>OW028739.1:30000000-32593750 GCA_932294355.1 Aporophyla lueneburgensis | reverse complement strand
TTCTCGTAAAAATCCTTGTGTATCTAGACAGTTTTTTAAGGGACTGTGAATTATAGAAAATTTAGAAATGTATTTAAATGAGTTAATGGTTCAATAACTAAATTTTTTTAAATTTAATATCTATAAAAAAGAAGGTCCATACATAGTTTTCACGTCTAAATAAGTGGTACGTCATATCGTTACACATAAGTTATTATTATATATGCACATTTTCGTAGTTCTTGAGCTCATAACATTGACACACTGACTCACAGCAATTGAATACAAGGGAATTGCTAAAACTATGTCATGTTCACAATCGGCAATCGATTCGATTCCATTTGTGATTGATTTTCTAGCTACTTATAGTTCACACTGACTTTTTTTACATTATTTTGGTAGCAATTTAGTTGATTACCAACCATTCAAGTTTACACAATGAAAAGCTGATATTGATAGCAGTGAAAATGAAAATAAAACTTTTTATGTTAAGTTATTCATACATCATAGTAGGTACTCACTGAACGATACAAGCACAGGACCGGTCTGTGCAGCGGCACTTGGGGGAGGTCTATGTCTAGCAGGGGACGTCTTTAGGCTGAAATAATAATGATGAAGATGTGTCTAGTTCTACGCGAGCTACGACATGGCAGTATCCACAAGTGAAAAAACTAAAATATGAGAAAGAAGTTACTATAGCTTCCTATCTGACCTCACAGATAGTATGGGACGACATAATCGGCGAGCCCGAGGGCGCGCGCAGCCCCGAGTGCGCGTGGCGGCTCAGCCACGCGTGCTTCCGGCACGCGCGCAACTGGTGCTATACCGTGCTCACCGTGCTGCTCGCGCCGCCCTGCGCGCTGCTGCTGGGCTGCGGGTTCGCCTGCCTGGCGTTTGAGGTAAGAACTGGATAGAACCGGACGGAGTATAGAACACAAACTGTGATACCACTTCTTCCTTTGTGTTTGTGATTATGGTTTATGGTATGGACTTACGACGTATTTTTACAATACTACAAAACAGTTTGGATAATGGCACAGGTAGGGAGAGGATTTTGCGTAGCAGTAGACTTAAATACTTTTGCGTAGCAGTGGGTTTATAGTGGACACTAATTATATGGATAGTTTGTCCGTACAGGGAAATGTAGTATGTAGATGTTGATGGATACGAATCACACGGGATATAAACAGCTAATTATGACAGCAGTTGCATTGCACTGCCGACCAAGTTGTAGGGGTGCTTCTGTGGCAACAGGTTTAGAGACTCAACCAAAAGAATCTGTTGAACTTATAAGATTGCATGGTCATAACTAGCAACCAATATACTTAAGCATGACATTTGACACAACATTTTAATTGCTCCAGCTAGGTAGATCTTCAGATTCAATCATGTTTAGCGCGAAAAATCTTTCGTCTAACCATCACTAACGACGTTTGGATGCTTACTTAAAATGGAAATACCACGCTACTTATTTTTCCCTCACCTCTGTGTATGTCCACCCCTCGCATTCACACATTCTCCTTTTTTACAGCAAATCTGGTGCACCGCGCCCTGCCTGCGCTGCGTGAAGATCTACTTCGCGTCCCTGCGGACCATGGTCATGTCGTGCATGGCGGCCATAGTGGTGCCGGCTGCCAACGCCATCGGCCACGTCTGTAGACACATCAGGGTCAACTTCAGGAAGGAGGCGCCCGAGGATAAGGATATGTTGGTCATTTAAAGATTATGTAGGTAATTATTGGTAATTTTAATACGAGAGTAATTTTATCGTGAAAAGGAGGATAGACTAGGACCAATGTGTTTTTTGTAAGGCCTATTTTACTGTGCCATAGTTATAAAAATGGCGAATATTGTCCATGTTACTTTACACAGTGCAACAATGGGTTCAGGATGCCTACTGCTAGGCCTGTCACGGTTTTGCAGCGCTTCTACGACACAACGTTCGCGCAGGCGCAAACCGATGACTTTTATGTTATTATTAGGAAGCGAAGCACCGCGCTAAGTCGCTTTCGAAGCAGCACTAACAGTATCCTGAGCGTATTGTCCCAGGTGGTGGGGCTCGGTGGTGTTGGAGACCTCTCTCTGATGGATACTATGCTACTTCGTCACCATTTATTAAGAGATTATTGTTTTTTCCTTATAATTAAATGAAATCGAATAAATTTTAACCTAAAACTATAATTGTACCCTTATATTATTTTTAATGCAATGATTTTAATGTGTAATGTTTTAATTAATCCTTTTGTATATTTATATCTAATAATACCTATGGGAATAATTTCCTAAATAAGTGATTGCTAAATTTAATTTAATTTTAGTTCAATGGTTCATTCGTTTATTTTATTTTATTTAATACTAAAATTATGGTAAGTTGTATTACTACTAACATTACATGGATTTATATCTAAAATAAATCATTTGAATTTGAATAGATTCTGTACTCAGTATCAAAGGTTACCATACCATGAATCCGATAACCTCTTTCTGTCTCTTTAAGTCACTTGGAATTATTATTGGATTTAATTATGATTGTAATAATTCGCCGTAAGTGCCTTTTATAAAGATAAATAATCAAAGTTTCACAAGTCTATGTCAATGTTTCACCACTACTAGTAAAACCATAAAGTAAAACAAATGAATTGTAAATCTAATATTAAGAATTATATTTTATAAATAAGTATGACAATGTTAAGAAAATTTCATAATTTATTTAAATTAATGTGGTGTGAGAAATATTTTATAAATAAATGCCATATATTAACTGAACCAGCTTTTGTTTTCAAATCGCTTATCTGTTACCTTGTGCAGTGTGTACCTACATAATGGCCCTTGTCCACTTATCTAGTTGTTGGCACAGGCAGACCTGTAGGCAGCCCATTATACAAACTCAATCTTATTTTTTTTTACAATAGGTAAGTCTATATTTTTTACAATACCTTCATAAAAATCATACATGCTCCGAATTATTACACATCTATTATTCCTCATGGCATTATACTTTGATTAGCGTAAACTCAAACAAAGCAGGCTAGTGACCGCATAACGTAATAACAAGCTGTGAGTGTCGAATGTATAACATCACGCCATATTTCAATTACTTGAATGTAACCGCTGAATATTTCATGAGCTACAAACTATCGGGCGATAGTATAAAACTACTTGTATAGGCTTCTTTATCAAATTATGTCTGCATTTCTAGGTGCGTTTCTGCAAGAATGTTTTTACTTTCTCATTATTTGAGTGCTTTCGTGTTCCACGATTGAAACAAGACTAAACGATTGTGAATGTCTAAAGGACGATAATTTTGAGCTTGAAAAAAAAAAAGTTCTTTAAAATTCTATTAACAAGACTTATTTGTCAGACAAAGTTAAACGTCAGTCAATGAAACTGTAAAGTATGTTACTATGTTATCATGAACAAGTAGCTATCTCTCTCTCTCTCTCTCTCTTACTCTATCCCTAACATATCTTCTGTCACACTCACAAGGCCTCAAGAAATTTTAAAATAAAATTGTGTTTCCATCCGCAATAAGCACAAAGCCTAATATTATTACATACAAACTTACAATAGTTTGTATGTAATAATATTAAGCTATGTTTTTTAGTAGCTCCTCTAGTTTAAGGCGTAAAAATAAAAACGGTCAACTAAACATATGGAAAAGATGTTTACAGTTTATGCTGCTAGCGCTACTAGTACAACAACTTTCGATTTATTCCGTTTTTGCCTCTATTATTAATTTATTTTCGTTTGTTTTTTTTTTTTTTTTTTGTTTATGGCGTTGCACTATTCGTGCTTATTGCCACTGACAATATTTTATATAATGACAAAACGTAGGAATCAAGTACTCGCGAAATTATATATAAGTACAACGGGAAATTTGGAAATAGAAAGGAAATAGGTTGCTAATATAATATATATTATATACAAAAAAAAAATATAACAAGTTTTATCAGTAGGTTATAAATAAAAACAAAAAAAAAACATGAACGCCACAAGGTGGCCCAACAAATAGGCCGACTCGTGCATAAACTAAGAATTACCTAAGAACTACATGGTAAATTAAGTACTTATATACAGTTTATAAACTAATATTTAGATAGCTATATCATTATTTACAAAGAAAAGAGCTATGGTTTTATAAATATCTACATTGAAATTAAATAAAATACACGAAATAGAAGTGGGAAAAGGGACTCGGAGGGAAACAAGACTTTGGAAAAGTGAGGAGTGGTCATAAAGGGGGCAGGAAAAAATAAGATGGTTCAGATCTCCCACCTCAGCGCCACATTCACACGCAGGGTTCTGCACAATGCCAAGCCTGGCAAGATGAGCAGGAGTGCACACGTGACCCAATCGCATACGTATGAATATTGTAGTAATCTTTTTGCTTAGCTTGTACTTGCTAAACCAAGGTTTTACAAAAATGGATGGCTGAATAGTGCGATAAAATTTCCCTTTCACTGATTGCTCGGACCAAAGCTTACCCCAGGATTCCTGTAGGTAAACCTTGGGCAGAGCTGCCAGATCTTGGGAGTTATTTTTGTACGGAAAAACATCTCCACACAATACGGCATCATTAGCCAACTGGTCAGCTCTCTCATTACCTAAAATGCCACAATGCGAGGGTATCCACGCAAAATACACTGAATACCCCTTAATAGAACACCTATAAAGGAGTTCACGTGTTTCAAATATAATATGAGGATTATGAGAATAGAAAGGGAATCTGGCCAAAGATTGTAAGGCACTCCTTGCATCAGTTAAAATGAGTGAATTTCGTAAGCCCATCATAAGTATATACAGATGACTCGGGCGGGAGCTTTATTTTTTGAACTATATTATATTGGGAGTGGAATACACCTACTCCCACGCATGAGTCTCTTCCATGCTTCGAAGCATCTGTAAACAAGAGCTGACAGCCCTTCCAGTCTCTATCCATAGTGAAGTTGAAGTTAATATTATGACATATGTCATCTCGGTAAATGTTAAGGTTATAGTATATATTTGGTGACATAATTAATGAACTGTAATTACAGTGAAATATAGGAAGAAATTGAGATTGGTGACAGGGAGCTTCAATTAAATTGTATTTTCTAAAGCTTTTAACTAAACACGGAGTATCTTTGTGCCTCCAGTAAGTGGACGAAATTACTTCTTCAGAGAGAATGGAAAGTTTATTTCGCAAAGGATGACATGTAAATTGCAAACACCGAGCCACGGTAAAGATATCTATACAGTAGTCTATCTTCATACAAACGCTCGGAACGCAAGTCATACCTACGCGCCTCGAGTCTGGTACACTCCGAGTACATACGCAGTCGCGTACGCTCCGCTTTGATAAACGGATGACGGGCGATGTTATTAAAATGGTTTTGTTTGTTAGCAGTTAGCGTGCGATTTGTGGATATTTAATAATAATCAGTGCAAGATGATTGAATGGCATGGCAAATAGAACTTATAAACTATATTTTGGTGTTTCTGGTTGCTTGAATTATTGTATAATGCACCCAGAGATACATTTTTTAAATTACCCTGGAAACTTCGAAATGAAAGACAAGATTTTTTTTTTATATAGCTACTAGTACGAAATTTGTTTCTTTTTTAATAGGTAGGTATTTTGCTTTTTACACCAATTAAAATACCAGGATTATTAAATAAGTAAGTGGATAGGGGAAAAAGTGACAAACGAGAGACCTAACTACGCTCGTAGTAGTAGCAGGTAGTTTCCTAGCCTGGGGTGCCCGATCTTTTGATTTGAATCGATCATTTCGATCGTAAATCATTGAATCGATAAACGATCTTGATCGCAGGATTTTAATCGGTCCTGCAAAGATCGTATCGTAATTAAAAATAAATAAAAGTTGATATAATTTACATCTTCCACCATTATCACTTTTAATATAAAATGGTCCAAACATTGTTTTTTTTTTAATAAAAATATAATATTTACAATCAAAGAAACTCAAGTGGGTAGATGAAGTCAAAATACTTTTTGCGGGCAGCCCTACCGCGTCTACCGCGTGTTTACGTACCGCGCGTGCTGTAGGTAATTATTTCTAGGATAAGGCCGAGTCAAAATACTGTATAGATTATCTTTACTGTGACCGAGCCATAAATCTATCAGCTAAAAATTGACGTCGTAAATGAAGTGGAGGGTCTCCACATTCCACCTGTAGACAATTAATAGGACTGCTTTTCATTGCACCTGAAACCACTCTAAGTGCCTTGGACTGAACACTGTCAAGTTTCTTAAGACCAGCAACATTAGCAGGCTCCAGCAAAAAGGTGCCATAGTCCAATACGCTTCTAATCAAGGTGTTATAAAGTAATTTTAATGAAAAGGGATGTGCACCCCACCAAACACCAGAAAGACATCTAATTATGTTGATATTTCGTTCACATTTAGCAGTTATATAATCACAGTGCGGTAAACCAGTAAGATGTGTATCCAAAATAAGGCCTAAAAATTTAACCTGGTTTTTAACAGGCATAGGGATATTATTATACTGTACTGTAACTATAGGAGGCTTACGCATCCTTGTAAACAAGACAATGTTGCTTTTATCAATTGACAGGTGTAGACCATTGGTTTCTAGCCAAGTCTTCAGTAAACATAAAGAAGAGGTTAAGGAAGTACAAATATTTTCAACAGAATGACCAGATAAATAAAGAAGTAAATCATCCGCATATTGAAGGACTTGTACTGACTCATTTAAAGAGGATTCCAAATCATAAGTGAAAATATTGTAGAGAATTGGACTAAGTACGGAACCTTGGGGGAGACCTTTCCATACTAAACGGGTAAATGTATACCCTTCAATATGAAGATTTAAAGATCTCTCTGAAAGCATGTTAATTATGAAGTTAGACAGCATTTTTGGAACTTGTAATGAATTCAGCTTTTGTTCCAGGACTGATACCAGGACATTATCGTAAGCTGAGCTAATATCCAGGAAGGCAGCAATTACAGAGTTATTGGAAGAGAAAGCTAAACGAATATCAGTTGTGAACACACTAAGGCTGTCCATCGTACTTCTACCCTTCCTAAAACCAAACTGTGATGTGCCTAGCAAGTTTTTGCTCTCCAAATACCATTACAAACGATTCTTAATGAGGTGTTCAACAATTTTTGCAAGAACTGTAGAAAGTGCAATTGGTCGATAAGAAGTAACATTAGAAGAAGGTTTGTTTGGTTTTAGAATGGGAATAATCGTTTGAGACTTCCAACTTGATGGAATGCTGCCAGATATCAAAGCTGTATTGATGAGATTTAAATAAATTAAAAGAACAGAGTCAGACAGATTAGCTATAAATGAATATGGTATACCATCTTCACCAGGGGCTGAATCCTTAACATGTGAAAGGACTCCTTTCAACTCACTTAGTGTGAACAGGGAATTCAACTCAGAATTAGGAATAGGAACATATGGAAGGTGGATTAAAGATCTTTGTTCTGGGACTGAAGGGGGAGCTAAATTATCCATAAATTCATTGGCTAATTCTAATGGTAGTTTTGAGGCTGTTGTGTCGCTGAATGCTGACCTGAATCGCCTAATATTTTGCCATACTAGAGATGCATTAACTTCTGGCGAGATAGATGCACAGAATCTTTGCCAACCTTCAAATTTCTTTTTCCTAAGGAGCTTACGAGTTGTTCGAGCAGCTTCTAGGTATATCTGAAAATTGTGGCGAGTCATAGTATGACCATAATTTTTTTCTGCTTCTTTTCTTTTTTTAATGGCTTGAGTACATTCAGCATCCCACCAAGGTGGTGAAGGAATTTTGCCTGTAGCACCATTCTTAATAGGGAAAGTATTATCTGCCACCTCTATTAAAACTCTTGTAATTTGATTAGATAATAACTGAGGGTCATGTAGTTGTAAAGAATCAGATAAGGCAAGCATTCTTTCTTCTACACAATTTTTATATGTATCCCAATCTGCATTTTGAAGTCTGTACTTTAATCGTGGTGTTGGAATGCAAGCAGCTGGTTTTTGATGTGGAAAAGAAATGATTAAAGGGTAATGATCACTACCATAAGAAGACGTTAAAGGAGACCAGGATAATGTTGATGCTAAATCAGGTGTGCAGATTGAGAGGTCAGGGGCGCTTATTCCCTCATCTGGATTCGTTTGGCGTGTTGGGAGACATGTATTTAAAATACACAAATTATTAGAGTCTAGAATTTCCAATAACTTTTCCCCATAGTAATTGGAACTAGAACTACCCCAAGACTGATGTTGTGAGTTAAAGTCGCCCATTACCAAAAACGGTTTAGGTAAAATTGAAAGAAGATTACTTATTTCAGAAAGGATATTTACAGTGGGACGAGAATAATATATACATACTAAACAGATTTTATTTACAATAGCAGCGACAGCAGATATATCATCACTGAGACTTGGAAGAGGAAAAGATTGAAAAGGCAAGTTGTTTTTAATAAGTATGGCGACACCGCCATACCCATCGCTTCTGTCTGTTCTTAGACACGCATAGCCAGGAATTCTAAAAGAGAACCCTGGTTTAAGCCATGTCTCACAGAGAGCGACTGCAAAGGGATCGTATTTGTTCATTATGTAGGACAGATCAGATTTTTTATTCAGAATGCTGCGACTGTTCCACTGAACAATCTTGGATAGATTTGGATCCATTATGATTAAGATTAAACAAGTTAAACAGCGTATCAATTACAGTGGCAACGTTGGACGGTTCAATATTATTATTTTTAGATAATGTGGTAATTAACATGATTATTAAATTTAAAATTTGACTTTCACTATTATTTGTTGTTTTATTTTGGAATGCAACACCATTCCCTGACACAGAAACTTCGTTATTGATTAATGCTTGATGAGCTGTACGGTCATACCCCTTAGCTGTTTTTGGGGGATCCCGAGGTTTAAGGAATACCGTTTTTCTTTGTGAGGAGACAATTGGTGGGTTACGTGATTGGGGCGAAGGTTGTGAATAGAATGAATTTTTAGTGGTATGTGATGGGTCAGATGTTACCACATCTGCATACAATTTTGATATAGGTGGATGTAGCTGAGACGCTTCAGCATACGACACGCAGCTATGGGCCATATAATGCTTAATTGATTTTTGCCTCTCAAATTCTGGGCATTTTTTATTGATGGCGTAATGAATGCCACCGCAATGACAGCACTTACTACTACTCTCATCTTCAATCCTGCAAGTGTCAGCAGAATGCTTCTCCCCACACTTGAAGCACTGAGGGTTCGACCTGCATTGTACCTTTGTATGGCCAAAACGACAACAATTATAGCACTGAATTGTTGGGAATGTATACAATTCCACTGGCATGGAATTGTAACAACAAAACACACGTTTTGGTAAAGTTTGTCCGTCAAAGGTGAGCACGACTGTTTGCGATGGTTTCCACACAGGGGTCGGTTCGTGCACTTTATAATTGAGACGCCTTGCCTTGATAACCTTCCCGCATCCAGCAGGGACAGATATATTTTCGATTATTTCCTCCGGAGACCATTCGGTAGGTACGCCTTTAACAATACCAATGCGACACACATTAATTGATGGAACAAATGCCTTCAATTTCTCTTTGGCCAAACTTGGGTCATCTATAAAAGAATTGGCATCTACGTAACGAGAGAAGCTCAATGATATTCTATTACGACCAATGCGTTTTAATGAACCGTTAATTATATTATTGAAACTGCGTTTTTTAAGAAAATGTCCTAAAGTTATTGGGTGTAATGTTAGGGCCGAGTTTTGAGTATCAGATTTTTTTTGGATGTGTACAACGTATGGCGACAGGTCTGTGGCTTCGTACAAAGCCCTAGTAACCTGTGGCGCCTTCTGGGGAAGATCAGACTTAATGAGGTTTTCAGTCTGGGGTCCATCCACAGAGCATGGAGTGGATTCTTGCTGAACTACAATTGAACTTTGACTGAATGTGACTGATTCATTATCGCAATGGCAATGAGTTCCTTTATTTATTTCAGATAAAGTGTGTGAATGATTATTTCGCCTTCTTTTATTGCAATTTTTGCATACTTTACGTGGAGCTCTAGTCCTTTTCCGCTCCGATCTGGTTATGGACGAGTCGGTATCCATACTGGATTCTATAATAGTAATATTAAGCCCGACCGAGGGGACTGTGCCCCCCGGATCAGGTGGTTCGTTGTCCATTGTGGCCACTGGCCAGAAAAAATAAAATATAAAAAACTTACCCTATATATGAAGAATTATATCTACAAACAATTAAATTAACTAATCTAATGAATATTTACATAAATCTACACAACTTATCTCCAATCGCAAACGTTTTTTATTATTTAAAAGAAAACGAAAGAAAAATCACGCCCGCCAAATTCGATGATTCCCGCGCTTTTTTCTTTCGTTTGTTTTCAATTCAAACTAACTAATGCGTTTTATTTGTTACTTTAGAGATTTTTCATTTGTGTACTTTACCTATATGTATAATATCTAGCAAGTGAAGAAGTTATGTTGTGTTTTCTATATTCAGGAATCAATATTTAATTTACATAAACAATGTTATATTTTATTTTCAAATATGTTTGAAACAAAAAAAAAATGTTTTCCTTCCTAACTTCAGTTTCAGCATGAAATCAAAAGTATCTAACATTTCTCTTAAACTAGGGTGAAAAATTAAAAATCAATTTCATTAAAATTACTATAATCTATGATACCGAGTACCTACTGACTGTTGTTGTTACTTGGTACTGTCAGCATTAACAGCTTAGCATCTCTACCTCTATTTTGTCTGTGGTTAACAATGAGCGACGAAAAAAAAAGCGAAGAATTATTGTTACGTAGCGGAAAACACATTTTTCTATAACCTATATTTTTTTACATTTAAAATCAAATTTGTTTAGTAAAAACTGGATTATAAACTGTATTAATACAATTTTTGAGCTGACTTACCATTTTTTTTTTTAATAAAGCCGATAATTATATCGTAGTATTGAGATTTTTTTCGATACATTTAACTCGATATTAATATGTTTAAAAATATCAATATATCGAAAAACCAATATTTAAAAAATTCAACAACACCTCTGTGAAATTTCGCGGGCGTTTTCATAGAAATTGTTCCACAGATATAAATCTCCAAATCGCGCGTGATCGTCGCGTCGCGCTAGTCTGCACGAGCCTTTATTCTATTTTGTTGTTCTATGCGGCTGAATAGATGATTTCCTTTATCCGGTTAAAAAACAAAATTTATACATCAAGAAAAGCGCGCGGGAAAAGCAAAGACTTGGCTGTTTTAATGATTTTTTACAATTTTGATTGTTTTGTAAAAGTATAGTATTAAAAGAATGATGGAAGAGACTTCTTCGGATGGGGCTTCAGTGACAGAGCTGCGACCAACAACCAGCAGTACAAATAACTTGAACTCTAACCGATCTGATAATCATTTTGTCATAGCGCATTGCCAAAGGTTTGTTGATTATTCAATTAACACATAAATCCCAATTATTAGACTGTATCTCATTATGGCAACATTATACTTTAGAAATGATGATCAAAATACGAACGGACAACAAGAAACCAGTGAAGAGTCAGAGACTGAAGAGGTAAGTTTCTACGCTTATTAAACCGACGATGATTTTCTCTGTATACCTACATTATTAGCGTTACACTATGCAAACCATATTTAACCTCTAAGTCCCTGAGATACCACATTTGGTATCGACACAATGGTTTTTTAATTGTGTCTGTAATTACGGTAATTGACTGGTTAATATTGTTATTTGGTTTGCATAGAGTAACGCTAATGCTAAGGATACATTGTCGCGATTTCGCGAACCACGGTAGCGAACTACTCTACGCGCGCTCTCTGTTATACCTACAGACAGACGTCGAGCGTTGTGCTAGAAAGAGCCCGCGAAGTTTAAGTAAATAATTCGGATTATATCTCGACAAAGTAGCTCTAGCATTACTAACGTTTACACGATTCTATAATTACTGAAGAGAGCTCTCCTGGGAATGGCGACATGTTATAAAACATGAATGTAACATAACGGACACGCAATAATTCCCGCGTGTATACCTACATGTCACGCGGGAATTATTGCGTTTACGTAAACAAATCCCCATTAATTACCTTACCGATAATGTGTCAGCCAACACTAATTAATCACCTAAGTTTGTAAGGGCTTTTTATTCGGTTAGGCATGTTGAGTGTAGCCTATGGAACTTCAGTGTCGATATTAGAAGGCTTGAACAAGATATGTTTATTGATATTAAAGTACATTAATGTGAGGTAACAGAAGTGCCTCAAGACTGACTGACTGACTTTCGATAATCACAGAGACAGACACAGAACAGAGCATTTATCTCAGGCTGAATTTATCGATTTTTTATACCTACCGTGTTCCTTGTTAGGGCTCAAGGGCTCAAATTCATTATTGTATTTTCACGATCGGTGCCCTGTGCTCTCTCTCGACATATTCTGTTTTGTTGTTTTCCTAACTATTCTCGATTGTGTTTCTTGCACCAAGTGACGTTATTAATAATGACCTATTTAATAAAGGCCATGGAAACACATTACATTAGACCAGCTTTGTTTGGCTTTCCGAGTCACGTTCGAAGAAATTAATTGCCATATATTAAAATGTCGCAGAGGGTGTTGGTGGCATACTGTCGCTCAGGAAGACTGGGAGCGGCCTACTGCACCCTACACACCGGCGAGGTGGGTCCCATTTACAATCTAAACATTTAATAGTTCAGCTTTTATGGGCTTTCAAATTACCCCCTGCATTTGGGTCACATGATATCTAGTTTCATGTTTATAGAAGCTGTTTGTCCAGTTCAGCCATTAAACGTTATTTGTTTGACATTATCCAAAAATCGTTATAAAATATGCCTATTTTAGCGAATACTTATTACAACTTACGACCTAACAAATCAAATAAAATAAAAAAATATAAATAGGTAAGTTAGTTATATACGTAGTTGTAATATTGTGAAAATCAATAGTTAAGTAGGTACAGTTAAAACTGCTAGTAAAGTTATCGCCTTTATAATACCTAGCTCAATTTACAACTCGTTTAACCAAATCCCATTCATCAATAGTAACAATTTGAAAAAGAACATAATACTTTATGTATCTTTAGATTTACCATCAAATCTACCAAATAAACTAAAACAGCGGCACCAATTTCAACTTCCCTTCTCTCCCCCAATGCTGGCTAGCTATTCATATTAGAAGAGATAGTAGACCGTCCGCCGGAGTACCAGATTTTCGCAAGCTTGTTCCGACAAGTGGAACCCATCTGCATCTTACTAGACGGCAAGAACCAAGGCGCCTTCGTGCAGACTGTCAGGAAGACAGTGTTCGACAGCGATGCCAATGATGAGGGGAGATGCAAGCTCGTATTCCTGTCTGCTAAGGAGTATAGTAAGTACTGACCTTATTATGATAGTCCTGGACGATAAATACCAGGGCGCCCACATGCAGACTGTAAGGCAGACGGTTTTCCAAAGTAAAGTCATTGATGAGAGAAGATGCAAGCTTGTGTTCTTATCGGCTAAGGAGTGTAATGAGTGCTGACTTTAGTCATGAGGAGCCGTTGATTAGAGATCATATGGCTCAGGGGATGAGCGACTGGCTTATGAGGTCCGTTGGTACAATTTCTGTACGGAAGTAATTTACATAGACTTTGCAGGTCCGTGTGATAGTGTCTGTAACTTTTATTTATACGAGATGATAATTTACATACACTGATGTATGTAAATTATCATCTCGTATAGAAAAAAAAAAACATATGACATTAGCTTTGCAAAAAAATAAAAAACATATGAAACCAAAATACGTTTCCCCCAGGTTTCGAAGCATGCAAGAGACGTATCTTCAACTTATCTCTCCCGAGCGAACCACCGAACGCGTCCGAAGAAGAGAGATCCCTATATCTACGAACTGTGCTGGACTTCTCTCAAACCCAGAGTGTGCACGCTCTGGGAGCGTTGCTAAGATACCTGGACCTCAACTGGGCTAAGTTGAGCATGGACCTGCATGGGAAGCCGCAGTTTTTGAGCTTGAGGATCATTTCACTGTAAGTTGCGGGACTTTTTATCTTGATTTAATATTTATGACGATTACATTATTTATGTGAGTTATCTTCCTGTTGACTTTTCATATGCAAGAAGACCGATATTACATAATCAATTAAGTTGGGCAAACCAAATAAATTGTTGCAAACTATACAATTTTCACCCGTTTACTTATCCAGAAGCGTGCATAATGGCGCAATCAAAGTGAATACTATGCGCGACAATGTAGTGAATTCCAGCTGTGCGTGATGATGTGGTATCTGGGCATATATTTCAACTGATTTGGCTACTACAATTCACATTTCGCATTTTGTTTTTAAGACCACTATGTACCTTCCGCAGTGCAGACATAGTTACAGTGGACGAAGACACATACCGTGGTCTTCAAGTATTCAGCGCTGTGGCACACCCCAGCGCGTTCAAGCGTGGCGTGCGAGGCTCCAGTCGTGAAGGACTCTCTCTGTTCCAAGTGTTCAGTAGGTGCAGTTCCAAGATTGGACAGAGCCGGTTGCGGTAAGCAGATAAGATAGAAAATAGTCAGGGGTAGATTACAATCTATCGAAAATCATGTCATATCATATAATTACAAATGTTCACTCATAACGGAGGGACAAAGCTCCAAAAAGTTATACAATACATTAAAATTTTACGGAAAATTGCCGTTTATGCGATGCGGTGGTGGGTGCAAAAAGATTGACGCGAATTTGTCCGGCCGTAACGTCGGCGACCAATTGCGTATGGATAAAATCTTTTCAAATCAAAATTTGCGGCAAGACAATAATGTATTACAGGGTTTTGCTCCAACACCCAACCTCAGACCTGGCAGTGTTAAAAAGTCGCCAGGACGTAGTAGCATACTTTATGAAGCCACAGAACGATGCCCTCATGAGGAATATCTGCTCCTCCATGCGATTCATCAAGAATGTTCACGTGAGTTGGTCAAATAGTACAATTACGTATGTAGTACAAAACGAGAAAAGAAATTACTTCATTGAACATTTAATTTCAGGGAATATTAGCGAAAATCAAGGCATTGTCTGCAAAGCCTTATCAGTGGAAATCGCTTTATAATGTAAGTTCATACTTAACACAATGAATCAAATATAAAATGAACTATCAGTAGGTACTTTAAATCCTCTAAATCAAATGTATTCTCATGAACACTTTTTTGCCAGACGCTATACAACGCGGTGCTGATCTGCGAGATGTGCGAAAGCACGGGCAAAGCCAGCGAGTTTCTGGAACAGCTAGCCTGCTTCGACAATACCAAGCTTTATGAGGTATCTAAAAGAAAAAGTATAGGTAACATTAAAAAGCGCAGAAATTAAAACGTGAAAAGAGTAGAAGTAATTCCTCGTATACATACTTTTACAACTCATTTGAGAATACCTGTTTCCAGATGGCATTATACATGAATAGGATCATAGACTTCGATCTATCCAAAACTGAAGGGAAGTTTACTGTGAAGCCTGGTGTGGACGCAGAACTTGACATAAGTACTACATTACCTGCTTTAATATTTAACGAGATGCTTTCAATAATGCTCCTTATAATCATTCTGAATCCTCTTGGCTTCCAACTTGGTGAACTATAAAGCTCCACCAAAAACTCCTTCGTTCCCCAGAAAAACAAACAATGGCCAGCCTTCACGGGCTGATGTCGGAGACAGCCAAGGTGGAGATGGACCGTCTTCCGACGTACATCGAAGAGTGTAGCATGTTGTATATGCCACACCTTGGCTATTTGCTTGGAGTAAAGGTCTGGGCAGACAACCTTAGCGCAGACGATAAGGAACTGCCTGATATGAAGTTTATGGTAAATCGGTTTATGTAAACTGGGTTAAAACTAGAACCAAAATGGATCTGATATCTGGCGATAGATGAGATACCCGAATTGCTTTAGCAGGGCAATAGCGGTAGTAACCCTTTCCCTCATATTTCTCTGTAGGAACCCAAACAATAAGCTATGTTCTATTTTTTTTTTATTGTAACATGTCGAAAGACTGCGATAGATTGATTTAGGACATAAACAGACTATATTCCAGTTTTTTTTTATACAGTTTGCTAGAAAATATGGGTCAGTGATCGCTATAGCCACGCTAAAGCGATTCGGGTATAGAAATAAACTGCTGTTTGTATTTCAACGTTCAGCTCCTAAATAACAAAATGATTTTGCCTTTCAGTTTCAAAACAATGACTACATACATTACAAAAGTAAGGGATGTGAAGGTAAGAAATCATTTCAGGAATTTTCAAAATTGTATGTGTCAAAAAAATATTAGCGTTGACCTAAAAACCTCCTCCTTCTTATCGTCGTTTAAAATTGTTAAGTATGACACCTAATAAAGATGTATCAAAATATTTTTATTTCACATAAACCAACATGGGCACTTATGAAACGTCAGTAGCTAGGTGCACGGTTCCAAATTGTTGATTCCTGTCTAAAAGAGCCGGCAAGAAACGCCACGGTTACCTTTTTAAAAATATGAAAATGGATAGTCTTAGTCTGCGTTGCCTGTGAATTGCTAAGTGTAGGGGGATGATGAAACGTATAGGATCAGTCCTTAACTGTGACGTCCGTCCTCAGAGCTGGACGTGATGATAGGCGACACGTACCCCGAGATAGTGGCGCACGAGACGCGCATCATGATGCGCCTCACCAGCGTCATGCTGCAGCATCTGCACACGCTCGCCATGGTGTTGGACAAGTGTGCCGAGCTCGACTGGTAAGAGGAACGAACTATTTTTATTTATTTAGGATCTCCAACAAAAGATATACATAACATGACATACAAATTTAAATTATGGGCAACATCCATAATAATTCCTAAAGACAAAAAGTTGGTGCGAAGCCCATGAGGCACGCTATAAAAAGACTTTTGATTTTGATTAGTCAGACCAAAAAGTTCGATATTGTATGGAGGATGGAGCGAAAGCTTCTGAACTCAATTTAACTTCAACCTTGCCGAATCGGTATCCTATGGCATTGTATTTATCCATTCGTTCAGTTTACAATAAAGAATATACACCTAAATATCTATTTTTGACTGACCTGTTAGTCTAGTGGTTAGTGACCCTGACTGCTAAGACTGAGGTCGTGGGTTCGATTCCCACCAAGGACAAATGTTTGTGTGATGAGCACAATCATTTGTTCTGTGTCTGGGTGTAATTTATCTATAATATGTATGTATTTAGAAATATATAAGTATGTTTATCAGTTGTCTGGTTACCATAGTACAGGCTTTGCCTAGTTTGGGATCAGATAACGTTGTGTTGGTTGTCCTAAGATATTTATTATATTATAAAACTTCAGCCTAATAGCCATATCCAAGGTCTGCAAGGAGTTCAACTACGTCCGTCCGACGTTAACTCCTGAGAAGGTCATCAGCATCAAGCAAGGCCGTCACCCTCTGTACATGCTGACGTGTGACAGCTTTGTGCCGAATGACGCGGAGTCCAGTCAGGAGGCAGGCTGCGTCAAGATACTGACGGGACCCAACTCCAGCGGGAAGTCCGTTTATATGAAGCAGATTGGTGAGACTGTTTTACATCCAGTCAGCTTGAAAAAGTAAGGACTCACTAGGCTATTTTTTGCTAAGCAATACCTCAAAAGCCGTGTGGTGCTAGACATAAAGAATAGCACCATCCCATTTCTTCCCGTGGGTGTCGTAAGAGGCAACTAAGGGACTTACCCACCAAAGAATGAGGAGCAGCGTTCTCTATGCATTTTACCACCGTACTGCGATCGCCAACCCGTCTGCCAAGCGTGGCGATAATGGCAAACCCCCCAATTCGGAAGAGGGCTACGTCCAGCAGTGGACGTCTTGCGGCTGAAATGATGATGATGATGACCTCAAACACCTGTGCTTGTGCCTTGTTTAACATGCTAAACTAATAAAACGAAAGACAGACAAAAACATTCGACATAGAAATTAAACAATAGTTTTCGATTTCTGGGCAAAAAAAGCCTGAATGTATGATCATTATGGGTTTATTGGCCAAGCTTCCCATCAACTGTTCTTTCGTAAGACGAGTTTCTTTTCATCACTTATTAAAAATTTCGTATCAACAACTACCCAAAACCCAAAACAAACTATTGTTAATATCCCATCTTAAATCAGAACATTTTGGATGTAGGCCTGATAGTATACCTGGCCCACATCGGTAGCTTCGTGCCAGCAGACTCAGCGA
Source organism: Aporophyla lueneburgensis (assembly GCA_932294355.1). Taxonomy (NCBI): domain Eukaryota; kingdom Metazoa; phylum Arthropoda; class Insecta; order Lepidoptera; family Noctuidae; genus Aporophyla; species Aporophyla lueneburgensis. The sequence goes on along the minus strand of OW028739.1, from coordinate 32,575,523 downwards.
CGATCGGCATAGTGCGGCACATACACACGCGCATACAGAGCACCGAGTGTGTCGCCACGCATATGTCCGCATTCCTGATAGACTTGAGACAGGTAGGTATGTCAGGGAATAGGAGTCATTCTGCACAAAACAGATAGGGAAACAAAATACTACTAAGGTGAAAGTTTTTTAGTCATAACGACATCTAATTTGCCAACAGGTCTCAAAAACAATAAGAATAGGTCTACGGTCCGACTCTTACATTTATTCCTTTTCCAGTCTGTGGCATTGCATTTATTTTGTAAAAAGGAAAGCCGACTGTAAAATCCATTTCGAAACTGCTTTGAGCTTCCAAGATTTGTCATCAAGGTCACGGTTGGAATTCAGAGCCTAGCACCATTTTCCACAAATTATTATTGAAACAAGACTCAAATCGCATAGCAGGCGTTATGTAGTTTCTGCCTACCCCAATACGAAAAAGCCGGAGTTTATTTATGTTATCAACTGTTAATGGCATCTAACACTGTTCCTTATCTATCTTCCAGATGGCCCTAGCCCTCCAAGAGTCCACATCCAACTCCCTGCTGATAGTAGACGAGTTCGGCAAGGGAACCTCCGTGACTGACGGGCTGGCGCTACTGGCGGCTTGTCTGAACACGTTACTGTTCAGGGGAGACAACTGCCCGCATGTGTTGTTGGCCACGCACTACCTCAATATTAAGGAGTATATCGTGGACACGCCTATTGTTAGGTTCCTGGTGAGTTTTTGGCAATATTTCTCATCGGTAGGCATCAGTTTAAAATGGCTGATGTTGGTCACCTCTCTGTGGTTTTTTAACCAACTTTAAAAAAAGGAGGAGGTTCTCAATTCGACAGTTTTTTTTTAATGTTTGTTACCTCAAAACTTTTGACTGGGTGAACCGATTTTGATGATTATTTTTTTTATTTGAAAGGTGGTGTTTCCCATGTGGTCCCATTTCAATTTTATTGACTTTGGTAGCTATTGCGTTAGCTTCGATAAGACGAATTTAATTCACTATGTTTATCGTGATGATATTCTAATAGTCCTGTCACTGCTATTAATCTGGCCAGCAGTGGTATAGGAATTAGTGCGGGGTAGTCTACCATAACTAAAAAGTTAAAAATATAAACTTTTTTTTTTTAATCTTAAATTCAGATCCTAAGACACCGACTTCCGAAATTAAAGTTATTTTTGACTTTGTAGCTTTTTTAAGGAAGTCGGTTATTTTTTTGAAAAAAAAAAAACAGTTTTTTTTTACTTTCAGCATATTAGCTCTTATTTTAACTCTAGTTGCTATTAACATAATTTTCATATCGATGATAGTTTCACACTTCTTGAACTCCAATCTGCAATAAAAATCATGTTCAATCAAAATGTTTAGTTTATTTGCTATTTCTATTTTGTTGTCATATTAATCAATATCTCACGTATTTTAATCCATTCGATTTAAAAACAAAGAGCTGTACTTAGTACTTCCTTCTTCCACCATAGCCAATTTCTATTCTTCTTGAACTCACAACCACCAACTCCACCACTCTCCATACGTTGTCTCGCTAGCGCTTCGAGTTCGTGGTGCAAGACGGTGAGCTCGTGTTCTTGTTCCGCGTGTGCGAGGGCGGCGCCGCCACCAGCTTCGCGCTGCGCGTGGCCGCCGCCACCGGGCTGGTGGCGGGGACTGTCGCCAGGGCTCAGCAAGTCATGGACTCGGTTATGGTAACGTTAACAATAAATATAAATTGCCTCGACAGCTTCGGTCTAGCGGTCACAAGAGCTGCTGAGCATGAAGTCATTTTTTTTTTTTTTAGTGTGGAACATCATCAAATGACGTCTCCCGCTCTGGGTGGAGCGGAAGTGCGTGTCAGACTTTTACTGAGTAAACCCCACCAGTGTTCCTTCAGTTGCCTATGCCAGGGCCACGGTATCTCTTTCGAACAAATCTCGCGATCCTGGCAGAGCATGAGGTCTTAAGTTCGATTCCCAGGTCGGCCAGTGTTATAGGGTTTTCCATTAAGAATTTCTCAGTAACAGCCTGAAGTCTGGATTTGTGCCCGGTTGATGACAATAGGCTCGCCCCCTATTACATGGGACTTAAACATAACAGGCGAAATGTGGGTGTACTACAGATACACCCCTGCCCGTCCCTTCGGGGAACGCAAGGCGTGATATTATCTTATAAATTACTAGTAGGTACTAGCACTTTGTCCGCATCGATTTCGTAGTTCCTCCTACAAACTGTAACACCCTCTAATCCCGCATTACGGGGTAATTAAAAAAAAAAAACTTTATAATTTACTTACAAGTATTCGTGCCAAATTTCAAGTGTTTAAACTCAAGGAATATGATTTTTCATACAAACGAAATCCCCCGCCCCTACTTAGAGCTGCCATGCTTGATATGTAAAAGGAAGCCGTGTGCAAAACTGCACGTTCCTAGTTCACAGTTTCGGCTGTGCATTGATATGTCAGTCAGTTTCTCCTTATATGGCTGTATGATTAAAATACGAGAGACCCTGCTTAGCACGGTTTTTAGGACATGACAAAACACCCAACAAAAATTGAGTACATTTGTGAATAACTTTTATACAAATATTTACCATCCGGAATAAATCTTCTAAATGATGTCCTTTTGAATTTAAGTCCCACGTAATAGGAAAAAAGCCGTTTGCCAGCAACCGGCCACAGATCCGGACGTGGGCTGCTTCTGGGAAATTACAGATAGAAAAATTCAATAACACTGCCCGAAATGGGAATCGAACCCAGGACGCAGTTCACATAAATGAGGAAGGAGGATGAGATCAGCAGTGGTAAACTGCTACTGTTCCAGTCACTTGGAAAGCTGGACCAGATGCCGTCTCGCCGCAGAGATGGAACTGAGAAGAGCATTCTAGATATTCTTGATATGTTGAAGAAGTCCGACCCGGACGACGTGCCAGATTTCGTGGCGAAGGAGCTGGGTAAGCTGCCTCCCATCACGTTCGATCACGTCGACGTTACACGGCTGATAAAGGACATCACTACCTTGAAGGGGGAGATGACCAAGATGCAGTCCCGAATGGATGTTGCGGAAAAAACTAACACTGAACTGCGAGCGGAAATAACACTGTTGCGCAAAGTGGGTTCAGTAATTCGGTCACCTGAGGCCTCTAAGGTGAACACACGTCGAGGGGCGCAAAACGCATCAATCGGCAGTTTAGAATCGGCGAACACAAGTGCGTCACCGGCTGCCGATAGTGCTGACCAAGCGCCGCCCGCCGCCGCCGTCACCCGCGCCACTACACCGGCTGCGGAACCGTCACACGTAGGTACGTCGACCCCTAACTCTGCCTACGCCGCTATTGTCACCACCAGAAAATCAGGTGTGTCGCAGTCTTTACGGCAGAATAAAATTGGGGAAAACAAGATGAAGGGTTCACTACCTGCCCTGGCTGCGGTCCGTAGCTCGTTGCCGAGAACGGGCCAAGTTGATAAAGAGGGTTTCACAAAAGTGGAAAGGAAGAAGAAGCCCTGTTCACGAAACCAGTGTAGAACAGCTCCGAGTGGACCCAACATGCTGCTGCGCCCTGCTGTGCCTACGACGCAGCTGTATATTTCACGTCTGCATTACACCACGAAGGTTGAGGAGATCGTGGAGTATGTACGAGTGAAAACGAACTAGACTTTGAGGGTCGAGAAGTTGGAATCGCGCCACAACACGAATTTCAAGTCATTCGTGGTGCGAGTTCCAACTGTTCTAATCGAGACCTACCTCAAGGCTGAGTTTTGGCCGAAGGGTGTCGTGTATCGGCGATTCCGCGGAAGGCTACGCGACACCACGCAGCGCAACACGACGCCGTCACTTCGTGTACAATAGTTTTACATTGTTTCTTATTTGTATGTATGTTAATCTGTAAGGTATTTATGTTATGGGTCTTTGTAGCCCGAAAAAAATTGATTTGATAAATATCATGATATAGAGGGTCAAATTCAATTAGGGCAGGACATAGAGGAAAAAGAGTTATTTTGGTTCAAAATCTTGTAAGTTATCTTGATATTATTTTATTTTTCCAGAATAACACGCTGCCCCCCGAGAACAAGCGCATCACAAACAAACTGAACGCCTGCGTAGAAAAAATTAAAAACAAACTACTCACAGACGATATTTAATTAAGTATAATAAAATTTGTTACAATACAATAATATGTATGTATAATAACATTCAGCTCAGCGCAGCTAACAACAATATTGGTATAAAATTTTAAACACATCAAAAAATTAAATTAACTAATACTTATGCTATTCATTGACTCTTAAATAAATAATTTAGTTTATACAATTAAGCTGGAATGTTTCAATGCATTGTCAAAAAGCGCTTCGATACATTCTTAAGTTAGCAAACCTATAAGTAGATATTTTAGATCCGTTCTCAGTGACGCCAGTCACGCATAGTTTTATACTTGATCACAATGTTTTTATCTAATACATTTATATTATCATAAATAAGCGACAGACACATACTTAAATATAAGATTTTTTCGGAACTTTTCGTAACTCATCACATCACATTTCGTTTTGCATTTGTATAAAATCTTAAATACGTAATAAATAAGTAGCTACATCATTATTATATTTACTGTCATATAAACATAATAAGAATTTCGATTTGAGCATTGTTACCACTTTTAAATACAAAATCACTTTCCGAGGCCAATTTTCTGGCCTGTTAGTCGAGTGGTTAGTGACCCTGACTGCTAAGACTGAGGTCGTGGGTTCGATTCCCACCCAGGACAAATGTTTGTGTGATGAGCACAATCATTTGTTCTGTGTCTGGGTGTAATTTATCTATAATATGTATGTATTTAGAAATATATAAGTATGTTTATCAGTTGTCTGGTTACCATAGTACAGGCTCTGCCTAGTTTGGGATCAGACAACGATGTGTTGGTTGTCCAAAAGATATTTATTTATAGATATTTATAATTAAAAATAAGCAAATCGAATCATATTTTTAATGCTCTTAATCATATTTTCGAAAAACTTAACATTATTTTTATATATTATTCATCTCTAACACATACGCCTTTTATAACAACCAAATATAAATGCATACGTAACAAACTCATCTTTAAATGATATGGAGTGGACTTAACATGGCTTCCGTTGCCCAGCTGTGGACAAGATTACATGGACTTCATCTGCTGCATCAGTTCTTCGAGAGACAGCTCGGAGGCTGCGACTGCGCCGCCCGTGCTTGACTCTGGAGTACTACTGTCGACTGGCACGCTGTAGGCAACCTGACAAAAGAAAAAAGTATTCAATAATCTAATGTTCAGAGTAAATAATGGTTTTATTAGGTGCAATATTTGGGTATATTTTGAATCTATACTAATATTATAAAGCTGAAGAGTTTGTTTGTTTGTTTGATTGAACGCGCTAATCTCAGGAACTACTGGTCCGAATTGAAAAATTCTTTTTGGGTTGGGTAGCCTATTTATTGAGGGAGGCTATAGGCTATATAACATTACGCTACGATAAAGAGGAGCGGAGCAGTAATGAAAAATGTTGCCAAAAACGGGGAAAATTTATTCCTTTTGAGAGTTTCCGTTGCATGCGCTGCGTAAACGGTTAAAGTAACGCAAAAAGCATGTATGACGGAATTGTTTCTTTTAAAAAGTTCAAAAAAAAAGTCCGCGAGAGCATATGTCTATCTTTTAAGGTTGACTCACTATAACTCAAAAGGAGCGAGCAGCAACGAAAAATGGACGAAAACTAGCAGGCAAATCGATGCGACGGGAAGGGTCAGGGGAGCAAAAATTTGACGCGGACGAAGTCGCGGGCAGAAGCTAGTCCTCTATAAATTAGACAACACCATCATAATTCATTATTTCAGGCAAAAGACGCCCACTGCTAAAGAAAGGCCTCCCCCAAAAGAGAGGGTTTGTTATAATCGCAGGCGAGTTGGCGATCGCAGTATGGTGATATAATGCATGGAGAATGCTGCTGCCCCTTCTCTAGTAAGGCCCTTACTCGCCTTTTCCGATTCCCACGGGAAACATGGGATGGTGCTATTCTTTAGTCCGGCATCACACGAAACAATAGAACAATGTCAATAGCCATAACTCCAATATATATTATTATAATACTTTCTGATTCAATTCAAAACATTATCCATTGTATGAAGGAGCGTATAAGGTGTAGTTTAATTGACGTTGTCTTGAAAAAAGGAAAGGAACATAAAAAAAATCACTGCTATAAATACCTGAACTCCATCAACTAATTTAAGATGCGAGACGTCATCATCATCTGGCGTATTTTCATCAACTAGACTGATTCCTGTAAAACACGAAAATACAGCTCATTAAATATTTATAACTTGCTAAACTAATATGTAATATTCATTAAAAAATCCCATTAAAAAAGTACATTCAGTTATCCCCAAATTTGAAAGTTTTTCAAGCAAGTTTTCCAATTTTCTTTACATTAAAACCTAGTTTAAACTTATTACCAACATTTTGAAGCAAAAAATCATAGCCAAATTGGACCAGGCGTTCTTAAGAAGTGATGCATTTACCAAGTACCAGCATTTCAAATCTTCTAATTTCTATTATTTTATCAAACAGATGAAATATGGTTGCTCTACTTATGATTTACGTCAAATCATCAGACCCTACTCTGCGATGCGTATACAGAAGTTACCAATAATTGCACCAACAGTAATACAACATACCCCATTCGTTGTCAGCATGCACGGGTGCTAGGTCCTCGGTCACCTCAGTAGCTAATTCTACCACGGGCTTAGCTCTGAACTCTGCCTGGCGTGAGCGGCAGTAACTGTCGTCGCATTGAGGGTTCGGCTATAAGAGAGAAATGTTTAAAAAAACACCGGTGAAACTTATTATTGTTTCTGTTGAAGTCAAGCGATTCGAAAATAAAGACTCGAGTTTCATTGTAGCAGGGTCAACAAGCCAGAAATCGTTATTCAAAGTATTGCATAGTGTTTGAATATTATTAAAATCGTGTTAAATGGGAAATTGCTTACTTTTAATGCCATCATGGGGAAGAAATCCGTTAATGCACTATATCCTAAGTAATGGCTGACTTGTCCAAACTCTAGCAAGTATTTCAATGTGTTTTGCACTGTAACAGAAAAAAAATAATGTATAAAACCATTTATCATAGTCCAATAAAAAGGTGCAATTTAATATAATAAAATATTATAAATGTGAATGTAAGTTTGTTTGTTACACTTTCACGCGAAAACGACTTAACCGATCATCATGAAACTTTGTACACATATTCTTGGAGGTATTAGAAGTAACATAGTACACTTTTATGAACAAAAAATAACTATATTTATTGTTATTTTTAACGCGAGCGAAGCTGCGAGGAAAAGCTAATTTAATTTAAAACAAAATACCTAAGAATCCTGCCACAATGCCCATGGTGGTGGGGAGACTGGCAGCACAAACACCTTCTCTCTTCAATGTCTTCTCGTCAATTTTCGATGCAACCACTAACGGTGGTGCACACTGAAACGAAAACATAAAAAGCCTTAGTAAAACTTAAATGTCATAAATAAGGTATTTTATTTTTATAACCTTATCCGCACTATATATGTAAAGTTCATAAGAAAATAAGTAATCAACTACATATTCGCAAATCATCATTTAGGTTTAATAAAAGAAGATGAAAGGAGGCGAGGCCGAGGGGAGTCTTTGCACTGGAGTGGGACAATACATTACAAAAGATTAAAATCAGATAGTGTGCTCATAAACTTGAGAACCATTAGGTAAAACAAGTAACTTGATATTAGTCTGATGTCACTAATGTCATCAATCAACATGGTGAAGAAGTAATAAGTCATTAATAACGTAACTGATCACAATTAACTCACAGCAAAACAAGCTGTCTCTCCCGGCACAATGAACTGTATGTGTCCAGACACAGCATTCTCACTGACTCCAGACTCGAACCATTTCTGGTTGAGCTCGTTACAGGCCGTGTTGATTGCCATGCGCGCCTCGAAGTTGTCCACACAACTAAGAATTAGGTCTACAGGGCCACCTGTAAGACTGCCGGTTCTGAAAACACAAGGTTTAGTTTGTAATCATTAATTTCAGGAAGTCTTTTCAAAGCACACAATACTGTATCTCTTTCTATTTTGTTATGTATTTTTTCTGGTGCACATACAATCAAGTGAACATAATACCATAATAGTAATAATACCATATTTTAAATGTTTGGAAAGTTATTTCAAATGGCAAATTCAGTTTCATGTCATTGGGATCCTAATACAGCATTTATTTTTTTAGCTATTTATTAAGCCAATAATAAGGTTTAGAAACAATTTTTCTTTAAACAGATAACTTTAATCAGATGAATAAATGCAACAGTATGACATAAATATGTTTTATGCAAAAGCTGTCAAACCACAATATTTATTCCTCAGATTAAAGTTATCTGACTATTGAAAACCAGCCCTTAGAAAACTTAATTTTGTCAGTTAATATCAATTATCTTTTAAATTAATTAGGATGCTTTTAAATCTGCCAGACAGATAAAAGATTGGTATGCACAGTCTATGGCTTACCTAATAGTATCACAAAAGTGTTGAAAGTTATCAACAGTGGTAATATTGTAGTTGTAAGAATCAATGGAGACATCTGGGTTGATGTTCTGGAGCGTGGCAGCCGCTGCATCCACCTTGCTAAGCCCGGCTTGGTGCGGCTGGAAGAACAGCCGGTTCATGTTGGCAAGCTCCACCTTATCATAGTCAAACAGGATCAACTGGAAAACACAACATATTTTTATTGTTTCACATACATAAATAAACTCACATCTGTTTTCTATGGGGGTAGGCTGAAACTACAGAATGCAACCAGCTACCATCCATAATTATTCAATTAATGTTTCATGCAATAATATTTAGTACCCATACAATATTGCATGAAACATTAATTATCAAATTAATAAACAAATTATCATGCTCACACAATATGAAAAGAAGGCCTGAAAACAAAATGAACAACTCAATAATTAAATAAAAAAACTCCACATTTATTATACCAATACAGGCAGAGAGTTCCACAGCCGACATGTGGAACTCTCTGCCATCTGTCTTCACTTCCACCTTTAACCCATCTACCTTCAAAACAAGAGTGAACAGGCATCTTCTGGGCAAGCTTGTTCCATCATAGACCTCATCAATTGTTTCCCATCAGGAGTGATTGAAGTCCAGAGCAAACTCATTCAGTAATAAAAAAATCATAACATGTTTAACAGCCCTTTCATACTAAATTAAATAATCTGAAGCTTAATAATCAAGGTGTTTTGTTGTTCCAGTATAGTGAAAACTTTCTTTTCAATCTATTTTTAGTCATGAGACTACTTCGAAGAGTTGCAATTACCAATCAAATAAAACATAGTTATACCTTTCCGATCCCACATCTAGTGAGCATTTCAGCAGTGACACTGCCCACTCCACCGACACCCACCACAGCTACAGACAGCTCCCGGATCTTCTCGTAGTTGTCCACGATACCCATCCTCTTCAGAGCCATGAGGCGACTGCAAGTAATTCAACTTGCACATTGTGTTTACTGTTACTACAAAACTACATTTAATTCTAGGTAAAATTCGAATTGGTACTCCATTGTGCTATTTTTGATCAATAATAGGAGCGTAGAAGATACAGATAACTTTAGTGCTGACAGAATCATTCACGATGTCGATTTTCATACTTAGTAACGACAACATATTGCCTTGATTTTCTCTTTGTTTTACGCAAGTTGTACCGATATTGTTAAAAGATTTATTTAAAAGATATAGTAATATATTAAAAAACAACTTAGGAGCTATAGATTTTGTAGATTTCTTCGAGGAAGATCATAAAATACCTGTAAGGGTTAGAATCGACAACTTCGGATGACATGACATCGATTTTTTGGCGTACAGGGCCCTCATTTCCTCGAGCGGCGGCTAACTGGAGCTCCAGCTCCTTCACCTTCTTCCGCAATTCTTCGACGGTGGACATTTTTCACTTATATTTTCAAAAAGCTGTATAAAATCGAGTCACTGCACCACAGCCTATTTCACTCTCACTTTTAAATGTCAAAGTCAAAGAAAGTGACGTTTCTTGCCACGACGTAGGACGCATTCCGTTCTACTGAACGGCAGCATATTGGGCATGTGATGATATTGTGTTAACTCGTTGAATCAGATGTTTTCGTTTTTCTTTTTAACCGACTTCAAAAAAAGGAGGAGGTTATCAATTCAACAGTATTTTTTTTTTTTTTTTTATGTTTGTTACCTCGTAACTTTTGACTGGGTGAACGAATTTTGATTATTCTTTTTTTATTTGAAAGCTGGTGCTTCCCAAATGGTCCCATTTTAATTTGGTTTCATTCGGACAATGGGGTCCATGTGAAAACCATATAAATCTTAAATTTCCATTAAATATTTGCGTGACAAATGAACGAATACCGTATGTTCGTTACCTCATAACTTTTGACTGGGTGAACTGATTTTAATGATTCTTTTTTTATTTGAAAGCTGGTGCTTCCCGAATGGTCTCATTTTAATTTGGTTATATTTGGACAATGGGGTCCATGTGAAAACCATATAAGTCTTAAATTTTCATTACGTATTTGCGCGACAAATGAACGAATAACGCGATTAGATTAGTGCGGATTATCTACCACAACTAAAAAGTCAAAAAATAAAAACTTTTTACAAAAAAAAACAACCGACTTCCTTAAAAAAAACACTACAAAGTCAAAAATAACTTTAATTTCGGAAGTCGGTGGCAAAAACCTTAAATACAGAGCCTAAGACACCGACTTGCGAAATTATTTTTGACTTTGTAGTGTTTTTTTTAAGGAAGTCGGTTGTTTTATTTTGTAAAAAGTTTTTATTACCATACACATACAACAATAACATCGCCGAACGGTAACACAGCGGTGTAACTACCTACGAACATCTACTTTTCTTTATTGCTATAAGTATTACTAATTTAGCTATCCCAAAAGGAGAAACGAAATATTTGATCAAAACTGTTAGTAAAAATAAAAACCCTCGAGACTCCGACTTGAGCGATCCAGTCGTTTTCTGATATAGTACCTATACATAGTATACATTCTGCAAAAGATGACGTTGAAAGGCTCCTAAGTTAGCATCCTACAAGGCCCCGACGATTTGGACTTCCGCTTGTTTAAGTCTTAATCTAAAAAAATAAAATAAGTAACGTTAATTTGGTAGATAGGCACATACCTAATAGGTACCTACTGCAAAACTAAGAAGGTAAACCTTATCCCACAGGTCTGGCAACAAATAAATAGCACTTCACAACTAGCTACCTAATCCAAATTCCGCAACACCCACCGCGCGTGCTATGGAAAAACCTCGATACTTATTTAATTAGACAAAAAAAAGCTTAGTTGAAAACTAAACAGAAAGATATTTCTACTACCAAAGACCTTCATTAAGTTCAATGAACATTGAAGTTTTTCAACTAATAACTACCTATTAGTAATTTACCATCATTACAAAAGTCTCAACCGGTATTGAAACCTGCATCAAGTTTGGTTTCGTAACTCATTTTTATCTCATTAGGTGAACTAACTATTTTCATTTTTGTTTTACCAATATCTAGAACAACCGTTGTGAATGAAATTATTGTCTTTTGTCAAATCGTGAACTTTACTATCGGCCGTTCATGTGGGAAAGGCTTTTGGAATTTGTAGCGACGATTTCTATGAACCCATCATTACTCTATTTGATTATAATTTCCTGCTTACTACCATCGTCAACTTATAAAAATCAAATGGACTTATTAGATTAAAAAACGAATTATATTGTGTCTTCCGACGTCGAAGTAGTTTCGTCCTTAAGTAAGCACCTCATAGGTACTATCAGATAGTTGATGCTAGTTACTTACCCACACGAGGTCGTGAGTTCGAACCCAAGCAGGCGGGAAGACATGTGACATCTACCAACCCGCACTGGGCCCGCGTGGTGGATTATGGCCCGCTCCCTCTCACCGAGAGGAGGCCTGTGTCCCAGCAGTGGGAAATAATCCACCACGCGGTCCCAATGCCGGTTGGTAGGTACATGTCACATGCCTTCGATATTTTTATTCTTAGACATGCCGATTTCCCCACGATGTTTTCCTTCACCATTTTGAGACCAGTGGTGATGAAATAATACATATACATAAAATAAAGTGCCTGTTATGGTTTGAACCCACGACCTACAACTCGTTAGTCGCGGCCGTTACCACTGGGCTACCACTGCTCCCAGCTTTGCTAATAATAACAGCAGAAATAAAAAGAACAAGACAAAAATCTACAAGGACTGCTTTCATTCATACACGTCGTTAAGACCTAGATAGAAGAAAGTAGATATGTACTATAAGTAGTCTAACACTTGCTCCCTTAGTGATAGGCCTTACTGGAAGGAAGCCATATATAATCTTAAGTAAGTAGGTACTACGAAGTTTGGAAACGATGTTGATGATGAAATATAGTTTTAACAATTTTTATCCGTTTGTCTGTTTTTCTGGGTATATCTATGTTTCGGATTGGCTTAAAAACGGCTGAATGGATTTGGATAAATTTGGTGTCACAGGTAGTTTATAAACTTTCTTTATTTTGGTTGGTAAATTATCAAATGACGTCTCCCGTCCTGGGTGTAGCGGAAGGGCGTCTCAGTGTTTTACTGACTAAATAAAAATCACCCATGTTCCTTCAATTGCCTCTGTCAGAGCCACGGTAACTCTTTCGAAAATCTCCGACCCTAGCAGAGGTAGTTTATAACCTGGATTAACACATAGCGTGGTAGTGCCTACGTTCCCGTGGGATATTTTCCGACATCCATGAGGGCGAGGCAACAAAAGCTATTACCTGATACTTTAGATAGGAAATGTCAACACCATCTTCTGTGACGTGTAAAAATGATTCGGTTATCCTATTTACAGAATATAAACAATTTCGTTTTCTTTTCAGTACATATTTATACCTAAAAGATGTGTTCGATAAAATCCATCTTCTCAAAAGTGAATGATAACGTCCCACTCTTGTATATATGTAGTACCTATTTCGATCTTTATACACTAGGTGTAGTTTTAGAGATGAGTGACAGTGTCACTCATCTCACTGTGACACTAAACATTAATATGTTTAGTACTAAGTAGGCGAAATGTGGGAGAAATACTAATCACCGTTGCCTGTCCCTTCAGGGAAAACAATACAAGCGTGTTGAAATGTGTTATTTTCCTAATTAATACATTTCATTACGCCTGTAAATGTAAAAACAATAAGTATAATTAATTAAAGTCGCTTAGAAAATGTAACAAAATCGGTACCAATATAAGTTATCTATAATCGGTACCTATATCAATATAAGTAGGTATGTATGAACAGATATAAGTAGTTAAGGAAATGATTAAAGACTAAATTCTAAATATCAGTCACATTGCAACCAGCCCAAGCAACCATCAAGCTCACTTAAAAGCTTTACGTAGCATTCATGAAAAATTAAATCCTGTCACGCCATTATCACAAATATTTTTATTCATATAGGTACTTACGTTCACAGGTAGGTATATATACACAGTTATCTACATAAATAACAGCTCAACTGTCTGAAAGCTAGGACTAATTTTATTTATAAAAAAAACTTTTTAACAAAAAATTAAACCGCCGAAAAACTGAAAAGCATAAAATAATAAACCTTAAAATTATGAGTCGGCGCTTTGAGTGTTCCTTGTTCATTGATTTTTCAGCGCCGACTCAAAATTTTAAGGTTTATTATTTTATGCTTTTCAGTTTTTCGGCGGTTTAATTTTTTGTTAAAAAGTTTTTATTTTATGATTTTTTGTGGCTTTAATGTACTAATAATACTTGGCAAGGTATACCCTATCCAACAATAAAAGAATTATCAAAATCGGACTACTCTGTACAAAGTTATGCGTGTTTATACGTTACAATCAGTGAGTGAACAATCAATCATCCCCTGTTTTCCAACCCTTAGGGTTCGATTTTGTTTTCCAAATTTATACGGGACCACCTTGGGAGTATACCCTTTCCAATAGAAGAAGAATTGTCACAATCGGACCACTATGTAAAAAGTTAGGCGTGATCATACATAAAAAAAAAAAAAAAAAAAAAAATATACGCGTCGAATTGAGAACCTCCTCCGTTTTTTTTCGTCGGTTGAAAAATAAATGCCGTTGCACCAATAGTTATTTTTTACTTGTGCATTTTTTAAGAATTTGGGATTTATTTACTACCTTACTTGCTCATATTCGCATTTAAATTACGAATATACAACCATCAAAAACTTAAATAAATTAATCCAATAAATATTTCATTTAATGGATAAATAAGTATTCTTAGGTAATTATCTACAACAATAAAAATAATTGGGATGTTACTCATATTTCATAATGTTATGTCTTACAAAACACGTTATAAAAGGGCCATATAACCCGACAAAATAGAAAAGCCGTCGTTACACTGCCGCCGATCAAATTGATAGAGTAAATTAACATTAGCTGGGTTTTGTAAAGGCTGTCGTCGTTACTTAGTGATATGACTGTTGGCTGCGCGGATACAGGCCAGTGCCCGCGGTCATTTGAATAAAAAAAAAAGGAATTGATTCCATTTTTTATCTATTCTTTTGTTTATTTCAAAAAAGTGCGTGTTGTTTTTTTAATTAAACAGTTGGTTAAATAATGCAGTGAAGTTGTGTATTTTTTGTTTTTAAGAGTAAAAGTGAAATCAAGTAAGTTATCTATTTAGGTTTTATGAAAGCCCTTTACGACTTTTCAATTAAATTGAGTAGGAACTACTACTCTCTACACTACCTCTCTCTCTCTCTACTTTTTACTATTAGGTAAAATTGAAAAAAATATCCCAAAAATAGCACTTAATAATAGTGCTGCAAAACTAGTGTTAATATACCTATATTAATATACGTTTGCCTGATGTGTAGTGACGCTATCATTCTTAAAGTGGGTAAGCTGCACTGTAGTATTTTCAATGTTCACGATGGGAACAGTACCTACCAAGATACTTATTTTCTGTTAGATTGATGTGTTTTTCTGATGTTTTCTATGAGTTCTAGAAAGCTCTAGCTTTTAAAGCTACGAGTTATGATAATGGGAAGAAGCAGAAGCTAGGTACAAATGTGTAGCTTCTGCTTCTTCCCATGACCACGTCGAGAGACTTGCTAACCGGCAGCCGCCTTCTTATTTTTATTTGTTAGCATATGTTGTGTCCCACTGCTGGGCCAACGCCTCTTGTGTTTCTTTCCAAACCTCTCTATCTTGTGCGATCTCTGTCCACGTTGGCCCTGCAATAATGATCAGATCGTCACACTTATACCTAGGCTGCGGACTACGCTTGTACGTCCAGAATGAGTGACGAGCTGTGTCTCTCTCCCCGGGTGCATTCGTGCGACGGGGCCAGCCCACTAAATCATTGATGCGCAAATGTATCGTCTACCAAATAAAATTAAAACTATTGCCAATATTACTACAATAGCAATTGACTACAATTGAAGAATTGCAAATGATCGTTTCCCTTTACAAAGGATCCCCCTTTATAAATATTTTAAATAAGTCATAAACAGTTCAAACCTCGTTCATCTCTTTGGCCAATGGCTTCGCCCGCGTATTATCCCATAAACCTTCTACTTGAATCACTCTGTCTATTGATGATTACCACATTCAAATCCGTTGCGTAGTTTCGAAGATCTAAGCGTCCACAGGAAGTGAGGAGTTTGTTTTATACAATGTAAAGATATCGATTCTACTGAGGGCCTGCCTACCCAATTGATGAGTCTTCAGCTATCTATATCTAGACACATGAGTCTATAGCTAGACACTAATTAAAGCATTGATGCCATGCAAGTGCTGTTCGCTGTGACAAGCTTAGCGTGAAGTCGCTTGACGATGATATTGAACCTAGGATCGTTAATTGATTCAGATTAAGTAAAGTAAAAACTTGGATACAATCTCGATATTTTTTAGGTATTTGTGATTGAAGGCTATCCGGAGGCCTCCATATTTATTACTTTTGCGTTATTCGTTCCACGTGGATCTACCAAGCTAAGATTTTCATAATTGGAACACGACCGGCATCCTTTCTGTGGCTTTCTCGGAGTAGTTTTTACAGGGTTAAATAAAACTCTAAACGTCAACTATTAATAGATACAAGTAGTGTAAGGTAAAGTAATTTATGTAGGTATCTATTTTAGTGTATATAGAGATACCATGGAAGAAGTGTCGAAACCTTGAAGCAAAACACCTCCCACCTACTGATTTAAATGAATGTTGCAACAGTGGCGGTGAATGATAGTTTTTTGAACTGAATACACCGCACGCATAACTAAGTAGCTAACCGGTTCGTTCTAATCGGGCTCTCTGCTTATCAAGCCCTTGGAGTATGTAAATAGACAAAACATATGCGAGAACCAACAATACTGAGAACACCTACTCTAAAAATTAGTACCTGCTACAGACCACTTTAGCAAAGTAGGATTTGCTATATCTAAATGGGGTGAGTTGAAGCATGTTTAGGTAATGAATTTACAAGGCAATGCACAACTGAGAGCACCCTGCATCCACCACTATCGTATCCTTACCGCCCCGGATCTAGAGGGTTAAGTTGCATCCTGGGCACGGACCTGAATTCCCCCAAATTAAGCCTGTGCCCAGGGTGCCAACTGTAGGGGACGGTAAAGTCAAGTGTGGCAAACAATTGCACCTACACCAGCACACCGCAACTTAGCGATAAATGATAAATTATTTTATTTCTGTAAGTAGGATTGTACAAACACTTTTACAAGTCAATAATATTTTCTTGAGCTAGATGAGGTCGGCGAATGTGAATGAGATGCGCAGCATTTCAGTAAGCAGCATTAGTGCATACGGCGCACTTTTGAAAACACTCCTTGATTATCGTACTGCCTAGACTAGACCTATGTCTTCAAACGGTGTAAGTGGGTTTGGATTGTGCGGGTGCAGTTGTGTACTGCCAGGATCGGACAGTTTTTAAAGCACGTGCTCCACTTTTATTGTATTTGGCGATATCAAAAACGGATAGCTTTAAATTTCTTGAAACAGTTGCAACAGATCTATGCCGCGGCGAACCAGAAGCGGATGTGCGCCTCTGAGGTCGAAAAATTTAAGAAAAAGTCCTTAATTTATTGAAATACGTATTACTTTACCGTTTACGTAGCGGGGGCGCCGGGGGTCCGAAGCTTGTAAGTGCAAAGGCGACATGACTTTATTTTATATTACAGCAACTCTGTTGGATTAGAGCATTACCTATCGATAAAATTTGATTGGGCTGGCTAAATATTCGAGTTCGCTTCGCTCGCTCTTACTGCAAAAAAAAACACAGTAATAAAAACAACTTATCTAAGGCGAGTGCTAAAATTATCGCGCTCGGTTCGCTGGCACGTGCATTCTAGGTTGTCTTAGTTGGTGTTACGGGTCAAAAAAGTCAGGGTAGCCCGCGAAATTCAAATTGACTTACATATTTAGCAATTTGAAGGTCCTGGTCAGGTTGTGTCTTGAACAAAATATAATTCGCTTCCGTTACAAGTATTTATTAACATATGAGTGAAATTTCTCACTCATTTAGAGACTGATTTTATAAATATTGTTATTAGACATAAGGAATAATGGATGGTCTTGTATAAAGCCTTGTGGTACTCCACAGGTAATAGGTTGGAGTTCACTTCGATGTTCACTAATACCGACTGCTCGATACTTATTGGTACGATGAGAATTTAATATTTTTAATGCTAAGCCAAAAATAGTGATACTTTCCAGTTTTTATGAAGACTGAGACTTACAGTGTCAAATGCCTTTTTTAAATCAATGAAAATCCAAAGAGCTATTTATTTATATCAATTTTAGTAATAAGGTCAATAATCGCGGTTAGGATGTTTAATTTCTGTCGGTAATCATAAAATAATAGAATTTAAGTAAGCTTCTAGGACTGGTATTAGTCGATAATTAATTACTTACATCTGCACTGTTTCCGGCTTAATGTGTTTAAATAAATATAAAACAATTTTTTTTTTTTTTTTTTAATATTCCACAACTATCACACAACGCCATCTAGTCCCAAGCTAAGCAGAGCTTGTGTTATGGGTACTAGACAACTGATAAACATACTTATATATTTCTAAATACGTACATATTACCTATAGATAAATTACACCCAGACACAGAACAAATGATCGTGCTCATCACACAAACGTTTGTCCTGGGTGGGAATCGAACTCACGACCTCCGGCATAGCAGTCAGGGCCACTAACCACTAGACCAACAGGCCTGTCAGACCACAGAATTCTGACAATGTAGTAATTTATTTGTTTCGTGTTCAGTGGTAGCTATAACTTTGTACAGAATTCGATTGTATCGAATGTGGATCTGAAGCACGATCTAGAAAATCGAGCCTCTAAACTCTTTACAAAACTTTTTTGGCACATCATTACGAGCGCAGCTATAATAATTACTGAATAATTAAAGAACACCATGGAAAAATATGGTGTCATAAACCGGTTTTGGATAGTTAATTGTGGCAATCAAAATAACTTTATTGTTAGTCAATAGCTCAGAAAGTAATTAAAAACAGTTTTAAATACTCGGGTCAAACAAACTTCAAGTTGTCCTCAGGAGAACTCTCGGAAACTTTTTTAGCTAAAGTGGAAAAAATCAGGTCTTTGGTGGTCAATAGTCAGGTGGTGGTGTGTATTAAGGAGAAGTTTATGGCTTAGTAAAAACAGCCGCACGGGTCGATCTATCAGATTAAGCTACACTTGCCGTGGTTGTTCCATAAATGTAGGACCATCTTTAAAACATCAAAACTCGTCCGTGCCCCTAAAAGCACGCTAAGCCGTTCCCGCCGACAGTTATTACGGGTCGAAAGTCTGGCAGCCAGTCTTACCAAAGGGTATCGGATTACCTAGTAACTGGGACGTGGAGGTCAGATAGACAATCACTCCATGTATTATACTATTGAGCTGCATTCGGTTAGAACGAATGGCGACCCCAACACTCCCAGTGTTGGGGTCGCCATCGATTCGGAAAAAGGCAAAGCAGATTAATAGCAGGATGAAGGAGGAGTAATAATTTGCCCTTTCCAATACGTCCAATGAAATATAAATTTTATTTCTATGTAGAATACGTGACGCAGCGTAGGTTCTCTAATACTTAAAGCTTATAAGCTAATTTCGATGGTGCTCAAGTTTATAACTATAGATATCTCAGAAGATGATGAATTGATGATGTAGTAAATAAACACGATTACAAATATCGGCTACTTCCAATAAAACTAAATAACATTAGAAAGATACTCAACTCAACTATCAAACGTAAAGTACAATCTATTACATATAATAAATCTGTAGAAGGGTCAATTCTGTACATTGAAAATATTGAAAAAATAATTAGCGGGGGGTGTTGCTGGATCGATACCAAACCCAAATATGTGATTAAAAAATTTTTTGTCTGTCTGTCTGTCTGTCTGTCTGTCTGTATGTGCAGGCATCACGTGAAAACTAACGGTTCGATTTCGATGAAACTTGGTATAATTATACCTTATTATCCTAGGCATAAAATGGGATACTTTTTATCCTGGAAAAATACGTAGAAAAAAAAATCTTATTTTTCAGTTTTATTCATAGACGTTGTTCTGTAGAACCGCGAACACACGTTGCATTACCCGCAGTGGATTCAGCGCCGTAACCTGTAGCGCCGAAAGTCGGATTTGGCTTGAACCGTTTGCGGCACACGCGGGCCACGCCTCCCCGACTCCTATATAACGAGCCGCGTTCCGCGCCGCGCGATGTTTCCCGGCTGGAGGCCTAAAAAGGTAACTTTTTAGAACTCGCCGGGTCACAATCCGTTTAAGTAGTAAGAATCTTTTCAGGATTAACTACGAGATGCCCCACAAAAAAAAAAAAAAGCCGCGCGATGCATTTAAATTCTGAATTTTGATGCGAGCGGACGTGTCCAGTGTGGCGAGCGGTCGTCCGTGGAATTAATATTGTATGCGTGTAATTTTAAACCGTGCTTTTCAGCGCGACCTTTTTGATTACTGTTCCGATCAGTTATTTGTAAATATTATAGTACGTACGTAGTTTAAGTTTTCATCGTAAATTGGTTTATTTAGGTTGGTATTTTATTTTCTTTCCGGACGAGCTCACTAACAATGTTGTGTATGCTGAAGCTCTCAATTAACTTTCTGTCGCATTGTCACGATCACTTTTTTATTATTGCAAACTTTTCGTCACTGTCAGTAATCTACTGCTACATGCTACTTATCAAGGTCGGAATTACTATGAAAAAAATACTTACTACAGAACGCGAGCTCAACAGCAGTAGGTAGCTCAATAGAGGGATCTCCTTAATTATTATAGGCTTAGCCGTATTTGGGTCCAATAGATATTTATAAGATGTCATTGTCAGAGTTACTCAAAATGGAGAAATAAACCATCCACGCGAAGACCGACATCCGCGCGGACGGAGTCGCGGGCGGAAGCTAGTCTATAATAATATTATTAATCTTTACTTAAGACAGAGGTAAAATTTCTGATTTTGTATGTATGTAAGTGTAATCTTCGGAACTCCAGACCCGATTCCAAAAATACTTTACCTACAGTGAAGCTATATTGTAGCCATTTGTAGCCATTGCTGTATCGTCGAGTCATAGGATATACAATTCTTTGTTAAACCTAGAAATTACATGCGGATCGGAAGTTATGAGGAAGCTTTCACGCTAAAATTGTTAAACGGATTTGATGAAAGAAAGAAAAGAAAGAAAGAAAATACATTTATTTAGCACAGTTGAAAGGCACATAACAGTTAGTTATACAGCAGGAAAGAATAAAAAATAAAATAAAAAAAGTGTAAGGTGAGATGTCAGAAACTAGCATTACAGTGTGCCTCACGGCTGCGCCAAAAAGGCCCAGTTCAGCAAAAAAGCCAGACAACTAGTGCCTGACGCTGGTTTTCAACTGGACCTGAATGAAAGGTTATGCAAGGGTAGACCATGACCTGAGTTAGGACATCGAATACTTTTTATTCCGATATTCACACGGGATCGAGACTTATATCTGGAGTACAGATGGTGCGATACAAAAGGCACGTGGAAACTTTTACGTTGTACTTTTACGTCGTATGCGAAGGCGTATCAAGGTCACGCCTTGAGTGCAATGTCCTAACGAGTCGATTATACGGCTTGTTGTATCATCATCATCAGCCGATAGACGGCCACTGCTGGACATAGGCCTCCCCCAAGCTCCGCCACTTCGACCAGTTTTGTGCTTCCCGCATCCAGCGGACTCCTGCGGCCTTCTCAAGGTCATCGGTCCACCTTGTGGGAGGCCTCCCAACTCTACGTCTTTCGTTACACCTTCCGGCCCCATCGGCCATCTGTTCTGCGAGTAATGTGCCATGCCCACTGCCACTTCGGGCTATGGCGGTTACCTTAGTTCTCCTATGGATCCCTCCCTTTCTGATTCGATAGCGTAGGGATACTTCAAGCATAGCCCTCTCCATCGCCCTTTGGGTGACTTTCAGCCTTCTAATAAGGCCCATCCTGAACGACGACGTTTCAGTACCATAAGTCATCACTGGCAACACACACTGGTCAAAGACATTTTTCGTCTTGAGCCACTGCGGTATGTGGGACGAGAAGATATTGCGTAATTTCCCGAACGCTGTCCGCCGAGTCGGATTCGACGATTGACATCTTTCTCGAAGTCGGCCCTACGCCCTACCTAACTGGATAGTCTGACCTAGGTACACATAGCTGCATCGCTTGAGATTAATTGAGGATGAGATATAATCGCACATACATAGCTTTCAGCAATTAAACATCATCTAATTATTCAACACTCATTCATTATTTATCAAATTAAAATGTAAAGGCGGTGTCATATATTTTTTTACTTAATAACTGTAGTATCGAACTTTCTACTTCGCAATGCAGTGTAGGTACCTACCTAACGTTCCTGAAAGACTGAACTTCGCCATCACGTTAACAATAACTTATTTTCCACTAACATGCATTACTTCTACATTACTTACATTCAAAATTCATTATCGTCACATTAATTTAAAACAGATTATTTAGCTTCTGCCCGCGACTTCGTCTGCGTAAATGTCGGTTATTGCGGACGCAAAGTCACGGAATAAAAAGTAGCCTATGTCCTTTCTCAGGCTCTAAACTATCTGGGTACCAATCGGTTCAGTAGTATTAGCAGGAAAGGAAGACAGACAGACAGAGTTACTTTTGCATTTATAATATTAGTGTGGATTATCTTCAGAGTAAAGTTTGGAAGTCAACATTAAATGGTTCGGTGCCTTACTGTTCAAAGTTCTCTATTTTTATTATATTAGACTAACTTTAGCCCGCGGCTACGCCGGCATGAATATCGGAAAATATCCCACGGAAACGTACAACCGAGATAAAAAAACTATCATCATCATGTATTGATTCAGATTATAAACGGTATGTGTGCCAAACGTCCAAACTCGTTTCAAGCAACTTACAGCCATCTAAACGTATGGTAAATATGGGGTAAAATAAACATAGGGTACAACTTTAAATCCCCGGTGGTACCTCTACCGCTGATTGCAAGTACCTTATGTTTTACTGTGATGTTGGGAATTGGAGCGAAATGATACCAAGGCGAATGATGAGTAAATACTGCCTTTATTAAAATAATGTTACTTGTTTTATACTGTAAGACACGTATATGAACTAATAATATAAAGGTGCCTACGTACACACGACACCTCCCCCTTTTTTTTTTTTTTTTTTTTTTTATATGAGACATAAATTGGTTAACATAATATTGGATGCTTATTACTATATGGTTACATTTAGCTTATTATAAATGGACATGACAACGACAGTTTGTCTTTCTTACATTCTATTTTATAAGTATGTGGTTTTTACAGTGCAATTGCTGTTGGTACATAAAGTAAATACATCAATCATAATATGGCTTTGTTCTGTTTTTGTGAATTACATCAGTTTTTCCATTAATTTCGATTTCTACATTTGGTGAAATGTCCCTGATAACTTTGTACGGTCCTGAGTATAAGCTTGTGAGTTTATTGCCGGTTTCGTTTTTTACTAATATTTTGTCATTGGGGTTATAATGTTTGGGGTTAATATAAGTATCATACTTACGTTTTGTTACCAACTTACTGTTAATTAAATTTTTGCGAGCTTGTGTTTGTGATAACTGTAACCTGTATTTTAGTTCGAGAGGGTAACTATTATAGTTGTGTAGCGGCTCGATTTTTTGAGTGAGGTTGCTTGGCAAATTGCACTTTTTACCGTAAACTAATTCAAACGGAGTGAACTTAGTTGACGTATTTACAGAAGTATTATAAGCGAAACACCAATAGGGTAGCCAAGTACTCCAGGATTCCGATTTTTGTTCCGTTTGAATACGAAGAAATGCGGACAAACTTTTATGTGAGTTTTCTAAAGCTCCTATGCTTTGATGGTGATATGCTGTTGAGTTAAGTTTTTTAATATTAAGCAAAGCACATACCTCTTTTACTGTTTCTGCCATAAACTCAGTACCCCTGTCGGTGGCGATTTCCTCCGGCACTCCATGATGAAGCACGAAGTTGTCCACAAATGAACGTGCAACTTCTGCAGCTGTTTTTGTTATAAGTGGAGAAGCACATACATATTTTGACAACTCGCACTGTATTGTTAGTATGTATGAATATCCATTGTTGTCCCTATCTAATGGCCCTACTAAATCTAGGTAAATCTTTTCAAAAGCAGTGTGTGCTGTAGTCGTGACGGTCATTGGTTCCTTAACTTGTACTGTGTACTTTTGTTTTTGGCAATCTGGGCATTTTTTCACATAATTTTCAACATCTGTATCTAGGCCTGGCCAAAAGTAATATTTCCGAATTTTATTTACCATTCGCCTTATACCCGCGTGGCCACTTGTCGGTAAAAGATGAAAATCATTAAGTATTACCTTTCTGTCGTCCTTATTTTCTACGCGTTCTACATCTTGTATTACGATTAATCTGGGGCCTAACCAATTTTCGCTGTCTTTGATTTGACTGATTAATTTTTCTACAAATACTCTATTATTCTTACTTTTCATAAAATATACTTCCTCTACACATATCTCACTACAAAAATTACTCAGTGCTTTCACAAATTCTGCTCGAGTCATTTGCGAGTGAGCCGCTGGTTTTATATACGTAGTCCTTTTATTTTTTGAATAGATGAACACATTGTTTTCTTTATTTTGTTCATTTTCTTTCTTTAATTTTTCTAACCCTGAATTATCTATAAATCTTAATTCTACCACTTCTTTTGGTCTATTCTGTATCTCAACAACTTTTGGTCTTTCTAAATAAACGCTTGGTTGGGCTGCCTCGTTTGATGGTGGGTTGGCATTCAATTTTAGTTTCTGCGCCCGTGTCATAACACATACGCTATTGTTCATGTCCTGCAAATCTTTTGATGTTAATCGAGACAGTGCGTCTGCTGCTGCATTGTCTCGACCTTTGACGTATTCAATTTCGTAATCGTATTCCTCTAGTATCAATTTAAATTTAAGTAGTCTGCTGGATGGGTCTTTGAGATTAAACAGGTAAATCAATGGTTTATGATCAGTTTTAATTTTAAATGGACGGCCAAATAAATATGGTCTAAAATGTTTCACTGCCCACACTATTGCTAGTAGTTCTTTTTCAATAGTGGGGTAGTTTTTCTCTGATTTATTTAGGCCTCTGCTTGCGTAAGCTACTGGACGCCCATCCGCATTTGATAAAATAGCTCCAACTGCATAGCCCGATGCGTCTGTTTGTATTATAAATTTATTTTCTAGTGAAAAATTTGGATATTGTAGTATTGGCGGTGTTATCATAGTCTCTTTTAGTATGTCAAATGATTTCTGACAATTGTTATCCCAATTAAATACTGCATTTTTTCTGCATAATAAATTAAGATAGTAAGCTTTATCTGCAAAATTTGGAATAAACTTACGATAGTAGTTCGCAAAAGCGACAAAACGTTTTACGTCGTCTACATTTTTGGGAATTGGGTGTTCCTTAATAACACCTATTTTTGCGGGATCTGGTAGTACACCTTCACTTGATACTATGTGGCCTAGATAAAGCATCTCTTTCCTTAAAAAATTGCATTTTGTAGGGTTTAGTTTTAAATTAACTTTGCGTAAGCGATCAAATATGTCTATGAGGTTTTTATTGTGATGAGATAGGGATTTTCCAAGGACTATTAAGTCGTCGAGATATACTAAGCACTTATCGTATGTTAGACCGGCCATAGCCATTGTCATCATGCGTGAGAAGGAACTGGGACTGGTTTTCAAACCCATCGGCATTCGCGTCATCTGGTATTGCCCAGAAGCAAATGCTGTGTATTTGCGGCTGTCTTCGTGTAGATCTACATTATAGAAACCTTGGTTTAGATCTAAGTGGCTGAAGTAAATGCAGCCTGATAAAGAGTCTAGTATTTCATTTATATTTGGCAGAGGAAACTTATCATCTTGTATGCAGCTGTTAAGTTTGCGATAATCGATTACTAATCGCCATTTTTTATTCCCCGCTGAGTCTGGTTTTTTGGGTACTAGTAGAACTGGGCTTGACCATTCGCTGTTACATTTTTCTATAACACCTTGCTGTAGTAAATTTTCTATTTGTTTGTCGATTTCTCCTTTCTGTGAGTATGGTAGTCTAAATGGCTTTGAATATATCGGTGCTACATTCGATTTTAAGTTAATTTTGTGCGTATATAAGTCTGTGGTCGTCATTTTGTCCCCTGCAAGACAAAAAATGTCGGAATACTTCGCGCAAATTTTTTCTATTGATAATTGTTCCTCTTTGTTGAGGTGATTTAAATCTAGATTTGAAAATAGGCTTTTAACCCTATCCGCGTTATTGATTGTTTTTTCAAAAGAACAGATATTGTAATCTGACGATTTTTGAATGATGGGATTAATTTCTTCTATGGTTAAATCATTATCCGTTGTATTAAGGACTCGGATCGGAAGCATTCCGTTTTTGGGTTTTACTAATGTGCTAGCTATAAAAACTCCGTTTTGCAGTTCTGATGCACAAATAACAATTTCTTCAAATGCATACCTCGGCTGAGCACTAATAAAATGTATTGATTCACACCTCGCGGGTATGGTTATATTTTTGCGTGGAAAACGTAATGGAAAAGAAATTTCAACATTGTTATTCCATAGCAACAAAGTATTGTTACCCAGGTTTAGAATTGATTTGTATTTGTTTAAGAAGTCATGCCCTATTATGCCACTGGTCTTACAAGGCAAGGAATTAAAAACATAGAATTTATGTTTCAGTATCTGATTTCTAGAACTCAATGCTAGATAAACATATCCAATTGATTGGACTTTGCCCCCCATTCCAAATACGTCGATGTTCTGTTTATGGATTGGAATGTTTTGCTCCATTACATGTTTATATTTTATTGCCGATATGGAGGCACCGGTGTCAATTAACCAATTATATGGATAACCATTGCGACCATTTAAATAAAGGGTACTAGAATTATTATTTGTAAAAAGAATTGCTCTTTTAGTCACGAAAAAACTCATTATTTTCGTGGGATGGCAAAGAAGATTCGGCTGTTTGCAAAGAAGCTTCGGTTGCCTGTAAAGAAGTCGTGTCTGAGTTTGTCAAAGTATGTAATTGTGCTTGGCGACTATAACTAGATCTACCTCTGTTCCTGAAGGATGACCGCCTTGCACCGCGCGCTGAGTTCCGCTGACCTCGCCAACCGCGCCCGGTGCCCTGCTGGTAACCGAAGTTCTCGCTGTTTTGCTCTTCTGCAGCTACTTGTGACGTATCTCTGGCCCTCATATTGGCTCGACGATTCCCGAAACCCCTGTAATTGTTATTTTGATAGTTATTGCGATTGAAATACAAAACTTCTGATTCGATGGGTCGTGTCATTTCTTCATCTAAAGCTGCTTGAACGGCATCTTTTAACGAGGTATAGTTCCTTGCTGTTATAACTGTACTGAGTCTACGATTTCTCAATCCATCTGCGAAACATTTTATAGCGAGTTTTTCGTTCAGTGGACGTAAAACCTTGTATGCGTGGTCCTTACCTTCCGACTGAGAAATGGTCAGGTCGACGAACATTTCTGTAATTTTATTACCAAACTCATCAATTGACAGATTTTCCTGTCTGAAACATTGCAGTTTGCGTTGAATGGCGGTCGCGGATTTTTTCGGTAACAGCTGAATTTTCATATCATTAATAAGTGCATCAGTGCTGGAATAATCAGGGGATAATTTCAATTTCGCGGCTCGAGTTAATCTATTTTTCAAAACAAAGATTACTAACCTTTTCTGGGAGTCGCCGTCGAGCTCTGAGCTGTAATATTCAATACCATCTATAAGACGATTAATACTGGATTCATCGTCGGCTGAAAGAGGCAATAAATTCATTGCTATCTTTAAATCAAACTTGGCCATTTTTTGGCTTTCCTCAGTTTTCACAGAACACAAGCTTAATATTTCCTTATGAATTATATTAAATTGTTCACAATTCTTTTTTATTAACAAGTATTCTTGTTCCTTAATGCTGCCTTTAATTGCTTCTAATTTTCCTAAAATATTTTGATATTCTTCATACAAGTGGTTAGCTTCTCGTACCTTTACTTCAATTGTTTTACCTATTCGCCTCGTGGCACCTATCTTCACTAAATATGTTCTTAATTCTTTTATCTTTACAAGTAAATCTGATAGCTCTTGAGCCATATGGCATAATTATCAAATATAGAAGCCTTTACAAACCTGAGGCGTCTTTTTAGTATATTTTCTTACTTATTAGGTACAGCTGTTTTCATACATACACAATACTGGTACATTTCAATTAGGGATATTTAGTAATAATATCTAGGCGTATAATAAGATGTTTAATACAAGAGTGTATATATGGTGTTCACGAGATTTCTCTACTTAGGGTTGATGAGTAATGTCTAAAGTCCACCTTTGGATCCTGTCGCACCGGACTAATGGCTTTAAATTGTTGGCACTTTCACGGTTGGGTAATAGGTAGTCACTCACTTTAATTTAATGTTACCACTTCACTATTTTATTTTCCTTCTGGTGCTTGGTGGCAGTAGGTATTAGCATGCAGTTGTCTCCTTATTCATGGTCATACTCATGTATACTAATTTATTTATGTATATGTTTCGTGTGTTTGTCCATGTCTTTTCAAATCGTTTCATCCTTTTGAAGTTTTCTGCTATACATTCTCCATTCCCACATTTATTTTTGGGTCTCGCCGAAAGTATGAAATTGACCTTCGCAATGCGTGTCGATTTATTTCATTAGTCATCCACTTGGTGTGACAGTTCTTGTAAACCCTGAACATAAAGTACAGGAATCCCAGCAACAGCAGCGACAAAATCACCAACAAAACCACATTCGTTGTACTGGTATGGTACTTTAACTGCTCCAAATCTGCGTTGTTATTACCGCCAGAAGCTGTTTGAGCTATAATAACTTCTTCCTTACTCTGATTTTTCCCCATGACAATAAACACAAATAACACTGTTCACACTGTTTCTCACAAAGACTTGTTTGCGACTACACTTGCGGTTCATCGTGGAACGGTATCCTTATACGGTCATAGGAATTGTAAACAAAGTCCAGGGGACTATTTCGTCACGGTCGCCATGTGATGTTGGGAATTGGAGCGAAATGATACCAAGGCGAATGATGACCCAACCAGCAAAACAGTCTCAGAACTCGCACTTTTTAAGAGTAGTAGCCTTAAGGCGCTCTTATATTTGTTTTAGAACATACCATCGATCCTATATTACTTTTAGACAAGCCGGTATGACCTCAAGAATGCTCAGTCTCATAACCAAGTCTCATATATGTATATAAGAGCATGTACTAAGACTAGTTGCATTTCAGAAAAACTTCCTCTTATATGGGTATTTTCTAAGCTCGTTTGATTTTATATTAGACTTGCTAAATGCTATTGTAAGATGTCAGACTAATATTAGCATAGCATAAGAGTACTGTGAGTACGTGCATTTCTGATCTTATTTGAAACTAATATAAGATTAATACCACTGCATAAGTATGATATTATAATGATTTTGGTTCAACATATTTACAATACAAAAGACAAGATCCATATAAGAGCGTTTGATCTTAGATCGATTTTGGGAATAACTAATTTTAATAGTTTTAAGAGTAATTTTGCTGGCCATATTTCATTTTAAGTTTTTAAATTTAATAGTCATAATGGAATACAAAAACTGGAAAAGACTTATGAAAACTGGTGGCTACAGGAGGAAAATTGTAAAGAAGTACAATGAAATGTTATAAATTTTG
The DNA here is from genome assembly GCA_932294355.1 of Aporophyla lueneburgensis. Classification (NCBI taxonomy): domain Eukaryota; kingdom Metazoa; phylum Arthropoda; class Insecta; order Lepidoptera; family Noctuidae; genus Aporophyla; species Aporophyla lueneburgensis. Next base: position 32,546,131 of record OW028739.1, on the reverse strand, counting down.
TTATAGCCCTAAGATTTTTTCTCTCTGTCGATTTATGGTTTTAAGTAAAATTGCGAGGAACCCTAATTTATTCCAAAATGGAGTTATCTTTAGTATACCGAATGCTAAAATAAGAGTAAACAATCTTACATTAGTTTAATAGTGCGCTTGTAAAATGCAGCTATACTAATGGCGACACTATCAATACAAATTAACAAATAAAATAATTAAACGAGAACAGGAAATACCTTATTTAACAAGGCGCATGAATTTTGAAGCGTAAAACGAGGTCTAATTAACAGTAAATAATAAATTCTAATACGATTACTTACCGTATTACTACTTTTACTTTCATACTAAAGTGCCGTACCGCACAATATAAACATTAACTTCACGCAACTTTAATTTGTTTTCACTTAATTTGAAACCAACACTCACACGAACTTTTAAGTTGGATCTGACGAAAAATTCTCAAAATATTCTAACCTTAGACCAATATAAGCGTATGCAGGCTTACATGATACTTACGTAAAAGCAATATCAGCCTAAGTCGGCTTAAATTAATTTTGGTTAGATTTCAGTAAGTGCAAACAGCATTCAATTAGACTGATATTAGAACGATATTAAACTAAATATGCTTATAATTGGTGCCCAAATCCAGGCTTATATCATTATATAGGAGTGATGTAAGAGCAACAAAACAGTAGTCTTGAGATTGTTGTAAGCCTAGTTTTTGCTGGTTGGGGAGTAAATACTGCCTTTATTAAAATAATGTTACTTGTTTTATACTGTAAGACACGTATATGAACTAATAATATAAAGGTGCCTACGTACACACGACAGTAGGTTATAAACTATTATGTGTGTCAAATTGGCTCAGCCGTTTTAGCGCTAATCCGGAACAGTCCAGACAAACGGACAAAAATTCTAAAAATTTTAGGTATTTTCGGCATCAGACTCGATGCCACTTCATAGGAATTAGTGTTTTTCCAAATATTAACGAAACAGTTTTGACTTGTATATGTATACTAGATTCTGCCCGCGACTTCGTCCGCGTTAAATTTCGTGTTCCCCCGACCCTTCCCATCGCGTCGAATCGCCTACCCGTACGATTTTCCCCGTTTTTGCAACATTTTTCATTACTTCTCCGCTACTCTTAGTTATAGCGTAATGTTATATAGCCTATAGCCTTTCTCGATAAATACGCTACCCAACACAAAAATATTTTTTCAATTTGGACCAGTAGTTCCTGAGATTAGCGCGTTCAATCAAACAAACAAACAAACAAACTCTTCAGCTTTATAATATTAGTATAGATAATAAGTCCGCCCATTTGATAACAGTTCTTTTTAAACAGATATGTCCTTGATGCCATTGGCAGGAGAATTCTATCTAGATTTCTTAGTTTTCGAGGCCAACGGTCAGTGCTGTCGGACAAATTTTGCACATTCCCTACGTACCTACACTGTAGGTAAGGGGCCATACATAAATTACGTCACACGTTAAGGGGGGGAGGGGGTTGACGAATTGTGACATTGTGTGACAAGGGGGTGGGAGGGGCCCTAAATTTTGTGACGTCACTTTTCAAAATTGAATATACTATTTAAAGTACTGTTAAAACACAAAATATGAATAATTAAAGAAAAAAAAATCAATGTCTAGATGTAAAATTGCAAAATATGTGACATCACACTAGGGAGGGGGGGCTCACAAATGTGACCAGCTGTGACAAGGACGGGGGGGTCTAAAAATCATGAAATTTGTGTGACGTAATTTATGGATGGCCCCTAAGCCTAAGATCGTCCTTATATCCGCGTGATTGGATTGGCCAAGAAATGAGAAAAAAAGTTCTATTCACCATGCAGTATTGCCCTAGCTAATACAATCGTTAATGAGATCAATCAAAATAATGCACGGCACGTAGCACTATCAAATAATCTATTTACCTACTTTAAAAAAAAAACAATAAGTATTTTCTGGAAAAAACGTTATGTGATTAACGAAAGATATTTAAATAGGTACTTCCGACATTTTTATGCCATTAGGGAGCATTTTTTGTCCATTACTTGCAATATTCGAACTAATGAACGAATTACAAAATGATTCATTACGTTTATTAACAACTACTCAATAGATAAAGAAAGAAATAATGAATTGAAACAGAAATTTAATTAGGGACTTCTTCGATGGTAGTGATATTCATTGCACCAGTCTGCTTATGAACGCGAACAGTGTCAAACGCTAGAGACAAATCTAAAGTGAAATCCGTTTAGCGTCCAGTGAATCCAAAAGTTCCGTAACCTGTAAATTAACTAGTATCGTGATAGTGTTATTACTTTGCAAAATTTATCTAGCTACACGCTCAAATGGATGTTCGTTTATAAACTCGAAGAATTTCAAAGACACTCGATTCAAAAGAGCCTTTATATTTGAAAAAGAGAGGGATTTAAACCAAAAGGTAAATATAGTATAAAGGACCGTTTAAGACTCCTTTGATTGCTTTAATTGGAGAGCAAAATAGTTATTTTGATCCGATCAGCCTACACCAATTCAGGGATATACCATAAGGCCTGCTTTCGATTCATTAAGCCACACTGCTACCCCCAGTCGCCTACGAGATTTCCCTCTTCAAATAAGTAGATAAGACCGCTTTAATCCAAATGCATGCTAGTATGCAAGATGATAACACGTGTTTAATAACAGATAAAATTATTCCGAGCACAATGTCAATACTGTGAGTACTGTTCGGTGGCATGTTCCTATCATATTCTATTTAAGTAAGTAGGAACTCTGTATAATTTCTATCAATCTACTCTTTGTCATGATTGGAATTGCAGTGCAGGACTGGTGACTTAAATATTGAACAAGACAAAAGTAGTGCAATTGACGTTTACTCCAGTCAAACTTGATCGCAACAACACCTAGTCTCTCTCCACAACCATAGTAAAATGATAATGGATCAATATTAAATGTTATGTTTGTTTCCAGGTGAAGATGCAGGCTTCTTCGAGCAGTGAGCGCACTCCGCTGGTGCAGCCTACGTATGTGTTCGAGTCGAGCCTGGCGCGCCGATACCAGAAGCGACTTCATCACATGCAGTGCGCCATCTGTGTGTTTGTTATGTGAGTACCATCACCTATTCAGGCTGTTCAGAGTTACATGCAGCTGATGAGCAACACGGTTGAACTGGGCTGGAAGGGTTGCTTATAAAAGAGGCTGCATCCACATTAATACCATTTTCAGGTTTGCCTTTCTAGGTTCTAAATAAAGACTTATCAACACTACCAAATGGCAATGTCTACGCCCGAAAAAGTAAGGACACGCCACGACATTACTTACAAGAATATTTATTTACATTTTAATGAATAAAAATTAAATAAGCATAGTAGACGACCATACAGTGAATCTAGAAAGAGGCACCTTGAAAAGAGGCGTTGACATTTTAATTAGGACTCTTTCAAATATAGATTGAGCATAAGAAGAAAAACAGTAGTCGAATACCGTAGGTATTCGACATCATTCCAACTAAAAATGGTACTATAAAAATATGACCTTTGTTGAAGCTATGTTTTTATATGCTATCATTAACATATCAATTTCTTCCTCTAGTGCGGTCCTTATAGTAGCTCTACTGGTGACAATTTCCTACAACCTGAGCCAAGACTTCGATGATGACAACTCAACAGAACCGAACCCACCTGCCATGCCCCTACCAGAGAACAACCTGACAATGCTGAAGATGTTCCCTGGCATGATGCCACCTCCTGGCTTCAAAGGGAATGTGACTTTGATGGCAATGCCACCGGCCCTACTGCCATTACTGGATCTAAAGTGGCCTTTAAAAGGTATGTCAATGATTTTTTTAGATTACGTGTTGTGAAATAAGGGTGCTTTAGATTAGGTAGAGCGTTAGTGATAAGAATAATTATGTTTATTTTTCCAAAAACCGAGCTTTACATTTCCTAATGGTCTAAGTATTAATTACATGAAAAACAAGAATAAGACGCATACGAAGCTCATGAACTCCACACTAAGTCGAGCGTAGTCTCGTGGAGTCCATGAGTGTAAAATCAAGAGGGATTTTGTTTTTTTTTTATTACAATGTTTTACTAAGTATTTTTATTCGAGAATCTCCTATTCTATACATGCTGTAGCTATAGGTTTTTTAAAAGCGGTGTTCCCATCAAAATTGATATTTTAACTTGTCGATTCCAGATTATTGTATAATTAGCGACAGATCTGTGTGTTAAACCAAAATAGCACAGAGAAGTTAAAAAGTGTGTTGTTAGCAACTCAAAAACAATTTCACGGGTGACTTTTCCGAACAACATTTCCTGAAATCTTGGCTTGAATAGACAATAAAAATAAAAAATAGGAACCTTTTCGAGGACCTGTTTCTTGATACAATTTTCGCGAACCAGTTTCCCACCTTTATCAAAATAAAAATCTAATACGTATATTATACTATTACAATCTGCTGAGATTAATTTAAAACTAAAAGATCAATACCGAATTTATTAGCTGCACATATTATGTGCTTAGTATAATAATTATATTTTTAGCCTCAGAGATAATTTCCGCACTCTATTCATTTGTAAAATTGACGAATTTGACGTCATTATATATACTCTTGACGTAATAACAAAATTATGGATAGAATGGCAATGAAAATGTATATAAATAACTCAGGCATGTAAAAATGATAATTTTATTTGTTTACACATCTTATTTTCATAATTGTGGTCTAATCTATGTAGGTTATCTGTAACTAGCTAACAGAAATGGTAGGTGTGGTGTGGGTGGTGTCAGGGCCCACATGGTAATAAGTGATCGAATAATTTCCAGAGAGCCCACAGAAGTAGCAATCGCTTCAAAAGCATTTCGAAGAAAAAACAATAATTACGTGATATTTGCAAAGGCACCCTCTCCCCTACATGAGATAGAGTGAGATTGGGCTTGACGCCACATAAAAACGCCTCACTTAATTATTGGTAGATAGAATAGATGCCCCAATATGGCTGATAGAATTACTAGGCTCTCGGCACCCCAATTGTTATTGGTAATCCATTGCTCTAAATGTTCGAAAAAGATGTCTGCTCAACAACATAAATACCACCATGAATGTAATTAAACTGTCAAAATGAAAGTCATTCCTAGTGATAGTGTGTTACAACTACCCCAATGACCTGAGGCTTGGCCACAGATGTTGCAACAAGTTATCAGGAACCACGGCCATGAGACCAAGAATACATCTACTTCCGCATAACCGGTATTGGTATATTTTGGTGCATATGCATGCAACCGTGCATGGGTTGACGTCATAGACGTCCGAATAGAACTTAATTCAGTAAAAAAAAAAAAAAAAATCCATCTAACAACTACTAATTTTTTAAGGTGTATATAATTAAACCTTCACTATGCACCAGTCTCTTACGATGTTTGTTTACAGCATGGCCTGTTTCACCATGGTTTCAGTACATGATTCTAAACCGTTGAAAATTTTTCGCCGTTAGGAATTCCCTGCCCTTTACAAGCGTAAAATACACAATGCCAGTTAAGGACTTTTTTAAATCAGTCTTATTCAAGTTTTTTTAGGGCAATTAATATATTTACAGTCATTGATTGATATTGATTATCAATATAGAAGAATATTAGACAACCTGATAACTCAACGGATAAAGAAAGGGATGCATTTTTTAATGTGGAACGAAGCACGTAAGAGTGTTTAAATAAGGCCTTTAGAATCGCATCCATATAGTACCTACATTTAAATCAGAAACTTAGCTCAATTTTAAACATATTGTAACATATGACATCATTTATCGATCTTTATGAACGAATTAAGCCGTTGGCAGAACTTGTTCCAAGTTGCGAATAGTCAACAAATTCAAAGTTATGCCAAAACGGCAGAGCCTTGACTTATCAGCTACTTATTTCAAGATCAGGGTTAAACGCAGACGTATCTTTATCTATGCGAAATTAATTCAACTTTAATAAAATACCATTGAATCGTTCTTGAATCTATTTGTAGATATTAATGAAATCAATATAGAATATATTACGTACCTACGCAGTGAATATTTTAAACAGTTATCCAAGCTTTTAAATTCAATTTAATAAGAAACCCCTTGAATCAATTTGTATAATTTGCAGTGAAAATAGAATCCATTATCTAAGTGCTTACGCAGATAATATTTTAACCTTAGTCTATGTTTTTAACAGGCTTTTATTAGCTTCATACGTATGTTAGTATGTGCCTATGTCACGGAAAATTTGAACATGATCTTGACGCCTTCAAAACGTCGGATTAACACGAAATTTGGCAACCTAATCAAGGACCGATGACCATACGATAATTTTATTTAAGTACTAGCTTCCGCCCGCGACTCCGTCTGCGCGGATGTCGGTCTTCGCGTGGATGGTTTATTTCTCGATTTTGAGTAACTCTGACAATGACATCTTATAAATATCTATTGGACCCAAATACGGCTAAGCCTATAATAATTAAGGAGATCCCTCTATTGAGCTACTGCTGTTGAGCTCGCGTTCTGTAGTAAGTATTTTTTTCATAGTAATTCCGACCTTGATAAGTAGCATGTAGCAGTAAATTACTGACAGTGACGAAAAGCTTGCAATAATAAAAAAGTGATCGTGACAATGCGACAGAAAGTTAATTGAGAGCTTCAGCATACACAACATTGTTAGTGAGCTCGTCCGGAAATAAAATAAAATACCAACCTAAATAAACCAATTTACGATGAAAACTTAAACTACGTACGTACTATATTTACAAAAGTATTTACAAATAACTGATCGGAACAGTAATCAAAAAGGTCGTATACAATATTAATTCCACGGACGACCTCTCGCCACACTGGACACGACCGCTCGCCACACTGGACACGGCCGCTCGCAATTTAAATGCATCGCGCGGCGTTTTTTTTTTTTGTGGGGCATCTCGTAGTTAATCCTGAAAAGATTCTTACTACTTAAACGGATTGTGACCCGGCGAGTTCTAAAAAGTTACCTTTTTAGGCCTCCAGCCGGGGCTTATTATATGTACTTAAAAACTAAAGCGAGAGCTCTAAGGGTTACCCCGAGGGGGGTACGAACCTCGGCTTAGGCAATCACTGGTAGGGGGACAGCAAGGGACTGGCTGGATCTGGGTTAAATTATTTAGGGACTAATTTAAAGCTAACGGCACAGCATCGCGGGCTGGCTCTTGCAAGGGTCGGGAGGGACTATTAAGTCGGGGTCGCGACGACGGACCTCGGCGGCGAGGTCGGTACGGTTTGTGTTTGTGTGCTGGTCTAGCTGTACTGGTCTCTTTTCGACTCTCCTGGAGGAGAGTAGTGGGATCGTCAGGATCGGTAAGAACGTGCCGCGAGCGGCGGACTTTACTGATACGGCATAGCGCGGCACGGAACGCGGCTCGTTATATAGGAGTCGGGGAGGCGTGGCCCGCGTGTGCCGCAAACGGTTCAAGCCAAATCCGACTTTCGGCGCTACATGTTACGGCGCTGAATCCACTGCGGGTAATGCAACGTGTGTTCGCGGTTCTACAGAACAACGTCTATGAATAAAACTGAAAAATAAGATTTTTTTTTCTACGTATTTTTCCAGGATAAAAAGTATCCCATTTTATGCCCAGGATAATAAGGTATAATTATACCAAGTTTCATCGAAATCGAACCGTTAGTTTTCACGTGATGCCTGCACATACAGACAGACAGACAGACAAAAATTTTTTTAATCACATATTTGGGTTTGGTATCGATCCAGCAACACCCCCCGCTATTTATTTTCTCAATATTTTCAATGTACAGAATTGACCCTTCTACAGGTTTATTATATGTATAGATAAACTTACTCGTGTTATATATTAAAAACTAGCTTTTGCCAGTGGCTTCGCCCGCGTGGAGGTCGGAAATTATCCCGCGGGAACGTACTACCGGGATAAAAAGTAGCCTATGTCCTTTCTCAGGCTCTAAACTATCTGTGTACCAAATTTCATTTAAATCGGTTCAGTAGTTTTAGCAGGAAAGCGAGACAGACAGACAGACAGACAGTTACTTTTGCATTTATAATATTAGTATGGATATAGTAATATACAACATTAATTTTTGTTTATGCGAAACCCGAAACACGGGTCTAGTATTTTTATGTAAAGAATCTATGAAAAAAATTTCAAAACTGTATCATTAATAATCACAAAGTTATAAGCTTGATAAGTTACCTGGTTGTCCACGCAAAAACATATGCAGATCACCACAAACAGCTAGTGTACGTACCATCTCCGTGTAATGGACGTTTGAATACGAGAAAGACATGATAATTTTAAAATCGAAACAAAACACTAAGGCCCGCGATTTGGAAGCGTAATTAAATATTTTTGGTACAAAATATAACATGGTGTAAAAATTATTGGAATCGATTCAGTTACTGATTCTGAACAAACTATATTCAGGTTTCGCATATACTAAAAATAATCTTGTATAGTAATAGTATGGAAGTATGGAAGTATGGAGTATAGATAGTTTTGTAAAAATAAAATGTATATTATTATTTTATTAGCACCGTATAGATTTTATTTAAACAAAAGGGGTCACACTGATAGTTTAAGAATAGGCCAGTAAGAAAAGCAGCCGACGAAAAATTTATTTAAATTTCAAATTAGGAACTCCTTGAGAATCTGTAGATGTGTTATTAATTAATGTCATTTGTTTTTACAAATTGGCGGCAATTTAAAAAGTGTCTGTCGTGCGTCGAAATGAATAGAGAACATTTTCGTTGCGGTCTTACTCAACAACAATGTTACGATAGCTTTCGATTAGCATTTCATGACGAAACCTCATCCCGTGTCACTGTTTGCAACTGGTTTAATAAGTTTTATTTAACATGGTCGAAGCATACTCACTGATGATTCGCGAGAAGAACGTCCCTCTATCGCCATAATTTGAATATGTTTTAAAAATTTTAAAATCTTTGTGAGCAAATATATCGTCGCTTATCTTTCTAACAGACGTATCTGTATTTTCGTCAAAAATGAGTTATTCATACTAGTTAAAACAATTTAGAAGACGAAACGATCGGTCTAATAAACGTATCTTCAAGCGTTACCGAGAAAACACATTTTGACAGGTAGACGTAAGTAGCTTTTTATACAAATGTGATTTCTGCTAACCGACGTAAATACATACATTATTTAGTTTGAATTTTTCAGAATCAATATTGTAAACAAAACGAGCCCTATCTAAATACGTATTTTAGTGTGAACTAAAATATCTAATGAATGACTATATTTTGTCTAGTGAAAATCATCAAAAACAAATATGTGAAGTTGTTGGATGCCAAAAAGAAGTTTTTAGTTCTTGCTTTAGATGTCTAATTCTTCAATGTTGGGATAATTTTGTAAATGACGACGTTTCATGTGAACTACACGTTCGACGCGATATACAATATCCTAATATTACTACGACTATTACGGACAAAGCTCCAGAGGATTATGAAATGGAAGGCGATCCTAGAGAATTAGAAATTACATATAGGAAGAAAATAAATCAGAAAAAACAAAATAAGCTTCAGAAAGACCAAGGCAAAGAATATTCTACTCAAGTAAAAGAAACTAAAATGCCAGCAAAAAAACTAGGACCTCTATGCAATCTCAGTTATTGCCAACATCTAAAGCGAGACTGTTACAAGTTTGATGAAGAAAGTCGTCAAATTATATCAAGCAAGAACTCGACGCACGATCTCGAGATCTATGTGTTAAACATATAGATCGTTATCCTAGAGTTGAGTCTCATTATTGTCGTGAAGGTAGTACTAGAGAATACCTTCACTCAGATTTGACCGTTAAAAAAATGTACAGAATGTTTATCAGGTCTCTGGAAGGAAATCCATTGAAACCCAGCTTTTCCACCTACAAAAGAGTTTTTAAAGGGAAAAATTTGTCTTTCCACCGCCCGAAAAAAGACCAGTGCAGCCTATGTCTGACATATTATAATGGGACCGTAGAGGTGAACGCTAAACTGCAAGAAAAAATTCAGAAGCACCAATTTGATAAGCTTACTTTTCGCAAAACGAGAAAAATGTGTTTAAACGAGGCAAAAGAAAATCCTGGCGTGGTACAATGCGTTACTTTTGATCTTCAACAGGTAATTCAAATACTTACCTATAACAAATGAAAACGCAGTATTTTACAAAAGGCGTTTATCGACGTTTAATTTAACGGTTTATGACTTAGGTACTCGTGATTGTTGCTGTTTTACATGGTATGAAGCTATAAGTAAAAGAGGAGCATCAGAAATATCGACTGCCTTAAACATTTTTCTCAGAGAAAGCGACAGAAAAGGCTTCAAGCGAATTGATCTCTTTGCAGATGGTTGCGGAGGCCAAAATCGCAATTCGATTGTGGCTGCTGCATTGATTTATATCCTGACTAATTCTTTAAACATTGAAGAAATCACTTTACGATTTTCAATAACAAACCATGGTCAAAGTGCCGGAGATTCTGCTCACAGTGCAATCAACTATGCTGTCAAAAAAGCTGGAGATGTTTTTATACCAGCTCAGCTTATCCCGATAATGAGATTAGCTCGAATAGATCAGCCTTACCGAGTATTTTCTTATAACATACTGACTTTCTCGATTTAAAAAAACTATCTACAGACATTCAATTACTCTCATTGAGAAAAGACGACAAAGGAGCTCATGTGAATTGGACCTAAATGACCGAATTTCGCGTTCAAAAGTCTGATCCAATAAAAATTTTCTTCAAAACTTCTCACGATCAGGAATCGTTCCGCAGTTTGACTTTAAAAAGACAAAAGATGTTTCTTCTTTACGCTGAAATCCGTCCACTTAATGAATATCCACATAAAATAGCGGCTGAAAAATATGAAGACTTAATGTCTCTAACAAAAGGTGATACAGCTGCTATCAGACATCCCGATTATGTTGAATTCTACAAATCGCTTCCTCATTGATTTATTTATATTGCTCCTACCAAAGACTGAATATACAGTGTTTTAATGATCAGATAAGAAATACTTTGTGTTCATAATTTTGTTTTTGAAATGTTTATCTCCTTAAAGTTATTATTTTATAAAGTTCCTATTTAGTATAAGTAAGAGCCCAAGACATTTCTATCATAATTAGGTACATAACGTTGACTGTGATTTGATTAAGCTATTAAGAATTGTATTATTTTTGTGACTGATTAGTTTTAATACGTTGGGGTTAACATTAATCCTAAATAATTATGAGAATTTAAATAAGAAGAGACTGTTTTTACGATACTTTAGGATCTCATTTCACATTTTGTATTAATATAAGATATTAGGAACTGTTTTTTTTAATAAGTACAAAATAATGAGCCATTTTAATAAATAAAATTTGATTCTGAGGTTTGTGTGTTATTTTACTAACCTTTTTTATACAGACGTATCTGAAAACTATATGAAAACATTTTTTTCCAACACCTAACAGAAGTGACGTATCTGTTTTAAATGCTTATATTTTTTTGTCCAACAGTAATATTTACAATTCATTTAAATATATAGGAAGAATAACCAAATAATAATATAATTCATGAAATTTTATTTTGATCAGTCGCTTATTATCGGAGTTACAATTCAACAAACATAGTGCGAAACCGCAAAAAGCTTGTCCTGAAAAATCACCTCAAAGTTAGTTCCGTCAGTTAGTAAGATAAGCGACGATATGACATCCCAAAAAAAATCTGTCGGCGCTGTAGACTATCTTACGAATGCTGCGCGTGCCGCGATAATATGGCAAAAATCAAATATACATATTCGGGAACAGGTGGCCCTTTCAGCAAAATAAAAGCTTCTGTATGCATCCAGCTAGTAAATAATAAAAACACAATAATAAATTAAAAATAACCAAAGTAATTCCTCCGCAGTTGGGTAACAATCACAAACACATCGGACATATCACATTAAAATCACAATTTAAATAATTGAAATACCATAATTTAAGTAACCAACATTTCTCATGAAGAATCCCTTCTGTACTTAGCACAACCAGCAGCCGAATGGGCAAGCGACAACCCAAGCAAGGCACAAATTGCATCAGCATTGCTAGAAGGCAAGGCTGCCTTGAAAGAGCTCACGAAGGTGGAATGGAAGAGAAGACCCCTGGACATGGATACTCCAGCGAACAGAGCACAGAGGGCTGCTGCTACTTCAGCTGATGTGAAGCCGTTAGCTGATGCTGCGTATGCTGCTGAAATGGCTACCAAGGCACTAATGAATGGGTAAGCAGTAAGCACTAAATATTTCTCTTTATGTTCAGTACAATCTGAGCACTGAAGCCGCAAGTTCCGCTATTCACAACATCGAAAATAATGATTCCCGTTTTGATCTCATCTGCTCGATGTCCGTAGGTCACTGCAGGGATCCAGCAGAATATCAGCGTCCAGTATATTTACCTGACTCATGCTGAGCTGGACTCCCATTTGGTGCAACTTTGAGACACACACCGCATTTTTGTACTCCACCGCACATTATTTTACTTTTGAATTTTAATTTGTGTCACAGTGGTACCGATTCCCTTGTTCACAAACTAAACTAAAATTTGTCTTCTGTCCTTTTCTTAATGAAATAGAAAGAAAAAGATGCACTGAACTTAAATTTAGTTTAGTTTGTGAATAAGGGAATCGGCACCAGTGTCATCATTACTATGTCATGTCTTCCTTTCTTTTTTTTTATCTTTGTATACTTTGGCATTTTGTACCTAGTTCGTTAATTTGTTATCACAATCAATTATTGTTTCATTGTGCTTTGTATGTTGTGTTGCGTCTTTTGTGTGCATCAAATAAACGTTCTATCTATCTATCCACAGGTCTCCTATCCCAATAATTCGCACATATGTATAGTAAGACTATGTCCCTCAGGTTTTCTCAGATAGGAACCAATAGTTTTATATATTATGCTACCCACTTCTGCATGCGACCGCATCCGAGTTTCTTGTTGCCCCGATCACCTGCCCGTGTTAATTCGTCATCCTTTTCGCTTAGCGTTCCTTCTTTCTTACTTGTTTTTGCACGGTTCCTAGGAGTCTTAGCGTGATAATGAAATGCAAAAAGAGTTCAGAGTCAAACTCAACTGGGAGCTCCAAAGATAGCGCATTCAAACAAACAAATTAGTATATATAGTTATTAGAAAGATGCTAATCTTCTTCGAACACAAACATTTATTTTCTGCGACGACATTTCGCGATTCCGCAAAATCCCCTTCATTAGTGCTCCGTCTTAATTATCTTTAGGATATGGCATTGCAACACCAAAGCTATTAAGCAATAGAAAATATTAAATTACATGTCTTTAAATAGCGATATAAAATGTCAAGTTCGCATTTATTTTTTAATTAAGGTAGATATTTTTCGCTTAAAAGCTCAACCAGAATATTTTGCGATAAGCGTTCACCGAAATGTAGGTATACAGGCTGTATTTTAATACTAGACTGAATTGCGAAACGCACTATTTACCAGAATCTTAATGGGATTGAAGATTATTTCTAAACCATTGCGTCATTTGTTCGAATAAATTGTCGGCTCAGCAACGTAAATAACGCAATGAATGTTGTTTAACTATCAATATTAAACCAATTCTTACTGATAACAAGTTACGCAATTACCCCTTAGGTATCTAAATAGATCTAACAATATAATTATCTTATTATCAGCTTACTGTGACTGTTACAGTTACTATTAGCCTGCATCATCCCACAGCTGGGCAAAGGCCTTCCCCATGACATCCAGCATTTTCGATCTAACGCAAATATGATTCACTGCTCATTTGTCTGCTCCAGCTCGTTCCATCATCTCCTACAGTGTCTTCTATATCAGCTTCGGTCTATTGTACAGTGAATTAATCATACGAAATTCAAGAGCCAAATTTAATAACTTCAAAGAACTTAACCGATTCATATCAAATTCCGACATTCAATATGCTGGGAATTGATCGCAATATTCCAATCGAGTGGTTTCGGTAATATCCTTCAAAACTCAATAGACAACTTAGCTTTAACTTTGATTATTCATTGGATGTAAATTACGATACGAAGAAATTCTCACGCGCATTTATTAGGGTTCCGTTGCCAAATGGCAAAAAGCGGAACCCTTATAGATTCGTCATGTCTGTCTGTTTGTCCGTCTGTCCGTCTGTCTGTCTGTCTGTCTGTCTGTCTGTCCATCCGTATGTCACAGACATTTTTCTCCGAAACTATAAGAGCTATGCTGTTGAAACTTAGTAAGTAGATGTATTCTGTAAACCGCATTAAGATTTTTATACTAAAATAGAAAAAAAAACAATCAATTTTGGGGTTCCCCATACTTAGAACTGAAACTCAAAAAAAAAAATTCATCAAACCCATACGTGTGGGGTATCTATGAATAGGTCTTCAAAAATGGTATTGAGGTTTCTAGTATCATTTTTTTCTAAACTGAATAGTTTGCGCAAGAGACACTTCCAGAGTGGTAAAAATGTGACCCCCCCCCCCCCCCCCCCGTAACTTCTAAAATAAGAGAATGATAAAACTGAAAAAATATATGATGTACATAACCATGTAAACTACCACCTAAAATTGGTTTGAACGAGATCTAGTAAATAGTTTTTTTTTTAATACGTCATAAATCGTAAACCGCAATTTGCCTTTCATTCAATCAATTCAAAATATAAAAATTAAAAAATAAAACATTTAATTTCATAAACATAAACCTTATGCATAAAACGAGAATACCTACAGGTTTGTACGGAACCCTCGGTGCGCGAGTCCGACTCGCACTTGGCCGGTTTTTTGTCTCATAAAATCATCATTCTTATGTCTTTATGATACCACTTTTGAAATCTATGATCACTACGAAGAGCCGTAGATAATAATATTATTATTTGCTGTTTCCTACCATGCTATCTCACGGAAAATTCCCACTGCCCATCCTCCACCAATTATGCCTTATTTACAATGTATAATCGGTATTCATAAATCCATCTAGTCCAATATGTTCAACGGTCAGTCTTCAATTGCTGGCCCTTCTTCCGGTCACCTACATTCGTTCAATTGGCGTCCCGTCGCCGCTGCATCGATGCATGTAGCATGTACTAGACCTCATTCTAATAGAATCAGATTGTAAATGTGAAAAACATGAAAAGTGCGGAGTGCCTGTATAAAGAGTAAAATGGTATATTAACGTGGTATAATTAGAACTAAACGGAAGATAAAGTACTTTAAGTAGTGTTGCAAAGGACTCGAGTCCTCGAGTCGTAATTTTAAAGACTCGACTCAATTATGCAAGACTCAGTGTGCTCAAAAAGCTCGGAGTCTAGAGTCAAGCCGAGCCCGAGTCATTCTCGAGTCTAAAAAAGGGACTCGAGTTTTAAAAAGGACTCGAGTCTTAAAAACGACTCGAGTCTTAAAATGAACTCGAGTCTTGTAGCCCATCATTCGAAAAAACCCGAATAACTCGTCAGATTTTTTTGTACGCAAAGTTACATTCATAACCACTAATTTGAATTGATTGCCTTCTTTCGAGTCTTTTCGAATGATGAGATACAAGTTTTATCTTCATGCTCTGAGTTTTTCTTTAAGACTCGGGTTCATTTTAAGACTCGAGTACTTTTTAAAACTTGAGTCCTTTTTAAGACTCCAGTGATTATCTGTAGGCTCCGAGCCTTTTCAGTACACTGAGTGTTGCATAATTGAGTCGAGTCTTTAAAATTAGGTCTCGAAGACTCGAGTCCTTTGCAACTCTAACTTTAAGTCCATAGATAGATAATTTGATTGCATGTTTTATTAAGATACTCTGAGATATTTTACTTAAAGCTGCTAAAATCACAAGGCTACTCACCCCGGTAGGAGTGTCATACTCAACCTATAATGTTCCCACTGCTGGGAAATAGGCCTCTTCTCGGTGAGATGGAGCAGTGCGGGTTGGTGGATGTCACATGTCTTCGAATTTTTGGCTCTAGGACATTCTGTTTTCCTTCACTGTTTTGAGAGCAGTGATGGTGAAATAATTTACTCTAACTAAGCGCCTATCTTGGTTTGAATATACGACCTAGAACCCTATTGCCCCAATACCAAGCCAAGTAGCTGTAGCTATTTATAGTATATTAAGGTCTCAATGAGTCGACCTATGAAATTCCTGTCGGTGATATAGCTACGATGTGTTCAGTCTGTGTCCCCATGAGTCTTTGTTCAGTCAAGTCAACTGCCAATATCCTTCTCCCCTATAATTGGCTTTTCATTACTTCACTTGCGTTAAGTAATTTAAAACGTACCGGTAAGCCACGATCTTCTTATATATACAAAAGTCAGTTGATTTGATGGTGTAAGCAGGTAGAGCTGCACCCTCATTGCGTAACGTACTATCAATCAAAATCTGAATCGTATTGAAGATTATTTCTAATCCAATACGTCATTTGTTCGAATAAATTGTCGGCTCAACAACGTAAATCCCGCTTTGAATGTTGTTTAACTATCAGTAGAAACCGATCCATACTGATAGCAAGTTGCGCAATTACTCTTCAGGGCTACTCGACCACCTTATTGTCTTTTATAGATGCCAAACATGAAATCATTATCGCTTCCTCAAATTCCCAGAAGGTCTCAAATCCCGGAAGGAATTAACATGCACAAATAATTTTCCTAATTTTAGAAGTATCTATGACGCTTATGGAATCATATAAAAAATACGAGTTAACGAAAATGCGTCACAGTAGCACGTCAACCTACCCAAATTACTCTCGGTTTCATTGCATTAATATTATAGGCAAAAATATCGTATGTCAGAAGGAATTAGGACGAATACCGGTCTCGGGACTTGGTAATATGACACTTGATCTATGTTGTTATAAAACCACGTAACACTATCCTTGCATTGGTTTGGCTTCACCGCGACGCCTCAGTGGCCACGGGTTACAGAACTCTGCCAAAATATATCGATCCATAGTACTGAAGTAAGTGTTGGATGGTAGAATGATCTGAGAATTAGGAAAACGTTATTTGGTATTCCTGTTTTCTGGTGAAAGTACAGACCTATGGATAGGGTACCCAGCGGTGGAATAAGTAAATAAAAACCCTTTCTCATAATGATTCAAGTTAGTCAAGCATTTTTTTTAATAACATGCTTGCAGTTAGAACAGTGGTGGCCATCTGGGAACGACCCTGACTTATGACTTGTAGGTACCTAGTAGATCGTGGATTCGAAACTAGCCAGGCGGTTTTCTTTGTCTTCATAATTTCATCAACGCTGCTCTCAAAACGGAAAAGGAAACATCATGAGGACAACCGACATATTCTAGGACTAATAATTCGAAGACATGTACCCGCACTGAGCCCGCATGATGGTAAATTACAGCCCACTTCCTTTCTTTACTCGAAGAGACGAGACCTGTGGCCGTGTAAACATTATAGGCTGAGATGATAGGCCGAAACAAACACGAAGGTCACGGTCTAAGATTATTGGGCACGCCACAATTGCGGCGGTAAGTCCCCTCTTTGAGGAGTGGATAGAGAGGCGTCACGGCGTCCTCACCTTCCGCCTGACGCAGGTTCTCACCGGGCATGGGTGCTTCGGTGGGTTCCTGTTCAGGATAAAGCGGGAGGATACGTCCGGGTGTTTCCATTGCGAGGATCGTCTGGAGGACACGGTGGAGCATACGGTGGAGGTGTGCCCTGCCTGGGCGGGGCACCGCCGTGTCCTCGTGGAGGCGATCGGCGGCGGCGACCTCTCGCGTCCAGCCCTGGTGCGAGCCATGGTACGGAGCGAGAGGGAATGGGAAGCCGTCACCTCCTTCTGCGAAGCAGTAATGCTCGCGAAGGAGGCGGCGGGGCGCGTGAGGGAGTGGCAGTCTCTGCGCCCTCACGTCCCTAGCCGCCGCAGGAGGAGACGCCCCGGGCGTCGGGAGTCAATAGCGGACTCCCGGCCACCGTATGCGCGAGTTTGCGGGTGGTGAGCAATGGGTAGATCGCCGCCCGGTAAGGACCAAGCTCGGGTCGACGGCGCGCAGTGTTCCACGCGCGCCTCAAAGAGATGTCAGCAGCAGTGTAGGGGTCTACTAGGACCAATGCTTGCCGGGGTCGCGTGATTGTTCGAAAGAGATACCGTGACCCTGGCACATGGGCAACTGATGGAACACGGGTGGGTTTTAGTCAGTAAATGTCTGACACACCCTCCCGCTCCGCATAGAGCGGGAGAAGTCATTTGATGATTTCCCATCCTGAAAAAAAAAAAAAAAAAACGGTCTAAGATTATGTCTGGACTTTAAAAGAGACTGTGACCTCTAAGCTGATACATTACGTTGTATTCATATGTTTATTTGCATTCCAAAATGTTTAAACATCTACTACGGCATTGTGTCAATTAAAACCACGATTTTAAAATTGAATTTCAGAGAAGCAATATAGGTAATTCTTTTTTGGCTTAAGTTAAGTGGCTGGAGCAGACTGGATGCGGAAGGCGGAGGACAAGGTGTTGTGGCGCAACATGGGAGAGACTTATGTCCAACAGTGGACTGACTGCGATAGGCTGAGTTCATTGTTGATTGAATATAGGCATTATAGTATTGAGTCCACCCGATAGACAGTCCGGTCTATCGCTCAGTCTTCTCCTTAGGTACTTGCGTATGACATCATTTGTTAGACAAGGGACTGCAACGCTCAAACCTCCGCAGTTCTTGCCATCGTAATACCTGCATGAGAGCTCTTCATACTGTTAGAACTATTTCTAACCGAGAAATCTACAAAGTTGCGTACGAAGGTATCGACTAACTCGGTAGTATGTGTGACACTATTCACACTTCATTTGACTTGTACGTAGGAAAATATCAGCTTCCAGCCGGTTTGCATACAGTAATAGCAATATTGCTTCCTGGGGTACTACTTTGATCTACTTTCTATACATATACATAGATATCTTTTATGGAGGATACGCTAACGCAGCCCGCTAAATTTGCTAGTCAGTGTTATGTTGTGTTTTTTAAAATATGATTTGCGACTTGACATGATTATAATAACTTAAATGATCAATATAACCCCTTGGTTCTCTTAATCCCATTGAATAACTTTCTGATGTAAGTATGTCAGCTGTATTGTATGTCAAATTGCAAAATAAATTAAGTAACTTTGAAATTCGCGGGCCACTTGGCGCATTTTCATTACAGAGTTAGAGGCATAGAAATATAAAAACTGAGAGGTATCATGTTAACTTACAGCTCATCGTCAAATGAAAGTACTCATCATCATCATCATCATCATCATTACAGCCGTAAGACGTCCACTACTGGACACAGGCCTCCCCCAATTTGAGAGGCTTTGCCTTAATCGCCACGCTTGGCAGGCGGGTTTGCGATCGTAGTATGGTGGTAAAATGCATAGAGAATGCTGCTGCCCATTCTCTAGTAAGTCCCTTAGTCGCCTTTTACGACACTCACGGGAAGACATGAAATGAAAGTACTAAATTGTATTTTTAGTACGAATAGCGCCTCATGATTGTGTGTTTCATATCAACCACAAAGTTGGAACATGTTGCTATTATTGAAATGAAAGTACTAAATTGTATTTTTGCTGCTCTAGTTTATTTCGCAGAGTACGAATAGCGCCTCATGATTGCGTGTTTCATATCAACCACAAAGTTGGAACATGTTGCTATTATTGAAATGAAAGTACTAAATTGTATTTTTGCTGCTCTAGTTTATTTCGCAGAGTACGAATAGCGCCTCATGATTGCGTGTTTCATATCAACCACAAAGTTGGAACATGTTGCTATTATTGAAATGAAAGTACTAAATTGTATTTTTGCTGCTCTAGTTTATTTCGCAGAGTACGAATAGCGCCTCATGATTGCGTGTTTCATATCAACCACAAAGTTGGAACATGTTGCTATTATTCTCGCAAAATGTCGTCTGTTATCGTATACATTTGGCTCTTCAAAAAATAGTATGTCTGACCTAGTATTGTATTGTCTCGGTTTTTCTTTTCATTGTTTCTAACCGACACATAGTTAATTATTATATCCAATCAGACCCTCTCTATTCTTTCCAGCACGGACATATCCCTGCGCCCAGGCGGGTCTGGTCAGGGTCCCCGTCTCAACGGTTCATTCCCAGAGCAACCGTACTGCCTGGACAACCCCCCACCATGTGCGCTGTCCAGGTACAGGACACTAGATGGCACCTGCAACAACCTGCAGTACCCGCTTAGATATGGAGTCTCCAAGACTCCGTTCAGAAGGGTGTTACCAGCTGACTATGCTGATGGTAAGTGATGGTTTGTTTTCATGATGGAGGCGGTTTTGCTTACAAAAGACCATTTTTGTGTTGTTTTTTTTTTTGATAAATCGCTACTTTAGAATGTTTTGATTCTCTACCTAATATGACATGTGGTTGGTGTCACTTGGCTCATCATTATTTACTATTTTACCTATCTTCCCCATATGGTAGGGCAACCACCAACTGAGCAAACCAGTTGGAAGTATTCATTAAAAGTCTATATAGAACTTATAGCTTCTTGCATATACGCTATAGCAACTGTTTCTACTTTGGTAATGAAAAAATGTAGTCAGGTTCAAATCGCTTACCAAAGCAGAAACTTCTTCAATTAAGATTACAACCTGGATATTTAACATATTGTCCATAAAGTTCAATCTCATATCGACATCCCAGGCATCAGCTCGCCCCGCACGGGTGTGGACGGCGCGGCGCTGCCGAGCGCGCGCGACGTGAGCGTGACGGTGCACCGGCCGAGCTACGCGCACGACTCCGCCTTCACCGTCATGTTGGCCGTGTGGGGGCAGTTCCTCGACCACGACATCACCGCCACCGCGCTCAGCAAAGGTATGCCATGAACTCCAACAGAAGCGAAAGACGGATGTTTTTGCTAGGGAAGTCAGATCTGGCCATACACCGCCAATTTTCAATTGTAACGTAGCCAAACCATGAAAATTCTGGAATATAAACATTGAGGGGACGAAATCTACAAATAAATCCATTAGGATTTAAACATAATAATTTCATTTATTTCTCAGATCATACAATCTAACTGTTAGTAATTACATAAAAAACTGAAACAATAGTATTAGTACATTAATTTGGGTAAGACATCACCCTCGTGATAAAAAAGTTTTAAGGAAAGGAGAAATGTCAAGTTTAAGACCTTGCTATAATGACTCATCTCCCATACGTTTCTGTAAAATTGGTGGCGCAGAAGCTACAGTGCAGGCGCGGTCCGAGAGGGGGGTTCTAGGGGTCATGACCCCCCCCCCCCCCCCCCTAAGTCAGCCATGCTGTCGAAACTCTGAACGATTTGCCTGCAAAACCCAATAATACTTCCGACCTGAGAATCGAACCCGGGACCTCATGCTAATCAGTAGCGCTTTCGACTACTAGACCAACGAGTAGATGTACCTTCCTAAAAATATTCTACAGTACTCATGGTGACCCCCCCCCCCCCCCAAAATTATAGGCTGCAACCGCGCCTGCTACAGTGCAAAATTCAATGTGGTTGCTGTTAATCCTAACCTACCTCTCTAATACCTCTCCTCTGCAGGTCAGAACGGCACGGCGCTGTCGTGCTGCGACGCGGCGCAGGCGCCGCACCCGGAGTGCTTCCCGGTGCGGCTGGACGCGGACGATCCGTACTACCAGGACTACAACATCACCTGCATGGAGTTCGTCAGGTCTGCGCCGGCACCCACCTGCCACTTTGGTACGTTGAGGTTTTGGTTTCATTTTATAACTCACAGGCACACACACACACAGGTACACATAGAGTACACATGCTGCAAATACCCATCAGGACACAGGCCTCCTCTCGGTAAAAGGGAGTAAACCGTAATCTACCAGGCGGGCCGGAGGCAGATTGGTAGATCATATCATCACATGTCTTCAAAAAGTTGCTTCTAAAACATGCCGGTTTCCTCACGATGTTTTTTTTCACCGCTTTGAGAGCAGTGGAGCTGAACTTATGCACACTAAGGTCCTGGTCGATACCACTGCTCTCTATCTAATCTGTATGTCGGTAACAGATATAAATTCACACCTTTTTCCCAAGAGCATGTGGAAACTATACAACTCCACATGCTACTCCCATACTATATTTGTCAAATTTTGTTGGACTGATGATATTTGCTACTGTATATAATTCGTCCTTTCTTAATCGTTCCCTCAGAAATACATATAGGAATGGCTTAATTGCATTTCCCGTTTATTGCAGAGGACTTCATTCATTGTGATTCTGTTTATTCGTTCAGCATCATTCACTCATCACGCATCTGCCCTATCTTTAGAAATGTAGTACGAGTAGCTTAAGACATCCTGAAGGCTGACGGAAAATTATTCACTTACCTCATTTACCATGATCTGTTCCAGGTCCTCGAGAACAGTTGAACCAGGCCACAGCCTTCATCGACGCGTCCACAGTGTACGGGTTCGCAGACAACCGCAGTGCTTCCCTCCGCTCGTTCGTGGGCGGACAGCTCCGCATGCTGAAGATAGGAGCCACCCTGCTCCTGCCGCCCTCCACTGATCCCAACGATAGCTGTAATACCGCGGAGATGAATGCCAAAGGACGGTACTGCTTTGAGTCAGGTATGTTCTGCAACAGAACAAAATCATCATGACCATCGTCATTTCCGCCGAAAGACGTCCACTGCTGATATCGATAAGCCTCCCTCAAGAAGGGGGGCTGGTGGAGTCGCGTGTAAATAGCCGGCTCCACGCGGGAACTGAATAATGTTAAATTATGGTTTGATAGTAATTATATTAATTCCTATGGAACCCACCCTGTGAGCTGAAGAATGATAAATGGTTTCGACGTCAGCACTGCAAACTATTGGCCCACACTAACCTTAGAGCAGCTCAGGAACGCTTCGACCAGCTACTGTCAGCAGCTCACACCGTGAAGCACTTTCACGAAACAGATTGTCAAATCACTGTTGGGTATCTATACTAATATTATAAAGCTGAAGAGTTTGTTTGTTTGTTTGATTGATTGAACGCGCTAATCTCAAGAACTACTGGTCTGAATTGAAAAATTATTTTTGTGTTGGGTAGCCTATTTATTGAGGGAGGCTATAGGCTATGTAACATCACGCTACAACTAAGAGGAGCGGAGCAGTAATGAAAAATGTTGCAAAAACGGGGAAAATTTATTCCTATTGAGAGTTTCCGTTGCGTGCGCTGCATAAACGGTTAAAGTAACGCAAAAATCATGTATGACGGAATTGTTCCTTTTAAAAAGTTCTAAAAATAAGTCCGCGAGAGCATATTTCTATCTTTTAAGGTTGACTCACTATAACTCAAAAGGAGCGAGCAGCAACGAAAAATGGACGAAAACTAGCAGGCAAATCGATGCGACGGGAAGGGTCAGGGGAGCAAAAATTTGATGCGAACGAAGTCGCGGGCAGAAGCTAGTTTATCTATAACGAGTCTCTTCGAACTTCAGCTGTCCATCACGGTGAAAAACCAACTTCTCCTCAAAACTACAGGAGAATGCACCGCTTGAGACTCTCGAACAAAACAGACTGCGGGTTTCACATTAGTCCGCACTCGGCGCGGGGTGGCCACAACTATATGGTGCTAGTGTTGCCAAGTTCAGCGGATCAAAGGCGCGCGAACCAGTTAGCCACAGATACTAACATATCGAAACCATTTGAAATGAATTAATTATTGCTAGAGAAATGACCTAACACTTAGGTATAACAAAAATAAGTATTAAAAAGTCAATTAAGATTATATTATAAGTTCACAATTCACATAGCATTAATGACCTCTAAGAGAGCCGCCTACCTAAGATTTAAGTTGCACTCTACCTACTGATGGATGTCCCAAACGTGTAAATTGTCGAGAAGTTAAACTTGGATATTTCCGCTGTGTTAAAAAATCCTCCAGAATTTTGTCGTTAAATTAGTTTGTACATAGGTTATTACCAACTTTATTCCATCTTCCTCTCTCCTCAGGAGACGACCGTGCCAACGAAAACTTACATCTGACCACGATGCACCTACTGTGGGCAAGACAACACAACCGGCTGGCCGGCATACTGCGCAAGAATAACCCGCTGTGGGACGACGACACCGTGTTCCAGGAGGCGAGGAAGATTGTAGGCGCACAGATGCAACATATTACATATGCAGAGTTTCTGCCTAGTATACTTGGTAAGCCATTTTTTTTTGTGGATGGGAAACCTTCACGTGACGTCTCCCGCTCTGGGTGGAGCGGAAGAGCGAGTCAGACTTTTACTGACTAAAACCGACCCCTGTTCCTTCAGTTGCCTTTGCCAGGACTACGGTAACGACACTGGCAGGGCACTAAAGCACCTGCCATAATCTCTTCAATTATGGCGGAACATACGGTCTGCTCTCGGACATATTCCCGTTAGATGGCGCTGAAGTCAACATTTTTAGTTTATACTGTTTTATGTGTAATTGGCACATTAGTAAGTCGAAGGAGACGCGCTTATCGGACATTACACTTTATTGAATTAGGTCATAACATTGCCTCAAAAGCCACCCAATTCGGCACATAATTCGTAGATAAAATCTGCTATTGAATACAGGTCGTTTACACACACGCCTTCATTATAAGATCCTTGTCAAGAACATAACCAGACTAGCAAACCACTTTGGAAGCGTCTCTCGCGCAAACTATTCAGTTTAGAAAAAAATGATATTAGAAACCTCAATCCCATTTTTGAAGACCTATTCATAGATACCCCACATGTATGGGTTTGATGAAAAAAAAAATTGAGTTTCAGTTCTAAGTATGGGTAACCCCAATTTTTTTTTTTCTATTTTAGTATAAAAATCTTGATGTGGTTCACAGAATAGATACATCTACTTACCAAGTTTCAACAGCGTAGCTCTTATAGTTTCGGAGAAAAGTGGCTGTGACATACGGACGGACGGACAGACAGACAGACAGACAGACATGACGAATCTATAAGGGTTCCGTTTTTTGCCATTTGGCAACGGAACCCTAAAAACGCCTATGTTCGGACTCGCCAAGATACGTCGGCCGTATTGTATTCATTACACATCTACAGATTCCCAAAGAGTTCCTAATTCGAAATCTAAATACCTTTTTCATCGGCTGCTTTTCTTAGGTACTGCCCCCCTAGCCAAGTTACAACCGTTCTACAATCGGTAACGCCTCGGTGTCAGCAATTGTAGAAAACGATAAGTTGGTAGCCATGTTGACGCGCCTGAATCGGCCGCTCGTTCTACAATGTCTTTAGAAAAACGACATTATAACAAAGGATTTAGCGTTGAACATTGTAGAAACGATAAAAAATCATTCTATCATTTTGTACGATGTGAATTTGGCTACGAATTTTCTATTCGTTTGGTCTAATTACGTGACTTAACGTTGAGCGACTAGCGTTAACGATCGCAGATTATCAACTTGGCAAGGGGTGCTGGTCTATTCTAAAACTTTCAGTGTGATCTCCGTACAGAAGACTATTGATGCATGGATGCAGCCTTTGAGTGTCACATCCCATCAAAAACATAAATGTGAAATGAGAGCCAAGTTCAATATATGCCTTGGTTGTTGACTTCAACGACAAAAGAAGTGAGATCTAAATGGGTGCCAAGTGGAATGGTCAGTCCTGAAATTTATTTGTAACTACATAAAATCATTTCTTCTTATGACTTAGGATAATATATCGTAGCCTAAGGTCTGACTTGGCTAGTTCTCATAAACGAATTATTATGTTCGATGGCTAGTTTCTACCAGCAAGCCAAATTTTCGGAATAATAAAATAAGAACCGACAAGTAACAGGTTTAGAACTTGCGAAGGCTATAATATAATTCGTATATGAAAACTAGCCAAGTCAGACCTTAGCCTACAATATATTATCCTAAGTTATAAGAAGAAATGATATTTTATGTAGTTACAAATAAATTTCAGGACTGACCATTGCACTTGGCACCCATTTAGATCTCACTTCTTTTGTCGTTGAAGTCAACAACCAAGGCATATATTGAACTTGGCTCTCATTTCACATTTATGTTTTTGATGGGATATCATTACTTTTTGTACATAAATTATTAGTAGGTACTTATTTATAATATAATTAATACCAAATGGTTTTTGTAATAAGTGTTCCTAATAGAATCAATTAAGTGAAAAATTATAATAAAATGATAAAAATTTACCAGTTTCTGATTTATTCCTTGGTATTTACTTAATTATCTGTCTGCATGCCAAATTTGAACTTTCTAGGTCATCTGGAACTGGGTTAGAGTTTTGATCTATAGGTCAGTCAGTGATAAAAATGACGATTTTTGGACTTTAATATCTAAATAACCGTTTGAGATGTGCTTATAAAATTTGGAGCACATATGTATCTTGCAAGTCTCACTATATGAGCCAAATTTGACACGTTTATGTGAAACAGTTTTTGAGTTATGAGGGGGTCAAAAGTGGCTCCAAATGGTTCGTGTAATATTACACACGGTGCTGCTCGCCAGTTCTGTTACTTGAACTTGGCTTGACACGCTACCGCGTGTCTAGATGACACGCTACCGCGTGTCTAGATTATTATGCTCCGACATTGCTTCAACATGTAGATATTTTTTTACGTTCTTCTCGTTCTTAGACAGTCGTCTAAATAATTCGCCTTCGTTCTTCGGAACGTGGGCTTAGTCATCCAGACTAATATTATAAATGCAAAAGTAACTCTGTCTGTCTGTCTGTCTCGCTTTCCTGCTAAAACTACTGGACCGATTTAAATAAAATTTGGTACACAGATAGTTTAGAGCCTGAGGAAGGACATAGGCTACTTTTTATCCCGGTAGTACGTTCCCGCGGGATATTTTCCGACCTCCACGCGGGCTAAGCCGCTGGCAAAAGCTAGTATATGTATAAATGCTTGTATGTCCCAGGTACGGACGTGATGTGGGCGCTGAACCTGACGCTGCAGGAGGAAGGCTACGCGGACGTGTATGACCCCACCGTCGACCCCTCCGTCGCCAACCACTTCGCTTCCGCTGTCTTCAGATTCGCACATACTTTGCTACCGGTAACATTACTAATTCCTGCTTTGTTATATGAGTATTGATCTTACACGAAATGTCCAGTGATCTGCAGTCGAGTGTCGATTGCCCAGTATTCGATTTTTCTGATCTTGGATTACTTAGATTTATCGCCACTCTAAATAACAGAATAACTACATTTTATAGCAGAATAGCTAGAAAACGCTTTATGTCGTCGAAGTATCAAGTTGTTATAACTTATCAAGTTATAACAACTTGATACTTCGACTTACGAAACAGGAATGTCGACTAGAAAACGCTACATGCCATTGAAGTACCAAGTGGCAATAGCTTGGTAGGAGCGTACCAAATATAGGAGTATCAGAAAGAAAATGCTTTGTACCTTTGAAGTATCAGCCTTAACTTAACACAACGTTTATTGATTCTGAGGCGTTACAAAAGTAGCTGGGTTACAAAACTAGTTTTTACATAAAATTACGCCTCTTTTCTGAAAGAGTTAGGCAGAGGTAAACTTATAGTTCACCCACTTTTCGTCCACATTTTCGCCACAAAAATCTTTTAAATGTGTTTTTCTCCACCTAGCAGCTTCTTCATTTCACTTTTTGTTTTTCGCTTAATTTCTTAAGCAATTGCCAACTTCAATGTTCTGTTCTCTTCTAGCCTGTAACATTCCACGAATATATAACAGTTCATTTATATGATGGTTTCGTCCCAGGGTCTGATGCACAGCACAGACAAGAGCACCGGCACGGTCCAGTACACGCAGTTACACCAGATGCTGTTCAACCCGTTCACGCTGTACACGCGCAAGGGACCCAAGGACGCCGTCAGCTCCGCCATGGACACCCTCGTGCATGTCGTGGACCCGCATGTTACTGCTGAGGTAAGGATATTTTAAGAAGATATCTATACTTATAATAAAACTGTAGAGAGGTCAATTCTGTACATTGAAAATATATTCAAAATTAATATTAGAGGATGAATGGTGATCGATACTGATGCCAAAAATGCAATCAGTAAATTTTTTGTCTGTCTGTCTGTATGTGCACGCATGGGTCAAAAACTACTAAAGGGATTTTAACTAAACTTGGTATGATTGTAGTCCATACTCCTGGGCAGGTTATAGGCTATATAACATAACGATAATACACATAGGAGCCGAGCAGTGACGATAAATTTGAAGCAAATCGGACGAAAACGCGCTTTCGAGCTAAAAAAAATTAACCTGGATTAACACATAGGCTACTTTTTATCCCGGTAGTACGTTCACGCGGGATATTTTCCGACTTCCACGCGGGCGAAGCCGCTGGCAAAAGCTAGTTAAGAATAAGAATAAATGTTTTTCTTTAAGTTTACATTCAAGTTGATTTAATTCTTCAACTTCACACTTGGATACCTTGTGTTGTCGACTCCTTCGTTCCGTTAACAATTTTATTTAATAAGGTAAATTTTAACCTTAAAGATGGCATAAAACAGTTTAATATGGTGGTGTGATTTGTGTCAGTTGTTTTAGTGTTCTAAATGTTTCTGTATTCTGTAGGTCCGTATGTAAATGAGTGCATATTGTATCAGTAAATTTTTCAAAACGTGTATAGTCCTCCAAGGCTCTTTTGGCGCCTGAATCACATAGACAGGGGGTGTTGTTGGTGAACCTTTGTGAAATTGTTCTCAAACAAGATGTCACCGATTATAGTTCAGATTATGGCTGCGCGCTAAAGGAATAATGTGGCATCGTAGTTAACTATCTCTCCTCCTTTTCCAGCTAAGCAACCACTTATTCGAGAAGCCTATGAACGCCAACAGTTCGTCAGCCGCAGCCACCACGAAGCCAGGACCGTGCGGCCTCGACCTGGTGTCGCTGAACATCCAGAGAGGGAGAGACCACGGTCTGCCTTCCTACCCACAGTGGAGGGAACACTGCGGGCTGTCGCGCCCGAGGAACTTCACGGATCTGAACCAGATGTTTGATGATACCTCTCTTAGTAGGATTTGTAACATTTACAAGTAAGTAGAAGATAAAGTGAAGATTTTTTTTTTTAATCAATGCTTTTGTATTGCCATGCTGTCATTTTGGCATTCATCATTCTTCTTTTTAAAGTTTAATAGCTATAATGTCCTGGTAGTTGCAATAAACATTTTCGCTACTTCCACTGAAGCTAGAGGGCAGAAATTTGGCACACACGTTTGGTTCCTCGTGACAGTTCATGGTAAAACTTTTTTTAATATAAAAAAAATATTTTAGTAATTCTCTAATTCTGTTTCTCATTCTAGCTTTTTATGTTCTAGCTACTTTACAATAAGTCAAGTCAGATATCCTACTAATACACTCGAGAGCAATGAATCCGGGTCACTTAAAGAATGTTAAAAATCTCGGAAACTAAAAATGATAGGTTAATGCAATAAATTGTATTTAATAGACAATGTAATACTCCTTAAATGAAAGTAAAAAAAATATGAGTCACCATACATTTTATTAACACAAAATTAAATACAGAAAAAAACTGCTGATCTCTCCTTAAAACAAAAATAGGAAACATGAAATTTTTGAACTTTATTACGATTTTCTTGAATTTTAATACTTCGTATTGCCTCCTCGTGCTTCCATTACTGCGTTTACGCGGTTTGGCATGCTGTACACCAAGTTCCTTATACGATTTTGGGGAATATTCTCCCATTCCTCTGTGAGAGCAATTTTGAGCTCACGAAGCGTGATTGGGGGAGGGTTTCGTTGTTTTACGCATCTGCCTAGCTCGTCCCAAGCATGCTCGATCGGGTTGATATCCGGGCTGCGCGCTGGCCACTCCATACGAGTAATGTTCATCTCTTGACGGTAGTCATTCACAATCCTACCTGTATGAGGTCGGGCATTGTCATGCATAAATATAGCATCCTCACCTAAATTGACCATAAATG
The DNA here is from genome assembly GCA_932294355.1 of Aporophyla lueneburgensis. Taxonomy (NCBI): domain Eukaryota; kingdom Metazoa; phylum Arthropoda; class Insecta; order Lepidoptera; family Noctuidae; genus Aporophyla; species Aporophyla lueneburgensis. Next base: position 32,516,220 of record OW028739.1, on the reverse strand, counting down.
GACCAACGTGATCATTGAGGATTTCTTCCACATATCTTACGCTAGTTAAAGAGCCGTTTTCTATGATCACCAGCTCTGTGCGACTTTCAGAAGAAATTCCGGCCCACACAAGTACAGACCCACCACCGTAGGCTACTTTTTCTTCGATGCATGCTTGCTTGAATCTTTCCCCTGGTCTTCGATACACTCTGTGTCTTCCATCGTGCTTGTAGAGCATAAATTTTGATTCGTCGGAGAACATAACTTTTGACCAATCTTCAATACTCCAATTTACGTGGCTCTGGGCATATCTTAGTCTTGAAATACGATGCCCACGCTCCAGTTTAGGGCCGTTTGCAGGTCTAAGGGGTTTTAAGTTAGATTCAGCAAGCCGACGTCTTACTGTCCATGCACTTGGGTTACTTCCTCCGAGGCGTCGAAACTGATTTGTGAGTTCAGTTCCTGTGAGAAAGCGATTTCGAAGCATGGTGTTCACCAAGTATCGGTCTTCTCGTGCTGTGGTACACCTGGTTCTGCCCGTTCCTGGTCTGCGTAGGTTAGAACCAGTTTCTTCGTAACGTCGGAGAACTCTTTGTACTGTTGACAGCGACACACCGACAGTCCAGGCTGTATCGCGCTGACTCCGGCCGGTTTCCAGCATTGTAAGTATTCTGGTGCATTCTTCAGGCGTAAGCGACATAATTTCAGCTTGAATAATGAATATAGAGCACTATCAACATGGTTTATGTACCCACATAAATGACAGATTACAAACAAAAGCAAAACCAAATGCTGTAATTTCGTAGTTCCATCTTCGAAAGTGGCCCTTTTTCAAATTTGATTTTTTTATGATATAACTTTACAATAACTAAGAAGTTTTAATACCTTAATTTAAGGAGTATTACATTGTCTATTAAATACAATTTATTGCATTAACCTAGCATTTTTAGTTTCCGAGATTTTTAGGATTCTTTAAGTGACCCGGATTCATTGCTCTCGAGTGTATTATAAATGCGAAAGTTTGTATGTATGGATGTCTGGATGTGTGGATGTTTGTTACTCTTTCACGCAAAAACTACTGAACGGATTTGGATGAAATTTGGAACACAGTTAGTTTATAACCTGGATTAACACATAGGCTACTTTTTATCCCGGTAGTACGTTCCCGCGGGATATTTTTCGACCTCTACGCGGGCGAAGCCGCTGGCAAAAGCTAGTAGAAGATAAAGTGAAGATTTTTTTTTGAAATCTATGCTTTTCTGTTGCCATCCTGCCATTTTGGCATTCATCATTCTTCTTTTTGAAAGTTAATAGCTTGTATATCCTGGTATTGACAATCAATATTAAAGCCACTTTCACTGAATCTATCGGGCTGAAAAGCACACACGTTTGGTTCTCGTGACAATGCACGATTTAAAAAAAATATTTAAACAAATATTTTAATAAGTCTCTCATTTTGTTTCTAATTCTGGCTTTTTATATGTTCTAGCTACTTTACAATAAGTCAAGTCAATAAAGCTAAGGCAATAAAGTATTTCAATAAAGCTCTCTTATTACTATGATTATTTATTAAATAGGTACTATACCTTGTCTAGTTATCCAACCGAAAGCCCTATTTAAGTATAGTTTTAATGAATCCAAAGGGTTTTGATAACCTCATCAATTTATCATCCTGAAATCTATACTTAAACGTAACGTCTGCGTATTCCAGTTCCGTGGACGACATCGATCTATACACGGGCGCATTGGCCGAGGACCCCAAGGGTCGCCTGCTGGGTCCTACCCTCAGCTGCCTCCTCGCCGACCAGTTCCTGAGGATCAAAGTCGGTGACCGATTCTGGTACGAAACCTCGGATAGTACCATCGGATTTACTATAGGTAAGAATTATCCAAACATTTACTAGTTAATGGTTCACGCAAAAATATATAGTTCCCATTCATTGATTTACTTTTTACTTTATTTTACACTGCATAAAACGATAACCCACAGACAGATAGACAAACCGACGTGACAAACCGAAAAAGGTTCCTTGTTACCTACGAAATCCTAAAAAGGACTGCCATGTTTTGAACATTGGGTTATAGCGAATATAAAAAAAATTATTACGTCAGGTTTCTCAAATATTTATTAAAAAACTTTAATACAATAATTTTAACTTAAAATGTTCATTTAAACTAATTGTATATTCCACAGAACAATTAACAGAAATCCGTAAGACAACCTTGGCCGGAATTATTTGCGCAAACGAAGATTTACTGGACCAGGCACAACCCAGGGTCATGGAAGCTGTCAGTGCCATCAACCCGCTCGTGGACTGCATGGAGCTGCCGCAACCCAACTTCAAGCCCTGGTACAACAAGGGGAAGGTCTAATGACTGAGGACAAGGTAATGTAGTGCTAGTCTCATACAGTGCCTAGGCGTTAAAGTGGCACATTGAGATTTAGAAATAGACAATTATAGGCTGATTGTATAATCACCCAGGTAAAAGCATTTTTTTAATGGGCTACATTCTCGGGGTCAAATTTTGATATTTCAAATAGGAATACACTCGTGAAATATTCCACGAATAGTAGCTGCAACACCACGTCAGTTTTTCCACCATTTCAGACCAAAGATGTGAGTGAGAGTGTCGCAATGCTACTTATAACTTATAACTGTCTACAAAACATGTAAAATCTATTTCACAACATTTTATTTAAAATCTATTGCTACAAAATCGAAAATTTTCTAAAATTCAATGTGCCATATCAACGGCCTCGTACAACCCACTAGGTGGATGTTTCAACCTAACCCAAATTAAATAAGATACTGCGAATATTTATCATCATTTAGTAGCGGTTCTAAGATACACCCTGGGGAATTCCTTTGTATTTTTGTACTTTGTTGACAACAAAATGACGTTGATCAAATTATTTTATTGTTTCAGCAATTCAGTGCTTGAGATGATATAAAACTTTATGATATAGTTTAGTTTGACAAGTTTAAAATGTTTCAACGATAATTTTAAGTCACTGCGTATGTCAAAAGCCGGATTAGGTTCAAATATACAGCTAGTAAACCTATATTAATTGTAAATGTATTAAATAAACCAACAGAGATTCATCGTTTGTAAAGGAAAGGAAGTAAATAAAATTGATTGAAAGGACTTTAGTCCATTTCATCGATAAAATATATTGCTGTCTTTTTTTTTCAAATAAGTAATACAGTTTGAACGAGGTTTGGTGTGTTAGCTTTCAAAGTTAAATAATGTCTATAGGTTCTGCCGTGGTTTGGTAATTTTAAGTGTTTTATACGTATCAATATAATAATACTCAGATCCTAGATTGATTTTAAGTTAAGTTTTGTATGCCACAACTTGCATTGCATTTGCAACCTGCGTATTTCAAATAAGTATAGTATCTATAAGCAGTATTGTAAGGTTTCCTAAAATTAAGAACGTAGTTTATAGGTGGTGGTAGGTTTTCTGGTGCTGGTGGTGGTGTTTAGGTGCTAGAAGCAAAAAGTAAAATAGTGAAACTTGGCAGACTTATTGGGTTTCGGTACATAATACGATCTCTGGTAAGTAGTTACTTGAAATATGAGTTAATAAATAATAGATTTTGTTTTTTAGTAATTATTTTACATATCGATATTTAAATTTGATCCCGTATAAGGCTGTACATATTTTGATATATTATTATTGCAGATAATATAACTGGTGTTGCTTTAACAATAATACACAATAAAGTTAAGCTGAGAAAAATATCCGGCCAATAAGAACAAAGAAAACATCCGGACAAATTGACTTATTTATTTGTGCAAATGTTTGCTCAACAGTACAAACTTTTTAAGAGGTGTTCGAATGAATAAGTGTGAGTCAAGTCACATAACTGTATAAATAAATATTGATCAGTGATTTATATTCCACAACCCAACCATCGTGAGGTCTGCCACCTTTGTAATCAGTGTCGGTCAACAAAATGAGTGCATTGTGTTCGTGATACCGGAAAAACATATAATATCATTGGGCAAAACACTCATTTTTGTCATTGTGTTTTGTGGTATAAATTCTTAGATCGTTGTAACTGAGCCCTTTTCATTAAAAAGATCGTTTAGCTTAATTTCCATAGATCGTCACTTTGCATAAGAAGTTGGATTTCTGAAACCAGCTTGATTCATTTGGGAATTTGAATAACCAATTTTGCCTTCTCTAGGCACCTGTGCCACCGCCGACTATTAGGGACACACGAGTAGAGCTAACAACTAGAAACGAGTTAACGAGCAACAAGCAGCGAATACTCTACCAGCCAATCGACCGTCTCTGATCTAGTTCTTTGTTTGGTAGCTCTTATCGTTGCGACAAACTAGTGGAAAGAGAGTTGTAGCCGGCTAGTCTGATCAGTCAGTGATCAACTAATAATATACATATCTATAACTGAGACGGGACTCGTCTTTGGACTTTTCTTGCGAGACAATAGTCGATAGCTAGAGTCGTTTTCTCATCGGCGCGGTGGGGCGGATGCCTAAGGTTCCATAAAAGTTAGTTCTCAATCAAAAACCTTTACTTGTCTATTGTCATTTTAACCATCATCATTTCCACTGGGACACCACTCCTGGACATCAACCACCTTGATAGGACAATCATTATTATTTCCTACTTTATTTTAATATCTCATCAACTTAGTATCAAACACATGCATAAGTTAGATTTTCTGCGTTAGGTAAAGCTTTATCAATTACATGTAATGTTTTGTTTTCGGTTAAATATTCAAAGAGTATTATTAGCTGTAGATAATTGAATACCTTTAATATTATTTACTCACCTACATCACTATTATTGTATACAAATATAGTCTATATCTGCCATGTTAATTAGTTTATTAATATAATTAATTTTAAGTATCTCATAAGCTTTGATTGTAAGTTTATATTGAAGCAATGGTAAGGCGAATACGTTATGTACACACATTATGTAATATTGTTTGTTTGTTCCATCCACTGTAATTAAAATCATTTCAATCAATATATTGTTGGTCTTATTTCCCTAGAACGCAACTGTTTTAATTGAATATTCTTTATTTCATGTAAAAATACTGTCTAACTTGTTGGTCTGGTAGTTGTAAGAGTTAGTAATAAGCATGAGGTATTGGGTTCAACTCGCGGGTTCGAAAAAGTGCTATTGGGTTTTCCATTTGATATTTTTCAGTAGCAGCCCGGATTCTGGATTTGTGCTCTATTGATGGTAACAGGCTGACCCCTATAGCATAATAAATCATAGCATTGTATTAAAGCAATATCAATAATATAAATTAACCTATACGTAATGGTCCAACTGGTGGGACACAAACCTCCTTTTGATAAGAGGGCCGGGAGCCCAGTGCAAGTTCGTAGATGCTAATGTATTCGAATATCTTTTGAAAGCTCTTCTCTGGATTCGATCTTATAACCTTTCAAATTCACCAGAGAAAATAATCCAAAGAAATTATATCGCAACTTTTTGGTACGTTTTAGTCTCCATAACGAGAGATCGCACCCGATAGTCGGTTTGCATCAACGTCATTGTGTGCCCTCATGTGCACACTTTCCTGTTTTGGAGACCAACACTGGCCGCCAAGAAGATGCGATTTGACTTCTTTGGATTATTTTCTTTTTGAAAAGTAAGGTCTATGCAAAAGTAAGGTCTATGCATGAGTAAAAGAAAGAATATAATTATTATCTACCAAATCCGTTAAGATATACTGCAGAATATCGTCAAAAGATTGCATTCCTGCCAACAAAAGAACAGTGGGCATTAAACCGACGTTTTATTTCATGTGTAAACGTCAGAACAACCACGGTACATAACTAGAAACATTGTAAATAAAACATTTAAATAATATATACTTTAAAAAAGTTTAAAAGTAAATAAAGTAAAAAGGTTTTTTAAAGATTATTATGTTTATTTGTTCTTGTAACTGACAAAATATTTATCGACGCTCAATTGTTTATATTACGTCCAACATTTAGTTTATTTTAATGATATGTCTAGTTTTAGTTATTCTCATGTAAGTGAATGTAATTCTTATGAGAATAAAATTATCTCAAACCTCAACTGATCTGGCTTCAGTAGATGTGCATCGGCGTATCCGTCCCGTACATCAGTAATAAGTTGAGCAGTAATTTTTAACTCTCCTTATATTGGAGATTATTAACTTCATGGCTACCGCAGACGACATCACATTAAGTCCATTGCAACGTTTCAGGATGAGACACCCTTTACCACTAGTTAAGACTTGGAGCTGTACCGTCAGCACCAATAATATCGGGACGAAAAGGCTGTTCAAAATGATCTAAAGAACTATGAAAATTAAATATAAACTCAATGACACACGATATCTTTCAGATTGAAGACTGTGCACGACAACTGTCATTCTGACAAAAACTTTATCCAATTGAGATAAAGTTTACCTTTCTTAATTGTTGAGATCATTTTGAAAAGTCAGTTCGTCCTGATATTTTTTACGCTGACTGTACCATAATATTTTTATCAATAGTTTACGTTCATCATAACAGATGGCACTGCCTACCATGCAATACAGTGAACTATGGTGAAAATATAAGTAATTATGTAGTAGACATTCTTTTAAGCAACATTCGCTGACTGATGTGATGTCTTAATCATTAGCTTCATAGATTCTTTCTCTATGAAAAACCTGATGGTGGAAGCCTAAAATGGATTATACCATAAATAAAAATAAATAAAACTTTAAGAAACTAAAAAAAACAGGCTGTCATAGAATATCAAACTAAAAAGTAGAAAATAATGGGGGAAAAGCGTGGGGCGCTTCTTGAGGTATTTTTTATTGATATCACGCACCCCACGCTTTTCCGATATCTTTTCCGTTGATTCCGATTTTTTTGTTATCCTAGTGGCAGGACCACTTAGCGCCAGGAGAATGGCACAAATTATAGTACTGTCATCGATCATTGATAAGTGTGCAAAGTTACGAATTAATCCGACCTTATGAAGGGAGTGGAAATCACGTTCAAAGATTCCGTCACATACAGATAGACATACATACATACCAAGCTAATAAAAGCGTTTTAATATATCAAAACAAACGATAACGGTACACTGGTATACAACGAAACGAATAAATTATCTACATAGGACAGGGCAGACGAGTCATCGACCTTATCGGGTACCAACGACTAAAATGTAGAGCAGAATAATTACTTCAGTTAAATATCACATGTATATAATGTATATAGCCACTTAGCAAAGCCCTTTAATAATGCATTGCATCTCATTTACTTAAAGATATCCAATCCAATGAAATTAAAGGCAAAACAAACATGACCAACTATCTATGGCATAACAAGTTTAGATTGGATTACAATCACGCCCATTATAACTTCGGAATCATAACAAATTAACCAAATTAATGTGGTTACCGAGAGGAAATCCATAACCACCCACTGTTTGAGTGATAAAAAAGAGTAAGGTATGTAAAATACGCCAGTTACCATGTCGGTATGATTAGATCTAGTGATGTTATTATTTTGAAGAAAAAAGGAGGTTTATAATTACAATACTACTAACAGTAGAAAACAAAACCTTTAGGGCAAAGTGGCATACGACCACGGCTTTCAGAAGAGAATATTTTCTTGTTTCACACTGAGTGATTTTTCAGTAGTCAAGTTTTAGTATTTGATCAAACCTTTTTTCTATAAATTCACAAGATTCATCATCATCGTCATTTCAGCCGAAAGACATCTATGCTGGACCTAGGCGTCCCCCAACCTGGGCGGGTTTGCCCTAATGGCCACGTTTTTATGCAAGGCCTTATAAATAAGCCTTAGACAATACCTACACATTGTTGTCAAAATACTGTATCTCGTCTTAAATCGACTTTTAGTAATTTTATAATCTATACTAATATTATAAATGATAATGATAAATGACTTTATTTTTGCAAGTAGGTTTGTACAAACACTTTTACACGTCAATCAATTCTTTTTTTTAAACTAGATGAGGTATAAAGCTGAAGAGTTTGTTTGTTTGGTTGAACGCGCTAATCTCAGTTACAACTGGTCCGTATTGAAATTTTTTTTTTGTGTTGGGTAGCCTATTTGTTGAGGAAGGCTATAGGCTATATGACATCACGCTACGATCAAAAGGAGCTGTGCAGCAACTAAAAATGGACGAGAACAGGCAGGCAATTCGATGCGACGACGGGAGGGGTCAGTGGTGCGAAAATTTGACGCGGACGAAGTCGCGGGCAGAAGCTAGTATGAGAATATGTGTCTACGACATGTTTTTCCCAGAAAATGGGAAGTGGTTCTGAAATAGATAATAGAAGAATGACATTCCTTTTTGAGTCCAAAAGGTTAAAACTTCAACCTGAGATGAGACAGTATTTTCAATTTAATATGAAATCTCATAAAATTCTTAGAAACAGGTGTTTAGTCAACCGTGAATGAATGACTCATCTTATCAATTTTTTTCTCATTTACCTAGATAACTCCGTCAAACAGGATCTGACCAAAACCGTTACCGAAACAGACAAAATGGCGAAATCCTTATTGATTATGATCTCATTTTCTTTACCTACTAGTTTTTCCCAAAGATATCGAAACTGAAAGCACCACAAACATGGTGTCCACCACCGAAGATTCCTGCTGCACCTCTTATTCCTCACACATTTCATAAATAAGTGATTGCGGAAGGTATGCTGTTGTAAACAAACAAGGAAAAGGCTGCTCATCTTCTTGAACGTTTTCTCCATCACCAAAGAAGCCACAACTAGTGTTTCCAGGAAATATCTGCAATAATTATAATATTTTCCATTGTCCTGTAGACACTAAAATCCTTGTAATCTTGGAAACTTCACATCACTATACGAAAGTGAGTCACAAACTATTAGCATTGTTATATGGGTGACCGTAGGAGGACGATAGCCTTGCGGCTCAACCAACTTTGAGCTTGTCAACAAACTTACATTTCAACCTAAACTACTCACTTGCTACACCATCCTGAACCTTAATTTGCAGGCAATTAAGTTGAGGAAGATTTTGGTAATGGTAAGAAGCGTGGTTTTGTAATTATGAAGGCCGGCTGGCTGATGTCAGGCAGGAATTGTTAGCGTGTCCTGTGCGTTTCTCAGGACCTTGAGTCCACCTGTCTTTGGCGCATAATTGGCTAATATCCAGTGAGTTACGAGCAGTAATTCTGGCATTATCTCCTTTACAGCTTCAAGGTGGGGTTAGCAAGGAAAGACAATGTAGTCGGCCTCACAAGTGCCTTTCTTTCCTTAATGTTTAGCGATCATTAACTCTGTCAAATTAGCAGTGACCGCTTTGTTTTAATTTATGCCTCACTTTACCTTTTACCTGTACTCGGAATACCTACTATTAGTAATTGTTTGTGTCTGATTATGTTTCTCGTTAAGGTCTGCAGGTTACTTGGATTTCCTCACTTATTTAAATGTCGGATTTCCTCCAGTCTTACGTGGAAGTAGATATCTGTTATGCATCGTATTGTATCCCATTCGTTATTATGTGGTGTGCAATATGAGTTGGTGGTAGAAAACTACTGTATCTAACTATAGATGGTGACTTTAATCTGTGTGGAATAATAAACCGCAGATGTTCGTTTAATGACCGTGTGCCGCGTAGAGCTGCATCTAGACTTGATTCATCTCACGCAGTCCATAGATAATCTAGTAAACAACACTGGGTGGTACACAATGTTATGTTGTTAACAATCTAAGTTGCTGACAAAATAGGAGGAATAAATGTCTTGTTACTAACACTCAGTCTTTATGGGACTATTCTTGTTTTTATGTTATTGGTCATGATGTGATTAGATTGAATACGCCACCCCAGTCTAAATATAAATTTCTGTAGTTAAGGAGCTAAGCATTCAACAATGTGATACAAGACACACGAGGTCTTCGTTCACCGGTTTGAGAGCAGTCATTCATCATCATCATTTCAGCCATAAGACGTACACTCTTGGACCTCCCCCAGAGGGAGGGTTTTGCCACAATCGCCTCGCTTGGCAGGCGGGTTGGCGATGAGAGCAATGGTGAAATAAAATTTCTAAAGTGCCTTCCTGGGGTCATACTTACAACGTCACGACGAAATTATTCATAAGTCAGGGGCGATACCAACGACCCACGAGATGAATGGCTACAAAGCAATGCGTTACCAATATCTTTCAAAAAGGTTTCATATTGTGATTGTGTTTTACGCAAATAAGGTCCCAGATGCCCAGTTAGTTCAGTCACAGCTTGCATATCGTCCTCATCGGACACATGTTACTAACGACGAACATCTGGTAGAGTTAACAAGACCTAGATAACGTAATGCATGACCAACGACCTTATTAGATGGCCTAAGTGATACATCAGCTTTATTTAAAGCTATAGTTAAGTGCCCTGCTATATAGCATTGAAAGCTTATACATCCTGAAAACCACAGAAATAGAGGAAAAGTGAACTCTTTTCTTTTCTAGGTAATTTCCATCTTGGATAAAAGATAAGTTACGGATTCAGGCGTCACTTTGCGGCAATACATGTAGGTCGTTGCACGTCACATTTTCATTTTGACAACTATATTGGGGTCGGCTTTCAATCTAACCCGTTGCAGGTAGGTGTTCACCAACCAGTATTTTACATAGAGTGACTGCCTATCTGACATCCACAACCCAGTAAATGGGTAATTCGAATACTCCTTGGTTAGAACTGACCGCTAACTGATTGTTAGACTTTCCGAGACCAACAGCGGAACGTGTTTTCCAAGGCACGGAGGTTTCTTGGTATGTAAAAATGGTCACCTAACCACGTACCAAATGCGGCAAGCATAGCTTAACCTGAGCGATCGACCAGTGCGGCTGTTATTACTTAGCCACGGATACGTGCACTTGTGTGCGATAATAAATCATCTAGGACTATACTGAGCCATATAATCTAGGCTAAATTAGGTAGCGGCTAGCCACGAGGCGTTTCTGCCACGTGTTCAGATACAGAACAAAACAATGATGCAGACTTGCTGATACATCGCACTTAGTCCCAGTCTTCCCTACAGAGAACGTTTAGCACGTACTAACTAACGTACCTACAAGAACTCTCATATTTCGCTGAAATTCATATGGAGTTAGTATGTAGTATATGACTGAAGTGATATTGAAGCTAACATTAAACATTAAACTTGGAAAGATAAGAAAGTTCCTAAAACTTTACATTTAGGTACCCAAGAGGGCATATATGAGTTGGTTGAACGCTAAAATTCTAAAGAGTATCGTTAACGCATATTAAAGGAAGAACCATTACTTACATAATGTTCAGAAATAATGTACTTGTTATATTTCAGATAACCTTTTACTATAAGTACTGCCTAGAATTTTTCATGTAGGTAATCCCAAGTCAAGGGTCAAGGCTACGACGCGCGTACAAGGGCGGCGCTGCGGCACGCTACAGGATATTTTTAACCGAAATAAATCAATATTTGTTCTAGTTGCTGAAGAAAGGACCACCTCTCTATCTCTTGTTAACGTTCTAGGCACGTCATAGTGACGTATTCTCTTTCTTTGTTAGAAAAATTGGCGCATGCTTGTGAAAACTCTGCCCATTCCTACAGAATGCTATGGCAATATTGGCACACATCCTCATAGTAAATCGCTGCCCAATTTAGCCGTGACGTTTCAATACGGGCGCGGGCGTGAAAAGGTTATTTTAATTTAGAGTGCTTTCATTTCGTACTCTTTTATCACTATTTGTACTATTTTCGAAGCGTGTCAGATATATTTGGAAATAATTTATGTAAGGAGGTTATTGTACAACAAAGAAAACTTTCCGCTTTTTATTTATGTAGGTAGGTACGTTTAAATTGAGTCATGTTTAATGACAAGTCAATCACTTACTTCCTGGAAAGCAAGATGACTTATCTGCTACAGTGATGACTTTGGTTCTTGCACAATTTCACTCACAAATATCCCATATTGTTCTTTCCACTTCGCCTCCTGAACTCATGAGTCGCGTTAATCAACGAACAACGTTATTAATCTGTGTATAAAGCCCGTGTGGACGATGTGGGTACTCATAATGAGGTCATTCTAATAATGAAGACTTCATCCCAAATGTTTGACTGGTCTTTAGACTAACATGACGATGTGTCTAAAAATATAAATGGATTCTTACTTTGTTTACTACTTCTATCGTAGGTAATGGATTTTATAACAGGAACTAGCTTTTGCCAGCGGCTTCGCCCGCGTGGAGGTCGGAAAATATCCCGCGGGAACGTACCTACTACCGGGATAAAAAGTATCGTCACTGCTCGGCTCCTATGTGTCTTAGCGTTATGTTATATAGCCTATAACCTGCCCAGGAGTATGGACTACAATCGTATCAAGTTTGGTTAAAATCCATTAAGTAGTCTTTGACCCATGCGTGCACATACAGACAGACAAAAAATTTACTGATTGCATTTTTGGCATCAGTATCGATCACCATTCATCCTCCAATATTAATTTTGAATATATTTTCAATGTACAGAATTGACCTCTCTACAGTTTTATTATAAGTAAGTATAGATTGAACTGCGCGTCAAACAAATTGAACTTCGAACTCCGCTCGTTTTTCTTTTTATTATTGTGCTTGTTTATAATATACTATACTTATGCTCTTTTTAAAAACCATCTGAACATTTAAAATCAGTCAGTGGAGAATTTGTAGTGTGGTATTTTATTACGCACTTTATATGACGTTCGCTTAAAACCAGGGAAGATAACAAAAATGGAGCACAATTTTCCACACCATAAATATTTCCTCAGAACAGATTTATTGGCATAGCAGTACCTATGTATGTGTAACCTTTCTAAACACGATAATTTTACATTAATATCTCTGTTTATAATCATACGGGTCACTGCGTTACGGTAATGGCTTTGACTCCGGAGTGGATTTTCCCGACACCATGAAGGAAAACATGTATGAATCATTCTCAGCTCATTTTGTAGCAAGTTGTAAATGTCAAGCAGTCAACTGTTATGGTGTCAGTGGGCTTACCGTGGGTGATGGGTTAACAACCTTGGGTGAAGAGCCCCATGAAGGGCCTGAGTCACTTCAGGGGTTTCATGATCTATACCTAAACTAAGCAATTTCGTGACTGTCTGAATGACCGCGTTCTAAATTCCGGAACGGATTTTCATGATCATTGGAAAGATTTAGGTTTATTTGAAAAATATTTGCTCTTTAACTTACATACATATAATTAAGATACCTCGATGTTCTGTCACTAGTGTAAATATAATGGCTTTATCTCTTTGGAAACAACTGTAGTTTATTTAAGATCTAAATATTATTGTGTAACGTTTGGACAAAAAAGGTTAGGCTTCTCCACCCATCAGCTAAGAATGGAGGAACATTTCATTTAACAATATCACCCAATATTTACTCAAACATTTAAACCATTCATATCTTAATATCTTTAAACGAGCAATTCTTGTATATATGTATATACTCTGAATCTCGGAAACGGCTCCAACGATTTTCATGAAATTTAGTATACAGGGAGTTTCGGGGGCGATAAATCGATCTAGCTAGGATTCATTTTTATAAAATGTCGTTTTATTCGTGTTTTCAATGACCAAATTTACGATAATCAACATGAACATAAACTTATTATTTTAAACACAATTTACCAAAAAATACCGAGCAAAACTCGGTCAACCAGATATTCTGCATTAATTAACGCTTCATAGTCTCTTATCCGTCAGCAATAAAACTAGACAAACAGAATGATTGGCACATGCCCTAGACGCCATTATGTCATTACTACCCACATACGAACTATATCGATGTATTATTGCATTAATGAAGCTGTTTATTTCTTCTGTTGTCATTCGCGACGCCACGCGTACGACCAAGGGCAACCTGAGCTTCATACTTAGAAATAACTCCTGACGAAAAACTGGCAGCAATGCATTGGAGAATGCAACATCGAACTATAGCTATAAATCAATGTATTTTTTATTTTTTGGCGTGAATGGTATGTTTACGCCTTCAATTATTATAATTCAACTGATGGACACCACAAGCAAGGTGCCAGATATATTCTTGGCTTATATTGTCAGTGACAGAATCCTTCATCATTTCAGCCGAAAGACGTCCACTGCTGGACATAGGCCTCCCCCAAGCACCGCCACTTCGACCTGTTCTGTGCCTCCCGCATCCAACGCATTCCTGCGGCCTTCACCAGGTCATCGGTCCATCTTGTGGCAGGCCTTCCAACGCTCCGTCTTCGAGTACACGGTCGCCACTCCAGAACCTTCCGGTCCCATCAGCCATCCGTTCTGCGAGCAATGTGCCCTGCCCACTGCCACTTAAGTTTGGTAATTCTTCGGGCTATGTCGGTAACCTTGGTTCTCCTACGGATCTCTTCATTTCTGATTCGATCGCGTAGGGAAACTCCAAGCATAGCCCTCTCCATTGCTCTTTGGGTGACTTTGAGCCTTCTTATGAGGCCCATTGTGAGCGACCACGTGTCTCAGTGCCATATGTCATCACTGGCAACACACACTGGTCAAAGACTTTTGTCTTGAGACACTGCGGTAAGTGGGACGAGAAGATATCGCGTAGCTTCCCGAACGCTGCCCAGCCGAGTCGGATTCGACGATTGACCTCTTTCTCGAAGTTGGACCTGCCTAACTGGACAGAATCCTTGGCTGGTTTTAAAATTCCAACTGCTTAAGTAAGTAGATATATCGAACAAATGCAAATCCTTCTGTGCTAATGTAAACGAAAACATTTAAAAAAATATCGTAAAACAACTTGATTCCGTTATTTGAGATAAAATTCGGCACACACGTATAAAACGTTCATGGAATGCTTGACATTCGGTGAATGTCGAATGGTGTGTGTTGTTATCATTTATTATCACAGATGGCGCTGTCTACCCTCCAATAAAGATATCAGCGCTATTTTAATTTATGCATTAGTTATTAGCACTTCCATTGAAAAGTATTTCCTCGTAAGTGGGTCTTTCAAGAATGTTACTATCGTAGTATCTCGCCAAGTGTTTATATAATCTCATTCAGAGGTGAATCCTAGGGAAATACCCGGGCAGGTACAGTCAGCCACAGTTTGACATTGACCGCGCGTATATGGCGCATGGCGTAGCAGTTAGAGCGGTTAATGTATTGCGTGTGATATCAGTGATGTGTTGTTGACTGTACCTAGGTCATTTTGCATTTTTTACGGAAACAATTGATTTTATTCATCCATAACCTCAGGACGGGAATGTGTATAAAATTAGATATTAGCTAATCGAACGATCAATGTCAGTATTTTTTTTAAGGTATAGATAACGATAATGGGGAAGAACGGCATAATAAATTATCAGTTTTTATCGAAATGTCTACCTTACTTCCGCGCTATATCCCGTGATAGGGTTCCCTCTATCTGGCAGAAACTTGATGCTCCGAATTTTATTTGACATAACACACTTGGCATAATCTTATTTAAACGAGTATTTGTAAGGCATATTTTTTTTTTAGCATAATCATTGTTTGGCCGAATGTTTACGACTTTACGCTGGCATACTTTAAGATGGCAGAATTTTATTTCGCATAATTACCTTTGGCAGACTTAAAACTCTGCATAATTTCGTTTAGCATAACATTTATATAGAGCAATGATTATTTGGCATAATTTCACTTGGCATACTATGAAGATGGCAGAATTTCATTTAGAATAATTTTGTTAGGCATATTTTCATTTCTATTAAATTGGATTTTTACCTTAAATAAAATGAAATAGTGTCTCAAAAAGTCAGTATATGTTGTGCTACAAAAATTATTGACAGAAACGAATCGCTGCAGAACCGACTCCACGTAGTCTTGTCTGCCCTACCCCTAGAGTGTAATTTAAACCCGCGTAGGCGCGGAGGGGCGAGGCGGCCCGCGAGCTGAGGAGCAGGTGATTTTGACGCGCGCCGCCGCAGCTGAGGCTGGCCGGCCAAGCCGGCCAGCAAGCCGAAGCTGCGGTGGTGAGCGTAAAACCATCTGCGACGATGAGCTCGCGTGGGACCGCCGGAGCCCCGCAGCGCCGGAGCCGTGACAGAAACCATGCATGCTGCATGTTGCATGCTCGCCTGCATGCTGTAAGCTTGCTTGCATGCTGCATGCTTGCTTGCTGCATGCTTGTTTGCATGCTGCATGCTTGGTTGCTTGCATGCTGTATGCTTGCTTGCATGCTGCTTGCTTGCTTGCATTCTGCTTGCTTGTTTGCATGCTGCAGGCTTGTCTGCATGCATGGTTGCTTGCATGCTGTATGCTTGCTTGCATGCTGCATGCTTGTTTGCATGCTGCATTCTTCTTCAATATGAAATGTATGCCAAAAGATGATTCTAAGTTTAAAGTTTCTGAGATATGATAGTTCTGCCTTTTAATAAGTATCGATATGAAATTATGCCAAGAGACGATTCTGACTACGAACTTTCTGCGATATGATGGTTCTACTTTTTAATTATTATGGAATAAAATTTATGCCTAAAGATGATTCTGCCTTATAAAATTATGCGTTGTGAATGTATGATAAATGAGTGTATGCCAATGGATTTTCTGCGAAATGAAGTTTATGCCATCCGCTGTTATGCAAAATAATATTATGACGAAAAAAATTCTGCCATAAAGGGTGGACCCCCGTGATATCCACAGCTACTTACCTACTACTACATGATGGTTTTAAACCTGGGTAGTCGCTGGAACCCCCTCTTTGAATAGGTATGCTGACCTAGGATACCTGCTGCATAGCATTCTTCTTTCTGCATTATTTTCGAGTAAAAACGTAGTTATGTAGGCAAAAATAAAATAACAGAAACCAATTTTTTTTGCAATAAGAATAACTTAATGGTCTGAATATAAAACAGTTTATTATTTTGAATTCATGAAAATGTTGTTTATTTGTATCGTTTATCAGTTGTTCGTTAATAAGTTTAAATCTGAGGTCATTGAACTTTAATTTCGTTCATGAATTTGAATTTGAAGGTCGGGTATATCCTCGGATGGATTCAAAGATGGCGGTTTGGCGTGAGTCGGCCGTTCAAATGAGTTTAAACTGTGAGTGGGTTTGAAAATGTCTCATAATACATAATATTGCACTGAATGCACTAATCTGGGCTAATGACACGGCGCATACTTTTTCACGGTAACTTGATACTCTTTAACGATAAGTACTAAAATTGAGGTATTCGGTAGGACAAAGTACCGAAGGTTTTTATTCAATAATGGGTGGAATGTTGAAACTAGCTCTAGGAATTACAGAATCAATCACAATTACTAAAGTTTTTTTACTTAGTGTTTAGTAGTTGAAATCATTGCTAGAATAAAACGAATTGTTGTAGATAAGTACATAAAAACCATAATAACCGCAAGTGCGTCTAAGGTCCAGCATTTTTTGTCCAACTTAACTTAACGCTGTATGTCCATCCATATGATCTATCATATCTCAGCACTTAAGGAGACAACGATAGGTGCTTACACAGGGTGCATAGGTACCTACAATATGAATAAGTAAAACAAGCGGCTTAGTAAAATAATAAAGAAGCTTATCATTAATTATTTCACGTGTTAACACGTAAGATAGGAAGTTGAGTGTAATGTTTTTTTTATTTCCAGGGCTGTCGGATAAAATGACAATATTAGCAGTAGAAAGATATAGTGGTGTTTCCCTAGATATTTATTATTCTAGCATATGGTTATAGTGGGTTGCAACTGAAAATCAGCGTCAGGTGGCACACCTGTTGTCATCTGACATTATGCTGAGCTGAGGCCCTTTTGGCATTTCTTACATAATAATCATTGCTTCCTGCTTAATAGGTATCTACTATTTTTTTTAGTTTAAAGGATTTTTAATGAAATACGGCCAATAAACGCGTTTTCTTTCTTTTTTTATTATGCAAGCAATCTTTTTAGACCCAAAAAGAAGGGTGAATGTGACATTTCTTTAGTGTTGCCATGAAATATTTTTGATTACCATATTATGTTGTTGTGATAGTGATTGTAATGGAGTTTAAATAAAAACGTATATAGGTACTAGGATAAAGCGTCATCATAATTACCACGCCTCTTCTAGCTTTAGTATCTGTAATGGACAGCTATTTATTTGTTTACTTATCCATAAATAAACCTATACATATAAGATAAAAGACACATAACACGTGTTCACGTGCATATGAGCGTGTGCAAACTTTTAAGTAGTGTTTATGAAAACAGGCCCCCTTCTATGTCTTCCGTTGACTTCTTACACACAGTAATTTAATATGGCTGCTATGTAAATAAAAAAAAATGAATTCAATAATCCCATTTCTTACCATGGGTGTCATAAATTAAGACTAACCACACCCGGACCCGTCCTGACTAAGGGACTTATTAGAAAATGGGCAGCAGCGTTCTCTACGCATTTTACCACCTTACTAGGTACGATCGCCAACCCGCCTGTCAAGCGTGGCGATTATGGCGAACCCACCCAATTGGGGAAAGCTTATGTCCAGAAGTGGACGTCTTTCGGCTGAAATGATGATGATGAATTCAATAACATTATGTAGGTATAAATACGTTCACATGGAAAACCTTACCGATTGGGCACACATACCTATCATACATTATGGACGTGACATTCAATATGAGTTTGCACGTAAATGGCAAAGAATAGGTAGATTTTTTGCATGTGCTATATTTGTTAATGTGCAGAACATGTTGACCTTTACAGATCCTTAAAGAGTCTCATGGTATAGAATAGACTCAAAACTGTCGTTACATTTGGTACCCATTCAGAGTTTTATTAATCTTACTGTTGTCAAGTTACCCTCCTTCTAATACAGCGCCCTTTTTCGACCCTCGCAGGGGTTGTAAAGGGCGTTGCGAAGCGGTTCATTCAGGTGAACGGCCCATAGCTATTTCTCGAACTCTCCACTAACATCGACAGCCCTACACCACGGCATGTCAACACTGCAAGAACTCGAGAATCCAGAATATTCCACATTATCTGAAGCACGTGAGATATGAACTTATCGTAACTTAAGTCGTCTTACAGTAATAAAACAGCTAATTCAATATGATTTTTTTTTTTTAAAGATTGCTTTTTCGTTTATGCATGTAAAAATAGTAGTTGCCAAAGCTTGGCGCTACGGTGGAATGAACTACGACATTACGCTTTGGCAAATGTCCGTAATGTGCAAAGCCAATGCGCCGAAAATTAGTTATACACGCACAAAAAAATTAATTATTAAAGAATTGTTTATTACATACTTACTGAAAAACAATGCTATTTAAATGGTATGCCAAGAGCACCTATCAATATTACCTAAGTATCAACATTTATCTGTTTTTTAATGTAAAAATGTTGTTTATGTCTATTAACTAAGACAAATACAGTTAATAAATATTTTTAGGTGTTTAATAAGAATAACACAATATAGCGCACAATATATTATTAGTAAACAGACAGTAAGTATATAAATAATAGCCCCCCAAATTGGGGGAGGCCTAAGTCCAGCAGTGGACGTCTTATGGCTGAAATGATGATGATGATGATGATATAAATAATAAATACACTAGGTATATATTATCATAAATCTACTTCTATCTAGAACACATATTGCTTAACAAATTAATCCATCAATTCATAGGTATTATGTAAAGTTTTACTAATGAATACCTATCAACATATTAACGCTCAGGTTACAACAAAACAAAACTACAATAACATTTGTTTACAAAACAAAATTCGAACAGACAATCACATTAGAATTACTTGTTACCTAAGTATTTATCATTGAAATAATAAATACCTACCTAGAAACTTCCATCTATAAACAAACTTGCCAACTTGCCTATTATGAGTGCAGGTGACGGCAAAGTATTTCCAATAACATTTAAAATCTCTAGAAGAATGATATCGTTTCTTATCACTACTCTTGTCTATTGGTGCAACACGTCACGCGACGATAAGGACAATGAATGTGGATCACACCCGTGGGCCGAATCAACTTAGAAAATAATGAATAACTTTGACAAAACAAAAACTCATGACTTTACTATGCAATGTTTGCAGGCGGGGTATTTTTAATTTGGTCGGAGTCTAAACGGAGGTTGGCGGGAAAACGTTGCTCGCATAGCGCAGGCCTGCAGGTCACCAGTCACGTTTCTCAAACACGTGCCGTTCTAACGCACGTGTCTGTGCTATTGCACTGTGTGGAATTAACCAGACGGTTACCAGACTGTTCGGGAAACTTCTCAAACTTTCAATTTGTTCGCTAATTGCTGCGTTGTGCTAACACGTTTCACATAATATTATTATGTGGAAAATAAACTCGTTTTTTTTTTGTATTTGCATAACTACGGGTGGTAGATACTGTTATGGTTTGACAGAGTATTTGTTTAGGAATAAAAATAATAGTTTTATTTTTATTCCTTAATTATTTTACTTAACAAGACAGAAGCTACTTATTTTGACCTTTTCCGTTTTTTCCCGTTGAAAACAAAATTACCATAAGCCAAAATTATGTAACCATAAAGTCAAAATAATGTATGACTTATTGGATTATTTTTACTTACTTAATGGGGTAGGGGTAATCGGAACGTAAAGCTGGCAACCCAATTACCAGTTAATAGTCTAGAATGCTCGGAACCAGTCGGGCAGCTTCGTTTATTCTCGACATTTCTCGACAGTGTTCCACTATGGTAGGGTGAGCTCCTGCCGTGTTCAACGAGGTACTGTAATCGAGGTTCGACAAATGAAAATAAACTTTAATGCAAATACATTAAGACCATTTGTAGGTAATCAATTACATGAGAAAATACGTGTTCTTTTTATGTATGTTTTTTATAGAGAACGCTACGTTAACGGACCAACAATGAATTATGGTAGGGGCATCTCGAACTTTCCATAATGTTATAGAATGATTTATGGAAGTCTCGAAGTCTCGCCGTTTCTAATTGGTTACACTTCCGCCTTTACGTGCGTGTAATCATTTTCGTGGTATTGCTTGACAATGTTCATTTCTCAACTTTGCATCTCAGGTGCCTGCTTTGCCCATTGCAGGTAGTAAGTTTATACTTTGATTATTATTTGTTTTGTGTAATTAAATCAGTATAACAAACATTTAATAATAATTTTCAATTTTCTTCTAATCCTAAAAATCTACACAATTTACTTACTTACCTACTATAACTTAAGTGTGTAGAAATAATTTACGAGGCAATGCTTTAATAAAGTAACAAAACAAAGTTGGCACACTAAACAAAATTCCAAGAAGCGTAGGTAGGTATTAAATAACTCAAGAATACCTAGGTAGGTGTAGGTACCTACCTACATACTGAAAATTCTTTACTAGGTAGGTAGATATAGGTCATACACACATTGTATGTCACACATACTTACGTTATACTCACGCTTTTGAGGGCAGAAACTATAAAACGCCATCGCTATCGCCACCTGCTACGACATAATAATATGTAGGTCATTAAAATATTAATTATTTTAGATATGCAAGCACATTCAGTGAAACACGAATAAAATTAAATCAGTCACTTTATTAATCACACATTCTATTAATCACACAGACCTAACATGAGACATCGTGTGGTTTGATCAATTTCTCTCGAGTTCGAATTTTGAATGACGTCAATGTTTCAAAGGTCAACAGCCATGTTCCTTTTGAATGAACCGTTCCCTTATTATTTGAGTAAAGAACACCAACCCACAACTGATAACTTCCTGTTAGGTATTTCCAACGCAGTTTCTAGCACCATGATTGAACCGTGAATAAGCCCGAATTACTGTTAAAAACAATACCTTCTACATAATTTCTTTTAAACCAGTCCATTATGTCTTCCGAGTAATGATCGGGAAAACATGAGTGGGTGACGCGCATGCGGCCAAACCATCAATTGATTTCTGACACCTGCGAGATCTCAAAAAATAACTGGTATATTATGTATTCAGCTTACAAAATAGTTTAGCGTATCAGCAAAGCTGCGACCGCGAATTCAATCATAGAAAATAAACATTTGTTTAACCTCGAAAAACATTTTCAGCTAAAAAAAAACCGGTTTTGTCTGCCTAGCAACGACGTATTATGAGGCGATATACTGTTATGTGCTAAACTAGAATTTAAATCTTAAGTCCCGTAATATTGTTCAGTATTGGTAGAGGCAATAATTGACTCAAGTGCTAACGATATTTTAATTTCTAAATACATAAAACGTACAAGGTCTTTAGATCCGCTGACTAGCTGTGAAGGCCAGATTCTGAACTCACTGTTTACCTATATTTCTTAAAAAATCTAGCAAAGCAGAAGAGTTGTCGCACATTGGCTGAATGCCAAGCCAATGCTAATAAAAAAGTTTTTTTACTTTTTAATGAGTAAACATGCATAAATCGGCAAAGGTAAGTTACATTTATTATATTGGAGCCAATTCAAAATTCCTGATCATCGCAACGTATTCTAGATAGTGTACTAGTTTTAATGTTTACAGTTTCTTTTCGTTTGGTGTGTTAGATCGAGATCGTTAACCTTTGGCTTGGTCTGTCAGGTGTCTACGATCACGTCAACGGCATCAAATCGAATCCTAACCGAAAATAAACAATAAATAAATGACGAGCCGACCTCAATGTATTTCTGGATCATTTTCTTGGCATTGTTGGCTGTTAGCTTTCAGCTGAATATTTAAATGCATCATTAAATTATCTTAAACATTTGTTCTACTAAGTAATCTTTTGACCAATAATAACGCCATCGACGGCCAATGATTTACATCCAGTTACGAAATATTTTGATTGGGCAATAGATTGAAACATGATACAAAAGATATGTACTTCTTAGTTATAGGTATGAGTAATGCTAACCACAAAGTAAAAGTAACATTCACTCTCGAATACCTAACTCCCACATAAGACCATGCAGTCTATGGGTAATTAGGCTGAATACGAAATTTTGTAGATTTCGCTGAGTTACTTGATTGTACAGACGACCTTTTACAGTTAAAATAGGTAGGTACAGCATTCCCTAAAGTTTCATGCACAGCATGAAAGATCCTTTCAATCAAAGACATTAAAATCTCTTTGCTTTCAATTATTATGTCATGCACAAGGAACTTATACCCGACCCCTCTGGAATGTGCATTGTCAATTTGACACCATTATAAAAATATACCTTATGTATATGACACTAAGTTCTATTACAGACAATCACTTGGTCAAAGAGAAATTCGGTCCGAGAGAGAAAGCGTTTCGAGAGCCCTGTGTCCCTTTCTTGAAGTAGGGTGCCCATAATGAACGAAATTATAAGATTATTTACGGGTAAAGTCCAAAATTTTGACGCATTTGCCCAATAAAAAGTGTCCCAACCATTTTTCTTAAAAACTACGTCTGTTAGATTTTTACGACAATTAATACTAAACAAAATGCTTATTTGCCCAGCGCGCCAGATATTCCAGGTTATACAATAATACTCGATAGCAGAGCTTATGCGTTGCGTTGCATTTATGTTTACTCCGTTTTACTTTAATCCATCTTTAAAGCGTAACTATTATTATTTTATTAAATCAAATTATTGGTTAATATATTATATCCTGTTATATTAGTATCTACCTACATCATATTGCTTGGTCACCCTAATGAAAGGGACAGAGGGCTCTCGCAAAGCTATCTCGCTCGGACCGCGTATTGGCAGCCTGTGCGCATTCCAGGTTGGATTTAAGTTCCTTGGTCATGCATGATTCTCATGAATCATGAATGAAGAACTTTTTTGTTTGGTTAGAATTGTAATGCTACAATTTATTTATTTTGAAAGATGTTAACTACCAATTGTCCGTATTTATGCAAAATGGAACCACACGATTTCAGTTTTTTTTTTTTTTTAAGAATTCTAATTTAAAAGTGGTCAAAATTCTTATACAAAAAAAAAACATGATTTTTCCCTTGGAAACAAGGTATACTAAAAGCAGAATGGAACCAACCAACAATAATTATTACATATAAAGCAAAACCGAACCAAAGCACAACGGGACTCGATTGTTCAAACAAATAAACGATATTACTACTATGTCATTTTATACAAAACAGATCCACACATACTTGGTACCATTATAAATTACACATATTTCTATTATTAACAATTATTTTTAATACAGCAAATGGAACCAAGTTACATAGTTTCATTGATATCAGTAAATCCCTGGGTTGTGGTTCTTTTTAACCGACTTCAAAAAAAGGAGGAGGTTATCAATTCGACAGTATTTTTTTTAAATGTTTGTTACCTCATAACTTTTGACTGGGTGAACCGATTTTGATGATTCTTTTTTTATTTGAAAGCTGGTGCTTCCCAAATGGTCCCATTTTCAATTTCAATTTGGTTCCATTTGGACAATGGGGTCTATGTGAAAACCATATAAGTCTTAAATTTGCATTACGTATTTGCGCGACAAATGAACGAATAACGCGATTAAATTAGTGCGGAGTATCTACCACAACTAAAAAGTTAAAAAATAAAAACTTTTTACAAAAAAATAAAACAACCGACTTAAAAAAAAACATCGTCAACCGTCCTTAAAAAAAACACTACTTTGTAAAAAGTTTTTTTTGTATAAGAAAACCTATCAATTAGTAAATGTTAAAAGGAACCACATGCAAATTTTCTTAATTATCTCGTACGTTTAAGAGTATTCAGAGCAAATTTATATACGCATACTTAAATAAGTAATTTATCAATAAATTTAAATAAAATAAATAGTAATTATACTTCATCTAACAGAGCTGCACATGTTTTTGTAAATCCTTTGATATCTCAGAAGTGCGTTTTTGCTGGGTGGTTCCTTTTTGCATTTATGCGGACAATTCTTTTTAATTGTTTGGGTTTTTTTTGTCGGGAAATTTATTGATCTTGAATTGAAATTCATTCATCATTATGAGTTCTGAGTGGCCGAAATCAAAAACAAATCAATGCCCATTTTCTCTACAATTTGACTAAATTACATTTCTTTTTTCCTACGTTTTTTAATATGAAAGTGGTAAAAAGTGATTCATACATTGTATAGATGTCTTTCACAACAATACATTGTAATTTTTACATACCGTACCTATAGAATTTAAAACGATTCGTAAAATATGTGTTACTCTAAACCTCTTATCGAAAAATACAAAACATTCGACGGTTTGAGGTCGATAACTGAAAATCAAATCTATACTTATAATAAAACTGTAGAGAGGTCAATTCTGTACATTGAATATACATTCAAAATTAATCAAATCAAAATCAAATCAAATCAATTAATAATATATATTATTTATTATTATTATTAATATTGGAGGATGAATGGTGATCGATACTGATGCCAAAAATGCAATCAGTAATTTTTTTGTCTGTCTGTCTGTCTGTCTGTCTGTATGTGCACGCATGGGTCAAAAACTACTGAAGGGATTTTAACCAAACTTGGTACTATTGTAGTCCATACTCCTGGGCAAGTTATAGGCTATATAACATAACGCTAAGACACATAGGAGCTGAGCAGTGAAAATACCCGCGGGATATTTTCCGACCTCCACGCGGGCGAAGCCGCTGGCAAAAGCTAGTGATAAAATAAAAAATGTAGCTCGTTCATTCGATCAAAATTGAAATGTTATTTCATATGGCGCAAGAAAACTTATAAAATACAGTATTTTTACTGTTAATCACGTAAGCCATAAAATCCTTCCGAGGATACCGCACGATCTCGTGCGAGGCGGCGAGCCTCCTTGCCGGAGTGCCGCCATGGGATCTGGAGGCAAAGGTCCTCGCGCACATGTGGGTGTGGCGCGAGGAGGCGAAACGCCGCCGCGCCGGCGCCGGGGCGAAACTCCGCTGCCGCGACAAATCGCGGCACGGCGGACAGAGCTCCGGTGTGATCTCATGGCGACATGGCGGGTACGATTGTCGCAACCCAGTGCTGGGCACGCCACAATTGCGGCGGTAAGTCCCCTCTTTGAGGAATGGATAGAGAGGCGCCACGGCGTTCTCACCTTCCGCCTGACGCAGGTTCTCACCGGGCATGGGTGCTTCGGTGGGTTCCTGTTCAGGATAAAGCGGGAAGATACGTCAGGGTGTTTCCATTGCGAGGATCGTCTGGAGGACACGGTGGAGCATACGGTGGAGGTGTGCCCTGCCTGGGCGGAGCACCGCCGTGTCCTCGTGGAGGCGATCGGCGGCGGCGACCTCTCGCGTCCGGCCCTGGTGCGAGCCATGGTACGGAGCGAGAGGGAATGGGAAGCCGTCACCTCCTTCTGCGAAGCAGTAATGCTCGCGAAGGAGGAGGTGGGGCGCGTGAGGGAGTGGTAGTCTCTGCGCCCTCACGTCCCTAGCCGCCGCAGGAGGAGACGCCCCGGGCATCGGGAGTCGATTGTGGACTCCCGGCCACCGTAGGCGCGAGCTTGCGAGCAATGGGTAGCTCGCCGCCCGGTAAGGACCAAGCTCGGGTCGACGGCGCGCAGTGTTCCACGCGCGCCTCAAAGAGATATCAGCAGCAGTAGGGGTCTACTAGGACCGATGCCTGCCGGGGTCGCGTGATTGTTCGAAAGAGATACCGTGACCCTGGCACATGGGCAACTGATGGAACACGGGTGGGTTTTAGTCAGTAAAAGTCTGACACGGCCTCCCGCTCCGCCCAGAGCGGGAGAAGTCATTTGATGATTTCCCATCCCGAAAAAAAAAAAAAAAAAAGCCATAAAATCCGAAAATTTTCGCATAGGTAGGTACTGCCTCTTACGTGCCAATGGCACTAAACTTTCTTCTTGTTACAATTTTTTTATACATTCTATCTCCGCTTAGGGTCAGCTCACACCGAGACGCGACGATACCGGAAGAAGCCACTGATTTCGCGCTGCGCCGCGCGCCGTCGCGAGACGCATCGTCACGTCGCGCATCGTAAAATCGTTGGCAACACGACGCGTCGCTGCGCAGCGAGACGCCGCGCGCTGCTTTTAATTTTATTTTTGTATTCTTCTTCCTCTTCCTCTTCTGTAAGAAGTCCGATTATAACAATTCTACACGAAGTCCTGGACGGAAATAGTAGAGAAGTCGCCACTGCGTCCTCGGCTGCGCCGCTCTTGCACGCTGCGCGTACCGACTATGCACCGCTGCGTCGCGATGCATTAGATATGAGCGCCGATGGCCAATCTTCCGGCGGCGGCGCGCCGATTTTTTTAAGTCGGCGGCGGCGGCGTCGGTGGCGTGACCTTAATTTAACTACCATAATTGGAATAAAAAAAAATATACGTATAATCAAGATTTTCGTTTTCGAAAAGGCTTCAGCATCGTAGACCAAATCCATACTGTTCGGCAAATTGTACAGAAGATCGAGGAGTACAATCAACCGCTGTGTATGGCATTTGTGGACTAAGAGAAAGCCTTCGACTCCATCGAAATTTGGGTAGTTTTGGCCTCTCTGCACCGATGTCGAATTGACTGGAGTTACGTCGAGGTGATGAGATGCTTGTATGACGCTGCAACGATGACTGTCCAGATCCAGGATACGAAAACCAGCCCAATCCAACTGCTCAGGGGGGTGAGCCAGGGGGATGTGATATCCCCAAAACGATTGCGCAACAATATAAAACACCAATGCGCTGGAGGACGTATTTAAGACGGCGGACTGGACTGGACAGGGAATCAATGTGAACGGCGAGTACATCTCACACCTTCGTTTTGCCGACGACATCGTCATAATGGCATGAGACGCTGGAACAGTTAGACCAGATGCTGCATAGCCTAAATGGAGCCTCACGGCGGGTAAGCCTCGGCATGAACTTGGACAAGACAAGTCATGTACAATTCGCATGTCTTGCCAAGTCCAATCCGCATCGAAGGGTCGCTTCTCGAGGTTGTGAAGGAGTATGTCTACCTTGGGCAAGTCATACAGTTTGGTAGACAACTTCGAGAAAGAAGCCGACAGGAGGATCCAGTTGGGTTGGGCAGCGTTTGGAAAACTTCTTCAAGTCTTCTCGTTGCCGATACCGCAATGTTTGAAGACCAAGGTCTTCAACCAGTGCGTCCAGCCCGTCATGACAAACGCTGCCGGAACGTGAACACTGATGGTTGGGCTGGTCCACAAATTTAAGGTCGCTCAGCGCGGGTAAGCAGGCTGAAACTTGGGCTGTGCTGCAGTCTCTTCTCTCAACCGTACTAGATCGACTATCGGTACATCGAGGTGCTAAAGTGCCTATACGAAAACGCCACTATGTCAGTCCGACTTCAGGACCAGACCTCGAAACCTATCCTTCTGCAGCGAGGGGTGAGACAGGGAGACGTTATTTCTCCGAAACTATTCGCCACTGCACTGGAGGATGTCTTCAAGGTTCTGGACTGGAAAGGGGCTATAGCCCGAAGAATTGCTAAACTGAAGTGGCAGTGGGTAGGGCACATTGCTCGCAGAACAGATGACCGACGGGGCCAAAAGGTTCTGGAGTGGCGACCGCGTACCGGAAGACGTAGATTTGGAAGGCTTCCAACAAGGTGGACCGATGACCTTGTGAAGGCCGCAGGAATCCGCTGGATGCGGGAAGCACAAAACCGGTCGAATTGGCGGAGCTTGGGGAAGGCCTATGTCCAGCAGTGGACGTATTTCGGCTGAAATGATGACTTGTCCGACGTGCGTACGGTTCGGTCAGCGTATTTGGTTAAACTGAATGCCATCGCTCGGGCTCGGCGCGCCGGTGCCTAGGATCAGCGGCGGCGGCGCGGCGGAAAACGTGGCGGCGACGGCGCGCCGGCGCGGCGCTCATATCTACGATGCATTGCTCTACGCCGCGAGGCATCACGAGGCGCAGCGCTGCATGGTGCAACGTATTCTGAATTGTCACAACGAAATGTCTATCTTTTCGTGTAGAAAATAAAATAATATTTTGAGTCGCTCTTTAAAAGTGTGTGCGCGTCGGCGTCGTCGCGTTGCGTCGCGTCTCGGTGTATCCTTAGTCAGCAATTAGAAGGGATTATTGTGGTGCTCACACCGATTTCTTGTGAGAGGGAGAAAAGATGCACATGTTCTTTTTTCACGATATATTTTTATTGCCATAAAAAAGATATGGACTTGTGGCTAAGTAATAACAGCCGCGAGGATCGATCGACGCTTGCAGCGGTTGCTTCATGGATCGGTGACCATCGTTACATACGTAGACCCCTCTGTGCTCGGTCCGGGCTGTCATTTGTGGATATTTGACAGTCGTTAGAAACCAGAGAAAGTCTGACAACCAGTCTTAGGTAGGCTGTAGGCAATCGCTTCATGTAAAAGACCGGTATTCAGCTGTATCCGGTTAGACTGGAAGCCAACCCTAACATAGTTGGGAAAAGGCAGGCAGATGATGATGATCCTCTTACGGCTAATTTTCTTGGTAGTTACCTATCTTTTATTCTTTTCTCGGTCTCGGATGTTATTGAGCACTTCATGTAAAAACCCCTGCTCACGCTTTGATTCCTCTAGACATGAAAGAGCCACATTAGCTCATCTCACTATCAGATTATCTGGCTTCCACTAGTCATTATTTAGATAATGGTGCCGATTCCCTTATTCACAAACTAAACTAAATTTAAGTACAGTGCATCTTTTTCTTTCTATTTCATTAAGAGCCCTCTCACAAAATTTGAATGCTCGAGTTTAGGTAAAAGACGGCAATCTTATCTATGTGTGCGTAGTAGGGCATGCAAAAACCGGGTTGTTTATAAAAACCGTTTTTTTTCGGGTTTTTTGTTTACAAAACCGGTGAAACCGGTTAAATCGGGTTTTCAGGTTTTTTAAATTTTTGTTAAATAAATGAGAAATATGTCTGTAAACAAATGCAGATGCTGAAGTCTAATAAAAATATGTATTTTTTACGGACTGAAATAAGCTACAACTACTAACAAGCAATACAAAAAGTTTCTTTTCTTTATACATAGCAAAGAATAATAATCATAAAGCTAATTATTTAGGAAAATAACATATTCTTAAAAACTTAAGGTATACTAACATACACAATTAGGAACATTTGGTAGGTAGACAAAGGCCTAAAATTACAGAATATTAAATAACAATTTAACTGTCATAAAATACAAACAGGCAAAATCAACAGTACGTAAAATGAGATCAAAATAATTATAGAAATATCGCATCAACTAGAAGTCTTATTCCTAATAAACCAAAACAAAATAAATCAGACATTCTTATAGATATAATAGATTATTAATTCTAAATTAAAATTACACTGCTAAATAAGAGAAATCGAAAATATTAATATTTTTTAAAAATTTAATGACTTTTTGGTAAATAGGCCATATTATACAGTCCATGAATTTTTGTCCGACAGATTCGTGATGAGCTAGTGCCAAACTGCTTTTATGTTTTGATGCAAAAATTAACTTTAATTCCATTTAAAATGTATTGTTCAATTTACATATAGCACATAAACTTAGGTCTAAGATGATAATTTATTTTAAACTATTGTAACTAGTGTATTGTAATTATATCATCTAGTGTATTGTAATTGTATTGTATGCCAAACATGGTAGAGCAGTGCAAGCGCACACAAAATATCAATAACAACTCTGTAACCACTGTCTCACAATAAAGAATTTTAACTTTTGAATCAAATTACTATTTTTTACTTTGATAAAATTACCATATATGGCCATATATTTTTTACTTTGATAGGATACAAGTGCATCGAGGAAGTCATCATTTAGAGTACTACGGATTTATTACACACTAGCTTCTGCCCGCGACTTCGGCCGCGTCAAATTTTTGCTCCCGTGACTCTTTCCATCGCATCGAATTGCCTGCCAGTTCTCGTCCATTTTTCATTGCTGCTCCGCTTTTATAGATTGTAGCGTAATGTTATATAGCCTGTAGCCTTCCTCAGTAAATAGCCTACCCAACACAAAAAGATTTTTTCAATTCGAACTCGTAGTTTCTGAGATAAGCGCGTTTAACCAAACAAACAAACTCTTCAGCTTTATAATATTAGTATAGATATACTACTGATAAAAAGGCTCTCTCTGATTCCACACTTGTTGGAGGTATAGATTCCAAAGCTTTATATACTTTTATTAAGTGCTCTCCCATTTTTCCTCTACCATCGTAAAGTGCCATCTCCACCCTCATTTTAGTTTTTAAATCAAGTTCTGTAGATGGGCTTGCACTAGTGAATAGTCCCGGGAAATCCCGGAACCGAAAGTACCGGGAAATCCCGGAAATTTCCGTTGTTTTAGGAACCGGTATTTCCAAAACCAAATCCCGGTTCTTTCGGTACTTTCGGCAAAAGATACTTCGCGTTTAGAATTTTTATTGCCTAAAATCCGGCCGCTGCACTGTTACTATACTACCTAGCTACCACCTAACCTAGGTTATTGAGTGCCCCCATTGTAACTATAAGAATCAGACCAATGTAATATTGCTCTGACCAAGTATTCCAAATTTTTATAATTTTATAGGTTGGGTATTTTTATTTATAGTATTGTAAGGATGAATATCTATGTTTAAGTTTTGCAAAAATATTTAAGTTTAAAGTTATAATTTTTTTTTTTTTTTCTTAAATGTGTAATTAGAGTCAAGTTGATTTAAAGAATTTGTCGATTGAAGTTGTTACAAACTATTGTTGAATTATTATATAAGGTTAAAATTAAAAAAAAATGTTTGTTAAGATTATCTAATCAATAAATATTGAGACTGATTAATGCTACGCTAAAACTCCATAGTTCCTTTTTTTGTAGATGTTACGTAAGTTTTAAATTATAATTTGGTTATGCAGAATTGCAATAAGAGTCATGTTAATTTGTTTGGTAAAGTAAAGATGTTTAATAAATGTTTAATAAAATATAAATTTCTGTTATATATTATGTAGGATTAGGTATAAAAATCATTTAATGTTAAAAAATGTTGCTGGCATAATATGCGTAATTACCAGTACGAGGCATGCCTTTTAAGTTTTGTCGTTTGAAGAAAAAAACACAACTAGAACCTTATAGTACTTTTTATTGTTTTTCAAAGTCTTCACCACGTAGCCTAATACACTTTTCCATTCGCTCAAACCAGTTATTATAACATTTATTCCACTCTAAAGTGGGGGTGTTCAATATGGCTGACTTGAAAGCGTCGACTGCTTCTTCACCGGACTGGAACCTTTAACCACGAAGACTTTTCTTAATTTTAGGAAATGTAAAGAAATCGTTAGGGCTTAGATCAGGACTGTATGGAGGATGGTCAAGAATTTCTACTTTTTCCTGCTTCAAATACTCAATCGTTTGGCGAGCGCTGTGTGAGCTTGCGTTGTCGTGGTGCAGGATGATGCGTCGCTTTGAGTTAGATTTTCGAAGTTCGGCGATGACTTGTGGTAAACAAACTGTGGTATGCCACTCTGCGTTAACCGTTCTACGATCTTCAAGTGCAATAGTCGCAACATGGCCGGTTTTTCCAACGAACGTGGCCATCATCTTCTTTGAAGTGCTTCGAGAACGAACAACTTTAGTCGGCTTTGGCTCGTCTTGCAAGACCCAGATTGTAGATTGTTGTTTGGAACCAGGATTGTAGGCATAGATCCAAGATTCGTCACCACTGATGATGTCATAGACGTGATTTGACTCTCCTCGGTTGAACCTTTGTAGAGTTTTCTTACACCATCTGACGCGAGCCACCTTGTGATCGTCGGAAAGCAGATGCGGTATCCAACGGCAAACTAGCTTTTTCACACCAAGCGCTTCATGCAAGATCTTATTAATGGTTGTCCCTGAGATGCCTAATAGAGCTTCTATCTCTCGATATGTCACATGACGATCTTCGAGAATTAGTTGTCTCACAGCAATGATGTTATCTTCAGTGAAGGCGGATTTTGGGCGTCCTTCGCGAGTTTTGTTACTAACACTAGTATGTCCACGCTGGAATTCTAAATACCAGCGTTTGACAGTCCGCAGACATGGGGCTTCATCACTGAACACAGATGTTAGCTCTTCAAAACACTGAAGCCGTGTCAGGCCTCTTCTAAAGTTGTAGAAAATTATTGCATGAACATTTTCCTTAGAAAGATTCATTTTCGTACGTAACCAGATTCCAATCGACACTGTGACTAAACAATAGTATTCATTCTAATACTTTCAACTGTTTTTCATTTTTTTTCAGATTCAGAATTTAAACACATCGCTTGTTTGCGAGAAGCTTGACATAATTCAAAAAGTGCAAGTTTTGGGTATGATGATTTAAAAGTTTAAAAAATAAATAAATGTATATAACAGTATATATTGAAAAATTGACTATGTTAAATCTTCTTCTGATTTATCAGTCTCAATGTAAAACTAAAATACAAGACTAAAATGCAAGAACTTTATTATAATTTCAAGTTTTCAGCAATAGGGTATCACTTGTGACGTTATTACGGATAAAGAATAATATTTTTTTTGTGTTATTTAAACATAAGTCTATATTGATAATAAGTATATTATGCAGATGAGTTTTTAATGAAATTAAGTCATTATTGAAAACAATTATCTTTATCATCAGCCTTTTAATTTGTAGTTAAATAGACACAACATTTACTGTAGGTAACATAACTAGGTACATAAGAAATAAAATAATCAACAATAGCTTTCAGTTAAACTTAAATCACTTTAACATTGGTCTTATCTAATTTCACAATAACTTTCAAATAAACTTTTAATCACTTTAACAGTGTTCATAGCAATTTTTTTTACTAATCTTGAGATGAGGATTGAATGTAACTTATAATATGACTTTTTACTTACGTATCTAATTAAAAAAATATATAAAAAATCAACTTTATGCTTAAATAAACTACTACTTTAAAGAGAGTTGTAAAAAGGAGCGTAATATCTGGGAATGGCATTTTTTCTGATCAACTCCAACAATCCGTCTTTTTTCTTCTTATTTAATCCTGGTTTTACGTCATACGCTTTTTTCACTTCAACATCTACAGATTTTTTCTTTCTTATCACTTCTGCTTTTTTAAACTCTTGCTGTTCATAAGAAGTTTTAAAAAATATGACTCGAGGATGATTTTTATCTACTTTCACAACTTTTAAGTCTGCAAATTTGATAGTGTTTCCTTCTTCATCCTTTGTTATGTTTACACCCATTTGAGAACAGACACCTTTCCAATCGAGAAAATCATCATTGTTCATTATATTTACCCGAAAAGGTGTAGGGTTTGATCTAGCAACTTTGATTGCACTAATAAAGGCCTCAGGGGTGTACATTGGACCACTTCTGATTTGCTTTTTAACCTGCCTTTCAATGAGGGAATGTGCAGAGTCACCCTCGTTTTGGGTGTGTCCCTTAATTAAATATTTGTGAGTAATTGTTTTTATGTTTGGGTAATGTTGCACAGCAAACATGTACATAGACAACATCATTTTATTTTTTTGCTGGCCCACACAGTTATCGGTATAAAATATTACATCCACTGTACTGTTATTTTGGGCCAGATTTTGTAAATATTTAAATACGCAGGTGCCCAGATCATTAACGCCCCTGTTGGCTGTAGCTTCATCCCAAACATAACATTGTACATCTTTAGAATGAAGTTCGTATATAGTGAAGTTAAAGACATTTAACTTGCTTACATAATAAAATAATGAGGTATCCCCTTTGGGGCATTGGAACACAGCTTGCATGTCATAAACAGCGACAACTGCATCTTTATTTTCCTTATCCTTGACTTTTTCTGCTCGGCATAGGTCTTTCTCTTTTAAATGCTTATCATATTCTTGCTTCTTATTTTCTTTTTCTTCGCCTTCACAGTTTTCATAAGCTACACAACAATCACAACGATCTTTTTTTGGTTGGAATAGTGAAATATTATATTCTTCTGTAAAAATTCTATAGAACAAAGTATAATTCCCGTATGGAATGTTTTTAGACTTACAGATTTCTATGTAATCTTTATGGATATCGACAATTGATCTACCACCGTCTATATATTCTTTGGAAGAGGTGGCTCTACAATAGTGGGAATCCATTCTAGGAATAGAATCAATGTGTTCCTTTATTGCTTTACGGATAGTATCATCAACTTTTACGTGATTTTTGTGTTTTCCTCTATTATCGTCTGCTAAAAGAGTCCCTGCAACTTTATTTTGTTTATCTAAGACTGTTCGGATAGGTCGATCTGTGATTCCAAGCGTATTTTTAAAAAACAATTTGCATACTCTTATTTTTTCTTCATGCAAATTTAAATAAAATGCACTATTGTACCGGCGCTTTTCTCTGGTGCCACCTTCACGTACATAGCGATACTTAGGTTTTATATCCTCTACACAAATAGAAATATAATTCCACTGTTTTAAAATACTGCCTAACGACCAATAATCATCAAATATAGACATTCTTTCAGCTTCAGTAAACTTTGTGCTGCACTTCAATTTGCATTTTTCGGAACAGGCATTTTTAATTTTACGTGCTGGTACAATTTTTTTAGAAGTACTCACATAGGATTTTCCTTCATTCCTTAGTTTTTTCATAACATTCTTTTGCCATTTATTTTCATCTCTTTTACGTTTACCTTTCTTTATTGCATTTTCTGTATTTTCTTGATCTGGAACATGATTGGCATCACTGCTTATGAGTAAATCTGATTGTACCGGCAACTGTCTGAATTGTTCATTATCATTTTCATTAAAGTAGTCAAAAATTATAGGAGACACGGGGGCTTGATTTTCAGGTGGTTGGTAGGGAGGATCTTTGACGGAATCATCACTATCTGTAAAAGAAAAGAAACGTTAACAATCTAATAGTAATATTATTTAACTACTACCAACTTATCTCTGCTAAGCAGGCCTTGAATAAATAGAAACATAATATGAAAATATGAACTCGTAATCGGTATAAAACTGAAAAATTACCTTCAAAGAATGAAGTAGATGATAAAGA
The DNA here is from genome assembly GCA_932294355.1 of Aporophyla lueneburgensis. Taxonomy (NCBI): domain Eukaryota; kingdom Metazoa; phylum Arthropoda; class Insecta; order Lepidoptera; family Noctuidae; genus Aporophyla; species Aporophyla lueneburgensis. The sequence goes on along the minus strand of OW028739.1, from coordinate 32,480,337 downwards.
ACTTGTACTGCTATTGGAAGAGCTCGAGGAAGAGGAGCTGTTGGAGCGACTGCGTTGAGTATTTCCACTGATGTGTTCCTTTGAAGAAACATTGCCCTCAATTTCATTGGTATCATCGTTTTCTAAGAATCAAGTAAACAAGTAAATTAAAACAAACCAAACAAAGTGAATTAGCAAAAATAGGTTATAAATAAGTAACTATGATTAACCTTTTTCATCTGTCACTGTTTTCGGAGGTCCATCTACACTGTGATTAATTAAAGCCAATATTCTTCTCCCTCTGCTATTTCTTAAACTGGAATCCATGACTATCAAAGAAGTACCTTAAACATAAAAATGTTATCATCAATAATGACTTAATATAAAATAGTGCAAATAACATCAAGAAATATTCTGTGACTTTAACAACAATAACAATGTAACTTATAATATGACATTATTAAATTGGTCTATAGATTTATTTTTGCTATCAAAAATGTACAATAACGAATTATGACTGCCGGTATCTGTTTGTGTTTCCAGAAAGAACGACTTTAACGCAAAATATGTCGGTGGTTTTTAAACGTATTTCAAATAAAAGATCGTCATAAGTATAGTAATGACATCTTTCTATTAAAGGGTTACGTGAGATTATTGACTTACCTTGCAAAAAGAACGTCGTAACACAAAATATGTCGTCGTCGCTGAAATCAAGCACGTGCACACACTAAAACGTTCCAATGCTAACTGAGATGCTACGGTCTCGAAACAAAGCAGCAGTAAGAGTGCGACGGAACATAAAGGCACTACTTCTCTCGCTCTCTCATTTTTGTACTTAGAGTAATGTCGTTTTTGTAGCAAATAGAACAAAATTTTCTGCGTTCACCTGTATACTTAACTCAAAACTGCTGATTTTTGAATTATGTCAAGCTTCTCGCAAACAAGCGACATTCTAATATAGAACAGTTCCAAATTCAAAATTGCCGGGAAATATGGAAACGACAGAACTTAAAAGGCATGCCTAGTAAAATTATACTACATAAGACTGATTTAGTGTCTATAAAACAAGAAATAAAACGTTTTATTTGATTTGATTAAAATGTTTTTACTTTGCCCTGTCATTTCGTCTTTTTTTTTACTTTCTCCGTTTCAACACTTTCAACTCTCTTACAAAGACTTATTAAAGTATCAAAAGTATCGATAGTACCGGGAATCCCGGTTCTTAAGCCAGAAGGTCCCAAAAATCCCGGTTCTTTAAAACAGCACCGGTTCTGCATTCCCTAGCTTGCACCAGAGGTATGTTGTTTGAGCGTGTTCTTTATTTTTTGTCCGAGTTGGTCCTTGATGTTCCATGAAACATTTACTACTGTATAGTCTAAGTTTTCCTGAGTTGTAGTTGCCGTCGGTTTAGTAGTCGAAAAATGATTATTTATAATGGTAACCGAAAAAACCGAAAACTCCGGTTTTGATATCCTTAAAAACCCGGTTTTCAAATCTGTCGGTCATCCGGTTTTTTTCGGTTATCCGGGTATCCGGTTTGCATGCCCTAGTGCGTAGCTATCCACACATGCACAATACAAACAGTGTAACGCGAGTGTCGAGCCGGCCTAAACAATCTTGAGCCGTTACAATTATAATGCGGTATTTAGAGATTTATGAAAAAACTTACTTTTATTTAGTCAGTCTAATAAAGATTTCTAGACTAATAAAAAATTACAAATATATGCTATGTAAAGTATACAATAAAAATAAAAAATTCAAACAATTACAACTAAACTATCTCTAAAATTCCTTACTTTTAGCTATGAGAATTGTTACGCTATTCTGCAAGAAATAATCTCTAAATCTAAAAATTATTTTGACACGACTAAAATCAAATTTGACAATCGCGACTCAACGTGGTATTTTTTTTTCTTTTGGCTTCACAACTTGGTACTTGTGTGCGTTACGCAATTAACTTGTTGAGAGACGAAGGCGCGCGCAAGGGGGCGCGGCCTGGACGTGTTTTATATGGAACTAGCTTTTGCTAGCGACTTCGTAGCGTAACGTAGCGTAAGCGAGCGCTAAGAAAGGAAGTAGAATTGCACGGACGAAGTCACGGCCAAAAGCTAGTAAACTACAGAACTTCTTTATACACCACATTTTTTGCTAATCTATTACTGTATACCAAACTTATCAGACTACTGGTCGAGCTTACGCGAGAGCAAGCCACATAGAATTGCCCGTGTGAAAAACAGTTTTCTCTCAAGTCTATACCCACAAATTTTAACGTCTGCCCTTGTGATTCTGGTCATTGCAAAGCACTTTGAGGAGAAACTGTATTCGTTTGAATTCAAAGGGAAGATCATTCAGGATCAATACAAAATAGGTTAGTATTTCTCACCTTAGTATTTCTTTTGGTTTTGCCATTTAATTTGAAAAAAAAAATGGTTTGGTTGTTTATTTTCATTGTTTTTTTTTAATTTATAAATTATACTATTTTTGTTCAGGTGTAATTTGTGCAATTTTTTGTATAAATCTTCTTGTCTATTTTGTTTTATGTTTTTGTGAAATAGTTGTTGTTTTCGTAATCAGCGACCCAATAAATCATAAAAACGATACCCATGTTGATTTCCAGAATTTGTCACCCCTTTTCTACCTTTTAGGGGTTGAATTCTGAAAGAGTCTGACACACGTGTTTACTCATTTATTGATAGGAATACTCCTGTGAAGTTTCGAATAAAATAGTTTTGCTGATCTTGTTTCCCCATACAAACTTTCAAACCCTTTTGCACCCCCTTAGGGGTTGAATTTTCAAAAACCCTAAGACACGTAATTGTTTATTTCTGTTTGTTAATCTAAAAACAAAGTTTCAGGCTTGTAGCTCTAAAAATGACGGACTTCCATACAAAGTTTTAACCCCTTTTTCATTCATTCATTTAATCACATCTATACTGTATGGAGTAGTGACAGGCACTGATTAATTTGACAGGACTAAACTACAATATTTTTTTTCTTTTGTCCTCTTCTTAATGAAATACAAAGAAAAAGATACACTGAACTTAAAAGTTTAGTTTGTGAACAAGGGAATCGGTACCACTGTCCTGTTAGACCGACGAGCCTTTCCCTTTTGCATAATTATTGACCAGAAAAAGACACAGATGACCCTCCCTAAGCCGTGTTTAATCTAATCAAATCAGTAACGTTTATCTTCCAAGACTCAACTCTCAACTTCTCTATCAATATCTCTTCGTATAAATAAACTGTTGTAGGCGTCGACGTCGACGTCTGGGCACATGAAATAATTTACAGGATTAATGTTATTTGACTAATGACCTTCTGCGATATTTCGTTTATTTTGGTTTGGAGACGGATTGGGATTTTTGCTAGACGAAAACTAGCTAGATAGATATTGATCGACAGGATCTACATATATAGCACTTAAGTTTCCCTACGCCGCGCGCCGTTTCACTGATATTATCAAAGCCGGCGTCAAACTTAATATCAGATTTCCGATTAAAGCTGCTTTCGCACTGCGTACGAGATCAAGTGGGCCTGTCTTCCGGTCGTTATTCTTGAGATACGTACCTACCTACGTATAGTGATAATCGCAGGGAACAGCGGTAATCACGTTGTATGTGCATTTCTCCAGCGGCGTGTGAGAGCGCGGGAGGGCGCCGCGTATTTTTACCCGGTGACGTCAGACTTCGGCCTCCGCATGTCGTGCGGTCATGAAAAGAACCGACGACTTAGCGGAAAAGGGACTCTTGATCGATTCGAAATAGAATGTGGGTATGTAAATAGTACAACATAATACCTACTTCCCGTTAGAAATGAGCGTGCGGGTTTCAGTCAGAGAGACCGCTGTCTCATTCATGAATTAAATATTTAGAGCGGCTGTTTTTAAGTACCTACCTAAGTTGTTTTATTTCTATTGGTTTGAAAATATGTTATGGTCAATTGATAGTTACCTAAGTATCAAATTCCAACTAGGTAGGACGATAAAACTGTTGAATTTACCTAAGGCATTAAGCACCTTTGAATCTTACTGTATGCGAGAAGTTAAACTTAGAGCACATTATTACGACAACGGGCGCGTCGCTGGTTACGTGGCCACACCCGCTCTCAAGGTCCGCGGTGGTGGCCATGTCAACAGATAGCCGCATCGCAGCTGTTAATACGAAGAAAAATGTATTTATAAAGCCCAATAACAACACTTTCCCATCCATTAAATCAGATCATAATAGGTATAAATTTAGAAAAAAACATTGAGGAATCTAAATAATTTGTAGTTATTGCAGCACATTTGGCACATCTGGATTCTAGTTGTTTTGGGCACTTTATCAATCAGCGTGCATACGTCATCAGCGAGATAAAGCTGTGGGATAGCTAGGAAGTGTCTTCCTGATGCATGACGTCGAACAACGTTGTTGGCGCCATCTATAAAAGCACCAGCACAGGTTCACTGACACCACGGCAACATGCCTACGCTAACAGGTTGCGATGCAGATTCATCTCAATACAAAGACTGATGTGATTTGATGTTAGCCTTTATTATCATTATTCCTTCCAAAGTTTATGAATGAATATTTATCAGATAGCGTACGCAGGTATCTGCTGTGTGCACACTCGTGTGTGTGGAAATGGTTGGGATATGTGATCTTACGACCAATAGTCAGTGTGTGTGTGTGTGTGTGTGACTGTCACACGAGAGCTTCGTGTCGTAAGCACGTGAGCTCTCATAAACTTGAAATTTACTCCATTACATAACACCGTCACATCTACTTAGGAGTGTTAAATCAAACAAAACAAATAGAGTAGTTTTTTGTTTATTAGTCAGTTTTAACAGCAATTATAAGTGATAAGTAAAATGTCACTTCCAATGTCACTATAAAACTAATACAACTCGAGCCTCCATGCTGTTCAGAAAAATAGTACAAAAACTGATCCACAGAAACATACTACATTTCATAAACATTTCCATCGCAATTGCCAATTCCAAGTTTCCATTGAAACTTAAAACTTACAATTACTGCTGTCATCAAAGTATTTACAATAGAAAATATTTACAACTTAATCAGCATTAAATACAAATAAACACATTTGTCAGTCTCGCTTAGCTCTCCGTACTAAAACGCATGGAGTCTACCCAATCAAACTATTTTGGCTAGCCATTCAGAGTAAACAATTACAATCAGCAACATAATTAGGCAACATAAATGAGTCAAGTCCCAACAACACTGGTAGGAATGTCCCATCACTAGTTTGAGCATATTAACTAGGCTGTCCTGACAGAGCTCACTTGTTCCCGTACTAATATAACCTTTAATCACCAGGAAATACATAACTGGTTCACTAAAATGCACTAATGTCACAAAGATCTATCAGGTGCAGAAGTGGATCACAACTACATAGTTAACACCAGCACTATTTAAGAAGCAAACTCATACCAAAGGCCTTTTCAGTATGACTTTCTCAGACATCAAGAAGTGGAACAAGTTCATTTCTGTCACAACAAACTTCATCATACACTGAAATCTATGTTAATGAGAAATCCAGTCATTATTAATTGGGTAGAGTGTCCATGAGAATCTCCTTCACTCCTGATGAGAGGCGGTCGGGGAATTTGATGTCAAACGCAACAAGTAAGTCTCCTTTCCGCGTTGGTTCCTTGGGTAGTGGTAGCCCATATCCTGGGAACCTCTTCACTGTGTGTGGCTTCACAACCTCAGCCTGAAGGTTGACCGTCAGCTTCTCTCCAGACATGGTTGGTACTTCAATGATGGTGCCACAAAGAGCCTGCAACAAACAAACAGCATGGTTATTGTGATGTCACACTGAGTCATAAACGGATACTTGTTTGAAGAGCATGCTTATCTCTTTGATTAATATACAAGAATAATTATTCCATTAATGAGTGAAATGGAGGACTTGTAATAATAAGAATTACACAACAATAATTAATTAATTGTAATTATTTGCACAACTGAATGGGTACAATGAACTTTGGAAAGCTCATAACTATGCAAGTTGTACTATTACAACTACTAGACTATTCTAGAAGCCAGTGTGTTGGCATAAAGCCTCCTACAAACCGGCGCGACGCGGCAACGCGACGCGACACTCGTAGAACAATTTTTATGTGAACTTCATGGAAATTGTTCTACAAGAATCGCGTCGCGCTGTCGCGTCGCGCCGGTCTGAATAAGCCTTAATGATTGCATGTTTATCACCAGTTAGTAAACAACACACATGCACAACAGTATGTAATCTTGTCAATGAACTAATAAGTCATGATGCCTACCTGTTTCAATGAGATCTTGGCTGAATATCTGATGTCACTGCCTTCCCTCTTGAACAGTGGGTGTGGCTTGTCTCTGATGATGAACACAATGTCTGCTGGGATCTTGTTGCGACCCTGATCACCCTCTTTCTGGAATGTGATCTTGGTGCCAGCCTTCCAGCCCGGCTTAACATGGATGGTCAGAACCTTATCCTCCTTCTTGGAAGTGCCGTCAGGCTGCAGCACACGCCGCGATATCTTCATCTTCTTGACACAACCACGCGCGATGTCCTCTAGGGAAACGTACAAGTCGTGCTCGATCGGCGGGTCCTGAGTCTTGTCCTTCCGGCTCGGGGATCCATGGAAGTTGAAACTGTGGCTGCGGAAGGCACCGCCGGGGCCGCCTGGCCGCGCCGTACCCATACCCATGTTGGCAAACGGGTCCATATCCACGTCCATGTCGCGGTCGAAGAACATGGTGGTGCCACCCGAACCACCGTTCAGGTCGAAGAACGCTTGGAAGGGGCTGGCCGAACCGAAGAACTGCGCGAACGTCGCCCTCGGGTCACCGTGGAACGTGTACGAGAACGACTGGCCGCCACCAGGTCCATTGTGCGATCCCATTCCTCCCTTGAGTCCCTCCTCCCCGTGGGCATCGTAGATCTCACGTTTCTTCTTGTCTGACAGCACTTCGTAAGCCTCGGCCACCTCCTTGAACCTCTCCTCGGCACCAGCTGCCTTATTCTTGTCCGGGTGGTACTTCAGTGCCAGCTTACGGTATGATTTCTTTATGTCGTCATCAGACGCACCTTTCGCTAATCCTAGTATTTTGTAGTAGTCTTTACCCATGGTGAATCCTTATCCTACAACAAAAACGATTCCCGTTAGCCATAACGCCTGACACCATTTTTGGAGATGTGGAGCGATGATACACGCAACATAAAATTTAGATTTTTTAATAAATACACACGTAATCGACTCAAATAACATTCTGGAACTAAGGGATAATATTAAAGAACACTTACCTAGTCACTTAAAGCTCCAAGTATAGTCCAAATAGTTAAAATAAGCGAATTATTGGGAATATTCACACACAACACTTCTAAACACCTTACAGTAGCAACTTCACGTTTGAATGAAACGCTGCGCCTCCGTTGCGCCAAAATATATACATTAAAACGTCTAGAACGTTCTCGGGCCTTCAACCTCTGCGGAAACGGGATAAAAAATAAAAAATGTTATTTGGTTACGCGTATGTCAGAAAGAGATGAATATAAATTTCATTGTTCAAAATACAAGAAAGCAAATGGAGCTTACGTCATTTTATCACGTTCCCACAAAGCAACACGTTCCGATTGGTTGGGAAGAGCAATTCGTTCTCTATGAGATGAGTTTCTAGAGGTTTAAGGTTTTGCAGTGCACTGCACTATTGCGTTTTGAGTTTGTTCTCGTTGACATTCTACAACGTGGCTACAACAATTATAATGATTGATGGCATTGATTGTTGTTTCTCTATCGAATAATATTGAAAATCAATGTAATGTTTTTCATCGTTTTTATCTTATGCAAGAAGTTTATTTTCAATGCTCAGGCTTAAGAGGCTGATTTCGCTGAATTTACAGACCTGCTTTTACAGTTAAAATACTGTATTCCCATACGTTTTATTACATAAAATATGAAACATCGTTTCAGTTTTTATATAATGAATGAGCTCCTTTTTAATTTTAGTGTGAGATTTAGGTAAAAAACCTTTTTGAACGATTATTTGCTACCATTTTATTTTATTGCTTTTATTTTCGGGAAATGGGTTGATCTAGGACTGAAGTTTATTTCTCGTTTGTTGTTTTAATTTAATCAAACAATTTAATGTCTTTGAATTTAATGAATGAGAGTTCTGAGAAGATGAAATAAAAACCAATTCATTGCCTATTTTCTTTAAAATTTGACTAGGTTTTATATTCTTTTTAGGGTTCCGTTGCCAAATGGCATAAAACGGAACCCTTATAGATTCGTCATGTCTGTCTGTCTGTCTGTCTGTCCGTCCGTATGTCACAGCCACTTTTCTCCGAAACTATAAGACCTATGCTGTTGAAACTTGGTAAGTAGATGTATTCTGTGAACCGCATTAAGATTTTCACACTAAAATAGAAAAAGAACAATAAATTTTGGGGTTCCCCATACTTAGAACTGCAACTCAAAAAAACATTTTTCATCTAACCCATACGTGTGGGATATTTATAAATAGATCTTCAAAAATGGTATTGAGGTTTATAATATCATTTTTTTTCTAAGCTGAATAGTTTGCGCGAGAGACACTTCCAAAGTGGTAAAATGTGTGTTCCCCCCCGTAACTTCTAAAATAAGAGAATGATAAATCTAAAAAAAATATATGATGTACATAACCATATAAACTTCCACCGAAAATTGGTTTGAACGAGATCCAGTAAGTGGTTTTTTTTTAATACGTCATAAATCGTAAACCGCAATTTATCTTTAATTCAATCAACTCAAATATAAAAAATAAAAAAAATAAACATTTGATTTCACAAACATAAAACTTTTGCATAAACCGAGGATACCTACAGGTTTGTACGGAACCCTCGGTGCGCGAGTCCGACTCGCACTTGGCCGGTTTTTTTACTGTGTTTTTTAATATGAGAGTAATAAAAAGTGATTCATACATTGTATAGATGTGATGACTTTCACAACAAAAAATTTGAAATTTTTACTTAGCGTATAGACGTTAAAACCATTCATTACACTATATTTGAACGTAAAATAAAACAATTTTGTCATTTTTAATTAACACCACTTAACACATTCATGCATTCTTCTCACAAAAATTAAAACGTTCTGAAACTTCTGACAGTATCATCTTCCATTCATTCGCAAACATATCAAGATCTGTATTTGAGTTCAGGAGCAGGAGAGCGTTAATAGCGGTAATGTCCGAGGAATAGGCGACTTGGAGTGCGCAACCGTCCAGCAATTTGGAATAGCTAGTAGCGTCGTAATTGTCTGGGATAAATAGATTGCAGATTTTATTATGCAGATCAGGAACATCAATAAATAATCTGATGGCGGCCGTCTTTCTTCTAGATCAGGAATTTAGTGGGTTACAAGAGAGAATAAAACCAGTACAAGCGCTTGTAAAGGTATCTCAGGAATGCTTTATGAACTTATTCTGAAGCTAATACATACTGCTTCTCAAAAGTATTCCATACGCTCAAGTTTGCTACGGACCAATTCCCCAAAAATAATCTTGATAACGTAGAAGTTATGAAAATCACGACAGTTTCTTAAGATAAAGCCTAGGCACCTGGACGACTCCTTAGCAGTGGATGTGATGTGGTCGTGAAAAGTGAGCTTACTGTAGAATATGACTCCCAGGTCTTTCATGGAATCAGTTCTTGAAATTGCGTCTCCATTCAGCTTGTATGGAAAGTTGAGGGGGCGCTGCATTCGACTGAAAGACATCAAGTAGCATTTTGATTTATTGAATTCTATTTGATTTTCCAGACTCCACTTATAAAGTGAATCAATGTCTGATTGAGCTTCTAATAGATTAAGCCTGGCAATTGACCTCAGATTGTACAAACCGTAACCGAAACTATCGGATATCCGATATAAAAATTTATCCGTAACCGTAACCGAATCCGAAATAAAAGTTTCGGATAATATCGGATTTGTTATATAACATCCCTAATCAGCATATATGAGGGATCTGGCATTCACAACTACGTCAGGGAGGTCATAACATCATCATCACGCCTTCTTTCCTCGACGGGTTGGGCAGAGGTACCTATAGTACACCCACATTTCACCTGTTATGTTCAAGTCCCTTGTAATAGGGGGCGAGCCTATTGCCATCAACCGGGCACAAATCCAGACTCCGGGCTGCTACTGAGAAATACCAGATGGAAATACCCAATAACAATTTGCCCGATCCTGGGAATCGAACCCAGGACCTTATGCTCAGCAGTAGCGCTTGCTACCACTAGACCAACGAGGCAGTGCAGTTACCTAGTGTGAGTAAGTTAGTATTGATGGATCTTTTTTCGCGAAAGCCATGCACAGTTACTGATTCACTTGCTTATAAATTCCATGATGTAGGACATTCTCGAAAACTTTTGCGGGACAAGATAGTATCGCTATTGGGCGATATTCATCGACTGAAGGTTTATTCTACCGTGGCCCTGGCATATGGGCAACTAAAGGGACACGGTTGGGTTTTAGTCAGTTAAAGTATGAGATGCCACTCCACTCCACCCTAGAGCGAGAGACGTCATTTGATGATTTACACCCACAAAAAAAAAGGTTTTTTCACACATATGACATCTAGCAACCCACTACATCTAGGCCCTAGTGGTGGATTATGGCCCACTGCTTCTCACAAAGAGGAGGCCTGTGTCCCAAGCAGTGGGAACATTATAGGCTGCTGATTATGGATAGTCAGGAAAAATTGGGAAAACGAAATAAATGTTGGTTAAAAAGCGCGTCGTGTCGTGTCCGATAACTTTTATTCATACCGATCTAGCCCGTCTCTTGCTGCCCGCTTCTAGAGACGCCTTAAGCCGAGGTCCGTACTCCACAGTGGGTACCTGTGGTGGGTACCCTTAGCGTATAGACGCTATAGTTTTTAAGTCCTAGCCAAGCAAGTCCGGGAAAGCAGTCAACAACCTCCTAGGTTGACCTGCGAAATGTTATTCCCAAAAAAACTTTTATTGTATTTCATTGTAAAACGTATAGCTTGGCAAAAAAGAGTCTGTCGTGGTGAAAAATGGAACTAATTTTTTTTGTGGCAATATTGCTTTGTTTGTCAACAACAAGTATCTAATCTGTCATTGTGTTATCTACGTTGTGTTATGTTCCCAGTTGTATTTCACTTATTTCTAATTAACTATCAATTATTAATGCTTTTGTCTTTTGTACATACATATAAAAATGAATAAAACAATTGGGAGTAGTGGTATGAGCTGTGATATATCAAGTTTTCGTAAGATATTTGGCGGAATCTGAAATGGAACTTTGTCTCCGATTGACAATGTTTTCGAAAGAACTGCCGACATGACAGGTATTTATCCAAGAAATGTATCTTTTAGTCAATGCCATGCCAGTCACTGTTTTTCCTTTCTAATACTAAGTTATATCGGTATTATAAGTTTCAACCCATTTTATTGTTTTATTCACTAATAGATTATTGAGGTTATGTTTTCCAGTTTGACAAATCGCGTGTACGTTGACTCTTAATGGTTGATACTTGAAGTTGAAAAATGTACATGGAATTAATATATGATTGTCTTTAATTTTTTTTCAAGGTAAATCTCACAGTACAATTAGAGAAGTTGTTATTGAAGGTAAAAAAAATTAAGGATTTTTTCTACACCTCGAGAAACACCAAAACAGTTGGCGGAAGAAAGAATTAGACGATTTTGATCTGTGTGCAATTAGACAAAATGTTCAACACTGTAAAGATACAGGCAAGTATTTTTTGTTAATCCTATTATCGCATTCGCATACCATATACCACAGTAAAAAAAAGCATAATTTACATTTATAATTTTTCAGGTGCCTATTCTACGTAATACCTATAGTTTGAGGAGACTTGGGTTATAATCGGAGCTGTAAACGTCTAAGAAAGATTTTTACACTATTTAGATTTCATAAATAAGAAATGTAAATCTATTAAAGCAGCAAAAAGTAAATTTTAGCGTGTTCTTTAATTTTCATTGTCATGTGGATAGTGATAGTGTTTTGTACAGACGCCAGCACATAAAGCTACTACAATTTGTAAAATTTCTTTAATAGATTTCTACTTTATCGCTAAAGTGTTAGGTTTAAGATTGATTGGGAAAATTTGACAGTTTCGGGTAGCTTGATGTGCGAGCGTCTGTACCTGACGGCTTCGTTAGTCAACTGTTCAAGTTTATTCGATATTGCCCGTACCTTTTGAATGCGACATGTTATAGGTACTCTCCGACTTCCGATAAGTTTCCGACAGTAAGCAGTTGTTAATCGCCTTCTTGTCGACTATAAACTGTCAGCATTAACAGGATTCGTTCATTATCATACATGTCAAATTTGATACAGGCATACCAACCATCGAATGCTTGTGAATACCTTAGATCAGTCATGTCAAAGATACGGCCCGCGGGCCAAATCCGGCCCTCGGGCCATTTCGATATGGCCCGCGATCACAATATATCACAAATAAATGAATCTTGTTTTTTAGAGATTTTAGACTGCACTCGATGCCTCTACGCAGGTTCAAAAATGCGCGCGCTTTACCTAAAAGTAATTTCAAGAGTAGTGCCTCACTAGGCGAGCGAGAGAGTGTTAGTTATGCTTTTCTCTCTCTCGTGCGCGCGCGAAGTTGTCTTCTATTTCGTCCGAGCAGCTAACGCATACTGCGCCCCTCCCCCGCGCACTCAGGTTGAAGTCTTTGTTACGAGCAGTCACGTCAAGTATTTTGTACGTACCTACCTACAGTTTCAAGCAAACTAAATAAATAAAGGTGTTAAAATAATTCAGTATGTTTTAGTTTATTTAAATTGAACCTGGCCCGCCTACACATTTTTAATCTAATATATGGCCCTCTGCAAAATTGAGTTTGACACCCCTGCCTTAGATGGTGGCCGCAAATGCGATTGCTGAACATAATTTATTGTGTATCGGGTTCAATCGGCAATCCCTGTGTGTACAGCTTGGCAAAAAAGAGTCTGGAAAAAATGAGGGCACCTGCTTAGCAGGTATGGCCACCCTGTATACTAGGACTAAAAGTGATAAGATACTTGTTGTTTTAATCCACAGACGAGATCCCGGAAATTCTCATCAGTCAAGATTTCAAGACTTGATAGGCACACAGTCTTTTACTTTCATTGTATTTAGTAGATTGCGCATTATTTCGCTGGAATAACTTTTTATCTAAGAGTGCCATCATAATAACATAATGCAAACTTATTAATTGTACCGTGTGGTGCCGGACGTAAAGAGTAACACCACCCCATTTCTTCCCGTGGGTGTCGTAAAAGGCGACTAAGGGACTTACTAGAGAATGGGCAGCAGCGTTCTCTATGCATTTTTACCACCATACTGCGATCGCCAACCCGCCTGCCAAGCGTGGCGATTATGGCAAAGCCCCCCAAATTGGGGGAGGCCTAAGTCCAGTAGTGGACGTCTTACGGCCGAAATGATGATGATGAACTTATTCAGTTTAAAAATTAATTAAATTACACTCAGGGATTGCCGATTGAATCCGATACACAAGACATAATGTTCAGCAATCGCATTTGCGGCCACCATCTAGGATATTCACAACCATTCGATGGTTGGTATGCCTGTATCAAATTTGACATGAATGATACTGAACGAATCCTGTTAATGCTGACAGTTTATAGTCGACAAGAAGGCGACTTACAGCTGCTTACTGTCGGAAACTAATCGGAAGTCAGAGAGTACCTATAGCATGTCGCATTCGAAAGGTACGGGCAAAATCGAATAAACTTGAACAGTTGACTAATGAAGGCGTCAGATAAGTCTATGCGGGGTACATAACATTATCACTATTCACATGACAGTGAAAATGAAATAACACGCTAAAGTTTAGATTTTATTTAAAAAGAAAAACGTGACGTAACATCATTCTTGTATTCCTTTTCGGTGCTATGATAGATTTTATCCATTAACACTGATGTGTCAGTGTTACATTTCTTATTTATGAAAATAGTGTAAAAATCTTTCAGACACGTTTACGGCTCCCATTACAACCCGTCTCCTCAAACTATAGGTAAATATCTGGATGACCAAGCATTGCTCGGTATTTTTTAAGTTTATGTTCAAGTTGATTATCGATAAAGTTGGCCATTGAAAACACGAATAAAACGACATTTTATAAAAATTAATCCTAGCTAGATCTATTTATCGCCCCCGAAACCCCCTGTATACTAAATTTCATGAAAATCGTTGGAGCCGTTTCCGAGATTCAGATTATATATATATATATATACAAGAATGAGGATCAATTCGACAAAAGGATATAGCAATTTTGAATACTACATCGAATACAATATAAATATCTGAGTTCATTTCTTTTTGAATCACTCAAATCCATCGAGAAATTACGAAGTTATTAAACTTTAAAAAAAGGGAGTTTTAAAACGCACGCCGCGCGCGCGAAACTGCTGATGACGTCACGAGGCTTGATCGCCCGCCACTCGCCGCACTGCTTTGTTATGATTTGCGGAGTTTAATCGTTGTTTCTTGTTTATTTATGTTTTATAGATATTGATAGATAGGAAACATGGAAGTCGGATTTACCCAAGGCCCAATCGGACAATCTCGCGAAGATTGATTCGTTTGTGGTTGAAAAGTAAAAAAAAAAAACAATTTATTCCAGTGCACAGGTAGGTACTACGTTTTAGAATGTTTTGATTTGGCAGGCAGGTACTTTTTCGTGTTTCTACAATGTGTAGGCACCTCTCTACCTATTTTAAATAATATTTCTTACTAGCTTCTGCCCGCGACTTCGTCCGCGTAAAATTTCCTGCTCCCCCAACCCATCCCGTCGCATCGAATCGCCTGCCCGTGCGAGGTCTTTGTATGCGTGACGTTTTTCTTTGTGCTCGGCTCCTAAGGGTCGTTGCGTGACCTTATATAATATATAGTCTATAGCCTTCCTCGATAAATGGGCTATGCAACACTAAACGTACAACTCTTCAGCTTTTACATGGGTGTGCTACGCAATGAATTTTTTGAAAGACCAAGGCGCGCGCAATGGTCGTGTTTTATATGGAACTTTTCACATTTTCTTCGAAAAAAAAAAATATTACCCACGTGTTGAAATTTATATGTGAGGGGATTACAAAGGGGGTCGAAAATTTCATTATTTTTGCGATAGGAAACGCCATTTTCGAGACATAAGCAAAAGAAAAGGAAAACAAAAATACAGTACTGTTATTGCACATGAAGGCGAGGCACGTGAAGGCAAGGCGCGAGGCGCGCGCAATGGACGTGTTTTATATGGAATTTTTCACATTTTCTTCGAAAAATAAAAAAATATTACCCACGTGTTGAGAAATTTACAGCTTGGCAAAAAAGAGTCTGGAAAAAATGAGGGCGCCTGCTTAGCAGGTATGGCCACCCTGTATACTAGGACTAAAAGTGATAAGATACTTGTTGTTTTAATCCACAAACACGAGATCCCGGAAATTCTCATCAGTCAAGATTTCAAGACTTGATAGGCACACAGGCTTTTACTTTCATTGTATTTAGTAGATTGCGCATTATTTCGCTGGAATAACTTTTTATCTAAGAGTGCCATCATAATAACATAATGCAAACTTATTCAGTTTAAAAATTAATTAAATTACACTCAGGGATTGCCGATTGAACCCGATACACAAGACATAATGTTCAGCAATCGCATTTGCGGCCACCATCTAGGGTATTCACAACCATTCGATGGTCGGTATGCCTGTATCAAATTTGACATGAATGATACTGAACGAATCCTGTTAATGCTGACAGTTTATAGTCGACAAGAAGGCAACTTACAGCTGCTTACTGTCGGAAACTAATCGGAAGTCAGAGAGTACCTATAGCATGTCGCATTCGAAAGGTACGGGCAATATGGAATAAACTTGAACAGTTGACTAATGAAGGCGTCAGGTATGTCTATGCAGGGCACGCCACAATTGCGGCGGTAAGTCCCCTCCTTGAGGAGTGGTTAGAGAGGCGCCACGGCGTCCTCACCTTCCGCCTGACGCAGGTTCTTACCGGGCATGGGTGCTTCGGTGGGTTCCTGTTCAGGATAAAGCGGGAGGATACGTCCGGGTGTTTCCATTGCGAGGATCGTCTGGAGGACACGGTGGAGCATACGGTGGAGGTGTGCCCTGCCTGGGCGGGGCACCGCCGTGTCCTCGTGGAGGCGATCGGCGGCGGCGACCTCTCGCGTCCGGCCCTGGTGCGAGCCATGGTACGGGGCGAGAGGGAATGGGAAGCCGTCACCTCCTTCTGCGAAGCAGTAATGCTCGCGAAGGAGGAGGCGGGGCGCGTGAGGGAGTGGCAGTCTCTGCGCCCTCACGTCCCTAGCCGCCGCAGGAGGAGACGCCCCGGGCGTCGGGAGTCGATTGCGGACTCCCGGCCACCGTAGGCGCGAGCTTGCGGGTGGCGAGCAATGGGTAGCTCGCCGCCCGGTAAGGACCAAGCTCGGGTCGACGGCGCGCAGTGTTCCACGCGCGCCTCAAAGAGATGTCAGCAGCAGCGTAGGGGTCTGCTAGGACCGATGCCTGCCGGGGTCGCGTGATTGTTCGAAAGAGATACCGTGACCCTGGCACATGGGCAACTGATGGAACACGGGTGGGTTTTAGTCAGTAAAAGTCTGACACACCCTCCCGCTCCGCCCAGAGCGGGAGAAGTCATTTGATGATTTCCCATCCTGAAAAAAAAAAAAAAAAAAAAAAAAAGGTATGTCTATGCGGGGTACATAACATTATCACTTATCACTATTCACATGACAGTGAAAATGAAATAACACGCTAAAGTTTAGATTTTATTTAAAAAGAAAAACGTGACGTAACATCATTCTTGTATTCCTTTTCGGTGCTATGATAGATTTTATCCATTAACACTGATGTGCCAGTTTTACATTTCTTATTTATGAAAATAGTGTAAAAATCTTTCTTACACATTAACGGCTCCCATTACAACCCGTCTCCTCAAACTATAGGTAATATATTACGTAGAATAGGCACCTGAAAAATAATGAATATAAATTATACTTCATTTACTGTGGTATGCGATGGCGGCATTAACAAAAAAAAAAAATACTTGCCTGTTTCGTTATAGTGTTGAACTTTTTGTCTAATTGCACACAGATCAAAATCGTCTAATTCTTTCTTCCGCCAACTGTTTTGGTGTTCCTCCAGATGTAGAAAAAATCCTTAATTGTTTTCTCCTTCATTAACAATTTCTCTAATTGTACTGTGAGATTTACCTTGAAAAAATATAAAGACAATCATATTAATTCCATGTTGGTACATTTTTCAATTTCAAGTATCAAACATCAAGAATAAACGTACACGCGATTTGTCAAACTAGAAAACATAACCTCAATAATCTATTAGTAAATAAAACAATAAAATAACTTTAATTTCGGCAGTCGGTGTCTTAGGATTTGTATTTAAGGTTTTTGCCACCGACTTCCGAAATTAAAGTTATTTTTCACTTTGTAGTGTTTTTAAGGAAGTCGGTTGTTTTTTTTTTGTAAAAAAGTTTTTTATTTTTAAATTTTTAGTTTTGGTATCTACCCCGCACTAATTCCAAACAAACAATGCATATTAATGCGATAGCAGAAATCGCGGTTGATTTGCCGTCATTTTTTAAAGAGTTCCGGTGTCTGTCTCCGGAACTCATCATCAGATCTACATGAAATTTATATGGGACCATTTCGAAATAAACCCCTTTCGAACAAAAAAAGAACTTTGCAAATCCGTTTATATATGACGGAGTTATGGCCGAACATACATAAAAAAAAAAAAAAAAAAATATAAACATCCGAATTGAAACTTATAATACCGATAAAACTTAGTATTAGAAAGGAAAAACAATGACTGCCATTGAATAAAAGATAAATTTCTTAGATAAATACCTGTCGTGTCGGCAGTTCTTTCGTAAACATTGTCAATCGGAGACAAAATTTGTTCCGCTTCAGATTCCGCCAAATTTCTTACGAAAACTTAGTATATCACAGCTCACACCACTACTCCTTATTGTTTTATTCATTTTGTTTATGTTCAAAAGCATTAATAATTGATAGATAATTAGAAATAAGTAAAATACAACTGGGAACATAACACAATGACAGATTAGCTACTTGTTGATGATAAACAAAGCAGTGCTGCCACCAAAAAAATATTTTAGTTCCAATGGTTACCACGGCAGACTCTTTTTTGCCAAACTATAATTTAATTTATTTTTATACTGAATAAGTTTTCATTATGTTATTATGATGGCACTCGCATCTCTAAGATAAAAGGTTATTCCAGCGAAATAATGCACAATCTACTAAATATAATGAAAGTAAATGACTGTGTGCCTTTCAAGTCTTGTTTGTCTGTTGAGAATGCCCGGAATCTCGTGTTTGTTGATAAAAACACAAGTATCTTATCACTTTTAGTCCTAGTATACAGGCTGGCCATACCTACTAAATAGGCGCCCTCATTTTTGCCAAGCTGTAGATAGTTTTACATCGTTCCGTTCCTTTCGTCTCAGTTTGTAGATTTCATTACACTTAGAAAACATGCAATGCAGATGTGCAACGGCAGAGAAAAACATATAATCAAGCTATCTTCGAGTTCTGCATTAACTTTTTTTTTCGTGATGGCAACATTTATTCACTCTTGCTTTTCAACTGTCAGTCAACTGTCAACTGTATGTCACAAATATTTCATGTTTTTATTCTGGATCGGATTTATTTATAAATAAAAGGAGCCAACTATTGATAAGAAACTTTTATTTATCTAACAAGTCTTAGAAACAACGCGTGCCGACAACCTTTGAAATCTATGTCGTAGTACTTTTCGTAGAAATCCTGTATTAGCTCCTCGACCTGAAAACAATGTCTCACGATATAACATTACAAAGTAAATGCGACTCGTGCGGCGAGATAGCCCACGAACCGTTCATAGAATGTGTTGAATGTGAAGCTAATTTGTGCTCCGCATGCTTCGCCTCCGGCCAGGAAGTGGGTGCTCACAAGAACGATCACAAATATGCTGTTCGACGGAATGACTTCCCTTTGTTCGACAACTGCAACTGGTCTTCTAAAGAAGAATGTAAGCTGCTCTCTGCATTGTCCACACACGGCTTCGGAAATTGGGAAGAGATATCTAAGAGTGTTCATACACGTTCTAAGCTTGAATGCCAGGAACATTACAAAAAGTATTACATAGAAAATGTTCAGTACAAAGAATTGCAGCTGTTGCCTGAGACAGAGCAATCTTTGTTTCCAAAACCAGTGATACCTTATCTATACAGTACAGAAGTATGCACCAACCCACCAAGGAACAACAATGCAGATCAACATCTGGCTGGGTACAATGCTTACAGGGCAGAGTTTGAACTCAGTTATGATCATAATGCAGAAAACATTTTTAATATAGAAGACAGTTACTCTGAAGATGACGACGATGATGATGATGACGACTGTATGGACTCACTAAAGGTGTCATTAGTCAGCGCATTGAATACCAGGCTAAGAGAGAGGCGAAGGAGATACAAGATCATACAGAATCATGGTTTAATAATGCCAAACAAATTAATATCCTGGCTTCAGAAATATGACAAGACACTTACAAGACAGAAGTGTGAGAGGTTGCTGCCATTCATGCAGTTCATGACTGGTATACAATTTGATGCATTCATGGAGTCAGTCAGCTTAGAAAATGAACTAATACAGAAAATATCAAGACTTTCAGAGTACCGCAGGAATGGTATCAAAACATTATATGCAGCAAAGTTGTATAAACAGTTGAAGAAGGAGAATGAGCTGGTTGTCAAGGAGCAGAGGCATGCTACAACAGTTATGGCGAAGAAGTATGAGAGTCAGTCACCTGTGAAGAACACATTAATATTTGGAAAGAACAGTCAGTTACTGAAGTACAAGAGAACATCAATGCCTCTAGAAATAGTTGATCTACCAGGGTTCAACAGACTTACAGAGGCTGAGAAGGTTCTGTGTTCCAACCTGAGATTGGTACCAGAGAATTACTTAGAAATTAAGCAGCAACTGATTACGCAGAACAGTAAAATGGGCTTCCTCCGTTTGCTAGATGCAAGGAGGATAGTGAAAATAGATGTGAACAAAACTAGGAAGATCTATGACTACTTGTTGTATGAAGGGTTTATATCTAAACCGCAGTAAATAAATAAGTAGAATTTTTTGTACAACTCCTGTTTCTTTTATTTTCATGATCACCACTAATGCTGCTTCTTCTGGGGTAATTTTACCTAAAGGCATTTACAGTATAGAATAATGTATGTTAAATTCAATGGCTAAATACTACAGGATGCTAAATATATGAGGGGTGAAATAAATATGATGTGAAATTAAGGGATGCAATACTCACTTTAAAACCAAACTTCTGATACAGAAATATGGCAGAATTTGTTGGTGATACATGCAGTGTGACATCTTTGCCTGTACAAGTCTGTAAAATAAAACATAGTTTGTTATAACATAAGCAACATTAATCTTGATAGCAGCATAATATTGGAGAGTTTTCCATTGTTCTCATGTTCAGGGAGGCTGTGGCCCTGCAGTCTGCAGACCACATTCAATGTTGTCAGTGTCAGTGATGTCAAAATTAATATAAAACTGGCCAAGTGCTAATCGGACTGGCACATATAGCATTCCGTACCACAAAGCAAAAACGCCGAAAAAGAAAACCCATTCCTTGTATGGAGAGCCCTATAATTTTTAACTTGTTGTCGCACGAAGTGTGTTTCCTGCTCCGGACATAACATTAGTTCCGAGGCTTGACCTAAGAATGAATGACACCACGATTTGAGTTATCCCTATTCTACTACTTCACTTGGTGTAATTGCTTAAATATTCATGTAACTTGATTAATTTGAAATACAGGGTGTATTTCAAATTAATCAAGTTATTTATAAAGGTCGTTTTGTGTTAATGAAATAACGCGAATATTTGTTTTGAAGGATCAACTACTTTCGAACGGTCCCGCTCCCGTATCTTCATTGACGGAGAAGGCGCCTAACATAGTAGAATGAGGCTAAAGTGAATGGTAGACAGCATCCGACATATATAGAATTGTTATAAATTAAATTATCTTTTCGTGTTTGTCTGCATTGCTTAACTTACAAAGATATCTCGGTGTTTTGTCAAGTTGATATTAGACTAATCTAAATAAAATGCGTACCTGTAACAAGTGATAAAGCATGAAGGTGGCAATCTTGGCGTTCCTCCACTCGGGCCGAGTGAGCACGAAGGAGATGTAGGCCTCGTTGTATCCCACGTCGGGCACGAGGAAGGCGCAGCCGATCACCAGCCGCTTGTACGTCACCACGCAGCTGAACTCGGGGTATTGAAGGGCTTCCGTCACTGTTGGAGAAGGTGGGATAGCAAAATGGGATTACAGAATACATTTGAAAATGGTATTTTTCTGGTGGGTACACATCACATACACAGCTCGAAACATCGTTTAATATACATACACAAGGTAGGACTACACACAACGGCACAATAGTTGAACGATGAGGGTAGGGTGCAATATAATAGCTGTGGCGTGTTTACTAAGGCCTACACCACAGTGTAGGCCTTAGTAAACACGCGCATTGTTCGAAAGAGATAACGTGACCCTGGCACATGGGCAACTGATGGAACACGGGTGGGTTTTAGTCAGTAAAAGTCTGACACGCCCTCCCGCTCCGCCAAGAGCGGGAGAAGTCATTTGATGATATCACATCCTGAAAAAAAAAAAAACGCGTAACATAAAAATCTATAACAAAACAAAGTATTCTGAATTTCGTAAAAAGTGCACAACACTCTTTCTACTTTGCTGCCGTCGTGCTGTCTACACAGAACGTCATTTTTATCTACTCTTCCGTCGACAAGACGGTGCTAATGCTACGCCTGCTGGTCGTGCAAAGTCTAATTGGGTTTTCTATCCGGATTTTCTCAGTAGCAGCTCGAAGTCTGGATTTGTCCCGGATGTTGGCAATATGCTCGCCTCTATTACATGTAACTTAGACATAACTGGAAAAATTTGGGTGTGCTATTCGGACACCTCTGCCTAACTTCGGGGGAAAAGGTAACATGTTATGTGATGAGATCATGATAGGTAGAACGGCGCTTGTTAGGTACGACGGGCGCTTTAAGATGGTTAGGTTTAGTTTAGGAGAGCACGGTTTTTTTTTTTTTTTTTTTTCAGTGTGGGAAATCATCAAATGACTTCTCCCGCTCTGGGCGGAGCGGGAGGGCGTGTCAGACTCTTACTGACTAAAACCCACCCGTGTTCCATCAGTTGCCCATGTGCCAGGGTCACGGTATCTCTTTCGAACAATCACGCGACCCCGGCAGGCATCGGTCCTAGTAGACCCCTACACTGCTGCTGACATCTCTTTGAGGCGCGCGTGGAACACTGCGCGCCGTCGACCCGAGCTTGGTCCTTACCGGGCGGCGAACTACCCATTGCTCGCCACCCGCAAGCTCGCGCCTACGGTGGCCGGGAGTCCGAGGAGAGCACGGTGAAGAGGACTTTTCGCCCAGGTCACATTATCTAGTCAAAGATGAACTAATGGATATGGATTTTCCCGAAGAGGAAGGAGAACCTCGAGTTTGGCCCTATTATTATGAGAGCAGTGGTAGCCCAGTGGTAACAGCCGTGACTTACGAGTTTTAAGTCATGAGTTCGAACCCAAGCAGGCGCTTTACTTTGTGTACATTATTTCATCACCACTGCTCTCAAAATGGTGAAGGAAAACATCGTGAGGCATTTCTTAGAACCAAAAATCCGAAGACATGTAATATCTATTAACCCGCACTGGGCCCGCGTGGTGGATTATGGCCCGGTCCCTCTCACCGACAGGAGGCCTGTGTCCCAGCACTGGGAACGCTGACGATATTGATATTACTTATATTTTCCGCATTCTAATTTAGTTTTAACTCATTGTTAATTTATTAAATTAAGTATTAATGTGCTGCCTAACATACTGTGCTGTATTTTAATTGTAAAGTTACTTTGTAAAAATGCCCCTTTTTTATAAATAAAGGAAACAAAACCATTGTATAACATTATTATTATACTATAATACTAGCTGACCCGGCAAACGTTGTTTTGCTATATAAATAATTTCCTAGGCGGGGATAACTAATTAAATGACGATTGATCAGTTTTCGACCGGAGAGGAAAAATGATTAAATTACTAAAATGGCTATTAAAAAATAAGGGTTGATCGTAGAAGGGTGAAAATTGAGGATTGTATGTATTTTTGTATGTTGTATCATAAAAAAATAGAAATTAAAAATTTTGTCTAAAAAATAAAATAAAAATTTAGGGGTGGACTACCCCTAACATTTAGGGGGATGAAAAATAGATGTTGGCCGATTCTCATAGATACCGGATAAGCACAAAAAATTTCACCAAAATCGGTCAAGCCGCTTCGGAGGATTATGGCAACGAAAACTGTGACACGAGACTTTTATATATTAGATACGTTGATGCGATGTACAAATATATGTTTATGCAACATCAAATGTAACTATTAAAAAATTTCATAACTTCACGCCTGTATCCCACGAAGGGTCAGGCAGAGGTATACCATATATCGCCAGTTATTTTTAAGTCCTTTGTAATAGGGGGCAATCCTATTGCCATGCACCAGACACAAAAAATAATAATAATGATTTAAATTAAAATGGAAATTGTAATTTATTTAGAAAATATTATCGCTGAATTATTTTTGATATTCACGCAGGCGAAGCCACTGGCAACAGTATTGTATAAATCTAGCAGTTCATCAGTTTATGGTGAATAATGCATAGAGATAACAGATGTGGTTTGGCAAAAAAATTACTTGTTCAATGGGAGTGCCTGCGTCGGGTGGTTTTTCATCGTTTTACTATTTTCAGCTATGTGCAAAATAAACGAAAGTTAAGTATTAGTTACTTCACTGCCACTTCCATAGTCACAGACAATATTTATAAGTGACTTACAGTCGATCCCGGGCCAGAAGAACTGTGCGCAGAGGTTGTTGACGGCGGCGATGTGTTGCGGCCTCACGTACGAGTAGTCTATGGTCGCGCGGGGAGGCGGCTCGTAGTCTTTTATGTGTCTGCGCAACAAATAATAATATACTAACGTCATTTAACTGCACCCAGAGTACATACCTTACAAAGTTACAAAGTAACTATCGGCATAGTCATCTAGTTAGCATAGCATACATACAGTGGCGGATTTGCCTCAGGCCCAGTAGGCCCGTGCCTAGGGCAGCCAGATATTAGGGGCGGCCAATTGTGGCCAAAAGGACACCGTAGATAACAAGAAACGAGCCAAAGTAAATGTAAAAGATTAGGTGACCCTGTGGTGCAAGGGCGGATCCAGGGGGTGGGTCATGGGGGTCATGACCCCCCCCCTGGGCTGGGTCCACCGTTGACCACTATTTAAAATTGTTAAACATAGGTAATGGTTTTCAGTAAGGATATATTTTTTGTCACAATATAGATTTTATGTAAATACCTTCAATATTTAATCAATTTATTATAAACTAGCTTTTGCCAGCGGCTTCGCCCGCGTGGAGGTCGGAAAATATCCCGCGGGTACATACTACCGGGATAAAAAGTAGTCTATGTCCTTTCTCAAGCTCTAAACTATCTGTGTACCAAATTTCATTTAAATCAGGTCAGTAGTTTTAGCAGGAAAGCGAAACAGACAGACAGAGTTACTTTTTCATTTATAATATATTGCTATTGCTATTGCTATAGTGTGGAGTGTGGATTAATATTTTGTATGATGGCAAACGCATTATTCGGGAACGAACGCATCGAAAAGAACAGTGGCGAACTCCCAAAGGGAATTGTCCAGACTTAGCCAGTTTTAAACGCTCTGCTATACAAAATTGTAATTTACCAATAATTTTAATTATATTTTAGTAAATATCTGATGCTAATAACTTTGTATGAATAAGCACTGTAAAAAATCTTTTTTTTTTTTTTGGTATTTTTGATGATGTGACCAAGACTTTTTTTTTTAGATGGGAAATCATCAAATGACTTCTCCCGCTCTGGGCGGAGCGGGAGGGCGTGTCAAATTTTTACTTACTAAAACCTACTCGTGTTCCTTCAGTTGCCCATATGCCAGGGCCACGGTATCTCTTTCGAACGAATCTCGCGACCCTGGCAGGTGTGACCAAGTCTTTGGCATTGAATTTGACTTCAGTTTTGCAAAAAAAAAAATTACATAAACAATACATTCAAATCGATTTAAAGTGTAGGGTAATCTCTCCAATGTATTTAATGCAGTTTTTATTTAATCATATTATTCAAAAATACTAATATACGATATAAATTATTAAAAATGATAAATTGAAGAGTGCATTATACCTGAAGAACTTATAAAACAATAGTCGATTCCATATGTATCGATATACAATTATCTTTTTTTTAAATTTGGCAACAGTGTGTTAAAAATGTTGTGTTCATTGTCAAAATGACGAGTGCAAAAAAAAACAAAGTGAATGATAACTTCATTCACTTTCTTTTTTTGCATCGTGAGTGTTGTTTTTGTAAGTTTTATCTCCATTACTTTGGCTGTTTCTAAATGGATTCCAATTCTCCCCTTCTTGACGACCCCGGCACTTCCGTGGACCAAAGTTCAGCCTTGTATTTATGATGAACCTGGCACATCTAAAGCAAGTTTTATTATAAGCATAAACAATTTCAATAAATTTTTTAAAAATTATCTTAATATAAATCTTGATACAAAACTAGGTTTCTATTGGCATTCTTACTGATAAGAACTATTAAATCAATCATATATTATTAGCTGAACTGTTTGTTTATAAGTGGCAAAGTCCCATTAGTCCATTGAAATGTTACAATTTGAGGGCCGAATATTGCATTTCTTAGAGGACGCAATTTTATTTTTGGGACATGTGAGGGGGTCAATAGAAACTTAACTTCAAGTTGTGGGGTTGCCACCCTTGTCCCCCGGCCGCCATCTTGGAAAAAAGGGTACATACACATTTTTCGCCATATCTCGAAAACTATGCATCTTACAAAAAAATTGTCAAAACATAATTTGTAGCAAATTGTTTTGCCTACAAATAGGTATGTTAACTAATTTTTTGACCTAAATTTAAAATTAAAGAAGTTATAAGCTAAAAAGTGAGAATTTTTCATAAAAAAATTCTTTTTTGCTCTATAACTTTTTTTAAAATAAATTTTACGAAAAAAATACCTCAGACCATTCTTGTAGATGCTCTTTTGAGATTTTTTTATATATTTTTTTTCAATTTCATTCATTAAAACGCTGTTACAGCGCTCCAAAGTTGACCGGGTTCGTCAGTGCTCATGAGAATTCGGTCAAAACGAAATGTTTCACTTAGTTTTATGATCTTTTTTTTATTGTAAATACATTCATTTTTTTTTAATTCCTACCTACCACTTCACTTATTCATCACAAACTCTTTTCCCCGCCACCTATGAGGTAGAGTCTGTACCATTGTAATTAGATTCTGAGCCACAGCCTGGACCATCGAAGAGCAGTAGAATAGAGTAGCTAATAAGTAGTTGAAAATATTATGATGTCAAGAATTACCTACCCACCTACTGGGGATACCACGTAAAAAAAAACACGCCTACAGACTCTACCTTCTCTATCTTCTCTTATAACTTCTTTAGTTTTAAATTTAGGGCAAAAAGTTATGAAACATATTTGTAGGCAAATTTGCTACAAATTATGTCTCGACAATTTTTTTGTAAGATGCATAGTTTTCGAAATACCGCGAAAAATGTGTATGCACCCCTTTTTCTAAGATAGCGGCCGGGGGACAAGGGCGGCAACCCTACAAACTTGAGGTTAAGCTTCTACTGACTCCCCCCCACATATCCCAAAAATTAAATTGCGTTCTCTAAAAAATGTAAAGCCCATGTAACATTTCAATGGACTACATAAAAGTTGGTCAATGCCCTTTTACTCGTAGTTGCCGTTTCTACCCGTTTTTGCCAGACTATACATACATTAATAAAATACCTACTTTTTAGTTTTATGTATGATTATAAAAATTAAATTATAACTTCTTGTGACTTGACCACGACTATGTGACCCCCCCCTGGCACCAAAGTTGGATCCGCCCTTGCTGTGGTGACATCTTTCGTGTATTGGAACCAAAGCCAGCGCTTTACTTTGTGTAAACTATTTCATCATTCGATGCGACGGGAAGGGTCAGGGGAGCAAAAATTTGATGCGGACGAAGTCGGGGGCAGAAGCTACTTAGGTTGCTATACTTTCGCCGCTTGAGGATTTCCGCAGCTTCAGTGGCAGCACCAACGCAGCAAGCCGAGCTAGGAAGATGGGATGGCCCAAGAGTATCGCCACACGTTGCATCCCACACTAAAGGCCTATCCACCTTCCAAGGAAATAAAGACATACCGTCCGGTCTCATGCTATCGTCGCGAGCCAAGCCTTTGGGTTCTAATACAGCTGGAACGTCGACGGTGACAAGAGCTCGTCGGATGATGTCGTAATGTTCGCGTGCCGCGCTAAGCGACCCGCACTTCGGCTACAAGACAGGCCGTGGTGTCCTAGACTGGTGACAACTTTGCCACAGTGACAGCGATGAGGAGAACAACAAGGAGCTCCTAGTCTTAGGGAAGCAGCGAGGCGGAAAGTAGTGTCGTCGAACAAAGTGCCTATGTTCGACGACGGTAGTGCATGAAGCCACAGACCCAACTCCCACTTACCCACGGCCAGCAGGCGCGCACGCTTCGAGTAGTAGCAGTCGTATTCAGTAGAGAGAGAGAAAAAAGAGAGAACGAGATCGATGTTGCACAACATACTGAATCTATGTGATACACGTCGAAGAGATTTTAAATTATGGGAGCTGAAAAAGGGGCGGTTGGTACTACTCGGCCTAGGGCGGCCAAGACTGCAAATCCACCACTGCATACATGAGCATAATCACTAAAGTCAGCCTATAATATTCCCACTGCTGGGACACAGTCCTCCTTGGTCAGAGGGAGGGCCGGCCAAAATTCACCAGGCGCGCCCAGTGCAGATTGGTAGATGTCACATGTCTTCGAAATTAGGGTCTAGGACATGCCGGTTTCCTCACGATATTTTCCGTCAACGTTTTGAAAGCGGTGGTGATGAGTGATGATGAGCTAGCTGCACTAATCTAGTTAACGTGACGAATATTGTATTGTCAATTGGAAATGAAGAACACCCATAATGAAATATATATAATGAAACTAGTCGTATCAAGGCAAACAAAAGCGCTTTTATTTCACACTCAGTGTGTAGCGCGTTATTATGATTATTTTGCAGGAGTTTGGCTTCTTATGTTTTTTATATTTCTTTTAAGAGCTCCCACTAAAAAGTGTGTAAATTAATTGCGAGAATCAATGTAGAAGACTACTTACCGTGGTAACTGGCACAGGCTACTGAAGGAACACGGGTAGGTTTTAGTCAATAAAAGTCTGACACGCCCTTCCGCTACACCCAGAGCAGGAGAGACGACATTTGACGATTTCCCACCCACAAATTAAAAGGGAGGATCATACTGTTCCAATTTGTTTCCCAAGCTATCTCAAATGATCTATATAACTGAGTGTAATTATCCCCACTGTACTGATCAAACGGTATTTGGGCATCAAATGATTACGTCATGCAATGATATCCTAATTTAGATAATCACCTGTTCGTCTTCCGTAGCAGTTCGTCAGTGAGTTTCAGCCACGTGGGGGCGGAGTCTCCGTCCCTCCGTATGTAGGGCTTCAGTGTGGCGCCCGAGTACAGAGAGCGGAAGGGCGTCGGCTCTATGTTCGAGAGCAGTAGCGTGCCGTAGTTGGTGCTCGCTATAGTACCGCATAAGTTGTCTATTAGGTACTGGAATTAATGAAAATGTTTATTTTAGGCTGAAGAAAATATGAGCAAATTAATACAACTAATATTAATATGAATATTCAAAAACGCTACTGCAGAGCATGAGGTACT
The DNA here is from genome assembly GCA_932294355.1 of Aporophyla lueneburgensis. Lineage (NCBI taxonomy): Eukaryota > Metazoa > Arthropoda > Insecta > Lepidoptera > Noctuidae > Aporophyla > Aporophyla lueneburgensis. The sequence goes on along the minus strand of OW028739.1, from coordinate 32,451,363 downwards.
GGGTTCGATTCCCGGGTCGTGCAAAGAGTTTATAGGTTTTTCCATTTGGAATTTTTCAGCAGCCCGTATTCTGGATTTGTGCCCGGTTAATGGCAATAGGCTCGCCCCCTAACTGGCGAAATGTGGTTGCATTATACTTCTGCCAATAATCTTTCGGGAACATATGGCGTGATTTTATGTATAAGTTTTTTTTTGTATATCTTTTAATATATTATGAAACGGAATAAACACACTGAAAGGATAAACTAAGGCTAAGCATAAACTAAGGATAAACTTACCGATCTCTGGAACCGATCCAGAACTCTTTCTGCATTGATTACGATCCTTGGATCTTCAGTCATATAGCCACCAAGCATTTTGACTTCTCTGGAAAATTTAACAATGTAGGTAATAATTATAGGATACCGTCTAGTGTATGAAACCTACATAACCAAAAAATCACCTCTAGCTTTTGCACTTCACGATCACTTTTCAATTATTGCAATTTAATCCTTATTTCAATGTCATAAAAGTCTCATAATTCGCGAGTTTGATTTGTAATAACTATACTAAATTTGGACGCATGAACCACCCACGAAAAATAACTAGAAAAGAAAACGGCCAAGTGCGAGTAGGACTTGCACACGAAGGGTTCCGTACCACCGTATGAATTATTTAACACACCCATTTAAAAAAAAAACACGTTTCTTGTATGTCCCTCTAATTTTTAAGTGTATTTTATTGTGACTATTTGTTGTTAAAGCGGCAATAGGAATATACACTGAAAATTTCTACATATTAAAGTTCAAAAGATACAGCCCGCTGACTGACAGACGGGCGTATTGACGGACAGCGGAAGCTTAGTAATATACTTCCGTAGTCACCCTTAGGGTGCGGAATAAAAAAAAACGAAGAGTAGGATTTTGAAAACCATCCAATTCAAAATTAAGTTGGAATGGATCAATGAAATAGGAACATCTATAAGATTTCATTTGTTTTGCCACAATTCAATTACATATAATGTGTAATTAACTGTTCTATTATGCCCCAATAAAGTGAAATAAACTCTCAAACTCACTTGTCCAAATCAAATATAGGCAGATGTTTATGCCTCTTCAGGCGCCTCAGCGCCAGCTTAGCCCTCAGCCTGCACAGGTACGCCTTCTTATTAGGATCCCGGACCGTCGGGATCAACCCCTCCACTTTCTTCAGAAGCTGTAACTCTTCATACTGAGACATTTCTACCAGATCGTTTTGCGGCTTCGGGAGAGGGTTCTCCCAGGGATTGCCGACTGAGTTCAGTTCGGTCGAAAAGAGGGATTCCCTTCTGATTGGCTTTTCTTCTATGACTTGCTTCTTGGGTCTTTCGAAGGTCAGTTTTCTGTTGTCGTGTTCTGATCCGCTGCCGGAATCTGTTTCGTAGTATAGCATTGATTGTTGGAAGGAGTGGATGCTTGAGGAGTCACTCTAGAAGGAAAGAGAAGATAGCTTCTTATCTTTTATCAGTTTGCATTACGAAATCACTAAGGAACCGGTTATGATCTCAAACAAAATATAAGTAACACATTATTATTTTGTGAACAGAATGCCGCATCTACTAGTTGAATCTGTCATCTTTTCGCTGTCTTAATATCCATATGTTCATAAGGTTGGCGAGATAGTATGTATAAATTGGCAGAAGTATTATGCCAACGTAGTTTTAATGTAGTTGTTTAAGCAGATAATGAACACTGGAGGGATGAAATGGCGGCAGGCTACGGGAATCTGCGACTCCCAAATTCCTCTTAAGGAGAAGATATACAAAACAATAATAAGACCTACTGTCTTTTATGGATGAGAATGTTGAGCCACAAAAGGTATGAATGAAAAGCAATTACATGCAACTGAGATAAGAATGTTACCCGAGTGCGTAGAATAATGAAATGTAGAATAAAAAACTCAAGAGGAATTCTGGAAGTCATACCCGTGATTGTAAAGTTGAAAGCTTTGCTGGGAAGTTGTAGCATATGATGCGGAGGAGTGTGGAAAATGCCGTGTGGAAAGTTTTGAGTTTGAATTTCGATGGCTATAACTGCTATAAGAGTACCAAATAAACGATGGATGGACTGTGTGAAAGATCATATGGCTAAAAAGAGGTGACTGCGGAGATGACGACTTACAGAAAGAAAGTATGGAAGAAAAAGACATGGTGCACCGACCTAAATAAATTGGGAATAAGGGCAGCAGCATTATGATAACTCACTTGTACCGGTATGATGCGATTGGAGGGCGTAAAGTCGAAGCCTCGGAACTCCATGTCTGTGTACGAGGCTTTATGTGTCAACATGTTGAGAGACTCGTCGAACGTGCTCTCGTCTCCCATTTCATTCCTGGATATGAACAATTAACAAAATACATTGCTGGATATCGTTTATTTATTACAAATGTCTGGTCTGGACTTCGTCTGCGTAAACTTTCCTGCTCTAATATCCGAGTAAAGGTTTTTGTTTTAACAATACACATTATTCAAACGACAATAGTGTAGCTTTCTCTCAGTAGAAGATTTTTATATATTTTATAAGCAAACCTAGACGCTAGAGTTGTCTTAAAAATTACAAAAGATTAATGCCAGAAATTTTATTTAAAAAAAAAACACTCATCGTTGCAGCATTTCCAGTGATTGCATTGGATCGGGCGGCTAAATAATAACAGCAGCACGGTTCGATCGATCGGGTTAAGCTACGCCTGCCGCGGTTGGTCCGTGGAACGTTCACTATTTTACATACCAAGAACCCTGTGTGTCTCGGAAAGCATTAGCAGTTGTTACCAGCTGACATGGATCTTTGACAGGTGTTACCGGTCGTCAGTAGTCCGGAAGTCTTATAACCAATCTCACCTACTAACTGGGTTGTAGAGGCTATGTAAAATACTGGTATTCAATTGCATCTGATTCGACTGGCGACCAACCCGAATATAGTTGGGAAAACGCTAGGCAGACGATGTTGACTTCCAGAGATTACCACTAACACACAAACAATGTAATGTAAATATAATATTGTTTAAATAAACTAAACTTCTTTAGATTATTATAGCCTAATAATATTTTAGTACTGAAGTAGAAAATGAAGGTCTGGGTGGAGCGGAAGAGCGTGTCAGGCTTTTACTGACTAAAACGCACCCGTGTTCCTTCAGTTGCCTATGCCAGGGGCACGGTAACTCTTTTGAACAAATCCGCATGCCTGGCAGGCCTATCTCTTACCTGCTATCTGAATCCAGCTGGTCATAGAACGAGGTGCTGGACACGCCGCTGAGCTCGTCAGAGTCCACCCTCCTCTTCTTGCAGGGCGCTGGATCTGACCCCACACTAAGGGAACTGCCTTCATTGTTGATAAGCTCTTTATATCCTGAAAGACCAGTGTTATAGGGTAACATTTTGAACCATAACAGTTATACAAGATATTCCTTTTGATATCTCATTACTCTAGTCTAGGGTATTAAGGAGACCATGTCGAAGAATCATGTTAAGTTATATTATAAGGTATACATATTAAAACAAATGGTAAGATTTATGTAAAAATATTTAAAAATATACTCAATATGTAAGAAAATATAATAAACTAGCTTTTTCCAGCGGCTTCGCCCGCGTATTATACTTACAAACCTCCCTCTTGATTCACCCTATCTATGGTGAAAACCGTGTTAAATCCTTTGCGTAGTTTAAAAGATCTAAGCATGTAAAGAAGATTATCTAGAAATTGAATCCCACGCCATCTATTAGGAATTCATAGAACTAACCAATGAACACACACATTGTTCTATAAAAAACATTTAATTTGCAAATATTGAGATCAGTAATTGAGATAAAAACTATCCTATCTTTCAAGTTAGACCAAAATACGGGTACATGTGCAATTTGATTGAAATCGGTTCAGTTGTTTCGGAGTTTATTGGCAACATACATCGTGACACAAGATTTATATATATATAAGATAAACGAAGATTAATAAACCTTCCTTTTCTTAATTAAGCAACGGATTGATACGGGTTTCACCATCATTTAGTCCCTTATTTCAAAACCTCACTCAATACTCGGCCATTACTTAATACTTATAGTTTCAATCAATCAAATGGCTCTAAATTAGTTTAAAGTAATGCACTTGCTTCTGACAGTGCTCTTACTTTAATCAATGTTGTTGATTTATCAAGACTTAAAACCGTGCTTAGCATGAGCTGCTTGCTAGTATTTTTATAATAGGGAAGATGCAAGTATAATGTTTATGAAAATTTTATGATTAAAATGGTAAAAAAATATAAAAGAAGGGCTACTGCAACGTTTTTATTTTACATAATGTTGATTTTTAACAATAATTACAAATTAAAAATTACTTGAAACGAAACGAATTTCAAAACACCAATCAGCGTTTAGTGACGTCACTGCTGTTATGACAGCTAGTGATGTGAACCGATTACAATTTTTAAAACCGGTTTAAACCGATTAGTTATTTATTAAAATCGGTTTTTTAAGGTTGATTTCGGTTTTTCCTAAAAAAAAATACCAGTATCCCTTAATTTGGCTTTGACCGCTGGGACGGACATAACTTTGAAAAAAATCCTGAGCGTCTTGCAAATGGATTTTATTTCTATTGATATTTTTTGGCGTTTGGCACATTTTAATGACGAGTGAAGGTAAAATAAGCTTTTATGATTATATACGACTTTTATAATCTTTTGGGGTATGTAAAGGACACCATGTCAATTTGTTTTAGATCTGCTTGAACAATATGTACAAGCGATAGACTCGTCCTCAGATGATGAACCAGAAACTTGGTCTAATGCAAATGCTTCAAAAAAACAGCAACCGTTGTCACCTATCTACACTAATATTATAAAGATGATAAATTTGTATTTTTGTTTGTTTGTTTGTTTGTAATGGATAAACCCAAAAACTACTGGACCGATTTAAAAAATTCTTTCACCATTAGAAAGCTACATTATCTGCGAGTAACATAAGCTATATTTTATTTAAAAAAAAAGGGGTCCGTAAGATATTTGGGTTTTTCGGACCTAAGGTATAAAAAATCATCCATAAAGTTCCTTATTAATCAATAAACACAATATAAAGAAAGGCCTGCCATCGAAGTACCAGGTGGTCATAACTTGGTAGGAGCTCATCTAACATGGGTTTGTGGTAGCTAGAAAACGCTTTATGTCTTGGAAGTACTAGGTTGGCATAATTTGGTAGGAGCTCACCTATCATGAGTGTGCGGTAGCTAGAAAACGGTTTATGCCTTCAAAGTACCAGTTTGTCATAACTTGGTCTAACATGGGTTTATGGTACTTGGTGCTCTTTGCTTTGTGTTGGTGGGATCTGATAAGTTAACACAACATTTATTGATTCTGAGGCGGTACGAAGTTCGCTGGGTCAGCTAGTTGTATATCCATACTATACATAATTTGGTAGGAGCTCACCTATCATGAGTGTGCGGTAGCTAGAAAACGGTTTATGCCTTCAAAGTACCAGTTTGTCATAACTTGGTCTAACATGGGTTTATGGTACTTGGTGCTCTTTGCTTTGTGTTGGTGGGATCTGATAAGTTAACACAACATTTATTGATTCTGAGGCGGTACGAAGTTCGCTGGGTCAGCTAGTTGTATATCCATACTATACATAATTTGGTAGGAGCTCACCTATCATGAGTGTGTGGTAGCTAGAAAACGGTTTATGCCTTCAAAGTACCAGTTTGTCATAACTTGGTCTAACATGGGTTTATGGTACTTGGTCCTCGTTGCTTTGTGTTGGTGGGATCTGATAAGTTAACACAGCATTTATTGATTCTGAGGCGGTACGAAGTTCGCTGGCCTAGCTAGTTGTATATCCATACTAATATTATAAATGGGAAAGTATGTGTGTCTGTTTGTCCGTCTTTCACGGCAAGACGGAGCGACGAACTGACGTGATTTTTTAAGTGGAGATAGTTGAAGAGATGGAGAGTGACATAGGCTACTTTTTGTCTCTTTCTAACCCCCCACTTCCCTAAAATGAGAGGTGGAACGCGCTAATCTCAGGAACTACTGGTTCGAATTGAAACATTCTTTTGAGTCGGGTAGCTTATTTATTGAGAAAGGCTATAGGCTATATAAGATCACGCTATGATCAAAAGGAGCAACAAAAAATGGATGAAAACTGGCAGGCTGCGATGGGACGGGAAGGGTCAGGGTAGCAAATACTTGACGCGGACGAAGTCGCGGACAGAAGCTAGTATTTAAATAAAAGTGAAATAGGAACTCAAACCAAAAATATTGGGAATAATCATACACAATACAACGAGCTATTTGGGAAATTAGTAGCAAGTGAAATGTGAATCATATACATGGACAGGCACGCTTTGATTTAATGTCCCAAATATTATGTCTTATATAAAAAAGCAAATAAGAAATAAGAACTAATTAATATGAAATAAAGAACAATGTTGAATAATAAACCTTCCTTTTATTTAAATAAAATTTATTAAAAAATGCTGCTCCAATAAAACCAGTGATCGATGGGTTTTATTCGATGTTTTTACCGAATACGTTCACCGGAAAATAACTGGTGATTCTCCGGTACTCATTGATCCGGTGCAAACCTCAAATACACATCAAAGACTCTCGGATACTTACATGTTTTGTGATTGTAATCGGTTTTTCAATAAGAGCCGGTTATTATCGGTTTTTAAACGTTTTCAAAAAACCAGGTACATCACTAATGACAACTTGACAACATTGAGGCAATGGATGTTTAAGTGAATATTATTTAATGGGAATATTAGTTTATAAAAGCAGACTCCAGGAATTTACCAAGAGTTAGTGTTGATTTCTTTTCAGAAAAAGTTTTCCTCCATCCATTTTAAACTTTATCCAATATTCGACGTCATTCTCCAAATGTAAATACACACGTTATAGGCAAGTTTGGAAGTATTAGATAGGTACTAACGTGTTTTCACGTACGAGCAGATTTACTAAACATTTATCGAGTATTACGTCAAAGTGATCTTCGCAGTTCACAACATGCAAAAAAGAAAGAAAGCGATACAATGAAGAGTGAATGATGCATGATGGTGATGTGATGTATTGTGGAATGCAATAAAATATTGAGTATTGTAATGGTGTTTGGAGAAAATTGAAATTTCTTTTTGCAGCTTGAAACCAACTTTTTCTCAGTTTTGGGCCAGAAGGTCCAGTCAAAAACAATTAATTTGGAAACTTTGTTGAAGTAGACACGGACTTATTGGCACAAAACATGAATAAACGCGGATTATTAGTGGTATGGTTATGATCACCTGCTGTTGATGGTTTAGTCAGTTTTAAATTTTTACAAAAAAATATCTCTAAAGTTGAAAAAATATGCAAAAGTATGAAAGCCGACGAACAAATACGACCAGTGACAGACAAGAATGACGTCATCGGATCTATAGGTGCGTTTTCGCGCGAAAATTCAAACTGTCAATTTAAAACTGCATTTTTTCCGACAAATTACAATGTTTTAATTTTTTAATATATTTGTGGTCTATTCTACATGGAAATCTTTAAAATGAAAACTAAAATAAAAATATTGCATGTTGCCTATTATGTTTGTTTACATACCCATTTCAGTAACTTTGGCCAGGAAAAGGTTTTTGTCTATAGACAACTGATTTCGTGGTCGAACTTTGGGTTTGTCTCTAGCGATTTCTTGTACTGAAACATAAAATTATATCATTATGGGTGGTGAGTCAATCTGTAAATAGTTATAAAGAAATATCTACAACAAAAATACGCATCGGCAAGCTCTGCGTTCTTGCGTCTGCATGGCTTTTTCATACCTGCAGGAGTTAAGTGACGTAATTACGTAGCGTATTTTCATTGCAGGAGTGTAAGTACTACGCCAAACTTTTGTTAGTATTTTTGTGTTGATATGTCGCTAGATTTCATATCAACACCTGCAAAGGAGATGGCATTTTTTGGCATTACTAATTTTGAAAAGGTACAGAATTCAAAGCTATTTAAAAAAAAGCGCAATTTTTTTATGTATTTATAGCCAGATTAACTTTATTATTGACAATGGGGATATAATCTCGATAAATAAAAGTAACTTGATTTGATTAACACAGAGCGGAATAGTCTTCGTTTCTAAGTCTATGGATACAAGGCTTTTTGGCCTTGTCATACTATTGTTGTTATTGAAAAATATACAAAATCAAATAAATTATTATTACATTAGTTTACATAATGTTTTGATTGTTAGTGCATAATTTATAAAATAAAATCTCGAAATAATCAAAATATGTATAGTTTCCGAGGACTTGATGTAAGCTATCTAAGAAATCGAACGTAGTTTTTGTTCAACATAATTGTTCCGATTTTATTTTTGTTGGCAACACTAACCCGTGGAATGAATGTTCTTAATAATATTATATGCTTAGATTCTGATAAGTGAGTCTAAAGTGTCCAGAGGGGTAGTTGTGTAACTTGCTATCAGTAGGAATTGGTTTCATATTGATAGTTAAACAACATTCATTGCGGTATTTACGTTGCTGAGCAGACAATTTATTCGAACAAATAACGCAATGGTTAAGAAATAATCTTCAATCCGATTCAGATTCTGGTAGATAGTGCGATTCGCAATTAGGATGCTGAGTTTTCTTTGACTACTGGGTTTAATTAAAACGGACAGAGTAAACTTAAACTGTCATTAGGTACATGATCAGCGGGTAAATCACTAAATCAAACAAACTTCAACAAGTAGCTATAAATTTTCAAGTCAAGTCATTACAAATCATAATTAGCAATATATTATGCATAATATAATAAACATTTATGCGTTAAAATAGTAAAAGAGGTAAAAGAATGTTTGAAAAGAACATTAATGCACTTAACCTCACTTTTACAAAAAATAAGATTTCTCTTTAACCCCATTGTTATTATTTTAGGTTTTTTTTTTTAAATAAAAGCTCATAATAATTCCTATCAAACCATGCCACTTTTATTTATGTACAAACTAAAAAAGTTTAATGCCAGCGTTCTATGTACTTCTGCCATTCTCCTTTAAGACTTATATGGTTTTCACATGGATCCCATTGTCCGAATGGAACCAAATTAAAATGGGACCATTCGGGAAGCACCAGCTTTCAAATAAAAAGAATATATAATATAAGAATCATCAAAATCGGTTCACCCAGTCAAAAGTTACGAGGTAACAAACATATAAAAAAATACAGTCGAATTGATAACCTCCTCCTTTTTTTGAAGTCGGTTAAAAATATTGAGGATGTTGTAATAGCATTCAGTTGGGGTAGTTTATAAAGGTATTTTCTTAATGGAGAAGAGAACTGGTGGCCCAGTAGATGTAAGTCGTGGGTTCGAACCCAAGCAGACACTAAGCTTTGTGTAAATGATTCAATCACCACTGCTATTAAAACGGATAAGGAAAACATTGTGACGAAACCAGCATGTCCTAGAACCAAAAATTTTAAGGCATGTGACATCCGCCAACACACGCTGGGCCCTCGTGGTGGATAATGGCCGACTCCCTCTCACAGAGAAGAGGCCTATTTCCCAGCAGCGAGAACATTATATGTTGATTATGCTAAAAAGGTGCTTTTACAACCTAGTTCATATTAACTCAAATTCTCAGAGAGAGGAGGCCAGATCCTAACAGTGAGAGCATTATACCCTGACTATCCATTGAACTTAAGAAGAATATCTTACTAATATGAGCAGCAACTGCAGGTGAGAAGTTGTGCAGTAGTTTCCACCAGCCTGTCTCTCCGAGCACTGCCGACCCTGACTTGAAGAACAGTTTGTTGTACACTGAGAGGACTCCTGCTATTGTGCCTATCAAGTTCTTTTTCTGTTTGCTGTAATCAAGACAAAGCTATTAGTTTTCTCAATAATGAAGTTTGAAAGAAAAATTCAACCCCAATTGGTACTCAATGTCATCAATATAAAAATAAAAACAGAAAACTTTATTCTAATAGCAATACTGAGTGCCTTAGTAGTAGTATTTATTCTCTTTTGCTAGCAGCATCCCCCACGTGGAGGTCAGAAATTATCCCATCGGAATGTACTGCAGGGATAAAAAGTATTCTAAGTGTTAATCCAGATTATAAACTATGAGTGTGTTAAATTTGATCCAAATCTGTTTTACTGTTTTTACATGATTGAGTAATAAACATACAAATTTTCACACTTATGATAAAGGAAAAAAAGGAAAGAAATAAAGGATTGTATTGTATTGTATAGTAATAGGTCTTTACCAATGAAAATGCCGTTTTGTACGAAAAAAATTAAACGAATTTTTTTCATGTATTTTTTATTTGTATTAATCGAAATAATCACCCATGCAATCAATGCATCTTTGCCAACGCAGTGGCAGTTTATTGATGCCCTTCTTTAAAAAAATCAGCTGGACGGGAGGCAACAAATTCTTCAAAGGCATTTTGTACTGCCTCTCGGGTACTGAATTTTTTTCCGCCAAGAAGTTTTCCAAATTCTAGAAAAGTAGTAGTCTGTAGGCGCAAAGTCTGGTGAGTAGGGCGGATGACGGAGAGCTTCCAACCCCAGTTCTTGCAACTTGGAGACCGTCTGCTGTGCAGAATAAGTCGCGCGTTGTCGTGCAGGAGCAGCGAAGACGAGCGATTAACCAACAGTGATGTACAAGATACCTTACACAAAGTATCTGGAATACAAAATGCAAGATACTTTTAAATTAAGTATTTCAGATACCAGATACAAATAACTTTCAGGAATAGTATCTGAAATACTAGATACAAAATACGTATCTTTCAAATACTTTTAAAGATAAAATACTTTTGAAAGAAAACAACATTTTATTGAAGTTATTTCTTAACGCGTAAATCGCACTGATCGCGCAAACGTGAGACAACAATACAGGGTAAGTGTTTATCCAGTGCGTAAATTGTAACCATGAATTCAGTACGGTCAAAAGAGGCATCTTTACCATATTTTTTTACCTTTATGCAATTTACTCTAACACGGAGCTAGTTGTTTAAGTTTTTATTGATTTATATTGTAAAAAAGTTGCGTCTCTTTTGGTTGAACCAATAAATTCTACTAAATCTCACATAGTATCGCTATATTAACCAAAAGTATGAGCAGGGTAAAATTGACACATTTTTGGCAACTTTACCTAGCCTACGTTTATACTGAACGTGTGTCCCAAAAGCACGCGACTCCTGGCGCTAAAAAAGCGATGTATTTATTTTCGAAACTACCATCTTCGTTTATCAGGCACTACCAATACATAGGAAAGTTGCCACAAGAATTTCAAAATTGTCCTAGAAACGGGTGAATGCCATCAGGGTTGTCAAAAATAATAAAACATTAACATTTAAAAAAAAAAAATATTTGTTAAGGAACCAAGTAATTAGGGACTTTTGTTTATGCATTACAGTTTAATATCTATTGTGGTTGTAAACACAGTAACAAAAACAATTCTAGACATTTAAACTTTGCCTAAAAACAGTAAACAATTAAATACTAAGCGTATTTATAATCAGGAATATTCGTTAAACAGTATAAAAAAGAACTCTCACAGACACAGAACAAATACTGGTGCTCATCACTCAAAGATTTTTCCTGGGTGGGAATCTAACCCACGACCTCCGTCTTAGCAGTCAGGGTCACTAACCACTAGACTAACAGGCCAGTCATTGAATTTGTTACACATGTATTTCATTCACACAAAAATATTTCATAAAGGAATAGAAAAAATCGATAGGTATTATATTTAAAGTCCTGAATAACTGAACGAAAGTCCAAAACAGTTCCCACATAAAAGTAGATTACTTAGGCGTGCTAAATTTGACAACCCTAGTCATAGGTAAAGTTGTTTGTGCTAAGCGAGGTAACTTTACCTAATATCAAGCATCATTACCTTTTCCAATCATTCAAGAAATAGTAAATTTATAAGATTGAATCATTGCGATACACCTTAACAACAATATACCACATACTATTTAATATAAGTCACTTACTTGCACATTGAATTTCTGTAGGAAAACAATCTTTATGCGATGACGCCGCAAACATAATTGACCACATAGAACGAAATAGCACCCTATTTTGAGAACTAACGAAGTGGCTAGCTTAAAAAACTTTTTGGGATAGCATAATTTAATATAAAATCAACCAATATGCCTAAAATTGCGTCAACTGCCGCAGACAAAAAAATATTTAATTAAAACTACTATAGGGTATGCTTAGGTAAAGATAACCACGGAAGGTAAAGATGCCTCGTTTGACGGTATATCATTCCAGACACCCTCGCGCAGAAATTTTTCGTAAGTTTTACAAAAAAAAAATCTACTGTTTTATAGAAAAATGCAATACCTACGGGGTCAAAATGTATGGAACAGCAGATTTTTTTTTTGTATGACCGATGAACATTTTCTACGCTGGGGGCGGGGGGGGGGGGGTCTAGAATGATATGCTGAATTCATGGTTACAGTTTGCGCACTGGATAAAAACTGACCGCAAAAAAACGCGTTTTTTGCACTTTTAGATTAGGATATCAAATCCTTCGGAAAAGTATAGCCTGGTTTCTGGGTAAAAATTTTGTCAGCCTGTGTAATTAATACTAAATCCCAGTTAATAACGTAATAAATACGAAAGTCGACAATACTCTTGGTTATAAGTACTAAAGCGGAAATATTTGGATTAAAAAAAAAATTAGGGTGGTATTCAACTCGTTATACTGCGTTATACGCTGCGTATATTCACGTGAAGACCTTAAAATCCACATAAAGACCGGCTGTCATAAGTTTTGATTGCTGATTCTTATAGGCACTAAGTATATAAGTGTTCCTAATACAATCAATTAGGTGAAAATTTATAGTAAGATGATAAAAATTTACCAGTTTCTGATTTATTCCTTTGTATTCACCTAATTACCTATCTGCATGCCAAATTTGAACTTTCTAGGTCATCTGGAACTGGGTTAGAGTTTTGATCTATAGGTCAGTCAATGATAAAAATTACGATTTTTGGATGTTAATATCTAAATAACCGTTTGAGATGTGTTTATGAAATTTGGAGTACATATGTATCTTGCAAGTCTCAATACATGAGCCTGAGCATGAGAAATTTTACACGTTTATGTGAAATATTTTTTAAGTTATGAGGGGGTCAAAAGTGGCTCCAAAAAGTTCGTGTAATATTACACACGGTGCTGCTCGCCAGTTCTGTTACTTGGACTTGGCTTGACACGCTACCGCGTGTCTAGATAATAATAAATAAAATGTTATTTGCACGCCCATGTGACGGTAGGACATGAGGACTCATAAACTTAAACACCTATGTATTGTATTACCCATGTTTGCAAACAAATAAATGATTTGATTTGATAAGTAGTAACAGCCTTAATAGGCAACAAGATGCCAGACAAAAAAAAATAAGTCAGCGGTACTACCAGTAGAGCTTGTAGTTGCAGCACTTGCAATAGAGGAATCAGAATCCTCTTAAAACATGTAATTAATCTTTTGATTTTTTTTTATATCACCTTCAATGTTGTCTAAAACCTCCGCCACTCTAGTTTCAGATCGATAATTTATTCCAGATTCAGTCAGGGTAAGTTCTTTTACATATTTTTCCGCGCTTTTGGTACCCATTTCATTTTAAAGAACGGATGTGACACTGAAGTTAATATTGCATCATTTGCTGCAGGCAAGTTAATGTCTCCATACAAACTTGTCACATTTTATGATTTGAATAAATGTATAAAAAACTATTACTCAAAGTATTTTAGCAAACATTGTATCTGCAAGATACTAAGATACCCAATAAAAGGTATTTAAATACAAGATACAAAATGAATTTTAAAAAAGTATTTCAGATACAAGATAAAAATACGTATTTTGTATCTTGTATCTGTATTTTAGATACTTGTATCTGTATTTTAGATACTTGTATCTTAGATAAGTCACATCTCTGAATGACCAATGATGGTTGGAGATGTGCCAGCTTCTCCATCATTGAGTTCAGTTCTTCACAGTACACATCTGCAGTAATGCTCACCCCGTTTGGTAAGAAGCTGTGATGAATCACACCGGCGCTAGACCACCACCAAACAGTGACCATCACTTTTCTAGGGGTAAGTTTTCGTTTAGGGCATTGTTTAGGTGCTGAACCAGGATCCAACCAACTTGCTGAGCGCTTGCGGTTATCAAACAGAATCCATTTTTCATCGCAGGTAACAATGTGGTTCAAAATTCCTTCATTTGTGTGTCTGTCGTAGATTGTGTATCATCAGCTTCCACAATCGCCTTTAATTCGTCATTGTCGACCAAAGTCTTCGGACGACCGCGAGGTTCATTTTTCATGTCGAAATTTCCAGAACGGAAGCGAGCAAACCAACGGCAATTTCTTGGGTAAAGACCTAATATTAGGTCTTTACCTATGAAATTGCCGTTCTGCAGTACTGGCCATTTCAAATCAAAATAATTTTTGTTTGTCTAAGAATTCTAATTTAAAATTAATTTTATTTTAAAAACATGGAATTCTTTTTCCAAAAGTAGTCATTTGTTTATTGATTAGTGTTACATTTTCATCGTATTTCAATCTTTTTCGTCATCATGGATACGTTAAAAATTCGAGTAATTATGGAATATGAGTACCGTCGTGGCAGCAACGCGGCACAAGCGGCACGCAACATCAACGACGTTTACGGAGCTAACACTACAAACCAACGCACCACCTGTTATTGGTTTGCTCGCTTCCGTTCTGGAAATTACGACCTGAAAAATGAACCTCGCGGTCGTCCGAAGACTGTGGTCGACAATGACGAATTAAAGGCGATTGTGGAAGCTGATGATACACAATCTACGGCTGAATTAGCAGCAGCTTTCGACGTTAGCGTCAAAACAATATTGGTCCATTTGCGTCAAATTGGCAAGGTAAAAAAGCTTGACAAATGGGTGCCCCACGAACTCAATGATCGCCAGCGCGAAGTACGCGTCGAGACGTGCCTTGCACTGCTCAACAGACACACAAATGAAGGAATTTTGAACCGCATTGTTACCTACGATGAAAAATGATTCTGTTTGATAACCGCAAGCGCTCAGCAAGTTGGTTGGATCCTGGTTCAGCACCTAAACAATGCCCTAAACGAAAACTTACCCCTAGAAAAGTGATGGTCACTGTTTGGTGGTCTAGCGCCGGTGTGATTCATCACAGCTTCTTACCAAACGGGATGAGCATTACTGCAGATGTGTACTGTGAAGAACTGAACTCAATGATGGAGAAGCTGGCACATCTCCAACCAGCATTGGTCAATCGCTCGTCTCCGCTGCTCCTGCACAACGCGCGACCTCATACTGCACAGCAGACGGTCTCCAAGTTACAAGAACTGAGGTTGGAAGCTCTCCGTCATCCGCCCTACTCACCAGACCTTGCGCCTACAGACTACTACTTTTTCCAGAATTTGGATAACTTCTTGGCGGGAAAAAAATTCAATACCCGAGAGGCAGTACAAAATGCCTTTGAAGAATTTGTTGCCTCCCGTCCAGCTGATTTTTTTAAGAAGGGCATCAATAAACTGCCGCTGCGTTGGCAAAGATGCATTGATTGCATGGGTGATTATTTCGATTAATACAAATAAAAAATACATGAAAAAAATTCGTTTAATTTTTTTCATACAAAACGGCATTTTCATAGATAAAGACCTATATTAGTAGGTTCAAAAATTGAATCACTTGTTCAATTTTAGTTTAAAGCATTTTGTGGCAAAAGAAATTCTATTAAAATTATAGTTAATGAGGTAAGAATAAGTTTTAATACTAACGTTTGTGCCCCAAACAGTGACTGCCAGTATCTGTCGATGAAGGAACAAATGTGTGTCTTGTAGTGAAAGTAGCCACGGTTGCTGATGCCGTATGACTGGATGTTCAGATGGTGCAGGGTCAGGTGGATTACATTCAACCTACAAATAAATCATCATCATCATCATTTCAGCCGTAATACATCCACTGCTAGACATGACCTCCCCCAATTTGGGGGGCTTTGCCATAATCACCACGCTTGGCAGGCGGATTGGCGATCGCAGTGTGGTAGTAAAAAAAAAACAAACACAAAAAAATACCTAACATTCATTAAAGAATTACTGAAAAACAATTTTAAGATGACGGTCAACAAAATACTTGTATTTTGAGAGCTATAATTAAACTTACCATACTTTTAATTCACTTTTACAATATTTAACACAATTATTTACCTATTTACAAATTTAAATGACTCACTAATAAATATAAAACATACAAGGAACTATTATTATTTCGTGTTTTTGTGTATGGAGTATGTCAGAAGATATTTTGTTTATAAATTACCTTGGACGACAGATTTTTATATGTAAGGAAACAATAGAAATGAAGTCCTTAGTGATAAACATTCGTTTTTACTTTGAAATATTCCACGAAAATGTAAACAAGGAATAATTCGTTCACACACGAAAAATATATGCTTACCAGGGAAATCTGTTCCTCGTAAAGACCTCCTTATTACTCGGGGAGCAGTCTTCGCAGGTGAAATCAAAGAAAACATCGCAGGCAAAGTCGCCAGGGGTGCCAGCCCTTCGGAGGCAGAGGAGATGTACAAAACAGATGCAGTTCTCGCAAATAAGGCCTGGCCGCTCCTGTTTATCTTCTAGTTCGTTGCAATATTTACAAGTAGTACCCATCGTAGCTTCTTGTAAACAAACATCGCCATCGGTCGCCATAGCAAAGCAATAATAACATAACCTCTAAACAAAACTGAATAAAATTAACTGTCACTGTCAATGTCACCACACATTTTATTTTATAACGACTGTGTGGTTTATGATTCTGCCTTATACAAAAAAAAACCTAATGTTCCTCTCTCTGTGAGCCGCGCGCGCTCATTGCCGATTTCCTCACGATGTTATGTGTGTTTTCATTCACCGTTTTGGAGCAGTGATGAATTATTCACACAAAGTAAAGAGCCTGCCTGGGTTCGATTTTATATACCTACTCCAACTGAATGAAACAAAAATCCTGTATGAGGCCTCTAAATCGATCCTTCTCTAAGTTACATTTTATATGGTAGGGAATTACATCACTGACAAAAATGATTATTATGATTGATTCAAGGGAGGTTCTGCTCCACGAAGGCACATAAATAAACGAATTTGAATTTATTACGGACGCTTTAGCGCGGGGCTACATCTACCAACCCGCACTGGGCCTGCGTGGTGGATTATGGCCCACTCCCTCTCACCAAGAGGAGGCTTGTGTCCCAGCAGTGGGAACATTATAAGCTGCTGATGACAGACGCTTTTAATTTGCACGGCTTTTTACATCGTGCATCGTTCTCACATGTATAATTTCGGCAATGGTGTAACAATTTTTTGTGACAACATTATAATATTAAAGAGTGTCCGTGGATTTTCTTGCCCGTTCTTCTCCATAGCTACTATTAACAAGCTTCATAGCTTTCATTTTTCTGACTGACCGATGCCGTGACAAATGAAAAGTGCCTGTTATTGGTTTATTTTGATAAAAATGCTTTGAGTTTGAATAATTCTGATAAGGATTATGTCCAGAGTGATCGTAGACCTATGGGAGTGGCGTTTTTAAATCCATAACAAGTTCCCTAATAACTCTCGGCTTAGATATTCGAGCAGGATCTCCTCGTTCCCTTCAGCATGCTGCATGGTTTGGGTATAGGTACGACAAGGAAGAGAATAGGATCTATTGTATTTATTAAACATAACACTCCAAAATAATAAAACTGAATAATGTAACAACAGTATATTTATGCTTAACAGTCAAAAATCACAAAAGTCAAGTTCTACGCGTAGTCGCCATTTGGTCGTTAAACTGCGTTATCCACCTGCTGATGTGCTGTTTGTGGATGTTGCGGGCTATCTTCACCGGCTCAGGGTCACTGGGGTTGCTGGCCATCAGGTCCAGGTGATGGGCAGCATCTACTATCACCACGGCTCTTACTGTGTCACTCAAACTGTCGAGGATACCACCTGTAAGAAGATAAATAAAAGTCGAAAAGTCAACTATCTTTAGAAATCTTAATAACAAGAATAGATCTTTATTGACATATTTTTCTTTCATCGGGCTTGTTTTTTGGGTGGCAATTCATAAAATGACCTATCCCGCTCTGGGCGGAGCGGGCGGGCATGTCAGACTTTTACTGACTAAAACCCACCCGTGTTCCTTCAATTGCCTATGCCAGGGCCACGGTAACTCTTTCGAAGAAAGCCGCGACCCTAGCAGGCATCGGTACTAGCGGACCCTTTCAATTTTGCTGACATCTCTTTGAGGCGCGCGTCGAATACAACGCGCCGTCTCGGGACTTGTCCTTACCGGGCGGCAAGCTACTCCATTGTTCGCCGCCCGCAAGCCCGCGACTAGGGTGCAGCGGCTAGGGGCGTGAGGTTGCATAGATTGCCTCACCCTCACGCACTCCGTCTCCTCTACGGACGGCTTCCCATGTCGCTCCATACCATGGCTTGCACCAGGGCCGGACGCGAGAGATCGCTGCCGCCGATCGCTTCCACGAGGACACGGCGATGCTCCGCCCGGGTGGCAAGGGCGGATCCAGCTTTGGTGCCAGGGGGGGGGGGTCACATAGGTAGTCGTGGTCAAGTCACAAGAAGTTATAATTAAATTTTTACAATCATACATAAAAGTAAAAAGTAGGTATTTTATTAATGTATGTATAGTCTGGCAAAAACGGCAACTAAAAGGGTATTGACCAACTTCTATGGGACTTTGGCCACTTATAAACAAACAGTTCAGCTAATAACACAGGCCTACAAATTTTTAACCCAGAGACTAGACTTATCGTACCCGAGGGATTTTGATGCGCTGAATCCGAATCCGTGTTCAGAATGGCTCCTATACGTCTGGTTTTCGAGATATCTTAACCTAAAAGTGCAAAAAACGCGTTTTTTCAGTTTTTGTGGTTACGTGACAGAAGGAAATGAATGATTATCAAAAAACGTTGTATGGCAATTGAAAGTATGTACCACCCTTTCCCTTTTAAACCTATTTGGATTTTTTCAAATATCTTTTTTTTCACCAAAATATCGCTATTTGAAATTTTACACTTTAGCGTATCAAACCAACCACAAAAACAAAAAAACGAAAAAATTCTGCCCGAGACCAGACCATGTTGATCTTGTGTTTTTGGGGTCGCTGATTCCGAATCCAAATTGTTTAAAGAAAAATAAGTGATTAAACTTACTGTTTCGAGGGTCAGGTGGGTTAGCCTGCTTATGGTTTGGTAGGGGTAGTTTTTAAGGGTTGTTTTTTGAGCTTACGGAAAATTCTGACCTTATAGGGTGAATTGGACCTCGGATTCGGAATCAGCGACCCCAATAAACACAAGATCAACATGGTCTGGTCTCGGGCAGAATTTTTTCGATTTTTTTTTGTTTGTGGTTGGGTTCATATGCTTAAGTGTAAAATTTCAAAAAGCGATATTTTGTTGAAAAAAAAAAGATATTTGATCAAATCTAAATAGGTTTAAAAGGGACAGGGCGGTACTTTCAATTGACATACAACGTTTTTTGCTAGACATTTTTTTCCTTCTGTCACGTAACCTCAAAAACTGCAAAAAAACGCGTTTTTGCTCTTTTAGGTTAGGATATCTCGAAAACCAGACGTATAGGAGCAATTCTGAGCGCAGATTCGGATTCAGCGCATCAAAATCCTTCGGTGATGTTAGGTCTAGTCGCTGGGTCTGGACTTGTGTTAAATTTTGTCGGCCTGTGTAATATATGATTGACTAGCTTTTGCCAGCGGCTTCGCCCGCGTGGAGGTCGGAAAATATTCCGCGGGAACGTACTATCGGGATAAAAAGTAGCCTATGTCCTTTCTCAGGCTCTAAACTATCTGTGTACCAAATTTCATTGAAAATTTCATTGAAATCGGTTCGTTTTTTTTTGCACTCTTAATTTTGACAATTAACACAACACTTTTAAAAGACTGTGTTGCCAAAAAAACAAAAGATAATTGTATCGATACCTTTGGAATCGATTATTGTTTAATAGTTCTTCAGGTATAATGCACTCTTCAATTTATCATTTTTAAGTCTTTAATCATTTATATCGTATATTAGTACTTTTTAATATTATGATTAAATGAAAACTGCGTTAAATATAGTGGAGAGATTACCCTACACTTTAAATCGATTTGATTTTATTGTTTATGCAGTTTTTTTTTGGCAACACTAAAAACAAATTCAAAGCCAAAGTGTATGAATAAGTCATACAAAGTTTATTAGCATCAGATATTTACTAAAATAGAATTAAAATTATTGGTAAATTACATTTTTGTAAAGCAGCGAGTTTAAAAACCGGCCAAGTGCGAGGCGGACTCGCGCACCGAGGGTTCCGTACAAACCTGTAGGTATTCTCGGTTTATGCATAAGGTTTATGTTTATGAAATTAAATGTTTTTTTTTTTATATTTTAGTTGATTGAATGAAACGTAAATTGCGGTTTACGATTTATGACGTATTAAAAAAAAACTACTTACTAGATCTCGTTCAAACCAATTTCCGGTGGAAGTTTACATGGTTAAGTACATCATATATTTTTTTAGTTTTATCATTCTCTTATTTAAGAAGTTACGGGAAAAATCTGTGTCCCCCCGACACAGATTTTTTTAGGTTTCAGTTCTAATTATGGGGAACCCCAAAATGCATTGTTTTTTTTTATTTTGTGTGAAAATCTTAATGCGGTTCACAGAATACATCTACTTACCAAGTTTCAACAGCATAACTCTTATAGTTTCGGAAAAAAGTGGCTGTGACATACGGACGGACAGACAGACATGACGAATCTATAAGGGTTCCGTTTTTTGCCATTTGGCAACGGAACCCTAAAAATGGCCAAGTCTGGGCAATTCCCTTTGTTTGGGAGTTCACCACTGTTCTTTTCGATGCGTTCGTTCCCGAATAATGCGTTTGCCATCATACAAAATATTAATTTATAATAAATTGATTAAATATAAAGGTATTTACATAAAATCTATATTGTGACAAAAAATATATCCTTACTTAAAACCATTACCTACGTTTAACAATTTTAAATAGTGGTCCACGGTGGACCCAGCCCAGGGGGGGTCATGACCCCCATGACCCACCCCCTGGATCCGCCCTTGCCGGGTGGGGCACACGTCCACCGTAAGCTCCACCGTGTTCTTCAGGCGCTCCACACAGTGGTAGCACCCAGGCGTTTCTTCCTGCCTTATGCTGAACTTCTTTCACGAGATGAGTGTTTAACAGAGTATAATTTTACCTCCTGTCCACGGATCGCGAAGTCCATTACTGAATACAATATTCGAAGCTGCCTGGAGCCTGTTGCCTCCATACTCCAGCCTCGCCATAGCTTCTCGAGGGTACACGTTATACTTCTTGTGGCACGCCTCCGAGAAGGTCGTGAAGTTCCAAGGTTCTGGCTCAAACATATCATTCTTGCCGTTAGCACACATCGGCATCACCATCTCTGTGCAGGCCTTTGAAAAGAGTAAAACATGTTTTAGTCTGGATGCTTTGGGGATTGAAATAGACATTGGTACTTAAAAATAAAGTTACCTGATAATCCCATCCACTAGCATCTAAGTTGCCGTAGTCATCTCCTTTCTGATAATCAACGCACTTATTTTTCTTTTCGTAATTTGAAAATATATCTATTACTTTTCCAATAGCCTGTAATCAAAGATTTTTCATTAGAGCTTGCACGGTTTCATAGTTGACTTTATAAGCAATTTGAGAGTAGGACCCATACCTGTAATAGTTTATCACCAGACAAAGTCTCATTAAGGTACTGACAGACGACCCTTACGGGTTCTGCAGGCAGCGGCATCAGGAAGTCTGAGGAAAACGGATAGTTCACCATGGCCAGCGTAGAGTACATGGACTCAAGGAAATCTATCAGCACTTTCAAGTCTGTGGCGTTTTTGAGAGGTGTGCAGAGGTTGAAGGTTTTATGCAGGAACTCTGAGCCGTTGGCGGTGGAGGAGTAGTTTCTGAAATGGTAAATGAAAATTAACGATCATTTTATGGTTGCCACTGCTGTAAACAAGATGTGAATTTGTAGCAGAGGGGTAATTGCGTAACACAATAACACTAGGAATGACTTTCGCTTTGATAATTCAACAAAATTCATTGCATTATTTACTTTATTCAGCAGACAAATTCTTCGAACTTATGAAGTAATGGATTAGCAATATCCATCAAAATTATTAAGATTACGACTATCTAATAGCGTGTTACGCATTAAGGGTGCACGTCTGCCAGGGTCACGAGATTTTTTCGAAAGAGATACCGTGGCCCTGGCATATGGGCAATCTGAAGGAACACGGGTGGGTTTTAGTTAGTCTGACACGCCCTTCCGCTCTACCGTAGAGCGGAAGAAGTCATTTGATGATTTCCCACCCACAAAAAAAAGGGTGCACGTCAAATAATTATTAAACTGGTTACTACTAAAGCTGGGTTCCCACGGTGCGTGATTCTGCGGATCATCACGTACAGCCGACGACCACGGACGGCAACGCACACGGACAGGGCTCCTTCTCGTAAGCTAGCTTCCCACGGTCCGTGATATCGCGGACGGACGCGGACCATCACGCACGACGCACCGTGGGAAGGGTCTCGTCTGTGGTAGTACAGCACGTCTGTGGCGGTGCGCCGGTATCCGTCGCGAGGCGGTAACTTCAAAGGTGCAGTGCGACGCGATCCGAGCGCGTACGACGCGGTCCGAACGCGTCCGTGGTAGCACAAACGACGACAGGTCAGAACTTGTCTGTTCGCTGACACGAGTAGTGGTGTTGTGTGTAGTTGGTTGCGAAGAAATGGAGTGGACAAACGAACTTATTTTTGAATTTTTGAATCTTTATCAAAATGAACCAACTTTATGGAATTCTACGGCGCCGGAACATAAGAACAAAACTGATGCATACGATGCATGGAACCGGATAAAAACCCAATTAAAGGATGGTACTATTTCAGTTAAGGATTTAAAAAGGAAGCGAGACAATTTAATGGCGACGTACAGAAGACAAAGAACGAAAGTAAGAGAATCTATGGGAACTGGAAGTGGGGCTGACGATGTTTACAAGCCTGAGTGGCCTTTTTATGACATAATGGCTACTTTTTGGATGTTATCTATAAAGCAAAAAAAACGAAGAGTTCTGAGGTAAGTAAATATTTATTTGGTAAGTAATTAAATTTAATTAGAGAACATAGTATACTTATGTATATGTACCTACAAATACCAATCTTCTTCTTTTGTCATCACTCAAGTTGGACATGTACTTACATAGGTATTATAAAAGGTAATTTTTAATCATAATTATTTTGCCACGCTACAGCGCCATCTGTTATAAAATATTCTGCAAATGTATCTCTTATTGCCTTAGCTGATAGAGGTGCTCTTATTGGTATATTCCTCAGAGATAACAAAGAAGTATGTCCTTCAGGATCATTTCGCCACGAGCCTGGGCGCACTTCGCCTTCATTTTCAGTATCAAAAGTACCGGGTGGATTGTATAACGCTCGGGATTGTTTAGATCGCCTCAAAAAGTTGTGCAATAAACAACATGTCATTATGATATCGGTTACTTTCTGTGGTTCTAATAGAAGCGGTTTCTTTAGTACTCTAAAAATAGCCGACAAGATGCCAAAAACATTCTCTACTATTCTCCGAGCACGCGACAAACGATAATTGAAAATTCGTTCTTTTGTCCCCTTAGCGTGGAGACCAGGTTACGGCTTCAAAATGTTTTCTGTGAGAGCAAATGCACTATCTGCCACAAAAACGTAGGGAAGTCGTTCCTCTCTGAAGGGCAAACTCATTGATGCAGGCAAATTTAGTTCATTTCTAGATTTTTTTTTATACAATTCTGTGTTTCTGTACACACCGCCATCACTTATTCTACCTTGACATCCGCAATCCACAAATATGAAATTATAGTCAGCATCAACCAAAGCTAGGAGTACAATGCTAAAAGTTCCGTGATAATTGATATATTCTGAACCACTGTGATAAGGGCATTGTATAAGGACGTGTTTCCCGTCAATCGCGCCAAGGCAATGTGGAAAATTCCATGTTATGTTGAAATTATCTTCAATTTTTAACCATTCTGCTGCCGTCCGAGGTAACTGAAATAAAAATAGTAGATTAGATTTGTATTGGTTTTACAGGATCCACTGTACTCGGAGGAGATCGAAGAAGAACATGATAATGATACAACGGAACAACCGGCAACAACGGCGCAACCGACAACATTTAAAACACCTAAAACATTAGAAAAAAATAAATCGAAAAGAAGTCGATCAAACGAGAGTGATGAATTGAAGAAACGCAGCGAGGAAGCTTATAAAATATATTAATATATTATGAAACAAATGTCGAAGACTGAGTCTGACACAAGTTTACTATATTGCAATTTACTGTGTAAATTAAGAGGTTTACAGGAAAGTACAAGAGACATCGCCATGATGGAAATAGATAAAATAATTTATACTCTTAAACAACAAGACAATCAAGCAAGGAATTTCCCAAACTCAGTTTACCAAAACATGACTTTACCTATTAGCCAACAACTTTACAATTCACAACCATCTCCACAATATCAAGTTTCACTGCAATCCCCAGGTTCCTGCCGGGGTCGCGTGATTGTTCGAAAGAGATACCGTGACCCTGGCACATGGGCAACTGATGGAACACGGGTGGGTTTTAGTCAGTAAAAGTCTGACACGCCCTCCCGCTCCGCCCAGAGCGGGAGAAGTCATTTGATGATTTCCCATCCTGAAAAAAAAAAAAAAATCCCCAGGTTACTCTCATTCATTCAACTCACAACCATCCCCAGGTAACCCTCATTCATCGAACTCACTACCAACCCCACAATATCAAGTATCACTGCCATCCCCAGGTTACTCTCATTTATCTAACTCACAACCATCCCCAGGTAACTCTCATTCATCCAACTCACTACCATCCCCACAATATCAAGTATCACTGCCATCCCCAGGTTACTCTCATTTATCTAACTCACAACCATCCCCAGGTAACCCTCATTCATCCAATTCACTACCATCCCCACAATATCAAGTATCACTGCCATCCCCAGGTTACTCTCATTTATCTAACTCACAACCATCCCCAGGTAACCCTCATTCATCCAACTCACTGCCATCCCCAGGTTACTCTCATTCAACTAACTCACAATCATCTCCACTACATCAAGTCTCACTGCTAACCCCAGGCGAAGTCCACTCATCCAGCCCACAACCATCCCCAGGTAACCCTCCATCGTCCAACTCACAATGTCAATTTTCAGTACCACCCCCAGGCAACGTCCACTCATCCAACCCACAACCACCCCCACAGCATCAACACTCACTGCCGCAAGGTTTACAGTTGAAACAATATTACGAGAATACCATTTTTCATTAGATCTTTGTACTATTTTACTACATTATAATAAATAATTGATTCTCACATTTAATTACTTTACTTACTTTTATTTCTCCGTTTAATTCTACCATCAAGGCTTTGCAAACGTCATCGACACATCTTGAAATTGTTTGTACGGAGACTTTAAAAAGATAACTAAGGCTTGTGTAGCTATCTCCAGATGCCAAAAATCTGAGTGCAATTGCAAACCGTTCTTGAACAGGAATACATTTTCGCATGTTGGTATCATTCCTTGATATAACTGGACCAATTTTATTCAGAAGGTATTCGAAATCACTTGAAGTCATCCTACAAAAATTGAAGAATGTGTTGCTTGGTTCTTCTTGGATATCAATGAGCATATCAGTACAGTTATATCTGAAAAAAAAAAATGTACCCACTAAAATATTCCCAAAATATGGGACTACTTTAATGGGGAATGATTCGGAACAACTTAAGTATCATATTATGATAAGTTTTTCAGAATCATTCCTCATGATCCCACCGGTAGGATCACAGGACGGGGAATATTTTATGTCATTCGTTAATTTTCTACTGTGATCAAAACAGAAAATAAAATTAGATATTTAGGTAGACTTACCTTAAACGACTTTTGTTGTATGCTGATATCCACCAGCGTCGTGGTTTCTTTTTATTTTTACGAGATTGCACAATTTGGTAATTGTTAATTAATACCACAGCCGCAGCTGCAGCGACGATACGTTCTCTTTCACTTTGCATTTTGAAATGAAGCTATCAAAAGATCTACACAGACCGACACGCACCGTTGGAAGAGCCCTGTCTGTGTCCGTTGCCGTCCGTGGTCGTCGGCTGTGCGAGATGATCCGCAGAATCACGCACCGTGGGAACCCAGCTGTACGCGCTCGGATCGCGTCGTACCGCACCTTTGAAGTTACCGCCTCGCGACGGATACCGCGGCACCGCCACAGACGTCCTGTCCTACCACGGACGAGACCCTTCCCACGGTGCGTCGTGCGTGATGGTCCGCGTCCGTCCGCGATATCACGGACCGTGGGAAGCTAGCTTAAGGCATGCAAAAACCGGGTTGTTTACAAAAACCGTTTTTTTTTGGGTTTTTTGTTTACAAAACCGGTGAAACCGGTTAAATCGGGTTTTTCGGGTTTTTTAATTTTTGTTAAATAAATGAAAAATATGTCTGTAAAGAAATGAAAATGTTGAAGTCTAATCAAAATATGTATTCTTTATGGACTGAAATAAGCTACAACTACTAACAAGCAATACAAAAAGTTTCTTTTCGTTATACATAACAGAATAATAATCATAAAGCTTATTATTTTGGAAAATAACATATTCTTAAAAAATTAAGGTATCTAACATACACAATTAGGAACATTTGGTAGGTAGACAAAGGCCTAAAATAACAGAATATTAAATAACAATTTAACTGTCATAAAATACAAACAGGCAAAATCAACAGTACGTAAAATGAGATCAAAATAATTGTCGAAATATCGCATAAAATGGAAGTCTTATTCCTAATAAACCAAAACAAAATACATCAGACATTCTTATAGATACTATTATTAATTTATTAATTTTAAATTAAAATTACACAGCTTAATCAAATTACTATTTTTTACTTTGATAAAATTACCATAATTATATGACCATATATTTCTTACTTTGATAGGATACAATTGCATCGAGTCATCATTTAGAGTACTACGGATTTATTACATACTAGCTTCTGTCCGCGACTTCGTCCGCGTCAAATGTTTGCTCCCGTCGCATCGAATTGCCTGCCCGTTTTCGTACATTTTTCATTGCTGCTCCGCTTTTTTAGATTGTAGCGTGATGTTATATAGCCTATAGCGTTTCTCAGTAAATAGGCTACCCAACACAAAAAGATTTTTTCAATTCGAACCTGTAGTTTCTGAGATACACGCGTTCAACCAAACAAACAAACTCTTCAGCTTTATAATATTAGTATAGATAGTAAAGATGAGACCTGCTGATAAAAAGGCTCTCTCTGATTCCACACTTGTTGGAGGTATAGATTCCAAAGCTTTATATACTTTTATTAAGTGCTCTCCTATTTTTCCTCCACCGTCGTAAAGTGCCATCTCCACCCTTATTTTAGTTTCTAAATCAAGTTCTGTAGATGAGCTTGCACCAGAGGTATGTTGTTTGAGCGTCTTCTTTATTTCGTGTCCTTCGAGTTGTTCCTTGATGTTCCATGACACATTTACTACTGTATAGCCTCCTGAGACCCCTGGTACCACCAGTGATACATTTAGTTAAAAAAATATTTCCACGCCGTCTATCGGAACTCGTTTAAGCTTTTTTGTAGAATGGTTAGCATAGATATCCTTTATATTTCTAGTCACTGACCATTTCTCTAGCTGTCAAATTACATCGATTGCAGTCAGTTTAAAATCGAACATTTTGCCGTTACCGACATGTCGACTTTACGTAAAGGTAAATATTTATTTTAATTAGTTATTTGGTGTTGTTTTTTTAAATTAAATAATATTATACGTATATTTTGTATTGTGATTTTAAAAATGTTTCATTGATTAAATTTTCCTTCTAAAATAATTTGTTTTAATACCAGTTTTGAACCCAAGGTATCATTGGTCCGGGGTCGCGTGATTGTTCGAAAGAGATACCGTGACCCTGGCACATGGGCAACTGATGGAACACGGTCAGTAAAAGTCTGACACGCCCTCCCGCTCCGCCCAGAGCGGGAGAAGTCATATTTCCCATCCTGAAAAAAAAAAAAAAAAAAAAAAAAAAAAAGGTATCATTGGTGATACCCTCCCTTACGCTAAATGGGGTTGGGGTAGATTTATTTTATTTGATGTTTATTTATCTCTGTGTTATAGTAAGCCATAAAAATAACTTCCATCAATTAAATATTCGAAAATACGTCCCGGGTCTCAGGAGGATAGTCTAAGTTTTTCTGAGTTGTAGTTGCCGTCGGTTTAGTAGTCGAAAAATGAGTATTTATAATGTTAACCGAAAAAACCGAAAACTCCGGTTTAGATATCCTAAAAAACCCGGTTTTTAAATCAGTCGGTTATCCGGTTTTTTTTCGGTTATCCGGGTATCCGGTTTGCATACCCTAGTTACTACCTGCTTACGTAACTGTTTCGTGAAGATGTTGTTCGCAATATTTAGGGTGTTAGGCATGGGTGTCTGGACTGGTGTAAATTCCTGCAGCCACCTGCATAGCTGGTTGAAGGGGATGGGCACGATGGGCTCAGGGCCGCAGACTGACGCGCTGGATGCCTTTCTGGCCAGTTCGTCAACAGCGTCATTGCCTAGTGATCCACTGTGTCCTTTTATCCATTGCAGTGTCACTTTGTTGCGATTAGAAACTGTTACCAGTTCTAATGCGTTGTGACATTTTAGTGTAAGATTCGAGTTTATGTATCGTTTGGCTAGGGATTGGAGGACTGACGCGCTGTCGGAGAGTATGCGCCAGCTCTTTGAGACGCGCGTAGTGTTCCACGCGCACCTCAAAGAGATGTCAGCAATACTGAAGGGGTCTGCTAGGATCGGTGCCTGCCAGGGTCGCGATATTCGTTCGAAAGAGTTACCGTGGCGCTGGTATATGGGCAACTGAAGGAACATGGGTGGGTTTTAGTCAGTAAAAGTCACGCCCTTCCGCTCCACCCAAGAGCGGGAGACGTCATGGGAAATCAT
The DNA here is from genome assembly GCA_932294355.1 of Aporophyla lueneburgensis. Taxonomy (NCBI): domain Eukaryota; kingdom Metazoa; phylum Arthropoda; class Insecta; order Lepidoptera; family Noctuidae; genus Aporophyla; species Aporophyla lueneburgensis. Next base: position 32,422,245 of record OW028739.1, on the reverse strand, counting down.
CAATTTCCCACCCAAAAAGAAAGGGCGAGGTTTAACTGGGTTCGCAGTACATTGCGCGAAATAACAAAGTTTTTTTTCATACCTGAAGAAAAAGTAGTTTCTCAGCAATAATTTTTGCGCTAAGCTATTTTGTTAGATGTACAGTATGCGTAGTTGACGGCTATGTGATGTGTCTTTTTACACCCTGTATGTACGTAGATCAATATTATTAATCACTAGCTTTTGCCCGCGGCTTCACCCGCGGGGATGTTGGAAATTAACGCTGTTTTTTTTTCTATATAAAATATTTTTCCAAAAATTAAAGTAGCCAAAGTTACTCCTTATTACATCAGCTACCTGCCAATAATATTCCCGTCAAAATCGATCCAGCCATTTTAGTGATTAGTGGAACAAACACACAGACAGACAGACAAAAATTTAAAAAAATGTTGTTTAGGTATATGTACCGTGTATACATTCATATACAATACACTTAGTAAAAAGTGGTTATCATAATATTACAAACAGACACTCCAATTTTATTTATTTTTATATATAGATGTATAGATGATAATATACTAATATTATAAAGCTGAAGAGTTTATTTGTTTGTTTGATTGAACGCGCTAATCTCAGGAACTACTGGTCCGAATTGAAAAATTATTTTTATGATGGGTAGCTTATTTATCGAAGGAGGCTATAGGCTATACAAGATATTAGTGTAAATACTGTTATCCTTGAAACCAGTGATTTGGTTTCGTTAATAGAACGTAAAATCAATGAAAAAAAAAACAACTTTTTTTTTAAAGAAAATCTGCTTTTTTCCACAAGAACATTTCACCCTATGCGCGAGGGCAATAAACTTCGGGAACCACGCCGCGTTGCACGACGCCGACGCACGGGTCGCGACCCCAGTCAGTCAGCTGTCAGTCTCGCTGTGGTCTCGCTAGCGATCGCACGTAACGCCGCGTCGTAGCGTGTCTCATTTCTCGCGCGTGAATTGAGTGTGTTACAATGTCTTACACAAATGAACAGTGAACCGAAATGGTTCGGCTTTACGCCATTGCGGGTAATAATCCGAACGGGGCGCGTAGGATGTACGCAGATTTGTTCCCTGGACAACCTGAAACGATGTTGGCGGCGACACAAAGGCTGCGTAGGTACCTACGGCCAGTTCACTGTGCCGGCGGTTCAATTTTCAATGTTTCCCACTGGACACTATGGACAATTCTCCTCATCGTCGCCTAACAACCCGTATATCATGTTCGGTACATTTCTTCTTTTAAATGTAGCTTTTTAATATAACATATCTAGACACGCGGCAGCGTGTCAAGCCAAGTTCAAGTAACAGAACTGGCGAGCAGCACCGTGTGTAATATTACACGAACCATTTGGAGCCACTTTTGACCCCCTCATAACTCAAAAACTGTTTCATATAAACGTGTCAAATTTGGCTCTTATAGTGAGACTTGCAAGATACATGTTTAGTCCCGATCTATTTGTTTATTATCTGTGCGCCTAACGGAATGCGCGTGTAACAGAGTGAGAACTGACTTGTCAATTTGACGTTGACACTTGACAGCTCTTGTTAATTTTGCCGCTAAATAGCCCCGTCGCCTGTTGGAACCCCGCGACGCGTTTGTTGAAATTAATCCTTTTAAATCGATCCGTTTGTGACAATTAGTCGTGATCCAATTGTATTAATTGTAATAACCCCTATCTTGACGTAATATTACGGGTTACGTTTGTTAAAACTGAAGTTCTTGTAAAGGGATGGCGGTCCAAATTGCGCGTCCGACCCTGTTGTAAAGTAATCCCTTAATCCCTGAGAACCGGTCGTTTTGTGGACAATCTGTCATGACCCGATGGTTAAGTGTTAGTGACGCTGTTGGGAACGAGTGATTTGAAGACCGCATGCTGTGATTGCCTCCAGCTTGTTGCAGCGGATTCCAACCTGAAGAATACTCGTAACGTCACAACACAATACAGATACACTCACTTACATACATAACTCCAGGTTGGCACCAGAGCAGTGTACTTCAACCATGAGGTAAGTTGTTTTGTTGTATGGTAGGTGAGTTGTTCTCTTATATATTGTCTGCTCCGCGTACGGCGGACAGTACGCTAGCCACTCTTGTCTCTAGAGCCCCACGATTATCACACTTCCACTGCGCATTGAAATCCTATGGTAGGGGTCTAGTCTAGTCTGGCAGCGTACAATACATATGTGCTCCAAATTTCATAAACATATCTCAAACGGCTATTTAGATATTAACGTCCAAAAATCTTCATTTTTATCACTGACTGACCTATAGATCAAAACTCTAACCCAGTTCCAGATGACCTAGAAAGTTAAAATTTGGCACGCAGATAGGTAATTAGGTGAATACAAAGGAATAAATCAGAAACTGGTAATTTTTTATCATTTTATCATAATTTTTCACTTAATTGATTCTATTAGGAACACTTATAACAAAAACCATTTGGTATTAATTTTGGTATAAATAAATACCTACTAATAATTTATGTACAAAAAGTAATGATATCCCATCAAAAACATAAATGTGAAATGAGAGCCAAGTTCAATTTTATGATATATGCCTTGGTTGTTGACTTCAACGACAAAAGAAGTGAGATCTAAATGGGTGCCAAGTTCAATGGTCAGTCCTGACTTGGCTAGTTTTCATATATGAATTATATTATAGCCTTCGCAAGTTCTATACCTGTTAATTTTCGGTTACTATTTTATTATTCCGAAAATTTGGCTTGCTGGTAGAAACTAGCCATCGAACATAATAATTCGTATATGAGAACTAGCCAAATCAGGACTGACCATTGAACTTGGCACCCATTTAGATCTCACTTCTTTTGTCGTTGAAGTCAACAACCAAGGCATATATCATAAAATTGAACTTGGCTCTCATTTCACATTTATGTTTTTGATGGGATTAATTTCACGCTATACAGAGCTTTTTGAATTTGTATCTTTGTTTTTCCTTGTTAACATTAGATTATGTAACTGTAAATCACACTAGATTAAGTTATATCGATTTTGTCTTTTAACAGCTAGCTATTTTGTAAAATAATCTGTGGATAACGTTGTTAGTAGTGTATATGCTACGCCTATAGACTAAGTGTTGTTTTCATTTTATGTATACTGCTGTTTGCTGTCCCTAATAAAATAAAATAAATATATAAATAAACATCCATATCATTTCAGCCGGTCCAAGAACTAAATGATAAAGATCGCACACCACGGATGGTATTTTCGCAGTGGCTTTTCAATAACCTCGATAACATTTCCATTTTGTTTACGGACGAAGCAATGTTTACGAGGGCGGGATTTACAATGCTCATAATGAACATTACTGGAGTCAGGTAAATGAACACCGAATACAGGAAAATAATTTTCAACATCGTTTTTCCGTAAACGTGTGGGCGGGAATGTTGGACGGAACCCATTTTGAACACGTGTTGAGGTTAACCTCTAAGTCCCTGAGATACCACATTTGGTATCAGACACAATGGTTTTTAATTGTGTCTGTAATTACGGTAATTGACTGGTTATACGTCGGTAAGTGTTGATATTTTATTAAATCAGACAAATTTAATTTAATTTTTAATTGAACTGTACATGAAATTGTGATTAACTTTTTAAATACGCCAAAAGTACGTACCCAATGGAATGGTTTATTAAAAAAAAAAATGTTTTCAAATCATTTAGAATCCAAAGCCATTTCGAATCAAATTTACATTTAGACTCGTCACGCAAAACCTAAGGTAGGTATTTGTCCTAAGCCAGGAAACGTATGATGGGAAAGTTACATCACAGGTAATGTGTATTTATGTGTTGTTTGGGTGGCAGGACGGCCGGCGATCGTTGTGGTGATTACGTCACTCATGCGCATATCCATGAATTTGCTGGCGGTGTGGGATAAAATCCGTTCTAAACCTTTTTAGGAAAATACTTTTTTTATTTTTTTAACTCGCTCTGTTATTTTATATTTAAGTCAAATTACCCATGGGTTAAGTGACAACGGTGTTTACCCTTACATCCTATATAACATTACGCTATAACCAAGAGGAGCGGAGCAGTAATGAAAAATGTTGCAAAAACGGGTAAAATCGCATGGGTGGGTGATTCGACGCGCCGGGAAGGGTCGGGGGAACAAGAAATTTAAAGCGAACGAAGTCGCGGGCAGAAGCTAATAGATAATAATAATAAACATAAGTAAACGAGTCACGGTTGTTTTATTTCTCAGGAAGTCCCACTGATCAAGTATGTGTTTCTTTTTACTTGTGGTACTTTTTGGGTACAGTTTTTTGGTGTAATTCTATTTTATGAGTAATAGTTAAACGATAAAATATTATAGAACACCCGCCATCTTGATATCAATATGGCGGGTGTACCTTAATTCCGAAATGATTTTGTTCTGATGGTGGTACACAATTTTTGGAGCTAGGTACAAAATAGTACTTCTTAGGTACATTTTTTTGGTAATTGGTATAATTTAATTCGCTATGGAACACCCGCCATGTTTTATTTCTCAAGAACTATCCCACTGATTAAGTGTATGTTTCTTTTTACTTGAGGTACTTTTTAGGTAGGTACAATTTTTTGGTGTAATTATATTTTATGAGTAATGGATAAATAATAAAATATTATAGAACACCCGCCATCTTGATGTCAATATGGCAGGTGTACCTTAATTTTGAAATAATTTCGTTCTGAAGGAGGTACAGATTTTTTAGAGCTAGGTACAAAATAGTACGTTTTTGGTACATTTTTTTGGTAATTGGTATAATTTGATTCGCTATGGTACACCCGCCATTGTGACTCTCACACAGTATCTCTTTGATTTATCTACTGTTTGCTCGGTATTTATCATAATCTCATTAATTGTGTATCCATTGGCCCTCATTTCATTGCTCATTCGGTAAACACCATTTTGGGCAAACAGAATAAACTGACATTGACATGACTCTGTGGCTCATGAACTCCATGTTGCAACTGGTAAGGTTGAGACTATATCTGTGCCAACCACCCCGTTAAACGACGGAGTCGGCACTACCGGGGTCGATGCCCTTTATATAATAATAGCTTTTGTCAGCAGATTCACACGCGTGGAGGTCGGAAATCATCCCCCGGGAACGTACTACCGGGATAAAAAGTATCCTATATTTTTATACAAGATATAAACCTAATTGGAAATTATATGTTCGAGCCGTTTGGGGTTGAAACTCTAGGGCCATGGGGTCCGAGTGCCCACATAATATACCGAGACATTGCCAAGCGGCTGGTGCAACTATCTGTGTGCCAAATTTCCTCTATATTCGTTCGGCCGTTTTTGCGTGATTAAGTATCAAACCTTCAAACATATCTGAAAACTTTCACATTTATGATATTAGTAGGATGGTAGTTTCATTGGCAGAGCTCTTACTACTTACCTAATAACGCTCCAAGATTTCCTGATGTTAGAAGAACAGTTGGTGTCAACAGTCCTGAAGCTGGAAGTCACGAGCCTGTTGAAAACTCCGCAGGGAGCCATGCCGGTGAACATGTGCACGGGGGCGGAGGCCGCGATGGCACCGTTGACAATGTGAGGGTACTTTATGCGGAAGTAGGCTGCTAGCATGCCACCGTATGAACCTGGAGTAGGAAATCAATGAAGGTATAAGTACCGCAGTACCTACTACTATCCGAAAGCAATGATGGCACCGTTTGACGCGGATGTTTTTTTGCCGCAAGAGGTTAGGATTGGTCAGCACTGTTGTCATATTTAAAGTAGTATCAAAAAGCGGCTACTAATCTATCTTTAAAGCCTTTCTTCTTATAAGTTGCTTGGTATGTTGTTTTAAGGAAATAAGATAATTCTATGGTAAGGAACCGTTTCGATGATCATCTAATGAACCCAAACCCAAACTTATTTTGTCTACTGCCCACTTTGAGAATAAATTAATTTTTAGCGCCCCCATTTTAATAATAATCGCCTCCCGAAGCCGCTACACAACGCCCCCATTTTTTTTCTGAGTCTCTTACTTCTCTTACTTTAGGCGTGCAGCGCCCACAAGGGGGCGTTATCACCCACTTTGGGAAAGGCTGATCTAATTAATTGAATTTATCAAATTAAAGATTGTGCCAAAATCTATATAAAGAAGAGATAGTTTTTGCGATTAATTAAGCTTAACATAATGATGATTAGAGCTTATTGTTATTTTTCAAAAAATATCTTTGAATAATAGGATAGGGACACTAAACTGTCCGATGCATAGCTATTGTTTTCAAACAATAGCGTATTAAATTACAGTTATGTCATGAGTCTTAATTAATTTGCTACCTAAAAGGTATAATGAACTTATAATCGATCACGATATTATGTACTTATCTAATTAATCTAGAAGTAACGATGAGTGTTATAATCATGGCTAACAAAACTGGCTGGGCATGATAATTGGCTACTACAATAATTAGTGTAAAAGTTTTTAGTTATGCGTAGACCTGTCAACAAATACCCTTTGCTCCTAACAAAATAGACAATGGTCAGCAAATCTGCAGTCTACGTGGCTTACCTAACCGATTCGATTTTTTTTTTGGGGTTTTAGAATCATGGCCTGAATCCACGGTAAACGTTTTCGCTACTGTGGCCTTTAATAGCGTGTCGATTACAGTCCTCGATTTTGATATCATTCATAACTTATTTGCAAGCGACAGCCGGTCTTCATCCTAAAAATGTATAATGTCATACAATATAGCTTTCAACTCACCTCCAAATGCTATGACGGGATATCTAGGCTTGATGGCGTCGCCCTGGAGGTAGTTGATGAGTTCTGCGTAGTCGGCCAGCGCTTGCGCCGATGACAGGTACCCGATGTGGTCATTGTCCAAGGACTTATTGCCGAAAGGCATTGACGCTCCATAGTATCTGTAAAGTTTCGATATTTACGTGAATGATGTGGATAGAGAAGTCAGATGGCTTATGGCGGAACACCTAGATCTAAGTTGTTCTTTATTATACATTACTTAACATCACGCCTTGATTCTCAGAAGAATTGGTCTGAGGTGTATCTATAGTATACACTAACATTTCGCCAGTTATGTTAAAGTCCCATGTAATAAGGGGCGATTGTCACCAATCGGGCAAATCCAGACTCCGAGCTGCTACTGAGAAATTACTGAGAGAAAAACCCAATAATACTTTGCCCGAAATGTAAATCGAACCCAAGACCTCATGCTCAGCAGTAGCGCTTGCGACTACGAGACCATCGACTCACGCAGCTTGACTCGTCAGATTTATTATACAATACCTGATATGCACAGTGTTAGGGAGATTAACGCGAAAACTAGCTGTTACCATGAATTCAACATATAAATAGACTCCCCATTCTAGATACCCCAGACGTAGACACCTTTTTTCGTCGGTTAATATAAAAAATTCTGCTGTTCCTTATAAAGTGCCGCAATTTCGACGCGGTCAAATGTTTTGAATTGCTTTTTTTTTTAATAAATCATAGAAGTGCTGAATTCATGGTAACAGTTTCTCTGTCTATGCCCTATAAAAGTTAGAAAAAGAAATGAATTTAATGAGTTGACTGGCGGCCGCATATAGGTACCTAATATGCTCAAAAAGAAAAAAAAAACCTTTCTGGCGGTTTGTAATGAACTTCTCTATAATCATGGAGGGGAGAGAAGGTAATAAATGATTGTATTCAAGTTACAATGTGTACTAACCTATGCTCAGCGAACACAAGTTTCGCTCTGAACTGTTCTGCGATCTCCCACATGAAGCCAGTGTGCTTGGCAAACACTTCTATTTGTCCCTGAAAATTATAAGAAAAATCATTATGATATGGAGATAAAATCTAATGGTAAACTCACGCCCTTTTCTGCACCGTTGTCTATGCATCTTACCACCATACTGCGATCGCCAACCCGCTTGCCAAGCGTGGCGATTATAGAAAACCCCCTAAATTGGGGGAGGCTTACGTCTAGCAGGGGATGTCTTTTGGTTGAAATGATGATGATGAGGTAGGTGTAAGTAGGTACGTCTTTTCTTTCAACTCCATCACAGGAGAATTTTGACACGACACCTAAATTGGATTTACATACACACCACACATAGATTATGTTGATATACATAACCAATTATATTGATTGTAACAGGTTATTTACATATCAAAGTTTAATTACTGATAATACGATATTCTGTAACTTGAATCCTTGATATGAATGTTATGTAACTACACAAATATTTACTAAATAATTGCATTGTTAGGGTTCCGTTGCCAAATGGCAAAAAACGGAACCCTTATAGATTCGTCATGTCTGTCTGTCTGTCTGTCTGTCTGTCTGTCCGTCCGTCCGTATGTCACAGCCACTTTTTTTCGAAACTATAAGAGCTATGCTGTTGAAACTTGGTAAGTAGATGTATTCTGTGAACCGCATTAAGATTTTCACACTAAAATAGAAAAAAAAAACAATAAATTTTGGGGTTCCCCATACATAGAACTGAAACTCAAAAATGTTTTTTTTCATCAAACCCATACGTGTGGGGTATCTATGAATAGGTCTTCAAAAATGGTAATGAGGTTTCTACTATCATTTTTTTCTAAACTGAATAGTTTGCGCGAGAGACACTTCCAAAGTGGTAAAATGTGTGTCCCCCCCCCCGTAACTTCTAAAATAAGAGAATGATAAAACTAAAAAAAATATATGATGTACATTACCATGTAAACTACCAACGAAAATTGGTTTGAACGAGATCGAGTGAGTAGTTTTTTTTAAAACGTCATAAATCGTAAACCGCAATTTAACTTACAATCAATCAAATGAAATATAAAAATTAAAAAAAAAAAAATAAACCGAGAATACCTACAGATTTGTACGGAACCCTCGGTGCGCGAGTCCGACTCGCACTTGGCCGGTTTTTTTTACTTGATGTATGACAAAGACTCATATTTCTGCATGTTTTTATCGATGGGTGGATGACTAATTAATTATGATAATTAATAACGAGTAATATTTATAAATATTCTATACCGACGGACGGTGTAAATTTCAAATGTCGCCAAAAGGGACAAAGATTTAAACGTCCATTATGATTTAATGAAATAAATTTATACCGTCGTATACCTATTATACCTACTAATATCTTCTTTATCTTTATCCTTACATAGTATGTATAAAATAAAGTTGCTTCCCGCGTTTGTACGCGTCTTTTAAACTATAGCTTGGCAAAAAAGAGTCTGTCGTGGTAACCATTGAAATTAAAATATATTTTTGGTGGCAGCACTGCTTTGTTTATCATCAACAAGTAGCTAATCTGTCATTGTGTTATGTTCCCAGTTGTATTTTACTTATTTCTAATTAACTATAAATTATTAATGCTTTTGAACATATAAAAAATGAATAAAACAATAAGGACTAGTGGTGTGAGCTGCGATATACTAAGTTTTCGTAAGAAATTTGGCGGAATCTGAAGCGGGACAAATTTTGTCTCCGATTGACAATGTTTTCGAAAGAACTGCCGACACGACATGTATTTATCCAAAAAAAAATATTTTTTCGTCAATGCCAGTCATTATTTTTCCTTTCTAATACTATGTTTTATCGGTATTATAAGTTTCAAGCCATTTTATTGTTTTATTTACTAATAGATCATTGAGGTTATGTGTTTTCTAGTTTGATAAATCGCGTGTACGTTGACTCTTGATGTTTGATACTTGAAATTGAAATATGTACCTACATGGAATTAATATGATTGTCTTTATATTTTTTTCAAGGTAAATCTCACAGTACAATTGGAGAAATTGTTAATGAAGGTGAAAAAAATTAAAGATTTTGTCTACACCTTGAGGAACACCAAAACAGTTGGTAGAATAAAGAATTAGACGATTTTGATCTGTGTGCAATTAGACATAAAGTTCAACACTATAAAGAAACAGGCAAGTATTTTTTTTTTGTTAATGCTATTATCGCATACCACAGTAAAAAAAGTATAATTTATATTAATTATTTTTCAGGTGCCTATTCTACGTAATATATTACCTATAGTTTGAGGAGACGGGTTGTAATGGGAGCCGTAAACGTGTAAGAAAGATTTTGACACTAATTAGATTTCATAAATAAGAAACGTAAAACTGACAAATCAGTGTTAATGGAAAAAATCTATCATAGCACCGAAAAGGAATACAAGAATGATGTTAAGTCACGTTTTTCTTTTTAAATAAAATCTAATTTTTTGCGTGTTATTTCATTTTCATTGTCATGTGAATCGTGGTAATGTTATGTACTTCACATAGACATACCTGACGCCTTCATTAGTCAACTGTTCAATATTATTCGATATTGCTCGTACCTTTCGAATGCGACATGTTATAGGCACTCTGACATCCGATTAGTTTCCGGCAGTAAGCAGCTGTAAGTCGCCTTCTTGCGACTATAAGCTGTCAGCATTAACAGGATTCGTTCAGTATCATTCATGTCTTTGATACAGGCATACCAACCATCGAATGGTTGTGAATACCCTAGATGGTGGCTGCAAATGCGATTGCTGAACATTATGTCGTATCGGGTTCAATCGGCAATCCCTGAGTGTTATTTAATTAATTTTTAAACTGAATAAGTTTTCATTATGTTATTATGATGGCACTCTTAGATAAAAGGTTATTCCAGCGAAATAATGCGCAATCTACTAAATACAATGAAAGTAAAAGACTTTGTGCCTATCAAGTCTTGAAATCTTGAGTGATGAGAATTTCCCGGATCTCGTGTTTGTGGATTAAAACAACAAGTATCTTATCACTTTTAGTCCTAGTATACAGGGTGGCCATACCTGCTAAGCAGGCGCCCTCATTTTTTCCAGACTCTTTTTTGCCAAGCTGTACGCAACGGATTTTAATGTGGTTATCATTAGTAGCGGAAGTGGCGGTGCTTGGGGGAGGCCTATATCTAGCATTGGACGTCTTTCGGCTGAAATGATGATGATCATCAATAGACAGAGTGATTCAAGACGAAGGTTTATATGTTGTGCGGGCGACGCCGCTGACAAAAGCTATATAATATCATAAATGTGAAGAGTTGGTTTGTTTGAATGCGCTAATCTCTGGACCTACTAGGCGGATGGGAAAAATATGTTAGCATTTGATAGCCTTATTCTTGAATAAGGTTAAAATTTGTTGAACATCACGCTATGAACAAGAGAAAATGTCATGAAGAACGCTACGCGCAAACAAAGTAAAAGCACAAGAGCGCAGGCACTAACGCTGAATAGCTATATCTAATTTTTGATTAGCTATGCTATTCTTCAAGAAAATAAAAAAACTAACACATACCTAAACGGTGCAATTACTTACTTTCCCGTTTTTAGATTAGATCGTATCTGATTAGAATATCAATATTTTGGTACTCAGGCGTCTATTATCCCGAGATTTATTATTTCTGTAATATGGTTGATTTAACTTAGCGATACTTTTTAACACGCTTTTATTGGCTTCATTCGTATGTTAGTATGTAACGGAAACTTTGAACATGATTTTGACCGCCTTCAAAACGTCGGATTAAATCGAAATTTGGCACACTTATCAAGGACCTATGACAATACAATAATTTTATAAATTTGTGCCATTATCCTTGCCGGGGTTACCAGGATAGAAAAAAAACTGTATTCAAGAACTACGCCGACATACGTCACAAACTACGCTGACGTCTCAAAATTCGAAACACCCTAGAAAATCCACACTAATATTATAAATGCGAAAGTAACTCTGTCTGTCTGTCTGTCTGTCTGTCTCGCTTTCCTGCTAAAACTACTGAACCGATTTAAATGAAATTTGGTACATCCACACTAATATTATAAATGCGAAAGTAACTCTGTCTGTCTGTCTGTCTGTCTGTCTGTCTCGCTTTCCTGCTAAAACTACTGAACCGATTTAAATGAAATTTGGTACACAGATAGTTTAGAGCCTGTGGAAGGATATAAGCTACTTTTTATCCCGGTAGTATGTTCCCGCGGGATAATTCCTTACCTTCAAGCGGGCGAAGCCGCTGGCAAAAGCTAGTAGAAAATAAATGAAAGTTTAAAACACTAAATAAGACGCTTCCATAGAAAAACAAACTAAAAAGTAGAAAATAATGGAAAAAAGCGTGAGGGGTGCTTTTTGAGGTATTTTTAATTTAATTAAGTGCACATGTTCTGTGTTCATTATATGATTGCACTAATGGGGCTCACACTGAATACCACTTTGCATATGTACAATTTATGAAAATTTGTAGATATTTATTGGTAGGGATTTACATAAACATTTAGAGCGATGATATTCGCCCTTATTGTTCATGTCTCGTCATTGGTCATACAAGAAATTTTTACTTTAATAGTCATCTTCAAAGATTATGCAATAGCTTACGGTCGTTTAAAAAACCTTGAAAACACAAAGAACTTCACAGTTAGCTGGAAGTTTTTTGCCAGGGCATCGAACCTGCGATTAATGGAGCATTGTCTACCAATCGAGCGAACAGAACTTTTTACAAGAGGTCAAAGTAATCGCAACTGAACCGACGCCCTATTTCATTTAAATGTAAACAAATTACGATATCAGAATATTCGTAATGATATGGCTGAGTTTGACGCTAAAATAACTCTGAAGTACTAAATATCGTTCGAAGAATTAAGTTCAACAGTTGTTGTTTTTAAATATCGATAGACTAGCTTTTGCCAGCGTCTTCGCCTGCGTACTATACATATGAACCTTCCTCTTGAGTCACTCTGTCTAGTGGTGAAAACCGCAGTTAAATCGGTTGCGAACTTTAAAAGATCCAAGCGTACAAACGCGAAAAGCGACTTTGTTTTTATTCTTTATCTATGTATACAAATAAATAAAATTGGAGTGTCTGTTTGTAATATTAAGAAAACCACTTTTTACTAAGTTTACATGGTATATATACCAACACAACATTTTTTACAATTTTTGTCTGTCTATCGGTCTGTCTGTCGGTCTGTCTGTCTGTCTGTTTGTTCCGGCTAATTTCTGAAATGGCTGGACCGATTTTGACGGGACTTTCACTGACAGATAGCTGATGTAACAAGGAGTAACTTAGGCTACTTTTATTTTAGAAAAATACCTGCGTTAATTTCCGACATCCACGCGGGCGAAGCCGCGGGCAAAAGCTAGTACTATTTATATAAAGTTTATGATAAACCATTTATTCAGTGCACATAAAATACAGCACAACACACACAATCACAATAATAAGATAAATACATTAAAGCAAATGGAATAAAATAATAATTGATTATTAAATGGTCGGTTGCTTATAAAAGTAAACAACTACCTACAATTTGTATACATTCATCAAAGATGAATGTTAGATTAGAACATGGCTTTTTTAAAACAATTGTAACTACATATACATAATGTATGCAATTAGCACCACGCGCTATGGAATTCTCCAGCACATGGTTCAGTAACCTTTTTGCAGAATATTGCAAATAAATCTGCTGTAATGTAACATGTCTATTGTTTATCTGCTAATCACAGCTATATTTCTGTAACGATTTCTAACTAATTGGAAACAATAATATTGTACCGATAAAGAATGTGAAAACCGGACCTACTGCTACGGTTATCATTATCACATTATACAAAGACTTTGGTTTAAAATGCTGTGTATGCGTGTAGTTGGTTAGCTTTAATATAAATAAATACCTACAAAAATTACATAAGAATAACCATTAAAATTATAAAAAAGTTCTCAAAATCTGCTAAAAAACTACAGTCCAGAGAACGCGAGCAATAAAAAGCAAGAGGGTATTTCCAAAACTCACCTCATTCCCCGTATAGAAGAAGATAGGACCACCTCCTTGATCCCAGTTATCTTCATTCTCCAAATACTTGATTTGAAACGTCTCATTCCTCTGAAACGCGAAATGGTCTAGTGGTACTGTAAACCATTTTGTTTCGAACTTGTAGTCTGCAGCCCGCACTAAAGTTAGCGTCACTAGGGTATAAAATATTATTTGTAACATGTTGATTTACTTAAATTATAAAGCCAAGTCCATTCTGTTTGGCATCCAATGTGATAATGAGTGATCTCGCTCGCGGCCAAGCGTTTACTAGGTTATGCATTTGATGTACAGTTGGGGAGAAAAGTCGTGCACTCGTGTTTGTGTTTTCATTAAGTACAATACATTATGTGTTTTTCTGATGAGTTGTGTAAATTAATATTGATTTTGCCATTGTTGAACGATGTTATGCGAGTTGCTATCTAATGTTTTACGTTATTTCTTTAGGTACTTAATCTATTTTGATGTTTTGTAACTACATAGTAAGTTCCACTAATTAGGTAATTAATTACTGTTGTCATTTGTCATATCCTTAATTTTTAAAACTTAATCGGTACCTACAGTTTTCTCACTAAGCGTATAATGTCTGTTGCAACTGTGATAATACAAATTGTGAATTATATGTTTGCTACAAACACAATTTTAAAGAATAACTTGTAATTTGTCTAGCAACAGTGTCACACACTAATTAGTAGGTAATATTTTACTTCAGTTATTCCCCGATGTTAGTATTTACGTACTAAACTGCTATCACGGATTTAGCAGTGGTGGCTCAGTGGTAACGGCTGTTATACCACTTGTAGGTTCGAACCCAGACAGGTGATTTCCTGCTAGGGTTGCGGATTTGTTTGAAAGAGTTACCGTGACCTTGGGACGGGCAACTAAAGGAAATCGGGTGGGTTTTAGTCAGTAAAAGTCTGACAGGCCCTTCCGCATCACCCAGAGTGGGAGACGTCATTAGATGATTTCCCACCCAAATAATTGGAAGACATGTGACATTTGCTAAGGGCCAAGTGGCAGTCCGCACTGGGCCCGCGTGATAGATTACGCCCCAGTCTCTTTCTAAGAGAGAAGAGAACATAGGTAATAGGTAGAACGGGCTGGTGTCCGCAACTCCACGTCTGAGCGCAAAGAGAGAAGAGAACATTATGCATGGTCAAATTAAATTAACTTGCAGTACTTGTGTGTTGGGTATCGACATTTATTAAAACGACTGTTATATTTTCGTTATTAGAAATTCGTAAAAAATATCTGTTCCACGAAAAATTACAAAACAGCTGATAGCTACGGGCATATTTTAGTACCTATGGAAATTCTTTTAATGTAATTTTTTTCGTTCCCTTAAACCAAATCAAAAGTCATTTATTGAAACTAGGCTGAGAGACTGAGAGCCAGCACTTTTTGAACGTCAAAGTCGCTTACGTTTCTTCTTAGTTTTCGATATCGTTTCCCAACATTTGGGTTAATTCATCATCATCATCATCACATCAGCAGCCTATAACGTTCGCACTGGTGGGACACAGGCCTCCTCTCGGTGTGATGGAGTGGGCCATAATCCACCACGCGGGCCCAGTGCAGGTTGTTAGTTGTCACATGCCTTCGAATGTTTGGTTCTATGACATGCCGGTTTTCTCACGATGTTTTCCTTCACCGTTTTGAGAGCAGTGGTGATGAAATAATTTACAGAAAGTAAAGCACCTGCTTGGGTTTGAACTCACGACCGCGAACTACTCGTAAGTCGCGGTCGTTACCACTAGGCCACCACTGCCTGACTTTT
This sequence comes from Aporophyla lueneburgensis, assembly GCA_932294355.1. Lineage (NCBI taxonomy): Eukaryota > Metazoa > Arthropoda > Insecta > Lepidoptera > Noctuidae > Aporophyla > Aporophyla lueneburgensis. The sequence goes on along the minus strand of OW028739.1, from coordinate 32,406,651 downwards.
GGGTTAAGTATGCCAGCTAATTTAAACTGGACCTGTATAGGATGCTTGCGTAAGCTGTTTTTTTTAAATCAGATAACCAATACTTGCATAGATTTCTACTTTAAAATTAGTAGTAAAATTGTAACGCAGTTTGGTTTCCCTGAAAAATATATTATCGTAGCACTTTTGTACGCGTATATCCCATATCGTTATTATCCGAGTTCATTTGACCCCTGTGTCTCGGCAGTGGGCAGGATGTACCTAACTTACTCACTGCTACATATGCCACATACCACTGGGTGCTTCGAGTACATTAGGTACGGTCAACCACTTCAGTCTGAAGTTAATTAAGGCCCTGTCATTGTCATTGGCAAATCGTTACAATAGTTATGCGGTTGATTGTACTCATTGCACATTATTGATTGTACTAGTGTTTTTTTTTTTAACTTACCATTTATCAGGTTATAGCTTATCTACGAGGAAAACACTAACATTTGGTTTAATTTGTGGTTTGTGGTTACATTATAACAAATTCACGTATCTTTCAAATGTTATGAACTTATGAATGACAAGCAATGCTTTGCCGGTTGTGTCGGTTTACTGCGTGTCATTGTGAGATAGTGGTCAAGTGTAATTAAAATAACTGATTGGTATCAAATATTTTAATAAGAAAAGTAAATGAGATGTGTGATAGTGTGTGAAATAGTGTGGAGTGGCAAATAAGTACGCACGGCGACAAATTAACCTATACATTTTTAGTATAACCTGACTTTTTATTGTACACAAAGCCTAAACAAAGCATGGTCACAGCTTAAACTGGAAATTTACAGCTTGATAAGTAGCTATTTAAATTCAAATTCAACATTTTATTTCAGACCAGGGATCAATAGTGTTAGTAAGAACTTATTCTATGTTAGTAAACTCAAATTTAATAAAATGCAATAATAATAAAATAATAACACATTAATTAGGTACGTGAATATGTGCACGCACGTGCCTGCCAGCCCAGAGCCTGATAAATGGACCTTCAACCTTGTCCGCCAGTGTAGCTAATATACTGTTAGGGCTGCCCCTGAATCGCTGCAACATCGATGCACACCTTTTGCACATAATGGCATGAAAGTCATCTATCCGTGCATCCGCAAACATGCCCGATGCACTGCAAAACCGAGGCAGCCCCAGCAATATCCGCAACGCATTATTATACTGCACGCGCAGAGCGTTGTAAACCTTCTGCGTATACCTAACCCACAAGCTGCACGAGTAAAACGACTGGCAGTAGGCTCTGAAGAGCGTCAATTTTACGTCGTCAGAGACCGCGCAAACCTGCGGGCAAGCTTATTGCATCGGGCTGCCAACGCCCTGCGCTCCCTATCTATATCCTGGTCATCTGTGAGAGAATCCGTGACCACATGACCGAGGTATTTAAATTGGGTGACGATTTTTAACGGTGTTCCTTGTAACGTCACGGGTGGTATAATCATCGTGGGTGTATTATTAGGTACTTTAAAAACTACCACCTCACTCTTAGTAGCATTATACCTCAAGCCATGAGCCTCCGCATACCTCTCACACATGGCCAACAACTTCGTCAGTCCACAGATTGATGGGCTGAGCAGCACCATGTCATCAGCAAAGCTAATGTTGTTGATCATTCTACCATCCACAGAACAACCAACTATAGTGCTACTCAGCTCACCGACCAGCCCGTCTATGTACAGGTTGAACAGAGTGGGTGAAGTCAACCCCCCCTGCCTCACTCCCACTGACCTCTATCTAATACGCTGGACTGGCTACCGCTATCAATTTATTGTGCCTATTTGAAAATCGCCATTTTGGCGCTGACGGCAGCAGTGAGGGGGAATGGAACTAATACTAGTGATGTACAACAAATGGTTTGTTATCGATAAAAACTTCTCTGATATCGACTACAATGATAGAAATATTACCAACGCTATTTTTGTTACTATTTTCTATAAATTAAATTGGTTTAGATAATTATTAACATGTAACATTCGTGTTGTCTTCTAAACGTAATGTTTTTAAAACGTGGAATACGTTTTATAACATAAAATACGTTAGGATTTACTAAAATCATAGATAATTAATTTAAAACAAGTAATATAGGCATATATTTTGTTACTAAAACACAAATAAAAAGACATGTCTGCACTAGTTGAGTACCTAACTAAACCAATGAACTATAGATAGTCGTAATAAACAGATATTTTACATATAAAACATAACTTGAAATAGCAGTATATAGTACTGTTTATGGACTGTAATTCATAATAAGTTGACCCCTTCCTTGTTCTCCTTAGGGCAGATTTTAGCAACGTCAGATATCTTTTATCCTGGGAATTAAATCGACGTTTGACAGTTTCAGTACGAATGAACTGTCAAAAATTCAAAATGTATTCTCTGGATATGACTTATTCTAGGTATAAAAGTTTGGTGAAATTCGCCCTTTAACGGATAAAAGTTAACTATCGGATCAATAAATAATAAAATTCTGTAAAATAGTAAATTAAGTACCTCTAATTGTCTTATCGTGCACTCTTTAAAGGAAGGGATTATCTTTTACTAGTCAGATACCGTATGTCGCCATGTGGTACGAGACACAATAAATTTTTATTAGGTCTGTAATTACGGTAATTAACTTGTAACAACTTAATTACCGCAGGGGAGGGGGACAGGGAAATAAAAAAGCATTCTGAAATCACATATTTTATTAAATTAAAACTTACTGTCGAGCCCATATTATTTGCCGAGTCAAAAAATGTCTAACCTTCTCTCCAGTTATTAATAAAGAATATTTTTTTGACACTAATAAGATTGCAAATGGCCGTTGTTTGTTGTATTTGAGCTAAGCGTCTCTGCGAAATAAAAAGTTTTCCAATGCATTGTTTGGAAGTCTCATTAATATTAGAGTCGGGTATTGCCCAAAATATATGTAAAAATTCACCTAACTCGGTTTGTAACGAGGATGGATCATCGTCGTCAAGGCGGTATTTCTTCGTAGTACGCATATTTTCAGCATTCATCACATACCAGTTTTCTTTTTTTTAAATCAGCAATTACAGATCTTAAAGTAGACACGGTAATTTTCATACGTTTCACATTTTGAGACAATACTTTAATTCGGGCTTGTGACATTTTCAAGGCTCTTTTGACCCTTTCCAATTTAATTTTGGAAGATTTTGGGGTGTTCTCGTAGCGGTGATCTAATTTTACACTAGAACAGATTTCCGCTAAAGTTCTAGATATCTTTGGTGTACTACAGTTGCTTGTGTTGTAACTTGTGCTTGGAACTGTAACAAGAAATTATATTTCATTACTTATATTATTCAAAGAAGGATGATTAGATAGTGAAAATATCATTGAAAATAATTTGGAAAGGTATGTCATCATCATCATTTCAGCCGAAAGACGTCCACTGTTTGACATAGGCCTCCCCCAAGCGTCGCCACATCGGATTCTAGTGACTCTCATCAGGTCATCGGTCCACCTTTACGTTTTCCGATACGCAAAGAACATGCGATATGAACGCGTATATTTAAAAAAAAAATTACACAAGGGCACAAAATTAAACATTGTTTAGTATTAGTATTTAACCACTGTTAGTCGCCAACTTAGTAAATCAGTAAACCATGTTCAGTATTTTAGAGAATTTTTTTTTACATAACTACCTGCATGGGCTTCACATGGCAATATTTCTTTTGGATTAACTTCAATATATTTGCAATCATAATTTGTTAACCCGACTTGCACAGGTACTAAAGGTAAATTAAATTTATCCAAGTTCATTTCAATATCACTCTGGCATTGGTATCTCGTTGGTTGGTCAGCGTCTTTAAGCATCTCAGTTTGTACCAAGGACAAATTAGTTTCTGAGAAAAACAAAAGTTTTATTTTATTAAGATAATCAATAATATTTCTTGGATACCGACAAAGTATTTACTTAGGTACTATGAATGTACACTCACCAAGAAATATTGTGGGGATACTGCATTTTTTCAATGTAGTCCGTGACTGATGTTTTATGAAACATCCATCCGTGAAGTGTTTAGAACAAAGATAATGATACATGGTTGGAGTCCAATTGACAACCTTCATATTTTTTAACCAAAGTTTGAGAGTGTAATCGGAGGGGAACCTGTAATTAAAAGAAACATTATAGTAGGTATGGGTAAAAAATTAAAATAATATAGTATATCTATAATTATATAGAACACTTAATGAGAATTATGAATCATAGGTGTTAAATTATTTGTTATTGACTCTAATAATAATAAACCTTAAAGTGTTTTGTTATTATTACAGATCATAATAATGTGCGTATTATTATTTTAACAAAGATGATAAACATTATTGTTAAGCATGTTTTTTTTTTACATCTTAATATAATATTACGAAAGTATCGATATGAATTTTGACATCCCTAACAAAAGTTATTGGTTAAGTAAAAATGTTCGTAAAATCCCGTAAACTCGAACAGAAGCAGTGTATTTTTACAATAATAAACGTAAACGTTTATTATTGTAAAAATACACTGCTTTAAGCGGTTTTCTAATAAGTATTTATGATTTAGATACACTTACTTGTGAAAAGTGACACCACTGCCTTTTTCGTATCGTGTTTTACAATATACGCACGATTTCATGTTGGACGAACAATACAAGCTATGTTATAATCACTGTCATTATTATAACACTTTAATCTAAATCACAATCACAGTAAATACTTTAGAAAACTTTTTATTTCGCAGAGACGCTTAGCTCAAATACAACAAACAACGGCCATTTGCAATCTTATTAGTTCTTAGAACTCTCACTGGGGGCGCTTTGAATCGGCACAGCAAATAGTTGTCATTTTGTATGGGATAGCCAGTCCAGCGTATTAGATAGAGAGGTCAGTGCTCACTCCACAGTCTAGCCCATACTGTACCGAATGTGCATCTGACCACCTAACACAGTTAATCTGACTATCATACCAACATTTAAATATATTTATCACCTCAGGTGGAAGGTCTGTTTCATCCGACATTTTTTGCCACAGAATTTCATGATTCATCTCACTGAGGCTGCGCCCTCACCTGAGGCTGCGCCCAGCGCGCCGGTTGTTTGCGGCCCAGAGGGTCATGGCCATCCGGTTAATCCGGGGATACCGCACGGTCTCGTGCGAGGCGGCGAGCCTCCTTGCCGGAGTGCCGCCATGGGATCTGGAGGCAAAGGTCCTCGCGCACATGTGGGAGTGGCGCGAGGAGGCGAAACGTCGGGGCGAAACTCCGCTGCCGCGACAAATCGCGGCACGGCGGACAGAGCTCCGGTGTGATCTCATGGCGACATGGCGGGTACGATTGTCGCAACCCAGTGCTGGGCACGCCACAATTGCGGCGGTAAGTCCCCTCTTTGAGGAGTGGATAGAGAGGCGTCACGGCGTCCTCACCTTCCGCCTGACGCAGGTTCTCACCGGGCATGGGTGCTTCGGTGGGTTCCTGTTCAGGATAAAGCGGGAGGATACGTCCGGGTGTTTCCATTGCGAGGATCGTCTGGAGGACACGGTGGAGCATACGGTGGAGGTGTGCCCTGCCTGGGCGGGGCACCGCCGTATCCTCGTGGAGGCGATCGGCGGCGGAGACCTCTCGCGTCCGGCCCTGGTGCGAGCCATGGTACGGAGCGAGAGGGAATGGGAAGCCGTCACCTCCTTCTGCGAAGCAGTAATGCTCGCGAAGGAGGAGGCGGGGCGCGTGAGGGAGTGGCAGTCTCTGCGCCCTCACGTCCCTAGCCGCCGCAGGAGGAGACGCCCCGGGCGTCGGGAGTCAATAGCGGACTCCCGGCCACCGTAGGCGCGAGCTTGCGGGTGGCGAGCAATGGGTAGCTCGCCGCCCGGTAAGGACCAGGCTCGGGTCGACGGCGCGCAGTGTTCCACGCGCGCCTCAAAGAGATGTCAGCAGCAGTGTAGGGGTCTACTAGGACCGATGCCTGCCGGGGTCGCGTGATTGTTCGAAAGAGATACCGTGACCCTGGCACATGGGCAACTGATGGAACACGGGTGGGTTTTAGTCAGTAAAAGTCTGACACGCCCTCCCGCTCCGCCCAGAGCGGGAGAAGTCATTTGATGATTTCCCATCCTGAAAAAAAAAAAAAAAAAAAAAAAATGTCATAATTCACCAGGTCAAAAGCCCTGGATAGGTCCAGAAAACAACCATATACAGGTGTCTTCCTCTCCGTGTAGTACTGCACAGTCTGCTTGAGACACAGGATTGCACTTTCTGTCGACAAACCGGTTCTAAAACCAAACTGCGCGTCATTTAGTTTTATATGCATCTTCGACTGTCTCTTAAGCAGGCTGTCCAGCACTTTGCCAATGACTGTACCCAGTGAAATAGTCCTATAGTTGTTTTTGTCGGATGAGTCACTTGTCTTATTTTTAACGTGAAGTATTTTTTATATGATCTACATTAAAAGAAAATAATAAAAAAAAAGGATTTTTAAAAGGTCACCAATAGTAACACACAATAAATTAGTACGTAAAAATTTAATGTTTTAGGCAACAGTTGATTAAATATTAATAGAATAAAATAATGTAAGAAAACATTATGAGTAGTTAAACTTTTGATTTTAATTTAATAAATAACAAAGATAAAAGGTCATCAACAGTAACACACTATACCTAAATCAGTAGGTAAAATTTTAATGTTTTTAGGTAACAGTTGATTAAAATTTAATAGAATAAAAGAGTGTAAGAAAACATAATGAGTAGTTAAACTTTTGATTTTAATTAAATAAACAACAAAGATAAATAGTAAGTAGTATTGTCTCTTCATGAAATTATAATTATATCTAACTTCTTGTATAATTATATCTAACTTAAATTAATGAGATCATTATTTAAAGACTTTAGAGATAGGAAAGCAAGTGCATGTTCTATCAATAAATTAATTGTTTTTGAAAATCGATGTAGACACGGTCGGTAATGAAAACCAATTAAAACTTTATAGTAACACTAGCTTTGCTCCCCTGACCCTTCCCATTGCATCGAATTGCCTGCCAGTTTTCATCTATTTTTCGTTGCTGCTCCGCTCCTTTTGATTGTAGCGTGATGTTATATAGCCTATAGCCTTTCTCAATAAATAGGCTACCCAACCCAAAAAGATTTTTTTAATTCGGACTAGAAGTCCCTGAGATTACCGCGTTCAATCAACAAACAAACTCTTCTGCTTTATAATAATAGTATAGAAGATACACTGGTTTTCAGTGTTTTATATTGTAAAAGCTGTTCAAATATTTATAAAATATTGTACTGTGTTTTTTAATTAAATAATTAAAGTGACTATTGAGTTTTTTTTGCTGACTGTAGCTATAGTTTTCCTACCTAACTACTTAGCAGACACGAGGAACATGCATTTTTTTTGGTAATGGAAATATAGTTTAAGATGAACAGTGACAAAATAAACATAGGTACGATATGGTCTAAGAATGACCGAAGGAATGCGCTGAATGTGGAAGAGGGGAACACCTGGAGTACTTCCCTGTTCTCGCTCCTCTCTGAGAACATCAATGACGGTAGGTACGGGCTCGTCCAAAAGTAGTTGATCCGTCAAAACAACTGTCAAACTCAATTTACGAACGGGAAAAGCCAATTCGGGTGTAGGGACACCTGCTAAATCGTGTTGTCATTCATTTTTAGTTCGGAAATTAAATTTATGTCCAAACTTCGTGATTAGTGAGCAGACTCCCAGAACCGGTGGAACTAACGGTGCTTGGGGAGGTTTATGTCCAGCAGTGAAAGTCTTTCGGCAGAAATGAAAATTTTACAAGGATTGAAGAGAGAGGAAAATTTGTGTTTTAGCAGACTAAATACTGAGTGGCGTATGGGGGTTCACAAGTTCTCATTTGGCTTAAAAATGGCAGAAGTTTTAAAGATTCCTTGGTACGGTCCGCTGTCAACATTTTTTAAGGTCTGCTCACGTTACTTCTGTAAAATTGCTTCATGCAAATGAGAGTGAAATAAGTATTTATTTGATGATAAGTTCTCCGACCAAAGATATAAGTTAAGGCACGCAGCACGCGTAGCATGACCACCATAGAAAAAAACTTTGTCTATTATTGGTAGAATAGAGATAGAATTGTCATGCTACGCCAGCATAAAACGGTACAAATCTTTCTACAATCTTTAATCTCTCTTTAATCTTTCTACCATCAGTAATGTTGTCTATTCTTCCGTCGACAAAACCCATTTCTACGGTGATCATGCTGTGCATGCTGGTTGCAGTTTGTATCCAGCCGACCAAATTGGTTATGACACCTATCATCAGGAAATATTTGACTGATTTAACCGGTACTAAGGGCTCTAGCACATGACGACATTTTGCTGCCATTGCTACACATCAACTGACTCACATAATGTTCCGCTACGTGAATCGCGACCTAATGAAGTAAAGTTTCTAAGCGGGATTTTTTTGAGTGGTTTTCAATAATTATTTCCTGTCCTGAGAGGAGAGACCAAGCGGACGGATTGGCCAAATTCCAGCTTATTTGCCTTATTTTCTTGACTAGGAAGTACGAAAGAAATTTCAGGAAACAGCTTTCAATTGCATCTCCCAACTTCCCGTCTTCATTGATACACTTAACGAACCGTCCTTGACTCCCTCGACACACTACGCAGTACCCAGCTATCCCCGCCGTGTGACTCAGCCTGTGACGTCATCGTATGAGTCAAACGTCATTTGATAATACATTGTTATTCTCTCGTGGATCACAAAGGACTTTGAGGTAAAGACTATGTGCATATGAATATTGTGTGTAAGTACACATAATTATAGTTTACTAATCGGGTAGAAATACAATGGTGCCGATTCCCTTATTCACAAACTAAACTAAATTTAAGTTCTGTGCATCTTTTTCTTTCTATTTCATTAAGGAAAGGACAGGAGATAAATTTTAGTTTAGTCCTGTCAAGTTAATCAGCGCTTGACGTAAATTGACGTAATTTTAGTAGGCAAGTTTTTAATCACGTCTAAACTTGTATGGAGTAGTGACAGGCGCTGATTAATTTGACAGGACTAAACAATTTTTTTTCTTTTGTCCTCTTCTTAATGAAATACAAAGAAAAAGATGCACTGAACTTAAATTTAGTTTAGTTTGTGAACAAGGGAATCGGTACCATTGGCAAATTTCAATGGTTTTTTCATATCCTGTCTGGTATAAGTTAATTACGCTTTAATTAAGGGGAGAAGCGACATAACCTTCACAGCCCCAGTTAAACAAGGCAACAAACAAGTTAAGGCAACATCTCTTGGTAAGAATGGTTCTCAATCTTTCGGCCTTCTGACAACCCGTAACCATTGTCAAAGTCCTACCAATAACAGCCGGCATAACGTGCTATCCGCGGCATCCTCGGACCAACCGCGGCAGGGGTACCTACCTAAACCCTTATGACTCAGTAATAACAGGCGCAATAACGTGGCAAGCTCCTCTACACTGGTATTGAGTGGCCCGTTATGACTGTCGTCCAAACTAAGCCCCGTGTAGATATATATCCCCCGGAGGAGCTGAGGTGATGCAGTACAACTAAGGAGGGCCAGGGAGAAACCCAGCAGACAAAAGCCAAAAGGCCGGGAGTAGGCGCTCAGTTGAAGCCTGATTAATGAATCAGACCTTTTTCTTTTGCTATTTCAGGCTGGCCTCATACGTACTCTTTCCTAATCGGTACCAGTTGATGATGAAAATTAACTATAATGAGATCATACAAAATTTGACATGATTTGAAGCAAGTCCAAAAGGTTTCTAAAAGTTAATATAAAATGATAACTAACTAGTTAAGTAATTAATATTAAATGAAGTCATTGTAGATTCAATATTTTTTGGCAGATTTTAGTGTCTAGGTGTTTCAGATCAAGAGATCGTATTGTGATAAAGCTTGGTTTAGTCTGGTAGGACAACTGAGGCCTATATCTATTAGTTAACTAAAGTTGCAATACTCTGGCCATTCTGAATTTTTGTCAGATTTTTTCTGGCAAATCTGTCATAGACTCACCATGTAGAGACTATATTGAGACCATTGCAACATTTGTTACTTATGTTGAGACTTCGCCCCCTATCCTACCATTGCGTTCAATAATTGTTGAACTTTTATTTCACCAATAAACTATTTTTAATCTGCCAACTGTCCTATTAAAGTCTTTGTTCTAAAGAAGTAGTTTGTTGTTATTTCCTGGGCGGATGGACTACATCCACCAGTCCAATCACCTCCAGATCCTGCAGGTATTGTCCTTGGATGCCGTGATGATCGCATCTCCTGCGTAAGAGAACGCACAGGAGAAGATCTCTCCTTGGTGGCCTGATAGGACCTGTAAGGAAGGTTGTACGTTTATACGAATGGAAGAGTACTAAGACTTTGGTAGGAAGGTACTTACCAATAATAATTATGAAAATTCATTGGCTAACTGACGAATTTCGTCAGTTAGAAAAAGTCAAATAAATTGAAAACTCAATAATTTATGTTTTTCTACACCTTATTTTTTATTTCTGTATGTTTCTGGTCTTTCTGTGCGTCATATTTGCCGCAAATAAACGAATTTTCTTTCTTTCTTTCTTTTTTATGGTATACATTTTGCTCAAAACTTAGGTAGCTAGTGGCTAGAGCTAGAGCAAGCTGAATCGAGTTTCAGTCTAAATTCAACTGTTTTATTACGTAGGTTGAAGAAAAATTACTACAGAACAACGACAAATTGATACAATTCGTTCTCAAGGATGTAGGTAACATTTTGTGAGTGATGTAATGGATGCAATGGGTGCATTCAACGTCCGCGTGAGTAACAGTTTATCTTGACTGCAAAACGGAACGGATGGCTCTCAAAACGGTGAAGAAATTATCACAAGGAAACCGGCATATCCTAAAACTGTTAGTTTTAGGACATACCGGTTTCCTTACGACGACATGTGACAACAAACCCGCATTGGGCCCATGTAATGGATTGCCCACTCCCTCTCACAGATAGGAGGCCTGTGTCCCAGACGTGGGAACTTTGTAGGCTGATGATGCAGTAAATTATACCTGAATGCAGTTCCCAGTGGTAGTGTTCCATACTCTGGAACTCCTGTCAGCCGATGCGGTTAGCAGGCACCCGCCAGCTGGACTGAAGCAAACCTGTTAACATAAACAAATACTTAGACACTTATGACTACTTATGTCTATGTGTTGTTTTCAAGCATTTTGTTTCAACACTTCATAAGTCGCTATAATGTTTCATATCTCACATACAAAAACACCCGTCCCTTTATCGGCTATTATTGGTTGTACAAAAACAAATCGTAGGTATACCCACAAACGTCAACTGTGAATGGCCATTCATAGAATTTGGAGTAAAGGTTTTATGCAAATTTCTCAAGTAGTTTTAAAATTATAATAATTACGAAAATTCAAAAACGCTTAGATAAAATTTTTCTTTTTGCGTCTATAGCTTCTTTACCACCTACAGGTGTACCCCTTAAAATATTTCGTGTATGAATAGACACACCTTATATACAAGAATTGCTCGTTTAAAGGTATAAGATACTTCTCATTTATTTTTAGATTATTAGCGTTCATGTTTCGCATTGTTTTTAGTTTGCGTTTTTCGTTCGCTTGCATGTCGGAAAACAAAAATGTGTCGTTTAGATGGCGTACCACTACTCCATTGATGGTGTACCACTCCTCCATTGAAAAGGAAGAATCATCCGATCTTGCCTGGTATTCTTGGCGCTACCTGGGATTTGCTACCACGGCTTTCGAATGCAGTCACTGCGTCTTCAGGGCTTATAGATCAGTCCAGCCAGTCTATTCAGTCCAGTCTAACAAAAAGGTATCGTGTTACCCAGCTACTGGGTTATGGAGGACAGATAAGGCAGTCGCTGAATACTGGAAGCTGACCCCAACATAGTGTTAGGAATGGCTATATATAAAGATATGTTAGTAGGATATGATATCAAACCTTGGACACCTCGCCGCGATGTCCCTTCATGACGGCGAGCTCCTTGAAGTCCGACTTGACGTCGTAGATGCGCGCCGAGCAGTCGCTGGACGCCGTCGCCATGCGCTGGCCCGCCCAGTCGAAGCAGATGTCTAACACCTTACAGTCGAAATAGCAGTAAGTATGATTTTACCTGTATGTCAAAGTGAATCTCCCTTTATTTGACCAAGATTATGTGTGGAGTTAAAAAGAGTAAAGTGTGATAATCACCAGTTAAATAAAATAATTTATAATTTTTCCCGATCAGTAATGTATTTGTTTGGTGCTTATTATAACTTAGATTTCTACTATGATTTTGATGAACTCAGACCGACTGGTAGTTTGTGGTAATGACGATTATGTAAATTTTAAATAGTGCAGTTAACGACGAAAAAGGCAATACGTAGTGCCGAGCAATCTAGTAATTGGAATCAACGTAGTCTTACAGTTTGCGTACCTATTACGTATGTTAATTTACTGTCTTTATTCCCATTTTACTTATCTGGTGACATTATTGTTTTTTCCCATTTTGGAATAGTCTATTACCACCCTGATGACAAATTTACCTCATCAGTATGTCCTGACACGGTAGCCAGGCAGGAGCTCTGCCTTGCGTCCCACAGCTTGGCACTACCGTCCAGAGAAGACGAGCCCACGAGAGAACTGTCCCAGTTGAACTGCACGTTGGAGATCTCGCCTTCGTGGCCTCGGAGCACCGATACACGACTGGATTTATTTATTTGTTTATGTTAGCCAACAATTGTTTACACAATACATTAAATAATAAGATTACGGATAAGAAAACGCATCCAATGGTATATTATAAAGAGTGTACTTTTTTTTATAAATCAAGACTGGACTTTGACAGGCCTGTTGGTCTAGTGGTTAGTGACCCTGACTGCTATGCCGGAGGTCGTGGGTTCGATTCCCACCCAGGACAAATGTTTGTGTGATGAGCACGATCATTTGTTCCGTGTCTGGGTGTAATTTATGTATAATATGTGTATATTTAGAAATATATAAGTATGTTTATCAGTTGTCTAGTACCCATAACACAAGCTCTGCTTAGCTTGGGACTAGATGGCGTTGTGTGATAGTTGTGAAAAAAAAAAAAAATAAATAGAGCAATCTGTTGCCAGCGACAATTTGCTCACATATTTATTGTAGGCGCTTTGAAGTTTGACTTGAAAGCAACTTTTCACATTCTTTAAGGATTATTGACTTGTCTTTTTCCATGAACTTTATGGCCTACCTGTGTTGTTATGGTAGACACTGAGATATAGTAAGCAGAGTAGGTGGCCAAGCACGTTTGTTTAATTTTGGAATCGCAATCAGAAATTAAATATGTTGCGTAATTTACGCTGCGGGTTGGTTGGGTAATAGACAAACTTTAAATGCGTGTTTTTTTTAAGGTTTTAGTTTGCAAGTCTTGTAGTTGTTGGTGGGCCATTATTATGTAAATAACAAACTTCGAAAATATCCCTCAGAACCTATTCTGAAATATATCACTATGCCTACAAAATTTGAAATTAATTTTCAGCCACTTATGTACTAAGGTTGTTAAAATAACTGATCATACTCCTCAGCTCTAGTGTCCCACAGAGATATGGTGCCGTCGAAGGAGCCAGTGATCAGCCTCTGACCTTCGTTGGGGTCAAACTGCAGAGCGATCACCTCGGCAGTGTGGCCGGTGTAAGTGTGGAGCTCGCTGCCTGAAATAAGTAAAATGTTTGTGAATGATATATTTCACTTATATAACGAGTGGTTCTGCTGACCAGGCGCTCATTAACATCATCATTTCAGCCGAAATACATCCACTGCTAGACATATGCCCCTCCTAATTTGGGAGGATTTGCCATAATCGCTACGCTTGTGCAGGCAGGTTGGCAATCGCAGTATGATGATAAAATGCCTAGAGAACGCTGCTGCCCATTCTCTAGTAACTCTCTTAGTCCCCTCTTACGATACCAACGCGAAGAAATGGGATGGTGCTACTCTTTACATCCGGCACCACTGGGCACGGTGCTACTGGAAATAATTTTCAAGTTATTGTGCAAAAGCAAGTAAGGTTGCATTAATGGACATGAGGAGCTGATTACATACTTTTGCTGCAAATATTTATGACCATTTTAGGTTCAAGGAGATTTGTTTTGTCCAGACTCCAGACAGACATCAGAAAGCCAATTCTCGTAATTAAAAACGTTCAAAATCTAATTGCAGTCTCATCTCGGCGACAATCAAATGTCAAAAACTTGTCAAAAATGTATGGAAATTTGAGGTATTTTTGACAAATTTAGACTGAGATCAGACTGTGAATGGTCTTATTACGAGAATTGTCTCTCAGGTCACAAAAACATCCTGCCGTAACAATAACTTTGAGGTTCCTTTTTTACTAAGACTGATCTTACTTCGTCCAGCAATTCAAAAAGAACAGAAAGGAGGTATTTACCAGTGCGAACATCAAACAACTTGGCAGTATGGTCCATGGATCCAGTCGCAGCCATGTCGCCCTTAGCACTGAACTGACAAGCCACCACCTCCCCGCGGTGTCCCAGCAGCGTGGCCAGGCATTCAGCTGTCTCTGGGTCCCAGATCCTCGCAGACTTGTCGAAGGAACCCGTCAGTACGCGGTTGCTGATGAAAAATAAATGGTCACATCCAGGATCAAACTAAATTAGCGAATCGTGTTGGGTACAAGTATTAAAATCACAAATAAAAAAAAATAGATAATATTTTCTTGGGGTAACGACTTTAGTTTGTTGTTGTATCAGTTTCTTTGCGTAAACTCGCACAACGCACGTGATGGGTATCTAAAAAAAAAGGAACAAAAAAAAAACGCTTCAAATTGAGAACCACCTCCGTTTTTTTTCGTCGGTTGTAAATAGCTTTCCCAAGACCCAAAAGAAAAAAAAGTTTTTATTTTTGTTTTTTTATTGTGTGTGGTTGATATCGATATTGATCACGTCTGCGAAAAGGAAACTAATTTATTTTGACCTTGCACTGGTGACCTACGTAAGTTTTTTAATAGGATATTTTATTTAAGTGCGTCCTAAAATATTTTTCTGTTGTAGCTCTGAGAGCACTCACCACGCTGGGAAGTTGAAGCCGACGGAGTACACGACGTTCTGATGTCCTGAGAGCGTCTGCATCTCGTTCCCGGACTCCACGTCCCACACCTTGCAGGTCCGGTCGTAGCTCCCGGACAGACATCTGTGGACAGCATACAGATTGTAAACAGACCCGTCACCAAGTGATAACTTAAGTAATCTGTTCAAAAATTATTGACAAAAATGCCAGAAAATTCGAACGCTACTGGGTTGCGTATTTCCATTCTGTACATGGCCAAAACGCAACCATAGGAATCTGCTCGCGTATACTTTGTAATGCAATTTTTAAATTTTTGATTACAATGTATACACGAATTTTGCGTACTACTTGTATACCTATAGTTTGTAACGAAGACGCACACGTGCATCTTTCCAATTTTTACAAGGACATAATGCCACCATAAGAATTTGGTAGGACTTCTGATTGCCGGCCTTCGATTTAAGGGGTGGTAGGGGGGAGGGAAGGGAGAGGTGTAGAGCCCCTCCTGTGAGGAAAAAGTTTCGGAACCCCCTCTTTTTGAGTTTTTTTTAAATGTTCTAACCTAACTTTCGAGTTTTCGTGTATGGACATCGATTTAAAGGCCGGAAGAGGTGTGGGGTTGACGACTAAAATGAAGGGAAGTAGCAACGCTCGACAGGACACTTCGCTAATAGGGCTCGTCAACAGAATCAAGGCGTTTCCATAGGAGGTCTCAGTTTTAACCTAACCTAACCTCCCCAAACCATGTCGTTTCTGGCACTCGACGGCCGCTCGTCTACACAGGATTAGTTTGCATACGGACTAGCACTGTATATTATGGAACACTTTAGTTACTTTGACCACTAAAAATATACACGAGTATTTGCGTACTAGTCTTGTATAGACTGGAAGACCTTGATTAAAAAGTGATTTCCAATCTATACGCGACTAGTTTTAGACCCTTGCGTTCTAGCCTTGTACAGAATGGAAATACGCAACTGGGTTATGGAGTTCAGGTAGGCAACCTCTCATGTCCCATGTCAAAAACTTGTAACTGGCTGCGTCCATTTAGGCTGGAAGTCAAGTCTAAGATATTTGGGAATAAAGCTAGGCAGATGATGAAAAACCGTTGCTGTCGTATTTAAGAAGTCAGTCGAGTTCAGGTGGTTGTTTTAGTTTTGAATTATTATGAGCTTCGTAGATAAATTTCCTTGTTAACTTCCACAAACAGCAGTAGATAGGTGCAATTGGAAAGCGGGAAGGGAGGCCTATGCCCTGCAGTGGGTCACTAGTTAGTACCTAGTGGGTAAATAATTTGTTCAAAATCCAACTTGCTGCGATCTTCTTGACATCTCAATTGGTTGTTTTATACCAACAATTTTTACAACCCGTACTGAGCCCGTACCTCTCATAGGAAGAGGAGGCCTGTGTCCCAGCAGTGGGAACATTATCGGCTGGTTGCAACAATGTTCAATTTTAATGCGATTTCCGTCTTAAAATGTAAAATCGACAGAAAAATGATTTATTTATTTAAAAAAAAAAAAAACCCAATTGTGCTTTTGAGGAAAATGTGGCAAAATCAAAAGACTTAAATCGAAATCCTTCCAAAATAGCGAGAGCTATTATAAGTTAAGTTCTTTTAAATCCACTTACCTTGCCCCAGTCTTATCGAAGGCAACATTGGTGAGAGGGAGCACATGCGTCATCAAAGTCTTGTAGATGTAGAACCTCTTGCCCGTTGGACCTTCGTGCTCGATCCTCTTCTTCAGGATGTCAAGGCACTGCTCCAGCTGTTCTCTGACATCTTCAGTGATGAGCGGCTGTTTTTGGTACAGGTTCAGAGCCATCGCTTTGATGTCTGTCCTGTTGGAATATACCAGTAAATGTACGAGTATTATGTATTGTGTCACTCTCAGTCACACATACGCATACCTGCATGCATGTTTCTTGTTTAGTTTTATTATCTTTTATTATTACCTAGCTTCTGCTGTGGCTGCGCCCGCGTGGAGGTCGGAAAATATCCCAAAAGAACATAGGTACTACTGTTAATTCAAGTTTAAAACTATCTGTGTGTCAGATTTCATCCAAATCCGTATAGTCGTTTTTGCGTGATGGAGTAACAAAAATCGCAACATGTACTTAAATATTAAATCATAAAAACTTTCAGTAAATCTATACTTATATTATAAAACTGAAGAGTTTGTTTGTTTGTTTGGTTGAACGCGCTAATCTCAGGAACTACTCAGGTCCAAATTGTAAAATTATTTTTGTGTTGGGTAGCTTATTTATTGAGGACGGCTATATTATCACGCTATGATCCAAACGAGCGGAGTAGCAACGAAAAATGGTCAAAAATTGGCAGACAATTCGATGCGACGGGAAAAATCATCAGGCAAAAATTTGACGCCCACGAAGTCGCGGGCAGAAGCTAGTAATATTATATTTTAGTAGGGTTCTAGTTCATTTAATACAGGGCGGAGTCTCCTAACACAGGCTTATCTGCCTCAATAATTTGGTAGAGTGTAGTGTGGTCGTGAATGTAGAGAACAATGATTAACATCATCTACTCATTACAATATTTATTTTGATGAGTTGTATTGCAATATGTGGTCAGCTAGCGACCTCAACATTTGGTCATACTATTCTTACCCGAGGTTACTAGCAGCAAGTTCGTCATGCTTTCCCTTAGATGTCACTGCTTGCGCGAGCGTCGTCGAGGGTCGGGTTGCCTCCTTCCCTTAAAATATGGCTGATCTCTACAATATGCTCGTGAACGGGTGCTGCTTTTGTTGACTGGTATTCTTGCTAACCATGGTTGCGTTATTGTTAATTACCTACCTGTTTATATATTTTACTTCGATGGTCCTAGCTTATCATTTGTGGTTTTAGTTATGTGAATAGCCTACAGGTCATTTGGTTGCCCATGTTTTTCAGCGGACGTTAAGTTCAAATGATATTTTGTGCAGGTGTTTGGGGTGGCAGGGTGGCAATGCATGGACGCGCAAATTGAAACCATAAATTCAGCACATGATTCTAGACTAAGCGTCGAAAACTTTCGTTGGTTAAAAAAAAACAGGTGTTTCATAGCGCTATTTCATTTTGTACGTAGCAGTTCTTGAACAATAGATAAGTGCTATACCTACGCAGTCAAAATGTGTGTATGTCCTCGCCACCCTGTATAATCTATACTATATAATATATAACATATATAATATATAATAATATTATAAAGCTGAAGAGTTTGTTTGATTGAACGCGCTAATCTCAGGAACTACCGGTTCGAATTGAAAAATTATTTTTGTGTTGGGTAGCTTATTTATCGAGGAAGGCTATAAGCTATATAACATCACGCTACAATCAAGAGGAGCGGAGCAGTAATGAAAAATGTTGCAAAAACGGGGAAAATCGCACGGGTAGGGTCGGCGGAACACGAAATTTAACGCGGATGAAGTCGCGGGCAGAAGCTAGTAATTATTATAGGTGGCATTTAATTCAATAGGATGCCAAAATACTCAATGATAGTTTAATATTAGTAGAAAATACATTTTGAAAAACTTACTCAGAGTTCAGATCCAATAAGTCTATTTCTTTATTTTTCACGAGGCCCTTTTGCAAATATTCCAATGTGATCCCCGGGGGATGATACCTCAGGTGGAATTTTAATAACTTCATGATGAATGTAATCAAGTAAAGGGTTCAATTAGAAAATCATTTTTTTGCGATTCTTTTGCGGAGTAGGAGTAAAATTGAAAACTGTCAGAATTTTGTCAATAGTGCGTTACCATGGCAACCGGGATGAATGTTTTTCATTGAAATAACAAAGAGGATGGAGGGCTTGAGGTCACAGGGTCAAGGTAGGCAGATTTAAAAAGGGTGCATGTTATGGGGTAGGTAGAGCAAGAGAGGGTAATAAAGTAAGTTGTAATAAAGTCATCGCTAATTAAAGAAATTCATGCAGGTAGAAAGGAAGGCGATAAATGTTCGATCGTCAGTTTTTTTCCGTCATCGCAATAAACTCGTGTTCCTCACCAGGTTGCCACCATGTTGCTCAATCCCCGGTCAGTCAGTCAGTTTCAGCCGCTTCAGTTACAAACTTGTGAAATTCACACCCGTCCGGTTGGTCAACATCCAATTACTGAAAAAATTAAATCGTATCGGGAAGGGCGAAGTTTTGAAACTGTATAGAAATTAATTAGTTGTGTGTTACTTACACATTGCCTGCATAGGCCGTGTTCGGATTTAGCTGATTGTCGTGATTTTATAATGTTTTTTTACGTTATAATACTGCATTCCCAAAATTCGGCATAATTTCGTAAACGGCCTCTTAATAGTAAGGAAGAAAAGCTAAAAAAGAACAAAATATTTTTATCTATACTAATATTATAAAGCTGAAGAGTTTGTTTGTTTGTTTGTTTGATTGAACGCGCTAATCTCAGGAACTACTGGTCCGAATTGATAAATTATTTTTGTGTTGGGTAGCCTATTTATCGAGGAAGGCTATAGGCTACATAACATCACGCTACAACTAAGAGAAGCGGAGCAGTAATGAAAAATGTTGCAAAAACGGGGAAAATTTATTCCTTTTGAGAGTTTCCGTTGCGTGCGCTGCGTAAACGGTTAAAGTAACGCAAAAATCATGTATGACGGAATTGTTCCTTTTAAAAAGTTATAAAAAAAGTCCACGAGAGAATATGTCTATCTTGTAAGGTTGACTCACTATAACTCAAAAGGAGCGAGCAGCAACGAAAAATGGACGAAAACTAGCAGGCAAATCGATGCGACGGGAATGGTCAGGGGAGCAAAAATTTGACGCGGACGAAGTCGCGGGCAGAAGCTAGTTTCACATAAAACGATGTGAAACGTCAGAAGTTAGGTGCAAAGTTCCAATTTGTTGATTCCTATGGAGAAGAGCCGGCAAGAAACGCCATGGTTACTCTTAAAAAAAATAATTGGCTATAAAAATGGTTTCAAATTAAGCTAATAAAGTTCATCACTTTGTATTCAGAAGAAACAATAACACAATGTCTCTTCCATAATGAAACGGTAAAAAAAACTTAGGTAGAAATACTCTAATTGTTAGTAATCTCTGTGTTTAGAGGTGTTAAGCTCGTTCTAAAATGTTTCTAACATTGTATAATTCCACATGACAATTCAGCCTGCAGTCCGTTGGTCCAAGTCACAATAAAGACCATGTGCACAAATTTGACTGCACCCAGGTTCAACTGTCATAGAAATAGAATCATCCATTTAACAATAGCCCGGAAATCCATTATCAGAATTCATCCGAGTAATGTGATTGTGACACATGGTTGTAACATGGTAGAGGCTTATGAAATCAGTGAACTGTATAAACCGATCAATAAAAGTACCCTATGTGTTAATCCAGGTTATAAACTATCTGTTTGCCAAATTTTATCAAAATCCGTGCAGTAGTATTGCCGTGAAAGAGAAAAAAAACATCCATACATCGCCACAAACTTTCACATTTATAATACCTATTACTAGGATTGGATGACAAATTCATCTACATACAATTTGCCAGGTGACCTGAGAATAGCAAAAGACGTTAGAAAATTTGATTTTTGCGGGCTACCTTTATCCTACTTAACCAGTCAAGTACCGTAATTACAGACACAATTAAAAACCATTGTGTCTGATACCAAATGTGGTATCTCAGGGACTTAGAGGTTAAACCAGAATCAAAAAGCCTGTAGAACATAATTATCCCCAACAATCATTTTCCTACCCATTTTCTCACGTTATTCTACCCTACAATAACCAACAAATAATTTCAAACTACCCTCACATTAGCAGACGCACACAGCACGGTATATTAGCCAGCTCGAGAACAAAGGCCAGGTGGCCCATATACGAGCTACACAAAGGTATGAAAAGGCTGCGAGATGGAGAGATGGACCGCTTTCATCTCATGTGACATATTTGTCTAACATTCCAGAATGTTCGCTGATGTTTGTGTAAGTTTTTCTTTTAAGGGTTAAGGTTGGAAAAGCAATCTTAGTATAAAGAAAATAGTCATAAACATAACTACATCTAGTCCATCAAGTAATGCCTCGCACTTCATTCTATCATATAAAATGTCATTTTTATCCCCACCCAGATAAAACAACATCCTAGCCGATATTTCTAAGACTTGCCAAAGTACAATATACACATTCAATTGCCTGAGTTCTCACAGTGATACCTGATGATCTTAAAATAATGTTACAAATAATGATAATACCTTTAAACAGTGTTGCCATAATGGATATTGAATTCGGTATTAAATAAATACACTTTTTCTAAACGAAATCACGACATTAGGTAAGCGTTCCTGTTACTCGAATTAGGCAGTAACATCATACGTTCAGTTGCACCGTGTAGTTAGCTACCACGCGTGTTTATTCAGAAGGAGATCTGCAGAGTAAGTAAGCAAAAATACAAAAGTAAGTCCTAAGCATAAGGAGGTGAGTCCGTGACTACAGTCTTTTTCTTCTACTTTTCTTTCGACTGGTACATCTGCGACTTCGTCCGCGTCAAATTTCTTGATCCCCCGACCGATCCCGCATTGAATCGCCTGCCCATACGAGTACTGCGTATTAGTGACTTTTTCCTTTTTGCTCGGCTCCTAAGTATTCTAGCGTGATGTTATATAGCCTATATATAGCCTTCCTCGATAAATGGCTATCCAACACTAAACGCAGTTCCTGAGATAAAACGAACAACTTGCGACCACTAAACTATCTCACTAATCGAGGCACTAAGACATATTTGAACACACGCCTAAAGAATATGCACACATGGTACATGGTATATTTTTATAACCAGTTTTAAAATAATTAATTATATGTATAAAAGCGCGAGTGCAAGCGAAGGCGTCTCTCATTTCTCAGGCTAGCTCATTGTTGAGCAATTTCCGGTGGTCGCCGCGAAACAACCGGTTTTGCTCAGCGAGAACAGAACCGGATCTAAAGCGATGAGAACTTGACATCCAACGATGACGCGTGGACTTTATATAAATACGAAGATATTTTTTGTAGTATTACAGTTGTTTTTAAAATGTATTTATTTATAAAGTGAAAACATCATGTGGTTATATAAATATTTCTTTTTTTAAATCTATTTTGCATAGGTGAATAGATGAATAGCATTTCAAAGTTAAATGTTTGATTACACGATATTATATTAGAAATGAAAAGTATTTTGGACCTTTGAATGAAACAGAAAGCCTTAAGAAACAGGCGTGACGCGACACTCATAGAACAATTTCTACGTAAACTTGACAAAAATTGCTCTACAGGAATCGCGTCGCGCCAGTCTGAAGAAGCCCTAAGTAGCCAGTAAACAAATTGGGAAATTGCAAGTACGTGCACAAGTTTCAAGACTAAAATGAAATCGAATCTGAATTGCGTCGTAAATATGAGCACGCTTTCAATTTAGTATGCTACTTCCATGTAAAGTGGTACTACAAACATACTAAACAGAAATCAATCATTTGTTAACAATAAGGGACGGTCACTTGTAGTAAAAGAGAGGAGAGAGAGATAGGGAGGAACGAATGGAATAAACGGTTTGAGATCTGAGTTTTCTCATCCCTGTAAATAGCAAATTAAGGCTTGCCCACCCTCTGTTAAATGGGCTTTTTTGGGTCAGCCTGTTCTACGCTGGTTTCCTAGCATGACTTTTCTTTTATTCGCACTTATAGAGTAGCAATTTAGTTGGCTTTCAAGAAAATAATAATAGTCATAGCACGCTGCCCGAACTTATAAATCCGTGGTGGATTCCAAAAGATCATCACAAACGAAACGTTTGCTGGCTGATGAATGTTTGAACTGACGAGGATTTTATTGGCATGTCAGATGTATAGTCAGCCAGAGCGGCCATTCAAGTTATAGTGCACAAGTGTCTGCGCAGATACAAATGCATTCCCTCTTGGTCGGATGGGACGGCAATCCGATACGGCCGGAGAGAGATCAGGCGTAGGACCAACGGCTTAACGTAGTTTCCGAGGCACTTGGATATCACACCGCTAACTTTTAAACTACGGGCTGTTAGGGGTTTACCCCCTTGGTGATACATGGTGAGGTTTAAGACTACCCCCCCCCCCCCCCCTCTCCTATATCACGTGTATTTTTTAGTACCTACAAAGAGTCCAATTTAAAAAAAAATATTTATTAAATACAGGTATAAGTACCATCTAATTTTATTATAAAAAATAAATACACGTGATGTATTACTACACCCCCCTCCCCTTTTGTGATATTTCGTGATTTTTTATGGACCCCTCCCCCCCCCCTTTCGAGCCTCACGTGATTAATGGACGGGCCCTTACTATGAAACTTGTAGTGGTAAAACCCAATAACACATGGGCCCGATCTGGGAATCGAACCAAGGCACGACCCCATATTCAGCAGTTGCGGATACGAGACCAACGTGGAAACGCGGCACTAAGAAGATGTCAGAAGCAGTTACTGCGAGTGCGTTTTATACGTTTTAGAGGTACCTATGCTTAAATTTCCCTTACGTGATTGAATCAAGAATGAAGAGATCCGAGATGCGAGAAGAACAGAATCGGTCGAAGTGAAGGTGCTTGGGGGAGGCCTAAGTCCAGCAGAGGACGTGTTTCGGCTGAAATGGTGATGATGATGTGTTTAACTTGGAATACCTTTTTCTTTTATTTCGTTCTTTGGTGCCGTGTTGTGGTATGTGTTATGCTGTGCTACCAAATCACGGCTCAAGCTGTCCATAGCGGTATTCTATGTTCAACAGTTAATTAATTAATGTCGTTAAGCCGTTAGGCGTTAAGATGGGTGGTCCCCATGTAATTATGCAAAATAGTATGATATTTTGATCGTTAATTTTAGAAGATTACTGTCATATTAAGAAGTCGGCAGGCGTTTGAACTGTTAATAATTTCAGTCTTACGATGACAATGTGTCATATTCTTAGGATTTTTCATACACAACCTTCTTTCTCTTCTCCGCGTACACAACCAGCACAAAGTTTTGGCTAGAAAGGGCTTTAATAATGTATGAAAAAAATGGTGTTATTTAATGTTTCGTGAGTGACATTTTTATTCTGAAAAAACACGTATATGATTTTTGTTACCAAGTTCTTTCATATGTAGTTATAGTTTAGTCTATGCACACTTATAATAGAAGAATAGAAGAGCTCAACGCCAAGCAAGTGTGCAAACGGGAAAGGAGTTTCGTTCCAAATGGGTGTTCCACGGCACCCTTACGACTGCTTTTTTGTTAAACTAAGTAATTTCCTGATTTAACTTGGAACCCCCCACATAAAACCTAAGCAATCATATGTCTAACTTGGAAGTCTGCAACTACCATAAAAATAAATGATTAAAATATCGCTATCAATCCAACATTACAACTTCACAAGTCAAGCTCTATCGAACAGAATTAATTAACCCACACTGTTCCACCATTTCTGGGTGCTGGAGCGTGGCACCACCACCCATTATTTCCCTTGGCCAACCCTACGAGTTTGGCGTCCGGTCAGCCAGGCTGGTTGGAGGTCCTTGACCGCTGGCTACCGGCTTGGGAAACACTACCTGGCGTTAACGCAAGATACTATTGTTAGGGGTAATTTTACCATTTTTTGAGGGATTTTTTTACCTTTTTGGGAAGTGGGCGATTTTTGTAGGGCCAGTTTCTCGAACGAAAATATTAATGTGACAAATTTTCATGATTTGTGTTTTTATTTTATTTGGTGCACATACCAAGTTTCGTGATCCAAACACGGATGTGGAACGTAAGTGAAATGAAAGACAGAGAGACAAATAGAGAGTTAGAGATAATTTTACTTCTCAATAGGTGGGTAAATAGGGATTGTAGATAACACATCCACACAATTAATGTGGACTTTGGAACAATAAACTATGTTTAACTAAGAATTTTCTTAGATTATTCAATCACATAGTTACTTAACCTGGGTATAAAATTATAATCTATGAGTCACAGTATTTTCTGAAATGTTCGTATACCAGAACAATTAAGTCACAATAAACTATAATCATTATAACTATAATTACTAGAGAATGGGCAGCAGCGTTCTCTATGCATTTAACCACCATACTGCGATCGCCAACCCGCCTGCCAAGCGTGGCGATTATGGCAAAGCCCCCCAAATTGAGGGAGGCCTAAGTCCAGCAGTGGACGTCTTACGGCTGAAATGATGATGATGATGATGAAACTATAATCAGTATAATTATTTGCATACTTAATTATCGAGATTAGAATATCATTCTATGGAAGTTAACAATCCGAAGGCTGACAACACTCCGATGCGCGCGCAGTCTGCCGTGCGCCAGGTGAACGCGCGCACGTCACAAACGCTTCCAAATTCAAAATTCGCATTGCGACTCCCGCGCACGATAACTTTTACTTTCTTTTTTTTAATATTACGTCACTGCCGTGTTACGTTTAGTAATCGCCGGTCGTTCTGACGCAACAGTGCTTTTAGTGCAAGTGAAGTGGTTCCTTTAAAGTTTTTTGTGAGTTCTAAAATGGAATTGTGAATTGTGATTGACTGAAGTGGTAAAGAAAATGTAAGTGAAAGAGCTTATTGGAGAAATATTTAATTAATTTTGTAATTTAGATTTTATTCTTAACAAGGTCAAAAATTTACCATTCATACCGGCGACCTACCGGCTTTGCTCTACTTCACAGACAGCTGTGAACGTAAGTGAACATAACTTAAAAACACCACGTTGAATTAACTTGATTATCATCGGAACGTATAATACAGCTCGACTTATTTATCTACATTTCAAGCCAAGAAATATTAAGTTACTGCTAAGTAACTTGGTTGACATTAACACACCTGTTACTTGAAGTGCCATAATATAGTAGGTACTTACTTAGTTAATTATTTGCAAATTACAACCAGTTTAAGAGCGTAGTTGTCATACGAAGCAATTTATTTGCAAAAGCTGTTTTTATAAGTCTGGCCTGTCGGATTGGATTAAGGGTCAAGGCGTTCAACTAAACTGGTTACCTTTCGACATAATCCTATATACGTAAAAAACTGTATCCTTTTAACCAGCTAGATTATTCTAGGAAAAAATCTCCTGTAAAAACTTGGGTTGCCGATCTCAGTATGGTGGTAAAATGTATAGAGAACGCTGTTGCCCATGCTCTAGTAAGTCCCGAAGAAGTAAGAAGAAATGGGTTGATGCTATTCTTTACGTCCGGTACCACACGGAAGATATATATATGAAAATCTCATCGTGAGATCATAAGCGTAGTAGTGAGTTTCAAGTAAGCTGACATTCCTACTGATGTAGATATTGATACTAAAGACAGCTTACTTTAAGCTCACTTCAGCCAAGTTATCGCGGTGAGATTTTTATAGAATAGCACTGCTGATGCTGTGACCGAACACGATTGACAGCTCACTTCAGACTCGCTTCTACTTAGTTTTCAAAATAAATTCCAATTTTGTAACTCACACACAAAATCTCTATTTCTAGAGAATTCATAATCAAATGCTGCTTATGTCTGAACAATTCTAATGCTTGATAAGGTTAAATTCTCAAATTAATGAAAGGAAAGGCTTGTTACGTGAAATTAATTGTGGCTATGTTTAAATAAATTTTATTAAAATGTCCAGAGTGCACTAAAAAGCCTCCACAT
Source organism: Aporophyla lueneburgensis (assembly GCA_932294355.1). Classification (NCBI taxonomy): domain Eukaryota; kingdom Metazoa; phylum Arthropoda; class Insecta; order Lepidoptera; family Noctuidae; genus Aporophyla; species Aporophyla lueneburgensis. The sequence goes on along the minus strand of OW028739.1, from coordinate 32,379,963 downwards.
TTAACTGAATTGGAATAAATTTATGAATTAGTTTGTGTGCAGCATCCTTGCATGATGCAAAAATAATATACCATCATCCCCTATGTTAGTAATGATATCCTTGCTATCTAATAGAAACAATAATTTTATTTTTGCTACAAATCTTTAAACCACACCAAAATTAGGCTGATCCATGTTGCTCCATCTCAAAAAGATGAAGAATGTTCAAAGTTGGTCTTCCAGGAATCGCATAATACTGTGACCTATAAGTACACTTAAAATACACATCGTAGTTTTCGTACTTATTTCAACAGTTTTCTTTATACTTTGTGATAAAAAATAAAACACTTTTTACAAACTGTTCGATTAATTTGTTGAACGAATTGTATTCAATTAAAGTGAAAATGAAAGTCAGTTCGGTGTCGTTACGAAATAATTATTTATTTATTTCTTGAATCGCCAACAGAGCTTATACTGTTACATGAACGTTAACATAAAGGGACTGTCTTCGAGAGAGAATGAGTTGTATTCTATCGCGCAGGCCCAGTGCGGGGATGGTAGATTTCACATCATCACATGTCTTGGAATTTTTGGGTCGACATGTCGATTTTCTCAAATTTTTTTGGTTCACCTTTTTGAGAGCAGTGATGATGAAATTATTTACACAAAGTAAAGTGCCGGCCCAGGTTCGAACACACCACCAGATCGTAAGTCGGGGCTGTCACCACAGGGCCACCACTGTGCAAAGTGTGCGCTTCCATAGAAGACCACATAATTTACTTACTAATATCTAGGTAGGTAAAACAAGTATGACAAGGACGAACACATTAAAATGAATAAAAATATGATCCGCGAAGATCATGAAAAATAATAACAATTAATTTCAAAAAAATTGCACATAAGAATTAAATGCTAACTTAATTAAAAATAACTACTTACGGATTAAAGAAAAAAGTTACAGAATATTATGTATATCTATTAGTTTTTTTTCAAACTTAGATATTATGCATATTATATCATCCAATTCAGTATACTTTGATACTTCGATAAAACAGTCCTTTTGACATATTTGAAGCAATCTGATCCAGCCACATATTTTCAAACTGGTTACGGTAAACAGCATGTCTGAATTAATATAAAAAGAGGCGTAATGTTACTGTTAGCTATCAAATATAAAAAATGTTGAGACAGTCCAAAGTAAAAACCAACATAACATTGATGTTATTCATCTCACAGGTTCTAATTTGTCCTGCCAGGGTCGCGAGATTTGTTCGAAAAACATACCATGGCCCTGGCGTATAGGCAACTGAAGGAACACGGGTGGGTATTAGTCAGTAAAAGTCTGACACACGCTTCCGCTCCACCCAGAGCGAGAGACGTCATTTCATGATTTCCCACCCACAAAAAATAGGCTCTAATTTATCCAAAAACGCGATTGATTGACTATATCGTCAATGATGCGAGACAAACCTGGATGAAAGTATTGCGGAAGAAAGGGAACGTCTATTTCCAGCAGTGAATAATTCCGGGCTATAATGATGATGATGATCTCTGTTTCACGATTTTTGAATATATACTCTCACAGACAATACCATAATGTGCATATTACCTTCACAATCGTGTCGTGCACATCACAACTAGCAATTATTCGCAGCCTTGATGTGCCTTTCCAATCGCTGTTAACGTGTCGTCCACATGACCCTTTTGGAGCCAGTTTTTAATGTATTATGACTTGATTCGTCCTTCATGACATAAGCAGGGTTTCAACTGCCGGTGTACTTTGTAAAAATGTGACCATGAATAATTTTATTTGGAGACGTGAGCCGTCATTTCACCTGACGCTTCGGATTGACATGAGTGATAGTTCACTTCACCCTAGACCATAGTCCATAGTCATCCTATGCGCGAATTTTACAGAAGCTGAGGTTTTTACAGAATAGACCGTCAGGTTAGTTAAAGTGGTGGAGTTCCTTCCACGTTTGCTGGGACGTTAAAATATCGCGGCAGGATTTTTCGCATTTCGTATTCGCACACTGGAGTTTCAACTGTCTGTATAGAACAAAGCATTGAGAATCCAAAGTGCATGCTATGGCACTCTACAGTTGCGTTGAAAATCTAGCGCGTGAAAAAATCTCGCTACGATATTTTAACGTGCGAACGTGGACTTAAAGTTCCTTACTTAGATGCATTGCGAGCTAGAATTGACAGATACTGTATATATCTTCACAGCCCAAGTTGATTGCTGAAGAAGAATAAAACAGAAGAAAAGGAATTATTTCTGTGTCACCTAACTTGGAAAAACGGATTGATGAATGCTGAAGACTAGTCTGTTGAAAGAGAATTCATTTTAAGTTACCCGCTAAAAAGAATTGATTACTCCACCGACCTTCTTTCTCATTGATTTGTCTTTCAAATTAATTCGAAAGTTTAATCAAATTTAATTTTAATAACACGTGTTTATTTTTGTTTTTACTCTCATTGCGCTCACGACAAATGTCTACACACATTCACTTATATTAGAAACGGCTGTCACGACGCTATTCAAAACGTGATCTCTAAAAAAATAAACTGTAGAAGATATCTACGATGATATTAGTATCACTAATGCGGATACATACATTATATTCTTTAGTTATTTGCTGTTAAGTAATTACATAAACGTTGTAAAGTCACGTTGCAACACATTGCAACAATACCGTTTTTTTATAATTGTTTTAACTTTGGCAATTTTGTTGCGAGAGTGTGGAATGTATGTTCAGCTAGTTTCATAAGACTTCTATGGTTGGTCGCTGCATAATAAGAAAATCGGGGTTTCGGTTGTCTCTCTTGATAACCACAATAATTTGAAGAGAAAACTCATTGAAATGGTGCAGTGTTAGCCCAGTGGTAACGTCCGCGACTTATGAATTGTAGGCCGTAGGTTTGAACCTAGACAGGCGCTTTACTTTGTGTAAATTATTTCCTCACCACTGCTCTCAAAACGGTGAAGAATAACTTTGTGAGGAAACCAGCATGACCTAGAACCAAAACTTAGAAAGACGTGACATCTACCAACTCGCAAGAGCTCGCGTGGCCGGAGGCCTGTGTCTCAGCAGTGGTGTTGATTACCTCCTGATTACCTACTTATTGAAATTTCTTTAAAGGAACTGAACCGAGTTTTTGCCAGTTTCAACAAATTGGCTTTCAATGATGCAAGAAGCAAGGCACAATTCTCTTAGTTTTGTGTAATTGGCTACTCTGTACGGCCAGTATTTTTGTAGCTGGATAGCGCTGCTGTTTCATCATCATTTCAGCCGAAAGACGTCCACTGCTGGACATAGGCCTCCCCCAATCAGGGGGAGGGGGTTCCGTAATTGCCACGCTTGGCGCTGCCAGGTTCATATCCTGGAAAGTGCGTTGTGCAAGACGGACAACGGAGGTGAGACATGTCCTGTGCAGAGCCTTCATACTTACACTGTAGTTTGGAACGGGTCTTAGACACCCTAATTGGCTAGATACTTTGATGGCCAGTAGAATAATGAATTCCTTTAATTAAAGTAAGACCTTCAACGACCACTTGCATCTTCATTCAAAACAGAATCCAAAAGTTTTCTAAAACACAATTTTGAATGACAGTTGAACACAACTTTAATGAAGTTCGTGCGCAGAGTACCAAACAGACAGAGAAAACAGAAAGGAGAAGTTTTAAGTAAAAGTAAATACTAATTAAATATTCTGTGCCAGTTACAGTTGTTATAAAAATCCTCACGTCCGCCATCTTGGAGGCGAGTGTGCTGCGCTTACGCAAGGCAAACGCGGAAGATAATTAATAGATGGATATTACTATTAGATGTTCATTATTGCAGGAAGCTATTTCAGGGAGGCATGGCATAATCTATATACATAATATTAATTAATGAAATTTACTTATCGTGTCTGTCTGTATGACCGCATTGTTCTTCTAAATTAGGCAATTGATTTTGACGCGGTTTTCACCACCATACAGATAATTTACGATATTTCGGAAGGATATATATGATACTAGCTTTTGCCCGCGGCTTCGCCCGCGTGGATGTCGGAAATAAGAGGACGTATTACCGCGGTTAATGTATTAAGAATGCATTGATCCAGTTTTTTAGGTAATAACAGAGCAGTCTCACACAAATTTCCATCCCCTACTCAATTTTTTTTGCTCCATACAAATTTCCACCCCCCATTTTAGGAAAGTGGGGGTTAGAAAGAGACAAAATGTAGCCTATGGCACTCTTCATCCCTTCAACTCTCTCCACATAAAAAAATCACGCCAATTCGGCGCTCCTTTTTGCCGTGAAAGACGGACAAACAGACACACACACTTTCCCATTTATAATATTAGTAAGTAAAGTAAGTATGGATAATAATAAATATTTAAAATAATTAAATATTATAATACTATAATATTATACTATACATTTATAATATTCAACTTACAAACAATAAACAAAGTATGTCAAGTCGTAATACTCTGCAAAGCAGGAGGGTAGATAAGAATAAATAGGAGTTTATAATGGAATCATCTTAATTATTATTACAGTTTAGGTTCGAATTCCCATCTCACTAGATGCTGAAAACCTGTACAAATTATAACAGAACTAGCTTCTGCTCGCGACTTCGTACGCGTTAAATTTCTTGTTCCCCCGACCCTTCCCGTCGCATCGAATCGCCTACCCGTGCGATTTTCCCCGTTTTTGCAACATTTTTCATTACTGCTCCGCTCCTCTTAGTTATAGCGTGATGTTATATAGCCTTCCTCGATAAATAGGCTACCCAACACAAAAAGTAGTTCCTGAGATTAGCGCGTTCAATCAATCAAACAAACAAACTCTTCAGCTTTATAATATTAGTATAGATATGCGCTCTGGTATTAATTTATGCAGTTTCCAATGTTCATAGAAGTATGTGCATGATATTATATGTTTGGTGACAAATAAAAACTATGTGTCTGCATACTATTGTGAAATAGGTAGTTACCATGGCTAGCTAGATGCTCAAACATCACTTGATATAACACAGATGGGTATCTGTAATCCGTTATCTTAAATAACTAGAAAATTATTTCGATTTCAACCTATGGATTGTTAGTTTTTTATTGGTCCGGTTGACAATGAAGTTCCGAGATTCTGTCTCGAGGGATTTTATCCTCCTTAAATCAGATATAGCATAATGCCAATGGAGCTGATAGCCCTGCGCACGCAGCACCAGCGCAGTTCTCTGCAGTTTCTCTCACTTATGAAAACCCATTATAATTATGATTGCATAGGCAATGCATTATCTTATCATTAGTTAAACATACACAATACACATCTCGATTGATAACATTTTAGTAATTGCGTAACACAATGTCAATCAGAATCTGAATCATTTTGAAGGATATTGACAATCTATTGCTTTATAGGTTCGAAATATTTGTTTGCTCTACAATGTAAATAACGCAATGAATGTCGTTGCACTGTCAAAGTGACAGCCATTGCCAACGTTAGTGTGTTACGGGATTACCCCGCTGATTCTGTTAAAAATTAAATTTAAAATTTAAAAAACCCCCGACACAAAAACCTAATTTCCCTTTAAAAAGTAAAAAAATGATAAAAAATAAAAAATAACTCAATCTTAAAGTACCTAAGAATGTATTAATAATTTAAAAAAAATACGCCGCGTTGGGGGACCGCTTCAAACCTAACAATTTAATGACCAATAGTCTTACTACCTAACTAAGCAATCAACGACGTCTGCACTCGCGGAGCGGTCCCCCAACGCGACGTTTTTTTTTTTAATTATTAATACATTCTTAGGTACTTTAAGATTGAGTTATTTTTTATTATTTTTTTACTTTTTAAAGGGAAATTAGGTTTTTGTGTCGGGGGTTTTTTAAATTTTAAATTTAATTTTTTATTTTGTACTTTTTATAGGTATATACTCAATATAATGTAGAATCAAACGAAGCTAAGAACACTCTCGATTAATTCATCAATATTCTCTTTCAGTGCGCTTTCATTTGAGACCCCACTCGAGTATATTTGCTGACATTCGGTTACTCTTCCCCACTTTCCCCCCCACAACTTTTAAACGGCTCAACCGATTTTCATCAAACATGTCTAAGAACACTCGCAGATAAGTCACCTTTAATACATATTTTTTTTATTGAAATCGCATCATCCGTTCGGGAGCTATGATGCCACAGACAGACAGACAGACAGACAGACAGACACGTCAAACTTATAACACCCCTCTTTTTGCGTCGGGGGTTAAAAAGAAAATACTCCGCGCAATTATGTTCGACGATTTATTAAAAGTCATTGTCATAATTATGATTGCACTAGCTTCTGCCCGCGACTTCGTACGCGTCAAATTTTTGCTCCCGTGACCCTTCCCGTCGTCGCATCGAATTGCCTGCAAGTTTTCGTCAATTTTTCGTTGTTGCTCCGCTCCTTTTGATCGTAGCGTGATGTCGTAGTATATAGTCATGACAGTCTACTCAATAAATATGCTACCCAACACAAAAAGATTTTTCTAATTCGAGCAAGTAGTTCCTGAGATTAGCGCGTTCAACCAAACAAACAAACAAACTCTTCAGCTTTATAATATTAGAATCAATAGGCAATGCATTCTCATTAGTAGGTACGTAAACGTGCCGAATTCCAATGCATTCATGTTATTTAATCGGATAGGAAATGGGCACGATTCCAAGTAGTCGCAAGGTGGCCATCTGGTCATTGACGTTTAAAGTTCGACGGGAAAGGTCCTTTACTTCTCTTAGACCTTCAACCTGCGGGTCTATTCTGTAAATGTCTTACGGTGGAAACTACGTTAGAGTAAGTTTGAAGTGAGCTGTCAATAGTGTCAAGTCGAATGACTGCTCACTTCAGCCTCACTTTACCTATGTTTTAACGGTCAATTTTTACAGAATAGATCAGCTGATTGTGTAAGGTGCTCGTAATTGCAATTACTTTCATTTTGTCAATTTTACCTACATTGCGTGTTCGTGCATGTGGACGAGAAATATATGTACACGATGTATGTAAAATACTGATATTCGGCTGCATACGGTTAAACTCGAAGCCACATTCACAACATTGTTGGCAAAAGACTCAACCGAAGATGATATTTTGACGATTTGACAATATATTCTAGCAGAAAATTTCTAATTTTGATCTAGTTTTTTGGAAATCAAATCAATCAAATCAAAATATTTTTATTTCACACATGGGCACTTATGAAACATCAGAAGCTAGGTGCACGGTTCCAAATTGTTGATTCCTATGGAGAAGAGCTGGCAAAAAACTCCACAATCCTCCACGGAACAAAATTTTAGTATGATTTTGTGCTTTACCCAAGGTATTACAATTACACCACCTCTTAAAATATGTTAGTATGACTTTCCTAAGGCATTATTATAAATAGCACCTAATACAACTATTTACGAAGTCGTAAAGTGATTGTTTTAATGAGTTCTCTGGCTTCTCTTATCAGTGTAAGTAATAAAAGTCGTCGACGTTGAAGATATTCTTGTAAATTAAGGAAATACTTGCCCCTTATCTTTCTTATTCTGTATGACATGCCCCATCGCTTTCATTTTGGCAGGATGTTCATTGGTGTTGGCAAAGCAGTTAAGATCCAGAAAGTTAGATTTTGACCTGTGAAACAGATTCTCAGTGTTATGTAGTGCATAGGATCGCAATTTTTCAATATTTTTTTTTGAATTTCCTCTCTGATAGGATGAAAAACTTAGAATGCCCTGTCAAGTTTCAGGACCCTCCTTTCTTAACTAAAATAACGTCTAAATATATAAAAGCAAACCTGACTGACTCATCTATCAACGCACAGCCGAAACTACTGAACAGGTTTCGCTGAAATTGGGCGTACATATAGTTGTAATGACATAAACCTCCGCTAAGAAAGGATTTTTGAAAATTCACCCCCTAAGGGGATGAAAGAGGGGTTAAAATTTTGTATGGAAGTCCGTCATTTTTAGAGCTAGAAGCCTGAAACTTTACTTTTAGGTTAAAGATTATAAATAAACAGTTACATGTTCCAGGGTTTTTGAAAATTCAACCCCTAAGGGGGTGAAAAGGGGCTTGAAAGTTTGTGTGGGGAAACAAGATCAGTTAAACTATTTTATTGGAAACTTCACAGGAGCACTCCTATCAATAAATGAGTAAACAAATGTTACAGGCTCTTTCAAAATTCAACCCCTAAAAGGTGGAAAAGGGGTGACAAATTCTGAAAATCGACATGGGTATCGTTTTTATGGTTTATCGGGTCGCTGATTACGAAAACAACAACTGTTTCACAAAATTACACCTGAACAAAAAATTATAATTTAAAAATTTAAAACACAATGAAAAAAAAACTTCGTCCGTGCAATACTACTTCCTTTCTTAGCGCTCGCCTACTCTACTTTACGCTACGATATAACCGAACTCCACGCGGACCAAGTCGCGGGCAAAAGCTAGTTTTAAATATTAGGAAATACAAAATTGGGACACATAAAATTATTCAGGTTACCTAACCCTGTTTTTCAAAACTAAAATTAATACCAAAATTGCTTTTCCGTAACCCAAGCCAGCACTAATGAGTTTCTCTGTACCGAAGGCTTTTGACATTACAAAAAGTTGCCAGCTTGTTAGGTGGCGGGTAAAATAAAAACAACATAATATTACCAAGTTATTTTTACCGACTTGAGCACACCATGAATATGCATAGCTCACACAGAGGCATGTAAAACACGCTCTTGTGTACACCTGCCTTACGTAGTTAGTAATGTACGTATTACATTGCTAATTTATGTAAAAATGTGTGTTGCTATGAATATGTTTGTTTAAATTTAAAAAAAGAATAACACGGTTTTAGAGAATCTGTGTCATCGTGGTTTGGCGAGCATGCTTTGAATTATGATCATTAATTAACTATTTATATAAAATTCTATTATTAAAATCTCGTAGATATTTTCTACTTGGCAACCTTGAACTTTCACCGCAAAACTAGTTTTAGAATGATCCTGCAATTCTGAAAACGGCAGTAAGACGGAATTGAATCAGACGAAAACCAATGTAGAAGAATTGAATTATTTTATTGAGTCTATTTTCTCCTATTCATGTTCACAAATATTGATATGCGTCTTGATCCCGCATCGAGAAAGCGTGAATAACCGACGATAAGTACAATAATGTTTAGCTGAGTGGAGAGAATCGATGTCACGCATCGCTTCAGGTCAAGCCTGCATCTGCGGAAAACGATAGCAAATCGTTGATAGCCGGCTTTTATGTTGAGTGACACGGTTCTGGTTGGCAGGATACGAGTTGGAGATCAGCCTGGTCTGTTAGCTGGTTTAGGGTTCGATTTCCTGTGGTGAGATGAGACTGAATATTAATTAGTGTTGAACTTTTTCGCATAGAAGACAAGGCAAATTACGCCCAGCACGACACGGGGTACCTACGTCTTTTAATAATGTCGGACTCTCCATCTTTTTATCTGGCAAATCTTTGCAGGGCATGAGCTATGCCTAAATTAATACTTAGTCCCAATTTGAGAGAAGAAAACTAAATTGGCTGCCATGTAAACTGTAGGTCAATATATCCAAAACGTGTTTTTCCCCGTTCCAAGAGCAAAATTTAAAATACACCTCCCTCATTTCTTCTTTGTCCAACACACTATTTGACCCAAAAAAGAACAAAATATAATAACAGGTAACTTAAAGTTTACCCAAAACATTATTGACACAATGCCTTACAATTTACGACCTGTTCAAAAACTACGATCAAAACGACCCACTTGCCAAAATGGCAGCCGTTTGGGTCCGTAGTGAGTTGTCACCTTACATAACGCAGGTAACAGACAAGTAAACTGTTTAACAGGTGTGTTGTGCTTGTGTAGTGACACAGAACCGGATCGATGTGACGTCACGCGTAGAAAGGCGTGCGCTCGGCGCGTGCGCACCCACTCGGATGTGGCGGTAGGGCTGGCAACACTGCTGCCTTGTGATTAATGTCTCTTTTATTGATTGACGCGGTTAATACAAAAGGGTAAAGGTTTAGATTGTAATGAAATATTGTTGCTTAGCACGCTTGGCTTCGGCATTGGCAGGATTCTGACTGTAGGTACCTATACAGGTGGTGGATTCTAGTAATTATTTTATTTCTATCTCCAACGGTAACAGTGTTTTCCCAAAAACTCACCCTGTGTGTGAGTGTGTTCATTAAACAGTTCCACAACTGACCGACTAAACAGAAAACGCTCTGGGATATATTCAGTCGACTCGCTTCTGTCCCACGGCTTCGCCCGCGTGGTTGTCGGAATATGTCCCATGGAAACATGCTAGGTACCCGGACAAAAAGTAGCCTATATCCTTACGCAGGATGCTCTCTTGCCAAATTTTAACGAAATGCCCATCGGTGGGTTAGGCGTGAAAAGGTGACATAGACAAGAGTTACTTTCGAATTTATAATATTAGTATGAACAAGCCCCGACTTACGAGATGTAGGTCGTGGGTTCGAATCCAGGCAGGCGATTTAATTTGTGTAAATAATTTCATCACCACTGCGGTGAAAGAAAACATCGTGAGGAAACCGGCATGTCCTAAAACCAAAAAATTGAAGACATGTGACATCTACCAACCCGTACTGGGCCCGCGTGGTAGATTACGGCCCCCTTCCTCTCACCAAGAGGAGGCCTATGTCCCAGCAGTGGGAACAATATACAGGCTGAATGTGAATAGGAACAACAAAAACATAAAATTCCCATATTCCTCCATTGTGAAGCGGAATGCTGATGTTTTGATACGAAATACCGAAAGCCCGGTTGTTTATTTCGAAATCCATACATATGGTTGGCTAGTTAGTAGTTGTATGGTTACCCACTAATAAACTAGTTGTCAAATAAAAAACGCTGACTTCATCTAGTTTAAAAAATATAATTGACGTGTTCAAATCTACTTACAGAAATAAAATCATTTAATGAAACGAGCCAATCAGTATTTCCCGCAATTCTGTTTCACGGATAGTAGAAAGTGTGCCACGGATATCATCATCGCAAATATTCGATCAATGAGGAAACGATCTCGCACTAAATTAGCTAAAATGCTTCGTCATGAATTGAAACGAATACTTAGCTGTTTTTATTCACAGCAATTTGTATTTAATATTCACACGAGATGAAGAAAGAACTGGAGCTTTGGTTTCTACAACACGAGCTTTTGGTCTAGTTTAGGAGGCAGCAGTTCGCCAAATGTGACTCTATTGTACAATATTTACTTAATCTTGGTCTACTTATGTATGTTTTTCTGTGTGTACAAATAAACTTTTTTGAAGTGAAAACTTCTTTAGTACCGTTGTGATTTGAAAGTCTATGAAACGAAAAAGCGACAGTACTTAACAAGAGACAGACACTTATATTCATAAGATTTAACGTGGGAGAAAATGAGATAGGAAGCGTTATACAGTGTTTCTTATGTTCGTCGTTCTCTTTGTTCTCTGCTTCGTAGCCCCTCAACTCTAGTTTACCGTCTGAATAAATATTACATAGATTTCATCATATATACGAATAAAATGTAAAATAATTATCAAACTTTGTATCGCTATGATCATTACTAAAACCTACAATTATCCTCTTCCCGAAATTTTACATTCGTCTCATGATCTTGAAGCCAAAATTTTTGAAGGTTTCACTTCTACCACGTGTGAACAGCACACGTTTTTTTTATTATTATAACTATGATGAAATCGTCTATATGTATTTGATTGGTTGCTTAAATAGTGTAAAAAAGTTTTGTAATGCATAAAAAAAATGGCTTTACCATTTTTTTATGCATTACAAAACTTTTTTACCGAAAATCATTCATTCAACAAGAGTCTTCTAACTACATAAGCAATCAATGAATGAAAAGCAATCTATTAAAATTTATCGTGTGTGCGCTTATTTTGGCGCCCAGCTTGCGACCTTATTTCGTAACGCACTTGGAAATTTGGAATAGCAATGGCAAAACATAATGATTGATCAAGTATAATAAATTATTATCTACTCGAATGTTTATTTAAAAAAATAATCGTATAACATTATGGCAGCTTTGGTCACCAAGACTGTTTTCTTACTTATTTTTTTTACTTCGATAAGAACGGCTTTAACCTAGCTTACGTCTAACAATAAGCTTACTACAGTATCTTTAACTTAAGAGATTTGATCTGTGATTCAAGTGATGCACTAACTCTAGATGACTGACACATACATGCCGTCTGTTGGGACAGGTCAGCTCACAGCTGCAATGGCTCTATTGTAAGAGATGTCAGCAGTATGGAAGGGGTCTGATAAGACCGTTGGTTACCGTGGCCCTGGCATATAGGCAATTGAAAGGGACACGGGTGGGTTTTAGTCAGTATTAGTCCCCACAAAAAAAAGACATGGCTCTGCCTTTTTAGACTCACGTACAATTCGAATAATATAATGTTTGGACAAAAGAGACTAGACCTCTGAGTTTGTTTCGGCATTTCTTGTCAGGGAACAGTCAGCTAGGAAATACCGGCGCCATCTAGTTGTGAAAAATATTGACGTGTAAAAGTGTCTTATAAGATCTACTTACATTAGACATTTAATTTCGCTATTGACAGTTCACTTCATCTAAGCTTTTACGGTAAGTTTTTTACAGTAATAGACAAAGTAAGCAGCCCTGGTCATGGCTCCCATGGAATGTGTCGATTCCCATGACGCCGCCATTGTTGTATTGTGGCCTCTGGGTATGGTTTCCAAATGACACTCTTTATGGAGTCCTTCATTGTAAGTTCTCGTTTGTTAATGTTCGGACATGACTGTGATGCGGTGATTATAAATTAAACTTTTCAAATTGGGGTCAAATCATACTTGTCTGTTGAGAACTGTATACATATATACTGTTAGTATATAGTGGTTTGTGTAGATATGTGAGCTTTATATAAAAAGTCAAATATCAGGTAAGGAAAGAGTAGATTCGAAAATGGTTTTTTGAAAATGATCGGGCCTAGGACACTCCAAAATTGGGGAGCTTTTTCACGTCACGTTCATCATCATCACCAGTCTATAATTTTCCCCGCGAGTGCTAGACACAGACCTCCTCTCTGTGAGCGGGGGGCTTTTATCCACCACGTGGGCCCAGTGCGGAATGGTAGATGGCATAAGTCTTAGAATTGTAAGTTCAAGTTCTCGGACATGCATAACGGTTTTCTCACGATGTCTTCTTTTACCGCTTTGAGAGCAGTGGTGATGAAATAATTTACACAAAGTAAAGCGCTTGTCTGGATTTGAACCTATGACCTAGAACGCGTAAGTCGTGGCCGTTACTACTGGGTCACCACCGCTTTCTTATGTATTAACACTGCAATACTTATGGGAATACCTCATGTGGTACTATCTAACGAATCTATCCAGTTTTCGCTAGACGTATTTTACCACACGTAAGACAGAGTAGTAATTGCGTGACACATTTACAAAATGGGTTTCAAAGAAACTGGGTTTGAAAGTTTAACAACATCCAATGCGTAATAGGGAATATGCATGTATTTTTTTAAATATTTTTAATTCACTTTTCACATCGTTATAAAATAGTAAAAAATATAAATACTGTTGGAAATGTTCAAATTATTTTTTAAAATAATATTTAAAACATCGCTCAAATTTGATCTGTTTGAACACCGCCATTTTTCGCGGGCCTTGATTGACGTCACAAACCACTACCAGTGTTTGTTGAATATAAGTTTGACAGATACTTTTGGTTCTTTTATAGAAATTTTCAGTTTTAAAAGCTATTCACGCCATGGAAATAGCTAAAAAACCATTTTATAGATATTGCCTGGCACCAATGTGCAAAAACACTATTATAAGTACTTACACCTGATAAAATGTTTTTTCCTGTTCCAAAAGATGGTGTAAGGTTATGAGAAGGTATAATGTATCTTCATTATCGTGTTTCCATTGTTGTGAAGATCACTTTAATGTAAGTATATTATATTTGGATAGTTAGCATGATTAGATTTGATCAGAAGTAGATTTTGCATATTTCGAAAGTTTAACAGAAGGTCCAATAAAACTTTTGTTTAAAGAACTATACTTATTTGTCTCATCGTTAGAATTTTACAAAAATTTGAATTTATTTCAGATCGAGGAAGATACAGCAAATTATGATCAATACAACATTATGAAACAACAAGGGGAAAAAAGTTACACTACGGTTGAAGGAATGAGTTGTAAATTCCAGTGCCAAAAACGAAATATGCCACTACCACCCGAGAGAATGGGTGTTATTAAGGGACAAAGATTGGCACTGATAAATGAAACTCTATCCGAGTTTGCTGTTAAAAGTAGTAATTGCACTAGCTAATGAAAAACACTACAGAATCACAAATAAAAATATTTTTTCTTTCAGACACCATTTAAACAGCCAAGGCTATAAATCCGATAACATGGTATGTGACGTCACGTTTCGGTTCGACCAATGGTGATGCGTTTCGCAAATTTGAATTTCACTCGCATATTTTGCATTTTTAATCAATATTTTATGCAATTAAAAACAAACTAAATAACGAAATAATGGTTCAGATACAATTTCAGGACGATATGGATTCAGGGAAAAACAATCAATTAATTTTATTCAAAATGCATATTCCCTATTAACATTGTGGTGCAGACAACATTTTCGAACATAATTATGGAGCAATGGATTAGCCTATATAATGATTTTGATTGATAGTATGTTACGCAATTAGGGTGCTGGCTAATGCATCTCTGAAAGCTCTATAAACAACCCAACAACATTAATTACAGTTAAACATTCGTAGTCATACATACACACAATACCTAAACATGTAAACTAAATACATCGCCAAGCAGTAATTTGTATCATCATTATTTCAGCCGAATGACGTCTACTGTTGGACATAGGCTCGCGTGCTGCGAATTCCTGCAACTTTCACCAGGTTATCGGTGCATCTTGTGGGAGGCCTTCCAACGCTACGTCTTCCAATACTCTGTCGCCACTCCACAACCTTCCCGCCCCATTGGCCATCTGTTCTGCGAGCAATGTGCCCTGCCCACTGTCACTTAAGTTTAGCAATTCTTCGGGCTATGTTGGTTACCTTGGTTCTCCTCCGGATCTCTTCATTTCTGATTCGATGACGTAGGGAAACTCCAAGCATAGCCCTCTCCATCGGCCTATGGGTGACTTTCAGCCTTCATATGAGGCCGATTTGTGAGCGAAAAAACTATTCTCTTTTCTAATCACGAAATTAACTGAAAACAAAGTATCCATATATGGTTATATATGGGTGACTTGACATAAGATCGCCATCTTGTGACCGAAATTCAAAAACTATTCTCTTTTCAAATCCAGAAATTTACTAAAAAGTATCCATATGTGTTACAAAAAATATAGAAAAAGAAAAGGTTGAACTAGCAAACATTTGTTACATCCTTAGACACTTGTGATGTGCTAACATTTAAATAATCAAACAAAAGGCCATAGGTAACAACCTTCCATCAAAAATCTCACCGTATCGAATGTTTCACCGATTTCTTTAGCATCTATTTCTATCACTGAACTATTGATTAGCTCTTATACATATGGGCAATGTTTTAATGTCAACGTGTCATTGCCCTCAGAGTACGATGGCGACGGACAGCACAGGGGGATGTGTGAACAAGGCGTTCGAGGGTGCTGACGATGGCTTCCACACCATAGACCTTAGGACTGGCAGGAGGGAAGATGATAATCAGACCAGGACACAGGTAAACACTATTTTTATGATGGTACTATACTGATAGCATCCCACTTATTACGAACAAGAAATGTGCATCTGTTTTTCTAAATGTCAACCACGTGTTCCTAAATTTCATAAATGTGTCGTCTTGTTATTTGTTACTTCATAAGTAGTTCATAATCAGCCTATAATATTCCCACTGTTGGGAAACAGGCCTCTTCTCAGTGAGAGGGAGTGGGCCGTAATCTACAACGCGGGCCCAGTGCGGGTTGGTAGATGTCACATATCTGTCATGTCATATGTAGGAACTTAATGGATAAATAACAAAACATTTAAATGTACGAAACTCGATGAGGGCCTGCAATTGAAGAGCCCTATGTCCAGCAGTGGTGTTGTGTCTTAACTACTTCGCCTAAACGCGTCTAAAAATAACGCTTCTTTCTACTTTATTTTGAGCTGTCTGCGTTTTTGATGATCTTGTTAAAAATGCATAAATTATTTGATTCTTCCGTATCTAATTAATCAACACTGGATTCGAACATCGCCAATTCGTCACTGTTGCAAGCAATAATACCTTAGTATTAAGGATGAGTTTCTTCATCATTTTCTCCATAAAATAATAATAATAAACAATTCTTATTGGAATATTAAAATTTTAAAGTACCCACTTTACAGGAGACGTGTAGAGAAGTAAGTACCTCTCGCCAGCCATTCTCGATTTCCCTCCTAAAGCCATAAATATGGCGCGAATTTCATTATGTTCCAAATTCAAATTAAAGTCACGTCAAGTTCGCACGTGCGCAGTACTACGGCGGAGTACAGATTAAAAACTAGAGTGCTCTCCAAACTCAAGGAGGTTAAATTAATTCGTTAGTCTATACTTCCGTTCGATATTAAAGGAAATAGCTTCAGCGGTAATGTAAGAAATGTTACCTAATACAATTATAAATAAATGTAAAGTGTGTGGAATGTATTCATTTAAGATCGAGTTAGATAAATTATAATAAATGCGTATAAAACAACTAACTTATTGAATAGTTACTATTAGCATTTATAATTACTCAACTGCAACTAAGTCTAGACTAGAATGAAAAAACTATCTGATAGAGTAATGATGGATTTTATGGATTTTCCCAGTCCATGAAGTTGAGAAAAACAGAAAAATCTCTTGAATTTGGGGGAGAAGAATAATATTACGAGAAATAAGTTCATTGTCAGTTGAATACAGTATGAAAGTATTCAATCACGAATTTTATGAAAATCGTACGTGAACTTTTAAAAATATACTTTTTTTGCTGCCCAAAAAGGTGTTTTGTTTTCGGGGTAGTATATTTAGTATGTATTTCGTTAATCTGCCATAATTTCTATAACATGCTCTTTCTTCTAAATAAACAATGTAGACAGAATAAAACCATTCTTTCACATTAGATCTCTAAAAAAAATATGCTTCCTACGCACGAAAACAATTTCTTCCTGCTTCTCAAAACCTAGCATATACTCCATTCCCTGTTTATAACCGGTGGTGTGCCGGTGTAGCCCTCAGTTGCCTCCGTGGGGTCGTCCCGCCCGCCCACAGCGATCGCGCGTCGCTCCGTACTCGAAACTTTTACGAAAACAAACGAACGCGAACGAAGTTTGAATTTGAAAACGGAATGATTTGAAATAAGAAGTGAAGGTGGAAGACGGTTGTTGTTTCAAAATGGTAATTGTTATTTTTTTTAATTAAAAGTATCGAAAATTACAATGTTTCAGTTAGTTTTGTCACGGATATCGAGGCACATGTCACCATAGATTTAGTATATAAATTATGAATCAATTGCATTGGCACTTTGGCATTGAAAATATTTGTCGCAAATTTAAAAAATAATCAGCCGTTTCCTAAAAAACTTTTTATAAAAAATAACAATTGACTTCCTTAAAAAAAACACTACAAAGTGAAAAATAACTTTAATTTCGGAAGTCGGTGGCAAAAAACCTTAAATACACATCCTAAGACACCGACTTGCGAAATTAAAGTCATTTTCACTTTGTAGTGTTTTTTTTAAGGAAGTCGGTTGTTATTTTTTTTAAAGTTCTTATTTTTAACTTTATAGTTATGGTATATACCCCGCACTAATCTAATCGCGTTATTCGTTCATTTGTCGCGCAAATACTTAATGCAAATTTAAGACTTATATGGTTTTCACGTGGACCCCATTGTCAGAATGGAACTAAATTAAAATAGGACCACACGGAAAGCGCCAGCTTTGAAATAAAAAAGAATCATCAAAATCGGTTCACCCAGTCAAAAGTTATGACCATGAGCTAACAAACATTAAAAAAAACCAGTCGAATTGATAACCTCCTCCTTTTTTTGAAGTCTGTTAAAAAGTGCAATATCTTCCCAGTAAAACCAATGGAACGGATTTTTTTTACCTACTTAGCCTAAGCTGAGCATGATTAGATATTATATTAAAAAAAGATTTCAGAAACAAATTTTTTTGCCTACCTGTAACAATATTTTCAGTTGCGTGTGAACCTTTGCCCCCAACCTTGGCTTCACTTACTCATATACTGATAAATAACATGCTATTTCCTATTTGCATAACATTCAGGATTTCATGTTCGGTGTTTTTATTTTTTGCTTACTTCATGCTGGAGCAGATTAAAATCTAGAAAAACCATGTCTGTTATTTACAAAGATGCTGCAAGTATACTATTATTATAAAGAGGTGAAAGTTTGTTTGTAAGTTTGTATGTAAGGGATAATCTCTGGAGCTACCAGTCCTATTAATAAATTCTTTATCATTACTGTCTGCTAGTCGTTCTCACACTCCTACTCTTTTTTTTTTACAAAATTAAACTTTAGCTACTTATTTAAGTAATTACCACAGATATTTTATTAATATAACTAACACAATCTACTTAGGTTAGGTAAGAAATCACCTTCTGTGTCTGTCCACATTGGTTGTTTTAGTTTATTACCTCCTAACGATGTTCATAACTCCTAGAAACGAACTCGATCTGAACAAGACAACGATTAGAAAACATAAGGAAGTTTCACTAATATGTAAGTTTTATTGAAACACTACGATTATAAAGCTGAACAAAAATTCTTCCAAAAACTTCTATAGTGACCAACTCTCAATGAGCGTACTATAAAATATATCTAAGTTCACCGACAAAAAAGATTAAAATATTATGTGAGGCGCAACACAGCAATGTCTGAAATAAAGTTTATAAAAATTACATAAATTTTATTCTAAAGGTCAATAAGGCTAGGCAGATGATATATACGGGAATTGTCTTTCTGATGATCTACAAACGAAAAATCTCTCTTTGGTTCTTCATCAACATAGGAACTGCCAACTTTGGTTAGAAATATCTACATTTTTATCATATCCACCTGCACACGTAGCATGACTACCATTGAAATCATAGAAAGAAAAAAAAACAAAGACAACACGACAGATAGTTGGAAAATTTTCTACATCGCGATGTCAAAAATAAAGAAAAGAAATGTCACTTTTTCCGCTGATAGAAGTGGTCATGCACAGATACTAAAAGAGCTCTAAAAGTCACCGCTGAATGTTGCCCTCTTCTATCTTTCACCAGTCTGAAACAATGACGGTAATTATTAACGGGAAAACCAAATGATTTGCGTTATCTCTCGTATCTTAAACGCTGTAATTATAGGGATTATTATGGCACTCTACACCTTGTGTAAATGTAGATTTTAATGATATTTGTAGGCCTGGTTAATATCCTTGTGTTTGGTATTATGGTCTGCTATAATTATTAAAGATATTTTGCGAAAAACAGAGGAGACGGCCGGAAGATCTGCTCATAAGCTAGGTGGCCATAAATTGTAACTTAACAAATCATTTAATCAGCCTACCACTGCTGGCACACAGGCCTCCTCTCTGTGTTAGGGAGTGGGTCGTAATCCACCACGTGGGCCTAGTGCGTGTTGGTAGATGTCACATGTCTTCGAATTTTGAGTTCTATGACATGCCGGTTTCCTCACAATGTTTCAGCACGCATTTTTTTTACAATAAGCTGATTATCAGAACCATTGAACTCGCCACCAATGAACAAAAAAATGATAAAGTATTCAACCAACGACTTGTCCACACAGGGTGTTTCGAACTTAGGACCTTGAAACCTAATGGTAACGACCTAGCCTCGAAACGTAGGAGCACGTGTAATTTAGCTGTCAACTAGAGAAGTGATTAGGTGTTTTTTATGGCTTTTTAATTGGGGTTTTTTGGCTAGGAAGAACTAAGATTCATCAGAAGAGCCAGAATCATATAAATATGCCTTTTTTACCGCCTCACCTGTTGATAAATTGCTAAATAATACAGGACCTGGTACCCTGGCCGTTTTAACATATACCTCATTACCAGCCATAAACCTAAAAGGCAAAGTTCTTGGTAAAATCCAAGCCTATTTATAACCGCTAGACGAGGAATATTAATTCCTCTTTAGAAGCTCTACAAAAACAAAGAGAATTTACAAGGAAGTCTTCCATAGCAACTCCTTGACTTATCACAGAGCAACAACAATACTAATAAAACTTCCTTATTAAAACCAATGATACACATTCAATTCGAGCCTATTCTTCAGTCAATGGCTGCAGGAGTACCCTGGCAGCAGTGGTAGCGAAGTATTAAGTACTTGAGCACAAAGCACAGGATACAAGCTGTTGTGACATATTGTTGGTCTACGAGCCCATTGTGTGGCCTGTATGGGCCCATTTACAGCCATTCATGGCACACACGTGACGTCCTAATAGGGACCTGAGATTTTGCTCTGTAATAGATTCGACTTTAGATTTGAATTAAAATGGTATCGCATGATGATGGTATGCTTTTTGTGGTGTGAGATGAAAGCCATGTGTCCTGCACTCTATATTGCGTAATAAGCTGAATTGATGATGAAACGCCACTGACTGTTTTTGTATAGGTGCACTACCTGAGACATGCGCGCGGCGAGACGGGGGGGGGGGGGGATTGGCTGCTGCTCTCTGTCAGTGCGCCGTCAACGATAGTCGATTGTCAATGGAATTGTGAACTCATGCACTTTTTTCTTCGCCTCGCACGTCGCCGCGCATACCTCAGGGAGTGCACAGCACTAATAATGGCCACACTATAGTGATCAAAGTTTGTATAGAAGTTTGTCTATTGGAAGCTCATGGCACACCACACGGCTTGTCTTATTGGCATAACGACAATGGAAGCCTAAGATGAGTAATGATAAACATGAGATTGTAATATCCTTTGGAAACCAAACTAAACCTAACTATAGGTATTTTACAAAACTTGAGGGTGAAAATTCCAGATCCATTCCATCCATGGTTTACATGACATTGCTTCCTCGAGTTCATTCATTCAGAATTACAGATACTTAAAAAAGTTGAAGTATGCAGTTCCGTGTGGTGCCGGACGTAAAGAATAGCACCATCCTATTTCTTCTCGTGGGTGTCGTAAGAGGCGACTAAGGGACTTACTAGAGAATGGGCAGCAGGGTTCTCTAGGCATTTTCCTACCATAGTGCGATCGCAAGCGTGCGATTATAGCAAACTCTCCCAAATTGAAGGTAGCCTATGTCCGGTGGACATCTTGCGGTTGAAATGATGATGATGATGATGATCAAGAAAGTTGAATGAAAGTGTTTTGCACTTTGTTTAATTGATGTCTGATGAATTGTATAGCATTCAATTTGCTTGGCGATGACTCCAAGGCTTGGATGCCAACGATTAGCTGATGACTTGGCATCCAAGCCAAGGAGTCATCACCTTGCAATGAACTTGAGCAAAATTATCTAATTTAATAAATTACTTTGTCGTATCAGCGGAGGTATGATTCAAACAGGACTCGGTGCCATAAGTCGGAAACGCCCACTGCGTCCCGTTTTGGTTTTTGTGACTTAGCTGTTTTTATTTTTAACAATTGAACTGTACGGGTTCATAGCTAATTTGCTATTGAAATGAAATTGTTTATTCTGTAAATAGGACATGGGAATCACTCTCACACGCCATGTTATATTAAAAAGTTAGATGGAGTCGGCATTTCTTATCTCACTACCTCTGCACGCGTAGCATGACCACCATAGAAACGAGTTTTGTCGACGGAAGAATAGACAAAATGGCACGGCGATGAGCGGAAATATTTCTATTCTTCAGTCGACAAAATTCTACGATGTCTAGCATGGCGACTAATTTTTCTCTACTTTTGAGTTTGAGTTTCAGTTGGGGGTACATTTTTCTTATAGGATTATATTAATTATAATCATCAATACAATACTCTGAGATTGTTTAATCCCACTGTATGACTATTCAATGAAAAAGTCCTTAGCGGATCCACCTTAATTACATTAGTTACCACTCTCTTGCTAAGAAATGAATCAGGCTCTGTCTTCAAAGAAACCCGAGTCTACGGGTCGCCCTGTGCTCGAGCCGAAGAGATGTCGAATTGAATAGAAAGAACTTTGTCTATTCTTGGTAGAATAGCGATAGAATCGGTCATGCTACGCCTGCTGAGAAGTAATGACGAAACAAACTCAAGGATCAAAGTTTCCTATAAAGTCCAGACATAATCTTGGTCAGGTCATGGAGGACAATGTAGATTAGTTCCTGAAATGGTCTTTTGAGGGAAGAGCCAAATAAATTTGAGAGGACCAGCCCAGTCTGTGCAACCATTTGTTAGTAATCGTGGAACTTGAGGAGCTCGTTAGCGAAAAGTACTATAATATTTGCTACACTTGCCGATATGACTCCAAGGGGTGGTGACCTTTCTTCTTTACAGCGGCACGGGGGTGTCATTTGAGAATGTTGTTAGTTAGAAACCTGAGATGCTAACGTTTTCCGTAATCTTTTCTGTACGAATCTCACAAGTTACGAACCCGAAAAAGGCGGTTTATTTGGTGAAAATTAAAACGGTGAAGGCAAAAATCGTGAGGAAATCGGCATGTCTTAGAATCAAAAATTCAAAGACATGTGTCATCTACCAACCCGCACTGGGGCGCGTGGTTGATTATGGCCTATTCCCTCTCACTGAGCAGGGTCCTATATTAAGCTACATCAGCTGTTACACAACTGCCAGGGTCGCGAGATCTGTTCGAATCAAATCAAAATCAAATCAAGAGGTACCGTGGCCCTGGCATATGGGCAACTCAAGGAACATAGGTGGGTTTTTTTTTCTGGATGGGAAATCATCAAATGACTTCTCCCGCTCTGGGCGGAGCGGGAGGGCGTGAGAGACTTTTACTGACTAAAACCCACCCCCTCCCGACCCTTGCAAGAGCCAGCCCGCGATGCTGCGCCGTTAGCTTTAAATTAGTCCCAAAATAATTTAACTCAGATCCAGCCAGTCCCTTGCTGCCCCCCCTATCAGCGATTGCCTAAGCCGAGGTTCGTACACCCCTCGGGGTAACCCTTAGAGCTTTCGCTTTAGTTTTTAAGTATAATAAGCCCCGGCTGGAGGCCTAAAAAGGTAACTTTTTAGAACTCGCCGGGCCCCAATCTGTTTAAGTAGTAACAATCTTTTCAGGATTAACTACGAGATGCCCCACAAAAAAAAAAAAAAAAAAAACTAAAACCCACCCGTGTTCCATCAGTTGCCCATGTGCCAGGGTCACGGTATTTCTTTCGAACAATCACGCGACCCCGGCAGAATATACTACATCAAACTGAAGTTTAAAAGCACAAAACTAGGTAACCTAGTCATTTCGTGCAACAAATTATATCATACAGAACTATTAATACTTGAAAGTTGAAACAATAAATTAATTGTAGGTTTCGCTGAAAAAGCACGGCATTACGGCATCCAGGTCAAAGGTTCAAGCTACACGTGGTTGAGGTTGTAGACACGATTGTGCATTGTCCTAGTTAGCATAACTGCAACTTCTATGACCTACTAGAATTTTTTAGTATCGAAATTCGTATTACAACATGACTTTAGTGTATTTTGAAATGTGAACGAAACTGGCTGTTTGTTAAGTTCCCACGGCTAGCTACATCTTTAAATTTGATCGTTTTTTTTTTGTTCAAGGGATAAGCAATATTTAAAACTTTAGGTATTTAATTAATATTTGCTTCCCATTTGTTGCAACCTTGAGTCGCACTCTATACTTTGTATATTCGTTATTTCATTTGAATTTTAAAGTGTTTCATAGCCAAATGGTATCACAGTTATGTCTTGTTTTCCTCTTTTTTTATCTTGGCACCTTCTACTTCGCTATTTCCTAATATTCACGTAAATAATACATATTTAATCGTGCTTTTGAATGTTGTGCTATGTCTTATGTACGCACCAAATAAATGCACATGGCTGGGCCATTAAAAATCATCGCTGCACTGTTTAACTTAAATCTAATTCAATTATTTTATTAGAGCTATCAAATAAATCACTTTTATTAATACAAGCACATAACTCGTGGTATGGTTTAAATCCTTTAAGTCGGAAACGCCCACTGTCTCGTATTTCTTAACTTCTGTTCATTTATTCAATGCGTGCATTAAATCTTTATTTGATTGATAGATGTTCTGGTTGGTGATAGTTTTATTAGGAATTTAATTTTATACGGGCAAGTTATAACGGTTACAATGATTATGGAGGTAACTGGGTGTTGGCGGTCAGTCAAGTCAGCCTATAACGTGGATGTCACATGTCTTCGAATTTTCAATTCTGGTTGCCGGTTTCCTCTCAATGTTTTGTTCATCATTTTGAGAGCAGTGTGGTGAAAAAATAAATTACATAATCTGTCTGCATGTGTTCGAACACACGACTAGCGACACGTAAGTCTGAGCTGTTCCCACTAGGCCACCACTGCTCGTAAAATACTTTTACGTATTCAGCTGATTTCGAATAGACTGGAAGCAAACATCAACTTGGAAAAAGATAGGATTCGATAGACTCGAGGGTCTCGCCAAAATAGGTATTTTATCAAAGTCAAAGCAGGCAATTTACAGGCAATTTAATTTATAAACGAGTCAGTCATAGTCAGAAAGTTGAAGTAGCCCGTTCCGAAACGTAAATCTCTATGGAGAAAGAGGGTCAAGAAACTCCATGGACACTATTAAAACTCCATGAACACTATTAAAACTCCATGGACACTATTAAAACTCCATGGACACTATTAAAACTCCATGGACACTATTAAAACTCCATGGACACTATTAAAACTCCATGGACACTATTAAAACTCCATGGACACTATTAAAACTCCATGGACACTATTAAAACTCCATGGACACTATTAAAACTCCATGGACACTATTAAAACTCCATGGACACTATTAAAACTCCATGGACACTATTAAAACACGTTGACTGTCCCGTGTATTTTGGGTAATGTTGTGGTGCGTCCAAAGGGTTTCTTATAAACTGCTTCATTTCATGTTCCTAAGCACCCCGGCGTGTCATCATCATCATCATTATTTCAGCTTAAAAACGTCGACTACTGGACATAGGTCTCCCCGATTTGGAGGTGTGTGCCATAATCGCCACGCTTGGCAGGCGGGTTGGCGATCGCAGTATGGTGGCAAAATGCATAGAGAACGCTGCTGCCCATTTTCTGGTAAGCCTTTTTCTTCCCGCGCGTATACTAAGGGAGTCGCCTTTTAAGATACGTGCGGGAAGAAATGGGATGGTGGTATTATTTACGTCCGGTATCACACGGACGAATTTCACAGTCATAAACTTATCAAAGTTGGTGACCGCGTATTTATACAAGCCTGAATTTCAACAAAAATTACTTGTAAGGGGGGCCATCCATAAATTACGTCACACAAATTTCATGATGTTATGACCCCCCCGTCCTTGTCACAGCTAGTCACATTTGTGAGACCCCTCCCCCCCTCCCTAGTGTGACGTCAAATATTTTGCAATTTTACATCTAGACATTGAACTTTTTTTTAAAGTTTTCTTTCATAGTTCATATTTCGTGTTTTAATAGTAGGTACTTTAAATATGTATATTCAATTTTGAAATGTGTCGTCACAAAATTTAGGGCCCCTCCCACCCCCTTGTCACACAATGTCACAATTCGTCGACCTCCTCCCCCCTTAACGTGTGACGTTATTTTACTTTTCGCGGAGAACTGCCTTGTTAAGTGGTTGCGTTGAATAGAATATCGGAGGGTGAAAATGCTTTGCATAAGTCAAGGTTTATCTTAAGCGCTTAACGCTATAGGAAACAGTAGGTATGTAGACTCGTAACAGCGCCTGTCTAGACCACGCAGTTATCAAATCAAACAAACCTGCTATAACCTTAGTCCTTGACGCTACTATAACTGACCATGCTCCTGTGATTGTATTTTGCAAATTAACATTTGATATAATTAAAACCCCATCATTATCGCGGCGAGTAGACGTGGATGCATGCGTTGCAGTTATAAAAAATCTAGACTTTTCTACAGTAATGAATTGTTATGATGCAAATACGGCTGCTACTAAACTTGTTGATATTGTTTCTACAGTGGTCAATAACAACTCTATCACTCGCACTATCCCGAGTAAAAAAAGGATTACAAAACCCTGGATCACACCTGGGCTTTTGAGGTGCATACGAAACAGGGATAATCTTTGCCTTAAATCAAAACGTGATCCAAACAATGCTATACTACAACTGACATTTAAGCGGTACAGAAACTTCTGTAATAATTTACTGAAAAAAATTAAACGGGAATATGAACGGGACGAGTTCGAGAGACATCGTAGGAATCCTAGGGCTACTTGGAATCTCATTAAATCGTTATCTAATCTTCAAAATAATAAATCTTCTGCTACTGAACTTTTATCCGTCACTCCAGATCCTTCTGATTCAGTGGATACTGTAAATGACTTCTTTGCGAATGTGGGGAAGGCCCTAGCTTCAAAAATAAAGAATGACCACCATACGCACGCCTCTGACAACAACGCCTCTCCTAACTCCATGGCCATTCTTTCAACAGATTGTGAAGAGATTGAACGCATCATCCTAGGACTCAAGGTCAATTGCGCCGTGGGTTGGGATGGCATTTCTGCTGCCTTGATTAGGGCTGCCCGCGACACTTTAATACCTATTATTGCGCACATATTTAACCTTGTACTCACATCAGGTGTGTTCCCGGCTGTCTTTAAAAGAGCACTGGTACATCCCATATACAAGAGTGGGGACAGGGGCAGTGTCAATAACTATAGACCTATCTCGGTTCTTACAATTTTGTCCAAAATTTTAGAAAAAATTATAAACAGTCGACTACTCAATTACCTAAACTCACAGAATATAATTTCAGCGAACCAATACGGTTTTCGATCAGGTAGAAGCACAGAAGATGCAGTTTTAGAAGTAACTGGAACTATAGCAAAAAATATAAAGAATAAACTCAAAACCATAGCAATTTTCTTAGACCTCTCAAAAGCTTTTGACACTGTCTCTGTTCCCCTCTTGCTAGAAAAGTTGGAACGAATTGGTGTTAGAGGAGTGTGTCTGTCTGGACATTTTCAAGAGTTACCTGAGTGAGCGGTCCCAAACTGTCAAGATAGGGAATCACGTTAGCAGACAAACGTTTTTAACCTACGGAGTCCCACAGGGTAGTGTCCTTGGACCTACCCTGTTTCTTATTTACATAAACGACCTATGTAATCTGCATTTAAATAACTCAAAAATTGTAACCTATGCGGATGATACCGTCATGCTCATTCATGGTAAGGATTGGTTGGAAACCCGCTCATATGCAGAGTCGACTCTGCTTATTGTAATGAAATGGCTCAATGAAAACCTGCTAACCCTCAATTTAGAAAAAACCAAGTTTATTACATTTGCTGCAAGTAAAGCCTCTCAACCTTCTTCTCCCTATTCTCTGACGGCACATAAATGCGGAATAATATCGACTCATTGCAGTGGTTGTGTTCAGATTGCACGTACCCATAGTATTAAATACTTGGGTGTTATAATAGATAGTACGCTGACATGGAGAGAGCAAATTGAGGCTCTGGTTCCCAGGGTCAGAAAATTAATATTTGTTTTTAAAAATCTGCGACCATCTGCTGATTTTGCCACGCTACGAACAGTATACTTCGCTCTGGCACACTCCATCCTAAAATACTGTATTGCCGCCTGGGGTGGGGCTGGAAAGTGTCTAATGCTCCGTCTGGAAAGAGCTCAAAGGGCAGTGTTAAAAGTCATGACTCATAAACCAGTTCGATTCCCAACTACTGAACTGTACACTCTTTGCGACTTACCAACAGTTAGACACACATTTCTTCTGGCCGTAGTGCTACGTAAACACTCAGACCTCCCGTTCGATCCCGTTGTCGCTACCCAAAAACGCAGAACTGACAGAGTCTGCCAGGTTGAATCTGCCAGAGTTCAGGTTGCTCGGCGGCAATATCACTTTATTAGTTCCACTTTGTATAATAGAATAAATAAACACCTCAACATATATCCGCTGACCTTGCGGGAATGTCGGGTGGTGACGGATGAATGGCTTCATACACTTTCTTATGAAGAACTAGAAAAATATGTAAAAATTTAAGCTCACTTTCCAATTACCCCAATGTCTGGTATGCGCAAACACACACACAAATCACACACGCTCACACACACACACACACACACACACACACACACACACATCCATTCAAACTCACAGAGAATTACTCAGGGAAAATATTGTTATGTTTTAATTTTAAGTTCTAATTTATTTTAATTTTACGTTTTAATTTCCATTATTTTAAGTTTTTCATTTTTACTTGTCTATTTTGTATTTGCCCCTACTATGTGGAGGTGGGCGTTAATGACTGCGACACAGTTTATACTAATGCAGTTGTTATCGAACACAGTGTTTTTGTAAATTGAGTTTTTGTTTCAATAAATTTTAATTTAATTTTAATTTAATTTAATTTAACTTAACACGCAAAACAGGGGGAATAATAGCTTACTGAGGCTTAAAATTGTTACCGTTTTCAGAAAAATCAATGGTTTTCACTCAAGAAATGTCAAAATTATGAAAAGACCCAGTCCTAACTAACAATTCTTCTGTTTTCACCAGGCCACGACAGAAGCTGCACCAGCATCCCCCAAGAGAACAGCGCACGATGAGGAGCAGTCACTCAAGTGCGGCTGGGGCATGTTCCGCCCTTTGTGGCTGCAGCGCTTCCGCACTGCCAAGTGGGCGCTCTTCTGGCTATGCTGGGCAGGAGCCATACAGGGTAAGTCATATGATCTTGATTAGGGGTTTTGTTCAGCTTTGAGTTGACGTGAAAGAAGTTTGGTTATGCGGCACTTACAGTTTTTAGACCGTCTTTTTATATTTAATTATTAAGTATTTTTATATTGTTTTTTGGGAAAAGCTGTTTTGGATACGCCACGGTAAATTACATTGAGGAAGTGGTGCATTTTTGTGGACAGTCGTACTCTTGCCTCATATCATGTCTACTAGGATACGCCAATGCATTGTATTACTCTAAGACCAAATTAAAAAGTTTAAACTGCCAGAAATCCGCTGGATCTCTAGGTCGCACGAATCTGCTGGATTTGGGAAGCAATAAACCGGTTAAAGTTGCTTGGTTTGGAGTAGGCCTAGGAAATAAAAGTGAAGAAATTAATGTTCTTTTTCACTCTGTAGGGTTTTATTTAAAAAGTCGGTGTTTTGTTTTATTTTAGATAAATACATTTTTTATTTAACACTTTTCTTTAGTGATACCTTCCCCAAATTTGTATACGTTTACGTAAATTAATATTTAAAAAAAACTTAATAAATTAGAGTTTACTCAAAATCCACTAATCAGAGCTTGGCGAAAATATGGTACCAGTTGATCAGTCACCCTTACAAACCACAGCAGAATTTTTCAAAACGGTTTATAAATGACGGATTTCTCAGGTAACAAAAAATAAAATAAATGCAATCAAAAATGGGCCTCCTTTTTTTGAAGTTGGTTAATAACTCGCCAAAAATATCATCCATACATTTGCAAATCAGTGCAAAACGATGTTGCATAACAGCTTAGACGCGGCTGAACAGGTGCTGTCCAAAAGCATATCTTCATTGAAAAACAATGAGTTCAATGACTGCAATTCTCAATACCTACTTACAAACAATAGGCAGGTGTCCTAATGATATCACAATTACGTCACAATCATCAATTAGGTTGTTCAGCGCGCTATGAAGCGGGCTATGCTCGGAGTTTCTTCTAAGGATAAAATCAGAAACGAAGTTATACGGAGAAGAACTGGAGTGACCGACATAGCTTGCAGAGTAAGCAGGTTGAAGTGGCAGTGGGCTGGCCATGATTGTCGAAGGACCGACAGTCGATGGAGCAGACGAGTCCTGCAGTGGAGACAGCGTATTGGCCACCGTAGGGTGGGACGCCCCCCAGCTAGATGGACCGCCGACCTCAAAAAGGTTGTTGGGACAGACTGGATGTGGAAGGCGGAGGACTGGGTGTTATGGCGCAGCATGGGAGAGGCCTTTGTCCAGCAGTGGACTGCGATAGGTTGAGATGATTGACTGATCATTTCAGCCAAGTGACGTCCACTATTTAGAAAGGTTTGCCATAATCGCCACGCTTGGCAGGCGGATTGTCGATCGCAGTATGGTGGTAAAATGCATAGAGAACTCTGCTGCCCATTTTCTAGTAAGTCCCTTAGTCGACTTTTACGACACCCATGGGAAGACCGTTTTACGTCCGGAAACACACGGTAACACATCATTAAACAGTTACAACTGAGGTATCAACAAGATATAGGCATAGGGTAGAGTACGTAGGGTTCTATTACTCAGAACAAAACAATAACAATTAATTTAGAATGCTCTACACGCGTCGTCTGTTATCAATCTTTTGTGTCTATTGGTAATGATGTAATTAGTAACTAATAACACATGTGCATATTTTATTAATGAGTCAATCATAAGGGGAAATGGAACAACTTTCTGATTACGCATAAAATATAAAGTTCAAAAAGTAAAACCCGAGTACTAAAAATCACGCCTTAAACATATAAAACAAGAAAATATTCTCATACGAAATTGTTATGTACAAACTATTCAACATTCATCATCAATTTAATAAACAACTACATATTTTAATAAGTGTAAGTTGTCTTCCTCAATAAATAGGCTAACCAACAGAAAAAAAAAAAAACAATTCGGAATAGTAATCCCTAAGATTACCACGTTCAACCAAACAAACTTTTCAGCTTTATACTATTAGTATAGATGACTTTCAGAGAATAGCCGTGGTCTTACGCCGTTTTACTGTAAAGCATCGCTCACTACAGTTAGATTTATTGTTTTTGAGTATCTCATCCGCCATTGGAGACGCACGACACCTCCACAAAACTAATTAGATATGAATCTATGCAAATATTCATAACCAATGATCTAGAGCCAGTGTTCACTGCTAGAAAGCACACGCACATTGTGAGTGTGAGAAACTGCGCTACCCGTACGATCACTGCGAGCGCGGATCACACACTTTCCATATGAAATTGGCTTCCGACATGAAACTGTGCCGGTGTATAAATCGTTTCTAGAATAAACAGTATTGTTTCTGTGGTTCCGTAGGAAAAGGTTTTTATGTATTGCAAAATATATATGAAATTGTATGCACGTAACAAAGGTGTAAGTATAGTTGTTCCGTGCGGTGCCATCCAATTTCTTCCCATGGGTGTCGTAGAAGGCGACTTAGGGAGCTACTAGAGAATGGGTAGCAGCGTTCTCTATGCATTTTACCATCATACTGTGATCGCATACCCGCCTGCTAAGCGTGGCAATTATGGCCAGCCCCGCCATTTCGGGAGGCTTATGTTCAGCAGTGGACGTCTTTCGGCCGAAATGATGAACATAGATGTAGCGCTCTGAATGTTCTGTCAACCTGCACCATAATGTTGTAACACACTACTCAATCATTTTGAAAGATATTGCTACTTCATTGGTTCATGTGTTCGGAACATTTGTCTGCTGAACAACGTCAATAAATCAGTGAATGTTGTTCTACTGTCAAAATGAAAGCCATTCTTACTGTTAGTGTGTTACGCGATTACCCCTCTTTGTGAGTCCAGGAGTACCGTTTGGTGCCGGACCTAAAGAATAACACCACCCCATTTCTTCCCGTGGGTGGCGATCGCAGTATGGTGGTTAAATGCATAGAGAAAGCTGCTGCCCATTCTCTAGTAAGTCCCTTAGTCGCCAAGGGACTTACTAGAGAATGGGCAGCAGCGTTCTCTATGCATTTAACCACCATACTGCGATCGCCAACCCGCCTGCCAAGCGTGGCGATTATGGCAAAGCCCCCCAAATTGGGGGAGGCCTAAGTCCAGCAGTGGACGTCTTACGGCTGAAATGATGATGATGATGTGAGTGCAGGAAGCAGTTATACTGCTCTAAGTTTTTATTTTTAACTTATTTTTTAAATGCATTAGGCATAATGCCTCAACTTATGTTTAGAAATGGACGCCTTTTTTGTGAGAATGCGCTACTGACATAGTTGAAGCTGTCACCTATTATTTTGATAAAATAATTATGATTTCACAAAATCAAATCACTTTCGCCATAGCCAAGCCATAGTAATATGGACAGAGCCTTGTGGCTACCTTTTGATTTTAACAAGTTACTTAATAGACGAATGTATAGGCCTGACTAGCTACCGGCAAACCGGCATGTCCTAGAACCAAAAATTCGAAGATATGTGACAGCTACCAACCCGCACTGGGCCCGCGTGGTAGATTACGGCCCACTCTCTCTCACTGAGAGGAGGCCTGTGTCCTAGCAGTGGGAATAATATAGGCTGTTGATGTTGTTGATCACGGCTACCAAAAATCACGGCTATAAAGCTGGCTTTCCACGGTGCGTGATACTGTGGTACGGAGAGACGGACGTGGACCAGTTGGTACCGACGCACCATGGAAAGAGTGTAGCACGTGGTAGCGCAGACACGTCCATCGCGGTGCGTCCTATCTGAAGCGAATTGTTAACTTTAAAGATGCGGTGCGAGCTTCTTTTGCACTTTGCATTTTGGAATGACTAACTGGATCTAAACTCAAGGCCCTCACAGACTGACACGCACCGTTGGAATAGGTGCGGTGCGTGGCTGTCCCTGATCGGCGACCGTGGTAATCCGCAATATCATGGATCGTGGGAAGCCGTCTTAACATTACAGCTCCACTGTCGAGAGAGTCGACAGAGTCATACAAACGAAAACGTGTTTGGCGAATTTGATCTTTGTTACTAACTAGAATTTTCGCTCTGAAAGGTGTCAGGAACGTTCTTTCGACGGTCGGACTGTAGGTAGATCCACTTAATAAAGCAACAGGGCTAAATTACGGTGAAGCAAAAAGGATGCGTATGATTTTGACTGGGATGTACGTGTATGTATTGTGTTAATTATATCCGCCATAACTTCTAAACTTCTTATCATAATCTGACAAATGAGGTATCGTTGGAAGCGTCTTGATTGTCCGCTGAATAAATGAAAATTGACGTCACACTGAATGAATATGGCGCCCTCTAGAGGACAAGTTATGAACAAAAACATATAATACGATAAATATGACCACGGCTATCAGTTGAGAATATTTTTTTGTTTCATACTTTTTAGAGCGGATTTTTTAGTAATCGGACGGGTTTTAGTTTTTGAAATTTAGTTTTTTATTCCTCTAGGCGTTGCTGCTATACAGGGGGCAAGTGAAGACATAACAATTTGGGGAAGAGCAGTTCTCCTTATGGCTGCAATTATGATATCTCATACAGTTAATAGGGGTTGCCTATGAAGCCAGGCGAGTCCATTATGAAGCGATAATTAAATTAATTAAACAACCCCGTGCCTGGTCGCCACGTGGGACTAACTGAGGAGAATGGGTTACACGCTGCTAGTAAGTGATTATTAAATGTATTAGAACTTAATTTCATGAGGAGTGTGAACGCCATTTGCCCAATATAATTTACTCAGTTCTGGCTTGAATTTTGTAGCACCTGAAAACGCCTGAGTAGGTGTAGGTAAATCTTATAATTATATTCACTGTAAATTTTCCGTCTTATGCAAAAAGCGATCGAACTTTAGTTATAATATAACCTAAAGCTCCGAGCTTTTGCATATCCAACTTTATTTCGATTTGATTTTGAGTATGAGACAATTGAAACAAGGACAATGCGCTGAAAGGCCGCAAATAAGAACATTTCTCCATTGGTTGCTTACAAGATGAGTCAAAAATAAACCTAAAGAAACAAAAGTGTCCTAAAAAGGACTAGTTCCTTTTTGGGACACTTTTGTTTCTTTAGGTTTATTTTTGACTTAGAAACAGGAACAAGAAAAAGTTTCCTCCTGTTTTTAGTCGACTACGTCAAAGCCAAGGGTGGGTTATGATTTTAACAGGCTATGTGTGCGTTCATCTGTTCCTTCATCAAGTCACAACTTCCAAAATAGTCATTTTTTTCAAATCAAATAATTATTTCAAGCGTAAAGGCCAACACTAAGGCTATATTAAAAAAAAAAACAAACATTTATCTTCACATATCGATCGATCGCTATAATGCTTTAATTATTCAATGAAATTGTGAGTCACACATAGAAGTACGCTGAAATGTTATTTACTGTTTTATATTTACATATACACTGACTTATAGTTGTAACATTAGAAATCGCCAACACGCAGGGCGCAAGTGTGGTTGTCAATGCTCACTCCTTCTCTGTTCTTCTTCTCCATCACTTGTATCGGCATGAACTATGTACCTATGGATCCACAGTCCCCTGTCTACTGCGTCAGCAATTTACTTTCCAAAAATGTAAACAAATCTGTTATTGGAAAAATAACTTTTATGACCACAAGAGAAGTTAAGTTTGCGATAAAAAAAATACTGCTTTCTAGTTAATTGTAAACAAGAATTTGAGTAGACCATAGACACTGCACCTTACCCTACAGTTTGACAACTACGCTACGCTATGGGCTAAAATAGAAAGCAGTATTTTAATAATACAATATATATTGTTTTATTTAAAAAAAAACCATTAGCTATACATTTCAAATTTTAGCAGACCTCGCACTGTATGGGCTCTATGAGAAATCAGCTTATACTAAAAATGTATTGCTTGATTTGTACATAATAAAAATCTTAAATTCATTCATTCAATGACATAACTGCCTGCACCGCTGGTTTTAGACGCATGAAATTTTGCACAAGAGTTATGTTGAACCGGCTGGTGTCCGCAACTCCACGTCTGAGCGCGTATTTTGCGTACAAGAGTTTCTTTTGTAACTAAGGAAGAATTTTTGAAGTTTGCATGAGGTTTCGATATTCTGCCTACGGTATCCTAAAACGCAATAGCTATTATGCATTATAACCGTTCGATAGTCACGTCAACCCTAGATATATTTGTTACATTTCACCTTGAAGTGTTTGTCGGGGTGAAATGGTTACAACACAACACCATTTTATTATTGTTTTATGGTATAGCGGTTATGCACTGGTTTCTTGAATCGGTAATGAATGTTACGTAAGGGGGAAGTATGTCAAACGTTACATTGATTTGTTCATGACACAACATTATAGACCAGTGACTTAATTTCT
Source organism: Aporophyla lueneburgensis (assembly GCA_932294355.1). Lineage (NCBI taxonomy): Eukaryota > Metazoa > Arthropoda > Insecta > Lepidoptera > Noctuidae > Aporophyla > Aporophyla lueneburgensis. The sequence goes on along the minus strand of OW028739.1, from coordinate 32,344,726 downwards.
TAACAAAAACCCCTAGGAGTGTCTGTCGGCCAAGCCGTATATTTTGACCAAGACGTATGGTTCGTAGAGTTAGACCTTGTAGAGATTGGGACTTGGCTCTTTAACAGTGAACGCATTATTTTAGTCTAAGTCTTATATTACAGAAAGAAGCATTAAACTGGTTTCAACCAATCAAATGGCTTGAATTATGTTTTTTACTTATCCTCTAAGTCCCTGAGAGACCACATTTGGTATGTAAACAATCGTTTTTTAATTGTATCTGTAATTACGGTAATTGACCGGTTAAAACTAAATTCATGCTTGAGTATTGAGTGGCATTCTGTAATACGGACCTTAGCAACCTACTTTACATAAACTGTTTTTGGTAGAATCAATTTATCATATAACTAGCTTTTGCCAGCGGCTTCACCCGCGTATTATACATATTGTATAAACCATCCTCTTGAATCACTCTGTGTATTGATGAAAACCGCATTAAAATGGTTACTAAATGGCTTTGTACTCTGGACTATGAGATGTCTGAAACCATAATAATCTAAATAATAAATAAAAAAACAATTTGGTAAAAATATATATCTCTATTTATATATTTATTATACTATGTCGCTAGCTGCCACATATTACATACATCCTCAGTTTAACATTCTGCCACACTCTCAGCACCAATACGACTATCTTAATTAATCAACACACACACAAACACAGTCACAATCACACACAACATACATGTATACGTAAATATACTAAGTTATCTATTTATTTTCTCTGTGTATTAGTATTAGTTTTCTTTGAGTATTAGTTTTAAATTAGATAAATTTAAGAAATTTATTGTAACTTACACCTATATAGCAACAATTGTAAATGGAACGAAGGAGCCAGGAACTCACGACACAGGGAATCCTAGTGTGAGTTCCAGGAATCAATCACAAAAAATTTTAGTTTCTTGAACAATAAATTATTCTTATTCTTAAAAATCCAATGCGTAGTTTAATAGATCTAAGCGTACAAACACGAAATGCGGCTTTGTTTAATACTATGTAAAAATTACTTTAGTATTAAACTTTCCACAATCTTTAGTGAGGAAATTCAATAAAAACATAAAATAAATAATTACTAAAAAAGCTTTTTTTTAACACATCACCCACGAAACATCCCAACAAATTATAGAGCATTACACGAAACCATAATCGCATTACGCAGTTGGTCGACTTCCAACAAAACACTTAAGTTCCACAGGAAGCCTTTGTAAACCCCAAACAAATAAGGAAAAGGGTTAATGAAATAATAAAATACATTATTTAATATAAAAAAAAACAGTAGCTCGGCCCACTGGGGGCGGATAACTAGATTTACACGGCGATTCGCCCACAAAATTAACAGGAGGTCGCAAGTTACGAGATCTAGCGAATTGTGACTGAAAATGGAATCGCTACGGCTAGATTTTCCTGGCAGTTGATTGTCTTTTCATCGTCGTTTATATCTAGACGAGTATTCAATGCTATAAGTAGAAATTTTACTGAACCGAAAATCTACTCTAAAGACAAAACTAAACTTAGAGAATAATTGCTGAGTTGGACTAATGACGAAACGGGAAGTTTACTTTGTTGCTTAAGTTAAAAATTAAACCGCCGAAAAAACTGAAAAGCATAAAATAATAAACCTTAAAATTATGAGTCGACGCTTTGAGTGATCTTTGTTCATTGATTTTTCAGCGCCGACTCAAAATTTTAAGGTTTATTATTTTATGCTTTTCAGTTTTTTCGGCGGTTTAATTTTTTGTTAAAATGTTTTTATTTTATATTTTTTGTGACTTTAATGTACTAATAATACTTGGCAAGGTATACCCTATCCAACAAAAAAAGAATTATCAAAATCGGACTACTCTGTATAAAGATATGCGTGGTTATACATTACAATCAGTGAGTGAACAATCAATCATCCCCTGTTTTCCGACCCTTAGGGTTCGATTTAGTTTTCCAAATTTATATGGAACCACCTTGGGAGTATACCCTTTCCAATAAAAAAAGAATTGTCACAATCGGACTACCATGAACAAAGTTATGCGTGATCATACATAAAAAAAATAAAAAAATATACGCGTTGAATTGATAACTTCCTCCTTTTTTTTTCGTCGGTTAATAAAAACCCATCACACTTTCTGATAACATGCATGGATTACACACATTTACTCACTTCAACTGTTTAATGTACATTTACAATTTTTATTTCTCAATTAACCTGATCTCACTATAATATTATAAATGTAAAGTATGTTTGTTTGTAACTCAATCACGCAATAATTGATGAACGGATTAGGATATAATTTGGCGCACAGATAGTTTATAACCTGGATTAACACATAGTATACTTTGTATTCCAGTAATACGTTCTTGTTGGAAACATTTCAACCTCTACGCAGCGAAGCCGCTGTCAAAAAACAGTGAAACAACATAAAGTAAGTCTCGCGCAAAATAGCATCTCCGCCGTCGCTTATGACTTGCACCTACATACAATACTATGCAAAAACACTCTATAGTCATTTCGCAGAAAAAGGTTAAAAGCCTTGCGGAAATACCTGCAAAGTGTTAATATTGTTGCCTCAGCGCCGGCTTCTTAAACGTTACAAATGGGGATGCATTATATTATAATTTTCCTCCGTTTCCTTTGTTTGTGTTTTATAAATGTTCGCAAAGGTTTTTTAATATTATTTTTCGGAATGAAAAACCTTACTTTTACAGAGGATTCTTTTTTTTTTCAGGAAGTTTTCATATATGTACTTATAGTTTTTTATATGTATTAATCCGTGAAGCAAAAACTTGGTATCTTTTTTATGAAAATTACGAGGCCGGAGGAGTATGAAATTTGGCACAGTAAAAGTTTATATGAAGAAGGGTGCAGTGCACAAAGCTAATCTATATACTTAATAATATTATAAAGCTGAAGAGTTTGTTTGTTTGTTTGATTGAACGCGCTAATCTCAGGAACTATTGGTCCGAATTGAAAAAATATTTTTGTGTTGGGTAGCCTATTTATCGAGGGAGGCTATAGGCTATATAACATCACGCTACAACTAAAAGGAGCGGAGCAGTAATGAAAAATGTTGCAAAAACGGGGAAAATTTATTCCTTTTGAGAGTTTCCGTTGCGTGCGCTGCGTAAACGGTTAAAGTAACGCAAAAATCATGTATGACAGAATTGTTCCTTTTAAAAAGTTCTAAAAGAAGTCCGCGAGAGCATATGTCTATCTTTTAAGGTTGACTCACTATAACTCAAAAGGAGCGAGCAGCAACGAGCAGGCAAATCGATGCGACGGGAAGGGTCAGGGGAGCAAAAATTTGACGCGGACGAAGTCGCGGGCAGAACCTAGTGTTTTTATATACCTACCTCATTCAAACTTAACATTTAAATGAATTGGTCATCGAATTTCGAATACTAGACCAGTGTTAGTTTGTATTACATATCAGAATACCTCCTACGGTAATTTTCGGAACTACTGATCCGGTCTTTCTTGCACTTAGTAATGGGAAGCTACAGTATTGGCGAGTGTCATACGATATCATCATCATCAATTCGTGTGGCGATTAAGGTAACCTCCCCCATCAAATCGGGGGAGGCAAATGTTCAGCAGTGGACGAAAGAGGCTCACTTAGTTAGAAGCATATTCTGTCTCACGCTTGGTAAAAAAAAATACGTTCTCAAAATTACCAACACAAATCCCCAGTTCATATAATATGTCCCGCTCACTGCACAAACACTGAATATACGTGAAATAAAATATAGCACGTTTATAGTAGGTAAAAAGTTGGTTTAGACAAAGCAACAGTGGCCGGGCATGGCGGCATTCAAAAGCCATTACGTGGTGGAACACGACACCATCTCGCCAGGCTATAGCTCCATGGATGTTGGGATACTGGATCTGCTATTGTTTTAAACTGGTCACGTATCTGAGAATATAAGTTTTGGGAGCATAGCTTTTTTCTATTTTTGTCGCCGAAAATCTTTATTTATTTTGTTCGAAACAGGTTTATTACGTTTCAAAGTGAATCTCCAAGTTTGGAGTTTCTAGTTTGAACTCTACAAAACTCAAAGCGTTTACCTTGAATAAAGACGTTTGGGAGTTTCTTTGTCGGTAGCATAGTAGTTTAAAATTTTTATCACCCCTTTTTGTGCTATTTCAACATTAGATAATATTTATCACACCCTTTTTCGAGTCGGTCTTCATTCTGGTTCCGACATCTTCACCCAGCGGTTTGCTGCCAGTCCCACCAGCGGTTTGCACCCACACGCACATCTAGAAAAACCGAATCCTTGTAAAAAGAACTTTGTCCCCCATAAATCTGAATTAAGTTTTGCGTGGCGGTGTGCACGAGGAGTTATGGCGCGCCAGTATCGCCAACAGGTGTACACTGCTCCCTTTGTTTATAATACGCAGCGTTTTTGATGAAGTGTGCTGTGCAAGGAGTATTCACTGCCTGCATGGCCACAGCACACGATACGAAATGCATGGCTCATCAAAATTCAGAGAGCATGGTATCGGCCCCAACTTACCGAGTTGTAGGTCGTCGGTTCGAACCCAAGCAGGTGCTATGCTTTTTGTAAATTATTTCATCTCCACTGCTCTTAAAACGGTGAAGGAAAACATGGTGAGGAAACCGGCATGTCCTAGAACCAAACATTCAAAGCTATGTGACGTCGTCTCACTGACAGGAGGCCTGAGTCCCAGCAGTGGGAACATTATAGGCTGATAACGCTATGCCATGCATCAAGTTTTAAAAAATAGCTCAGCTTTTCAGTGCGATACCGTTTGTCACTCACGCCTGTTTCCAAAGAAAAACAAATATACCAACATATATTAAACTCGGCTTCTTCCTAGGGGGGTAAGCAGAAAGTACAAAACGCAGGTGGCGTTTTGTATTTGACTACAATCCTTAGAAACCCCTTCTCCTCGTTTACGTTTACGTTCATACATCAGACGGCCAATTCTCGTAATTAAAAACGTTTAAATTATAATCGCAGGCTCATCTCGGCGACAATCAAATGTCAAAAACTTATCAAAAATGTATGGAAACTTGAGGTATTTTTGACAGATTAAGACAGATCAAACTGTGAACGTTTTTAAAATTACGAGAATTGTCCCTCAAGTCATACACGCACGTCGGTACTACGCACCTGATCCTTTCCGAAGAACATCACTAATACAAGTAAACGTTAACTTTAATTAGATTATGTATACTTAACTTTATCAGTCCCGTATGGTGCCAGGTGGTGGTGGTGATTTATGTATTTTTTGGTGTATTATTTTGTGTGCCTTTTGAGTTTGTGCTAAATAAATGTATTTTCTTTCTTCTTTTTTTCTTTTTCTTTCTAAAGAATAGCACCATCCCATTTCTTCTCGTGTGTGTTGCAAGAGGCGACTAAGGGACTTACTAGAGAATGGGCAGCAGTGTTTTCGATGCATTTTACTACGATCTCCAACCCGCTTGCCAAGCATGGCGATTATGGCAAAATTTGGAAGGGTTATGGCCAGAAGAGTAAGAGACATTATTTTCAACATAAGCTATCATTTGTGTTCATTAAAAAATTAAACTTTGTAGTAATAATTTCCACCTCAATATGAAACCATTGCACAAAGTAATCTTATTAAGTGAATGCAATAATACACCCTCCCCTACATTGAAATATCCATGTGTTAGGGAGCGTTTACATTGGGTCACTGGTTTAAAAAATATGTTGAATGTTTTATAATATGTGATCTGTGGAAGTACAATTCTGCGTATTCTTCGTAAGATGAGTATCTAATTCTAGAGAAGAATCGATGATTGTAAAAACCCTATACAGCTTCGTGGGGTCATGCTTCTCGGACCCTAAATGGCTTGTATGGATAGGCTTAATCGGTTGCTGCAATGGAAACGGTCGAATTCTATTAAAAGGAGGATCTTCGAAAAATTTACTAAGTCCCAAAAAAATTTTTTCCTATTTTTTTTTTTTGTTTTCTTTGCTGCTCATAGTGCCCCTAAGCGTATAATCCAACTCCTACACTCCGCCCCTAAGACGACCCACTGACCGTTTTTTGAGAAATAAATTTACTTTACTTACTTTACTTAGCTTGGCAGTGACAACGACGCGCAAACTATAACCATGAATTCAGCAAATGATTTCTATACTGTATAGAAATTATTCGTTGGTTAACAAGATATGGGAATACCATTTTTTTTTGTCAGATATGCCATTCATTTTTCCAACACAGGGAATTCAGAACCATATACCTACTGAATCCATGCAAGTTACACGGCGATATCCTTATGCCACCCCTCCCCGTATTATCATAAATTGTCTCCTACATGGTACCGTGTGGTGCCGGACGTAAAGAATAGCATCACCCCATTTCTTCCCGTGGGTGTCGTAAGAGGCGACTACGGGACTTACTAGAGAATGGGCAGCAGCGTTCTCTATACATTTTACCACCATACTGCGATCGCCAATCCGCCTGCCAAGCGTGGCGAATATGGCCAAGCCCCCCAAAATTGGGGGAGGTCATGTCCAGCAGTGGACGTATTACGGCTGAAATGATGATGATGATGGTTATAGAGCACACACAGAAATATGCCGACACACAAAGGTCTAGCTAAAACGCAACAGTAACCTAACTAAAACACTCAAGTACTTATTACCTAACTGTTTATTACATTTCGAACCTATGCATGTCTTATGATTTACGCAATGAAAATCTATATAAGTACGCTCGGCGACAAATCTAGCTTAACTTTTCCAGTCTAAGCTGGCTTCTCATTGTCTCATTTACTTCTAAAAACCTATACAATGCGAGGTCAGTGAAAACTAGAAATGTATAGCTTGTTATGTAACCGTGTGTACTAGACAACTCGACCAATGTAAACGCAACTTCAAATGCGTCCGGGGCTTCCAGCTCGCCGCGTAAATTTTATAAACCCATGATTTGTGGCCGCACCCTAGTGGGGGAGTAACTTATAACGTTTTACGTTATTCGTAGCTGTTGTTTGTGATTACTGTATTATTTGCATGTTTAGTTGCTTGGCTGGTAAGTTAATAAGGTTGAAAAAGTGAATTCAAATCGCTATTAAAAGTTCGCATTAACAGCAGTGTGAAATAGTAGAAAATAATTCTTTGGCGCCAATCTTTTGGTTACCAGCTAAACTAAAACAAAAGTACTGCTATCTATTACAGATAGACCGTGAAAGAAAAAGACAAGTGACACTTTAAAACTGTCAAACTAAATTACGTCTCGATTGCCTTTAATTTGGCGTGATTTTAAGCATGTTGAATTTTAGTTCGATGTTTTTGCGTCGAAGAACATCTAAGTTCAAATAAATTTGATGTCTCTTAATATTTCTGTCACTTTCTTGTTTTATTAGAACGAAAAAGATAGCAATAGTCTTTAGTTGGTACACAGCTGAATAACCGCCTACTTTAAAGAAAAACACATAAATATATCACCTTATCCCCTTATCTTACTTTTCTGGGTCTCGGTAAATATAGCAATAACCATAATAAAATCTATGTTTCTCATCTTATGCACAGTTTAATTTAAAATTTCACCTCACAAAAAGAAAGAACAAGCAAATGGCTAAATATAACCAATAAATAACACTCACAAAGTCCTTTTAATCAGCGAAAGCAATAAATATAGATCTTTTCTCGTCTGCTAAGCTAAAGTTTGAAACTAGGAAGCTATAAAAATGTCTAAAGTTAAATGAGCCACGCCGCACACCTGTTGTCGTACGAACTTAGACCTCGAGGTCACCATTCGTCCATTTCCGTACGGACATGTCCGGTATTGGTAAACCGTCCGGACTTTTCCACCTAATGGGACAATTTCAAGAAGATGAAATCTGAAAACTGATATGGCCGGCTTTTTGTCAAGATATAAAATTGACCGGGTTTTTTTGACGTGAGAAAGACTACAAAAGGATAAAAGTATATGAAGTCCAGTATTTCAATTGGGACATAAACCAAAATATACCCGAAATCGGAAGCAAAATGTTCAAGGGTTAGCATATGATCTTTTAGAGGGTGTTAAGTGACGGTCTTCAGTTGATTCCCTTGACTTCTGTTAACAATCAAATAAGATACATTTTAAGCAATACACGGTTATAGAGCAATAGGTAGCTTGCCACCCTTTACAGTAAAAGTTTGACACGCCCTCCCGCTGCAAAATAAAAAGGGTTATACCTTAACGACACTAAAGAAATGTACCAAAATTTCATAATTTAGTATCGTTATGGTCCAAGCACCTTCTAAGACCGATCTTTTCCAATGTCCTTTCGAAATGGTAACCCTACTCGGGTGAAGCCAACTTAGAACAACTTCATGTTAAAGGCAGTGTTCAGAAACTTTTGTCTAGATCCCTTTTGTTTTTCCTAGATTTGATTGTAGATAGACTTGCTGGCTTCACCTTTGTTGTTGGAAGCTTGGAAGTGCTTGGAAGGAAAATATTCGGTTTTTTTTTTCTAATTTACAGTTTGTTTTTCATAGAATTTTAAACTGTAGTTTCATTCCGTTTTAATACATTTAATTACCAGAAGATTTTTATATTTAAAATAAAATGTAGTAAAACAATAAATTTAATTAAAATAGCATTATACAGAATATTATATAATGTCAAAAGTCACAGAATAAAAACATTTATGCTCTGGCAATAAAATTAAAGTTGCCAAACGCAATTAATCACAACATGCCACTTTTGAACCCAAAAAAGACATTCGAAAACCAAAATTAAAATTCAAAAACTCAATTACGACACGGAAAACCCTCTAAACCTTGCTAACTTGTTTCAAATTAAACTTGGTTACCATCATAAAAATCCACATAATCCCTTAAACATGACGTGGCAGGGGTACATCTAACTTTTTTAATTAATTCGGGCAAAGGTACATAAGTAAGGTGCCAAGTAATTAGCGGGTGTAAATGTACGCGTCAAAGTTATGATTAATAACTTGCATTATTCAACCTTGTTGGGAGTTTGATGAAAACGTGGACGCAAGTCATACGTAGGTAGGTAGTGATAATGTTTTGTGGAATTAATCATTTTGTTGTAAGTTTTGACACGGCTATTGTGTAGGTAAGTTCGTACATGATTTAGTAATTGGTTCTTAATTTTGACCGGATTATAATTACGGTAATAGGGTAATTACATAACTGGTTTTCATTTTGAAAGTTCAACCACATTCATTGCGTTATTTATTGTTTAGAGCAGACAAATGTTTCGAACGTTTCAAGCAATGGAATAGCAATATTCTTTATTCAGATTCATAGTGCAAATCAACACAAATCCATACTAAGATGAATAGATGCTACAGAAACGTTAGACGTTAATGGCAGGTTGCTTTGCTTTTACTGAAAACCCGACAATCTTGGGCGGCTGAAATTCAGTTACCATATAGATACTTCCTGAATTTTAGCCTCCATCATTGGATCAAGTAGAAAACTCTCTAATGCTCCATAAACATTCAATCACTTAATTAGTTTTTTTTTCTAGCGGACCCCGGGCTCTGAAAGGATGCAACCAGGATAACACAAGGATGATGATGAGTTAGTTTTTTTTTTGTAGCAGGACTTTAATCGATATATTATTTCACAGTTAAAAGGAAAACATATTTTAAAACAATATTTAATAACCAAAACTTCACCATTGAATTATCAGGGAAGTAGGAAAATATTAAATATTTAAATACAAAATTACCTTCACGAAGCATCCGAAATATGCACTTAATATAAAGTTGCATGCTAACAGCATAAGTTGCGTCAAGTTGAGTGTAAGTTAAACCGAGCAATTTATCAAGCGACAGGTGTTAGCGGCTAATGTAGCGCGCAACTTAGCCCAACTTGTAGCTATGAGCCGAAAACTTAGCGTTCGGCTAACTCCGGCTAAGTTCGGCAATGTAGGTTGTGATGAAATGCAATTTGGTAATATACGGTGTTTTTCGAATATTTTATGAGGCACAGCTAGTAGTTGTATTGAAGAATATGCATGGAAGACGGAGTCGGTGTCTTTAGATCTGTATTTTAGTGTTTATTGACCGCTGACTTCCGAAATTAAAGAAATTGTAGTGTTTTTTTTTTTTAATTTTGGTGTAAATAAGTATTATCGAAGCTAACGCAAAAATTACCCAAGCAAAGCTTACCCTATTCATAATATTTTTTTATATCGATCTGCAATTGTTGGGAATATCGCGGAACAGACATACAAAAAAAAAAATGCAGAGGAATTTGCCTTTGCAAACTCAACAAAATTTGCCATTTGTGGGAAGGCAGTATGCCTAATTTGGGTTTTGTCCTTACTAAAATGGTCAAAAAGGGAACCTTGCTTTTCACTTCCATGAACATGATCCATCATAGTCATATAAAGAGCAGTGCTGTCATTGCTTAATATGGCTAATTACTTTCTACATATACCACCAATCACATCTCATTAAGGACACTGATCACTGAGGAATGCTATTTGTTATTGTCATCTGTAAATAGTGCAATCAAACACAAGACGACATTAATTTATACATAAATACCATTACGCTTGTTTTCCCCAAAAGATTAGTTCTGCTGCATTGTGCCAGCAATTTTAGAGTGAGTAGCATAATGAGCCCATAATATGCCCACTGCTGGGACACAGGCCTCGTCTCTGTGAGAGCGAGTGGGTTGTAATCCGCCGCGTGCCCAGTGCGGATTGGTACTTATTTTTTTTTAATTTAATTTAATTTGTTATTAACGAATTTATAATTATCTTTTTGTAATAGTTGTCTTAGTGCGACTAATTTTGTACGCCATGATTGGCAAAACATGTAGCTACCTCTTATATTTTTAAGACCTGTATAATTCTGCACTCATGTTTTACAAAATAAATATCTTGTATCTTGATTAATGTCACTTGTTTTCGAATTTTTGGTTCTAATACATGCCGGTTACCTCAAGATGGTATCAATTACCGTTTTGAGAACAGTGGTGAGCAAAGAATAAAGTTAAGCGTCTCTCTGGTTTCTAGCTTACGACCTACATTCGTAAGTCGGTGCTATTTCTACCACTGCCACATCGACACGCAAACAGTAACCATAAATTCAACACATGGTTAAAAAAGTCTTCTGTTTCATAGAAAATTGAAATAATATATAGTATATAGTAAAAACTAGCTGACCGTACAGACGTTGTCCTGTTTCCTAGAACTCGATAGCGCCACCTACCGGGTCCAATAGTGTATCTTAACCATCCAGGGTGCCACTCAAACGCATACAAAAAAAATCATTCAAATCGGTCCAGACGCTTAGGAGGAGTTCAGTGACATACATACGGACAGTAGAATTATAATAGGTCTTTACCTATGAAAATGCCGTTTTGTATGAAAAAAATTAAACGAATTTTTTTCATGTATTTTTTATTCGTATTAATCGAAATAATCACCCATGCAATCAATGCATCTATGCCAACGCAGTGGCAGTTTATTGATTCTTTTATTCTTAAAAAAATCAGCTTGACGGGAGGCAACAAATTCTTCAAAGGCATTTTGTACTGCCTGTCGGGTATTGAATTTTTTTCCCGCCAAGAAGTTATCCAAATTCTGGAAAAAGTAGTAGTCTGTAGGCGCAAGGTCTGGTGAGTAGGGCGGATGAAGGAGAGCTTCCAACCCCAGTTCTTGCAACTTGGAGACCGTCTGCTGTGCAGTATGAGGTCGCGCGTTGTCGTGCAGGAGCAGCGGAGACGAGCGATTGACCAATGCTGGTTGGAGATGTGCCAGCTTCTCCATCATTGAGTTCAGTTCTTCACAGTACACATCTGCAGTAATGCTCACCCCGTTTGGTAAGAAGCTGTGATGAATCACACCGGCGCTAGACCACCAAACAGTGACCATCACTTTTCTAGGGGTAAGTTTTCGTTTAGGGCATTGTTTAGGTGCTGAACCAGGATCCAACCAACTTGCTGAGCGCTTGCGGTTATCAAACAGAATCCATTTTTCATCGCAGGTAACAATGCGGTTCAAAATTCCTTCATTTATGTGTCTGTTGAGCAGTGCAAGGCACGTCTCGACGCGTACTTCGCGCTGGCGATCATTGAGTTCGTGGGGCACCCATTTGTCAAGCTTTTTTACCTTGCCAATTTGACGCAAATGGACCAATATTGTTTTGACGCTAACGTCGAAAACTGCTGCTAATTCAGCCGTAAATTGTGTAGCATCAGCTTCCAAAATTGTCTTTAATTCGTCATTGTCGACCAAAGTCTTCGGACGACCGCGAGGTTCATTTTTCAGGTCGAAATTTCCAGAACGGAAGCGAGCAAACCAATAACAGGTGGTGCGTTGGTTTGTAGTGTTAGCTCCGTAAACGTCGTTGATGTTGCGTGCCGCTTGTACCGCGTTGCTGCCACGACGGTACTCATATTCCATAATCACTCGAATTTTTAACGTATCCATGATGACGAAAAAGATTGAAATGCGATGAAAATGTAACACTATTCCATGTTTTTAAAATAAAATTGATTTGAAATTAGAATTCTTAGACAAACAAAAATTATTTTGATTTGAAATGGCCAGTACTGCAGAACGGCAATTTCATAGGAGTAGTAGTGATTCGCGGATTCTGGCGCAAGCGCCAGAGCCCGCGAATCTGTAGCACCCATCGTAAAAAAAAAAAAAAAAAAAAAAAAAAAAAAAAAAAAAGGTTTTGGTGTGCTCTGATCTCAAATCTGCGGTCCATTTTAGCGTAGGATGCGTGGTTCTGGAGTTATGCAAATCAATTAACTGTTATCTCATTGATTTCCGGTGGTCCTGCACCCTCATTAGCATTCCATTGTTCGCCTAATCCTTTTATCTATTATACTTCGAACACCTCATTACGTTGCGCCAGAACCCACGAATCTGTTGCCCTACGGTTGATTTGGCGTTCTTATCTATTACTCATTGTATGTCTGCTTTTCTATGTCATCAATAAAACACATTCATTTTTATTTCAATATTTTATTACTTTTTTCTACAAAATATGAGCGGAAGATCTCATCCACAAAAATATCATTGTGCAGTGTGTTCCCTGTAAATATGTTCGTAAAACTATGCATTGAACATCCCTGAAACTTAAATAGCAAATACATTAAGCAATATTCACCACAAACTGAAGTCCAATCATTCTGAATCCTATCAACATTCCAGTCCCATCTCTTACAATTCCTTTTCAAAAACTGGAGATGATATCGCTCAGGTGTTCGTCCATATGAATCAAAATATTGACCGATACCATTCGTATCGATATGTACAGCTACCCAGTGTGAACCTGGTTTATCATCCGCATCCAAATTGCATATTATATACGTTGGTACATGTGTATACATAGGTAGTCTATTAGCAGCATAAACATTATTTTCTAGACTGGGATGAATCTTTTTCATATGTTTTTGTAATTCTAGTGTATCCATGATATTACTGTTATTAGCAGATTATTACAGTACCAATCTATTCAATGGTTGTCATAGGAATGTTCAATTATAGTGATTTGTAAATATTAAATCGCATTCTTTGTGGGAGTCACAAAGCTTAGGATTATCATTTTGCTGCAGCTAATTTAAAGTTTGTTATATGGGTCTGATTATATTAAATAAAACACTTTGAGTACATAGACATTTTTAATTAACTGATCAACACAATAATTATTAAATAAATAAATTAAATACAGACATATTATTATCAAAATACCATTTTCTAATACACACAGCATTATTCAATGCACAATTCAATTTATGGTTCACACAATTAAAATCAGTTTTATTTTTACAGAACTTTTTTTTTAATGTCGCAAAATTAGGACATCCCTTCTCACCTATGTCAATCACTTCACAGTTTGCACATAACTCTTTAATCCACGTAATCTTTTCCAAACCCTTTGTCATAATTTTTTTATTTTCTAAATATGGTAAAATAACACGTTTAAACTCTTTGTAGTCTATGTAGCCTTCACTCCAGTAAATTCCTCGATTTCTTTCTAACCATCTCACCTGCTTTTTTTCTTCTAGTGTTAGGTAATGGAATGAATATGGTGGTTTCACCAAGAACGTCTGTGTATGATCATGACTCGCAATGGCCAATTCTTTGATAATAAAATGATTTAAAGAATCTTTAAATCCTTGGAGTTCCACTATAAGGGTGTCCGTCTTCATGATATCTTCTTAACAATGTTACTTAATGGTTTGTATTCAACAATGCAATCGTTCAGAATGAGACAATATGCTGAAGTTTGATCTGGTATCTCCGAATCACTTTCAATTTCTACTCTCACGTCCACAACTGGCCCTGTCTTTAGATTATCCACTTGTCTAGAGCAATCAATGACAAACAGCGGTGCTAAATCTCTAAACTGTTTTTCGCTTAATATGGGTTCCGGTCGACGTCCGTAATACGACTGTTGAAATCTGGTGTATTGCTCGTTGTAAATATTAAATCGCATTCTTTGTGGGAGTCACAAAGCAGGTTGATGCCTGTTGCGAAGGAACGTGAGATAAGTTTGTTGACTCATAGAGTTACAATCAGTTTCGTTGTACTTAGTAATTTGCTTTAGATAAGAATAAGGAACGTGAGATAAGTTTGTTGACTCATAGAGTTACAATCAGTTTCGTTGTACTTAGTAATTTGCTTTAGATAAGAATGGTGCTATATAAGATCGAACAGTTGCAGTCATGCAGTCAGTCTATGGTCGTTTGACCACAGTGTATTGTATACGTCTACCAATACTACGTTTGTGTTACTTCAACGCATCAATGGCCATGGAGGTAAGTGTTTATTCTATTGACAAACTTACTTGTATTTCTGTTGTTGTTTCCTAACGTGTGTGATTAAGTGTAAACAAATTGATATTAACGTGATAACTCTGTTGTTGCAGAGATCATTCAGCTTCGCAGACGATAATGAAAATACCTATAAACAGTATTACTACTCGCCACTCTCTCCTCAACACGAAGAAGAGAGTGATGACATCGTCGTTAATAACACAGACGATGGTGGAAAAAGGAAATCGCAACCGATTGATCAATTTTTTGAATTGGCACCAAAAATAAAAAGGAAGAAGCTGCTATCCTCGACTGTGACACGAGCTGCTAGAGATGGCGTATCATACATCTCTACAAATTCTGACGACGGAGACCAAGCGACGCATCTCATAAAAATTGAAATGTATGATATGAAGAAACTATCCAAGATTCCAACTAGTGATCACTGGAAGCACGCTACCACGAGGATTAAATATTACATAAAGAATAATAAGGATAGCATCTACGACAACACAAACGGCCTCGTATACAATATTACAAAGACAATAGCAGAAAGTGAAAAAGTTAAAAAATACTTTTTTAACAATGACACTCATTAGTGGATTAGTGAATGTGATTCTGTTTACTTAAAGTACTTCTGTGTACTCATTAGATTTTACATGACTTTCCTAATCCTTTGTTAGACTATGAATATTGGACATTATTTGAAATTGGGTATCAGTTGCTCTACCAACACTTAACTGTTACTTACTGTGCTACATACTTTCTTCTTTATTATAAAGATGGAAAACTTCAGTGAAATGTGCACCAGTGCTTTCTTTTCCGCGCCCATTGAAGAGAATATAGAACAATCCAACAGCGAATTCAATCAGGAGCTGTCTAAAGTTTGTGATGAAATAGAGAAGCATGAACTGTTCGATTCATCGTATGATGATGAGTTGTATAATCAATGTTTGATGGTTGAAACAAAGTTGATGTAAGTATTAGAAGTACAAACTCAATAAGAAATATTATTGTAGTAATGTTTTATTTTAAGATTTGTCTAATAATTTTCTTTTTGTTACAGTCAACAACAAGTTGGAAGAGGTATCAAACGAGGTATCACTACTGATGAAAATAAGGTTACCAAGAAAGCAAAATTTGATGAAGGAGCTTCTACATCATCAATTGAAACCAATGATGTGGACAACAATAAGGTGGAATGTGATACATGTCATGTTTATATTAATAAAAGGTATCTAAACAACCATTTAAAAAGCAATTCACATAAAAATAATCTTTTAAAATCACATAATTCATTAACAAATGTTACAGTTGTTGAAACCGCTTTTGGCAATCGAATTTTAACATATAGAATTAATAGTAAAACACTTCAATCGGGACAATATTTTGAAACACCGGAATCGTTTTTAAATTCGCTAAAAATTGATATCTTATTTTTGATAAATGAATGTATTCAACAACATACAATTTTTAAAATAAACTTCATATTGCATGCTGATTTCATACAACAAACTAAAGATATTAAAAATACGTTTGATTTTCAAACGTTTAATTACATAATTTGTCAGGGAGATGACTTAAATATTTTTTATTCATCATTAATAGACACTGTAGTCGGTAAAATTTGTCAATTTGAAAAAAAAGATAGTGGTTGGAGTCTTAATCAAATTAAATACATAGATATGAATGTTAACAAATTCAACCCCCTACGTGGTAGTTCATATATCGACCTTCCTCAAGATATTAAATCAAAAAAAGCTGTAATCAATGTTAAAAATAATGATAATATGTGTTTCAAATGGGCATTACTCTCTGGTTTATATCCTGTATGTAAAAGTGTAGATCGGGTAGCATCTTACGCAATTCATGGAAATAAACTAAAATTTACTGGTATTTCTTTTCCGGTTATAATTGCAGATATATCAAAAGTAGAGAAATTAAACAATATTAGTATTAATGTTTTTGGCTTAGAGTATAATAAAGAAAAAAAGTGTAATTCTGTTGTAGGTCCTTTATATTTAACAAAATGTCGTACACCTAATCATATTAACCTACTATATATATCGAATGGTACTAACAATCATTACTGTTATATTAAAAACTTATCGCGATTAGTTAGTTCACAAATATCAAGACATCATTGTGCAGTTTATATATGTGATTCATGTTTACTTCATTTCCCATCGGAGGAAAGACTTAATAACCATCAACAATATGATTGCGCTCACATTTGTACGGAATTACCAAACGGTGAGGATTCCAAAAAGGATTGGTTTGGTAAAGCAACCTCAAATAATAAATTAAAATTTGATAAATTCGTGAAAAAGTTGAAAATGCCCTTTGTGGTTTATGCAGACTTTGAGGCATTTTTGAACCCAATAGAATCATGTAGTAACGATCCATCCAAGCCTAGTACAATTAATATTCAAAAACATGAAGTGTATAGTTTTGGATATTACATTAAATGTTCATATGATAACAGATTATCAAAATATGAGACGTATAGTGGGTCAAACTGTGCACAAGTGTTTATGAATCGCCTTTGTGAAGATGTGAAAACAATATTTAAAAAAAATAGTTTCCAAAAATGTCTCGTTCCATTATCAGATGAAGATAAAATTAAAATTTCAAATTCAAACATATGTCATATTTGTGAAACTGAGTTAAATGAAGATCTTTTTTACGATTTTGATTGGCACACTGGCAGTTTTAGGGGTGTTGCACATCAAGTGTGTAGTTCTAAGTACAGAACCCCTCGTCATATTCCAATATTTTTACATAACCTCAGTCATTACGATGCTCATTTCATTATCCATGCATTAAACCTCGATGATGACAAAGTTGAAGTTATTCCACAAAATAAAGAACGATACATATCATTTTCAAAACAGTTAACAATAAATAATCAACCAGTAAGTTTAAGATTCATAGATTCATTGAAATTTTTATCGTGTAGTTTAGATCAACTAGCTAAAAATCTTAATGATGATCAGTTTACAGAACTAAAAAGGAACTATCCTAATAATGAAGATTTTTCACGTTTAAGACGGAAAGGTATTTATCCTTATGAATTTATGTGTAATAGTGATTGCTTGAAACATCCATCACTTCCTGATCAACACCAATTTTATAGTTCACTCACAGATTCAAATATTTCAAATGATGATTATAATCACGCAAAAGATATTTGGCAACATTTTAAGTGTAGTAGTATGTCTGATTATTCCAATTTATATTTAAAAACTGATGTTTTACTTTTGACTGATGTATTCGAAAACTTTAGAAAGCTTTGTATTAAAACTTATGGATTAGATCCTGCTCATTACTATACTGCCCCAGGTTTAAGTTGGGATGCAATGTTAAAATTTACCAAAATAGAATTAGAATTGTTAACGGACTATGACAAAATTGCTTTTTTTAAAGCTGGTATTAGAGGGGGTGTATCTCAGTGTAGCAATCGTTTTGCTAGAGCAAATAATAAATTCATGGAAGATTATGATAGTGAAAAACCTAATTCATATCTAACATATTTTGATGCGAATAATTTATATGGTTGGGCAATGTCTCAATCTCTTCCTGTTGGTGGTTTCGAATGGATAGATTCTAATACAGATTATAATGTGTCGGATAACTCTGATTTCGGTTATGTTTTAGAAGTTGATTTGGAATATCCTGATGAACTTCATAATTTGCATTCTGACTTTCCGTTATGTCCTGAAAACATATGTGTGGGTAATACTAAAGAAACTAAATTAGTTCCTAATTTAAATAATAAAAATAAATACATCATTCACTACAGGAATTTAAAACAATGCATTGAAATGGGGATTAAATTAATTAAAGTACATAGAATTTTAAAATTTAAACAGAGTTCTTGGTTAAAGAAATACATAGACTTAAATACTAGTTTGAGAACGTTAGCTACATCAAACTTTGAAAAAGACTTTTTTAAATTAATGAACAATTCTGTCTTCGGTAAGACTATGGAAAATATTGAAAAAAGAGTAAACGTTAAACTACTAACTCACTGGGATAATCGTGGTAAAGTTTTAGGTGCTCAGGATTGGATTGCAAAACCAGAATTCCATAGTTTATCAATATTTTCAGAACATTTAGTTGCAATACAATTACACAAAACAAAATTAATTTATGATAAGCCGATTTATTTAGGATTTTGTATTTTAGATATATCTAAGACCCTTATGTATGAATTTCATTATAACTACATGATTAAAAAGTTTCATAATAAAATTAAGTTATTGTACACCGATACCGATAGTTTGATATATCAAATTTTTACAGACAATTTTTATGAGGATATAAAACCAGATCTACTTCACTATTTCGATACATCAGATTACCCGGAAAATAATATTTACGGATATCCAAAAATAAATAAAAAAAAGTTAGGTTTTTTTAAAGATGAGAATAATGGTAAAGTATTGAAGGAATTTGTAGGGTTGCGATCAAAAATGTATGCCTTAGAAATAGAAGATAAATTTATAGCAAAGGCAAAAGGGGTTAACAAAAGTGTTACCAAAAAAATGAATATGGAAAATTACAAATCGTGTTTGTTTAATAAAAATGTATTATATTGTAGTATGCTTCGATTTAAGTCAATCAAACACACTATTTTTACACAAAAAATAAATAAAACATCTTTATCATATAATGATACCAAACGATGTATTATGAACAACAACATTGATACATTGGCTTGGGGACATTATAAATTACGCTAAGTGTAATACTTTTTACTTTTATTTCTGTGTGTATATACAAATTTTGTACTGATTGTAAAATTATGATATTACTGTAATGTTATATAATAGTTTATTACATATTTAAAATTTATTGTTTGATTGTAAATAATGTAAAATAATTGTAGTTTTTATTTGTGTGCTTAAATTTGACGTTGAGGTGATTGTGAAATTCTGATAAGTACTAATTGTGTTAGAAATAGTATACAGATCATTCTGTTTTTCACAAATTACATGTTTTATATAATTTTAGCAATATATATATATATTTAATTTTTACACCAAAATTTTCATTTTTATTTCATCCCTTTAAAACTCTAGACGTGTGAAATGTTTCACTTTATCCATCCGTTTACTGCTATTGTGGCAGGACCAAGTGGATGTGGGAAGTCAAATTTTGTAACAAATTTCATAAAATCAGTTAAAGAAATATGTAATTGTGATTTTAATCAGATCACATGGTGCTTTGATGAAATGCAGGCTTTAAATAATTTACCAAATGTTAACTATCATCAAGGAATTCCAAATCTTAATATGTTTGATGGTGAAAACCCACACCTTATTATTATTGATGATCTAATGAGAGAGTCTGATGGAAGAATTGTGGATATATTTACAAAAGGTAGTCATCACAGGAATCTTAGTGTATTTTATTTAACACAAAATTTATTTCATCAAGGTAAAGGTCAAAGAGACATTTCTTTAAACTCAAGTTATATAATTTATTTTAAAAACCCTCGAGATAAAACTCAAATAAGATATTTAGCACGACAAGTGTCACCAGATAACCCAAAATTCATTGAAGACGCCTACAGGGATGCAACTTTAGAAGCGCATGGATATTTAATGGTAGATTTAAAACAGAATACAAATGATTTTTGTCGTATCAAGACAAATGTATTCCCATTTAATGGTTACTGCACAGTCTACGTCCCCACGAAAGAGTTTAAATACACCAAGAATCAAACAATTCAAATCATTTCTAAATGATACATCGTCGACTCACAACGCATAAACATTTGCTAAACGCTTTGCAGTTTAAATACACCAAGAATCAAACAATTCAAATCATTTCTAAATGATGCATCGTCGACTCACAACGCATAAACATTTGCTAAACGCTTTGCATACGCTTAAACCAAAATATCAAAGAGCGTTACTTAAAACGTGTGATGAAGAAGAAATAAATTGTATTTGTGAATGTATTCATAACGTTTTACAAGGAAAGATACCTCTTAAAGATCAAGATAAACAAAAATTGAATAAACACAAAAATATACTCCGTAAACTGGTGCATAAGTGTAAACATAAACTAAGAAAAAATATTATTATACAAAAAGGAGGGGCTTTCTTACCAATAATATTAGGTGCAATATTGAGTGGATTAGTAAGTGGACTAGCCAGTTAACATGGAAAATGCTAAGAAAATGATACTTATTGAACCGGGATTGATTGAAAAATTAAAACAAGAAAATAAGGTTACTAGTAATTTGTCTCGATTAGATATTGAAATGCAAAATATTATGAATAGTAAGACGGAAGACCGAAAGAAGTGGATGTTATATTTACAAACACTACAAAGATACCTTCACTTTACCGAAGAGGATCGTCAACCACTCAGATTACCAATTTATTCTGATATATCTAATGAAGATTCAAATGGGTCTAAAATTGGTTTTAAAAATAAAGATAGAGATCTAAAAAGTTCAGTTGATGCTGAATCTTTGTTGGAGGAGAAAGGATCTATTAAAAGTATAGAAAGTGAGGCAAATCCACTGTATTCATCAACACAAATACTCAGTTTAATACCAAAAACTTATAATAAAAAAGGTGAGTCATTATTAAACTTAATTGGAACAAGTAAAAGTAAAATACGTTGGGATAATGAAGGCACAGTCATAATTGATAATGAAAAAATTCCAGGAAGTAATATTGTTGATTTAATAAATGATTCACTTAGACCCTTAAAAAAAAGTGATCCGATAGGGTGGGATAGATTTGCTAAAGCATTAAAAGATATTAAAGTACCACTTACTTATATTGGAAATCCAAAGAGATGTGAGTTTATTAACCAACTTCAAGTAAAAGATCTGAACAAAACCTCTGAGATTGAAGTTCAAGAGTTTTCTACACCGAGCAGTGGAGATAAAAGATCTATAACTAAAATACATAAAAAGATCGATTGGGAAAAATGGACCCCGTACTAGAAGAAATTAACAGGATTTATTATGATCCATCTAACCCCGCTGGTTTTGGTAGTATTGATAAATTATCAAAAGCTATGAAGGGTAAAATGGATAAAAAGCAAGCAAAGGAATGGTTACAATCACAAGAAACATAATTATACATTACATAAACCCATTCGGAAAAAATTCCCGCGTAATAAGTACATTCTATCAAATATTAATGAGCTGTGGCAAGCTGATTTAAGTGATATGCGAACTTATTCTCAATATAATGATGGTTTCAACTACATACTTTGTGTTATTGATGTATTTAGTAAATATGCTTTTGCAAGACCAATGAAAAAGAAAAACTCAGAAACAACTAAAGAATGTTTTGAAAGTATATTTACTGAAAGTAATACAACACCTACTCACATACAATCTGATAAAGGTACAGAATTTGTTTCAAAAGATGTACAAAAATACTTTAAATCCAAAAAGATAAATTACTATACCACTAACAATCCTGATATTAAGGCTAGTATTGTTGAACGATTTCAAAGAACTCTAAAAATGAAAATGTGGCGTTATTTCACTCATAATAATACTTATAGATATATAGATGTTTTACAAGATTTAATATACTCTTATAATCACAGCATTCACTCGAGTATTAAGATGTGCCCATGTGATGTAAGTTCCAACAATATTATGACAGTTTGGACTAATCTTTATGATAGAGGGTCAAACAAACTTTCTCTAGAAAATCCAAAACCAAATTTCAACGTGGGTGATTATGTTCGAATAACTAAATATAAACATGTTTTCCAAAAAGGATATGAATCAAATTGGAGTGATGAAATATTTATTATATCTTCAATAATTGATAGATCTCCATGGGTTGTTTATACAATAACAGATTTACAAAATGAACCAATAGTTGGTACTTTTTATGAAAGAGAATTACAGAAGGTCACTTACAACCCCACCTCACAATATAAAATAGATAAAATAATTGGCACTCGTTATTCGGGTAACAGAAAAGAAGTATTAGTGAAGTGGAAAGGTTATCCAGATAAATTTAACAGTTGGATTTTAGCTTCTAGTTTAAAAGAAATATGAATAAAGAAAGTTTTTATTTAACTTTGCTCAGCAATAGTTCAATGGAATACTTTCCTGATAACAAGACCACAAATTTTTCAACAAAATTACCAAAAGCTATGAAATTAGAAGGTGAATGGGCGGTTGGAGTTGTCGAGTTTCAATATCCATGCACCATGTTTACTGTTCAAGATCATGAAAATGTTGTATACATCACAAAAACCATGTTAATGCCTAATGAAGATAAACCATCAACAGTGTACTACAAAAAACATATTCCCGCTACCAACTACGATAACGTTGAACATATTTTAAGAGCGTTAAATGGTATCAGAGAGAGCTTGAAATTTCGTTATGATGAAATAACAAAATTTGTGTCTGTTTCTGTTTTGGATAAAAATATAACATCCGTAACATTATCACCCAAATTAAGTTTACAACTAGGTTATGAACCAAATACAAATCTCCTAGACAGAAATTTTGGGAAGTGTCCTGCTAATTTACACTTAGGGTTACCATCTCAACTATTTCTATATTGCGACATTATCGATCCTCAGATTGTGGGTGATGTTATGACTCCACTATTAAGAGTCATTTCATTAGATCCTTCAAAATACATTTATGGTGCGAATAAAATGTACATTTTCTCTCCACCTCACTACTTACCTGTTATGCGAAGAGAGTTCGATACGCTGGAAATAGATATAAGATCGAGCACAGGACAAAAAATACCATTCCAGTTTGGAACCGTGTGTGTTAAACTACATTTCCGCAAATTATAATAATGTATTCTCCTCATGATCATCATAAATGTCCATATGAAAATTATTATTCACATCAAGCTGGATCAGGAGTTGGAGTAATTTATAAGGGTTCACCATACCAACGCGGTCATGGTATTGGGAGCTTCTTAGGAGGGTTATTTAGATCAGTTTTACCTTTACTTTCAAGTGGTGCTCGAGTGGTTGGTAAGGAGGCATTAAACGCTGGAGTAGGACTTTTATCGGATATGGTTCAAGCCCGTCCTATGGAAGCCTCAATAAAAGATCGTCTAAAGCAAGTTAGTACAAACTTAAAACGAAAGGCTGATGACAAAATTGATCGATTTAACATGACAGGATCTGGGTATATAAGTAAAAGAAAACGATTGGCCTCGTTCATTCCACCACTAACAGCTAAAGTGAAAGCTACGAAAAAACTTGGTCTAAAACCAAAAAACATCAAAGATATATTTTCAAATTAAGTATGTCTTTCCTTCATAATCATTCTTGTGAGTGCGTTAAGTCAGAATTAGATTTGTTTGCATTACCGTCTACACAAACAAGCATTGAAAATGGATTGTGGATTCACTATAAACCAATTTCATCTCTTGCTGATGATGGACCTATCGAGTTTCAAGTTCCTGGAACAGGCGATGACTACATAGATTTGTCTCATACATTACTCCACATAAAGGCAAAAGTATTAAATCAAGATTCAACAAACTTGATATCAGCTACAGCAGTAGCACCTGTAAATAATTGGTTGCATTCACTTTTTAGTCAACTCGATGTTTATTTAAACCAAAAACTTGTATCACCACCTAATAATACCTATGCCTATCGAGCATACATGGAAACCCTTTTAAACTATGCTCCTGCTGCTAAACAATCTCATCTTACTTGTAGTCTTTGGTATGATGATACAGCAGGAAAAATGGATTCCACAGATGGTAAAAACATAGGATTTGTTAAAAGACAGGAATTAGTTAATGAAAGCAGGGAAATAGAAATGATTGGTCATCTTCATGGTGACATTTTCAATCAAGATAAATTTTTAATTAATGGCGTTGAAATGAGTGTAAAATTAGTTCGGTCAAGAGAGAGTTTTAATTTAATTGCTGGGTCAAATGATGTAAAGTTTAAAGTTTGCATTACGGACGCAACTCTTATTGTTCGAAGAGCACGAATTAATCCAAGTGTATTACTCGCACATCAGAAAGTTTTAGCTTCTACCACTGCTAAATATCCTATTACTCGTGCTGAAGTTAAAGTTTTAACAATTGCATCGGGTGTTCAAGGAAAAACTCTTGATAATATATTCTTAGGACAGGTACCCAAAAGGTGTATTATTGGTTTTGTGAATAATTCTGCATTTAATGGTTCACTTACTAAAAATCCATTTAACTTTGAAAACTATGGTATTAACTCTTTCAGCTTATATATTGATGGTCAACAAATACCTTCCAAAGCTTTGCAACCATCTTTTAATAATAATATATTTACATCAGCATATCATACTCTATTCTCGGGGACTGGTATTCACTTTCTTAATGAAGGAAATGCAATCTCTCGTGAACAGTATGCCAAAGGTTACTGTCTTTTAGCATTTGATTTAACTCCTGATTTATCAGCTAACTCATCAGCCCATTGGAATCTCATAAAGCATGGTAGTGTAAGATTAGAAGTACGATTTGAATCCTCACTAATACAAACAATTAACTGTATTGTTTATGCTGAGTTTGATAATATTATTGAAATAGATAAAAATAGAAATGTTACTGTAGACTATAGTAGTTAGGATTATAATGTGTGTTGTGTTTTAGATATATGTGTTATGTTTAATGCATTTTGTGTGTGTGTAACTAAAGATAACATTATAAAATTAAATAAAACAAATTGTATGCAATATACTATCAAGGATTTAAAGATTCTTTAAATCATTTTATTATCAAAGAATTGGCCATTGCGAGTCATGATCATACACAGACGTTCTTGGTGAAACCACCATATTCATTCCATTACCTAACACTAGAAGAAAAAAAGCAGGTGAGATGGTTAGAAAGAAATCGAGGAATTTACTGGAGTGAAGGCTACATAGACTACAAAGAGTTTAAACGTGTTATTTTACCATATTTAGAAAATAAAAAAATTATGACAAAGGGTTTGGAAAAGATTACGTGGATTAAAGAGTTATGTGCAAACTGTGAAGTGATTGACATAGGTGAGAAGGGATGTCCTAATTTTGCGACATTAAAAAAAAAGTTCTGTAAAAATAAAACTGATTTTAATTGTGTGAACCATAAATTGAATTGTGCATTGAATAATGCTGTGTGTATTAGAAAATGGTATTTTGATAATAATATGTCTGTATTTAATTTATTTATTTAATAATTATTGTGTTGATCAGTTAATTAAAAATGTCTATGTACTCAAAGTGTTTTATTTAATATAATCAGACCCATATAACAAACTTTAAATTAGCTGCAGCAAAATGATAATCCTAAGCTTTGTGACTCCCACAAAGAATGCGATTTAATATTTACAAATCACTATAATTGAACATTCCTATGACAACCATTGAATAGATTGGTACTGTAATAATCTGCTAATAACAGTAATATCATGGATACACTAGAATTACAAAAACATATGAAAAAGATTCATCCCAGTCTAGAAAATAATGTTTATGCTGCTAATAGACTACCTATGTATACACATGTACCAACGTATATAATATGCAATTTGGATGCGGATGATAAACCAGGTTCACACTGGGTAGCTGTACATATCGATACGAATGGTATCGGTCAATATTTTGATTCATATGGACGAACACCTGAGCGATATCATCTCCAGTTTTTGAAAAGGAATTGTAAGAGATGGGACTGGAATGTTGATAGGATTCAGAATGATTGGACTTCAGTTTGTGGTGAATATTGCTTAATGTATTTGCTATTTAAGTTTCAGGGATGTTCAATGCATAGTTTTACGAACATATTTACAGGGAACACACTGCACAATGATATTTTTGTGGATGAGATCTTCCGCTCATATTTTGTAGAAAAAAGTAATAAAATATTGAAATAAAAATGAATGTGTTTTATTGATGACATAGAAAAGCAGACATACAATGAGTAATAGATAAGAACGCCAAATCAACCGTAGGGCAACAGATTCGTGGGTTCTGGCGCAACGTAATGAGGTGTTCGAAGTATAATAGATAAAAGGATTAGGCGAACAATGGAATGCTAATGAGGGTGCAGGACCACCGGAAATCAATGAGATAACAGTTAATTGATTTGCATAACTCCAGAACCACGCATCCTACGCTAAAATGGACCGCAGATTTGAGATCAGAGCACACCAAAACCTTTTTTTTTTTTTTTTTTTTTTTTTTTTTTTTTTTACGATGGGTGCTACAGATTCGCGGGCTCTGGTGCAAGCGCGGGCTCTGGCGCTTGCGCCAGAATCCGCGAATCACTACTACTCATAGGTAAAGACCTAATATTATATATAGATATATAGAACGTAAAATTTTGTTTTAAATAATTGACGAAAAATTTTACGATGAAAGTCCAGAGTCATGTACTACGCTAAGAAGTTGTGTTACTACTCTGTATATAACAC
This sequence comes from Aporophyla lueneburgensis, assembly GCA_932294355.1. NCBI lineage: Eukaryota > Metazoa > Arthropoda > Insecta > Lepidoptera > Noctuidae > Aporophyla > Aporophyla lueneburgensis. Next base: position 32,317,538 of record OW028739.1, on the reverse strand, counting down.
AGGTAAACAAATCCAACTTCTTCACAAGTAATAAACCCCTAATATAGTTTGGTATTGGACGATCCAATAACCGTGATATCTGGTGTAGTCTAATAAAGTGCCGTGCATGCGTCGAGTAGTGCTCGCGATGATTGGGTTCACTGGGCCGTGTGAACGCGAGTTGCGAGTTGTATAGGGGGTGTTTCGTGTTAGTGCTTGTTCAGGCGTGAATAAGTATATTTGGAATTAATTTGTATGAAAAAAGGAGTGTTTATTTATTTACCTGTATACGGAGCGAGTAACTAAGTCATTTCATCATCTGCTTGGCTTCTCCCAATTTTATTGGAGTTGGCTTCCAGTCCAATCGAATGCAGCTGAATACCAGTATTTTAGATGCGAGTGATTGCCTATCTGAACTCCGACACCCAGTTACTGGGTAATACGATAAACCCTTGATAAGACTGATTGTCAAACTTTCGGGCTTTGCCGACCCGTAACGCACTGTTAAAGATCCGCCAATGACTGTCTGGACCAACTGTTTAACATGTATACCGGGTCACGGTTCTTGGTATGTAAAGAATAAATATGGTTACCCATCCATGGTCTAACCGCGGCAACCGTAGCTTAACCTTATCCATCGACCCGTACAGCTGTTATTACTTGGACACGCCATGTAACTTACCGATAACAACCTAGTTACATACTCAACTGTTTTGTTTAGCGTCATTTTTCACTACTTGCATATTAGTGTAATTTGTTGTTTATTTCACAAGTCATCCAAGGGACATTCGTTTTCCGAAAAGAGAAAAGAGCTTATGACCATGTAATTAAAATTTAAAGAATAATGTACAAACTAATCACGTCCTTTAGTAAAAATAATAACATGAGTCTATTCAAACACTGTGAAGTAAGCCCTTTTTCCACGATGACGCGTTGGCGCGACGAGACGTACTATATAAAATGAACACCACAAATCACACCACTCCAAGGTCACAAGGTGCTAAAGGGTCATCAACTAATAGAATTGTTCACTAAAATCAAATCAAATCAAACACGTGTGTTTGAACCTAATACTAACACACGAAGCTACAAGATGGCTGTTTGTGTGAGACCAGCGAACCGTGAGCACTGGGGATACACCGGGAGGAAAAAGTCGTTATAGTTTGTGGTTTAATATTTATTTGCATAAAAATACGTATAAAATATGTGTGTTCCGTGTGGTGCCAGTGTAAAGAGTAGCACCACCGCATTTCTTCCCGTGGGTGTCGTAAGAGGCGACTACGGGACTTATTAGAGAATGTGCAGCTAGGGTTGCCAGGCGTCCGGATAAAGCCGGACACAGTCAGGCTTTTTAATTGCATGTCCGGCTAAATTAGATGGTGTCCGGCCTGTCCGGCTTTTTGGTAGGCTTTTTAAAATATTATCATTTTTTTTTCACCCCAGCTTGTTTTGCCAGCGCAAGTGAGTGAACTAGCACTGTCCTACCCGCGTTATTACTACTCAATTTTAAAGGAAAATCAGCTTTTAAAATTTTTGGTTGGCAGGTGTCTGCGTACCAAAAATATTAATTAGTTTATGTTACAAAGATTTTAAAGTGTATTTAGTTCATTAGTCTTACGTTTAGTTTTGTTTTAAGACTAAACAATTAAAGACGTCCGGCCTTTTTACCCAAATGTCCAGCTAAACAGGCAGGTCTGTCCGGCTTTTCGGTTTTATGACCTGGCAATCCTATGTGCAGCAGCGTTCTCTGTGCATTTTACTAACATACTGTGATCGCCAACCCGCCTGCCAAGCTTATGGAAAACCCGATAATTGAGGGAGGCCTATGTCCAACAGTGGATGACTTTAGGCTAAAATGATGACTGTATCAAAAGATGGTTAAAGTACAATTTAGAACAAAACACGTTTTTGGGAATATAGTTAGAAGCCTATCATTTTTAATATCAGCACCAGTGGGTGTTTACCAGCAAAGCTTAAAAATTAACTAAGTATCCCAATCGTATCTGACTCTATGTTCATAAATTCTGGATACATTTAGCATACCAAGGCTAGATACTTATCAACGCATATATGAAATCGGATTGTCCCATTTTATACAATAACATAACATCACGCTTTGTTCCCCGAGGGGTTGGGTAAAAGAGTACTTACAGTAAGTACACCCAAATGTCGCCGGCTATGTTTAAGTTCCATGAAATAGAGGATGAGCCTATTGTCATCAACCTGGCACAAACCCAGAGTCCGGGCTGCTATGGAATAAAAATTGGAATGTCATGAGCCGAAACCTCACAGGGTGACCACCCTGTGAGGTTTCGGCTGCATAATAAATTAAGGCCTCCAGCCAGAGCCTAAAAACTTTAAACTAGAGCAACTACTCGCTAAGGGCACCCCCTGTGGGGTACGGATCTCGGCTTAGGTCATAGTTGGTAGAGGGCAGCAAGGGTAGGGCTGGATCGGAATGACTATAGCAATACAGAAATTTGCTTTCAAGAAAAGGTATGTACAATGTTACTCCAGATTTGAGAAAAATAGTCACATTCAGGTTTTCCAGAACTACTGTTTTGAGACGTACACCACAGCTCCTCTTTAATTCTTCCTGTACCCAGTGTGACCTCAACTCAACCGTTGTCGATGAAGCGTATCGAGTTAGCGACAGAAACAGTTTAAAAGTGCCCGACACACGCGAGTGGCGCTGGCAGCTAATATTGTGCGGTATTCCGGGCTACGGGCTACAGGCTATCGGGAATAACCGGCGAACGGCCACAGATTGTGGGGCTATTCATTGCAATATACAATTTGTCATAACTCATAACAGGAGCTTTTGTTGTTTTTCTGTTGTCTCGGTTTATTGAAAACTCTTTTGATTGGACTTAGAATGGATGTTTTAATAGATTTTCAAAAGGGCTAGTTTGAAGCCAGAGAGCAGAAATTTTCAAATGATTCGCTCTAGTAAGAAAGAATAGACGGGGTTTTGGATGGATCGTGATAATAAAAGAACGGGTAACATTGTCTACAATAGCCACAGTTGCATTAATTGGAAAAAAGACCTTTAAACATCACACACATTTATCTATTTAGTCAGTCTTCAAGTCAGCAAGACGCATTTTACTCTCACCAAAAGAAAAACAGCCGAATGTGTCTTTGGCTTTGAACAATTATGAGTTCCGTTGTTGGGATGAATTTCTCTCAAACCAAAGCTTGTAGCTGAAAAACATGCACTCCCACTTCTCCAAGGCACAGTGTTTTATGAAGACGATTTTTCGGACATTGCTTTTTTATATAAAAAACTGATAGTTTAAGTTACTTCAATGCAATATTTCGTATCCCCATTACACTAGTATGTTTATTTTTTGAGATATAATTTTTTGAAAATCGTCTTTTTTTCAACCGGGTATTTAGAAAAAAAATCATATCTCTGAAACTAAATATGATACGCAATTGTGACCTTAGAAACATCAATGGCGTTTTTTATGCTGCATATTTTAGAGTACAAATAAACCTCGGAACTTCTTTAGATTCAGACTTATACGAGGTTTTTCGTTTTTCGTTTTTATTTTTTTTTCTCGGTAATTCCATCGTATTTGGAAAAGTTATTTATACTAAAATTATGCCCTTCATCTTCCCTACATAACACAAAAATAACACATCCTAATTGCGTGGAATCTAGAAGTTATTCCAAATTTACTGTTTTTGCTAGGGTTGTCACTTTCGAATCTGAATTTTGACGACTCAATTTTTATTTAATGGGACGTATTGGTTATTAAAATTTCGAATATTAAACCAAGGAACTTTGTTATATCCAGACTTACAAAAGGTTTTTAGTTTTTATTTATTTTGTTCTCGATAATTCCGTAGTATTTGGATAAGTTACTTAAACTGAAACTAGCACTTTGCCAGTTTCGTTCGCGCATGTTTTCATAAAAACTTTAACACCCTTTAAAACTGTATTTTGACGGTAGTTTAGAAAAAACGAATAACGGGCCGATTCTGTTGTCACAAAATTCTCTAAACTAAACTAAAAATCACTTAATTTTGGTTTATCCCTGTCGAACAAGGATTTCCTATTCTGAAATAGACTAAAGTGACACAACGTAACTATATTTTAGTTTGGCAGCACTAAGATTGCGCTGAATTATTAGTTTAGTTTTCACCAAAAATGTTGACTATAATAATTATTTTTTTCTAAATCTGACTACTTTTAATCGCGATCAAAAAGGTATGGAATAGAATTAGTGATCATGAACTAAAATTCACACTAACGCAACGCCTCGCCTGCACGTGCAAAGACAGAACTGTATTTTTTGTTTTCCTTTTCTTTTGCTTATATCTCGAAAATGGCGTGTCCTATCGCAAAAATAATGACATTTTCGACCCCCTTTGTAACCTACACAAATATAAATCTCAACACGTGGGTAATATTTTTTTTTAAATTTTCAAACAAAAAGTTAAAAATTCCATATAAAACACATCCAGGCTGCACCCTTGTGCGCGCCTTCGTCTATCAAAAAATTCATTGCGTAGCGCACACAAGTACCACGTTGCGTAGCCAAAAGAAAAAAAAAATCCACGTTGAGTCGCTATTGTCAAATTCAATTTTAATCATGTCAAAATATTTTTTTAATTTAGATATTTTTTCTTGCAGAACAGCGTTACAATTCCGTCACTCCGGAATTCAGGATCAATTTTATTGATTTTTCAGTTCCGGAATTGACGGGAGTAATTTCGGAATTCCGATATTTATATATAACTAGCTGCCCTCCCCAGCTTTGCCTGGGTGCAATTTCTTTTTCGATTTCTTTCAATTTTCTTTACAACAGACCTTGTCCTGACAATACGAACACTACAAAAAAAAGCCAAATAGGTGCAGTCGTTCTGAAGTGATGTCCTTACGTGTTACATAACTGTTACAGTTAGACATATGCTGTGAGCTGTCGCGACACTTTAGTTTTTATAGATAATGATGTATTCTGAAAAGCCGTAGTACATTGTTTTGTTCCATTATCCATAGTTTTCGCAGCGCATGCGATGTAAGGATATTTTTTTAACTCCTTCCAGTCCTTCCATTATGATCATCATCATCATCATTTCAGCCGAAAGACGTCCACTGCTGGACATAGGCCTCCCCCAAGCTCCGCCACTTCGACCGGTTTTGTGCTTCCCGCATCCAGCGGATTCCTGCGGCCTTCACAAGGTCATCGGTCCACCTTGTTGGAGGATTTCCAACTCTACGTCTTCCGGTACGCGGTCGCCACTCCAGAACCTTTCACCTTCCATTATGATATTTTGTCGTAATAATAATTTTAGACAGGAAGGAGACTATTTAGAGTACATTTTTTATGTTTTTGTTACTGTTTAATTACATTATTTTATTTTCTATAAACCTTGTTGACTTTACTATTGTGAAAATGTCTAATAGAGTAATAAGGAAAAATGATGACCAAATATGTTTAATTTGTAACTCAAAATGATTCAAAGACTGATTTATTATAAATTTTGTTTGATTTGAAACAATTTTTGTTTATTTTCTAGATAGAGAAGAGACACTGAAACAATTTAAAAGAAAAAGAAAGAAAAAATCTAAAAAAGAAAAAGATACCAGTTCTGGAATTCCGGAATTAGTTCTCCAGTATCGGATCTCAGTTCCGGAATTAAGAACCCTCAGATATTGCACGCCCTAGTTACAATTCTCATAGCCAAAAGTAAGGAATTTTAGAGATAGTTTAGTTCGGTGTACAACAGAATTGGCATCAATGACAATTTTTATTTTGATAAGAATTTGTGCTAAATTTTAAGTTTATTAACCTAAGAAATAAGATTCTTCCATACAATCTTTAAAAACCCCTAAATTGTTCTATTAGAGGTAGTTCTGAAAATCTAAAATGACATTAAAATGTAAATGTGCCCTGCCCACTGCCCGTTAAGTTTAGCGATTCTTCTGATTGTGTGGATAACTTTGGTTTAAATATAGAGATAACTTCAGATCCGGATATGAAGTAATATAATATGATCGCGTGACAACCCTAACGACGTAGAATACGGATCAAGCTTAAAAATGTTGTGGTTTCTAGATTCCACGCAATTAGGATGTGTTATTTTTGTGGTATGTAGGGAAGATAAAGGGCATAATTTTAGTATAAATAACTTTTCCAAATACGATGGAATTACCGAAAAAAAAAAAAAAAACGAAAAACTAAAAACCTCGTATAAGTCTAAATCTAACGAAGTTCTGAGTTTTATTTTTACTCTAAAATATGCAACATAAAAAACGCCATCGATGTTTTTAAGGTCACAATTGCGTATCATATTTAGTTTCAGAGATATGATTTTTTTTCTAAATATCCGGTTGAAAAAAAGACGATTTTCAAAAAATTTTATCTCAAAAACTAAACATACTAGTGAAATGGGGATACCAAATATTGCATTGAAATAACATAAACTATTCGATTTTTATATAAAAAAGCAATGTCCGAAAAATGGTCTTCATAAAACACTGTGCAAGGGTAAATGTAAGTTGGTAACAACAGAAAGACAATACGTTTGTCAGACTGTTTCGTTCTCTTCTGTTGTGAGACCTTGCTTCTTGCCAAAATTTCATGAGTCTAGGTCAAACGGTTTAAGTTTTGATCTATTTACTATATGCGTCTAATATGGGTTCCGTCTTTTAACTCGGTGGTACGGAAACCTAAAAATACAATCTGAGCAAGTTAATTCGAAGAACCTGATCCTGTCATCCTGTACACCTAGCTAAGTCAGCTAAAGCTTACGTTCTAAACCCAAAGATTTCATGTATTGAAAGAAGTCACAACACACAGGGCCAGAAGTAAGCTGGGGAAAACATGCGTCAAATCCACGTAAAACGGCCATCGCTCAGCATAATACTGCGACTCTATCCGAGACAGAGCCCCAGCGCTGGTTTTCAGCGACAGTCGGCATTTAATTTATACTGGTTTTATAGTGATGAAAATTAATATTTAGAAAAAAAATATTAACCATAACATACAACACACAAATATTTAGATACTATGAATTTTACGTCGTTTTTGAAATGCATGTAATATCCAGTTCCTTACGCTTCGCTACTTCGTTATACTGCCTACAGAGCATAATAATATAAATAACCATAATAATATAATGCGCTACTAAGGCAAGCGAATGATCTTGATCCTTTGAAGCTAATTACATGTTATTTACTCCGCAGTCAACGACACTCCCTCAACACTGATTACTAACATATGGAGGTTAGGGCTCCGACATTTGCGGGGTTAAGAAGTTATAAGTTTTGTGATCAACATGAATCAATCAAAAGTAATTATCAAATTAAGCTGAGAATCAGCACTTTTCGAACGTCAAAATTACATTAGACAGTCCTCCAAAAACGCCGATCCATATATTAAGCAAAGCAAGAGATAAAATAACATAATTTTATATTTTGCTATCAGTACCTATTAAGGGCCCACCTTGAATGTGAATGATAGTAGGATGGGCGTGGTTTATGGCGGGTCAACCTAAAGTGGCCGGCCGCCACAAACTTATATCTGAACCGTTTATAGAGAATAGGAAAACCAGCGGCCAAAAGTTGAACTAATGACAGAAAATTTCTCGATATAAAAAACGTTACTAACTTAGCATAGCCTTGCTGTAAGCACTATTCCTGTCACTGTTGCACATCTGTCAAACTGCAATAGCAAGGTAGAGACGGAAACATCTTAGAAAAAAGTACGTGAAAGTAGCATTAATTTAGTCGGTCTATGAAATTTTTGCACAAAGCGTGCGATGGAGTAGACAAATAATACAAATATTTAATTATAAGCAATAAAACTATCTTACAGCAAGAAATTATCTTCTTTATCTATATGTAATATTATAAATACGAAACTAATTCTGTCTGTCTGTTACTCTTTCACGACTAAACCTTATTCGTTACCCATTAACCCTATTTATTCCGCGACTTCACGTGCGTCCGCGTAACGTAAGATTTACGCAAACGAAGTCGCGGGAAAAAGCTAGCTAATGTTTATGTACGGATGTTGGGTTATACGAGATTGATTAACTCAATATAATTAAAAATATATAATAAACAATTTAAGTATTTATTAATTACTAGTGATCGCCCATTGGTCGAAATTCGACCACCCTTCATTTGAATAGAAATACATTATTAAGTGAAAATATATATATACAATAATAAATATAAAAAAATAATATGGTTAAATTTGACATTCAGTAACACTATAGACAGACAAATATTCTCGATATGATCATAGATTGAAAAAATGAAATAGGTTATATATCTATAAAATTAATTTATTACCTATATTTATACTTGACAATAATACAAACAAATAAGATCTTTATATTTTACCTATATTAACAAATAAATAAACTGAACTGAACTCACATTCAGTAAGACTATAGACCACAGATTTGGACCATAAACAAAAGAATATCTATGCATGTGTGTATTATTAAATATACGGTAATGAATAGTAGTGTGTGTAACGTGTTATTTATTGAAAATAATGTATTTTTACGCACAATTTAAAAAAAAATATTAGCATTCGTCACTTCTTCTCTGTATAAACTATACGTCTGTGAAATTTCATACTCCGCCCGTCCGCCCAATTTTCGTAAAAAGGGATCCAAAGTTTTCGCTTCACGTATTAATATATAGATTTACACCATGAAATTAAAAATAACGAATTAATCTTCTAGAGCTCTATAAATAAAATATGTGATGGTGTTTAAGAGATTAATAAACTTCTATTTCGTTTCACCGATCACTATACATTTATTTTGGTAAATGACAATTACAATATTTTACATAGACTTCGTCCATTACGTAATACTAGTTATGATTTTTTCTTTCACCTTATTTTACAAGTCATTTATATTTCCTTCAAGGTCAATTACGTATGGCAATGTGTATGATAAATGTCAAAATTACTTGACGTATATATATATATATATTTTAGTAATTACATGTGACTGCGGTTAGAAAACCAAAACCGATATTATTGCCGATATTTTGTAACTATGTCTAGATTATATCTTTTTATTTGGGTGTTTTACCCGACTGCTGAGAGCAATGTGTTTATCAGCCTATTAACTCGTATGTATGTTTGTTCTTTTATTAACTTTATTTTTCATTACATTTACTTTGGGGTTAGGGGTAATTCAGAGATGGAGTACACAAATAATTTGCTAAACAGTCTTCATAAGATTATAGAAGTATGTTTAGTGTTATTCAAAACAGAATAAAACACCATTGTTTTGATCATCCAATTATTTGATTTTGATTAAAATCTTGTAGGAATGAAAAATTATAAATAGCCAATATGTTTTCAGAAAGCACTCTTGTAGACCTTTGATTAGATATCAATTAGATATCGAGAAGCAGTGGTGGCTCAGTGGCAACGGCTACTACTTACGAGTTCGAACCCGAGCAGGCGCTTTACTCTGTGTAAATTATTTCAACACCACTGCTCTCAAAACTGTGAAGGAAAACATCGTGAGTAAACCGGCATGTCTTAGAACCAAAAAATTGAAGACATGTGACATCTACCAACCCGCACTGGGCCCTCGTGGTGGATTATGTCCCACTCTCTCTCACCGAGAGGAGGCCTGTGTCCCAGCAGTGGGAACGTTATAGGCTGCTAATGATTAGGTATCAAACACGGTACATATAGGGTTCGAAACACCTAGGCCTGGCGTCAGGCCACGTGCCTGACATGGATGGCTTCGTGAAGGTAGAGAGAAGCTTCGTAGTCGGAACCAGTGTGAGACCGCGCTAGCAGGACTCAATATGCTGCTGCGTCCAGCTACACTAACGACGCAGCTCTATGTGTCCCGTCTACATTACACCACGAAGGTTAAGGAGATCGTGGAGTTTGTACGTGTTAAGTCCAACTGGACCTTAAGGGTCGAGAAGTTGGAACCGTGCCACAACACGAACTTCAAGTCATTCGTGGTGCGAGTTCCAACTCATCAAATCGAGACTTTCCTCAAGGAAGAGTTTTGGCCGAAGGGTGTCGTGTATCGGCGATTCCGCGGAAGGCTACGCGATACTACACAGCGCAACACGTCGCCGTCACTTCGTGTACAATAATTATGTTTACGTGGTTTTTATTTGTATGTATGATAGTCTGTATGGTATTATGATTTGGGTCTTTGTAGCCCGAAATAAACTGATTTGATTGATATATGAAATTAAAATTTATATTTTCAATAAAACTTCACATCTGCTATAAATGATAAATGATTTTATTTCTGTAAGTAGGTTTGTACAAACACTTTTACATACCAATGTTATGTTAAAAACATACTAGTTCGGCGTTTGACACAGCCTGTTTAAATAATTACCCTTCTTTGGCCTGCTGTCAAGTAAAACCTCACCTTTTTTACAATTCTAATGCTACTCCATTCATTCGTTGTGCTCTTGCATTTGAAGTGACAGTACTTGACATATAGATATATTGTTGACATAATTCAAACCTAAAAACTAATTATATATTTTATTGTATTTCTAAATGAATGATTATTATAAGTTATTGGGATAAAACAGACGTTCTTCTCTAGAAAATAAGGTGTTTACTCAATATTATTTTACAAAGTGAGAATAGATTGTTGCTGTAATGCTTTAGTGAAGGTGGTGAATTCGATTTATTGTTATCATCATCTTATTGGTATTTCATTCTTGCAAAATGAATAAATTAATTGCCCTGTGCAGGCACTCCTAACCTTGAAGGTACTGTTCAGTTTTGGTTTATGGTTCTTCCCATTTTCATACATAATTTAGGTCGTCTCTAAATGGTAATAGAGAAAGAATGTTATATTGTTCACAGTTACAAAAATAGACAAATACTGGGTGTTAGTGTAAACACCGTTATCCTTGAAACCAGTGATTTGGTTTCGTTAATAGAACGTAAAATCAATGAAAAAAAAAACAACTTTTTTTTTTAAAGAAAATCTGCATTTTTCCACAAGAATATTTCACCCTATGCGCGAGGGCAACAAACTTCGGGAACTACACCTACACCGCGTGCGAACTGCACGACGCGACGCCGACACGGGTCGCGACCCCGCAGTCAGTCAGCTGGCAGTCTCGCTAGCGATCGCACGTAACGCCGCGTCTTAGCGTCCGTCGCTCATTTCTCGCGCGTGAATTGTGTTACAATGTCTTACACAAATGAACAGTGAACCGAAATGGTTCGGCTTTACGCCATTGCGGGTAATAATCTGAACGGGGCGCATTTTCGCAGTGGCTTATCAATAACCTCGATAACAACAGAATGTTGGACGGGGAACCCATTTTGAACACGTGTTGAGGTTAATGTAAGTCGGTAAGTGTTGATATTTTATTCAGTCAGTGTAAATTTAATTTAATTTTTAATTAAACTGTACATAAAATTGTGATTAACTTTTTAAATACGCCAAAAGTACCTACCCAATGGTTTGGTTTATTAAAAACAAAATGTTTTCAAATCATTTAGAATCCAAAGCCATTTCGAATCAAATTTACATTTAGACTCGTCACGGTAGGTATTTGTGGCTGTCCTAAGCCATATGATGGGAAAGTTACATCACAGGTAATGTGTATTATTTTATGTGTTGTGTGGACGGAACGGCTGGCGATCGTTGTAGTGATTACGTCACTGATGCGCATATCCATGAATTTGCGGGCGGTCTGGGATAAAATCTGTTCTAAACCTTTTTAGGAATTTTTATTTTTTATTTTTTTAACTCGCTCTGTTATTTTATATTTAAGTCAAATTACCCTTGGGTTAAGTGACAACGGTGTTTACCCTTACAGTCTGTATACAGACGAAATACAAAGTTATTTGGAAAGCCAACACTTATTATATTAAATAATTACAGCAAAATGCTTGACTACTACCTTTTTCTGTGAACACAAATATTTAAAAAACGTAATTTTGATCGCACCGATTTGTAAAAAAGTGACATAGGTTTGTCGTCGATGAGCCCTACTGGGCGACTGATTTATGAACGAACGAGAGTGATGACACTATTTATGATAGGCAAAAGAAGAGATGGCGATAATGTGTGTGCGCTTGGAATAAAATAACGTATGTGCCAAAACGAATCGCCGTTTTTTATGAATGAAAAGTATTATTAAAACGAAAACTGTTTTACAAAAACTTAGATACAATTATAATCAATGTTTTAAAGTAAACTATGTTTAATAATACATACGCATCGCGCCTTGAGGCTAAAAAAATCATAATCATAGATAGAACTTTGCGATTTTTTTGTATCGAGAAAATTTCATCGTATCGTGTATTCTTTTTACAAGATACTAGATTATATAGTCAAAAAACATACACTAAAAGATTAAGTACGGAAGTCATGTGCATCTGGATTGAGGGCCCATTTTTTGAAACCTTGCGTACCGAAATAAGATTTATAGGGAAATTAGTTAAAAATAGTAAAAACTTAAAGCAAAGGGTCATAAATTTCTTAAACGTGAATTAAAACTGTTATGATGAAATAACTTGGGCCCTCAATCCAGACGCGTGCATAAAGTGGCATAGCCTAAATCTCAGTAAGTACTATCTCTGGGTTATTAACTTTTGTTTAAGAATTTAGTTAAGAATTTCTTAAATATTTTAAGAAATTCCCAAATCTGTAAAATATAACATTACCGATTTATGGCGGCATATCTAGGGCCCTCACTTCATTATTGTTTGTACTGAGGAATCTGCAAAACATGAATATATCTGAATAAATACATAAATACGACTTTAATATGTTTTACTTACATACCTATGTGAATTAGTTAAAAAGAAATAAGGACACAAAACTTAATTGTTAAGAAGTAAATGAAAGTCGAATTTTACTAAAACGTCTGAACTGAGAGCCCAATATTTTCGGCTTTATTGACTAGGCTCAACCTCATAGATTAACGCAAATTAGAATAAAAGTTTTAACTATTTCTTAATTAAATGGTAACATATCGTTCGTTCTTCTAAATGTCATACTTTAAGAGAAAATTGATTTTAAATTTTTTGTAAGAGAATTATTTGTAGGGTGACCATAATGTTCAAAGTAAGTACCTGTCCATTTTGTAAAGTGCATTCGGAAAGTCATAATATTTGCAGCTAAAAGTACTATATACCTACTAATTACAATTTGGCTTTCCTTATTTTTAATGTAATTTCTATAAAAAAAAATAAAACTAGAACATTTATTAGCTTCAACAGTGTTTGCATAAATGAAAGGCAAACTAACCGACTAGTAGTATGTTATACATGTAAGTAGTCATCGTATCTATGGATCACTGTAGCACCAGATCAAACAAATTCATTGTGATAAATAAAACACGATCGGTATAATTATAAAAAAATATTTACTTCACATAAATGTTACCCTAAAATAGTCTTATATCCTAAAAATACGAAATTGCGAGAGAGCAAAGTAATTTTTAGTGATGAAAATCATTTCCATTTTCTTTTTAGTTTTTTTTTATTTGTTTAGGCAACTTGGCTCATAAACCTTAAAGAGTAACATCACATAAATAGAAATTACATTAAAAATAAGGAACACCAAAATGTAATTAGTAGGTATATAGTACTTTAAGCTGCAAATTATGACTTGCCGAATGCACTTTACAAAATGTACAGGTACTTTGAACATTATGGTCACTCTACAAATAATTCTCTTTCAAAAAGTTGAAAATCAATTTTCTCTTAAAGTATGACATTTAGAAGAACGAACGATATGTTACAATTTAATTAAGAAATAGTTAAAACTTTTTTTCTAATTTGCGTTAATCTATGAGGTTGAGCCTAGTCAATATAGCCGAAAATATTGGGCTCTCAGTTCAGACTTTTTAGTAAAATTCGACTTTCATTTACTTCTTAACAATTAAGTTTTGTGTCCTTATTTCTTTTTAACTAATTCAGATAGGTAGGTAAGTAAAACATGTTAAAGTCGTATTTATGTATTTCTTCAGATATATTCATGTTTTGCAGATTCCTCAGTACAAACAATAATGAAGTGAGGGCCCTAGATATGCCGCCATAAATCGGTAATGTTATATTTTACAGATTTGGGAATTTCTTAAAATATTTAAGAAATTCTTAACTAAATCCTTAAACAAAAATTATTAACCCTGAGATAGTACTTACTGAGATTTAGGCTATGCCACTTTATGCACGCGTCTGGATTGAGGGCCCAAGTTATTTCATCATAACAGTTTTAATTCACGTTTAAGAAATTTATGTCCCTTTGCTTTAAGTTTTTACTATTTTTAACTAATTTCCCTATAAATCTTATTTCGGTACGCAAGGGTTCAAAAAATGGGCCCTCAATCCAGATGCACATACGGAAGTCATACGGTAAGAAAGGTACGCTAAAAAGAAAAAGCACGTTTATCTCGCTACGTCACCTTAACGCTTCTGTGCTGATCTAAATAATCCTTAATTTAAATTTTTTATGTGTGTGTGTGTCATCAAAATCATCGAATTTTTTTCCAATGGAAATCCCAGCGAGCCTCAACATACAGGCTAACTTTCTAGTTTGGGGCTCACTGGTAAATACCTTGTATTGTAACTTAGCAGTAGGTGGTTATATAAGCTACTCATGTCTTTTCAACTTGCTGCTGACCTGTAAACCTGCTCACTGCTTTACTTGGACAATAACATATTTTGCAATTTTGTAAAAAATAAAAAATAAGCTTTGCCCAATCCCATTGGCATTGCCTTTAGTTTGGTTGGAATTGGCCAATTATGTATGCCCTGACTTAATTCGGCCAGTGTTTGACGTACAAGTTACCACACATTTTAAAGGTAATTCTGACAATTTGGTCCCACCATACTCTATGCCTACGCTATCAGACTCCTTCGTTAATAAATACGAATTCTCCTTTCCCGCTATTTTAAGGGCCCCAGAATCAGGTAAATTAGCTCGCGAGCATAAATAGCGTCTCGATCGGAGCGTGCTCACCGTGCTCACCGTGCTCTACGTGTTTACCGTGCTCAGTGGCCGTACACGCTGAAGTAAGACACTTCAACCGTGAACTTACTTCATAACTTGTTCTGATTAACTTACTTCTTTTTAGTATTCTTGTTACTAAGGGAGAGGTCGTTGTCGGATTGGTATAGAGCTCTCTGAACTGAGTGACAACGACCTCACTGGTTCTAAGCTTTTATTTATTTATTTACTTAGGGACAACAAACAGCAGTGAACTAAAAGTAGACATAGGTTAGAACTTAATCATTTTACCATATTATTCAGCCGGTAAACACATAACATCACGCCGTGTACCCCAAGGGTTGGGCAGAGGTGTACGTATAGAATCTATAGGCCTATGCCCCCCTCTAGTTCAACCACATTTTGCCAGTTAGCTTTAATTCTCCTGTCTCATGTAATAAGGGGCGAGCCTACTGTCAAAAACCAAGCACAAATCTAGACTCCCAGCTGTGACTAAGAAATGCCAGCCTAAAAAACCCAATATCACTGTGACCCGGACCTTGGAATGGAGCAGGGTGTATATAGCTGAAAAAAATATACACATAACATAACATCACGCCTTGTTTCCTCGAAGGATTGGGCAGAGGTGTACTTATAGTACACCCACATTTCGTCTGTTATGTTTAAGTCCCATGTAATAGGGGGCGAGCCTATTGCCATCAACCGGACACAAATCCTGACTCCGGGTTATAACTGAGAAATTCCAGATGGAAAAACAAAAAAAAAAAAAACAAATATACATAACTCGATAAATAGAATTTAACGTGAAAATGTAAAAGCCAACAATGCTCGATGCTAGATGGAGCTATACGTGTCTACTAGTTGCAGACAAAGAAAACAATCACGATATTTGGTCATAAAACTTCCTGGAAAGTTAAATTTCAGCTTAAACTGTATGACATATACCTAACTAGCTTTTGCTCGCGGCTTCATCCGCGTGGTGGTAGTGAAATCTTGCTCAGGATGACTGATGGCCTTTGTAAAATTTCATCGAATCCATTCAGCCGTTACGACGTGAAAACGTGTTATTTTCTCATTTATAATACTAGCACAACGATTAGGGTGTTATTCACAAAAAAAATTACGTAATGGATATGAAACTGATAGGAAAATAAGCTGAATGTAACAGAAAATGCAACGGAAAAGGAGTCAGAACAACTTTTAAATTAATTATGTTTTTCGTACTGCAGTAAACTCCTTTGCCATGGATATAGCTTGACCTTTACACATCAGGGAAACGTAACAGAAAAGTAACGTATATAAACAATTAGCACATGTCTAACCTACAAAATACTATGTAGTGTCGAAATAAGTTTGCTTCCACGAAAACCTTCGACCTATTTAACTTCTTACACCACATTTCTGTTCTTGTAATAATATAAAAACGAGAAAATATTAACCAAAGTCAGATAAACCACACAAACGAATTTCTTAGATAAAAGACGAATTAGAATGTCCCACACAAAGATACTCGCACTGTGCTAAAAAACAAATTGACAGAATCCATTGTCACGCCACCTGTTACAGTGTTAGATGTGTAACGTTGCCAGTAAATAATTTTATTTACAAGATGGGTATAATTTTGTAAAACCCTGTAACTGAGTGGAGTAACGGAGACGAAATGAATTGTGGACATGCATTAAAGTATGTAAATGTTATGTATTAATAACTATGTATTGTATTTTGATTATATAATAACATAATTTAACGCATACCAATGCTAAAAATACATAAAATTACATGCCGATAACATTGTACTTCGAAAAATAAATTTTCAAAGCTACTTTATTTAAAGCGTGACAAGGTTTTTCTATATGAAATTACACAGAATTAAAATATTAAATGTGGCCACAGTATTAAAATATTAAATGATAAAAAATCTACTTACTTATCGACAGTTTTAATAAAAACAAATGGTAGTTCAATAGTTTTAGAATTAGGGTGAACTGAAATTTACTGAAATTTAACTAGCAAATAAAAATAAGCAAGCTGGACGCGGAGAGCGTAGCAAAAGTACAATTTTTTTGGAATAATACCCATTAACAGTTTCTCATTTCTTCCAAGCTCCATCCTCGTACATTCTAAGCACCTTACACAAAAAAGGCAAAAAGAAGCCATCAACTTCACTTGAACTTTTACACTTACTCGAGCGTAAAAATTCTAAACGACTCGCATCCCAACATCTTCAGGAACTCTATTAGATACAGAGTACATCATTTTCAAACTAATTTCAAGTTTGCTTCACTCCTGAATAATGCGAGGTAAAGTTGGCGACGGGTGGGGTAAGGTAAAAAGTAAAACTGGGTAAAATTATGCGTCGGTAAATATGTCACTCGAGAAGGAAGTTTACGCATTATTAGGTGCTTGTTTATTTTTTACAGGGTGTCAAATTTTGTTTACCTTCAGTTAAATTTTACCATTTTTGGTGACACTTTTCAGTAATTATTGATATTATTTTGGTCAAATTGGCTTCCGCAAACATTATCTACCTAGCTTTTTCCGGAGTTTACCGGAGTTTAGTACGGAGCTAAGCTGAAAGCAGTCACTAATCTAGGTGAGATTAGTGACTGCTTTCAGCTTAGCTCCGTAAACTATCGAATATAAAACACCAATGGAAACGTCAAGATGGGACGCCCTAGGGGACAATATAGTGACCTTATTGGTGATGTTCTTCAGAAAGGTCATGTGCGTAGCACTCGCAACCGGCGTGCATGTATGCCCAGAGGTATGAACATAAATGAGGCAAATATGCGGATCGTAGCAGGTGCCTTTCTGTAGTTTCTATCTTCCCCAATGAGAAGAAGGTGTGATTTTATATATGTCTAAAACACCAATAGAATATCGAAGAAGAGTACCATTGATACGGAAAGAATAAGAACCTTAATACCAGAATTTTATGAGCAAATGCCTATCTGACCTCCACAACACCACAACCCAGAGATTGCTTCCTCTGAACCTATCCTAATATAATATTTAAAGGTTTGTTGTAAATCAGCTTGGCATGTGATTAAAGTTAATTTTTACTCAGCCTGAACCACGTAAGTTTCTTTTAAGCAGACCACCTTTATGGTACCATCGATACCTAAAAAAGAAGAATTTTAATTAGTTTACCATTTTCTACCACTGGCGTTATCTTTTAATACTGAAATAAATTATTTCTTATTTGGTCTAGTGGTTGGAAGCGCTACTATTGAGCATCAGTCGCTGGGTTCTTGTGTATTTCCATCTAGAATCTCTTATATCCCCCCTTCTGATAAAGAATTATTTACAGTTGCCCATTGTGAGCTGGTAGACTAATTATTCATCAAATATAACTCATATTCCTTCTAAGCTACCTAAGCTATTATGGTTTATAGTTCCAATTATAAAGAAGACTAGCAAATCCTTCGGCGATCGCGGACATACATCACGCGCGGTTCGGGACCTCTCCGGGACAGTCCCATTGTTTTCCGGGATTTCCGCCGAGTCCCGGTAAGACCCAACATTAGTTTGGATTCCAAACGGACATATTACTGTACTTTGCGACTTTCTTTGTAATTCCTACTATTAGTATTAATGTGTGTTACTAAATGCTTCCCCAGAGGTGAAATGGATGGTAGTATTTGGAAATTTATGGATAGTTTGAATCTGCACCGCACGGAGGGGTCTACAGTTATATATTGATTTAGGTATTACGCCTTTATTGCTGAAACTAAACTAGCACATCTGGTTTCCCGGTTTAGTGATCAGCCGGTCATGTGATAAGTACATAAGCTTCTTCCAGTTGTTTCCATTCTTTTGTATCAGTAGCTTTCCTTGGCCAGATAGATATTTGAAAAGGTCATGCATGAGAAGCTCTCCGGTTTTTTATCCAAATACGAAATTCTAAGTAAAGATCAATTTGGTTTCAGAAAAAATAAATCGACCACAACAGCTTGTTTTGCTCTATTAAAATTAATAACGAAAAGCCTTAATGATAAACTGCCAATTGTCTCTATATTTCTGGATATGTCCAAAGCTTTTGATTTCGTGGACCACAGACTATTAATTTATAAATTAGAACGATATGGCATAAGGGGTAATGCTTTGAAATGGCTCGAAAGCTACCTTACACATCGACAGCAATGTGTTGAGATTTCGGGACAAACAGGAAATCAAAAGCTCACATATAGGTCACAGTATCGTGAAAATAACTGCGGTGTTCCCCAAGGGACCATAATAGGTCCGCTTTTATTTCTGCTATATGCTAACGACTTGCCAAGTGTAACTTCCCACAAATGTATCCTATATGCGGATGATACGACCCTTAGTATTATAAAAGAAAATGACGACATTATTGAGTACCAAAATGAAATAAACATGACATTAAATAAAATTATTACATGGCTAGAACACAATAACTTACATATTAACATTAAAAAAACAAAAATGATACAATTCCAGACATATAACAGTACGCGTCCACGACTTAAAATACAATATGGAAATGAGACAATTGAAGAGGTCGATTACGTAAAATTCTTGGGTATAATAATTGACAAAAACTGTAACTGGAAATCTCATATTGACGATCTATGTAAGAGGATAGATAGATTTGTATTTGTTTTATATAGACTAACACGTGTGGCTAGTGTTAACGCGGCAATATGTGCATACCATGGCTATGTGTCATCAATTCTGCGCTATGGCATTATAATATGGGGTAATTCAGTTGAACTTACAAGAGTTTTTCGAGCTCAGAAAAAATGCATACGCTCAATTTGCGGAGCGCACCCACTGGACAGTTGTGTTCCACTATTTAAGAAACTTAAAATACTGCCAATTCCAGCACTGTATATTTTTGAAATCTGTATCTTTATACACCGAAACAGACATGAATTTGATTTGTATAATGATGTTGTATCCAGACCCAGCCGCAAAGTGCATATGCTTCATGTTCCTAGGCGTAGAATTAAATTATTTTCTAAAAATGTGTACTGCATGTCCATTACTGTTTATAACAAATTACCTGATGGCTTTAAAACTCTCAGCCTCAGAACATTTAAATGTAAATTATTTAACTTTCTCTTAAGCAAATGTTATTACTCGACTGAAGATTTTATGAATGAAAAGTTTACCTAAAGATTTGACATTATTCTGTAAAAATCATATTTTATCTCCCTTCATGCACTTTTGACATTTAATTAATATCTTTTACATTTAAAAAAAAATATGTTTCGTAATTTAAATAATTCTATTGATTAATAACTAAATCTTAATGTAATGATGACATATAATTTTAATGATTAATAACTAAATTTGAATGTAATGATGACCCATAATTTCAAAACCATATTTGTACGCCGGAAACGGCAGAATATTTTGAGCGTAATAATCCACATAACAACTTTGTACAATATTCTGACAAATAAATGCTAAAAAAAAAAAAAAAAAAAAAAAAAAAAAAATAGCCTCTCCAAGCTTCCTAATATCATTAGTTCATTTTTTGCCTGTATGCCTCTTTTCCTTTTACCATCGCGTGGTTGCCATTCTATTATAATTAGCTTTTTCCATTTAGTCCTACTGTCTTTTGTCATTTGTTGTCACTAAAATTATTTAAAAGAAGTAAACAAGTAATGTGAGTTTTATGTAGAGGAAATGTTAGGAAATACAGATCCATTCTGAAAATTCATTAACTAACGGAAACCGACACTATTGTTGATATAATATGTCAAATCAACTCAGCCTATAGCAGTCCACTTTTGGACATAGGCCAGCAGATCATAGGAAGCTAGCAGGTCGATATATGTACTTTATGTTAAAACAAGACATTGTACGAGGACAAAGTCGCGGGCAGAGTTACTCTTGGTCAAGGTTGAGAAGTTTGATTCAGATCATAAAATATGTAAATTTTTAATGGCTTTAGGGTTTAAAAGCAGGTACGCAATATACCTGTACTCTCTCTATATATATTTATTTCGTGGCTGTACGTGTGTATCAGTTTGACAACCAGTCTTATTAAGGGATTACCCAGTAACTGGGTCGTGAAGGTCGAAAGGCAGTCGCTCCATGTAAAATACTAGTTACCCCTACATAGTTCGAAAATGCTAGGCAGACGTTGATGACGAATGTTTCAGATTAAATATTTAACAAGGCGGGATGTTGTCGAGTCCTTTTCATTTTGGACATTATGGTTTGTTTATTCATTTATTTTTGTCAAGAAATAGAAATACTAACCAATAAATAAATGACCGAATGAATCCTTAGTTTGAAATATAATAACATCTTTCATTAAAGAAAGTAAAGGGCTTAGATATTCGCGTAGCATTTGCTTAGCTTTTTGACCCAATGCTACGGCTTGCTACGCACATTCTACACAAGATGCTACGCGATGTTAAATAGATATGCTTTTTTATTGGCCCGATTGCAGGACATTATACCGTGGCCTATTGCTAGCAGGCTGGACTGCTTTTTTGCGAAACTCTGCTGCAAGCTTTTGTACTGGGTATTTCTATAATTATTGCAGGAAGAAACTTACTCATAAAGCTGTTTAAATTACGAATTTTCGTAGGTAATACCAAATTTCATCTCCTAGTTAACCCATTTAGGGAATGAATTTTCTAAAACCTTAGTGCTCCCCTACTTGTAAAGGAAATCTTTTACAAAATGTCATGTTTACAGATCAGCCCCAGCGTGTTAAGCTATACGTTGTCAGACAGCGAATTTAAGATTTCTATTATGTAGATATAGTTACTAACAGCTAAACTAAAGAGGGGCTTGTGGCTAACATAATAACAGCCGCACGGATTGATCGATCAGGTTAAGCTACACTTGCCGCGGTTGGTTCGTGGGTGGATGACCATCTATATTTACCAAGACATCTCCGTGCCTCGGTCCCGTTGTCTTTTGTAGATCTTAGACAGTCGTTACGGGTCGTCAGAAGCCCGAAAGTCTGGCAACCAGTCTTACCAAGGAGTATCGTATTACCCAGTAACTGGGTTGTGGAGGTGACGTAGGCAGTGCTGCATATAAAATACTGGTATTCAGCTGCATCCGATTAGACAGGCAGCTGACCCCATCATACTTGGGAAAAGGCTAGGCAGATGATGTTACTAACACATTCAGTCTTTATAACTTGTAAAATAGAATTGTAGTAGCGACTGCAAAAACACCGTAGATCGTAGGCATCGGCTAATATCGAGTATGTATGCAAGTATGCAACACAACGTAAGTAATAACGGGTTATTAAACCAGCCAACACACCGTGATGACACATATCCTACAACTGTCACTGGTTTTGCTCAATAAATAATAATCGGCGTTTGATAATAATGTAGTGATGGAGTAAAACGATCTGCTATAGCTTAGAATGTAGAGGAGAACGATTCACCAAACACTTGCTCACCTAAAAATGTGATTTTAATGCAATATTTCTGCTAAATCACATTAGCATAAACATGGAATGATCAACGTATTACCCACATAATACAACACGTGCGCCCCGTGCGGGTTTGTTAGATACCACACGTCTTCGAATTTTTGGTATTAGGACCTTCTGGTTTCCTCTAGATATAATTATTCACCGTTTTAAGAGCAGTGGTGAAGAAATAAAAAAACATTTTCTTAAAAAACGCACCTATATGAGCTCGAATCTACGACCCACGTAACTCGAGCCCACTACCACTGGGCCAACACTGCTCTCTAAATCATGTTGTTTTACCAAAACACTCCTCAAATCGGACTTTCACACAACCTCTTCTGGATATTGAGTTATTTTCACACTTCTTATGCATGGTGACGATAACTCGTCACCATGAAAACGGTGGTTAGCCCAGTGTTAACCAACGTTCTTCAAAAAGACTATCAATTAGTTTAGATAAATAATTTGCTTATTTTTGTATAGGCGGTTGGTCTGACTCTGAATTCCAGATTTATCGACTCCATAATTTCATATAATAAGCATAATTTGGGCTATGCAAGAGACAATGACCCCAGTTTTCATTTCGGCTTTACTTCTCAGGGATCAGTCAAAAGGAAATGTCGGCACCATATCATTTTAAATATTGATCTTTCATTTCTCAAAATTGAAACGCGCTTCTTCATTCCCGCTCATAACCTTTATATGTATATTTATCTACGTACTAATTTCCTATAGCTGTCATTTTTGTAAAATGATTGGCTCTCATAATAACCAATTCATCCAGTTTTCATTCATTTTACAAATAAATTCGCATGATTCCTACCCTCGGGCAGACCACGCATGTCATCCCACATAATCCGATTATAGAGGATTACTCGTCGTTGAAAAGATGCATTTTGATATCGGAGTGGACTGCACAATGTAATCGATATGAGCTCTCGAGTGCTCCATGACCAGTTCGGTAATCGATTGTGATGCTATGATGACAGGCAGCTATTGTAGCTTCATACAGTTAATAATCAGAGGATTTTCTACTATAACATAAATAAAATAACATCACACCTTGTCTACCCGAAGGGTTGGGCAGAGGCGTAACTATAGTACACCTACATTTCGCCTGTTATTTGATTTTCTACCATAATGTGGTTAAAAATATGATAATAGTCGAACTTTTCTTCGCTTACCAATGGATAGTTAAATTATAAATTATATTTATTTCTTTACCTAGTATGTAAAAACAGTTTTACCCGTCGATAATCTACAAAAATGATAAAAGTAAAGTTTTAAAGTTTCTAAGTATTGTCTGGCACTCCCAGTAAAATTAGAAAAAAATGTATCCCTGTTCTTGAGGAACGTTATAGGCTATTAATTTCACGCTATGAGTCTTAGGAGCCGAGCAAAATGACAAAAACCGGAAAGAACCGTGTAAACCAAGTATCAGCACGGGCGGATGATGAGATACGACCGACGCGACGGCTCGGGGGCTAAAATTTCAAGCAAATGAAGTCGCGGGAAGAAGCTAGAATTTATAAACTAGTTGAGTTTAGTTTTTCCTATCCGACTACTCTGAGAAGAAACACCGATACAAATTCAGAGATCACCATCTCTTGAAACTATCTTGGTCAAATCATGACATATCTACAGGCAGTTAACTTAAGGGACAATAAACCACATCGTTAAAGAAGAAAAAAATAAAGAATCCGACATATAATAGACCTCTTCAAAGAAATTAAACACGTTGCCGTGTTGGTTTGTTGGTCGTTTCAGCCGTAAGACGTCCACTGCTGGACTTAGGCCTCCCCCAATTTGGGGGGCTTTGCCATAATCGCCACGCTTGGCAGGCGGGTTGGCGATCGCAGTATGGTGGTAAAATGCATAGAGAACGCTGCTGCCCATTCTCTAGTAAGTCCCTTAGTCGCCTTTTACGACACCCACGGGAAAAAATGGGGTGGTGTTATTCTTTACGTCCGGCACCACACGATACCAGTTTGTTGGTAGTTCTTCAGAACAATATAAACATATTTTAGTAGTTGAATCAATGCAAAAACAGTTGTCTACAGTGTTCAAACATTGTACCAGTCTGTAAAATGACATTGAGCAAAGTTATTGAACTGTATGTTTGTACAGATGGCGCTGTCTTTTCATACCTCTACTTGAAGGAAACCGTTAGAATACGTATACTTTAATTTTGCACATTTTTAAACAAAATGATGAAGTATGTATTGATCAAAGCATTCTGTGTTTCGTGTCGTGCCGGACTTAAAGAATAACACCATCCCATTTCACCCCGTGTGTTTCGTAAAAGGCAACCAAGGGACTTACTAGAGAACTTTTACCACCATGCTGCAATCGCCAATCCGCCTGCCAAGCGTGGTGACTTTGGCAAACCTCTCCTAAAATGTTTGGGGGAGACCTATGTCCAGCATAGGACATATTTCGGCTGAAATGATGCTGATGATGATGAAAGCAAGAGAGACCTTTAAACTTTTAGTCATCATGTCACTTCTAGTCTCAAGATTTTGGAACTAAATTGGGTACTTACTTTTGTCTTACGACCTCAATTCCTTACTGACAATACAGGTGTACTTAATTGATAGAAACAAGAACAATTACTTTGCTACCCTAACACTTTTTATACACCTTAGCGTGCCCATCATCCATTGAAAATGTCCCATACTTAAACATAAATCATCTAAATAAAAGCTCTCCTTTAATTAAACTCCTCTTTTCAGGCCAGTTAGGATGATGCTGCACATCTGATCTCTTCAATGGAACCTATTAATCACGCCAACTAGAAGGCTCAGCGAGTAGGCGAACTGTTGTTAGCTTGTTAGGCATTCATTTGAGATACTTTGGAAAATGGATAAAGTTGGGGAAACACTGAACTTTGTAACAATAGTAACGTCTTGTTACAACCCTATCTAAAAACACAGAAAGATTGACAAAAATGGAGTCAGCACAGACGATGATTATCATTGAAAAAAACGAAATATTATTACTATGTGAGACTTACATACATTGTAATAATATTTTGCCCTACAAATCAAAACAATGCTTTGCACCAGACTTTTCAACTGCTTTTTTATACCGGAATGTCCTACGTGCCTATTTCCTCATGATGTTTTTCTTCACCGTTTTGAGAACAGTGGTCATCCATTTGACTGAGTTTGAACCCACGACGTACAGTCGGGGCCATTACTACTGGGCCACCAGTGCCACCACTGCTCTTATATTTCTTTTACGTACTTTAAAATCCAAAACCACATAAAATTTATGCAAAATTCCTACGTAAATGAACCATTAGCATTTCTAATATAAATAACGGTAATTGCCGTTCATTTAGTTTCGCGACTGTACGTAATTCTTCAACAGTAATCATGTGCAATGTCGATCACCTCAGCTTGTTAATTTAATGCAAATTCTAACTACTTCTTGTATATCCAGTAGTAAATAATTTACATGTAAACTGGTTTCTAATAGATATTTTTCTGTCTTTCTTTTATTGAATACTTAATTAATTTATTTCGGAAATTAATGACTGGAAACTCGTTTTTTGTTAAAAAAACGTCAATATGGCACGTTTTGCGTATTAACATATTAATAGCAGGAAAGTCAAGTTTAATAGATAATGTGATAGGTGATAAACTTGAGAATTTAAAAACTAGTTTGTTTATAATTATTGCATCAAGTAGAGCACCATCGTTATAGACACTTATAATATAGGCATAGGCGTAGCTACGGGGCAGGATGGGCAATACCCAGCCTAAAACTTCTTTGCCAATCCTAGAAAGATATTTTCCCTATACTATTACAACATAGTATTCTGAGGAAGCTATTTGGATCCGTTTAAGCGTAAACAGGTCCTACCAGTCATACATACGAGAATTTATTTTGTATTTATAATAGTAATAGATTTAGGAGTTCAGGAAGACGCCACATGGTGAAAAGGAGAGTGAATGGTTCACGGTAGTGCGCCCGAGAAGATGAGCCAAAAACAAAAATCAGGGGCACTAGCTATCTGTTCTCGAAGCATTTCGTTGCATTTTCAAAGCCTTATAGGTTCGTCCTTGATAATGTTAGAGAGTTCAACTTCTCTGGACAGGATGTAGTTAGCAGACTTACAAATCACATACACATCTGGGGCATTTCACGTCAAGCGGACAGAAAAAACGGTCGACCTAATATGTACTAATGTGAACAAATTTCAGAACCTCACTTTTATTCCCTGTCCGCTGGACGTGAAATACCCCATCTGTGAGAGGTGGGCCATAATCTACTTTTAAAGCAGAATTTTATTAATAACTAAAATAGACCATTTCGTTATTGACCGACTCACTCATAAGAACCTCTAGGGCACTTGTTACGGATAATATCACTGTTAAAATTAAAAGAAATACCCACTCCCACTTTACGAAAATAAATGAAATTGCACCAAAAACATTACATGTGAACTAGTTTACCAAGACTTTTAACGCTTTTACTGTTGAAGAGTTAAACATAGGTATCCAATCTAGAGCCAAGCTCAACTTACATTTTGATCTACATGTATTGGCTTAGCCGTTCCATTGAACTATTGCATGACATTACAGACCAGTCACTTAATTTCTTAACATAGTAGTCTCTGTGCGACGACCGCCAAACCGCCAAGCCGTACATTTTAACCAAGAGGTAACATTAGATCTGTTAAGTGCTCAGTGAAAGCGTAATTCAAATTTAATACAAATTTAAACGTAATTAAAATACTTTGGTTAATTCAGGCGAATGGATGCGTCCCCTAGCCAAATCCCTAGCTACGCTTTTGTATACTACGCATAGATGTGAAATCCACACTACACAATCTCGTTTCCTGCGTACCGTAGCGTCGACCAAACGTACCGTCGTGTGTATGTACGCTACAGGAGCTGAAAGATGCTGTCAGAAAATTCCTGGGCTGACTCTATGCGTATAGATTACCATCGACATGATAAGAAGAAGACTACATAATTTGGTGTCTCGATAAATAAATAAAAATGTGTTTTTTCAATTATTTTAGTAGGTAGGCGGCATTGCTCTATTAGCACCTACTAAATAAAAACGATTATTTAAAAAAATCGTATTTTTCACACTTCAATTAATATCCCTTAAAGTACTTTGATCCCTAATGGCCCATTATAGGGTCAAATATTAATAATCTCGGTGTATCGCCACCCTAGACAATTTTTTGGGCTCCGCACGTGACGCCGCATGAAAATGACGCATCTAAACGTTGTGTTCCCTCTGTTTGTGCTTACCCTCTAGGATTTAGCGTTATGATAAATTTTATTAGCACTCTTTTGTAAGTAAACGACCTTCATAGGGAAAAAATTGAAGAAAATTCTGTAAACATGGCTCTAGGAGGAGCGAAATTCTATAAAGCTCAGGTACTTACCACTAATTTATTAACATTGAATGGAGCCAATATTTCCACGTTATTATGTAAAGTGTTGTTTTTAAAGATTATTAATTTAATACCAATTCACATTCAATAGAGTTTTTGTTTTAACACGGATTTAGCTATAGGTAGCTAAATAAGTTCACAAATATAATATATAATATAATATTTGAATGATGTGAAGGACGGTTTTTATACAGTTTACATAATAAATGAAGTAATTAGTTATTTTTTCTTCATTTTCTACGTCTTTTTTGCATTTGTTTACAAAGATTTTGCGACTTTGCGACTTTGAAAGGACTTAAAAAAAAGTTAGTTGGCTGAACAAAGCGCTGGTTATTTACCTAGACATTTTCTTTAAATTCCCATTATTTCGTGTTTATGTTTATTTATTACGACGAACCACGAAATTTCCCGGTACATTGGCTCCTTATTTCTACGAAAAGTTCATGAACCTTATATAAAAGATATTTTTAACAACGATTTTGTACGTCTTGGAAAGATCCTGTTGTTAAGGCTACTCTGTTAAGGTACGCAAAATATTGTCGCTGTGCTGGTTTTGAAATTAATTTCAAGCAAAGGCAGCAGGTTCTACTGCTGGGCATGAGGTTCTGGTTTCGATTCTTGGTTCGCAGTTACTTATTGGGTTATTCTATCTGGAATTTTGGAATGCAGTCCGGAGTCTGGATTTATGGGCGATTGATGGCAATAAAGTTCGTCTTCTATCACATGGGAATTAAGCATAAGTAGTGAAACGTGGGTTATCTCTGCCTCTCCTTCAGTGAATACAGGCGTGGTGCTATATGTTTAAAGGTACTAAAACCAAACAAAAAGACATACCAAGCTAATTTTGCTGACATCAGAATACTCCAAATCGCCCCCTAATGTATTTGACATTGATAAACTTTCAGTGAACACCTTATCTTTACGGACCATCAAAAAATTGGAAAAGTTATACAATTTACTGAAATCAGACGACCCAGGCAATAATACTTAGGTAATGGTGATGGCAAATTACAGGAAATCATTACACGGTACATTGGCCTAGAATTTTCCTGTTTTTCATGATGATAGGTAATTAGAAGTAAATATGGATAATACAAATATTATTTGAGAAAATTATAATAGCATATAGGGTACCTATGAGCACTTTTCAGTGTTCAACTGATTGTAGGTTTGACTATATGTCTAACATTAATCTTTTTTATGATACCTTAGATGCATTACTAAAAAAGTTGTGCAATAGAATAAATGTTAAGGTGGTATTATGCGGAGACTTTAACATAGACATCTTGAAACGTAATAAATGCACTTTGGACTTTGAATGTCTGCTTCTAAATTACAATCTTAAGTTGAAAATAAGGCAGCCGACCAGACCAAGAAGCCTCACATGTTTGGATAATTTTGCTCTTAAACCAAACCTAAAATGCACTACTGATGTTATGGATTTTGCAATATCTGACCACTCAGCTCAAATTATCAAAATTCAAGTTAGTCGAACATGCAAACTAAAGTATACCAATACTTTAGTTTGCAGGGTACGGAAAAGAGACTTTTCTAACGAAAATCTGGTTAAATTTAAAAATCATTTAAAAAGTTTATCTTTCTTAAACGTATACAGTGAGAATAACCCTAATTATTCATATGACATGTTTATGGAAATCTTCAAACTTCTTTATGATCAATGCTTTCCTACTAAATTGATAAAAATTCGATCGGAAGAGAAAATTAAATGGATCTCTAAAGGAATTAAACTGTGCAGTAGGAAGCAAAGAAACTTACTGTGGAAATATAGATTTAATCCCTCAGACGAAAATAAAAAGACTTTCAAGACATACGCCCAACGGTTCAAAACAGTCATCAGACTCACGCAAAGGGCACAAAACAATAACTTTATCAATAAAGCCCAAAATAAATGTAAAGCTGCGTGGCAAATAATCAATAATAATAGCAAAAATAAAAAAGAACCAATATCAAAAATTATCAACCAAAATTTAACAATTGAGAATCCTAAAGAAATAGCAACAACATTTAATGACTTTTTTATTGACCAAGTACAAACTGTAACTACTAAAACAGATGGTAGGAATATTGACATTGATAACAACGCAAATTCAATATTTATGTCACCGATCGCCCCTGACGACATACTCAGAGTGATCAAAAGTCTTAAAAATACACAAAGTCATGGGTATGACGGTATAACGACCAGTGTAGTTAAATTTGTCAGTGATGTTATAGCTGGCCCCTTGAGTCACATTGTGAACGTTAGTATTGCCTCGGGTATATTCCCAAATAGCTTATAAACAGTTGTAATAAAACCCCTACATAAAAAAAAATAACAAAGAAGATATATCCAACTATAGGCCAGTAGCATTGATTCCAATACTGTCCAAGGTATTTGAAAAGGTTATATATGAATCACTGGATAAATTTCTGTCGAAGTATAACATACTGAGCGATGAACAAATGGGATTTAGAAAAAATAAAAACATTAATATGGCAATATACAATCTCTTAACTAATATTATGATGAATGTTGACAAGAAAGTTCCTGTATGTGCTATATTTACGGATATGACTAAGGCGTTCGACTACGTAAGCCACGACATACTTTTAAAAAAACTATATTCCTACGGCATTCGGGGAAATGTCCTAGAACTGATAACCTCTTACCTTAGTCGACGAAAGCAGTATACAGAATTATCTAGAATATGTTCTAAAACCAAACACGAGATTAAATATACATCAGACACTAGAGAAGTCAAATCTGGGGTGCCACAGGGTAGCGTTCTAGGGCCACCATTGTTTCTGCTATATATTAACGATTTACCAAGACATACGCAAGGTCAGGTGCGTAGTACTCGCAACCGGCGTGTGTGTATGACCAATTGTATGAACCTTAAAGAGGCAAAAGGAGTGTGTAGAGATCGTAGCAGGTGGCGTTCCGTGGTTTCTGCCTACCCCCATGGGAAAAAGGCGTGATTGTATGTATGTATGTATGTACGCAACACCCTATGGTGTTATTTGCGGATGATAGTACGGTCATAATAAAATGTAATGACATCATCGATTATGAAAAAGAGATTAATATGACATTAAAGGGCATAATTAACGGGCTTGACATTAATTATTTAGTCATTAATCTTAAAAAAACAAAAGTAATGCACTTTTACCAACGGACATCCCCGCCTAACGTAGTGGTTAGTCATAATGGACAGAATGTGGACTCAACAGATGTTGCAAAATTCCTAGGCATCTTAGTTGACAGCAGTCTCACTTGGAAACCTCATGCTGAAGACGTTTGTGGCAAACTGAGCAAGTCAGCTTATGTCCTGTATAATCTATCTCATAAAGTAAGCAATGATATACTCCTGACAGCTTACCACGGACTTGTTGCGCCAATACTTAGGTTCGGAGTAATATTTTGGGGTAATTGTAGTGACAGGGAAGAGATCTTTAAGGCCCAAAAACGTTGCATAAAATCTATGTCAAAATTGAAATCTACAGACACGTGTGAGCCTATGTTCAAGTCACTGAAAATACTAACCTTCCCATCGTTGTATATTTTAGAAGTGGCAATTTTTGTTAAAATGAATTTAAATTTATTTCCGGCACTAAGAAATATTAGGACTCGTTCAGGTCCTATGAGAACCCAATATAAAAATTTACTACATACAGGCAATTATAAAACAGCACTTCTTAGGAAAAGTATTATGTCAATGGGGCCTATAATATACAACAAAATTCTTCATAATTTTAAAGAACAACCAACTCGGATATTTAAATCTAAGCTGACTACATTATTATTAGCAAAATGTTATTATTGTATAAAAGACTTTTTAAATGATGAAAATGTATAACAATTTAAAAAAATTATTGACATATTTATTACTAGAATGACTTAATTATTAATTTAGATGAAAAATTTATCCTTAGTTTTTACACATGACTGCATGATTTGTATTTTTTATGTAAATTTATTTTTTGTTTTGAATTTTTACAACTCTTTTGTCTATGATTTTGCATGCCGTAAGGTAGAATGTAGCGGAAATAATTAATGATGTACCATCTTATACCTGTACCTACATTGTTGGCAAATAAATATGAATCTGAATCTGAATCTGAATTTGATAAGGCAAGCCATAATTATAGATTTTTATGTCTAATGTAAAATTTTTCAGCATTTTCAAGGCTGAAATTCATTCATTGCTGTGGTGTTTGGTCATAAAGTAATAAACGGTACGGAACATTTACTGATAGTTAAAATGTATACGAAAATATGATTTCGTAGGTATCTGGTATTAACTGATTAAGGTGTCTACGTTAATTATATGTAGATACAATAAATACGCTGAGAAGAATATGTCTATATTTATCTCTAGATCGCCATGCGACGTCTAAATCCAAACAAAACGAATACAATCTAGATTGGCCTAATAAAACAAATAGGAACATAATGGAAAACGACGTGTGTCTATTCCGATTAATACGGACCGTCCGCCGGCCGTCCACCAGCCGTCCGCCACCGTCCGGTGCCGGATACGAAGCAGAACGTCATGAAACTTTAATGGGCGGCCGGCTAGCTCCGCCGGTTATTTCTGTTCGACTATTTTTGAAAATCGGTATGGGTAATAGAAAATTGATTTTATTTTCTCCATAATTATAGTCAGACTGCTTCTGATGACATATCCACCTAGGTACCTAGTTATTCAACACACGACCACATTCGGATGGACTTAAAAATATCGCGGTGTGGCGGTACTGTTGACGTTCAAAAGTGCATTTTATATGCCTATTTGAAATAAATGCTTTGATTTCTACTTTGACTTCGACTTCTACTTTGACTTCGACTTCTCCTTTGAATTCGACGTTGACTTCGACTTTGACTTCGACTTTGACTTTGGGCAATTTTTTCACTCACTACATCTCCAACGCACTGCTTTGCACCGAGTTGAAAATCGAACAGTGTGTTTTTTTCGATGCGATGTGTGTGTTTACTCTGTTAAATGCTCGATGCTTTTTTTTTGTGGGTGGGAAATCATCAAATGACGTCTTCCGCTCTGGGCGGAGCGGAAGGGAGTGTCAGACTTTTACTGACTAAAACCCACCCGTGTTCCTTCAGTTGCCCATATGCCAGGGCCACGGTGTCTCTTTCGAACAAATCTCGCGACCCTGGCAGGAAATGCTCAATGCTCAAATCAAAACCGCGAATTAAAAAACCAGTACGCGATAAAATACCGCTGCGATATTTTCACGTCTCTCAGAACGTGGTTAGTGTTCGGAACGTCTCGTTTACATGCACTGAAAACTCCGAAAAGTATTGTTTGTTAAGAATGTTCTACTAATTACGTACCTACGTATGTTTCATTGTTTCTGGTTAATTAGCCTAAATGAGTTATGACGTACATCTGTATGTTGTCTGTAAAACAATTTCAAAAAAGATTCATTGTCATAAAAGTAAATGTGCAAATGTCTGCAGTTTTGTAACCAATTATGAAAATATATTGTTATTTTTATTCATCAATTTCATCCTGAATAAATTATCCGATTTTTAATCACACATTTAAGAAAACAACCCTCTAAAGTAAACAAGATTATTCGCTTCAAGATATCTTAACAAGTATGTTTATTTGTCATCAGGTATGGTGGTGAACGGGTTCGTGAACGTGGTGATCACCACTATTGAGAAGAGGTTCGGTCTCCGGTCCATGCAGACTGGAGTTATCGCCGGAGGGTGAGTTACTTGATGGCAGTAGTGGTCTAGTGTGGCGTTACCGACCCTCATTCTAATATGCCTTTACCTATCGTAATTTTATTCTCCATTTGTCTTGTACGAAAATTTGAAAAGGTACTAACTACCTACTTGCAGAACTTTTTCAATTAGGTATAATTCGTTTTTTAATCCTTTAACGAATCCGACTTTTCAAGTACCTACTTTGTGTTTACTTTTTTTAGTCTATGAGTTTGACATTACACCTGTCAAATGTATCGTGGGAAACGAACTGTAGATGGTTTTGAGAAGGCCATAACGCAGTCTCATCTCGGCAACAATCAAATGTCAAAAACTTGTCAAAAATGTATGTATTTTCGAGATATTTTTGACAGATTGAGACTGAGATTAGACTGAACGTTCTTAGAATAACGACACGTAACTCTATAGTTAGTCGCTCTTTACTGTAGATGCTGACCTACGGGAGTTCCGTAACCCGAGCTGAGAGCTATATCCAAATCCCGATAAGTACCTATAGAAAAACCGCATACGCATCCCTTATTTAGAGACGATTCAGCCTTTGTAACTTAGGTGGTTTTTTTTCCATACATACACGGCTTTGATTTTTTTTCGCAAATCGACTTGATTTTCAACCAAAGTTTCCTTTACAGATACGACATGGCTTCCTTCGCGTGCTTAGCCCCGGTGACGTACCTCGGAGGCCGCACCGGCTCCTCCAAGCCCCGCTGGTTAGGTCTAGGAGTACTCCTCATGGGGACTGGCTCCCTGCTGTTCGCGCTGCCGCACTTTTTGGTGCCTAATTATAAGATAGCTGGCAATGAGGCCGCTGATCTTTGTACGCCTAATCGAACGGTGAGTTTGTTAAAGATCTAGTTTTGTTTTTTAAGTTATAATAATATTTTTACAATTCCTTCACTAATTAATCGAAAGGAACTTTGTTCCATCCGGGTGTCCCTTAACACCTCTCAAGTTTTTTTTTTCATTTTAGTTTTTCTAGGACTCTCTAAGTTATTGGTCATGAGACATTCACAGAAATATAATCATTGTTTTGCTAAAAATTTCATGGTGCACCACAGTAAAAATATGACTTTTTAGACGTTGAGATGTCTTTAAATGTATCTATCATATTTATACTCCAAAACCAAAATACCTATTTGTTTATTCACTAATGATCAAAATAATAAAATTGTCGTTTAGATTGGGATGGTCGGTAGGAAACATTAGTGGAACATCTCCAAAACTTGTGGATTTAATTTTTTTCTGTAATTTGATTAAAACTGAATGCTTGATCTAATTAAATTTCGGAAGTAGCCAAATCAAACATTTAGGGGTAGTTAAGTAGTTAAAATATAAGTTCCAAATTTCCAGTACTCTACCTATGTCTGTATTCACTAACAAGAGCTTATGAATGCCTAAATTCTCGGACTCTTTTAAGCATTTATTTAAGCGTCAGCTAGTGTTAGTGAAAACGGGCAATGCCTTGGGAATACGTACAAAATTGCTGTTAATTTACGCTTGTGAACGGCTGACCTAAAGCAACAACAATTCATAAGATGAAGTTTAAGATAATAAAGGGTCTGTAAACTATATCTACCTACTGAATTCATAGAGCCCAACAAAACTCACTAAAACTAACTTCAAATTAATTAAGATCCTATTTATCTAACAATCCATTTCCAATCAAAACTTTACTGCTCAAATGTTCATTCAATTTTACGTTCACCGTTCAACGCAAACTTTAGTCTCTTGTCTATGGATCCTACATTTGAATGAATGAACTTGAATGTGGGCAGGCACCGGCACAGGCGCGGTGCATTCAGCCAGGCGGTCGACAATATGCGGCCTTCGTCAGACAATGCGACCGATCTCTGTGATTAATCGGATTGAATCATCATGCATATCTGCCTGAAAATGTTGTCTGAACAACGGGTAGGCCTATAAGAGAGCTTTAACATGATTAATGCTGGTTTTCATTGCGCTTTATTCTCGGTACTAGGTATTGTATATGTCACTGTAAGATTGTAAACACCGTTAGTTTATAATCTATTTCGAGAGATTATAAACTTTCGATAAATTGTGAACCATACCAAACTGCAATATAACATATCAATTCTCGATAGCTTATAATCTATCCATGGCAAACTGTCAAATTGTAATCGAAACTTGCACTTACAGACAGCATTCTCAATCTGTCCGATTTTATCACCTGTTAAAATGTGAACCATGAATTAAATTATTGATCTCAGTTACTAAGTCAGGGCATCCCGGCCGAATAGGTTAGGTTGGAACTGTGACTAACCGCATTCATATAAAGTTTGTAATAAACCCGTTTTGGTTTGTAAAAATTAGTACCTAGTCTCAATGATCCCGAACTAAGTGGAATAAAAATGAAATTAAAAACTAAAACCCAACAAAGACATAAGTGCCAGCTAAAAAAAAATATACAAGACATCGGTATCAAGTTTTATTTTGAACCGGCGAAAAAAAAACGGAGGACCTCCTCCGTTTTTTTTTCGCCGGTGGTTCTCAATTCGATGCGTATACCACGCATAACTTTCTACATAGGAGTCCGAATGTGATAATTCTTTTTTTATTGGAAAGGGTATACTCCGAAGGTGGTCCTATCTATATAATTTGGAAAACGAAATCGGACCCTAAGGGTTGGAAAACAGGGGATGATTGATTGTTCACTCACTGATTATAATGTATGATCAGGACCACGCATAACTTTATACAGAGCAGTCCGATTTTGATAATTATTTTTCATTGGATAGGGTATATTTTGCCAAGTACATATTATTAGTACATTAAAACCACAAAAAAATATAAAATAAAAACTTTTTAACAAAAAATCTAACCGCCGAAAAAACTGAAAAGCATAAACTCAAACTCAAACTCAAACTCAAAGTCTTTTATTTGTGGTCATAGGTTAACAAAGTTGGTGCTTAATATTAATAAATGTATCACTATGTCCTGCTAGTAAAGCGTACAAATATTAGGTTTAAGTATAGTGTACTTAGAAACATTAATCTTAAATTATAATTATTAAACTCTGTTCTACTTTTTCAACTAAATTATCTAATGTTATCATCTAGATATTCTGATATAGTATAGTAAGCCTTATCTAATAAAAATACTTGCAATTTTTTCTTAAAATCTTGTAAATCTCCTGTCTTCAAAATTTTTATTGGTAGTTTATTATATATTCTTGTTGACATACTAAAAAAACTCTTGTCAAAAAGGGCAGTTCTGTGAGGTAGCGAAGAAATCTTTAAAGCATTCCTAACAGATTGCGGTTTTGCAAACAGATGTTTGTTCGTTTTAACAAAAATCGCTACCTCATAAATATATATAGATGTAAAAGTCATAATTTTTAACTTTTGAAAGAAAGGCTTACATGAGTCTGGTACATGAATATTGGCTATAGCACGCACACATTTCTTTTGTGCTTTAAATACGTACTCTGTATTAGTGGCGTTTCCCCAGAATATTAAACCATATTTAATGGTTGATGCCACATATGCATGGTATGCTGTCAGTACAGCTGATTGGTCTACTACTTTAGCTAATTTATACAAGGCATACGAATATTGGTTTAATTTTTTACATATTGTATCAATGTGTGTTTGCCATTTCATATCATTATCAATCCAGATACCCAGAAATTTAGTACTATTAACTTCTTCAATATGTGTCCCATCATATTCTATATTCAAAGCGTGTTGTATTTCTTGTGGGTATGTGACAATTTTTGTTTTATTTAGGTTAATCACTAAATTGTTTCTTAATAACCATTCTATAACTAGCTTAAGAGTAGTGTTAATAGCGGACTCTAAGGAATTTAATTCTTTTTCTGTAAAGATGACGGTGCTATCATCGGCAAAGAGAATCATCGGATGTTCTATGGCTTTAGGGAAGTCATTGATATAAATTAGAAAAAGGAGCGGCCCTAGTACGCTACCTTGAGGTACACCGAATTGCACTTTCATGTAATTTGAGTGATAGCTTTGTACTGTTCTACTCAGTGGACATATGCTGTCTATTTCAACCCTTTGGTATCTGTCAGTTAAATACGATTTTAATAATTTATGGACATTGCCTCTAATTCCGTAAGCATTTAATTTATCTAGAAGGGTCTTATGATCTACATAATCGAACGCTTTAGTCATGTCCATGTACAATGTAGCAGTAGGAGTTCGATTATCTATGTTGTAATATATAGGTTTTAAAAGGTCATGTATAGCCATATTAATTGATTTATTTCTTCTGAAACCTTTTTGCTCTTGTGTAAATAAATTATGTTTTTCAAAGTAGGAGTTAATAGCTTTGTAAATAATTTTCTCTATAATTTTGGAAAAAATGGGAAGCAAAGATACTGGTCTATAACAAGCAATGTTTTCTTTATCGTCTTTCTTAAAGAGTGGTTTAACAACAGATCTTTTAAGTTTGCTTGGAAAAACGCCATGTTCTATACATAAGTTTATGATATGGCTAAGGACTGGGCTTATAATAAGTGCCACAGATTTAATTGCCGATGTAGTGATATCATCATAACCAGAACTATTAGTATTTTTAAGGGATTTAATTAACAAAAAGATGTCGTACGGAATAACAGGATTCATGAATAAAGAGTGAGGTGTACTATGACTATTACTTGTATCTATTTTAAAATTTTGTGGCGTTTCATTTAAATTTACCGGAGAGTTTATTTTATCAATATCGTTATCAGTATTAGTAGCATTAATAAAAAAGTTATTAAATTCGTTGGCAATGTTAATAGGGTCTGTTATTATACGGTTATTTACTTTTATTCGTGTTACATATTCTTTCGGAAAATTTGCCTTACTTGCATTAATTATTCTCCATGTGGCTTTCGATTTATTGTCTGCATTTGATATATAATAATTGTTTTGACACTTTTGAGTTAGCTTTATAATTCTTTTAAGTCGCGCACTATAATTTTTTAGAATCTGCTTTTGACTTTCTGAAGGGTTGGTTCGAAAATTCCAAAGTAATTTTCTCTTTTGTTTACAGCATTTACCAATCCCTTTAGATAACCATCTTGTTTTCTTAACATAGGTATTTCTTATTTTTATCTTGGGAAAACAAAGGTCATAAAATAGTTTAAAATCTTCAAAAAATGAGTCAAAGGCATATTCCGGATCATTTGAACTAAATACATCATAAAAAGTTAGACTTTGTAAACATTCTTGAAATTTTGTTATGTTTTCTTTACTAAAATCTCTGCGTATTGTATACCAGTGACTAAGAGTACACGTTTTTTTGACGGGGCACGTTAACAGCTGAGCAGTGTGGTCTGACATACCAAGATCAATTACTTCACATTTACTACCTCTTACATTATTTAATATATTATCAATACATGTATTACTACTTGGGCGAGTTACTTCACGTGTACCTATTTTCATGTTAAAGCTATAAATTAAATGTTCAAAGCGTAGAGAAATAGGGTTTCTCTTCAATAGGTCAATATTAAAATCGCCACATACAATTACTTTTTTGAATTTCCATTTATGTACCAAACACATTATAGAATTGTAAATGTTAAAAAATATATTAAGTTTTTCTTGTGTATATTTTGGTGGTCTATATATACAAATTATAACCAAATTGTGTTCAATTAATTCTATAGCTGAGCACTCCACATCATTACAAACGCTGAGATTAGATATCTCTTGCAATACTTTATATTTATGAATATTTTTTATGAGTATACAGGATCCACCATTTCTATTTTCTCTGGCAAAGTGTGCACCTAAATTAAAGTTTGGTAAAGTTACATGCACATAGTCTAATTTGTTCATGTTGTGCTCTGTTAAGCAAATTACATCTACATTTTTTGCACATTTATCAAGTTCTTGGATATTTACACATAATAGGTCAGACTTACTAAGCAATCCATTAATATTTTGATGCATTACTCGTATCTTATTGTAAACGAAAAAACTCTTTATGGTTGCTAGAACTAATCTGTGTATCAGAAATATCAACTTTATCATATGAATCTGATTCATTTAGCTGTAAGGTAGATTGTTCATAACACTTATTTAGGCTTATTATGTAGTTTTTTAATTTACTGAAAACAGTATGTATGCCTTTATTGTTAATTTTTTTCGTATACTTAGAAAACATAGCATAAGTATATTTTAAATATCTGTTGGTATCAAAAGTGTAGGTATATTCATACATTTTGTTACTAAGGTATAGATGGTAATTAAAGGCCTCGATTCTCTTATTGAATAAATATACATCGGTACCAAGTTTGAAATTAGGGGAACATATTATAACATTAGTATGAGTTATTTTTTCTAATTTATTTTTTACGTATTCTACTAATTTTCCATAGTTGAAAGACATTTCAAAGTCTTTTGTACCTAAGAAAATAATACAGTAATCTTGTAAAGTATAGTTGACAAGTTTAAATTCTAAATTTACAAAAAGTTCAGTTATTCCTGCATTCGGTAAACAATAATGTATTATTTTAGAGTTTGTGAAAGTATATTCGGCTGTTTTCAATATGTTGTTTACATTATTATCACTTATAATACAAATTTTGTTAAAGGTTGTTCTATTATTAAGATTACATTGAGTTGAAATAACGGTCCCAACTGTAACTGAGCTACAAAAGTGCTGTAAAGTATGTTTATTTACTTGTTCATTGTTTTTCGGGTTCAAAAGTTGTTGGTTGCATATCATCTCCATAGATGGCGTGGTTTTTAACACATTTGGCGTAACAGGTGGATCCAGAGTAGAAATCCTAGTTTGACCCTGTGGTTGCGAATTTCGAAAAGCTCCATCTGTGTTCATTTTAAGTAACTGAGTGGATTTTGGTGTAGTCGCGCCCTCTGTCATCAATGTGCAAAGCGTTGTATCACCTTGGTCAATCGCTGATTTATTGGGTTCAATAATAGTGTCGTCATCTGTGGTCGATGCCTCAAAACAGCTGGAGTTACGAGTTGCAGAGAGAGGTGATGACGTTCTAATATGTCGGGACTTTTTCTTCTTTGGTTTCTTTCGATTAATTGGTTTTTCTTGTTGGTTTGTTTCTAAATATAATATTTTTGAATCATTGTTATTTGCTTGCAACATATTTTCTTTCAATTTATTTATTTCTTCATAGGCATTCACTAATTTGTTTTTTAGTTGTAATATTTCTTTCTTGAGCTCTTCTATGTCACATCGATAACGAGTAGACAAGTCCAGTTGCAGATCCAGGTCTAGTGGGCTATGCCTTTCTATTTCCGAAGTTGTCGATCCAAAGGAAAGATCAAGTGAATCATTAGTAAGGGTCCTGTGACGACGAAGAGTAACATATTCGTTTGCAGATGTAGTTGGTGTTCTTTGAAGAGGCATTGTTATTGGTAATTTATAAATAAAACAATGAATAAAAAAGAAAAGCAAAAATTCAATATGTCAAAATCGCCATGCAATATAAGCGGCACAAATTTATATGGTATTTATTTTTATAAAAATTGTTCGTAAAAAATCATAAAAGTCACAAAAATAACATGCATGAAACTTAGTTACGAACCCGTGACACCATGCACTACAAGTCTGTTACGACGTACGTAGAGCTATCCGACCATTTAAGAATAGTAGCGAAATTATGGTTCGCGCAAAACTTTTAAATGTTCGTTAGGACGCTTAGTTTTGAAATTGAATGACCTGCGCGCGCACTGTTTACAATTTTGTTTCTAAGATTAAATGTTTAATATGAAAGTCACTATAAGAATGTAACACTGTTAATTATCTTCTTATTAGTTTGTGGTTGTTTTAACAAGGTATTATATTGGTATTTATCACTTAAATCTTATAGTTAATTGATATTTTATAGTCACTGTTTGCACTCGGTTTTGATAGCTTCTAAAAGTCACTACAACTTATTGTTTTGAAGAGATAACACTTATCCACGAGAATTAGCACTGATACATTATATTTTACTATAAATTGTGTCTTATTATTCATTAAAACTATTTTTAATCATTTAAAATACGCGGATCACTTGTTTACAACGCATAAAATAATATAAAATAATACCTTAAAATACGCATAAAATAATACCTTAAAATTTTGAGTCGGCGCTAAAAATCAATGAACAAATGTCACTCAAAGCGCCGAGTCATAATTTTAAGGTTTATTATTTTTTGTTTTTCAGTTTTTTCGGCGGTTTAATTTTTTGTGTTTCTCTATAGCTAGAGTATCTATTAAATAGTCGCGTACTTTTACTGACCCTTGTTTTACGCATTCATTTTAGTGTCCGACCGAAACTTCGGTTTCGGTTTCGGTCGAATTTCGGCAAAAACGAGCTTCGGTTTAGTTTCGGTTTCGGCGACAAACCTGCCGAAACTATGACAAAAACAGAAACTGCATTATGAAATTCTCGCGCTGTGATCGGTCATGTTCGGCGCGTTAAATTCCATCCAAGCGAGTAAGCGACAAAGACATTTTGCCGCGTCCACGTGCCTAACAGGGATGTTAAGGAGCTCCGTAACCGTAACCGAAACTATCGGATATCCGATATAAAAATGTATTCGTAACCGTAACCGAATCCGAAATAAAAGTTTCGGATAATATCGGATTTGTCATTACATTTTTATTTTAGGTAGATTAGATAACACTCAATTTATATTTATAATCATTTACTATTTTAAATAGCTGTAATAATTGTTCACGGACTGATTGTAATTCCTACCAAATGGTGACATATAAATAAAACCATTTTATTAGCTACTAGCTTCTGCCCGCGACTTCGTCCGCGTCAAATTTTTGCTCCCCTGACCCTTCCCGTCGCATCGATTTGCCTGCTAGTTTTCGTCCATTTTTCGTTGCTGCTCGCTCCTTTTGAGTTAAAGTGAGTCAACCTTGAAAGATAGACATATGCTCTCGCGGACTTTTTTTTAGAAATTTATAAGAGGAACAATTCCGTCATACATTATTTTTGCGTTACTTTAACCGTTTACGCAGCGCACGCAACGGAAACTCTTAAAAGGAATAAATTTTCCCCGTTTTTGCAACATTTTTCATTACTGCTCCGCTCCTCTTAGTTGTAGCGTGATGTTATATAGCCTATAGCCTCCCACGATAAAACGGCTACCCAACACAAAAAGAATTTTTCAGTTCGGACCCGTAGTTCCTGAGATTAGCGCGTTCAATCAAACAAACAAACAAACAAACAAACAAACTCTTCAGCTTTATAATATTAGTATAGATTTATATTTTACTTATTTAATTCCTTAAAAGTTTAATATCCGTAACCGATATTATCCGAAACTAACGGATAATCCGAAATAATTTCATATCCGTATCCGTATCCGTATCCGGTATAATCATCATTCCTACATCCGTATCCAATCCGTATCCGAAATGTCATATCCATAACATCCCTAGTGCCTAATCTAATGCCTAATTTTTAATATTTTATTCGTCATATTCATTTATATTTTTTTCTTAAATAATGGGTTATTATGTTGATTATCACACCAATATGTGAAAATGTCGAAGACTACATAGCTATGTGATTTAAAGATAAAAAAAATAAAGACTAACCTTTTTCCCTCAAAACATGAT
This sequence comes from Aporophyla lueneburgensis, assembly GCA_932294355.1. Taxonomy (NCBI): domain Eukaryota; kingdom Metazoa; phylum Arthropoda; class Insecta; order Lepidoptera; family Noctuidae; genus Aporophyla; species Aporophyla lueneburgensis. The sequence goes on along the minus strand of OW028739.1, from coordinate 32,274,461 downwards.
CCTTGTAAGGAAGTTTCTGTTTCGATCGAAATTGGGACTGTTGCCGGAATTCGGTTTGGTTTCGGTTGTAAAAACGACTTCCGTTCGGACACTAATTCATTTAGATGTCGCTAAGTATTAGCGAAAACAAGTATTTACTTTTATGGATTGTGAGTAAAAAAATTCAGGACAAATGTTTGTATGATGAGCACAATCATTTGTTCCGTGTCTGGGTGTAATTTATCTATAAAATGTATGTGTTACGGCTAAAGGTGAGTGTGAACATAAACTTAAGATTAGCCGGCTAAACTTAGGTTTATCTTCGAGAAGCAGCTAAAGTTCGATATCACGTTAGTTTGCGTTGTGATATTCCATCTTTATCCGGCTAATGTGCACATTAACCGAAACGAAACGGCTAAAAATGTATTCGATGGATGCGCCGGGCCGGCGGCGTATTTACAAAGGCTATACTATTTTAGTCACGAGCCAGACTCTAATGAATGAGCTTTTGTGTATGCATATTACTCAACAATACCTAGTCTATCTCAGTAAAAAAATTGACTCAAATAGACTAGCTTTTTGTTTTAATATTTTCAAAGAAAATGCACTGACAAAATCTAGTTCTATATAATACATATCACTCGAATAGCTAAGGTTTTGGCGAGATATTTTTAAATTTATACTCGCAACAAGTGTGTAGTGTTCTTTACCTAATAAAAGTACTTCTCGTTTGTTAATTCGTTTTATTTTTGTTTATCAAATACATAATAGAAATAACAGTTGCCATGTAACTATCAACCGTTAATTGAAGCTTATCTATTTGATTAATATGTATTCAAAATTAATATGTATGTAACTGATTGCCACCTGCGCTAAGAAAGGTTGACGGAGCCCCGCTTCGCGGGGCTCCTATTTCTGGGTGGTTTAAAAAAAAATAACCACGAAGGCTAAGGCGGGAGCTCCGCTCCGCTTCGCTCCCGCCTTAGCCTTCTAACCTAACCTATCCGAGTCGGGGTACTCTGAGTCGGGGTATTAACCATGCATTTCCTTCTACATTTTTAGCCAAGGGCCTCCAGTTACACTTAAGTATAGCCGGCTAAAGATAGAAGAAACTAACATTAACACCTCGTCGAAGATAAACCTAAGTTTAGCCGGCTAATCTTAAGTTTGTGTTCACACCCACCTTTAGCCGTAACATATGTATTTAGAAATATATAAGTATGTTTATCAGTTGTCTGGTTACCATAGTACAGGCTCTGCCTAGTTTGGGATCAGACAACGATGTGTTGGTTGTCCAAAGATATTTTTTTTTATTTTTTATTAATTATGTTTTCCGTAACGCTCATCTTAACTGCCATAAAAAGAGACGTTTAAGAGAAACGATAGCTAGGTTTTTAAAGCCAGCCAGAGAGAAAAAATGTGTCACCCTAGTCGGAGAAGGCCAACCAAGGAAAGGCGTGCATCTATTATTATATATTAATACGTAAAGCGAAAACTTTGGATCCCTTTTTACGAAAATTGGGCAGACAGAGGAGTATGAAATTTCGCACACTTATAGTTTATACTAGTCTTTCCCAACGTGGGCGATAACGCCCCCTTGTGGGCGCTGCAGGCCTAAAGGGGGGCGGTAAGAGACCCAGAAAAAAAAGGGGGCATTGTGTAGGGCTTTGGGGTCGATTTATAATTTCATCTACCTAGCTAGGAAGACTCTTAGACACCGACAAGACAAAAATGGGGGCGTTAAAAAATAATTTATACTTAAAGTGGGCAGAAGACAAAAAAAGGTTGGGAACCCCTGGTTTATACAGAGCAGAAGTGACGATTGCTAATATTTTTTTTTTAATTATGCGTAAAAATACATTATTTTCAATAAATAACACGTTACACACACTACTATTCATTACCGTGTATTTAAAATACACACATGCACAAATCGAGTCTGTATTTGTTTTTGTTATTATTTGTCTATAGCCTTACTGAATGTCAAATAAAAATGGATTACGAAAGTTTATTGTCGAAATCTGTGGTCCAATCGAGAATATCTGTCTTTAATATTTTGAGTCTTTAGTCTTACTGAATTTGACTGAATGTCAAGTATAACCTTAAGTATTAACTAGGACAACATGAAGTAAATGCTGTTCTGTCATCTATAATCATAATGTAATACTTTGAAATAATCTATACCTATAATGTATTAATACGTGAAGCAAAAACTTTGCACATCGTTGTACGAACATTGTGCGAACGGTGGTGTATGAAATTTGGCACATTTCAAGTTTATTTGGAGAAATAGTGCTGAAAACTAATATTTGAATATATTAACTTTTAAATTTTAAATGAATAAAGGTCGAGTTTCGACCTCTGGGCGACTACTAGTAATAAAAAATAAATAAACCATTTATTTAAACTAGCCTGACACTCAGCACTTTTTGAACGTCAAAATTATATGACAGTCCCCCCAATAGTCCCGCGCTTCACCACCATAATCGGCCCATAACGTGCCCACTACTGAGATATCCAAGTCTCGCTGTGAGAAGGAGTGGGCTGTCATCCTTCATGCGGGGCAACTGCGGGTTGATAGAGGTCATATATGTACAAATTTTTCGTTGTACGATATACCGAATGAGTCACGATGTTTTCTTTCATTGCTTTGAGAGCAGTGGTGATGAAATAAATTACACACAAGTAAAGCGCCTGCCTGCGTTCGAACCCACAATCTATAATACAACTCATAAGTTGCGGCCGCTACCACTGGTCTACCACTGCTCTTCACAGCGGATAGCGGGCATGCTGAAAGAGAATAGGCTTTTTGGCATTAAGATATAAGCAATGCGTTAATGCGTTGTTGTTATTTGTTTTTTTTTTAAATGCTTTATGGCTTTTTCCGCCTGATGGCTGATAACTTCAACACTGATAAGGGGTCGTTTGTTGGTAAATATTTGTGAAATTGGTATATAAATTGTATGTACTTAAATAAAAAAAGACGATATTAGTTCCGATTTTGGCCACGCTCCAAAGAACCTTGTAGCGTTTACTTAGTTTTCAAGTCACTGTCCATTTTATGTTTTTTTTTTAATAGTCTATGACACTGTTTTTACTCTATTTTATGACAGATCTGTTTGAGTGTTTGTAAGAAAACGACAAAAGAATCGTGTATTATTCTTGTTCTATAACTTTCCTTCTTTGCAATCTCAGTACGCAGTGTTATTGAATATTTATTATCGTATTTGAAAAGCTGAAAACGAAGTTCAAACAAAATTGATGGCTGAACCATCACCCTGACTGATCATTACATCATCAGCATCGCAGCCGCGGGTGAGCCTTATCGTGGTCAAGTATACTACTCTATTGCGACCAATTGCTGGCTTTTAAATGAAGGATAGAATGCCTTTAACCAATATCACGCATTGATGGCATTACCACCTAATGGTGCAACTTCTGCAAATATGCTAATACTTTGGAAGGCCTGATGGAACTAGTACTTACCTATAGGTACTGTGTCGGAAGGAACAAGCAGCAATTGAAGAGGGCTAAGACATGAAGGATGGAATGGCAGTAATTGTTGCTTAATATTGCTGATAACTATGCTTTAAGATCAGGGAGTTTCACTGCCATGCCATAGAGGTTTACTGTTACCAATTGCAGAAGAGCAATACTTATGTGAAAGATATAGGTGGAAATAATAGATAGTATTACTGACAACTGCAACTATGATTTTACTGGAATTCTTGCCAGAGTTGGTTAGGCCTACAGCCATAACTAAAAAAAAGATGAAAATGTCTGACAATGGAATGGTTATTATAAATATCAAAGTATTGATGACAATATGACATCCGTTTTGGGCTGCAAAGTCTGTAGAGGGACTAAAGGAATGAAATTGGAGAAGGCTAAAACATAAAGGATGGAATGTCAGTAATTTTCACCTACTCTGCTGACGACTCCGCTACAAGAACTGAGTTATAAATTATGATTAATGAAGTTCCTGCCATAGTAGCTTCACTGTTACAAATCGTAAGCAGCATTTGAAAAGGGTTTTGTGAAGCATTGGATGAAAATACAGTATTGATGACAACCGCTACTATGATTTTACGTGAGTCCGCTGCCAGAGATGGCCTAGCGTTGGAAATAACAAGAATTTAATTAAAAGGTTGAATGAAGGATGGAATGGCTAATATCAATATCAGGTATTGATGGCAGGATGACAATTGCTATGTACTTCAGTATTCTGTGATCATAATATCTTGGATGGGCTACAGGAACTGGGTATCCATTGGAAATCATGAACACCGATTGAAGAGGGCCAAGACAAAAAGGATGGAATGGCAATAATCACTGAGTACTCTGCTATAAGAGCAGGGTTATAAATTACTTATGTTATATGTATTAGTCCTCGTAGTATGTTCCCAGTTACAAATCGCAGAAGCCAGCTAAGTGAAGGACGAGATGGGAATAATTGATAGTATTACGGCCAACTGCTACAAGGACAACTGCTTAATTTTACTGGAGTACTGGCAAGCACTTACTCTAATATCTTTGTATTGGTCACAGGATGACAATTGCTATATAGTATTCCAAAGTCTACTATCTCGGAAAGCCTAAAGGAACTGGTACCTTTACTAAATCACAAGCAGCACGTGAAGAGTGCTAAGACATAAAGGATGGAATGGCAGTTATCGCTACCTTATTCTATTGCTGATAACTCAGCTATAAGAGCTGAGTTACAAATTATGAAATGGTAGTCAAATTGCAGAAAAGTGCTAAGTGAAGGCTCAGATGAAAATAATTGATAGTATTGCTGATAACTGCTACTAAGACAACTATTTAATTTTACTGGAGCACTTGCCTGAATTGGCTAACAAACAACTAGAAAATTACTAAAACAGGCTGCATGAAGGATTTTATGACTTGAATCAATATCAAAGTAATGATGGCAGGATGACAATTGCTATGTATTCAAGAGTCTGCAATCTCAAAAAGACTAAAGGAACTGGTACCTTTACTAAATCACAAGCAGCGACTGAAAAGGGCTAAAACATAAAGGATGGAATGGCAGTTATCGCTACCTTCTTCTATTGCTGATAACTCTGCTATCAGAGCTGATTTGTAAATCGCAGAAGAGCTCAGATGGGATGAAAATAATTGATAGTATTGCTGACAACTGCTACTGTAATTTTACTAGAGTAGCTGCCAGGTTTCCAAACAATTGATATAACAAGAAAACTATTGCAAGATGAGAAAGATGGAATGTCTTTATTCAATATCAAGTATTAGCGGCAGGTTGGCAACTGCTATTATGCTGCAAAGTCAGCAGAAGAGGGACTTAAGGAACTGATAACTTATATTGTAATCATAAACAGCATTGAAGAGGCCTAAAACATAAAGGATGGAATGGCAATCATCGCTACCTACTATTGCTGACAACTCTGATATAAGAGCAGACTTAAAAATGATGAATATGTATTAGTAAGAGTCCCGCTATAGTAGGTTCACTGTAACAATTGCAGAGAATGAGAGTCTAAGCAAAGGTTGGGGTGGAAATAATTAGTAGTATTGCTTATAACTTGTGTACTATGATTTTACTGGAGTAGCTGCCAGAGTTGGCTTGACATTGGCAATCACTAGAAAATTATTGGAATAGGCTGAATATAAGATGGAATAATGGCTTTAAGCAATATGATGATAGCAGGATGAAAACTGGTAATATGCTGCAACATTTCCAATCATATCTTGAGAGGCTGAAGAAACTGGTACTTGTAGTGTTGGAAATGACAAGCAGCAATTGTAGAGGGCTAAGACATAAGGGATGGAATGTTAGTAATTGTCACCTACTATTGCAGATAGAGTCCCTGCCATAATAGTTTGACTGTTACAAATCGACTGGACATCACAAGTAACGGTTGAAGACAGCTTAATGAAAATTGGAATGGCTATTTGTGCAGCTCATGGCATGGCTGCTCAGAGAGAGGATAACAGAGAACTACAACTAAGTCTTTGTTCTGATTAAGCTAAAGAAGTTTTTTAAGACTAAATTAATAGGACAATGCTTGTAGCAACTAAAATGGATTGCATACCTACTGGAACTATTTTCATTTATTTACTTATGGCCAGATTCATCCTGTTTAAACTATTTTTCTTTTTTATTGTTTGTTTAAATAAAATTCTGTTTAGTATCAAACATGAGTTATTTATTGTCACCTTTTTATACTTACCTACTTACACTAAACAAAATAACTTTCAAATAATTTACACTTATTGAAATTCATACACCAACATGTCTGTATTCCTCAAAGGTCGGCAAAGGGTAAGGCAGAGGTGGAAGAATAGTACACCCACAGTTCACTAGTTATGTTGATCTCAAGTAGTAGGGGGCGAGCCTATTGCCATCAAACGGGCACTAATCCAGACTCCAAGCTGTTACTGAGAAACTGCAGATGGATTAACCCAATAGAATTGCGTGACCTGCGAATCGAACCCAAGATTCATGCTGAGCAGTTGCGCTTGTGAAGCGACGTTCAGTCGGTCATCGGAATCAGCCACTGGAAGGATGGCTGATTCTGATGGCAAGGTCAATAAAGGCCTAGGTTTGTGCCTAAGTTTGTGCTTATTCAGGTTTAAGTAACAAGTACTTAAACCTAAATAAGCAGTAGTCAGGCTTTTGTTTTCAGATCTTTCTTGGTGGTACGGGGAACCTATTCTTAATACCTATCAAATTTAATTAGTTTACCTAATCTATGAAATTACTTGTGATTTGAACGTAAGCTAAACACATAAACTTCTTACTTTAGCTAAAACGATAATTTTAGAAATAGGTTAGAAAATATAATTTTATCTAGATTTTCAAAACCAACTGACGTGCACCCCGGGTGTCGGGAGTCTATAGCGGACTCCTGGCCACCGCATGCGCGGGCTTGCGGGCGGCGAGCAATGTAGGTTACCGTCCGGTAAGGAACTAAGGACCAGGCCCAGGTCGACGGCGCGTTGTGTTCCACGTGTGCCTCAAAGAGATGTCAGCAAACATTGAAGGGATCCGCTAGGACCGATGCCTGCCAGGGTCGCGAATTCGGACCCGGGATTTCGGTTGTTCGAAAGTTACCGTGGCCCTGGCCAGTAAAAGTCTGACACGCCCTCCCGCTCCGTCCAGAGCGGGAGAGGTCATTTGATAATAGGTACCTCACCCAAAAAAAAAGGGTGGTGTGCAGCCAAAGGCATAGATAAACACCCGTACTCTGCGGTTATCTCTGGGCGTGGTTATTGGCATCAACAGAGCATGAATTCAGACTCCGGGCTGCTGGTAAATTCTACATGGAGCAACCTAATAATACTTTACCTGACCCCGGAATCAAACCCAGATCCGCATGCTCAGCAGTAGCGCTTACGGCCAATAAACCAAGGACGCAGATACAATGCTTTACCCTCAAGGCAGTCTTATTGCTCGAAAACGAACCTTATTAGCTCCATCGCCTAAGAACCCCCTACATGAAGCTAATCTATGTTCCCTCAAACCATGTTCTATTTCAGTTGACAGACAGTTGTGACGGCAACGTGTCTTCAGAGGGCGGCGCGTGGGCAGTCGCAGTGTTCGTGTTCGCGCAGCTGCTGCACGGCGCGGGCGCCACGCCGCTCTTCACGCTCGGCGTCACCTATATCGACGAGAACGTGTCCAAAAAGATGTCTTCCGTTTATTTGGGTAAGTGGAAATTACTCAGAGAGAGGAACTCCGCCCGTTTCGGAAACTTCCGCATACGGCTCGGAGACGGCTCGGCGGTAAAGCTGTCGCCGGCGTGGAGCGGCCATCACGTACGTTGTGCGTCCAAAACTCTTTCAATTTATATTATACTCCTTACTGATATTTTAAATGCCATAGTAACTCTATCTGTCTGTTTGTTACTTTTTCTCTCCTGATGAATGGATTTCGATGTTTGGTGACAGTTAGACCATGGCCTGGGTTCGCACAAAACACTTTTTACCCCGGTAGTACGTTCCCGTGGGATAATTTATGACCTCCACGTGAGCGAAGCCGTGGGCAAGTGGCTAGTCTCCTGCGAAATCCAAAAGTTCGGTTTTCAACTCTCGGTGCTAAGCGCCGAGGATTTAGTCCGCGAGAACATCCCGCTGCGATTTTAATACGTCCGTACGATTTTAGTACGTTTGCTTAGTAAAAACAAAAAAAATAAAATAAACTGAGTTCTCGTTTTTAGTGCTAGCTAGCATTAAATTACGTACGAATTGGAACCATAGCACATAATACTATTTCTCACGAGAAAAGTAACTGGCCACATAACAAGGTTGTATGAAACCAACCATAGCTAATGCTATCAATTTCCCGGTGAACCGTCGTCATTTGAAACCGTAACTTTGGTATGCCATTCCACTACTTACTTAAGTGGTAACGGGAAAATATGTGGTAGACTTCGATGAAAGTTTATCTATAAAAGAGTAACCGTGGAGTTTCTTGCCGGCTCTTTTAGATAGGAATCAACAATTTGGAACCGTGCACCTAGCTTCTGACGTTTCATTAGTGCCCATGTAGGTTTATGTGAAACTAGCTCTTGCCCGCGGCTTCGCCCGCGTGGACGCGGACATTAACGCAGGTATTGTTCTGAAATAAAAGTAGCCTTAGTTACTCCTTATTACATCAGCTACCTGCCAATAAAAGTCCCGTCAAAATCGGTCCTGCCATTTCAGAGATTACCCGGAACAAACAGTTTAAGTTAATAAAAAAACACTACAAAGTCAAAAATAACTTTAATTTCGAAAGTCGGTGTCTTAGGCTCTGTATTTAAGGTTTTTGCCACCGACTTCCGAAATTAAAGTTATTTTTGACTTTGTAGTGTTTTTTTTTTAAGGAAGTCGGTTGTTTTTTTTTTATAAAATGTTTTTATTTTTTAACTTTTTAGTTGTGGTAGATACTCCGCACTAATCTAATCGCGTTATTCGTTCATTTGTCGCGCAAATACTTAATGCAAATTTAAGACTTATATGGTTTTCACATGGACCCCATTGTCCGAATGGAACCAAATTAAAATGGGACCATTCGGGAAGCACCAGCTTTCAAATAAAAAAAGAATCATCAAAATCGGTTCACCCAGTCAAAAGTTATGAGGTAACAAACATTTAAAAAAAATACAGTCGAATTGATAACCTCCTCCTTTTTTTGAAGTCGTTTAAAAATTATTTTTTGGTGTAAGTACCGTATTAACTTTCATATGCATTTAGTGAAAAGGTGTTAATTTCAAATTACGAACAGACACTTCTGTTTTATATACTTGTATGTATGTATGTGTAGATAAAAATATTTTGATCTTTATTTTGATTTTATTATAAGTTGTTGTAATTTAATTTTACAATGGTTACCACCATTGTAAAATTAAATTAGTGTAGTATAGCTACTGTAGGTAGCTACTGCCCGCGGCTTCGCCTGTGTGGAGGTCGGAAATGATCCCATGGGTACGTAGACGAGTATCGGTAATGGTAGCATTACCGATACTCCTTATAACATCAGCTATGTGCCAGTGAATGTCCGGGAAAATCGGTCCAGCTGTTGTGGAGATAAGCCGGAACAAACAGAAAGACCAACAATTTGTTTTTAAATTGTTTTATTCATGTATGTACTGTGTCATACTTTGATAGATAGATAAATCGTTAATTTGGTGCACACAAAAGACATAACAACATACAAAGCACGATTAAATAATGATTTGATCGATCTTTTTTTTTTCTTTTTTAATTTTGTGATGCATTTATTTAGTAAAAAGCTGCTACACGTTAAAAATAACTTTTGTTCTAAAACTAGATGAGTTCGGCGTTTTCTATCTGACTACTCTGAGAAGAAAGGCCGCAACAAACAGTTAGTAAACAAACAGTCAGTTTCTTTTTGGCTAATTCAAAACACTTTTTACTAATGCAAAGAATTGATTCGATTCCATACAATAACCATATTACTTCACAACCGACATCCTTTCACGTGTGCCATGAAAATAATAATATAACAAAAGCTTTCTAAACGGCTCTAAGTATATTCAAAGTTATTAACCCTCACACGCGGCGCGGGGTTGCCAGCTATAAACACAAGAAAGCACTCGCCGATATGGCCGCGTTATAACGAACGTATGGGTCGAATGGACCCCACCTTGCAAGTTTAGTGTTGAGAAAAATTGTTTTAGTTTTATGGAGTTTATTGAGTTATGTTTGGGTTAAGTGATTAGCTATTTGTTTGAGTGAGTTGACAGGTTTTGGTAAGGGTGAGAATTTTTCGGCTGTGTTTGTATGTAGTATGTATATGTTCTCAATTTCGTCTGTATTTCTTTTTTTTGTATTACGTATCTTCCTCGATATCTCCGCCAATTATTATGCGTTAATTTCGAAAATTTATTGATTGGGATTTTAACGGATAGGGATGCTTCAGGGGTGGTCCCATTTTTGGGTAGTTTTTAGCTTAGCTAGCGATACATACATACACATACATACATACAATCACGCCTTTTTCCCACGGGGGTAGGCAGAAACCATGGAACGCCACCTGCTACGATCTCTACACACTCCTTTTGCCTCTTTAAGGTTCATACAATTGGTCATACACACACGCCGGTTGCGAGTACTACGCACCTGACCTTTCTGAAGAACATCACCAATAGCTTCGATAATGCGTATTTAATCCTCTGTGTATCGTGACGATGTTTTAATATTTCCTGTCACTGTTGTTTACCTGGCCAGTAGTGGTTTATTACTAAAATTAAGAAATAAAAACTGTTTTGCAAATTAATACAAGCCACTTCCAGAAGAACACTACAAAGTGAAAAAAAAACTTTAATTTCGCAAGTCGGTGGCAAACACCAAAATTATACATACCAAAAAGACACTGACTTCAGAAAATAAAATTATATTTTATACCTACCCGTTTAACCCATACCTAGAGGGTTCAACAGATTAATAAGCAAAACCTATTAAATCTACTGTTATGGAAAAGTAAAAAAACTTAAAGAAATTCAGGCCATGACATGCCAGATTTGTTATCTGAGTCAACTGTTTTTTTTAATCTTTTCCCCAATCACAACTATAACTAATGTAATTAACTAAACAAAGGGGACTTCTTTTTAATTCCTTGTAACAGAACTATCAAAACATACTAATCTCATGAGAAAACGAAGTGTATAGCTAATTGTTTACAACCCAAAAGGGTGGGGTTTCAGTAGCAGCGGGAGAGCGATTCAAGTGGGAACAAGAAGCAAGAACAGGAACACATTCTAAGAGAATCCGCCATAGAACGAACTTTGCACTTATGAATTTGTATTTTACTGGCTGACAGCGTATAGACCAAACCTTTGAAGATACATGATTCAGGAACATACATTACATTCGTTACAGGTGTATTTCATCATCATCATCATTTCAGCCGAAAGGCGTCCACTGCTGGACATAGGCTTCCCCCAATGTTGGAGGGTTTGCCATAATTGCCACGCTTGGCAGGCGGGTTGGCGATAACAGTATGGTGGTAATATACATAGAGAATGCTGCTGCCCTTCTCTAGTAAGTCCCTTAGGCTTCATTTACGGAGACGCGAGGCATCGCGCGGCGCGTCGGACGTTTTTGCTGTTTACGGAGAGGCGGCGCCTGAAGCGGCACGCGTCATTGCACGCGTAAACAAAAACATATGGCAATATACGATGTTCTTCATAGAGACGCGAGGCGGGCAGAGTGGCGGTGCCCGACGCGTCGCCCGCGGCGACTTTTTAAGGTCATGGCACATTATACCGGCACCGCAACGGCACCGCTCCAAACCAGGAATTAACTTGTCATTCAATTTAGAGCATTAAATCGTGTGTAGGTAGTAAAATATATTTTATAATGTCAATATAAAAAAGCCAACGGCGGGCAGTCAGCGCGCTTGCCGCTACCATACAACTCGACTCGCAGCCCGCGTGCTGCAAGCGAGTGGACCATGAGTTTACAGCGCGCCGGCCGCATGCTTACTACGCGCCGACTCCGAGTCGCCAGCGACACAACTTCATTGCGCCGTCGTCTGCGCACCACCGTCACCTCACGCGCCTCGCTGCAGACTCCCTCTAGTCTCAAATCAGATTTAACACAGTCCCAGGCGTGTTTAATCATAAATGCCATATAACAATTTTTTTTGCGCTGACAGCAAGCCTGCACCTCGCGGCCAGCGCGCGGCCTGCGAGCTTGCATATCGCATCCAGCGCGCGGACTGCGAGATTGCACCTCGCGGCCGACGCGTAGTTAGCGCGCTGGCAGCTAGCCGTAGCCTAAATTCGACGAGACGCCGTGCTGTAGCTGTGCTGTTGCGGTGCCGGTATAATGTGCTATAACCTTTAAGCGTGTAGTGCCGCACGCGGCGGGCATCGCTGCGGCGTACGCGCGGTACTCAATAAAACCAACTATTTCGATATTGTTTACTATAAATCAAAAGTTGTAGTAGACATCCGTGTATAGCCATGAAAAACAGCATAACCACTTTCTCTTATTGACCTATAAAGAATTGCATATTCCCCAAATTTCTCGTGTTCCGTTAATGTAAACTGGGCTAATTCTTATATTAAATAATTCACGTTTAACATAAAATTTTCTGCTAAAAAATCGATGATATTGTACTCCATTGCTACGGTAAATACGTCTGCGTTGTGCGATTTCCAAAAAAAATAAGACAGGCAGAAGGTTCCGCCGCGGGCACCGCTTCATCGAGAATTGCCGCCGCGTGCGCCGCCGCGTTGAACACCGCGTGCGACGCGGCGTTGCCCGCCGCGGGCGACGCCGCAAAAAACTCCCAATTTCAAACAAACGCGTGTAAAATCGCCTCTCCGTAAACGCACTCATACAACGCTATATGTTTGAATTCAGTGCGGGCCGCGCCGCCCAACGCCACGCGCGACGTCCCGCCTCTCCGTAAATGAGGCCTTAGTCGTCTATTACGACACCCACTAGAAAAAATAAGATGATGCTTTCCGTCCGTCCGGCACCACACGGAACCAACACAGGTGTTTTTAGAAAGGGTTTATTAAGATCCAGGTCAATCTGGGTGTTGATTTGTGCGAGATTGAAATTGTAGATACCTGCTGATCCAGGACCGCGAGATTTTTTCGAAAGAGCTACCATGCCCCTGGCATATAGGCAACTGATCACGGGTGGGTTTTAGTCAGTAAAAGTCTGACACGCCCCCCTGCTCCGCCCAGAGCGGGAGACGTCATTTGATGATATCCTACCCAAAAAAGGCACCTGCTGATGATAATAAGCGAACGCAGATTTTGATTTCACACATTTGAAATCCGCGACTTAGCTTTTTTCACCCGCTCAAGACGTTCGAAATGTGGGCTTAGAATTGCTCCACTCCGCTTGTCGGTATTATTGAGACCTCACCCTGCTATACCAGCAGCTTTCTACTCTGCAAGTACACATGCGTCGGAAACGTATTAATGCATTTCCGTGGTCTGCCTCTATTAATTGCACTCAATAGGCTTTTGGAAGCTGTGATTATTTGCCAGACACTTCATCTTTAATGGGATTCTGTTGAATGATGGTGCGATGGGATGTTTGCACAGATGTCATGGGATATGTTGCAGATCGATAAGGTGTGATTGGTGTAACAGCTAAGAGTTTGTTGATTTTCGCTACCCAGTATAATTATATTGATTTTAGGAGTAACTACAGGAAAAGGACAAGGCGTTTGATCATTGTAATATATTTGTACAGCACCTAAGATAATCGCATTTAACAATCAGAATAGCTTAATACTGTTTTGGCGTTAGGTACATATAACTAACTCACTCCACAGAAATGGGCAATTAAAACCACAGAAAGAATGTGATCTGACGAGTTCAGCTGTTAAAAAAAATGTTTTTTGTGCCGCAAGTTATTATTTCCTTGTATAATTAGAGAGTCAGAGACCCTTATTGCTTAAGGACAACTCAAGTATCTATCTTATACATAAGTAAAGTGTTGTCATCATTTCCAAGTGTCAAGATTTGAAGAGTTTTTATCTACCCTCTATCAAAGACCACCGCTCTAAAAATTTTCAATTTGAAACCGTTTACCACTTGAAAAAAAAAAGTAATTTTTGGTTCTAATCTCGTATAACAAACAGACGGAATGAATCTGGCGGTCGATCCTCCACTCTCTTCCCTCTGGAGAGTCTCCGAGGACAAGGAAACGTATTCAGAGTGCCGTTGGTTGGCGCGATGTGTGCCCCACTGGAGATATCGAGGGTTAGGTTTGGGCACACAATGAGATCTGGACGTTAGGAAGAGTTTCTAGGGCTATGGTTTCTTAAAGGAACATTTCGTCTGAAGAACAGTGGTCTAGTTAAAACTTAATACTCAATACTTTTATTGCATTTCACATGTATTCTTAGGTGGTAAACTTATAATTTGATCATATGGACCCTGTTGCGCACAGCAAAATAAGTGAATTAGCATTTGTTAATTATGTAGCATTACTTGGTTTTGGAGCGATCGTTGTTCTGTTATGTTTTTTTTTATAGGGTTACGTAGACCAGCAGAAAAGTTTAAGAGGGACATAATATCACTTATGTAGTTACTGAAAAGCTATAATCTCCGATCCTTATTTCGATCTTCACTAGCTTTCTAGTATTTTAATCTTATCTGGATTCCATTACTAAACTATTTCTGCGAAATTTGGATTTTCAAGATTAATACGTTTATGACCTGCTTTTATTTAGATGCGATATTGACGAGACAAATCAATGAAAAAAACTGAGATACTTTCATAATTCGTTAGTCTAGCTTCGTTTGTTGATCTAGCTTTCGTAAATATTCGCTGCCTACCTGTGAAGCGATGGGAAGCTTCAAAAATCTTCGTCTACTGCCCGTACCTTACCACTTCTAAGTCGCAGCTTTTAACTGTGAAAACAGGGCGCCCGCTAAGAAATGCGATACTTATGCTTTTTACACTCCACGGGTTATTTTCTTGTGTTTGTCCGTGGCGTAATGTGTTGTAAGTGTAATGGAGGTATAGAGGCATCGATGTGTGTGTTGTACGATCGAGAGGGTGAGAGGGTAAATTGTTTCTTTTTTTTAAGAACATGGACACAAAAGAGGTTTTGTGCTTGTGGTTTTTTCCTTTTTAATGGCGAAGGGAATTTGTAGTGAAGTGTCCTTAATGGTTGTTTAGTGGAATTTTTCCCGTGTTCGACCAAATTATTTAGGCCAAAGAGGCAAAGATGTCCAGGTCTTTGGTCTAATTAATTTCACGTAATTCATAAGTTAGGAAGATAGCAAATTAAAAGTGTAACAACGATGAAGGAAACGATCGTCAGGAAACCGGCATGTCCTGGAACCAAAATTTTAAAACCTACCAACCCGCACTGGGCACGCGTGGTTGATTATGGCCCACTCTCTCTCACAAAGAGAAGGCCTGTGTCTTAACAGTGGGAACGATATAGCCTGACTGATTATGGTAATGGAGACGATGAAAATTGTGGAAATATTTGTTAGTTCTTTTGTAATGTTTGCCTTCACTTCCTGGCAAGTGTGCCTGTTCTAACTCTATTTTTTGTTTCCAGGTGTATACTACACGATGGCGGTGGTGGGCCCAGCGATGGGCTACGTGATCGGAGGACAGATGCTCACCATTTACACTGACTTCATCAGTGTAGACTCAGAAACGTGAGTACCCAATAATTTATAATCTTATATTAATTCGTTTGGGCAAATTAGTAGTTAAAATTAATAGCAATTAAGTACCTACCTACCGATAGGACTTAAATGTACTTACGCAACTTTTAGAAAGCTGTCATTTGTTGTGCAATACCTATCGTACATAAATATCTTTTTCGTACCACTTGCTCAAAAAAGTGACATTCTATGCCACAAAAAGCTAAAATAACAATAGTAATTTTTAATCTGTTAAAAACAGGGAAAGAAAATTGTACCGAATTTCATTCATCCTCTAGGGGGAGAATGTGATTTAAATTTGGAATACTTACCGAAATTTATATTGAACTACATCTGTGTTTACACCATTGAGTTTGTATATAAAGCATTATACATCTTTTTGAAAAAAGAATATGCATTTATTATGCAGTTATGATCTATAGTTATAATAAAACTGTAGAGAGGTCAATTCTGTACATTGAAAATATATTCAAAATTAATATTGGAGGATGAATGGTGATCAATATTGATGCCAAAAATGCAATCAGTAAATTTTTTGTCTGTCGGTCTGTCTGTCCGTCTGTCTGTATGTGCACGCATGGGTCAAAAACTACTGAAGGGATTTTAACCAAACTTAGTACGATTGTAGTCCATACTCCTGGGCAGGTTATAGGCTATATAACATAACGCTAAGACACATAGGAGCCGAGCAGTGACGATAAATTTGAAGCAAGTCGGATGAAAATGCGCTTTCGAGCTAAAATAAATAACCTGGATTAACACATAGGCTACTTTTTATCCCGGTAGTACGTTCACGCGGGATATTTTCCGACCTCCACGCGGGCGAAGCCGCTGGCAAAAGCTAAATTAAATAAAATAATACGAAAACCGACGAGGCCGTATGAGCTTGATGCCTTGATGTTTTCTTCAAATACAATACGTTAAGTTTATTTTACTTTTAATTGTCATTATTTTTAATAAATGCTTATCTCATATTATTATTATGTTAATTTTTTCGCAAATGGTACGAAAAGTAGAGTATTTTCCTCGGTGATAAAGCTGTCTTAGTCTTGGGTGAACTTAAATCCCTCGCTACACTCAGGAATCGTCTTAAAACCCTCGCTACGCTCGGGAGTAAACCTCGAGTCCTTCGTTACGCTCCACAGTGTTTTATGAAGACGGTTTTTCGGACATTGCTTTTTTATATATAAAACTGATAGTTTAAGTTATTTCAATGCAATATTTTGTATCCCCATTTCACTAGTTTGTACAGTTCATTAACGCTCGCATAAAACAACCCATTGTGGATGTCCGGATTCACACATGCAAATCACCTTTCGCGCAACAGTGCTCCTGTACAATTCTAAGTAAATCTAAGACGGTCAGATACTTTGGGGTTATCTTAGACGAAAAAATATCCTGGCAACCACATATCAAGATGGTTTCGTCACGAGTCAGGAAACTTACATGGGTGTTTAAAAACCTAAGACAAGTGGCTGACAGCGATCTCCTTCGTGTAGTTTATTTTGCATTGACACAATCGATTATTGGTTACTGTATTGGGGCTTGGGGAGGTGCATGTAAAACGCATCTCTTACGCCTGGAAAGAGCGCAACGGTCCCTGTTAAAAACGATGTCATTCAAACCATACAGATTTCCCACGAAGATATTATACGAGTTGTGCCGGGTATTCACAGTAAGACAACTTTTTATTTACCAGATAATTACAATAAAACACGTATCCACCCCATACGATCCAGGTATACTTCGAAATAAGCGAACAACTCCCAACGTAATTCAATCCGTCAAATGTCGAACGGCTTTTGCAAGACGACAAAACGCTTTTCTTTCTGTATATTTATACAATAAAATTAATAGAATAATCAATTTTTATCCCCTAACACTACGCGAATGTAAACTTAAAGTTAAGAACTGGCTCTTTACTCTTGGGTATGAGGATGTAGAGAAAATAATCAATAATTAATCTCATTTTTAAAAATCACTTACATAGAACACATACATACACATACATATATTCCCACTTACACACACAAATACACACAGCACGATATAATAATGTTAGTATAATTTTATTTTTAGCTTTTTCGTTTTTGTTATATTTTATTTTATATCATTTTTTACGTTTTTAAAATTGTATTTTGTTGCACTTAAGTTTGTGTTTTCCTATGTTGACATTTGGGTCTAAGACAAATAAAATGGAAGAGGGCGCTGACTCCTGACATACAGGTACACCTAGTTCAGGAGTCAGAGGCTTCAAAAATTTATGTAAACAATTATGTCAATAAAGAATTACGAATTACGATTACTAGTATGTCTAGTTTTTGAGATAGAATTTTTTGAAAATCGTCTTTTTTTCAATCGGGTATTTAGAAAAAAATCATAACGCTGAAACTAAATATGATACATAATTGAGGGGTGTAATTTCAAAACCCTCTAAATCATCCTGAAGAAATTTTTCACATGAAGATTATTTTGAATATGTTTATTTATTTATTTATTTATTTATTTATTTCATATAACAATTCGCATTGTGTTTGAATTTTGTAGTACATTAATTAATATTTTACAGCTAAACTTAATGCAAATGACAATATTTGATATTAATTTGTTTGTCATGTCATGGCAATCCTAAAAAACGTAGAAAATCTAAAATATCTATGTGCATTTTCAATCAAATTAAAGATTAAAATTTATGATAGAGGAGTTTGCAAGCAACTTGCCATTTTAGCAGATTTTGAAAATCAGCTGTCATACCATAGAGGGGTTTGCATCTAACCCTAAACTGCTTGGTGGATGACGTTATGCAATAAAGTCGAAGACTTTATTGCAAAACTTTGTAATTGAATCTATTTAGCTAAGGTATAAAATCACAAAACAAATTACAAAATGTTTAAGTATTAAAGTGCTTTTAATGAAAAAAAAAAAAAAATTAATATGTCCATCTGTACATATTTAACTTTGTTTTTTTTAGTAAAATATTGTCACGATTTTAATCATCAATGTTGTTGAATAAGAAAACTTGATAGCGACCTCTAAATATAATTTATAAAAATACAGGAACCTATTCTATGTACTCGAAATACCTTGAAATTACACTCACTACATGTTGCACAAAACTTTTCATTGAACTTTTTATGAAGTTTTAGGGAATATTTTATTCACCTTTTTCGGCGCTCCTGTTCTCGTTTCCAAGATTGTGGATTACGTGGACGTTTCCGAGCATACTTAGGATCACATTTTTTTACGAACTGCGCAAAATCTTCCATTATTTCTTGTGAATTTCAATTAAAATCCGCGAGCAACTATCAATAACATAACTAAAATCGCCATACTGTTGTAAAGGTCACGTGACACAAATGCGGCGCTGTCATTGGTCTATTTTATTTTAGTGGATTTTGATGGTAACATAGGAAATTTTAGCGGAATATGCAACTAACATTACTTTTAAGACTGATTTTTACCATGTATTTAAGTGGGTTATGAAAGTTAAAATATAGACATATTGAAGGTAAAATTTAACTCTTTATTTTGGTGCAAAAATATGTAAATGTGTATGAAGTCATTTTAGGGGGTTTTGAAATTACACCCCTCAATTGTGACCTTAGAAACATCGACGGCGTTTTTTATGTTGCGTATTTTAGAGTACAAATAAACCTCAGAACTTCGTTAGATTCAGACTTATACTTACGAGGTTTTTCGTTTTTATTTTTTTTTCTCGGTAATTCCATCGTATTTGGAAAAGTTATTTATACTAAAATTATGCCCTTCATCTTCCCTACATACCACAAAAATAACACAGCCTAATTGCGTGGAATCTAGAAACCACACCATTTTTAAGTTCGATCCGTATTCTACGTCGTTAGGGTTGTCAAGCGATCATATTATATTAGTTCATATCCGGATCTGAAATTCTCTATATTTAAACCACAAAATCAGAAGAATCGCCAAACTTAACGGGCAGTGGGCAGGGCAGATTTACATTTTAATGCCATTTTTGATTTTCAGAACTACCTCCAATTACGTAATACTTGAATGGCCCCATAGAACAATTTAGGGGTTTTTAAAGATCGTATGGAGGAATCTTATTTCTTAGGTTAATAAACTTAAAACTTAACACAAATTCTTATCAAAATAAAGATTGTCATTGGTGCCGATTCTGTTGTAAACCGAACTAAACTATCTCTAAAATTCCTTACTTTTGGCTACGAAAATTGAACGCTATTCTACAAGAAAAAATATCTAAATTTAAAAAATATTTTGACACGACTAAAATCGAATTTGACAATCGCGACTCATCGTGGTATTTTTTTTTCTTTTGGCTTCGTGACATGGTACTTATGTGCGCTACGCAATGAATTTTTGAGAGACGAAGGAGCGCGCAAGGGGGCAGCCTGGACGTGTTTTATATGGAATTTTTCAGTTTTTATTTGAAAAAAAAAAAAAATATTACCCACGTGTTGAGATTTATATGTGCATGGCTTTCAAAGGGGGTCGAAAATTTCATTATTTTTGCGATAGGACACGCCATTTTCGAGACACAAGCAAAAGAAAAGGAAAACAAAAAATACAGTACTGTCTTTGCACGTGAAGGCGAAGCGTTAGTGTGAATTTTAGTTCATGATCACTAGTTGTATTCCACACCTTTTTAATCGTGATTAAAAATAGCCAGATTTAGTTAAAATAAATTATTATAGTCAAAATTTTTGGTGAAAACCGGCAAACTCAGAATAGCAAAATTGTCATTTTCACTAAACGAATAATTCAGTGCAGTCTTAGTGCTGTCAAACTAAAATATAGTTAAGTTGTGTCACTTTAGTCTATTTCAGAATAGGAAATCGTTATTGTAAAATTTAAGTGATTTTTAGTTTAGTTTAGAGAATTTAGTGACAACAGAATCGGCCCGTTATTCGTTTTTCAAAACTACCGTCAAAATACAGTTTTAAAGGGTGTTAAAGTTTTTATGAAAACATGTTGCGAACGAAGTTGCTGGCTAAGTGCTGTGCTAGTTTCAGTATAAATAATTTATCCCAATATTACGGAATTATCGAGAACAAAATAAATAAAAATTCAAAACCTTTTATAAGTCTGGATATAACAAAGTTCCTAGGTTTAATAGTCGAAATTTTAATAACCAATACGTCCCATTAAATAAAAATTGAGTCATCAAAATTCAGATTCGAAAGTGACAACCCTAGCAAAAACAGTTAATTTGGAATAACTTCTAGATTCCACGCAATTAGGATGTGTTATTTTTGTAGTATGTAGGGAAAATGAAGGGCATAATTTTAGTATAAATGAGTTTTCCAAATACGATGGAATTACCGAGAAAAAAAATAAAAGTGAAAAACGAAAAACCTCGTATAAGTCTGAATCTAACGAAGTTCCGAGATTTATTTGTACTTTAAAATATGCAGCATTAAAAACGCCGTCGATGTTTCTATGGTCACAATTGCGTATCATATTTAGTTTCAGAGATATGATTTTTTTTCTAAATACCCGGTTGAAAAAAAGACGATTTTCAAAAAAATTTACCTCAAAAACTAAACATACTAGTGAAATGGGGATACGAAATATTGCATTTAAATAACTTAAACTATCACTTTTTTATATAAAAAGCAATGTCTGAAAAATGGTCTTCATAAAACACTGTGCGCTCGCGATTTAAATCGTCACCCGCGACAGAAGACCAGCGAGTCTAAAAAGGCCACTTTGGCAGAATCATAATAGGATAATAAGAATCATATTATAAATCGAAAAATGGCATATGGTCACAAATTGACAACCCATAATGACAGTTCATTCTGAACTGAATTGAGTATGATTGTGCTAATATGTGTCATCATTTGACGTAAATTACAGGAATGGCTAATGAATTGCTGGGAATTCAGAATATGAATTGCTTAATGTGGCCTTTTTAGGCCCTCTGGGCCTCAAGTCTGCTATTTTTTATTAATTCGTCATTCCAATACAATCCAATTGTCATTTTGCTAAAAGTTCGTAATCTGCTAATTCATAATAGTGGATCATTGGTCGGTCAGTGGTCTCGTAATAGAATCGTGGTACAATGACATTGTCGTATTGCCATTATTATAAAACCCGTTAGTAGAAATGATTTTCTAAAAACTACTACTAAATTTGAACATTTAATTATGCCAGATTTCATTTATATATATATAGACAAATTATTTATTAGTGTTTTAAACAATCTGAAGTATAAGAAGTTCGTAAATAGCAAAAACATTGCATTTACATGTGTAACGCGGATAAATGTGAAAATAGACAACTCAATAATATTTTATCTGTTTAGCTGTCAAAGTCAAATGTGGGATTACTGCTTACTGACGTTAATCTGTTTTTATTTCTCGCGGCCGGTGTTTTGTGTGTTAATTATTTATTCAGTTTTCTCACCTTAATTTCTGCCGATACGCTATCGTTTCGACGCGGTCTGGCCATAAGAGGAATGAGTTCTTCAATTAACCCCTTTACTGAGTCCTATTCAAGGCGAAACGTTTTTATAAATTCCGGTTCGGAAATATCAATAAAGGGGTTTGTATTCATTCTCGTCAAGCGACGGGCTCGACGACGTCTTTTGCATTCTGCCCATCTTCTTTCTTTAGCATCCACTGCGTTGGCTAGCTCGAGAATATTTGCTCGTAGTGCATATATCGTACATTTCTCCGTTCAATATTCCACAAACTCAATAGCTAGCAAACACTTTTTGACAACCGAGCTATTACAATACAAGCAATGACTGCACAATGACGGTCCAATGGTAGGTCACTGATCAAAGGAACTGTCAAAATTTGAGCAGATTACCGCATAAGTCAGTCATTCATTTGTCATTATGTACGAGATTACCATTCTAAGCCATTTCTTTCAATGGAGTGTCAGTGGTTGACCATTGGAAAGTCATAATGACGCCATTATATTAGTAGATTACTAAACTTGTCAAAATCAACAATTATGAAATCAATGATAGACCATTCTGACACTATTGTAATAGCAGACTTGAGGCCCAGAGGGGTAATTGCGGAACTTTTTATCGGTAGGAATTGGTTTAATATTCATAGTTAAACAACATTCATTGCGTTATTTACGTTGCTGAGCCACAATTTATTCGAACAAATGACGCAATGGTTTAGAAATAATCTTCAATCCCATTCAGATTCTGATAAATTGTGCGTTTTGCAATTAGGGTGCTGCTTAATCCCCTTGGTTAATAATCTACTATTGTTTCGTTTTGTCTATGACAATGACTATGACGGAAGGAAATAGATAAGTATTTACATAACACAAACTCATTTATACATAGGTATATATATGTAGGTACTTGTGGCGACACAGTACCTGTACCCATTACCTTACCACCGAACCTTACCATATACCTGCGAAGCAATTACCACATACCACCAAACCAATTACCTTACCACCAAACCAATTACCTCATACCTCTGAACCAGTTACCTTTACCACGTTTTTGACTTTCTCCAAGAAGAAACAGTGAAGCAAACCGTCTTGAAAAAGACGAGTACGTTTTGACCATCAAGAAACAAGATAAGCCGACGTGGCACGAGCGCTATCACAACGCCGCACACGCTCGGCGGTTCGCTTCGAAAGAAGCGGTTTGTTAATGCATGCAGAGCAAGCAGAAGCATCAGCATCTTCATTTCATGCGGATGGACACGTGGACACACGACGCTGAAGACACACGCGTTCCGCGGACCAGCAGGCAGTCTTCCATCTTGACTCGACGACGGCACCCGGTGAAAACTGTGAAAAGGATCGCGCCCTGCTCGCACGTCCTATTTATGCCTTTCCGGCGAATAGTTCCGAGAGCTACTTACACAACGCTCGCGCGCAGGCGCGCGACACACATCGCTATTGGTCGATGATTGTAAATAATAACAGATTGTACCTAAATTATCATTACAAAAATGTATACAACATTAATTTTTGTTTATGCGAAACCCGAAACACGGGTCTAGTATTTTTATGTAAAGAATCTATGAAAAAAATTTCAAAACTGTATCATTAAGAACGCGGCGCCTAAACTCGCTAACCACGAGTCGACGCTAAGGCAAAATTCGGTCGGAATATTGCTATCTCTGTTTGACAATAGAAGGCCAACGATGACGCGGTATGCAGCCGTGTGTGAGTGAGTAGTTGTACCTATCCTTTATTCATAACGACTCGACGCATTTTTATTTACTAGTAATTAGGTATGTTCGTTATTTGCTTTATTTTTGTTGACTACTCTGGGGAATCGTTAGTAAATGTACAGACTAGTAATGCGTTTTGTGGAAATTTCTTTAAAATGTCGGTATCTCAAATTATTACAATATTTCGAGATCTAGGCCTTTTGTACCTACAGTCTTACATACCTTTCCTAACTTGGTACTTGTAAACCAATGTATAATTATGTTGTTTGTGGTCTTCTATAAATTGATACATGAACGTTGTGAGTCCAACTCATATTTATGTAAGTAAGTATTCTTTTTACTAATTTTAAAAATTGTTATCACTACATATTATAAAACAATGTCCCCGCCGCGTCTGCCTACTTCCGAAGAACTCAAAAAATGTACAACGGATTTTCATGCGGTTTTCACCAATAGATAGAGTGATTTATGAGGAAGGTTTATGATGCATTTTCTAACCTCCATGCGGGCGAAGTCGCCGGCAAAAGCTACCTACTTACAAATAATGAATACAAGTCACTAAAAGTGTTACGCAAAATATTAGTAACAGACAAATATTCCAATAATTTATACATATTTACGTGATGTGCAGATATAAAAGAGGATAAATAAAAAAACAAAGACTCTTAATTAACATTTATTGTATTTTTAATGTACACGTCACTCTCCTAAGCTAAGCTAGGTTTAGAATCAGCACTTTTCGAACGTGAAAATTACATAAAATAGTCCTACAAACTGCCCGCCCGTCACCAATTTCTAGTGCTTTATCTGAGAAGCAGTGCAACAAACTCCCCAGAAGCACCTGCTTTCTGTTTAGTATCATAAACTTGATTCTATACAATAGTAGGTAGGCAAAGTAATTACGAGGCACAGAATATTACAATACATTATTTACCATATCTACATAAGCAGTGGTGGCCCAGTGGTAATGGCCCCGACTTACGAGTTATAGGTAGCGGGTTCGAACCCAGGGACGCGCTTTACTTTGTATAAATAATTTCATCAACATTGCTCTCGCACCGGTAAAGAAAAACATCGTGAGGAAACCGGCATGTCTTAGAATTAAAAAATCGAAAACATCAGACATCTGAACCAATCCGCACTGGGCCCGCGTGGTAGATTACGGCCCATTCCCTCTCAGAAAGGAGGCTTGGATCCCAGCAGTGGGAACTTTATAGACTGATTATGTATTTGCCATATGTCAGCTAGCTATGCCATATACCAACAAATAAATAAAAACTGGTGAAGGATAGTAGAAGTAGGTTTAAATAGTGTGTGTAACAAAATAAATGAACATTACCATAATAAATTGTTCAGAATCGTTTACAGAATCGATTTCTGTTATTTTCTATACTGGCAATTATTTATCCCAGAAATTAAAACTACGTTAATTATGGCGTTCCCACGGACGTAATAAGATCGCATTTTCAACTGTCGGTGTTGAACCGAGCATTGAGGATACAACACAGTGCAGCGCGGGTGAGTCTCAGCACGTCAAAGCACAGGTGGATTTTCAGCTCTTGGCGCTGAGCAGTATCTTGAAGACCCAGTGCACGAAAATAACCAACCGCGATTTCATTACGTCCATGGGGACGTGTGTTAAGTCACAACATATAATAATAATATAATATAATAATATTCCACAACTATCACACAACGCCATCTAGTCCCAAGCTAAGCAGAGCTTGTGTTATGGGTACTAGACAACTGATAAACATACTTATATATTTCTAAATACATACATATTATAGATAAATTACACCCAGACACAGAACAAATGATCGTGCTCATCACACAAACATTTGTCCTGGGTGGGAATCGAACCCACGACCTCCGGCATAGCAGTCAGGGTCACTAACCACTAGACCAACAGGTGGCAATTAACGTATTACATTAACGTAGTCATAACATAATTAACCTATACCTAGATAGGTAGGTAAATACTAACTTATACAAAATATACTTAGTTAGGTACTTACTACTATTAAACTCGAACCACGAAAAAAAAATATCTTTATTTCATTGGGCTGAGTTTAAAAATATGTAAGTAAACAATTAGTAGCCAAGAAAATATTAGACAGGTAACTTATTATAATATATCATTGGCTAATAGGTACTTACTGTGAGACACATCCCAACGTTCGGAGCAAACCGAATCGTAAATAATAAATCCAGGTCCGTATACAAAGCAAAGTTCCTGCCAGGGTCGCTAGATTCGTTCGAAAGAGTTACCGTGGCCCTGGCATATGGGCAACTGATGGAATATGGGTGGGTTTTAGTCAGTAAAAGTCTGACACGCCCTCCCGCTCCGCCCAGAACGGGAGAAGTCATTTGATGATTTCCCATCCAACAAAAAAAAAAGAATCGTCAGAATGCTCTACATTCTGATCAGTCATTCAGTCTCTGTACTCGATACCAAATCAGAAGAAAAATCAAAATCCATGTTCCATAGCATAGGTCAATAATAATGTCAGAAATATCACAATACAATTGAATAAACAAATTAAAGTACGGCCAAAATGCATGTTGCGCTAGTGTGAATACATGTCCGAGCGGTACCTACACAACACACTACTGCCAGCCGTACGACCGTGCACACATTGATATTTTTGTGAGACGCGATAGCACTACTCGCTAGTGAAAATTTATGATAATTTGGCTGTGTTCCGTAATACCAAAAATGATGAATGAAAACTTAATGATTTTTAAATTGGTTTTCTTTATTTTGTATCTTGATAATATAAGCTGTGTTATGGATAAAACATTATTACAGGTTTTGTTGTTTTTAATGGAGAAAAAACAAAAAGAAAACATGTCATTCACGTTGTAAAAATGTGCGAAATGCAATTCGCTCAAACTGCATTTTAGCTCAGTTTTTTTTAAAAAAAACGTCACCATAACCTAGATAAATACTGTCTAAAGCCGAATATCATCTTAAAATGGTGGAAATATGCTCAAATTGCAAATGATTTTGGTATTACGTTTGTATGGACAGATTGACCGTCGCCGGGCCCTTAATAATCACAAAGTTATAAGCTTGATAAGTTACCTGGTTGTCCACGCAAAAACATATGCAGATCACCACAAACAGCTAGTGTACGTACCACCTCCGTGTAATGGACGTTTGAATACGAGAAAGACATGATAATTTTAAAATCGAAACAAGGCCCGCGACTTGGAAGCATAATTAAATATTTTTGGTACAAAATATAACATGGTGTAAAAATTATTGGAATCGATTCAGTTACTGATTCTGAACAAACTATATTCAGGTTTCGCATATACTAAAAATAATCTTGTATAAGCAGAGCGTTTTTGTATAATAAAATCATTGATAAGTATTCACTCTTTCATTGGGATCAGTTGGAGTTGTTTTATTCACGACAATTAGAGTGCCTTTCGCTATTCCTCAACTCTATTAGACAACACAACGTCTAAATTGGTGACCCCGAGAACCCGAAGCAGAACACATACTTATATTTGTTTCTATTCTGTTACCCTACAAATGCACCAATCCACGATTCCATGATATTTTGTTTTGCTAAACAACGACAATAACCTCAACTGTGAGTTTCCCGCGCTTTCCACGCCCGCACGCCGCGGCGCCGCGTCTTGTTCACATTTTTTTAATATTTCATCTCGGCACCGACACGGCTTCATTCAGCCAACTTGCCCTCTCGCTTTCATCTCATTGTGAACCACGTAGGTACGCTGCTCAAGCAACTTTTCAGCCAAATTAATTCCACCATTTTATATTTTCATGGCTTCTGAAACGAAATATGATTTTCCGCGGGACGACTTTTGAACGACCTCCTTGCCATGGCTTTGCTTTTTAATATATGTGTTCTCTCGTTTACTGATTAAAATATAACCGAAGGGAATCCTTAGATGTTATTACTTGATTATTTTGATTACGCCCATAAGAAGTATAGAATTTTCGTTATTGAAAGCAAGATTATAAAGGTAGGTAGTACTTAGGTAACGGGCGAAAATATTTTCAGCCAAGTGCGTTTAATATTGCTTTATACTTACCTATGTTGCCATGGGCGGCCAGAGCAGAATCTAGGCTTCAAAATAAAATATAGGTGTAAAACATTCTGAACTCTAAAACAATACTCCTAATAGAATATATTCATACAATTTTCGACCTCGCTTTGTTCGCTTTTGCATTCTGGAGTCTCTCATTTCTAAAGCTATTGCGCATTAGACAAAAAATTAAAAATTTAAAAAACACCGCTTTGGAGGACCACTCCAAACCTAACAATTTAATTACAAATAGCCTATACCTAGCCTATGCCTTTAGACTATTACCTAACTAAGCAGTCAACACGTGTGTGAAGTTAGCATCTCATAAAAAAACACCGGATATAGTGGCATCCCACATAGTTCCACAGTTCTTGATAAGTTTTAACAATAGTTCTGTCGATTTGACTATCCAAAACGCATTTAGAAAAAATGAGATGCTAACTTCGCACAACATATATCACAGCATCTCATTGAATTTCTCAATATTAACCATTTTTGAGTTGAAATCAAAGGAGTTCTGCATCCTAAACGTATTCTGTTGATAGTTCTATGGGTTGACTCCAATTTAAATAACTAAAAAATAATTATTATGTATTGTTTCTCAATGCTATTAACGAAATATCCGTACAGAAGTGAGATGCTGAGGTAAAACTGGGAGTTCTGGTTCGAATGAAGATTTCTATCGAGTAGTCGAGGTCTTTTAAACAAGAACCGAAAGAGTTCTGTTGTTTTGAACATTCACAATAAGTATATAACATTGTTATAAACAAAACATCCATATAAGAGTGAGATGCTGGGGTATAACTGGGAGTTTTGGTTCGAATGAAGATTTCTATCGAGTAGTCAGGGTCTTTCATTCAATTTCCAAAAGAGTTTTGTTGTTTTGAACATTTACAATAGTTATATAACATTGTTATAACCAAAACATCCACATAGGAATGAGATGCTGAGGTATAACTGGGAGTTCTGGTTCGAATGAAGATTTCTATCGAGAAGTCGAGGTCTTTCAAACAAGAACTGAAAGAGTTCTGTTGTTTTGAACATTTACAATAGGTGTATAACATTGTTATAAATAAAACAACCATATTGGAGTGAGATGCTATAACTGGGAGTTCTGGTTTGAATGAAGATTTCTATCGAGTAGTCGGGGTCTTTCATTCAATTACCAAAAGAGTTCTGTTGTTTTGAACATTCACAATAGTTATATAACATTGTTATAACCAAAACATTTACATAGGAATGAGATGCTGAGGTATAACTGGGAGTTCTGGTTCGAATGAAGATTTCTATCAAGAAGTCGAGGTCTTTCAAACAAGAACTGAAAGAGTTCTGTTGTTTTGAACATTCACAATAGGTGTATAACATTGTTATAAATAAAACATCCATATAAGATTGAGATGCTGAACTATAACTGGGAGTTCTGGTTTGAATGAAGATTTCTATCGAGTAATCAAAGTCTTTCACTCAATAACCGAGATTTCTGTTGTTTAGAACATTCACAATAGGTATATAGTATTGTAATAATCAAAACATCCGTAAAGGAGTGAGATGCTGAGGTATAACTGGGAGTTCTGGTTTGAATAAAGATTTTTATCGAGTAGTCAAGGTCTTTCATTGAATTACCAAAAGAGTTCTGTTGTTTTGAACATTCGCAATAGGTATATAACATTGTTATAATCAAAACATCCATATAGGAGTGAGATGCTGAGCTATAACTGGGAGTTCTGGTTTGAATGAAGATTTCTATCGAGTAGTCAAGGTCTTTCATTGAATTACCGAAAGAGTTCTCTTGTTCTGAACATTCACAATAAGCATATAACATTGTTATAAACAAAACATTCATATATGAGTGAGATGCTGAGGTTTAGCTAGGAGTTCTGGTTCGAATGAAGATTTCTATCGAGTAGTTGAAGTCTTGCACTCAATTATCGAAAGAGTTCTTTTGTTTTGAATATTCACAATAGGTATATAACATTGTTATAAATAAAACATCCATACATTGCGAATGCTCAAACCAACAGAACTCTCGGTTATTGAGTTTAAGACCTCGACTAATCGATAGAAATCTTCATTCGAACCAGAACTCCCAGTTTTACCTCAGCATCTAACTCGTAAATGGATGTTTTGATTATAACAATGTTAAATACCTATTGCGAATGTTCAAAACAACAGAACTCTCGGTTATTCAGTGAAAGATCTCGACTAATCGATAGAAATCGTCATTCAAACCAGAACTCCCAATTATACCTCAGCATGTCAATCCTATATGGATGTTTTTAATAAAACAATGTTAAATACCTATTTTGAATGTTCAAAACAACAGAACTCTTTCGGTAATTGAATGGAAGACCTCGACTACTCGATAAAAATCTTGATTCGAACCAGAACTCTCAGTTATACCTAAGCATTTCACTCGTAAATGGATGTTTTGATTTTAACAATGTTATGTACCTTTTTTGTGTGTTGAAAACAACAGAACTCTTTTGGTAATTGAATGTAAGACCTTGACTACACGATAGAAAACTTCATTCAAACCAGAACTCCCAGACATAACTCAGCATCTAATTCCTATACGGAGGTTTTGGTTATAAAAATGTTATATACCTTTTGTGAATGTTCAAAACAACAGAACTCTTTTGGTTATTGAGTGAAAGACCTCGACTATTTGATAGATATATTCATTCGAACCAGAACTCCCAGTTATATCTTAGCATCTCACTCCTATACGGATGATTTGATTACAACAATATTATATACCTATTGTTAATGTTTAAAACAACAGAACTCTTTCGGTTCTTGTTTGAAACACCTCGACTACTCGATAAAAATCTTCATTCGAACCAAAACTCCCAGTTATACCTCAGCATCTCACTCTTATATGGATGTTTTGTTTATAACGATGTTACATACTTATTGATAATGTTGAAAACAACAGAACTCTCTTGGTAATTGAGTAAAGACCTCGTCCACTCAACAGAAACCTTCATTGGAACCAGAACTCCCAGTTATACCTCAGTATCTCACTTCTATATGAATGTTTTTGTTATAACAATGTTATATACCTATAGTGAATGTTCAAAACAACAGAACTCTTTCGGTTCTTGTTTGAAAGACCCCGACTATTCGATAGAAATCTTCATTCGAACCAGAACTCCCAGTCATACCTCAGCATCTCACTCTTATATGGATGTTTTGTTTATAACAATGTTATATACTTATTGTGAATATCGAAAACAACAGAACTCTTTTGGTTATTGAATGAAAGACCTCGACTTCTCGATAGAAATCTTCATTCGATCCAGAACTCCCAGTCATACCTCAGCATCTCACTCTTATATGGATGTTTTGTTTATAACAATGTTATATACTTATTGTGAATGTTCAAAACAACAGAACTCTTTTGGTTATTGAGTGAAAGACCTCGAGTATTCGATAGAAATCTTCATTCAAACCAGAACTCCCAGTTGTACCTCAGCATCTCACTCTTATATGGATGTTTTGTTTATAACAATGTTATAAACTTATTGTGAATGTTCAAACAACAGAACTCTGTCGGTTCTTGTTTAAAACACCTCGACTACTCGATAGAAATCTTCATTCGAACCAAAACTCCCAGTTTTACCTTAGCATCTCACTTCTGTACGGATATTTCGTTAATAGCATTGACAAACAATACATAATAATTATTTTTTAGTTATTTAAATTGGAGTCAACCCATAGAACTATCAACAGAATACGTTTAGGATGCAGAACTCCTTTGCTTTCAACTCAAAAATGGTTAATATTGAGAAATTCAATGAGATGCTGTGATATGTTGTGCGAAGTTAGCATCTCATTTTTTCAAAATGCGTTTTGGATAGTCAAATCGACGGAACTATTGCCAAAACTTATCAAGAACTGTGGAACTATGTGGGATGCCACTATATCTGGTGTTTTTTTGTGAGATGCTAACAATTGAGATGCTAACTTCACACACGTGCAGTCAACGACGTCTGCGCTCGCGGAGCGGTCCCCCAACGCGACGCGATTTTTTTTTTTGAATTATTAATACATTCTTAGGTACTTTAAGATTGAGTTCTTTTTTATTATTTTTTACTTTTTAAAGGGAAATTAGTTTTTTTGTGTCGGGGGTTTTTAAAATTTTTAATTTAATTTTTATTTTATACTTTTTATAGGTACATACTTAATATAATGTAGAATCAAACGAAGCTAAGAACACTCGATTAATTCATCAATATTCTCTTTCAGTGCGCTTTCATTTGAGAGTCCAGTATAGTTGCTGACATTCGGTTACTCTTCCCGACTTTCCCCCCCACAACTTTTAAACGGCTCAACCGATTTTCATCAAACATGTCTAAGAACATTCGCAGATTAAGTCACCTTAAATACATATATTTTTTTATTGAAATCGCTTCCTCCTTTCGGGAGCTATGATGCCACAGGCAGACAGACACACAGACAGACACGTCAAACTTATAACACCCCTCTTTTTGCGTCGGGGGTTAAAAAGTTTCGAGCTCCTATTTTCGAAAATATAATCGGTTTTTTATCGAGCTTATTTCGCTCGTTCTTGCATCTTTCTCTATCCTACCTAAGTCAAGTAAGCTTCTTTATATGAATCGACACCGTCCTCTTTCTGTATGCATGTACAAAACAATACCTATCCCATTCGAGCCCAGACGGGAACACTTTAGAGCTCGCTATGTTCGTTCTTGTATTGTATCCTACATTCTCTTAACTGTTAAGGTTTTCTGCATAATTCAAAGTTACTCATTGTTCGAAGGGACTAACGAAGTAATGAAAACCAAACATATCCGAGGTGGAGCGCAAAAATGATCAAGCTTGCTTCGGGAAGCTGAAGATGCATATAAACTTGCCGGCGCCTATGTATGTTGCTCTCTTGTTTTGGGCTATTGAACATGAACTCAGTGATGTAAATCTAACGAGCACCCAATCGTATTATTCGAGGTAACATACCTAGGACCCGTGTGGTGGCGGATGTAAAGAATAGCAGTGTGTAAAGAGTGGCATGGGTGTCGTAAAAGGCGACTAAAGGACTTACTAGAGAATGGGAGCAGCGTTCTCAATGCATTTTACTACCATACTGCGATCGCCAACCCGCCTGCTAAGCGTGACGAACATGGACTATGACAAACCCCTCCAAATTGGGGGAGGCTTATGTCCAGCAGTGGACGAATTTCGACTGAAATGATGATGATGACCTAGGTACCTTAGTTAGGTAATTTTGCTACCTTAGGAAGGTGTTAAATCTAGCAAAAATAAAAACATTTTCTTTTTCACTCAGCTCTTTTAAACTTATGACTACTTATAAATAGCACATTGAAGTACGCAGAGAACGGTATATTAAAATTATAATTCAATCAAAATGCTGGCAGTAAGAGCGGTTCTATTATTCTAATTCATTTTA
Organism: Aporophyla lueneburgensis; assembly: GCA_932294355.1. NCBI lineage: Eukaryota > Metazoa > Arthropoda > Insecta > Lepidoptera > Noctuidae > Aporophyla > Aporophyla lueneburgensis. Next base: position 32,241,186 of record OW028739.1, on the reverse strand, counting down.
AGAGAAGCATGCCCACTTGAAGCCACTCGTTGTGTGAGCACAGGGCCGGATTCCTGAGTGCAGAGTTGCTAGGGGTGCAACAACCGCAAGTACAGAGTTCCCTATAAGTTTATTAGCTTCCATAGATTACCAGAGCTACTTGTGTAAAACGCAGTGCCTGGATATATTTCTAGGATTTAAAATGATTGGACAATGCGCAATAATTACAACCGAAATTAAAATATTTAGGTTTTGCAACCAAATGCAACTGTGAAACTACTGAATAATAGTTAATTTGAAAACTTATGGTTAGACCTAGCCTATTCCTAAATCCAGCTCTGTCCACTCAAGCCTGCCGGTGCGAACCGCAGAGCAACGTTAGATTGTTGAGTAAACGTCAGATTTGCATAAGAAAACAATTGGGCATCGCTACCTAATAACGTACACTTCGCAACACGATATACCCCTCTGCTTACCCACCTAATAGCCCCTCGCGAAAATAACGCCTACAAAAGTTATTATAGCAATAACGGAGTTTACAGATCTGTTGCTCGTTTTTTGTCTAGGGACATATTCAAAAAAGGGTAACATGAGTTAAACGAGTATGAAAGCGATATTATGGAGTTTTATTTAACTTTTAATGCGATTCGAGGCAGGTTTTAAGCTGTTGAGTTATTTTATTTGTGTGCTTATGGGAATGAAAATTAGCTACGGCGTTTATGGGAGTTAATATGCCAGAAAATGGCTCCCGTAGGAACTTCATTTTCGCACAGTGAAATGACGGTATGTGGAGTTTAAAAAAACGAGAAGTAACTGACTTAAAGCCTTAAAAGGTACGAGTCGTTTAGTTAGTACCTCTATTTCGTTTGTGTTGTAGATTTAGGAATTTTAGGCCAAGCTACTTAAGCAAGCCAGTGTTTGCGTTGGTTGAGTAGAGGTATACATATGGGCGCGATGTTTACGCATCCTCTCTTGACCTCTGCTTGAGACAATGTTTGGGTACTGCACCTTACCTTCACACACCCTTAATTTTAATGCTCACAGTACATTCGACTAGTAGATTGGTTAGATATGAACTCATCTATCTTCCTACTGGGATCCATCCTGTATCCTAGAATTTTTATATCTCTCAGACTCCACTGGAAATTGAATCTCTTGGTTTTGTTAATAGCGATACCATACTTTAAATAAAATAAATTATGACCTCTAAGTTTGTTGCGTTGTTTTGGTCAGAAAGTAATGGATAGGAAATACACCGTCATCTAGTTTTTCGTAACCCTTTCCTCCTATGAGCTGCCATGTTAGTTTTTATATGATTTCACATAACGCTTCCAATGACACCTCATTTGTACCACAAGTTTTGGAGTTATGGGAAAATAGATGAACACACATAAATGCTGGTCAAAAACATAACCCTTGCTTCGCCGTAGTCGGGTAGAAATCGTAATCCTTTGACTTTGCCTTTGTCGGATGTCGGTCCCTCTCACTGAGACGCCCAGGTGTCCCAGCGGAGGGAACATTATAGGCTGTTGATGATGGGTAAAAATAACCAATTCTAACTTTATTCTATAACCAATTCTAACTTTATTCTATAACCAATTCTAACTTTATTCTATAACCAATTCTAACTTTATTCTATAACCAATTCTAACTTTATGCTATTGTCTGTCCAGGTTAGGTGTAACTCCAGTGAGTTCGGTGTGGATCGGCGCGTGGTGGATAGGGTTCATCCTGTCAGCTCTCCTGTGCCTCATCGTGGCAATACCGCTCATGGCTTTTCCACATGAGCTGCCTGGTAAGTCCTACTGCCCGTACTCTAGTCGTCCATTATTGGATTAAGTACTATAACCTCCAAAGCATGTTCAACATGTCCTGGGCAATCAGACAGAAATATCTGGTGTTGTGTTAAAAGGAATGATAAGATCAAAACAGAACTAAAATACCACTTTCAACCTGAAATCAATATTTTTTTAACGCAGAATGAAGACTGGTTCAATGTAGATTTAATTTTCTCTCTTCGAACAATAAGAGCCGAGGGAATAAGATAGTATGTTTATAGCCAACAATGGTAAACAGAGACATTAATTAAATTCAACACCATATTTCAGGTGCAGCCGAAATCCAAGCATCGAAAGTATCAGAAGCGCACGAGGGCGCAGCCTCCAAGTCTGCAGCCTTCAGCGCTTTGCACGAGCTGCCCCAAGCCGCGGCAGCCCTACTGCGGAACCCGACCTTCCTGTTTCTGAACTTGGCTGGAGCCAGTGAGGGCATGCTCATCTCCGGGTTCGCTGCGTTCTTGCCGAAACTCATTGAGAACCAGTTTGCTGTTAATGCTTCGGAAGCGGCTTTGCTTTTGGGTAAATGGTTTTTTTATCGTCCAGTATAAATGGCATTTCTTTTATTGTTTGACATGAAAAAATTACAGTGTGAGAAAAAGGATCGAACCCACGAAGAGCTTGGGAGAGTGGAAAAACAGAATTCATTTCTTCACTTTGATTTAAGTACTTGTCTAAAGTAAGTGATTCACACGAATATAATTATGAACCTTTTGTTATGTGATTAATCTTATCCATCCAGATATCTTATATATTTAAACGAGCAATTCTTGTATATAGGTATATATATAATCTGAATCTCGGAAACGGCTCCAACGATTTTCATAAAATTTAGTAGACAGAGGGTTTCGGGGGCGATAAATCGATCTAGCTAGGATTCATTTTTATATAATGTCGTGTTATTCGTGTTTTCAATGACCAACTTTATCGATAATCAACTTGAACATAAACTTATTATTTTAAACACAATTTACCAAAAAATACCGAGCAAAGCTCGGTCACCCAGATATTTGTACTTAATCTAACAAATGTGGCAAGAAGCGTTTCATGAGATTACTAGTACCTATGAACAGTTGTCTTATCATAATAAGGTTCATATGAGACGCCGACTGCCTTTGACTGTCAAATCAAAGAGCTGTCTATGAATCTAGCCCGAACATATCCGCTTCCAATGTGCTTTTCAGTCCAACAATGTTTCCTCGAGCACAAAAAGTCTGCTATTGATAAATTTATCAGCTCTACCACAATTTCATATTATAAAGATGCTCCACAGTCCCCAGAGCCAGAGTAAGTGATGAAGTAACCCGTCCCATGTTTCAGGAGTGATCACGGTGCCGGCGGGCGGCGGCGGCACGTTCCTGGGCGGCTGGCTGGTGAAGCGCTGGCAGCTGGCGTGCGCCGGCATCATCAAGCTGTGCGTGGGCGCCACGCTGGTGGCCGCCGCCTTCACCTTCAGCTTCGTGCTCACGTGTGACGACTACCCCTTCGCCGGCGTCACCACCATGTACAACAGTCCCGCGGTGCCGGGGTGAGTGGACAATTCATAGTTGGTTGTTTACGATATAAGTCTTTATTCTAATCAGCAGTTTCTCCGGTCAAGGGGAACATTTTGTGGGTGATATGCACAAACTCATTTGGTAATCCGAAACCGGGATTGTTTTTTGGGTACAAGGTTTCTGGTAAGTTGTTTTGAGAAGACAAAATCCGCATTAAAGACTATGTAATTTATCGCATTTTTGTCGATAACTGCAGAAAAATTGTCGATACGATATCTTATACACCTAAAAGATATTAATCTTCACTTTGGTTCTTAGTTTAACATCTCCTTTAGTACCTAAATATTGATGGATTGGCCCGGGGGTCGTGAAACAATATATAATTAGTGTCATTAATCAAGGTTTGGTATCTAAGTTCATCACATTATGCCTCAATGTCAATCATCATCATCTGGCTAGCTTTTTCCCAATTATGTTGGAGGGTGTATGCCGGCTTCCAGTATAACCGGATGCATCTGAGTACTAGTATTTTAAATGGAGCGACTGCCTATCTGACCTCCACAACCCGGTTACTACTGGGTAATACGGTACCCATTGGTAAGACTGGTTGTCAGTCTTTCGGTCTTCTGGCGAACCGTAACGACAGTCTAAGATCTACGAAAGACAGCCGGGACCAACGGCTTAACGTGCTTTCTGAGACATGGAAGGGTCTTGGTATTTAAAGATGGTCACCCATTAACGGACCAACCGCGGCAAGTATAGCTTAACCTGAACGATCGATCCGTGCGGCTGCTATTACGTAGCCACAACCCACTCTGTTCTCAATCTCATGCAAAGACCAAAATGAAGTCCTCAAAATCATCATTCCACTTTATCACCCTATTAACATCACTCTTCTCCTCCCAGCGCCGACCGGCTGACAGCGATGTGCAACATGGAGTGCTCGTGCGTGAGCGCGCCGTACTCGCCGGTGTGCGGCGCGGACGGCGCGGTGTACTACTCGGCGTGCCACGCCGGCTGCACGCGCCGCACGCTCGCCGGCGCCGCGCAGCTGTTCCACCAGTGCTCCTGCGTCAGCACCAGGGGGAACATCACGCTGCCCACTTATGCACTTGAAGGAGGTGAGGCTCAGTGTTATGTGTAACGTAAAGCGGAAAGGTGACCGCTAGATTTCTTCGAAAAAGTTGCCGTGGCCCTGGCATATAGGCAACTGAAGGAACACAAGTGGGTTTTAGTCAGGAAAAGTCTGACACGCCCTTTCGCTCCACCCAGAGCCATCATTTGATGATTTCTCACCCACAAAAAAAAGCGGAAAGGTGATGGTTAAATCAATTAAGCATGCTATGATTTATAGGTGTTGTCGATTTTTATTTTGTCTTCATGGTTACTGACAGGACGAGATACATCGATTTAGGCATGTCAGCTTTCCCTTTTTTGGAAGTCGTATGTAGAGGTAATGTTCAAATATGAATGCAATAGTTAACCGTGCCGAATTTGCAACTTCTTCAAATTCATTTATTCATTTTGTGACCATAGGGTAAAGTATACAGATGATATATGAAAAAAAAAATATTTGTCCATTCTATGTTTCGCCAGAATGCATACAAAAAAGCGTCACGTAGCCTTCTTCCAACATCTTCGTCCCTCGGCATTGAAGAATTTAAAACTCTAGTTCTTGCCAAATCTGACAGAATGTTAATAAATTCTTACCAACTATTCCGATATTTTGTTAAACCTATATCTTGTCTAGGAATCGCACTTATATTAAGGTGTTTATTTTTTCAGTATCAAACTCATCGATCTCATACGAAGCCATCAACAGTATCTGCACAACAGACTGTCCGTTCCTCTGGGTGTTCGTCTGTCTGTCATTCGGAGTGATGCTGTTCACGTTCCTGGCTACCATGCCTGCGCTGTCGGCTACCTTGAGGTATGTATAATTACAAGAGTATTTTAAGAAGTACATTCTAATGATGTGCTGAATTTTCTTCTTTAGTAACGCCACTCATACAGTTCAGAAAAGGTCGCATCAAATAAATACTGCATGTATACTCCAGAAAATATTGGTTAGTTATCAGGCCTACTAGAAGCTTACTAGAAGGATTTGATAACAAAGACCCAAAATGCTTGAAGACCATTCCATCACAGGGAGTTTGACGATGATTTGCCAATCTTGTGCCTGTATTAACCAACCCTCTAGATATTGCTCATCTTCTACCCTCTTGTTCTGATTCCATCGCTTTATCCTCAACAGATGTGTCCGCGAAGACCAACGCTCGTTCGCGCTCGGCATCCAGTGGATCAAGGTGCGCCTGCTGGGCACGATCCCAGCTCCGCTGCTGTTCGGGTTCCTCATCGACCTGTCCTGCTCGCTGTGGTCTACGTCATGCAACAAGACTGGCGCCTGTCTGCAGTATGATAACATTAATATGAGCAGGTAACGATGTCTTGCATTTGTATATGTTATGCCCAGAGATACCTATGGAAGATTTCTTCTTTCTCTTTCTTTAGTTCAGTATGGAATTTTCGATTTCTTGGCATTGGCTATCTAGAAGATATTAGCCAAAATACATGTTTTTCGGTCCATATTATTGTTTAATAGTGATATAATAACAGTCCTCCAAGATCTTTAAGATCATCCATTCTGGGTAAAAAAATCATTTGACTTTTAGAATCCCTAGGAATTTGTTTTTTGTCTGTTGCCCACCAAATAATCCTGTCATATTTTCTTCCAGGTACATGCTAGGAATCGCACTGGTCGGCAAGCTCTGTTCCCTTCTCTTCTTCTTCCTCGCATGGTGGTTCTACCGTCCACCGGGAAGCAAGAACGGAAACGCCATAGTTCCCTCAGTAGACCTCGTGGTATGCGCGGAGAAGACCAATGGCAACGTCACTAATGTCGCGAATGGGACAGTAGAACGAGGCAGTAATGGATACTGCAATGCTGCTTTAGAGTGTAGCGATCACCTGTAAGTTAGTTAACAAAGATTTTTTAAATAATTACTGGTTGCAGAATACTGTCATGACTAGCCTGATGTTTTTAGGAAAGTTCCTGGCTTACAATAACGGGTTTAGCAGTAAGGCCTGCTGCAAAATTGTAGAGGCTAATAATGAGGCCATAAGTTTGAGATGTAACTTTGGAGAGTCTCGAATTTTCGATGTATGCAAAATATTGATTGTCGACAACTATTGGGCATAACTGGCTGTAAAGACATTTTGAAATTGATGTTCGAAATTCGAACCATAGCTGACTAAAAATGCAGATTTCTAATTTTATATAATTTGTTGATTATAAATTATGATTTTAATTATGAGTTGTGTGGATAGTTTAGGTACATTATACCTACATATAATGAAATTATTGTTTACATTCCAAAATAATAATATAATAGTTCTGTTGTAAAATATCTGTGATGTAATAGTTTGTAGATAAATATAAGTAATCGCTGATTTAAGGTCCTCCTATACTAAGATCTTAAGGTGTGTGTAGATCTGTACACCTATTTAAGTATTAAATGGGATGCATATTGTTTTGCAAAAATATAAGTAGGAGACCTAAAAAGTATCGTGGAATTCATTTATTTTTTTAGTATTATCAACATTGAAAGTCAGTCAGTGACCTGCATCTCTTTTTTTTTAACCGATGGATGGGAAATCATCAAATGACTTCTCCCGCTCTGGGCGGAGCGGGAGGGCGTGTCAGACTTTTACTGACTAAAACCCACCCGTGTTCCTTCAGTTGCCCATGTGCCAGGGTCACGGTATCTTTTTCGAACAATCTCGCGACCCTGACAGGCATCGGTCCTAGCAGACCTTCCCTTCTACTTCTTTGTAAGAGGGGTAATGCAGAGTACTAACTGTATCTACCCACAAAAAGTTTCTGAAAAAGACCTATGTACATATGTAGGACTACTGGTTATTTTTGCAAAACCTACGTACCCCGGTGTAGTGTGTAGGTAGGTAGATATGTATAATTAAGTAGAGTACAATTCGGGAAGGCACAATTTTAAAAATATTTTTGTTTTTACTGTTTTGAATATCATCAAAATAACGGTTAAGGTAAACTTGTACATAGTTTCTAACTTATTCGTTGTTAATGCAAAATCAATAGTTGTTAAAATTGTATTTTGGTTGAAGACTGATTGTTTACTAGTAATAATTAAATTAAATATTAAGTGAATGTGTAACATAATTCTGTAGCGACAGTACTTTTAGTGAATTTAAGGATTGTGTGAGTACCGTTATTGGTATGAATACCAATCCAATCCAATCTTTACAATCCTTGAATTCTTCAAAGTTCGGTTAGATACCCTCTGGATGTTTTACTGGATTTGAATAAAAGCTGTAGGTAGTAACACCCGGGATATATAAATAAAAAACTGCATTTGGCCTAACTGGTTATTCCAGACTGTTCCGATTGATTTCGGATTTCAAATGGAACCCAGATGACCTTGAACCTACATGAAATGTAAAACTCCAAAAATGGATCAACTACCATAATAAAACTATGAATGCAATAGTTATTAGATTTTTTATAAAAATACAATTTGTAAAGTTTTTACAATTTTTTCTAATGTAATTTGTGTATCATATAATGTAGGTGATCAATTTTGAAATTGTACAATTTTACACGGATTGATTGAAATAAAAATAATAAAACAAAGTGTCTATAATTTTGGTCCTACCCGCCTCCCATCAATTCCTAAGTTAGCTAAGGGGTTTAAAATTATAGTTTTTGATCCCAAACCTGGATTTCATTATAGTTTCTTTTAATGGACCTCATAAGTTTTTATATTCGCCGCCCACTGGCTAATTTCGGTAAAGAAAATTAGACATAATCAAACCACACATAAAAAATACGAATTATATATATTCCAACATTAAAAAATGCTTATAACTTAACAAAATGCATCATAACATTTTTATATTTGTATTAAAAATTGTGTACTTATTATAATTACATAGAAACAGAGCTAGCTATCTCAGTGGTCTCAGAAAAACTTAACGCCTTGGCTATCGTCGAACTCCATCAGTTCACATCTACCTTTCTGTTCTAAATTCTTTAAAGCTTTCAGTAACACGCTCATGTCGAGCCCATGGAACTCTGAAACATAAGCAACATAATTATTACTTTAATTAATATGCTAGTACCTTTTTTAGTAGGTAATTATCAAATGACGTCTCCCGCTCTGAGTGGAGCAAAAGGGCGTGTCAGACTTTTACTGACTAAAACTCACCCGTGTTTCTACAGTTGCCTATACCAGGGCCACGGTACCTGTTTCGAACAAAATCCGCGACCCTGGTAGGCAATATGCTATTACATAACAAGGCAGTGTTATTAGCTTTTTCTATCTGGAATTTCTCAGTAAGATTTGTGCCCAGTTGATGGCAATAGGTTCGCCCCGTATTTCATGGGTCTTTAAAATAACTGGCGAATTATGGGGTTGCTATAGGTGCACTTCTGTCCCAGCCCAACCAGCTGGGGAAACATCGCGTGATGTTATCAGATTTTTATCTAACCCTATTTTGAAAAGATGTTTGGCCATATTATCATTATCATCAAAAAGGAAGTGAATGGTGAGGGAGTGAGTGTGCCAGAGACAGGGGAGATTGGAGGAAGAAAACGAGTTGCACCGACTCCGAGTAACATGGGACAAGACCAGCAAGGTGATGATTTTGAAAATATATTTTATGTTTTATCAATAAACAGTTCATTATCATCATCATTTCTGCCGAAAATCGTCCACAGGAGCAGTAGCAGCAGTAGCACAGTTGCAGCAGTCACGAGGGTTTTTGAATTATTATTGCATTATTGATTATTGCGTGGATTGCAGTATAGTGATAAAATGCATAGAGAATGCTGCTGCCCATTCTCTAGTTAGTCCCTTAGTCGCCTTTTACGACAACCTTGGGAAGAAATGGGGTGGTACTATTCCTACGCGGAGCACCACACGGAGAATACAGAAATAAGCAGTTGCCGTACGCAAAATACGCACGAGCATGTGGAGTTGCAGATATCAGCCTGTTATACTTTCATAAATCAGTTTTTTTGTCTACTGGGATGACAACCTACTTAACACGTTGAGTGCCAAACACAGATTGATGTTTAATCCGATATGGCCACAGATTTTAGAGCGCATACAAAATTTTTAGTAGCAAGCACGCGATATCGCGTGATCGGTCATAATGCAGACCCGACGAATCACGCGATATCGCGTGATCGGCACTCAACGTGTTAATAGAGAAGTATCTAAATTGGGATAAAGCCAGGAGATTGATAATGCATGCTACTAAATAAAGTGGCTCACCTTGGTCAGCAGTATTTTCACCTTCCCTCAGTTCAAACAGAGTACAAACTGAGTTATTCATTCCATTATTGCAAGCCCAGTTGTACAGCAAGTTGCCCCATTCATCCAAAGAGTGCCAGTATACCTCCCAAACATTTTTACTCTTATCCATTGGTGCTGCTCTGCCAGTCTTTGCCATATCCTCCAAGATTGTAAGAATGGCTTCCTGAGACAACTTTCTGTTAATTTCTGTGTTATTAAATAGTGGACTATTCTGTGATTCTCTTATGTCTATGGTTGATTGTTTGTTTGTTTTCAAGTATTCTGTTATTAATTGCTCCCATGCTTCTAGTTGCTTTGCCCTTGTTTCTGTGTGCGGTTGGATTCTGGAACAATGTATTAAATTATGTACTCAGTTATTGAGATTGTTTTTCGTCTTTATATGCTAACTTAACCATTTAATGGTCATGGACGTTAATGGTATTAGGCAGTAGTAAATTTTAATATTAATAATGAAATGAGGTTGTTTGCAACTGATTACTGATAACACAATTTATTCAAACAAATAGGTATTACCTCTCAGATCTGTTTAAATACTTACATTCTTGTTTCTTATTTATAGAGGATTCAATGTAATTCTCATATATTTCTATCAACTTCTTCTCTGTTTCCTTTCTTTTGAATAATGTTGCAGGAGATTTTGGTTCCAAGTCAGTCAGAGCCAGTTTATAAAATATCTTTGATTCCCCTACTTCGACATATGGGAAATTTTGAACATAACTAGTTGAAAAACTTATCATTATTGAACAGTCTTTTGCTACTGCCGATATTAAGGCTAGATGTATTGGATCCGCAGTATTGAGAAAGGTGTCTCTATCCTTTTGAATAATTAAGTCTAAATTTTTTGATTTTAGTGCTTCAATTAAAGTTGAAACATAATCATTGTATTTGTTTTCAACATCTTTTAGGTCAAAAGTATTTGTTTCAGATAGTTTTTGTAGTTGCAACAACTTGGAAAGAAATGAATTATTACTGCATTTTATATTATTGCTTTCATAACAGTGATTAGATGGCTCTTTCACTGTATTTTTTTTAGATTTCTCTAGTTTAAGGTAAGACACATTTTTATCATTCAATAAAATATCTACAATAAAATCTAAAAACAAGTCTGTGTCACTAAAATAGTTCATCGTTTTCACAATACCATCCAAATCGCTTAGGGATGATTTTTCATTAAAGATCAGTGTCCCATCTTTGAACAGTTTAAAGTTATTCTGCGGATTGTGTATCATATTCAAAAGTGACTGTTTCATTCTCTCTCTGTCTCCTGAAAATAAGTCTAGTGGACAGTAATGACTGGTCCCTGGTATGAGTCCTGTTTGTAGTTTTAAATGTTGTTTCAAACAATAATAACATTTAGAATATGTCCTAAGACAAGATGATATGAAACCTTCTTTTGGTTTGATCTCTATACAATAGTTGGTTTCGCATTTAGGACTGAGTACAGACAAGTTTGTGGCTTTTATGGCAATCTGACTGAGTACTGACTTGAATATTCTATTTGCTGGACGGAACGGCTGCAGAATTTTACTTAGTTCTGCTAAGTCATGTTGTGGTATTTCTATTGCTTCTTCACAGCCATAGAATTTGTTTTCCAGCAGAGGCACCATGATCAAATTCACGAAATTAACGGAGTCATACACATTCTTTTGATGCACAGTTTTCTCGTCTTCTTTAATGAGTCGTAGTACGTAATCGGTGTCTAATAGTTGGACGACGATGTGGGCGTTCCCTTCGTTTATATACTTCCAAGATTTTCCTAATATCTTCATGTTTTCTGGCCCAAATTAGGAAGTTTTTATTACAGTACAAATAATCAAGTTTTACTTACGTAAAAAAGGGAGGAAAGTTGTACTGCCAGGGCCATGTTATATCTGCCATCACGATATACTGATATTTATTGTACTTCACTAATTATATGTCTCTTTAAAGCAAATAAATAGTTTACACTTTACGGCTAGCAGCTGATTAGTCAGTCGTTTTTATTTGACAGTACCACAGATTCACAGAACACAAAACCTACCGATGCCTTTCAGTAGTTTCAGTGACCGCCGCGCGCCCGCCGCCGCGCCGCCGCAAAATAAAATCGCGTTCCAGGGTCTAATTCTGACGACAGATAAAATGTTTATGTTACCGGCCAAATCACCTAGGCCATCTACATAATTTACAACGGTTAAAGTTTAATATTGAATTGATACCATATATCATGGTATAATTATTAAGTCGCTACTTTTTTTACTGTAGTAAGCAGCACATGCTGTTCCTTTTGTTTTTTCTGCATAAGTCCACATACATACTGGTTTATGCTTTCGCATGTTTCGAGAACTGGTTTGAAATCATTGTCACCTACAAAAGTGAAATCTGTCCATGTAACAAATAAATAATCAAGTTAAAAAAGTAGTTTGGCCTAGGCGAAACTAGTTCTTCCTAAAATCGGATTTGGCCGATAATATTTACCGAGGGAGAATAAACTGTTAAGCTCTTTAGGCATCAACACAAATGAATGCTAATTAAAAAGCCTATTTACTGTAGTATTTGAGAGACTAAAAAATATATTGTTTTTTTTTTATATTGTTTATTTTGTAGTTTATTTTTTAATGAAAGAAAAAGTGCTTAGAATAACAAAACTTCAACGAATTTGCCAAGTTTGATGATTTTTTTATATGACTTGCTATATGTTTCCTTATTATTTTAGAATAGATGTAAAGGTCGATACCTAAACTTCACATACACAATAACATGACGTCAATAAATACTTTGAATTTTCATGACTATGATAGTATAGGCGAAAAAACTTTTTAACAAAAAATTATACCCCCGAAAAAACTGAAAAGTAAAAAATAATAAACCTTAAAATTATGAGTCGGCGCTTTGAGTGATCTTTGTTCATTGATTTTTCATCGCCGACTCAAAATTTTAAGGTTTATTATTTTTACTTTTCAGTTTTTTCGGGGGTTTAATTTTTTGTTAAAAAGTTTTTATTTTATATTTTTTTGTGGCTTGAATGTACTAATAATACTTGGCAAGGTATACCCCATCCAATGAAAAAAGAATTATCAAAATCGGACTACTCTGTATGAAGTTATGCGTGGTTGTACATTACATTCAGTGAGTGAACAATCAATCATCCCCTGTTTTCCGACCCTTAGGGTTCGATTTTGTTTTCCAAATTTATATGGGACCACCTTGGGAGTATACCCTTTCCAATAAAAAAAGAATTATTACAATCGGACTACCATGGTTATGCGTACAAAGTTATGCGATCATAAATAAAAAAACAAAAAAAAAAAAATATACGCGTCGAATTGATAACCTCCTCCTTTTTTTTTCGTCGGTTGAAAAATGTTCTAATCTTTACCCTCCTCCTTTGCCCAAAAGGTGAATATTCAAAGTAGCAGTTTCTGATATAAATCGCTTAAATTAAAAATAGGCTGTCAATTGTCACTTTTATACTCTGTGAATGTTATATTTTTGACATACGCGAATAAAATTTGCGTTTTGCTTTGCTGCAAAAAGTCGTATTTTTTATTTTATTTTTACGTCTGATATGTTATAGTTTCTCTCAAACTGAGTTCTGTATAGATTTAAACAATGATTACGCTTAATAGGAAATTGAAAAAGGAGCCTGTAGTAGCCCCAGAACCAACAAATTTAACAAATGGATTGACGACCAAGGATTCGGTGGTACGAAGAATATCAGTGAGGGATAAATTGTTGATAAAGGAAGTGCAGGAAATGAATGAAAACCTCCCTGCGACGTGTTGTGTACATTTCGAAGACCCTAACGTGTTGAGTGAGTTCATATTGACTGTTGCACCTGATGAGGGCTATTGGCAGGGAGGGAAGTTCAAATTTAGTGTTTTTGTAACAGACGACTATAATATGGCTGTAAGTATCTATTTCAAGCATTTGTATGTTACAGATAGCGTTTAATACAATCATAATTGCTAGTTCTTTTGTCTGAACCAGGTCACTATTGAAATTCTAACTTAAACTCCATTATTTATAAGAAAAAGTCTTCAAGTTTTACTTTTATTACCTGTGCCTGCAACAATCAACTCTGGAATACACTTAAATAATATGTTACTGAGAGCACTAGCAGCAACAAAACCTATCTATTTGGCTCCAAATTTCACAGTTTCAAGAGGTCATAGATTATTCTAGACCTGTTGAAAAGATATCTTTCGGATTAACTGATAGTGTCATGCTAATTAGGTAATATGATCTTGTTCATTAAGCTTTAAATAGATCTGCATTTTTCTGTAATGATGTGAGGCTTTTTGTCACATTTTGTTATCATTTGATTCTGCACAGCTGTTTGTTCATGTCATGTCAAACATCTATTTCTATTTTATAAATATTTTATTATATTTATTCTAAATATTTTCTACAATTTATTTTGTAGTAAAGGTCTATGAAGGCCTTTGCTGTTGCTATCACAATGAATTCCAGTATTACAGCCTTTTTCTCCACTTGTTTTCTATTTGAGTGACAGTTTTTTTCGTTCTTTGTAATTTGCAGGTCAATACAAGGTTGAACGTTGATAAAATATGATTTGCAATCATAACAAATATGATGTCATGATGTCAAATATGATGTTAGGATGAGAACAAATATGTTACAGAAGTATAATCATCAGTTATCATAATAACTTCTCTTAGTTGTACTACACTGTTTCACTAGAACAGGGATGGTGAACCAATGGCATGCATGCCTTTGGTGGCACACAACAACATAATTTGGGCACGCAGCCTAAGTCACAGTAACAAACAAATAAATCTGAGTGGTGAAAGTATTTAATTTTATTCCAGGAGTCCCTAAGTCAAGATTGTTGTGCCACGTCATGCCCATATAAAGTATTTATTGGAGAAAATGGCACATTGTTCACCATCCCTGCACTAGAAGTTCACTGTATGGCATTCGTAACCGAACTGTCCCTGAAGTTTTTTATTTTTAATTGGCATCTCATAGTTGACCTAAAAGGTCGGGACTATTTAATTGGGCTATCCTGTGAATTCTTTAATAAATGTAGCCAGGGCTAATAAACTTAAAAACCAAAGGGACTACTTGCTACAGCCCTCGGCATAGGGCGTTGATGGTAGAGGGTAGCAAGAGACGTGCTGGATCTGAGTGGTTATTACGTAGGGACGAATTAAAAACTACAGGTTCAGGGGTGCGGGCTGGCTTGAGCAAGGGTCTGGGGGGACTGTTTAGTCGGGAGCGTCGCGACGGACCTCGGCGGCGAGGTCGGAAAGACCGACTTTTTGTCTTGAGTAGCGTACTAGTGTGGCCCTATTGCTTTCCTGGAGGGGGGTAATCGTGTCGTCGGGGTCGGTCTTTATGTGCCTTGGGGGGGGGGTTTGAGTCGCAGTTTTGAAAGAGGACCGCTTGACTTTTATCGGGTTTAACTTCGACTCTCCACTTCCTGAACCTTGCAGCGGTCGACTGCGGCATGGAGAGTGCGAGCCATCGCATCTTGACTACGCCCCGTGAAGTAAATGGCTGTATCGACTGGGAACAGTGCCAAATGTGCCTTTTTACTCTTGGGGATATCGCTAGTGAATAGCGTCGAAATGAGGGGAGCTATCGTTCGTATAGTACCTGCTACTTAATAATAAATGGCGGTAGCGTGACGTTTCAAGTTTTTTACGATCTACATAACACTGTCCTCTCCTTAGACATGCTCGTCCCAAGCATCATTATTTCCGTAGTATCGCGCCAATCGATCTACATGAACAATGCGCAGTTCGCATACCCTTTTGTATTCTGTAGGTGTCCGTTCTATTTTGCCTGTAGTTTAGGGGTTTAGGGGCTGCGCACTGGGCTATGCAAATGCAAAAAACAAACGAACCTTCGTCGAAACTAGTATTTTTCATCTTCCAGTCATAACGAATTTTGAATTCTCTTAATTAAAAAAAGCAAAGAATAAAATAAAAACTACTTGGAAAATCATGAACAATGAAATGGGCAAGTCGGTTAAACAAGAAAAACCACTTGAAATTATGGCCGACAACAAATCAGTTAACAAGGCAGCTGACGTAGTCCAGGCATTTAGTGAGTTTTTTGCCAACATAGGGGAAGGTGGGGCAGCTTCATACAGTTTTTATATTTCGTCTTATAGAATGTTCTCGGGTATCGATAACTATATTGTTTCATCAAAAATCAATAGTCTTACTATCTGACTCTATATCAAAAAAATGAAATTTGTGTAAATACACTTGTACGGCTTTTTGTAACACTTAAAAGAAAAAAAGAAAAATGTATGAATGTACCCCACATGCGGGGCACTTTCATACAGGCTATGGGGCAGATTCATACATGTGAAAAAATACAGAAGTTGTGCATAAAATGTTTATTTATTTATCAATATTGGATTTTCTTTCGAACATAAGGTGTGTTTCAGGATGTGCTTTAGAACATCAACAAAAATGCTCGAGTTTATCCAACCATTTCTCGTGGCTACACCCAAAGAGCCTTCTGGAGCACCTTCTATGAAGTGGTCCATAAAATGTACTCGGGGGAAGATGAATAAAGGCGGCATGGTGTTTCCACTTGCTGATATCGATACCGGAAATTTCAATTGTCGTAAAGGACATTTTGCCGAAAATGAGTTATATATATATTTGGAATCAGCGTCGCAAGCTCTATCGATTGGTATATTTAAAAAAATTCTATCTTTAAAAAAAAGCCCCTTACGACCTGGCTTTCTAACAGCTCTAGCGCGATTTTTTATACTATTTGGGATGTATCGTAAAAATAATTTTCAATAGGGGAGCGTAAAGTCATGTTTTAATTATTTAAGAGGTCGTAATCCTCATTTTTGCATTAAACTTTTTATACGACATTCTTAACCACATAATAAAGATATAGTCTTAACCCTTACGACCAAATCTATGCTTTGTTTTAACTTACGTAATTAGGGCGTAAAGGACGTTTGCAATGTGTCTGGTATACATACCTTTATGTAATATTAACGTATGGAACCTCCACGCGTGAGAACAAAAAGTTTTAAGTTTTTTTTTTTTGTATGGGTGAAAACACTTAAAGTTAATTTATTTGAAACTGAATGGAACTGAAGGGCTGATGCTCACAAGAGGTATTGTACCATACACGGCGATCAAGGTGACATCAAATTCATATACCTTTCAGTGCCGCTTCGCGCGTACCAAATTTTTGAATTTTCGATACGTGATTTTTCAAATCTTTGACATGGTTAAACGAAGTTGAGCATCGATTTACTTGTACTGTCGTTAGTTAATAGCCTATTAATGACTTTTTAATGAGAATAATTAAATACGATATTGATCAAATACTTTTTTTTTACAAAATTGCATAATCAATCATAATCACGCTGATTAACAAGTGACTAAAAACTGATGTTACTAAGTACCTCATTTGTTAATCACCGTGACTATGGCTGAGTTATAATGACACGCCCTTCCGCTCCGCCCAGAGCGGGAGACGTCATTTGATGATTTCCCAAACACAAAAAACACAAAGACGTCTAACTTATTCATTTCCGTAGGAGTTGCTTTACATATATCACAAGTCGGAGATGAGGTATTTGATAGATGGGAAGTGATTTTGCCATCAGTCATGGTCGTAGGCATCGAGTGCTTAACAGAATGGCCTCCCATAATAGAAGGCTGCAGGTCTTCAATCTCGTTTCCAATCGTAGCCTGTTCTTCAACTATGTTCAACCTGTTTTCTTTTGAAAACTTAAAATATAACGGTCTGCAGAACATTGTGAAAGATGGCTCTGGATTCTCCCATATCACTTCTTCGCCACAAACTAAGCGCAGGGGCTCAAACGAACATATAAAAATGCTAGAATCGTCATCCTCTGCCAAAGTTTGCTTATACAAACTTTACCCTGAAGCACCATCAAAACCCCACTTGAATATAAGTATAAATTCTTTGCCATGCAGTGAAGATTCTACACGAAAAAATATTCCAAGTCTAGCCACAGTTTTGTTCAAAATAGCTTGAAGTTTTACTTTAACCCCTCTTTCCGTGACTTCTATGGCATCTTTTGGCGGATAGCAGTTCTTCTTCGCTTCAAGGATAGCTGTATAAGAAGGATACAATGGTATTCCTTCTTCTTTTGCACAATATATTAATGTTATATACTGCCACTTCGAAAGCTTCAATGAGGTCAAAATACCTAAAGCTTTATCAGCAGAATATATGGGCATAGTTTTCTATGCCTTTAACAATTCCTTTATCTTTGTAGCTTCTTCGGGATGCTCCGAGACTAGTTTAATGATATCTGCTACATTCTTATTTTGTGCTTTTAAACCAGTTGCATGAGCATGACTTTCAGTTCTGTACGTTAGGAGCTCTTCCACTCTTCTGTAGCGGGCTTAGCTTCACAAATGGTTTTCTTGGACTCACAACTGATGTTGATGTTCCAACACTGCACGTTTCCGGTCCACAGGATTTTGATGCACCCTCATTTATAGCGAAGTCAGAACTGGAACATGGTTGCTGTTCTACTAACACCATAGAAGGGTTTATCTTTTCCCTCACGACCATAGGCCATTTTATGTCCTTTTGCAGCTATGTCCCATACTTTTTGATGAATGTACGTCTCGTGCGATTACGCGAGATCCATTTGTTCCTCAACGAGCACACATAAGTCCGACAGAATTGTTTCAATTAGTTCTTATCATTTTTGACAAATCAACTTTATTCGCAAAAACTTCAAATAACATTTGAGGTTGTTAAAAAAAACTGGTGTTTGCCACAAACAGGAAAATGTCCAAATTGGTAACAAAACCTTCCATCACAACACAATAAAATTATAAATATAACGTAATAGCGCAAAACATTTTGTTTAAATTTTGAATTCCTATTAGAATAATATTTTTACTACTTTTTTACTAAATATTTGAGTAATAAATAAAAAATATTTTAATTTCACTTGTTTTTACTACATATTGTAGGTATTTCTATTTAAAACTTTAGGTTTTTTGTTCCTTTTACCCCCTTAGTCTCTGGTTGAACTGACCTGTACTATCCAATGATAATCAAGATTAGTCCTTTACGACACATCTGACTTTATCATAACCAATTTTTCGTGGCTGTAAAGTACTTCAGTTAATTTTTTTTGGGCTGTAAAGGACTCTCATTTTCGTCAATAATTATGTTTGGTTTATTTTATTCATTTTTATGGATAGAACACGAAAAAATAGTGAGGGTTTCTTTTGACATCATGAATATAGTACTTTGTTTGAAAAAGATATAAGTCAAAAACAATATTTTTTTTTGTTTTTTGGCTCTACTGAAAACTCGTGTTTTGTCCTTTACGACAATTGAAATTTCCGGTATCGATATAATACCACCAAATGTGACCAGGTCTCCTTTTTTGGCAGACACTATTTAGCCAACCTGTTTTTGATTCTTTTCAGTAAAAATGTTGGGTGTGCTCAGCACAGTAGAGATGCCGATTCGTCGTAGTTGAAAATCCGATCGGCAGTAAACTTGTATTTGCGGTATATATTCTTCTGGTTCTGGAAGAAATCATTCACTGCCATTTTATTGAAACCGAATGCACTATACACACACAGCACTAGCACTAGCACTGCTATTTTCAGGTTTACGCAAACTGAATTTTTATGGTGTTTTCGGAAACTTGCTAATCAGTCTGCTCCCGTCATCTCACTATTATTCCAACCTGCAGGATATTTAATCCTATTGGCAAATTCGTGTGCAAGTTTTTTAATTTCGACACATGTCAGTCGGTAGTGCATCATAGAACACTCTAAGATATATTTATTGAAAAGATCCGATTCAAAAACAAAAACTTGCTGCGATGCAAATTACATTTGAATACACGAGTTTCGCTACCATAATCTTGAGTTTTGCGTAATTTTCTGATAGGCTTTGTAGTGTTTGTGCATTAACTCCATATTTGACTGCTGATTTCCGAAAAGAGAGTTTGTTGTCCACAACTTTATTGATAGCTTTTAACATTGCCTCTTCATTCACCCGTCTACTCCTAATTCCCATTTTCTTTTATTTTCTGACCATAATCGTTCTGCAAAACAAAATTATGGTATAACTTAAATTTTACAAACTAAAATAAAATGAAAAATGGAAGACAAAAGTGTACGGGGCACATTCATACTGTATGAATGTGCCCCGTACACTTCTGTATGAACCTACCCCATCACAAGAAAATGAAATAAAAATATTGCTAGAAAAAAAGCAAGCATACATAAAATTATTCACCGATTAATTCACAAACTTGACCCTATTATCTTTTAATTAAAATAGAACTGAATAATCTAGAGAGCAGCTTTTATAAAAAAAAGACGTTATAAGTGAGATCATAAAATTACTTACACCTGGCCGAATTAGGTTCAGTGTCACACCGACGCGAGTATCACACCGACTGCTTGCAAATTCCGTGAGCAACCACACACATCAGTAAGCTATGCTTACACCCATAAGTCATTTTGTTCATGGGCGCCTAACATCAGATATATCTAGTGTATGAAGGTGCCCCTTGTATGAATCTGCCCACTTCCCCCTACTGTACTGTAACTACGACTCGCTCCTTAAATTCGTCCCCGTCCAAAGCAGAAAACCTTTTGCTTAATAGTGTGCCTAAAAGTAGTCGCCTATTCACTTTCGAGCATGTAACGCCTCGTGATGAAGTTCATGTTTTTAACACTGGTGATGTCGAGCATTTCCATCAAACTATCAAGTAATATAATAGACATCGTTGCCCCTATTTAGCTATTTCTTTTAATAAATGTGTTGATATCGAAACTTTTCCTGACTTCAGAAGAGTAGTAAAGTCATGACTTGAGGGACAACGATATCAACAATGTCCGTTTCCACCGCGCGGCAAACTCTTAAAATTTGATGAAATTTTGCCAGGAATTAGTTGTAATTTGTTACAATACACACCTCTTTTCCTGAATTTGTTACAAAAAAAAAAACTAAGTCGCTACGACCAAAAACAGTTGGCCGCTAGAACCGTCACTTGCCGTAGTCATCGCCTGTGATTACATAGAAACTAAATAATGCAGATAGGCGAATGATACATCAAAAAAAGGTCTTAATTTGTTGCATTTGTTACAAAAATAAAAAGCATCAAAACGTAAGTATACAACAAGTTATGCTATATTTAGTTTTCAGTTAGCCGCTAGAACCATGGAATAAAGAAAACTAGAGGAAGTGCCCCTCACATATCGCGCGCGTGTCAACATTAAGCGTAGATGCGCAACATTTAGCTTATTCGCCGTCAGATACTTGTCGCGATTGGATGTCTCAGAAATACGCGAAATATTACAAATTATGCCTTGTTGGGCGGTTTTGACCTGCAAAAACGAAAGCAGAAAAAAAATGTATCTTGTAGAGGTGTATCGTATCATTGGTAAGTGCTAAACTTTGTTAATTTTTAATATAATTGATTTTAATTACAATACCACATGTTATGACTTCAATGCAAACTATAAACAACCTTATGTTCATTGATACAAAGTCTAAATGCACTTGGTCGTCATCTGGACAATCACAAACTAAATTCTAGTAACTTCGACGCTACTCGATTAGGGATGGGACACATTCGTAAAGTAGGTCGGTATCGATAGTTTTGTCTGATTTTAGTAAGGAATCAATAGCTCACATAGCTGGTTAAATAATAAGACAGTTGATAACATAAGTGTGATATTTGCGTTAGTGCTTTAGTAACAGAAAACAAATCAATAATTACATAGATTTATTATAGGTAAGGCTAGAGCGGGTTATTATGCCCATCAGAATCTGTGATTTAGTTATTTCAGACATCCTAAATATTTTTATAAGACGGTCATATATTTAATAAAGATTATATCATGGCTGAAATAATGCACCAGTTTATTGGGTCATCAGTATTCCAAAACATAAGTTATAACCAATTAGAGGATTTTCCTACGTCTAATCATATTACTGTCTTAATGATAGCTATCATGGAATATTCGACTGTCAAAATGGCAAATATTAAATAAATATGTATTATTTCAAGTTCAGTAAATATTTTTAGCACCATCTGTTATCGTTTCATTTATCGTTAGCTTCTGGCAGCAGTTTCGCCCGCGTACTTAATTTTATGAAAATAATATTACCCCCCTACATACAAACATACAAATATCTCTTTAACATTGATATTTTAACGATAATCAACCTTTTTGGTTATTAAGCATTTGTATGATGTTAATAAATTACTACGTTGCTCACCCGAATAAATTACGTAACATCAATATTAATATATCGATATATGTCTACATCTCTAACTTTTTTTTTTGTACTTACCACAAGAGATTACAAGTGCATATGAATATCACATCTATTTCAAAGGAGCTAGCGTTCTGAATAGAATGAATTGGTTACAGCGCCATCTAGCGTTGAGTTGCTGAACTCGTTGCAAACTTGTCTATTTAAAGTTTTTAGACGAAAAACGTCTTTATTGTTTGTGTCATGTCAAATAATAACAACTTTCATTCGTTACAATAAGACACAATTTTTGAAAGTAATAAGAAGATGATTTGTAAAAGTTGCGTTTGTAATTTGTAGCCAATCATATCACTGTTTTTTATGTGTGTAATGGAGAATTTGATATGCAAATGTGTGAGTTTGGCGACACTGGTTCCCGTGCTTAGCCAGCGTAGGGGCACTTCTCTGTATTCTTTGTTCTGTGGCTAGAACCGTCACTTGCCGTAGTCATCGCCTGTGATTACATAGAAACTAAATAATGCAGATAGGCGAATGATACATCAAAAAAAGGTCTTAATTTGTCTGCCCCATAGCCTGTATGAAAGTGCCCCGCATGTGGGGTACATTCATACATTTTTCTTTTTTTCTTTTAAGTGTTACAAAAAGCCGTACAAGTGTATTTACACAAATTTCATTTTCTACGTATCTCAGCATAAATATCAAATTAATAGAGGCCAATGTGTATGGACAATTAGTTGCAAATTTGTTGCAGCAAATAAACAAGAAAAATACTAGAAAATAGGTTCAATATTTTTTACAGTCGATTTTAGTTGGCCGCTCTGACGGCAATATGCCTAAAATACAATGGCGTTTATTTCGTTATTAATAGTAGGTTCAAGCTTAGTTCTAGTACATACAAATCGACAGGTATCGTAACCTAGTTTGGATAAATGTGCGAATATAACTACAGGCTTTATATTTTAGGAGATATTCACTAAAATATAGTAGTATGAAACTGTATTAGAGTAGAGTGACCATATATTTTCATAATAAAGTGAGACTGAATCGCCATTATTGGAATGTTCGGTAGTCATAACTTAATTTTTTAGGGTAAAACTCTTTAAGACATCCTATAGCATACTTTATAAAAGTCAAATTCACAAATCGATTAAAATTTCTGTATTCAAAATCAGCATACAGGCAAAAATCAAGTAATATAAGTCAACAAAATAAATATTTGGCACAAAAATAGATAACTATGTCATTTTTAAAATAAAATTACTATATTTTTAAAATTATTTTAAAATTGAAATAAGTACCGGTAAGAAAATGTGTCTACATTCTGTGTCTTATATTAGTTTCAGTTAATTTATAAATGTTATGGTAGTTTATAAGAAAATATTTATTTTGTTGACTTATATTACTTGATTTTTGCCTGTATGCTGATTTTGAAAATCGATTTGTGAATTTGACTTTTATAAAGTATGCTACAGGATGTCTTAAAGAGTTTCACCCTAAACAATTAAGATATGACTACCGAACATTCCAATAATGGTGATTCAGTCTCACTTTATTATGAAAATGTATGGTCACTCTACTCTAATACAGTTTCATACTACTATATTTTAGTGAATGTCTCCTAAAATATAAAGCCTGTAGTTATATTCGCCACATTTATCCAAACTAGGTTACGATACTTGTCGATTAGTACTAGAACTAAGCTTGTACCTAGTCCTGCCGGGGTCGCGTGATTGTTCGAAAGAGATACCGTGACCCTGGCACATGGGCAATTGAAGGAACACGGGTGGGTTTTAGTCAGTAAAAGTCTGACACGCCCTCCCGCTCCGCCCAGAGCGGGAGAAGTCATTTGATGATTTCCCAACCAAAAAAAAAGCTTGAACCTACTATTAATAACGAAATAAACGCCATTGTATTTTAGGCATATTGGCGTCCGCGCGACCAACTAAAATCGACTGTAAAAAAATATTGACCCTATTTTCTAGTGTTTTTCTTGTTTATTTGCTGCAACAAATTAGCAACTAATTGCCCATACACATTAGCTTCTATTAATTTGGTTTTTATGGTGAGATACGTACCTACACTTAACCTGTAAACTAAATATAGCATAACTTTTTGTATATTTACGTTTTGATGATTTTTATTTTTGTAACAAATCCAACAAATTAAGACCTTTCTTTTGATGTATCATTCGCCTATCTGCATTATTTATTTAGTTTCTGTGTAATCACAGGCGATGACTACGGCAAGTGGTGGCTCTAGCAGCCAACTGTTTTTGGTCGTAGCGTCTTAGTTTTTGTTTTTGTAACAAATTCAGGAAAAGAGGTGTGTATGGTAACAAATTACAACTATTTCCTGGCCAATTTTCATCAAATTTTAAGAGTTCCCCGCGCGGTGTGAACGGACATTATCAACAATCATTGCACGTCGCTCTTGTCGATCTTTCAACAAATCAATCAATCAATCTTTCTTTCTTTTCTTTAAACAAATTAGGAATAATAATATGTTATTATTGCATATCTCTCGCCCTTCTTGGCGACACGGCTTACTAGCGCGTGCAGTGATGATGATGTGATGTTTTCACAAATACTTCCTGTCTCCTAACTCACTTATTTTCTGTGCCCGGCAGGATCCATATGATCTAACTATAAGTTTACCACCTAAGAATACATATGGAATGAAAATGATATCATAGATATTGAAAACCTATCTAACCAAGATCAAAATAGTGCAGAATTACATTATTGTACTGGTCGAACTCGAGATGAATTTGTAAGAGTAACCCCATCATTTCCAGAATGCTGTCGTTTCAATTCTCGAAACGCTTTAGGTATACTCTTATCAAAACTTAGAACTGTAGAATCTAATGAAAGACTAGCCACATTTTGTCATAATTATGTCGGGCTCAAATTCGAACTTCTAATGAAACTCGCCAGGGAATGGCTAGAAAATGATTCTGTCCCTCGTGACTTAGGTTTTAATCACATGACTAAGGAGCAGAGGCAGAGATGCGTTATTTTGAATAATCCATTTAGATGGTGTTGACCTGATGGTGTCCTTAAATGGTGTTTTCATCCTGGTAACGTATTCTTCTTGGACAGAGTGTACCGTATTCCTAAGTAAAGAGTTGCATGGCTACGTTGGCAATATGCTACAATCTCAAACATGGGGATCTACTGAACTAACCACAATTCAGGAAAATAAATCAAGAATGTGCACCATTTGCCAATGGCCCGTGATGGGAATACAGATTTTAATATATTAAAAAAATTTTTTCGTCACGAATATTGCAACGTAGTATGTCTTTTTTTTTGCAGATTGACAAATGCCTTCCATAAGGATATATTAGATAATCCTCATGCATGTAATTTTATAAATATATATCTCGCGAGCGGATGGATATTAATAATGATTTGGCAGATTATGCCGACCATAAAAATCTCAACCGCAATAGAGTGGCTTTCCAATCTATACTAATATTATAAAGCTGAAGAGTTTGTTTGTTTGTTTGTTTGTTTGATTGAACGCGCTAATCTCAGGAACTACTGGTCCGAATTGAAAAATTCTTTTTGTGTTGGGTAGCCTATTTATCGAGGGAGGCTATAGGCTATATAACATCACGCTACAACGAAGAAGAGCGGAGCAGTAATGAAAAATGTTACAAAAACGGGGAAAATTTATTCCTTTTGAGTTTCCGTTGCGTGCGCTGCGTAAACGGTTAAAGTAACGCAAAAATCATATATGACGGAATTGTTTCTTTTAAAAAGTTCTAAAAAAAAGTCCGCGAAAGCATATGTCTATATTTTAAGGTTGACTCACTATAACTCAAAAGGAGCGAGCAGCAACGAAAAATGGACGAAAACTTGCAGGCAAATCGATGCGACGGGAAGGGTCAGGGGAGCAAAAATTTGACGCGGACGAAGTCGCGGGCAGAAGCTAGTATATTTATATTGTTTAGGACAATGTCAGCATTTTTCCAGTTCTTACAGCTGAGAAATTGACTATATGCACAGTTGGCATAATATCAAATAAAACTCTCTCCGAGTTATTTATTATGCTATAGCTCGGTTAGAGTCAGTCAGAGTGAATATAATAACTTGGAGAGCATATACGTAGAACAACACACCGTTATCTGATCCCAAACTAGGCAGAGCCTGTATACTATGGAAACCAGACAACTGATAAACATACTTATATATTTCTAAATACATACATATTATAGATAAATTACACCCAGACAGAGAACGAAACCGATTTATCAACATTTAATATGCCGCCTATATGCCCACCTCTTCAGAATTTACATAAAGAGTAATGATAATGATAAATGAATTAAGCGCCCTGCTTTATTCCTTGACACAATTATAATTGATGACGATAAGGTGATTAATACAAAGGTACATGATACAAATACCAAATTATGTTTTATTATTACTGTTACAGTCGTTGTCACTGGTATTGCTGCTACATATGTATCACTGATTCATTGTACTTATATGCATCGATTATAATTGTGTCACAAATAATATATAAATATGTAATGTTAATTAATGTAATTACTTGTTGATAAATGATACGAATGAAGGACCAATATAATTATGTACGTGTTTTGCATATGGTTCATGACCAATCCATTTTCGACGGGCAACTTTGCGGCAGGTCATACAGCATCATAATACTAAATCGTTCTGGTTGGATTTCCACACCCACTGTTGCTAGTTTGTCAACCACATCAATTAAACTGCTTAAGTGATCCTATGCTTCCTCATTTTTTTCAGTCATTTTCGTCAGAACGAGCTGTTGAAGCAAAATTACTTTTCGCGCGGATCTCGAACTTTGAAATTTGATCAATAGACTTTAGCTTGTCCCAAACCTCTTTAAATGTTTCACATCCATTTTCCTGCTTGAGCTGAGGTCGAGACATCAATAGCATGATCTTAGCACGAGCCATCGTGTCCAGTTTTAGGAACATCTCTGTCTCCCCATAGCTATTTTTTATTAGGATGACCTCAGCCTGTTCGTACCAGGTGTCATAGTTAGTTTTACTAAGTGGTTCTATACGATACGATGACGTTCCTCAAAGAAACCACGCTCTGCTACAAAATGATGGTTTACATAGTTAAGTACAGTATGCGGTGCTAATGAGACACGAGCTTGAACGCACATTATATCGTTATATTATATTATATCCAACAATAGATGTTACACAATACGATCGACATGCTATTGAGTTTTCTCCTAACAAACCTGTCATTCCGAAAACTACATAGCATGTCTAAAGGAATCTGTGATGCATGTAAACTCCAACAAATATCAATGTCGTTCACATATTTTCTACGTAATTATTATCAATTAATTTCTCATTAGTTCTAATGACCTAATTTGTTCAAAGTACCGTGTGGTGCCGGACGTAAAGAATAACACCACCCCATTTCTTCCCGTGGGTGTCGTAAAAGGCGACTAAGGGACTTACTAGAGAATGGGCAGCAGCGTTCTCTATGCATTTTACCACCATACTGCGATCGCCAACCCGCCTGCCAAGCGTGGCGATTATGGCAAAGCCCCCCCAAATTGGGGGAGGCCTGAGTCCAGCAGTGGACGTCTTATGGCTGAAATGATGATGATGATGATGAATTTGTTCAAATATGTTATCTAATCTTGTAAATGCCTAATGGTTTTATAAATCTTTTTCAGCCTCCAAGAGTAAAATGTCAGACAAGGTTGTGGCACCCAAACATTAACGTAGACGGTGACGTATGTCTATCACTCCTGCGACAGACTTCTGTTGACGAGCATGGCTGGGCACCCACTCGGAGATTGAAGGACGTCGTGTGGGGACTGAATGCTTTATTTACTGTGAGTATTAGTTTAAAAACAAGTTTGTCTTCTACGTTATTTTTTTAATAATCACATTTAAGGATAAAATCAAAATATTTTTATTTCACATAACACAAGGGCACTTATGAAATGTCAGAAGCTAGGAAGCTAGGTCCACGGTCCCAAATTATTGATTCCTATGGATAAGAGCCGGCAAGAAACTCGACATAGGCCATAGGCTCCATAAAGGCCTCACAAATACATGATGGAAAGGATGTGGATGCGCAACTTAAAACATTAATGTAGCGGTCAAAATGTCGCATTCATTTTGACGGCATATTAAAAAAAACTGATGAAAAATTCAACAGAAGAGGTTCAGAATTACGCACTATATCCATGGTCACTGTTTAAGCGACACCCTACCCCTACCAGCCTGCCTCCCCGTATATTTATGTAATAAGAGGCTAATAAGATCGACCGGCTGTCATTCATGGATCTTTTCCGGCCGTTGCGGGTGCTCAGAAACCCGAAAGTTTGTTTTAGTTGTGTAGTGGACGAATGGGATGTGATCAGCACCCTTACTCGCCCTGGGACTTCTCCCACGTTTTTGACGTGCTTCCCTACTTACCTACTGCGCTGGTAAAACACGTCACCACGCACCCCTGAATGCGTAATAACGATACGGTCGACCAAGACCTCGGGAGACTGAACGTGAGACTGAATTCTGAGAGAAACGGACGAAATAAAACACTTTTCTTCTAGTATTTTTGGTCCATGGACTCCGGCTTGTTCTTCGTTGTGCCTCTTCAACGGCTGAGCTGCGACTAAATGGGCCCGGCCGATCGTGCGTATTTTATAGTCGACGGGGCCGCTTCCCATTACCTTATAGACGACAGTGATTTTCAAGCCCATTTCACTGTTAGTTTTCATCAAGCCGAAGTCTTTGAACCCCTTTATTTTTAATTAATTATCACATAACCCTTACATTTTATATATTTTCACATTTGTTATGTGGTCCCTTCTTATATAAAAAACACAATATTGCATGTACATAGTCACAATAAAAACTTTCTAGAACAAAAACTTACAAAGTTTGACTTAGGACAATTGCCACTATCTTTAATCTATAATATCTCTGAATCCTGTGGTCCGATTTTGATAATTTAAACGTTAAAAGTGGTTTTACATCTAATTCTATCGTTAACAACAAAAATAGCAACAATCGGACCATAAACAAAAAACCTCATTTTCAAGTTACGTAATTATAGAACATCCTTTCGAAATTTTGTACATTTCCTTACAAGATTCACTCAAATTGAAGTTAATTAGATTCTAATAAGAAAACTAAGCATGAAATCTATAAACTAAAACTAATTAGAATCTAATACATAAACTTATAAACAAGACTTTTCAAAATTATTAAATTCCTTACTAGCTACAAAATTATTCCTTATATTTACATTTTATTATCAAGGCGCTCTCTGCGCTACTTGCACCCACTTACCCAGAGGGGGTCTAAATTTTGATATTTTTACGAACTTTTGAGACCTTTACTAATTTAAAAATGCTTTCTAACTTACAAAATCATTGTCAGGGTGCACTCCGATACTACTTGCGCCTAGATGCTTAGATTTCGTCGCCGACATTCTCCCCCTCGTGCGTCGCACCATCCTCCAGGCTCGGCGATACTCCCGGCACCAACAACACCACTCTCGAACTGGGTCTTCGTAGAACTCCTCCTCTGGTCTCGACGTCGACGATCCTGACTCGCCCGTCTGGTCCCGGATACACCTGCTGGATTCTGCCGCGTGGCCAGGTACATCTCGGCAGGCTGTGGTCGACGATGAGCACGACGTCTCCGACTCGTAGATCGGTGGGGTTGGTTCTTCCCTTGATCTTCCTGGGCAGCAGGGTAGGTAGGTATTCCCGCAGCCAGCGTTGCCAAAAGTGGTCGGCAAGCCGCTGCGTGGCCTTCCAGGTGGGTCTGCCCACCAGCTCGCTGTCTTCGAAGTTGCCGACTCTTGGTGCGCCACATGACCGCCCAATTAAGAAATGATTAGGCGTTAGCGCTTCTTCTTCAGGATTCTCGGAACCAGGCCTCTAAGAGGAGGGTGTGGAGTATCTCCTCTCGCGGGTGTTTTTCTTTCAGGGTGGTGTCCAGCGCGGTTTTGATCGATCGCACTAGACGCTCCCATGCACCGCCCATATTCGGGGCACCAGGAGGGATGAACTTCCACTGCACGCCGATCTTCTCTGCTTCTGAGATGAGATTTTCTTGTTTCATGGTGTCTTGTGCTTCTTGTAGTTCTTTGTTCGCGCCGACGAAGTTAGTCCCGTTGTCGGTGTAGACAATCTTCGGCATTCCTCTTCTTGCTGCGAATTTCCGTAAGGCCATTATCATGCTGTCGGTGGAGAGTGAAGGGGTGAGTTCCATGTGTACGGCTCTAGTTGTTAAGCACGTAAATAGAGCTCCCCATCTCTTCTCATGGCGTCTTCCTACGGTGATTGTCATCGGGCCGAAGTAGTCTATGCCAGTGCACGTGAAGGGATGTGTACTGTGCATCAGCCTTTCTGAAGGTAGGTTGCCCGTCGGTAATTCCCGCGGTTTTGCTCTTCTCACTTTGCACCATTGACACTGATGTTGCACTGCTCTGATTGCTGATCTTATTCCCAGCACCCAGAAACGCTGTCTCACTTCGTTTATTACTGTTGCGTGATTACCATGGTTGAATCGGCAGTGGAAATCTTCCAGTATAAGTCTCGTGGTCTTGTCCTTACTGTCGAGCACGATGGGTCTCTTGTATTCTCTTGTTACTCCCCGTATCGCGTCGATTCTTCCTTTCAGCCGCAGGAGACCGTCTTCCAGCACTACGTCGAGCTTTTTCAATTTGCTGCTTCCTTCTAATGGTTTTCCTTGCTGCAGACACTTGATGTCTTCTTTGAAGTTTCTCTCTTGACTGCCTTTCAGTAGTATGATTTCAGCTTGCTCTAGTAGTTCGGCGTTCAGCGGTATATATTTCCTGTCTGGCACTCTTGAAGATTGATGTCGTTTCTCGACACCTTTAGTTCGTTTTCCTTGTGTTGCTTTCCAGGCGGGATCTTCTCGGCTGACGTTGACCCTCTCCTTTGTTCTGCAGAGTTGTATGAATTGTAACACTCTTGCTGTAGCACGCCACAATCTCTTCCAGGACGAGAACCTCTCAGGATCTGGTGATGGATAAGTGGTGCTTGCTGCTGCTACGACGTCTGTTGTCTTCTCTTCACCGGTGGCTTCCTTCTTGAATGTTCTAGGTGCCGGCCAGTGGGCTTCTTCTTTCCTTAGGAAGTCAGGTCCAACGTACCAGCGGTGACAGCAGTCGAAGTGTTCCGGTACGTCGCGCGTCGCATCATCTGCAGGGTTATGTGCCGTAGGTACCCATCTCCAGTCCTGTGGTTTTGTGAGATCTTCTATCTCTGCTAAGCGATGAGCTACGAACGTCTTGAAGGTTCTCGGGTCCGTCTTGATCCAAGAGAGTACGATGCTGGAGTCTGTCCAGAAGGTCTTCTTTACCACCTTCAGGTCCATTTCTTCTTCCACCGAATGTGCTAGTCTGCTTCCAAGAAGGGCCGCCTGCAGCTCGAGTCTCGGGATCGACACTGGTTTCAGTGGTGTGACACGTACTTTTGCCGCCACTAAGCTGATGTGGTAAGTCCCGTCCCGACCTTGTGTCCTCCAGTAAACTGTTGCTGCGTACGCCATCTCGCTTGCGTCTGTGAAGGTGTGCAGCTCCCCCTCGG
The DNA here is from genome assembly GCA_932294355.1 of Aporophyla lueneburgensis. Lineage (NCBI taxonomy): Eukaryota > Metazoa > Arthropoda > Insecta > Lepidoptera > Noctuidae > Aporophyla > Aporophyla lueneburgensis. The sequence continues at coordinate 32,209,713 of OW028739.1, read as the reverse complement.
TGCCATGTGGCGCTAGACATCTTGGAATCTGAAGGTCTTGAAGCAGCTTCATCTTCTCTAAGTAGGTTCTCCACGCTTCGTATTCCTTGTCTTCTATTTCTTCATCCGAGCCGACGCCACTTCGCCATATGTTCTGAAGCAGCTTCTTGCCTTGGACGAGAACCGGTGATGCTAATCCCAGTGGGTCGAAGGTTGACATTACGGCGCTGGTGACTTCTCTCTTCGTAGGCACCTGGAGCCCTGTAGCTCCTCCGGTGTGTTTCGAAGGTTCGCCCTGAAGCCGATGGAGTCCCTTTCTGTGAACCAGCGCAGTCCTAGTGTCTTCTCTTCTTTCTCGCCAAGGTCCACTTCGGTTTTCTCTGCTGTGTCCTTTTTTACGTCTTGCAGCAGCTCACGTTGGTTCGATGCCCATCCTCTAAGTTCGAAGCCTGCCTTCCGATGTATGTAGTCTACCTGCGCCGTCACTCTTCTGAAGTCTTCTTCTGAATGAAAGCTGTGTAGGTAGTCATCCATATAGTGGTTCAGCTCGATCGCTCTTGCAGCTTCTGGGTATTGTTCCTTGAAGTCCGCTGCGTTTCGGTTCTTGACGTAGATCGCTGTGCTGGGAGATGAAGTCGCGCCGAAGATGACTGATGTCATCCTATACTCCTTCGGTACTATGTCGCGCCGATCCCCTCGCCACAGGAAACGCAGGCTGTCTCTATCTTCTGGTCTGATACGAACTTGCAGGAACATTTCCTTTATGTCGGCTGCCACTGCTAAGGGCCCTTGACGAAACCTGAGCAGTACTCCAAAGAGTGACTGCAGTAGGTCTGGTCCTGGCAGTAGAGCATCGTTGAGGCTTCTTCCCCTGGATTTGGCTGCTGCGTCGAAGACGATCCTTATCTTCTTCTTAAGGGGATGAACCACGGAGAAGTGAGGGAGGTACCATTTCTTCTTGGAGTCTTCTTGTCCTATAGGTGCTTCCTCTGCATACTTGCTGTCGATTAGATGCTGGATCTGCTTGTTGTATTCTGCCTTCAGCTGGAGATCCCTGTCTATCTTCTTCTCGATGTTGATCAATCGATTCTTAGCAGACGTGTAGCTCTCTGGCATCTGCTCTTCTTCGTTCTTCCACAGGAGTCCAGCTTCAAATCGACCATCTTCAAGTCTTCTGCAGGTCTTCTCTAGGATGGCAAGTGCTCTACCTTCTGAGTCCGTAGTAGGTCTTCTCGGTAGCACCCCCAGCGCTTCGATCGCGAAATGGTCCTTGATGGCTTGATGCATCTCTTCTTCAGGTGTGCTGACATGAAGACACGTGTTCAGGAATTGCACTGGTCTTGTACTCCCGCTGTCCGATCCATGTAGCACCCAACCAAGTCCTGTTCTTGAAGCGACTGGTTGTCCTGGTTTCCCTCTTCTTACTTCTTGAGTCACAATCAGCTCCCAGTTATCTTGACCTATGAGTAGCTGCGGTGGTTCCCCTTCGTAGTACAGCGAGTCGGCGATCTTCTTTAAGTGTCGACATTCTTCAATCCTTTTTCTGTCTAAGAACTGTGGTGCAAGCTTCAGCTCGTTGATAGTTCGGACTCTTCTGATTGTCTTCTTGGTTCCTTGGTGAACTCCCTTCACCGTGAGGTCAAGTGTCTGAGAATCCTTTTTCTTTATCAGCCTGCCTCCTACTGTCTCGATGACCAGTTCTTCTCTGTTTCCTTGAGCGCCGACTTCTTCTGCCACCTTCTCATCCAAGAGTGACACTGTTGACCCCTCATCCATGAGGGCTAGTATCTTCTTAGATCCTTTTGACCCGAAAACTTCCACTGGAACTATCTTCAGGTATGCTCTTGCGTTGTTTACCGCATTCACTGACGCCGTGACACTTGTTTCTTCTTGATGTGTCTCCTTTTTGTCTCCCGAGGTCCTGTCTTCTGAGTCGACGTGCAACAGATGATGGTGCCACCTTTTGCATTCCTTGCATGGTGGTTTCCTGCAGCTCTCCTTCCGGTGTTTCCCTTGAAGGCACTTGAAACAGACGTGGCTCTTCTTAACTATTGCCCACCGATCTTGAACCGACGCCTTCTGGAACTTCTGACATTCAACTAGGAAGTGCTCACTTTCACACATGGGGCAAGTCTTCTTAGCATCCTTTCCTTTGAAGTCCTTCTCCTTCGTAGCATGCGCCGTTTGTCGATGAGTCCTCTTGATCCCACTCTTTTCTTCTGAGGTCGCGAAGGCTCCACATTTGTCTGCTTCTTTGTTCAGGAAGTTGGATACCAGGGTTAAGTCGGAGAATTCACTTTCTTCTGCTGCTGCCGTGAAGTCGTACCATCTGAACTTGAGGACCGTTGGCATCTTCTCTATTATTTGTATCACTATTTCAGGTGAATGTAGGTACTGCGGTTTCTTCAACCCCTTAATAGCTGCTACGCTGTTGTTGATCTGGCTTGCGAAGACACATATGTCCCTTGGATTTTCTGAAATCTTCGATAACGCCTTGACTTTGTCCAATTCTGCTAACACCAGCGCGTCAGGCCTTCCATATCTTCTTCTCAGGGCTTGCATCACTTCCAGCGGAGAGGCTTCGGAGTACAGCAGACTCTTGATAGCTTCTCTTGCGTTGCCCTTAAGTGCTCTTCTTAAGCGAGCCATATTCTGGACGTCGTTGAACATCGGTGCTGTATCCTCGTAGACAACCTTGAACGCCAACCACTCACTGCTGCTGCCGTCGAAGTAGGGTAACTCGTGGATATACTTCGGCTGCGTTGCTTGTTCCCGTATAGTGAAGGCTTCTTTCAACGCCGTCGCCAACGTTTGAATTTCAATCGTAGTTCCTTTCGTTGGAGAGTGCTCTTCTGGCTTCACCTTCTGGGGTTCTTCTGCTGGAGGTTGATCTCGTGGCTCCGGCCGTTCCCTGTTGTCGTCTTCCATTATAGATGTCTGGATCCAGTTCTGCACCTGTGCTGTTCTGTCTTCCAGGTCTTCATCCACGGAGTCATCATCTTCACACTGTGCCAGTTCCAATCTGACACGGGCTAGTTTCGCCGCAGCCTGTGTTTGCTTCAGTTCCAGGCGCGCTAACTCTTCTCTGGCTTCCAGCTCGCGTCTTCTGGCCGTGGTACTCGTGGTCTTCGTGGACCTGGCGCGACGACCGACCCCTTTCGGCTTTAGCGTCTTGGTAGAACCAGGAACAGCCTTTTCCGCGGCATCTTCTGGGGCCTTCTTGGTCGTTTCCTTCTGTGCGGCTTCTTTCTTCTGACCGTTCTTCTCGGTCGCCGCTGTGGTCGCAGTCTCCACCGTTGTCTCCGTTGTCGTGGTCTCTTCCGTAGCCGTCGTACCCGAAGAGGTGTTCGTGCCCGATGTAGTTGCGGTTCCCGATGACGCCGACGTGACCCCTTCTGATTCTGTTGCCTCTTCTGTCGCGTCCTTAGCGGAAGGACGGGACGGCGGACGTGAGGGGGCATCCTTCTGCGACCTGGTAACCGGCATGTTTCAGTCTTCTGAATTTTTCGGACTTCTGAACTTCTAATCTTCTGAACTCTTCTGGTTTCTTCCTACAGGGAATCCGGCGCTCGAAGGACCAATTGTAGTGGACGAATGGGATGTGATCAGCACCCTTACTCGCCCTGGGACTTCTCCCACGTTTTTGACGTGCTTCCCTACTTACCTACTGCGCTGGTAAAACACGTCACCACGCACCCCTGAATGCGTAATAACGATACGGTCGACCAAGACCTCGGGAGACTGAACGTGAGACTGAATTCTGAGAGAAACGGACGAAATAAAACACTTTTCTTCTAGTATTTTTGGTCCATGGACTCCGGCTTGTTCTTCGTTGTGCCTCTTCAACGGCTGAGCTGCGACTAAATGGGCCCGGCCGATCGTGCGTATTTTATAGTCGACGGGGCCGCTTCCCATTACCTTATAGACGACAGTGATTTTCAAGCCCATTTCACTGTTAGTTTTCATCAAGCCGAAGTCTTTGAACCCCTTTATTTTTAATTAATTATCACATAACCCTTACATTTTATATATTTTCACATTTGTTATGTGGTCCCTTCTTATATAAAAACACAATATTGCATGTACATAGTCACAATAAAAACTTTCTAGAACAAAAACTTACAAAGTTTGACTTAGGACAATTGCCACTATCTTTAATCTATAATATCTCTGAATCCTGTGGTCCGATTTTGATAATTTAAACGTTAAAAGTGGTTTTACATCTAATTCTATCGTTAACAACAAAAATAGCAACAATCGGACCATAAACAAAAAACCTCATTTTCAAGTTACGTAATTATAGAACATCCTTTCGAAATTTTGTACATTTCCTTACAAGATTCACTCAAATTGAAGTTAATTAGATTCTAATAAGAAAACTAAGCATGAAATCTATAAACTAAAACTAATTAGAATCTAATACATAAACTTATAAACAAGACTTTTCAAAATTATTAAATTCCTTACTAGCTACAAAATTATTCCTTATATTTACATTTTATTATCAAGGCGCTCTCTGCGCTACTTGCACCCACTTACCCAGAGGGGGTCTAAATTTTGATATTTTTACGAACTTTTGAGACCTTTACTAATTTAAAAATGCTTTCTAACTTACAAAATCATTGTCAGGGTGCACTCCGATACTACTTGCGCCTAGATGCTTAGATTTCGTCGCCGACAAGTTGTTTTTAAACTTTCGGGCTTCTTCTTCAAGGGTTATCTTATTACCAAGTAACTAGTTTGTGGAGTGATAGGCAGTCGCGCCACGTAAAAAAATACTGGAATTCTGCTGCATTTGGTTCGACTGGGAGCCGATCACAATACAGTTGGGGAAAAGGCTATTAAGATGATGAGATAGTCAACTCATCAGTCTTTTTACACAATTACAAGTGCTTACTTGCTTGTAAACTTATTGATTAATTATATCGGATCTAATAAAAAGCAATTGACACATATTGCTATTGTAATCTGAGTATCTTTAGTCAGATAGTCTTATGGATAAAATAATTAGCTATGAGCAACTGAGTTATATTAGGCTATTAAATCACCGCCCCGAACTTTTCGTATAATGATTATGAACAGGAAATATGCTGAAGATTAAAACAACTTATTTTTTTTTCAGGATCTCTTAAATTTCGAAGACCCATTAAACATAGAAGCAGCAGAAATGTACAACAAGAACAAAACGGAATTCCAGGCTAAAGTGCAAGAATACATCGCTAAGGGCAAAAGATGAAACATGCAATACCAAGTCACTATTTTATTGCTAGAGAACTATATAAATGATGCAACGGTTTTTATTAGATGAGAAATTTAGCATGGGAAACATTACAAAATGTAATAAAATAGATGCTTTTAAGTGCTTCCAATGTAATTTTAGAAAAGGACCTGTGTTAATCGATAACTATCAATCCAATGAATATTTTATTTAGGAAATAATATTTTACTATTTTTTGTACAGTATCTTGAGGCTCAAGTTAGTTCAGAAATATGCTTAAATTTTCACATATATTATAACATATGCAATGAATTCACCTTATTATAAAGTCTAGTAACACCAAACAAGCAATATTATTAGTGTTAATAAAATAAAATAAAACGAAATAATAACAAAAATATTTAGATATTTGCTAGAGGTATTTTGTAACTATTGACTTATGAAACAAACAAACTATGATAGTGAGATATATCTGCAATACTATATAATGTAAGTATTTAAATAATTATATTCTATGATTTTTTTATAAAAATAGAAGAAATGAAATAAAAATAATGGCGCTCTATAATGCAATGCAATTTTCTAGATTTTGAGCTGCCGTATAAAATAATTAAATAAAAATATAATTGATTAAATTATAAGTTAATTCCTATCTCCCGTGCTAAGTTTCCCGATCTTAGTATGTATATCATTGTAATAAATACTCCAAAAAGCAGTGATAATAATATTATGTATTTGTTTTGGAAACTGGTGTATTTTTTAGGGGACAAGATAGATAATTGCGTATTTACGAAAATCAATTAATAAATAATTTTGAAAGCACATTGCGATTGTATATTGGTCCTGACAAGGAAAGTATAGTTAAGATATATTATGATGATCTAACGGGATTAGTGTTACTGTTCTTCTTGAAATTTAACATAGTATATTCTTAGATGCTTGGAATTTGAGGTAAAGACAGGAGAAATGTGTATTTTCACTGTCACGATATAAGTAGACTCCCTGTCTACAATTTCAGAACCACATACCATACGTCAAAGTATATAGCAGCTAGATACTTTATCATATTCCAGTAGAGATTAAAATACAATAAGCATCAGAAAGGTGTGTCAAATTTAAGGGTGTGGCACAGACCAGTATACTGAACAAGTTTCTGCATAGGACATAATTGTAATTACGATTTATGCATGAGTAATTGAAAAGTTAACCAGCCATCAGACCATCCATACATTTAGGACGGCTATTTTGTATGGGACAACTGATAATGTTTTTGCGATGACAACGTTGTTGGCACCATGGAGACAGTTCTTCATAATGATGGTAAAGCCCCCTTAAATTTGACCAGACTTTTCTGATACACTGTATAATCAAGTCTTCCTAATAAACGTAGTATCATTGTACTATAACGGATCCACAAAAAATACACCAGTAAATATTTACCATAGAAATTTGATAGAGTCAATCGTGTCTATTTAAAAATTATATGTTATTTGTGCATGTACACTGAATAGGTTTTTAAATAAAATCAATTTTACTATGACATTGAAACCTATCGTTTCATTGGTATTTGAATCCATAGTTATTTTTTTACATGCAAATGTTCAGTTAACCATATCTTATAGTAGCTATTATTGTATATATTACTGTTTCATAACGGTACTGTGTTGCTTCAAGAATTTGTGTGATGTGTTGTTCTAGTTGTTTCTTTGAAACCTATCATTTGAAGTAATAATATCTTAGGACAGCCGACACACCGTTTATCTGATCCCAAATTAGGCAGAACTTGTACTATGGCAACCAGACAACTGAGAAATATACTTATATATCTATCTATACTTATAATAAAACTGTGGAGAGGTCTATTCTGTACATTGAATATACATTCAAAATTAATATTGGAGGATGGATGGTCATCGATACTGATGCCAAAAATGCAATCAGTAAATTTTTTGTCTGTCTGTATGTGCACGTATGGGTCAAAAACTACTGAAGGGATTTTAACCAAACTTGGCACGATTGTAGTTCATACTCCTGGGCAGGTTATAGGCTATATAACAGAAGGCTAAGACACATAGGAGCTGAACAGTAACGATGAATTTGAAGCAAGTCGGATGCAAATGCGCTTTCGAGCTCTTATCTTCGCATACTTTGATCATACATCAAAAGTATGTATTACAAAGATGATGGTCTTCAAAAGATCTACAAAAAAGTCCTCAATAGTATATATCTATCCCACTAAATTCGGAACACAGTTAGTTTATAACCTGGATTAACACATAGGGTACCGTAAAACCTGGCAACTGCAATTTTTTGAAGGTATCACAGATTCAAAGCCAATTTTCCAACAAAAAAGTACCCTCCAAGGCTAGACGCCAATGTTAAGTTTTGACATCATACTCTTCAGATTCGGTACATATTACTGATTTAAGAAAATGCCAACATAAAAAGACACAATAATCAAAAATAGAAAATGGCAAAGTTAACCTTACTGCGTGGTAACTTTACCATCACGTTTTATGTGAAAATAAAAAGAGTTTATCGTTAAAGAAGGTACGTTTGCCCTTCATTTCATACACAACACCCAGAGTATAGATTGCGCCTTTTATAATGTTGCAAGAAACATTAATGTTTTCGCTAGTGGTAAAGTTGCTCACCCATTATTTAAGTTTTCATACAAATTTGAAATTGTGTGTCAGGGTTGACAAAACACAAAATAAAACCTTGATTACTCTTATTGAAATTATTTTATTTCATATTTTTCACGAACTAGTAACTGAAATATTTATAGCTCACATTTAACATTTTTATAGCACTGGTCTGTAAAAACTACTTAATTTAATTAGTTACAAAAGTATTTTTTAACACGCTTGCTCGTAAAGCTGATGTAATTCCACCGGTTTTAAATATGTAAAGCGGGTCATAAAAAAACGCGTGTGTTACCAAAGCAAATAGTTAAGTTATAGTCCATACAAATTCCATAACAGTATTATTTGCCATTTCAAATATGGAACTGATCGCCGCCGCACGACTCCAGCTAGTGAGCAGCGCGCTGTTGCTATTCAAATTTCAAACTAATCGCCGCGCGGCGCCGCGCCCGTAAGTAGCCAGCGCTAGCGCGCTGTTAAAATGGCGGGAAAGCAACAGTGTGCATTCACAGATTGAGTTTATTTAAAATAATGTTTTATTTTTCTGTTTCCTCGCAAATGTGTTAAAAAACGTCGTACGATATACGTGCGTATTGGTTATAACATGCTCGGCTCAATTACGCACTAATATCGTAATGTACTATTATGATAAAAACAGACAAAATACGACGACATTTAAAAATTACTTTTGAGTAGTTCTTAATGTCATCCTTCCTAATTTTCGTCTACCTCCACCGGCGGCGCTCCATTTTCTAAAAGAGATAATTTTATTACGATAAGGTGGCAACATAATAATATTTTCTTTTTCTCACTCTAGTAAAACCCAGAGATAAATAATAATGATAAGGAGATAAATAAAAATTATTGTTCATAAAGTGAAAACTCTTGCGATAAAGAATAAATTGACATTTCATTGATATTTGTCAAATAAGACCGACTTTAATAAGGAACATCTATAAAAACATACATACTGTCAAGTATAGAACAACCCTACGTTTGCTTTACCGTAGTCGGGTAAAAATCCTAAGTTATAACTTATAAGTGACAACCCTAGGTTCTACTGAAACATGGTAAAGTAACCAACCTATGTTGGCATTACTAGTGTGGTAACTTTGCCAACTCAGTTTTAAAACTAAATATTACCAATCCTAATCGTTAATATCACGATATGACAAAAATGTGCATACTTACATTCACTGTTCCACCAGATATCACCAAAAGTTCTGGAGCACTGATCGAGGCAGTTAAGTCACCGGTAAAATTCGGTGGTAAAATTAAATGTCAAAATTAGCTCCAATACTAACATATTCAAAGCAATGTTGTTAAGAAATTATTAAATTTTCTCCCTAAAAATGTTTTATCCTCGAAAAGGTTAAGTTGTCTGTGATACTCGTAATTTTGTACCTGTACGTCGCACAGTGGAACGAATGTATGGGAGCGGTTGGACGTAGACATGTCCGAAAAAAAAGAGTAAAATTATGCCAAACTAATGATGCCATCTTATTCGATTACTTAATGCCTTCATAACTTGTGGTGATGAATTTCTTCATAACTCCCATATTTCGGGAGTAATTTGAGAAAATGTGAAATTTTACTATGAAAATGAGTGTATCGAGCTCTCTCCCTCCTGATTCCGGGCTTGTTTCAAGTAGCGGTCTCTAATATCATAATGCTAATACTAAGAGCTATATTTAATACTAAGACACATAGTGCGCCAAATGTGCACTTTCTGGGATAAAGAGTGATGTTTATTTTATAACACAATTTTTTTATTTTTTGTTTATTTTGTTGATTAAAACCGTTTTTCTAAAGGTTTACCTTATTACAATAACATTTCTGAGCAGCCAATTAGAGAAGATATAAGCTAATTAGGATATATAATTAGGGACTTAAGGTTTACATATAAAACTGATGCACTAATGATTACTGATAAGAACATTGCTATTATTTAATTACTAAATGGCTCTTAATACACTAATTTAGCATGCATCATTTACTAATTATCACAATAACTAATTACCTTGCAATATTTAACAAAGGATACCTGGGATACCTGGATTTTATATAAATAGGTCACTATTAGTAACTTTAAAATCAGTGTTGATTTACACCTCGTTGTATCCAAGCTAATCTCGCAATGTATTTTCCAAATTTTAATACAAATCTTGATATTCACGTTGCTTTATGCGCACGCGCACATAAAGATTTACGCGACTTTAACTATTTGTTCAGTGTTTTAAAAGATAACAGTTGTGTTCAGTTATGTGAAAGTGCTGAAACAAGTTTAAAAGACTGGTGTCGTCGATTTTGCTACCGCATTTATGCAAAATGGACACAGTCTGGAAGAAGCACAGATAAGTTTCGGAAGAAACATGAGATTTGGCTACAGGCTGCAATTCAATGGCCGGAATTACAGAATGAAAATATGGAACCTTCTACAGAAAATATAAGTGACGTCATCGAGCCCATAATTTCTCTTGCTAAATCTGATGCTTCAACTTGTACACATCCTAGTCCTCGTAAATCTTTTGAGGACCTTAGTAACCGGCAAAAAAGAAGACGCACTGAAGATAGTCTTTCATGCAGCAGTAGCAGCGCTGAAATTATGTTTTCGGCCGAAAGGGCGCTTCAAAAGGCAGGACAAAGCGATACAGCTTATGCTATGAAATACTTGACGGAGAATCCAGAAGAGGCCTCAAAAATCAAAGCCTTCATTGAAGGTAAATCAATTCAGGTACGGGAAATATCCCCTTTGAAGGCATTGGCTCTTTATGTATCGATGAACTTATCGAAATGGCGCTATAACACTCTTCGGGATTTCAACACTCAAGAAGGAGCTCTTCAATACCCGAGTTACTACATGTTGGTTAAAGAAAAAATTAAGTGCTATCCGGCCAAAGAAGATCTCACAGTTACAGAGAGCTCTGCAAAAATCAAATTACAAGCCTTGATGGATTTAACCTCAAGAAGACTTATTAGGTCGTTAGAAACCCCTGTTGATCCCAATCAACAGCTCGTATTGACCAGCAAATGGGGTTTTGACGGATCATCTAGCCAAAGCATTTATCATCAAAGGACGAGTGAAGATGAGCAAATCGATCTTGCTAGTAATTTTATGATTAGTCTTGTACCACTGCGGCTCGTCTCAAAAGGTGTAACAATTTGGGAAAACGAGCGACCATCTTCCACTTCATTTTGCCGGCCAATATTGTTTAAGTTTATAAAGGAAACCAAAGAAAATGTGCAGAGAGAGATGGCTGAAATCGAAGCAGAGATTGAAGCCTTAACTCCATCCACCATCACTGATGGAATTAGTGTCAAACACCAACTGCTGTTGACAATGATTGATGGTAAAATTCATTCCATTATATCCAATACAGCAGCTTCAGTGTGTGACATATGCAAGGCTTGTCCTAAAGAAATGAATAATTTAGAGTTAATCAAAGATAAACACGCAAACGAGGACATGTATAAATATAGCTTAAGCACCCTTCACGCTTGGATTCGCTCAATGGAATGCTTATTACACATTTCCTACAAATTAGACATAAAATCATGGCAAGTAAGGGGTGATATAGCAAAAAGGCAAGTTGATGACAGGAAGAAAAGAGTTCAAGAGGCTGTAAGAAGGGAAAAGGGCTTACTTCTCGATGTTGTGAAACAAGGCAGTGGATCCACCAACAATGGCAACTCGGCAAGGAGATTTTTTGAAAACAACACTAAATCTGCTGAACTGACCGGAATAGATGCTATGCTTTTAAGAAAAATCTGTGTGATCTTGCAGTGTATTTCATCAGGAGAGAAGATCAACGTAACTAAATTCCGAGAGTTCTGCTTTGATACTGCTAAGCTTTACGTGGAGTTATACCCATGGTATTATATGCCTTCTTCACTTCATAAAATTTTAATGCATGGGCCAGACATAGTTCAGAACATGTCAATTGTGCCCATTGGTTTTCTATCCGAAGAGGCATCTGAGGCTAGAAATAAAGATTTTAGAAAATATAGAGAGGGGCATTCTCGAAAGCATAGCAGTATCTCATGCAATGAAGATATTATGCACAATCTTTTACTGTCTTCTGATCCACTTGTTACAAGTATCCGTCCAAAAGGAAATAAGTTTGTAAAAAAATCTTCTTTTAAGGAATTTTATGAGCTTACGGATTCTGAGAAAAGTGATATCGAATTTGTTAACATAAATGATTTAGCGGACATCGATTCTGAATTTGAATTAATTGATGATGATGATGATGACGAAGATAATTAAATGATGTTATTGTTTTAAAATGTGTAACTTAGTAAATTAGAGCTTACATCTTAATTATTTATTGTAGGTACTTTTAATGAAACTAGGTAATTTATTATCAACTTACTTAAAAGTCATACTCTCATCAGTTCTTGTGAATATTTTTGTTAATATATATTTCTGTATATATATAATATATTTATAGACCTCTTAATAAGTCTGTCTGCGGTTTAAAGTAAATACAAATGGGGAAAAAACGTTTTTTTTTTTAAATTTTCATTTCCTTTTATCCCAGAAAGTGCACATTTGGCGCACTATGTGTCTTAGTATTAAATATAGCTCTTAGTAATAGCATTACGATATTAGAGACCGCTACTTGAAACAAGCCCGGAATCAGGAGGGAGAGAGCTCGATACACTCATTTTCATAGTAAAATTTCACATTTTCTCAAATTACTCCCGAAATATGGGAGTTATGAAGAAATTCATCACCACAATTTATGAAGGCATTAAGTAATCGAATAAGATGGCATCATTAGTTTGTCATAATTTTACTCTTATTTTTCGGACATGTCTACGTCCAACCGCTCCCATACATTCGTTCCACTGTGCGTCGCTGATGGCAAAGTTTACTTCTATTGGTAAAGTTGCCAGGTTCGACGGTACTTTTTATCCCGGTAGTATGTTCCCGCGGGATTTTTTCTGACCTCCACGCGGGCGAAGTCGCTGGAAAAAGCTAGTTTCTACATAAATACATTTTATAGACACCCAGACACAGAACAAAGCGACGCTAGAAGGGCAAAATTGACTAAGCGACGTTGTGGCCCTATGTCGTTTAGTCAATTTTGCCTTTCAAGCGTCGAAATTATTGTGCTCATCACACAAAGATTTGTCCTGGGTAGGAATCAAACCCACGGCCTCAGTCTTAGCAGTCAGGGTGACTTACCACTAGACTAACAAGCCAGTCAAAGTCAATAAGGAGAAATAAAAGGCTAAGCTTGCCTTGTGTGTGACCATTTAACAGCATAGGTACTACCTGAGGGCATACCTATTGTGTGTAATTTGCCTGAGTCATATCTAAGTCCGCATTGGCATGAACGTAACAATATCGCGGCTGGATTTTTCCACATACTTGATCGTCAACGCACTGCTTACCGCTTCCTTTTTTTGCGGGTGGGCAATCATCAAATGCCGTCTCCCGCTCTTGGGTGGAGCGGAAGGGCGTGTCAGACTTTTACTGACTAAAACCCACCCGTGTTCCTTCAGTTGCCCATGTGCCAGGGTCACGGTATCTCTTTCGAACAAATCTCGCAACCCTGGCAGGACTGCTTACCGCTGACAGTTGAAAATTGAACAGTGTGGTTTTTCGACGCGCTGGGATGCACTTTATTGGATTCTCAATGTTTGTTTCAACACCTAGAGTTAAAAATCCCGCTGCGATATTTTTACGCCAATACGAACGCAGTCCAAAACTTCATCCCCCATTTATTACATGTTTGCCAACAAAACTTCCGCCTTCGTGTGTGTTGAGAACATTCTCTGGTGCCTAAACTTTAATTTATTTGGACATGGAATCTCCTGTCTCAAAAACTAGGCGTCCTAGACCAAAAATAATGAAATTTTAGTCGACAGTTAAACTGATGACCGAAGTCCTTTGTAAAAAAATGTTGAATTTACAGTTTGCGTTACGTGACTTTACCCACTCTGTAACTAGGTTTTCCGATGTAAATCGGATATTCAGTATCACGTAAGTTTGCAACTCCGAAGTCCGTCAACATTATGCGTGAAATGAGTTGGTCACTTTGTTGGGAGAGTTTTTGGCGTGATTGTAACAAGTGGGGACGCATCTTGGTATTCTCAACCACTTTTTGTGTGTACTTTATTCCCGGAAGGAGGAGCAAGTATTTCATCCACATTTAGACAGATTTTGTATCTTTTCCTTTTTTCGATATTTATTTAATGAAATATAGTTTTATGGTGTGTCTGAAATGAAATAAAAATGCAATGATGTCAAATCAATGCTCTTTATTAAGTTCAATTAATACTGGAGCATCAATATACCAATTAGTATAAATAATTTAATAAATAAATAGTAAAAATTTGTATACAATAAATAGCTTAACAGTAACAAAACCGTCGTAACATTTTTTTTCATTATGACTAGATTTTCGTTTGGATGACATAAATGTACATGATTTCGTGAAAAATGTGTTTTGCGGACACACTTGGGATTTTTAGTTTAAACTAAAATGGATAGTCGGTTAACCCTTACAGTCAATTCGAAGTCCAGATTACTAAATATTAAATTCATTGAAAGTAAAAAATCTAGAGGACTCAAAATTGACCGATTTAGAGTTAGTATTAAGATTAAAATTTAGCTAATACCTAATGATGTGTTATAATCGCCTTTAACCAAAAAAAGAAATAAGATATTTTATTTAGTAAAAAAGAAAAGTCCCACTTTTGATGCCATAGTTATAAAAAGAAAGACAGTAACAAGTCTCATTCATTTACACAGCAATACCGACTCTATCGTTTTCGTATTAAAGTCTAAAGTCCCAAGTGTGTATGTATAGCTCAGTGCGAGGAGAAGGTGGTAAGTAGTTCGTCCTGGATGCTGTTGGAGCGCGTGAGCTGGCGCGCGCCGCCGAACGCGGCCGACACCGTGTCGGCCTGCGACGCCTCGCGCGCCTTGCGCTCGTGGTACACTTCCGAGAACTCCTGTGGGGGGGGGGGGGGGGGGGGGCATGTATATTAGTTATCTGTACTTATTCTTAACTTAAATCCACGTTCGCACGGAACTAAATACCTATATTGCGAAGGGATTTTGACTGGATCGTAACACATAGGGTTATTCTTATTCTTACTGAAAAAACTGTTTCAAGCATTTTAAATAGGTACCATATTTACTAATAATATGCTAAAAATAATTATGCAAGAATGAAAGTATCACTTATCTATTCACATAACAAATAATAGTACATTATGGTACAAGTGTGTAATGTTGGTGATTACCGCTGAGGCGCCATTGAGACCCGAGCCGTCAGGTGAGGGTCTTAAGAGAGCCGAGGACGGTAATCATCAATACACACGTGTATCATACGACGTTTTTCAACACACTTGCGAGGAAAAAACAAATAACAGCAACAAATGCGATACAAACAAAATATGAAAATTAGGGGAAAATTGGGAAATGGCGCGCAATTTTTTTTTTTTTGCACGCGCCAAATGTAATTTGATTGATTACAGCCATACAGCCTACTTCAAAATGATAATTTTTGTGATAAAATGCAAATATTTTATAAGAAATTATTGTGAATTATAAATAATTTGATAATAATAAATGTTTTTTCGTCTTAATTAGGGACACATTTATTTATTTCAAAAATGTAAATAGATTTTCGGTGGCATAAAACCTCTTTGTTGTTACAAAAAAAAAAAAAACTGTATTACCCGGTTAAATTGAAAATGCTCTGTTTACTCGCATATAATTTGCAGTTAGGTACTAACTTAACTTTGTAGGGATCATTCTATTATGCACTAGTGTGTAATATTATTATGCACGTGTATGTTATAGTTCGGTTTATGGCCCTAAGAACGATATAATAAGGCTCACTTTACGAGCAAGTGTGTTGAAAAAATAATTATGATGTTGTTAAGGTATAATATTAATAAATTAAAATATAAAGAAAAGTCACGCGACGTGGCATGTGAGATGTATGTCATTTAGTCGTAAATTATTTTCTGTGCTTTAAACATCTCGTTTATACGTAAGATTACAGTTTTATTAATTTTGTGGACACTATTTTTTATTTTAGGCCTAGCGATACTATCAAACGTCAATCAGTTCTGTTAAGATGGTGGCTTAGAGTTTTTGTGAGAGTTATTTCTTTATACATTTATTGAGTTTGGTCGAGCATAAGCGTCAAAACCGTGTTTACAATATTCAATATAAGTATTTATATATTCCTTTATATTTTGCATGTATTAATTAGTCAGGATGAGGCGTACTTACAGTGATTTAATCAACATTATAGACCGAACCGGTTTGAGGTTATGTGAGCCACGATTCAAAATTGTCACAACCATAGGAGTCATAACCTATTTAAACCATGGTTGTGACAGTTAGTCATGGTCGTTACTTTTTTTTACAGTTACTCTTTTCTAAAATAAATATTAACTTAGTCAACTTTATATAGGTATTTATAAGCCTGGCAATGTTCGACGATGGATATGGCTTGCCTATATAAAATATAAATGTAGTATGTGTACTATTTATGGTTTTCTTGTTTTATCAGATGCCTCCTCGTAAAAAGCGATATCTTTAGAAGAAAAATGAAGGAAGTTTTTCTACAATTTAAGCCCGGCAAACCTAATAAACGAAGTGTTTGATATGTTATCTAACGATTTGAAATAAAACTTACATAATAATTACAAAACACTGTATTTTTTTTTCCATGACAGTAAAAATAAGAATAACCCATATAATGCCTCGTCAGTCACGTGGTTGACATTTTCCAAACCAAATGAGCCGTGTCAGCCACATGTGGCTGACGGCATAAGCTTGTTTCCAAAGTGCGATTTTTCGTCGTCAGCCACGTTTTACATGTTAAATTGTATGTAGTATGTCTGACGAGGCCTGGTAAATTATAACTATACTTGCTATACTATTTATTTATTTCACTATTCTATTATGTAAAATGTTATGAAAATAGTGTAATACAGTTCATTTGTTAGTACGGCATTATTTGTGATAAATCCTCTTGATCACTGAATAAGGGCCTCCAGAGGACTCCCGCCTATTTTCTTCAACTACCAACAAAATATACCAATTTAGCCTAGAAAGCTAAAGAACGCTGCCGTACCTTCAGTCTGTGGCCCAGGAAGCGCGCCCTCTCCCTCTTCTTGTTCATGAAGTCGCTCTGTGTGAGCCACCGGTGCTCGTAGCACTCCTCCGCTAGCGGCCTCTTGAGGGGAACCTTCTTGAATAGGAACATTATGAACCGCGTCGCTTCCTGGGAAGTTACAGATAGTCATTTGTTAAAAGTTTCTATACAAATAAATACAATTGAAGTGTTTATTTTTATTGTAAAATAAAAACATCCTTTTACTAAATGCATGTGAAAGTAGATACATAGGTATTTATAAAAGAAAACAATCTTATTCTTCTTCTTCTTCTTAGCATGTCGATAGCAATCTAAATAGTGTTAGCCCAGAATTTGGCTACGAGCTTAGCATTTTCAGTAGGACAGCACCACATTTACACTCCAGGGCTGAGTCATCTATGAATCTCCACCTGTACAGGTTTTCTTTACTTCGGCCTACCTGAGTCCGGAGTCTATTTAAAGACTTCCATGAAAGCCAAGGCCAAAGCCAAAGCAAGGTTCAGCAGGTGGAACGAATGGGTTTGGTAGGGAAGCGCCTTGTTGCCACAGGTCTAGTCTTTCCTTAGACTGTTCGCCAGTAAGCGGGAGAACACACTTCAGAAAGCTGTAGCGGCTTTTCAGTCTTTGTGACACGAGGATGTTGTCGTGCATAGGGTGTCGTGTGTCAGAAACCATCTTGGCTCTTTCAGTTGAGCTTGCCACAGCTCTGTGGATTTTTGGTGGCGCTATTCTAGCCAATGGATACAGCATTTGTACCGGGGTCGGTTTGAGGCACCCGGTAATGATCGACGTTTCATTCAGAGCTGTATCCACTAACTTTGCATGGGCTGAACGACAAGAAAACAATGAATAAAATAATGTCTGTTATTTGTTCCGGCTAATCTCCGGAACGGCTAAACAGATTTGGTATGAGGATACTTTTTATCATTTTTAACGACATAACGCGGGCGAAGATAACTAAATTATTAATTAATAATGATCCGTTCATTTTATATTGAAATTGCCAAATTATTAAATTGAAATAAATGAATTGACATAGCCCATTATCTTGACTGGTGATGGAAGACAGACTGGATTGGTGAGGCATTTGAGCTGGGAAGATTTTCTTGAAGTTATATACATAGGCGCATTGCAGAAGGCAAGTTAGAAAGACAAATATATGCCTCGAAAAAACTAGTGCAATGTGTTTATATAGAGCACAGTACCAAAAATTTTTCAAAATAACGAACCTCGACACTGTAGTGATTTAAATTTTTCTATCTAAAATACTACCACAACCAGATAACCAGTCTTACCAAGGAGTATCGTGGTTCCCAGTAACTGGGTTGTGGAGGTCAGACAGACAATTTATCCGGGTAAAATACGCGTATTCAGCAGCATCCACTAAGCCTGGACGTTGACCCCAACATATTTGGAAAAGGACTAAACAGATAAATTAATGATTAAAGCATACTGGTCCAATGATGGTTCATACCTGTGTGATCTCCTTGTAAAGGTGCTCGAAGCGGTACCTGACGAAGGATATGTTCTGCTTGGTCTCCTGGTCGTCGCTTCCTCGGAAGGGCGACACGCCCGACAGCATGATGTACGTCAGCACTCCCACGCCCCAGATGTCCGTTTGAGGGAACGCTGGCTCGTCGTTTATTATTTCTGGTGCTGTGGGTGAGAGGAAAAGGGTTATTAGAAGTTGCTTTTTGTGTGAGCTTGGATGTTCTTGTAATCCACCTGAAAGAATTTTTAGTATACCTTTATAATTCGATTTTGTTACCATAGAGTACATTGGAAACGATTTGGTCGATGATACAACGACCATATCTATTAAAAAAGTATGGTTTTGTGCCATGAAGAACAAAATACATAGATAACAGGCAACATAGAGTTGTACTGCGCGAAGAGTATATTTATTGATCACGACGAAGGAGAACATTTTAGTGCAGAGTTTTAAAAGCTTAAGACTAGGTAATCGATCGGTAGATTAGGTAATCGTTATATTATTAATTTAGTAAGACGATGATAATAAAAGGTTTTGGCCCTCACCTTTGTATTCCAAATCACCAACTTGCGGTACACTGGTGCCCAACTTGGTAACTTTGTGTGCCGAGCCGAAGTCCACCAGTTTGACCTGGATGGACCGGACAGACGCCATCACCACGTTGTCAGGCTGCAGGTCCAGGTGGCAGTAGCCTCGCCAGTGCAGGTACTGGAGACCGTCCAGGATCTGGGTGACGATGGTCGCTACCATCTGTTCTGTGTAGTCGTGACGACTGGAGAGGTATGTCAAGATATCAGCACCTTGGAGTTTTTCTAGGATCAAAGCAGATACGGAAGATCCAGGGCCTTGATAAGCAGCTAATAAGTTCGATATCCTCTCGTGTCTCAGCCTCCTCAAACATTCGAATTCCCTCTGAATCTGTACCTCAGTGTCCGGTCGTTGCTCCAGAATCTTCGATACGACAACGTTGTCGTTCGTCTTGTCGATGCCTTTGACGACGATCGAGAACTTTCCGCGCCACAACTCGGAAACAAAGCTGTAGCGTTCAGTGAACTGTTGATTCGACACCCATTCGACTGGTCTATCCTCAATCGAATAGTCCAGTTTGGGTTTGTTCTCATCTAGCGTGACTTCCTGTCCAGATTCTGTGATTTGCTGAAGATGTCTCATGGCTTTAGTGATTTCTATTTTGGGTGCTCCTGATGTTTTAGTTTTGACTAAGTGTGTAGGGATGCCTTTGTCGCTCCAACCGATCCTGTTGCGGGACGACAGTCGGAACTGGTAGCTGGTGTCCGGGGAGAGGTTGCGGACGACGAAGAACTCGTGGTCGATGTTGTTGGCGACGTCGCGCCACTCCACGCTGTCTCCCGCCTTGTACTGGAGGCTATAGCAGATCACGGTGGAGTTACCGTCGTATTTTGGTTGCTTCCACCTCAGAAGCACCTCAGTATCGGACACTTCAGCAGCTGTGGGGCTGTCGGGAGCATCTGGCGTAGTAGCTTCCACAATCCTTGTTCTAGCGACAGTTTGTCCGACTTTGTTCCTGGCTACGACCTTGTAGAAGCCGATATCGTGGTGCTTAGCCGGCTCCATGCGGAGAGTAGACCTGCCTTCCTCGTCTTCAATTATCTTAATACGTTGTCCTTCAGCGATGGGCATGTCATTTTTAAACCAGGTGATAGCCGGTTTAGGGTCTCCTACGGCGAAGCAAGAGAGTTCAGCGTTCTCTCCTTCCCTGACTGGGAGTAACTGAGGTTTTTCTCTGAAGAATGGTAATTGTCCGTCTTTCTTGGACTCCATGAGGGCCTGCGCCTCTGCGTAGGAGTCGAGGCGCGTGCCGAGCTCGTGTCGCAGGCGGCGGATGGTGTAGGACTCGCTGCCGTAGTTGTTGATCCTGTCGCGGCGCTCGTCGTCGATCTCCTCGTCCATGATGTCCGTGAAGCGACGACGCTCGCGGATGATGGGGGTCTGTGGAGGATATGGAATTAGCATGAGCAGATGTTTTGTTTTAATATACAGTCTATTGTAAACCATGGTCTCCCAACATATGTCATAATAAGAAGATTATATTATTTGTTCAAAGATCAAAAAACTTATGACACAAAATAAAAGCAAGATGATAATGAGCGTAAAAAACGATGTTGCCCGCCCTTTCCTAATTATTCGTTGATCGTTTTATTTGAAATTCACATTATTCTGACCTGGAATGATACTTGCACGATAATTTATCCCCAAGATTACCATTATGGTTAACTGGAACAGGATTCTCAGCTGAAAATACATATGAAGCAATGGGCTACGTACCCTGGGGTCGTACGTGTCGAACACGTTGAGGCTGTATCCAGGCGAGCGGTTGCAGGCCACCTTCATGTACTCGCGCAGGCGCACTGGGAACTGCGTGTCGCGCAGCTGGAGTAAGTACGTGTCAGGACCGTTCTGGTAGCTGGGGGGAAGGAAGTAGATACGTTGTTACGATACACATTACAGTGGAATCTCTATAACTCGAACCTCGTTAAGTCGAAATCCTCAGTAAGTCGCAAAAAAAATGCCATTCCCTTCCACAGAACCCCTAAATACGCGGTATCTCGAATTATTTAGACTTTTTAACTCGAAAAACATGTTATTTCCCTACGAAGTATTGATAGTACATATTTATACTCTATAACTCGAATTTCAAAAGAAGACTCCGTACTTAGAAATCGCGCCTTTGTAAGTCGAAATTTCAAATCAGTTAAATCATGTAAATCCAATTAAACAAATCAAGATACCTTAAAGTTCTTGTTATGTCGAAAAGTCGTCAACTCGATTTTTTTTTGCATTTCCCTTGACATTCCAGTTATTGAGATCCCACTGTATAAACTCAGATTTTTTTCTCATGGGTTTTTTTTTTTTTTTTTTTTTTTTTTTCAGGATGGGAAATCATCAAATGACTTCTCCCGCTCTGGGCGGAGCGGGAGGGCGTGTCAGACTTTTACTGACTAAAACCCACCCGTGTTCCATCAGTTGCCCATGTGCCAGGGTCACGGTATCTCTTTCGAACAATCACGCGACCCCGGCAGGCATCGGTCCTAGTAGACCCCTACACTGCTGCTGACATCTCTTTGAGGCGCGCGTGGAACACTGCGCGCCGTCGACCCGAGCTTGGTCCTTACCGGGCGGCGAGCTACCCATTGCTCGCCACCCGCAAGCTCGCGCCTACGGTGGCCGGGAGTCCGCTATTGACTCCCGACGCCCGGGGCGTCTCCTCCTGCGGCGGCTAGGGACGTGAGGGCGCAGAGACTGCCACTCCCTCACGCGCCCCGCCTCCTCCTTCGCGAGCATTACTGCTTCGCAGAAGGAGGTGACGGCTTCCCATTCCCTCTCGCTCCGTACCATGGCTCGCACCAGGGCCGGACGCGAGAGGTCGCCGCCGCCGATCGCCTCCACGAGGACACGGCGGTGCTCCGCCCAGGCAGGGCACACCTCCACCGTATGCTCCACCGTGTCCTCCAGACGATCCTCGCAATGGAAACACCCGGACGTATCCTCCCGCTTTATCCTGAACAGGAACCCACCGAAGCACCCATGCCCGGTGAGAACCTGCGTCACGCGGAAGGTGAGGACGCCGTGGCGCCTCTCTATCCACTCCTCAAAGAGGGGACTTACCGCCGCAATTGTGGCGTGCCCAGCACTGGGTTGCGACAATCGTACCCGCCATGTCGCCATGAGATCACACCGGAGCTCTGTCCGCCGTGCCGCGATTTGTCGCGGCAGCGGAGTTTCGCCCCGGCGTTTCGCCTCCTCGCGCCACTCCCACATGTGCGCGAGGACCTTTGCCTCCAGATCCCATGGCGGCACTCCGGCAAGGAGGCTCGCCGCCTCGCAGGAGACCGTGCGGTATCCCCGGATTAACCGGATTTTCTCATGGGTTAGGGAGAAACTGCAAACGCCACCTGATGGTAGCGATGGCTCAATGTCGAGAGAATAAATCTAATTTTTCACATTTGCATTTTCTTGCAACAAAAGTTCAATTAGATTAAAATATATTCCAAAACAAGAAATTCCTAATTAAGATCTGAAGTCGATGTTATACCAAGTTTCGTGACCTAAACACAAATCTTAAACAATCCTATTTTGCATGGATTGTGCTATTTTCTTCTTTTGCAACTTAAACAACAACTTTTACACCATTTTCTGTTTAAAAAATATAAATTTCCCTAAAAATCAATAAAATAATAATATGGTACTTACTGACTCTCTGACTTGGCGGACACCTCCCAGTCGGGATGGTCCCACTGCTTGAAGTTGATGTCGTACTCGCCTGGCTCACGCTCGTGAGGAGGCCTCTCCGGGGTGGCTAGAGAATAGTAGCATTATAGTTAAAGACTTTATTTTAACTGTAAGTTCAGTGTGTTGAAAGAGAAATATATATTTTAATTGACTGGCCTGTTAGTCTAGTGATTAGTGACCCTGACTGCTAAGTCTGAGGTCGTGGGTTCGATTCTCACCCAGGACAAATCTTTGTGCGATGAGCACAATAATTAGTTATGTGCCTGGTTGTAATTTATGTATAATATGTATGTATTTAGAAATATATAAGTATATTTATCAGTTACCATAGTGGTTACCATAGTACAGGCTCTGTCTAGTTTGGGATCAGATAACGATGTATTGATTGTCCTAAGATATTATTATTTTTATAGAAGAACTGAATTTTAATAAGTCCATCCATTTCGAAACCACAATCCGACGGACACAAAATCTTCTCTTTTCAGTCAGCGGTTGAATCAAGATTCAGAATCCGACCGTGAGTAAAAATGTCGTAGAAGTAAATATTAAATAAGCAAAACAGAAAGGCAGGTAAAGGTTTTGAAGTTTAACGAGGTCAAGGATCTCTCTTCCTCTATTTCAATAGAATGCTGAAAAGCACAGCACTGTCTAGAGCTTACGTAGTTCAAAATAGTACCATATAAGGTGGAATTAATCAGAACAGACAAAGCGCCAGATATATTTGAGTTGATGCGTGCAAATGGTACGGATTTTCGTTAGATTAGACGGATCTGAAGTGATAAATGACCATAATGAAGCCTTTACGATGTTGAAGTCCAGAATCAAGGTGAAATAGGAAATAAAAAGCATTTCACTAACCTTCAGGGGTGTAAGTCTCCCCGGGCGGGTACACCATCTTGGAGGGATGCTCGTAGGCCCCGCTGAGTGGCTTGCGACGGAACCAGTTGCGGCATTGTGCGTTGCTGGTCCAGTCCCTGATCCAATCAATCACTCCTTTAATAGCCTTCATTGTACCACACAATTTTTTTTCACTTTTTTGTGTTACTAAAGTTTTTTTTCCACTTAATTTCCCTTCAAGAGGTTACATACTACTGCTTGGCTTCCTCTCAAAGCCACGTCCAATGTGTTCGAAGTAACATCACATGGTCATTGATAAAAATGTTTACCAACGTTTGTGACAAGCGTGGGGGGAGATGCCAATTTTATTTTAGTTATTGGCTCGATGTAATTGATTGAGGACAGTGCCAAATATATCTCTGATATAATGCATTGAATCATTGTGATTTTCCGGCTTGGGAAAGGGTGTGTACTAATGGATGAAAGCGCGGCAAACGCGGATGCGTGCGATTTCATACTCAGATGTGTTATCTAAACTAGTGAAATGCGAGTGCTGTTCAAGCACATTACATATTATTCATTTTTTAACTCAATAAAGCCTATAATTTGTATCAATTAGGCCGAAAAATTTAAGTACTGAACACGACATTTACAAAAAACGCGCGTTTCACTGTCGTACTATGCACGGGTAAAAGATTACGTGTACGTTACTTGAATTATGACGTTCGAACGCGACATGATAGATCGCGCGTGTTTGTCATGTTCATTATAAACGAGCGCAACGTTCGCTTTTGCTTAGGAAACGACATTAAGCAAACTACTTGCGCGTTTAAATATCGCGCATTCGCCGCGTCATTGTTATGAGTAGGTACGCACCTTTATTGTATCAAGATTAATTAGTAGTAAATCTATCGCCCCCGCGGTCAGAAAGGAATCTTGACACTTGCAAAATGTTTGTGTTATACTTTTTGAGGCCAGAAATGTCATTATGGGATTTGGATTTATAAAACTTTGACAGCATTTAGCTTCTCAGAATTAGAGGGATATTTAAAAAAATAAATTCTGCCGGAGCCGTTTCATTGATATGTTTAGCGAGCCATTTATGGCCTGATATGATGAATGCACATTCTTAAAGTGTGTTCTATAACTTTGAAACGTGACTTATTCAAAACTACTAGCCAATCAAGTGCATTAGACAACTGGTAGCCGTGACGTCATCCCATCACATCATGATACGGTATAGGTAGAGCTACATCGTTGATGCGCCTCACGGGTACGCATAAATCATTGGAATTTAAACCCTATAACAATGCAATAAAGTTACGCGTTTTTTAACTTGTTTTATTTTTATTGATTTTATCAATGCTAATTTGTGTCAATGTCTTTAATTAATTATTTTATTGTTTAAAATTTTAAGGTGTTGGCCACATTGTTGAATTTACATGTCGATAAAGTAGAAATAATTGAAAAAATAATAATTTATAATTTTTAAATGGTTGATGGATTTTTTTTATGTATTTTAGCGTATAGACTGTAATTGTGTAATTTTGTGAGTAATTTCAGATACAAGTTACTTGTTTATAAATAAATGACTATGACTATGTTTCGTGATTTTCAACGATCACAGTAGAATAAAAAAAAATATATTTTAAAAAACTCACCTATACAAGTTATAGTAATTCCTCAATCTATCAGTAGTAATGTAGTACTCTTCCTTATAGATCTTGTCAGCCAATCCCAACCAGGGGTGAGAGAGAGCGCTGTTCACATCCATACGCTCGTGCCAATTGAACACCAGCAGCTTGGAGATGAAGTCCCGGCTCTCAGTACTGAGCCTGGACCACCACTCCTCGTCGTGCCACTCCCATCTTCCCTCACGGATCCTGGTGAGGGTTTCCCTGTCGTTGACCCCTCGGAAGGGCGAGTGTCCACTGAGCAGGATGTAGGTGATGATGCCGATGCTCCACATGTCGGCGGCGAAGGACACTCCCTCCCCGCCGGCCAGCTCGGGCGCCACGTACTCCGGCATGCCGTAGTCTAGGGACGCGTACTTGTTGAACTGGATCCGGCGTGAGAGACCGAAGTCGCACAGTTTCAGTTCGTCGCTGCCGGCGTGAGAGAGGAGGAGTTCACCGATCTGGAAGATAGTTTTCAAGTTAGAAATTATCAAAATGTCTAAAAAGTTATCAATCCATTGTATTTAAAAAAAGGCTTGTCATACTGTAGGTACGTAACGGTGGTATACGCAAAATCTACCAGAGAAATTATCAAACAATATTTTGCAATTATTTGGTAAAAGAGTGCACTAAACTCTCCAGGGGTGGTGAAACAGGATGTAAGGTAACTAAAGTCTACAACTTATAGTTCATTATAAAAAAAGTTTAGGGTACTATTTTGGCTAATTAAATTAAAAATTAAAGTAGTCCCTACTAAAATTACTCCTTTGGCCTGCTTTGCGTTAAAAAAAGATAAAAATCTTCGCAAAAGACAACGATCTGATGACCAAAAAAAAAACATAAATCGGAAAAAAACTCACCGTCAACCCCAAATGCGCGATACTATTATCGTGCATATACTTGACTCCCCGCAGCACCTGGCGGATGTACCCGGCGATCTCCCTCTCGGTGTACCCCTGGCTCCGCAGCAGGCGGTCCCGCACCAGCTCGCCGCCGCCGGCCAGCTCCAGCACCAGCGCCAGCGTGTGCTCGTGCTCGTAGGCGTCGTGCAGGCGGATGAGGTGGCGGTCGTTCAGCAGGTTCATGATGTCCAACTCATTCTTCATGAAAGGTTTTAGGTCTGAGTGGCCGTGCATTATCTTCGCGGCATAGTTTCGGCCTGTGGAAATTAAAGAGACGGAATTATTTAAAGTTCTAAGTAGATTAAGGACGGAGCTCAGTCTCCACTTGACCATATAATTATCTAAAACCGACTAATAAAGTCAAAGCATTTATTCCAAATAGGCCCAAAAAAGGCACTTTTGAACGTCACCAGTTACATGAAAATATAATTGATTCTAGTTGTCCCTTCCAAAAGGTAGATTCGTATGGACAAGAAAAGATGGCAAGACCCTCCACTGTTACTATTTTAAAATGATTTTCAATATTTCTATACAATATATTTTTATAATTATATTTGAAAACGATGCACCTAAAGTAACATTACCATACCACAACAGGTAAAAGAATTGAAAATGAAGCAATGAGACATAAATTAATTATACACGTATGATATGTAGATACATGGTGCCCATATAGGTACTTACAAACATTGCAAAGGCAAGAATACGAATTTCCGAAACCCCCGAAAACCGAAACCCGAACCGAATTTCCGAATTTTTACAAGTTACAAGTCAGTACTACACCGACGTGATACAATCCACATCCACACTAATATTATAAATGCAAAAGTAACTCTGTCTGTCTGTCTCGCTTACCTGCTAAAACTACTGAACCGATATAAATGAAATTCGGTATACAGATAGTTTAGAGCCTGAGAAAGGACATAGGCTACTTTTTATCCCGGTAGTATGTTTCCGCGGGGTAATTCCCGACTTCCACGCGGGCGAAGCCGCTGGCAAAAGCTAGTAACACAATATTGTAATGCATGTAATTTTTGGTTTTGGTGATTTTGAAAGTGAGCATTATGGTAAAATTGGAAGCTCATCCCCTAGAGGGGTTAAAAATGCATGAAAGTTTGAATGGAATTACATCATTTTGTGACGGTGGCAGTTACCATCGGACAAAGGGCGTGCCTACAATAATGGTGCAGCCGTTATCAATGTTTCAGCCTCTGGTTTTCTTTATATTGAACAACTTTAGGTTTTACATAGTGTTTAGCCTTTTCTAAACTGTAATTTTGACCTGAGGACAGCGTTGCGAGTTATATTATTACAAAAACTGTTGTTGTTAAATTAGTTGTGAATTCTAGTGTAGGTCGCAGTTCCTTTCAATAAGAAAATAAGCATTTTTTCGACTGAACACAAATTTTATTTATTTAATGTTAATCATTTTCTAGACTTATCCGATAAACCCATCCGGGGTCTACAAACAAGTAAAATTTTGGTAATATACACGTACAGTCACAATTTGTTGTTAAAATATTAATATTTGAATACTAATGCTTAACAACTAACTTATAATGATTATGATGAACCGTTTAAAGTCACGTACCATTAAGTCTCTCAGCAGCATGGTACACGACGCCCTGCACCCCTCTGCCCAGCTCGTCGCCAAGGTCGTAGAAGTCGCCGAAGGGCTTCGTGCTCGGCTTGATGCGGGGTGGATGTTCGCGGATTCTGTGGTATCATAAAAACATAATTAGAGAAGGTTTGATAATGATGGTCATTGCTGTTTTCGGGAAGTAAGGGTGAAAATAAAAGAAGATTTTTTCCATCACTACATAGTATAAAACAAAGTCTTTCGCTTCCCTCTGTCTGTCCCTATGTATGCTCAGATCTTTAACTCCGCAATGGATTTTGATGCGGTTTTTTAAAATAGATAGAGTGATTCAAGAGGAAGGTTGATACGTATAATACGCGGGCAAAACCGCTGGTAAAAGTTAGTTCTTTATATGATCTTTCTCCATTGCTGTATAACTTGTGTTCACGAAATAAATGAATTGATGGATTAACATAATCAGCCCACAATATGGCTACATTGTTTGGATACAGGTCTCTTTGCGTAATTCAGGATTTGCGTAACGTCAGTGTGGTGCGTAGTTCGCATGTGAGGTGTACTGTAGATACCGTTACGAGGTTATTAGGGCTTAAGATAGCGGACTCCCGGCCACCGTCGGCGCGGGCTTGTGGGCGGCGAGCAATGGGTAGCTCGCCGCCCGGTAAGGACCAGGCCCGTGTCGACGGCGCGTAGTGTTCCACGCGCGCCTCTAAGACATGTCAGCAAAACTTGAAGGGGTTCGCTAGGACCGATGCCTGCCAGGGTCGCGGAATTGTTCGAAAGAGATACTGTGGCCCTGGCATAGACAACTGAAGGAACACGGGTGGGTTTTAGTCAGTAAAAGTCTGACACGCCCTTCCGCTCCACTCAGAGCGGGAGACGTTATTTGATGATTTCACAACCTCAAAAAAAAGGACTTGAGATTTAAAAGCTTTGAAAGAAAGATGCTGAATATGAGAAAAAGAATATCAGAAAAAATGCAAAAAAGAATACTCCGCCGCGACAGTGTAATCACTGCCGTGACCAGGATTCGAACCTGGGTTACTACGGCCACAACGTAGGGTCCTAACCACTAGACGATCACGGCTACCGGAGCTGGTGACTGTTGAAGCAAAATGTCCGATCAGTTTTAACGAAATACATTGCAATGAAACGACTTTCACGGTTCATTGCACTTGCGTTTGCGCAAGATTTAGTTATTTTTTTATGTCGTAAAGACTTTTTTAGGTATATTTTTAACCTAAAGCGGTATAGATATTCAATTTTAAAACCAGAATGTATCAGAATCATTATCGTCATAACCAGCCCGTTTCGTTCCCACTACGCTGGAACACAGGTCTCTTCTCGGTGAGAGGGAGTGGGCAATTATCCATCATGCGGGTCCACTGTGGGTTGGCGTATGTCACATGTCTTCGAACTTTTGATTCTGGGATATGCCGGTTATCTCACGATGTTTTCCTACACAGTTTTAAGGGCAGTGCTGATGAAATGAAATACCTACTCAAAGTGAAGTGCCTGCCTGAATTTGAAATCACGATCTACAACTAAGTATACCACGATACCATTGGGCAACAACTGCTCTCGTCATTGGATATTGATGGATTGGAGAATTTTTATTACCATCCGACCCTTGATTTATGAGGATATGATGCGTACACCTTATGTTTTATGAAAATGTCTGACATACAAAAGAACACCGTCGTTCAGTAGAAGAAATCATTATCATCGTCTTTACATTGCATAAAACAAAGTCCCATTTCGTTTGTACACTTAGATATTTTAAACTACTTAACGGAATTTAATGCGGTTTTCATCAATAGACACAATGATTTAAGAGGAAGGTTTATATGTAGGTATACGCAGGCGAAACCGCACGCAAAAACTAGTTATTTATAGTTAGATGAGCATAAAGTGAGTTGGTTTTGAAAGTTCATCCACATTGCCGATGGTATAGTTCTCAGCTTATCAGTTTCACCATTGGACTTCAGAACCTCGTCTTTAGGATCCCCCGTCACGTACTGACCTGTTGGAGTACTCATGCTCGGACTCCTCCACGTGCAGCATGGCGGATGTGCTGACACTTCCAGCCACGTTCCG
Source organism: Aporophyla lueneburgensis (assembly GCA_932294355.1). NCBI lineage: Eukaryota > Metazoa > Arthropoda > Insecta > Lepidoptera > Noctuidae > Aporophyla > Aporophyla lueneburgensis. The sequence goes on along the minus strand of OW028739.1, from coordinate 32,179,870 downwards.
CGCGGATATGGAGTATAAACCTTCATCCTTCAAGATGGCGTCGTTGATGATCAGCAGGCAGGTGTCCGGCTCGATGAACTGGATCTACACAACGATATTGCCATATGAGTATGCATTTTTACATAGAATTCGGTTAAAGTTAGACGTAGCAAAGGATGGGTAAATGATGTTGTATAAATGAAAGATGTTGGTGACTGCAAATTTTGTTTCAATATTATTTTCTATTGTTATTAATTCAGGTACAATCATCATTACTCTGCGGTTATCCCAATTTATATGTGGTCGGCGCAACATGTCTTTTTCTTCCACACTTCTTTATTAGTCGTCATTTCTCTAGTCACATCCTTTCTATCCATATCGTAATTCATACAGTCGATCCAGCTATAATATCATATTAGAATTAATCACTAATACTAAATTCTAGTTCCTAGAATTCAAGTAAGTGGGGCAGAGTTACAAGGAAAATAAATTGGAACGGTAATATTTGTTCGTACGTATAGGTAGTGAAGTAATTAAACGCATTAGTTGATTCTACCAATTTTAAAGATTCGCGTTAAAAAGTTAGCTAACGAAATTGTAGACGTGATAGCTTATTTAGGGATCAATCGTTAAAAGTAAAAAAAAAACGGTTTCTTTTGTATTATCGTGTTAAGATATTGTAGTTAGGGAGCTGGCGAGCATTTCGGTCATATACCGGTCGTAATCATATATTTGCACACGTTTCACGTCGGGGTGGATTGCAGTTTAAATCATTACGAATTTATTTGGTCCAATCAATTAAGGTCCTATGTCGCTGCATTTTCGCGTTACAGCGGATTGAAGTTGCTTTAAAAAATCGGGGTATTAAATCATTTGCACATTATGCCTCTGGAGTTCATAGTCACAATCATCTTGGAAACGTAGAAAATCGAAGAGGCAGACACATTCAGGACTCTGTATTATCATGAGACGGAGTTATAAAAATGTTAAAAAAAAAGCTCTACTAAGTCATTTGCACACAGTTCTTATTGCGCCCATTCGATTCACTATGACTCTGTGGATTCGAAAAAATATGTGGCAGGCACTTTGCTCACTGATTTAAAGCTGTATAACCGTTTGAAATTCACGGAATCAAGGGACAGCGGGTATTGCATGGGATTATTGTTATTCTTAGTAGTTTTATTCTTATAATTTTGTTTAATCCTCTAAACTCACGGTAAGGATTAAACTTCTGGAGCTGATATCTATGCAATCATATTTTTTCTCAATGCCAACCAGAAACGAAATGGGCTTGAAAATTTCATTAGAAAGTACTTTTTTTTTATTGCATGCTTGAATGTAATCTGAATAGGATTAGGATCTGGATAGGAACAGTCTTTAACTTTTATTTAATCACGTGTATTTTGTGTAAAATACGTAAATTTTGAACCAAGACTTCATTTTCTTTTTGCAATGAAAAATTAAAAAAAAAAACGATAATATTTAGCAAGCAACAATACGGAAAAGGTCAGAACTGAGTTATACCGTTCTCACTCATATTCCCAAATAAAAGAGAGACGCCACGATATTTGGGGATGGGGATATTTTATACCTGCATGGATTGGCGCGAGCGTCGGGTTGAAGAAAAATAATCATATGGTCTGCCTTTGTAATATCAGAGGCCTGAACGTCTGCCTCATCGATTTTCTTGGTTTTCATAAAGAATTCAAACATCTGTCCAAGAGGCACACGTGTGCGCATAATATAGCACACCTTTTTTACAATTTTGGAGCATTGTCAATAGACAACGCAGAGGCAACCTGCTGGCAGACTATTTTTCCGTGGTTCTTCTCATTGTTTTTAATCGAACAATTGAAATCTGCCAAGTGTGCACTTCATATACAGTTTAAAAAAAAAAAAATATTGAATACCACAAAAGTCAGAGCCCTGGATGTCTGCCTTTTAGATTTTTTGTGTTTCCAGGATGACTGTGATCATCAGCCCGAGAGGCAGACGTGTGCGCATAATATAGCTCACCTTTTTTTAAATATTTTTGAAACGCTGTAAATTTAAAACGCAGCGCCACCATGGTGGCAGACGAGGTCCTTGATGTTTCTTAGGGTATAATAATTATCACTATTAAAACGTCTGCCTTGTGTGCTGATCATATCGAAATTTTGCTCGCCAGCTCCCTATCTATTGAAAGTCATCACATCTGTGAAGTCTTATAAAAAAAACCTATTTTTAAACTGAGATTTTAAGTAACTATACTAACTGCGGTCGATGGCCCCATAAAATAAAACAATTAAAATTAGTTATTTTTTGTTTTCTCATGTTTAGATATCCATACATAGTTACGGAGTTTAGTCCCTCTAGATTAGTTATTAAATTGAATCAAGAAATCATTAACACGAAATGAAGAAATTTTTTTTTCCTACCTTAATCCTACTGCTAGGCGCAAGCGGCTGCCAGTCCTTGTACCACTTGATGTCCGGGAAAGGCACGCCAGTGACCCGCGCCTCGAACCTGGCATTTTTCCTCTGCAGCACCACCACCTCCTCGGGGCGGCGGATGAAGGTGGGGTACTCCGCCAGCTCCAGGCGCACGCGCTGGCGCGCCTGGCCGTGCTCGTTGGACGCCACGGCCTCGTACCAGCCTGCGTCGCGCTCTAACATCCTGGGTACGAGGTGGGACATTGGTTAACCCATTCAATGCGGCAAGTAATTTTGTTCTCGCTACCCAGATGCAGCATACTTTTTAACGTAAACGCCGACCGGCGTGAGCCGCACTTGTCGTTACATACAAAATAACACGCCAATCGGCGTTTTCAGCACTTCGTTATGAATTTCTATTCATTCATTTCGAATTTGAAATGTGAAAGCTCAAATAAAGACATTAAAAAAAGAACTAAAATATCAGGAAGAATGTGCTAATTGCCCGATTATATTATCACTGAAAATATTGACAAAAAAGATAAAAGAAATATATTATTTGGGCAGTCAATCCCTGGAATACGCCGATTGGCGTTTTCCGCACCAGAGTAAGAAAACTCAACGTTTCTAGAACTGAAATATCCAAAAACTACTAGTACCAGGCATTTTACTTATAAATTACAAGCACATTGGTCTGTACTTTATTAATAAATCTACAAATTTGGGTAAAATATAAAATAACTCTATATTACGCCGATTGGCGTGGTCCGCATCCGAGTATGAAAAAATAATACGCCGATCGGCGTGCGCCGCATTGAATGGGTTAAGGGTTTTGTTTTCAAGGTTTTTCTTAGCAAATGACTGAAACTTTATCGAATCTAAATCGAATTTTTGAATTTTGAAGTTTATTCTGACAAATATAATAATGACTGGATTAAAAAGAAAGTTCGGAAGACGAGAACAGGCTCCAAACTGGACCAAAGTTAGAATTCGTCTTGTAATGAGTAAAACGTCACTAACAAAAAAGGACATTTTATTTTAACCATGACACAAAATCTTCGAGGCAAATACAAATATAGTAAACACTATGAGAAAACTTGTGCAAAGTTTTCATTTTTCAAAGATTCTATCGTCATAAAAAGCTAACTACCTACTATTGACCAAAACATGACCAAAACAGTACCTATTGGATTCTCGAAATTTGATACGTTTTTCCTGCCAAGGTATTATTGTTTTTCATTTGGCTGTCTTTAATTATGACATGAATACGTAGAATATCTTAGAAAGGTCCTTTTCGATAAGTTTGTTTATTTGTAAAACAATAGATAAGTTGAAACACTCACTTATTAATAAACAGCGTAGCCTGTCCATTCCTGGTGTAGCTCCAGTCGTACCTCCCTCCAATATCAATGGGTTCATCATTGAAGAAGTACGTCATCTTCGGCTTCGGGTACCCATAGACGAACCAGAACAGGTTCACATTGTGACCCTTGACTCCATACTGAGAGTCATACTCCTGGCGAAGGAACTTGGGAGCTTGGGCATAGCCATCATGTGGGGGACGTTCAATATCGAAGTCTTTGGGAAAGTATGGAGAGGTTTCTGGTCTAAAATCGATACCGGGTTCCAAGTAGGGGATGAATTTGGGAGGGTCAGGTTCTAGTTTGGATCGGTGCGTGATGGCGAAGGGCGAGGGGTCGCTGACGCCGTATTTGTTCTCGACGCGGATGCGGAACTTGTAGTCGCGGAAGGGCTCCAGGTTGCGGATGTCGCACACACACGAGCGCAGCCCCGTGCGCGCCGTGAACCAGTCGCCGTCCGGCACCTCGCACATCTCCACCTGCAGACGATGTGAAGGGAGTTTAGTGAAATACCTAATAAAAAGCGAAGAAAAGAGAAAAAGAAAAGAAAGAAAGAGCTGGTTTATAACCAAATATCAATATTTTCGTGTTTTCGAAAAGCTGGTTTATAATCAAATATCAATATTTTCATGTTTTCGAAGAGCTGGTTTATTTTGCATAATTTATATACAACTACAGATAATTTAATTGAAGTGTCTGTTTGTAACGTCAAAATAACAGCTTTTTACTAAATAGATATGAATAAATAAAAATAAAAAATTATAAAAAGGGACATAGTTACAACAAAAACCTTACCTGGACTAGGTTGTAACTGTACTTCAGGCTACAGAATATAGACTACAGAACGCAGGTATATAGGTTACTTATAACACAAAAAAAAAAAAATTTTTTTTGTTCCAACTTATCTCCGAAACGGCTGGTCCGGCTTTAACGGCCAGATAGCTGATGTTATAAGGCGTAACATAGCACTTTTGTCCCGATAGCAGGCGACATTGACGCAGGAAAAGACGCGGCACGGACAGTTTTGAATACTGTCTTGTATCATGAAAACATTTGGAAAACAAGTGACTTACAACCATGGTGAATATGCTAAATACTAACACCCGACTTATGTTTGCTCATCATCTGGCTTCCGATTAAAAAAGTCCTAAATCAATATTTACCTGATAAGTGACCGGGAATCTCGGTCCATGTGGGATGGACGGCTTCCACCCCAGGGTCAGATGCCTGTCAGCCATTGCCCTGATGATGGGTCTGTCGGCGAGCGGCATGGGGATGCCGGTCTTCTTCATCTTGTCGAAGTCTGAGTACTGGTCGCCGATGGGACGCTTGCTGGTGTGCGGTTCTAGGGCTGTGTAGGAAAGGATTACATTGATATCTGTTTGGTTATACCAATTTATAATGGTATGGATCGTGATATCATTTTGTAGATCAAACGAATTTGATTATTAAATAAGGATATTCTCCTAAGTACTATAAATAGTCTTTTTTGTCTTGCTTGCTTGCTTCGTCTCGGCTCGCCCCTTATTACATGGGACTTAAACATAACTCGCGAAATGTGGGTGTACTATAGGTACAGACGCCAGCAGATCAAGGCACCCGAAACTTTCAAATTCTCCCAATCAACCTTGAACGTAATGCTTTAGCGATAAAGTTGAAAATCTATTAAAGAAATTTGACAGATTGTAGTAGCTCGATGTGCTGGCGTCTGTACATCTCCGCCCAACCCTTCAGGGTTACAAGGCATGTTGTCTTGTGTACTGTAGTCTTGAATCTGGATCCCAGAGATGCCGAATCTAAAGACAATTCCAAAAAAAAAAACTTTTCGTAAGTTTTGAACGACATGAGACGATCTGCGACCGGAGTAAGTAACCCGACATAGAGAAAACTTAAAACAAATGCACAATGATAGGAGCACTACTACGAAACGCGGCAGTATCACACTTATAAACTTTGTCTCTATGGGATATTACTTCGTGACGCATCGTTCATGTTCATTCGAAAACAGGAATATTATCGAAGTGCAGACATATTTTGGTTTAACTGTATACTCATTTTTTCCCGTGGGTGTCGTAAGAGACGACTAAGGGACTTACTAGAGAATGGGCAGTAGCGTTCTCTATGCATTTTTACCAAAACATTGCGATCGCCAACCCGCTTGCAAAGCGTGGCGATTATGGCGAACCTTCCAAAACTAGGGGAGGCCTATGTCCAGCAGTGGTCTTTGGCGAAATGATGATGATGATGATGATGATGATGATGATGATGTATACTCACTATCATAAGTAAGCTGTGCGCTGCACGCGGCCTCTCCGTGCGGGTTGTAGATCCTGCAGCGGTACGTGCCGACATCCGTGGGGTCTACTCCGCTGATGGTGAGACGTAGAAGACCGGTGGTCTCTTTGTCCATGCGGATCCTCTCGCATGGGAACAGCCTTTCGTCGTTGCGGAACCTGTTAAAATGTTTTTAATTTTTAATTTCTGGCTGCATCATCATCTAAAAGCTAGACAACCTTGCTCTAAGGATTAATATCTTAGGACAAATAACACACGGCAACCAGACAACTGATAAATATACTTATATATTTCAAAAGACCTAATTATCCGCGGGATTTTTTCCGACCTCCACGCGGGCGAAGCCGCTGGCAAAAGCTAGTTTCTAAATAAAAACATTTTATAGACACCCAGACACAGAACAAATCGACGCTTGAAAGGCAAAATTGACTAAGCGACGTTGTGGCCCTATGTCGTTTAGTCAATTTTGCCGTTCAAGCGTCGAAATGATTGTGCTCATCACACAAACATTTGTCCTGGGTGGGAATCTAACCCACGACCTCTGTCTTAGCAGTCAGGGTCACTAACCACTAGAACAGGCCAGTCAAAGTCAAGTCAGGATTGCCACAAGAACCAGTTCTTCCACCAGCCAAGGGACTTTTCGCGACCTTTACAAAGTCATCGGTCTTCCAGTTCACTGCAGGGTTTAGTACACAGTTGCTGTTTGAAGACTTCTATAACTATTTCATGGTTTGAACAGACCAAAGTTCGTATATGTGACCTAAAACAGTATAATACTCACCACTCCACATCCGGCTCGGGCGTGCCGGTGGCGCAGGCGGTGAACTTGGCGCTCATGCCACGGAACACCTCAATGTCGCCGATCTTCTTCAGGAATTCCGGAGGTTCCACCTTCTGTTTGCGGGCACTGGAATAAATGATAAGGTTATGTATAGTTTTTAGATATTAATTTGGAAGTTTATGGTGACTACGACCATTGCAATTTCAGTTGGGCTATAGAAAATACAACGTTTTTAGCGTCGGAGATTGGCGATTTGGTGACTGAATCAATGCTGCATCGTGTTTTGGCCTTAAGCTACGTTACGCAGATTTCTAAGCCTAACATCGCCTATAGACGCGTATTGTGTCTGCTATGTGTGTTTGTCATGAATGTAGAAAAGAGGTGACATTATAGATAGATAGATAGAACGTTTATTTGATGCACACAAAAGACGCAACACAACATACAAAGCACGACGAAGCAATAATTGATTGGGATAACAAATTAACGAACTAGATACAAAATGCCAAAAAGATAAAAAAAGAAAGGAAGACATGACAACGACAGTAATGATAACACTTTGTGACACAGATTAAAATTCAAAACTATAATAATGTGCGGTGGAGTAAAAAGTGCGGTGTGCGTGAGTGTTGTCTGCTGCAGACACTACGTATGGTGATGGTCGGCTGATGGCTGCGCCAGAGTCAGCAGGTAGACGAATAAAGTATCTTCTCGGGTTGGATTTCCATGATTTGAAGGCTCGGAACCCAACGTTCGGATGCCACGAATAATTGACGATTGTACCTACTCTGGAGATTGTAATTCGGAATTTTGGATCAGTGTCGTCACTAAAACATACTCACATCTTATCCACGACCTCCAGGCTCGCCTCACAGCTGGCCTCTCCCTCTCTGTTCTTGGCCACACACTTGTACCGCCCCGCGTCGTCCAGCGTGAGGTCTCGCACGTACAGGCAACATGCGTCGCCGTCACGCTTGATGTTGTACTTGTCGCTGTGTCGGAGAGGAGTTCCGTCCTTGTACCATGTGATGTCTGGGAATGGGATGCCGAATACCCGGGCTGGGAATTTGGCGTCGAATGTTGGTAGCTGGAAAGATACAACGGTTTTTGGGTGACTTTACTTTTTTTTTATTGTGATTATACGGGGTTTCGACAGATTTACGATGTTCGATAACTCTGTCATGATGTTTGCGAGGTCTCTGCTGGTGTAAACTACTTCACGGAAAACTTACTGATTGCGTTGAAACGATCATTGGTTTGTATTATTCGATGTTGTATTATTGTTTTTAAATTTACGTTAAAGTGATATACCTATTTGTTTAATATGAGACACTAGTAAATTCCCTTCAATTTTATAAAATATTTCGTTGTTTTTTAAAATAAATACACTGTAAGTAATTTTACTCTAAGTTTCTCCATCAGAATTAAATACACTGAGTCATGTTTGTATCACTTGAACAAAAATGAAAGAGACATAAATTCCTAATTCTTGCTTCAAGTTCTTACCTGCTGCAGATCAGTGAACTTCTGCGAGAAGGTGGGTGCGGAGTAGACCTTGCGCACGTTGATGTTGCCTTCCGACGAGTCCTCGCCCAGAGGGTTCACCAGCTTGATGGAGTACACGCCCGCGTCCGGGAGCTCTACCGGGTTGATCTCTAGGCCCACCTGCATGCAGCACATAGAAGATTTATTACACAAGGGAACAAAATGAAGCTGACTTAAGAATCTGATTTGATTGAGTCGACAAAAAATGAATGTAAGGGGATACAAAAGGACGGATAAGATCGTGGGTAACCTAAATGATTTCTATTGTAAACTAGCTATGAGAATTTCATCGACGCTTAGGTGGTCAAAAATTATAAAACCTTCTAACAAAAAATGGCATCGTTCACTCTGGTTGATAAGTTATCCATTTATTAGGTACCTAAGTTAAAGAAAAATACCTGTTTTAATCTTGCCATACGAAAAAAATATTGCGTATGCAATAGCTTACATGTGATTATCCCTCAGTTTCAGATTGGTAACATAGATATGTCAGTAGAGGATGCAAGTGTAGTGCGCAGGCATAATTATCTTTAATCATAGGCAATGTATGACTTAGTTCGTAAGTTAATTCTAAGTCATCTTAGCCTGAGTGCCAAACGTTCAATAAACCTCCAACTGTCAACACGCTCTTTCAATTGCCAAACCTTCTGATAACACGTACATCAACCATCTTAACAACAAACCAGCAATTTGCATATATATTATGTTGCGAGAAGTTGACTGTGTAGTTCTGGTTGTACGCTGTGATCTGCTGACAGTTTTCAAGGCAGCAGAGTTTGCGCATTTAAAATTCGTGACTGTCAATCCACCAGCGCACGGCACATGAGACATCCCTAGTATAAAGCAGGGATTATACGTTATTTATCTATACTTATAATAAAACTTATAGCAAACCACTCACAATCGCGCCCGATGCGAGCGACCCGCGGTTGCTTACCGCCTCGGTACAGAGACGAATAGCAGTCTCCTGTCTCTTTCCCTCGCCGGACTATTGCATGCGACTAGCATGTCACTGCGCGTTAGTCCGCTGCCCGCACGCTACCTGTGTAGACGCGTATGTCGCCATGCGCCTACGTCGTGCCGCCCGCCATTGTTGTTACGCGAAAGACCATATTATTTAGGGTTTTCGTTCCCCAATGTTTATGTGTTTGTGACTTTGTGTAAACTATTGTGTTTCGTGTGATTTCCAATAAACATTAAAAACTAGAAGGTGGTTTCCGTTCTACGTGTTTCCCTGAGATAACCTCCCTCATATGTGGCGCTCCAACGTTAGTTTTTCGTGTGACAATAGTGCATAGTTGTGACAGTTTTACAGTGACGAACTAAAATGCCAGTGACCAGGAGTAGAGCGGCTAGTTTGACTCGGAGGGAAGATGCAAATGACGCATTACCCGTCCCCTCGCGACCAAACACGCCGACCGCAGAGCCCGCCATTCAAGATGGCGACGACGCGTTTTCTTCCTCGCCGCGCATCGATGCTAACGCTACGTTCTCCAACGAAAACGTGGCAACTATTATCGCCTCTCTTCAACGCTCTCAAACAGAAGCATTAAGGGAGTTGCTCAACTCGATGTCGCGGGCGAGTGCATCGACTCCGGAATCACTCGCACTGCTAGGCCAAAACACCCTAGCCCGCTGCAAAGCCACGTTCTCCGGCCGACCGAAGGAATCGGTTGAAGCATTTATCGACGCAATAGAGGCCTATAGTGATTGCGCGCAGGTGGCGGATTCAAACATTCTGCGCGGTTTGGCCTACCTATTCAAGGATGAAGCAGCCACGTGGTGGCAAGGAATAAAATACTCCGTGTCATCATGGCGCGAAGCCAAAGAAAACTTGATTAGTGCCTATGGTGATCGCCGGCCGCCTCATCGGATCTACTTAGAAATGTTTGCGACGCCGCAGGGCAATGAAAACACAGATATTTTCGTAGCGCGCATCCGCGCCCTTTTAGCACGTTTACCTCAAGGCGATGTAAAGGAGTCGGCTCAAATAGACATGACCTACGGCCTCCTCCACAGCAGAATAAGAAAGAGGTTACGAAGAGAGGATTGCCGCAGTTTCTATGAGTTACTCCGCCTCGCACGAAATATCGAGGATTCATTCGACGAGGTAAATACGGCGAGTGAGCGTCGAACACAAACGCCGGCAACATTACCGACGTCCACGCAAACCGCCGCTCGTGATAACGCCCGCGCACCCGCGCGCGGTCTCGTTCCCGTCCGGGCGCCGGCGCAGGCCGCGCCCGCCGCCGCGGCGCAGCATGCGCCCGCTCCGCCCGTGCTCCCCGTGCCTGTTCCAGCGGCGCCGCCCGCACCTCTCCCATCGAAGCACGACACGGCAAAGAGGCCACGGCCGTCTTGCACATACTGCAGACGGTTTGGCCACACCAAAGAACATTGTCGTAAGTTGCAGAATCAAGGTGAGAGTGAACAAAGTAAAAGTAGTGATCAAAGTAAAAGTAGTGATCAAAGTTTTTATTCCGTAAAATCTCATTTATTTGCTAAAAATTTCGCGTCAGACTATATCTGCGACAAAAACAATTTTATTCCACGAGAAAATGTGCGTAAATATTTTAGTAAAACACAAAGTGATGCTATCCCACAATGTGTAACTAATAATATGTGTAATTCTGATAATGTTGCGAATTCGCAGATTTCGAAAAATGTGTGTAGTAGTTTTGATATAAAAATAGGTAAAACCAATCCACATCAAAATGATTTTATGTGTAATAATTTTAAAAATATAAAGGAGAATGTCCATTCATGTGAGAATGATGTTTTGTGTTACAATTTTAAAAATATAAAGGAGAATGTACATTTTAGTAATAATTATATTTTGTGTAAGAATTGTAAAAATCAAAAGGAGAATGTCCAGTTTTGTGATAATGATGTTGTGAATAGCGATTTCATAAATGAAAAGGATAATGCCCATTTATGTTTAACCGACATATGTTTGAGTAACGACCGTATGGGACCCTCCATTGGCCGCGATTTACGACCTATTTTTAATATAAAAATTTTGGGTTTTTCCGGCACTGCGTTGATTGATACGGCTGCCAAACATTGTATTGCGGGTCATACGCTATATACTCTCCTTCAACGTCAAGGTCATCCCCTCAGCTCTTCGACACGCGAAGTTAAGCTTCCCGACGGTGTAATCCGTACGATGGATGTACTTACCACCACGTTAGAGGTGGGCTTAGAAACGGTAGTTATTACGATTCCATTCTTAATTTTTCCCGACTCGACTAATAACGAGACGTTATTAGGTATCGATTTTATAACCGCCGCGGGAGTAGTTATTGATTTTTGTAAAGAAGCTTGGTATTTTAGTAAATGCGAAAATGTAAAATATAACTTATGCTTCGAACCTACCTCGCGTGACGTGTCCTGCGCCGCTACAGATATACTTAGGGATGATGAAGGTACTCACCTTAAACCAGCTGAGCGTCAAGCGCTTGCTGGCGTCCTCACCAGGCACGCACGCGTCTTTAGAGCAGGGGGAGGTCCAACACCGTATGCGGAACACCGCATTGATACAGGTGAGCATCCTCCAATTGCTGTTCCTCCTTACCGGCTAAACCCTTCGAAGAAAAAGCTGATGAAGGCTGAAATAGGTAAGATGTTACAGGATGACATAATAGAAGAATGTGAATCAGCTTGGTGTTCACCGGCACTAATGGTGCCGAAGTCCAACGGTGGTATCCGCTTCTGCGTTGACTACAGGCGTTTGAATGCAGTCACCAAAGCTGACACATATCCGATGCCACGCATCGACGAGCTACTTCAGAGCACGAAACGGGACTGCTACATGAGTACGCTAGACCTTCGATCTTCATATTGGGAGGTTAAGGTAAGGGAAGCTGATAGAGACAAAACAGCTTTTGTCTGTCCTCTAGGTACTTACCGTTTTAAAAGAATGCCGTTTGGTCTCCGCAACGCGCCAGCTACCTTTCAGCGTCTCATCGATCGTCTCCGATCCTGCTCTGCGTTACAAGATGTAACTTTATTAGCTTATTTAGACGATCTGTTGGTAATATCACAGGGATACCAACAGCATCTGCAAGACCTCGAGGCAGTTTTTAAACGTCTGGCCGAGTTTAACCTCCATGTGAATAGGGAGAAGTGCGCTTTTGCTCGAGAAAGTGTTAAATATCTCGGCCACGTTATTACACAAAATGGTGTTTCCACCGACCCAGGGAAGGTGAGTGCTGTACTCGAGATGAAGGTACCAGGAAACCTAAAACACCTGAGAACCTTCTTACAAACTTGTTCGTGGTTCAGAAAATTCATACCTAACTTCTCAAAAGTTGCTGAACCATTGACACGCCTGACTAGAAAAAGTCAAGTATGGTCTTGGGGCTCAGAACAGACCCAAGCATTTAATGAACTGAAAGGTCTACTGACCACAGCTCCAATACTGGTGCAAGCCGATTTCAGTCGTCCTTTCATTCTGCGTACTGACGCAAGTAACTACGCCTTGGGCGCAGTTTTATTGCAGGGCGATGGCAATCAGGAAAGGCCAATTGAGTATGCCAGCCGACTCCTCAATGCAGCAGAACGCAACTACTCCACCACGGAGCGCGAAGCACTCGCTGTAGTTTGGGCGGTGGAGCGTTTTCGGCCTTACCTAGACGGTCAACCAGTTGTGATTGGAAGTGATCATCAGCCTCTACGCTGGTTGCTATCACTTAAATCACCAGCAGGCAGATTAGTTCGTTGGGCTCTGAAGCTCCAATCATTTGATATTCAATTTGAATATACTCCAGGGAAGGCGAATGTCGTAGCAGACACGCTAAGTAGACCCATATGTTCCAGCGATACAAGCGATAGTTGCGGTATTTGCACCGTCATCTGTGATCTTCCCGCAAAGACACCTAGTCAGCTTCGCCTGGAACAGACTTCGGACCCTGAAGTTGACAAGATCATTAAGGAACTAGAAGGACCTGATGATGTTACATCTAAACGATGGTTAGAAAGGGGTTACCTCATGGATCAAGGAGTCCTGTACCGATTCAATCCGGACTCCGAGAGTGAATCCCCTCAGTTAGTCGTACCTGCTGATCAAGTTACCGCTATTTTGAAGGAGTTACATGACTCTCAAACAGCTGGCCACCCAGGTATCGATAGAACCTACCAGAAGGTAGCGCAGCTGTATTATTTTACAGGGATGCGGAGAATAATCACCGATTATGTCTTAGCCTGCATCCACTGCCAGCGATATAAGGCCAACAACGCCAAACCCCCAGGCCTACTCCAGACACCTGTCATGAGCCAGCGGAACGAGGTGTTGGCCGTGGACCTGTTCGGCCCACTTCCGGCAGGAGACCAGGGGGAGCGGTGGGTTTTTCTCATTGAAGACACTGCTACCCGATGGACAGAGCTCTTTGCTCTAAAAGAAGCGACAGCGGAAGCCTGCGCTCATGTCCTCATCGAGGAATATTTCATGCGATTCGGTTTACCTCGCAGGATTATTTCGGACAACGGTGTCCAGTTCGTTTCCGCAGTGATGCGACAATGTATGTCAACCCTAGACATCAAACAAAATTTTGTTCCGCTATATCATCCACAAGCTAATCCTGCAGAGCGAAAAAACCGCGACCTTAAAGCTATGCTGGCCCACCTCGTGGCTGATGACCACACCTCATGGCCCAAGAAGTTGCCAGTGATCCGTTTCGCCCTCAATAGCGCGAAATGTCGCACAACAGGTAAGTCACCGGCTTATTTGACTTTTGGCAGAGAGATGCGGTCACCCACAGAGGTCGTTCACGACCTTCGTGACATCAAGTTCAAAGAAAACTTTGTCCCACAAGTGACTCCTTACCTTGAAAACTTCTTGCATTCACTGTCAGCTATTCGAGAACGCGTCGAGATCCAGCAGGACAAGACAAAGAAGTACGCCGACACTTCACGCCGACCATCTGACGCCTTCAAGGTAGGTGATTTAGTCATGCTTAAATCTCATTTATTGAGCAAAGGGTCAAAAGACCTCACTTCTAAGTTCTTCCCACGCCGAGATGGCCCTTACCAGATCAGTAAGAAGGTAAGTCCAACAACGTACACCATCGCGAGGACAGAAGAACCTAATTTAGATCTAGGGAAATATCATTCCGAAGATCTTACACGTTACCGAGGTAGCTACGACTCCTTACCGAATCCCGTTATTCCAAAACGAAGTCGCGGACGTCCAGCTAATGCTGTTGTTAATGTACCAGTCCAGGACCGAGGGCGTTGTCCAGGACTGGAGGGGGAGTATATAGCAAACCACTCACAATCGCGCCCGATGCGAGCGACCCGCGGTTGCTTACCGCCTCGGTACAGAGACGAATAGCAGTCTCCTGTCTCTTTCCCTCGCCGGACTATTGCATGCGACTAGCATGTCACTGCGCGTTAGTCCGCTGCCCGCACGCTACCTGTGTAGACGCGTATGTCGCCATGCGCCTACGTCGTGCCGCCCGCCATTGTTGTTACGCGAAAGACCATATTATTTAGGGTTTTCGTTCCCCAATGTTTATGTGTTTGTGACTTTGTGTAAACTATTGTGTTTCGTGTGATTTCCAATAAACATTAAAAACTAGAAGGTGGTTTCCGTTCTACGTGTTTCCCTGAGATAACCTCCCTCATAAACTGTAGAGAGGTCGATTCTGTACATTGAAAATATATTCAAAATTAATATTGGAGGATGAATGGTGATCGATACTGATGCCAAAAATGCGGTCACAATTTTTTTGTCTGTCTGTCTGTATGTGCACGCCTGGGCAGGTTATAGGCTATATAACATAACGCTAAGACACATAGGAGCCGAGCAGTGACCATAAATTTGAAGCAAGTCGGATGAAAATGCGCTTTCGAGGTAAAAAAAAATAACCTAGATAAACACATAGGCTACTTTTTATCCCGATAGTACATTCACGCGGGATATTTTCCGACCTCCACGCGGGCGAAGCCGCTGGCAAAAGCTAGTTTTTAATAAGACTAAATGAGTTTTCAGTTCTTAGTTGAGCTGCATGATTACTGATAAACGCGTGCAATAATTGGACAGGTCGACTTAATCTATCTTCAAAAGACCATTTTAGACACCAATCCACATGATCTGACCAAGATTCTGTCTGGACTTTAAAAGAGACTGTGACCTCTGAGTTGTTTCGGCCTTTCTTCTCTGTGTAGTCAGATAGGTAACGCCAACCTCATCTAGTTTTAAAAACATGATTGACGTGTAAAAGTGTTTGTATAAAGCGACTAAAAAAATACTAGATGAATACTAACCCTCTTCCCATCACAAGTCAGCCGAATCTTCTCATTAGGCGTGATAGGCAAGCCGTCCTTGGTCCACGTGACCTCTGGTATGGGGTTCCCGACGAAGGGCGCCGACACGGAGAGGGGCTGGCCCTCCTCCGCGGTGAGGTCGCGCAGGCCGTGGATGAAGCGAGGACGTTCTTGTGGGTTGGAGTCGTCCGTGCGGCCTGGGGGTGGAGTTGTAGATATTATTACAATATTTTCTGTTGGGCCTGGATTCAATGGCCAGATATTTGGATACCTCTTGTATTGGGTTTTCTGGAATTTCTCAGCACCAGCCTAGAGATAGTAAGTTGGCTATATGATACTTCTGTGTGTCCTACGCCAGATCTCTCCCGCTCGTGTCGGAATTGAAAAATGACTTTTGTCATATAAGGAACTTTTGGGTAACATTTCGGCGGTTTAGGCTATGCATTACGTGTCAGCAAAAGATTTTTATTATGTAGATAGACAGTCATTTTCGACAGTTCCAGTAAGAAATGCAAGTCAGTTAAATGTTGCCGCACATCAAATCGTTTGAATAAGTCAATTTAAACAAATCGCGAATGGATATCAAGCATTGAAATGCCGTCACCATACATTGCTAGCCTTTATACTACTGATAGGTAAACAAGCGATGAACATATCTTGTTTATTTTTTTCGCTTCGCATGCATTTCCGAATGCGTGTTAAAAAAAAGTTTTTATTTATTGTTCATACTGGAGCAGGAAATTGATGGTTGGCGACAGAAATACGTTAATCGGTTGTACCGCAGTAACCGGGTTCCTTTGTCCAAAAAACATTAAAAAAAAATAAAAACAATCAACATTTTTTATTTGTAGTGTTTTTAAGGAAATAGGCTGTTTTTTTGTGTGAAAATGTTTTTATTTTTAACTTTTTAGTTATGGTATGTACCCCGCACTAATTCCTATACCAGTTCCTATTCCTATACTGGCCAGGTGACATTTAAGACGTATGGTTTTCTCATGGATGCTATTGTCAAAAGTAGATCATTGGTTCATTGAAATGGGAGAACATGGGAAGCACCAGCTTCCAAAAAAAAAAGAATCAACAAAATCGGTTCACCCAGTCGAAAGTTCTGAGGTAACAAACATAAAAAAAAATCAGTCGAATTGAGAGCCTACTCCTCTTTCTGAAAACGGTTAACAATGGAACCCTTTACAAAGGCTTCAATTGCAAATCACTATCAAAGCCTTTGATGGCTCACTGCAAGGCAAAGACGTCCCTACTCTCATTCCATTTGTTACTGTTTCTATAATATTAATACGCCTTCAATACTCACTAGCGACAGTAAGCTCAGCATTGCTGGCCGTCTCTCCCTTCTCGTTGATGGCCACAACGCCGTACTGTCCAGCATCAGCGGCCGTCGCCTTGTCGACGAGCAGTGCGTGCGTACCGTCGGGCTGAGACACCACCTTCACGTGCTGGCCGTCCGGGACTATCTCCTTGCCGTTGTGAGTCCTGGCAGGAAAGAGGTAAGGGTTGGTCATCTTAGATTGGGTTCGAATGTCGGAGTTGATATAGAAGGCTTAACCCTCGTAAATTTAATTTAGAAACTTATGGTGTTGACCGCTTGATGTTTAAACTAATATTATAAAAAGGAAAGATTAGATTTTTTGTATGTATCTTTGTAATGGATAAACTCGAAAACTTCTGAGCAGATTCTAAAAATTCTTTTACCAATAAAAAACTACATTTTCACCAAGTAAAATAGGCTATTTTATCCCGAAAAAATGCACAGTTCCTGTGAGCCACGCAGACGAAGTTGCGGGCGAAGTGCTATCTATGATAAAGCAAAAGAACTCAAGAACGGAAGGGATTGTTCTTCAGACTTCAATGATTAAATGTTGATTTATGATGATCCAGCTAGATTGCTGTTGCACGAGGCAGAATGCTTAAGGGCAAAAGTGATGGTATAATATTGGTCTTTCAAAACATCTACTTGAAACTGATAAATACAATTAAGTAGCATTTTATATACCTATAAATAGTGTTATTGTAACGCAGGACCCCTTTTTTTTGGGGGTGGAATATCATAAAATGACGTTTTCCGCTCTTGGGTGGAGCGGAACGGCGTGTCAGACCTTTACTGACTAAAACCCACCCTTAATCCTTCAGTTGCCCATGTGCCGGTGCCACGGTATCTCTTTCGAACAAATCTCGCGACCCTGGCAGACGCAGGACCACTTAATAAATACCTAATGTTCATTTAGTAGCTATGCAATTAAATATGTATTCTATGGGAGGTATAATAACTTATCATTCATAGAACTTACCATTTGAGCGTAGGCTGAGGGTGTCCCAGGATCTTGACTTCCAGTTTGACGGGGAACCCTTCAATGACCTTGGTAGGCTGCAGTTCAGCGATGAACGCTGGCTTGCGTTCCTTCTGCGCTACCTCCACCGTTGCTTTAGAGGCAACCTAGGGAGATGGGTAAATTGAACAAATTAAAATATACGTCAGGTGAACAGTAAACAGGGTATCTTTTGCTACAAAACATTTAGATTTGTAAAACAATGAAATACAAGTCAAAATTAGACTCAAATTTTGATCGAAAAATATTCAAATTCTTTAGCATTGAACATCGAAAAAAGATAAACAACATCTAAGTTGAGAGTGTTTCTGCGTCAACTCTACCACAAGTGTATTAGAATTGTAAAATAGAGTTTAAAATCAAGCTTCATAGGTATTTGAATGTTCATTTAGACTGAGTATAAATTCAAGGAAACGAGCTTTCGTTTTTTAACTAAGCGAGATATCTATTATTATTTTATTTAGTTATATTAATTAATTTAATACTTTAAGCATAAATATGCACAGAGGCGGCCTTAATGCAATAGGTTTTTTTCCAGTCAAACTTTGGGTGATGCAGAGACAAACAGTGGTAGGTGCAATGAATTGGAGGAATAAGTATTTTAAATATAAACGCATAATTTTAATCAATCGAAATACAGGATATTAATATACTTAAATAAGTAAACAAAGGACACTTAGGCGTCGAAGAACTGGTCCGCATCACTGTCATCCGGAAACGTGCCCAGAAGACTGGCAGCATTGCCACGTTGAATGGCAATGCTAATTCTTTGGCCAAAGAATGACGTGAAGTATCGACCAGTCAATGACCATGTTTTTTTTTTAATTTTAATATACAATTCACAGTTATAAGTTGCTGAAAGGTGATGAAACAAAGGCGATACCTCTCCAAGTTTGTTGGTGACGGTGAGCGAGTAGACGCCAGCGTCCTCAGGCTTGCAGCTGTCGATGCTGAGCCCGAGCAGGCCGCCCGGCTGGTTCATGAAGTTCACAGCCTGCGATGGACGGACCGGCAGACCTAGTCGCGGAACAGAATATCAGTCTTGCTATTGCTAAAAGATACTGCTTACTTCACAGAGTGTTAAGCTGCAGTGAATATTTCAGTTATGGTGTTTTTGGATCGAAGTTCTTAAAGCAGTTTGCGGTAGGAGGAAAATTGTAAAAGTAGTCACATAACAAAAAAACGTTACGTATCGAAAAATTGTTACTCTCCATGCGACTTTTTATCTTATATCTCTAAACGAGCAATTCTTGTATATATATACATAATCTGAATCTAAGGAAACGGCTCCAACGATTTTCATGAAATTTAGTATACAGGGGGTTTCGGGGGCAATAAATCGATCTAGCTAGGATTCATTTTTATAAAATGTCGTTTTGTTCGCGTTTTCAATGACCAACTTTATCGATAATCAACTTGAACATAAAGTTATTATTTTAAACACAATTTACCAAAAAATATATTTAAATATAATATGAAAGAGACGGAGAGAGAGATTAGTAGTTTTTGTGGTCCCGAAACGAATAGTGAGATCAATATGAAAATCCAAGATGGCCGGCTGAGAAAACATTATTTTTTTATCATGGGTGTCGTTTTCATAGTTTTCGATGGTACTGGACCCGATAGCCGTTACGTTAGTTTTTGGCATTTGGATTTATCTTTGTGCTTAATAGACTACTCACCATCCTTGAACCACTTGATTTCGGGCGCAGGGAAAGCCATGACCCTGGCCTCCAGCTTGAGTGGCTGACCCACGACCGCCTTTACGTCTTCCAACTCCTGGCTGAACGACGGCTTCCTTGGTGTGGCTGCAGATAAGATTTGAATTTATGAAATTGATGGGTTTTTGAGACGTAATTTCAGATCTTCAGCAAGGTTTTTAAAGTCTTTATTTAAACATTTCGACGAATAGCCTAAATCGCTGGCGCGACTGCTAAGCGTCTGGTCATGGGATCGATTCATAAGTCGAAGCAAAAAGCTTCTTTTTAAACGTGACATGAAACATTACTGGCAAAATGTGCTTATACTGTGCACCTATGTTTCAACCATCAGCCTTCGAGAACAACAGGCGTTAGGTTGAAAATGCTCTTCTATACATTTTCCCTATTAATACTGTCGAGATTTTGGTAAGTAAAAGTTGTCCATATCGAAGTACTAAAATGTGGCAGCGATTGAAAAATAAAACACTCACGAATAATATCAAATTCTCCTTAGGTCTCAAAGACCTCAGAACTACATGAGCATCTACAAATCGGAACTTTAGACATTGAAATAGAAAACAGGACATAGACATACAAACATCGAATAACGCCAAATCCAACAACCTTAGCTACAGGCCACAGCCATAAGTGAGTCAATAACCATGAAAAGGCTCCAACGCCACCACATATGGGACTATAAATCATTAACAATTCTGAGAGGCAGATTCTTCGCTGGAAGAATATATCTCAGCAGTCAATATCCACACAAAAAATCTGCTAAAGGTTTGATTGATTGCAAGACAAACTGATACTAAAAAAACCCATTTGGAGTTATGAGTTAACTCTTCCAGCTAGTTAAAGTACTCACGGTTGACAGCGACAGCACACAGCGCAGAGCTGTCCCCGTGCGGGTTGGAGATGACCAGCTTGTAGGCGCCGCAGTCGGCCGGCCTCACGTGTTCAATGTTCAGCTTCACGGTGCCGTCGGGGAGGGCCGTCTGAACCACGCGAGAATCTTCTGGTGAGAGTGGAGCGCCGTCTTTGAACCTGAGGAGTGTAGAGGTATTGGAGTAAGTTAATTTCGATTAAAGTGAAAATAAGTGTTGAATTTCACTGAAGGAAATATGCAAATAAGTAAGATATTCCAGTTTTTTTTTTCAATTAAAAACATAATATTATTGTGCTAGTGAGGTGGGTAAAACAATTTTCCGAACGGGACAAAAACAAAACAAAAAGCAGAATTATAGAAATAGAAACAATATTTATTTGCATAAAACATGGTATATGAAGGTGTTGAAGATAAAATATAGAGCATACATGTTTAGCTTATATTATAGCACGCAAATATTATTGGTTACATTTAAAAATGTTTCCCGTCCGTAAATTCTTTGATACTATAAAAATTTTAGTTTTTAACCGACTTCAAAAAGGAGGAGGTTATCAATTCGGATGTTTATATTTTTTTTTTTTTTTTTTTTTTTTTATGTATGTTCGGCCATAACTCCGTCATATATAAACGGATTTGCAAAGTTCTTTTTTTGTTCGAAAGGGGTTTATTTCGAAATGGTCCCATATAAATTTCATGTAGATCTGATGATGGGTTCCGGAGACAGACACCGGAACTCTTTAAAAAATGACGGCAAATCAACCGCGATTTCTGCTATCGCATTAATATGCATTGTTTGTTTGGAATTAGTGGGGGGTAGATACCAAAACTAAAAATTTAAAAATAAAAAACTTTTTTACAAAAAAAAAACAACCGACTTCCTTAAAAACACTACAAAGTGAAAAATAACTTTAATTTCGGAAGTCGGTGGCAAAAACCTTAAATACAAATCCTAAGACACCGACTGCCGAAATTAAAGTTATTTTTCACTTTGTAGTGTTTTTAAGGAAGTCGGTTGTTTTTTTTTGTAAAAAAGTTTTTTAACTATTCCAGTAGTATTAATCACTGAAACGCTTTCGTTCCATACTCGCATTCAAAAGCGAGAATCTTTGCCTCTCAAAGTTCACAGCTCAAAATTGCGTGGCGAACTCTGCTCTCCGCTAGGAGTAATAGTAGTCGAATCTCGGCTCTCGACGACTTAGTAAGTAATCAAGGATTATGAAAAGTGATGAGAGATCTAAAAATCTTCAAATCTCCTTACCACTTAGCTGTAGGTATGGGGCTGCCATCGAGCTTGGCCTTCAGCTCGAGCGGCTCTCCCTCGTCCACGTCCTTCTGTCGCTCCAACTTGTGTGTGAAGCCTGGCGTCTTCTGTTCCAGTGTGATGGCTGCCTCGCACACTGCCTCGCCAGCTAAGCTCACGGCGCGAACTTTGTACTGTGAGGGAGTGAAAAAGTAGAAGGTAAGTAATAGAATAGTTTTAAAACTATCTTATGTCCCGTGAGTCAAAGTCAAAGTCAAGGTCAAAGCATTTATTTCAAATACGCCCAAAAAGGCACTTTTGAACGTGACGTTCAACAGTTATATGAAAATAGAATTGATTCTAGTTGCCCCCTTCCAAAAAGTAGATTCTAGAGAGAGTATTGTACTGAAATAGATCGACGCATCTGGTGAAATTAGGGTATACTATAGAACCCTTGTCTCCCCTTCGGTGGATTTAGGTGTGATATTATTTTAAGTAGTTTTCATTTTCGTGACACTGAAGAAGAATATAACACGTTTAAAAAGTGAAGACTTTCTTCACACCAAAAAACACTATCCGATATATAATCCGGTATATAATTACTTCATCAGTCACTGCCATGTAAATTAGGATTGCCCAACTCTAGTCTTCGTGAGGTCTTCTGGCTTAGCCCAGAACAAGTCAGGAAAATCCCGAAAAAGAAAATTATAATTGTCATTGTGAAATAGGTGTGGTAACAAATAAATTAGAAAAATATAATATAAAACCATGTTCTTTCAAGCAAACGGAATAAAGACATTTCAGTAAACATTCATACCTTGCCAGCATCGCTAGCCTGGAAATGCTTGATCTCCAGCTCACTGTCCACCTGCCCACCGACCTCCGTGGTCACCTTATGCCGTTCATCATTGAGGATCTGGTCTCCGTCGCGGTACCACAGCACGTCGGGCTTGGGCACGCCGTCACAGCGCACCTTCAAGGTCACGTCATCGTAGTCTTTGACGGACTGCTTCTGAAGGGGCTTTGTGAACACTGGTACGCCGGCTGTGGAGGGATGGTTTTAGTTAACAAACTGGTTTTATTGTTATGAGTGTTAGCCTAACTGTGTATGAGCCCCGCCTCATCATCATCAGCATTGATCGTAAGACATGACCGTAAGACGTACACTGTTGGACATAGACGTCCCCTGATTTGGGGGGTTTTGCCATAATCGCCACGCTTAGCAGGCGGGTTGGCGATCGCAGCATGGTGGTAAAATGCACAGAGAACGCTGCTGTCTCTTCTCTAGTAAGTTCCTTAGTCGCCTAATACGTCGGAGGAAGAAATGGGATGGTGCTATTCTTTACGTGCGCCACCACACAAGCCCGCCTAGTAGTATATTTTCAGGCCTATACAGCGTAGCCTTTTGTTTGTCCCATGAACCACATAATTATGGTTTGGGTAAAGGGTAATTGTTTGTTTATTTGTTACCTCTGGTATCTGCATATGACGATCTCATCTAAAGATAAGAGTGTAAATATTTTAGTCAATGTTTTTTTTTTATTTCATCAGTTGATTTTTGTTCGGCAACTTCGATTCTTCGATCTTCGATTTTTCTGCACTATTATGGCTATGATTAGCGATTACGAATTTAAAGAGTTTCTAAAATACTGGTAAAAGCATTGAGTGGTATGTCACTAGAACCCGGACTTGAACAGAAATCTACACTGGAACCTTTAAAAACCTTTATTTTACCAGTTCCTTTTCAAAGCCAGTAATGAGACCATAAATAAATATATTTATTTGTCTCTTTTTAGGGTTCCGTTGCCAAATGGCAAAAAACGGAACTCTTATAGATTCGTCATGTCTGTCTGTCCGTCTGTCTGTCTGTCTGTCTGTCTGTCTGTCCGTCCGTCCGTCCGTATGTCACAGCCACTTTCCTCCGAAACTATAAGAGCTACGCTGTTGAAACTTGGTAAGCAGATGTATTCTGTGAACCGCATCAAGATTTTTACACTAAAATAGAGAAAAAATAATAAATTTTGGGGTTCCCCATACTTAGAACTGAAACTCAAAAATTTTTTTTTCATCAAACCCATACGTGTGTGGTATCTATGAATAGGTCTTCAAAAATGGTATTGAGGTTTCTAATATCATTTTTTTCTATACTGAATAGTCTGAGCGAGAGACGCTTCCAAAGTGGTAAAATGTGTGTCCCCCCCCCGTAACTTCTAAAATAAGAGAATGATTAAACTCAAAAAAATATATGATGTACATAATCATGTAAACTACCACCGAAAATTGGTTCGAACGAGATCCAGTTAGAAGTTTTTTTTTAATACGTCATAAATAGTAAACCGCAATTTACCTTTCTTTCAATCAACTCAAATATAAAAATTAAAAAAAAAAACATTTAAGTTCATAAGCATAAACCTTATACATAAACCGAGGATCCCTACAGGTTTGTACGGAACCCTCGGTGCGCGAGTCCGACTCGCACTTGGCCGGTTTTTTTTATTTGCTGTTGCATACTTCATTTCTCATTAGTATGAAATCTTCAGTAACTGATTGATACTCACTGTGCACTGTAAGCCTGGCTTGCTGCGAGGACTCTCCGACCTCGTTCTTGGCGATGAGGGTGTACACTCCGCCGTCGTCCACGCTGACCTTCTTCACCGTCAGCTTGTATGTCTCGGCGGCCAGGTCTTCCACTATCTCGTGGCGAGAAGATGGCTGAATTGCGTAACCATCTTTGTGCCTAAAAAATAAAAGTTATATTAATCCCAGTTCTGATTTCTTATTAAATTACGCGACGCATTTTTAACTATGTCATTGGCATCAATGTGCTGAGTCAAGATTTGGACAGTGAATATTGTGAAAAATCTTTAAATCAGATGTCTAAAGCCCTATAAATTCTCGGATAAGTTAATATGTGGACAATTTGAATATTACAGTACTGTTAACTTGCGATAGCTTAGGTACATTTGAGCACGGGTCGGCAACAACTCGAAACTTGTACGACGTAAAACGACAAGGTCTATTTGTGTAGCAGTTACATAGATACAACAAGCTTAGTAATGTGTACCATTTATTTAAATAGTTTCAACATTAGTGAAGATTCAATTTACTGGAAATTGTTGTCAAAACTAGTAAGCAATCAAGGTCGACTATACGCAAAATTCTAAAATACTATCCACGTAACAATACATTCCAAAGTACTCACCACTTAACCTCAGCAATGGGATTAGCTCTAACATTGGCGATGAAGGTGGTCTCCTCGAAGGGCACGGCGGTGACGTCATGCAAGCCTTCTATCTCAGGCCGCAGCAGTATGTCCAGCCGCGCGGAGCTCTCGCCCACACCGTACTTGTTCTTAGCCTGGATTGTGTATTCACCGGTGTCGGTGTGGCGACCTGGGGTTGAAAGGAGTGGTGTAAATAAATATTATGGAGTAACTTAAAGTATTTCGGAGGAGGCGGCTACAAGTTTAAGAAGTTACAGAGGCAAAAAATTAAATTTGTCAAAGATCTCCAAAAAGAAAATGCCAATATAAATGACTTTTCAAATCTAAGTATAACACCCTTAAAATAATGGCATGGAACTCTAATGGGCTCCTCAAACATCAAAATGAGTTGCAGGCAGTCCTGGACACAGAAAATATAGACGTGTGTTTGGTCTCTGAAACACACTTCACTAAACAATCTTTTGTCAAATTTAGAGGATACGTGATATATAATTCTCTCCACCCTGACAACTCTGCCAGGGGAGGTAGCGCGGTTATAATCAAAGACAACATTAGTCACTACGTGCAGTGTAAATATGAAGAACAAGACATTCAATCCGTGGCAGTTTCTGTTAAAACCAAATATTGTCACGTATCCATTGCAGCCGTATACTGTCCTCCACGGCACATGATAAGAAAAGAGAGATATTTACATCTCTTTGAACTATTAGGCCAGAGATTTATCCTAGGCGGCGATTTTAATGCTAAACATACGCATTGGGGATCAAGACTTACTACAACTAAGGGAAGGCAGCTCTTAAGTGCAGTTAAAGATACACATTCCGAAGTCATGAGCACAGGTAAACCAACGTACTGGCCCACTGACCACCAGAAAATACCGGATCTTATAGATTTTTTCATATGCAAAAATATATCCGCCAATTACGTCAGTCTAGAGGAAGGTTTTCATATGAACTCGGACCACTCTTCAATTATATTAATGCTCAGTCAAAAAATCTTACTCAAAGAAAGCCATTTAACGCTGGTTAATAAGTTCACAGATTGGGAAAGTTTTGCCCTTGATCTAGATAATATTATCGACCTTAAAACTCCGATAAAAAAGCAAGATCAGCTTGACTCAGAAGTAAATAAATTTATTGTTAACATCCAACAATGTGCGTGGAACAACACACCGCAATTAAAACGTAAATATAAGGGATTTATCTATCCTAGAGAAATTGTGGATTTACTAACTGCGAAAAGGAAACAAAGGAAACGGTGGCAGCAAACAAGGTGCCCGCGAGATAAAACAGTACTAAATAACCTAACTAAACGATTAAAGAGGAAAATTCTACAATTTGAGGATGAATCTCTGAATACCAACCTTTTGCATCTAACCAATGACAAATCAACGGATTACTCCCTATGGAAAGCGACAAGAAATCTAAAAAGGCCGATTATACAAATACCACCCATCAGAGATAGCGACGGAAAATGGGCCATAAGCAATGACCAAAAAGCGTTAAGGTTTGCTCAACACTTGGAAGATACTTTTCAACCCAATTTAAGCTCGATAGAAATAATTGAGAGTGAAAGATTAGCACAAAATAAAAGAATTAAGCTTGTGACTCCTAACGAAGTAATGAGAGAAATTCAAAATAACATCAGCTCGAAAAAGTCTCCGGGTTACGACCTCATTACAGGTGAAATTCTAAAACACCTCCCGCGCAAAGCCATAGTAAAGCTGACCAAGCTAATCAATGCTGCATTTATTTTAAAACATGTACCTGAATCATGGAAGGTTGCTGAAGTCATCATGATTGCGAAGCCTGGGAAACCACCCCATGAAGCATCATCATACAGACCTATTTCTCTGTTGCCGGTGTTATCAAAACTATTTGAAAAACTGTTATTGAAACGGTTAAAACCTTTAATAGAAGATAAAGACCTTATACCAAACCATCAATTTGGCTTCAGGGAAAAACACTCAACTATTGATCAGGTATATAGAATAACTAACATAATTGAAAAAACGCTTGAAAATAAGGAAGTTTGCGCCACCGTATTTTTAGATGTCGCGCAAGCTTTTGACAAAGTTTGGCATAAAGGTCTAATATTCAAGCTCAGACGCATGCTGCCAGAATTTGCAGATATCCTAGAGTCATATATAACTAATAGAATGTTTAGAGTACGGCAGGATGATGCTTATTCCGAGCTTAAAGCTATAAAAGCTGGTGTGCCCCAAGGAAGTGTCCTAGGCCCAATTTTGTACTTGTTATACACATGTGACATCCCAGAACTGGAAAACAACACCATTGCGACCTTTGCAGATGATACTGCAATTATGGCTACTGGGTCAAGCCACAGAGAAGCAGTAGAAAAAGTTCAACTAGCTGTAAACAAAGTTTATGACTGGACACAAAAATGGAAGATCAAACTGAATGAGTCAAAATCAATTCACATTGACTTCACAAACAAACACTTGGACTATCATCCAATCTACATAAATGGCAAGCAAGTGCCTTATGCTAATACAGCCAAATACCTTGGCATAACTCTCGACGCCAAGCTGCGTTGGAAAGCTCATGTCAAAAAGAAAAGGCAGGAGCTCGATGTACGTTATAAAAGTATGTATTGGTTACTCGGAAGGAAATCCTGTCTATCATTACATAATAAAATAACCCTATACAAGCATATTCTGATGCCAATATGGACGTATGGTATCCAACTTTGGGGCTGTACTAAACAAAGCAACGTCAAAATAATCCAACAATTCCAAAATAAAGTACTCAGGGATGCTGTCAATGCACCCTGGTACATAAGAAATGACGACCTTCACCGTGACCTAAAAATGGAATTCGTCACCACCATTATCCAAAAATTTGCTGAAGCCCACGAAAACAGACTTCACCGACACGTGAATGTTGAGGCAATCCAGCTGCTAGACAACACAGACTTAGTGCGAAGGCTAAAAAGAACTAAACCTTTTGAATTAGTGTAGTGTACAAAGTGAGTTAAAATAGTAACAGTATTGTGCTATACATATAACACATGAACATAGTGTTTTAAAAATTGTATTAGACTCTAAGAAAGTGCTACGGACTTGTATATAAGTGCAATTGGACACTATTCTTAGTTTTAACATAATCTATTACGTAACATATTAAGTTAGAGTTAAATTGCTTATTAGCCTTTTTGGCTAGATCGTAATTAATTACTAAGAATTTTGTTCTTACTAATAAAATATATAAAAAAAAAAAATCTAAGTAATAAATTATTGCAGGACTTTTAGGTTTGATATGACAATTTTATTTTTTGCAAGCGACTAAATATCACTATATAAGTCGACACAAAGTAAAAAAAAAAACGTTGTACGAAAGATCGATGGCGAATCAACGTTTTTTTTTCTAGACTTAACCAGGAGGAGTAAATTATTATTTCAGCTTATTAAACCAATATTTCAATGCAGCCGTTTTGTAAAAACCAGTTGATTTTTTTCTGATCTCAATCAGACCAAAACTCGGAAACAATATATCTAATAGAATCTAAATCATAACATACCAGTAGGAATAGACAAAGTAAAAGTGCACTCCTTCAACCCATGCTCCAGATCCTTGGCATCAGCAGAGGTGATGATAGCGGCACTGGGCTGCAGTTCCACTCCATTCAGCAGCCAGGACACGTGGGGCTGAGGGTCGGCTGTGAGGACTGCTTTCAAGGTCACCGGTTCCTTCTGGAGAACGCGCTGCGCTTCTAAGGGTGTGGTGAACTTGGGCTTGCGGAGCTCGGACTCGGCTGTTGGAGATTGAGATTTTTGTTAGGAGGTAGATTGGTAAAACCATTTCGTAAATGTTTGTTGCATCACATAAAATGGACCAGTTAATGTTTGCGACGTTTTTATTTGTCAATAACAATGAAAATAAAAGCAAAACCTTTCTTTGTAGTCTTCTGGAGTAGATGGTAGATAGATTACCTATATAAAATTCAATTTAAATATAAGTTGTGGTTATTGATCGGTGTCCCTGTTTCTGATGTCTATTCTGTCTGTTGTCAAATGCCATGATAACATTTAGGTTAAAAAGTCATTAGGGATTTCATGGCATATTTTGTTACCTAACCAAATATCTTGATCTGACTTTCAAAAACAGCTGGGGTAGTCTTTTGTGTCTTAAAAAAATATGAAAATACTTACGCGACACGGAAAGCTCAGCAGTCTGCACTTGCTTTCCAAGATCATTAATGATCTCGCACTGCCATTTACCAGCATCCTTCATATTGACGCTATCAATCTCCAGCTTGAACAGGTCACCATCGTTGGTGATGTGGACTCTGCCACATGGCTTGACTTCTTTACCGTCGTGGAGCCAACGGATGGTCGGCTTCGGGGTTCCAGAAACTTCTACTGAGTAAACTAGAGGAAGGGATTCGTAGGCGTGGCCGTCTTTCATACTGCTGCCTTTGATTCCGGGTGGTGCTGTAAGATTAGAAGCATTGTGTTAGATAGTTTGTGTAAATTTTGGTCGGGCGGTTTATGAAGCCTGACCGGATCGTTTTGAAGCTTAAAGATTGCATAGCAATAGGCTGGGAGAATAACAGGATGAAGAAGAGTTGGAGTAAAATTGATAGAGAATAGGTACAGCAGATTTGTTTGTTTCCAGCAAGATTGTACTTACAAAACAAATTGTTCGTTTCAAGAATTTTAATGTTTCAACATTGCATGGAAGTTCACGAAGAGAAATTGATTTGAAAGGAAGTACTACTTAGGATGCTAATAATAAGCAAGACTTCACATTATAGAAATTTTGGTATAAGATTTATTTAAACTTTAGCAGTAGGCCAGGAAGTGCAAGTATAAAACAGTGCAAAAGACTTTAGGAATAAATTGCATGTTGTAACTTAACGTTTACTATGTACAGAAGAATATAATACGTAAATTTTTTGACATCACATTCTAATAGCATAGAATACGAAGCACTTTTAACAAAAGATTTGTGTATTTACATAAAATGTTGCTCAATGTCGCAGTATATACAGCAGTTATAAGTTTTTGTACTAGACCATAAATGTGGATACTCACAGCTGCCCGTATCTAGGAGGAAACAGTAATATTGTTGTGTTGTTGTTCTAAAGTGTTTGTATACTTACCAATAAACGATGTTTGACTTATAAAATAAGGCCCATAAACATTAAAAGCGTAAGTACCATGCAAGCGACGCACTACAGTTGAAAAAAATTCGCTTACCTTGATGATATGATGATTGTGTTGAACTGACTAGTACCTCTGCCGCACCTGGCCCCAAAGATTAGTATGCCAGAAGGGAATGTTATTACGCATGCGTGCTAAAACAAACATACGACAGCATTAGTCAAATGTGGACAGACATTTAGAGGACAATTATATGGAAAGAATCTGCCATTTTCTTTAAGGATGAGAAGTTTGAAGAAATTAAAGATTCAGTTTAGTTTGTAGTAAAGAAGAAAATGACAGATTGAATGGAGTCAACATCAGCAATTTCCAATTTCGGATATAAAGCGTTTACTTTCATGTTATTCTCCCCGGACATACACTGCGTAGCGTTACATCATCAAATGCCAGCCTCTTTCATCGTACAACGTTCCCCGTGTGTTTAATATTTTGATTTAACAATTACCTTTTTCATCTTCCACATTAAGAATATCATCTAGTATGCTCCTTTGTCTCTGGCTTCGTTTTAGAAGGGCTTCTAACTCTTCATCCACTTCCTCTTCGAGTTTGAACAACTTAGCATCATTCTTTCTCTTTCTCTCAACAGTCGTCTCTGTTACATCTTTTGTAATGTTATCAAAGTTTTTCACGGGGCTTAATACTAGTTCTTCTATGATTCTATTTTTAACGTTATCTATTTTTTTATCGACGGATTTGTATTCGTTTTCGTCGAATTCCTTCGAAATGTGTATTAGTTTTTCTGTGATGTCGTTCTCGAATATCTTTTGTGACTTTTCTTTAACGATTAAAGATTCTTCTTCGTCCTCACCAATAACGTAGTCTTCTTTGAAAGACGACTGGCGGACGTATGAATCTTTGCTGAATACTTTTCTCGTTTCGTCAATGTCGAATATGGACTTTGAGAGGTCTTCGATTGATATCTCTCTGGAGAGTGGTTCGTTCTGCCAGCTCATCTCATCTTCCGAAACAGACATGATAGAAACAGTACGGTTCCCTGCTTGGTGCCCACATCTGGATCCGGTATCAGCATCTGAGTCCGTTTGTGGCTCTTCAATGATGCCGTAAGTACCTCTCCTCACATGATCAGGAATACTGTAATGGCCCATCTCCGTCAAGAAATAACTATGGCTAGCAATCTCTTCAACTTCCAAAGAAGTTGTATGTGGTTTGTTTGGTTGAATCAACCGTCTGCCTCCGAAAAAGTCATCGTCATCATAATAAAGTGATGTTGACGTCATTTTGTGTAAAGTGCGCGTTTCGGCCGGACCTACCAGTTAAAATAGTATTATGTTGATTTTAGGTCATACAATGGTTTAGAAGGTTGGATTAGAATAGATGAAACTAATGCGTTATATCTTTAGTTTAAAGTTTTAAGCAATCTCGATTAATGGTGGAAAGTTAGTTGATGATCGATGGTTGTTAGGACTGGGAAGAGAAGGTAGGAAGCTGGCTACTGACCTGTGACTATAGCGCCATGAGACTTTGTGCTGCTGACTTTAGACATTATAATAGCTCCGTTGTCTCCTGTCTTGAACGTAGTTACTGTTTCGAAAACTCGGCCTAAACATAATAAATCACACTTGGGATGTTATAAACACGGTGTTAAAAGCATGCATAGTGTGCGCGAAAACGTAGAATTCTCGCATAGTACTAAAAGCTGTTTGCTGAATTGAAGAGAAAGCATCGAAGCGTTTAATGTTTATACCTTCAGTTTCAGCACTTAACGGTTCCTCGACGGGTTGTTTTTTAACCGATTTACGTTTGGGAGACTTCAGATCTTCGGGAATAGGCACTTCTTCGATGACCTCAGGTTTAGTGGCACTCTTTTCTCCCGCATCCTTTTTAGTAACAACATCTTCTACGACAGGTTTCTTGTTCTGCTCGTTGTGGTTTTTGTCCCAAATAGACTTATCTTCAGCCGTCTCAGGTTCCGAGAAAGATTTCTTGCCAGCGTCAGTAGGTGTTGAATCAATTTCTTCTATAGTTGGTTTACTTGCTTTGTCATCTTCGTCCCAGAATGATTTCTCTTCTGCCACTTCCGGTTCAGTCACGGATTTCCTACCTTTGTTACTGATTGGAGTCTCTGGTTCTTCTACGATAGGTTGACTAGTTTTGCCATCATTTGCGTCATCCCAGATTGATTTTTCTTCTGCCACCTCTGGTTCAGTGATAGATTTCCTACCCTTGGTTGGTTTGGTTTCTATTTCTTCGATTGAGACCTTTTTGGATTTTTTGTTATTTTCTGCGTCATCCCAGAACGACTTTTCTTCGGCTACTTCTGGCTCTGTCACTGATTTCTTAGCTGTGCGGGATGATGGTTTGTCTACGTCATCAACGCTTGATTTCTTTGCTTTGCCGTCGTCATCTTCATCCCATATAGACTTCTCTTCAACAGTCTCCGCCTTGGCTAACTTAGCTGACTTCTTCTTCCCTTTATCCACATCATCTTCAACAGGTTTCTTCGCCTTTTTACTTTCCTCATCGACTTCATTTTCAACAATGGCTTCTTTATTCAAAGTAGAATGAATCTCTCGCGCTATTAAACACAATGAAAAAAATGGTAACAATAAAACATGGATTATTAAAATGGACCAATGTATTAAATTATAGACGTCACAAATGGTAAGTAAAGGTTTGTGCAGGACAAAGTGCATCGATGTTCGTGAGTGACTACGTCAGCATTCCAGTCTATTGAATGCTTCAATGTTTAATTACCATATCCTAATGGTCGGTATCTAGGGATACCAAAAAACAAACTAACGTGCGGATAATATGGTAGTACTAGTATCTATGGTTCATTATCACTACTTCGTTAATGCAACACTACTTTACCCGTATGTTTTCCATCGAGGTGCCAAGTCTGTCGTGTCTTGACAGATTCATATCGACGGGTTTCTTGTGGGCTTACCATGTAATTGTGAAGTGTAAGTGTGTCCATCTATGTGTGTTTGTGTCGGTCTGTGTAGTGTTCACTGGAACTATGACTCGTGATCAAATCACACGGATGTCCTTAGTTGACGTTGAATTTCAACCTTATTTTTTGGTGCACAAGGATAATTTTCAAAAGCAAAATTTTGTGATACGTCCTCAGACAATGATTTTCAAAAAGGGTCCCTATAGCTTGTACTAAAGGTTGATATTGGTGTGTTTGCGAATACTTACTGTGTACGGTGACCGTGCTCTTAGAAGAGACACTACCAAACTCGTTTTCGGCTCTCACTTCGTATTCGCCGCCATCTTCCTCCTTCACCAGAGTCACTGTCAGATGGTAGTTCTCCAATCTGATGTAAGATAATACGTATTATTAGGACTTCAATCTATTTAAATTAGGAATCTTTTAAAAAACAAACTCATTATTCTAGTGTCCTTTGTCTGCTGTGTGAATAAATAGTTTATAATAACAATACATCAAAATAATCCACGTTTGCCCGGAATCTGAATTTGATCCAGGTTTATGGCGATAGGCTCGCCCCCTACTACACGGGACTTAAAAATAACTGGTGAAATGAGGGTGTACTATAGACACAACAGTGGTGTTCCTATAGTTTATGGATTACAGGCGTAACGTTTATTTTATGATCAGAAGATTAAAAAAAAAATCTTTGTGAAGAAAATGCAAATTCTTACAAAATGTTCGTATTGTCTCACAAACAACAGTGGACATGTTCATAATATCCTCACCTCTTAGTATCCCTCTCAATCTTAATCCTGGCGTCAGTGGTGACCTCCTTGCCGTCCTTGTACCACTTGACCCTGGGCTCGGGACAGCCCTCCACCTCCACGTCCAGCTTCAGCGTCTGTCCCGCGTCCACCGTCATGTCGATAAGGCTCTTGGTGAAACGGGGCTTCCCTGCAAATTATGAGTTTGGTTTAAGTAAATGACAGATTAAAACATAGTAAAACGAGTAAATTAAATGAAGTTATTGTCTAGCACTGTAAATAAAACTGTCCTACCGCAACATCTTATCTTTACTGGATTCGATAATTAATTTTAAATAAGACCGTACTATTGTTTCGATACAAATAAAGACGTTCACTTCGAATTTCACTCAAATGACCTGACACATAAATTAAAACGTTCGAGGTCTTCGTTTCTCCGTCAGGAAGGAAGTTCCCTAGACTTTTTCTTCAGCTCCGAATGTCATTCGTTATGGAGATTTAGATTGTCGAATACCATGAAAACGAAACCTATGATGAAAAAATTGAAAATTTTCGTAGGCGCCATCTTGGCTTTTCATTTTGACCTCACTGTTGCCTTCAGCACCCTCATAATCCATGAAAACTATCTCTCTTGATCTCTTTCTACTATATATTATAAAAAGTTGCATGGAACTTTTTCGTTATGTGACGATTTCTACAACCCTACTTACTCCTACCGTAAGCAGCGTTAAAGAGCTTCTTTCTAAAAATAATAGTTTAAAAAAACTGATAAAAAAATAATATCAAGCATCCCACGCGTGGGGTGCGTGATATCAATAAAAAATACCTCAAAAAGCACCCACGCGTTTCCTCATTATTTGCTACTTTTTAGTTTGGTTTTCTATGAAAGCGTGTTTTTTTAAACTGTTATTTATTTTCTATATTTTAAGGTGTTTCGAATTTCGTGATGTATGTCCGCGTAGTTTTCGTATTTTGTGACATATGTCAGCGTAGTTTTCGAAGACAGTTTTCTTTTGATATATTAGTAACCCTGGCAAGGATAATGGCCTTATTTATAAGATTATTGTATTGTCTTCGGTCCTTGATAAGTATGCCAAATTTCGAGTTAATCCGAGGTTTTGAAGAGGAATCATGTTCAAAGTTTCCGTTACATAGGCACATACTAACATACGTATAAAGCTAATAAAAGCGTGTTAAAACCGAACTGATTTGTTTTGAAATAAAAGTCGTAAATGGAAACCTAAATATCGTTCGAAATTCAAAGCGCTATTTCGGGAAATGAAATTACCTCATGATTAACATCAACAAATGAACATCACAGAACCTATTTTTCTGCCAGAGCCCTAAAATCTATTAGTCGTCATCACTTACTGTTGACAGTGAAGGTAGCGGAACACGAGTCCTCTCCCAGCACGTTGGTGACCTTGCAGGAGTAGTTCCCGGAGTACTCCGCCGACACCTCCTTGAGGATCAGCTTGTGAGTGTTGCCACTGTCTACGCGGGTGAACACCGACTTCTTCTCCGTTATCTCTACGTCGCCGAGGTACCTAGAAAGAGAAATAGTAAGACAAAGATTGTGATATGTATAGATGACGTTGTAATTATTTTACCGCCCAAAATTTTGATGTCACTTGCACAATATAAAATTGCACCTTATGAATCATAGAGACCTAATTAGAAATGTTAAGATTTCAATTTTGACTCATTAAATGATAAAACTCTTTTTTAAAAAGAGGCTTATTATTGTGATAAATGTTTCTGTTTTAATAAGAGTTTCGAAATGTCTATTTGTCTATGTGACAGACAGTTTCAACCACTTCTGACACCTTAAGAGTTGCCACATACTTTCACATTATGGCGATCGAATAACTTCGTTTAACCGCGTTCTTGGACTTGGTTCATTAGACTTTAAACTTTCCGTATTGAACCGAGCACTGAGAATCCAATAGACAGCATTTCAGTACGACGAAAAACAGTGCGCGAATTTCAATTCTCAGCGCTAAGCAGTGGGTTGAAGATACAGTGTGCGAAACAATCCCACCACGATATTCCAACGAACGTGTACTTAAACATCGCTGAATCATGTTTGAGGCCGCCTAACACAATTCGAGCTAAGTCAAGCGGCTTTTTTCCGAACATATTTAACTATGTAATACAACAATTTTACCTGAAAATAAAATTGATATTAAGCACACTTACCTTTCTCTAAGTCACAAATTGAGATAAGCGTATCCGGTTCCGGTACGATGAAGCGCTATAAGCCCCGCAGCGCCATATCCGCCCCAATCCGGCAGGTAGTGGGGATACGTTTGCGGAAGGCATGACGATATCCCTGGACCTCATTGCGGATCAATTTACAATGATTGAGAAGAGTGTCAATCACACTCATTTATAATTAACACGTTAATTGCCATGTCGGACTATGTGTCCGACACTTTTTGTTCCATTCAGGCCTTGTCGGACTATATGACCGACAACACATACAAAATCTGAACATGTCGTTGCTTCCTGGCGGCCATGTTTTTGGAATAAATAATGTATTTATGGGGTAAATAGTCTATTTAAAGTGAAATAACACTAAGTACATTTTTTGAGTTTTCTGATTTTAGCAATGGCAATTGACGTGTTAAGAATCCGCAGACAGAAATATAAATTGCCTTAGAGGAAACCGGATACGCCTATCCTCAATTTGTGGCTTAGAGAAAGGTACATAATATATTCAATGTTGCTGCCCCGCAGTACTGAATCCAGCTGGCTCAATTAGGAGCTTAGCTGATCTTACCATTTGACAGTGGGTTCAGGGAAGGCCTCGACAGCGACAGTGAACTCGACGTTAGTGTCGCCCTCACTGGCGGAGGTGTCCTTCAGTTTGTGAGTGAACTGCGGTCCGGAGCGCACGTTCAGCACGCACGAGTCTGACGTACTGCCGTGGATGTTGCGGATCTGGGGAGAGATACGTTTTTTCTAATTTTTATGGAAGAGACGAAAGATTGAGTTTGTTGTAATGCTGCGCATCTGCCAAAGTCGAAAAATTTGTTCGAAAGAGATACAGTAGCCCTGGCATATGGGCAACTGAAGGAACACGGGTGGGTTCTAGTCAGTAACTGACACGCCCTTCCGCTCCACCTAGAGCGGGAGACGTCATTTGATGATTCACCCACAAAAATAAAAATACGTCATACTACCAATTATGTTTACATTCTTATGCGAAGGCCTAAAAAGGGCAAAGGGCTTAAGAAATATGATAACACGAATAACATAATCCCGTAAGAAAACAGTATTTTATTTTGTGGGTGTTTTCAGGTTACCTGAAATGGCACAAAATGTGCCACCTGATTTTTTACTATCACAGCGAAGTTTTAGTATTTCCACATGTCTGTCTGATATCCTTTAGTAAGTTTCACGAAATAAACAGAAGCCCACTCACCTCACAGGAGTATTCCCCTGCGTCTGCGCGCGCGGCTGACGTGATGACGAGTGAGTGTGCCTCGCCTGACGACGAGATCTTCACGGTGGAGGACTCTGATAGCTCCACCTTGTTCTTGAACCTGGTCATAAACAATCATATTTTACATACATACAGGCAGAAATTGCAGTATGCCATCTGCTACGATCCTTTCACACTTTTGTTTCGTTTACGTCAATGCTTCTCGTCATACGTTCATGCCGGTTGCGAGTAAACGCATCTGACCTTTTTGAAGAACTTCACTAATAAGGTCACTATACGAAGGTGTATGTCCCTCATAGGGCGTTGACTCCTGACGTTTCCACTCACATCTGCCTTGTAAATACCTTTTGTTAGTTGCCTTTCATGCATCCTCCTAATATGGCCTAACCATCTATGCATACTCTTTTCAATTCTTTCAGTCATATGTTACAACTCTACTTTTGCCAAATGGCGATGATGCGAAGAGGCTGCTTAGGTTCATGGCCCAGATATGACCAATGTGTAGTTAGGATACGATGAAACTGACATACGCATTGCGATTATAAATGTCCCTAAATAAAGGAAAAAAAAACTCTTATTTTAACCATACAGCCTGATAATTGCAAAATACGCAAGAAAATTTGTATTTCGCGGGTTATCTTAGCGAATCAACTTTAACTTATTTAGGGATATTTAGTGAAAGAAAGAATTTTGTTACATTTTAAAATAGAGCGAAAATCACACATTACAAATTGTGACCTAAAACTACCATGGTAAAATGTAATTTACGCCAAACTTGGATTGCAAAATACGCAAGAAAATTTGTATTTCGCGGGTTATCTTAGCGAATCAACTTTAACTTATTTAGGGACATTTAGTGAAAGAAAGAATTTTGTTACATTTTAAAATATAGCGAAAATCACACATTACAAATTGTGACCTAAAACTACCATGGTAAAATGTAATTTACGCCAAACTTGGATTGCAAAATACGCAAGAAAATTTGTATTTCGCGGGTTATCTTAGCGAATCAACTTTAACTTATTTAGGGACATTTAGTGAAAGAAAGAATTTTGTTACATTTTAAAATAGAGCGAAAATCACATATTACAAATTGTGACCTAAAACTACCATGGTAAAATGTAATTTACGCCAAACTTGGATTGCAAAATACGCAAGAAAATTTGTATTTCGCGGGTTATCTTAGCGAATCAACTTTAACTTATTTAGGGACATTGAGTGAAAGAAAGAATTTTGTTACATTTTAAAATAGAGCGAAAATCACACATTACAAATTGTGACCTAAAACTACCATGGTAAAATGTAATTTACGCCAAACTTGGATTGCAAAATAAGCAAGAAAATTTGTATTTCGCGGGTTATCTTAGCGAATCAACTTTAACTTATTTAGGGACATTTAGTGAAAGAAAGAATTTTGTTACATTTTAAAATAGAGCGAAAATCACAAATTGTGACCTAAAACTACCATGGTAAAATGTAATTTACTCCAAACTTTTAAAATAAAGATTTCTTCTTACCAAGAAACGGTAGGTGCTGGCTCCGACTCAGTCTCGACCTTGAGGGTGACAGTCTCCTTCTCCTCGCAAACCTTGCTCGCTCCCATCTTCTTCAGGACCTTGGGAGGTGACGTCACGTGCCACTGCCAGAAGTCTGAGCATTGGTTCACTTCATTCCTGGAAGAGATGTAGACTGGGGTTAGAATATGCATCACTGGAAGTCGTCTCATTAGAATGAACATATTAAACTTTCTATGGGATGAAGGATAGCGATAAACTGAACTTATATCAGGACAGTCTGCTACTAGACTACAGTCTTTTTGTGTGTATAGTTTTTAACCATTTTAAAATCTTGTTACCGCCAATCAATGTTACTTTATCGACACCTCGGCCAAAAGATTACTACTTTATTTCAATAATGCATGATGTATGTAGGGAGTTTGCCGATAATTTGACAGACA
Organism: Aporophyla lueneburgensis; assembly: GCA_932294355.1. Lineage (NCBI taxonomy): Eukaryota > Metazoa > Arthropoda > Insecta > Lepidoptera > Noctuidae > Aporophyla > Aporophyla lueneburgensis. The sequence goes on along the minus strand of OW028739.1, from coordinate 32,140,585 downwards.
GCAGAGTTGCTGGGGAGTTTGTTGCGCCACTTCTTCTTCCCAGCTAAGGTACTAGGAAGTGGTGAAGGGCGGGCGTAATGGGGAACTGTCTTCTATATTTGTTTGACGTTCAAAAAGGGCTGACTTTCAGCCTAGTTTGAATAAATAAATGACTTCTAATTTAGGTAGTTTTGTCATTGGCAATTACGAAAATACGTCCGAAATAAAAGTTATTTTTTACTTTGTATGATAGTGATTTTTTTGGATAAGTGATTTTTTTAGATAATAGTTTTTTATGGTAATAAAGCTTTTAAATTATCTCTGTGGCTGTGTAATAACAGCCACACGGATCGATCAATGCTAAGCTACGCTTGTCGCGGTTGGTTCGTGGATGGGTGACCATCTTATACATACCAAGACCCCTCCGTGTCTCGGAAAACACGTAAAGCTGTTGGTCCCGGCTGTCATTTGTGGCTCTTTGACAGTCATTTCGGATCGTCAGAAGCCCGAAAGTCTGCCAACCAGTCTTACCAATTGGTATCATATTGTTACGAGCTGGGGTTCGGGATAAATTAATTTAAACCAATTTACCAAAACACACAACACAGTTTAATTAAATAAACACAAATATCGCAACTACAAGAAACGTCACTTGGAATCACTTGTTTAGCTTGTACTGTATCACTCGAATCGTATTCGCTCGCTTCCGAAATCGAACTGCTTGTCGGCCCGACAATCCGCTATTTATATCCCGAGCAGAACATTCTCGAACATTCGACACCGCCACAGCGTAGAAGCTTCTAGTAACTTCCATTGAACTGTTTAATCCCACTATTCGACAATAGATGGCAGTAGCGTCTACGTACAATTTCGTGTAGTACTTGCTACTCAATAACAGATGGCGTTAGCGTGTCATTTCCAGTAGTTTCTAACACTGCCCCGTCCTTAGATGGAATTAGCGTGATGTTTCTAGACTTTTCGATTTACGTCACACTGCCCCTTTCTGAGACGGAGTTAGCATGATGCTTCTAGACTTTACGATCTACGTAACACTGCCCCCTCCTTAGACATGCTCGTCCCGAGCATCATTATTCCCGTAGTATCGTGCCAATCGATCTACATGGACAATTTTAGACGCAGTTCGCATATCCTTTTACCGCCGCACAACTGGTGCATTTGCGACACCAATCCTCAACATCCTGTCGATAGTGGATCCAGTAGAACCGTTCTCTGATCTTCAATAGAGTCCTTTTTACACCCCTATGTCCTCCTGAACAACCGCTGTGGTAGTACTGTAGAACATCTGGTACCTTTGCTTTCGGGACGACCATTTGCAAGTGACAGCTATCCCCTCGACCATTTTCCTTTTTGCGGCATAAGACACCATCCTGGAGCATCAAGCTCTCCCACTGTGCCCAATAATTCTTTGTGGTGGTACTCATCGCTGCAACATCACACCATTTCGGTTTGGGAGCATCAGCTTTAATCCACTCGAGAATTGGCCTGATATCTGTATCACGTTGCTGGGCATGCCGTAGGGTTTCCTTCCATTTGTCACGAAGGTCCAATCTTAGCACCCTAACAGGAACTACTTCCTTAGCTTCATGTCTGACACAATGTTTGTACTGCTCAGGAGAAGGTCTTCCTGATAAAGTGTCCGCGTTACCGTGGGATATGCCGTCATTGGCCTGTGACATCGAAATCCTTGGGACTCTATTAACACCAACCAATACTCGCCAATTCTCTTGCTGCTGCGCTGTGATATCGGACACCCGTCTAACCTGGGTGTGATATTCGCTGGCAGTGTTTCGCTTCGGGCAATTCGACCGGAGGTGGCCCTTTTCTCCACAAGTGTAGCACCTAGGGCAGTACAAACGGTCACGAACAGGTGATCCCACAACCTCTCTGAAGCGATGGGCTCGATGATCATGCCTCACTGCCTCCACCTCCAATGCGTGGGCCAAGGCGTCCTTCAGCTTCTCATGGTGCCCAAGTCTCACAGCAGCCCTTACTTCCAGACCCCGTATGCCATCTATAAATGCTTGAGTCAAAGTCCCTTCGATGAGTGCAGGCGTAGATCGATACGCCTTTCGAACCAGCTTTTCGATTTCCAGGGCCCACTGCTGCAGGTTTTCACCACTGCGCTGCACACGATCCTTCAACTGGGCACGAAAAACGTGTTCCAGGTGCGCGTCACCGTATCTGGCCTCTAACGCCTCCACGAGCTGCTCGTAGGTAACATTTTTGCCGAGAGCCTCTAACACAGTTAAAGCCTGGTCACGAAGGGCCAAAGTAAGCGCGGTCATGGCCTGGCCCGTTGTCCACCCATTTGCTTCCATGACAGCTTCAAATTGAATTTTATTTGCTGATCAGGAAGATGTTCCGTCGAAGGGTGGCACTTTAAACCCGCGCACGGAAGGTGCAGCAACTATCGAAGCCGTAGTCCGGTCTCCAGCTTTCAGAACTCCAACCGCTTTTCTTATATCAGCGATCTGGACTTCGGCCTCGGAGATACGATTTTCATGTACCTGAACAGTCTCCTTCATGGCTTTGATGTCTTTGCCAAATGTCGCGTGTAGATCTTTCAAAAGGAGAACCTGCTCCTCTTTATCACGCTGAAGCTGTTCTTGCAGGCGGCGGGTCTGTTCTTCCTGTCGGCGAGCCTGTTCTTCCTGTTGGCGGGCCTGTTCTTCCTGTCGGCGAGCTTGCTCCTCTTTGTCCTGTTGCAGCTGTTCCTGTAGGCGGCGGGCCTGTTCTTCCTGTCGGCGGGCCTGCTCCTGCAGCATCGCCATTAGCGCAGAAAGATCCATGGCTGGTGATGCTGTAGCAACACCAGACGCTTGGGAGACTGGCTCCGTCATCGGCTGATTACCCCCAGGTGTCTGTCTAGAAGTTCCTTCAAACCGCCTCTGATCCACCTCCTGCTGGCGCTGACTCCTGGTACGGATACCTTCCGTATCCTCCTTCGGTAAAACTGGCATAATTTATCCCTTACTTCTGACACCAAATGTTACGAGCTGGGGTTCGGGATAAATTAATTTAAACCAATTTACCAAAACACACAACACAGTTTAATTAAATAAACACAAATATCGCAACTACAAGAAACGTCACTTGGAATCACTTGTTTAGCTTGTACTGTATCACTCGAATCGTATTCGCTCGCTTCCGAAATCGAACTGCTTGTCGGCCCGACAATCCGCTATTTATATCCCGAGCAGAACATTCTCGAACATTCGACACCGCCACAGCGTAGAAGCTTCTAGTAACTTCCATTGAACTGTTTAATCCCACTATTCGACAATAGATGGCAGTAGCGTCTACGTACAATTTCGTGTAGTACTTGCTACTCAATAACAGATGGCGTTAGCGTGTCATTTCCAGTAGTTTCTAACACTGCCCCGTCCTTAGATGGAATTAGCGTGATGTTTCTAGACTTTTCGATTTACGTCACACTGCCCCTTTCTGAGACGGAGTTAGCATGATGCTTCTAGACTTTACGATCTACGTAACAATATTACCGAGTAACTGAGTTGTGGAGGTCAGATAGGCAGTCGCTCCATGTGAAATACTGGTATTCAGTTGTAACCGGTTAGACTGGAAGGCGAACCCAACATAGGGATAAGGCTAGCCACATTATGATTATAGTCGCAGTAATTATAACTATTGATACTTAATTGCTTACTCAATAACTTACTTAGCAACAACAGAGTAAGACCCAGTATCGGTCAACTTAGCATCCTTGATAGTTATCTTGTAGATCTCGTCTGACTCTTTGGTGATGACGACGCGGTCTGAGCTCTTGATCTCGTTGCCGTCCTTGTAGAACGTCACGTCTGGAGCCGGAGTACCTTCGATCTCGATTGTTACTGTGTGGCTGGACGACACCTGGAAATTGTAAATAGATTTTGAATTCTGTACGGTAGTAGTGTGATAGTAAAGTAAGTTTATGGAGTATTTGTTAAGATATAGGCTGACGAATTATATTGTATCTAAAAGGTTTATTCCACAGCATTCGAATAGCTAACTTACAATAGGTTATAAAAGAAAAATAGATGTATGAAATTATTTTCCACGTAAATTAATCTAAAGATGTTGGGATGAGTGCCGTAGAGCTTACGAATTTATAAAACAAAACAAATGATAACAGTGGTCATACGTTCTTATGCTCATAGACATAGGATTGGTTTACAGTAGGTAAATTACAGAGAGTGGCAGGACTATCGCCGCGCAAACTGTAACATTATTCTAGATGTCCATCTTGATCCCACAAAGTAGATCATTTTCGTCAGTTATCAAAAAAAGAAAAAAAAACTGCTGCTTTATAGAAAAGTGCAACCTACGTGGTCAAAATGTATGGAACAGGTCTATCTTTCTATCAACTGACGAAATCAGCGCAGCGCATATCAACGCAGGGGGCTTCACAATCATGTACTGAGTCCATGGTACAGTCAGCGTCAGTAATATCTGGACGAGCAGACTATTCAAAATCTAAACAACTATTTTAATTAAATATTAACTAAATGACACAATAAATGCTTCAGAATGAAGGCAGTACGTAACAACTGTCATTGTGACAAGATCTTTATCCAATTGAGATAAAGTTTAATTCTTTTAGTCGTTGAAATCATTTTGAACTCCGTCATTTTGAAGTCATTTCGCCCGATATTATTGACGCTGACTGTAACAGGCTGTGCATCGATGTCCTTGCCAACCTGTATATCATTAACAGACATAATTAGCTCTGATTTTCAACCAGAAAGGACCCTTAAGCACATCAGTTTCTCAACCATAAATCTAACTGATCCCACTCACCATACAAGTCTGGTTCTCAATCTTCTTCTTGATCTTGGGAGCTGCCTTCACCACCAGGTGTAGTGTGGTGGTGTCTTCGCCCAGCTCGTTGGACGCTGTCACGTGGTAGTCGCCTGCGTCGGCCTGGCTCACGTTCTTGATTACCAGGGACATGGTCTCTTCGTCCTCGTAGAGGAACCTGGTAATAATATACATAAAATTTTTGAAACAGAGCTTTTTATTGCATATGAGATAAATTAGCTGAACATTATAATAAGTAAAATTGACCACAACATTTCGTTCAGGTCGAAATTCGATGACAGCTAATGGGAATCGGTCAAGACTATCTAAAGTTCACGTTCGCTTTCTACCAGCACGTAGAAAATTTGGATTCATTCAGTACGGAAAATAGTTGTGAAGACACGCTTAATGACGCTGTCGCTGAAAACCAGCGCTGGGACTCTGTCTCGCATAGGGTCACAGTAACATGTTGAGTGATGGCCGTTTTGAGTGGATGTGACGCATGTTTTCTCCCAGTTTTTTTATATTTTTTCTGTGTTCAGTCTTTCTTTGCGTCCTATTTATCGCAAATAAGCGTATCTTTTTTTATTTATTTCTTTCTTAATAGTTATGTCTTTCTGACAACCATTTTAGATCTGCTATTTCATTATACAATAGTTTATGAACTGGCCAGTATTAGCAAGTATCTTTTTCAACACCACGGTACACCACAGTAAATCGTGAAATACATTTAATTATTATTTAATGAAAAAATAATTCAATGGGATTAAATGAACTTAGAGGGTTGTTTTGATGAATTTAATTATGATAATTCTATACAGCCGTATTTGTTACGGGCCTTGTTGCGTGTTTTTCCAATTCGCGACCGTGACAAATCAATATACATCTGGCCCAGAACTACAAACTGAAAAAAAAAACCTAAAAAATATTGAATTTGTCGGACTATCTTAGCGCATCCTCCTTAGTAAGCTCCATGTTGTTACTCACTTGTGCCTAGTATCGGCCTCAATGTCCTGTCCGTTATGTTTGAAGACTACAGTAGGCTTGGGGAAGCCCTTGCAGGTCAGTTCCAACATGGCGGAGCCGCCAGCTGACACGATGGCTTCGCGGTGCTCTATCACTAGGGTCGGCTTTTCTGGCTCACGGTGTAGCTCGTGGACGGCACCTAAAGATAATGTAGATTTTGATAATGTCATTGCATGTAGGAGAGCATTATTTATGTCAATAACACACAGAATATTTCGCGGCGTTATTATAGCCTCAGTTTTTTTCTATGTTGAGTTTTAATAAAAAAACTTTTTACAAAAAAATACATACCGAATTCCATAAAAAGACACTACAAAGTCAAAATTATCTTTAATTTTGGAAGTCGGTGTCTTAGGATCTGAATTTAAGGTTTTTTGCCACCGAATTCCAAAATTAAAGTTATTTTTGACTTTGTAGTGTTTTTTTAAGGAAGTCGGTTTTTATTTTTTTGGTAAAAAGTTTTTATTTTTAACTTTTTAGTTGTGGTAGATACCCCGCACTAATTTAATCGCGTTATTCGTTAATTTCTCGCACAAATACTTAATGCAAATTTAAGACTTATATGGTTTTCACATGGATCCCATTGTCCGAATGGAACCAAATTAAAATGGGACCATTCGAGAAGCACCAGCTTTCAAATAAAAAAAGAATCATCAAAATCGGTTCACCCAGTCAAAAGTTATGAGGTAACAAACATAAAAAAAATACAGTGGAATTGATAACCGCCTCCTTTTTTTGAAGTAGGTTAAAAATTCAAAATATTTATTTCCACATGCATCCATATTTTTATTTTACTTAAAAATAACGCTCAATATTTTTGACACAAGTGTATGTGCGCTATCCAATTACGCGCATCGCGCATTCGATTATGTGCGCTATTGTTACTGTCTGTTGATAAAACTTATATGCGTTTCAGTTGTCTACATCCAATTAATGATTGGCTGCGAGGCAACTGCAAGGCTTGCAGAGAGATAAATATATATTGTGATTCCTAAAGATTCTTATCTAATACCATATAATCACTATCAGTACCTTGAACGGTAAGTTCGGCAGAGCAGGAGATGTTGCCGGTGCTGGTCTTGGCGACGCAGGTGTAGATGCCCGCGTCTTCTGGCTTCACATGCTGGAACACCAGGGCCAAGGAGTCCTCGTCGTCTCCCAGGAGCACCTGGACAAAAATTGAGGTTTTTATTGCAAGAAAAAAACGTGTGCGGTCGAGGAGTCCCCGTTAGGAACGAAATTCTTCATTTTTTTTTTTTTTTTTTTTTTTTTTTTTTTTTGTGGGGCATCTCGTAGTTAATCCTGAAAAGATTGTTACTACTTAAACGGATTGGGGCCCGGCGAGTTCTAAAAAGTTACCTTTTTAGGCCTCCAGCCGGGGCTTATTATACTTAAAAACTAAAGCGAAAGCTCTAAGGGTTACCCCGAGGGGGGTACGAACCTCGGCTTAGGCAATCGCTGATAGGGGGGGCAGCAAGGGACTGGCTGGATCTGAGTTAAATTATTTATGGACTAATTTAAAGCTAACGGCGCAGCATCGCGGGCTGGCTCTTGCAAGGGTCGGGAGGGACTGTTAAGTCGGGGTCGCGACGACGGACCTCGGCGGCGAGGTCGGTACGGTTTGTGTCTGTGTGCTGGTCTAGCTGTACTGGTCTCTTTTCGACTCTCCTGGAGGAGAGTAGTGGGATCATCAGGATCGGTAAGAATGTGCCGCGAGCGGCGGACTTTGCTGATACGGGAGGGGGTGTAAGTAGCTGCCGCCACAACCAGAGGGTTGCGGTGGGCTACGGCCCTATCGAAGAAGCGCTTCGAAGCGCGTTTTATGTATTGATGGATAGTCGGGAGTTTCATATCTAAATGAAGATTGATATTCCGAACAAACCAAGGCGAGCCTGTGGCTTGACGGAGAAAACGGTTCTGGAGAGTCTGCATCCTATGGATGAATCGGGGCTTGGCATGTGCCCAGACTGGGCTTGCGTATGTCATAATCGGCCTGATACAAGCGGTGTAAAGCCGCTTCTTACACAGAAGAGACAATTTACTCCGCTTGTTCAGGACGCAATGGAGCCTACCGAGAGCGAAAGCGGCCCGCGAGCGAGCCTGCTTTATGTGCTCAGAAAAGGTGAGGTGTTCGTCGAGGATGACACCTAGATATTTGGCTTGCTTCGCCCAAGGGATCTGCTTGCCGAACATTGAGATGGGTCGGGGAGGGGGGTGATTACGTCGAGGTCGGGTGTAAAAGACCGCCTGACTTTTATCGGGATTTACTTCGATTCGCCACTTCCTGAACCATTCGCCGAGCTCGTCGACTGCGGTTTGGAGGTAGCGAACCAGCGCTGTGTCACTAAATCCCGAGAAGAAGATGGCAGTGTCGTCTGCGAACAGAGCTAACCTTGCCTTCTTGCTTCTGGGGATATCGCTAGTGAACAGCGTGAAAATGAGGGGGGCTAGTACAGAGCCTTGAGGGACTCCTGCACGAATCGGGTGAGGGGAAGAAAGTGCCCCTTCGATGCGGTAGCGAAAGGTACGGTTCGCAAGAAAGTCTCGTAAGATGAGCACGAGACGGTCTGGCACTCCGAGTTGGTACAGCTTATATAATAAGCCGTTGTGCCAGACTTTGTCGAACGCTTTCGCTATATCGAAGTATACAGCGCCCGTGAACATACCACGCTGAAAACCAGCATTGATATGTTCGACGATACGGTGTACCTGATGGACACACGAGTGTTGGGTTCGAAAACCAAACTGCTCGTTGGGAATGAGGCCCTTGGTTTCGGCATAATCTCTGAGTCGCTTATAAATAAGTCTCTCATAGATTTTGCCGAGAACTTTGAGCAAACTGATGGGGCGATAGCTCGTGGGCTCGGTTTTGGGCTTACCGGGCTTAGGGATGCCAATAACGGTGGCTTCCTTCCACGCTTGGGGGAAAATGTTATTACTCAAGGCACCATTGAAGATGGTACACATGAGCATAATCAGGTGCGCGGGGAACAGCTTGATCACTCTGTTGGTGATGCCGTCTGATCCGGGGGCTTTACGAGGTTTCAGACCCTTGATGATCTCGTGCACCTCGTCAGGTGTGACAGGGGGCAGGGGATCATCAGGGTCTTCAACGGGCGGGAGTGAGGCTTTGCGTTCGACTTCCGCGTTTACCTTATCGACAAACGCTTGGTCTACTGGCTGCGAACTGGGTGTGCATTGGGCTTCGAGGCTATCGGCTAGGCATTCAGCCCTGTCGATGTCCTCGAATGCAATGGTCGCATCGGGGCGGGTCAGGGGGGGCATAGTGGAAAACTCAGAGGATTTCAGTTTCCTCTGAAGTTCCCAGAAAGCGAGATGAGTTGGCTCTAGTTCGCCCACCATCTTGTCCCAGTTAGCGTCACGCAGCTCAGTCACACGTGTCCTTACAGCACGCTGTAAGTAACGCATGTGAGCTTTGTTAGCGTCACAGGGAAAGTTGCTGTAGGCACGAACGGCCGCGTTCTTCTCTGTCAGCAGATCACGTACATCGTCGGGGAGCTTCCATTTACGGTCACCCGTATCTGGAACCTCCCGTGAACTTTCGTTCACGATCGATTGCACGTGCTCCGTGAGAGAGTCGATCGCGGCCGTTGTGTCGGCGACAGAGTCGAACTGATCTGGGATAGAGTCTAAGTGATGTGACGTGTTAGATTGTAAGCGTTCGCTTACTTTCTTCCAGTCAGTGATCACTTTAGTGGCGGGGGGTTGAGAGGGGTCGCGAGTACCTAATCGGGGGGCCAGGTTCATGACTACTGGTCGATGATCAGAGTCGAGTTCGTGAATAGCCTCTATAGAATCCAACCTTAAGTTGATATTCTTAAGGAGTGCTATGTCAAGAACGTCGGGTAACTGATCGGGGTCGAAAGGAAAGTGAGTGGGAGTCATCGGGGCGATGACGTCAAAGTTCGTGGTAGAACAGAGGTTGAAAAGTTGCCTACCTCTAGTCGAGGTCCTGGTGCTATTCCAGGCGGGATGTTTGGCGTTGAGATCGCCCGCTATGATAACGGAGTCACTCATGCCGAAAAGTTCGGAGAGGTCATTAGTGAGGAGTTGAGGGTCCTCGGAACCGTCTGGGGGAGGGAAGTAAGCCGACACGATAGTGATTGGCTGGTGGCCTGTCAGTGCTAACCGACAGGCCGAAACTTCTAATCGGGAGAGTTGGGGAGTATCCATAGGTATGCAGTAGAGGGACTTCCTATAGTATATGAGGGTGCCGCCTCTGTGACAACGTGACCTGTCGTTGCGAACTAAACGATAGTTTGCAATTTTCGGGTCACGATGATGAGGTTTTAGGAACGACTCTTGAATGAGTAAAATGTCTACGTGATGGTCGCGGAGGAACGTGGCGATCTCATCACGTTGGCCGTGAATGCCGTTGGCATTAAAGAAACCTAGCTTTAGGGAACGGGGTTTTTGTCTAGTTAATATTCCGCGACTATCCATAATGGGGGCGTTGGGAGTTCATGACATGGATTGCTTGCGTGATCTCGGGATACGCAGCATAAATTGACTGGATTCGGAACAAGTTGCCGCCGGCGGCAATTAGTTCCTGGGCCATCTGTTGGGCACGCGGGGAGAGGAACGTGCTATAGGTATTGAAGGTCCCAGTGATAACGTTAAACGCATCAAGGGGAGCCTGACCTTTCCTCTGTACGGGTACTGGTCCTGCCATAGGGGCAGTGGGGGGGGCCGCGGCGCGAGCGGGGGGAGCGGTCACGGGAAAACCGGGGGGCGTAAGGGGCGCGGGGGCACGGGTACGCGGGTCCACTAATGGAGGGATGGGAGCGGGCTTAGGCCTGGAGGCCAGTGGGGGGAACTCCTTCTGGGAACTCATTAGAGGCCATTGGGAGGGACGCTGAGGGGCCAGTCTCACGGGGAGTTTGGCCGAGGGGGATTCCCTAGTCTGACGAGCGTCGAAACGCTTCGCCAATTTAGGGGAAGATGACTTGGGGGCTTTCGGGCAGCCCCGGTAGTTTGCCGGATGTCCGGGCTCTTTGCAGAGCACACAACTAGGTGGCTCGGTGCAAAGAGTGCGGTCTTTAGGTCGGGTACAATCTGCTGTACCGTGGTCTCCCAGGCACTTGACGCACCTGGGAGTAGCGTAGCAGTTGTACGCTGAGTGCCCGTACAGTTGGCATCTGTGGCACTGGCCAATGATGCCTGACTTACGGGGCTTCTCGATTTTAAGGCCTGACAGGTTACAGACAGACCTTACATTGAATATGGGGTGGTGACCCTCTGTGGGAGGGCACACCACCAAGACCATATCAAAGGCGGTACCTTGCCTGGACCGGTGCATTCGATGGACCTCTGTGACAGGCACGTTCTGTCGTTCGAGGTCCGCCTTAATATCGCTGGTGGCGATTTCGCAGGGGATCCTGCGAATCACCACCCTGGTCAGTCGCTCCTCGGGCAAGGAATACGTGTGGAAGGACACGTTCCTGGCAGAGAGGAGCCTGGTCAGATCGCGATAATCGCCTGACGTGGGGACTGATACTTTGATCCCGTGCTGGGTGGCACGGGCGCTAGTATAGTTGACCCTTTGGTCAACACACCATTTGGACACCTCCGTCCACTTGGCCTTGTCCTGTATAAATACAGGGGGCGGTGGAGGGAGTTTCCTGCCGGTGTTTGAGCCAGAGGGTACGGGCTGAGCGCTAGTTTTAGCGCGGGGCGCGGCAACCTTCGCGGAGGTTGAAGGCGAGGGGCGGGAGGGGGACGCGTTGGCGGCGGTCGCCGGCGGCGTGGAGGGGATGGACGCGGTCGCGGTGGCGGGGGTCGCCTGCGTAGCGGGGTGAGGGGGGTTCGCGGTGGCGGAGGTCGCCTGCGGGGTGGGGGCGCGAGACGGAGGAGCGGAGTCCTCAGCCGCTATGATTTTAGCGGCCGGGGCTGAGCTGCTCGCCTTGTTTTTCTTGCGCTTGCTCCCTTTGCCCTTAGTATGGGAGACGAGCTCGTACGTCTCTGCGTCCGAGGACGAAGAGGAGTGCGAGTCCGTCTGGGGAGTGAGCGCGGCAGTATCGGGAGGAGTTATGGGTACATCCTCCGTGTCCATTTCACACGGTGCATCGGTGGAGGCTGGGGCCTCGAGGGCGTCGCTGAAGTCAGCGATGCCCGGGCTAGGCGGAATAACGAGTTGCTCAGCTCTGTACAACTCGGAGAATTCGGCAGCGAAGTCTTTGTTTTTCTTTATCAATAAAAGAAAAACAGAGACAACCGCTCCGACCTCCGAGTGCTCAATGCTGAGCTGACCCGCTAGTTCAGCCAGGAGCGCCTCGATCCTAGCAAGTCTCTCCGTAGGATCCATGGGTTTATCCATGGCGGAGGGGAGGGGGGACCTAATCACTCATGAGAGTGATCCTGACACCAAAACCCTACTCCTACGTAGCCTAATCCCCGGTGGGATGCCGGGGGTGAGTGTTACACTCCCTGTCGGGTATAGACAGGGAGGTGATCCTGGTGAGCCCTAAGAGTGACTCCCGTCGCCAATCTTATTGTGCGAACGGGTTCCTAACCGGTCATGCGATGGGTACTGAAGGTACCCGACCAGTCTAGTGCGGGGGGTATAGATATACCCGCGGCACTAGTACGCGGCTGTGGAGGGAAGACTGTCACCGGGGCTGACGAGGGAAGCCCCCAAGGCCAGCGATCCGGGACCCGTCCAACTTTCGTCTAGCCCTGAAGGGGATAGACGGGTGCGTTGGGTCTGCACCCACTCGGCTTCGTTGGCACCGTTAAGGTATCCACCGAGTGACCACGAAACTGTGGATTTGCCCTGAAGGGGCCACAACACAACACACGTTTTTGACGATGATTCTGACGAATCAAAATACCACTGTCTTGCGAACAAGACAGTACGGTATTAGACTGAATCCGACCGAGAAACAAGAAGTCCGAATTTTGCGATTTAAATAAATTTAAATCGCAAAATAGCGGAGAGTAGTCGGGGCGACTACGCAGCGTGGCGCACGGAGCACAACTGACGGGCGAGCGAGCGGCGAGCGGTGGAGGGGATACGCGCAGCGGAGCGGCAGCGTAACGACCTTCCAAGGCGGGCGTCGAGCGTAGGATGTGATCTTGAAATTCTTCATTGCAAAATTATACGTTTATATAATAGAAAGACACAGAGATAGAGAGAGGGAGAGAAAGTGGCATGGAAGGGGCATAACGCTTTTCCTAACGTGACGATTTTACCACTCAACTTCTACCGCTAGCCGCGTTAAGGAACTTCGTTCCAACAGGAATTGCAAGCCTTCTATAGAAAATATAATGAGAAATCTGGGAACCGAGCAGAATTTCCTAATCAAAGAGCGCGCCTGCCGATCTAAAAAGGCTGTGAATAATAGAAGTAGAAAAACATAATTTGGGGATTATCACCTACATAAAACAGCTATCGGTGGTACACCTCTGCTTAACCTTACGGGGATTACAGGCGTGATGTAATGTTTTGCTATAAAACAATAGTACGGGTGGCACTTTTTTATTTCCTAAACAAAAGTATCGATAACTAAACGCCTAATAATTTGGAGAAGAATAGTATGCTAGAATACCTTGAATCTCTCTTCAGGGTCGAAAGCCTCTCCATCTCGCTTCCAAGTGAAGGAAGCCTTCTCTCCCTTAGCCAGCAGACCTTCTCCGCCGGGTAGGAGCTCGCCGAAGATGTTCTTGTCATCTGAAGGAATAAGAGATATTTATAGTAAAATAATATGTTATTAGACAGTTATCGTGAGTTCAAAGAGGACACAATCAGAAATCTTTTCAATATTTATAAATATGTGAGCACCATGTATCTGCTATCTATCACATACCTATCTAATTTATCTCAGGTCATTGCTTCTAACGCATGACGGAGTTTGAAATTGATTTTTAATCTCACGAAAAATGGAGATGGAATGATCTAGTCGACTCGTGCGCTGGGTAGGTATGTTCTCTACCATCTGATACGTAAACATTATTAACAGGTATTTCATAATTCTAATGCATTATTTATTTTTCGTAGTATCTATCTTAATTAATGGTAAAAAAAAAATAATCACGCCTAGAGGTATATGAAGTCGGACACATTGAGTGGATAACATTTGTAAGATGACTAAAATGCCACGGTGTATAATCAATGTATACAAAATATTGTTGACTGTGGAGTTTCCTATCCCCTTTTTCCCATTCAAAACTACTTTTTGGAAGGGGCAACTAGAATAAATTGTATGCTTGTAAGTGTAAGTGTTGTCTGTCTGTCTTCTGACACTCATAAGTTGTCTTTTATGTGCCTATTTCAAAATGATATGAAATTCGAATGCCTGATAATCAGGCCAAGGTCTTTAAAAATGAAAAATCCAACCTAACAAGACATGAAGAATGTAAGTCAACAACAATTCAAAACTATTACAAGTTCAGTCTAATTCTGGTAAACGATGTTAATAGCACAGTGATCCATAAACAAGCGCTGGAGGATGTCCAACTGTTTGCAAAAATGTTACGTTTTATTTATAGCCCTTCACATGAATTCTTCATTTATTATACTTACGTACTTACATTATTAATGATGCTGTTGTAATGGCGATAATGTTAAATTATGCTTAAACTGTTGATTATTGAGGCGATTTCATGACAACGTACAAAAGTGAGTACATGGCAAAATTCCAGGGCATACATAAGTGTATGCAATCTTTAGAGTCATAGGTAAACAAATATTGGTTGTTGCGTATAGCATTTCGTATTCATAGCGATTATAAATGTAAATTGTCGTCGAGTAGTGTAAATAATTATAGGTACTTGTTCTGAAACTTTCGCAGTATCTATTGTATATCAGAAATATTAACGACTGGGTTTGGTTCTATTTAATTTAAATTTAACCTAAGAATGCACAAACCGTTCAGTACATGAATTATTACATTGACCTGGCAAGCTTTTATATTAGTTATGTATTCGAAAACCAAAACGAGAGCTACTGCTCCTAACTACAAGTTTACCAAAAATTGTTTGCGCTTCGATAATCTTCGTGTCTGAATCTTTGTCGTTACGGTAAACTCACCAACAACAGTAACAGTAGCATCCGAGGTGACCTCCCCGTAGATATTCATGGCTCTGCACGAGTACTTCCCGGCATCAGTCGGCTGCACGTCAGGGATAACGAGCTCGTAGCAGCCACGGTCCGCACGTGTTCGGATGATTGACACGCGGTCTGATTGAGACGTAGAGCGGATCTCCTTGTCGTCACGGTAGCTGAGGAAAAGTAGAATAGTAGTGATTAGTAATTTTGGAGTAAGCCATGAGCTGCACTGAGCCTGTGCCATAACCGTTTGCATGGCAGTTTACACGGAAGGCAGGTCAATGTGACAGTCTTAGTTGCACCGAATATGGAGCAAAATCTCTTTAACTTCACATGACACGTTTTGACACATATTGGCTAATGGTTTGCAAAAGATAAGGCAAGGTACAAGTTGCCAAAACACATCAAATGTCAAAGTATTTTTATCACCATGAAACACGAAAGAAAAGCCATACTCATGTAACTTGTAACAAGTACTGAAAACTTCATATAAATGGAAATGTTTCGAATGAAGATAATGGCCATACTAGATATAGCTATAATAAAGAAGAACGTAATCGATATATACTTACAATTTGACATCAGGATTAGGATCGCCCTTGACATGGACCATGAAGCGCAAGTACGTATTCTCCATGATCTCGGTATCCTTCAAGGCCACCAAGAAGTACGGTGCCTTTAGAGCATTCCTCTCTTTGCGCTCTTCAGCAGTCACTATAATTGCCACATAATATTCAAAATTAGTATTATGTTTGGATAAATAAGGCCATTTGAGGCAGTTAAAATAGTTTTGGAAATTTTAGATTTTTTTTTGTTGCTGGCTAGATTCAATTATATAATAATTAATAATAGTAGAACGTGCCAAAGATTTTGCTTAACAAATTGGAATGTCACTAAACGATGTTCGGTTGAATGTCTCAACTTTCAATTAGTAAAATATTTTTCGGGAAGCGTGCCTCAAATGTAAAATTAAGATTAATATTATTCATGTTATTTTTTATGTCAGTAAATAGGTGTACAACAATACTGATAAGTGCAAAATACAGGAAAATTATTTAATAGAGTGAACTGATCAGATTTCAAACTACGTGTTATACGCCTTACAATGTCTTAATCGGTGATCGCGATGAGCATGCATACAGTAATTTCAAGAGAATGAATTAAAACTAAATTTCAATAATCATAATAATTGGAAAATGTGTTTGTTTATAATTAAACGCTTGAATTTGAGAAATATTGGTAACAAATGGGGGAAAACCACTTAAATAAACTGTCCGAAAAAAAATTAATATAGTAATGTGTATTCGAGTAAAAGATACAATATCACTTCAAAGTCCAAAAACAGTTCTGTAACGAACATTACTTTGGACTTCGCTCTAGGTTTCCACCAAATACCACTATTTCTCTTAAACTCAAAAATAAATAGAAAAATTACACTCACACTCCTGCACGACTAACTGAGCGGTACAATGGGCATTTCCTTTTGGGTTTTCAGCGATTGCTGTGTAAACTCCTGCATCAGTTTCACTGCAGTGTTTCAGTTCCAGCTTGTAGCTGCCATCGTTCTCATAAGATATGGAGCAACGGTCCATGAGGCGGTCGGCCAAGGGCTTGTTATCCTTCAGCCACATAAGCTTGACGTCAGCGGCATCAGTCAGAAGACATTCGAAGATAGCGTTCTCACCAGCTGGGGATTCAGAGCTTGGTTACGAGAGAGTTCGTACGGATGTGTTTACCTCGATGTTGTTATATTATTATGGAACAAGAGAGACTTGCTTTTACCAAACTGGTATTTCAGTTACCGTTATTTTGGTAAAATTTGGTTTATATATATGATATTGTGCGCTTAAGTTCAAGATAAATTATTGATTCATAAATAAGTTAACCGTACGAACTCTGTAAAGAAAGGAAATATTTTGTAAAAAGCTTTGTTAAAGTAATGTGTAGTGTCAGTTTAGTAACTAAAAGCATTATGTACAAGCACTAATAGTGTGTCTACTTCTATTTGATATGTTCTACGTTCGGGTGCAAGTACTTACGCTCAATGTTCTGGCCTTCCAAGGTTTTCGAGAATATTGGTTTTCCTTCTTGAGATTCAGATTTGGAGATGGACCTGGCTGTTTCGAAGCCAGTGCTCACTGAACCGTTGGCGACGGATTTCTTTGAAGCTGAATACTTGCTTTCATATGAGGAATCTCCGTTCTTAACGGTCTCATAGCTACTCTCGGTTTTAGAAGAAATAGATTCGATCTTATCACCATCAATGCTTGCTTTAATACTGTTTCTCTTTGAAGCATACTTGGATGCAATACTATCAATTTTGCTCACAGAGTCGGATTCGAGTCCGTATGCAGAGCTTTCAGTTTTACTCTCATATTTGGCTTCAAGGCTGGCTTCAATGCCACCTACAGAGCTAGATTTTATACTATTCCTTTTTGAAGCGTACTTCGAAGCAATGCTGTCGATTTTGCTCACAGAGTCGCTATCAATAGCGGCATAATCAGATCTTTCAGATTTGCTCTCAATGTTGGCTTCGATGCCATATTTAGAGGCAATGCTATCTAGCTTGCTGGCGGCATCGTATTCAATTCCATACTTTGATCCAGCCTCAGATCTACTTTCATAGCTGGATTCAATTCCATATTTAGATCCTCCATCGGTTTTCGATGAGTACTTGGACTCATAGCGAGAGGATGCAGTTCCCTCAATGCCGGTTCCAGATTCGTACTTGGAGGATTCTAATCGTGATCCGCTTTCACGTCGCGAGTAGGAAGACGTTAGTCCACTACCATCGGTGGCAGAGGACGACTCGTAGCGACCGCCACTTGATAATTTTCGGCTACTACTGGAGTATTCTGTAAAATGTTAAATACTGTGGTTTATTCTGTGTATGAATTAAATGTAACTCTTCAGCATCAAACTTTTAATTTAACTACATTTCTGTAAAGCTAATGGCAAAACGAACTCAGGGTTAAATTTTTAAGTTAAGATGTCATAATTTAATTTAATTATGATATCTAAACTAGGACCAATCAACCGTATATGTATCAGTGGTATCCGCCCTAACTACTTCGGCATAAAGGCGCTGTTAATGTTAAATTCATATTACTGCTGATGATGCTTCACAGAAAGAAAAATATTGTTTCTATTTATATTTAAGTAAATGATGATCTTACCTCCAGAGAGCCGCGAACTGCGGCTATACCTAGACATCTCGTCTTCAACAACTTCCTCTGCGGTTACAGTTTGACCGCTACCAGCTTCTTGTTGCTTAGACTCGACACCACTTTCACTGACCTTCTCCGCGGTTTTCTCCTTAGTTTCCTCTACTAAAGATTGTGGTGTTGTTACCTCTTGAACATTAGTAGACTGTTGTGTCGCTACAACAGTTTCTTGGACTGTTGTTTCTTTAACAGAGGCTTGTGTTTTAAATGCTGTAGCTTCTTGTGTCTTTGACTCTACACTAGTTGCTTGAGTTTTAGATAGTTGAGCAGTTGTTGCTTTTTGAGCAACTTGTGTTGTACTTTCTACTGACGCTTGTACTGCAGTATGTTCAGAGACAGATGTCTTCTGAGAGCTTGCCTGTACTTTTGTC
Organism: Aporophyla lueneburgensis; assembly: GCA_932294355.1. Taxonomy (NCBI): domain Eukaryota; kingdom Metazoa; phylum Arthropoda; class Insecta; order Lepidoptera; family Noctuidae; genus Aporophyla; species Aporophyla lueneburgensis. The sequence goes on along the minus strand of OW028739.1, from coordinate 32,122,103 downwards.
TCTTGAGACGACTGTTCAACAGTTGTGCTTTGGACAGATGTCTGTTGTGTTGATTGCACAGATGTTGCTTGCGCAACCTTAACTTCTGATGCAGCCGCTACTACTGTAACTTGGCTGGTTTGCTCAGAAGCAGACGCAGTCTTTTCAGTGACCTTAGAGCTTTCAACAGTAACAGATGATATAGTTTCTGAACCACTGATGACTTCACTCTTAGCAGCACTGACTGAGCTGACTTTGACAGATTCTTGTGCCTCGCTCACTGAAGAAACTTCAGTTAGTTCAGACTTGGAGATTTTAGTCGCAACCTCACTTTCTATCGACGATTTTCTCTTAGTTTTAAGTTGTTCAGCTTCCTGTGTTGCTACTTGCGTAGTTTCTTCTACGCGTGAACGTTTTTCTTTGGTATCTACTGCTTCTTGCGCAACTTCTGCGTGCTCTCTCTTCTTCTTCTTCTCTTCCCGTTCTTCTGTTTCTTCTGGGGCAGTTTCTGGTTCTAGCTGGAGGTCGTCAGCTGCGTGTTCAGCTAGAGCAACTGAAAGGAGAACGAGACACCGTTTTATGGAAGAATTCATATAAATAAGCCCCTTTGCTAGACCATGTTATCACGAAATATTGCTTACCGGCGTCACTAGCGTGTTTTCTGATTTCCGTGAGCCAATTGGTCTTGGTTTGCTCCTTATGGGCTGTTAGAGTTACACTGAGCGGCGGGTCCTTCTGGCAAAGTTCAAATTTATTCGGCTCGCCAGGGTTCTCCTTGATTTCAACCAACGGTAGCTGTGAAAGAAGAATTAGGTCAGTTATTTATAAGAATTCAGAAGTTCAAAATCGTTATATTGTGTTATGTTGTGTCGACTAAATTGTTTTTAAACGTTATCTACACTATAATGTTATAAAGAGGAACTATTTGATTGCTTGTAAAATTGTTAGTAATGGATAAATTCAAAAACTACTTATCCGATTAAAAAAAAAACAATCTATGGAAAGATACATGATTCCGCAGTAACATGAGCTATAAATTAAACGCGTACGAAGTCGTGGGCATAGTGCTAGTACTAGTGTAATATTTCATAACTAGAAGAGGCAAACAACATTCGCGGCACGGTTTTTAAACAAAAGTTATAGTTTCCAGAGTATTCATGTAAGTCAATTATTTATCTACTAAAATCGCACTTTTATTTAAGAGAATTCTATTTATTTTATTATAAGCAGGTTTATTACGCCAATCTAAAATTCTCAACGTAGTAGAAAATTAAATTTCAGATGTCATGAGCTTGCCTTGCTCTAAAATAGCAACTCCAATGTCGTCAGAAGCTGCTATTTCAATGACACAGTGTCAATGTCTTGTAGGAACAACGTGCGAATAAAATATAATTCTTACTAACAATGAAGAAAGTTTAATTCGCAATGATAAAGGAACTACATAATACTCGTACATTCCAGACGTAGTTTTGGAATATATCCAAATAGTTATTTTTCGAATTGACCTATTTTTGGAGTTGTATTCAAGAACGTGTGAACTGGTAATGAATGGAGATATAGTTAGAACGTGTAGGCCGTTTCTTGGAAACGGTTTATGTATGGACCGTTAAAACTTTCGTTAATGGAAGGAAGTACAAATCAATTTTATGTTAAACATCGGAGTCTCTGTCTTAAATATTTGTGGTACAAAATTGGAAGTAGATAGTTCTGTGTAAAAAATGCCTTGTAAACATGCAACATAAGAAAATAATAGGTAGGTAGGTACTAACTTTGACAATATCCTTTAGAACGAAGACAGAGCGATCATCAGAGACCCTCTTAACTTTACAGATGAGAACTCTAGCCTTAAAGAGAAAGACGTATCTCTCTCTGGCCTTCCCCTCAGCGTCGGTGACAGTAAACCAGTCGTGGGTAAGCAGGCGTCCAAGCTTGTAGATGTTCCCACGGAAGCCTTCGATGCTCGCGATAAACTTGTTGTCGGTGGCTCGGTTCGGAACACTGAGGAAGAGTTCCAATGCTTTCTGGAGGTCGGTGCAGTCTTCGCCTAGCCGTTTGGAGTATTTTACTAGTTCCTGTGAGGGGGAACAAAATAGTCAAATAAGATGATGGAGAACTGAGAGTTGTTGCGCAATATTTAGTTGTAGCTAGGGTGACAGGCTAGAATTGATATTGTGCTAAGGAGGCCAAACAATGCAGTTAAGCAATCATTTTGTGAATTGATTTATTACGAAAGCCTAAGAAGTTCATTGTTTGAAAAATAACTAGTTTGTAACTAGCCAACAGTATACCACTTATAATAATAAAACAGACAAATACCAACACAAATATCAGGAGAAAATGAAAGTTTTATATTGTTATACAAACCTTAAGCAGTAGTTGGTAGTCGTTGATTCTTTGAATTGGAAGCTTCAGATGTTCAGCGATACCTTTGTCGTCCCTGAGGTTGTCTGCTAAATCCTAAGAAGCAAATAAATCAGTCAAAACATGAAAATGTGCTATCATCAAAAGACAAAAGAGTCTATAAATAAACTAAGAATTATTTAAAGCTATTAAATAGTCACAATTTGGCGACATTGCAGAGAACAATAAAAACATCAAGATGCCTGCCAAAAGAGCTTGTTGAGATGAACCAGACGTAGTAAAACTCGTATTACTTTAAGAAAATAGAGACAAAAATAGAGAAAAGAGAGGGTTAGGCAGAGGTGTACCTATAGTACACCCACATTTCGCCAGTTATGTTTAAGTCTCATGTAATAGGGGGCGAGCCTATTGCCATCAACCGGGCACAGATCCAGACTCCGGGCTGCTACTGAGAAATTCCAGATGGAAAAAACCCAATAACACTTTGCCCGACCTGGGAATCGAACCCGGGACCTCATGCTCAGCAGTAGCGCTTGCAAACATTTGTCGTGCTTAAATGAAAATCAAACGATTAAGACCTGTTTAAATTGTCGGATTTCGTTGGATTCAAAGTCGGTTAGCAAGCTATGGAACGAGCTATGCTTGGAGTATCTCTGAGGGATTCTACTATATCCGGAATGAGGTGATTCGACAGAGGAACAAAATTTGTCTAAATAGCTCATAGAATAAGCAAGATGAAGTGGCAATTGGCCGGCCACATTGGCCATAGAACCGATGACCGTTGGGGTCGACGTGTTCTTGGGTGGAGACCGCGAATCGGCAAACGTAAGGTACGACGATCGCAGGCTAAGTGGAGCGACGATCTTAGCAAGGTGGCTGATAGCAGCTGGATGAGAGTTGCCGATAATCTAGCTGAATGGCGTGCAATTGGACAGACCTATGTCTAGCAGTGGCCTGATATAGGATGATGATGACAAAATCGTTGAATTTTGGTAATTCATAGCCAATTCTTGATTTTATTGATTTTAAAGTTGAAATAAACTAACAATTATAAGTTTAACTTTAAAATCAAATAAAATCTTAATAAAGATTCATCCACCTCCACCGGAGAAACACTAAGAAAACGAAACAAAACAATAAAGTTACTGATGATCACGTTATTTTAAGATCACCCATTCCATTTCTCCATGAATCTCGTGTGGACGATAAAATTAAATATAAAAGTTTATTTATAAACGTTCCCACCATTGGCCTTGTGACGACATCTAATGGACAACATTAATGACATTTTTGTGGGTCGCATGTTACTGTTCAGGCATGTTGACTGCTCTAGACTTGATGATGATTTTGCTATAAAATTTGCCCACGCAAGCGTAGTGCGTTAGCATCGAGCTTTCTCTACGTTAGACGCATCATTATAAAATGTTTGACAGTTTATATTTCCATCATCAGTACATTTGTGGTTCATTCGTTTGTTATGGTAGGTAGAGGTAACTCTACTGCGCACTACTTTGATTTTTCTGAGGTTGTGAAAAGCAGTACGAAGTGGAGAATAATATACCTATTAGCAGCCATCTAATCGATACCTACGTGTTGATTTTTCCAGTGTTTTACTAATTCGCCAACTAAACCAACAAAGACAACTGGTTATCACCAGAAAACATCAGTAGACTCTATTCTGTAGTAGTTGACCACCATAGTATGGTGTTTTAACTACACGGAGCGACGCGCGGTTTACTAGGGCTACCCAAGTGTACAAACACGCTTTGAATGTGTTCGTGAAGACGAGTAGTGTCAGCACATAATACACACGCGCACAACACTTCTGACTTCGCTATTGTCACGGACGGTACTGAGAGCTCCTGCGCTTACACACACATTCACAACGAGTTGAGCCGCACGATTAGCGACAAATGCGTGCACTGACTGGACAGGTCCACTCAATCTGTATGGCTCTTTACTCTAAAGACCATTTCAGACAGCTATCTACATAGTCTCTACATATTGTGACCATGATAATGTCTGGACTTTAAATGAGACTGTGACCTCTGAGTTTGTTTCGGCCTTTCTTCTCAAAGTAGTCAGATAGGAAATGCCGACCTCATCTAGTTTAAAAAAAAATATTATTGACTTGTAAAAGTGTTTGTACCTACAAACCTACTTACTACATAAAATAATTTATCATTTATCAACGTATTTGTACAGTCACGGTAATCACAAATAAAGCACGCAGGGCTTCGTTAGTAGTTATAAAAATACTGTAAAAAGATTAAAGATGCAATGCATTGAAAAAAAATTGCTTGAAACAAACAAAACACAACTTCAGTACCGATTACAACCAAAAATACCAAAATGCTCCACCGATTCCATGATCAACATAAATTGCTTACCGTAAAAAAATCTCCTACTACAAATATCAACACAACCCTTGTCTACTCTAATCGAACGAACATAATTAATACACACACGTCCAAAACATTCATCGGATGTCACACTATTTGTTCGTCGATGTTGGCATCAACTCAAAAGCAATACTCGAGAATATTGACACCGTTGCAATTCTATCGCTCTGGTATACTATTCGTTGCTAAATTGTAAAATAATTCAATTACAGCAAGATTTAGGTTTATTGAACCACTTAATGTGCAATAATTCGTAATTTCTTAGGTCTGGGTATTAAACGAATGCTCATTGCTAATTTGGCTGTTGAAATCGCCTGGGTTAATTGCATTGTTGGTAATAAGGTAGTAACAATAACTCTCTTACAATGATGGCTAATAAAAACAAAGTACAATTGAAAAGGTGAAAAAGATAGTTTTGCTCTTGTAAAAATGTCATTTTCATTTAGAAACTATTAATATATGCCGAATTTACAATAATTTATGGAATTTTCTATTTACACGTGGAATTAAGGTCCATGTAATGTCCAGAAGTAAAGAATAGCACCGTCCCATTTCTTCTCGTGCGTAAAAGGCGACCAAGGAACTTATTAGAGAATGGACAGCAGCGTTCTCTACGCATTTTTGCCTGCAAACCCCCCCCCCCCCCCCCCCCCCTTTGGAGAAGGCCTATGTTCCACAATGGACGTATTTCGGCTGAAATAATGATAATGAAGATGACGTGACATTATTTATAAATAAGTTTACGCAACTAGTTTCGTTATGTACCTACGGTTTAAACAGTTTGAGATATTAGAAATTTTTATACAGTAGAACTTAGGACACACTTTAAGACTTAACCTGAGAATAAAAGTGAGAAAAACCAATAAACTACGATATCAAGATAAAAATACAAAATTTGGAAGAAGGTCTTATCAAAAACAGACAAGTAAACCACGTTGAAATTTCACATTATACGTATAATGTAGCGTCTGTGTACCAGACACGATCAAGATACAATTCCTTTGAGTCATCAATTACCTCAAGTAGATATTACAGTATCGCTTCAGTTGCACTCAGTGTAAACAATATTTCGTTCACTCAGTAGGTTTAACGTTTGTTTTACTATTTACTTTGCGGCTTACGAACTTTGTAGCTTCGATAAAGAGGAAGAAAGTTACAAATTTGTGACAGATCAAAGCTTTCACGTAGGAACTATACAGTTGTAGTTTACGATTGGTACATATAATTATGTATATACGCTACGATATGCTGATAGAGAAGGTAATATGGAAGAAAACAGGCTGAGGGCAAGTCAAAAATTGAGACAAGACCAGAAGGAATGCCGAATGAGGTCCATCCAGCATTCCTTAGATATTGAGATAAGTTCAGAATGACGACAGTGACGAGACGATACTTTGTTAAAATTGCATACTTAAATATGGAGCGGAGGTTGTCGAAATGAACGCCAATTTCAGCAAACATATATCAATTCTATTTAATATGTACTCAAGTTATCGGAAATGTATTTCTGTATAAATCGATTTTCACTAAAGCTTTCCGGTAAATATTTCATAGTTAACAGCAATGGTCTATGACGTCAGTAACGAAAGTGAAGATTAACAGTAGGGGATGATGCTAATGCATGAAAGATTAACGCAATAACTAGATTTCAAGGTCTTAGTAGATACATAAACCATTCTTCCGAAGGTAGGAAAAAACTACAGACGATCTTTGCACCCTCCTCCGTTAAAGCGTGAGGCAAATAAAATTTGATTGCAGTGCGTTTATAACGGAACATTGAGAAGGTAAAGATAAAGTATCCTACATCATCATCATCATCATCATCCTCCTGCCCTTATCATGTATTTTTCTTCCATACTTCTCTACTCTAGTCTAGAGACTACTACTTTTCTTAGGGACTAGAGTAAAAAGGATGGATTGAAAGGGGTTGACTACCAAAATGACGACTAATAGAGATTAGTCGTCATTTTAGTAGTGAATCCCTTTCTATCCATATCATCATTCACACAGTCTATCCACCGTTTCTTTGGTCTCATAACCGTCGACATTCATACTAAAAACTTCCCTCACGATATTTTCCTCATTCCTCCGTATCGCGTGCCCATACCATGACAACCGATTTCCATATAACTTATAAAGTATCACAATAATATTTAAGAGAAAACAAGGCAACTGAAACTTAAAGCATTTATTTCAGTCCTCAGAACGTATAGTTTCGTTTGGTGTGCCACAGGGGAGTGTTTTGGGGCCGCCTTTATTTATATTATATATAAATGATCTACCGAAAGGCATCCCTCAACCTCTGACACTATTTGCCGATGATAACACCATAACGATACCTTGCAAAAGTGTTGATACTTATGAAAGTGACATAAATGATTCTATATATTTAATGGTAAAGTGGCTAGATGACAATAACTTAAAAATTAACCTAACTAAAACTAATACATTAAAAAAAATTACTTAATACATTTTAATCAACGAATCAATAGTAAAAGTAATTTAAATATACACTACGATGACCAGCCTATAGAAGAGGTAGATACAACAAAATTTTTAGGGCTCCACATTGATAAAAAACGGAATTGGAAAACACATACCGAAATCTTATGCAAGAAAATCAGTAAATCTGCCTATGCCCTGCACACATTGTCGTCTATAGTAGGCGTGGAGGCATTACTTACAGCTTACTATGGTTTAACAGAATCCCATCTACGCTATGGTGTCATTTTTTGGGGCAACTCAAGAGAAAAAGACATGGTGTTCAAGGCTCAAAAGAGATGCGTTCGTTCAATATTTAAATTTAAACCTACTGATAGTTGCGTGCCTTACTTTAAAAAACATAAAATGCTTACTTTGCCATGTCTGTATATTTTAGAGGTATCTGTATTTGTTAAAATAAATCCACACCGATTTAAACGACTAGATGAAGTAGTCCCACGTAACAGGCGCGATAACAGTAGGATATGCTCTCAGACTGCGAGAACAGCCCTCATGCGTAAAAGTGTATGGCTCCTAGGATATTTAATAAATTGCCTAAAAGTTGGAGAGAACTGCCCTTGTCACTTTTAAAAAATAAACTGAGAATTTTTTTAGTTAATAAAGTGTATTACAATGTTTTAGATTTTTTAAATGAAAAGGACTTTTCTATTCCGACTTCTAATATATATGGTTAAGAATAACAATTTAATAATGCGAATTTTAAATCAATTGACTTTTGGATATACTGGGCATAATTTAATTTATTTTTGAGTATAATGTACTTCACTATAATATCTTAACATTAATTATTATTTATTTCTTGTGTACTTTGTAATGAAATTTAAAATAACTAAGTGAATGTAAATGAAATGTAATTTTTATACCTACAAAATTTGTACACCGCAAACATGGACGCTCACAACATATTAATTTTATACCTTGCATGCCTGACTAGTCAGTTTATGTAAACGCATGTTTGACAAATAAATAAATTTTCTTTCTTTCTTCAAATAAACTAATTACAGGCACTTTTGAATTATGTAGGGATCGGTCGGTAAGACAGATGAAACTATAGTTGTCTATTTCAAAGTGTAGTAGATTACTATGTACAATGAAACTCCATGGACACTCTTTAAAATCAAAATATTGTTACAAAAATTGCTTACATAATTCATGTTAAAATTACACGACCATGTAGTCCATACTGACATCCACACACAACATCCCAGATTGATGAAGAAATAATAAGACTGCACGTTTAGGCAAATAGATAAATTTTCAAAGAACAGAACAAAATGTTAACAAAAGTTTTTTGATAAATCGTTATAAATATTATTAATATGAAGCAGCCGAGTAAAATTTTAAGCAAACAGGGATCTTTGCATATTGAGGAAAAAACATCTTGAATAATATAAACAAATCAAATATTGTTTAAGTTCTTTGGGTAATTATTCCGAGCTTCAGTTAAGAAGTATTTTATGCATGCTTTCATGCTCAGTATCCACCTTGGTATCTTTGTGTTTATAGATATCTATCTGAGTTGAGCTACATGATTACTGACTAATGCGTGGACTGACTAGATATGTCTACTCAATCTATGTGTGGTTCTTTCCTAAAAGTACCATTTTAGACCCCAATCTACATGGTCTTCACATGATCTTATCAAGATTATTTCTGGACTTTAAAAGATATTGTGACCTCTGAGTGTGCTTTGGCTTTCTTTCTCAGAGTAGTCAGAGAGGAAACGCCGATGTCATCTACTTTTTGAAATACAGTTTTATATATTTGTATGTAAATACAGAACTTTGTTTTGTTGTAATGGACTGTAATGTACGTAAATAAAAAGTAATAACTAATCAAAATTATATCCTAACCTAAAACCATTCGCAAACCAAAATATATGTATAGCGTCTAAAAAATCGTCTGCACCGGTATCAACTACTATGGTAATGTACCCTAGAAACTGGCAGCATTATTACGTTTTATGACAACTCTTAGCCTGTGGCAATTATAATTGACGTCTAAATTGATTTTAGAAACCAACCTATACAAATAAATCATCTGAAAACAAACAACAGACCTCAATATCACAAAGAAAACGATACTTAGCAAAAATGCACTGAAAATCCAACATTTCAAGTAAAATGGAAACGGACGATAAATCAAAGTAGCGCACATACGCCAGTCGTGCATATATTTAGGGCACCTTGACATATTGAGCTAGCGCTGCCCTGCTTCTCTAATAGCAACCTGCTGCTGCAATATTTGTTACTGAAAAAACAAGAGCGGAAAGCTAGATTGGAACTGAACATATTTTAGTTTTATTTCAAGAAATATCGATTCGAAACGAAATATTTGCGTGGCCAGTTTCCGTTGAACAATTTGCGGTGTTTATTTTCTGAAAATAACTTTATATGCTTCATCATCATTCAAAATCTAAGTTCACCCACTGCTGGGCATAGGTCCTATCTGTTTTTGTCAATCTCAATACTCGTAAGCACACTCATAAACATACGGTACTTGAATTGATGATGACAATATTGAAAGAATGTCAATAAAGCTTATATTAAATAGATTTGGCTTCCTCATTCCAAGGAATTAAACGTTTGATAAACAGTTGTAGTAGGTGATATGGTATTTCAGATTTTGCTATAGCAAAATGATAAGCAGCACATTAGCACTGCAGTCATTTTGCTATAGCAAAATTTAGCCTATAACATTCCCACGTTCTCCTTGAGAGAGTGTCTGTGTGGGTTGGTAGATCTCACAATGGCTACAAATTTTGGTTCTAGGACATGTCGGTTTCCTAACGATGTTTTCTTCACCGTAGTGATGAATTACACAAAGTAAAATGCCTGCCTGGGTTCGAACCAACGACTTAAAGTAGTAAGTCGGGGCCACTACCACTTGGCCAACACTGCTCTCTCTGCAGTTGCATGTTGCATTGATATAAATTTCTCCAGATTTCGAATACCTACCGAACTTGCATCAAGACTTTTTCTGTCACTTTTCTTTCCTAGATTTTAATTACTTAAAATTATGATTATGAGCTTGAATATTTCCTTATTGCTTTGCCTAATCTCCCAAGCATGTGGAACTCATATAAGAAAGTGTAATCAAAATGAATAGTGCAGGATTAGCGTAAGAATCGCGATGTTGTAATCTCTATAAATAATTAGGGCAATGACTGTATTACTTTTGCGCCTGTTCATTGATCTAACGACAAGCCATTATAAGCCTTGTATAAATGTAGTAAAGTTTACAGTCGTACTATTTCAATCGATGTACAAATAACTGTTGCGACCCAAGGCTTAGAAGAAAACATTTGTAAAGAAAATTTTATTTTTTTGTGAAACGTCTCGACAGACTTTGATTTGAGACTTTCCGTCCGTAAAACAATGATGTGAAACGAATTGTGTCAGGCTTTCAGATGTCACTTTAAATATATTTGCAAGAAATTAAAGATTTACGTAAAATGGATTGTAAAATTGTCGTAAAACATTCAGCAATGTAAATGCTACAAAGATTTTTATTAGTACTTGGTACCTACAACATTATTGTAATACTAACGTATCTATGTTGTCAATGATGTGATGTAAAACTAATTGAAAAACTGTCAAAATACCAAACAGAATTGACGTTATCCACACTTCCACACTAATATTATAAATGCAAAAGTAACTCTGTCTGTCTGTCTGTCTGTCTGTCTGTCTCGCTTTCCTGCTAAAACTACTGAACCGATTTAAATGAAATTTGGTACACATATAGTTTAGAGCCTGAGAAAGGACATAGGCTACTTTTTATCCCGGTAGTATGTTCCCGCGGGATAATTTCCGACCTCCACGCGGGCGAAGCCGCTGGCAAAAGCTAGTATTACATAAAGTTAACTTGGTTACAACGATAAATAGAAAACTCTACATACGTGTAGGTACTTGAAAGCGAAAGAAAACCTATATTGAACATCTAAGCTTTCAGTTAAAACCTATTTGCTGATTGAACTTTAATTTTATCTGCCATAAAATCAATGAAGAAGGTAAAAATGTTTTTTTTATGAATGTTTATGGAAGCCAGAGACAACAAAACAACAGAGCATGATATTAAAACTGTTTGGTACAGTGTTTTGCACAACACTATGCAATAATAAACTTGCCTAACAACAAGACTATTTTGATAGGTTCTCTTTTAGATATTGAAGACATAGATTTAGGTGGATTGATAATCTTGTAAACAAAAGCTGTGATCATAAATCATAAACCCTACTTTCTCATTAACATTTTCAGTGAGATCATACAAACACATTGTTTTGTTGTCAGTTACGTAGCTACGTGTGTATGCATCGCTAGAGATGCAACTCTGAGATATAATTAGCTCTTCTAATCCCTAAAAACATATGCAAAAATTGGGTCAAGGTCATCCCGCGCGGCTTTAGCGCAGATACAGCGCGCGCGCCGCTCGCGTCTGCACCATGCACACAGCGCGGCGCACAGAAAAATATAACATTGCCGCGAAACTCATCTACCCACGCCGCACTAGAAATAAACCAGACGCGTTGCTGGTAACACTACACCCGTAACATTGAAACGAGGCACAGTGGAACGAATGTATGGGAGCGGTTGGACGTAGACATGTCCGAAAAATAAGAGTAAAATTATGACAAACTAATGATGCCATCTTATTCGATTACTTAATGCCTTCATAAATTGTGGTGATGAATTTCTTCATAACTCCCATATTTCGGGAGTAATTTGAGAAAATGTGAAATTTTACTATGAAAATGAGTGTATCGAGCTCTCTCCCTCCTGATTCCGGGCTTGTTTCAAGTAGCGGTCTCTAATATCGTAATGCTATTACTAAGAGCTATATTTAATACTAAGACACATAGTGCGCCAAATGTGCACTTTCTGGGATAAAAGGAAATGAAAATTTAAAAAAAAAAACGTTTTTTCCCCATTTGTATTTACTTTAAACCGCAGACAGACTTATTAAGAGGTCTATAAATATATTATATATATACAGAAATATATATTAACAAAAATATTCACAAGAACTGATGAGAGTATGACTTTTAAGTAAGTTGATAATAAATTACCTAGTTTCATTAAAAGTACAATAAATAATTAAGATGTAAGCTCTAATTTACTAAGTTACACATTTTAAAACAATAACATCATTTAATTATCTTCGTCATCATCATCATCATCAATTAATTCAAATTCAGAATCGATGTCCGCTAAATCATTTATGTTAACAAATTCGATATCACTTTTCTCAGAATCCGTAAGCTCATAAAATTCCTTAAAAGAAGATTTTTTTACAAACTTATTTCCTTTTGGACGGATACTTGTAACAAGTGGATCAGAAGACAGTAAAAGATTGTGCATAATATCTTCATTGCATGAGATACTGCTATGCTTTCGAGAATGCCCCTCTCTATATTTTCTAAAATCTTTATTTCTAGCCTCAGATGCCTCTTCGGATAGAAAACCAATGGGCACAATTGACATGTTCTGAACTATGTCTGGCCCATGCATTAAAATTTTATGAAGTGAAGAAGGCATATAATACCATGGGTATAACTCCACGTAAAGCTTAGCAGTATCAAAGCAGAACTCTCGGAATTTAGTTACGTTGATCTTCTCTCCTGATGAAATACACTGCAAGATCACACAGATTTTTCTTAAAAGCATAGCATCTATTCCGGTCAGTTCAGCAGATTTAGTGTAGTTTTCAAAAAATCTCCTTGCCGAGTTGCCATTGTTGGTGGATCCACTGCCTTGTTTCACAACATCGAGAAGTAAGCCCGTTTCTCTTCTTACAGCCTCTTGAACTCTTTTCTTCCTGTCATCAACTTGCCTTTTTGCTATATCACCCCTTACTTGCCATGATTTTATGTCTAATTTGTAGGAAATGTGTAATAAGCATTCCATTGAGCGAATCCAAGCGTGAAGGGTGCTTAAGCTATATTTATACATGTCCTCGTTTGCGTGTTTATCTTTGATTAACTCTAAATTATTCATTTCTTTAGGACAAGCCTTGCATATGTCACACACTGAAGCTGCTGTATTGGATATAATGGAATGAATTTTACCATCAATCATTGTCAACAGCAGTTGGTGTTTGACACTAATTCCATCAGTGATGGTGGATGGAGTTAAGGCTTCAATCTCTGCTTCGATTTCAGCCATCTCTCTCTGCACATTTTCTTTGGTTTCCTTTATAAACTTAAACAATATTGGCCGGCAAAATGAAGTGGAAGATGGTCGCTCGTTTTCCCAAATTGTTACACCTTTTGAGACGAGCCGCAGTGGTACAAGACTAATCATAAAATTACTAGCAAGATCGATTTGCTCATCTTCACTCGTCCTTTGATGATAAATGCTTTGGCTAGATGATCCGTCAAAACCCCATTTGCTGGTCAATACGAGCTGTTGATTGGGATCAACAGGGGTTTCTAACGACCTAATAAGTCTTCTTGAGGTTAAATCCATCAAGGCTTGTAATTTGATTTTTGCAGAGCTCTCTGTAACTGTGAGATCTTCTTTGGCCGGATAGCACTTAATTTTTTCTTTAACCAACATGTAGTAACTCGGGTATTGAAGAGCTCCTTCTTGAGTGTTGAAATCCCGAAGAGTGTTATAGCGCCATTTCGATAAGTTCATCGATACATAAAGAGCCAATGCCTTCAAAGGGGATATTTCCCGTACCTGAATTGATTTACCTTCAATGAAGGCTTTGATTTTTGAGGCCTCTTCTGGATTCTCCGTCAAGTATTTCATAACATAAGCTGTATCGCTTTGTCCTGCCTTTTGAAGCGCCCTTTCGGCCGAAAACATAATTTCAGCGCTGCTACTGCTGCATGAAAGACTATCTTCAGTGCGTCTTCTTTTTTGCCGGTTACTAAGGTCCTCAAAAGATTTACGAGGACTAGGATGTGTACAAGTTGAAGCATCAGATTTAGCAGGAGAAATTATGGGCTCGATGACGTCACTTATATTTTCTGTAGAAGGTTCCATATTTTCATTCTGTAATTCCGGCCATTGAATTGCAGCCTGTAGCCAAATCTCATGTTTCTTCCGAAACTTATCTGTGCTTCTTCCAGACTGTGTCCATTTTGCATAAATGCGGTAGCAAAATCGACGACACCAGTCTTTTAAACTTGTTTCAGCACTTTCACATAACTGAACACAACTGTTATCTTTTAAAACACTGAACAAATAGTTAAAGTCGCGTAAATCTTTATGTGCGCGTGCGCATAAAGCAACGTGAATATCAAGATTTGTATTAAAATTTGGAAAATACATTGCGAGATTAGCTTGGATACAACGAGGTGTAAATCAACACTGATTTTAAAGTTACTAATAGTGACCTATTTATATAAAATCCAGGTATCCCAGGTATCCTTTGTTAAATATTGCAAGGTAATTAGTTATTGTGATAATTAGTAAATGATGCATGCTAAATTAGTGTATTAAGAGCCATTTAGTAATTAAATAATAGCAATGTTCTTATCAGTAATCATTAGTGCATCAGTTTTATATGTAAACCTTAAGTCCCCGTATTATATATCCTAATTAGCTTATATCTTCTCTAATTGGCTGCTCAGAAATGTTATTGTAATAAGGTAAACCTTTAGAAAAACGGTTTTAATCAACAAAATAAACAAAAAATAAAAAAATTGTGTTATAAAATAAACATCACTCTTTATCCCAGAAAGTGCACATTTGGCGCACTATGTGTCTTAGTATTAAATATAGCTCTTAGTATTAGCATTATGATATTAGAGACCGCTACTTGAAACAAGCCCGGAATCAGGAGGGAGAGAGCTCGATACACTCATTTTCATAGTAAAATTTCACATTTTCTCAAATTACTCCCGAAATATGGGAGTTATGAAGAAATTCATCACCACAAGTTATGAAGGCATTAAGTAATCGAATAAGATGGCATCATTAGTTTGGCATAATTTTACTCTTTTTTTTCGGACATGTCTACGTCCAACCGCTCCCATACATTCGTTCCACTGTGCGAGGGGGAAAAAATCACGATATTTTCGCCACAGCCCACAGCCGGTCTAATTATAAAGCGTCCAACGCTAATTGCGATGTTAAGTCGTACCTGAGCGCGAGGCGGTCGGTAAAGGTATCACGAGAGCACAATCACAGTCACACACTTCACTCAGGCGAGTGGTCGAAGGTCGTACATGCGCTGGAGCGAGCGAGGTGGTCGCGTCCGCGTCTTCCAAGCGACTGCTCATCTCCTGGCCCTGTACTCTGCGCCCGCTAAACATAGAACACCCGCACACACGATGATTTTTAGAGGATAACGCCATTTCACTGGTGACGTGGTGTGTTATCTACCGGGGAACACGGGACAGCTCTCGTCGCAAGGTCGACAAACAAACCTTGAAACATCCTTGATAAGAGAACTTGGAGTCGTGGGCGGTGTTAGCAGTGTCCCCTGTGTTATGAAAATTAAAAGCATGCGAGCATATTGTACTGTCACAGGTTAACAACAGTAAGTGGCTGACGAGCAAATTAATTGAATTGACACGAATGAGATTGAGATGCCAACTCGAAATCTGTTTATAAACTGTGATACATATAAAACAGCTACGCTTTGTTTTGGACAACTGTTACTGACCCTTTCTTTCTAATTCGTCCGGGATACAAAAGTTCCATACATAGTTTTTATTTTGTGTCCCTATACGTTGCATGCTCCATGCTCCATGTAAAATACTTGTATTCAAAGCACATCCTGAATGAGCATAATACTAGTATTATCGTCGGCTTTCAAGCCGACCCCAATATATTTGGAAAAAGGCAGCCACATGATTATAAGTTGCGTGGGCACGAGACATCCAACACCATTTCAAAATACGTGTACATACTGGAATATTCTTTTTCTATAAGTATCATCCAAACAGCTGAGTAGCCTTCTATCAGAAATCTTACTTTTTTTCTTCGTTTTTGTTTTGGTATTTCAGATTTAGTACATCATGTGCCATATCTCGCGACATTTCACTGTTTCATCGCCATACGTTCGTTCCATCACATTTCTCATCTATCGCTTTCCAGCGTTACCAGGCGAGATTGTGGCCAACCGCAGACCAATTACATAATAAAAAGGAAACTACATGAGTCAGCCCAATAATCTCTACAGCCAATGATTCTGGGAACAGTGACTTTTCAATTACACTTACTGATAGCAATAAGGTGATAATTATTTAGACTTAGCTGTCTGCTTTCCAGATTACTACAGTAACAGTTGTCGTCTACTCCAACACCCACGGAAAGCAGTGGAATCGTCTATTTGTAGTTAGATATCTTTGCAATGCAGGCAAGTGCACTGAATTAGAAACTATGAATAATCTTGATCTTAAATAACATGTCTGCATTATTGATGGCTGGCTTCTGGAAGCTTTCCGTTGGTCTTTTATCGACTTTGGCTACATTTCAGAGCTCAGTTAATTGAGACACTAGCAACCAAAGAATATCAGTCCATATCCAGTCGAAACATGTGTGAACATTCGTACCATTTCTATAGTTTATGGATTAGCTATTGATTGAACTATTACAGACGGATAAACTTAGAGGACCTGACTGTTTTGCTTCCAGAACGGAACTGATAAAAATTACCATTATTTTTCACTTTTTAGTTATGGTATCTACCTAGCACTATATCTTATACCACTGCTGGCCAGATCAATAGTAGTGACAGGAAGTATTAGAATTTTATCACAATAAACAAAATGGATTAAATACGTATTATCGAAGCTAACGCAAATACTACCAAATCAAAGTCAATAAAATTGTATATGGGACCACCACTTAAGTATAACCTATCCATAAAACGAATTTATGAAATCGTTCCATAGTTGGCAGAGAAATCAGTGAACATACATTTACAAAAAAAATACAGTGAAACATAGAAACCTCCTCCTTTCTTGAAATCGGTTAGAAAATGGGAAAACGCTTTTCTTGAATCTTGTGAAAGACAATAAAGCTTTGGTGCATGTATAGAACGAAGAAATGAAATACTGCTAAAATTAATCGGATGTGGCTAGAGCTTGTAAAACAAACAAGAAGATATCGATAAATGAAGATCATACCAATTTTTTTTCTGAGATTCGCAAATCGAGTCTTGTATCATCTGTTTGCAAATCCATTTGGTGCTATTAGTAACCGGGAATTAGACGTCATCTGTTACCGATGACTATGACTGGCAGAAAAATCGCACAAAGAAAGCATATACACATAAGAATAAATGTGTCTGTTACATTATTTCTGGGTTTGACTCAATCATGACGAGTATGAGATGCGTAGGATTTTATATTGAAGCTGCTTATTTTGACTAAATAGTCATAGGTGAGGCATTCGAAATGTTTCGTTTAGGAGCTATTAAAGTGTGTTTAGTACTGATTGAAATATGAGAGCTCTATTAAATACAGAGTAATGGTATTGGGCGAATATTTGTGACGTATTCGCCACCCCCTCACATCCTGTTGATGTTAGAGTACTTTTTGGTGGAGTGGACAGCAAAATACAATCGTTACATTTGTTAAGTACACACGGATATAAAAGGCTATGCTGTAATTTTGACTGGATCTACCGAAGCAGGTAACCATTTAAGTCACAAATAAAAGCACGCAGTATTGGTAACCTAATGAGTTAGTGGACTCATCATACTGTGAATAGGTTGCATGATATCCGCTGCAGTATAGATTCCTTGAGAAGACGTAGTATTAACATCGGTTAGAGCAGCAAAGGATGCTACCCATTTAAATTGGTCGATAAACTGAAAGTGTCAATGTAAAACGCAAACTATTACGAATATTTTTTTGTACTACGAAGATTTTTTTAAGTTATAGCCTTCATGTTGTTCTAGATTTTACTGTAATATATTTCGACACAATGTAAAAATTGTAAATGAAATAAATAAAATAAAAAGTCAAACACGGCGTGCGCGTTTTAAATGATGTATGTCTGTGTGTAGAATAAAATGTTCCTGAAACAATTAGAGAACAGCCTTTTTCCAGCACTAGATACACTGATTACTGGCATGATAAAAAGGCAGAATATAGCTGTATGTAGCTTCAAAAGGATGGGAGATCCCGGAAACATACGGCCCCAATAATCTGTGTTATACTGTCTAACAAGTGCTGTGGAGTTTTAAGCAGAATTGACTTAATCTAAGAAGACCAAGCAATGGAAAAACAAAGTGCGCAACGGCCCGAAAAGATCATTTTATTGTGTCAACGATGTTCTGAAATAAGACGGGAGTTGCGATCCAGTCGGTAATAACTTTTGCAGATACAAAGGAATCCAATTAGTGAGTGGACCATTAAGAAGTCTTGCAGAAACTAATTTGCCATGCCGGCCAGCAAATGCCCCAAAACTCGAACGGGATCATAACGTTGCAAGATTAAGATATGCCCGTGAGCACATCGATTGGGGCAGAGTTATGTTCTCTGTTGAATCGAGAATCGTGTTGTATAATTATGACGGGAGATGGCGAGAGTGCAGAGGGCCAGAAGAACGTTTTACTCAAGCATGTTTTGCAGAAAGAGCCGTTATTTCATCAGATGGTTGCACGGTGCTAGTGTCGATAGAAAATGGTAATGTGAAATACATAAACGAGGACTTCGAGAACCTCGAACCCTCGGTACTCAGTAAAAACCCGGTGCATTGTTTATGCATCATAATGCCCGATTCCACACAGCTCATGTGGCAAACGAATAACTTCAAAACGTGAGAATACATCAAATGGAGCGGCCAGCGAGAACCCCTGATCTAAACTCTATGAAACATGCCTGGGACGAGCTTGGTAGACGTATTAGAAGCCGAGATCTACCTTCTGTCATACTTCATGCCCTGCTCTTATTGAAGAATGGAAGGATATTCCTCAGCATATGCTGCAGAGGAAACTGGTACTCAGCATTCCAAATCATGCAGAAGTCTCATTTAGGGCAATTGTGTCTAAATTACATATTTTGTTTTTTTTTTCGTCTATATTACATCACATTATATTTTTATTTCTATTTGGTGTTTTTATTTTGTTATTATAATACACATTATAAAGATGCTTTCACTTAAAAAAACTATGTTGCGTGGTTTCGGAAATATTTCATTTTTTATACTGCGCATCAGTGTATTTTTGGTATCACAAATACACTTGTATTCAAATTACAAAATCGTATGACAGTGGAATTTCATAATTATAGTCATCTTAGCATTTCAAGTGTTTCATCTACTCATAAAAAAACATCTAAATTTATTTAAACTAGTAACTCGTCCAAGACCGTTCTAAATACGTTCAGAAAAAGTCAAAGAGGGACATAGCTACGCTAACACAGTTCCACACTTGGCATAAATCCACCGACCTCTGTAAACAGTGCAGTTTACCTCACTGATTACGTACTTGGCAGCGGCCATGTCTGTTTTAACGAGCGTCGTAAATCGTATATTGTTTTAAACGGTACGGTTTTCATTATACTCGTAGTTGTCGGGAATGGCCCTAATAAATAATGACTTGTGGTTAATTTGTAGGTCGGATTGGGGCTATTGTGGTAATTTCGCGGGGGTGGCCCAGTGGTAACGCTTTACTTCGTGTAAATTATTTCATCACACACTGATTACGACTGCTTTCAAAACGGTGAAGGAAAACATCGTGAGGAAACCGGTATGTCTTAGAACCAAAAAATTTGAAGACATGTGACATCTACCAACCCGCACTGCTGCCGTCCTTACGAAAAGTGCAATAACTCGAGTTTTGTGCCGAATTGAGATAAGTGCATATTCGGAATTTGCAGAACGAGATCTATATATTGTTTTTAGACACTTTTTACGGGCAGACTAGGCGCGCGTGGTGGATTATGGCCCACTCCCTCTCACCGAGATGAGGCGTGTGTCCCAGCAGTGGGAACATTATCTAGGCTGATGATGATGATCATGTGATGATGATGATGATCATGATGATAATTCGTTTGCTCCTTATAGTACTAAGCAGTCTACTAAAATTGTTTATACTCATATGGGAACCTGGGCTGGCGAACCTTAATACAGGTTACTATGTAACCTAGCTAGATTCAAATTATGTTACTTTTTACCTTTTCAGTTTTACCCTACACTGTGACTTATATTCCTTGTAACAGACTGTACCTCACTTTTTTAAATAAGTTTGTATTTGTAATTGTACCATGTGGTAATTTCAAATTTAAAGTTACATATTTGAGTTGTTCTCTTACGGTTGGAAATAGAAACAAAGGGTTAAAGTGATTTTCACATCACCGAGTATAACTAAGCACTTACACCAATGGTGTTATTAGAGACCTATTCATTCACCTGTCTCTGATGGACAGGTGAGCGGACATGGCGAAACTAAAATGGTTCGTTGTTGACTACGGTACTCTAAAAACGATTGTCATTGGCTATCATTGAACATCAATATACGCTAGGCTAACGGGTCAGTCAATCTTGTAATATTCAGTCAATCGCTTCAATTACATTTTGTAGACGATAATTTTTCACATCAATATGTACTAATCACGTAAACATTGGCTATTGATCGTTTCTGACCGTTTAGACTAACTAATTATTTCTTATCAAGATCCTCGATTAAATGTTTACTACCCTTGGTATTGTCAATAAAGGAAACATTTGCAATCTTAATGCCTGCATGCGCAACCACCTGAGCAGGTTTTCTTTACTTCGGCCTACCTGAGTCCGGAGTCTATTTAAAGACTTCCAAGAAAGCCAAGGCAACTCATGTCCAGGTGCGAGATTTTCAGCACGCGGAATGAATGGGTTTGGTAGGGATCGAATTAAATTACTTTTGGAATTCCAATCACGTATTTTTTTTTAGCTTTTCTCAAATAGCCTGATATTATTAAAATAATCATTTCTCGCACATAGCGCTCCGTCTCCTTCAGTTTATAACAGTTTTCATCAGGGTCAGTTCTTGGCATTTGATAAACGTTCCCTCAAATCCAATGTGTCATCTGCTGTCATAAATATTTCTTTACTATCTTGAGTTTATACTTATTCTTTTAAATTATGTAATTGTTGAAAGGTTTGGTTGGAGGTAGAGTAGTGGTAGCACTGTGGTTATGACTCCCAGTTATTAGGTCGTGGGTTCGAACCTAGGCAGGCAGTTTACTTGATGTAATTAATTTCATCACCACTGCTCTCAAAACATTGAAGAACGGCATCGCGGGGAACTCGGCACCGGAACCTGCACTGGGCACACGTGGTGAATTGTGGCCCACTTCATCTCACAGAGAAGAGGCCTGTGTCCCAGCAGTGGGAATGTTACAGGGTTATTATGCTATGCTATGTTTGAAAGGTTTAAGTAGCTGTCTATCCGTAGAGGAGGTTTTAGAGATTCTAGTTTGAAATGTGGTGTAGCAGCAGAAATATTTACATAAGCATCATTTTAACTTTCACTTAGATCATCGTACTAGACTTCTCTAGGCTTATGAATACCTAGATACCTACGAGGGCTTATTACAAAAAGTTGTCTGCAAAAGTCGACCGTGTATGATGCAGGCTGGCGATAAATTTACTCTAGTTGCATTCGAACAGTCAAGCAAATTTAGAAATGGAGTAGCCGCAAAAACGGTAGGTGTCAAATGAGCTGACAAGAGAAGATGACAAGAAAATCCAGAAAGATTTCGAGGAATAATTGATATACGACAAACTGTGAATTATTTTATTCGTCCCGATACGGAAGGCTCGCAAGAGACTATTTCATGAAAAAAGTCTTTCAATGAACAAAGTCGGTATAAAGTACGAAATTCGAAATCGGTTCCAGGGTTTAAATTTGAGCCTAAAGATAAGTCTTGTTTGTAATAAGGCGGATATAGTTTAAAGTATCTACTGCCAATATTCCGGTTCAAAAACATACAAAATGTTAACAGATTAAAATACTTACACTGAAAGTTTTTAACAACATATTTACGTTTGTCAACGTAGTCGTTACGTAGTTTGTTGAGTCTTGTCGTTTCGCACCTCCACAGCTAAGTTCGCTGTTTTTTCGCTTCTCGTTTCCGTTTTCCACGATGACCATTTAGAACTGTTATTTTGGATTATGATATGATTATTGAATTTGGATGGCCAGGTAAAGTGAAGACCAAAAAAACGTTACATGGGCTGTGTCAAAGACGATAATGTGGCTAGAAGGGAATGAATTCTAGATGATAGGGATAGCAAATTTAATAAGATATGGGACAAACTAGATGGATCGACGACCTCAAAAAGGTGGCTGGGACAGACTGGATGCGGAAGGCGGAGGATAGGGTGTTGTGGCGCAACATGGGAGAGGCCTATGTCCAGCAGTGGACAGCGATAGGTTGAGTTGATTGGGACAAACTTAATGTATTGTCATCGGGCCTTGATAACTGTGCTAAACTTCAAGTTAATCTGACGTTTTGAAGTTGGTGAAAATCACAATTCAAAGATTCTGTTACATACAGGTGAAGCTGACGAAGAAACGTCATGGTTAGTCCATTGAGTTTCCTCATTCTTTTCCATCGAGATCAACGTTTTGAATTAGGCAACAGCTGTGCTGCTGGGGAGTTTGTTGCGCCACTTCTTCTTCCCAGCTAAAGAACTAGGAAGTGTCAAAGGGCGGGCGTTTTGGGGGGACTGTCTTGTGTAACTTTGACGTTCAAAAAGTGCTGACTCTCAGCCTAGTTTGAATAAATGACTTTTGATTTTGATTTTTTTGCTTCAACTTTCTTACTAACTGACAGACTTCTTCGTAGTTTAAAAGTGCCTGTATATGGTTTAATTGAAATAAATGCTTTGAATTGGATACCTATACAAGAAATCATGATCATTTTCACTATTTCAGCCAGAAGACGTCCACTGCTGAACATAGGCTTCCCCCAAAGGATGGGTTTGTCATAGTCGCCACGCTTGGCAGGCTACGGTTGGCGATCGTAGTATGGTGGTAAAATGCATAGAAAATGATGCTGCTCATTTTCTAGTCGCCTTTTACGACACTCACGGGAAGACATAGGATAATGCTATTCTTAACATCCTGCAATACAGGAAATATGCTTTTTCATTTGCATTGATATGATACGCAGTTATTAACTCGGGGGTCGATATTTTGCGTGGTAGATCGTAAAATAGGCTCAATGATAATTTTTTTTTTTTTTTTAATTTTACTAAAACTACCAGTTAAAGTTTACAATAGTTTATCCTTGCACTTGGGTATAAAAAAGTTTAAGATGAGTGTATGGCTGCTACTGCTGAGGACCTGGGTGCGATTACCATATCGGGCATAGTGTTATAGAGTGCTTATATCTGAAATTTCACAGTAGCAGTTTGGAGTATGGATTTCTGCGTGGTTGATGGCAATAAGGACGCCCCTTTAATAAGGGGGGGGGGGGGGGGTAATCATGGGACTTAAACATAACTGGCGAATTGTAGAAACACCTCTGTCCAACCATTCGAGGAACAAAGTGTGACGTCCTGTTATATTTAAGACTGGCTTTAGCCAGCGGCGTCGCCCGCGTGGAGGTCAGAAACTATCCAGATTGTAAACTAACTGTGTTCCAAATTTCATCCAAATACGTTTAGTAGTTTTTGCGTGAAAGAGTAGGTCACAAACATCCATACATCCATACTCACAAACTTTCGCATTTATAATATTAGTAGGAAGTAAGATATTATTATAGTAGGATTAATAATATCCCTTACAGAAGTCAAGCTAGGTTAGTTACTCATTGGGAATTATCAAAATTAAAAAAATGTTCGACATTATTTGCTAATTAGTAATCCCCTATTTAAAAAACTTCCACATTTCAAGCAGATCTATCTGGAAACCTTGCGCAACCGCGAAGCAGTCAGCTGATTTATTCCAACTATTTATCATTTTCCTAGCCAAAGTATTCTAATATTATCGTGTTTATAGGCGAAATAGTGTGATTGCCCTCGATATGAGTGGATGAATTGACAGCACTCATACCGCTGCCCGACGTGGCATCCGAACTATTCTAGTTCTTGGCCGATTGCCTAACTCCCGAGCCTGCCGGCGCCCGGCTATCCTCACGCCGACAAACACAGGGGCTAACAGATCAATTGTTTAGGCGGAGTCGGAATTTAGTTTATTTAGGAACTGATTCTATAAGTAGATAACATTGGATAGACGAAAATAGTTCGATTTACTTTGTTGACAGTATTTCCATCTTAAATCGATGTTATGTATTGATAATTCAATCGAATAGGTAACGATAATACGTTCTGAATCAACTGAAATATAATTAGATTGGTAGACGATGAAACTATCACCGCCATCTACTGTAACTTTTCCGTAACAACCCAGTCATAAATCAAACATGGCGGCAATATTTTTAGAACCTGTAGACAGATGGCGCTGATTGAAGAAATATATATAGTGTCTTAAACGAATACGAGATGGCGTTTTACAGCAAGTGTCACTAAATTAACACAGATGTCGCTAGTAAATTCGATATTTTTGAACTAGATCATAGATCTAGCTCTTAAAAACGATTGAATTTTAATGAGCAATCAACAAAATTGGTCTGCAATGTTTGGGCGTTGTATAAGAATTTTAAGCTGGCAGCTCCCAACTATAGTATTTAATTTCTCTGACCTGGAAATACTTGTTAACAACAGGGTCGCTGGCCAGCAGATGCTGTGCTCGAGATTCGTCGCGGCAGTAGCATACATGCTTGTCAAATTCGCGCTCCATTCGTAACAGTGCTCGTCCGAGCATTTTCGGTTCACCGGCGTAGTATTTGATGCCTTCTAGCAGGACCCTGGAAACATAATACAGCGTTAGAGTTGGATAATAATATCACAAACAATTATTAAATACCTTTTCAGACTAGAACATTTCTTTACCGAATAATGTATTAAATTAACCGTTTAAGCATTGAGTAAAAAGTGTAACGTATCGTGCCGGACGTAAAGAATATCACCATCTCATTTCTTCCCGTGGGTGTCGTAGAAGGCAACTAAGGGATTTACCAGACAATGGGCAGCAGCGTTTTCTATGCATCTAACCACCACACTGCGATCGCAAATAAGTCTGCCAAGCGTGGCGATAATGGCAAACTCCTCCCTTTGGGGGAGGCTTATGTCCAGCAGTGAACGTTTTTCAGCTGAAATGATGTAAGGACCTATGAGAATTGGCTTTGGCTCCCCGTATGCCTTCCAGGGTCCCGAGGCATGTCAAAGACATTAATAAAATTAGAATAATCTATACTAATATTATAAAGCTGAAGATTTTGTTTGATTGAACGCGCTAATCTCAGGAACTACTGGTCCGAATTGAAAAAATATTGCAAAACCGGGAAAATTTATTCCATTTGAGAGTTTCCGTTGCGTGCGCTGCGTAAACGGTTAAAGTAACGCAAAAATCATGTACGACGGAATTGTTCCTTTTAAAAAGTTCTAAAAAAAAGTCCGCGAGAGCATATGTCTATCTCTTAAGATTGACTCACTATAACTCAAAAGGAGCGAGCAGCAACGAAAAGTGGACGAAAACTAGCAGGCAAATCGATGCGACGGGAAGGGTCAGTGGAGCAAAAATTTGACGCGGACGAAGTCGCGGGCAGAAGCTAGTAATCAATATTTACGTATTATGAAACTCGCAGATCTGCCTGAAGTTGGAGAATAGCAGCTCTCGGTTGTCGAACACAGCCTTCGGGGTGGTGGCCTTGTCGATGGGCCTCATGTACCGAGACACCACCTGCTGCATGTCACGACCGAACTCCTCTTCTGTTTCAACCAGCTCTCGAACCACGGCCCTGGAGATAAAAGTGTCTGTTAGTCTCGATGTAGAATTTTGATCGTAATGCTTTAATGGGTTACGACTTCAACTGCTTGTAAATAGTTACCTACATTATAAGTAAACGAATGAAAAAGTAGATAATTTGTGTTTCTAAGGATGGATGGATATGCCTGCCGGGGTCGCGTGATTGTTCGAAAGAGATACCGAGGCCCCGGCACATGGGCAACTGAAGGAACATGGTTGGGTTTTAGTCAGTAAAAGTCTGACACGGCCTCCCGCTCCGCCCAGAGCAGGAGAAGTCATTTGATGATTTCCCATCCAGAAAGAAAAAAAAAAAAGGATGGATGGATATTCAGTCACCAAAAGAGATAAGTAACTAGGGTCGTCATATAGTTGCTTTAGTAAGGAGCCGATGTTTTGTAATAAAATTTAATTTAATAATAGAAAAGAAATAGTTCATTTATTAGGGTTCCGTTGCCAAATGGCAAAAAACGGAACCCTTATAGATTCGTCATGTCTGTCTGTCTGTCCGTCCGTCCGTATGTCACAGCCACTTTTCTCCGAAACTATAAGAGCTGTGCTGTTGAAACTTGGTAAGTAGATGTATTCTGTAAACCACATTAAGATTTTTATACAAAAATAGAAAAAAAACAATAAATTTTGGGGTTCCCCATACATAGAACTGAAACTCAATTTTTTTTTTTCATCAAACCCATACGTGTGGGTTGTCTATGCATAGGTCTACAAAAATAGTATTGAGGTTTCTAATATCATTTTTTTCTAAACTGAATAGTTTGCGCGAGTGACACTTGCAAAGTGGTAAAATGTGTGTCCCCCCCCCGTAACTTCTAAAATAAGAGAATGATAAAACTAAAAAAAATATACGATGTACATTACCATGTAAACTACCACCGAAAATTGGTTTGAACGAAATCGAGTAAGTGGTTTTTTTTAAAACGTCATAAATCGTAAACCGCAATTTACCTTTCATTCAATCAACTGAAATACTTATAAAATTTAAAAAAAAAACCATTTATTTTCATAAACATGAACCTTATGCATAAACCGAGAATACCTACAGGTTTGTACGGAACCCTTTGTGCGAGTCCGACTCGCACTTGGCCGGTTTTTTAAATTATATTTCATTCGAAAACGTCTATCGGTTTATTACTACTACTTATCTGTTTTGGTTACCGTACATAACTTATTATACCCACGGGGGACAGGCCTTCCGGCTGCGAGAGGGAGCGGATTACAATCCACCAGACAGGCCTAGCAAACCCCACCAAATTGGGGGAGGCCTATGTCCAGCAGTGGACGTCTTTCGGCTGAAATAATGATGATGAGACAGGCCTGGTGCAGCTTGAATGGTTCTAGGGCCTATGCCATTTTAAAAACAAAACTGCGCAAAAAAAAAAATGCTGTAGATTCCGGGCCGAGTACCGAACCGCCAAAGTTCTTACGGAATAAATTTATAGCCACCAGTTTCTAGTTCTTCATTTGATATGGCTCATAACCACTGACACCCTAAACTCCTCGAGATTAAACTTGTAAGCGGAAACTATAAATGACTAAATTATGTTATTTTATTAAATGTGTATAATTAACACTTTTGAAGATGGGTTTAGTGTCTATTAGATTTGATATGTTATCTTAAACATTATGAGAAAATTACCTTAAGATCAGACACTTTCAGAAAAAGTTTTGAATTTATACGAATATCATCATTCTCCTGCCATCATCTCAATTTATTTGGGGTCGGCGCAACATGCCTTTTTCTTGCACACTTCTCTATTAGTCGTCATCACTCCCTTTCTATCTATATCATAATTCACACAGTCCATTCATCGTTTCTTTGGTCACCCTTTACTCTTATAGCTATCAACATTAACACTCAATACTTTCCTCACGACATTTTTTCATTTTCAAAGTTATACGAATATAATGTCAGTAAATTTACGTATTATAAAACAAAAATATCTTCCCGTAGGTGCCCCACATCAAATGAAGCAAACCTTTCAAGATCAATAGACACATATTTCGATCGGCACCTGACGTGCAATCATGACGACATAGCGAGGGTTCAGATGATAAACATTATAATAAATTCAGAGTGTTTTCCTAGCTCCTGAGTCAGCCGGAAAGCGCGCGGTAAACTTGCCAACAGGTGAGAGCGTGGGAGCATCTATTACGGTGAATGGAGAGGTAACACGAGGATTGGATGGTCGTGATATGCTGGATGTCAAGGTACGGAAGCTGACTGCTGACTATTTCTGTTTTCTCCCTGAAGAATTCTTTAGAAAAAGGGGATGAAAATGCGGAACCAACAACGCAATTAACTCTTATAAAGTGCCGAGGCTCACCATCATTTCAGTCGAAAGACGTCCACTGCTGGACCATAATCGCCACGAGTGACAGGCAGGTTGTCTATCGTGTATGGTAAAAGGGGCCGTCCATTAATCACGTGATGTTTTTTTGGCATTTTTTAACCCCCCCCCCCCCCTTGGTGATACATGTTGAGGTTACTACCAGTTATCACGTGTATTTTTTAGTACCTACTAAGAATCTTAATTTTTTTTTTAATATTTATAAAGTTCACTACAAGCCGCTTTTGATTTTGTAAGCGTTTGCGGAAAAAATAAATACACGTGATATATTACTACACCCCCCGTGATTTTTTATGGACCCCTCCCCTCCCCCTTCGAGCCTCACGTGATTAATGGACAGCCCCAAATGCAAAGAGAACGCTGCTGCCCATTCTCTAGTAAGCCTTTTGTCACACCCACGAGAAGAAATGGGTTGGGATGGTCGAGGCTCAAACAGTCAGAAAATATTCCACGAGTCATAAAAATCCGAACAACTGAACGTCTACGTCCTTATAACAGAATTAAGTCTATGAGATCATAGAAGTGCATTTTTGCTAGGTTATGCTTGCAAATAGAACAACAAAGCCAAATAGTTGAGACATATGATTTCCTAAAATAGACAGTCAACTTGTCTCTGCATTTACAACTACTCAACCAAAGACAGGTCTTAAATCCTGGCAAATCCACCTGGACAAGCTGTTGGCAGTTTTGACTAAACACCTAACAATATTGTTCTGGCATCATGTTTCAGCTAAACAAGTGGGAATAATTGGACGAGCTTCTGATATATTGCTTGTTGCAGACGTGCATTTCCACAATGATATAATATATGATCTATTTACTGCGCACTTGATGGTATTGGTTCTAACAGTAGGTGTAGAAATTAATTGTAATAAAGCTGATGTGTATTGGAAAGTTATTCATTTTGAAATAATAGTATTTATAATCTTCTGTGACATACTTGTAGAATGAATATATATAATTATAGACACATGGCCGAAATGATCAAGGTTTTGATATATGAAAAGATGGCTGCCAATTTCAGGTAACCTTATTAAAATAGAGAAGGTTATTTACCTGAAGGCGTTTTGGAAAGCAAGGGCTTACAGATTATAACAAGAGAGACTCGAAATAATTCTACCGATGAGGTATAGTGAAATGTGCCCAAAGAAACACTGGATGAACTGTGTGAATGATGACATGGATAGAAAGGGGGTGACTACTGAGATGACGACTAATAGAGAAGTGTGGAACATAAAAGACATGTTGCGCCGACCACTAATAAATTGGGATAAGGTCAGGAGAATGTTGATGATGAGGTATTGTGTATGTTTGCTACACTTGTGCCGAAACTAACTGATTTTATTTGTCAATTTTACATACCATTTCATATTAGAACTTCTATGAATAATATATTACTATAATTTAATGAATCAAGAGCAAATCCATGTAACTTAGGATTTGTTGAATTTGTCAATAAATACTGACTATTTGGCTCGCAATCGATAGATATGTTGTATCAATACATATTTCAGGTATGTGCGACGAACAGTTACCATTAATCAGATTAAATTATGGCGTAAAGTACATATGAGTCGGCAACAGTCCAAGTAATCAATAATGAGGTGCTACAGGTGACGTAATTGTATAAAAACCAATGAATGGGTCAGAAAATTGTGACATAAAATGTCTCATATCAAGACACCTCAAAAATCGTATAAGATCAGAGAGAGAGAGAGAGAAATGGTGGCCCAGAGAAAAAAATCGGGACTCAAGAGACGTAGAATCGAACTTTGATAGGCGCTTCACTGAAGGAAAATATCGTGGGGTAACCGGCATGCTCTTAAGCCAAAAATTCGAAGCCACATAACGTCAATCCTTACTGGGACCTAGTGGTGAATTACGGCCCACAACCTGTCACAGAGATAAGGCCTGTGTCCCAGCAGTAGGAACATTACAATGTGAACAGCTTTTACGTGGATAATGGAAAAAATAACAACTATTTATTTGTTTGTGCACATTTTTTAATGTACAGACGCCAGGTCATCGAGCTATTACAATCTGTCTTTCTTTAATAGATTTTCAACTTTATCGCTAAAGCATTAGATTCAAGTTAGATCGAATTTGACAGTTTACCTTGATGTGCGGGCGTCTGTACATCTAAGCCCATCAGTAACAGTCACAATACCCGTTGTGCTTATTAATACTGTATTACAAATGTATCTTGAAAAAATGTATCCTTTTACTTGTAAACTAAAACGCGTGTAAAGTCGATGACAAGACAGAAAAAAATTGCCAGCATATGGACATTCAATGAATCAGACTGCCACTTTCCAATCATCTAAAAATAAGATTCATAAAAGCAAAACCAATGAACCTTCTATGAATACATTTCCAATAATGCCAATGCAAAACAAAAGGCAAAGCATCTAAATATGGAATCCTTAGGATGAATGCAGTAAGGAATCTCGCGAAATTCTTATTTCCTTTAGTTTTTTGCAATTTGAAGGTGAGTGTCTGCTGTAGTGTAGGTATGTTGAGCAAAATATGATTCCCGATAGTGACACATGTATTTACAGAATTATAGTCAATCTACATATAAGATTATGTGAGGACTTTAAAAGAGACTGTGGCCTCTGAGTTTGTTTCGGCCTTTCTTCTCAGAGTAGTCAGTTAGGAAACGCCAACCTGATCTAGTTAAAAAAATATGTTTGACGTGTAAAAGCGGTTGTACAAACTTACAGAAATAAATTCATTTAACATTAAAACCATCAATACAACCCTTTAAGTTCATATAATGACTATTTCATAAAAAAAGTCATTAAAACAAATAAAATGTGAACTTAGAGGCTTGTATTCATGATTATAAATATTGTAACTCTGTAACGCCATGTTTCTTGCAGACGTGGCTTATATTTTAGTCAAAATACAACTTGAGACGATCTGAAAATATCAAAAAACGTAAGAAATTTTTACCTTTATGTATCCTCCTTAAGACAAGGAAACATAATGCTAACATCTAAAAACAAAAGATGAACGAAACTTTCGAAGCCAGTTTGTTGACACGGAAGAAAAGCTCTGAGCTCTTGCCAAATTATATTACTGATGATAACTTAATGCATCGTTCTGAATATCTTTGTCATATCCGCGGGTTACTGTCATATTTTCGTTACGTGTGTGTAAGATGACGTTCTGATTGGCGTCAGAATGTTTGGATAAGAATGAAAGATGCTAATGATGTGGATTACGATGTTGGTTTCTTTTATGAGAGGTGCGTTTTTAAATTAAGTTTTTGGTGCTGAAGAATATGTTTTTATCGTTAACTGTGGATTAATTTTAATCATAATTATATTATATTTCATTCTGGTCGGATCCTATGAAAACATTACTCTCCTTGGCGTGTCGATGACAAATATCTATACTAATATTATAAAGATGATGATTTTGTTTGAAAGAGAAAGAAAGAAAAATTGTTTATTCTGCACAAACAAAACGCACAATATAAAATAGTAACAAAAAATAAAAAAAACCGGCCAAGTGCGAGTCGGACTCGCGCACCGAGGGTTCCGAACAAACCTGTAGGTATTCTTGGTTTATGCATAAGGTTTATGTTTATGAAAATAAATGTTTTTTTTTTAATTTTTATTATTCAGTTGATTGAATGAAAGGTAAATTGCGGTTTACGATTTATGACGTTTTAAAAAAAACTATTTACTCGATCTCGTTCAAACCAATTTTCGGTAGTAGTTTACATGGTAATGTACATCATATATTTTTTTTAGTTTTATCATTCTCTTATTTTAGAAGTTACAGGGGGGGGAGGGGGGGGGGGACACATTTACCACTTTGGAAGTGTCTATCGCGCAAACTATTCAGTTTAGAAAAAAAATGGTATTCGAAACCTCAATACCATTTTTGAAGACCTATTCATAGACACCCCACACGTATGGGTTTGATGAAAAAAAAATTTTGAGTTTCAGTTCTAAGTATGGGGAACCCCAAAATATATAGTTTTTTTTCTATTTTAGTGTAAAAATCTAAATGCGGTTCACAGAATACATTTACTTACCAAGTTTCAACAACATAAATCTTATAGTTTCGGAGAAAAGTGGCTGTGACATACACGGACAGACAGACAGACAGACAGACAGACATGACGAATCTATAAGGGTTCCGTTTTTTGCCATTTGGCAACGGAACCCTAAAAATACACACGTACAAAGTAGCCAAAAGCCCCGTATTCATGATTAAAAAGGTTGTAAAATATTGTCCATTGCTGGTTGACAGTGGTCTCGAACGTCATAAAGCGAGATCGGTAGAATTGCCAATTAAAACGGTATATTTGTACCCAAAATCGGTAAATGACATTTCCATGTGTACTGTGAAATCGTAGAATATTCGTTATATTTCGGTATTTCGGTAGAACAGAGCCAGTGGTCTCGAACCTACCGAAAAATCGGTAAAATATCGAAAAATAATCGGAAAATTGGTTGATATCACGAATACGGACCAAAGACAATACAGATAAATATGCATAATATGCATATATATGTTTGGTTGAACGCGGTAATCTCAGGAACTACTGGTCCGAATTGTAAAATTATTTTTGTGTTGGGTAGCCTATTTATTGAGAAAGGCTACATAACATCACGCTACGGTTAAAAGGAGCGGAGCAGCAACGAAAAATGGACGAAAACTGGCAGGCAATTCTATGCGACGGGAAGGGTCAGATGAACAAAAATTTGACGCGGCTTAAGTCGCGGGCAGAAGCTAGTTAAAAATAAAAAATGTTACATTTAGGTAGATTCGTATTAAAATGCTGATTTCTGATGAATCCACGTTCGACACCTTCGATCAATAATAGCACTAGATAAAGGATCAGGAACAAAAATAAGGCGTTCAAGTGGCCACGTTTGCACACACTTGCACATTTATATTTCTTACTACGAAATATAGAAAAACGTTTAATAATGATAACAACTTCAGTTTATTATAATCCTTAACACTCAAACATAAAGCATAATTACGATTGCAAAATATTCATATTTAAGACCTTTTGTCATCGGAGAAAGGTAAAGAGCAATAAATTTAAAATGTCCCTTAAAAATCAAAAGTCATTTTGATATAAGTACAAAATTATTTATTCTAAACTGAAACTTAAAGTCTAAGCAATAAGGTTAAAAACAATGTGTTGACAATTTCGTGCTTACTCTATTTTGGAACTAGACGTAGTTCTTGGTATTACATTTCAATGCTCAGAACACAGTACGTAATGAAAGACGTAGAGTTGCAGAATATATTTTTTTTTGGTGAAAAGGTACGTTTTGATGGTGGCAAACATTTTTAATCGATTTAAAAATGTAGTAGGACTAAAATAGTATAATAGTTATTTTATTTAATTAAGTGCGGGTTAAATCAATATGATCCACCCGTATAAAAAATGGGTGCGTCTACTTTTATGTACCAGTATTTAAAAGTTAAATTTGTATTAAATCAAATTATTTTTTCATTTAAAGTTTCAATTAAAGTTCAAATATGAATTTTTATAAGGTTTGTATATTTCTTCTCCTCTTTCTTTCTCTACAATAGATACCCATTCTGCACAGCGAAATGGCTCGCTAGGAAATCTACAAACAAAAATCTAATATATAAAATTCTCGTGTCACAGTTTTCGTTGCCATACTCCTCCGTAACGGCTTGACCGATTTTGATGAAATTTTTTGTGCTTATCCGGTATCTATGAGAATCGGCCAACATCTATTTATCATCCCCCTAAATGTTAGGGGTAGTCCACCCCTAAATTTTTATTTTTATTTTTTAGACAAAATTTTTAATTTCTATTTTTTTATGATACAACATACAAAAATACATACAATGCTCAATTTTCACCCTTCTACGATCAACCCTTATTTTTTAATAGCCATTTTAGTAATTTAATCATTTTTCCTCTCCGGTCGAAAACTGATCAATCGTCATTTAATTAGTTATCCCCGCCTAGGAAATTATTTATATGGCAAAACAACGTTTGCCGGGTCAGCTAGTAAAATATAAAATTACAATACTACTTCATGCATTCTCTGTTCCAGAACAGACAATGTTTGTTACCATAGTTGGTGCGTTGTCGCAAACATTGGTCAAACAATCATAATATGTATTTGCTAAATGATTTATATATTACTATTTGATTGTTTTTATTTTATGCAAAACACTTAAAGATTTAAACTTATGGAAAAAAAGATATTCCTTCCAAAAACTTGGTGCTACAGTGGTTATTTACACAATTTTTGAACACGTGCTGCGGCATTTAGGACGTCTTATCGTTGGCTATCATTGGACCAAACTAATTTCAAATAAGAGCACAAAAATATTTGTGCTCTTATTTTTCGGGCCGTTTTTGAAGCGCTCATCGGGAATCTAGTACATTTTTGATCGAAGTTCGACACTGAAAAATTACTACCACTAAACATTTCTACATACATCTACAGCGCCATAAGCACCAATTTAACATCGGAATCCATCCAAAAACAATAACATTTTGAGTGTTATTACCTGCAGGATTTGTCACAGTTTCACGACCACTCAGAATGTTTTACAAGCAATTAATAGGACTTCATTAGTTTCTCGCCAAGAAGTGAGTTCGATCGTAAAGTGGATTAGGAGAAACACGTGTTGGTATATGGCAAAAGTTGCCACCTAAAATTATGCCGAATAATGAAAAGTCTTTCACTGGAAAGTGCCACTTGAGGGGGTAAAATATGTCGATAGGATCCGGCAATTGGGACTCGAGGTGGCATTGCACAAGTCCGAGGCCATGGGTTTTCATGGTCCTCGGAACGCGCCACCTGCGGGTTCCCAACTTACGGTAGGAGGGGTTCACATCGGCGTCGAGTCGACGATGAAGTACCTGGGACTTGTCCTCGACAGCCGGTGGAACTTCGTTGAGCATTTCCGACGTTTGGCTCCCAGACTGGAGCGGGCTGGGGCTGCATTAAAACGGCTCCTGCCCAATCTGGGGGGTCCAAACGCCTCCTGCCGGAGGCTCTACACGGGGATCGTGCGGTCCATGGCCCTCTACGGGGCACCGGTGTGGGCGCCCTCATTGAGGCTGCGCCCAGCGCGCCGGTTGTTTGCGGCCCAGAGGGTCATGGCCATCCGGTTAATCCGGGGATACCGCACGGTCTCGTGCGAGGCGGCGAGCCTCCTTGCCGGAGTGCCGCCATGGGATCTGGAGGCAAAGGTCCTCGCGCACATGTGGGAGTGGCGCGAGGAGGCGAAACGCCGGGGCGAAACTCCGCTGCCGCGACAAATCGCGGCACGGCGGACAGAGCTCCGGTGTGATCTCATGGCGACATGGCGGGTACGATTGTCGCAACCCAGTGCTGGGCACGCCACTATTGCGGCGGTAAGTCCCCTCTTTGAGGAGTGGATAGAGAGGCGTCACGGCGTCCTCACCTTCCGCCTGACGCAGGTTCTCACCGGGCATGGGTGCTTCGGTGGGTTCCTGTTCAGGATAAAGCGGGAGGATACGTCCGGGTGTTTCCATTGCGAGGATCGTCTGGAGGACACGGTGGAGCATACGGTGGAGGTGTGCCCTGCCTGGGCGGGGCACCGCCGTGTCCTCGTGGAGGCGATCGGCGGCGGCGACCTCTCGCGTCCGGCCCTGGTGCGAGCCATGGTACGGAGCGAGAGGGAATGGGAAGCCGTCACCTCCTTCTGCGAAGCAGTAATGCTCGCGAAGGAGGAGGCGGGGCGCGTGAGGGAGTGGCAGTCTCTGCGCCCTCACGCCCCTAGCCGCCGCAGGAGGAGACGCCCCGGGCGTCGGGAGTCGATTGCGGACTCCCGGCCACCGTAGGCGCGAGCTTGCGGGTGGCGAGCAATGGGTAGCTCGCCGCCCGGTAAGGACCAGGCTCGGGTCGACGGCGCGCAGTGTTCCACGCGCGCCTCAAAGAGATGTCAGCAGCAGTGTAGGGGTCTACTAGGACCGATGCCTGCCGGGGTCGCGTGATTGTTCGAAAGAGATACCGTGACCCTGGCACATGGGCAACTGATGGAACACGGGTGGGTTTTAGTCAGTAAAAGTCTGACACGCCCTCCCGCTCCGCCCAGAGCGGGAGAAGTCATTAGATGATTTCCCATCCTGAAAAAAAAAAAAAAAAAAAAAAAGGGGGTAAAATATGCATATACAGTAGAATCCGTTTAGTACGACTTCGCATGTAACGACCAACCGTTTTTAGCGACGTAAGTATAGGCGCATGTTTGGTTTTAATACGAGCCACTATGAAATTACATCCGTTTAGTATGACTCCGCTTACAGCGACCGACCGCTTTTAACGACAGAATTTCACACAAAATTGTCCGGCTACAACGACGACGAGTGTTGACGTGTTTACAAATAAATCGTAGGTAAGAAACTATCTCCACCCCGCGCTTCTCCCTTGCCTGCACGTCGCTGATTCGAATGCGACTGTTTAGTTTACGGCGTTAATGTGCGGGTGATGCGTGATTTCGCGTACAAGAATGGCTTCTACAAAACGAAAAAGTTTCTCTGTTGAAGAAAAAGTGTCATTATGTGAAATAAATAAATATTTTGATTCAAATGTTTTTTTTTTCACTTTGTCACGTAAATATCATTAAATACATTATGTTTGTATGTATATAAATAAATGTGATTTGAATGAAAATCAAAAATTGACATTTCCTTTAGAACGACTTCCGGTTAGTACGACGTAATATCACCGGTCCCTTCACCGTCGTTATAACCGGATTCTACTGTATAGGATAGATACTTAATATGTATCGCATACAATATGTATCCAAGTTTCTCTAGGGACTCTACGTGAAATGAAAATTTAAAAAGAGAAAGGGAGGTAATATGTTCGATGCTCTGGACCTCACATGTAACGAACACGGATTAGATAATTAGAAATCCTAAGTAGGACTGCGTGAAGTAAACACAACGGAAATTCGAAATATTATGGAATCGAAAGTACAACAACCGTATATTGGATAGATATGAATAAAGTTTTAAATCTAAACATTTAGGTAAGTCAATTTAAGATTATTCAAAATTGCGTTATGATTAGGTACTCCGTGCGTTCGCTCGGGACACGTTAGAAATTAGGGAGATAATAGGACAATGGTAGTTGCCGTATACATTTTGAGGATGTCCTTTACAAAGACAGAGAGGTCTTTTCCACAGAAATAGACAAGGAAATCTAATAACACTTTCAACAACAATGATACAAAGTCACGATTTTGCTTTTACTACTCTGGCACAAAAATACATGGCAACAATGTGCCAGGTGCGTGATATTTTACAGCTAATACGATTATAAACATGCTTTTCTCAAGTGCAAGGCTTATCCAAATGGGACGTGAGACTGACCTTTGAGTAACAATAGAAGAAAGGACAAGGTTGATTTTATGAAAATACAAGCTTTGTCGGCGGCTTCACCCGCGAGGATGTCGAAAATTATCCAACAACGTTCTACCGGGATATAAACGTATGCTAAGTAACTGTTTCTAACTATCTGTGTACCAAATTTGGTAAAAATTCGATTGATGTTTTTGCATGATGGATAATCAAATATCAAAAACATACAAACTTTCAGATTTATAATCTTAACTAATATTATAAAGCTGAAGAGTTTGTTTCTTTGTTTGGTTAAACGCGGTAATCTCAGGAACCCAACTCAAAAAGATTTTTTCATTTTGGACCAGTGCACAAGTGAATTTGGACCCTCCAAATTCAAAAATTATTTTTGTATTGGGTAGCTATTTATTGAGGAAGGCTCAACAACATCACGCTACGATCAAAAGGAGCGGAGCAGTAACGAAAAATGGACGAAAACTGGCAGGAAATTCGATGCGACGGTTAGGGGAGCAACAATTTGACGCGGAATTCGCGGGCAGAAGCTAGTATTATAATATAGTAGGATTGTTAAAAAGAAAGAAATGTTGTTAAAAAGAATGAAAAAGCATATTTGGTTAGAGTTTTCATTTGTATCTGTGATGTTGATGACATCCAAATTTTACACGACGCAAAAGCGCACAAGCAATGCTGACCAATAATGGTCAAGGAACGAATAGTAGATTACTTGTTTATTAAATAAGATGCACTACATAAAATAAAATATATGTGCCCCAAATATTAACGATCATAAAAACAAAGATTTACAATGACACGCTGGTCAACGACTTGAAAACATCGATAAAAACTTATGTACATTAACCTGACAGTTGACGATCCAATTTCATGCTGCGACTAAAGTGACAATAAAACGCTGATGTGGATCTCCTTTCAAACGTACCGTCCCCTTTGATGATGCACGTGTTGGAACAATGTTTGGTGTCAAACTTACGTCAAACGGGAACATTTTCGACAAAATTTTCGGAATTAAGTCACAAACTGCGCACGATTTAAAATATAAACAGAGCTGAAAGCTTTCTTATTAGGCTAATTATGTTTGGAATTAGCTTCGAGTTTCTGGAAAGCTAATCAATTAGCTGATAAGTAAGTCGGCTTTAATGTTGGCTATTTTCAGGAAACCTTGAAAGGATTTGATGAGCTGTGACAGCCAAAGACCCTGAAAGACCTATCGATCGATTACCTCACCTGACTCAGCGTTACTCAATATTTTGAATACAGAACTTTCTTTATACAGTAAGCTGTATAAAGAAAGTTCTGTATTCAAAATATTGAGTAACGCTGAGCTAATTGATTAACTTTCTTTATACAGTAAGCTGTATAAAGAAAGTTCTGTATTCAAAATATAGAGTAACGCTGAGTCAGGTGAGGTAATCGATCGATAGTTTGATTTTTGCCGGCTCTTCATCATAGGAAATGACCAATTAGAACCGTGTACCCAGCTTCTCAGCTTCTGACATTTCAAAAGTGCCCATGTAGGTTTATGTGAAATAAAGTATTTTGATTTTGACCCATAATGTATTTACATACACACATACATAAACTCAGGCCTTCTTACCATGAGGGTAGGCAGAAACTATGTAACACCACCTGATACGATCCTTAAATACTCTTTGCTTCGTTTATGTTCATACACGCACGCCGGCTGCGAGTACTACGCACCTGACCTTTGTGATGAACAGTACCAATAACTATATTCACAATATTTATAGCAAATTAATGTCCATTAGTGGATGTTTACTCTTATATGATAAAGTGAACCGGTCTACTCACTGTCTTCTCGCAGCCATGGCGGTCTGGTCCCGCTCTGCGGTCTGCTTCTCCTTCAGCACCTCCGCCGGCACGTACCCCTGGCGCGTGCGCAGCTCGCCGCCCTGCACGTCCTCTATCACGCGGACCAGCCATCTGGAACCAGGGGAGGACACAGTGAGTCATCATCATCATCATTTTAGCCGAAAGACGTCCACTGCTGGACATGGCCTCCTCCAATTTGGGGGGTTTGCCATAATCGCCACACTTGGCAGGCGGGTTGGCGATCGCAGTATGGTGACAAAATGCATAAAGAACGCTGCTGCCCATTCTCTAGTAAGTCCCTTAGTCGCCTCTTACGATACCCACGGGAAGAAATGTCACAGAAATGGGAACACCTTGAGTGCTGAGAAATAAAATAAGGTATAAAGAAATGGAGTAATAACAATTCTATTCTAGTTGAAATTAAAGGAAATTCAGGTTTTTCTTGGAAAGTAATTAGGTATTCAGTATTATGTAAGTAATAATCAGTATTATGTAGTTTTAAAAGTAGTGTAACTTGAAAATGTGAAAAATCTAGTCTGTATAGTGTCTGTAAACTGAGTTCTAACACCTCATAATGAAAAGTGTTAATATTTCTTTGCGCGTATTTACGGGCTTGTGGCTAAGTAATAACAGCCGCACGGATCGATCGATCAGGTTAAGCTACGCTTGCCGCGGTTGGTTCGTGGATGGGTGACCATCTCTACATACCAAGACCCCTCCGTCCCTCAGAAAGCATATTTGTTAAGCCGCTGGTCTCAGCTGTCATTTATGGATCTTTAACAGTCGTTAGAGGTCGTCAGAAACCCGAAAGTTTGAAAACCAGTCATACCAAGAGGTATCGTATTACCCAGTAACTGGGTTGTGGAGGTCAGATAGGCAGTCGCTCTATGTGTAAAATAATGGTATTCACCTGCATCCGGTTAGACTGGAAGCCGACCATAATATAATTGGGAAAAGGTTAGGCAGATCATGATTTCTTTGTGCGTCATCTGGACTATCTTTTCACCCGTTTGAATCTATACTAATATTATAAAGCTGAAGAGTTTGTTTGTTTGGTTGAACGCGGTAATCTCAGGAACTACTGGTCCAAATTGAAAAAAATATTTTTGTGTTGGGTAGCCTATTTATTGCGGAAGGCTATAGGCTGTAAATCATCACGCTACATTCAAAAGGAGCGGAACAGCAACGAAAAATGGACGAAAACTGACAGGCAATTCGATGCGACGGGTAGGGTCAAGGGAGCAAATTTCACAACACGACGTAACTCTTGCTCCTTGAATGAGAGTGATCATTCTCCGTAGATTTTGGGTCACTGAATTCAAATTCAGCCTCGGAATTGCTCCATCACATCACATTTTTTAGTTATCCTAACCTAAAAGTGCAAAAAACACGATTTTAGCGTATTTTCACGGTTATGTCGCATTGCGAAAAATTTAGCTATCAAAAAAATACACACAATACTTTAAATTATAAGTATTGATTTTCCAAATAGCGTTGAGTTTGCGCGAATATCTTTTTTCGTCATCGAGAAATTTGATTTTGAAAATTTCTAATTTTTATGTACATGAATTGTTTGAAAAATTGTATCCCATCAAAAACATAAATGTGAAATGAGAGCCAAGTTCAATATTATGATATATGCCTTGGTTGTTGACTTCAACGACAAAAGAAGTGAGATCTAAATGGGTGCCAAGTTCAATGTTCAGTCCTGACTTGGCTAGTTCTCATATACGAATTATTATGTTCGATGGCTAGTTTCTACCAGCAAGCCAAATTTTAGGAATAATAAAATAAGAACCGACAAGTAACAGGTTTAAAACTTGCGAAGGCTATAATATAATTCGTATATGAAAACTAGCCAAGTCCGGACTGACCACTGAACTTGGCACCCATTTAGATCTCACTTCTTTTGTCGTTGAAGTCAACAACCAAGGCATATATCATAATATTGAACTTGGCTCTCATTTCACATTTATGTTTTTGATGGGATATCATTACTTTTTGTACATGAATTATTAGTAGGTACTTATTTATAGCAAATTTATAACAAAATTAATACCAAATGGTTTTTGTTATAAGTGTTCCTAATAGAATCAATTAAGTGAATAATTATAATAAAATGATAAAAATTTATCAGTTTCTGATTTATTCCTTTGTATTCACCTTATTACCTATCTGCATGCCAAATTTGAACTTTCTAGGTCATCTGGAACTGGGTTAGAGTTTTGATCTATAGGTCAGTCAGTGATAAAAATGACGATTTTTGGACGTTAATATCTAAATAACCGTTTGAGATATGTTTATGGAATTTGAAGCACATATGTATCTTGCAAGTCTCGTGAGCCAAATTTGACACGTTTATGTGAAATGGTTTTTGAGTTATGAGGGGGTCAAAAGTGGCTCCAAATGGTTCGTGTAATATTACACACGTTGCTGCTCGCCAGTTTTGTTACTTGAACTTGGCTTGACACGCTGCCGCGTGTCTAGATATCGAATGTATTTAAAAATTTTCAAAATCAAATTTCTCGATGATGAAGAAAGATATTCGCGTAAACTCTTCGCCATTTGGAAGAACAATGCTTATACTTTAAAGCATTTTGTGTATTTTATATATTTTATATACTTTTAGGATATCTAAAAAATGTGATGTGATGGAGCAATTCCAAGGCCGAATTTGAATTCAGTGACCCAAAATCTACGGAGAATCACTACTCTCATTCAAGGAGCAAGAGTCACGTCGTGCTGTGTTATTTGACGCGGACGAAGTTGCGGGCAGAAGCTAGTGTAATTTATATTTATTTACATCCAGCCCAAGAAACCCACACGCGATATTAAATCCTATTCTCAGAAGGGGACCTGGAGCGACGGTTGACATTTAGGCACGAGTTAGTGCTCTCTCCTTTTGAACTATTTATAAACGTGGCATTTAAATAAATTACTGTAATAGTCGGAAGATGCATGTGCCTTCCTTATGTATTGCTTCAGAGAACGATAATCATTACCGACATAAATTCGTCTGTCTTCTAAACTATTATCCGTTGAATAGGTCAGTAATATATAGTTTACATATCCTTAAACATTTCGATGTTATAACGAAATTGAACTGAAAAGGGTAAAAACAAAATCAGCTGTTTCATAGAAAAGTGCAATACGCACTCATGCGGACAAAATGTATGGAACAGCCAATTTTCTTTCTAAAACCGGTTTCAGAATCTTGTACTGATTGTAATAGGTGGCGTACCGATGTCTTGCTATCCTGTATAACTAAATATAAAAGTGTTTCATTAAGTGTTACCATACAAAGCAGAGCAGAGAGCACTGGTGGCCCAGTGGCATCGGCCCCGACTTACGAGTTGTAGGACGTAGGTTCGAACCCAGGCAGGCGCTATAATTTGTGTTATTTACACTAAGTATAGCGCCTTCCATTTCATCATTACTGCTCTTAAAACGGTGAAGGAAAACATCGTGATGAAACCGGCATGTCATCATCATCATCATTTCAGCCGCAAGACGTCCACTGTTGGACATAGGCCTCCCCCAAGCACCGTCAATTTGACCGGTTAAATTTTTGGGGGGATTTGCCATAATCACCACGCTTGGCAGGCGGGTTGGCGATCGCAGTATGGTGGTAAAATGCATAGAGAACGCT
Organism: Aporophyla lueneburgensis; assembly: GCA_932294355.1. Classification (NCBI taxonomy): domain Eukaryota; kingdom Metazoa; phylum Arthropoda; class Insecta; order Lepidoptera; family Noctuidae; genus Aporophyla; species Aporophyla lueneburgensis. Next base: position 32,078,882 of record OW028739.1, on the reverse strand, counting down.
GTTGCCCAATCTCTAGTAAGAACCGGCATGTACTAGAACCAAAAATTCGAAGTCATGTGACATCTACCAACCCGCACTGGGCCTGCGTGGTAGATTACGATCCACTCCTCATCGAGAGGACGCCTGTTTCCCAACAGTGGGAACAGTATAGGCTGATTATCTACCTGAAAACGGTCATCCTGGCATGTTTGAAGCCAATATCTTTTATGACACAAAAAAACATTTTTGCTATTTTTCTACTTTAGAATGGACTACTTATTGGCCAGCAATAAAAATCGGTAAGCTGATAAAAATAAAATACCTAGCAAGTCTTGTACAAGTTTGTAAGTATCTTTCTTAAATATAAACATAGTATTTTTTTTTCTTATTAAAGGTTAGTAGGTCTTAATTTCATGGTTATTTTCCCATCATATCTTTATTTCAATCAATCTAGACACCCGTCAACCTAAATTACTTACTGTCTCAAATACCACAGAAGTATAAAGCCATAAAATTACACAAAAAAGAAAATTTAAAATTAAAAATAGTAGAAAATATCAGTTGAAATTTTTCCGGAAACTTTTCTCCTGTCAATCTCATCTGATGATGACGTCACTCGAGCATTGCCCTGTGGTTCGTTAGCCCAGTCTAGATTCTAAGTCTTTGTCTGAATTTAAAATGTTTATAGCCTAAATTGTTGTTCTACCATGACAGGGGTATTAAATGTTGTCTACTGGTTTGAGTGACAGCGATGTGATGGATTTTTAATTTACCTCAACCTGAATGGTCGTTGACATAAACATCTAGGTACCTACATACTAAAAATATTTTTATATACTGAGTATTATCAGCCTATAACGTTCCCACTGCTCAGTCCACTGCTCTCTGTACCTCTTTCAGGCCTCCTCTCGGTGAGAGGGCGTGGGCCGCAATCCAGCACACGGTCCCAGTGCGAGTTAGTAGATGTCACATGTCCTCGAATTTGTGGTTCTAGGACTTGCCGGTTTCCTCACGATGTTTTTCTTCACCCTTTTGAGAGCAATACACAGAGAGTGAGAGAGTGTACACTTACTGTCACAGAATGAGCAGCCTAAGTTGTTGGGTTTCAAATTCATCCCAAAATTATGGAGTTAATTAGGGGTTCAAAGTTTGTATAGAGTATTATCATTTTTGGTGATGGGAAATCATTTTGAGCACTTGGCTTGTACAGACGTTAGCACATCGAGCTACTACAATCTATAAAATTTCTTTAACAGATTTTCAACTTTATCGCTAAGGCATTAGGTTTATTTTAGAGTTTATTGGGGGAGAATTTGACAGTTTCGGGTACCTTGATGTGCTGGTGCTCTGTACCATCATAAAGATACAATATTGGCTACCAAATGGTAAAAAATTTAATTTGTGACTTTTGAGAACATGAACCTGTCTACGGCTACTATCTATAGAAATTGTCGAATCCACAAATCATCGCAAATGGGATTGAAAATTGAAGAGACAGACTTTTGAAGCCAGAGAAAACTATACGACATTATTTCCTATTCAGATAAAGTGATCACAAGATTTCATTCAATGTTTGAACAACGAGATTAATAGGAATTCCTCTTACAATATCTTAGAGTCATTGCAGTGAATGTAGACTACTAGCCGCGGCTGTAGGAACATGAGAAAAGAAATTGTCGAATTATAAAAGCTTCGCAAACGAGTTGAAAAAGTAGCATATTTACTCTGTCCGAGTACACCATTACAATATAAAAAAATAACAACAATATTATAAAAAACGTATCACAACTGTGTTACGAATGGAGTTGATAGTCCCTCATATAAATACAATAAAATACTACATTAAATGTTTAAACAGACAGGATGACAAGAATGCCTACCTCTTTCAACATCTTGTTATACGAGTATTACAAGAGAAAAAATCATGAATTCTATAAAAACAGTTTTGTCTATATTTTCTTTACATATTTACAAATCTATAAAATAAAATGTAGGTTTATTTATACAAGCCATTATTTATTCCGGAGAGATTATTGCGATAATCATTCGGAACATTTGTTACTTTTGTATTCCTAATGGTTGAACCCGATTCTTGGTAGAAATGGCGGTAAAACGAAGTAGGTAACCTTATTCGAGGAAACTAATGAATGAATATGTCATCCGGATCATATCGAAGGAATCTGTGCCTCATTTGTTACGAGTTCTTAAAAAGTTATTTCGAATGATTTGTTGTCTATTTTTCTGGCCATGTACTTGTAGCTATAGTTGGACGATTTTGAAAAAAGAAGGAATTTACATTAGTTTATTTTAAGAATAAATGTTTTAAAGTTATTTTATTATTTTGCTAAGGCCATAATAAAGTGTTTTCAAGCAATAATTACTGCATTTTATTAATATATAAAATTATTTTGTCATTATCTATTTATTTTTAAACGAAGCAGCGTCGTTAAACTCATTCCGCAATCTTTAGGTTCATTAAAAACCAGTAAAACCTAAAACACTGTTGAGACTACAAACTACAACATGACATTTACGCCGATCGTAAAAATGTAAAAAAACACTGCTCTACAAAATTCACCTACCTAGGTACCTACATAGAATTAGCAACTCTCACAAAAAAAAACAATTCTAGATAAAGTCGACTTGAAAACACTCTTCCCATTTGGATGAATGTATAGGTTGTAGATTATATTTAAGGGTTTGGAACAGAGCACCAAACTGCACCACTTTCTCCATGAAACCAACATCGCTGTCGAGAAAAATTTATCAACCCATAAAAAACTTCAATACTCATCTGTACCCAAATGTATTAGTACGGCTGAACGCTGCTTTGTTTCACGATTACGATGTTGGTCCCATGGAGAAAGTTGTTAAGTCTGATGGTCAGTACCACACCTTTTTTCACCACATCGTTCTGGTAGACCATGTATTAATTCAACATTCTGCCCGCGACTACGCCAGTGGGTTTAAACATAAAAACTTATCTGATGGCTCTCAGAAAAAGAGTATCTCTCTATCAGATAAATTATTATTGAAATCGGATAAATAGTTTCGAAGATTACCTCCAACATACAAACCAACGCCTCTTTATTAGTATAGATAGGAACCATGTATAAATGCACCTTATATGTTAGGACACAAGTTATGTTGTCACTTTATTATGACGATCATATTCACAAAAGCTGAACTCGCCTTACGACATGGAATGCCATGTCCTAGACAACCTACTTACCTATTATGTATTATTATGACGGTATAACCCCAAATTTATGTAAACATTTCTTAACAATATTTTGCCATGAATTACAATGAATTATCTAACATTCAAATTATTTCAAAGAGTTTAAACATAAAAGAGTTTATAATAAAGCAGCGCTAATCTATTACATTTGGAATTATTTCAGTTATCCACCAATCTATCTTAGCGATGGAATATCGCCAACTCGCTCTATCATAATTTCTATATGAATGTCTTTATGTGTACTTTAGTGGGACGTACATGTTTTTTAGATTGGATTTGGACTAAAAGATGTGTAATTTAATGAAAATGTTAGTAATAATAATGTAATAACAATGAATATTTCATCGTAATAGCACTTGTTTCTTTGAAACTAGCTTAGGTTGTACTAATATCAAAAACAAAAGTGGTGGCTAATGATTAATGTGAATTTTGAGACTCAAAAGACGTAATTCGTACTTCCATAAAATGTATCTTACCATCATAGTGAAAGGCTAGATTTAACATGTAGGTTTCCTTTGGTGTCTACTATAGTACGGCTTATTACTTAGTAGATTTTCATGAATTTACGCTTGCCTGAAACGACTCTTTTAAATAACGAATTTTATGCAACAAAGTTACAAAAAAGTACTACAAGTACTTTGGCTTTATAATATTCTTTTGTATCTGATCTCAATTTATTTGGTCGGCGCCAAATGTCTTCTATACTTATCTGTAGTTACAATTTCAGTAGTCACCTCCTATCTAACCATCATCTTTCGATATGGCTAGAAAGACGAAGTCCATCCATCGTTTCGTTTCCCTACTGTTATAACCATCCACGCTCATACCCAAACCTATCAATCTTCCCAAGGACTTTTCCTGAATCCTACAGCAAAAATTTCCCCTGAAAGTCCATCAACCCATAGCCAATGACGTCACTGTGTACCACGTTACGAGGCTGCTCGAACACACCGGATGCAATGTTATGATGCAGTCTTGCTCTTACTCAACTCCGCGCAGTCGGGTAACGGCAGTAGGTATTTCTGGCGCGTAATGACGTAACGTTAAAAGGTGCCGTACTTTATGATCTAAATACTATGACAGATGGATTATGAAATGATATTCAATGATGAAAGAATTACTCGTAAGTAGTATCGATGCCCAGCGTAATGCGCAATATGGTTCTCTAACTCTAATTGATATTTATAAATTGGTTAGTCCATTTTCCAGCTGAAATAAGAGGATCTTATCAAAACAATTTTCGAAATAGTTTTTCATTAAAGATTAAAAAAAAAGAGTCTAAAATACACTGATAATACAGTGTGGCAGGGACATCTACACGCGAGCTGTAACCATGATTTCAGCAAATGATTCTAGACCTCCTAGTGTCAAAAGTTTTCATTAGTTAGCAAAAAAGGTGCTGTTGTATTCAACGGACGTATGCGGTCAAAATGTATGGATCAGGTAGTTAATTTTTCAGAATCATAGTAACAGTCTGCGCGTCGATGTCCCTACTGCTTTAACTAAATTTGCCTGCTGGCTTTAATTTAATTTGATCGATGCCATGATGAAACGTATCTAAGCCATTAAGATTGAAGGTCGGTAGTTGAATTAACTGCCCACTTTTCACAGTGTTCTAGAGCAAAAATTAGGATTCAAAGAAATAAGGAAATTCAGGAAAACAAAGCTACTCGGGACATTGATTAATTTTTATATCAGGGAAGAGAAACATATGGGAGTTATGTTACTGCTCACACACTCGACTGTAATGTGGAGCGACACGAATAAAGTGTAAACAAATGTCGTATATGATGAAAGCACTAATGTCGCTGCCACGAGACCTAATTAGGTACCTACAACACTGCTGATTGGTATACTTGGATTTAGGGTGGGTCTTCAATGAGGTTAGTATCAAAATATTTGGCCTTTTTAGCTGACTAGGAAACTGCAAAGACAGGATTGAGTTTTTATCCGAATGCGTGGCGCAGAGAAATTAATATCTTTATCAGCAAATGTGTGTATGTTTATTGCTTTGTGGCTCTCCAGAAACCGAACGCGAGACCGACCGAAGATTAAAACAAACAACTGACGTAAGAATCACCAATCTTATGTCAGTTGTTTGTTTTAATCTTGCAAATGTCACTTAGGACATGACAGTAAACAAAATTCAATATGGCGACAGACAGACGCCATATTGAGAAAAAGAAAAATACTAAAGTCTAGTAAAATAGGTCTTTGAAAATCATCCTAATGTTTCATTTCGTTAAATAGGTAACTATTTATTCTTGCGTACCTATCTATGTAGGTATCTTTGAATCTATACATAATAGGGCGTACCTTAGACGCATCCTAACGGTTGGATGAATTTTAACACGTAAGATGTCCATAAAATTTTGTGGGTCGTGTGATAGTAGTCTAGGTTTTGTTTTCATAAAAATTTAAAATTGTGGATTTTAAACCGGCATCGTCACTTTGTAACACACGTACAATGTGACAGCTCAACAACAATCACTACAGTAATTATGTTGTCGAGTAGACGATTTTTTAAAATATTTGAAGCAATATAAAGAAATTCTTAGAAATTTCTTCGGGTGGTGGTAAACGTTTTTCACATAATTGGAGTGCACGACCATGTGGAAATCAAAATAAAGGGCTCGACGCTCATACCAAAAAAAAAAAGAACTATAAAATGTGGAGTGGTAGAAAATGCTTCTATAGGTACATGTGTGTGTTCCAAGTATCATTAAATAAAATATCTGCCAAATGCATAACGTCCTCCTTTTTTATTGAAGTGGATAAAGTTTTTAGGACACTAATTAATTTTTATATCAAGGAAGAGACACATATTGGAGAAATGTTACTGCTCACCCACTCGACTGTAATGTGGAGCGACACGAATAAAGTGTAAACACGTGGTTTATGTGATGAAAGCACTAATGTGGCTGCCTCGAGACCTAATTAGGTACAACACTGCTGAGAGATGTTAGATTTAACATGTAGGTTTCCTTTGGTGTCTACTATAGTACGGCTTATTACTTAGTAGATTTTCATGAATTTACGCTTGCCTGAAACGACTCTTTTAAATAACGAATTTTATGCAACAAAGTTACAAAAAAGTACTACAAGTACTTTGGCTTTATAATATTCTTTTGTATCTGATCTCAATTTATTTGGTCGGCGCCAAATGTCTTCTATACTTATCTGTAGTTACAATTTCAGTAGTCACTTCCTATCTAACCATCATCTTTCGATATGGCTAGAAAGACGAAGTCCATCCATCGTTTCGTTTCCCTACTGTTATAACCATCCACGCTCATACCCAAACCTATCAATCTTCCCAAGGACTTTTCCTGAATCCTACAGCAAAAATTTCCCCTGAAAGTCCATCGACCCATAGCCAATGACGTCACTGTGTACCACGTTACGAGGCTGCTCGAACACACCGGATGCAATGTTATGATGCAGTCTTGCTCTTACTCAACTCCGCGCAGTCGGGTAACGGCAGTAGGTATTTCTGGCGCGTAATGACGTAACGTTAAAAGGTGCCGTACTTTATGATCTAAATACTATGACAGATGGATTATGAAATGATATTCAATTATGAAAGAATTACTCGTAAGTAGTATCGATGCCCAGCGTAATGCGCAATATGGTTCTCTAACTCTAATTGATATTTATAAATTGGTTAGTCCATTTTCCAGCTGAAATAAGAGGATCTTATCAAAACAATTTTCGAAATAGTTTTTCATTAAAGATTTAAAAAAAAGAGTCTAAAATACACTGATAATACAGTGTGGCAGGGACATCTACACGCGAGCTGTAACCATGATTTCAGCAAATGATTCTAGACCTCCTAGTGTCAAAAGTTTTCATTAGTTAGCAAAAAAGGTGCTGTTGTATTCAACGGACGTATGCGGTCAAAATGTATGGATCAGGTAGTTAATTTTTCAGAATCATAGTAACAGTCTGCGCGTCGATGTCCCTACTGCTTTAACTAAATTTGCCTGCTGGCTTTAATTTAATTTGATCGATGCCATGATGAAACGTATCTAAGCCATTAAGATTGAAGGTCGGTAGTTGAATTAACTGCCCACTTTTCACAGTGTTCTAGAGCAAAAATTAGGATTCAAAGAAATAAGGAAATTCAGGAAAACAAAGCTACTCGGGACATTGATTAATTTTTATATCAGGGAAGAGAAACATATGGGAGTTATGTTACTGCTCACACACTCGACTGTAATGTGGAGCGACACGAATAAAGTGTAAACAAATGTCGTATATGATGAAAGCACTAATGTCGCTGCCACGAGACCTAATTAGGTACCTACAACACTGCTGATTGGTATACTTGGATTTAGGGTGGGTCTTCAATGAGGTTAGTATCAAAATATTTGGCCTTTTTAGCTGACTAGGAAACTGCAAAGACAGGATTGAGTTTTTATCCGAATGCGTGGCGCAGAGAAATTAATATCTTTATCAGCAAATGTGTGTATGTTTATTGCTTTGTGGCTCTCCAGAAACCGAACGCGAGACCGACCGAAGATTAAAACAAACAACTGACGTAAGAATCACCAATCTTATGTCAGTTGTTTGTTTTAATCTTGCAAATGTCACTTAGGACATGACAGTAAACAAAATTCAATATGGCGACAGACAGACGCCATATTGAGAAAAAGAAAAATACTAAAGTCTAGTAAAATAGGTCTTTGAAAATCATCCTAATGTTTCATTTCGTTAAATAGGTAACTATTTATTCTTGCGTACCTATCTATGTAGGTATCTTTGAATCTATACATAATAGGGCGTACCTTAGACGCATCCTAACGGTTGGATGAATTTTAACACGTAAGATGTCCATAAAATTTTGTGGGTCGTGTGATAGTAGTCTAGGTTTTGTTTTCATAAAAATTTAAAATTGTGGATTTTAAACCGGCATCGTCACTTTGTAACACACGTACAATGTGACAGCTCAACAACAATCACTACAGTAATTATGTTGTCGAGTAGACGATTTTTTAAAATATTTGAAGCAATATAAAGAAATTCTTAGAAATTTCTTCGGGTGGTGGTAAACGTTTTTCACATAATTGGAGTGCACGACCATGTGGAAATCAAAATAAAGGGCTCGACGCTCATACCAAAAAAAAAAAAGAACTATAAAATGTGGAGTGGTAGAAAATGCTTCTATAGGTACATGTGTGTGTTCCAAGTATCATTAAATAAAATATCTGCCAAATGCATAACGTCCTCCTTTTTTATTGAAGTGGATAAAGTTTTTAGGACACTAATTAATTTTTATATCAAGGAAGAGACACATATTGGAGAAATGTTACTGCTCACCCACTCGACTGTAATGTGGAGCGACACGAATAAAGTGTAAACACGTGGTTTATGTGATGAAAGCACTAATGTGGCTGCCTCGAGACCTAATTAGGTACAACACTGCTGAGAGATGTACTTGGATTTAGGGTGCTTTAACCTCTAAGTCCCTGAGATACCACATTTGGTACAGACATAATGGTTTTTTAATTGTGTCTGTAATTTCGGTAATTGACTGGTTAATTAACTGTTCCCTATCGTTTTATATGTGTTGCCGGACGTAATGTATAGCACCACCCCATTTCTTCTTGTGGGTGTTGTAAAAGGCGACTAAGGGACTTACTAGAGAATGGGCAGCAGCGTTCTCTATGCATTTTACCACCATACTGCGATCGCCACTTGCCTGCCAAGCGTGGCGATTATGGCAAACCGCCGCGTCTCATTTTTGGGGGAATCCTATGTCCAGTAGTGGACGTCTTATAGTTGAACTTGTGATGATGATGAAAGTGAACGTATAGTTTTTCTTTAAATATCTAGATTAAGACTCAATGCGTGTCATATATTGCTTATCTGCTCATTCACTGGAACTGCCATACGATTTGTTAATATCTAAATTTAGTGATAGGGAACTTATTCTTCATAGATTGGCACTACTGAAGATACAGAAAATATTCGCATACATTTTACTTACGAGATTTATTAGGACAGTCGACCTTAGAACAGTCGGAACTGCGTTATCAGCCTAAAAAAAAGGTTAAATGTCAATTACATTTCATAAAACTACAAGGTCATATGTTTACGTGACGTGTTTTAATTTAGTGGAAATAGTTGTCAAAAGTGATATTATAGATTGCGAGGATCGTCTGGAGGTCACGGTGGAGCATACGGTGGAGGTGTGCCCTGCCTGGGCGGAGCACCGCCGTGTCCTCGTGGAGGCGATCGGCGGCGGCGACCTCTCGCGTCCGGCCCTGGTGCGAGCCATGGTACGGAGCGAGAGGGAATGGGAAGCCGTCACCTCCTTCTGCAAAGCAGTAATGCTCGCGAAGGAGGAGGCGGGGCGCGTGAGGGAGTGGCAGTCTCTGCGCCCTCACGTCCCTAGCCGCCGCAGGAGGAGACGCCCCGGGCGTCGGGAGTCGATTGCGGACTCCCGGCCACCGTAGGCGCGAGCTTGCGGGTGGTGAGGGTAGCTCGCCGCCTGGTAAGGACCAGGCTCGGGTCGACGGCGCGTAGTGTTCCACGCGCACCTCAAAGAGATCTCAGCAGCAGTGGTCAGGCATCGGTCCTAGTAGACCCCTTGGTCTACTAGGACCGATGCCTGCCGGGGTCGCGTGATTTTTCGAAAGAGATACCGTGACCCTGGCACATGGGCAACTGATGGAACACGGGTGGGTTTTAGTCAGTAAAAGTCTGACACGCCCTCCCGCTCCGCCCAGAGCGGAAGAAGTCATTTGATGATTTCCCATCGTGAAAAAAAAAAAAAAAGTGGTATTATAGCAATAATGACTTCAAATGTACCTAACTACATATTATTAGTTGCAGAAGTAAGCAGATAGGATTTTAGAGTCGAATCTGACTTGTTTTTGTTGAATTGTGATTGGGTCAGAAGTTGGAAGATCTACCAGACAGTCCGGTATCCCGCGTTCTAATAGAAGTCAATCTCCACGTTCACTAAGTCACTTTGTTTAATTTACTTAATTCACTTATAGTTTTATGAGATCTTTACTTTTATAATTTACTAGCTTCTGCCCGCGACATCGTCCGCGTTAAATTTCTTGCTCCCCGACCCTTCCCGTCGCGTCGAATTGCCAACCCGTGCGATTTTCCCCTTTTTTGCAACATTTTTCATTTCTGCTCCGCTCCTCTTGGTTGTAGCGTAATGTTATATAGCCTATAGCCTTCCTCGATAAATAGGCTACCCAACAAAAAAATAATTTTTCAATTCGGACCAGTAGTTCCTGAGATTAGCGCGTTCAATCAAACAAACAAACAAACTCTTCAGCTTTATAATATTAGTATAGATTTAATTTTGACAGTGTTAATGACAATATTTTGTATGCTTTGCGGCGGAACATTGGATGAACCAAATATTATCCATACTAATATTATAAATGGGAAAGTGTGTATGTCTGTTTGTCCGTCTTTCACGGGAAAACGGAGCGACGACGAATTGACGTGACTTTTTAAGTGGAGATAGTTGAAAGAATGGAGAGTGACATAGGCTACTTTTTGTCACTTTCTAACCCCCCACTTCCGTAAAATGGGGGGTGGAACGCGTTAATCTTAGGAACTACTGGTGCGAATTGAAAAATTATTTTTGAGTCGGGTAGCCTATTTATTGAGGAAGGCTATAGGCTATACAACATCACACTAAGATCAAAAGAAGCGGAGCAGCAACAAAAAAATGGACGAGAACTGGCAGGCTGCGATGCGGGAAGGATCAGGGGAGGAATTAAATCAAATATTGGGAAACATAAGACGCGGACGAAGTCGCGGGCAGAAGCTAGTTTTTATATAACATCATTGTACCCTATGTTCACAAAATAAATAAACGAATTTGAATTTGTTTGGAAATCCGGAAAGCACCCTCTGTTGGCGTAACCACACGTTCACCGAACAAAAAGTGACATATGATTGCTACTTTCGCCTATTTCGCACTGGATTATCAACACTAAATACTGAACCGAGCATTTAGAATCCAACAGAGTGTATCTCAGCACGTCGCAAAAACACATTGTTCGATTTTCAACTCTCTGCCCACAGCAGTAGGTTGAAGATTCAGTGCGTGAAAAAAAAAACTCGCCGCCATATTTTTACTAAAAACGAATCTGGACTTAGTCAGTCTTAATCGCATTTAATCGTTAATTAAGCAAGTTTTTTTTTAAGTAGGTTTTAACCCATTATGAATACTTGATAAAAAGTTTACAGCGAAAACAACCCAATAAAAAAAATAAGAAAAATATTACCTAATAATTCTTTTAAATTCTAGACTAATTTATAGCAGGTGTCTTTTGAAAGTAAACAACACGGTAAAATATTCGTAATAACCCAAAAACACGGTCTTTAATACAAAATATTAGGGTTATCTGTTATTATAACTATCATAATAACTGTCATAAATCTTAATAATGATAAAAATGGATAACTGGCAGTTACAGATAAAATTATACTATCTCTAGAACTTGTAGTGATGTTATGTTCTATAAATTCGTACATTCATTCAATATCCGATATGGTCTAGTGGCTAGGATACCTGGCTCTCACCCAGGAGGCTCGGGTTCGATTCCCGGTATCGGAAATTTCTTTTTTAAATTCTAAATAAAATCTCACCTACTTTTGCGTTCCTAAAATTAGTTTTAATTACTCTGTTACTAGGTTGTATTTAGCTTTTTAATTTAGACGTGTTTTTTTGACGCTTTAACAACTTCAGTAGTTATTTTGGTACGATTTTACTTATATTTTTTTCAAGATCTTGAATGAAATGAAATGTTTATTTCTGTAAGTAGATCTTATAAGACACTTTTACACGTCAATATTTGTTGGTCAATGTTTTTTTTTTTAAACTAGATGGCACCGGCATTTCCTAGCTGACTGTTCCCTGAGAAGAAACGCCGAAACAAACTCAGAGGTCTCTTTTAAAGTCCAAACATTATATTATTAGAATTTTATGTGCAGCTAACAATGCAGGGCAATGTCTGTAATGAATTAATAGTACTTCCTAATCGATTTATAACTGACCTATCGGGCACTGGAGTAATCGTGTATGACACTATCAGTAGGAATCTCTTTTATTTTTATTAGCAATAATCTTCAAAATGATTCATATTCTGAATAGGGTGTTACGCAATTCGGGTGCGGGTTACTACTACCATTCTGAATACATAACGTTATAATTCTGTTCATATTTTTTTTTTTTGCTGACGTTCATCATAATATCTACGGTTTTGCCCACGACTCCGTTCTCATGGACTGAAGCACTAAAACCTGGCTAGAAAATAAATCCTCAGGTGTAAACCAAAATCACGTGAATCGGCTAATAGCGGTTGTCGAGTCGCACGAACGGACAGACACACAAAGAGACGTTGTGTTTTAGAATATATGGAAGAGTTATGTCTCCGGAATCGTGAATAAGATTTTGCCAACTAAAACAAAAGCGTCCATATATCACGGGTTTGTGAGTGAGTTTCGAAATCGTGTGGAGTATGTACACGCATTCTAGTTTCGATAATCCCTGAGGATAAAATATTATACGAAATAATTCAAGCTTGAAGAAAATAACGAGCACAAACTGAATGCAAACGAAAATTATTAGTTTAAGCCACAAGAGCTTTGTTTTATGGATTTTTTGGAATGTTGAAGTTTAATGTTGTGAATTTAATATTCAATTCTTTTCTTTAGAGTTTTTTTTTCTGATAATCTGGAGGAATATTGTTATCAGTAGAACCTCTACAATTATCCATCCAATAATTGCTAGTGGCAAGTATTCGTTAGATAAGACATGTGAGATTATTCAAGTAATACCTGTGTTTATAAGTATGTGTCTACTTTTAAATTGGCAAGAATCCGGAAATGTCCAACAGTCTGTCCGTTTCCAGTGGACATGTGAATGTCTCGTCCACTTGTTTTTATGACAACTTATGATGTCCACTGAATGTTAAACTGAACTGTTTTCCGCTCGTGACATTTACGCCAATCATACAATTTTGCCCCATTTCTGATTTTTTGAGGGAAATATAAAAATATTGTATACCTACCAACCAGGTTAAGGAATATTTGAATCTTGGCTAAAGTCGAAGTTTCAGCATCTTCTTTATTCAGATTCAGGTTTACGATTAAAAAACATAATATTTTTAAACTTGTTTGATATAAGTAGTTTGATAGCCCTGTGTGACCTAAACCTGCACTTAGTCACGCGTTTCTATGTATGATAAGTAGTCCATTTTTACACAGAAAAGCGTTTTAGGTTACATCCATACTTCCATCCATACTTATATACTATATATATAGTATATTATATTCCATCCATACTTATATACTATATATATAGAATTCCGAACTCAAATAATTTGAATTATTGTTTCGACAAACTTGAAATGCTCTTGTGTGAAATTTTACGTTCATGCTGTAAGAAAATTGTTATCTGCGGAGATTTTAACATTGATGTACTCAAGCAGAATAATGCAACTAAGGACTTTGAATGTATTTTAATGAGTTACAATCTGAAACTTGCTTTGAAACAACCAACTCGCATGGCCAGTTTATCGTGCATTGACAACTTCGCGCATAACTTTAACGCATGTAAGACTGAAGTATTAGAATGGACATTATCGGATCATACAGCACAGCTGCTTCAGTGTCCAGTACAAAAAACATGTTGTATTAAGTATTGGTACGCAACTAGAAGGGACTATAGTACTGAAAATATAGTAAAATTTAAAAACCATCTCATGAATCTTACCTTTTCAGATCTTTATGACACGGAGGACCCAAATGTAGCCTATAATTATTTCATTGAGATTTTCAAGCTATTGTACGATCTGTGTTTTCCATTAAAAGTGGTTAAAATAAATACAATAAGAAGAACTAAGTGGCTGTCAAAAGGGATCAAACTTTGCAGTAAAAAGAAAAGAAAACTCCTATGGCAGTTTAGATTTAATCGCAGCAATATTAATAAAACCATATTATATAATTACTCTAAAATGTACAAAAAAATTATCCACTTAACACAAAAAGCACAAAACAACTACAATATAAAAACATCCAAAAACAAATCGAAAACTGCGTGGCAAATTATCAATCGTGGAAAATATAACGTACCTAAATCTAACATAAATAAAATTAAAATGGGAGGCTGCGTCATATCTCATCACAAGACTATTGCAGAAGCATTTAATAATTTTTTTATTGATAAAATACGGCCAAAACTGGGTATTAACTGCAGACCTAGGGCGTGTACCTTAGACTACAATAATAAAACTATGTTTATGGCACCTAGTATACCAGACGATATTAAAAAGATTATAATGTCCTTGCATAATACAAGCAGTGTGGGATATGACGGTATTAGTACTTATATACTAAAAGTGGTTGCTGATGAAATCTGCGGTCACTTGAGTCATGTCATCAATCTCAGCATTAGTGCAGGCGTTTATCCTGATGCTCTAAAAGTTTCTATTGTCAAGCCACTATTTAAGAAAGAAGATAGGGAGTTAATGGAGAACTATCGGCCTATATCACTAATTCCCATAATTTCTAAAATATTTGAAAAATACATTTACAAGGAATTAAATTCATTTATAGAAAAACATAATATTATATGCGAGGAACAGAAAGGATTTAGAATGGGTAAAACTATTAATATGGCCATTTATGATTTTTTATATAATGTTACATATAACGTTGATAAGAGGAAACCGGTCTGTGGCGTATTTTGTGACATGACTCAAGCCTTTGACTATGTGCACTATGGTACACTCTTAAATAAACTTGAAGCATATGGAATTAGAGGAAATGTCAACAACCTAATTAAATCTTACTTACATAACAGAATTCAAATAACACACATAAACCAAATTAATATGACAAATAAACATGAAATTGTATTTCAGTCCTCAGAACGTATAGTTTCGTTTGGTGTGCCACAGGGGAGTGTTTTGGGGCCGCCTTTATTTATATTATATATAAATGATCTACCGAAAGGCATCCCTCAACCTCTGACACTATTTGCCGATGATAGCACCATAACGATACCTTGCAAAAGTGTTGATACTTATGAAAGTGACATAAATGATTCTATATATTTAATGGTAAAGTGGCTAGATGACAATAACTTAAAAATTAACTTAACTAAAACTAAATTAATACATTTTAATCAACGAATTAATAGTAAAAGTAATTTAAATATACACTACGATGACCAGCCTATAGAAGAGGTAGATACAACAAAATTTTTAGGGCTCCACATTGATAAAAAACTGAATTGGAAAACACATACCGAAATCTTATGCAAGAAAATCAGTAAATCTGCCTATGCCCTGCACACATTGTCGTCTATAGTAGGTGTGGAGGCATTACTTACAGCTTACTATGGTTTAGCAGAATCCCATCTACGCTATGGTGTCATTTTTTGGGGCAACTCAACAGAAAAAGACATGGTGTTCAAGGCTCAAAAGAGATGCGTTCGTTCAATATTTAAAATTAAACCTACTGATAGTTGCGTGCCTTACTTTAAAAAACATAAAATGCTTACTTTGCCATGTCTGTATATTTTAGAGGTATCTGTATTTGTTAAAATAAATCCACACCGATTTAAACGACTAGATGAAGTAGTCCCACGTAACAGGCGCGATAACAGTAGGATATGCTCTCAGACTGCGAGAACAGCCCTCATGCGCAAAAGTGTTTTCTGTATGGCTCCTAGGATATTTAATAAATTGCCTAAAAGTTGGAGAGAACTGCCCTTGTCACTTTTTAAAAATAAACTGAGAAATTTTTTAGTTGATAAAGTGTATTACAATGTTTTAGATTTTTTGAATGAAAAGGACTTTTCTATTCCGACATGTAATATATATGGTTAAGAATAACAATTTAATAATGCGAATTTTAAATCAATTGACTTTTGGACATACTGGACATAATTTAATTTATTTTTGAGTATAATGTACTTCACTATAATATCTTAACATTAATTATTATTTATTTCTTGTGTACTTTGTAGTGAAATTTAAAATAACTAACTAAATGTAAATGAAATGTAATTTTTATACCTACAAAATTTGTACGCCGTTATTGGCAAAACATGGACGCTCACAACATATTAATTTTATACCTTGCATGCCTGACTAGTCAGTTTATGTAAACGCATGTTTGACAAATAAATTTTCTTTCTTTCTTTCTTTCTTTCTTATACTATATACTTATATACTTATATATATAAATGCAAAAGTAACTCTGTATGTCCGTCTGTCTGTCTCGCTTTCCTGCTAAAACTACTGAACCGATTTAAATGAAATTTGGTACACAGATAGTTTAGAGCCTGAGAAAGGACATAGGGTACTTTTTATCCCGGTAGTATGTTCCCGCGGGATAATTTCCGACCTCCACGCGGGCGAAGCCGCTGGCAGAAGCTAGTGTGTTATAAAATAGTAGGTAGGTATACCCACCGTGCAATAATGTACTATTATATATAAAAACAAAGAGATAAGTATCACAGGACATCAAAGAACTCGTCCGCATTCCTGTCAATTGAAAAAATGCACAAAAGGCTGCAAGCATTGTCACGTTGTATGGCGATGCTAATTCTTTGGCCAACAATAGGCCAGCCACGTGATGAGTAGACCAACCGCTTGGCTATGTCTCGAATCAACTGGGCACTTGGGCCCTATTTTAAAATAATTATTATAGTACATACAATAGTGATAATAAATTATTATAGTGTACCAATCACTCCGTCACACGTTGAAAAAAAAAAAAAATACTTGAATAATGGTCAAAAGCAAGTTAAAATTGCGGAATTGCACTAGAAATCTCACACTTCCGAAATCCGTATGTAAAATTAAAAACAAAGTTCACGCCAAAACACATCAAAAATGTAAATCGGAAACTCCAATTAAACGCTCCCAATTAACCTACTGTTTATGAAACACCATTCCGTTATAAATAACTCATCAGTTTTCGTTCCACATTCGTCATCTACTCATCTCATTCGGGTTCATGGCCCAGGGTTAGGAAAATAACCTCTAAACACGAATCCACGTAATGGTCATCAAAAGAAACCAGCAATAAATCTTCCCGAACGATAATTTATAATAAACTGAGACGGAAAACGTGTGCTAGTATGCTAAATTCTGGGTTATGTTGATCGAAATCAGTTTTAGTATGTTCACTTGCATTTATTGAGTGAATTAGATCTCATTTTTTTTTCACTTCTTATGACTTCTTCTTCTTAGCGTGTCGATAGCAATCTAAATATAGCCAGCCCAGAATTTGGCCACGAGTTTAGCACTTTCAGTAACGTCCATCAACTTCTGTCTGTAGCGTGCACACAGCAGGAAATGCTGGACAAAATATTACGTGCCACATTGTTTGTGGGACAGCACCGTATTTATACTTCGGGGCGGAGTCATCTATGAATTTCGACTTAAACAGGTTCTCTTTACTTCGGCGTACCTGACTCCGGAGCCTTTTATGACTTGTTGGAGACATTGTTCTTTGACAACTATATTAATGATTGACAGTCTTCTCCTAACCACCCTTTTTGCCTAGATAAGCTTTAAGAGTGGACAACAGGTACACATTTCGGCTGTTCGAATAGAGAGTGTTTTTTACATCTTAATGTCAAGTACTGCTGAAAATGACGGATGGTCATAACTGCCTTTAATAAATGACGGAACCGCTCTTCTCTTAATGGTCCATTCGAGATCATTTTAATCAGGAAAGTTACAATTAAATTCCAATGCAAGAACTTGTAGGAGTCAAATAAACAGCTCCTATAAAGAAGCTAGAGCAATTCCTTTATTTCCGCCCTAAGACGTCCACTGCTGGACTTAGGCCTCCCCCAATTTGGGGGGCTTTGCCATAATCGCCACGCTTGGCAGGCGGGTTGGCGATCGCAGTATGGTGGTAAAATGCAGAACGCTGCTGCCCATTCTCCTTCCTGAAGTTGGCCTGTCCCAATAGTCAGAAATGAAATTTTTATATTTCGACTCCAACTAGCCTATTTTATTACATATTGTATAAATATTATGTTTAAAATTGATTAAATCCGGACCCGGAAGCGTTCGCGCTATGGAAAATCACACGAGTTTTGTAGTTCACTGCACGTTGTTTTCGGTTTTCTAGTAGTCTAGTGTTTTCCTAGCTCTTTAATTAGAACATGTAGAAAGCGCACGGAACTTATTTGGCTAGAACTTTCGTCTTGTAGGCGGTTGGCCTCTTGCCCTATTTTTGAGAAAAATAACGCATTGCCAGTCTTTTTTAATTTTCTCTTTTTTATTGCATCTGAAATGTTTTTCAGTCATAAAAATTGATGTTAAAATTTTAACTGGCGCCAGTTTTTTTTTTATCTTACAGTTAAAATCCTTGAAATTACGTTTTTGGTCAAAAATATTTATTTCAGTACTGCATTAACTCGAAGATTACAAGGTTTTGTAGATGAGAACTAAGGCGATCAAGACTGTCATATACAGTGGTAGGGCGCGCAACCTGTCGCGCAACCTGTTACCATAGATTTAGTACATGAATCTGGACGCCCTTGCTTGAAATTTATCGCTGTTTTAAAAACATTTGCTGTGCCATTCATTTTGATCTATCTACCTATTGTACTTATATGAAACAGCAGATTTTTTGTTAGCTGACGCAACATGTCTAACCTAGTCGCTAGGGGGATCATAGGCTAAATTCATAGTAACAGTTTGTGCATGCCTACCAACCTGTATACAAACTATAAAACATATCGACCTAAACTACCACGAGAAGGAAGAAAATAGAATATCAGGCACACAAAATAAACCACACACTATCAGTGCTACCAGATCTGAGTTTAACAAAGCGATAAAAGATAACGATGCCATTATTCTAACGCGCTCTTTTGAAATCGCATAAAACGTTAGTGCGATATAGTAGCAATCGGCCAGCGTGCTAATAGAAAACAAGACAGGTGGCTCTGTTCGGTAAAGTTATATTAATTCACAATGCTTTCAGAATGTCTTGTTCGAGGTTCTGAATATCCCATGAGTACATAAAGATCTTTTGGGCAGGTTAGATCTCTCAAGGCACTACCAAGTTTATAAAACACTAAAGTAGCAAGAAATTAAAAAAAAACCCTAGAATCAGCTATGACGTCAGTAAACCCATTTATCAATACGTAACCCACAAATCAAAAATATAACAAGCAATGTAAATAAAAAAGAAAATTCTAGTCGTTTCAAAATTCAACACAGATTTTCATAATCAAATTCACTCGCATTAACAGAACGCATAAAGCAACAACCAAGACGAGAAAACAAACATCGAACTAGAAAGTCAAAACATCAGGAAATCACGACTGCATTTTACAGCGAGATAAACAAACGAAATAGGGCGAGACGGCACGCGATGGACTGCCAATTATAAACATGACATTCAAGATGTTGGAGCGACCAAAGTTGAAATTAGGCCTTCTCCAGCGTTCCAAAATTAGACGCATAGGTGGACGGTAACTGGGGCAGACAATAAGAGCATAGTGAAACTGTATATTACAGAACGTTTTGTCCGCGAGTGGGTGTGCAAACCATCTTAATAACGCTAATAATGTACCGGGAATATTTTAAGAGCGGCGACCACGCCAATTTTAAAGACCAGTTTACGTGGACCTGTGCGTTCTCCTTTGAAGTTTTATAACAATGAAGTGTCAGTGGAGATTTCATACAAGTTGGCAGGCCGCCTGAAACTGGTGGTTGCTCACGTATCCGCGAAATGATTACGGAGTTACGAGTTTTTTTTCTTGTGCAGGAGGACGTTGACCTGATATGAAGTATCGAAATAATGAGATGATTTACGCAACATAAAAATGCATTTCACGTTTAGTTTAAAGATATTATACGCATGAGTTGTTTATGATACATTAGCTTGTAAACGGAATGTGTTTGTTGTTATAATGATAGTTTTTGTAGGTCGAATAGAGCTCGTAGTGGCTCAAGTGAGGGGTTATTGACACCCACATGTTCCCAGTAAAGTTGTATGATGTCTTTATTTTATATTCCTAGTACCTACAGAACGGAAAAATAAGGTTCATAAGCAAGAGATTGAAAATAATTTTCAAGCAAAATGTTCCAGTCCTTTTATAGGTCTCCCAAATCTTTATGACTGTGGCAAATTGCAAGCAGCATGAACAAAATTGGGCAAATGGAACACTTGGTGGGAAGGAGACGCTGGCTCGCAGCCAGATCATCACTATGATATAAACATTACTATAAAATTATGAGAAGTAGATGCAGATAAAGCTTCCTTATTCACCGATAGCGAAACATCCATGAAATGATGAGAATGCATTGACCTGTATCTTACTTGGGTGTAGTATTGTTTCGGTATTGTTGAAACTGCTGTTATTAAAATGTTCGTAAACAGTTTATAAATTTTAAAAGACATAATTATAACCAAATTCTGTATATTTGGAAGCACGATTGTCTGCACTTGAGAATTTGTTTATAAACCTTGTTTAAAGTTCAGATACGTTTAACTGCTAAAAAAAATATAGTCAAGTAAACGTTAACTTTAAGAAAAACGTATAAACGATATAAATAAATCTTTTGAATTTTTGTGTCGGTGTCGAGTCTATAGGTACTCAGTCAAATTGTTGACTAATGTGATATAGGTAGTGTAGGTGATATTTGTCGCAATCAATGGTATGGCATGTTGATTACATTCATGAGGACTCGCCAGCGCACCTGGCTGTCGCTTTCACAACAATACGCCCAGACTACTATATCAAATACCTATTTTGTTAGTGCTATCGATTTCATACACACGTTTCAAAATAAAACGAACAATGAGAATTTCACCGAAGAAACTGAACCAGATCTTAACTTTGTTCAGAAGCGGTTAGTGTCATAATTTTTTAGAAATATTGACAGTGATTTTTAACACGATTTAGATGCGCTAGACGCGTTTATTGGCGAAATTCACCCTTGATTATCAACTTTGTGACTAATCTATTATTAAAGAAAAACAAATGACTGTTGCTAACTCCAAACTATCAGCGCGAATCTGTACATTTGCACAAAGATTTAAATAAGTATTTATGTGGCTATCAAAGCACTGCCTGCTAAAAGGTATGTATGTATCAATTCCTCATTGAGATCCAGGCGTTCCAGCCATTACGCACGAGGCGACTGGCCGTCTGGTTTTTATCAGTCAACATTACGCAGTGTGTTGTAGGGAAAATACGCGTCTGTACCTTTATCTGTATGTAGTACTTTAATTTTCAAACTCTCAACTGTGTCTGTAATATCACTGCTGTTTTGTTTGCTCGTTAATTCAACACCACCAAATGTCAATCATGTGAAAAGTCCATTATTTTTTGGATATATTATGCGTTCCTCGATTATCTGTATAGCCATTGCCATCTGGCCTTTCTTTTAGCGCGCTCAAGGCAGAGCACCGGCAAGATGGTCAGTCGGAGGCAGCAATTACCGAGAGGTCTACACTGCAGAAGACTGTATAACTTTTAGAGGCATTATCTGTGGTCGCGATCCTCATCATAAATGGTACAGACTCTGTATTTTTCGTAGTAATCTTGAGATACTTAAATTCAGTAAAAACAATGAAAACTAATTTCAATGCTATATCATTACATAGTTTTTCAATTAAGGCTGGTAAAGCAGACGATTTATACTAAACTAGAACACACTCACACGTAAATAGAACGCAATAGTTACTACTTCTTAGAATGTAACAACGCTACTTCGAATTCCCTCTACAATTAATTCAATTTCATTTTACATTTTACTCCACCAATATTAAAAAAATCTCTTTTGTAAGCGTTTTCATGTTTGTTTTGGCTCAAGCTTTGCTGCATCTGCAAGCTTTGCAATTTTACCATGAGAAAGCATTGCACTTGCTGAAGTAAAATCAACTTATTGGTAAATTAATTGAAATTCGATAAAGTTTTCAACAAATGAATAAACTTAAACCTTTGGAAAACTATATTTTGGCTTTGACGTAGTTTTAGGTGGTATTTGTGATTGATAGAAAAATAATTAGTTTACTTTACGTGATTAACAGAAGCAAACAAAAATCCACGAAATTCAAATATGCCAATCAAGTGCAGCTCGAGTTAGACAAGCAGGTCGAGAAACCCGAAATAGATAAAAAGTTGTATTGATCGATGCGAAGTTCTTGGTAACAGAAGTTGACCCTTCTATTTTTGGAGACCTGGCTAGTGCAAATATTGAATCTACGCACGCAAAAAAGCAACAAGCTGACAGGAACATTAATATTGAACAATCTGCAAAACTTGTAAGCAATCAAATAAATAAGATCAAAGCGAGATTCTTAATTTTATATCTTAGTATTAGTTATTGGGGACAAACTATTAAAAACTGCATCGGGCATGGCCGGTCACGCTCGGATCTTGACCGATATACTGGAGTGGTTACTCGTGTTCTCATATTTTTATGTCAAACTGCTTGGAGCGGAAACCATTACTAGGTTGTCAATGATGGCTAGACGCTGCTTAGCTATATAGAAATGAGTGGAGATGTGTGTTGTTATATTATATTTCTTTTAAGTTTGAATTCAAAACAAGATTAAGTGCTCTCATATTGTTTTCTATGTGGAACCTACCTACCTACCTACCTACCTACCTACCTTATACCCATTTTTAGTCTCAAATGTTTAATTCACTCCGATATCGTCATCCGCTATAACCTTTGCCTTTACGTTAATCCTCTCTTTTGATGTATTACTACTGCTACTTGCATAGTATATACTACAGAAAAATTGGCAATCCTTTTGAAAATAAGGACGGGATATAGATATTCAGTAATTTTTTTGCGCTCCAATTGAAGGTAACCTTTTATTTGCTGGGCTATTGCAAGAACTCAAAATTTAAAGCTTATTTAAAACGTGGATATAATAAAAATGGACAAACATGAACTTCTAAACTATACCCAATAGTTTTTATTGTTATAAATATAACTACCAACACCCGTTTCATTTTCAACAAGTGGAAAAACCCAAGAGACATCACGCGTCTTCACTAAGCGCGCCTTTTCGCAAATCACGTATTTCGTAACAGTGAGTAATGAGGTCGCGTAGCTTTTAACCGCAGCACTAATATACATCATTGTTATATAATAGCCGGGCTACATTATGTACTCAATTATATACTGAAAAACATATGTCCAGCTGTTAACACGGTCACGCCATATGATTTGCTTGCGAGTGTATTTGGTTTGACAGCTCCATGGGAACTTTCAGTGTGGTAAGTTCGGTAGTGACGTTTCTATTGTGGAACATTGATATTTATGGGTAACTGATGAAAATAGGTCTAGTTTAAAAAGAGAACCAAGGAGTCTACTATGTACTGTGTATTCGAGTATTTTGTCTAGTATAATATGTACGATTTCTGTATCTCCTCACAAATATGTTACTTATATTTGTGAGGAGATACAGAAATCGTACATAGATATTATAGCACATTTTTCTGTAACCTTTCCAAGCCCTAGTGATTTGTCTCAGGGTTTTCTATGAACACTGTACTTTTCTATTGAACATCTGTGACGTCGCCAAAGATGGTTATATTTCTGCGTTCGTACCAATATCTTATACCTTCAATATAAATATTTAAAACATTTTAAATGACTAACGGTGGTTATTTTAATGTGACTGTTGATGTTCAAAAGTGCATATTTGAATTACAGGCTTTGACTTTGATAAGGTGCCTATTCGCTTCTCCTTAGTAACCCTTCATACATACCTATACTTATGCCATAATCTTACCTTCCTTCCTCGTCAGTCTTGGTAGTCACAGTCTTTTTCCTAGGATGGTTCTTCTTGGGTCGTACGGCTAACTTGTGCTTGGCAGCGCTGGCGTCCAAGAGTTCAGAAGCCAGAACCTTGATGTCCAGGTCAGGGTCCAGCCGGGGCTTCCTGGACGGGTAGGGATCATGTTATTGGATGAAATGGTGGTTAGTTTACACGCAAAAGGGATTTACATATAGAGTAAGATATGGAAATTGTATATAGTGTGGGTTTGCCTGTTTCAGTAATAGTTTGTCGTAGGTAATGTTTTGTTGATATTACAAAAGTAATTAAATGTATTATTATTATATCAGTTATAATTATAACACTTGATGATAAATGGTTGCTGTACTACTCTATGCACTATAATCCTGTTTATGAACCCTATGGATACTTTTTGTGCTAGATTTCGCATTCCCCCAAAAGTGATAATAAACTGGGCTTGTTCCTTATCATCTATACGTAGAATAAAACAAATACACTTCCGGCGTCTCTACGCTTAGATCTCATAAACTACGCAGTGGATTTCGATGCTGTTTTCATCAATAGACAGAGTGATTCAAGGAGTAGGTTTATGTGTACAATATGCGGGCGAAAACGCTGGCAAAAGCTAGTAAGCAATATGTGCTGCTACGTTTTCACATAAAAAACATGCTCATGAGTTTTAGGCATGTGTCTAATTGAAACTCAACGAATAATTACCATTTTGCTTTCCTGAAAATATTATTGAACTCTTTTGGGAAATGGGATCCTTAAAACAGTAAATAGCCAAATAACTGAGACAAACTTAGATGTAGCGCTCGCCGGTCGCTGCTGCGGCAACGCTTGCTTCGCTCGCTCTGCTCGCATGCGCTTAGACACAGTTCTAACTTGTATCAATCTATATGTTCAGGGTGGTCTAACATACTTACTGTTACTTATTTGGCTCGTGCGTGATTGGTCACAGCTCTAACTTAACCCGTTTAGTCGGCCCCTGTCTTAGGTACTTCAACCAACTGTGTGAAAATCCTAAATAATTAAATAGACTCAAAAGTTAAAATTACCTATGCATCACTGGAAGGTCCAATAAACTAAGTTTAAGTTGGTCAGTAAACTATTTCCCTTAGTTTAATTATCAGATTAGGACAGAACATCAACTTTTCGATGAGCTATTTAGTTATCGTGACTAATTTTAAGAAAATTTTCCTCCTTTTCTCTTAGCATTTACTATATCAACAATTATCTCCCACTATTTACAAGAATGATGACTAGACTAACTAGACGAAGTACGCTGTACTCGGAATGGCCCATAGGTACCGTGTGCATTTTATCAGCTGATTCACGTACCCAACAAATAAGAAGAAACATCTTTCAGAACAGTTATTGTTGGGGAAAAATTCGATACGCATGCCAAATGAGTTTCAGGAAAATTCTTTACTCTTATGTTGGTACCTTGGTGTGTGTATTTATTTATTTGAGTAAGTAAATATTTAACATAGGTAGGTATTTTGTAATGATCAGAAGAAGTTTAGAAAAGTATAACAAAATAACTTTTTTTGGAAGATTTATTGCACTGTTTCTAGAAATACTTGTATTGCTAAAAAACTATAAGGTTTATTGATTGCTTCACAGCATCAATATCACCTCGATTGCTAAAAATAGAAAGGGATTTTTCATACTGTGTGGAGTATTTTGCTCTAGATCCTTATCAAATTTGCGCAATAAGGCCTAATGCCTTGTCGAAAATTTGATGAGAACGTACTCTCAAATAGACATATAGAAGACTTTTGTATGACAAGATACCTAGATGATGTTAAGCTGACCTATCGTTTAAATAAATTTCTATTCATTTGTTGTTTTGTTCCTATTATTAAAGACTATTTCATCCACAATACTATTAAAATCGACAGACAAATAGACCCTCTAGCTAGGGACAGGTCACAGCGCAGCTTTTTGCATATGCGGGATTCTACAAAATGCCTCCACCTCCTTCATTACACAGATTCGTTTTTTTCCTTTGTAAAAGTTAGAGACATACCAATTAAATTGTCATTTATCAGTAATTTCCTTGAAATCTGAAAAGTTTATTGCACTAAATCTTTACCGAGGGCAGTGTCATGGCGGGTCGAACCAACATCCACAGATGCTCATAAAACATTCTGATTTACGGTCGCTTCTTGACAAACAATACAGGCAATATTTCATGATAAATAATGCCCATCGGGTGACAGGCAAGGTCACAGCGTGTCGTCTCGTTTCAAAGCTTAGTTAAAAGTAGTGTCTCCGTCACGAAGTGGTGGGACATTTCACTGTCAGGGTTCTGAGAGATCAGGTTGCATCATGTGACACTCACACTTTATCGAATTTCTTGGCAGAAGAAATTGTGTAGTTACTTGTACAATTTTTTTGCATGGAGACTTGGTGTTTCCGAAAAAACTAAATAATTTCTGAAGAAAGTGAAGGAAAAACGGAACTCAGGGACACGTAGGTAACCACGTCCTCATCAAAATGAGGGTCGCGTGAACATGCGACTGCCGCATTCATTTTGTTTAGCTAACCCGAAGGTGGGTCAGCTCAAAGCTGCAATTGCTACAATTCTTTAAAAAATATCTTACATACATGGCCCTGCATTGTTAGACTCTCTTAAAATTCTTATAATATCATGTTTGGGCTTTACAAGAGACCATGACCTCTGAGTTTGTTTCGGCGTTTCTTCTCAGGGAACAGTCAGCTAGGAAATGCCGGCGATATCTAGTTTTTAAAATAATGACGAGTAAAAGAGTTTTATAATATCTTCTTACAGAAATAAACATTTCATTTCATTTCACACGCCAGGGGTTTCCGGTTTTCTGAACAAAAGTGACCTTATGAATGTGACGATCGCGTATTTGCACGATCGGTCATTTTGGTTAGGACGCGGGGGATACCTTTTTTTTTTTTTTCATGATGGGAAATCATCAAATGACTTCTCCCGCTCTGGGCGGAGTGGGAGGGCGTGTCAGACTTTTACTGACTAAAACCCACCCGTGTTCCATCAGTTGCCCATGTGCCAGGGTCACGGTATCTCTTTCGAACAATCACGCGACCCCGGCAGGCATCGGTCCTAGTAGACCCCTATACTGCTGCTGACATCTCTTTGAGGCGCGCGTGGAACACTGCGCGCCGTCGACCCGAGCTTGGTCCTTACCGGGCGGCGAGCTACCCATTGCTCGCCACCCGCAAGCTCGCGCCTACGGTGGCCGGGAGTCCGCAATCGACTCTCGACGCCCGGGGCGTCTCCTCCTGCGGCGCTAGCCGGGCGCGAGGGCGCAGAGACTGCCACTCCCTCACGCGCCCCGCCTCCTCCTTCGCGAGCATTACTGCTTCGCAGAAGGAGGTGACGGCTTCCCATTCCGTCTCGCTCCGTACCATGGCTCGCACCAGGGCCGGACGCGAAAGGTCGCCGCCGCCGATCGCCTCCACGAGGACACGGCGGTGCCCCGCCCAGGCAGGGCACACCTCCACCGTATGCTCCTCCGTGTCCTCCAGACGATCCTCGCAATGGAAACACCCGGACGTATCCTCCCGCTTTATCCTGAACAGGAACCCACCGAAGCACCCATGCCCGGTGAGAACGCGGGGGATACCTTCTTTTTCATATTTAAATAGGTAAAGTTGTGGGCGAAATACGTAAGCAGTTTCTAGTTTCAACACTTTATCTTGTATTTGTTACCAGATAACGGTTGTTTTACCTAGATGCTCGCTCAAGTAAATTTTTCATTGATATAGTTATTAAGGGCGTATGACATAGACGCTCTACTCATTTTGACGGACGTTGATCCAGAGCTATTCTTATTGAACTCTTTAGAGATCGTTGTGCTAAATGTCTTGAAATATATCGTCAATCAAAAAACAAAAAATCTCGTGAAAAGTCATTTGCATTGTGTCTATTTTTGATGCGAATAGTGGCTAGAATCAATTTTCTTATATCTCTTAAAACAAAGAAATTCTGTCATTTGGCAGACTGTGAGCTAGTAGATCACTTTACGGCCACATCATCGTTCATCATTCTCCTGCCGTTATCCCAATTTATTTGTTTTCGGCGCAATATGTCTTTTCTTTCACAACTTCTCTATTAGTCGTCATTGCAGTAGTCACCCCTTTCATTATTCACACAGTCCATACATCGATTCTTTGGTCTACTCTTATAGCCATTGACATTCATACTCAATACTTTCCTCACAACATTTTCCTCTTTTTTTTCTCCTTTCCTCTTTTTTCTCTCTTTTTCCTTTTTTCGTTTTTCTTTCTTTCTTTCTTTCTTTCTCATTCCTCCGTATCACGTCAGCATAGTATGACAACTGATTCCCACATAACTTTTCAATTATCGTACCACTTTCAGACTCTTTTTTTATTCTATCTATTCTTGAAACACCACACATTCTCTTAACATTCTCATCTCAGCTGCATTATGGCCACATGGTCTGTATAAAACCTTCCTGCGGGATGGGGCAAAAGCTCATGAGACACAACCTTCGTCTGTTCCATTTCAGCAATGCAAACAGTTCATTATGACTAGTTATGATAATAGACCACTCAACTGGGTCATGGGCTGCGGATTAACTACTACTTCAATATTGATCGCTACCTATAACTCTTTGGTTAACGAGTTTCATAATCTTCATAGTCTCTCTAATACTTTGGTTACACACATTTTTAATAGGTATCACTGTTTCATTTTAGCACGTGTTTAATAAAGACAGCTCTGCAGGAATAAAGAAATAGACTAACAACTTATCCTAACCAATTAGGCAAAAAATTGCTTTGGCACCAATTCCATCATTAATCTTTTCGGTTTATTAGTCATCATCTCCTGACAAGTTTTCGTCCATTTTCGGGTCAAAAGGTAGCTGACACATTTTCATTTTAATTTCGTCTTCACGCTAGCTCACATGTCTAACAGTGTAGGCAGTCATTTAAGGCACAGCGCACATCCTAAGTTGGCGTGTGCGGTTATTTCGGGCTGGCCCAGAAACGTTGTGACGTCAATACGGCACAGTTTGTAACGGGGTTAAGACATAACTGCTGGTTCTGGACCACCTCCCCTTCATAAACTTGCACAATGTTATATTAACTGAGTTTTAGTTTTACTACTTTGTTTAGTAGCCATTTCTAGTTTTGCATTTTCTTAACGTACGGTTCAATTGTGCAAGCGGTACCTACCATTTCTAAAGAGGATAGTTCTAGGGCATTAACCTTTACAAGAAAAAAAATATGACCTCAAAATTTGACGGTGAATGCTGATTCTTTATTTGAATAAATTACCTTTCAAATCTTTTAAATTCTTTTTAGTGCTGATTTTGAATGTCAAAATTACATAAGACAGTATTGCAAAACGCCATAGTTGTATTCATTAGGCTCGTATTGAACCTTCCTTGAAATAGACCAGGTCATCGACCAGTTCTTACCACCTAACCATATCAGAGGATTTTCAATATCGTAATCCCTTCCTCTTTTGCGTTATCCTCATTTACTAGACCTTGTATATTTGAAGTTACAAAACTGAAATCTATAAATCAGTTGAACAGAGAGTACTAGTAGATACTCAATAATGAGCAAACCTTGCTCAGAGGAAGTTTACCAACGTCAGTGAACCGAGGACGATGTGTTTTGTTTGGTTGACTGATCCGGTTGGGTAAGGTTAGTTCCTTAATGGTCTACTGGCCTATCCACCTACTTAGCCATTAAGGATGTTAACAGATAGATCGATCCGAAATTGAAGTTCATGGTTGTATTTACTTAAGTATTCCTTCTAAATTGTTTAAACGTTTCTTATTGAAAAGTGGAGGTGCGGAGTCAAAACAGAACAGAATTTCTAGAATCTCATCAAAAGGTTTCACTTAATGCAGAAATGAGTAGGGCCTTATCTATATATATTAATACGTGAAGCGAAAACTTTGGATCCCTTTTTACGAAAATTGGGCAGACGGAGGAGTATGAAATTTCGCGCACTTATAGTTTATACAGAGAAGAAGTGACGAATGCTAATATTTTTTTTAAAATTATGCGTAAAAATACTATATTTTCAATAAATAACACGTTACACACACTACTATCACTACCGTGTATTTAATACACACATGCATAGATATTCTTTTGTTTATGGTCCAAATCTGTGGTCCAATCGAAAACATCTGCCTTTAATATTTTGTGTCTATAGTCTTACTGAATGTCAAGTCATGGACGTATTTATAGATATATAACCTATTTCACTTTTAAAATCTATGATCATATCGAGAATATTTGACTTTAATACATATTATTTGTCTATAGTGTTAATGAATGTCAAATATAACCATATTATTTTTTTTATATTTATT
This sequence comes from Aporophyla lueneburgensis, assembly GCA_932294355.1. Lineage (NCBI taxonomy): Eukaryota > Metazoa > Arthropoda > Insecta > Lepidoptera > Noctuidae > Aporophyla > Aporophyla lueneburgensis. Next base: position 32,048,528 of record OW028739.1, on the reverse strand, counting down.
ATTATACTAGCTTCTGCCCGCGACTTCGTCCGCGTCAAATTTTTGCTCCCCTGACCCTTCCCGTCGCATCGATTTGCCTGCTAGTTTTCGTCCATTTTTCGTTGCTGCTCGCTCCTTTTGAGTTATAGTGAGTCAACCTTAAAAGATAGACATATGCTCTCGCGGACTTTTTTTTAGAACTTTTTAAAAGAAACAATTCCTTCATACATGATTTTTGCGTTACTTTAACCGTTTACGCAGCGCACGCAACGGAAACTCTCAAAAGGAATAAATTTTCCCCGTTTTTGCAACATTTTCCATTACTGCTCCGCTCCTCTTAGTTGTAGCGTGATGTTATATAGCCTATAGCCTCCCTCGATAAATGGGCTACTCAACACAAAAAGAATTTTTCAATTCGGATCAGTAGTTCCTGAGATCAGCGCGTTCAATCAAACAAACAAACAAACAAACAAACAAACTCTTCAGCTTTATAATATTAGTATAGATATATTTTTTTCATTTAATCATGTATTTCTATACAAATGAAGTACGGTCGAATTTCGACCAATGGGCGATCACTAGTTTATTATAATTGATTATTTTCAGAATCTCTCCATAAAATTTAGTGACATAGCAAAAGACAGAGCAGTCGTGGTCGTGGCAGAGTAGTATGGCGTGGGTTCCTGACTTTGTGAACTCAATTATTTCATCACCAGTATGAAACCGGCATGTCCCAGAGTAAAAAAATGGAAGACATTTGACATACGCCAAACCGCACTGGGCCCGCGTGGATTACAGCCCACTTCTTCTAATAAAAAGGAGTTCTGTGTCCTAGCAGTGCGAATTTATACGCTGATTATGCTAACAAAAAACAAGATAGGAAACTAAGAATAAAGATTCTAACTCTTATACCATCGCCTCTCGCGACGAATTAAATCTTACTAAAACTTTAATAATTTTGGCAATTAATTTCCATGTAGACGTTAAAGTAGTAGACCGTCAGAAAGTCCATTACAGTGACGTGCTTGAAGCACCAACTATTTGATTAGAGACTATAACTGTAAGTGGCATTGCCAACGTGTTACCTGGACGATGTGCTTGGCAGCCAGCCAGGACCTACTCTGCTTTAGTGCCTGCCTGCGGCTTTGACTGGGATTTTTCCTATATTTGCTCTAATATCCTCTAAAACATCATTGATAGATCTATCGGTTTATTACGACTGCTGGAATTTCCAGACACAATATTTCTGAGAAAGACATGATAGTATTTTTATTGGTTCGAAATTATGGGTTCCTATAAATGTGTAACGTACGGACGTCTCTAAATCTCTATAATATAAAACATAGGTGGAATATATAGTGCTGATATTATGAATTCATATGGCTATTTTGAAAACGATATTCTTCAGTACTACGTGACTCATTCCCACCGAGAATTCTATATTACTCAGAAAAGTCACCTATAAATATTAGCGAGGAGACAGAACACGGCGCTTATGCGTGTCTCTAAGAGAACTAAGAATAATAATAAAATCATCTAAATATACTAAATTTTATTTATACTCTATCACAAGTGCTCAGTAAATTAACCATAAATAATAATATAAGTAGGTGCTATAATTATCATATTATACTATTGCGACAAATGATGTGTTAAGTACTACGTGAATATACAACAGTTGCCTTCTAATATTACTTGATAAAATCTAAAGACAAAGATTGAGAGACCTCATTAGACAATAATATTTTTAATATTACATTGATTCATTTATTTAATATTCCACTCTTAGATACCATAGTAAATGATAGAGCCATAACCACAGATGTTTATTACAAGATACATTACATATGCCTAATTTATGTTAGTTTTAAATAGGACAACCATTTACCATCAAGTGAGCTAAATCATAAATTGAAATCATTAAATAAGATTCTAGAATAACGTCCGATAAAATATGTTGGCGTGTCGTCGTGTGCAATGTTGATGTAGCCCGAACAGATTGACAAATATCATAGCACATGAACTAAATAAGAGTGATATTGAAATTATATTTACAAAGTGAAATTGTACACTAGCTTACCTATAGCAATAAATTTTTAAAAGAAACTCCGTGAACTTTATTACTTTTATTACATAATTTCTAAATGATACACAAACGTTTAAACATATAACATATGAATGTGTGCCATGTCGGCATAATGATACAAAAGTTATCACAATACAGTAATATGTCGATCACAACATATAATGATAAATACAACATAAATGACGATATGCAAGCGAAGATTATGTACAATGCAAAATGAGTCCGATCTTCTGTCTTCTGAATCAATGATAGTACATTTTGTAGGTCGGAACGCTAAACACATAGTCCATGTATGGACCTCTGGTTTTGAAGAAATGATTCTCGTAACAATATACGCGGCCTCTGTACCTGCATCAATAATGTTTTCTTTTATTACGTTATTAGCGGTGATTGTGATTGCAGTGGATGGCGATTGTTTAGAGTTAATGAATGATATGGTTTTTGGTTGAGGCTTAGAATAATGATCATGATTTTTAGTTGATGTGTTAGAGACTAGTCAGCTTAGTGCATACTTTTGGCTACAGGTTGATTCATTTATCACATATTGTAAATGTTTGCATAAGAAGCTTATTAGCTTTCGATTCAATAATAGTACATTATGATACAAGTGTATAATTATCAATGCCCCCGCATTTCATACAAATTTCAACACACTTGCGAGCACAAAAACAGACTTGTATTGTTAATTGCTCTTCTTCCCTACGTGAAGTTGAAATTTTTGATAATAATTAACCACACAACGAAAACGTTAACAAATATTTCTTGAAAATGGCGCGCTTGTTTTGTTTTTCCGCGCACGGCAATAGCAATGCGCTTGCAGGCGGGGTAAATAAAAACATTAGCAAAACCGCTAAAGACTGTTTAGCGGTTTTGCTAATGTTTAAATTTGCAGAGATTGAAAATAAACTGTTAAATATAATATAAAAAAGCTGAATTATAAACCTAATTAATACGTTGCCATAAGAGTCACTTTACAAACAAGTGTGTTGAAAAATAAGTTCTGAAATGAGCTTCTAAACTGTAACCCATATCTCGCGATGCAAAAAGCTGTCCCTTCGATTAAACCCAGAAGTTGTTATTCAAAGGCGTCGAAATAATAATGGAGATTAATGTGTACAAACGTGAGAAGAAAAAAAACAAACGTGTAAATTAAGATATATTACAGTGCGTTGCGCAAACTGCGGTGCAACGAACCCGCTGCTAAAATTATACAGTATCGAAGTCGCAGGAGGAATGCTGGACGCATTGGAGTTATTAAAATGCATTCTTGACATTTATACTCCTTCCGCAACACATTCCCACGGCGAATATGATACTGCCACTTCGAGCGCTCTGGTGTGTTATGTTTTACTCGTGGGGTTTAAGTGTATCATGTTGCGGTTGTTACTGCAGTGAAACTTTCACTGACAGCGGCTTAAGATTTGAAAGAGTAACATGTGGTGTTACGAGTATTTATGGATCGGGAGTATGAAAAGCATAATGTAGATCATCGGGTAACGAATGGTTTTATAAGTATTATTAAAAACGGGCAACACGCGTAGAAAATAATTGACGATGGTATGACAGTCATTTAAAAGAGGTAGGTAAATCCATTATCACAATGAGAAATCGTTACAAATGTTTCGTCGTCCTGGAATTATTTCCAGTAGGATGAATGTTAACTATGAGTTAGTGTGTGCAGGAACTATTTAACTAAATATTATTTTGGTAACCGAGTTAGAGCTGAGGTAACGATCAGTTTCAAATCGCGCGCATGTTGTACATTTTATTTACGAGATACATCAATGAGGGCACAGTTGTGCAAAGCTCATGCCAATAATAAATATGTACTCACTTTGATCCGAGGGCTGTCTTGGTGTCGAGAACTTCTACAATGTCGCCGGCTTTAAGAGATACTTCATCATCGGCAACAGCTGAATAGTCAGCTGATGCTACCACAACATCTTCTACCTGTAACAAAAGAAAATAAACATTATAATACGTTCCTACAAGAGCCATTTTGTTTCAAGTGGTGTTCAAAATATTACCTTAGACGGACTCCTACTACAACTAGACCTAGATCTAGAACTGGACATTGATCGAGAAGGGTATCGTTTGTAACTTGGTGTCGTTTCTAAGCTATTCATTCGACTTCTAGTATTCTCTCTGTCTAATAAAACGCCGTTATATCTGCGCGACCAGCCACCGAGTCTAGTGATCTTCTGATTATTACTAATGTTGCAGTATCCAGTGAATGACTGTAAGTCTTCGTCGTCATCGTCAACGACTGGACAGCTGTACATAGAGAAACGATGGGCGGTAGGCTGACTCAGGTTTAGAGCTGAAAATACGTGCATGGGTTCAAAGTGTCGGATGCCATTTTCATCAAGAACAGTGTATGCGACTTCACCAGTCAATACAGCGCGACTAGCTTCGCGAGGCACAACCGCTTGCAAACCTTTCTTCATAATCAATAACGCGCCTTTATGTTTTTTTCTTTGGAATAAAAAGTCTTCCATGGCAAGGCTATTTTCTGGGTCAAGCAAATTCAATGGAACGTCTTCAGAAGTCATCAGAGGAGTTTCTTCAGGCACAATCATTAACGCAGCACTTTCTCTTACTAAATCCCTTAGTTTAGGATCTGTGCGAGCCAGCGCTGGGTCGGACTCAAGTTTGCGTAACGCGGAATGCAAGCTCGGTGTCTTATCCGCTAGTTTCCGCATGACAGTCAGTCTCTTTAGAATATTTAGGCTTGTGGGGTCAGACGCTATTTTTGACATGCTGTCTTCGTCGTTTACGACCGACATCAAATTAGCGGCAACATCTCTCATCCCGAGTATTCTAGCGAGTCCAACGGACTGTATAATTAACTCCTTCAGGTTTTGTTTATCTTTATCTTGAAACAGTACTTCTAATTCCTTGCTGCTTGCCTCTTGCACTGCACATACTATAGCTTTCTGTAGAGTTTCAGTGACCTCACGGTCTGTTTTGACGAATGAAATAGATTCTGAAATACGGCCCAGCACATGTTGAAGTAAGCCAGAGTCAATCTTAGAAATGTTTTTAAATGCTGGGCCTAAAACTTCGTTTTCACTACTCAAGTAGTCTCCGAATTTCTCAATGATATCATCTTCAGTAAAGGAATGTTTGCGCAAGGCGCTGTTTACGGCAATTCTAATCAATTCAACCTTTGGTTGAGAGGAGTTTTCAAGGATTTCTTCACGAAGAGTTTCTTTGTCTTCTTCTTTTTGAAGAATGTTAAACATAGCAGATACGAGATCTTCATCAATGGTCTTCCCTAAGATGGTATCAATAGACTTTAAAATCATCTGATACTTTTCTTTACTGTTATTATTATTGACTTCTGCAAACTGTTCAGCTGTGACTAAAGCAGCTAGTACAGCAGCGGCGATGGAGTTTTTCACATGCTCCTGATGGGCAGATTGACCATTGCCATCGGTGAAACCAACGTGCTCCTGCATATCCATCCGTTTTTTGCTACTTTTCTTTTTCGTTTCGTTTGTTGATCCGTCTTCTTTGTGGTTCTCACGAATTTCCGATTTCAAATGAACACTCATTTCAATAATAGAAGTAATAACGTCCATTAATTGATTAGCTACATCATCTTTTAATCCAAAATCTGTCACAAAGGCTTTTAAGGCCTCTGCATTTTTTGTTTCATTTAGTACAACATTGATAGCGGGTAATTCGGCAGGCACTTGTCTTCCAATAGACATTCCAGCTTCAGAAAGTTGACGCAGCATGTTTGTATCAATAGTCAACTCCCCTTTTGTAGAGGTTGTGTCATTCGGGTTTGTCTTTACTTTTAATAGTTTCAATTCTTCAGGAGTAACGACGAAACTTTGAACAGAGAACTCTAGCCCCTCATCACCCTCTGTGAGGTCAGGGGCGACGAACTTCAATCCTTCCGGTGTTTGTACGATTTGTCCAGGGATAAATGTTACACCGTTGTCATCTGTCTCTATGACTCTACCGGGAACGAATCTTGGACCTTCTTCAGTATCAACCACTTGACCAGGCACGAATCTGGATCCTTCATCTTCCGTAGAGATAACTTGGCCGGGAATAAAAGTAGGACCAGCTTTGGTTTCAATAATTTGGCCAGGTACGAATCGTGGGCCATCAATTGTGTGTATTGTCTGACCAGGAACGAATTTAGGTCCAGATTTAGTATTTACCACTTGACCAGGAACAAACTTAGGTCCTTCAGCTGTGTCGACTACTTGTCCTGGCACAAATTGCTCTCCATTCTCCGTGAACACTATTTGTCCCGGTACGAAATTGCCCTCGACCATCATTCCAGGAACAAAGCGAGATTCGTTTGCTTCGTTCTTTACAAGTCTTCCAGGGACTACCTTGCCTTCTAACTTTGGCATTCTTGGGCCAGGATAAAATTCAATTCCTTTTGCTGTTTGCACCATGTGTCCGAACACGTACAAAGATTCTTCAGAAAGAGAACACGTCCTTATATCAATTGGAAGACCAACCGGCGCGCCTTCGCTAAACGTGATATCTTCTATGGACTTGGCAACAGAAAACTCAACGTGTCCATTTGCTTGAACAATGGTTTTTCCTGGCATGAATTTTTCGCCGGAATCAGTGTGAACTATTTGACCTTCAATAAACTTTGGTCCGTCGATAGTTTCAACAGTAGTACCGGGAACAAACTCCAGTTTATTGTTACTTCCTGTTTTCGTGAGACCAGGGATAAAACAAGTTTCACCATCAATAGCAACGGTTTGACCAGGAACAAATTTAAGGCCATTTGGTGTAGCTATAGTGGCTCCTGGTACGAAATGTAATTCATCGTCTTGATGTAGCACTTGGCCGGGCACAAACTGCCACTCATGGTTAATTTTAGCGTTTTGTCCAGGGGTAAAAGTAATGCCACCATTTTCTGTTATTGTTTGACCAGGAACAAATTGGACTCCTTCTGGAGTCATTATAGTTTGACCGGGCACAAAGACTTCTTCAGGTCCAGTGTTAACAAGTTTTCCGGGTACGAATTTGAGCCCTTCTTCAGACAGCACTGTTTGTCCTTCAGCGAACCGGTAGGTATCATCTTTGTTTTTCAATGTTTGTCCACAAACAAATTCTTCACCGTTTGATGTTTGTAGTACTTGACCGGCAAGGAAAAATGGTTCACTTGTGTTTTCATTGGTTACAATGTGTCCAGGTATCAGTCCCGGCCCGGCAGGAGTGTTTACGCTTAAACCAGGTACAAAGACGGGTCCGATAGGCGTATCCACTGTTTGTCCAGGCACGAAAATAGGTCCTTGAGGCGTGTTAACTACTTGACCAGGAATAAATGTCTTTGCTTTATTTATGTCTAACGTGAGCCCTGATATTTTAGCCACCTTTTCTCTTTTGCCTTTTCTGATATTTTTAACAACTTCGGAGAGATTTTCCATTGTAGGAAGCAGATCAATTTTATCACTTTCCACTAACTTTTCAATGATGTCTGCTGTATCATTTAAACGTTCTTTAGGTATTTCTTTGACAGCACTCAATACATTTTCCGTTGGACGTGTTTTTATCGGTTTTAGTGGATTCACACAAGGCACGATTTCTAAAGGTATGGACACTTCGCCGACATTACGGTCGACTTCATAAATTTCCGCATCACAGTGATGTGGAGTTATTTTTACCGGCGTTGGTAATTTAGTTGCTTTAGGTACGATACGCTCATCAGTTACATCTTTTTCAAATGTTTCCCAATCCCACGTCTCAATAAGTGGATGCATTTGGTCCCTCCATTCACTAGAACACGTAATAATGCTTGACTTTGAACGCATATGGTGCGCATCAAAGCTATTATAGTTAAATGTTTTGACGTCGTGCTTTTCATGTTTGATTTCTTCAAATTTAGCTTTTTTCGATTTCCGTTCAACACGTAGCTTTTCTTCCTCTAATTCCTGAACTTCTGCTAATTTCTCTTTGTTTTCAAATATTTTCTTCATAGAAGACAATCCAGCAGCACGTTTTCTTTTCTTTTTTCTTTCTTCTAATTCTTCGATTTCTCTTTGTTTTAACACTTCAGCATTCGGCCCTTCACCTTCAAACATTTCAATGTCTTCAGTGAAATCCTTAAAGTCCATAGAGACACTTCGACCATGTTTTGTTTTGATTAAAACAGTATCGGAGTCCTTAGCCAGCATGACGTCTCTGACGTCACCATCGCGCACTGCCGCTTCCATCTGAGCGGAGAACACCAAGCTGCATCTTCTTTCTTGCACTGTATACACATAACGCTTATCTTCAATCACTTGTTTACCCAATAGCAATTCCATTAAACTTTTCTGCGCTTCCGTAGAGCCATCAAGTACAGGGAAAATATACCTGTAGTCTGGATGAATCTCGTGTTTTCTATTGCCGTAATTTATTTCAGGTGAGTAGTGATGCGGTCCAAGTTCACCGGATACGTTTGTAATTTTACATTTTGCCTTCGACGAGCGGGCGGTTAGAAGTACTGGAATGTAGTGGTGTGTAGGCAGCCCATAAGATTTTCCGGTGATCCTGCAGCATCGCTTGGCGTCAGCCGGCGAGATAGGGGCGAGTAACGGGAAATAGTTGGGCTTCGGCAGCCCTCGACTGCGACCAGTTATTCTACAGAACGACATCTTGATTTATCAGGCAGGCATATTTGTTTATAAAATTATTTAGAAGCTTAGTTTATTTTTGTTTAATACTCGCGATCGTACTGGCGGGAGATTCGCGTGCGCGTGTGGACGCGTGTGCTCCGAGCGGAGTGTGCTGGGCGACTAACGCTGCGAAGTTTTGAGGCTGAGCTTTAGGCGCCCGCGCATCGATTCGCACCTTCGGCTCAGACGGTGTGCCGTATATTTGTTCCGGTTACAGGTTATTTATAAACAAAAGAAAGATGAATTTATTCTTTAAGCCAAAATATATGACACAGTTCCACGTTAAAAACAACGAAGCGGCACATTGAATAGCTTAGTTTTAGGTGTAGCTATGTCAGTTACATATTGCTGATTATTTTAGTAAAATTTCTGTAATCTTCCTATGTTAAGTGTAACGGGGCCAAGTAACGAAGGACGTAGTCGATCAAACAAATATATTCCGAAACTGACTAACTAATGTTAAGAAAACCTTGTCATTTGCACAGAAACTCATTCAGTTAATAAACTAAAACTCATTGAGTGTCTGCTTGTCACGCCAGTCAGTTGTTAACCTCGTCAACAAACGGTTATTTTTAATTTTCCAATCTAAACGCGGACCTTCGCGGTGATTGCAAACCGACGCGGTCACAACCACTGTTTATTTTCGTTGTAGAAATTAATAGAAAGTCGACAACAAAATGTGGGTGAAGTACAAATGTTAATGATTTTGAAATACACAAGGATTGGATGATTTCGTTTTTAAATTCAGCGTAAATTACATTTTTTAGATCCATTGGTTACCTCATCCAATAAATGAAATGTTAGTCGCTAAACAAATCGAGAAGTAACAAACTTTGATGAATTCACTTTTTTGATGCTATATTACAGCGACCAAACCATCCCTTGATTAGCCATTACCCCCCTATCTAGTTCAAATTTATTTATTTGTCAGAATGTACGTTTAGAATGCACCTATCACCTCAAAACTATAAGGGACCCCTATCAGTCTACTAGTATTTTATCATGCACAAGGCTATTATTTTAAATAAATAATAAAGATCTAAGTAAGAAATATCAAATACATTTTTAAGTTCAGGCTTCAACGTGAAAACAAAACATACACGTACCTCAATATACATACCTAAGTGCATCGAACACACGCAATGTTAAATTTAGCACAATGATGATGGACTCCAAAATATACAGAAGACCTATGACATTGACACCACTTTGCATCAGATCAATAGCAATCACATCTAAGAAGTCTATTTCCAGAATAGAACAGCTTTATATCATAACCGATATATGTACGTTTATATAATCTCACCTTGATATAATAACATACAGTTTCCGGTTCCAAACAGTTATTGAAAACTCACGTATTGCTCTTCAAAGACGTTCGGCGTATGTTTTGAAACAAAACAAACTATTTAAAACCGGTTAACTTTTACTACGGATACTGAAAGTGTTTGTAGTAAACTATTTTGGTAGGTACTTGGTTCTTTTTGCTTTACACCTGGTTTTTTTTTGTTACCTATCGACGTGATTATTGTGTTTGAACGCTGCAAGAGCTCAGAATGCGATATTATTTATAACGAATTTGATTAATATTTGGATAGTTTGTCCTCGATATATTACCTCTTTAGATTAATGGTCGCATTCAATCCTACTACTGCAGGTCCGGCAGTTATTGGGATTTTCCATCAAGAAATAAATCTTTAGTAGCCCGGAGTCTGGATTTGTGCTCGGTTGATGGCAATAGGCTCGCCCCCTATTACATGGGACTTAAGCATTAGGTACTGCCGAAATGAATAATAGCTTTACTATCGGTACACCTCTACTTTACCCGTAGGGTATTACAAGCGTGGTGTTGTATAATGTAGATATCTATAGGTATATTTATCATATAACTTTACGTAAGAATTCACTGTGGTTTTATATCATCATTGAATCATTTGTTGATTCCGTTATAAAGCACACACTTAAATTCTTTTCTTCCCCACTTAACCTAGAAATTCCGAGTCTCCGAAAAATCTATCCTACTTTAAAAAGGGCATAACAATATCAACGTGGGCGGCCATTTCACGAACCATTTAGTTAATGGGGTCGCAAAATAATGTTGACAGTAAACAGATGGGTGTACAATCCTATATAATTTCACAACAGATTCCAATGGCACGGCTGACAAATTGCTTGCAATTTTTCTGCTCCGATATAATGGAAGAGAAATGTTAAACACTTTATATAAGATTCGTTAAGAGTTCTTGATAAATGCTGTAACGTTATATAAAACGTTCTTATTTTATGAAACTATTTCGGATCCTGATGCGTCAATTTCTTAGTAACTACTAACCACGAATTTAATATGAGGAAGTAATTCTAAGATACCAGCAATATACCTCGTTTCAAAAGGTATTTAACTAAAATAGCCACAGTTAAATGTAACGACTTGTTGCTGATGTACATTTGCACTTATATCCACTGGCCATTGCCCTCCGCAGCTTCAGATTTCGTTTTCAAATCTGACTTTTGTTGTCCAAGACTCATTATCTGCAGCCTATAATGTTCTCACTGTTGGAACACAGGCCTTCTCTCGGTGAGAGGGAGTACGACATAATCTACTGGACTTACTTTGGATTGGCCTGTTAAGTCTAGTGGTTAGTGACCCTGACTGCTAAGACTGAGGTTGTGGGTTCGATTCCCACCCAGGACAAATCTTTGTGTGATGAGCTCAATTATTTGTTCTGTGTCTGGGTGTAATTTATCTATAATATGTATGTATTTAAAAATATACTTATAAGTATTTTTATCAGTTATCTGGTTATCATAGTACAGGCTCTGCCTAGTTTGGGATCAGATAACGGTGTGTTGGTTGTCCTAAGATATATATTTTTTTAATTTACCACACGGACCCAGTGCGGGTTGGTAGATGTGACATGAATTTTTGGTTCCAAGATATGCTAGTTTCCGTTACCGTTTTGAGAGCAGTGGTGATGAAATAATTTACACAAAGTACCTGCTTGGGTTCGAACCCACGACCTACAACTAATAAGTCGCTCTCCATTACTAATGTGTCGAGAACATTATCATATATACTTCAGCCCAATTTATTCACAACCACGACAGCAGCTGGATCTGATGCATCCGCATGATGTGTATCATCCAGTGCCAAGCTTTCATCGTGTTGACTTGTATTAAATTAGGCATCTTTAATTATTACTGCTCTAATTAGATTAATTTATTTTCATCACCTCTGCACGTGGTCTTCATACAGAGATTTGATTAAGTTTAATTCCTTCAATACGTTATCGTTTTTCTTCCGCTACCATTTTTGGTGGCGCTTTGTGGTTTAGATCTATTTGATCTCGCTGAATATTGATTGAGATTTTCGACGCTTTTTATGCAACTGTTTTCCTGGGAATCACGCTGGACTCAAAGCTGCAATTGGATCTTCATGTAACATAACTTGCAAGATAGCTATGTCCAGCTACATATGCCGTGAGATAAATCCGTCAACATCAGACAATTTCGATGATCGATAAATTATTTTTCATCCCACCATCTCGGAAAGACACTAAGTTTGTGATAGTGCACACGATGTTCTAAATTCAATTTACTTTATCCTCTAGAGAATAAAAACGGCTTTTCCACTCAGATATTGAAGATTAAAAATACTCTTTCCTCGCTGAGGTGGAATGAAAAGTTACGTGTTGCACTCGAGTGCAAAGATTTTTCACCTCGTGCTCTTTTGATTCCCTCGCTAACGCTCAGGATTCTAATTTTGAATCACTCGCTGCGCTCGTGATTCAATTTTAGAATCCTTCGCTTCCTCGGTCATCAAAATTGAGCACGCGGTTAAAAAGCAACTTTGCACTCTTGTATAACAAATAACTATTATTAGTGATCAATTTCATGCGGACGAAATCGTAGGCAAAATTTATAATTATGAATATTGTATAGGTAATTATGAGCACTATGTACCAACTACAAAACTTCCTTTTACTGGGTTCGTCTTTCATTGACTTGAATGTGCCCTGGCGGCTGAGAGTATGTCATGCTCATCCAAATGTCTCACTGCTGGTGGCGTGTGGATCATTAGGATCCCTTCAAAATGGTTGAGCTGATTGGTGCTGATCCATACGTCCGGTTCGAAGATGGGCGCCGTCAGTACAGACTGGTCATCTCTTAGTTGCCAGGGCTTATTTTTAATTCCGTTTTTTTCCGTTTTTCATTACGGACGCTTTAAATGTGCATGGCTTTTGACATCGTTCTCACATGTATAATTTCAACATGAGTTATTTTTTTGTTAGCATATTTTGGTTTGAAAGAGTGTCCTTAGAGTTCCTTGCCCATACTTCTCCATAGGTACCTACTCAACATCGAAATAGGCACCATTCTGACTCTCCGACTCAATGACAATTCAAAAGTGCCTGTAATTGGTTTATTAACGTTTTTTGCTAAATTAAATCTGTGGCCTGGTGCTAAAAGGGCCAAACTGCAGCCCTTTTATCGTTTTTTTTTTACTTATCTGTATGAAAGAGCACACTAAATTGTCCTTTTTTACATAGTAACTTTTGAAAGATTGTTGGTAAACTAACGCCCTTTTAGCACAAAAATATCATGGTTTTTCAATAAACTGGCATTACAATGGGGAAGATTTTTGCCAATTTTCTCCGCTAGGTGTCGTGATTCCTATGATCTTTTTGACGTTTTTATATTAAATCTATTAAAAATGACGAAGTGTGCAGTACCGGGATGCAAAGAAAATGGTTATCATTTGTTCCCAAAAGATAAAAATAGGAAAAGGTTGTGGGCTAAAGCAATAAAACGGCCAGAATTGGCGAAATCGCAATCTTCATATTTACGATTATGTGGACATCATTTTACAGAAAATGATTATAAAACTGTGAAATCGTCTACAGGTGAGTAGGTAAATTCTTATATTTTGTCATTGTTCAAATCTTTCACCAATGTCATATGTAACATGATTGCGTAAATTGCAGGTTTCAATTTAGGGCGCCGAATTTTGAGGAAGAATGCGATACTATCTATTTTCCCTTGGTCAAAGGTTCTACCGCCTTACGCAGCCGGGTACTGACCAAATGCCCCGCCAGAATGCATTCGTGGCGGTGTCATCCGGGCAGCGCACGTCCGTCACATTTTGTTCGGGTCGCTCCCAAGCTCGATATACCCACCTCTCATCGCTCTGGAACATACGATTCTGCTTGTATCGGTCCACCCGCCGTTTATACCGCCGAATACGGCTTGCCCATGCACAAACTTTCTGCTTCAGGAAGTCGATGCGCTCTGTGACACGGGTCATGTATTCTGGAGGACTGATTCCAGTCCCGCGGAATAGAAACCTAAAAAAACAACAATTCGCACCAAACTTCTTAGGTTTTAGTGATACCGGAACTCTGGATAGTGAAATTTCAAATATAAATGAACAGCAGTGTGCAAGTTACAGCGATACTAAAATTCAGAATATTAACAATAAATCGACCCAAACCTCTGTTCTGTTGAGATTATTTGCTACAGAAGAACTACTTTTTGATGACATATCAGTAAAATTTTATAGGTACTGGACTTGAAACATACAAAAAATTTAAATTTGTTTTGGATACTTTATGCCCTATAATCGGTGTTATAAATCATGAAATCTTTAAGTGTGGAAGACCAGTTTCTATTAACATTAATGAAATTGAGACGTAACTATTGTAATTTCGAACTATCAAAAATATTTGGTGTCAGTCAAACTATAATATCGAATATATTTGTAACCTGAGTAAATTTTAAATGTAAATAATATTTATATATACATATACCAACCAGGTTTATAAAATTTTAAATTGTAAATAAAATATTTCGTATGAACCGCTTCGAACCATAAAATGTAAATAGATCATACGCGTGGCGCCCTCTGATCATGAAATCTTCCCCATAACTGGCAATTTCTATGAAGATCTCATTTTATGGGTACGTATTTGAATATAGAAGATTAAAATACCTACTGTTAAAATATCGATGTTCAAAACATCGAAAATGGAAATATCGAAAGACCATAAAACCGAAAATTAAAATAACGAAAGTTTATAGTATCGAATGGTTAAATATCCTACGTCCAATATATCTAAAATCTAAATATCTACAAAAGTTACACCGAAAGATCCAAATATCGAAATGCAGATTATCGTATGTCCTAAATATCGAAGTAGAAAATATCGAACGTCCTAAATATCGATGGGTATATATATTATTTCAACATCGAAAATTAATATACCTACGTGTAAAAATGGGTTAATTTTCAACATTTAATACATTCATTAAATTCACCCTAAAAATACGTACAAGTTAAAATATCGAACAAATTTTGATATAAGTAGTATGAGTGGAAAAAGGTTGCTACTGCAACGTCTCCGGCGCTGCGGGAAGTGCAACCCCTTCGCCCTTGCGTAACAAAGGATAGGCACCCAGACTCACCTCCGCAGCTGCCACTACAGCTGCCACGGGTGACTATGCTTTGTTACAGCGGGCGGGGGTTGCCCTCCCTTCGCGCCTCGGGATTTTTATATACACTCTAGGGGTAACAGCCAAAAGACTACGTAAATTCGGGGTGCCCCAATTCGGTTTTGGAACAATTTCAACCTATTTTATCCATGAAAATCAGTGTCCAGTGTACAAGGATAGGTCAAGCGAGAAGGTATTATTTAGGTCTTTAAATTAAAATATTTTCTTGAAAGTCAATATGTTGTGCTACTAAAGTTAGTGACAGAAACGTATCGCTGCAAAACCGACTCCACGTAGTCTTGTCTGCCATACCCCTAGAGTGTAATTTAGAATCGCGTAGGTCAGGGAGGTCTGAAGCTGCGGTGAGCGTTTAGACCATCTGCGACGTTAAGCTCGCGTGGGACTGCCGGAGCCCTGCAGCGCCGGAGCCGTGACAGAAACCATGCTTGCTTGCATGTTGCATGATTGCTGCATACTTGTTTGCGGGTTTGCAGGGTGTGACAATTTCACATCTACCTACATTTATGAATACACTCATACTGCCTATATATTTTTTTTTCGTTATTTTAACTTGTGGGTATTTTTAACGTAGATATTATGAACTTAGGTGTATTAAATGTTGATATTTTGAATTTAGGTATAATTTAATTCGATATTTTGAATCATTCGAAATTTTAATCACTCGGCATTTCAATCTTCGACGTTTTAAGCGTAGGTATAACAATTTTCGACATTTTGATATAATCGATATTTAAATTTTCGATGTTTTGAACATTAGTATTTTAATCTTCGATATTCAAATACGTACCCCGTTTTATACAAAAACGTACTTTGGCCCTTTTAGCACCAGGCCACAGAAATAAAATCGACGAAGCATCGCATCGTTCAAAAGTATTCGATATCAAAAAGAAAATGGAAGGAAATAATTGTCTTCGTATCGTACGTCATAAATACATACAGCAAAAAATTTAATTAACTTTACGTTTATTTAACATTTACACTCTTACCACCGAAATCCATGTGTTAGACACATTACAACTACTTAGCCTAGTCCGTTTATATTTGTATGACCTAACTTTTGACGTAGAACCTTGAATTTATTTTATTTTCAGTATTATGAAAATAAATAGAGAAACATTGTATGTAATTGGGTCAGGTGCAGTGTGCTAGATCGTGATTTTAATAAAAACATTCGATTTTGAGGATATCGGTAAATACACGAAGATGCTACGCCACTTCGAGCGTCAGAAAGATTTTTAGTTTATGGGATTATCATCATTCTCCTGGTCGGCGCAACATGTCTTTTTCTTCCATACTTCTCTATTAGTCAACCCCTTTCTATGCATATTATAATTCACACAGTCCATCCATCGTTACTTTGGTCTCCGTCTACTCTTTTAGCCATCGAAATTCATACTTAATACTTTCCTCACGACATTTTTGCTCATTCCTTTGAATCACGTAACCATACCATGACAACCAATAAGTGGAAAATAAATTGATCGATCGATTTACTAATGAGCATTCTCATAAAGAATGTAGGTACCTAACCAACAGCAAAAAAACGCTAAGAGGTGAAAGAAAACGTTGTTTTTACGTTCAACGTTACATAAAATATCATTATGCCTGTATTCCGCGAAAGGTTAGGTAGATACCTATGGCCTACCCACATTCCATCTCTTATGTTTGAGTCCCTTGTAACAGGGGGGCGAGCCTATTGTCATCAACCGGGCACGAATCCAGACTCCGGGTTGTTACTGAGAAATCCCAGATGGAAAATCCCAGTCACACTTTTCCCGACTCGGGAATCCAAGACCAGTGACATTTAGAGTTCACTCTTTGATACAGATTAACACGACACTCAGTGAACTTTCCAAACTCTCTTCTTGCTATATAAACATGACGTATAGTTAGACCATTATCCTCAAATCGTAAATAAAAAAAGCTTTTTACTCCCTTTAAAAGTCCATTACACCGACACGATTCACTGAATCAATAAACTCCGACACAAAAGCCAGAGCAGGCTATAAAGGCCATATTTCAGGCGATTGAACTTAAATTGATAGCCTTTTGAAAGCTACCATACTGTATCGAATGCTTTGATCAAGTAACCTTGGCGGGTTTGCGGACGGGAGAGGTTACCGAGACCTAACTTGTTACCGGGATATTTGTCATCTGCCTGTCTTATTGTAATGTACGGAAAGTTGGCTGGATTTATTGTTTAATGTAAATTCTGCCACTCTGAAGATTGTTTGAAATCTATCTAAAACTAGCTTCTGCCTGCGACTTTGTCGGCGTCAAATTTTTTGCTCCCCCAACCCATTCCGTTGCAACGAATCGCGTGCCCATGCGATTGCTTCGTATTAGTGACTTTTCCTTCTTGCTCGGGTTCTAAGGGTCCTTACACGATGTTATGTAGCCTATGGTCTTCCTTAATAAATGGGCTTTCCAACAATAGAAGAATTTTCCATTTTTTTTAGATAAAAGTAACGAAACGTGAAAACAAAGAGAGCAAGATCAGCAAGGCTCCTATCACAGCAGAATCCTGCGATATTTATAAAAAAAAAAAACTACCACCGTAGCGCTGGTATTCAGATAGGGCCCGCTGTGATGCCACGGACACAATTACAGCTGTAACAATTAATCCCACTAAAGGATTATAAATAAAATTAAGTTACAAGGTACGGCACAGTGTGTTAACCTCGCCGTGGAAAAATCGTTTAGTTTTTTATACGCTACGGCGAAGACACCGCACCGTGCCGTACCGCTGTGTCTGTCAAACTTCCATAGCGATCCATACAAAACTGACGTGCCTTGTCACGACATAACCGTAATGCGGCAAAAAAAACCTGTGTGTACAATGGGAACGCAAAGTCATTGTATGCTTCTACGTTTTCTAAATTCATGGCTGCTACCATAAAACCGTGGAAACCGACAATTCTAAGAACAAAGCTGAAAAGCTCACTATTATTTTAACCCGAGCCAAAGTGTCGGCCATCGAGCGTCCATTGAGAAAGCGGAAACGTCTCACAGCTCGAAGTAGGCGACACCTGCGCACACGCCACTTCCGGCGGACGTCAGGTGCCGGCCGAGGCAAGAATAGACGACATTGCTGGACGTATCAAGTTCAATCTAGAGAGGGGGGAGGGGAGGATTTTCTGCTGAGATTGTGTTTGATGAGTCATGAAAATTTAATAGGTATGGTGCGTTTACAACTGTTTCTTCGATTGACCTTATGTTAAACCATCATCTCAAGTGAATATATGTACATTGATAAAGGAAGCAGAAGGAGAATATGTAAGGATCGTAGCAGGTGGCGTTCTGTAGTTTCTGCCTACCCTCATGGGGAAGGCGTGAGTTGTGTAAGTGTGTAAACCATCTATAAATGGTATTTAATTTGTAAAAATAACACTTTTACACATAAGTATTATTTTTATTTTATTTAACCACACGAGGTCGCATAAATCGTATCTAGTACTCACAGTAAATTCGAGCTATCAAAGTAATCATGCTCTTGCCTTTTTCTCCATAATCCGGGGTCGGCGCAACAAGTCATCACACATTACCTCTATTTGTATTCAGTCGTAGTCATCCCCTTATCTTTCACACGGTCCACCTATCGTTTCTTTGACTTTTTCTCACTTTTATAGCCATCGACATCAGTAGAGTGAAAGAGAGAAATATAAAAGTACTAAACAGCCAAAGGTCACCACGTCAAGGCGGGATCTCACAATATCGACGCAGTAGTCCGATGTTGTGAGCTCCCGCCTCGACTTTCGGGGTTTCCAAGGAAAACGGACTACAAATGCAAAACTTTCTGGATAGGTTGGCAGGTTAGCTATAAAATTTCAAAGTTCTGAGAAAATTGTATCGGAATGAAAATGGTTTCGTAGATTTTATCGCGAAAAATAACATGACGTAATAAAACGAAAAGTGCCTATTCACCTAAATGACAAGTTGCTTTTCCATTGGCATCATTGAGTCACTGTTTTGACTCACAGAGAAGCAATAAAAGGGGAGAGCAATATATCTTTTTGTTTCCAAAAAATAAACATAAATAACGGATTTCCTTAAAAACTATTAGATTCAATGTAGTGCGAACTAGAAGATTGGTGCCAAAATCGTTTATTGCAATAAGTTCACGCCTCGATAAATTTTAGTTTTTATTGGAGAAGACATAAAGTAACTGGATTGTGGAGGTGAGATAGGCTGTCTCACCGTGTAAAATACTGCTATTCAGCTGCATCTAGTTAGACTGGAAGCCGACCCCGTGGGAAAAAGCTAGGCAGATGATGATGGTTGTAGAGGAGATTAAGATGGGGAAGTCAGATATACAAGATAGCACCATTTCATTTCTTCCCGTGGGTGTCATAGGAGCCGACGAAGGGTCTTACTAGAGAATGGGCAGCAGCGTTCTCTATGCGTTTTACCACCATACTGCGATCGCCAACTCGCTTGCAAGCGTGGCAAATATGGCAAACCACTCCATTTTTGGCGGAGACTATGTCCAGCCCGGATGTTTATCTGCTGAAATTACTAAGTCATAATCATATTGATATTGTATTTGCCGAACTGCAGTGATGCATCAACTCTATCTAATAGTGTTGGCAATCTATCCCATTTATACAACGGTTCTATTTGCAGCATTACAGTGACAAGTCGCGCTCGCAATATATCGCCTAGTGTCCGCCCCGACACATTAAACATCTTAGCACTTCAAATAAACACCTAACATACAAGTGATTGCTTTTCTTCAAAATGTATTGTCCATTTACGTTAGTGGTGATTAACATGCTCATTATATTTTGGCATTTTATAACAAGCCTGGGCATTGCGGCTTTACGACGAGTGTACTGAAATCTTTACTATATCTTATCTTTTTTATTTTATTTTTATCTTACTTACTTTCTTTTCATTTTTCCTTATCTTAATCTGGATGATCGTATTATTGCCTTTTCAGTTCAGAATAGAAACGCTAATATTAACATGCTACGCGCTAAAGAGCTTTCTTTCTTATAGATTTCGGAAAGAATTTGCCGAAAAAACGTATGACACAAGCTGTCTATTCTCAAGTTTACAAAACATAATATTTGAATAACATAACACCACGTCTAGTATTCCCGAAGGGTTGGGCAGAGATGTACCTATAGCACATCCACATTTAGTCAGTTATGTTTCAGTTCCATATAATAGGGAGCAAGTCTTTTGCTATCAACCGGGCACAAGTCCAGACTCCGGGCTGTCTACTGACAGATTCCTGATAGGAAAATCCAATAACAGTTTGTCAGACCTGAGCATTAAAACCAGGACCCCATGCTCAGCAGTAGCGGTTCCAACCATTAGACAAACGAGGCAGTCAGTCGGGATTAGAAAAACGTCTAAAAAATATGAGGAAAATCTTTACCGAGAAATGTTTAGTTTTTCACACGGCAGAATTTCGTCAGCAATTACAATGTTTATTACTCATACAATTTTTCCCGTGTAACCATGATGGACGTCGTGTCATTAACCACTTCCCTGAATCGCTTTACGACGCCATCTTCACAGAAAAATTACCGTGATTTTGGCACTAAATTATAACTGCTGGGGACACGGAGTGATCGTGATAAAAACCTCATTTCTCTGATTTAAGCCATTTGTTTACGGAAGATAGGAGGTGATGCTATAAAGTTTGTGACATATTGTCTTGTTCTTTGATATTGTAATGCTCCCATAATATTATTATACTCTTTGTTGTAATGCCTTTGAATAGAATGCTGAATGTAGACATGTATCGCAATTTTAATATTTTTGTTATTCAAACACCCGCTACACGACGTGATTGATTACTTTGTTTACATAAATCAATATCTGTACACAAAGACGTGTCATAATTTATCGTAATTATTAAATTGTAAATCATACCGACTGTCGTGTGGACGCGTCCTGGTTTCATGAATAATGATTATTATCACCATTTATAATGAAAAAGTCTCTCCTTTTCCTTGTCATACAGTCATCGGTTTTAGGAAATCCCCAGTCGTGGGCGGGAAAGTGTGACATCTGTCATTTTATTTGCACAGATAAGTGTAAAGACGAGCAATGGAAGTAAATCTTACAGCCTAATTACATCGTGATTTAGAACATCGATAAAGTTGCGGAGACGTTTTGATCAATTAATTAGATCAAAAGCGAGATGAAAGAACTCATTAAATAAAACTAGACAATATTTTGAGTTTGCAAAATGAAACCGACAAGAGCTTCGGGCGGAGTATCTATCTTATTGGATGAGATTCAAAGAGACCTAGTTGCGTGAACAAATGCAGACAGACACAAAACTAGTGCGTGTATTTAAAGGATTCTAAGAAAATATCGTTTCTATTTCATTGTTTCTAGTACTTATTTCTAGAACTTATTCGCCTAAGTAATTTATATTTAAAATTGTATCGGTGTTTTATGTTAAATATAGCAGTTTCTACCAACGCATTGTGCATTGTAACATTTAATTTTGCTGTTCATGTATTTATTTTGAAAGAGAAACAATATGGTGATACGTAGAGTTTCTAATAACATTTGAAAACCGTCGAGCTGTTTAGGTTATAGAACACGTTACAAATTGTGATTTAGATCAAAAGCTTATAACATTTCCATGATATTACAGGATGCAAAATGTTTACCTACCTACATTTGTGGAACAGCTATATAGTAGGTAGTGCTGAAAATCATGTTTTATTTCACAAGTGTAACATTATTTAGGTTAATCTGATGTAATAATATATTATTTTGGCAACATAGATCCGAGCAGTACTCATTAGAAATTGTCGTAAGAAAATACGATTTTTAAAATGTCCATAGAAATCCCAATTATATTTGTAATGGAAAGGAAAATTGGAAATGTTTACCAGAAAATTCAGGAAATATAATCCTTTTTCCTATAGGGTTTTTTGAATGAACTATTGAATTTTCGACAGACGTTGTCCTGTACAAAATTCAATAGTTAGTAGTGTGTTGAGTTTGCTAGTGATAAATAACCTATGAGTATAATAACTTTCCTCCAATTTAGAACACACACGATATTCATCTATTTATGGCATCCTGAAGTAGACACCAGTCAGTGGGGCGCCTGATTACGTAAACACATTTGTTACAGGTTGTAATAACGTTACAGTAGGTAAACATGAGGCGGCTGCACCAGTGCTAGTGTGGAGTGACGTGGCACGAACGTCACTTAGCGGTAAAATAACCGATCTATTGGCAGACGACGGACTTTCGAGAGCAATTTTTCATTTCTGACAATTACCTACTAATTAGATCGAGACGATTTCAGCTGCCTAGCCATAAAACTTAAAAATATATTCTGTGATCGACTTTGAAACAACCAAAACCATAATTATCTGAATTAAAAGTTGATTATAAGTTTTAATGCTTAAAAGGCAGCTTTAAAACTTGAAATCCTAACGAAGTCCCAGGTTTCAGTACATGTCTGCATAACATCACGCCTTGTTTTCCCGGAGGGTTTTGCAGCGATGTACCCCACATTTCCCCAGTTTTGTTAATACTAGGTTCTGCCCGCGACTTCGTCCGCGTCAAATTTTTGTGTTTCTCTGACGGACAGGCAATTCCGATTCGATTTTCCATAGCCAAAACAGTAATTTACAGGTTTAAAAGTAAAACATCATCAGCAGAACAAATACACACATGCGTAAAAGCACATCTCTTCTTCATGTCATATCTAAATCTTTCACCACGCGACAGTGTCCTTTGTTTTCCAAAATGATAGCTGCTAAAACGACAACAAACCTCTATTGTGTCAGCTTTCGTTCTTGTGAACCCACAATAAACGAACAGAGTACCAACCTCTCAGTACTGACAGATTTAAGTGCGCAATAATATCCTTTGTGAAAGTGCTGCTTGTAATGGCTTCTTGGAAAAGGAATATGTTTCGTTACAAATGATCATTCTGGACTGTGCAATTCGTGGGTTATTCCTAGAACGGTAGGTGGGAACTATTAACATCGTGACATTTGAGAGATGCAGAATGGAATAACATCACCAGAAGAAATCGAGGAACGTTATTTCTAAAATTGAAATTATAATATCGTATAGGTATAAATACATGAAACGATTGAATAACTGGCGCTGGTAATTCAGGATCAGGGCTTGAAATAACGGTATTTCGGGAAATATTTTGGCCTTTTTTATTCGGCCTTGATTTGATACCGGTGTATCTAGTAATTTACCGGTAGGTACTAAAGAACGGTAACAAGCGAAAATTTCCGTAAGTTAGAGTGAAAAAACAGAAATAGTAAAAAACATACAGACGAATTGAGAACCTCTTCCTTTTTAAAGTCAGTTAAAAAGGATAGTAGGTAATTAGGCATTAGAAAAATAACTTTAAGATTAGCCATCTTAGAGTTGTTTTTCTAATGCCTAATTACCGTACTAAGTTTGTCGTACGGTTAGCTTATACAACATTTGTGTTGAAACGGGTACCGGAATTTGGTACCGGTAGGTACTTGTTACGTGAAGTATAGATACCCGATTGGAAGTGGTACCGAATTGGTAATAACCGCTAAGTACCGGTACAGAACCTGTACTCTTGCTCGAAGTTCTGTTCAGGATACATTAATTTAGGCCATTGCGTCCTTTTTACAGGCTCTAAAAACGTCTCTTATATTTTTCGAGGAACGACATATGAAAACGTGAAGTACTGACAGTTTCAATCGACTGTTCTGACTACTGTGATAAAAGACGGTTCCATTACAGTGTTATTTTCCACCCAACTCCCACGGGGTAGAAAGGAGGGTAATGCTTTTCAGGTGACAAACAAATAGCGCTGTAAAAATGCGTAATATTGTGCAATTTAAAACACCTCGATATCTTATTGTGCCATTTTCAGTTTTTATAGAAGGTGTAACGGTGGTCCTATAAACACCACTTCGCTAGTAACTAGCGTCATAACGTACAAACTGAATGACTGGTTCACCATTTTAAAGAAGTTCACTGGCCTTCGAGAAACATATATGAATATTCCAAAAGTTGAGGATTGAGACAACAATTAAGAAAATACCTTTCGAAAAATATTTACACGAATGTGACGACCCGGAAAATCCAAAGAAATTGCCTACGTAAGTGTTAGTGAAAACATTATTTCTACGTCTTATTGTCCAATGGACCTTTCAGAACAAAGCAAAACACTAAAAGATGATCACGCTGAGAACACTGTCAAGACGTCGATTAGTAAAAAATAAAAAGCATCGACCAAAGCCAAGATTTTTTATATTTATAACCGTCGAAGTTAGCTGTAGTTCAGGTTCAAAAGTAACACAATATGCTTGAGCAGTTGGCCAATCTCCCAGTTCGAGAGTTTGACTAATGTTAGACATTATTATTGCCTTGAAATCGGGGTTTAAGTGGGTAAATTGGAGACTCGTAATAACTGATTGGATGGTACATAAAAGAAATGTTTATTTAATGGTTGTAGGACGTACCTACTTACGACTGTTAAGCTTTACTGGGACGAAGGTGCCTATTCAAATTTGAAATAATGTAATTTTAATATTTTTTTGGTTCTGTGTTTATTGTTAAATTTTATGTTTAAGTATAATTATTTTATAATATATAGATAGTTTAATTAGTGTGTATAACATCGTATTGGTACACTTACTGTAAGATGTTGTACTTATTGGTATAAATAAATAAATATTTGTTGAGATTTGAGACGTAACATGAATACAAAATGGCTGCTTCTTTTTAGGACAACACAGCACTGCAAACACAATACTTGTAGTAGTGTGTGGGGTGGTTAGATGATGCATTATGTATGATAGCTATTGCTCGACACACTACAATTTGAACTGATCGTAGGTAGGTACCTGTAGCTCTAACACATCGTTTCACGTATAACCCTTTGGCTAGTTCCAACCAAAGTTCTGAAAAGCTTCAGAAAAATAAACATTTTACTTTTCAAAGTTGGATAACACTAAGCTACCAAAGAATCGTACGCCAACATCCACCACACAAAGCATAATTTATACCAACAAACATGATGCATTTACAAACACTGCACCGAATTGGGACGCCTCCAAACTAATTATAAGCCCGTAAATTTGTGAGTGCCACCATACTTCAGGCGTCCCTTCGAAATACAGAGCATTAATTTAAACTTGGACGTTACAAGGAAGCCGGGTGACAAATATGTGCAAATGTTGTTAATGTGCTGTGCTGTTAGGTGAATTAATTTATGAGGGAGTTACGCTGTGACAGGCTGTGGCATTTCCTGATTTAGAATTGATGAAGAAATAGAGCAGTATTCGATGCAATTTGGGTCGATTATGGCAACTGTCTTTGCCACGCGCACAGATAGACTAGAAACTGTGTTGTGTAAACCGGCAGAATCTCATAAACGACTGGATATAAGTCTTGTGGTCGTAAGTGCAACGCCGAGAATGTGGTAATAGGGTTGATTCCCAGATCGGGCAATGTATTATTGGTTTATTCTATCTGAGAATTCTCAGTTGCAGTTCGGAGTCAGTATTTGTGCCCGGTTGATGGCAATAGGCTCGCTTCTATTACTTGGGACTTAAACATGACTGGTGAAATGTGGGTGTACTATAGGGACAAATCTGCCCAACTCTTCGGGGAAACAAGGCGTGATTTTATGTGTATTAAATTAGTGAAGCTTTTGTATTTTATGCTACATGACTAAGAGCTTTCGAAAATCATACAGCACATTGAACAGTTGATTTTTATACAAATAATCACTTGGTGAAAACGTGGCATCCTGGTTCGGATATCACTCCGCGCTCTACCCCAAACTGTTTACTGCATCATAATTTATTATGCAAAACATATTCCAAATAAACTTGGTTCCTGCTGCCTTCTGGTCGCTCAGCGAGTTTTAAGGCCAATATTTTTCATAAAACAGACAGGATAAAACATTTTGCGGGCAACCCAAAGAACATTGTCCGAATTACCTTTGAATCTGATGGATTTATTTCACGTTTCAAATTAGTAGACGTTTATTCAAACGACGTTGAAATATGGGTGTGAATTTTAATTTGTTTTCCTTCTTGAGACCTAGTTTGCATCTGGTTAAGGAAATGAACAAAAAAATCGGATTTTGGAAGACTTCATTGAAGCTAACCGCTTAAAAACAAACGATTTGAACCTAAAGGAGGCAAAATAAGTATGTAAGGATCGTAGCAGGTGGCGTTCCGTACTCTCTGCCTACCCCCATTGGTGAAAACACGTGAGTTTATGTAAGCAAACAAACGGTTTTCTCACCTTACTTATAAAAAACGAAGCCTTAAGTGCATTTTATTTTAATCGATCTTTCCTTTGTTTTATCACCACAGACTGCTCTGAAAACGGTGAAGGAAAACATCGAGAGGAAACTGACATGTATTATAGCATGTACTGGAACAAAAGATACGAAAGACTTGTGATATCCACCAACCTGCATTGTGTAAATAACGGCCCAATTTCTGTCACAGAGAGGTGGTCTGTGTCGCAACAGAGGGAACATTATAGCCTGATTGTGCTAAGCATAATGCGAAGGCTATTGTTTATACCTAAATAATAATGAGTAGTGAAAATTTTGGGAAATACAGTGCAGTTTCTCTCTAATAACATGGTGTTAGTTAAGTAGTTTTAGAAAGCCACAAATAACATAAAATGGGCCTGTCGGTTCCCTATGAATCTTAACTATTAACATACCATTAGTTAGTCTATTTCGTCGAGACGATTAACTAGTTGATTCATGTGGATCCCTAAGCCGGTTGGCAAGCGCAGGCCGTTGCGAAACACGCGTTTACCTAATTATACTGCTGGGTTCATGGTTGAGTTTAAAGTTTTATAAACAGCATCGGAATCGTCTGTGTTAAAAGCTTTATTCTTTGCGATTAAAAAGGCAATTGCAACGCTGAAGCCAGCGAGACGAAGATCAGGAAGTTGATAAAGTTATGAACGAATCATTATCGTGTTTTTAGGTATCGACCAACAGCGTACCTTAAAGTACATACTTCTACAAGGACTGGTAGCAGGTTGGTAGGTTAGGTATATGATAAGGTGGCAAGTATTGGTCCACAACCAACGTTAAGTCTAAGCTGAGGAAACTGAAACCTGTCACTATATATATATTTTTGAAAAACACTTGTTTACTCCTTTATTTTAACCAATATTTCCATGTAACAAACAACAACACCTATTTTTACCACCTGCACAGGTTTTTCCAGCGCACTCAAAACAAAACACAAACAGTCCGATTTTCCTTATGTCCGTTAGTTTTCCGTGACGTAACATGTCCAGTCTCGTTCGGTAACTGGTTCAGGGCCGTCAGCCGTCGTCGTGGTCGTGCGGTTGTTCAGACTGGCTGGAGTTCTGGGAACCCCTGGCAGACACTGCCAAATGTTGTTGACATCCATGTAATGAGACGTCGTCGTTTGTTTAGTCTGTAATTGATTATCGATTTGGTAGATAGAATATATTACTAATCTTGGATTTTTTTGAAAGAATGAAGAGCTTCAGCTACCAAGGTATAAGCTGTGGTTTGAAATAGGTACGTTTTATTTTTTATTTTAATGTATATGAGAAGAAAAGCGTCAATTTATATTTGTGTACCTATATGTATGCCATTTTTACTGTATGAACCGGCGCTTGACTTCGATCACTCCTGATGGGAAGCGATTGATGAGGTCTATGATGGAACAAGTGTCCCCAGATGATGCCTGTTCATTGCGAACCCTCTATTCAGCATGGCACTAGTAGGTACGTTAATGTGAAACCTATACTTATGTAACTTAGGTATGGTAACAAAAAGAACTGCGTTGTAGATTCTACAACTGATTTGAAACGTAAATCCTGAATGTGGTTTGAGTGGCTAGTGTTGCTTTAAGAACCTACTTAAAGACTGATTATGCTTTATCTAGTAGGGGAAACATAAATCCGCTTATAAAGTAAACCCTTGGTGTAGGTATAGCACTAAATATATATCATTTGTATCACAATTTGAGCCGCAAGACGTCCACTGCTAGATTGTGGCTTCCCCCAAGCATCGCCACCTTGACCGGTTCTGTGCATCTCACAACACTAATAGAGATACACTTGATAGTAAAAAAATACTACCGCCCTGATAATCCACCCTAATATTATAAATGCAAAAGTAACTCTGTCTGTCTGTCTGTCTCGCTTTCCTGTTAAAACTACTGAACCGATTTAAATGAAATTTGGTACACAGATAGTTTAGAGCCTGAGAAAGGACATAGGCTACTTTTTATCCTGGTAGTATGTTCCCGCGGGATAATTTCCGACCTCCACGCGGGCGAAGCCGCTGGCAAAAGCTAGTTTCATATAAAAGAACAATAAAAACGTGAAGTTGATGCTAACTTCATCGATTGAAAAAGGAGTTTAGAGTTAGGTGTAGAAAAAAAAAAGACATTGGCCTAAGCTCATTCAGTGCAAAAGAAACGACTATCGACCAGTATCACGCAGAACTGTGCAAATAAATTCGCGGTCACGGCCCAGCGTTTAGGTAATAAGAAGATACGAATTATTATATAACGAGGCGCCAATGGAATGCGGCATTTACTAAAATAAAATGGCCGAACTTTTAAATAGTCTCATAGTTCGAATACCACCCACGGCGTCCACGTTTGCGCATTGATTTATGCCAGAATACTTTTGCAGGTGCTCCTTTGACTGATGAGATTATCACCTGACTGTATTCACATCGAAATGTAAGATGAAAGATGTACTATAATGTCATCATCACCCATCTACCCTTATCCCAACTTATTGGGAATCTGCGCAGTCTGTTTTAGTAGCCATCACCCCTGACTTATCTTCCATTAGCTCTATCATCTTCCACAGCATTTAACCAACTTTTCATTGGTATTCTCTACCTTGTTTTCAACAATGATTTCCAGACCGTATTATACGAATTGTAGTTTTGTGCTCTCACACATATAAAAGTGATTCAATTTGTAAAACATAGAATGAGCACTAAACAAACATTTAGTGAAAAGAGGTAGGCATGGGATGAACTTATTCTTAGCCATTAAAACTAAAGTAGGTTTATATCCTTGGCGACGATCGCTGTTTTCAAAACTGTAGCGCTATGCATGATCGCGGGCCGCATATCATATGAAATAGTGCTTGAAAGTGCGATCAGTTTGTCTTAATGTGGCGGAACTGTTCGTTTATGATGCTGGATCAATATGGCGCACTTGTGTCTGGCCATGACTGGACAGCCAGACGCCAGTCATATGTTGATGGTGTGTGCATGAGATCTGTTTGTGGTTTTTCATGATGGTGAACTTTCATGATATTTGTTACACAAAGTGTCATCATCACAATTTTATGTCTTCCTTTCTTTTTTTTTTCTAGTTGTGTATTGGCGACTTAGCTAATTTGTAATCATGTTAAATTATTATTTAATCGTGCTTCGTATGTTGTGTTATGTTTTTTATGTGCATCAAATAAACGATTTATCTATCTATCTATTTACCAGACCACTCAGAAAGTATTGCGAAAAAAGTTTTTATGAGAGACTGGCCAGTTATAAACTACTAGCTTTTGCCAGCGGCTTCGCCCGCGTGGAGGTCGAAAAATATCCCGCGGGAACATACTACCGGGATAAAAAGTAGCCTATGTCCTTTCTCAGGCTCTAAACTATCTGTGTACCAAATTTCATTTAAATTGTTTCAGTATTTTTAGCAGGAAAGTGAGACAGACAGACAGAGTTACTTTCGCATTTATAATATTAGTGTGGATTAGTGTGGATTATAAAAATAATGATTATTTATGGTAAAAATAGGTACGTTCCAATTTCAAAATTTCCCTCCACATTTTTTGCGAGCTAATTCAATTATCGTGTCTCATTGGAAAATGAATTTGCGCCGGGAACATTTTCGCGCTATGATTTTTTACGATTTAAAGTGTGGCCTGAAACCGGACGAAACACACAATAGACTTCAAATTGCATTCATGGATGAAGGCCCTTCCAAGGCAACTGTGTATCGTTGGTATAACGAATTCAAACGTGGTCGACTAACTTTGGGGGATGAAGAAAGAAGTGGTCGCCCTTTGACGGTTGTTACGGAGGAAAACGTGCTAGCAGTGAAAAATTTAATCCAACACAATAGGCGAATTACGTATCAGGAGATTCAACACAGACTGCAGATTGGATCGGGAAGCCTTCACGAGATTCTACACGTGCATCTTCGCGGGAGGAGGACAGTTTCACGCTGGGTGCCGCACTACCTCACCGATGCCCAGAAGCATGCCCGGGTGGAATGGTGTCGTGATATGATAAACAAATTGGCAGCATCGTCTCGGCGTGTTTACGACATTATTACAGGTGATTAGACCTGGATTTATCAATACGATCCAGAAACGAAGCGCCAGTCGACGGTTTGGGTGTTTCAAAACGAATCAACGTCTACCAAAGTAAAGCGATCTAGAAGCGGGGGGCAGATTTTGATCGCGAGGTTTTTTAATTTGACTGGCTACTTGGTGTCAATCCCTTTACGGAACCAAAGAAGCATCAACGCCGAATGGTATAAAACCAAATGCTTGGCAAAAGTTTTCTCTGTTGTGAGCAACAAGCGACCAAACACAGGGCTCCACGGGCTACTGCTCCACCACGACAACGCGCCCACGCACACCAAGCTCAAAACGAGGAACTTTTTGGACAGCACGCCGGCCAAACTTCTGGATCACCCTCCTTACAGCCCTGACCGTGTGACTTTTTTTTATTCCTAAAAAATAAAAATCAGCTCAAAAGGATACAATTTTCGTCGCCGGAAGATGCGCTGTCAGCGTTCGAGCAGGCTGTAAACGATGTGTCTGCGGCGGACTGGAAAAAGTGTTTCGAAAACTGATCCAGACGCATGAAACTTTGCATAGAGGCTAGTGGAGAGTATTTTGAAAATATTTAATAAAAAAATATTTACCTATCGAACACTTCTTTTTATTTTCGCAAGACTTTCTGAGTGTCCCACGTACGTTTGACGTTATGGGTTATGGGACACGAGGCTCGAGTACCTACTCGAGCCGTCACGAAGACTTCTCACTGACTTAGGTAGTCACTGAACGGTCTTCAAATGTATTCGCATACGAGGTCAGTAGAAGTGCAGTGACTATACTATCAACTAAACTTTCTCGTGTATTGATGGCCGTGTCAGAAGCCTATTTGGTTTAAATCTTTGAGCCTATGAAATAGGCTCTTCTTTCTTTTTTTTCATCATTTCTTGTTTGTTTCTTTATTTTATCTTTGTTTGAGACTATTTTCTTTCAATCTTTTCATTTTGTTCTCAAAACTGACATGCTCGGTAGCGGAAAAGATTTCTTTTATATTTTTAATGTAAAATGGACCAGCTCTTGACCTCATTCTCGCTTAGTGGCAAGCGATGGACGAGGTTCATGGTGGAACGAGCAAGCCCAGAAGATGCCTATTCACTCTTTGCTTGAAAGCTTGATGGCTGAAGGCTTGAAAGATTTAAGTCGTCGCCGAATTGACGGGATATACCTACGTGGAAGGGAACACAGACGTTCCACACTTTCGCCGTGCGCATAATAAATGTGGAGGATTTAATTACCCACTGTAATGAAGCGTGACTGTTCCATTTATGATGCTGGGTCATTAAGGAGCCGTTGTGTCTGGCAATGACGGTACAGCCAGACGCTTAGTCATATGTTGGTGGGGTGCGCATGAGCTCTGTTTGTGGTTTCCATAAGACAGTAAACTTCCATGCCGTATAGACTTAGACTAGAATATATGCGCTTTCGTAATCTTCGTGTTCCAATCGCCGCCACTTCAAACGATTCTGTGCTGAGTATTATATAGTACAAACAAATTCCATTGGTAATTCTCCAGTCGCATATCGCCATTTGTCTCTCAAATGGTTTGAAAAGTTTTTGAAATTGTATAGAGTTGTAAATCTATAATCATGGCACTCATACGAAATAGGAAAATACTTCCATGGTTTTATAGCTCTTCAGTAGATCTCGTCATCGCGTGTTTGTATTTTGGAAGATACATGGTAATTTCGGAGGAGCATACTTTTTTTGTATCTATATCTGTGTATAACGTCAAGTTAAATTGTGTTTACGAAATAACCAATCCATGACTCCTTACTACGAATCATGTGAAACAAGGCTTGAAAGTATGGTCACTTTGTTTACTAAGAGGAATGGGCTACTTTAATGTGCCGTGAACCGTTTTACGATATTAGTTCAATATGGCGCACTTGTTATTTCCTCCTTCCGACTCTGCCGCGTTCGCTCCCCAGACGGACTCGCACTCCTCTTCGTCCTCGGACGCAGAGACGTACGAGCTCTTCTCCCACACAAAGGGCAAAGGGAGCAAGCGCAAGAAAAACAAGGCGAGCAGCTCAGCCCCAGCCGCTAAAATCATAGCGGCTGAGGACTCCGCTCCTCCGTCTCGCGCCCCTACCCCGCAGGCGACCTCCGCCACCGCGAACCCCCCCTCACCCCGCTACGCAGGCGACCCCCGCCACCGCGACCGCGTCCATCCCCTCCACGCCACCGGCGACCGCCGCCAACGCGTCCCCCTCCCGTCCCTCGCCTTCAACCTCCGCGAAGGTTGCCGCGCCCCGCGCTAAAACTAGCGCCCCGTCCGTACCCTCTGGCTCAAACACCGCCAGGAAACTCCCTCCACCGCCCCCTGTATTTATACAGGACAAGGCCAAGTGGACGGAGGTGTCCAAATGGTGTGTTGACCAAAGGGTCAACTATACTAGTGCCCGTGCCACCCAGCACGGGATAAAAGTATCGGTCCCCACGTCAGCCGATTATCGCGATCTGACCAGGCTCCTCTCTGCCAGGAATGTGTCCTTCCACACGTATTCCTTGCCCGAGGAGCGACTGACCAGGGTGGTGATTCGCAGGATCCCCTGCGAAATCGCCACCAGCGATATTAAGGCGGACCTCGAACGACAGAACGTGCCTGTCACAGAGGTCCATCGCATGCACCGGTCCAGGCAAGGTACCGCCTTTGATATGGTCCTGGTGGTGTGCCCTCCCACAGAGGGTCACCACCCCATATTCAATGTAAAGTCCGTCTGTAACCTGTCAGGCCTTAAAATCGAGAAGCCCCGTAAGTCAGGCATCATTGGCCAGTGCCACAGATGCCAACTGTACGGGCACTCAGCGTACAACTGCTACGCTACTCCCAGGTGCGTCAAGTGCCTGGGAGACCACGGTACAGCAGATTGTACCCGGCCTAAAGACCGCACTCTTTGCACCGAGCCACCTAGTTGTGTGCTCTGCAAAGAGCCCGGTCATCCGGCAAACTACCGGGGCTGCCCGAAAGCCCCCAAGTCATCTTCCCCTAAATTGGCGCAGCGTTTCGACGCTCGTCAGACTAGGGAATCCCCCTCGGCCAAACTCCCCGTGAGACTGGCCCCACAGCGTCCCTCCCAATGGCCTCTAATGAGTTCCCAGAAGGAATTCCCCCCACTGGCCTCCAGGCCTAAGCCCGCTCCCATCCCTCTATTAGTGGACCCGCGTACCCGTGCCCCCGCGCCCCTTACGCCCCCCGGTTTTCCCGCGACCGCACCTCCCGCCCGCGCCGCGGCCCCCTCCACTGCCCCTATGGCAGGACCAGTACCCGTACAGAGGAAAGGTCAGGCTCCCCTTGACGCGTTTAACGTCATCACTGGGACCTTTAATACCTACAGCACGTTCCTCTCCCCGCGTGCCCAACAGATGGCCCAGGAACTAGTTGCCGCCGGCGGTAACTTGTTCCGAATCCAGTCAATTTATGCTGCGTATCCCGAGATCACGCAAGCAATCCATGTCATGAACTCCCAACGCCCCCATTATGGATAGTCGCGGAATATTAACTAGACAAAAACCCCGTTCCCTAAAGCTAGGCTTCTTTAATGCCAACGGCATTCACGGCCAACGTGATGAGATCGCCACGTTCCTCCGCGACCATCACGTAGACATTTTACTCATTCAAGAGTCGTTCCTAAAACCTCACCATCGTGACCCGAAAATTGTAAACTATCGTTTAGTTCGCAACGACAGGTCACGTTGTCATAAAGGCGGCACCCTCATATACTATAGGAAGTCCCTGTACTGCATACCTATGGATCCCTCCCAACTCTCCCGATTAGAAGTTTCGGCCTGTCGGTTAGCACTGACAGGCCACCAGCCAATCACTATCGTGTCGGCTTACTTCCCTCCCCCAGACGGTTCCGAGGACCCTCAACTCCTCACTAATGACCTCTCCGAACTTTTCGGCATGAGTGACTCCGTTATCATAGCGGGCGATCTCAACGCCAAACATCCCGCCTGGAATAGCACCAGGACCTCGACTAGAGGTAGACAACTCTGTAATCTCTGTTCTACCATGAACTTTGACGTCATCGCCCCGATGACTCCCACTCATTTCCCTTTCGACCCCGGTCAGTTACCCGACGTTCTTGATATAGCACTCCTTAAGAATATCAACTTAAGGTTGGATTCTATAGAGGCTATTCACGAACTTGACTCTGATCATCGACCAGTAGTCATGAACGTGGCCCCCCGATTAGGTACCCGCGACCCCTCTCAACCACCCGCCACTAAAGTGATCACTGACTGGAAGAAAGTAAGCGAACGCTTACAATCTAACACGTCACATCACTTAGACTCTATCCCAGATCAGTTCGACTCTGTCGCCGACACAACGGCCGCGATCGATTCTCTCACGGAGCACGTACAATCGATCGTGAACGAAAGTTCACGGGAGGTTCCAGATACGGGTGACCGAAAATGGAGACTCCCCGACGATGTACGTGATCTGCTGACAGAGAAGAACGCGGCCGTTCGTGCCTACAGCAACTTTCCCTGTGCCGCTAACAAAGCTCACATGCGTTACTTACAGCGTGCTGTAAGGACACGTGTGACTGAGCTGCGTGACGCTAACTGGGACAAGATGGTGGGCGAACTAGAGCCGACTCATCTCGCATTCTGGGAACTTCAGAGGAAATTGAAATCCTCTGAGTTTTCCACTATGTCCCCCCTGACCCGCCCCGATGCGACCATTGCATTCGAGGATATCGACAGGGCTGAATGCCTAGCCGATAGCCTCGAAGCCCAATGCACACCCAGTTCGCAGTCAGTAGACCAAGCGTTTGTCGATAAGGTAAACGCGGAAGTCGAACGCAAAGCCTCACTCCCGCCCGTTGAAGACCCTGATGATCCCCTGCCCCCTGTCACACCTGACGAGGTGCACGAGATCATCAAGGGTCTGAAATCTCGTAAAGCCCCCGGATCAGACGGCATCACCAACAGAGTGATCAAGCTGTTCCCCGCGCACCTGATTATGCTCATGTGTACCATCTTCAATGGTGCCTTGAGTAATAACATTTTCCCCCAAGCGTGGAAGGAAGCCATCGTTATTGGCATCCCTAAACCCGGTAAGCCCAAAACCGAGCCCACGAGCTATCGCCCCATTAGTTTGCTCAAAGTTCTCGGCAAAATCTATGAGACTTATTTATAAGCGACTCAGAGATTATGCCAAGGGCCTCATTCCCAACGAGCAGTTTGGTTTTCGAACCCAACACTCGTGTGTCCATCAGGTACACCGTATCGTCGAACATATCAATGCTGGTTTTCAGCGTGGTATGTTCACGGGCGCTGTATACTTCGATATAGCGAAAGCGTTCGACAAAGTCTGGCACAACGGCTTATTATATAAGCTGTACCGACTCGGAGTGCCAGACCGTCTCGTGCTCATCTTACGAGACTTTCTTGCGAACCGTACCTTTCGCTATCGCATCGAAGGGGCACTTTCCTCCCCTCACCCGATCCGTGCAGGAGTCCCTCAAGGCTCTGTACTAGCCCCCCTCATTTTCACGCTGTTCACTAGCGATATCCCCAGAAGCAAGAAGGCAAGGTTAGCTCTGTTCGCAGACGACACTGCCATCTACTTCTCGGTATTTAGTGACACAGCGCTGGTTCGCTACCTCCAAACCGCAATCGACGAGCTCGGCGAATGGTTCAGGAAGTGGCGAATCGAGGTCAATCCCGATAAAAGTCAGGCGGTCTTTTACACCCGACCGCGACGTAATCACCCCCCTCCCCGACCCATCTCAATGTTCGGCAAGCAGATCCCTTGGGCGAAGCAAGCCAAATATCTAGGTGTCATCCTCGACGTACACCTCACCTTTTCTGAGCACATAAAGCAGGCTCGCTCGCGGGCCGCTTTCGCTCTCGGTAGGCTCCATTGCGTCCTGAACAAGCGGAGTAAATTGTCTCTTCTGTGTAAGAAGCGGCTTTACACCGCTTGTATCAGGCCGATTATGACATACGCAAGCCCAGTCTGGGCACATGCCAAGCCCCGATTCATCCATAGGATGCAGACTCTCCAGAACCGTTCTCTCCGTCAAGCCACAGGCTCGCCTTGGTTTGTTCGGAATATCAATCTTCATTTAGATATGAAACTCCCGACTATCCATCAATTCATAAAACGCGCTTCGAAGCGTTTCTTCGATAGGGCCGTAGCCCACCGCAACCCTCTGGTTGTGGTGGCAGCTACTTCTACCCCCTTTCGTATTAGCAAAGTCCGCCGCTCGCGGCACATTCTTACCGATCCTGATGATCCCACTACTCTCCTCCAGGAGAGTCGAAAAGAGACCAGTACAGCTAGACCAGCACACAAACACAAACCGTACCGACCTCGCCGCCGAGGTCCGTCGTCGCGACCCCGACTTAACAGTCCCTCCCGACCCTTGCAAGAGCCAGCCCGCGATGCTGCGCCGTTAGCTTTAAATTAGTCCCAAAATAATTTAACTCAGATGCAGCCAGTCCCTTGCTGCCCCCCAGCGATTGCCTAAGCCGAGGTTCGTACCCCCCTCGCGGTAACCCTTAGAGCTTTCGCTTTAGTTTTTAAGTATAATAAGCCCCGGCTGGAGGCCTAAAAAGGTAACTTTTTAGAACTCGCCGGGCCACAATCCGTTTAAGTAGTCACAATCTTTTCAGGATTAACTACGAGATTAACTTCCATACTGTACCTATTTGAGTAACGTCAAGTTTATAACGTTGGTGATGTTTGTGTTCTAAAACTAACCACTGCACGATGGAGGGCTAGATAGCGCTTGGAAGTTATCATCATTTTGTTTCACCATCATTTCAGCCGGAAGACGTCCACTGACTTTGAGGGTTTGGTCATAATCGCCATGCTTAGCAGGCGGGTTGGCAATCGCAGTATGGTGGTAAAATGCATAGAGAATGCTGCTGTCCATTCTCTAGTAAGTCCCTTAGTCACCTTTTACGACACCCATGGGAAGAAATGGGATGGTGCTATTCTTTACGTCCGACATCACATGGATCATCATTTTATTTAGTTAGAGTGTAATATGCCATAATTGTTCGTTTTAGGTTAATAGCCTATATTCTCCGAACGGTTAGGCAGAGGTGCACCAGCAGGCAGAGACGGGGCCGGGTGTCAGGGTTGTTTTATGATATTAGTATAAATAACGTGTTGCACTTATGTCTGGTCTGGAGTGGACGCTTAGTCATTTCCTGGTTTACGCAGTTTGTGGTTATTTACGACTAGCTTCTGCCCGCGACTTCGTCCGCGTCAAATTTTTGCTCCCCTGACCCTTCCCGTCGCATCGATTTGCCTGCTCGTTGCTGCTCGCTCCTTTTGAGTTATAGTGAGTCAACCTTAAAAGATAGACATATGCTCTCGCGGACTTTTTTTTAGAACTTTTTAAAAGGAACAGTTCCGTCATACATGATTTTTTCGTTAATTTAACCGTTTACGCAGCGCACGCAACGGAAACTCTCAAAAGGAATAAATTTTCCCCGTGTTTGCAACATTTTTCATTACTGCTCCGCTCCTCTTAGTTGTAGCGTGATGTTATATAGCCTATAGCCTCCCTCGATAAATAGGCTACCCAACACAAAAAGAATTTTTCAATTCGGACCAGCAGTTCCTGACATTAGCGCGTTCAATCAAACAAACAAACAAACAAACTCTTCAGCTTTATAATATTATATATAGTATATATAAATATATAATATATAGTATAGATGGTAAAGATCTATATCGAAGGCATGGAACGTTTTAGTAGGTAATTCGGGTAACCCCGTGAAAACTGTTCAAGTACTGAATGTCTAGTATTTTCAAAGCTCTTTTCTTTTCCTATCAGAATGTTGATAAGCTGATAGGTACCTTATTTCGTTACATGTTTAAAAGTCAAAATTATTTTGTGAAATTAATTGCAGAAAGCGAGGTTCGTTGAATTTGTTATTTCATCATCGAATGTTTTATTTCATCGAGATGTCTTGTGCTTTTTTTATTCACTATAAGTTTATTTTTTGACTTATCCAGAAATCAAGTATTTCTGCATGCTTTCGTCTTATAAAACGAACAAACACATAAAATATAATCGCACGAGCAACTAATTACGTGGACATCTGTCAACTGTCGGACGAGCCACAACAATGTACGTACAGAAATAGACTGCACTTCAAAATAGAACCCTTGGGAGTGGCAGGAAATATCTTGACTTCAGTAAAATATACGAAAGTATTACAAGTACATAGGCAGGCACCGTAATACATCAATCAATGTGTCTTCTTACTTGTAACTGTCATGTGTTAACTCATTTGACAACTGTAGGCAGGTATTGTTGGTATCTACGTATCCCTACGTAGGTACAGGAGCTAGGTAAGTACCTACTATATTTACTTTGTGCCATTTGTAAAACTATAATATTGAATACATGGGCCCTGGCCCATGTGCCAGGGCCACAAACTCAAAGTCAAAGTATTTATTAGTGTGATTTTTGGTGATACAGTAGGTCTTATAGTTAGGTAAGGTGAGCTCAAAAAACTACCCGTTAGGGCATACACTATTTAACAATATAAAAAATTTAAATCGATTTTACATGCAAAATAACAGAGATTACTATTAAATATTAAAAAAAAATGAAATATAAATATTTAGAATACAATTAAAATGTCAAATACTTTAATTTTTATGCATAAATACATAATCATTATTTAGTTTACTGTCAAAATTTTGTCAAGAAGGAATTCGTCAATGGTATAGTAGCATTTTTCAATTAAAAAAATATTAAGTTTCCGTTTAAATTGTGTCAAGTTTAGATCTTTAATGTCATTTGGTATTTTATTGAATATTTTAGGAGCCATGCAGAGGATGCTTTTGTGCATAAGGGCGGTTTTTGAGGCTCTTAGACATAGTTCGTGTCGATATTTTTGTCTTGTCGATCTATAGCGCTGCTCTGAAGCTTTTTTAAATAATTCATTGTTTTTTTTTGACGAACAATGCGGTCTCGTATATGTAAAGGCAAGGTAACGTTAGTAATTTTAGAGATTTGAAATGCGGTTTACAACTTTCCGTTGGTTTAAGACTACACATCGATCTAATGCACCTCTTCTGTGCTTTAAAAATGTTATTTTTTTCGCAGGAATTTGCCCAAAAAATTACTCCGTATCGTAATATGGAATCTACATAGCCATAATAAGCGGCTAAAACAGCTGCCTGATTAACTATTTTCTTAAGTTTTTATAGAGCAAAGGCGAACCTACTTAATTTTGTTATAAGACTTGATGCATGTTGTTTCCAAGTCAGTTTAGAGTCAATTGTCAAGCCTAGAAATTTGATATGCTCTACTTCTTCAATTATATTATTGTCAACCGTTATATTTAGGTCAGGAGTGGTCAATCTTTGTCGAAACTGCATAATTTTAGTTTTATTTAAATTTAATTTTAGATTATTATTCTCAAGCCAGCTAATTGATTGTTGCAATCCGTCTTTGATATCACATTCATAATTTCTAGTTTTATTATTTTTTACAATTATCGTACTGTCATCAGCAAAAAGAACCATTGGAAAAGCGACATGTTTTGGAAAGTCATTTATGTAAGCTAAAAACAAGCGCGGACCCAATACGCTACCCTGTGGTACGCCAAAAGAGGTTTTACGTTTTCCTGATATATATTTAACTTCTTTTTTATTCTTTTTAGAAATCCGTCTAATTTCCGTACACTGCGTTCTATTGTCTAAATAAGATTGTATAAGAGAAAGTGCATTACCCCTTATTCCATATGCATTAAGTTTCTGAAGTAGGATATTAGGATAAACTAGATCGAAGGCTTTCGTCATGTCCATAAATATAGCGCTAATAGGAATCCTTTCATTAATACCTGTCATTATAACATTAAGAAAATCATAGATAGCCAAATTTATGGATTTGTTTTTTCTGAAACCCTTCTGTTCCTTCACCAAGATGTTGTGTTTCGTGAAAAAGGAATTCATACGGTGATAAATTGCCTTCTCAAATATTTTTGATAGTACTGGTATTAGGGCAATGGGTCTGTAGTTATTAATATCAGTTTTGTCATGTTTTTTAAATAAGGGCTTAATTATAGTAGATTTAAGCTTATCAGGATAGATTCCAGAGCAGATACTAGCATTAATGATGTGACAAATAGGGCCAGATATCACATCAGAAACAAATTCCAATACTTTTGTTGAAATATCATCATACCCTACGCTAATTTTATTTTTAAGATCCTGTATTATTCGATATACTTCATTAGGTGTAGTCGGGGCCAAGAATATTGATTTACAGCATGATTTTGGGGTCTCATAGGTCGCTGATTTTGAGCCTTTCGAAAGCAACTCTGCTTGATTCACAAAGTGATCGTTAAATGCGTTCGCTATGTCACTGGGGTTTGTTATTGTTACCCCGTTATTCTGTATTTCTGTTATCTGTTCAAATGGAGGGCAATGTTTATTTTCATTTATGATCTTCCATGTATCTTTTGATTTATTTGTTGTAGTCAATATCTTATGGTTATTTTTGCTTTTTATGTCAGTTTTATTATTTTCTTACGTCTTCGTGAGTAATTTTTAAATTTAGCCAAGTTATTACTATTAGGTTTTGCTCGTAGTTGCCAAAGAAGTTGTCGTTTATTTTTGCTACAGCGTTTTATACCGGGTGTTAACCATTTCGGATTCCTTTTTAACTTAATTTTTTTGTTGATCAAGGGGAAACATAGATCATAAAACGGCTGGAATACTTCCAAAAAATTATCGTACGCTACATTAGGATCATCAGCTTGATAAACATCACAAAACGATAAAGGACATAAACATGATCTAAATTTCATAAGATTGTCGCAATTGTAATCACGCACCGTAACATTCCAGTTGTCTATTGTATAAGTCTTTTTAACGGGGACCTTTAATATTTGGGCTGTGTGATCTGACATGTTAAGGTCAATTACATCGTGGACACACTTTTGCTTAAAATTGTGCGCAAAATTATCTATACATGTGTTGCTTTGTAATCTAGTAGGCTGGTCAATTTGCAATTTTAGATTATAGTTTAGATTTTTAGTGGTAAACTCAATGGAAGTT
This sequence comes from Aporophyla lueneburgensis, assembly GCA_932294355.1. Taxonomy (NCBI): domain Eukaryota; kingdom Metazoa; phylum Arthropoda; class Insecta; order Lepidoptera; family Noctuidae; genus Aporophyla; species Aporophyla lueneburgensis. The sequence goes on along the minus strand of OW028739.1, from coordinate 32,006,947 downwards.
CTATTTTTTTTTCAATATATCTATGTTAAAGTCACCACATATAATGACATTTATGCGCGCTTTGTAACAAATCTTTGGTAACAGAATATTTAATTTTGAGTAAAACGTATCAAGATTATTCGATTTAGGTATTCTATAAATACATACTACGATAATGTTATGCTGTGTTAATTCGATAGCGCAGCACTCGAAAACTCCCTTAATTGAAAGTTTCTTGATATCTTCAACCTCTCTATATTGGTGGTCGTATTTTATCAGTATGCACGCTCCTCCTATTTTTGTATCCCTGGAGTAGCAAGCTGCCAATTTATAATTTGGAATGGTAAGAAACTCTTCATATCCATCTTCCATGATGTGGTTGGTCACACAGATGACGTCAATGCGGTTTTGAAAATCAAGTAGGTGCAAGAGTAACTGGTCTGCCTTATTAATTAATCCAGCGATGTTTTGATGCATTATTGACAGGTATTTATAGAAAAAAATGGTTTGATGTGTCTTCAAATTCAAATTCAAATTCATTTATTAGTGTGATTTTTGGTACATTTTACATGAGATCTTAACAATAAATAATTCGTTCCTCAAAAATCTACCTTAACCCCTGACAAGCACACATCTAAACCGTATACCTCTTTAGGCATTGAGGGTGAAAAGTACCCAACATATTTCATTTTCAAATATCTTGGTCCCTAATAAAGATAGAAAAAATTTTTTTTTTTTAATTAAAGCTCAAACAATTCTCTATAAAATAGATATAATATTAAATTAATTAGTGCCAATTAAAATAGATAAAAATACTATCGAAGTTTAAAAAAGTGAGTTTTTGAGATTTTTTTGTTTTTTGGCCATATCTTTGATTCTAGTGGACTAAAATATAAAAAATTACAGTGTTTTGGAAAGCTGAAAAAGCACTCTAAAAGATGCTGAAATTCGTTTTTTGATCTGCTTCAAAAAGTATAGTTATTTTGCTACTTGAATGCATTAAAATAGCGTATGCTAAAAAGTAAGTACATAACAGGTTGTTAAAGAAATCAGAGATCTATTACTCATTGTAATCTTTATTTTTAAGCACGAAAATACAAATAAACATAAAATATATATTTTAAATAGAATTTTTGTCACAACACTCCACGCACATAGGGCATCGATGTCTTTTACACATAGATTTTTCACATTGCGGGCACATCATGGTTGTTTTAACTCCTAATGAGTAATGACAATATGAACATCTTGTTTTGGGTATTGATATGACTTCAGAATAATTAACAGCAGGTGTATCGTAGTTAAGAAGCTGAGCTATTGCAGTTTTAATATTTTTTCGTAGTTGTGGAATCCCATGGCGTCTAATTAATAATGGCTTTATCAGCTCAAACGACAAGTTTTTAATGAAAGTCAATCTAGTCTTTTTTTCCTCTACATGATTTAAATTATATAAAATTGTTGAGTTAACATTAGCTGTATTTAACATTCCATAAAAAACTTTTAAAGGCCACCTTCTTGTCCGACGTGCAACTGAATATAATTTGCAAGCTTGATCGAATGAATCTGTTCCACCTTTGTGTTGATTATACTGTAATATTAATTTGGGTTTTTTTGTTTCTGGATCAATTTGGGTATTTGTACTACTGCTTGAAAGTATCAAAACTATTTTTTTTTTTTTTTGGAGCATAAGATAGTAAAGTTTGATTATTTGCAAAGCAATATTTAGTTGTTGATGGTGATGCTTTTTCTGTAAAACTACGTGGAATTTCTTTTTTATTTTTACGAATAGTACCTATTGCTTTTAAATTATATTCATCAAATAATATTCGAAACAAACTAACTGACGTGAACCAATTATCCATCACAACTGTCCGATTTGAATCTCTAATTGGTTCTACTAATTCTCTTACAAAAAAATTTGCAAGTGGTTCATTACGTAATCTTTGCGTTGTTTTTCCTAGATATGGTACAGCTTTCATCATATACGAGGTCTTAGAATCATTTAACATCAAAAATTTGATACCATAACGATCAGGTTTACTCGGTAAATACATTCTAAAAATGCATCTACCTTTGAATCCAACCATTTGTTCGTCTACAGTACAAATTTCATATGGTCTATAATATTTTCCACAATTAATAAAGAACCATCTAGCGGAACACTCGTGAACCACTTGAACGTTGTCACAGATAAAACACGTTTAAAGTGGGTGAGGCATCTGGGCTGCTATAGTCGCCATAACGTTAAACGCCAAAAAACTTTGGGCGATCATAGTCGCCCGGACGTTTCAGTGGTATACATTAATTTACATAAGTTTATAAATATTTTGAGCTAAAATTGTAGTCATAAATTATTACTTACGGTAAATAAAAAAAAAAACACTCATATGATCCGAGAAAAAACTCTTGAACACTTGACTGACTACACTTAATTGGCACACTGGGTTAAAAGTACCCACAGCGTTCCGCGCTCACTGCGTAGTAACAACTGAATCTCACCAACGACTACTGAACACGCTTCCTCGAGGTCTCAACAAAACATCGCTGGAGGGGAAAACCCTTTGTTAAATATACACAAAGAATTATAGCGAAATAAAATTTTGGGGTGGGTACTTTTTACCCAGTGTGCTTGTCAGGGGTTAAAGGTGTACACTCTTTGAAGCAATTAGTAATTTGCATAAAAAAGAATAATTAACGTATTTGATAACAAAATAAAACATCACTGAATACAGAAAAAATAACAAGCAAAAAATTAACAGTTGAGTAATCATGCAAATAATTAATGAAAATAAAGATAATAATACAATGTCAGAATTAAATAAATATCATGTCAAATAGGTTACAATTTATCATTATGTCAAATAGGTTACAATTTATCATTTTGTCAAATAGGTTACAATATATCATTATGTCAAATAGGTTACAATTTATCATTAAGGAATTCGTCAATACTATAATAGCAATTTTCCAATAACAGATGTCTTAATTTATTTTTAAATTGAATAATATTTAAGTCTTTAATTCCATTTGGTAATTTATTAAATATTTTTGGGGCCATGCAAAGTATGCTTTTGTGCATCAACGCGGTCTTAGATGGTCGAACACATAATTCATGTCTATATTTTTGTCTAATCATTTTATAGCGATGTTCAGATGCTTTTTTGAATAGATGCATGTTCTTTTTAACAAATAAGGCAGTCTCAAATATGTACAGGCGAGGTAAAGTCATTATTTTCAACAATACAAAATAAGGTTTGCAGCTATCAGTTATTTTTATTCCGGTAATAGCTCTAATGCATCTTTTTTGCGATTTGAACACCATGTCCTTATTGCAGGAGTTTCCCCAAAACATGACTCCGTAGCGTAGTAAAGAATCGACATATCCATAGTATGCAGTGACTGCTGCTGCCTGATTGACTATTTTCTTTAGTTTAAATAAAGCAAAAGCAAACTTACTCAATTGTTTAATTAGTATCGTAGTATGTTGTTTCCAATTTAATTGTTTGTCGATTGTTAAGCCCAGAAATTTGTGTTTTCGACTTCTTCAATTTTTTCATTATTAAATATTACATTTAGTTCTGAATTAACTACTCTTTGACGAAAATTCATAATTTTTGTTTTCTTCAAATTTATAATTAAATTATTTTGTTCTAGCCAGTTAACGGTTTGTTGTAATGCATTGATTATGTCAGCTTCAGTCTTTATTATTTTTGTCAAGTTTAACAATGATGGTACTATCGTCGGCAAACAATGTCATAGGATAGGGTATATTCCGGGGAAAGTCATTTATATATATAAGAAATAATAGAGGCCCTAGCACACTGCCTTGGGGCACTCCATATGATATTTTTCGCTCTTTTGATATGTATTTTATAACGGTTTTACTTAATTTACAAATTCGACTTATTTCTGTACGTTGTGTTCTATTTTTTAAGTAAGAATTTATGAGTGATAAAACATTTCCTCTTATTCCATACGCATTTAACTTGCTCAACAGTATATCATGGTTGACCAGGTCAAATGTCTTCGTCATATCCATGTATACTGCTGATATTGGGACTCTTTCATCCATATTAGCTATAATAACATTAAGAAAGTCATATATTGCCATATTTATTGAGTGATCTTTCCTAAATCCTTTTTGTTCTTTCACAAGTATATGATGTTTATTGAGGTATCCGTCTATGGACCTATAGATCCATTTTTCAAATATCTTGGATATTACCGGAATGAGAGCTATTGGCCTGTAATTTTTAATGTCTTTCTCATTGTCTTTTTTAAATAAAGGTTTTATGACAGTTGGTTTAAGCTTATCAGGGTATGTTCCAGACTCAATACTTAAATTAATTATGTAGCTGAGAGGCTCTGATATTATTTCTGAAACATACTTTAGGACCTTTGTTGAAATATCGTCGTATCCTACACTATTTTTATTTTTTAAGTCTTTTATAATTCTGTTTACTTCATCTGGTATGATGGGGGTCTTCAAATGTGTCCTTCGTGTCAGTATTACTACTATTTTCCATTTGGATTCCATAAATAGTATTTTTGAGATTCGTAAATACGTTTTTCATGCCTGTGTCGTTTAGGAGACCTTGACGACCCGAAAACATAGTTTTATCATAACGTAAGTCAGCGTTTGAGTCCAGTAAGTAAGCATATTCGTATGTTGTGTTATGCAGATGTAAAAGACTATTACACATTTCTACACGTGAGTTGTATATTGTTGTGTAAACACCACACTGTCTATAGGTTGGGAGACATATAATTATATTGGTATTGTTACGTAGATCGTAAAGTCTAGAAACATCACGCTAACTCCATCTCAGAAAGGGGCAGTGTGACGTAAATCGAAAAGTCTAGAAACATCACGCTAATTCCATCTAAGGACGGGGCAGTGTTAGAAACTACTGGAAATGGCACGCTAACGCCATCTGTTATTGAGTAGCAAGTACTACACGAAATTGTACGTAGACGCTACTGCCATCTATTGTTGAATAGTGGGATTAAACAGTTCAATGGAAGTTACTAGAAGCTTCTACGCTGTGGCGGTGTCGAATGTTCGCGAATGTTGTGCTCGGGATATAAATAGCGGATTGTCGGGCCGACAAGCAGTTCGATTTCGGAAGCGAGCGAATACGATTCGAGTGATACAGTAGCGAAGCGAAACAAGTGATTCCAAGTGACGTTTCTTGTAGTTGCGATATTTGTGTTTATTTAATTAAACTGTGTTGTGTGTTTTGGTAAATTGGTTTAAATTAATTTATCCCGAACCCCAGCTCGTAACAGTATGGGTTAGTTTTTCGATGGTATCTTTAATGTTGTAGATCAAATCGTGATAGTTTTTAGTTCGTAAGAAGTCACTTTCTCCTATTAATGACAAAGTAGTCGATTTTATTATAATGTTTGATCTTATTTTCTATACCTAGTAGAAGTTGTTCAATGCTACCATTTGGATACGAGTAGTGGCAGAAGTCATAATCAGTTGCAAAAGAATCTTCTATTTTGCTGCAAAGGCCATTTCTGTTGTTAGCGCTTATTATACTCAGTTTACTTTTAATTTTTACTTGGGTCAGGTGTCGTTTGTCGATGAAATCCTCACGAATTGAGTGTTTTAATCCATGGTTGTCACATTGAGTTGTCTTATCAACCATCTGGGGTATAGCTACCGGCGTTGAGTTATTAGCCATTTTGGGAGTAAGCTCCATAATTTTTTTCGTCGACTCAGGAGTAATGCTGAGATCTTTTGTAGGAACTGTTTGAGAAGATTTTTTCTTTTTTGGTGTGTCTTTACTAAAGTCCGTTATCAGTTTTTTATAAATGTGTTCCTTTTTTGTTAAACTTTTGATGGTTTTTTTGAGATTAGTGTTGTCCATATTTAAGGATTCAACTTCGCGGTGTGCGGTCTCTAGTTGCATGGTCAATTCCTTTATTTTGTTTTTAAGTTGAAGAATTTCTTCGCAGTCCTCATCGTCTGATATGTTCGGTAGACTGTTACTAGTGGTGCCATCTAGTTCACTATTTGTTAAATTTAAATCTTCACTTTTGGTTTCCGAGACTCTTCGATTACGACGTTGCGTGATGTTTCCAAAGAAGTTCATGTTGATTTAAATTTGAATAATTAGAAATTACATGAATCGCAAAAAGTTCCACAGTTTGTGAGATCCGAACCGGCACTCAGTGGCACAGCAATCCAACATGAAATACTTTGGCTATGAGAACATTACTTCAATCATTGTAAGTGTTTTTGAGAACATACTTCAAATAGTTAAGGAGTCGATACAAATGATTCATCGCTTAAGAATTTTTCCACACAAGACCGATTTCAGTTTTAACTTTCCACATAAGTTTTTTTTTCGGTTAATATACACTTGTCACTTTGCTTGTAGCGTATTCCACGCAAGTAATTGTTTATCACGTTACTATATAATGTTAATTAATGTTATATTCTGTTTCGTCACTTCACATAATTGTCTTCACTTAGTCCAAAAAAACAAATATCACATAGTTTATTTAGATAACGTTTGTGCACATAATTCACGTCGAAATGGACTTATCACACACAATTTATTATGAGATTTAATCTGTTTTATAATTTTAAAGTAAATAATATATCGGAGAACTATACTTTAGATGTTTACTTCATCAGCGCCATCTATCCGCCACGGTATCACTTTCGAACGAATCTCGTGACCCTGGCAGGCATTGGTCCTAGCAAACCCCTTCAGAACTGATGAGTTATCTTTGAGGCGCGCGTGGAACACTACGCGCCGTAGACACAGGGCTGGGGCTTACCGGGCGGCGAGCTACCCATTGCTCGCCGTCCGCAAGCCCACGCCTATGGTGGCCGGGAGTCGGTGATCGATTCCCGACACCCGGGGCATCACCTCCTGCGGCGGTTAGTGACATGAGGGCGCAGACACTGCCACTCCCTCACGCGCCCCGCCTTCGCGGCTTCGCGAGCATTACCGCTTCGCAGAAGGAGGTGACGGCTTCCCATGCCCTCTCGCTCCGTACCATGGCTCGTACCAGGGCCGGACGCGAGAGGTCGCCGCCACCGATCGCCTCCACGAGAACACGGCGGTGCTCCGCCAAGGCAGGGCACACCTCCACTTAATAATATCCTTTACGTAAGGATGGTGACAGGTAGCGTTCTGTGGTTTCTGCCAACCTCAATAAGAAGGCGTGAGTTGATGGCATCCAGTGAAATTATGAATGTGACATCCTCATAGAAGAGAAAAAAAATCGCAATGCCATTTTAAAAGTCATCTACAGCTATTGAAGTATGTCACTGTACATTACCTGTAAATCTCGTTAACTATATTTTAAGAACAAAACTTCGTTATTGCTGTGTCCTATGAAAGAAAGATTCACCATAATATTAAACGAATGTTAAAGAAGATAAAATGCACTTACTTAACACTAGAAGTGCGGGCGTATGCATATAATCGTAACTTTTTATGACTTTTCATGAAATATGATAATTATTATATTTATTATTTATACAAGATTTCAACCGCGTAATTGCAATATACATATTTTTTTATCCAAATTTACCTCAGTCGGTATGAGCCGCGCTTCTAGTGTTAAAGTGCATTTTCGGACCAGGGCAAACGTTTCTCCTCAAGGTTGGTATTTTCCGAATACGTGCCTCGCTAGGCAACCGGGTTGCTGACCGCAGACGAATGACGCAGCTGCCCGTCATCGGCCGGGGGTGGTAAATATTTAGGTTGGCAGACGCGATAGTCCTGCCATCTGTCTACTGGTGCGTGCCAAACCTACTTATCATTTTGAGCTGCATAAAGATGATGAGTAATCTCGTTTGTTTCTGCGACTTATTTTTGGACTAATATTATTTAGTATTAATTTTCTGGAATTATAGTGATGGGCAATCAAACGTCGTCAGACTCGCTGCACATTTCTAGGCTGGTAAATAAACGCCTATTATTCAAAAACTAACTGACAAAATAATGTCATTGTATTTATAGGCACTTCTCTGTCTACCCCCTCGGAGGATCACAGTCGTGATATTATGGCATTTCTTTTTCTTTCAAGTAACAAACAAGGTTTGTTTATCCAAATTCAATCCTGATTTTCAGAGGCTAAATTTACACATAAACTGAAACGGCGTAGTAGCGCCCTCTAGTGAAAACACATTGGACTACTGCCAGTTTCATGAAATGTTTTGCGACTGAAATGTGCGTTTCATACTAAACATTGATGCTTCGTACAATCTACACTAGATGTCGCTGTTCGAGATCAACTCATGCGCAGTCTTTACGTCATATAGTTTTGCACACCATCTAGTGTAGACTGAATGAACTAAATGATATGCTCTTGTAACTGAGTCTCATGCATATCTGTAAAAAAAGGCCATACAAAAGAACTACAATGTCTCATAGTATTGATAACCGTATTTGTTAGAGCTAAGAGAAATTTTAAAAATAATTTACAATTTATTTTAAACACCTAAGTAGAGATACATACTTTGGGTTTTAAAATAATTTGTAATAAGCATAGTTGAATACACCTATCGGTAAAAAAGAAGAGTCTTACATGCTTTTTACGGTACCCATAAAAATATCGATGGTGTCCTATTTTTACCAGTGGCTCACACGCAACTAATCCTCCCGCAGCGTCACCTATATTTATTGATTCGTCATCCGCCCTACAGTGAAAGCTTACCATAATTGATGCGATCTGAATTTGGACGTATATAAATAGAAATATAGTCTAAAAATACTAGAGTTGCATTGTAAAGATCGTTTGGCAGTCGCCACCTAATTCTTTGACATACACCGCCTGCATGTGATTGAGAGTTATTTATCGTCAACGGTAGATGATTTTACAAAATTAATAGATTCGACGACACTGAGACGAACGAGTTGATAATATCTAATGTTGCCAGACTAAATAACTGCTATTTGTTATGTTCAACGGTTTTTATGAGCTTTGCAACAGCTATTGGTCTAATGATCACGTTTAGTGGGAATAGATCATATGTCTTATTTAATTGAAGTTCTTGGCATACAGTTACTTCTATGAACAACAAGTTTTAAGCATCCCTGACCAAGGTGAATCTAAAATTATGAATAATACGTCTTTAATTTTAAATTAGTCTTCGCCTACATTAACTTGTTCTGGATGTCGGTCGAGGTTTAAGCTTTCTGACATACCATGACATACAAACGTAGGTATTAGTAAACAAAACAGTAGAAGCTCAAAATAATCCCAGGTGTGTATAAGAAACATTTGGATAATTTTAAATTATTAATGTTTCTTGATGTTTTAAACATAACTGACTATGTGACTCCACTTTAAATTAAATCTAAAACAAAACATTTAGAATCACTTGGCTATGTGTAGGTTATATGAAACCATATTGAGTATCAAATCCACCATAAACAATTTTACGAGGAATTAAAAAATAGTCGATACTAAAACAGTGCTCAGTCCACACTTCAGGTAAGCCGTTAAACAAGAGAATGGCTTATAAAAAATCATACTACTCTAAACTACACCACATAAAACAAAATCAAAACAAACAGTGTTGATTGTAGCTCATAAACTCTTTACAAAGTAGGAATAACAAATCGCCATATGGTTTTTTGCGAAGCTCTGGTTAAAGTTAAAATTGTAGGATGGGGAGGAAAACGACTACCATGGTTTATGGAGTTCATCCGCTAACGAAAAATGTGAATAATAAACATTCAATTTCTTGAGAGCTTGTAAACATCATCTGTCTAGCCTTTTCCCAACTATGTTGGGCTCGACTTCCAGTTCCGACTGCAAGTGACTACCAGTCTTGTACATGGAGTGATTGCCTATCTGATCTCTACAACATAGTTACTGGATGATACTATATCTTCGGTAAAACTGGTTGTAAGACTTTTGGGCTTCTGACGGCCCGTAACGACTGTTCAAGACACGAATGACAGCTGAGACCAACAGCTTAACGTGCTTTCTTGGCATGTAAAGATTGTGCCACGGACCAACCGCAGCAAGTGTAGCTTAACCTCAAGGGCAATACTCGTTTAAATTAATGTTAATTATAGGTCTTTACCTATGAAAATGCCGTTTTGTATGAAAAAAATTAAACGAATTTTTTTCATGTATTTTTTATTTGTATTAATCGAAATAATCACCCATGCAATCAATGCATCTTTGCCAACGCAGTGGCAGTTTATTGACGCTCTTCTTAAAAAAAAAAACAGCTGTACGGGAGGCAACAAATTCTTCGAAGGTATTTTGTACTGCCTCTCGGGTGTTGAATTTTTTTCCCGCCAAGAAGTTATCCAAATTCTGGAAAAAGTAGTAGACTGTAGGCGCAAGGTCTGGTGAGTAGGGCGGATGACGGAGAGCTTCCAACCCCAGTTCTTGCAACTTGGAGACCGTCTGCTGTGCAGTATGAGGTCGCGCGTTGTCGTGCAGGAGCAGCGGAGACGAGCGATTGACCAATGCTGGTTGGAGATGTACCAGCTTCTCCATCATTGAGTTCAGTTCTTCACAGTACACATCTGCAGTAATGCTCACCCCGTTTGCTAAGAAGCTGTGATGAATCACACCGGCGCTAGACCACCAAACAGTGACCATCACTTTTCTAGGGGTAAGTTTTCGTTTAGGGCATTGTTTAGGTGCTGAACCAGGATCCAACCAACTTGCTGAGCGCTTGCGGTTATCAAACAGAATCCATTTTTCATCGCAGGTAACAATGCGGTTCAAAATTCCTTCATTTGTGTGTCTGTTGAGCAGTGCAAGGCACGTCTCGACGCGTACTTCGCGCTGGCGATCATTGAGTTCGTGGGGCACCCATTTGTCAAGCTTGCCAATTTGACGCAAATGGACCAATATTGTTTTGACGCTAACGTCGAAAGCTGCTGCTAATTCAGCCGTAGATTGTGTATCATCAGCTTCCACAATCGCTTTTAATTCGTCATTGTTGACCAAAGACTGGCCTGTTAGTCTAGTGGTTAGTGACCCTGACTGCTAAGACTGAGGTTGTGGGTTCGATTCCCACCCAGGACAAATCTTTGCGTGATGAGCACGATCATTTGTTCTGTGTCTGGGTGTAATTTATCTATAATATGTATGTATTTAGAAATATATAAGTATGTTTATCAGTTGTCTGGTTGCCATAGTACAGTCTCTCCCTAGTTTGGGATCAGATAACGGTGTGTTGGTTGTCCTAAGATATTTATTTATTTATTTTTTAAAGTCTTCGGACGACCGCGAGGTTCATTTTTCAGCTCGAAATTTCCAGAACGGAAGCGAGCAAACCAATAACAGGTGGTGCGTTGGTTTGTAGTGTTAGCTCCGTAAACGTCGTTGATGTTGCGTGCCGCTTGTGCCGCGTTGCTGCCACGACGGTACTCATATTCCATAATTACTCGAATTTTTAACGTATCCATGATGACGAAAAAGATTGAAATGCGATGAAAATGTAACACTAATCAATAAACAAATGACTACTTTTGGAAAAATAATTCCATGTTTTTAAAATAAAATTAATTTGAAATTAGAATTCTTAGACAAACAAAAATTATTTTGATTTTAAATGGCCAGTACAGCAGAACGGCAATTTCATATGTAAAGACCTAATAACAATCTGTTACAGTCTGATCTCAGTCTTATTCTGTCAAAAATACCTAGAGTTTCCATACATTTCGAACAAGACTTTGACGTTTGACTGCCGCCGAGATGAGACTGCGACTAGTTTTGAACTTTTACGTTACGTTTACGACAACTGGCCTTCTGATCGATCGACAAGTGCCGTTGTTATTACTTAGCTACAAGCTCTTCTGGTATAAGTTCCAAGCTATAAATGTTCGTTTTTTTTTTCAGGGGACAAGATGACCAACATTCTGGTAGAATAAAAAACGGCAGTTGGTTTCTAAAAACCTTTACAGTACTGAATTTATTTAAAGCTTGGGAATTTAAAACACTCTATTAACATAAATACTCTTCAAAGAAAAGTCGTGAAAGTCAACTATTTTAAGACTGTATTCACCTTTCCCTTAACGAATTAATTCATCAATGCTTAATTAGTATAAACAAATATGCTAATTAAAATACCCAAAGTAAATACTATCGGCATTCCTGTACAAATGTATTTATTCGCAGAGTAGTCTGGGTTAACTAAAAATATTGCGACATTGACAAAGGTTGACCCGGCTATTTTGGATACCATCACGTTAACCTAGAGAAACGTGAGTTTTAGTTTACTAGTCTGATAGTTTATGTATTGAAACTTCTTTTCACCGTAGTCTCAATACCTAATCGTTTCGACTTTTATTTATCTGCGGATACAGCGGTGACCTGTGTGTCCTGCTAAAGTCAAGCTCTACTGAACTATATAATTATGTAGATGAATACCTACGATTAAAAAGTGGATTGTGGATTGAAAAAGAATTAGTAAGAACCTTTTTAACAAACTCCTCGAGTCATTACGGTCTTATTACTATGCCAACACCACTTTTAAAAACCACAAATCATTATAAAAATTACATATGATTCTACAAAATAATTACGTTGGGCCATTTAAACCATACTCTATAGTAAAAGAACGCTAGGTTTATATAGAATAAACTTTGATGGCCATTTCAAAGACAAAAAGTACTTAATTTTTTTCAACCTAGTAAATCTTTGTTTCATCTTTGTCATCCAACATTTGTTTGTATTGTACACGTTTAGGAGCAGTTAGCAAAATTTACGATGGAACACACGAGATCATCCGGCAGTGTTTCATTATGCGTATCGCTTTTAACTGTTTTGCTGATAGAATTACGGCTTGTACGACAAATCCTAGTTCTTGGCAACAATATTACTGCATTAGTTGTTTATTTGCTACGAGCAAAGTGCATAAACATATTAGTGTTAGTTACGATTGGAATCTCTATCTTTCTCCCGTCATTAATATAACATACCATAATAATTAGAGTTACTTCATTAATATAAATAACATAATTACTGTCACTGGTCTGTAGTGGTATCTACAACGCTATACATAACGAACTACGCATCACGCTGATCTCACACAAAATCCAGAGATCGAGCAAGCAGAGCGCACAACAAAAATACATACAACGTCCTGACATCAAACGTCGGAGCGATGCCTTTTTCATAGCGGATGTGTAAACTTTACGTCCCGTTCCTCATTCCTGTGTACTGGTAAACTCGAGTATGAACGTCAGCGCAGTCTTCGTGCAACTACTTCAGCGAGATGTCGTCATCATCACTTCCACAAGCTCTTGCAAGTCACACACCCAAACAGCACCTAGGGCTTCAATCCACAAGCAGTACTACTAATAAAAACCACTGGAACATCAATTGATCCTGGCAAGCATACACGACTCAGTCCACTATCGACCTCAGGGCTCCAGAGATTGATTTGGCAGCATCTATAACGCCACATGTGAACTACGCACCAAACTTACGTCAAGCAAAATCCTGCATTGCGAAAGCAACGTCAACATCGGCCCGACAGCAGTCGTAGGACAATTGCCCGCCAGACGTAACACCGGCGTCGGAGGATCCTTGTATTAATAGAGCTTGAGTGAATTTTACACCCTGTTTCTCATATCTTTGTAAGTCTATGAATTTGACTGCTTGCTATCACTATCCATATTTTTTCCAAATACTATCCGGGTAAAGGTCTGCCCCATAATTTGCTATTCATCTTTGCCTGTTGGCATTTCGGCTAAGTCAGTTAAGAAAGAGTCTAGGTCATCGCGCCAGCGTTTCTTAGGCAGGTCACCGAGGCAGGCCCTCGGTGTCGACGCCCATCTTCCGTGCGTGCATCACCCACTGCGTGGTGACCTTGGCCCATCTGTCCTGATGTATCCTGTACGCGAGGTTCGCCCATTCACATTCCGCCTCGCCTTCTTATTGCTTATATCGGCGATGCCTGTCATTGAGCGTATTACTGTGCTCCCAATTGAATCCGTTACTTTTAAATTCAACAATGCTATACATCGTTTTTGCTCAACCTTAAGTTTGGAGCCTTAACTAAAGGCTAAGTCTGACCGCTATAGTATTCTGTGGCGCATCCTCACTAGCGCCTTTATGGATCAGTAGCTTCTCCAGTAGCGTTAGATATTTTAATTTGTACCTATTAATAATTATCAGGACAAACCAACGATACTTTTCCAACATACATTGATGCTTGCACGCATGCATTCCTTGAGTCATTGGCAAACGTAGCAGTGGAATCGAATCCCAAGAATTTATGAATGGCATGGATTTGGCATGTACTGCAACCTGGACCGTTGTACGTAGTTATTCGTGTTTTATATGACGACACTATCCATTGATAATAATTTGTTAATCCTTGATCTGCCATACTGTTCCAACAATACAAAAGCTGTACAGACTAGGTATACGCGGGGATCTTTTACGATGGGTACAGTCATATCTATTTAAACGCTCACAAGCTGTCGTTCTAGGAGGTTACCGATCCAACTTTATTGAAATCCCTAGCGGTGTTCCCCAGGGATCTCATTTGGGACCTCTTTTTTACAACGCATATTTATTTGACATCACTGATTCTTTTGTACACTCTGATCACTTAATGTACGCTGATGACAAAAAAGTATTTTATAAAATAAAATCAGCCGATGATTGTAAGGCCCTTCAAGAGGATCTTAATAACTTAAATAATTATTACGCAAAAAACAAGATCACTGTGAACGTTGCAAAGTGTCAGTGTATCAGTTACACACGTAAGAGGAACCCGATTGATTACTCATATTATTTTGATGGAATTGATATAAATAAAGTCCAGATGGTTAGGGATTAAGGAGTTATGTTTGACAGTAAATTAATGTTCTCAGATCACATAGACCTTATTAGCACAAAAGTTTATAAGAACCTAGGATTGGTTCTTAGATCATGTAAGGTATTTAAAAATATTGGAGCTCTTAAATCGGTATACTTTGCTTATGTGCGCAGCGTTTTAGAATATGCGTGCCAAATCTGGTCCCCCCCAATACATAATTTATAAGAACCAAATAGAAAGAATTAAAAAAGAAACAAGTAACCATTTCAACTATCGCCTCCGTAAACCCCCGATGTCTTACGCAGATAGCTGTCGAACCTATGGTCTGCTAACACTCGAGGAGAGACGGACAATGTGAAAAAGTGATGGACATGTGTTTGCTCTATGATATACTCACTGGACGCCTTGATTGCCCGGAATTAGTCGCACAAATAACTTTTAATACTCCTCAACGGCGCACTCGTCACACGCCTATGTTGCGCGTCCCTAAGCACTCCACTAACTATGCCTCGAACTGTGTACTGACTCGCATTGCTCGAATTTACAACTCAGAATTCTCTGAAGTTGATTTATTTAACTGTACTAGTGATCGCCCATTGGTCGAAATTCGACCGTACTTCATTTGAATAGAAATACATTATTAAATGAAAAAATATATATAATAATAAATAAAAAAAATTATATGTATAGCACGGGTTTTCTATGGTCATAGTAAGTACGGTGTTGTTGCTACGCAGTGCCATACCGCGCGTCCCCTCCTCTGCCAACCCGCCGCTAGCGCAGGCGAAATGATGCGGGAGACGGTAGGATGAGAGATTGAGAGAGCCCCGATGCCCCGATCGCCAGGGATAACGGACGTAACACAGCGATCCTCCGCGACTCTCAGTCACGACGCCTTTCATATTGTAAGAATTGTAATGTCCAGTGTATTTGTACAGCCACATTTGTTGTAAAGGAAAAATAAATGATTATACTTTAAAGTAGCGACTTTAAATATGTTATATTTGACATTCAGTAAAACTATAGACAAAAATATTAAAGACAAATATTCTCGATAAGATCATAGATTTAAAAAATGAAATAGGTTTTATTTTTATAAAATTAATTTATTACCTATGGTTATACTTGACGTTGAGTAAGACTATAGACACAAATTGTTAGGGAGCTGGCGAGCAAAATTTCGATATGATCAGCACACAAGGCAGACGTTATTAATAGTGATAATTATACCCTATGAAATATCAAGGACCTCGTCTACCACCATGGTGGCGCTGCGTTGTAAATTTACAGCGTTTTAAAAATGTTTTTAAAAAAAGGTGTGCTATATTATTATGCACACACGTCTGCCGCTGGGGCTGATGATCACAGTCATCCTGGAAACACAAAGAATCGAAAAGGCAGACATCCAGGGCTCTGACTTTTGTAGTATTCAATTTTTGAATTTATTTTTATGATTTAAAAAACTGTATATGAAGTGCACACTTCATCATCAGCCTATAATGTTCCCACTGCTGGGAAACAGACCTCCTCTCGGTGAGAGGGAGGATTCGATTAAAAATAATGAGAAGAACCACGGAAAAATAGTCTGCCAATATGTTGCCTCTGCGTTGTCTATTGACAGTGCTCCAAAAATGTAAAAAAAGGTGTGCTATATTATGCGCACACGTCTGCCTCTTGGACTGATGTTTGAATTCCTTATGAAAACCAAGAAAATCGATGAGGCAGACGTTCAGGCCCCTGATATTCCAAAGGCAGACCATTTGATTTATTTTTTTCAATCCGACGCTTGCGCCAAACCAAGCAGGTATAAAATATGCCCATAGTTCCTTTCGTGGTGTCTCTTTTTTATTTGGGAATATGAGTGAGAACAGTATAACTCAGTTCCGACCTTTTCCGTATTGTGAAACTAAATGTATAGAGCATATATCTATATACAGCCTATATCTTTATACGTATATCTATAGTCTTGGTTCAAAATCTACGTATTTTACACAAATAAAACGTGACTAAAAAAGTTAAAGACTGTTCCTATCCAGACCCTAATCCTATTCAGATTACATTCAAGCATGCAATTAAAAAAAAAAACTTTTTTATTAAAGTTCCAAGCGCATTTCGTTTCTGGTTGGTATTGAGAAAAAATATGATTGCATAGATTTCAGCTCCAGAAGTTAAATCGTTACCGTGAGTTTAGAGGATAATATTAAACAAACTTATAAGAATAAAACTATAAAGAACAACAATAATCCCATGCAATACCCGCTTTCCCTTGATTCCGTGAATTTCAAACAGTTATACAGCTGAAAATTAGTGAGCAAAGTGTCTGCCACATATTTCTTCGAATCCACAGAGTCATAGTGAATCGAATGGGCGCAATGAGAACCGCGTGCAAATGACTTAGAAGAGCTTTTTTAAACATTTTTACAACTCCGTCCCATGATAATGCAGAGTTGTGAATATCTGCCTATTTGATTTTCTTTATTTCCAAGATGATTGTGACCATAAATTCCAGAGGCATACATGTGCAAATGATTTAATACCCCGATTTTTTTAAGCAACTTCAATCCGCTGTACCTCGAAAACGCAGCGACATAGGACATTAATTAATTGGACCAAATCAATTCGTAATGATTTTAAATGCAATCCACCTCGACGTGAAACGTGTGCAAATCATATACCGAAATGATCGCCAGCTCCCTAGCTAAAAATATTAAAGACATGTTCTTGATTGGACCACAGATTTGGACCATAAACAAAAGAATATCTATGCATGTGTGTATTAAATATACGGTAGTGAATAGTAGTGTGTGTAACGTGTTATTTATTGAAAATAATGTATTTTTACGCATAATTTGAAAAAAATATTAGCATTCGTCACTTCTTCTCTGCATAAACTATAAGTGTGCGAAATTTCATACTCCTCCGTCCGCCCAATTTTTGTAAAAAGGGATCCAAAGCTTTCGCTTCACGTATTAATATATAGATTAAACTGACATTAAAAAAAAGAATAATGAAAATCATAAGCGGAGACAAATGACAAGCACCCAATCTTCTTCTTCTTCTACTACTATCTTTTATTATTGAACCATTGTTTAATTTTTTTTCAAAAATATGATCTAATTTTAACCTTATATAATTTTGTATTGTATTGCATTTTTTATTTATTTGTTTAATTGGAAATATCTGGCATAAGTCCGTTCGCATGTATTAAACATATATCCCAGTTATACAGGGAAACCTATAATTGGCCATAATAACTGTAACACGCATATTTTGTAAAATATTTTATGTATCGCTGTTGGTTACCTAAATAAATAAATAAAATAAAAATAAAAATACTAGCCAGGGTTATAGCAAAATTGTACGATGTGTGTTATGCAACGACTATGACTTTTTTTTAACTTTATCGTTACCTTTCACTTGAACATGAACATGTAAGTACTTATAACTTAAACGATTACTTACTAAAATATTGTAATATATTAATTGACAAGAAACATGCTACTATATAAAAAAATGAGCATTCATTCGTATTTCTTGGCAATTTTTGATGGGGCTTCCACAGGGTTATATTCTAAGTCCGAAATCGATCCACCATACTTTAATCTACATAAATATTTCAACGTGTAGCGTCAATATTTCGTCAATGAAATACATATACAGGGTGTAAACAAGCCCACTACATAACCGTTATCAACACAATCCGTACATTGGACATTATAGTATGTAACCTTGAGCAAAACTTATTGTTTGGGAACTACTACACGCAAAGTACGCTTTTGACTGCATGCAACTGCACAGGTGTTCTGTGTAACATATAAAATACGATTTTGTGACAAAAGTAAAAAATCGTTAGGTTTTCAATATCTTCGTAACCATAACAAATAACATTATAACTAGGACGGGGATAACAAATCACTCTCGACTTAACTAAGCGTGTTTTTATACCCGTTATTTAAGCCTATAGACTACATCACCACCCAAGTACAAAAACTGATGGCATACTCACATCCATGTTCTGCCGCAGTGTCTGCGCCCGGGCCCTGGACTCGCTGAGCGTGCGCGGTCGGAGCGCCGGCACCGCTTCCCGCGACAACCACTCGCCGAACGCTGTGCACACAACACTGTCACACACCGGTACAAGACTTCACTTGGTTAGTGAAAAGTGCAGGAGGAGTTAGAGGTATGAGGTGGATAATGTAGAGGGCCTGGCTGTTGATATTACAAAAGTGTAGTAACAGTAAAATCTTAGAATCTGCAGGAGTCTCTAAAAGTAAACTAAGCGTCTTCATAAACATTGGTGTACTATCTAACAATTAGGGCTTTACAATATTCTACACTCATATACCATAACAGTTTTATGAAATCATAATAGGTACTTACGTAAGCAGGATTTACAAAGCTTTATTTGGCATTCAAGTTTTGGTGCTCAAAGCATTTAGTGCGTATGTATATACGCAAATTGATTTCATAATACCAATCACTGTTTATTTCATGGCAATAAACAGGCCCAAAACATTAACACGGTAGGAAGAAAAAAGCGTAACAGAGACAATATAGTTAAACACAGAAGAAAGACATAGAATTTATATATTTATAAAAGAATAGAGATAAGTGGCATATTGAATAGGCTACTGTAAACTAATGATATGCCGCATGGAAGGCATGAAAAGTAACATAGTGAATATGCCCTTGGATTAAACACAAATGACATTAGACCACGATATTAATTTATGAGAGGAACAGTTAAAATGGAAGTTACAGTAGAAATTAGACAGAAAGGCAATGTTAGAAGTGTAGATGGTGTAGAGCAGCCTTTCCCAAAGTGGGCGATAACGCCACCACCCCCCCTTTATGCCTGCAGCACTCACAAGGGGGCGTTATCGCCCACTTTGGGAAAGGCTGGTGTAGAGTGTGAGTATTGAAATCTAAAAAAAATCTTTCGTGTTATACAGTGCTGTTGCTACTTCTAATTCTACTACTTCAGTCGTGTCGTGTCCATAGATAAATTGACAGTTTGATTTTTGGAACGAAGTGTTAGAATAGAAAACTCATTATGTTCTCTCTTTTTTATCTATATTTATTTTTTTCACATTGTTGTTTTGTACTGGAATGTTTAGAAATTGATAGAAAGTGAAAGATGGTATTGGCTCTTCCATTGTTTATTAGAATGTAACAAAATCAAGAAAAGCATCAGATTTAGAAGAGCTCTCTAAAATATTTAATCAACTGAGCATCTCGTCACGAATATTGATACAGAGATAACATTTACATATATCGTGACTAAGACTTGTACACTTTCGACAAGAAATAAGTCAATTTATCTATTGACCTTAATCGTAGTAGACTAGTTTTGTATAGTCTTTTTGTAAAAAAGAAGGGAAAGAAAATAGTATTATGTATGTATGAACAGACGGTCAGCGTTGAAGATAATTTTGTTAGAAAAGAAACCGTAAATAGAATAAGTCAAATTAATACTTTTAAGAGG
Source organism: Aporophyla lueneburgensis (assembly GCA_932294355.1). Classification (NCBI taxonomy): domain Eukaryota; kingdom Metazoa; phylum Arthropoda; class Insecta; order Lepidoptera; family Noctuidae; genus Aporophyla; species Aporophyla lueneburgensis. The sequence goes on along the minus strand of OW028739.1, from coordinate 31,986,710 downwards.
AACAATGATTAGACTTATTTTCTTGTTAAGAAGATAAAGTAAAAATACATATTGTGTTGAAATTACTAAGAAGGTTAAGTAAATACACATATTGCTACTGTTGCAGATATGTATGAAGTAAGTTGTTAATTGTTGGTTGCTCAATGTAATATTTGTGGAAATAACGTCTGGTAAGCATGTTATACTTGAAATGAATATGTATAGCATCTGGTTTATTTTTCCTCAACTATGATCGTCCTCGTTTTCCACAAATATTTCTTTCTACGTTAAATCTGAAATTGTACGACTGAAGACTGTTAAATTTTCTACGTTATTTAAGTAGCTATCATTGTTCATCTCAAGTTCCCACTGACCTATCGCTTCCGCGGTCAAAATGTCGTGTATGTCGTGTTCCATTGTGATTGTGTGTGTGCACTATTGCTATACAATATTTATAGTGTGTGTATGTGTTTGTGATCCCCGCACTGTAACACTGGCACTGATTTGTTTGTCACTTGTTTTGTTACTTTTGTTTTTGTTTCACTGTGTTCGCTTCGTTAGCTTGCGTATCGTTAGGCAGTTCGTTTTGTTCAAGTATTTTTCTAAACAAATTTTCATTATCTATAATTTGATTAGAAGAATAATCAAAGTTGCAATTGTATTAAGTTTTATTTATACCTACTAACAATTTAACTTTAGCTATGGCAGGTAATATTTTTTTGTCAGGATTTTGTTTGTTTCGCAAGAAGTTTAAAGAATATTATCGCCAAGAAATCTCAATTTATTTAATTTATAGACGTTTATAAATTATGTTTCAGAAACTCACATCGTAGGTACCAAATACTCGTTTCTCTGACGTCATCGGAAGTCAGTCATTGAGATTTCAGCGATTATAAATAAAACGTGTAATAAAACGTAAGACAGACGAGAATATTGAACCTGTCTCGTCTATCTAATATAACAGCTGATCGTAGGTTTACTGCTGGGAATAGAAGTGGTCTCATTAGACTATTGGAGTGACAGTCTCGGGAATGCGTAATTGTCTCAAGTACTTATTTATTGAGATTTAGATGACAGATTAATTTATGCGTCCAAAAATTTATAGCGTAAATTGTAGAATCGATAAGAGACACAAACTTCAAACACTGATATTTTATTGTTATTTTTGTTAGTATCTTGTGCCAGACTTCCGTTTGTACATTTTCCTTAAATTCATCAGATACTACCACTGCTAGAATATATTAATATCTAGATAAGTACGCTCTCTATACACGGTGAAACAAACTGTAACTATGAATTCAAAATATGATTTAAGACGCAAAAAAAATCGTCGTTTATAAAAGAAAATCTGCTGTTACATGGAAGAAATGCAATACCTACGCGAACAAAATGTATGGAACAACATTTTTTTATATCCAACCAAACATTCCAACTAGAGGGAGTTTAGCTTTGAAACTTTCAGAATCCTGTACTGAATCTATGTTAATTATATGCGCCTGTATAGGAGACCAGAAAAATTTGGACATCTATTGGATGTAGGTACCCAAGTGCATACTTATGCATAAAGCTTACAAGCATCAACATAATAACCATTATCTCAATTCCCGCGAAATTTTTACTTCCCCCTGACTCATCCGCATTATCGTAATATGCACTTTGGCAATATCCCCTTCGCACCTGCACGTAGTTAATTCGTGAAGAATTATACGAATGCACCGCGATCCGTTGCGCCTGCGCGTGGTGCAAGCGCAAGCAATGTGCCAACGGACATTGCCAAATGGTTGACTATACTTGAACTTGCCGGTTTTATCGATAGATTTGAAAATTTGTTGAAATCGTGAAGTTGAGGTAAAAAAGGTCGGTTGACCGCGGAAAAGCTACAATAGGCAGATCAAATGAATGGTGCTAATACCTCGTAGCAAAGGATACCGGCGAGAGAATTGTTGATGAAATTATTAAGCGTCTACGTATGTCACCCTACTAGATACCAACGAAATAATTTACTAAGTTTTATCAAATCAAACATAAGTACTATAAAAACTGAAAAAAAATCATCATAATAAAGAGCTTATTTGACTAGATTATTGATGCTAAGAAATATAAAAGTATAACTGAAGACAAAACTGTTTAGCAATTCAATCTCTATACTTTTACATATTTTTCATAGGAAGACGCTACAAAAAAAATTCAACAAAAATTTGTTCGAGAGTTCGCCACTGCTCTTTGGCGTAGCCGTCTTAATTTTAACGTAAATGTTGACAATGAAAATTGGGTGGCATTAGTTTATCTAAATAGTTTAAAAGAAGATTAAGGTCCTCTACGGCGAATGCTACGAAGTTACTACGCTGCTACGAGATGCCTACGACTCTCGTAGCGTTTATTTGGCTCAATTAATTTTCAAGACGGCTCAAATTTAATACAACTGTATTACTGTGTGAGTATATATACTGACAGAGTTATTTACTACCAAGTATCATTAGTTTATCGTCAGTCATCCTAATGTGAATCAAATTAATTAGATATACGTCATTCAGTCGTAAGTCTGCAGTACTGTTTACAATATCCTGGACGATCTATCACGATGACTGATTACAATCTTTGTTTACCTTGCAAAGGGCTATTTATCTACTTCATTCTTCGATCAAAACATTCTCGAAGGTGCCTGGCAAAGATTGTAGCTATCAACATCTTAATTAATAAATTGTAACGCCTAAAATCCTTGAAACACCCGTGTACCATACTACTACATAAGTACTGTGAAAACCGTTTTTCGACGGTAATTTGTTATAATGTGCTAATTGTGTCGCTTTTTGTACTGTTGCCTGTACGTACAGGTTTCATAAAAGCGTACCTATAGTAAGTAAGCCCACTATATAACATTTAACTATAACAAACTTTTTTCCACAAACTGAGAAAACGATCTTATAGCGGCAGATCTTCAATAGTTCTTCTGACGCATTAAACTACATATTATGAATGCACCCAAACCATCCTAGCACAAATTACGTCAATCTGAAAATCTAACGAATACCTAATTAAATTTACTTATAATGTGCAATCTATGACCTCCCGAAAATAGCATTCAAGGTCGGCTGCACTTCCCTCGGCGGCTGGAGTGACGTCACACATGATATCTATTCAGTGACATTCGGTTTATCGGATTTACGAGCTGATCTTGGCATGTACTCGTCAGGGTTGGATTGGTAAAGGAATGCTGAGGTAAGACGGGCGTGGGCAGATGCAGAACAGTTGGAGAAGAGTTGAGCAGTTGGATTACTGTTGATGAACAAGTTTAGGAGGCTTATAATTCGCCATCTGTAGTTTGATTCGGTACTTGAAGATGGCGGGAGTAATCCCTTTGGACTTAAATAATCCTCCAAATTCGAAGCTTAACATTAACATGTCAATGATATTTTTTAAACTAGATGAGGTTGGCGTTTCTTATCTGACTACTCTGAGAAGAAAGGCCGAAACAAACTCAGAGGTCACGAAGTCCAGACATAATCTTGGTCTCATAATGGGAAGACCATGTAGATTAGTGTCTGAAATGGTCTTTTGAGGAAAGAACCACACAGACTGAGTGGCCCTGTCCAGTCAGTGCACGCATTTGTCATTATTCGTGCAGCTCAACTCAGAACTTAAGAAGCTCAACGATTCGAAGAACAATACCAAAGAAAGGACATTTGGGATATAAATAAATAATATGGAGGACGAAAAGCTCTAGTTTCATTTTGGTTTCAGGACATTGTTGCAAAAAAAATCGATTTAAGTCGAGTACACAAACAACAATATTGATAGAAGAAATCTTTTTAAGAAAATGGGTAGCAAAAGCAACAAAAACTAAAAAGCCGCCAAAACCAATGATTACAATTCAACACCGAATCTCCGCCCAATAGATAGTGCGACATAATAAATGTATGAACTTGAAATAGCTGCGGCTATTCTTAGCGCCGCCTACGACGCCACCGCAACTCTAAATATGTGTAAATACACTGCGAGTTACTGAGTCACAACGAAAGTGTCGCCAACCAGGCTGAATCGAATTATGGCGTGTGAAATTATGAAATTCAGGTGTATCATCGACCTCTTGCAGTTATTCCAATTTATATGGGGTCATAACAGAACTAATCTCACGTCAGATTTTAAATTACAATATAATTTGAAATTACATTCAAAGAGTTAAACTAATATGCATTCGATTAAAATGGAATAGAAGACAAAATATGTAATTTTCGTAAATTGTTATTCACAAGTTTCTAAAGTAAGACTACAGAGTATAAGTTATAAACACTGTCAGCACAAAACAAATCACTGATCACGGTGGCGACAATTTAACAGACATTTTAAATGACTAAACAAACCATTTGATTTATTTACTGTAATATAATTTTGTTGGGTTTCTTCATCGTAGATAATTAATATAAAGACCTACACGACCTACGTCAAATATGTTTTTGTAATATATGTTTTTGTAATATACAATATTTAAACTCGTTAAAGAAAAAGCTTCATAGAAAACACAACAATTCATGATCCAACTGATTGACCAAGAAATAAATGAAAATACTAGCCGATAAAGGCTATAAAATTGAAGGAGAAGAAAAGAAAGGAGTTAGTAGATCAATAACGGCATCAAAACAGAGACAACAGCAACGAAACAAATGAACCGACAAAAGACAATGACGTAGACCAAGGTATACTACTAAAACCCGCGTCCCTAATGAGATATCGTTCGATATATCACAATCACTCAGTGCATAGTTCCCAGCCGGAAATGTCACACGTTGCACAGTTAAATATAAACCAAGAATCACGCTGAAAGAGTTGCGGATGAGACAAACATGCCTGATAGATTGTCTCGTTGCTTCATGATGACAACGAAGTTCGTCATAGTAACAAGTTAGTTTTAGATAAACGTAGAGAGAGTATTGTCATTCATTTTTTCCAGTGTCTAGAGTTAAATAGCTTGATATCGTTTCCTATTCGGAATAACACTAACATTCCAATGCCAAACAAAACAGCTGATATTAGTGCACTACTAACATCAGCTGTTTTGTTTGGCATTGGAATGTTGGCATTTTTTAAGTTTTGACAGACAAAAAGTATCGTTCACCCAAAATTTCATAAACGTTTTTAAGTTTTTTCAAATCGAACAAATGAAGGTGCTTTTTACAAACACATGTAGGAATAAATTCATATACTGGTTTGTACTTCGGAATGGACACAAGAATCGTATTAACGTACATTCTATCCATATTTTCAACAGCTTCGTTTGCTTTTAAACAACAGGAAACGTCTCTTTATTTTAAAAGATAACCGTTGAAACTTCCTGCTTCATAGATCTTCTAGACTTTATAAATATTTTTTTCACAATTTATTTATTGTGAAGGTATGTAGGCAATCATGCAATAAAATAAATAAGAGTACGATATTCTCTTTCGTGTTTTTTTACACATAGTTCATGAATGGAAACTAAATTTCTTTTAAAAATATATCAGTAAGTACACTGTTCCTCCTTCAGTTGGTGATAAAAATGACCTTCACAAAACTAAAATCTAGTAATGACCTATATCTATATTTCTATTGTGAATCGGAGACAGATATTCATAAAGATAATGACAAAATGTTTGAGGAATGGCGCTCATGCGCAATGATTGACAGATGGCCTATTTACAAGCACCGCATTGACCTATTTTCTCTATGATCGTTAAACCCGGTGTAGAATAAGTAGACAGAGTCTTTGTCCATTTAAACATCACCATGGAAACAACATGACAGCCAGAGAAAACATAACTCTTCACTAAGGAAATATATAAAAAAAAAACAAAATTATCAAAAAAAGAAGCAAATAAAAACGATTGATTACAGATGATGTCATTCAAACGACAGTTCTAAAAGTTGATACGAAGAACGAAAGAACTGTTCGACGTCCAAATGTCAGTGTACGACGCGCCAATCAGCTCCGCGTTCCTCTCTGTTTACCAGTCCACAACTTTAGCACTACACTTCCAATCACTCTTACGGCGAAGTGATAAGACCTACAATCCCTTGATTGACGACAAGAAAAAGTTTGTCAAAGAAATAGACTGCGAATTTAACTTTGCGAATGTTGAAGCTCTTATCATGGGGTAGTAAGGTCCGTTATACATTGTTTGGTGTACGAAGAAAGTTTGTGGGAGTTATACAGGCCCGGTAGGCCGGTCTAAATGCGTCCGCGTCTTTGGCACGGCACTGGGGCAAGGACGCGAAGCGCCTATGCAGTCGGCAGATTGATTGACCGATTAATCTTAGCGAGACAAGACTGGTAAAATGAAATATTATCGATCTTATTACGTGAATTTTCAATGTGGGACGCTTTTTTATTTCCAACGACAATTTAGATGAACGAGAGAATTAATTTTAAACGGAAACAGCAATAAATGTATGCCAGTGTTCCCAATCGTTTGTATACAAGATCAAATGAAAGAAATAAAAGCTTTTGGTGAAGATAGAGTAAAATACAGACGCTTAAACATTCTGAACGAAGTAAATAGAATTGACGTGATAATGAAGCATGAATAGTGGATAATCCGTAGCTATGGTATAGGTACAAAGACAACTATTATGTGCACTTAGTAACAGCTTATCGATGTACAGACGCCACCAGGTCAAGCTACCCGAAACTGTCATTTTTTCCCAATGAACCTTGAACCTAATGCTCTAGAAATAAAGTCGAAAATCTATCAAAGAAATCTGACAGATTGTAGTAGCTTGATGTGTTGGCGTCTGTACTTTTAAGTGTGATCGAATTTTAAAATGACTAGCCCTTGGAAGCCAATAGTCAATATCGATTATCGTAACTCCCATTTCCTTGTTTTAAATGTGTAATATATTAGTTAATCTATGATCAACGAGTCTGCAAAACTATCAATTGAACGCTTAAATATGTAATTTCATAAGTGATGTGAGTTTCTATTTGAGCATTGTGTTTTGCAATAACTACTATCATTTATATTCCGTCAGTAAACATGATTTCTATATATTTTTCTGTAAATGTTTCATCATTCGTAGGAGCAATGTGTTTATTATGAATCCTTTTAATTTTGTTGACAGCTCTGTCTTGAGTGTTGTGGCTCTACATTTATAACGTTGTTTTCATAGATATTTATATTTACATTATGATGCTAGTGTACGTTTTGATATTTCCAACGTGTTATGTATAATACCTGAAGTATTTTTACATGTTTAACTTTGTATTTCTTTTATGCGTATTATATTGGTAATATGTTTTTGTCTAGACTATTTGTACAAAAATCCTGTGTTCGTTTGTGTTGAGACAATCGTTGTTAACGTTCACTTCACTTCACACACGAGATGGTTGGGATGTGGGTATGTACACATGAGAGGTCGTGTCAATGGGGTCGGTAGCGACTATTACAGGAGTATTACGAAACGGTTCGATCGCCGAACTATTGGTGTCGACGCGCGCGCGTGCGTCTCTCGCCCAAACACACCCGTGACTGCGAACACTCGCAAGTATTTTGATACCGTCACTACGGTCTGAACTTACAATATCCTACCACGTTTGTATTGAAATCCACTTGAATCGATACCGGAATGCTTTTGCATCAATCGAAAGATACAGAGATTCATGTTCTGTGGTATGTGAACTATGTAGCGCCATTTTGGGCCCGCATAGTGTGCAATACCCGCCGGGGCGTCAAGTGCCAAGCGTTATTGACACAGCGAATGACAAATGAGTGGCGTCGAAAACTTGCGTCTATGTGTTAAGATGGATAAAAAAATATCTAAACAAAAACACAACCATTTGCAATGAATAAATAACTTTAATTTACTTAATACAAAATAACAGGATACAAAAGAAACAGAGCTAAGTACTTTTTGACAGTTATGTTGAAAGTCCGGCAATCTGAAAGTAAGAAATACTTTCAACCTATGCAGTCGGACGAAATCTGGATTCGAAAAGCAGGAAAGTTACGCAATCCGGATGCATATTCCTGTAATCGTGTACAGACAGGTGATTATACGGTAAAGAATATCACTACTATACGAGTTCAATCTTTCTATCGTCAGTCATATGTTTTATTATATTTTATTATAGAGTTGCGTAACGATAAAATTATTACGGGGAAGTATATCCGGTCGTAACTTCTAACTAGCTTTTAACGTTTCCGGCCAACGCATTGCGTGGACCGGGACGAAATGCGACCTCTTCAGATATCTGGGCGAGATTGCGAATGGCCAATCTCGGCTCTAGGTTTAGCACTTGAAATTTTTTACTGCTGATCCCGACTCTAGATTGCATTCCCTAACCGGGATTACTCCACGTATAAGTTCAAATTTAAACGCGTCTGCACTGTTACGTGCACAGTACACTTATACAAAATCTTCACTACAAAGATAGTACTCGTAACCTATAGTAATCATGGAAGAGGTCTGCTAGGACCGATGCCTGCCAGGGTCGCGAGATTCGTTACTGTGGCCCTGGCATAGGCGACTCAAGGGACACCAGTGGGTTTTAGTCAGTAAAAGTCTGACACGCCCTCCCGCTCTACCAAGAGCGGGAGACGTAGTTTGATGATATCCCATCCACAAAAAAAAGGTTTAGCACTCGACATCTCTTACTGCTCATCCCGACTCAAGCTTGCATTCTCTAACCGGGATCACGTCATGCATGCATACGTTCGTATTTTAACGTGTCTGCATTTTTACTACTAAGATAGGTTATATAGAGCCTATCTCGTAACCTATATAGTCCTTAAACACAGAAACAGTCACTGTAGCAGACATCTGTATGGGCTGTAATATTACTCGTATTACGTACATTATCGGGTGTGAGCAGCAGACAGCGCCGTACGACATCGAGCCCGTCCAGGCGCACGGCCAGCACGCCGCACACGTTGTCGGGCCCGCGCGCCGCCCGCACCGGCACCACCTCCGTGTAGCCCGGGCTGCCTGCGCTGTACGCTAGCAGGTCGCCCAGGTACAGGTACGCGTATCTAACCGGAGAGTTAAAGCCGGTTACAGATTTGGCGTATTTTCTTTATTGCACGCCCATATAACAGAAGCAGTCAACGTGTTAAATAAAACACAATTAGTGCTATCTTTAATTGGTCGTATATTCGAATCACAACTGCCATTCTTTGTCATAAATTGTTGTATTCCAAAAGAAAATTGACATAAGATGTCAACTACCAAACAATTAATTTCTGACATACGAGATAAAATTGTTTTTATTTGATTTTATTGTGACACGCCTTTCCGAGAAGCGAGCATTTAAGAGTGTTTAAAATAGACTACATTAGCAGAAAAAACGAAAATTCGAATAACGTCTCAAAGGGTTCCCTCTATCAGAAACTTGATGCTCCGAATTTTATTTGGCATAACACACTTGGCATAATCTTCTTTAAACGAATATTTGTAAGGCATAAAAAATGTTTAGCATAATCATTGTTTGGCTGAATGTTTATATGTCCGACTTTACGCTGGCATACTTTTCAGATGGCAGAATTTTATTTCGCATAATTAACTTTGGCAGACTTAATATTTCGCATAATTTCGTTTAGCATAATATTTATTTAGAGCGACAATTATTTGGCATAATTTCACTTGGCATACTATGAAGATGGCAGAATTTAATTTTAAATAATTTTGTTAGGCATATTGTCATTTGTATAATATTGCATTTTGAACTTACATTAAAATTAAAATAGTGTCTCAATAAAAACTTTTTTACAAAAAAAAAACAACCGACTTCCTTTAAACACTACAAAGTGACAAATAACTTTAATTTCGGCAGTCGGTGTCTTAGGATTTGTATTTAAGGTTTTTGCCACCGACTTCCGAAATTAAAGTTATTTGTCACTTTGTAGTGTTTAAAGGAAGTCGGTTGTTTTTTTTTTGTAAAAAAGTTTTTATTTTTAAATTTTTAGTTTTGGTATCTACCCTGCACTAATTCCAAACAAACAATGCATATTTATGCGATAGCAGAAATCGCGGTTGATTTGCCGTCAATTTTTAAAGAGTTCCGGTGTCTGTCTCCGGAACTCATCATCAGATCTATATGAAATTTATATGGGACCATTTCGGAATAAACCCTTTTCGAACAAAAAAAGAATTTTGTAAATCCGTTTATATATGACGGAGTTATGGCCGAACATACATAAAAAAAAAAAAAATATAAACATCCGAATTGATAACCTCCTCCTTTTTGAAGTCGGTTAAAAAGTCAATATATGTTTTGCTACAAAAGTTATTCACAGAAACGAATCGCTGCAGAACCGACTCCACGTAGTCTTCTCTGCCCTACCCCTAGAGTGTAATTTAAACCCGCGTAGGCGCGGAGGGGCGAGGCGGCCCGCGAGCTGAGGAGCAGGTGATTTCTAAGCCGGCCAGCAAGCCGAAGCTTCGGTGGTGAGCGTAAAACCATCTGCGACTATGAGCTCGCGTGGGACCGCCGGAGCCTCGCAGCGCCGGAGCCGTGACAGAAAGCATGCATGCTCGCCTGCATGCTGTGAGCTTGCTTGCATACTGCATGTTGCATACTCGCCTGCATGCTGTGAGCTTGCTTGCATGCTGCATGCTTACTTGCATGCTGCATGTTTACATGCATACTGCATGCATGTTGTATGCTGCATGCATGGTGTATGCTTGTTTGCATATGTGAATGCAGCGTGCTAACTATGATTTTTCTGTAATGTAATATATGAGTGTTTCAATTATTATGGATATGAAATGTATGCCAAAAGATGATTCTTACTGTAAAATTTCTGAGATATGATAGTTCTGCCTTTTAATGAGTATCGATATGAAATTATGCCAAGAGACGATTCTGACTGCGAACTTTCTGCAATATGATGGTTCTCCCTTTTGATTATTATGGATATAAAATGTATGCCTAAAGATGATTCTGACTTATAAAATTATGCGTTGTGAATGTATGATAAATGAGTGTATGCCAAACGATTTACTGCGAAATGAAGTTTATGCTATCCGCTGTTATGCAAAATAATATTATGACGAAAAAAATTCTGCCATAAAGGGTGAACCCCGTCTCAAAATATGTAACCTTATGTATCATGGATCAAAATATGTGTGCAATGTCATCAATTCACAAAATAAATAATTAGCTAACAAATAGCATAATACCTAAATTACAACTAGTTTACTTACCCAATATCATCACAGCTTTCAATGCCCAGTGGGTCATCAGCCGGTTCGCTAACGACAGAGAAGATGATGCAGTCTTTCTCATTTTCAGTCACTGGACTGCCGGCGCGGCACCGGGCCATGTGGCCTAGTTTCAGCAGATCCAAAGTCGAGAGCTCGAAAACTAGAAAAGGTTTTGTTAATGTAATTAAATAAATAAAATATTGACATAATAGAGTGATGCATTTATATAGTGAAGCCTTGACTCCTGAGCTAATTTGTAATCTGTGTTACAGGAATCAGTGTCTTCTCCTGTTTTTGTTACATTACCATTAATGCAATAAAATGTAAACAATCCTGAAATCATCGAACCGTTCATAACTTTTTTTGTGTGTGTAAATATATATGTTTATTTTGTTGTAATATTGAGCAAAAAATTTATTAAATTGCCTACAAGCATGTCTTTGGAACTTATGCAACAACGTCGGTCAACTTACCTTTCTTAAAATTGAAATAGCACTTGTCCACATAATGTTTGGGCTTGGGCAAGCTGATGGGGGTCTCCAACTCTGCCCCGTTCCTCCCCAGGAAGGAATACGCGACGTACACTCGCTGAATGTACGGGTTTAACATGGCTTCACACTTCTCGTTCAGAGCTAACCACAGAACTGTGATCTCTAACTTTGGGGTGTTTTCATTCTGATTTCCGTTATCAGTTTGCTCTCCAGAACCGTCCTGAGAATATAATCACTGTGTTAGTTAAGACGTGCAGGAATCGATCAATCACATCGTGTTTGTCGTTTCGTCTCTGCTTAATAATTAGTCATTTATGACTTCTCGCAGGTCTACCTATGAGGTTTTCCACTGCTTAACCGACATACCTGTGGCTACCTTAACAAATTAAGGCCTTCGGTCAGGGCTTAAAAACTTAAAACTAGAGCGATAACTCGCTAAGGTAAGGTACGGTCGTTGGGTTTTTTTTTTTTTTTTCTGGATGGGAAATCATCAAATAACTTTTCCCGCTCTGGGCGGAGCGGGAGGGCATGTCAGACTTTTACTGACAAAAACCCACCCGTGTTCCTTCAGTTGCCCATGTGCCAGGGTCACGGTATCTCTTTCGAACAATCACGCGACCCCGGCAGGCATCGGTCCTAGCAGACCCCTTCAGCGCTGCTGACATCTCTTTGAGGCGCGCGTGGAACACTACGCGCCGTCGACCCGAGCTTGGTCCTTACCGGGCGGCGAGCTACCCATTGCTCGCCACACGCAAGCTCGCGCCTACGGTGGCCGGGAGTCCGCTATGGACTCCCGACGCCCGGGGCGTCTCCTCCTGCGGTAGCTAGGGCTGTGAGGGCGCAGAGACTGCCACTCCCTCACGCGCCCCGCCTCCTCCTTCGCGAGCATTACTGCTTCGCAGAAGGAGGTGACGGCTTCCCATTCCCTCTCGCTCCGTACCATGGCTCGCACCAGGGCCGGACGCGAGAGGTCGCCGCCGCCGATCGCCTCCACGAGGACACGGCAGTGCTCCGCCCAGGCAGGGCACACCTCCACCGTATGCTCCACCGTGTCTTCCAGACGATTCTCGCAATGGAAACACCCGGACGTACCCCCCACTTTTATCCTGAACAGGAACCCACCGAAGCACCCATGCCCGGTGAGAACCTACGTCAGGCGGAAGGTGAGGACGCCGTGGCGCCTCTCTATCCACTCCTCAAAGAGGGGACTTACCGCCGCAATTGTGGCGTGCCCAGCACTGGGTTGCGACAATCGTACCCGCCATGTCGCCATGAGATCACACCGGAGCTCTGTCCGCCATGCCGCGACTTGTCGCGGCAGCGGAGTTTCGCCCCGGGGCGTTTCGCCTCCTCGCGCCACTCCCACATGTGCGCGAGGACCTTTGCCTCCAGATCCCATGGCGGCACTCCGGCAAGGAGGCTCGCCGCTTCGCAGGAGACCATGCGGTATCCCCGGATTAACCGGATGACGGTCGTTGGCTTACGGCATCACTGGTGGTCCCTTGCTGCCCAGCAAGGGACATACAGGTATTTGAACGATCTACGCGGCCAAAATTATTTTATTGCTCAATTGGTATCTAAACGAATAAACATAATAACTTATTTTTCAATTTAAAAAAATACGTTATTTTTCAAAAATACAAAAAAAAATTACAAATTGAAAAAATTATAATATTTAGATCACTATTAAAGTTTCTTGATTTTCTTCTTCGCTACCTGATGAATTTTCTGATATTCCGCTGACACAAGCATGGCCATGGCGTTTTTTTTTTTTTTTTTCAAGATGGGAAATCATCAAATGACTTCTCCCGGTCTGGGCGGAGCGGGAGGGCGTGTCAGACTTTTACTGACTAAAACCCACCCGTGTTCCTTCAGTTGCCCATGTGCCAGGGTCACGGTATCTCTTTCGAACAATCACGCGACCCCGGCAGATGGCCATGGCTTCAGGCTGAAATTATTTCCAATATGACTTTTAGTCTATAAATTAGCTCATAACTGATGCTAGTTATTTTATTTCATCAGTTTTGTCCATCTTAATTTAATTTCTGCTTTGAAATGGGCAAAAGCACGTTTCAAATTAACTAGTTCGTCTTCATTGTAACCTTCACATGACAAAAGTTTATCTTTTATATAGTTTCAGCTGGCATCTAAATTAGGCAAATTTTCTTTCATCATGAGGTCAAACAAGTATTTTCGGGTCATAATCCTTACTCCTGATGTACCCTCTGAATCTAAAACAAAAAAACTATGTTAAAAGTCGCTTACAAATATTTGCAGTTTTAGACGAAATTTCGCTGAATATCTTTAATCCCTCAAAACAGTATCTATCCGGACGTTTCCGGAAATGTGTTTGATAGCATTTATAAGTAAAAGGATCGTACAATAATCTGTAATGAAAATTATAGCCCGATCTACCCCGATACATAAACAAAAACACTAACAAAGAAAAAATATTGAAGGAAATCACGATATGAAAATAGGTTTTTTTTAAGTTAGAAAAAAAAAGATCATAACTTTATTTATACAGTTTGTAAGTCACTTACCTTGTCTATTACAATCCACCACTTCAAATCACTTTGAAAGTTTAATGTTTAAAAAAGCGCCGAGAACAGATTGCACACCAGATGAAACGGTCAAATTCTGACTGATGCTACAGATGTGGTGGGCACGCTAGCAAGTAGATAATGCATAGGTACTGTGCCCGGGCTCATACTCTTTCCCTGGAACTCGTTTTTATGAATGTTATTGCTATTTTGATAGTGGGACTTTTGGCCGCCTAGATCTAGCAAATACCTGTATGTGGGACGGGCTGGATCGGAATGAGTATCTGCTTCAGTAGCAACGCACTCTTATATGCAAGTTCGTGTGAATTTTTGTGGCCAGTGCCGAAGTGATGGGGATGCATTTTGCACACAAAAGCTGGTTGTTGGACACTTCGAAGTGGTTAGTTCGCTTTGTTTCTCAATTTTAAAGATGGGAAGATTTTATAAATGAGGATTTTTGGCCGTCTGTAATATCGTCATTTGAAAGCATACCAGAATGTAAATTACCTAAGGGGACAGACAAAGAATATTTACAATTACATACATGTTTATCGTACTTATTGTCGTAACTAATTGTATCAAAATGTACCTACTAGCGACATCTAGTATATAATATTATGTAAACTAAACATTTTATAATGACTGTGTAACCGAAGTAAATGTCAGTCTGCACTGAATAAACCAACGTGTTTGCATATTACTTACCCCTGTCGATTCATTCTCCGTATCAATATATTTTGGCAGTATTGTGACTTTCTTAGACGGTTCCGTTTTCATTATGCCTAAAATGTAAGAAAAGAATGAAAAATACCGGTCAATTGCGTGTCGGACCACGTACAATGAAGTGTTTCGTGATTCGGATGAATTTATTCCAAAAACAAAAGTTACATTGTGGCTGCACTTGACTGTAACAAAAGTAGCACATTCAAAAATATTATAGGTGCAAATTAATCTTTTGATCGCAATATTTTTTGAGACTTATCCAGTGCCAATTGGACACCATGGAGTAGACAACCAAAAACAAAAAAAAAAAAACATCTCTTTTCGAGCAGAGGCACGCTAAAAATGTTTTTTTTTTTTCAAGATTTATAATACCACTTTAGCGACGTGACTAAGATGCTCATCTATGCCAAATTTAGGACGAAAGGACGGAAAGACGGATGGACATGGCTAAATTAAGCAAAGGTGCAAAATTGCATTACATTTTACGTGCCATTTTTTTTTTTTTGTATAATACTAACCTACACACTTACCGACCTATTTGGTAAGCCTTCTTATCTATCCTTTTCCAGGAAATCTAGCCAAGAGCCAGTCGCAGAAAATTAGGAAAGTATTTAAGACACAATAAGTAGTACGTCACCTGTTGTCGTGCTAATATCTTCATACTTCAGAAATTTCGTCGTGTCAGTGCCCTCGTTCTTGTCTTGGCGTCTCGTTGAGCCATCACCAGCCCTACCTGTTGCAATCAAGTGTTATCATTTATAATAACTTTTCCCAAGTAAGTTAGAGTCCCTAACTTGAGAAAAGTTCTGTCACATCAGTCTAACCGGAGGTAGCTGAATACCTGTTTTTTTGCCTATCTGACCTCCATTACCCAGTAACTGGCTTACACGATACCCTTTGGTAGGACTGGCTGTCGGACTTTTGAGCTTCTGACCGTTATTCGTATCGACTGTCAACAATCAGACCCGAAACAAACGACTTAAAATGCTTTGCGAGATTTTTTGAAGCTGTCATGAAGATATCGCCATCATGGATGTTGATCACGGCTATCGTCTATAGTTTTATGATAACCATGATAACTAACTCTTTCTCTCTTTGAAAGAAAGTTACGTGGAGGGAACGTAACGCTTTTTCCGTACGTGACGGTTTCTACCAGTTCACTCATGCCACAAGCCACGCTAAAGACCTGCGTTCAAAAAATTGCGTGTTTGCCCCGTATACTTGTTTATCTAGGACAAACTGTCCAGTTAGGTAATTCCAAGGTATAACCTAGGTCACGGAAATTACCAGAAAGCTCCTCAGCTTAAGTAGGACTAGGCCAGACATGTCTGCTGGATGTCAGATGACAAATGGGCTAATAGAACCACTAATTGGGTCCCACTAAACGCACGACGCCACTGCGGCAGGCCGAGACGAGGATGGCGAGACGGATTTGATTCCTACCGAAAATACTGGCCAGCAATATCACAAGACAGAATTATGTGGAAAAGAGAGAGTGAGGCCTTTGCGCTGCAGTGACACACTACAGGTTAGTTAGATTAGATTATGACGTTAGATAACTCACTGGCTTTCCTTAGTTTTTCAATAAAAGAGCGCTGATCCCCGCCATGTGTTTGCTACAGAAACACACATAATTATTGATCTTTACTTCTTAGTTAATAATGTACTAAATGCTTTAATCAAAAGTTACTTACGGTAAATCGACTGCCCCTTTTTTGTAACCGGGATAAAACGCTTTTCTAAAAAGAAAATTGCATTCAGATGGTTTACAAATAAAAAAGGAGAGCTGTCGTGGGAAACTCTGATGGAACAATGTTCCTTTCGCAGTGAGACAGTAAATAAATGTAATAAAATGAAGGGATACAATTGTTTTTTTAATAAGCTATAAAATAGCTGACGCGCATCTCGCACATCAGTGGGTTGTTCTTCTTTTCTACCGACAGTGAACGCAGTTTTTCTTTTTTTTGGATTTTGCTCTATCCATAATTGTGGTTTCTGTGTGGGACAAAAAAAATTGCATGTGTGTTTTCATTAGGACTAATTAAAATTTTCTTTCCGGCTAATATATTTTATATATTTTTTAATGTTTGTTTTAGAAAAAAATAATGTGACAAAGTGGCCTTTTTCTGTGGAGACCATATTTCGGCTTATCACTCTGTCACGGCATTCTAAGGGAAAAAGACGTATTAAATATGCTGATTAAAGAAAATGAAAATGACATAATATTAATAGATAAGCAAAATACGGACGTTTATTTGAACCAAATTAAAATACCGAAAATATCAATACTCCAACGAGATGCCATAACAACACGAAGGATAGACCGTTGTCGGTAGAAAAGTAGAACGACCCCAATATAAATCCCTTTGCATGACTTTTATTGTTCTAATAAAGCTGACTATGAGCGACCACGTTAAAGTGCCATAAGTCATCTAGAGAAATATACCTATGTTCATAGACATACGCTTGTAAACACACATACTATAGTATACATAGCATAAAAGTCGTAACGGTCAAACACGTAGCATTTTCTTCGGTCTTGTTCATTCGCCAGGTCAGAAAATTACCTATTGCAAACCTGCCGAATGAACGCAGATCGGCAGACCCTTAGAACTGCGTCCCAAAAGATCTTTTATGACAACTATCATACAGTGAAAAATGTAATGTAAGTACTCACTAAGGAGCCATAACTGCTCGCTGCTTGCGAATTATGCTGTCAACAATAAAAAATAATAATTTATTTATAATCATTTTGTTACAAAAGTTGACAGTTAAGTACTGGTTATATTTTCTAATTTAAATCTTATGTTGGTGGGATTAAAGCTACAACTCGTAAATTGCTATAACGAATAGTTATAAAAAAGCAACTTACATCTTCTGATCTAGTTAACTCGGACCTAGTATCGCTTATTCGACTGCTTCTCTGCAAAACGATAATTATTTTGTTACTAGTGCCCACCCTTGCTTCACTGGGTTATTCCCCGAGTACCCCGATCCCCGAGGACCCCGATTTATTTTTATGTAGACAAACTAAATTAACAGACAATTTAGCTTAAAAGTACCATCAGCAGATGATATGTTAAATTAAACTTTATTATTTGCTAAAATTATAGTACTTAACTTTAAGAATCAGGAAATAATTATTAAGTCTTGCTTGGTTAAGGTAAATAATTAGACAATACAATATAGAGTCTCCTAGAGCCATTACAGGTTTTAATTACTATCACAAGTTCCTTTTTCAATACAGAAAATCAAAATATCTACTCTACATGGATAATTAACATATATTTTTTTAAAGTAGGCGAAAACTCTCACTTTCAGGAATTATTTTTTAAATGTAATTAATGTAGCATAGGAAATAGTTAACTCTAAAATAATCTTTTGACATGTAAAATCAGTTTCACTTACATTTTTTTTTTATTTATTTTTTTACAATACAGTAAATCAAAAAAACTATTAAAATATATTTGTTAAGTATGATCAGATAATATTGTAACATTTTTTTTTACATTTTATTCAAACTGTAATTACCTCTATTAAGGGCCCACCTTCAAAGTGAATGATAGTAGGATGGGCGTGGTTTATGACGGGTCAACCTAAAGTGGCCGGCCGCCACAAACTTATATCTGAACCGTTTATAGAGAATAGGAAAACCAGCGGCCAAAAGTTGAACTAATGACAGAAAATGTCTCGAAATAAAAAACCGTTACTAATTTAGCATAGCCTTGCTGTAAGCACTATTCCTGTCACTGTTGCACATCTGTCAAACTACAATAGCAAGGTAGAGACGGAAACATCTTAGAAAAAAGTACGTGAAAGTAGCATAAATTTAGTCGGTCTATGAAATTTTTGCACATAGCGTGCTATGGAGTAGACAAATAATACAAATATTTAATTATAAGCAATAAAACTATCTTACAGCAATAAATTATCTTCTTTATCTATACGTAATATTATAAATGCGAAACTAACTCTGTCTGTCTGTCACGCTTTCACGACTAAACCTTATTCGTTACCCATTAACCCTATTAATTCCGCGACTTCACCTGCGTCCGCGTAGCGTAAGATTTACGCAGACAAAGTCGCGGGAAAAAGCTAGCTAATATTTATGTAGCGATGTTGGGTAATACGAGATTGTTTAACTCAAAATAATTAAAAATATATAATAAACAATTTAAGTATTTATATTACTAGTCATCGCCCATTGGTCGAAATTCGACCGTGCTTCATTTGAATAGAAATACATTATTAAGTGAAAAAAAATATATAATAGTAAATATAAAGGAGGTAATAATAATAAGTATATAAGGTACTAAGGAGCTGCTCCTCATTGATATGACCATAAGCCAACAAGTTCGTCGTTCCCGAAAGGATCTGTCGACATGTTGGATAGACTATAAGAAGGCCTATGACTCGGTGCCACATACATGGCTCATGAGGGTGCTGGAGTTGTATAAAGTCGATGCATCTCTTCGCACCTTCCTGATTTCATGTATGAGGCAGTGGAGGACGGTCCTTCGCTATCCAGGATGTTGAAATATCCAAGGGAACAGCGAACCGATAAGGATCGAGCGAGGCATATTTCAGGGTGATAGTTTGAGTCCGCTTTGGTTCTGCTTAGCCCTGAATCCTCTAAGCACACTGCTGGAGGATTCACGCATAGGCTATCGGATGAGGAGAGGTGGTCAGGTTATATCCCACCTCCTTTACATGGATGATTTTAAAACTCTTTGCCCCCAACAATTTTCAACTGATGGAGCTACTGAAAGTAGTTGAAACCTTCAGTAGCGCCATCAGAATGGAATTTGGTGTGGACAAATGTGCGGTCATGCATGCAAAGCGAGGGGAGATTGTGGAATCCGTGGGAACCCAACTCTCGGATTCCTAAACCTCCGAGCCCTCTCCGCAGCCAAAACCTATAAGTATTTGGGTATGTCGGAAGCGTTGGGCATCAATGTTACTGACATGAAGCAATCGTTGAAAGAGCGCTTCTTTGGCCACCTGAAGAAAGTTTTTAATAGTCTTCTATCAAGTGGAAACAAGGTGCGCGCCTTCAACGGTTGGGTCATGCCGGTTTTGATGTACTCTGTCGACATACTCAAATGGACTCAAACCGAACTCAACGCCCTGGACAGGAGGGTCCGTACGCTGTTGACTGCATATCGAATGCATCACCCACGGTCATCGGTAATGAGACTGTATATCCCGCGAAAGTGTGGATGTCGAGGTTTTTTAAACGCTAAGACTCTCCACAATCGCGAGATATGCAGCCTCAGGGAATATTTCCTAGAAACCGACGTGGGGATGCATCGAGATGTGGTCGCGGTTGACAAGGGCCTCACCTCGCTCTCCATGGCTAATGAGAACTGGCGTAAACTTGTAATACTCGACACTAATGCCAACCGCATGAAGGTATGGCAGAGTAAGGAGCTCCACGGACGCTATTTCCGGGCCTTACATGGATCCGATGTAGATCTACTAGCGTCCGTAGCCTGGCTGCGTTTCAGTCACCTCTTTGGGGAAACCGAAGGTTTTGTCTGTGCAATTATGGACGAAGTTATGATGACGAACAACTACCGGAGATTTATTGTGAAAGATGGCACGGTTGACATCTGTCGGGTATGCCACCGTCAAGGAGAATCAATTAGACACATAATTTCTGGGTGTTCTCGACTAGCTAACGAAGAATACTTGCATAGGCACAACCTAGTAGCTAGGATTATCCACCAGCAACTTGCTCTGAAATACAGTCTTGTGGAATCAGAGGTGCCGTACTACAGGTATGTGCCCGACCCAGTTCTCGAAAATGGAAATATCACATTGTACTGGGATCGATCCATCATCACTGACAGGACTATTGTTGCAAATAAGCCTGATATAGTGGTGGTGGATCGAGTAGAGCGGTGCACAATGATTGTTGACATAACGGCACCACATGACGAGAACCTCGTGAAAGCTGAGAAAGATAAACAGATCAAGTATCTTGACTTAGCTCGCGAGGTTGTCGACATGTGGGATGTGGATTCAGCGATCATTGTGCCGATAGTCAACGGCTTGATAGCCAAGAGCCTCGACCAACATCTAAGGAGGCTCTCGTTAGGCAGCTGGATCAAGGGCTTGATTCAGAAAGTGGTACTTCTGGATACGGCTCGTATTGTCAGGAGGTTCCTCTCTCTGGAGCCCTGACCGCCGGTAGCTTGGACCCTGTTCCCGATACCGGTGGGCTACTATTTTTTATATTTTTAAATGTTTTTATAATTTTTGTTATTTTAATATTTAAAAATATAATTTATATGTTTGTACAATGAAATAAAAGAATATAAAAAATAATATGGTATTAATATTGAAAATAATGAAAATAATGTATTTTTACGCATAATTAAAAAAAAAAATTAGCATTCGTCACTTCTTCTCTGTATAAACTATATGTGTGCGAAATTTCATACTCCTCCGTCCACCCAATTTTCGTAAAAAGGGTTCCAAAATTTTCGCTTCACGTATTAATATATAGATTTACAACATGAAATTAAAAATAACGAATTAATCTTCTAGAGGTCTATGAATAAAATATATGATGGTGTTTAAGAGATTAATAACAATTTCATTTCACCGATTACTATACGTTTATTTGGTAAATGACAATTACAATATTTTACATAGACTTCGTCCATTACGAAATACTAGTTATGAGTATTTTTTCACCTTATTTTACAAGTTATTTATATTTCCTTCAAGGTCAATTTCGTATGGCAATGTGTATGATAAATGTTAAAATTACTTGACTTATACATACATATTTTAGTAATTACGTGTGACTGCGGTTAGAAAATCAAAACCGATATTATTGCCGATATTTTGTAACTATGTCTAGATTATATATTTTTATTTGGGTGTTTTACCCGACTGCAGAGGGCAATGTGTTTATCAGCCTATTAACTCGTATGTATGTTTGTTCTTTTATTAATTTTATTTTTCATTACAGTTATTTTGGGGTTAGGGGTAATTCAGAGATGGAGTACACAAATATTTTGCTAAACAGTCTTCATAAGGTTATAGAAGTATGTTTAGTGTTATTCAAAACAGAGTAAAACACCATTGTTTTGATCATCCATAAAATCTTGTAGGAATGAAAAATTATAAATAGCCAATATGTTTTCAGAAAGCACTCTTGTCTACAAGAGTGCTTTGATTAGATATCAATTAGATATCGAGAAGCAGTGGTGGCTCAGTGGCAACGGCTACTACTTACGAGTTCGAACCCGAGCAGACGCTTTACTCTGTGTAAATTATTTCAACCTTAGAGTAATAATGCATAGAGAGATAGCTTCATTCAAAATTCCGTTTAAAATTGAAGCAACAACACAATCAATGTGTGCATAAGCGGCACGTAAAAACATTCACCGACACACACAGAAGCAAACTAGTAATGTTGCAAGTAATTGACATTTTCCCCAAATAGTGTCAAAAATAGAACTGTTTCAGGATTCGTGAGTAGAAAAACTATTAAATAAAACATGAAATTAAAAATATTTATTATATACCAAGATCGATTACTTAAACTACCTTACTTAATAACCCTGAATTTGCAACTGTTTTCTAAACAACTGCCGCTTTGATGACGCTATTCGCGAAATATTATCTTTTTAGTATTCATAAAAGAATCGAATTCTTTGGTAACAAGAATTTAGGTAGAATGTACAATATAGGTAAATTCTTAGGTTGGCAAGCGGGACCCCCAATAGCATTAGGCTAATAAAAATACCTACTTAAATGTGATTTTGCAATAAAATTGGCAGTACATAGTTATAACAACAAAAAATGGGGTAAAATGTTTTTCTTTGCCTAGCAACACTTTTATTGTAATGGCGTCTGTCAAATTTACGATTTATTTATTTTGTTTCGATGAATGTTTTAATCAAAAATATATGATGTTAGGCAATAGTTACCCGTGAAATGGGATCTTTAAATGTTTTCCGTGGTTATGTGATGAGTTGTGACACCCTTTCACTACACAGTACGTCATTTTTTTGTGAAATTGCGGGAGCTCTTTACAATAGCGCTTGGTATTTTGTACTAACGGTCCGAAAGTCGTACTTAGCCTTAAAAGGCTACCTTGAAATGGCTTCACTTTTCGTGCAACTACTGCGGTTCTATGCGTTATTATTCTAAGATTTCAACACCACTGCTCTCAAAACTGTGAAGGAAAACATCGTGAGTAAACATGTCTTAGAACTAAAAAATCGAAGACATGTGACATCTACCAACCCGCACTGGGCCCGCGTGGTGGATTATGTCCCACTCTCTCTCTCACCGAGAGGAGGCCTGTGTCCCAGCAGTGGGAACGTTATAGGCTGCTAATGATTAGGTATCAAACACGGTACATATAGGGTTCGAAACAGCTAGGCTCGGCTTCAGGCCACGTGCCTGACAAGGATGGCTTCGTGAAGGTAGAGAGGAAGAAGCTTCGTAGTCGGAACCAGTGTGGGACCGCGCTAGCAGGACTCAGTATGCTACTGCGTCCAGCTACACTAACGACGCAGCTCTATGTGTCCCGTCAACATTACACCACGAAGGTTGAGGAGATCGTGGAGTTTGTACGTGTTAATTCCAACTGGACCTTGAGGGTCGAGAAGTTGGAACCGTGCCACAACACAAACTTCAAGTCATTCGTGGTCCGAGTTCCAACTCATCAAATCGAGACCTTCCTCAAGGAAGAGTTTTGGCCGAAGGGTGTCGTGTATCGGCGATTCCGTGGAAGGCTACGCGATACTACGCAGCGCAACACGTCGCCGTCACTTCGTGTACAATAGTTATGTTTACGTGGTTTTTTTGTATGTATGATACTCTGTATGGTATTATGATTTGGGTCTTTGTCCGAAATAAACTGATTTGATTGATTGATTGATACATGAAATTAAAATTTATATTTTCAATAAAACTTTACATCTGCTATAAATGATAAATGATTTTATTTCTGTAAGTAGGTTTGTACAAACACTTTTACATGCCAATGATATTTTTTTAAACTAGTTCGGTGTTTGACACAGCCTGTTTAAATCATTACCCTTCTTTGAGCTGCTGTCAAGTAAAACCTCACCTTTTTTACAATTCTAATGCTACTCCATTCATTCGTTTTGCTGTATTTGAAGTGACAGTACTTCACATATAGATATATTGTTGACATACTTCAAACCTAAAAACAAATTATATATTTTATTTTATTTCTAAATGCATGATTATTATAAGTTTTTGGGATAAAACAGGACGTTCTTCTCTAGAAAATTAGGTGTTTACTCAATATTACTTTACAAAGTGAGAATAGATTGTTGCTGTAATGCCTTAGTGAAGATGGTAAATTCGATTTACTGTTATGATCATCTTATTGGTATTTCATTCTTGCAAAATGAATAAATTAATTGCCCTGTGCAGGCACTCCTAACCTTGAAGGTACTGTTCAGTTTTGGTTTATGGTTCTTCCCATTTTCATACATAATTTAGGTCGTCTCTAAATGGTAATAGAAAAAGAATGTTATATTGTTCACAGTCACAAAAATAGACACATATACATTCGAAATACAAAGTTATTTGGAAAGCCAACACTTATTATATTAAATCATTACAGCAAAATGCTTAACTACTACCTTTTTCTGTGAACACAAATATTTAAAAAACGTAATTTTAATCGCACCGATTTGTAAAAAAGTGACATAGGTTCGTCGTCGATGAGCCCTACTGGGCGACTGATTTATGAACGAACGAGAGTGATGACACTACTTATGATAGGCAAAAGAAGAGATGGCGATAATGTGTGTGCGCTTGGAATAAAATAACGTATGTGCCAAAACGAATCGCCGTTTTTTATGAATGAAAAGTATTATTAAAACGAAAACTCTTTTACAAAAACTTAGATACAATTATAATCAATGTTTTAAAGTAAACTATGTTTAATAATATATACACATCGCGCGTTGAGGCTAAAAAAATCACAATCATAGATAGAACTTTGCGATTTTTTTGTATCGAGAAAATTTCATCGTATCGTGTATTCCTTTTACAGGATACTAGATCATATAGTCAAAAAACATACACTAAAAGATTAAGTACGGATGCCATACGGTAAGAAAGGTACGCTAAAAAGAAAAAGCACGTTTATCTCACTACGTCACCTTAAACTATGATTCGACATTGTACAAAATTTCAAATAAACTACTTTCGTCTTATGTATTTCAAACACATACATTTAAGCACTTTTTATGTCGACCGTACAAGTTGAAAGCAATAGAAAAACTTGAGAGTTGTCAGGGGACACCCGGATGGAACGAAGTTCCATTCGATTAATTAGTGAAGGAAGTGTAATATTTTTTTATTATTTATTATGTACAAAAAAAACTGTATACACTCAACAAAATTAATCGTCACGACACCACACTATTCAATGCGAAATAGAAAGACGAAACGAAAAGAGAGAGAGAGAGAACACGCGCACGCCGCACGGCTTACAACTATAGCAAAAAGTGTCGTTACAACTTTTGGTCTTAATTTTTCCGTCTAGCCCCCTTTCGCAACGCGCGATAAGGAACTTCGTTCCAAAAGAAAAAAGAAATGTAATTATATTTATCGTATTCGGGGTTCTCCGGGACGGGGCTCTCGGAGGTCGGGGTACTCGGGGAATAACCCGCCTCACTCGGGTGCAATCTACTGAGGAGGCGACGTGTAAGCCCCAAGATTCCAGTGTTATATCTATATTAATCTATACTTATTTACATATTTAATATCATAAATGCGAAATAAACTGTTTGTCTGTTACGCTTTCACGACTAAATCACTAAACCGATCTTGATGAAATTTGGTAAGGGGTAAGTTTGAACCCCAAGAAAGGACATTTTATACCGCGACTTCGTCTGCGTCCACGATAACCGATATTCACGCGGACGAAATCGCGAGCAGAAGCTAGTGTTTCACAAAACTTCCGGAGTAAACTGTTTAAATTATGATGAAAACTGCATCAAAATTTATAGTAATGTTAAGAAGACCTAAGTGGACAAATAGACTAGAAAAGACTTTATATTATATTATGTAAAGATGTATGTGATGTAGAATTACACACTTACGTCCACCGCTTGCTTTATATCTTTCGATGATTTTATCTTAGGATTCTGAAACCATGAAAATATTGTCAAAAATTGGTCTTGGGTCCGATTCCGCGGCCGGTTATTCTGTCAGAAATTTATCAGTTGCAGTCCAAATTTTAAATTTTGGATGGTAATTGCTGTATTTTAATAAATAAAAAGTAGAACAAAATAGTAGCAGAACGGGCCATGGAGCGAGCCATGCTTGGCATAACTCTACTAGACAGAGTGCGTAACACCGAAATCCGTCTTCGGACAAAAGTCTTCGACGTCAGGGCAGGGTGATGCGCCTCAAGTGGAGTTGGGCAGGACATCTAGTAAGACGAGGAGATGACCGATGGAGTAATGCAGTGACCGAATGGTGGCCAATGTTTGGCCTCAGAAACCAGGCCCATCCGAAAGCGCGTTGAGTGCATGATATCGTCAAAGTTGCGGGAAATGCTTGGATGAGAGTCGCACAGAACCGAAAAGTATGGCGGAAAAACGGGGCGGCCTATACCTATTATAACCAGTGAGCGACTCCAGGCTGAGATGATGATGATAGATAAATAAATATATTCCTTACCACTTCATTTATTATTATCATTTCGGATCCATGGTGCTGAAAAGTATAAAGAGAAACAATCAAATCTGGACACAAGATAAGATAAGAATAAGAACAATAAAAATATATTTGGCGGGAGGATGGTCAGTTAAGAAGCTGTGTAACTCATTTTGTGCAGACTGACTGACTGATGACTGACTCTCACAATCAGCCTAGTTTGAATAAATGACTTTGTATTATTTTATTTTTTTGTGCCAGGCTGCTCCAGTATGTTGTCCCGTGCATCTGACACAGCTAGGACTACACCGTGACAAGAGAACTGTGGTCCCACTCACCGGCCGCTGCGCCGGGTCGTCCCACCGGGGCGGCACGATCAGTGACGCAGTACGCACCAGCGGGCCGGATAGTTTGCGGTCACGCATTCGCGGGTATTTGCTGGGCTGGAATACACCACACTATTATGATAAGGTACAGACGCCAGCACACAAAGCTACTATAATCTCTCAAATTCCTTTAATGGATTTTCAACTTTATCGCTAAAGATTTAGGTTGATGATTGATTGGGAAAATTAGACAGTTTTGGGTAGCTTGCTATACATACTTGAATTTCAGGTTATATCAATTTATTTCTTTCATTATTCAAGACAAGATATAATATTTTTCGCATATATTTTTCGTATGGCATAGCATAGTACATGTAGACAACTATTTTTTTATACGATACTTGATAACAAAGATCAGAATAGCGTTACATCGAATTGAACTGACCTGGCCATTTATTTATAAAAATGAAAAAAATACTAGTTGGTCAATGTTTAATTCGGTGCGACATGTAATGAAAATGACTGAATGACATTCTGACGTATTGCCATTACTTAGCAATGTTTAATGCTGATTCCGTTTAGCAGATTCCATGGTGCAGTGAGCAGGCACAATAGCATAAATTGATGAACACACAAGCATGGCCTCTTCTCACTTGTTATACTCGCATGGAAATTGTCTCCTCTCGTCGAGCGAGGAACTCGCCTCGTGTAAAAAACACCACAAAGTGTATAACATTAATTCGGTATCTTTGGATCTGTATTTGGCTTTGCGACCGACTTCCAAAATTAAATTTATTATTCAAGTTGTAGTGTTTTTTTGGAAGTCGGTTGTTTATTTTTTTGCAAAACTGTTTTTATTTTTAACTTTTTTAGTAATAATACCTATCTAACCCGCACTAATTCGTATACCACTACTGACAGGTCCATAGCAGTAACAGGAAGTATTATCACGTTGAACAAAATGGATTAAATACGTATTATCGAAGCTTACGCAAAAACTACCAAAGCTGAGTCAAAAAAAAAATTATTAGGGACCAACCCTGAAGCATAACCTATACATTAAAAAAAATATTTTTTGAATCTGGTCCACAGTTAGCGGAGAAATCGATGAACATACATTAAAAAATAAAACCGTGAGCGTCCTCCTTTTTGAAGTCGGTTAATGGGCTTTAACCGGTTGTACCGTGTGGTGCCGGACGTAAAGAATAACACCACCCCATTTCTTCTCGTGGGTGTCGTAAAAGGCGACTAAGGGACTTTTTTTTTTGGATGTGAAATCATCAAATGACTTCTCCCGCTCTGGGCGGAGCAGGAGGGCATGTCAGACTTTTACTGACTAAAACCCACCCGTGTTCCTTCAGTTGCCCATGTGCCAGGGTCACGGTATCTCTTTCGAACAATCACGCGACCCCGGCAGGCATCGGTCCTATCAGACCCTTTCAGTATTGCTGACATCTCTTTGAGGCGCGCGTGGAACACTACGCGCCGTCGACCCGAGCCTGGTCCTAAGGGACTTACTAGAGAACTGCCCAAGCAGCGTTCTCTATGCATTTTACCACCATACTGCGATCGCCAACCTGCCTGCCAAGCGTGGCGATTATGGCAAAGCCCCCCAAATTGGGGGAGGCCTATGTCCAGCAGTGGACGTCTTACGGCTGAAATGATGATGATGATGATTGGGCTTTAACTGATCGAAGATTAAACATGTAGGTATTGTCACGGGGCCAAATCTTCTCAGCAACGTGATCACCGCTGACTGACATATGTACATACCTAATACTTGTGCCTGTATTGATACAACAGCTTTCGAATGTCGCGTAGAACCTAAATTTTTCAAGCTCTTCTGAAGACTCAAATCTGACTATCTCGTTGGTAAAGTGGTAGCATAAGGCTCCCACAAACAGGCGCGACGCGACTTTCATAGAATAATTTCGATGAAAACTTCACGGAAAATGTTCTACAACTGTTGAATCGCGTCCCACAAACAGGCGCGACGCGACTTTCATAGAATAATTTCGATGAAAACTTCACGGAAAATGTTCTACAACTGTTGAATCGCGCCGTCGCGTTGCGCATGTCTGAAGAAGCCTTTACGTGCGACTGGTGAGCATTAGCAGAGTTTTTTTAAACGTTTTCCAGAAACAGATAAGGAGAAAGGAACAGAAAAATAGCAAGAAAGGTGACGTTTACTGGAAATTTTCATTAGAAATTGCTCAGCCTTTTTAAGTAGCTCTCTGAATCTGAATAACGGCAAGGAGCTTGACCCTGTGGGTTTAACGTATCTGACGCATTCTGGGTTAAAACTGTAATACACCTGTGAAACTCCCTTCGAGGAAAAGAGGAGTGATTTTGGTCCTTACATCGTATAGGAGTGTTTGCGTGGCCTCTGCGGGCTGCTCTGGGGGCTTCTTCTGCCACCCGCGGGCTTCGCCCCACGTATTCGCAGTACGATTATACTCCTAGAACAAAGAAATACATAAAGTTTTATAACAGTTGCATAGGAATAAAAACAATGCAAAATAGCACATTCAATACTTAAAGACCCGCGCGAGGCTAAAAGGCTCTTATCTCAGAATAATGCTGCCACATATTACAAAAAAATCGTAGCACTATTACGTGACTCACACTGAAAGTTATGAGAAAATAAAAAAAGAAATTATATAGAATCTTGTTAATATTTTTATTGCTTTTCGAAGTAGTCTCCGTTCCATTCTAAGCACCGTCATATGCGATGGAACCATTGACGCATTGGGCCCACTCTTTTTAGGGATCTCTTCCATCCCTTCTCACCTCTGATTCACAGCCAAGATGCCGTTCAGGGTTCATTAAACGAGTTCCTCAACGTTTATACTTTTATAGTTAGGACTCTTTCTTCTCCTACCAAAGAACCGCGCTAGTTCAGTGCAGCACCAGCTAGAAGTTATCTATGGTTTATTATAATTAAACTGAAAAATTACAAAACCCCAACCTATATAAAAAAATATTTGCCTTTATATTCCAACGAAAACAAAACATTTAAAGTGCCCGCAAAATTCCCGCACCACCGAGCGCGAATATTTTGCCCCAGTATAACTCGGTGTACACTCCGGGTTATGAACACATCAATTTCAATACAAAATAATCTCGTCATGATGTCACTTCAGGTCGCGTGTGACGCATTTTTTTGAGGCCTTAGGAAGCCGGAATAAGTCGAGTTATGAACGAGTTAGACAGAGTAGGAATATCGGTCCATTCGTTGAATTTCGTAAGCACTCGGGTCGTATCGGGTGGAAGCTCCCCGGCCCCCTTGGCTCGCTCGAAGCAACAATAATTTTGTCATTTTGTTGATACTTGTAGTTAATTAGCATTTATTTCGTTGTATTCATATGAGTTATTAGTGTAGTATTAGTGTAACAATTAGAATTAGATAATTGTGAGTTTTTTGTGAAATTGTGCGTTCGCAAGTAGGAATTTGCGGTAAGTCGATAGATTAGCAAGTGAAATTACTTTTTTAGAGTAGATTTGAAAAGTTATTAGTAGGATAGCGGCATTAATAGTTTTAGATTGTTGTGTGACAGATTATTTGTTTCGTGAGGAAACATGTTTTTCAAGGTTAAGTTTTGGAAATAAGAAACACATAATTAGGTTAGGTCGTGCGAAACATTAAAATGTTTGTAAAACCCTACAAACATTTTAATGTTTCCCTTTACGATAAATATCAATGGCTGACTGGTAGTTATAAACTGAATAAGATGTTTTGTTTTCCATGTTTACTTATCTCCGATTCTAGTAGTTTATGGAATAAAGGGGGCTTTACAGATATTAACTCATCGAATGCCGTAATTAGAGACAAAATAGAAAGAAAATTGCTTATGTAGAACTGTGTTACTTAAGACATTCAAGGGGTTAATAATCTGACGAATTTATCAAAAAAACATGTTCAGACTGACATGATAGACTGAATATGCTTTATGTTCGTAGCTGTTTAGATTTACATGACTTCGGGAATAGTAGGATAGAACCATTTTTCACTAATTCGCATGAAGGTCATAATAGGAAAGTAGTTCGAAATAGGAATTTAATGAAACGGTTTATTGACACCGTTATTTTGTTAGATAAACAAGAAGTAGCTTTTCGCCGCCACGATGAATGTCCGAATTCTGATAACCGCTGTAACTATATTGAAACCTTGTTATATCTGAGCAAGTATGACACCGTAATGGACTCTCATTTGGAAGTATGTTCTTCAGTTCAGAACCCCACGTTTTCTGGTCTCTCTAGTGATATTCAAAATGATTTAATACATAGTATTGCATCTGTTTTACGAGACCACATTAGAAACGATATGGATAAAGCTCAATTTCTGTCTGTAATGATTGACGAAATTCCCGATGTCAGTCATAGGGAGCAATTGACTGTAATTTTTCGATATTTATCTGAAACTGGAATCGAAGAACGATTCCTAGGTTTTTACGATGTTAGCGGAAATCGAACTGCTGAAGTTTTATCCAAACAGTTGTTAGAAATACTTGACCAGTATCGTTGTAGGAATATGTTTTTTAAGTAACTGGACTACGTGCGCCACGTCCGGCCTAGGTAAGCATTTTTTTGCTCCGGCTTACCTCTCTAATAAAATAACCCTTCGCCACTGATACCTACGTTATTAACATGCGCATAAATTTTTACTAAAGCCGAAAACCCCTGCCCTATGCTCCCTGCAACAAATCTTTCTACCACTATTCAAATACATTTTATTCATTCCCAGCTGCCGATTTTTAACGGTATCCCAAATCACCGAACACATGCTATAAAATGCTAAAGGTAATTCAATTTTACCGACCATGTCATTTTTTTTTTATTATTTGAATTGAGAATACTAAGAGAAAGATGTCCAGAACAAATTGCCGCTTAAATCAGAAGAGGATAATAAGCTGCACCTGAGTTTACCCAAATGCAACTAGGTACTTAAATTTTACAAAAAATAAAAATAAAATACGTTGTGCAATGCCCCCCTACTTAAAGTGGACTTTATTCGTGATCTCGGTGTTACTCTAGATTCTAAGCTTTGCTTAGACCTACATATAGGAAATATTGTTAACAAGGCGTATCAACTATAAGGATTTGTGATGCGATCCACAGTCGATTTTAAAAAGCCTTCTTCCTATCTCTGCTTGTATAAATCTCTCGTACGTTCGCAACTGGAGTATGCCGTGTCCGTCTGGAGTCCATACTACAAAAAGTACATTGAAATGATTGAGCGTGTTCAATACAAATTCTTGCGTACCATGCATTATAGATGCTAAGATGCTATGGATATTATTTGCCATATCAAGATCTGCGTGCAAAGTATAAGCTCACAACACTTGAAAATAGACGTAAGTACTTAGAAGCCATGAATTTATACAATATTCTTAGCAATAAATTTGACTGTATTGTTCCAATATGTTATGTTATGTGGTTCCTAGGACAGTCCACAAGAGAGGTACGAGCTGGTAGATTGTTCTCGGTGGGCACCTGCAAGTCCAACTCTGGCTTGCGTTCGCCTGTTCGTAGAATGGCCGATTCCTACAATAAGACTTTTGAACATATAGATATTTTTGCATGTACTCCCTATATATTCAAAAGTCTTATACTTAAAGAACTTTTAAGCTATTGCATAGCTTCTATCGAGGGCCTTGAGCGCGGGGACCGAATCCAGAAATTCCGTAACGAAAAAAAACCTCACGCTCCCCACTCCGACGGGCACGGAGGTGTGGCTTGAAGGCCGTGCATTGTCTAACGTCGTTTCTTTTCGGCAGTCTTCGACACGGTGTTTGTGTGCGTACAACTAGCCGTATTGTACGACTACGAAGCTCGCACGAATCGAGACGAGCTGCTCCGAAATCGGACGAATACATAAGCAGCTGTTTATGAGAAAGTATATAGGTGTATAGGTATTTGTGTACAACAGTGAATAGCTGTACTTGTAAAATTTGTGTATAAAGTGTTTGTATTATTTGTCATCGGTTGCTAGGTAAAAACCCAAAATATTTATCGTCTTGTTATTTGTCATCGGTTACTAGGTAACAAACCAGGCCATAGAGTATTATGGGCATGGAGTACTAGTCCTTTTGTGCGGTGGCAAAACTAGGTACTAAAGTTTACTTATTAAATTTTGCGGTGGCAATCATATGTTACCTTTATGCTTTAGTTCCAAATTTTACCACCAAAAATAAGTTTTCCTTAGTGTACGTTTTTTAAAAGAAAAAAAATTGTTTTCTTATCGGTCACCACGCTCAAAAAGTGTAACTTGAATTAATTTTCAAAGAAAAAGAAATACTGCATAAATAAAATAAATAAATAATTATAATTGCATAAGTTGATACAAAATGCTATGCAATAGCTTTACCGCGGCAGTCCCCGAGTGCCACACGTCTTTTTTAATTATTATATCCTGAAATGATTTTCATATCTATGAAAATCATTTAACGTGTAGTTAATTTTATAGTTAGTTTATGATTTATTTTATAGTAGGTTTATTATTTACAAAAAAAAAAAATGCTTTTGTTACCCTAACGATTATTATTTTCACTGTTAAATATTTTAGTTTTATTTATTTTATTTTATTTATTTAATCACAAAATCCACAGCCCTTTAACAATTTCACTTAATATACATAAACTAATATTACAGCCAATTACGGATTTACAATTTAATAACTACACTTTATCAGAAACAAACAGGTTCACAGGTTCACAGTTAATCTGTGAACAGCGTTGTGGGCTGCAATATTGTCTAGTTTTGTGTTTATCTTCTATCTGTATTTTATATTGTAGCTGTTTGTTGTTCCTTTTGAATAAAATAAAATAAAATAAATATTTTTTACATGGCTACTTTCAAGTAATCATAGTTTAGAACTTTAGACGATGTATACTCACCACATTCTCATACGGTTTGTTCCTGCCGGTGGCTGCCAGTGGGGCGGTGGGGCCGGCGTTGCTCATGCTGAGGTCGAGCTCGTTGCTGTCGTCTAGCACCTGCTGCATCACGCCCGACGGACGCTCCTCCACCTTCGTACGCGCGGCTCCAGGCTGCGGAACAAACAACATCAATTTTTTTTACATTTATATAATAATTTGTCTACTCTCTATTTTTCTTTATTCATTTTATAAGACTATTTAAGCTCTTTTTGCCTGAAACACAGGATTCCCTAGTTCAGGCACGTAAATCTTAGAATATATTTACATATAAGTAAAACTGTACATATTTTTAAGCCTTTTATTTTTGAATAAAATTTATGTTATGTTATGTTTCACTTCGGTTTCATCCTCATCATTTCAGCCGAAGAAAGTCCATTGCTGGACAGACGGTTTTGTGCTTCCCGCATCCTGCGGGTTTCTGCGGCCTTCACAAGGTCATCGGTCCACCTTAGGGGAGGCCTTCCAAGTCTACGTCACCCGGGACGCGGTCGCCACTATAAAACCTTTCGGCCTTATCGGCTATCTGTTCTGCGAGCAATGTGCTGCGACTTAAGTTCAGCGATTATTCGGGCTTTGTCGGTGACCATGGTTCTCCCACGGATCTCTTCATTTCTGATTCGATCGCGTAGAGAAACTCCAAGAATAGCCCTCTCCAACGCCCGTTGGGTGAGTTTCAGCCTTCTTATAAGGCCTATTGTGAGCAACGACGTTTCATTATAATATGTCATCACTGGCAACACGCACCGGTCAAAGAGCTTTGAACATTCATCTTGAGCCACTGCAGTATGTGGGACGAGAAGATATTGCGTAGATTCCTGAACACGCCCAGCCAAGTCGGATTCGACGATTAACCTCTTTCTCGAAGTTGGACCTACCTAACTGGACAGTCTGTCCTAGATAAATATACTCGTCAAGACCTACGATCGCAGTTCCTCCGATCTTCACTAGAGTGGGTTTTCATGAGCATTTGAGATGACCTTTGTCTTTTCCATGTTCATTCTAAGACCCACTCTTGGAAGCTCTACTGAGGTCATCGAGCATTGTCCTGAGGTCCTCCATAGTCTCAGCCATAACAATTATACCATCGGCAAACCGAAGGTGAGTAATGTACTCGGCATTGATCACCTCTGTTCCTTGGCTGTGGCATTTTTCCCTCGGGTATGACGGAATTAAACAGCTTCTGAAGGGCCTTGAGACCATGAGGAAATTCGGTCGGAATTTTGTCATCAACCGGTGCCTTGTTTTTTTGAGCTGCTTCAGAGCCATCCTGATCTCGTACAAGCTGACGTCCGGGATGTCTTCAGGTATAGTTTTGGCTCAATCTAGCTCTTGGGTCATTTGCCAAATTTGTATCGGGGTTACTTGTTGACGTGTGTAATTGTGTGTTTTATTTTATAACTAGCTTTTGCCCGCGGCTTCGCCCGCTTGGATGTCAGAAATTAACGCAGGTATTTTTCTAAAATAAAATTGTTTTTCTAAAATAAAATTGTTTTTCTAAAATAAAAGTAGCCTAAGTTACTCCTTGTTACATCAGCTATCTGCCAGTGAAAGTCCCGTCAAAACCGGTCCAGCCATTTCAGAGATTAGCCGGAACAAATAGACAGTCTGTCTGTTTGTTTTTGTCTGTCGACAGACAGACAAAAATTAAAAAAAATGTTGTTTTGGTATATGTACCGTGTATATGTTATGGACCAGGTGATTAATGCGGGCATTATACATAATGTACGAGCATTATGAATAATGTCTAGCTCTATCGGGCAAAGTGATTAATACTATTTTAACTTCATTATTTATCACATTGCACGGTAATTATTATATTGCTACTTGATAATTGGGCAATTTGATAATAAAGCTAAATATGACGCGGTGTGAGGGCAGGGAGGGAGGCACGCATGACGTGGCACGCTTTGACCAATCAGAGACCGCCATTAGCACTTTCCTTAAGTTTTAAATTCAAAAAGTAGTGAATTCTTAATGTAGAAGTTCTTGATAATTAATCCAAATAATAAGTCTAATTATTTAAATGGTTTAATATTTAGTTTATTTTAAGTTAAATGACAATAACAATAAAAAAATAGTAATTAAATATGGGAATTAATTTTTACAACTGTTTAATTTTTACAAGTATTGTCTTATAAATTCAATATGTTGTGCTGCATTTAGTGACAGAAACGAATCGCTGCAAAACCGACTGCACGTAGTCTTGTCTGCCCTACCCCTAGAGTGTAATTTAAAACAGCGTAGGCGCGGAGGGGCGAGGCGGCCCGCGAGCTGAGGAGCAGGTGGTTTTGACGCTCGCCTGAGGCTGGGCGGCGAAGCTGGCCAGCGAGCCGAAGCTGCGGTGGTGAGCGTAAAACACATCTGCGACGATAAGCTCGCGTGGGACCGTCGGAGCCCCGTAGCGCCGGAGCCTTGACAGATATCATGCATCCTGCATATTGCATGCTTGCTTGCATGCCTCATCGTTTATAGAACTGCTTAAAATAAAATTTATTACTAACCAATTACGATTTGTTAACTATACGCGCCTAACCGCCCAGTTCAACTATTCCACGGCTCAGTATTTATTGAACTGCCCGTTTAAATTATTTTAGGACTCATTTTTATTTAGTTTACTGCTCAGTTTTTACTGCTAAACTAGTTTGCAAACATGAGTTTTTATTTTTTTACCTACCATAACTCAAATATTGAACTGCCGCTTTAATTCTATGCCATTAAATATGTTTGTATTACTCTGCCCAAAAGGTGATGGACAATATGTATAATGCCCGGTCAATTTGATTATTTGAATAATTCTTATCAAATTGCATTCTCATATTGGGCATTTTTCATAATGACCAGGCATTATGTATAATGCCCAATTTCTCACTTGGTCCATAACATATACATCCATATACACTTAGTAAAAAGTGGTTATCCTAATATTACAAACAGACACTCCAATTTTATTTATTTTTATAAATTATAAACTACTACTTTTGTCCGCGCCTTCGCCCGCGTGAATGTCGGAAATTAATGCAGGTATTTTTATAGAATAAAAGTAGCCTAAGTTACTCCTTATTACATCAGCTACCTGCCAATAAAAGTCCCGTCAAAATCGGTCCAGCCATTTCAGAGATTAGCCAGAACAAACAGACATGTCTGTCTGTTTGTTTTTGTCCGTCGACAGACAGACAATATTTAAAAAAAATGTTGTTTTGGTATATGAACCGTGGATACATCCATATACACTTAGTAAAAAGTGGTTATCTTAATATTACAAACAGACACTCCAATTTTATTTATTTGTATAGATGTATAGATTAATGTGCGTTTTGTTTGTGCAAAATAAACATTTCTTTTTCATTCTTTTTTCTCTTAAACCTCACAATCTCCCTCAACAACTCTTATTTGGCAGATACGATTCTGTTATCATCGGTCTTCAATTTTATAAGCTGGCTCTGCCCAATAGACAGCTCTCTAGGAAAGAGTTTGGCGCCTTTATTCGGCTCTATCGCGTTCTTGATGCATTCTATGTTATCGGTCGCTTTTCAAGGACTTCGATCCGTGTATTGAGCTGGCGGTACACGAGCGCATCGTATGAAGACTGCAGGATCATCTCGCACCTATCCACCATGAGCCGCAAAGTAGGATTAGAGATCCTCTTGTTTTTATTTGTACGATGGGTCTTGAAGATTTAAGACCCTACAGTTTTCACGAACCCATCGTTATTATCGTCCACAGAGGTCGCTAGACACTCGAAACGATTCAGAAGTTGGAGTTGAAAGCTCTCGGAATTTTGGACTTGGATCGGTGCTGGACAGAGCGAAGACTTCATCAGCCGAGCTCTTTCCAGCTTGATATTGATTCAATGTTCCTCTTATCAAGCGGTGATCACTTCCAGTTTATATCGCGATGATCACAGAGACATAATTGAATACTTGCTTCTTCGTCGACTCATTGAAGTCAATCTGTGCTCACGTTTTCTGAAGAAGGAATTTTCAACATAAAGCGGCTTTCCTTCTACATAAAACTAGCCAGTAGGTGACCCCGGTGGTTCCGCCGTCCAAATCCAAATTACCCCACTCGCAAATCATCATCGCTTCGTTTGCCCAGTTTCGCGTTGAAATCCCCCATGACAACGGTGAAGTGAGTTTTGGAACCATGCATGGCTTTGGAAATATCTTCATACATGGTCTCCACCTCATCGTCGGGGTGTGTCGAGGTCGGGGCGTAAACCTGTATGACCTTGCAGATATTCTGAGTACAAGGAACGCCACCCTGGTCGACACACTCTCGATTTTCACAACGTTGCTCACAAGGGACTTATGGACGATAAACCCGATACCACCTTGGGACTGCTGGTCGGCTTCGGATTTGAGGGTTATTGAGTTCTCTCCCTCTCTTCGGACTTGAGATAACCTTACTATATTCCATTGTAACCTGCTCAATTCTTCCTCAAGTTCGGTGATCTTCTCGTCGGTCCTAAGTGTACGCGTGTTATGTGTTGCCACGTCCAGTTGTCGGTAATTGTCATAGCCGGTACTCTACCGGGGATTCTTTGCACACCTTGCCTCACCGTGTCTTTGACCGATACCGGTAGGCGGGCCACCAGGCACTAGAGGCCATTTATTATTGGTCCTTGTCATTTGAGAGCGGGGACCCCCCCCCCCCCCTCAAAGGGTTGCCATAATCGCCACTTGGCACGCAGGTGGGTTGGCGATAGCAGTATGTTGGTAAAATGCATAGAGTACGCTGTCGCCATTCCCTAGTGGAGGGACTACTAGAGAATAGTTAATT
This sequence comes from Aporophyla lueneburgensis, assembly GCA_932294355.1. Taxonomy (NCBI): domain Eukaryota; kingdom Metazoa; phylum Arthropoda; class Insecta; order Lepidoptera; family Noctuidae; genus Aporophyla; species Aporophyla lueneburgensis. The sequence continues at coordinate 31,948,089 of OW028739.1, read as the reverse complement.
AGTCGTCTTCTACGACACCCACAGGAAGAAATGGGGTGGTGCTATTCTTTTAGTCCGACGCCACACGGACAACTCGGGGAATGAATTGATGCAAAAAATATTCATAAAATGTAATATATGTATATGGTATTACAAAAGAAATTTTATGTCTGACATTTAAAATTTGTTTCTATTTATAATTTGAAACTCTCATCTGAAAGTCGTGACGTGCCCTATGTTGACTTTTTAATTACTTTACCAATTTTGGTATAAATCCCAGGAAATTGAAACTTTATAAGGTTGGAAACTATCCAAAGCAAAATCTATTTCGCGAGATTATAATCTATCGCAAAATTGTGAACCGCAAAAAACATTCACAATCTAACGCATTATTTTTCGATAGATTATAATCTGTCTTTGGCAAACCGACGAATTGTGAACTGGTATCAAATTTGCATGCGACGGATCGTATCTTGCACTAATACTACATAGCCAAGTAACTTCCATCAGATTGGAAGTAGCGTCAGTCGGCGGCTGCCACGGACCCGCTCGCTTCGCTTATCTAACCTATACTGTAACGATGTACATAATGTTACGGTGACATTTACATGCGTCAAGAAACGAATTAACAAACAAATATGGCAGCGCTGTGCACATGACGTTCAACCAATCAGCGCACGACTTACGTTCCGTCATCATTCCTCAGCCTATCATTCACATTCTCACCACATATGTTTCGCAACGAACGCGTTTCCACAGCATTTATTCTACTTTCATGCATCTTTTGCCACACACAACATTCACTTCCATACATAAGCGTAGGCAGTAGCACACCATTGTGAACAGCCAGCCGAGCCTTATCGGACATCAACTGGTTGGTCACAATCGCATTTAAAGCATCTTTTACTTTATTTCCTGCATTTGCTCTTCTTTCCACATCTTTATCAATATTTCCATATTTTTTATGTGCCTGTAAGTATATTGTGTTGGAGCTACCTGTGCGATGGCGAGGTTGATGCCGGGCAGCATGTTGGCGTCGGCTCGCATCAAGCACCACAGGTCAATGATCCCGACCTCGTCTCCCATGTCGAGGGAATCGGTCTCGTTGTTTCTAGCGCGCTCGTTGAGCATCTGTGGACCTGCCACCTGCACATGATTTATACATTTCGGTAATTAAAAAGAAATTATTTATTTTACACAAATATGACGCACATTATAATATATACATCATCATTTCAGCTCGGAATCCACGACCAAATGGCCTATCTGAATAGGCCTCCCATTTGTTTCCAGACTTCCCGGTTACGTGCGTCCCACATTCAGGTGTTTCCCGCAACTTTGAAGATATCTCAATAACCCAAACCAACGCGCTTTTGGACGCTGTTGGTTTCTTTGGCCTAACCTTGGTCACCATTCGGTCGCAGCTGTGGTCCATAAGCCATCTCCTCGACGACAAGACAAATACGGATTGCAACTATTTCATGTATTCCCAAAATCTGATAAAAATTGGATATACTAAATTCAAATACCAATGCAGACTTTCTCTATACCGTGTGGCATCATCGACGTTATCTGTTACCATGGATTCTGAACCTCACTGAGATGAATTTTCTTTTACAGGCGAAAAAAATCTACTCTTGGGTGTCTACAATAATTAGCCGACATCATAGTTGCACTTAGACGTCCCTATCAACCTGTATATACAAAGTTACGAATGATTCTCGTCATGCGTCCTACCATAAACTGCTTAGGTTTTTCGTAAATGCCAGTAAAATATTAAGGCCCATTTGCACCACAAATACTACATTTCGCGTCTTTACATGAAAGTTCATTTTGTTTCTATCATCTTCAAATGATTGACAGATACAGAACATATGCTAAATTCGAAAAGTACTTAGTGATCTGTGGTGACAAGCCTAGGTAACGTACCAACGCTAGTGACATGTCGGCCCTCGTGTTGGTGTGTAGCAGAGCGTCTCTCAGCGGTAACACACAGCTCGCGAAGGGTTCATCTTCTTGGTCTAACTCGCAGATAACAATCGGCATCTCTTCCTAGAAAAGGTACTTATTGTGATGTAGATTTGTAAAAACAAAGTCAGACGTATGAACGCAAGCGAGGCAACAAGTATAGTTATGTTAGGATCATAGCAGGAAGCGTTTGCGTTCTGTAGTTCCTGCCTACCCCGTGAACGTGTAGAATTATACCTAAGTAGTAGGAGAATTCCATGGAATAACATACTATCATAACAATATTTGCCGCCTTAAAACTTAGCTGTGATCCGGTTTGAAGTGTTTGGATACCGCCTTCAGGCACATGATAAATGATAACCTTATAACCGCAACTACGGATGGTAGGTAAGTCATGTCACCTACGGGAGTAAACAAGGATGTACCTTACAAGAAATTTCACAGTTCGTCTATGAATACTTACATCATGATTTATTATACCCGTACTTTTATACCATACCATTAGACCATTTTACTTTAGGTCACTTTAAACCGTATATTTAGTTATCCATATAATAGTAGTATAATCAACCTATAATGAGGGAGTGGTCCATAATCCACCACGCGGGCCCCATAGCGGCGGTTTGGTGGATGTCACATGACTTTTTGGTTTTTAGACATATTATCTTCACCGTTTAGGAGCAGCGGCGGTAGTAAAATAAAAACAGCTGCCGTGGGTTCGAACTCACGATCCACAATTCATAAGTCGGATCTATACCACTGAATCACTACTGCTGCGTTATCTAGTGTTTGGTCGTAATCATAGTCCACCGAATTTCAGAAAATCACCGATGTGCCACTGCCGGCCACGTAGTTACAATTCCTTAGTTTTATTTTCCTTAAACTGTAAAACCTCAAGTTAACTCACATGTTTCAAATAATGCAAGAAGTCCTCGGTGACCTTGATGTCGTATTCAGTGGAGAAGTCGAAGACCATGACGCGTCCTGCGTGCATGCGTGCCATGGTCACGGGCTGGTCGTAGAACTTCCATTTTAGCACCAGGTTCTTGTTGCGAGAGTTTAGAACAGCCTATTTAGTGAAAGAACTGGATAAGCGGACATTCTTTGATGAACCATCTTTGAAAATGGGGCTTATTAATGGTTGGAAATATCTAGGCGTCGTTGGTTGTCAATTAGAAGAAATTTGTCAAAAAAAAAAAAAAACTGTAGCCATATCAAAACCAAGGGAAGGTGTTTGCCACACACAGGACAGCGGACCTTAATTCGCCACTCGGGTCCAGTATGGGTTCATACGATCAGTCTAAAGAGAAAAATATGCCTCCCTCCCACTATTTAGCAGTAAACTAGGTTAGGTGATTACCAATCTCGGTACACACAAACGGGCACGTAACAGAAAATGTTCCCTTAAAAATTTATCATCTATCTAGCCTTTTCCCAACTATGTTTGGATCAGCTTTCAGTTCGGTTAGAATGCAGCTGAGTACCAGTATTTTACATGGAGCGACTATTCGACCTATCTGACCTCCACAACCCCGTTACTAGGAGTAGGTAGTACAATACCCCTTGGTAAAACTGGTTGCCAGATTTTCGGGCTTCTGACGACCCATAACGACTGTCTAAGATATACGAAAGACAGGCGGGACCAACGGCTTAGCGTGCTTTCCGAGACACGGTTCGGTCGCCCAACTACGGACCAACCGCGGCAAGCGTAGCTTAACCTGAACGATCAATCCGTGCGGGTGTTATAACTTCGCCACAAGCCCTTCCCTCAAAAATGTATCTACCAATAAAAAGAAGCATAAACCTCGTCAGACAACACAATGCTTCCGATGTGCAGCGTGAATATGGAGGTGGGTGCGTATGTATCGCCGATGCCCTCCGTGGCCGCGGTGGGACGGAGCGCGATGGGAGGACTCACCTCCCGCGCCGACGTCTGGGACGCGCGCTGCGTGTGCTGGCGGACGAGAGGGGGATCTGAGGTGGATGCGCTAAGGTAGTCCACGAGATTTAAAATAGAAATAGTTAGTTTTACGTTGTATGTTGATAAAACAATAATTTAGCAGCAATTATGAGTAAATAATTAAATTGCTGCGAAATTAATCTTGATGTTACAACATAAAACAGAACGTAAGAAATTGACGGATCCATCTTATAGCACGACTAAACCAACGCGTTCAACATGATGCCCTATGGCATGCGCGGTAATTGCTAAGTTGTTCACACACCAGTGCATTCTGTGATCTAAGGAAATTCAAAGATCACATAGCTACTTCGCCTTTGCGGATCCATGTTGATTGCGTTGGTTTGGCCGTGTCTTTAAACGTCGCAATTATATTTCTCGTCGTCAAATTGTAAATACCGGTAATTTACAATTTATCTCGAAAGATTATAATCTAACAATTTAACGCATTATTTTCCAATAAATTATAATCTGTCCACGGCAAACCGACAAATTGTGAACGGGTATCAAAGGGTATCGAACTTTTTTTGTATGAAAGCTGACCCGCCGCCATTTCATTTTTTTTTTCGAAATCGCGGCGCACGATAAAAGTGGTATGTATGGGTAGAGAGAAAACACATAGACGAAAAAAAAGTCTCATAACATGTGATCCCATAGTGTCACGTTACCAAGATGTTTGAAGGAAAACATCGACATGTGAGTACAACGACAATCATTTAAAATAGACTTATTATGTATCTATAGGCGTCAGATTGTATCCAAATAATCGTTCCCAGGTTGATTATTATTATAGATTATTATATATACGCATTATTTTTAGATAGATTATAATCTACCGGAAAATACGCAGTATGTTACGTTCACAATCTTTAGACAGTTTACAGTCTCGCTAACTAGATTATAATCTAAAGGTGTTGTTACAATTTAACGGTGACATATACACTTATTAGATGTAGGTACGCGTTGAAAATGTTTGTTCCCGTATGAATGTTAACAATAGTTGAGCAACCTTTACGTGTGCAAAGGTACCAATCGTTGAGTAAGAGCAGACAAAATTATACACAACCCATTATTTTTTGAAAATATTTAATTCACACCACCCTTATACATTTCTGATAATCTACTGACTAGAAATAACTATACAATACTATCAAAGAAATAGCATCCTAATCTATAGATACTAATACTAGCTTTTGCCAGCGGCTTCGCCCGCGTGTTATACATATGAAACTTCCTCTTGAATCACTCTGTCTATAAATGAAAGCTGCATTAAAATCCGATGCGAAAATTAAGAGAACCTAAGCTTACAAATACGAATTGCGACTTAAAGATTATACAGCGGTACAATTTATATACAAATTAGTATGTAGGAGCTAATCTCTGGAATCTAATCTCTCTTCTTGCATTTGATAGCCCCATTTTTGAGGATAATTATATGCTATTTTACATCATGCTAAGCAAAACTTATTTGGATTGATTTTTTTTTCTTTTTGCTTGGCTCCTGAGGGGCTCCTCAGGAGCCAAGCAAAAAGAAAAAAACTGAGCGAGGGCCGACGATGTGATACGACGCGGTGAGTCAGAAGGCAAAATTTCACGGGGACGAAGTCGGCGGCGGAGAATAATACTTAACAAATAATAATACTTAATAATGGCTATAATCTAATTAATTGCAAAAATATTATAAAGACAACTATTCTAAATATAAATATGGAAATACAGACTAAATCTGTTTACAATGATTCTATCTACGAATAGGCACAAATTATGTTTATATTTATTAATTAAATAACATGTATTTTCTATAAACTTCATTATATACACTAAATACACCAAACCACGTAAAGACAAACTTAGTTATCTAAAGTAAATACATAAGTAAATAAACATTCCTAATAGGCTTGTTAAACACGACACGTATAAATTCAGAATCGTTTAAAAATAATAGTCATTTACAATAATTGTCATTAGAATAGGTGTCTCTTTATTATCACAGGGACAGGAATTTTAAAATGGTTGAGTCACGAAAATCCTAAGCATAGTTTGCCGTAGCCAAATCGGCATGGGATATATGTACCTAACTAGGTAATAAAAAAAATATGTGCGATTGTTTTGTAAAGTGTCACTAAAACTGTATTTAAAAAAAAGATGACTACGTTAGTTTCGATTACGCCCGCACGCTAAAAGAACCTTGTAGCCGTAAAAGAGTTTTATGTTAGAGTCCAAAAAATATCATCGTTTTCGTAAGGGGTTCGCTCTAAGCCACAAGATCTATCTACAATACGGCACTGGGCCGGCGGGTCACCTCGGCCGGGCGGTGCGCGTGCAGCATGATCCTGCAGCGCTGCAGCTCCTCTGAGATGGCGTGCAGCGCTGCCTCCATCTGCTGCGACGGAGGCGTCTCCAGCTTGTGTGGTAGTGCACTGAAAATTGTTGTTTTAAAGGCAATTAAGATTTATATACACATAGGTAAATTAGACCCTTCCTGACCCCAGACTGACTTGTGTAGTTGACAAAAGTACAGATATCTGCCAAGTACTCGCAAAAAACTTTGCGTTGGTTTTATTTCGCGTCGTTCGGTGTGAGGGCCGCCTCTACACTGCTAACTAATACATCAAACAGTCTATTGAGTTGTGGGAGCCTGAATGTATTAAGTGAAATATCGCTTAACAGAGGATATGGTTGCTAACAAACCTCAATGTTTGGATGTACGTTAAGGACCAGGTTCTGATGAGGTTACCCCACTATTTTTATGAAACCGTCACAGGAACTTCTAGTAAAAATATATTTTGTACTTACGCGTTTAAATACGGCATGTCTATTCCAAGATTAGAAAGCTTCCGTTCTGAAATACAGATAAAGAATCAGCATTTAAAATCAATATACTGTAAAATTATTCTGCGTATACTAAGGGTAGATTTTACCAATGAAACTGAACAAACTGCGATCAAGAGCAATCAATATTCCATAAGAGTGCTGGAAGCTGATTGTTGGCAACGTGTTGGGGTAATCGCTCTAAGCACTACGCAGAGTGTTATAAGTCACCTATTGACACTTTACCGCACCACTGGCAGCGTGGCAGAGCGACATGGAGGACGAGAGTAGTGTAGAATTGGGGGTTCTGCATCACTTGCTCGCTGCGCTCGACAAGTGATGCAGAACCCCCAATTATATTTCGATAAATAACCAATGAAATCTTTTTGCGCTATATCGCCGACCTGAGGTTTTGACGCATCCGCTGTGCTCGATTTATAATTTACGATGCGTTTTCAATATATACTCTTTTCCTTTAACAGCGTTTAAATAAAAACATTGAGGAAAACGTATTGCATGTTGCATCCAAGGATCGTCATAAATCTCCCAATCTTCTATAACACCTCCACATGAGAAACATGCTGCTTTATCATTTATACTATCGCCACAGTAAAAGAATCCAGCGTCGGCCATTTCCATAACTAATCTTTTCTTTGAATCAGCTGTCGCCCAGTAATAATTAAATGAAAACTCACGCATTTTAAAAGTATTATACATGTCATATCGAGGTTTGTATTTATTTTGACACATGCTTTGTTTTACAGATAAATGCATAATGACATTGTCTAGCTGCAGTCAACAGCTTATAACGATTTGACGACGTTGATGGGATTGGGAGGGATAGGAAACATTTTACCTAAGTAAAGAAATTAAACAAGAAAATGTTTATTTAAAAATTGTATTATCATAGCACCATTTATTTAAACACAATACATTTTTTAAAGCACATACAGAGTCATGATAAACACAACTATACAAATCTTGAGAATGTTTATATTGACTGTGCAGACTTAACAAACTAGGACAACCTTTGTCTTCTAAATTAAATATGTTACTATTACTGTTTTCCAATATATGTTTTAACCACACAACTTTTTCTAAACCTTTAACATATACACATTTATCACTTAAAATATCGGCAATATAACTCTGGTAATTGGAATATGGTACAAATCCTTCACGCCAATATATCTTTCTGTTACGTTCAATCCAACTAACGTGCTTTCTTTCTGATTTCGTCAAATTGTGAAATGGAAAAGGTGGCTTAATTAAAAACCATTGAATTTTTTTATTAGACAAAATAGCGATTTCTTTTATCATAAATTCACCTGTATCTGTCCGAAAACCTTGAATATCTACAATAGCAATCATGACAGCCTTCGTACAGTGTTGCTGAGAGGTTTGTATTCCACTAGTCGATCGTTTATAATCAAACAATATGCAGTTGTTTTATCTGGTATTGGCGTTGAACATTCAATTTCTATTCGTACATCCACTGGACCTGATTTTAGACTATCGTTTTGCCTTGAGCAGTCCAAGATAAAAAGGGGAGCTTTTTCTTTGAAGTCCTTTAGGTCAAGCAATGGGTCTACTGGACAGTTGTAGTAAGACTGACGAAATTTCACATACATTTCGTATATTATACTGTATTTGTTGTCAGGGAACTTTAAACCCATAGGCTCATAAGGATAATATTGTGAATTTAAGAAGAGCGTAACGTTTGTCACGTCACAATGATCGAATAGTGAACTGTCCTTAGTTCTACTATTTTTTCTGTTAGTTTGTAAGCAAAAAATTACATATCTAGGCTTTTCCAATTGTGAAGCAGTCTTAACTGACCAAGAATGTTTTGTGGTTTTAGGTAATAAAGGATATTCATATAAATCCCAATTTCTAAAAGCCATCTGAATGGGTTTATCTCTTTCCAAATGCTTTAAGAGTGTTAATCGTTCCCGATCTGACACTTTTATGTGTGGCACCCTCCATTGAACTCTTTGTATATCTATTTGAAAATTAACAACATCATCAGTAAGAATAACACTGTTTAAGTTAGAGTTAGTTCTGTTCAATATAAGTTCGTGTTTACAATTTATAACGATTTTATTGTAATCCTCTGCAAACCCTAAAATCTTATTTAATGGTATCACAACACTAAAATGCCCATCACTTTGGAATCCGCTTAAATTCCAACCCCATATTTCAGCAACTTTATTTTCAGCTTCATTTAATGATATGTATGATTTTATTGCTGACGTTATCCCAGAATTTTTTATACGATCTATTTCAATACCATTCATTTCGTACCTGATGTCTTGAAACAAAGACATAACAGGGTTATTAGTGAACGTAACAGTTTTCTTGATCGGATTCCCATCTTTACCGAGCAGCTTTGCTTGGCCTTCGATGTAAATTGAACTGGCCGATGGTAGCACGTAGGTGTCTTGCTGATGAATGGGGATTCTGATTTCATCGTTTTCTCTAAAGCTGTTATTGTAGGGATTATATGAATGTATTTCATAACTTTCGATCGAAGTATCGAAGTGCGGTAATTCAGTAATCTGTAGTATATTCATACTTTAAAACCTAGGGCTCTTAGAAAATCTTTATTTGCTTCAGTCAATTTCTTAACTTTTTTCTTACGTCTATGCACTTTAGCGGTCATTGAGGGAATAAGACGTTTTATTTTCACAGGAGCGTTTTTATAATATAGTATCATTTTATTTTTCTTAAATGAAGGTGTAGTTGAATATTAAATTCTTCACCGAAGTTAATACAATTACCAAATTGATCAACAATCCTAATAGATATAGATGAAATTATATTTTTGTTCACCGGAAAGTAAATAACGTTTCGTGGTATTTCTCTGTACTGATGACAAGGAGCAGTATCAAATACAAATTCATGAATAAAATGAGTTGGTAATCCGTTGCAGTACGAGCTGTGTACAAGATCACATTCGATTCTGATTACAGATAGACAGCTGTTATTGATGGACACATTTGGTCTTGAATTTAACACTGTAAAATATAACAAACCGCACTCGTATTGATCAGATAGATGCAGAGGTGGTTGAAAGTATGACACCAATTCAGATTTGTTTCCGGAGATGGTAACCGTAGTAGACATGCTTGTATACTGGGCTCTTTCAGAAGATTCTGTTTATTTTATTAGGGATAACTACACCAAAAATTATTTAAAAAATGTAAACAGAGATGCCCACAATTGAAAGGATGATCGTGTTGTATATTATCATAATTATAGTGGAGTTTAGAACCTACGTATTTTATAAATTCTTTTGGAGGCTTAAGATTTCCATAACTATCAAAGTACTCAATATAATCATTGTATTTTGCATAGGCTACCCAATGAGAGCCAGGATCTTTAGAACTGTCTAAATTAATAACTCCACATTCTTTTTTAAACGGGCGTTTTGGTAATTGATCTCTCATAAAGACTCCTCTAAAATAGGGAATACTATTCCCATACTTCAAAATGTCAAAGTTAGTTAAGGCTCGTTTGGGTAGCCGATACTTTAGTTTTTTTCATTCGATACAAAAATTCCAAGCCCATTTTTATGTGGTTTAAGTTGTAATCCTTTTCCAATGCAGAGAGCTTCCATTTTTTCATTGTGTCTCTTCGATTCAGCCAACAGCTTTCTAGCCATCTTAAATTCATTAATGGTTTTGGCAATACCAGCTGCACCGCCTGCTATGGCTCCCGCCGCTGATAATCCAGCAAAAATAGGAATCAAAGGTAACAAACCACCAGTTTTTGGTATAGGAATAACACGAGGAAGTTTAATGGATGAATCATTAGCTAATTCTCTGGTTGCGGCCATAGCTAATTCTATTGCCACTTTTTTGCATTTTGGTTTTAATTTTTTCATGTGTCTTTTCGTTTTAATGATAACATTTTTAAATTTATTTTTTAACCCTTTTCCAGATGGAACTTTTTGAGAGCACTTTTTTTTATTTTTTTTTAGGCCAGAACCACTCCTAATTTTTGTAGACATCGCCTTGCTTACTAAGCGTGCCGCGATTTTTTCGCTTGCACTCGCATCGGAGGCAACTGCTTGTTGTTTTGCCATTTTTAACAAAATTAAATCAGCTCTGTGACGATCCTTTAAGTTTGATGATTTGAGATAGGCAATGTCGTGTTCTTTACAATATTCGTCTAATTTATTAATACCTTTATCTCCGCGTGAAAGCCTTTTAATTAATTTTGTACCAGGACCACAATAATTGTAACCTGGTAAGTGTATTTCAAATGGTAAATTGTTTATTAGCCAATTGAGAAGACTACTCTCTCCAATACACATCATAAGACTAATGAATTTGGATTGAACACTTTAATAAATAGGTACATATGGAATTCATCAATGACTTTGTTGTAAAGTTACTAAAGTTATTATTATTTGTTATAATACATTCGATTTATCAATCCAACTGTTTTCAGCAGAAGACAAACCTAACCATTTTACTAAAACCCTGTTTCCTTTTCTTCTAAGGACTTTCTCGACTAGATATACATTGGGATGTTTTGTCTTTTGAAGTTCTTGTGAATAAAATGCTCCTAAAATAGGTTGACCTCTGATTGTATCATCAATTAAATAGGTGATAGGAGTTGTATTTTGTATTTTTCGAATTTTAAATATTTCGGTTGACCAGTTGGGGGTATATCCTTTTTCAAATGTTCCTTTGTACTTACTGATACGTACATAATCACCTACTTTATACTTGCTTCTTATTCTTTCATTTTTTGCCAAACTTAAATACCTTTCTAATATACGTTTTTTGCTTAGAGCATTAAACCAACCGGAGACGCCATTGTCAGGCGTTCCCCCCTGCCAAAGGTGCGAGACCGCCGGTCATAGCAGTTATATAAAACTAGTTGCCGCGCGTTCCAGGTCATTCAGCAAATCACAGTAGCGCGGAACGAAGCTAAGTGAAAAATGCCGAATTGCAGTGTTTTTTCGTGTAATAAGAGATCGGAAACATCTAGTAAACAAAAGGATAACGTTACTTTCCATCTGTAAGTATTATTTTGTCTTAATAATAACATATAATGCAATAAATTAGCAAAAAATCAAGAAATATTGTCGATCAACAAATGTTGCCACGAAATCGTACAAGATCTAATTTAGTGTAATTTTTGAAATGGTCATTTAAAAATCTTGACAATTATTTCAAACTTCTATTTCGCATTTGTTATTCATATTACTATTTATTACTGTTTACAATTTATTTTTTACTTTATAAGATTTTTTTACTAAACCCTTTAAAAATTGCTATTTATTATCAAATAATTGATTAATGATATCAAACTTATGTTCCACAAATCTCTTACATTTTTTTCATATCGTTATTCTTTATATTACTATAAAATATTTGCGGGTCAAGTTATCCCGAAAATACGCAATTTTAATTTAAAAATTGGCCACACTGTAGCAAAATGAGGGCTGTGACAGCACAGAAACAAATATCGATATCGAGTTTATGAGTATGTTATTCTGACTATTAATTTTTCAGATTTCCAAAAGATGCAATGACTCGGGATGTCTGGATTCGGGCTTGTGCAAATCATGTTTCGTGGACTCCTAAACGTACTAGTACAATTTGCTCACAGCATTTTGAAGATTCATGTTTTATAGTACAAAGTAATAACAAGAGGAAATTAAAACAATGCGCCTCGCCAACTTTGAAATTAGCAAAGGTAATTTTAAATTTATTTTGGTACTAGGTTTTGGGCGTGACTTTGTCCACGTTTCACGTCTCTCAACTGTATATAGTGGAAAATTGAGATTGTGCAATACCAGAACTTTTATAGATACAAGAAATGTATTTAGGGTGAAACCCCTAATTACCAGCATGCTTCCGCATTTTTATGTAGTTCTGTCTTTTTCTGTTGCACAGATGCTTAATTGTTTACGCGAGTAACTATTTTCGCATACACACTCAAAAGCGCGCATACGCGCGCATGCCGAGCACAACAAAAAATGTGGACGTATGCTAGTTAATGGATTGTTTTTTAAAGCTATTATCTATTTTACTTTTGTATTCACGGGTTTTTAAAGTCCAGGTGTGGTCATCGAGAGATACAGTAACTAGTAGGAGAAAGTATAGGTAAATATTGATAATTTTTTCAGGTTGACCCAGAGAGAGAAGAGTGTGAACCAGAAACTTTTTCATTTAAAATAAGAAAGGTTGAAATACATGAAGATCCTCAACCAACCCAAACTCGAGAATGCAAAACCACCAAAGATCAGCCCTGTACGTCGCAATCGAGAATTAATATTTGTAAGTCACCTAAATTGACTTACGATCCACAATTACAAGATACACCAAGGAAAAAAAAATTAAAACAGCGTCTACAGATGAAAAATAAACAAATAAAAAGACTTCAAACTCAAAAAAGATACTTAAAGAAGAAGGTTGCAGGACTGCAAGAACTATTAAATGACCTGACAGAAAAGTCCTTAATTAATAAAGAAGATCGTTTAGTGTTAGACAAAATTGGTGTAGAGGAAAAAGAGCTTCTTACTAGACAGCTACTTAAAAGTAAGACTGGAAAAATCCCTAGAAACAAATATTCCCCTGAACTTCGATGTTTTGCTTTAACTTTAAATTTTTATTCTCCAAAAGCATACAGATATGTGCGAAAGACTTTTGGAACGTGTTTACCTGCTCCAAGGACTCTAACAAAATGGTACAGTTCCATCGAAGGGAAACCAGGATTTACAAAGGAAGCTTTAGTTGCATTAAAATTACGAGCTGAAAGTAACCCGGACAAGAAAATTTATTGTACTATGGTAATGGATGAAATGAAAATAAAACAATTGACGGAAGGTATAGCAAGCACTCAAAGACATTATGGTTACGTGGACTATGGATTTGACTTTACTTCTGATAATTCTGAAGAAGCAACTGACGCTTTAGTATTTTTATTAGTAGGTATAAATACTACTTGGAAATTACCCATTGCGTACTTTTTAGTAAAAGGCGTAAAAGCTGAACTAAAAGCTCGACTTGTGACACAAGCTTTTCATTTAGTTCATGAAACTGGTGTCGAAATAAAAGCATTGACGTGTGACGGTACTAAAGCGAATCTTGCCATGGCTGAAGAGTTGGGCTGCTGTTTAGATGTAAACAATTTACAAACCACAATTCTAGATCCACAGACGGGGCAACAATGCTTTTTCTTTTTAGATCCCTGCCATATGCTCAAATTAGTTCGTAATGCATTCGAACATTTTAGCTTCTTTGCCCAACCAAACTCAGGAAATAAAATTCAATGGACATATATTCAAAAATTACATGAATTACAGGAAAAGGAACTGTTTTATATGGCAAATAAATTAAAAGCTAATCATATTTTCTTCAAAACAAAAATTATGAATGTTCGCCTTGCAGTCCAGCTGTTCAGTACAAGTGTAGCTGATGCATTAATTTTTTGTAACAATGTAATGACATTGCCCATGTTTGAAAATGTTGATGCGACAGCGGATTTTCTGAAATTAATTAATGATTTATTCGACATCCTCGATTCAACAACTTGGGGCAAAGGTTTTAAACAAGCCTTGAATTTAAAAAACTATGAAACTGCTTTTGCGAAATTAGATGAAGCAAAAGCAGTTCTGCTGAATTTAGAGACTGATATAAAAAATCGCAAGAATGACTTCAATAGAATCAATCTTTTAAAATCTCCTCGTTACACAGGTTTTCTCGGATTTCTTGTATGTATCGAAAGTGCAAAACGCCTATTCGAAAACTTAGTTTTGGCTTCGAATTCAAAATTAACATATTTGCCTTTACACAAAATTAGCCAGGACCACGTTGAGATTTTTTTTTCAGTTGTCAGAAGCCACGGTGGCTATTCTGACAATCCGACTGCTCGTCAATTTGAATCTATATATAAAAAGCTATTGATCCACACAGAGTTAATACGAAATGAAAGGGGTACGAACTGTATCCCATTAGAAAAAATTTCAATACTCAACTGTACATCAGCAATTGAAAAAATAAATTCTACCTCCCGACAACAAGAAACAGAAACATTTTTAAATGATAACCCATTTGAAGAAAGTAATATTATTTCAGAAATAGAGATCGAAACATACTTGTCCCCTTTTGGAGAAAAGGTTGTGGAATATATAGCGGGATACGTGGTATTTTCTATTATTAAAAAACTTAAATGTAGTACATGTATAAAAGGTTTATGTGGAGAGCCAAATGAAAAAAGTTTAACCTATCAAAAAAGTAGAGGTGGCCTTAAGTATGCATCGAAAGAGGTTATTGATTTATGTCGCCTTTGTGAAGTGGAGATACGGAAACACTTAACTGATGACAAAAAAGTTAGCCCCTCTTGCTCACCACAAAGTGTTACAAACAAAGTTTTAAAACATTATGTTGGCAGACAATTGTTCCCAAACATCGAGAGTCATTATTTTGATAATGATTTTACTGTGCACAATATTGAACTTGCGAAAACGGTAACACAAAAGTATACCAATATTAGAATTAACTATTTGTCTAAGAAGACTGACCCCAAGAAATGCATTAGGCATATTTACACAAAACTAATACACTTTAAAAATCAATAGGTTCTCATAGGTACATAGTTTTTTGTTATAAGTTCTTTGACAAACTTATGAGCGCACTCGCTCGCACGGTTGCAGGTGCAATGTTTTCTAAAATATGATAAAAGTAGTTTATTAACGTGTATAATCTTATTTTAAAGATAATCTTTAAATTTCTTGTCTCATAAGTAAACTTATTCTTTTTGTTATAAGGCTAGGGATAAGGCTGCGATAAATGACAACGCTGTGTCATCGCATCTGCAGAGTCAGCCAAGTTGATAATCTACAATCGTTAACGCTAGTAGAAAACTGATCAAACTGACATCATCTCAACGTTAAGTCACGTGGTCAGAACAAACGAATAGAAAATTCCTAGCCAAGTTCACAATGTAGTTTTATGGTATAAATGGTAACCAAGTTATAATTTTTGTAGAACGAGCGATTGACTCAGGCGCGTCAACATGGCTACCAACTTATCCGAGGCGTTACCGATTGTAGAAAGAGATTCGACACGAAACGGTCGTAACTTGGCTAGGCCTGCTGGTCTTCTTGTGATTAAAAGTATGTGCTAATCAAAATTTATTTCAAATAAAAATTTACAAATTATTTATGCAGTTTTTAACTTATTAATTTTTTTTCTGCAACCTAAGAAATCATATCTTGATTGTCGAGATTTGGACTAGTCAAATGGAACATCATAACATAATATTATAGAGTCACGTCTGTTTGCCATTATCGGGCACAAATTCCAGACTCCGTGCTGCTACTGAGAAATTCCTAATAAGAAAACCAATAACACTGCCCGACGCGGGTATTTAACTCGGAACGTCGTGTTCAGCATTCATGCTTGCGATCCTTAGAGCCTTAGACCATCGAGGCAGTTCTTGTACCGTGGCAATGAATCCTTAAAGACCAACTTTAAAATTACCTATTTAAAAAGAATTGATCTGCATTGAAGATCAATTTGATAAGTAAATATGAAAAAAAAATTCAATAAAGAAGAGCCAGATATAAAAAAAGCTTTTTTATCATAACTATTGGCTGAACTCATCGACAGCAAAATATCGATAGTGTCAAGCACTATCATCGCTTACATAAAAATGACGTTATCTTGTACACTGACAGGGCATCTCTGTGTGTGTTTGTACATGTGCGCGTATAGTTTATGCTTGTATTTGGTTATTTTTTCGTGTGCGTGCGTAACAACGCGATCGAAAATGCATTAGTGTGTTATCACTATTTGTGTGCGTTGCCTCGTCCCCCGCGATGAAAGTGACAGACTTATTCGCATAGATATTAGTGCTCATTGCGTCTCCGGTTGGTTTAATGCTCTAAGGTTTTTTGTTAACATCATCCACATTAGCTGGAATTTCATGAATTGTCCGATGGTAAGTGTGATTGTATTTATAAATAACATCATTAAGGGCACCATCTACCCAATTATAGTTGCCTTTTAAACTAAATTCCTTATACAGTTTAGATTTCAATGTTCTGATAAATCGTTCAACTATTGAGGCCTTTTTTGTTGAGAAAGTTGAATAATGGTTAATATGATTAGATTTCATAAGCTTTTGAAATTTATTATTATAAAATTCTGTTCCATTATCCGTTTGTAGATTTTTCGAAACACGTCCTGTAGCCAGTAAAATTTTAAAAGAGTTACATACATCATCTTTGGTTTTACTTTTCAGAGGAAAGGCCCATGCATATTTCGAAAATGTATCTATAACGGTAAGAATAAATCTGTAATTTTTATTTTCTTTTGAAATTGATTGCATATCAATTAAGTCTGCTTGCCACAGGTCATCTATATCTTTCATATTAACATGTCTTCGCGGAAAGTTCACCCTCGCATTTTTATGGATTTCGTTTACCACGTCAGCTTTGCTCATGTTCAGAATTCAGTACTTTTGTCTTGAATTCATGTATAATACTGAATGAAAAGCATATTATTATAACTATTTATTCTTTAATTATGTCAGCTTCTTTTAATTCTTCAACTATCGATAAAATTTCATTGTCATGGTTTGTATTTCCAGCATCTCTTGAAGCAACTAATAGTTTTAATCTCTCAACTAATTCGTTAGGATCATCCCAATATACAAAGTCAGTGTTGTTTTTGTATTTTTTTAGTGTTGGTAAGTTTCCTCCAATTTTAGTGTGATCAAGTTTATTATCGTTTGACGCTTCGGAAAACATTGGTTTGATAATTTCACGATATTTTACTCCTTTATCGCCTCTTATTTGTCCATTAGGATTAAAATCTCTCTTATGAGCATTTGTAGAATGCAACATATCCTTATAGACAAGTTTGTCTTCACTCGAAATTAATTTTAAATCAGGTTTTCTTCGAAGTAAAAGTTCTTTCAGACCAGGAGTTAAATTATAGGCCTTGTCATCGACTTTAATTAAAATCTCATCATTGTCATTTAAACTATCAATTTTAAAAAATGTTACCACTGAATTACCCAACAGTAAAGTTTTGTTTATACTTCTTATTCCAAACGGTACATTTACACCATCATAGATACCGTGGACATCATGACCCTCTAACGAAATTTCTAAATCATCTGGTAATTCCATTTTATTAGACTTTTTAAGTGACTGGGCAGAATTTAGTTTAGGATCGTAGCAGTCTTCAAACTTTGTAGATGAGCTAGTATTGATACTATCCAATTCATTGTTTTCAGAATCAGTGAGCATTGTATTTTCTAAATGTTTGATTTTTTCCATAGATATATTAGAATCAATAAGGGTTTTAAGTGGATCTGTGACAGGTTTTAGCATTTTATCGAGTGACAAGTTCATTGAATGTTCCTGATTCTTCATTTGTTTAATTTTATTCTTTATAGAGTCTACAGACTTCATTAATTCTCTTTTAATATTTTTCTCCATGTTGTAACAACTGAGTGCAACTGAGGAACAAACGATACTAATTTTGTTTTTGTATGTTATTTACTTATATATAAATACCTTCAGTCAAATTTTAAATAAGTATCAAAATTCTGCCTGTACCTTCCATTATTTAATGGTGACTCTTTGTTAATAAGAAGAAATTGATATGGATAACTCCAAACCGTTTTACAAATATCTTTGAACTGATTCCATGATAGATCAGAGTTGACATGTTCTGCATAGATATGCTTTAAGTTTACATCATCTTGTTTAAATATTATAAGAAAATTAGCGTTATCACGTAGCAACTGTTTTGGAATTTTTGAGTAGGTTTGCGATAAGTAAAAGCAATCAATTAGTTTATGTCTACCCATAGAGAAGTAATTACGGATATTTATTTGTTTTTCACATACAACATCATCAAATATAAATACAGAATTTGGTAAAGCTTCACTGGGTGATATGACTTCTTTATTGTCACTGAATTCATTGAAGTTAATCTGAGGTACTTTTCTTAATACTTCACATAAGAAACGATATTTCGGTTGGAACGTAGTTTTCGAATAAAGATAAAGATTTTGAAATTTGAGACCATTCTCATGTAACAATAAACTGATCATAACGTTTGTTTTGCCACAGTTTGAAGGTCCACATATTATACAACGAATCGTATTAGGCAATAAAGCACTGTGTCTTATCTGATGAACTGAGTCTTTGAAATTAATATTATTAACGTTCAGGGATATGGGTTGTTTGATCAACTTCATCTTGTCTATTATTTGTTTTCATTACTTACTATCCTTTATATATGAATATGTGAGCACAGTGTTCAAACAACAGGTTTGAACCTGCATCGTTATAAAGATTATGTTCTCGTGTTACTTGCATTTGTGACTAATGAATAACTCAAAGGAGAATATCTTCTAGGTATGTCAAAGTAATTAAACATTGCACTTCATTGTAGTAGCTGATCGAAGTAGGACCTTACGCTGTTGTTCGCGATTTAAATAATATTTTCAGTCTTAAAGGTAAGTGTTTGAAATAACCAATTAAACAAAATAATAATTGAAATATTGGTTTAGTGTTTATTTGTAAATAGTTTCTTTTTCTTTCAGAATAATGTCTCAAGCACCATCACCATCCTGCAGCCCCAGCATTTTGGACAATGAAAATGTAATTTCAGTAGAACAGGAACAACCTAGATTCCGCGAGGTACTCAATGTTTTTATATTATTTAGGAGTAGGTACATTTTTTTTCTCATGCTGTAATTATTTTTGATATGCTAATTTATTTTTTATTTTACAGTGGAACTCTGATGTTGTCAATGACAATCCTGTTATGAGCTCATTTTTTTACTCCCAGGGTAATTACGAGCCATATTTTGAGGGATTAAAACAGAGTGCTAATATTGAAAAGCTTATCAGTGGAAATAATCAAGCACACACTTCTAAAAAGCCTTCAAAAAAAAGAAAATGCCCATTAGGATCATCACCAACATCATACATTGCTCGCCGAGAGGGAAGCGGTCCTGGTCATCTAATTAAATTAGAAGTGCATAAACTTAAAGGCTCTAAAAATGAAAACTATTATAGTGATAGTGACAATGCATGTATAAGTGTACAATATGTGGTGCGTGAACCTTATGACGAAGTGATGGAAGCAGCAGAGATCCTCATTAAAAAAATTGGGAAAAAGTTAAGTGACACTGAGCAGTTTTAGTTTGTAGTTTGTACTGTCAAAAAATGTATACTTGAGTTAATTAGCCAATTATTATTATATTATTTTGTTACTTATTGTAATATTATTATTTCGATATTTTTGTTATATTATTTTTTTAAACATGTATAGTCAACTGTAAATGTTCCATAAAATCAATATGATGTAAAACAATTAAAAAGATTACATTTATGTTAAAATTAAATAAATATTATGATTGAGTGAAAATTAAATAAATGTTATGATGTTTTTTTTACTACTTATTATAAATAAGAAGTAGTAGGTATAGTATATTAAATTTAAATAGTTATAGTTTGTACTAAAAAAAAGTATACTTGAGTTAATAAGTCCGTAATTATTATACCGTATGTAATATAATTATTATATTTAAAATGTAATAAATAAGTATGTAAAAATAAATAAACAAAATAATAATTATAAATTGTATTTTCTTTTATAAAAATATTTAAAAATGTAATAAAGAAGTATGTAAGATTAAACAAACGAAATAAATTATCTGTATTTAAAATTCTTTATTTCGAGTAACAATGAGACTCATATAGTGTTAGAAGCAATAAAATAATCTTACTTAAATATAATTAATTATATTTTGTTACTATTGTTTTATTACTGTTTCGAGATATGATTGTTTTTATTTTATTATTTTTTAAACATGTATAATCGACTGTAAATGTTCTATTAAATCATTATGTTGTAAAATAATTTTAAGCATTACATTTCTGTTAAAATTAAATAAATGTTATAACTATCACCTATTCTGGAGTTTCATTTGTTTAAATAGGAAGTAGGTAAAGAATATCACATTTAAACACATTTATTTGATTACAAATCATTTATTTTGTATTATAATATTCCAATACATTTAACTTTATTTATTTTTACTTAAATAGACACCTTAAATTAATGCATTGTCATCTTATACAGCAATTAATTAAAACACTGTTTTATGATGCCCCCATGGCAAAGTTTTACAACCATCTTCCATGATTTGTCGCTTATCATCATTCCTACTTAGAACCAGCTTATTAATCTTCTGAGTAAAAATCTTATGATTCTTCGACTTTATAATACACATGTCATCTCTTAGGCATTCATTGTACCATAAAGCTCGTTTATATTTCTTAATATCGAGTTTTTTCACAGCTGATTTTTTTATACCTTTTGCTTTGATAATTGAAGAACTTAGAGAGTCTATACAATACAATTTCGCTCTTAAACCTACAAACTCGGATATTAAATCACCACCCATTTCATCCTTAAAAAAACCTGGTATTTTACAATTTACTTTAGGTATATTAAATTGATTTCCATTTTCGAAGTTGCTCGTATCAAAGTATTTTATATTATTTTTCATGTCCTCATAGAAATCTTCTGTATACAGTAAATACAAAAGGCTATCAGTGTCAGTATAACAAAGTTGAATATTATTATCGTATAAACGTTTCATCACTGAGTAATGAAAACGATACAAATGACTCTTAGCCAATTCCAATATTGAAAAACCAATATAAATTGGTTTATCAAGAACAATTTTCGTTTGTTGTAACTGGATTGCTACTAAAGTATCAGAAAACACAGATAAACTTTTGAAATTTGGTGCACTCACATATTTTTCAGCCCCGCAAGTTTTGTTAGTTTTATTATGAATATCTTTCCATACATTAACCAGTTTTACATCGACTTGTTTTCTTTTGTTTTCGATAGTTTTTCCAAAAATAGAGTTGTTTTGTTTTTTAAAAAAGTCTCTTTCAAAATCGGAAACCGCTCTCTGTCTAAGAGCAGTATTCAACAAGATGTATGGAGCCAAAAATGAAGTTTGTTCAAATGCTAGTATTCTATATATCTTTAGCAAAGTAAGACCATTTTGTATACATTCTTTTAGATGAACATAGTGAATGATATATTTATGTTTATCATACAGATTAGCAATTAGTTTAACATTTTTACTACCTGGTGGAGCGAATTTTTCAACGGCAAATGGTAAATCTGAATGAGAATCGTGAATTTTATAAGGATAACATAAGTCAACTTCTAAAATAAATCCTGTATCACTGTCATTTAAAATATACATTACATTAAAATTATTTATTTCATCTTCATTTAAGAACCTAAAGTTTCGAGTAGGAAGCGGTTGCATCATGGCATGACCATATAAATTTACACAATCAAGATAAATTAAATAGCTGTCAGGTTCCTTATTGTTATAATTTGGAAGATATTTATTATTTGCCTTCGCATATCTTAAAGAACACTGGGCAAGGCCCCCCCTTATACCTTGTTCTAACATTTGGTACATATCAATATCTGAAATTAAGTCTAAATTAATTTTAGTATATAATAACATTGCATCCCAACTCAGCGAGGGAGACGATACATAATAACAAGGATCAAGGTTATAATACTTTAAACTCATTGTTCTAAACTTTTCAAAAACGTCACATAAAAGTAGGACATCGCATTTCAAATATAAGTCTGTGTACTCCCCTAAATTAGAAATATCAAATGCATTCCAGACTTTTAATGCATGATTATAATCTTCATCCGAAATAGATTGAGATGTCAGTTTATTATAAAATTTCGATGAATCAGGCAATTTCGTATCTTTATAACGATCCCATGAATCTATGAAATCATAACAGTATACACCCTTCTTGCAAACTAAATTAAACAAATAATCATCATTAAAAAACTTTCGCAAGTTTTGAAAATCTTCCGTTTTCATCGTTTTTATTAAATTATCTAGACTTGAACTTAAAAAATTAAAAGAATCGATAAATTTTAACTGAGCTACATTTGTTTTATCAATCGGGACGAATTTTGTGAAAGAAATATATTTTTCTTTGTTTCTGGGAATAAGATTTATACGACCGCAAAGAGCTGAAAGTTCTTTTATAAACAAATGACAATCATAACCAGACAGATTATGAAATATTATCGGTATGAATGGACAAGATTTTGCATTTAAATTACATGTATTGTGTGCTGGTCCTCTATACATTCCTGTGAAATGATCATGATCAGCGACAACAAGGTCAGTATCAGAAAATGATTTTTTACATAAGTGACATTGTTTAGCGTTGTTTAAAGACATTTGTTGATCGTTGCTAATTATCATGGGTTTTATCTCTGAAATTAGTCTATGAAGTCTTATTACATCCTGACTAATAGATTTAACGAACTTTTTCGAGCAGTCTGGCCCCCTATATGATCTAAACTCATTTAATTCAGGTTTAGACTGACAAAAAATGTAATATCCATAACAACTTGCCGTATGGACTTGTATATTTTCTATACATGTGGATTTATTTTTGTCTGAATACTCATGTAATAGACTTTCAAAATCACCGTAGATAACAATTGGAACTCTTTGAGTTCTATTCAAATTTGAAAAACAAAGTTTTGAGTTTTCTTCTGGAAGTATAGTTTGAACTCTTGCACAGCTATGATTACATAGTTTTTCTGGTGAATCAAAATACAAAAAACATTCATCACATAAATATATCTTAGACTTATGTTTTGTAAGTTGTCTGTGTACAAGCTTACTAAAACATTTAATCAAGCAAAAATGACTTTTACCGTTGTTATTGAAATAAAGCAAATTTACATGATAAAGTTTTCTCTTTAAAGTTTTATATAAAGGCCCGGTTACATAATAATTCTGTTCCAAACCATAAACATTAACACTTATGTTTGGATTTAAGTCTTCAAATAATTTTATATCGTCTAAACTGGGTGGAAATGTCATGTTTGTAATGTTTAACACTTTAGAATAATGACAATATGATGTAACTCTATTGGGGTTATTTTTTGCTGGGTACAAATATGCTATAATGCTCCAAAGAAAACAATGATTATCTTTATTGACTATGTTTAGGCATGATTTCGTATTTTGAATTCGTTTAGGTAATTCTAAATAAGAACCTGCTCTCAAAGGACTGTATTTAACTAAATTAATTTCTAAATGACTTATCGATTCAATTGTCCAGCCTGACTCACTTAGTTCGAACTCGGAACATTTATTTAAGATTTTTTCTGCAAATGCATGATAAATGGATATTATATCTGTGCTTTGAAGGATAATTACATATCTTGTGTTAAATATTTAAGACTAATTTCATCATTTTTAGGTAGCGTGTACAAAATAAATAGTTCGAAATTGACTTTCAAAGAAACGTGTTGTTTTAATAATTCTTTAATTAGATAGCAACATGTGTCTGAAGTTTCATTTAAGAACTTTTCAGGTGTAATAGTAAAACTTTGAGGATTTATTTTGTAACTGATTATTTTGTTTTTAAAAGCACAAGCTATTATACAGACATTTTCAAATTGAGTTTTTATGAGGTTATTAGATTTATGAATGTTGGTTTTTTTGTGAGAAGAATAATTATGAACGTTAATATTACAAGTTTGACAGAAAACCATTTTAAATAATTTTAAAAATGCTTTATTTCTATTTTCGTAGTAAAATTGTATTAATGAGAATAATATTTTATAAATTTTATATTGTATTGTTTTCAATTTTAGATTTTTATTTAGGTTTTTGTTTTGATCTACTAAGTAGACTCTGTAAGAGAACAATACAAAAATTTAAGTGACATGGTTAGTAGACACATACTCAAATAAAAAAATAAATGAAGAGCATACTAAAGTACCTATGTATATTGTGCCCAATATTATAAAGGCTTAAACCAAGTTTAATACTAAAATATTAGTTATGTATAAAGTTACACAATTTAATAAAAGTTAAGTAATGAGTTAAACTTTACGAAAATAAAACAAAATAATAAGAGGATTAAAAAAGAAAGAATAATTATGAACCTTAATATTACAAGTTTGACAGAAAACCATTTTAAATTATTTTAAAAAAGCTTTATTTCTATTTTCGTAGTAAAATTGTATTAATGAGAATAATATTTTTATAAATTTTATATTGTATTGTTTTCAATTTTAGATTTTTATTTAGATTTTTGTTTTGATCTACTAAGTAGACTCTGTAAGAGAACAATGCAAAAATATAAGTGATATGGTTAGTAGACACCTACTCAAATAAAAAAATAAAATTAAGAGCATACTAAAGTACCTATGTATATTATGCCCAATATTATAAAGGCTTAAACCAAGTTTAATACTAAAATATTAATTATGTATAAAGTTAAACAATTTAATAAAAGTTAAGTAATGAGTTAAACTTTACGAAAAAAAAAAACAAAATAATAAGAGGATTAAAAAAGGTTTTGGGGGTACAGAATTGGTTGGATAGAGGCGTAATCCTCTTTAACTGTTGCAACCAACTGAGTTACCGCCTTCCAAGTTGGGCTTACGTCATTTACCGCTGTTTTGAAACAAACCAGTGAATGTTTCCAACGGTCGGTGGTTGTTACGCCCTCTAACTCCTGACTATTTGATATGCGGACCTCAACATAATATTCTCCGCACTTTGTGGGGTTGCTTTGCATGGTATAACCAGAACCGACTCGACGCGTTAGGTAGTTCTTCAGTTTCGACGCCCGAATCGGTTCGCGTTGCTCTTCATCCTGGAAACAAAGAAAAAATAATTCATTATTATATCATCATTATAATCTGCTGATTCATAATGATCACCAGCCCTCTGGTATTATTATATATCATCACAATAGTAATACAACAATATCTTGAGGCTTCCATAATCTTCATCGATTTATGTCGGTCTCAAACATTCGAATGAAATCTTTTACACCTTAGAAATTGTAAACAGTACAAATCTACTACCAAATCATGAATTATTAAATAAACGTTAACTTTCATTTAAAACAACATATAAATATCACACCTGTATTTTTCGAATAGTTAGACTCAATGCTGCTAGGTACTACTTACTTATAAAATTATTCAAAGTTGACACAATTATCTACACTTGGTCAATCTGAGAATCGAAACCCAGGATTTTATAATTATCAGTAACTATCTTAACACCACTAACTACTAAACATGTTTTTCTCTCTCCCCACATTTAGAATTTTTCCTGTGTCGCGAATCCGTTTATAAACATTTAAACAGCCGGACCTGGAACAACTGTTTGTAGACCACACAAATATTTGTGCCGTTTGGGAATCGAACCCGCAATAAGCAACACAGCAGCCAACCGCTCAGCCATTGGGTCAACCGGACTGTCAAATATAATAACTAAATCACAATTTTATCTCAACTTACCTCGGAATCTGGGAAGATGCAGCGTTTTCGTTTCTTTTTAGCCGATATAGACGCTGAAGTAGATGCAATCGGAGGGTCAACCTCTGATTCAGACCCACTACCATCCAGCTGTTCTTGGAGTGGTTTTTTACTTTTTCCTTTTGCTTTAGGTTTAGGCTTAATTGGCTTCTTCTTTTGCGATATAGGGATCACTTCAGCGTCGGAGTCAAATGGATTGGGAAACCTGAAAACAAAACAAAAAATATAACATTTGTAAAACAGGTTTACTTACGAACATTTAACCATTTAGTTTCAAATATTATCATCCAGTCCATTCATAATACTTTAAATTAGATTCCTGTCACGCCAAGCTATTTTTTTTGCAAGGGAATCGAAGTCGTATACTCACTCTCAACAGCAACCTCTCAACTTACTAATAAAAACACTCAGACAAACACAAACACACACGCTGATAATAGAAAAATAGTTAAAGTGATACGTACATACTTACAGTTTTTAATTGTTAAACGTAACGATGTTAAGTTATACGGAGCACTGCAGAACGCACTGCTAAAAATATTGTGGGAGATTATCTCTAGATGACACTGATTTTATAACCATCAATTGTAAAACGGTATACACACATAAGGAATGGTTGTTAGTTATAGTTTATTTAAAATTAGACGTAAATATTGACATACAATTTTAATCCCCATGCGTACTACGCATAAGATTCATAATTACTTATTTCTTATTCATCATTCATACTCAATTGTAACGTTGCCCTAACTTACCATTTTAGGAGAATGTATTAGATGGCGCCGCGCTGTCGCTGAAAACTGAGACGAAATTTTTATAAGGTAATCGTATGTACTTGCATTCAAATGGGTCCCTCCGTTATGAAATTCTAGAGACCACCCATAGCGGGTCTTTCATATTAACAATGAGTATGACTAATATAAATTGAACTCCAAAATATTTTATTAGAAATCCCTAAAAGTGTAATTATATTTTACGAAATTAAAAGGTTAAACAGAACCTGTTTACGAGAATTTCGTTTTATCGTTTGAAGCTTATTAAAGTTTATTTAGTATGTACGACTTCCAGGCGAACGAAGAAACGGGGAAAATCCTTTCTCTTATAATAACGTATTCATACGTTGTCAGCTACAATTAAGTGCATTACATTTAAAATACCCAATCATCGCTTGTATAATTATAATTGTTCAGTAATTACTTCCAAATAAAA
The DNA here is from genome assembly GCA_932294355.1 of Aporophyla lueneburgensis. Taxonomy (NCBI): domain Eukaryota; kingdom Metazoa; phylum Arthropoda; class Insecta; order Lepidoptera; family Noctuidae; genus Aporophyla; species Aporophyla lueneburgensis. The sequence goes on along the minus strand of OW028739.1, from coordinate 31,920,747 downwards.
ATGTTATTCAAAATAACGTATTCGTGTTTTGTGTGGATGGTGGTCCAGTATTTTATCTAACCTCTGACGACACGTTTGGCGCATAGGTTAAGAACTCTACTCATCACAAGTACTCGTCGAGTGTCGCGGGTTCAATTCCCGCACGGAACAAATAAGTATTTGTTTCGGTCTGGGTTTTGTTTTTCACTATTTTTAAATTCTTTTATAAAATTATCAAAAGTGAAAGAGAATACTAATAATATAATTTACTGTATTAAGTAGGTAATGTTCCATAGATACTTCAATAATAAACACACGATAAACAGATAAAACAGTCGTACGTATGCATTGATTTAGATAAAACTCAGCAGAATCAATCATTACTGTCTATCGTCTAGTACAATTAAATTGACAAACTGATAATTCAGTCGCACTGCATTGTTCTACCTATGAATGTTCGCCACACTATCGTCATTCATTTCGATTAATCAAATAAGCGACTATACAACCATAGTTCAATCTGTTTAATATGAACAGTCGTCACACTTCGTACAGGTAGGAGTGCGCGATACGCTGTATGAGGCCGACAATCATTAGTACAAGATGCGCATCACGTCGTTTCGATGTAACGATGCTCAGCGATCGAACTTGATATTGTTGTTTAGATAATGTTGTTCCACAGCTAGTTCCAGTTCGACAACGCGCGGTACAATGAAATACAATATTCAATCTGCATTGCAAATTGTATCGTTGACCGTAAATATAATTGGGGATTCTGCATCACTTGTCGAGCGCAGCGAGCAAGTGATGCAGAACCCCCAATTCTACACTACTGACGAGATACCACCACACGCAGACAAGATAGTTACATACAAATTACTGCTCGACGAAATCGTACAATGACTGCGATGATGTTGGTTACAAGGCTTCATAACTCTTCGAGATGTCAATAATATAATCGATCAAACCATATAAAATTGCTTGCATGCATTCAATCTCCATTCCCGAAGGTCGTTTCGCGTTTTAACTATTGAGCCCCGAAATCGCAGAGCCGGTTAAACATGGGTGGACAAAGAAATTGGGCAGAAGGACACTGGCGTTTTTTGTATTTTTCTGAGCAATCTCTCAATCTCGCCTTAGTACGAGGCCAGATACCAGACGTACTGTGTATTGTAGGTTGCTGGACGCCAAAAACAAACGAACCGTAAAATCATGCCAGGAAAACCATGCATACAGTGATCGAACAATCAAATTGGCGGGTATTGGGATCAAGAACCGAACTGATTAAGAGCACACAGAGGCAACCTTAATGCACAGATTTACACTGAAACGAAAATATGGTGCTTCACTTATGCTTATGATTGATAATAAACATCCACACACTACTACAGTGGTTGGAAAAACACGTGCCGCAGCTAATATCAACGTCCTGCCATGGGCCTGCTTAATCATCAGATTTGAATCCCATTGAGCAGGCATGGAATATGCTTTCTAAGAAGTCGGCCAAATATGGATGCCGTACACACACCAGAAAATCGGTTTTACCTGTTATAACGGTCGTCGGCGGCCATCACGCAACGTGATTTGGATGAACTCATATTGTACGTGGTAAAGGACGAAGGAGTGTATCTTGCGTATACTCAGAGTATACGCTAGGTTTTCGCTGAAAGTCATACAGGTTTATGTCCCGACCTCTTCACACCCCGACGATGAGATGTAGCCCATGTATGTGTATATATCCAGCTATGCATGGCACTCTCTGAAACTCATTTGACTATTATCGTAAGGGACTTCAACGCGAAACTAGGCAAGCGAAACCATGATGAGCTGCGATTGAGGTAATTTGGAGTTGGACGTCGGAACCACCGGGGTTACCTACTGGCTAGTTTTATGGAGAAGGAAAGCCTCTTTATGCTATATTCCTTCTTCAGGAAACGTGAGCACAGGAAGTGGACCTGGTACAGCCACTGTACACTCCACCCAACACCAATCCAATTCCATCAGTTGCAGCTCATGGAGGAGAGGCGCAAGTTGATCCAGCAGTCTTCAGACGATGCGCTCAAAAACCAGAAGATAATTAGACGGATCTTGAAGTCCTTGAAAAGCGACATAGGCTTGACACAATAAGGACGCGATAGAGCAGAAAAAGCTCCTTGGACTTTGCTGGAGATCTGTCTATTGGGCAGACCCAGCTTACGAAATTGAGGACCGTTGATGGCAGGATCGTATCCTCCAAACCTTAGCTGTTGATAGATCGATAGGTTCAATGAACTGTTACACGTCAACAATTAACACCGCTACGAGTCTGGCAAATGGCCCAAGAGCTAGATTGATCCGATACTATACTGAAGACATCCCAGACGTCAGCAAGTACGAGATTAGGACGGTTTTGTAGCATCTCAAAATCAAGGCCGGATGATGGCGGAATTACGGCCGAATTCCTACTAAGTCCGGCGAAAAACCTCGTTCTCAAGGCCCTCCAGATGCTATTTGATTTCGTCATACTCAAGGGCAAAACGCCACGGGCATGGAACATCGGTGGTAATACTTTTCTGTAAGAAGGGCGAAAATGGTTTTTTTAAGTATGATAGGCCCTTCTCACTTCTGAGCCATGTCTACAAGCTGTCATCAAGAATCTTCACTCGGAAAGTTCCGCAATATCAATGTCTCAACACAAAAATCTATGACTAGTGCATGTTACCATTTTTTTAGTAGCCGAAAATGCAACGGCTATGCTTGCTAAACCAAGACAACCGACATAGCTCGAAGAATTGCGCAACTTAAGTCATATTGCGCACCACGCATTGCTAGCACAGATGGCTGATGGGTCCGAAAGAATCTGGAGTGGCGACTGCGTACCGGAAGAAATAGAGTTGGAAAACCTCCCACAAGGTAGTCCAATGCCATTCAGCCTATGACCTTTTGATGGCAAGAATTCGCTGGATGCGGGAAGCAAAGAATCGGTTGAATTGGCAGAGCTTGGGGGAGGCCTATGTCCAGCAGTGGACGTCTTTCAGCTGAATTTACATACATCGAATGATGATGATATTGAGTATGCCAAAACGCTGCGGTTATGTTGTCCAAAACCCTTAATTTGGTTGTATGCCAAAACCCTTAATTTGGAAATGTGCCTTTAAAGATGCGGCAACTTTAAAAAAATCTGTAACATTATATATTCATATTTTTTTGAATCGATCGACTTGATCTTAAAGATTTATTCAGCGCATCACTAGAAAACATAAGTCGGTTGCATTTTGAACGACTGGACATCCCTATTTACGTCAAACTCAAAAAATGCCGAGCACGAGGAGCAACAAAGCTGTAAGTTTTATTGATTTCTTTTTTTTTACATGTAACAGTGCCAGTGTTTTGTTAAATTATATGTGTATTGATATATACGAACGATCTAAATGAAAATCTAGTATAGAAATGTATTCTCCAAGCTGTGATATGTTTTCAAACTTCAACGTGCCTTTAAAGATACTTTGCCAAAGAGCCGACTAAGTAGTGAATTACAACATTGTGCTTTAAAAGTTACATTGCCAAGGACCCTCATAAGTAATGTTTTATTACAATGTGTCTTTAAAGTTACTTTGCCAAAAGTTAACCAAGTATCGCATGTTTTGTATGTTATGGTGTTTACATTATAAAAAATCGTAATCAGACGCATGCGCCCCCCCCCCCATTGGCATCAAGCAAGTACCTAAACTCAGTCTCCGAGGCACGCCCCCCCCCCGCTGTGGCAGTGAAAGTCGACGGGGGACCCCCCTTACCAAGCTATAGCTACGTCGTGCATGGTGTTCTGTTTGCTTGGGTTTCGGTTTGGTTGCATGTGTTGCTTTTTTGTTTGTAGGTACTCCAACGAGCTAGGTCTAAGCGCATTTTAGCGTTGATCCCTGCAAGGAATTCACAATCTGATGACAGTGACACAACAGACTGTGAAGAAATTAACATAACTCCATCAGAAGATGAGACCTTCTGTAGTTCCTCAACGCCTTCTCTAGATTCTTCTTTAGATCGGATGAACCTACTCGACAGTGATGGATCTGAACATGATGCACCTATGTCTCCGGCATTGCAAAACGCCCCCACTATTTCTATCACAAAAGATTTGCCTTCCTCTTCTATGATGCAAGATATACCTTTTTCTCCAGTGTTACAAGCAGTATTTCCTTCTGAAAACGAAACCGATTACAACTCAATACCATCATTATCTTCAATTCCACTATTACCTTCACCAGCAGTACAGTCACCCCTCAGCTTGCAACCAACTCCAAACACATCTCAACACCTGCAAAAACAGATAACCACAAGATCTGTAAGGCGTGAACGAAACAACCGCCCCCGTTTAGTGGCGAAAAGAATTAAGCGCATAACTATAGATTTCAAATGGAAAAAGACACGCTTTATTCACGGGGCAACTGTTGAACCAATGCCATTTTCTCATCCACCTGCTGAGCTACCGTCACCTCGTCAATACTTCGCATTATTCTTTTCCGACGAAATAATAAGCGATATTGTAACCCAGACCAATATGTATTCAGTACAAAAAATAGGACGTTCCATCAATGTAACTGCGAAAGATATTGAACAATTCGTTGCTATCCATGTTATTATGGGAGTAGTTAGAATGCCATGCTATTTAGATTACTGGAGCACACAATTAAGATATGCACCTGTTGCAGATATAATGTCATTAAAAAAGTACCAATTAATTCGCAGATATATACATTTTGTTGATAGCAATGAAGAAAGTTTGGATAGGTTTCAAAAGGTCCGACCTGTTGTTGAAAAAGTTCGCCTAAACTGCTTGCTTTCGGCTGAAGAAGAAAATCAATTCAGTATTGATGAGATGACTCTTCCTTACAAAGGTAAAAAGGCTGGCAATCGTCGTCAATACAATGCGAAGAAACCTAAGAAGTGGGGCTTCAAAGCATTTGTCAGATCCGGTGTGTCGGGTTACATCTACGATTTTTTGCTATATGGTGGCGACGATACGTTTCGCAACATACAATTTACGGATAGAGAAGAAGCTTTGGGTTTTGGAGGTAAAGTAGTTGTGGCACTGTGTCAATCTATCAAAAACAGACCGTGTTTTGTATACTTTGATAACTATTATACGTCCCTAGAGCTGGTGGTTTATTTGAGAAATGAGCTGGGAATATTTAGCCTCGGTACCATCAAATCGAACCGTTTACGTGGATGCCAAAATGTAATAGACGACGATAAAAAGATGAAAAAAAAAGGCCGCGGTTCATTTTCTCAAATTGTCTGCAACGAAAATAAAATTGCCGTTGTCAAATGGTTCGACAACAAACCGGTCACTTTAGTAAGCTCATTTGCAGATTCCTATCCAGTTACCAAAATAAAGAGATATTCAAAGGACCACAAAGCCAAAATAGATATCGATTGTCCCAAAGTCGTCAGACATTATAATACACACATGGGGGGCGTAGATTTATCTGACATGCTGATAGCCCTATATAGAACTCAAATGAAAACCAGAAGATGGTACATGGGCATTTTTGCCCAAATTCTAGATATTAGTATAAATAACGGTTGGTTATTGTATCGACGACATTGTGCACAAAAAAATTTAAAGAAAGTGTTGAGTTTGAAAGACTTTCGATGTCACATTTACTTCTCACTAATTTCCCAAGAAGTTGTAGAAAGGTCTGATGTAGCGGGACCTAGTCTGAAAATAAAGAAACCAGTTAAATCCCGGCCAATAGATGAAATAAGGTATGACGGTATGGGTCATCTGCCTAACCTTGAAAGTAGAGGACGTTGCAGGGTATGCAAAGATGGACAGTCCACTGTGATGTGCATTAAATGTAATGTGCGGTTATGTCTGACGAGAAAACGAAACTGTTTCTACGATTTTCATGTGAAAAAATAAAAATTTAAGCATTTTTTGTCATTTCAACAAAAAATTTAAGCATTCTTTGTCATTTTAGATAAAAATTTAAACATTTTTTGTCATTTTAAATAAAATGTTAAGCATTTTTTGTCATTTTATTTCTTAACCCTGATTTGATATTGTATCTTTTTTGACACACTTCCAAAAGACTATACATTCCTCCGTATTTGGCAATGTGTCAAAAAAGACACATATGATTTTCGCGTAATTACTGAAAAATGATTTTTTTCAGTATTTTTTTGTATTCCCTTACATCTCAAATAATCGGTAAATAAACATTTTTTTATGAAATTTGATAAAAATGGTGCTTGCCAAATTAAGGGTTAAACTTTTCATGTTTTAATTTCAGGATTACCTAGGTGAAAAATCCACCATGAGCTTATACTAAAGCAAAAGCGTCTAATGAAAAGTGTACTTTCTGTATCCACAATGTATACGAAAACATTTTATTAAACAATCTAAAATAGACATTTTTATTTTATAAACATGTTTAAAAGGATTTTGTTCCTTATAATTGCAAGTTATACCAAGAAGGGAACTTACTGCTGGCAGTAACGGGCATCTCGCCCTCGCTCAACAAGGAGGAGGGAGGCGAGTAGTACGAGTGCGTGTTCGTGAATGTAGTCGTTCTGTCCTCACCCGGGGACCACGGCCGCACCTTAAGCATGCTTTTTTCTGTAACATAACATAATATTACGCCTGTTATGCCCGAAGGGAAACCTAGTTTTTTTTTTTGTTTAGCCTATACTGTCCCACTGCTGGGGAAAGGCCTCCTCCTTTTTTCTCAACCAATAAAACCTAGATTATTACAGAATAATATTAACTATAAATTTCACACACACGAAGCCGCGGGCGAAGTGTTTTATAAAAATAATAGTTACAAAAAACTAAAAAACACGCTTCCATAGAAAACCAAACTAAAAAGTAGAAAAATATGGAAAAAAGGTATTTTTTTATTGATCAGGCACCCCTGATCAATAAAAAAATACCTTAAAAAGTACCCCACCCTTTTTTTTTTCACCCAAAATTTTAGTCGTTTTTGGCCTGCCAAAATTCGATTTTTGATCAGATCAAAAAATCGATAAGTCATAGTATGGAGAACTATATAAAAAAATTGTAGAAAAAAAATCGGTAGTGATCGGATCATTTGTATTTGACTAATCACTGCAGCAAATTTGGAAAATGCTGTTTCGAGAAAAACGCGTTAAATGTGTCTGGCTCCGAAAAAGAAATCCGATTTTTTTTTTCAAAAAGAAAATTGATACGTCATTGTATGGAGAAATAAAGAATATGTAGAAAAAAAATCAGAATTTTTTTTTTTCGGTCAAAAACGACCAAAATTTTGGGTGAAATTCGAAATTATTTTTAATGCCACCATTTTGTCTATTTTTGATTTTTTTTATCGTAGGTCATTGTACGTACAATATGTTCTAGTTTAACAAGTTTTTTTTTAGATTTCATCCACGAAGAAGGCCGAAATTACTGCAGCAGTGGAGGACCTATTTTTCGTGCCCTCGAAGATCGTGTATATTTGTATAACTTAAAAATTATAAAAAAAAAAATTAAGTTATACATGTTTCAAAAATTTCGCTGTATATTCTTAAGAGCCATTTTACAAAATTTGAACGCTCGAGTTTAGGTAAAAGACGGCAACCTTATGTATGTGTGCGTAGCTATCCACAAATGCACAATACAAACAGTGTAACGCGAGTGTCGAGCCGGTCTAAACAATCTTGAGCCGTTAGAATTATAATGCGGTATTTAGAGATTTATGAAAATACTTTTATTTATAGTCTGAAAGAAAAGACTTCTATTCTAATAAAAAAATACAAATGTAAAGTATACAATAAAAATAACAAAATTAAAACAATTACATATTGGTGCCGATTCTGTTGTACACCGAATTAAACTAACTAAACTATCTCTAAAATTCCTTACTTTTAGCTATAAGAATTGTTACGCTATTCTGCAATAAATAATCTCTAAATTTAAAAATTATTTTGACACGACTAAAATCAAATTTGACAATCGCGACGTGTGCGCTACGCAATGAACTTGTTGAGAGACGAAGGCGCGCGCAAGGGGGCAGCCTGGACGTGTTTTATATGGAACAGCTAGTTCCATATAAAACACGTCCAGGCTGCCACGATTTCGTCCGCGTGGGGTTCGGTTATATCGTAGCGTAACGTAGCGTAGGCGAGCGCTAAAGCCTAAATCGGACTAGGCTAGTAATTTAGTAGAGTAGCGAGTAATTTAATGGCTAAATTTGTGCGAACCACAAAAAATTTGTCAAGTAGTTTAGTGAATGATTAAGTCGAGTCGATACATTTTACTCTATTTTTTATCGGGCGAGTAGCGCCCCCACCACGCGTCCGTGCTCACTGGTTCACGGGCTAAACAAGTCCGAACCTTTTGATTAGTCGAGTTCATTAGTGGCCGCAAAAATGTCGTTTCGCTGGAGCGAAGAAACAACTTTAAAATTTGTTTCCAAATATGTACAACATGAATGCTTGTGGAATGTTAAGTCTCCGCATTATAAAAACAAACAATCCGCATACTTGGATTTAGAAAATACAAAGAATATACCCGGATTTGGTGAAAATGAAATTAAATTGAAAATTAAAAACATAAGAATAGTGCATAATTTTATTATTTTAAGTATTTCAAAAGCATTATTTATTACTATGGTACAATAAGCTCTTTATTAATTATTATTACTACCTATTGTTTTTATAATAGTTTTACCTAACGAGATCCATTCTCAAACTATCGAAGTATTCTTTGGGATCTTCCAATGCTAATTCCTTCAGAAGACAATTAGTAGCTCCTAGTTTATCTCTTCTATCGATCCATTTTCGTACCTACAACTTCTTTTTCTTAATCACACAAAGTTCCTCATCCACCTCTTCTAAAATAGCGATTACGATTAGCTTAATCAGTTTATTCACTCTATTGCGTTGCAGCCCGTTCATCTTGAAAAACACCACTCACTTGTGTATTGTACTGGACCGTAATGCGAACGATTTCTGTGTATTAGCGAATAGTTTAGCAACTAAATTACAATCTACTCTACTAAATTACTAAAGTAGTCCGACCTAGGCTTAAGAAAGGAAGTAGAATTGCACGGACGGAGTCGCGACCAAAAGCTAATAAACTACAAAACTTCTTTGTACACCATTACTGTGTAAGTATTTAAGTATTTCCAAAGTATTTCTTTTGGTTTTGCCATTTTATTAATTTGAAAAAAAGAATTTTTGGTTTGGTTGTTTATTTTCGTTGTTTTTTAAATTATGCATTTTTTGTTCAGGCGTAATATTGTGCATTTTTTTTTTTTTAATAAATCTTCTTTTCTATTTTCTTTTACGTTTTTGTGCATTTTTGTGAAATAGTTGCTGTTTTCGTAATCAGCGACCCGATAAACCATAAAAACGATACCCATGTTGATTTTCAGAATTTGTCACCCCTTTTCCACCTTTCAGGGATTGAATGATGAAAAAGCCTGAAACACTTGTTTACTCATTTATTGATAGGAGTACTCCTGTGAAGTTTCGAATAAAATAGTTTATCTAATCTTGTTTCCCCATACAAATTTGCAAGCCCTTTTTCACCCCCTTAGGGGTTGAATTTTCAAAAACCCTAGGACTTTTAACTGTTTATTTCTAATCATTAACCTACAAATACAAAGTTTCAGGCTTCTAGCTCTAAAAATGACGGACTTCCATACAAAATGTTAACCCCTTTTTTACCCCCTTAGGGGACGAATTTTCAAAAATCCTTTCTTAGCGGATGCTTAAGTCATTACAACTATCTGTATGCCAAATTTCAGCGAAATCCGTTCAGTAGTTTCGGCTGTGCGTTGATAGATGAGTCAGTCAGGTTCGCCTTTTATATATTTAGATTTTTCATTTTGTTTGAAAAATATCAAAAAAATATTACCCACGTGTTGAGATTTATATGTGTGGGGTTTTATAAAGGGGGTCGAAAAATTTCATTATTATTGTGATAGGACACGCCATTTTCGGGATATAAGTAAAAGAAAAAAAAATACAGTACTGTTTTTGCACATGAGGCGAGGCGTTGGTGTGAATTTTTGTTCATGACCACTAGTTTTATTCCACACGTTTTTAATCGCGATTAAAAATAGTCAGATTTAGTCAAAATAAATTATTTTAGTCAACATTTTTCTACAATCTATTAAAATAATGCTTTCATTGATAATAAACGAAACTCTTATACAAAAAAAATAAAATGCGAAGAGTAGCAAAATGTTGTAGTCGTAGTATAGTTTTGCGTTCACGATACGAGTACCCGGAAACTGAGACGCGGGAAAAAGTGGCACGGGTCCTTCCTCCTTGGGCGCTTGCGCCGTACTAAACGCTGCCCGCTTGTGCATCGTAATTTATTCTAATTTACGAGTGATTTCAAAAACGATATTATGTCTAATTAAATAAACGGATTTAAATAAAACTTGAGAATTCAATTTGTTATAGAGCATACTTTATATTGAATTTTTTTATGTAATTATGCTTTATTCAAACCAAAAAAACGCGATAAAATTGCGAAAAAATCGTAAAAATTGCCGTAAGACTTATTTTTTTTATTTACTAATTAATGTTATTAAAAATCAATATTCTAGTACTAAATGTAACAACTAGATGTCTATGTCTGATGTTTTGTGTAATTTTTTACTCAAATTTCTACATATTAATGATAGATATAGGAGTCTGAAATTGACCCTGCGCTGATTATTAAGAAAACTAGTTGTGGGAGATTAATTACTACAAAGTAAACAAATAAGTTTTTGTAAATTTGCTACTAAAAGTAACAAGCCAAAAGATTGATCTATTTTTTACATGTATTCGTCAATGCCAGAGTATTTATAATGATGAGATGAGAGGTAAATAAGGCGACTAAAATCTTAGATATTCGCGCAAAAATGTAAAATGGCTCTTAAAACAAAACATTATAAATATACTCTTAAAATTTTGAAACAATTAATAAAGTCGTTTTTTTTAATAAAAGTTCCCAAAAATCACCCTTTTTTAGGCCATTACACTAAGTATGCCCCTTAAGTTGCTCGGTAGAAGCAACTCTGAAACTATTGAGCGTAGCGTAAATTCCTTTTGGGTAATTACTCACTTACTCAAACATAACAACATATATAAAAATCACTGAAATCGGAGGCGGACAATCTTGGCGGTCTCCTTGTAAGTAGATTTTTTGACTTTTTCTGATTTTCACCATGGCAGAAGTGTTAATAGGATAAAACTAGCACAATTACGAGGGCAGTGAACGACTGAACTTACTTTCCTTCTCCATAGGCAGATCTGAGAGGTTCGTCATCTCAAGATCCGTGTTATCAGGTGAGGTATCAGTCTGCTTCGAGTTTACCGTGTATGTTCCGCGATCTGACGTCAGCGCTGGACGACGCTGGTCCCTCAGGGAAGTCATCTCTTCTTTGTCGTGTGCTGTGGAATTAGAAACGAGTAAGAAAATGATGACGACGAAGACGGACGATTAAGTTCCGCCTTTGTACCTATTTTTGTGTGCGAGAATTTTAAATAAATAAAAGGCAACGCAAGGAAGTGGACCACTGTAGGGCAGACTATTAAACTTTGTGTGTGATTGCCGCTGCGCTTTTTAATCAACAGCAGTGGTCGAGTCAAGCGGACATTTTTGGGCCCATTTCTGAGTAACATATACGATTGTAACAAAAACCCTGTCCAATCCATGAGGCTGTAGTTAGGTATAGGCAGAGTCAATTTATGTGGCTATTTCAGTAAAAAAAAAAACTCATGGGGTATTTTACAAGCATGGGGCGTGGGCATCGGTCGCGCGCCGTGTGGCGGGTCTACAAGTCATAAATGATTAGCCTTTGTTAAACAAGTTAAATTGAAGTAGGGTAATTTTGGTAGCAAAATGTTTTTATGTGCTATGGTGCCAGTTCCGTGTGGTGCCGGACGTTAAGAATAGCACCATCTCATTTCTTTCCGTGGGTGTCGTAAGAGGCGACTAAGAGACTTACTAGAGAATGGACAGCTGCATTCTCCATGCACTTTACCACCATAGTGCGATCGTCAACCCGCCTGCCAAGCGTGGCGATTATGGGAGACCCCCCAAACTGGGGCAGGCAGTACCTATGTCCAGCAGTGAACGTTTTTGGCTGAAGTGATGATGATGTGCTATGGTTTGTGTATGATCTCTTGGTAGACCATACATTACTTATAGATGCAGGTTGATTGGAATGAAAGAAAGTAAAGTACTGAAAACACTATCGGGGGGCACGGCAGTGCCCCCGCCAAGTCGAGCGCGAAGCAAACACTGCCGTACCATCCTTTACTGGAACCATTTCGCCGCATTTTCAGGCCCCTTTTTGAGAACCTCTGGATAAGACCAGAACGCAGAAATTTTCGTCATCCAGTAAGCTATTATCACATACTTAAAATCCAAAATTTCAAGTCTGTAGGTCATTTAGTTCCGAAGTTAAGCGAAAGCAAAGTTTCGTATTTATGACACTCACTCACTCACTCATGATCATCAGAATAGAACTAGTACTTCCCATAAACTCAGAGAGCTGAAATTTGGTATCGAGTTAGGGTTTAATGGCCACATAAAGGAAAAACTATAAAAACTAGGATAATCGAAGATCTGGAGTACTTGGTGACCCTGATTAGAAAACACAAGAGCCCAACCAAACTATTAAAGATCGACATACCGCCTTTATAAAAAATATTCAACTTAGTAGGCCGCTTCATTTGATGTCAAAAATCGAAGGTCTGAAGTATCTGATTAAGAACCCTCGGCTGGTCTCAGCTGTATTAGAGATATGGTAATGCCCCCTTCTACTATTGGTACATAAAAAAATCTCATTCATTGCAAAAATCCAATGTAGTGGGACACATCTTCTAATTTAATCTAGCCTATAGCGTCCCACTGCTGGGCGAATGCCTCCCCTTCTGCTTTTAATACGCATATAAATAAAATTAAAGGAAAACTCTGGATAAGACTAGACTGGTTTTGCATGGTGCATTGGACTAAGAGTGGCGGTGATACCCGCACACGTCGCTAGATGGCACTAACTGTGTTTTAAAACGCGCTTACGTAGTAGCACCGGTGGCACCGGCAAGAGCTATTTAATAAAAACCTTAAAAATATGGATTAAAAACAACCTGCATAAAAATGTCGCTATTACAGCCCCGACTGGAATTGCAGCATTTAACGTAAACTGATTAACTGTTCATAGATTATTACAACTGCCCGTAGAGCATAAACAAACTCCTAAATACAAACCGCTTTCAGACGAAGTACTTCAAGTTTTAAGGACAGACTTAAAAACTGTCGAATTATTTATTATAGATGAAGTGTCTATGATATCTAATGTAACTTTAGCCTACATAAATCTTCGTTTATGCGAAGTGTTTGATACTTCTGATGTAGAAGATGGTTGGTTTGAAAAAAACATATTTTAGTGTTTGGGGGTCTTTTGCAACTTCCACCCGTTAGAGAAAAGTCGCCATTTGAAAAACGAAACCCTTGAGACATTAATAAATTTATAGGCTCCTTAATTATTCCAAACTTATGGACTGAACTTTTTAGTTACGACGAATTTACGTTGAATATGAGACAGCTGGATGATTCTACGTTTGTAGAAATGTTAAAAAGAATCAGAGTAGGAGTGACAACTCAATCAAACAGAGATATACTGTCTAACCGATTGATACCTCTGCTCTCGCATTCCAATGAAGGAAGGTTAATGGAAATAGCACAATGTTTGAGGGACTTACCAGAAGATACTGTTTGTTTACTACTACGAAATATGTGTATGCAGTTAAATAATGCTATGTTAAAAGCGATTCCTCACCCCGAGATAAAGTTAGTTGCTAAAGATTCCTTGGATTGTTCAAAATGTATGATAACGAAAGTCCGGACGTGTTTACAAAAATATGAAGATGATGATGCGTCGATGACTGCTGGACTGGAAGAAACTATAATCATTAAAGAGGGAGCTAAAGTAATGCTTAGGAGAAACATTGATGTTAGTTTAGGTTTAGTGAATGGGTCGATAGGCGTCGTACAAAAAGTGAGGTGGGACCCGGAAGTTCAAACAAAGCCTAAACAATTGGCAGTAAAATTCGCTAATAATTTGATTCACGAATTATTGTCTATTAAGTCAAAATTTGAGATCATACCCCGGGCATACGTGTACAGAGAACAATTCCCAATCTGTTTGGCGTATACCCTAACAGTTCACAAGAGCCAAGGTCTAAGTTTAAAAAATGCCCACATGGACATTGGTACCTCCATATTCTCTTGTAGCCAAGCCTACGTGGCGCTTTCACGAGTAACCAGTCTTCATGGGGTGCACTTCATAAATGTTGACTTCAAGAGTATAAAAGCTCAAGCTTCAGCGATCACCGAATACAACCGGCTTAGGCGTAAATACCGCGCCGATCTTTCAGAAATTAAACCGTCTAAGCCGTCTAAAATAATAAATAATGAACGGGAATGGGCAATACGAAAAACTGTTGCTAGTGTACAAGAATCAGAACCGGAAAAAAAGATTTGTAATAATAAAAAAACTACTCCTAAAAAGAAAAAAAACTGTGTCAAATAAGAGAATCTAATAAAATAAATCAATATGCTCACGTTTCTACAAAAAGAAGTGAAATCCCACCAAAAACATTATGTAAAAAACTAGCCAAGTCTCGATGGAGCTGCTTCTTTATCTCTAAAAAGTAATGAAATCTAGACAAAGTCATGCCAAGTCTAAGGTTCCTTACAGCAATTTCTTTATTATTATAGTTAATGTTGTGTGACTTGGCCGTTGAAGGGTACACAAGGGTACAAAACACCATTGCACCAATCTGTCGCCAGAACCGCTACCCATTGACGATGGAAAATTGCCACTTGGAAAACGTTAATTCAATAACCAGTCAGTTGTAGGCTTGATAAAGCTTATCTCGCTTAACAAACATAGGTAGTTACAACAGATATAACATTACGTGTAAACAAAATTGACTTGTACCCACTAACGTATAAAGAATGTTCAACGGCCAAGTCACACAACATTAACTATAATAATAAAGAAATCACAGTAAGGAACCTTAGACTTGCAGGACTTTGTCTAGATTTCATTGCTTTTTAGAGATAAAGAAGCAGCTCCATCGAGACTTGGCTAGTTTTTTACATAATGTTTTTGGTGGGATTGTATTTTCCCATAGGTAGAATCGAGCTTAATGAACTGATGGTGTGTGGCAATGAAGTGAGTGATGCGGCCCTAGTTGGTTGTTACGAGAACATCTGGCTGACTTGATAGCCCAACGCGAACTGAGTTGATTAATGTGTGTGGAAATGAGTGTTTGTGACGTTCTACCATGAGGTGTTGTTACCTTTTTTCCTGTGCTTATCGGAGCAGTACCCGTCCTGCTGGCCGGCGCAGGTGCAAACGGGCGGCGCGGGCCCGGCCGGCGCGGCGCGCTGGCGGAGCGTGCCGCTGCGGCGGCGGTACACCGACAGACCACGTCGAGGAGCAGACTCTGAGTGACAGAGCCACGCTTTATTACTTACAATTCAACGTTTATTCAACTTGGCTGAAAAGGATTACTTTTGAAATGGAATAGAGCTTGTATTTCATTTCATAACGGTCGCCCTTTACCACCTCTTAGAGAGAACTTCTCCGATGAAACTGAACGCAATCAGCACATTAGAAGGGGTTCTAGGAAGCGTTTGAGGAGCCATATGATCTAATTACACTGGTCAACAAAAAAACACTTTTTGTAAGTAACATGAAATGTTTTGTCTAATTATGGTTAGAACAAGAATAAGGACAATTGAAATAAAATTAAAATGTATCAAATACGAATAGTTTTTTTGAAATTTGATTTCAAATTTCACTTTTATAGTCATTTGAGCGGTGATTGCCGAGAAAATTAAAAGCCACATTAATTAAAGATTCGGAGGCTGCTTTTTCTAAATCACTAAGCTTTTTTGAATATTTCATTTTCATCAATTGCCTGATTTGAGGACCTACAAATATTTTCAAATAAGTTAAGTTGCTAATGGCGACAAATTTCTTCGCTGAGTTTCAAAACTTATATCGCCACAATTGTAACAAAACTTGTCAGGGTCATTTTTACACTTTCTTGACATTATTTAAGAATCATTTCATTCGAAAAACAGAAAATACAACTACGCTTTTCAAATAATAAATACTTTGAATGGGAAAACAAAACTTAAAAACGATCTTTTATTTTCAGATAGTAGCGTAACACAAAAACGAGACCTGATCCAATCAATATAAATATGGTGTTAGAATGAGGGAATTACAAAATTTTGTTGACCAGTGTTATAAGTTTACCACCTAATATTACTGTTACGTAGATCGTAAAGTCTAAAAACGTCACGCTAATACCATCTAAGGAGGGGGCAGTGTTACGTAAATCGAAAAGACTAGAAATGACACGCTAACGCCATCTGTTATTAAATAGCAAGTACTACACGAACAATTGTAGTTCGCGAATGTTCTGCTCGGCTTCAGCGGATTGTCGGGTTGAGGGGCAGTTCGATTACGGATGCGATCGAATACGATTCAAGCGATCCTGTACAAGAGAGACAAACGATTCTTTTTGACGTTTCTTGTTTTTGCGGTATTTGTGTTTATTTAATTAAACAGTTTTTTTGTGTGTTTTTAGATAATAGTGGTTTTAATTAATTTATCCCGAACCTCAACTCGTAACAATACCTATATGTGAAATGCAATAAAAGTATTGAGTATTGTAGAATTGGGTTCAAGAGCTGTGAGTGTCATGATTTTTGGGGGAACACTGACAGCCGCTGAACGCGGTTTAATTAGTGAAATTCGCCAGTAGTGTTTAACCTGGGTCAAAAAGATCATTAGAAAGCAAATCCACCCTAATCAACTTCAGGAAAACGGAAGACGATAGTTAAATAAAACTCCTGCTTTCCGACTGATATAAACTCACCTCTATGAGTCGTTGCTTGACTTGACTTCTCTGCAACATTTTGATCTGAGCTTTGTGCCACTCTTGTCTTGCGGTCAACACTGTCGCGCCAATTTGTTGGCGCCAACAATGTGGGCAACATTCGTTCACTATGCGGGTGATAGGTGGGCATTTTAACTTCAAGTAGTGGAGGATCCAGGTTTTTGTCCATGCTAAAGGCAATTCTCGATGGTTTTCTTTCGACAGCATCCTTGCTGCCTTGCTCTTCAGTTAAGGTTTCCTTTTTTTGTGCTGTAGAATGATCTGTCTTGTCGTATGTCATTATTTGTTTGTTAATTTTAATAGAATCCGTGCCAGGCTGAATATCAAGAATCGACACGTCGGGTAGATTTACAGGCTCATCTGTTGTAGCGGTTGTTTGTTGTCCAGATGTCTTCGGTTTTAGGATGGGGTCTTCTTTCTTTTCTTTACTAGACCTGTTTTTTATGAAGCTACTGAATAAGTTTTTAAACTTTTCTCTTTTGTTGCCATCTGATGTCGGGATGGGACCTGGTATTTGGAAACTATTGTGTTGATCGTCTTTCTTAGCTTGTTCTTTTTGCATCCCAGGGGCAAGTGTATTCGTTCTTTGGTTGATTGCAATTTTATGTTTTAATTCACACTCTTTGTCGAAAGAACACCTGAAAAGTGCCCAAATGAGTAACAATGTCAAAGTAAAATTTTAGACACTGTAAGTGCCACACAGCTATTGCGTTCACGCGTGTATCAGACTTATGCGGTGGTCCGTAACAGGAACTCAGTTGCGATTAGCCACTTGCTGCGAAATGACGTTTCGAACGTAACGAAAATATTATCCCAAAAATAAAAGCAGGGCAAAAAACCAAACATATATTTTTAAGCTATTGCATAGCTTCTATCAAGGGCCTTGAGCGCGGGGACCGCATCCAGAAATTCTGTAACGAAAAAAAACCTCACGCTCCCCACTCCGACGGGCACGGAGGTGTGGCTTGAAGGCCGTGCATTGTCTAACGTCGTTTCTTTTCGGCAGTCTTCGACACGGTGTTTGTGTGCGTGCAACTAGCCGTATTGTACGACTCTACGAAGCTCGCACGAATCGACCAGCTGCTCCGAAATCGGACGAATACATAAGCAGCTGTTTATGAGAAAGTATATAGGTGTATAGGTATTTATGTACAACAGTGAATAGCTGTACTTGTAAAATTTGTGTATAAAGTGTTTGTATTATTTGTCATCGGTTGCTAGGTAAAAACCCAAAATATTTATCGTCTTGTTATTTGTCATCGGTTACTAGGTAACAAACTAGGCCATAGAGTATTATGGGCATGGAGTACTAGTCCTTTTGTGCGGTGGCAAAACTAGGTACTAAAGTTTACTTATCAAATTTTGCGGTGGCAATCACCTACCTTTATGCTTTAGTTCCAAATTTTACTACCAAAACCACGTTTTCCTTAGTGTACGTTTTTTTTTTTTAATATCAAAGAAAAAGAAATACTGCATAAATAAAATAAATAAATAATTATAATTGCATAAGTTGATACAAAATGCTATGCAATAGCTTTACCGCGGCAGTCCCCGAGTGCCACACGTCTTTTTTTTACTTTGTTGCGAACTAAACACCCTTGTGTACATTCTTGAACGTCTAAACTTCGTCGCTGTTTTGAATATCATCGCAAAAGTTCTAATTAGACTCGTCGTTGATTGCGAAAATTTCATGGCGATATGGCAAAATGTATTTATTGATTTTTACATGTCTAATAATAAAAACATTCAGGGGGTAATAAGACCTAATTATGAAGACAAATTAATAAGAACTTTGCCAAAGTTGCATTGTTTCATGTGTATTGTAATATACATTTTAATTTGCAATGTGAGTTTGGCGACACTGGTCCCATACTAAGTTAGTTTGGGGGCACTTCCACGTGATTATAGATAAGATTTGTGATCACTTATGATAGATAGGTATTTCTTGCGTGATATGTCTTTTTTAACAAGTTGCAAGAGATTTGACATAATGTTACGAATACTTTTCATTAAAAATAAAAATAAATACTTACGCTAAACAATTCTCGCAGTCTTCCACCTGTTTAGGTGTTGTCTGGTGGTTCGCTACCAACGCTTCGGTCATGGGTAACTTCAACTCCATGAGGTCTTCGCGTGCTTGATGTGAGCTGATACTGAGTACAGCCGCTGATCTCTTACCCAGTCGTACTTCTGATTCAGCTTTATTTTTCTCCTGGCTAATTTTACTCGCTAACCTAGGAATGCCGAATCCTAATTCTGGATTACTCGGTACACTTTCGGTGAGAGATACGGTGTCTTCTTTTACATTTGGCATGTCCTCCAGAAAAACCGGCTTCGCTATGATGCCTTCAGCCTCCAAGTACTTAAACTTTTCTGGGTTAAATCCGGCTAAATCGCTAGTGGCTGATTTTATTGAAACGTTTGCTGATCCCAGTTTACTACCGCCCGGTATTTCAAGTTTCTTTTTTTCTACAATCTGAAGCTTGGGGGAATCAGTCTTTTCTCGATAATCGTCATTTATTAAATCGAGGGGACTAAATTTATCGGAAGAGGTATCTTCTGTTATCTGTAGCGTACCATCAGCGTCCTCTATAGTCTTTGCTCGCGTATAGTCCCAACTCATTGTTCGTGAAGGTTCTTTAGGGTTCCCTAAGATTTCTATATTTAGTACTTTACCTGTTTCATTCACACGCTCATCAGACGCCGTAGGTGGAAACGGTACCAGGTTTGTCAAATCATAATTTTCACCCTCGGTGGTTTTATTATATTTGATTTGTTCTTTTGGTATTTCGACCTGAGAATTGGATTATTAAAAATCAGTATGAAATTTACATACTATCTATCAAATATAACATGCTGTGTCACTGCTACCCAACAATGTCCGTCTAAGTTTGTGTAATTAAATTAATGGACGGCAACGAATAGAACAGATCAAATTTGACCCAATTCGTATTAGTATGCTGTAATTGATTTCTAATATGTACTAGGTACTCGAGAAGGGCGCCGCGATTAATAATAGATATTCCAACACGGCTCTAAATTAATGTAAATGGCGCGCTGTTTGGCAAAATGTTGTAGTCCCCGTTAAATACATTTTACGTTAGTTCTCTTTATTGACACGTTCATAAGAGCCATGTCGGACTATATTTGGTATCATATGTCTTCGCTTGATAGCTAAGGGTAGGTATATTACACGAAGTACCTTTGCGAACTCTCTGAGCAAGGGGCGAGAGCTATTTGACGTCAAAATTGTATTACCCTTGGAAGGAAGTACGGCTGGTTGGGTTTCTGGCAAATCCCTCACCTATTACAAACAACGGTTATCGCAAAATAAATTAAAACTACAATAGAAGATTCTAGTAAAAGTTTTCGATTCTAATAATCGTTTATATTGAGTGGACCTAAATGGTTGACGTGTGTAAAAAGTTCGTTCGTTACTAAGATCTATTATAGGGGCGAGAAGTAATTGATAGAGATCGTGAAAAACCGTATCCCGATTCACGGTTCGAGAAAATCGGGGGTGATAATCTTGCTACATATAATATTGTATGGTCTTGAATAGACACCATAACCACTTGTTGGTTGACAATACCTTTGCGAGCTCTCCAAGTATTGGCGCCGCCGTAGCTACAGCAGCAAAATCCCTGGTTTTCTTTGGGCTTCCTGTACTTTTATGTTTGCTTGGTTTAACTTCTGACATTTGACTCATCTAAAACAAACGCCGATAAATATTGCACGTCGCCTTCGTAGATTTAAAAAAGTGACGTTAATTTCCTAATAACAAGACTATAATAATAGTATAGCACTAAATCGTAATCAGCCTTTATTGTTCCCAATACTGGGCCACAGGCCTCCTCTTGGTGAGAGAGAGTGGGCTGTAATCCACGCGGGTCCAGTGCGGGTTGATTAATCACACAGAGTCACATGGCTTCATTTTTTTGGTTCTTGGACATGCCGGTTTCCTACCGATGTTTTCCTTCACCATTATGAGTGCTGTGGTGATGATAATGTTTACATAAAGTGCCTGCCTGGGTTCGAACTCACGACCTACTACTCGTAAGTCAGGGCCGTTACCACCGGGCAATCACTGCTTCAATAGCAATAACAGCAAGGAATTTATTGCTTACCTCTATTTTCATACTGTCGACTAGGTTTTGGAGTTTCAATATCTTTGTCATCAATTCCCTATTTTGTTTATGTAAAGTCTGAAAAAATATCACAGCGCTTATTTCGTATAACTTGTTGAAATAAAAAATACTATTCCTACTATAAACTTTGGCTAGATTTTTCCTATCACGGATTGCATACAAATGCAAAGTGATTTATATATTCATTTCGTACGCGCGACGGCCGTAGTTTTAATTAATATAATATAATTACTATAAATTATAATTTTGGTAGTTTTTAATTTTAAATTAGAAAATCACAGAAAATTGGTTTGTTAAGCTATTGTACAGACGCCAGCATATCAAGCTATCCGAAACTGTAAAATTTTCCCAATCAATCTTAAACCTAATACTTTAGTGATAAAGTTGAAAACCTATTAAAGACATTTAATAGATTGCACAAGCTTTGTACGTAAAATTAATCAAGATAATCATACTGACCAGATCTTGGGTATCCTGGTAGCCAGAATCATCACCGGTTTTAGAAGATTTAGTGCTGTCCTTGTCCGTTGTTGGCGACCTGGTCGCGGTCACCCTCGGCGAGAACAACTTGCCGTTCTGGAACATAATTCTGTTTCACTGCACTAAATGCTAGTATAATCATTTATCTTATGCTGCTGATCAGGTTACTTGCATTATCCATTGGCCAGGGCCAGGGCTTCCTTTCTGTGCTATAGAGCGAGCCGTAATCCTCTACGCGGGCACAAGTGGACCAAGGCAAATACCCTATTGTGCCACAAAGGATCCTCATGCAAAAAAAAACCGTAATTATTTTTAATTTTCTTTACGCGTGCATAAACTTTTTTTTAAATCTTTAGCTCAGGCATAATATTACCAAAGACGTGCAGTGTCTTGCTAACTCTTCTCCATAGGAAACTAACGATATTAGAATCATGCCAGCCACCTAGCTTCTGAGATTTCATAGGTAACATGCTCGCGCGCAAAATATGAAGTGCACCAGAGACGTAAAGAACACTTTGTTCAGAGCTCATTGTTTGTCAATGTACACCTGCCAACTCTGGTGTAACTTCACAAAAAAGATGTACAGTTCATTAAGAGTTCAGTACAATAATGCTTACCCAACCCTTATGAAACTACCAAGATACAATAGTGCCTCCAGGACGTTTGCCGAAGCGAGGGTCCCGGACTTTTACGCCATCATGAGGTCGAGGGTCGCGTCTTTTTGGCAGAGTTTGAGACACTCCAGTAATAGCATTTTGAGGGCTGTCTCGAGCAACTTAGCAAGCCCTATATTTTTGCTGGATTTCTGTTTACATAAGCGGGAACAAAAAATTACGAAAGAAAAGGAAATAATTTTTGAAGACTATGGATACCTACTAAGTCTATGTTTTAATTTTGATTATAATGTTGATTTTAATTTTGGTATGGTTCTAATTTTGATTTGTTTTGATTTCATTTTATTTTACTGTCAATTTTTACGGGTATAATGCCTGAAATAAAACACTATTTATACATTTTTATTCACAAGTGCACATGTTGTTTTATAACTTTATCGCACGGACCCTTTTACCAAAAGACTTTATAACTGCTTTACATAAGGTTGAGTTTGCTTTCTATTTTTGCATGCTTCAATTATTTCTGATGATGACTTGATTTGTAAATAAAATGAATAAAATAATTATACTTTGTTTGGAGACGACTCGGTTGCTGCGGACTCATTTTTGAAACAGCATTTCATGCATTTTGCATTTTCATCCTGAAACAAAAAACATTATAGAAACATCCAATTAAGAAAAACGTATAGGTAGATCTATATCCTTGTCTCCTCTCAAGTAGCGCGGAACAGGAAGGAATTATACATAGATTATAAATATTTATACTTCGTAACGAACTTCTACACAAAAATATTATGAGAACCCTATCAAAATATACCTAGAAATATTAATATTACCTAAAAATATTACGGGACCTTACATACCACCATACCGAATAGAATGGTAGAGACGGTAAACAAATTACATATTCCTACAAAAGCATACGACGTTTATAAACCGTTTATTTAAACATCTAATTAACTGCATAAAACTCCATTTACACGATGCAAGTTTCTTGCTTGTGGCATACACTAAAATTGATGCAAAAAATGACTTGCGTTACTTCCAACTTGTGTTATGCCACTAGAAAACTGGCACCGCGTAAATCAGGCTCGAGAGCATTATAGTATACAGTTAAAGGAAGCACAGTGCGCCTACTTTAGATCGTGCCGAAGGCGTTAAAACATCAGGTTTCACCCAGGCAGGGCAACAGCATTCCGTGTTTTTCTTTTTAGCCTGAAATTAAATATACTTTTACCATGTGCTTGGTTGTATGCTGCTAAGAAGTTTATTGCGCCAATTCTTCCTAGCTGTACGAACTGAAGGGCGGGCGCGCTGGGAGACTGTCTTATTGAACTTTGTCAAAAAGAGCTGAATCTCAGCCTAATCTGAATTAATGATAGTTTCTTTACGCGCCTCATATTGACATAAAGACTTCATTTGCATCTAATACTTTAAAAGTTCGCTTTGGGTTCGATCCCAAGTAACAGCAAAGTGATAATAGACTATATAATTGCCCACATTCCAGTCTGTTTAGTGGTTATAGAGTAGCTCCGTATTCTATGCGAATAAAACATAGTTGGACAAATGTGGCTGTAGCTTTGCGCATCTACATAACCATGGAGGGAATACATGCGTGATGGTGTTTATTTTTAGTTGTTTACACATGTCCGGAGTGATCCAGAAATATGTATATGTATGTAGCTATAGAGTAGATTCATGTGAATAATAAAAAGAGATCATACTTTGAGTGGTGTTGACGTGTTTGTTGGAGGACCACAACCGCATAAATCGCATTGGATCTTCTGAAAAAAATCGATACAACCAATTCATTGGAAAACTCAATCATAAGGAGAAGGAAATAATGATGAATATTTAATATTCTCAAAAAAACCCTTATAAAGTTTTCAGTAGCATTGTCGCTCCTTACATTTATTAATTAAAACGGCAGACTTAACGCACGAGGCATTTACGACCTCTACATGAGTAAAGCTGCCTTAAAACTTGACTTTTCATGATAGCTAAACCCATTCAAAGCTGTTTTTATTATCGCACAAAAGAGCGATCATTTCGTAGTGAGAATAATTAATGGAGTCATACTTTGGCATGTGAAGACAAATCTTGAGGAGGTCGACAATCGCATTCGTTGCATTTACAATTCTGAAAGTGAGCAAGCCAATAAATATAAGAAAATCACGAAGATAAGTTATAAAGTTAACGACGTAAGGGGTCCTCAATGAAATAAAAGGTGTGGTTTTGATCTTGTACTGACTTTAGAGATTTATATTATTTCCTTAAACGGTTATATGAGCGTTTCCCTGAGTTCTCTAACAAAACCGGGCCGTTTAATACCACTTAAAAAAGGCATGATGCAAACAACCTATATTTTTAAAAGACAAAAATGAACTGTTCTTCTTTTCATAAATGTACAAGAGACGAAGCTTGGTAGCAAGTAATATTTCACTCAACGAAGTGTTGTTTATTCTGATGTCTAAATTATTTGTTAAAATAAATGTTATTTATCATACTGGTTTTAATGTTATTTACTTCAGCAGGAGCAGGACTGTGCACCGGTTCATTCATTAGCTGGGCTTTGCAGCCACAAGTCTCACAATTCGTTTCCTGTAATGAAACAATCCGTTTGTACATTTTTTCTGCGCTTCAAATAGGTCACCTTGACGCTCTACTGTCTATAAAAATGTAAAAAAAAAAAACGAAAAAAAGCGGCATATGGAGCTGCTAACTAACGGAATCATATAAAGAAAGACCAAAACCCTCTCAAATGTGTAGAAACAAACGCAGGAGCTCTCGGTACCGTCCGAGACAATGGCAAAGTCGGAAGCGTGTGTTTGCGTGAATGCTATGTTCTAACGCTAATTGTCTTCACACACACTCTTCATTTCCAGCGTGCTTATACACTTGGTTACTACAAGTAAAGCGCGCGTCGTTTCGTGAGATAATACTCTACCAGGCCAAATATGTTGCATTACTTGTAACCGAGTATTTCAAACTGTATTAGAAGGGGAGGGAGGAATTCAGAACGGCGGGCGTTTTTGGGATACTGTTTTATACAATTTTGACGTTCGAAAAGAGCTGTTTCTCAGCCTAGATTGAATCAATGACGTTTGTTTATCACTACACATAATTTTAAAGTAATTAATGTTATTTATCGTTTATTATTACATTACTCGCAGTAGGATTCTGCACCGGCACCGGATCACTCGTCAGCTGGGGTTTGCACCCACAAGTTTCACAATTAGTATCCTGTAATCAAACAGTTGTTTCCTATAATTTGTATAAATTTCAGATGTTGGGACGGAGTCAGACCTATTACACCCGTATTTACTTTTTTTTTGTCGCTCAGGAACATCCCTTAGGGTTCCAGTGGCGAGGTGTAATTTTTTCTAAAAGAGAAGCCGATGCGAAGTCGGCTTTAACTTACTGACCCATCAATAAAGAATACTTACTATCATTCTAAAATTAATATAGGAATGTAATGAATTAAATACAATTAAATTGAACAGCTGAAAACCGAATAAAATAAGCAATATTCCTCTATCTCGTTCTCGCTGACGCATTTTTCTATACCTGTCTCTGTCATAACCCGTTGTACAGCGGCTTGCTCTCGTACATATCAAGCGGTGCCACGTGACCTAAAGTGACATCATTACGGAATCGCTGTTGTATGAATTTTTAGTTCCCGATTATGACGTTTCGGCGCCGGGTTAATTTAGAACATTTCTCTTTTGTTGTAATACAAAGCTATACATAACCTTTTTTGTTGTTTGAATGTTATGGTGAATTAAATACCCGTAGTGTAACTATATTTATTGACAATAGTAGCCACTATTTACATACTATTGTATTTTTAATAGTGATAGAGTTACCAATGCGAATCCCCGAAGGCAAGCCGGTAGGAATCGTGTTATATGGTGCCTTCGCCACTGTAGGGTTCTGTACCCAAAGGATGCCAACGAACCCTATTTGTAACCCTCAGCTGTCTGTTCGTCTGTGTGTCAGCGGGCTGTATCTCATGAACCATAATGGGTAGACAATTCAAAGTTTCACAGTGTATGTATTTGTATTGCTGGTGTAACAACAAATCATAAGTAAAAATAAAGTTACAATTTAAAGAGATCTCACACAAGAAACGTGTTTCTTTTGGCATTTTTGCCTTGTAGAACGAAACCCTTCGTGTGCAAGTTCGGTCCGTACTCGGCCGGTTTTTTTTAAAGTAACTAAGTATTCCATACAACAATTTAGAATGAGATTACCAACATGATGCTAATAAAGGCCGCTTCTAATCCAGCTATGTCCATTTCTCAAACCGCTTATTATGAACAAAAAATATGGAGCAATGGTAAAACTGTTCCACAGACGCATTTGATAAATGCCTCGCGTCCGATTTATAATCATAACTGGCGAATACGGGTGAAGCGAGGAAGTAACGTTTCGTTAAAAAACAAAAATAAAATTAAACAATATAAAAACATACTTTAGATATTGTTTTAGTTGGACTGGCCTTGCTAGTTGGACTGTATTTGCTAGGCTGACTGGACTTGCTAGGCTGACTGGACTTGCTAGGCTGACTGGTATTTGAAGAGTCTTTGGTCGGACTATATTTAGCTTTAGTTGAAGGATCTTCCGTATCCTTTTTCTTTGGAGGGGATAAGACTTGGGGTATGGTCTGAAATTATATATTTTATGAGTACGGAAAGTATTGAGTAGCTAAGAAGTACGGTGTCGTTGTTTCTATTTAGCTAGCCTCCCTGAAACACAGCAACGAAATCAGTGTAGACTATAAGCTTGTTGAAAGCACCTATCCATTCAAATGAAAATTTTCAATGTACCTCCGCCAAAAAGACAGAGATGACATTTAATTTCGGTTTCATTTATAGCGAAGCCCTTCGTTCGATTAGACAGGTACATTCATCAAACTAACAGTGTTTTGTTACTCTCAGGGGACAGCTAGATGGAAACATCTGTTCGTCGAGAGCTGAGCCAAGCGAACTGATAACTAGCTGCAAATACATACCTATATTATAAACTAAAAAGCAGACTTAAGCAGTTATGTTCCGACGTTATGGCGTATTCGTCCGCTTACTGTCAATGGCAGTGCTCTCAAGATTGTTCGAGAATACGTTTGCCTCAAGTAAACTTTGCAGTTTGGCAGAACTTCTTTGAGAAGAGGTCTAACAGTAGAATAAAGCTGGGCTGGGCAGCGTTTGGAAAGCTTCGTCAAGGAAGACTAAAGTCTTAAATCGGGTTTTCTTCACGGTGGCTAACGGTGACGATGTGGGCATATTAATTCAGTCAAACTACGCGCAGCCGATTCAAGTTGGATTTCTACACTTAACCTACACAGCTCAACCGTCGACAAAGATCTAACTAAGTACTCATAAATAAAATTATCATACTTTAATTGGAGCCTTTTCGTTCATAGCACGTGGAACAAAGTGCGGTGGAGGACAACCACAATAACATTTCAGACACTCATCTGGTGTTCCATTTGTTTCCTGAAGACAGATATGAGGTTTCACCAAAAATTCCTAAAAGTTTCATCTGTTTTACGGAAGCTCACAATATTGAAATAGTTTCCGCGAGTGGCGATGCCCACAGAGCATAGAATCACCACGCTGGCAGTGTCTAGAAACGGCAGCACTTATATGATTGTCTACGCAAGTGCGTTGAGGGCACAGCTTTTACCATGCACCGCCTTCAAAGGAATCAGTTTCTATACGTTATTAGTGTCGTAGTGCGCGTAAACGGTGACACGCCTGGTTTATATGAAAGTGCTGACAGTGTCGCTTCTAGTAATGGACGTAGGCGCATGTCCGTGTTCAGTGGGAGACACCTAGATAAATATCATAGGGTATTCTGGTCAAGCAGCTCCAATATCAACTTGATGACCGGCACAGTTTTTACCACGCCACGAGATATTACTTTATACGTGCCGGGAAGACTGGACAATATTTCATGTTCGGTTTTTAATACTTACTTTTTCGAGTAGGTATTTAAAAATATCACAAAATCAAGTTATGCCGTACTACGACTTTACATAAGAATGGCCTCCAAGAGTGGCGCAGTCAGTTAGTCCTTGCTGAACATTGTAATTCACAATTGTAATTTTCTTACGACTTGCAAGTCAGGTTGTGAATGACTGAATGAATGAATTCCACCGATCCCAGCGTGGTAGCGCTAAGCTCAATTAATTGAATGTAGCCCAAGATGTGTATTAGCCCTTGCTTTTTTTTTTCTTGTTTTTTTTTTGGGCGTGGGGAATCATAAAATCATGTCTCCCGCTCTAGGGTGGAGCGGAAGGGCGTGTCAGACTTCTACTGACTAAAACCCACCCGTGTTCCTTCAGTTGCCCATGTGCCAGGGTTACGGTATCTCTTTCGAACAATCTCGCGACCCTGACAGGCATCGGTACTAGCCCCCTTCAGTGCTGCTGACACCTCTTTGAGGCGCGCGTGGAACACTACGCGCCGTCGGCCGACCACCCGAGCCTGGTTCTTACCGGGTGGCGAGCTACTCATTGCTCGCCGCCCGCAAGCTCGCGCCTACGGTGGCCGGGAGCCTGCGATCGACTCCCGACGCCCGGGGTGTCTCCTCCTGCGGCGGCTAGGGACGTGAGGGCGCAGAGACTGCCACTCCCTCACGCGCCCCGCCTCCTCCTTCGCGAGCATTAATGCTTCGCGGAAGGAGGTGACGGCTTCCCATGCCCTCTCGCTCCGTACCATGGCTCGCACCAGGGCCGGACGCGAGAGGTCGCCACCGCCGATCGCTTCCACGAGGACACGGCGGTGCTCCGCCCAGGCAGGGCACACCTCCACCGTATGCTCCACCGTGTCCTCCAGACGATCCTCGCAATGGAAACACCCGGACGTATCCTCCCGCTTTATCCTGAACAGGAACCCACCGAAGCACCCATGCCCGGTGAGAACCTGCGTCAGGCGAAAGGTGAGGACGCCGTGACGCCTCTCTATCCACTCCTCAAAGAGGGGACTTACCGCCGCAATTATGGCGTGCCCAAGGGCGTCATGCTTCATGGTGATACAGAGACCATTAACTGAGCATATCAAGGAGAAGACCGGGAACTGCCATTTTGGTAGGGAAGAAGATGTGCCCTAAGATGAGGTTGTATGTTAAAATATTATAAGTGACCGTCACAAATATGTATTTACAGATTTGTAATGATTAAAAATATCAATACAACTCTCGAAATTCAAATTGCCGTATTGAATTATTTGTATTTCATGAAATCTTGACATTTGAGGCTAACTCTAACTCAAAAGGTTTATGGATAACTAGCTTCTGCCCGCAACTTCGTCCGCGTTACATTTATTGCTCTCCCAACCCATCCCGTCGCATCAAATAACCTGCCCGTGCGTGTTCTTCATTTTCACAACATTTATCATTGCTTCTCCGCTCCTATTGGTAGTAGCGTGATGTTATATAGCCTATAGCCTTCCTCAATAAATAGGCTACCCAATATAAAAAGAATTTTTCAATTCGGACCAGTAGTTCCTGAGATTAGCGCGTTCAACCAAACTAACAAACAAACTCTTCAACTTTATAATATTACTAGCCGACCGTACAGGCGAGACGTTCAAAAAATACAAATAAATTCATTCAAATCGGTCCAGCCGTTTAGGAGGAGTTTAGTGACATACACACGTAGGTACAGTAGAATTATATATATATAAAGATACTATAGATTATTATTCCGCAAATATATTTGTTACGGTCGCGCATCATATTTTGATCAATAGACACTGACCTGCAGACAAAAAAAAAAAAAAAAATTTTGAACTTCGCGGTCTACCTCACTGCATCTCCCTAAGCGTCAGACTTGGCAGTAGAACAATAATAATAATCTGCTCACTTGTATGGTCGTCAAATGGTCCTCGATAGTCTTGTTGACTTTGTCCGACATGTTGGCAGCTTTCAACTGAGTCTCCAGTTCAGCCACCTTCCTCTTTTCGATTGCTAGTTCAGTAGTAAGCTCAGCTGTAAGGCAAAGGGTGCAAAATTAATAATAATAATTATTTGTGACAATTTAAAGACTGCCCATGATATTGAGAACTACATTTTATATTCACTTTTTTAACCGACTTCAAAAAAAGTAGGAGGTTCTCAATTAATTTGGTTTCATTCTGACAATGGGATCCATGTGAAAACCACATAAGTCTTAAATATGCATTAAGTATGTGCGCGACAAATGGACGAATAACGTGGTTAGATTAGTGCGGGGTACATACCATAACCAAAAAGTTTAAAATAAAAACTTTAAAAAAAAACAACCGACTTCCTTAAAAAAAACACTACAAAGTCAAAAATAACTTTAATTTCGGAAGTCGGTGGCAAAAAAAAACCTTAAATACACCTAAGACACTATGACTTATGACTTTGTAGTGTTTTTATAGCGAAACGTGCGTTCTTTGAACTTTAAGCCTCTAATAATAAGGCTAAATATCCAATGTTGTATAACCTGCTTTTCTCTTTGGTTTGAATGAAGCCTAAGTCGTCAGGTTATTATCATGTAAAGTATGTTGACTTTTCGTAATAAATAATGAGGCATATGGCGTTTCTTGAATAAGTTCGTCTTTGTGGTAACTTCTAGGTCGCCTCTTTGCTGCTCATACTTGTATGCGTCTCTTTGTATAACACTGTGTCAAATCAACGCCCGGTACTGTGCTTATTATTTTAATTAGCTCAACAGATACTAAAGCTGCATCGATAGTCTAGCCATCGTAACCGCGGCTGTTGCACATGAGGTCCTAGGTATAAATCCCATGTCGGTCACAGTTTCGATGAGTTTTTGTCAGGAATTTCTCAGTAGCAGGAATTGTGCCCGCTTTATAGCAATAGGCTCGCCTCCGATTACATGAGACTTAAATATAACCGGAAAAACGGGCGTATTATAGGTCCATCTCTGCCTAACACTTCCGGGAAAAGAAGCTGGATGTTATGTAACTACAAAAGCATAATGTATGGGCTAAAAGCACACTTACAACATTTAGCTTCACTTAATCTATATTGCGCAAGTATATCGCTGCTTCGCTTGACGGTGTTCTGCAGTTCGTGTTCGCTTGCCGAACGTTCGCTGCAGACGCGAATGTTCTCTTTGCGAACTTCCGACACTTCGGTCTCCAGGCGAGTGATGCGGGTTGAGTACTCGTCGTGCACATTGAAAAGTTCCTAGACAAGAAAAACTTAGAATGTTAAGATAAAGGGATTTATTCTATTGAAATTATATTGGAAAAATTATCCATGTTTTTGAAATAAACAATCGAAAAATTATGCCACAAGATTATTTTGATAAAATTTGCCTTTGAACATATACAACATTATTTTTAGTATATGCGAAACCTGAATATAGTTTGTTCAGAATCAGTAACTGAATCGATTCCAATAATTTTTACACCATGTTATATTTTGTCCCAAAAATATTTAATTACGCTTAAAAGTTAGTATCCGCAATCATCTGTTTGCACACGGGTCACCAGTTCACGACAGGTCATAGCGCGGGCTAGGCGGCGTGTACGCACTGCTGCGGGGCGGCGGCGGCGCTCCTCAGTCGCCCGAATGCCATCGATCGATGCATACGTATCGCGAGCGCGCGACCGCCGTGAGCCCTGGCTAAAGTGTTTTGTTTAGATTTTAAAATTATCATGTCTCTCTCGTACTCAAACGTCCGTACACTCGCTGTTTGTGGTGGTGTGGCAGTGCGTCAGTGCTTATGAGAAAGACGGGCCCTTTTTTAACAGTTGCTTCAGTTTGTTTGAGTGAATAGTGATTACGCCAATTATTGTAGATAGTGATGATTAACATTTTTAAACACGCAAAGATAGTTGACTATCTTTGCGTGTTTAAAAATGTTAATCACAATGTAAGGGTACAAATTTATTATTTGTTTACAGCCTGCTGTGGTTCAGTAATGCGATGTTTAACAATTTTCATCCATTTTGAACTTTAAGTTGTTAACATAAGGTGCAACAAATGGCATTGATTACATTTTACTGCATTTACGAATAAATTACATAATAATATCTACCTACACTTGACCATTACGACAGTCCAAAGCCTGCAAGCGTGATGGAAAATGTTTATCACCAACTAATACATAAACAATCACTGTGGCAAATTATTATCAATGAGTGAGAGTGAGAGCCGCGCGCGCGGCTGGCGTGGTGCCCTCCGGTAGGCTGCATATGTTTTTGCGAGGACAATCAGGTACCGTAACAAGCTTATAACTTTGTGATTATTAATGACACAGTTTTGAAATTTTTTTCATAGATTCTTTACATAAAAATACTAGACCCGTGTTTCGGATTTCGCATAAACAAAAACTAATGTTGTATATATATATATATATATATATATATATATATATATATTGACAGGCGCTTCATTTCTTGATGGCAAATAATACATGCGTGAAAATCACGCCTTATTCCCATGAGGATAGGCAGAAACTACAGAACGCCACCTGCTACAATCATTGCATACTCATTTTGCCTCGTTTAAGTTCATACATCTGGTCATACACGCACGTCGGTTAACTAGTGCTGCGCACCCGACCCTTCTGAAGATCACCAATAAGGTCAATAATGATGGCAAATGATCCTCTTTAAATAAACTATGAATCATTCTTAATGAAAATGTTTACTGACAGAAAAAACCACTTACATCTTCTAAAGTGACGATTTTAATTTTCAACTCTTCCATGAGAGATCTACATTTGTTTTCGTCACATGGTTGATCTGATTCCGGGGGCTTCCTGAAATGTTATATTAGGAACTTCAATATTTAATGATAGTTCAAAAAGCAACACTATTCGTCTTCAACACTAAACTTGAAATCAAATTTTTAAATTAGTATGATTACAGACGGTCACTCGAAAATCAACTTAGAATACACAACGCTAAAGTTTATAGTTGAGTACATGGCAATAAATGTAATATGTGTTTTTTTAAATATATATTACTAGCTTTTGCCAGCGGCTTCGCCCGCGTGGAGGTCGGAAATTATCCCGCGGGAACATACTACCGGGATAAAAAAGTAGTCTATGTCCTTTCTCAGGCTCTAAACTATCTGTGTACCAAATTTCATTTAAATCGGTTCAGTAGTTTTTAATCGGTTCAGTAACTTTTGCATTTATAATATTAATAGTAAAATAATAGTATATAGTATAATAGTATGGAAGTATGGATTAAAACATACTTACTTCTCAATTGGCACAATATTTTCGGTTTGGGTGGATTTCCTTGGAGTTCTGGAATTAATTGTAAAATTATTAAATTAATCAAATGTATTTATATCAACAGCTAAATTCGCCCGCGTGTGGGTGTCGAAAACTTTCTTGACGTATATCAACAGCCAGTTAGTTCCGTAAAAATCGGTATAGCTATTTCGGAGCTTAGCGGGAACAAACAGAAAGACAGACAAACATTTTTTTTTTTTTAAGTAGTAAAAAGCTGATATTACAAACAGAGCTTCAGTTTTATTCGAAAACAAACTCAATGTCAAATTATTAAGTTAAATGTTCGTTATAACCAAAAAAATAGGGCCTTTTGATTACAAACGGTCCCTCGAAAATTAATACAGAACGCTTAATACCACATACGATTTCTTTCCGATTTCTCCGATTTCAGTGATTTTATGGACTCGAATTTACACTCCAACCTAATCAGCCTATTATGTTCCCACTGCTGGGATAGATCCACGATCCACGATGCGGGCCAAGTGCAGGTTGATAGATGTTATATGTATTCGAAAATTTTATGAACTGTCGTTCATAAAATGAACAAAAAAAGAACTTCGGTTCCAAATCAATGCATTGATGAATGTAATTTGCCTTATTTGAGTTTTTTTATAAATTTATGAAAACACACTTACTTCTCAAGTGGCACAATGATTTGTGTGTGGGTGCTTCTCCTTGGAGTTCTGCAATTTATTGTATCATCCATAAAATATACTATATCACCAATAAAATAAATTATATTATTTTAATTAATTCACACACACCTATCTTCCCATTGGCTAGAGGTCGAACGTTTGAGGAATTGTTCATTGTCTTGGTCTTTAGTTAGACAATCGTGCCTGTAAGAAATATTTTCTTTGCACTGTAACTCTGTTAATAGTAAATATTATTTGCAGCAATTGTTGTTCCTCTGTGGGGAAAAGAGGGTACCTTTCCCCACAAAGGAACAACACTGAGCATACATATAAGTATGTTAGTATATTGTATGAATTATTATTTAAATAAATGAGTACTTTTTTATTATTATTATTTTACTCTTACACACGGTATCTACATCTCTTTCTCTCTAATCTCCTACCACAGGTACATTGAAAGAAATCTCTATAGAGATAAGCATCACCTTTGTTTATTTTTTGAACCGACGAAAACAAGGAGATTCTCATGCATATATTTTCTGCTACTTATCTGCTCATGTGTGATGTAGACGAACTGTTAAATAAATTAATTACTTTTTGGGCGGCGACCCAGTGGAGGCCCGGAAACGCCTGGAATTCGACGACAGCGGCGGAGTCGTTTTCGCGAACTGTTTGGCCGAGCACAGCCTCATGTTCAGCTGCTGTATCCGCTCGGCCATGCGCTTGTTTGTTTCTTTCAGTTCTGTTATGCTGCAATTCAACACAAAGTATAGTCGTCCGGACCGTATTTTGGCCATGGCGGACAATCTCAACGGAGACTAGCAATAAACGTGGGACATGTATGTGCGCAGACACAAGTGCACTCACTTTCCCTCACTCGCATAGTCCGATGGGACGGCAATCCGACACGACCAGAGAGAGATTAGGACACAAGGTAAAATATATGGAAATATACGACGTCAAAGATAACGTTATAACGTGGACCAGTGTTTTAAAATCAACGGTAAAAATCGTAGGCGTCGACGACCACGATAACGTGACGTGCGCAACCTTAAAATTCGTACAATGTATCAAGAAAAAACCGTAATGCCTTAGACAGAGACACAAAACAAAAAAAAAAACTGCGGTATATCAGGATAAAAAGTCGGCACTATTTACTTTTAACCGGTCAATTACCGTAATTACAGACACAATTAAAAAACCATTGTGTCGATACCTAATGTGGTATCTCAGGGACTTAGAGGTTAAAATATTTACCAAAACTGCAGAGTCACCAAAGATTTATACATTGATTAAAGAAATAAATTATGATTCCATCATTTCACACGCCTTGCATAATCATTAGAGCAATTTTTATCTGATATTTAGTATTGCTATCATATGCATTATTCTTTCCATGGAATCAAGTGCATACTTAGATATGTACTCCAAAGGGTTGGGCAGAGGTGTACCTATACCTGCATACTTAATAATTACTTAAATGCAGACCTGACTTAAAGGTCTCAGTTAATCTAAATCATTATGAAGGATATTGTTAATCTATTGTTTTATTTCTATGTATCTAATATGCCTGTATTGTCCCACTGCAGGGCAAAAGCCTCCCTCTCCCTTTTCCACAGAATTCTGTCTTTTGCTAGTGCTAGCCAGTCCTTTTGGTAGGAGTCAAACTCGTCCCATTGTGTCATGTTCGAAAAAAAAAAAAATCTGCTCAACCACGTAACAAAACCACTTCAATTCCTTAAGAAAAGTCATAAAATTCCTAACTCAACCTGGGAATTATTTAGGAACTTCAACGATTTATACTACTGTAAGTGACACATAAAAATTATGAGCAACATTAGGTATTAAATTGCACTCCTTCATTCATGTAGGTATATGAGACCACGGCATGCTGATAAAATTAATATTAACAACTAAGCTAACAAAGTTAAAATAAAATATAAAGAAAAGTTGGTGAGAAATTGAAATAATCTTGGTAAAATTAAAAAAAAAAAATAACATGAATAATTGGTTAAAAGACATAAAATTCATAAAATCTAAGTTACTCAGTTTACAAGTAAAATACTTACAAATCTTTCTGTTCATTAACAAAGGCTTTAGTACTGGTGGAGCACTCTTTCATCTCTTTAGACATCATTTTGTCATGAGTGTTGGTCAGCCGCTGCACCTGCGTAGACAGGACTCGGATCTTTTCTTGCTGCCCATTGATAGTCTTCTTGAGTTCCAAGTTGTTCTCCAGAAGAGTAAAGTATAGATCTTCTAACTCTCTTTTACTTAATTTTGAAGGGCATATTCTGTACATTTCTGGAAATAAATATTAAATTTTAATGAACATATAGCATATTTTTGTAACAATATTAGTAAAAAGTAGAACTAAATGGGGTTTTCTCCGAGAAAAACATTTAAGAAAATAAGTTTTTGATAGAATTATGTAAATGATTTTACAGTTGTTTTATTCACCAACATTCTGTAGTTCAGATGATGCCGGGCTGATTAAATTAGATTGAAATAAAACATTATTGGAACTTACAATGCAAATTAAAAGATAGTTGGAGTTTTACTACCTGTATAATCATTTTTTTTTTTTGGTCAGGTCTGTGCGTAGGATTCGAAACCGGTGTGTGTGTATGACCAATTGTATAAACCTAAACGAGGCAACAGGAGTATGAAAGGATCGTAGCAGGTAGCGTCCAGTAGTTTCTGCCTACCCCCATTGGAAAAAGGTGTAAGCTTATGTATGTATGTGTATATTAATTTTTCATTAGTTTCTTGCATCTATTACTATTATTTTATTGTAAATAATCATAGTTATTTTACAGAGACCAACCTCTGACTGAGTGATTGCTTGGTCCGGGGTTTTAACTTAGTTTGTCATAAATCATACTGCAGTCAAATACGATATGTAAGGGTATATACTACAATATGCAGCCTTAGACAACCGTCTGACCCACCTTTTTCCACCTACGTTACCAAGTGACTCATTTTAGCAGGTAGGTAGGTACTTACCTATATCCTTGGTAGATGGATAATATTAGTTCAATATTTAAGTAGTACTTACCCCGATCTGATTTAGCTGAGTGACTCTTGCACGTGTTGTTATAGTCATTTCTTTCCATTTTCTCTTTGCTGCAACAACTCATGGTAAAAACTTGCACTTCACAAACAAAAATAATTTATCCTGTATTCTTGGCTTGTTTATCGTAACATTGCAGGTAAAGTGATGTGTTGGCCACCCACGATTACATCCTTACACAAATAATATTTACGCCACATAATTTTAGCCCGATATTAATATGGATATTGATTATAATTTAACTTCAACGCAAAATTCTTCACCGATAAAATGAAAAGACCGCCATAGCAACTCTTGTGGAAATGTCAACATGGCAACTGTCAGTTGGCGCTATTA
This sequence comes from Aporophyla lueneburgensis, assembly GCA_932294355.1. Classification (NCBI taxonomy): domain Eukaryota; kingdom Metazoa; phylum Arthropoda; class Insecta; order Lepidoptera; family Noctuidae; genus Aporophyla; species Aporophyla lueneburgensis. Next base: position 31,883,311 of record OW028739.1, on the reverse strand, counting down.
GCATTGGACAAGGAACTTTTGAGGTCGGGTATAAGTTCCTTGGCATTGGATAAGTAACTCTATGATTTTGTAATTGTTTTTTTTTTCTCATCATTCGTTTTTGACTTGTTTTTTTTTTCTCATCATTCGTTTTTGACGAAAAATTACTAATGGCAAATTTATAAAGATAAATCGAAATTATTATAATAGAGCTTGTTTGCTATCTTGTTTTTTTTTTATTTGTTTGTTTAAAGAAGCTAATCTCTGGAAGTAGTATATACTATTGAATTACTTATATGGTAAGAATAATAATATGCCAGACGTAGTGGTGATCGGCCGCTTAGAGCGTCGCACAGTAATCAGTCTCATCTCTAGGGGGGAGGGAGTTGGAGAACAAGCACCAGAGGACCCGTACCCCGGGCGCCAACTTCAGGGGACGGCAAATTCAAGCGTGCACCACCTAGCGCACAGCAACTTGGCGATAAATTAGATGCGCAGCACTTATTATGTTTCTCTGCAGGTGGCGTACTGAGGAAATTACTACGTGTTCTGTTATTTTGATGACACTGGGTCATCAAAGAGTGTGAGCGGGACGCAGGGTGCCCAGTTGTATACTGACAGGAACTCTTACGATATTAATACACCATGCTCCACTTATATTTGAAGATATTAAAAAGGCAAACTTGCTATCTCCTGCAGATTTATGCCATGGCGGCATAATTAGAAGCGGACAAGCCCATCACATGGACGTTATCAACTACTGAGTACCTAGTTGTTTCTGAAGCTCGCCTATTCTGTGGATTAGTTTTCATCTAGTACATGTGCAACTCATAACAATTATAACTATACTAGCTTCTGCCCGCAACTTCGTCCGCGTCAAATATTTGCTCCCCTGACCCTTCCCGTCGCATCGCAGCCTGCCAGTTTTCGTCCATTTTTTTTGTTGCTGCTCCGCTCCTTTTAGCCGTAGCGTGATTTTATATAGCCTGCCTTAATAAATAGGCTACCCGATTCAAAAATAATTTATCAATTCGAACCAGTAGTTCCTGAGATTAGCGCGTTCCACCCCCCATTTTAGGGAAGTGGGGGGTTAGAAAGAGACAAAAGTAGCCTATGCCACTCTTCATCCCTTCAACTATCTCCACTTAAAAAATCACGTCAATTCGTCGCTCCGTTTTGCCGTGAAAAACGGACAAACCGACACACACACTTTCCCATCTTCTATACTTATAATAAAACTGTAGAGAGGTCAATTCTGTACATTGAATATACATTCAAAATTAATATTGGAGGATGAATGGTGATCGATACTGATGCCAAAAATGCAATCAGTAAATTTCTTGTGTCTGTCTGTCTGTCTGTATGTGCACGCATGGGTCAAAAACTACTGAAGGTATTTTAACCAAACTTGGTACGATTGTAATCCATACTCCTAAGCAGGTTATAGACTATATAACATAACGCTAAAACACATAGGAGCTGAGCAGTGACGATAAATTTGAAGCAAGTCGGATGAAAATGCGCTTTCGAGCTCTTATCCTCGCATACGTTGATCATACACCAAAAGTATGTATTACAAAGATGGTGGTCTTCAAAAGATCTACAAAAAGTCATAAATAGTATGTAACTATTTTTTATAAATTAGCCACAATAACGTTTTTAATCGTTAGGCAATTCTTCAAAGTGTATTAAACCTATACATACCTATACTAAATCTGTAGACGAGGCGTTTCTGTACAGTCAAAATATTAAAAAAAGAAATAGTTGCGTTGTTAAAGGATAACCAACAGCTGCTATTTCTGTAATTTTTAAAAAAAATGTCTGTTTGTTTGGCTGGTCTATGTTTATTTGCATAGGTTTCACGCCAAAAGTACGAAACCTGTAATGTTAACTTTTATGCTCAAATATTGTGTATAACTCGGAGTATATTTTAGTTTTCGTTTCATCACAATCGCTTCGCTATATCAAAAGTTATATTAATTTATTTATTTTCACTATTACGTAATGTAACAACACGTAGCGACATCTACTGACCCAAAATGATACTAACGTAAAATCAAGTAGGTTTGCGAGATTGTTTTAACCTAATTATTTTTGCACACTTCACGTTATTCACATCTTTTACAAATAAGGAGTTTCGTTTCGTCTATTTGCAACGATTTCGGGGGTTGTTTAGCCAATGTATTGCGGATATGTAGTACCTATGCAAAAATAGAAACGGAACGTTTAGTTTAGGACATTCGCACTTTTCAACATCGTTTACGCGCTGAAGAATACGTGCATTTGCGGGACGCGATGCAAACAGATAAACGATGAAAACTTGGGGCGATTGGTTAACTTGACATCCAATTTTACAGGCGGTCCGCGATACATGCACGTTTAGACGTTGTGTTGTCTAATAGAGTTGAGGAATAGCGAAGGGCACTCTAATTGTCGTGAATAAAACAACTCCAACTGATCCCAATGAAAGAGTGAATATCAATGATCTTATTATACAAAAACGCTCTGCTTATATACATTTTTGGAATGATAATTTAGGTTCAATCTGTTATTATTTACAATCATTGACCAATAGCGTTGAGCCTCGCGCGCCTGCGCGCGGGCGCTGTGTAGCTCTCGGAACTATTCGCCGGAAAGGCATAAATAGGACGTGCGAGCAGGGCGCGATCCTTTTCACCGGGCGCCGTCGTCGAGTCAAGATGGAAGACTGCCTGCTGGTCCGCGGAACGCGTGTGTCTTCAGCGTCGTGTGTCCACGTGTTCATCCGCATGAAATGGAGATGCTGATGCTTCTGCTTGCTCTGCATGCATTAACAAACCGCTTCTTTCAAAGCGAACCGCCGAACAGTGGGCCCATACTGAAAATTACTGGACTTAGGCAACAAAGTTACCATATCGATGCGATTTTTTTTTTATATGACGTGTTATAATATTCCTGACAACTTTTATTCTTATAAAATTTCTTCTAAAGTTGATAGTTTGTCTTGAAAAAAATTAATTAGATTTTTTTGTATGGAGCGAATCACGTTTAATTTTTTTTCTTCAATTGTACTAATATGTTGAGTTTGTGGCGTGAGCTAGGGTCATTCTCTATCCATGAAAAAAAAAAATCAGCGCCGGCCATCTGCGGCAGCGCGAGTAATCATTCGGTAAAAAAAAAATGATTTGGAAGAATTTTTTTGTAATTTAAAATAAATTCAAAGCATATTTTTTGTCTCATTTGGCTGTTTTCACCTTCTTTTTAGTTAAATAAATAGTTTTAATAGCGCATACGTACTTATAACTAGTAATTCTGGTAGAGATTTAGTTATTATTGCATGTTATCGGTAGCACCTGCATTGTGATTGATGACTCATTTGTTTGTGCACTCGGCTAAGCGCATAACTAATGAGTCATCGAAAAATGCTCGTCTCTGATTGGCTGAATAATTTTCACTCTCTGTTATGTCCACTACTTGAGTAATTAACACTAACTATAAATATAAAGACATTCATTAAGTCCATCTAGTTTCGCTCTTGTCGCTTGTTTGTGAACACAGTGAAATACTTGTATTTTTATATTTACATTAGAACTATGGCTGGATTTTGTACCAACCTAGATCTTTTTGTGAAATTAAGAAGTGGCGGTGATCTGAAAAATCATATGTTTCTGTATGAAAGTATCATTTCTGTCTTGACTACCGAAGTTTCTGAAGACAAGAACCGAATCAAGGAGTTCTGTCGACGTTTTTGTGTAAATTTAAATAAAAAGTGGATAGAGTCAAGTAGAAATCAGAAAACTTTTATGAATCGTGTAATTAATCGCAAGTGGTTGGAAAAAAACATCAACTGGCCTGTTTGTGACAGTGTTGATCTGAGAAGTGTGATGGGCTTTTCGGACGCAGCCTTGTCTGAGCTTGTGGATATAGATTACCATGTTCCTACTCTTGCAGTATGTACTGCGGAAGCGGGAACATCTACAGAAAAGGAGCACAGAAAACCGTTCGAAGAGTTAAGTAATAAGCAAAAGAAAAGACGTTCTACTTCCATAGTAGAAGAAAATTCCGAGGAAGAGTTGCAGCACTGGTACATAAGAAACTTGAAAGACAACGGCAAAACGAATCTGGCAAAAGTGGTCGAATACCTTTCCAGTAATCCAGATGCGCTATCCGAAGTAGAAGAGAGACTATTCAAAAAGCAGAGCTTAAGTACTGTCTCTGAAGATAAGTGTTTAGCTCTTTATACATCAGTTGCGCTCTCGAAATGGAAGTACTTAGCTCTTCGACAATTTCTGAAAGAAGAAAACTGTGCTGCCTTTCCATCTTATCCAAAGCTTGTAAATGCCAAGAAAAGATGTTACCCACCACAAGAGAGTATGGAGATTACCGAAAACGGAGCTCACATTAAATTGCAAGCGCTATTGGACCACACTGTGGAGAGGATATTACTTGATATAAATACTGTTGATAGGTCTCAAAATGAAGAACTCAAGTTGACCTGGAAATGGGGACTTGATGGTTCTTCGTCGCAGAGTAACTATAAACAGAAAACGTCAAACACAGCTACAGAGTTCGATGATTCATCAGTAGTCATGATAAGCATCGTTCCTCTTCGGCTAGTGTCTACTAGGCCATCATCTGGGAATGAAAATCTAGTTTGGGAGAACCCCACACCTTGCTCAACTCTGTACTGTTGACCAGTGAAGTTCACTTACACTTCGGAGACAGCTGACTTTATAAAGTCTGAAGAGTCTGAGATGAAAAAACAAATTGATGAACGAATATCTACACAGTGTGGAAATATTATTGTATCACATGAATTGCATATGACCATGATTGATGGAAAAGTGGCCAATATTATTGCTGGAGTACCATCATATGCAACGTGTCCCATTTGCTTGGCAAAACCGAGTGAGATGAATAATTTAGACACTTTGACTTCTAAACCACTTCGTGAAGAAATTTACAAACAAGGAATTTCTTCACTGCATATGAAGATTCGGTGTATAGAATGTCTTCTCCATATATCTTATAATCTGGATTTTCAACGATGGACTGCTCGCGGCGAACATAAGGCTTTGAAACAAGCTAAAAAAATACCACACAGCAAGAGTGTTCGCAGCCAGGCTAGGCCCACATAAGGTTTTAATTATTATGTGGAAGCGTGATAATCGTGGGGCTCTAGAGACAAGAGTGGCTAGCGAAACTAGTCCGCCGTACGCGGAGCAGACAATATAAGTCAAATAACTCACCTACAATACAACAAAAGAACTTACCTGTGGGTAGACGAACACCAGCTCCTTGGGGTTACCTGGAGTTATGTATGTAAGTGAGTGTATATGTATCGTGTTGTGACGTTACGAGTATTCTCCAGGTTACAATCCGCTGCAATAAGGCTGGAGGCAATCACAGCATGCGGTCTTCAAATCACTCGTTCCCAGTAGCGTCACTTCCACTTAACCTTCAAAGTTCTTCAACAAGATATATCCAAAATTCAACCCGTGTTATTACGTCAAATTGGGGTTATTAACAATCAAAGCAATTGGATCACGACTAATTGTCACAAACGGATCGATTTAAAAGGATTAATTTACAACAGGTCGCGGAATTCAACACGGCGACGATCCACCCTTTTCAAGCACCAAGTTCAAGAGAAGTGTCAAAGTGTCAAAGTCAAACTGACAAGTCAGATGTCATTCCGTTCGATGGCGCGTTCCGAAGGCGCATAGAGTAACTAATCGAACGGTCCGAAACATCTACCCCCCCCCCCCGGACGGGCCTTCCCGTCCGCTAATCACTTGGCAATCCCGACAAGGTTGCGTTTTATCAGTCCACCTGACGCGCTGCTAGAGGATGTGCAAATACTCCAAGCTCCAACGCTTCCAAAACTCTGAGCAAGCTGCTGCACCAACTGAAACCGCGATATCCAATTTTGGCTCACATCGACAAAAGGCTGCTCCGGCAGGGCGGCAAGTGGCTGTCAAATCAAAAAATGGCCCGGAGTCAGGGCCTCCAAGACGTTCAGGTCAGTAGACAGCGGGCACAATGGACGCGAGTTCAATACAGCTTCAAAACGGCAAAATACCGTAGCTAACTCTTTAAAGGTGAGAACGGTGTCTCCCAACAATCTGCGCCAGAGTCCCTGTGCCGCTTTCACCGCGGCCTCAAAAATACCCCCCCAATGGGGGCAGGCTGGCGGGTGAAAACAATAACAAACAACAAAAACAACCAAACAACAATAACAACCAACCAAACAACAACAACAACAACAACAACAATTTAACCAAATGGCCCTCCTTAGGCAACAAAAGGGGGGTGACGGACCCCATAAGGAAGGCTAGAGTGCCTCAACCGTCAACAACCAAACAACAAAGGACCCGTATCGTCCAAAAAGGGGTTCAACTTAATAACGGCTCCCGACAATTTCCAAAACTCTCGCTGCAGGATGGCCAACAGCGCATTGCAACCGGCATGCGAGTTCTTAATGTGACGATCAGTCACCAACAATTCAACAATTTGTCGAGGAGCTGTATCGACTCAACAAAAAATCAGGGTCCTTCGTTCCAACAGCGAGCACCTTGAGCCCGGGCAAAGGACCCGACATCAAGACTGGCGATCGAGGTCAATCATCCTCGGGGTGAGTCAGCCAGTCTGGTCCCCACCATAGGGGGTGAGCAATCAAGCGGGGTGCCATGCACCCACGTGAGGCCACGGCGCTTGGGTTCAAATCTCCAGGCACGTGCCTCCAAATCAAAGGCGTTTCAAAATTTTGAATCTGGGACACTCGGTACGCAACAAAGACCTCCAAAGAGTGGACGGACGTCTTCAACCAACACAAAGCAATTTGACTGTCCGTCCAGGCGTAAGAAAACCGAATGTCCACAGTTCCACCCAAAGTGTGAGCAACGTGGTTCAATAGACGCACAAGACGCGCCGCCCCTGACAATTCAACTTAGGGATGGTCAGTGCCGTCCGGAGGGGGGCCACCTTGCTCTTGGCCAAGACCAGTGACAACTTCACCTGGCCTGTCGCGCAAACGGTGCGCAGACAAACAACAGCTGCATAACCGTGCGAAGACGCATCACAAACAAGGGTAGCAGTGTAGCTCCCAGGGGGGAGGATAGCGCGGGGTAACACGACCTCGTTGACTGCAGGGAGTGCGGATACAAATTGGAGCCAATCTTCCAACAGGGTTTCCCGAATTGGCTCGTCCCAGCCAAGTCCCGCAGTCCAAAGGCGCTCAAGAAAACAATTTTGCCCAAAACAATACAAACAAAACAACAAAACAATAGACAAAAGGCAACCCTGGGCTCCCATGTCCATAATGACACGGACCACAACAGAGTCCCCCGTGGGCCCCCAGACCTGACCGATGCCGTTGGCAACAAAACCGTGTCGATCTGAGGGGTACCTGAGCGGGGCAGGCGCCAATGTCCTAACAATGCCTGGGCGGCGACCGATCGCCGCACCCAGGCCCAAGTCTTTCCTGACGAGGATGGAGTTCTAATTCCTCGTACGTGCGGTGTCCCGAGCCACGCGCCATCGCTGGAAGGGCATATTCCACCGGATGCCTGAATGGCGGGGGGCGTGACTCCAAACGGGGACGTTCCGCCAATGGAGGGGAGGGAAGGCGGTGTTGGTCTGGCCAGCGCTGCCTAGCAACAGTTGCGTAATCGCCTTTACGCGGGGAGACCAAATGGCGGTCGCGCGGCTCCCGATCAACTTGCGCGGGGGGTGGAGTGCGGCACTCAAAATTGCGGGCCTCTCCCCGGTTCTGAACCGGCGAGGCAGAAGCCCGGTGACCAACTCCATGGTACCCCCCCGTACGCGAACCTTCATCAGAGGCTGGTCTGCCAGCGTGGTTCGCGTTAGCGCACAATATGTCCAAATGGGACCCCCTACAAATTCTACAAGGGCGGGGGTTGGGGCAGTCCCGATGGAAGTGAGCCCCAAACAAGAGAAGCACATGCGGCGTGCATTGGCAATTCGGCGGCGGGCACTCACGTGCAATTTCAAAAAGGCCGCGCAAGTTGCCATGCCATGCCCCGTGTCCCTACAAAACTCACAACCAGGACGACTCTGGGTGCCAGCAAAACGAGCGGTGGGGCGACCATCAACAGGCCCGCGAGCCCTAGTCCGTCCCTGGTCTGGTGGCCGGGAAGACGGCTGGCATGACTCAGTGGCAACGCCAGAGTTGTCCACAAACCGACACTCATCCTCCAAAAATTGGACGAGGTCACCAAATGGGGGGAGATGTGTAACACTATCCCCACCATACCTTTGCTCGAAACGAGCCCTCAAATCGGCAGGAAGCCGTTGCAGCACAACGTGTACCAAAAGATAAGACCAATGGTCCACCGGCAAGTCCAATCGCTTTAAAGCGTTGGTCGCTGCCACCAACGGGTTCAACAGGTCAGTACGCAATGCAGACAAACTAGTAATGACCGGTAACCCCAAAATCAATTTAATATGAACGTCAGCCAAACAACGTTTATTTTGGTACCGCCAGGTGAGTAGTTCCACAGCGGTAGGGTAGGCTGAGTCAGTCAACGACAGATGCTGTACCAAGGCTCGGGCCTCACCTTCTAGGACAGACAACAAATAGGCCAACTTTTGGGCGGGTCTGAGGTCCGAGCGTGCATCAACCAAACTTTCAAACAGGTTTTGGAAACCTAACCAGTGGTCCAGGTGACCGTCAAAGTGTGGCAGTTCCAAAGTAGGCAGTCTACTCAATAGTCCGGGACCTGAAACAACCGAGGTCTCCGGTTTGACCTGGACAGGTGTCCGGCTCCCCAATATTTCCCGAGCACGTTGACCAATGACATCCCCCAGGTCCAAGATCTGGTCGTAGTCAGCAAGGACCTTGTCACGTGCTGCCTGATCCAGCACTTCCAGAGCCACATCACAAATGTACTCGTTGTAGCGGGTAAGCAGAGCATCAGCGTTGCCGAGTCTCACGTTCAACTGCTCGAACCGAGCCAGAGTGACCGCTTCAAGATCCGGGCGCTCAGCGGTCGCTGCAGCTGAAGTGAACCACCGCAGCTGTGTGGTCAATCCACTGATTGCCTCTCTCACCGCTTTGTGTGCCATTGCACAAACAATACAATTCTCAAATAAACCAAGCAAAAAGATAATTAAGTAACAAAGTTCAAACAATCAATTACAAAATAACAACAAGCAAACAATCAAACTACCAAACTGTTAGTCAACTCAAGAAATAACAAAATATTGGTTTCAATTCAATTCAACAACAAACTTTTATTTTAATTCAAACCAATATCAACGTTCAAAAAATTCTATTTCACATTCAATTCAAAATTCAAATTCAAATCCAATTCCAAATGTTAAGTTCACAAACCACTTTGTTAATGGTACAACAATAATAAACCTTTATTCCAATTTAAAACAATGTTAATGCTCAAAAATGCTAATCTCAAATATTAATTTTCACAAACAACCATATCAATGGTACAAACTCAATATTTTAATGTCTTCCTGACATTCAATACAACACAGAGGTCAAACACAAACAAGGGGTTGTAACATAGCCCAATTCATTCAAATCTACTAGCATATGCAAACCCGTTTGACCCCGACAATATGAGTTACTCGACTCAATAAATTCAAACAAATTATTTCAAATAAACAAGCAATCATAGTTAACAAATATTTACAGCGTATTACTACTTCCCTTATAGAGACTGCCAAGTAATTAGCCTACTGTAAATTACCAATTTGTTGGTTATATGTCTTATAACCGCGCTCTGAATACCAAAAATGTTCGCTGCCAGGCTAGGCCCACATAAGGTTTTAATTATTATGTGGAAGCGTGATAATCGTGGGGCTCTAGAGACAAGAGTGGCTAGCGAAACTAGTCCGCCGTACGCGGAGCAGACAATATAAGTCAAATAACTCACCTACAATACAACAAAAGAACTTACCTGTGGGTAGACGAACACCAGCTCCTTGGGGTTACCTGGAGTTATGTATGTAAGTGAGTGTATATGTATCGTGTTGTGACGTTACGAGTATTCTCCAGGTTACAATCCGCTGCAATAAGGCTGGAGGCAATCACAGCATGCGGTCTTCAAATCACTCGTTCCCAATAGCGTCACTTCCACTTAACCTTCAAAGTTCTTCAACAAGATATATCCAAAATTCAACCCGTGTTATTACGTCAAATTGGAGTTATTAACAATCAAAGCAATTGGATCACGACTAATTGTCACAAACGGATCGATTTAAAAGGATTACTTTACAACAGGTCGCGGAATTCAACACGGCGACGATCCACCCTTTTCAAGCACCAAGTTCAAGAGAAGTGTCAAAGTGTCAAAGTCAAACTGACAAGTCAGATGTCATTCCGTTCGATGGCGCGTTCCGAAGGCGCATAGAGTAACTAATCGAACGGTCCGAAACAAAGAGTTTCGTGAGCAAACTGGAATGCTGATTGATATAGTCCAACAGGTATGTATTTAATTTTCGCTCTCTTTATGTTGTTTGTGAATTATATTTCTATGTATTGTATATTACAGTATTGTTTTCCCATTTTAGGGTTTCGGAACTACAAACGACGGGAATACAGCGAGGCGTTTTTTCCAAGATTACAAAAGATCTTCCAGAATAACGGGAATTGACGAAAATCTGATTTTCAGATTTTCCGTTATTCTACAAGCCATATCATCAGGCAAAAACATTGACTGTGAAAAATTTAGAAGATACTGTAGAGAAACAGCTGATGTGTACGTGCAACACTATTCGTGGTACTACATGCCAGTTAGTGTACAGACGCCACCAGGTCAAGCTACCCGAAACTGTCAATTTTTCCCAATGAACCTTGAACCTAATGCTCTAGAAATAAAGTTGAAAATCTATCAAAGAAATCTGACAGATTGTAGTAGCTTGATGTGTTGGCGTCTGTACATAAACTTCTAATGCACGGTGCAGACATCTGTAACCACTTTGGTGTTTTGCCAATCGGTAAGTAAAAAATAAATATAGTTTGATGTATTATTTGACTCGATTGCGTTTTGAAATTAAAATGTATGTACTTATTCGTTTTAGGTACCTTATCTGAAGAAGCTTCGAAAGCCCGTAATAAGGACTTCAGAAACGTCAGGGAGAGGCACACTCGACAAAACGGGGAGAATAGCAACAAACGAAGACATTCTCCATGGACTTCTAATAAGCTCTGATCCCCACATATCCTACATAAGGCCTACGGTAATGAAACAGGTTCATAATGAGTTGTTGCCTGAAGCAACTCAGTTGTTTCAGACTACTGAGCCTCCCTGTGACAGTGAAATTATGGGGGAAGAAGAATGCCTCATAGCAGAGTCCGAAAATTTGCCGGACCCACTAGCACTTCTGGAACAAGAAATAATGTGATCCGGCTCTAAATTATTCCCACAAAAGCCCATCAGGGTTAGGAATATGACAAACAGCCCTTTTCAGGGCTACAATTACTTCACAGTTTCATATTGATCATACGTACGATAACTTATACTATAATAATATACATACAGTTGATTATGTAGATAATTATCAACGACTTGCCCGTACAAATTTAAATTATTTCACCTATCATTAACAAAATGAATATAACCTGAAACATTACGATATATTTATTCAACAATAGATAACGTGCAGTTAAAAAATAACACAGCCAATCAGAGACGAGCATTTTTCGATGACTCATTAGTTATGCGCGCATAAACAAATGAGTTATCAATCACAATGCAGAGCACCTGCATTGTGATTGATGACTCATTTGTACCGATAACATGCAATAATAACTAAATCTCTACCAGAATTACTAGTTCTAAGTACGTATGCGCTATTAAAACTATTTATTTAACTAAAAAGAAGGTGAAAACAGCCAAATGAGACAAAAAATATGCTTTGAATTTATTTTAAATGACAAAAAAATTCTTCCAAATTATTATTTTTTTACCGAATGATTACTCGCGCTGCCGCAGATGGCCGGCGCTGATTTTTTTTTCGTGGATAGAGAATGACCCTAGCTATCATATACTCACGCCACACACCCAACATATTAGTACAATTGAAGAAAAAAAATTAAACGTGATTCGCTCCATACAAAAAATCTAATAAATTTTTTTCAAGACAAACTATCAAGTTTAGAAGAAATTTTATAAGAATAAAAGTTGTCAGGAATATTATAACACGTCATATAAAAAAAAAATCGCATTGATATGGTAACTTTGTTGCCTAAGTCCACTAATTTTCAGTATGGGCCCACTGTGCGCCGAGCGTGTGCGGCGTTGTGATAGCGCTCGTGCCACGCCGGCTTCTCTTGTTTCTTGATGGTCAAAACGTACTCGTCTTTTTCAAGACGGTTTGCTTCACTGTTTCTTCTTGCAGAAAGTCAAAAACGTGGTAAAGGTAACTGGTTCAGAGGTATGAGGTAATTGGTTTGGTGGTAAGGTAATTGGTTTGGTGGTATGTGGTAATTGCTTCGCAGGTATATGGTAAGGTTCGGTGGTAAGGTAATGGGTACAGTAGTGCTATTCCGAAAAATTCTCACCGTGATAACTTGGGTGAAGTGAACTAAAAGTGAGCTGTCATTAGTGTCAATCCCTAGCATCAGACGAAATGACAGCTCACTCACTTCACCTAAGTTCTCACGGTGAAATTTTAACAGAATAGATCGGCAGCAGGTACTGTGTCGCCACATCACTCCCTCCTAAGCGAAGCGTACGTTATGTTTCACTGCGCGGCCGGATCGAGTGACGTATGTGTCACGTGGTACGCTGAGACTCGATGACCGTGGTTCGACGCTCGTAGGTATAATCTTAGGACGTGGTGCTTCCTGTTGCGCACATGTTGATGCGGGAGTGGTAATCTCTTCTTGGTTTAGTAGTGCGCTGGCTTAAGTCGGTCTATTGAGACGACTGTGGTCCGAAGTGGCATCTGGGTGGTAAAATGCTTGGTATCACGATGAATCACTTTGAATGGGCCATTTGACAGCGACGCGACGTAATAACAGATCACAATTCATAACAGTTTGTGTTTTTATCTTTTGAGCCGGTGCCGGGGTTCAAAATGTTCCGAATGACATATCAGTGGTTCGGAACAGTTTAGTGATACAGGTGCAAATGTTCCAATCGCAAAAATGATACGCTTTGTCCACGCCAACGTCGCATCGATAGCGCTGCTAAAAAAATGGATTAATTCCTGTAATTTATATAATCGATTCGTTAAAAATCGATTATTATCAAAAAGGAAATCGATCATTAAAAATCGATTATAAGAAAAATATAATCGATTTAAATAAAAATCGATTCTTTTTTCAACATCCCTAGCAAGGCGCGATCCTTTTCACCGGGCGCCGTCGTCGAGTCAAGATGGAAGACTGCCTGCTGGTACGCGGAACGCGTGTGTCTTCAGCGTCGTGTGTCCGCGTGTCCATTCGCATGAAATGAAGATGCTGATGCTTCTGCTTGCTCTGCATGCATTAACAAACCGCTTCTTTCGAAGCGAACCGCCGAGCGTGTGCGGCGTTGTGATAGCGCTCGTGCCACGTCAGCTTATCTTGTTTCTTGATGGTCAAAACGTACTCGTCTTTTTCAAGACGGTTTGCTTCACTGTTTCTTCTTGCAGAAAGTCAAAAACGTGGTAAAGGTAACTGGTTCAGAGGTATGAGGTAATTTGTTTGGTGGTAAGGTAATTGGTTTGGTGGTATGTGGTAATTGCTTCGCAGGTATATGGTAAGGTTCGGTGGTAAGGTAATGGGTACAGGAACTGTGTCGCCACACACGAAAAACCACAAGATGCTTTTTACTACGTCCGTAAATACGGCCGCCCGAACCTTTTCATAACGTTCACAACAAATCCAAAGTGAATCGAGATTTGTCAGGAACTTCTCTCAGGACAGGCGTCATATGATAGGCATGACATAATTGCAAAGGTTTTTCATTTGAAGCTCAAAGTAATGATTAAGAAAATCCTTATCAAAGAGAAACTATTCTGCCCAGCTCTTTGTTTTATGTACAGCGTCGAGTGGCAAAATCTTGGTTTACCTCACGCGCACATCCTCCTATGGTTGGAAAACAAAATTCGTCCAGACGCTGTTGACAATGTCATAAGGGCTGAATTTCCAGACCAAAATGAAGATCCGCATGCTCATTAAGACGCACAACGAGTATATTTTCAATCTGAAAATGTCACAAAAAGGGTAGACAATCCGCGACATTCACTTCTGCCAAACAGATAATTACCTACGCCAAAAAAGCAAGGTGTTTTTAACCGTAGAAGACGTGAAACTGCTGTGGAAGGCGAGTCAGGCGTTTTCAAGGAACACGTGAATGGACGATTGTATACTGTGCAGTGTGCACCCAAATAATCCAGAGTTTTATTATTTACGCCTCCTTCTGCACGTGGGACGGGGCTCCGTAAAGTGGATGATATTGAATATCTCACACAGGTACCAGGCTGCTTGCCGCGTACATCATTTATTAGATGGAGATGAACATAGGAATGATGTTTTAGCCGAGGCATGGTTCAGCGATAGTCCTTATCGGTTGTGTCATTTGTTTGCCATCTTACTGACCTTTTGTGGATTAGCGGATGCTGGGCAATTGTGGCAAAAATACCAAGATAAGTATGCTAAAGATTTTTTGAGACATCAACGGCAAAACAGTTTTGAAATATCAGACCAAGTCCGTGAAAACTGTAATAATAGATCGTTATTGGTTATTCAAGACATAGTCATAAGTATAGGTGGGAACCCGCTTACTCAATATGGCCTGCCTTCACCGACAGCCGATGGGAAACGTATAAACAGGGAGTACGCTTCAGCGATTAGTTACGATCCCGTAGAATTGGTAGAAACTCTGCAAAATGGTTGCTCTAATTTGACACCAGAATAGCATCAAATATTTGATTGAGTGTGCTACAGTGTGGATCATACTTTGCGAGAAATCTTGTTTTTAAACGCGCCCGGTGGAACGGGCAAACCTTTCTTACCAAAGTTATTTTGGCTCGAATAAGGAGCTAAAATAAAATTTTTAAAATCCCCATTGAGTTGGAACGGACGGTTTGCAATATGTCACGCAATACCGATAAAGCTACAGTTTTACGCGATTGTGTCACAATTATTTGGGACGAGTGCACAATGGCAAACCGCTTGGCTATAGAAACAGTTGACTGAGCTTTGCAAGAACCGATGAAATTAATGCCTGTCTGAAGAGTTCAATTCTATGGCACAATGTCGTATCAACTCATTTAAGTTTAAATATGCGAGCACATCTGGGAGGAACCCCAAACGCGCAAGAGTTCGCTTTACTATAAAATATCCGACACAAGATGGTAACGTAATTTTGGTAGAGAACCTATGTTGTAACGTTACTTCACAGCTGGACCTCATTTCTTCTGTGTATCGGAATCCCACTGATATCGGTAACCACGCTACTGCTTAGCTGTCTCAACGGGCTATTTTGACCCCCGCAACGACCAAGCGACAGCAATAAATATACACAAATATTGCCACATGTTTTTGGGGAAAGTAAGCAATATACTTCCATAAACACGGTTACGGAAGAAGAAGATGGCACATACTATCCAGTAAAGTTCTTAGATTTCCTTAAAACACCCGGTCTTCAGCACACAACATTTTTTTTACAGTCGGAATGCCAATAATACTTTTCAGAAATGTATATCCTCCCAAACTTTGCAACGGCACTCGGCTTCACCAATCTCCAACAAAACGTCATCGAAGCCAAAATCTTTACAAGTTGTGGCGCTGGTGATGTTGTATTTATTCCCAGAATTCCGCTCATTCCTAATAATTTCCCATTTAGTTTTAAACGTGTTCAATTCCCGGTCAGCCTATGTTACGCCATGACCATTAACAAAGCTCGGGGCCAGACACCATCCATTGCGGGGGTGGACCTTAGTATTGGTTGCTTTGCCCACGGCCAACTTTATGTAACTCTTTCGCGTATGAGCAATCCTAGCAACATTTTTGTTTACGCTCCAGGTGGTTTCACCCCTAACATAGTATATAGAGAAGCGTTTTCCTAAAACATACAAGTTTTGTGGCAGCTTTTTACTAGAAAAAGTCACCACGCCTGGTTGAAAGATCAACAGAGGAGGTGTTACATCTGCTATAAGCATTATAATGCTGTTTTGCGACAACTACGCGAACGAAGTCGTAGGCACAGCTAGTTTATAATATTAGTATGGATATAAGTGCTGCCCTTTTTACCGGTAGCCTTGGCGTTTTTTTTTTTTTTATATTCGCACCCACTGGACCTCGCTGGGACTGCAAAGCAATTTTTTGTGCTCATCGGGTGCTTGTGGGGTGTGCTGTGCGCTGCGGCCCGCGTCCTTTTTAGCGAATTCACTGCATTCAATTCAGTTAACAGGGACACCTTGCTGGCAAAAACTAAAAAAGAAATACCCCAAATTTTTAGTTTCCTTTGGCAATGTTATAGACACCCATCTAAATTTCTGTATCGGGACAACGTTTTGGAATCTGCAGTTGACTGCCAACAAGGTGACCCCTCGGGCCAGTGATTTTTAGTTTAGCAATTCATCCAATTATTCGAAAGCTAAATTCCAAATTTAACGTTTGGTATCTTGATGACGGAACCTTGCGAAGCGATGTAGAGATGATCTTAAATTCTTAAAAAATGAACTTCATTCCATTGGCCTTGATCTCAACCTTTCGAAATGTGAACTTTACTTAGCGGACAGTACTGACAGACATCTGACACTTCCCAAATTTAATGCAATAGCTCCTGATATTCAAATTATTGAAAAAAGCTCGCTTCGTCTCCTTGGGTCTCCAATCTTCGAGAATTCCTTTTCCGTTTTTATTGACGAAAAAATGCAAAATTTCAATGACGTTTCGGAAAGATTGTTCCAAATTAACATGCATTCGGCCATGCTGTTTCGGCCCCAAATTAACATACGTCCTTCGCGCTTCCCATTTATGGAAGCACACTCACTTATTAGACAGAATGGACCAAATTATCCGGCATACATTAACCTCGATTTTAAATGTGGCCATGGACGACCGCGCTTGGGCACAAGCTACTCTTCCCATTCGTATGGGAGGCCTCGGCGTCCGCATAATTTCTAGTATTAGTTTACCAGCTTTTATATCCTCGGTCCACGGTACTGAGAAATTAATCAGGACAATTCTAGCCACCACACTGATTAATTTTGATGTGCCGTGCTTCACCGAGGCTATAGATGCCTGGAGACTCGCTTGCCCGAACACTGAGCTACCCGATAATCCATTTTCCCAGAGACGGTGGGATGAGCCGCTCTGCAGAGTAGTACAAGACAATTTGCTCAACACGTCTGCTACCACGGCGGAGCGTGCACGGCTGCTGGCTGTGAATCGGGTTTATGGCTTCATGCACTACCGTCGTCGAATATAGGCACCTTGTTCGACGACACTACTTTCCGCCTCGTTTTTTCCCTACGTTTGGGAGCTCCGTGTTGTTCTCCTCATCGCTGTCACTGTGGCGAAGTTGTCACCAGTCTAGGACACCACGGCCTGTCTTGCAGCCGAAGTGCGGGTCGATTAGCGCGGCACGCAAACATTAATGACATCATCCGACGAGCTCTTGTCACCGTCGGCGTCCCAGCTGTATTAGAACCCAATGGCTTGGCACGCGACGATGGCAAGAGACCAGACGGTATGTCCTTATTTCCTTGGAAGGTGGGTAGGCCTTTAGTGTGGGATGCAACGTGCGTCGATACTCTTGCGCCATCCCATCTTCCTGGCACGGCGTGCTATGCTGGTGCCGCTGCTGCGGCTGCGGAAAACCTCAAGCGGCGTAAGTATAATAACCTTATTGGTAATTATATTTTTGAGACGCTTGGGCCGTGGGGTCCGAGTGCTCTTAGCCTATTTAAGGATATTTCTAAACGGCTGGTGGATACTTCCCGTGACCCAAGAGCTGGTTTTTACCTTGGCCAGAGGCTAAGCATTGCCATACAACGTGGTAATGCCGCCAGTCTCTTGGGTACATTACCAGTCGACAGCGATGCGGATGACTTTTCGACGCTATTTTTTTAATTTGTAAATGGTTTTAGTTAATGTAGGTTTTTTTTTTTTCTTTATTAATTTTATTATGTAAACCAATAAAAAAAAATCACATAGGTACATATGTAAATTACCTGGGCCCGTTGCACGATTCAATGTTATTACCTCAATATTCTAGATGTGTACCTAGATGATTGGGTGGAATGGTATGATACGTCTTTAAATTAATTCAAAGGCTGTCGGTTTAGGAGTTCCACACACCATGGTGAGTGACAACGGGACATCTATTACTTCGTTAGAATTAAGGGAGTTATGTGGACTCAATGGTATCGAGTATGTCCTATTACCTGTAGGTAGATATGTATATCTTCCGGCCAGTACCTAAGCAACAGACTTCGTAAAAAAGGGATTAACAATTTTGAACCTATACCTTTCACTTCGACACCTACGGGTGGTGTGCCAATATCAATGATGATCATGGCGAACCATCCGATACTATCATAGATATGTGCAGATTGAGAGTTCAATAGGATAAAAGTCCTGTCTAGCAAAAGAGGAAGAAACGAAAAATATTTAGGCGAGCGGGCCATTCCTCGCTCTTCCCCGCGCCGCCGCCCGCCGTGCTTTGTAGGGTAGCTTGCGATTTGGGAAACGTGAAATAAAACGAACTTAATAATACATCAACAGATTTTATTGAACAATTACCTACTTAGATACCAAACATTATAATTTATAACACATCGATTAGGCACCTACTTACAAATTAATACTTAAAATAAACCTATTGGAATGACAGTAAAATCTCGGGTAAGAAAGGAATCAAAACAAAGCATATTATAGACGGCGTAGTTTTTATAGGATTTAACCGCTAAGTCCCTGAGATACCACATTTGGTATAGACACAGTCATTTTTTAACTGTGTCTCTAATTACGGTAATTGACTGGTTAAACGTTTCAAAAATCAGTTTGGATCGAACAGGACCGTAGTAGGTATGTTCTGGGTAGGCTGGTGGGTACTTTATAGGTAAACCGTAATTTGTTTTTTTTTTTTTAAGATTTCGTATCTCATTTGCTATGCTTTATTGTCTATTGACTGACTGATATACAATGCATAGCCCAAACCACAGGCCCAAACTACTGGAACTAGGGAAGTGAATTAACGTACAAAGATTCCTTTTAAATTAAGGAGAAGGGATTATGGAAATCAACCAATATGGGGTAGAAAGACGGGATTTCGTTTGTATGAAAATTCTGACAGTGATAGACTTTCAAGTTTTTGTATGTATCAGGGCAAAATGCGTGTAAGTACGTTTTAGGGGATGATATTGCGTGCTCTGAATAACTTGAAAGCAATCTACTAATTAAATCACATGATTGAAGATCTCTAAAATCAACCACTTGTTGGCTGAAAAGGGTATACCTGCAGATTTTATGACAACTCTGTTTCTTTGATAAAAATGTTGAAACTTCCAAGAATAGGAACCTGTCTTAACAATTAAAATAGATCGTTATCATGAATGTTCGAAAACTAACTTTTTAAAATGGTGAGTTTTGTAGAGGAAAATACGGAATTGACGCGGGAAACTGCTAGTCATAATATAGGTACATACTCAAAGAAATTACATAGCCATTGTGGTATATTATTCCCCAGGACTCATCATTTTATATTTTGTCCCAAATTTTTTTGCAAAACTGCGTAGCTAACAGTTTGTCAATCACAGCTTTATCGAAATAAATACAAAATACTCAACTAGGTTGTCAAAAACAAAATCTTTGCGAAGGTATCACTTTAGGTTTCTACTAAAATTATAAACAAATACAATAACTTAACTATCTAAAAACGTACATCTTAACAGCTAACATAATTCGTAAGTATAAAAGGATCTTTTACAATAATTAATACTGGGTAACTCACAACATCATCACATAAATATCACGTACTACTACATTACACTTGTATTGGCACGCATACACACATTTATAATGTTTTGAAATGCAAGGAAACTTTAAAGGTAGGTGCACACCTGGCCAGACAGCCACGCTAAACGCCTTAACCCGAGGCAGCCACGCAAAACGCCTCAACTCGAGGCATGAGTCAGTTTTTTTTTTTGAGAATTTCCTCGCGCATGTTAAATTATGAGGTTGTGGGCTGCTTAACTGGCTTTGGTATGCGCCAGTAACTGGGGTGAGTCTATGTTACCCACTTATTATTCTGCAAAAAACGTGATGACCCAAAAATTACAATAGCTCCAAAGTATATAAAAACATTAATTTGATTTATTATCACCACTTTATGACGGTTTATTAAGTTCTATTAAGTTTTTTTTTCATGATAAGTTTACTTGCACTACAAAACAAGCCTACACACCTTTATTATCTATACAATTAGGTACTAATTTACTTTAAACACGAAGAGATTACAACATAAAAGCCAAAAATAAATCCTTACTAGATCACAAATAGGATTCAGAATCCCAAATAAATTATATTATTATCTATTATTTAATTATCTACAGGCAGAGTAATCATCTTTCTGTACATTATCGCAAACTGTCCATTACTTCTGTCTTAAAATATACGGAGGCATGATCAACCAAAGTCCCGTTTGTAAAGTTATAATATTTAGACTTTGTCAGATTTATTTCGTAGCAGAAGGAAAACCCGGATTTACATTACGACATTTGTTGCACATTAGTTATTCTTTGATATTTCCACGTGTAAATAATTACATTTCCTAATCCGGTTTAAGAACGTCAGAATCGTTCTTACTGCTAGCGCTCAAATGTCTCAAAATGGCGTTAGGTTGACCATTGAACTTAAAATTATTTATTTATTGTAATAACATTATCATCTATTTTGCTAAATGCACAATATAGATTTTTATTGAACCTTTTAGGCCGAGAATTTTATGTATTTCTTTGGGCACATGTTCACTTTATTCCAAACGTGGATGCCATTTATTGATGCCTCGTTTAGAGCAATTCTATCGTTAGGCACATGATACTCTTAGGCAATTATAATAATGTAGTGGAGATCTAAAACAGGCATTTTGACAAACATTTATTTAGTTATTTTCTACCATCGGTATCGGCATCTACATAGTCATAGACTTTTTTCTACCGTAAATGATCCATCAAGTGTTTTAATACTAAACATTCATGTTATAATATTTTAAATCAAATGGAATAATATCAGTTTTCAAGAAGGGAATGGTTCCAAATACTTTTATTTCTTTCTAATATCAATAGTCCACCAATCTGAATGGACAAATCCTGTTATTCTTTATATCTCAATAGTATACGTAAAGAATGAACAAGCAAAATCCGCCATTATTAGAGGGGTAATTTTGCAAAATATAAGCCTTCTAAATTGAAGACTACAATTTTTCTACAATACATATAGAATTCGTTTAAATGGTAACATTTAACTACGTTAATAGTATATTGTATGTATTTAAAATATTATTCACAATTTCCGTCCAAAAGTTTATTTTCATAAATATTCCACCAACCTACAACATCAATATAATATCATTCCGTAAGATACATCTCAATCTATTCTAGTTTGTGGCAAAAACTACCGTATAGATACAGTCACACAATTATTGTCGTGATTTCCAAGCTTCTAGCTCTACTTACATTATAATCCTAGTAGGACCTACGTCATTTAGTTAGGTTTTCAGGTATATTGAGAAGTTCAATAGGGCTTGTACACACAGCTACATATCAAGCTATACATTTCCAGTTTTAGTTGACCTCGCATTGTATAGGCTTTTCATACAGTGAGATGTCAGCTTATACTGGAAATTTCTAGCTTGATTTGTCGCCGCGCTTACGTATTCGGTCGCATTCACCCCTAATCTTCAAGTTAGGTGAATTTTCCCGAAGATGGTTTTTTCAAATGGTACCTTTTAGTTAACTCGAGACACTTGCACCTAAAACTGCTAATATCAAGTGTCTATATAATTTTATAACACACAGATATTCAAAGATATACACTTATATTTTATTTTATATTGTGCTCAACAATCCGAGCACAAATGTTATTAAATAAAAAGTTTAAATAATAATCGTCATTCTCCTGCCTTTATACAAATTTATTTGAGTCGACGCAACATTTCTTTTTCTAAATAATAATGTAAAAAAAAACCCAAAATATATAAATAAATATAAAAGTCTTCATCGTTTTTGTATTCTTATAAATAATTTGTATTTTTTCGATTATTCATTTGAGGAGATTTTTATCTCAACGTTATTCGTAGGCCTAGCTGCCGACTTTAGAACGTCAGCTATGATTCTGCTTTAATCGAGGCGGGTTCAGGAATAGAATGATCAGCACCATAAACATGTGGGTAGATAATAAATATCTTTACCGACTTTATATTAGGTATAATAAGAATACAGAAGTGACCACTGATATAGTCGTCAACTGTCTACCATATATATTTGTCATACCGACTGTACTGCCTCATACATGTGTATTGTGCCTCGAAATGACTCGAAAAATCATCGCCTCGAAATAAGTCAAAATAGGTATCTTTGGTTTTGACCATTTAAATCACAACCTCAAAGCAACTTATTTATTTTTTTCAATTTGATATTCCTTTATCTAATCTAGCTGTATTGTATTTAATTTGATTTAATCATCATATTTTGGTAGTTAAGTCTCACGTCACAAATCAATTAAAATAACAGCTTTAAATAACGCTACGATCACTTGCTCACAGCTCATCCTCAAGCAATACCCATATTATAACAAAACAAGATTGTTGAGCGAGAAGGAATCATTTGCATACCTACTACCTACTTGCTGAAAATATACTATGACGTCATGAACTTACGTCGACAGGAGCTCACACATTTGCATTGTATTGTTAGAACAGAAGTGTTTACGTAAACAGGAGCTCTTAACACTTTTGAATTATATTTTGAAGTTAAACAGATGTGATGACGTGGCTTCCTATAGAATGGCGTTGTAATGCGCGGCCTGTATTTTTGAAATTAGAACAGATGTGGAGCCGTGGCTTCTATTGCTTGGCATTGTTCTGCGCGGCCTGTATTTTTGAAGTTGGAACAGATGTGATGTCGTAGCTGCTTACTGCTTGGCGTTGTTCTGCGCGGCCTGGCGGCGCAGGTCGGAGCGGATGGCGGCGGTGATGGCGGCGCCGCACGCCAGCAGTGCGCACAGCGTGAGGTTGGCCCAGCGGTCGCCCACCGTGCCCAGCATCCACTCGTACATCAGCGTTGTTATTATGCCGAAGATCTGGAATGAGAGTTATGTTGGATTAGTTATTGGGTTAAAGTAGATACAGGAATTTTTTTTCACCAGTGGGCAAATTTTTTTTGGTGTTTCAGTCTCAGTAATATAACACATTTCAATTAATTTTAAATGCTTTAAAAAAATACCCGACCTGAAATCAGTAAAATGTGGATACCCTACATATTTCGTAATAATATCGACAATAGCGCGCGGCACATGACTCACACGGCGGTGTTGCAGCGACAGTCTGCGCACGCATGCGCTGTTGAGACGTCGTGCCTAACGTTTTCCCGCGCAGCACCGCGCCGATCGTGTCGTAACTCGTAGGTTGCGATGTCAGATTACCCCAACCGTGAGTTTTATGAGATGGTGCGAGTGTGCTTATTAAATGGTGAAAATTTACGAGCAGGTCGCAGGATGTATGCGAGGGAGATCAGGCCTCGTATGCGAGCTCATGGGATCCGTAATCCCGCCGTCCCTAATGGAAGGACCATTTTAGCAGCCACTCAAAGGCTGCTTGATCATGGGCCATTCATGACCCCGAATTATGCACAAGGATCTGACAGATCTCGACTGGCGGTCGAAATCGAAGAAACCATTTTTGATTTCTTTCAACGACATTTAATTTCCAAGAAAACGGCACATCGCTTCAATGTAAGCCAGCATGCAATAAGATCAACAACAAAAATTAAAATACAGTGAAATCTTGATATGTATGGGTAAGCAAGTCATTTTAATTATTTTCTGCATTTTATGGTCTTACGCCTATGAAAGTATCAAGGAAAAAATGGTATTACTCTTCAAATAAGTTCAGGTCACGGCCTCAACTTAAAAACAGATCTAGTTCGAACCTGCTAATAGGTCAGTAACCGCGTGAATGCTTCGCCGGCGTACCTAGGTAAGTACTTCGAACTTCTTAGAATCGTGCGAGCGCCCGGCTGTGTCTGTTACTCGTGCGTTCGGTTACATAAGCCACCGCGCACGTTTTACCATAAAACTAGTTTCAAAATAAACATCTTTCGCGAACAATTTTTTTTTTGTTCTTAGATATATCAAAATTATAATTGCATGGTTATTATAACTCGTTTAAGTTTAATTTATTAAAATTTGCGTACTGATTAAAAACTTATCCTGTATAGTCCTCCGACGGACCGTATTTCGGCCACGGCGGCCAATCTCAACGGAGACTAGCTATCGGCGCGGGAGATATTGTAGCGCACAAGTGTATGCGCAGACACAGGAGCACTCACTCTTCCCTTACTCTCATACTCTGATGGGACGGCACTACGAAACGATCGAAGAGAGATCAGGCGCAGGACCAACGGCTTAACGTGCGCACGGAGGCACGGGAGTATCACACCACCAGCTTCCAAACTCGGGGTTTGAAACTATCCATTTGTCACATAGAAAAATAGACCTTGTCGCTTCATGTAAGTGAGATTCAACCTTAGGGTGTTGACCATACATCATATACATAGGCTGCACTAAAAGTATCGGGAATGGAATATTTCCGCTGTTCCTGTCATATTAAAATCTTTTAATTGAAAACTCCTTGGTTTTAAAAATCGAAAACCATTTATTTAAAAAAAAAAACGTTTTAACAAAAAATTAAACCGCCGAAAAACTGAAAAGCATAAAATAATAAATAATAAATGATGAGTCGGCGCTTTGAGTGATCCTTGTTCATTGATTTTTCGGCGCCCACTCAAAATTTTAAGGTTTATTATTTTATGCTTTTCAGTTTTTCGGCGGTTTAATTTTTGTTAAAAAGTTTTTATTTTATATTTTTTTTGTGGCTTTAATATACTAATAATACTTGGCAAGGTATACCCTATCCAACAAAAAAAGAATTATCAAAATCGGACTACTCTGTATAAAGTTATGCGTGTTTATACGTTACAATCAGTGAGTGAACAATCAATCATCCCCTGTTTTCCAACCCTCAGGGTTCGATTTTGCTTTCCAAATTTATATGGGACCACCTAGCAGTGGTCTCGAACGTCATAGAGCGCGATCGGTAGAATTGCCAGTTAAAAACGGTATATTTGTACCCAAAATCGGTAAATGACATTTCCATGTGTACTATGAAATCGTAGAATATTCGTTATATTTCGGTATTTCGGTAGAACAGAGCCAGTGGTCTCGAACCTACCGAAAAATCGGTAGGTTCGAGACCACTGCCACCTAGGGAGTATACCCTTTCCAATAGAAGAAGAATTGTTACAATCGGACCACTATGTAAAAAGTTATGCGTGGTCATACATTAAAAAAAAAATACGCGTTGAATTGAGAACCTCCTTCGTTTTTTTAAGCTGATTGAGGAAGATCGACATGTGACATACCGCGAAATTCAGGCAACTTTAGACATTGGCATGAGTCAAATACAAATAATCTTGCATGAACAATTAGGTGTAAAAAAGTTGTTTTTCTGATGGATACCGCATTCGCTCTGTGAAGAGCAAAAAGCGGCTCGCGTTATTTGGTGCGACAGAACTCTCGAAAGATTCCACGCAGGGTCCTCAAATGCTGTATACAACATCGTATCAAGTGACAAATCCTGGATATACGCGTACGAACACGAAACAAAAAACCAGTCACGAGTTTAGGTGTTCGAAAATGAGTTAAAGCCAACAAAAATTGTTCGTTCACGGAGTGTTGCAAAAAAAATGGTGGCCATGTTTGTCTCCAAAACCGGCCATGTTGCGACTATTCCTCTTGAGGGACAAAGAACGGTTAATGCAGAATGGTATGCTAGCATTTGTTTGCCACAGGTCGTTTCTGAACTCCGTAAAGAGATGTGCATCTGGATTGAGGGCCCAATTTTTTGAACCCTTGCCAAACGAAATAAGACTTATAGGGAAATTAGTTAAAAATAGTAAAAACTTAAAGCAAAGAACCATAAATTTCTTAAACGTGAATTAAAACTGTTATGATTAAATAACTTGGGCCCTCAATCCAGACGCATGCATAAAGTAGCATAGCCTAAATTTCAGGAAATACTATCTCTGGGTTAATAATTTTTATTTAAGAATTTAGTTAAGAATTTCTTAAACATTTTAAGAATTTTTCAGATCTGTAGAATGTGACATTACAGATTTATGGCGGTATATCTTGGGCCCTCACTTCATTATTGTCTGTACTGAGGAATCTACAAAACATTAATTTATATGAAGAAATTCATTAATACGACTTTAACCTCTAAGTCCCTGAGATACCACATTTGGTATCGACACAATGGTTTTTTAATTGTGTCTGTAATTACGGTAATTGACTGGTTAACATGTTTCACTTAGGGACCTATGTGAATTAGTTAAAAAGAAATAATGACACAAAAGTACATTTGTAAAAAGTAAATGAAAGTCGAATTTATCT
The DNA here is from genome assembly GCA_932294355.1 of Aporophyla lueneburgensis. Classification (NCBI taxonomy): domain Eukaryota; kingdom Metazoa; phylum Arthropoda; class Insecta; order Lepidoptera; family Noctuidae; genus Aporophyla; species Aporophyla lueneburgensis. The sequence goes on along the minus strand of OW028739.1, from coordinate 31,856,703 downwards.
ATAACGTCTGAACTGAGAGCCCAATATTATTGGCTTTATTGACTAGGCTCAACCTTATAGATGAACGCAAATTAGAATAAGATTTTTAAATATTTCTTAACTAAATTGTAACATATCGTCCGGTCTTCTAAATGTCATACTTTAAGAGAAAATTGATATTCAACTTTTTATAAGAGAAACCTTTGTAGGGTGTCCATAATGTTCATAGTAAGTACCTGAACATTTTGTATTTTATTATTTTCGTTAGCACAGTCGGAAAGACATAATATTTGCAGCTAAATGCATTATATACATATTTAAAAATCTTATTCTAATTTGCGTTCATCTATAAGGTTGAGCCTAGTCAATAAAGCCGAAAATATTGGGCTCTCAGTTCAGACGTTTTAGATAAATTCGACTTTCATTTACTTTTAAAACATGTACTTTTGTGTCATCATTTCTTTTTAACTAATTCACATAGGTCCCTAAGTAAAACATGTTAAAGTCGTATTAATGAATTTCTTCATATAAATTAATGTTTTGCAGATTCTTCAGTACAGACAATAATGAAGTGAGGGCCCAAGATATACCGCCATAAATCTGTAATGTCACATTCTACAGATCTGAAAAATTCTTAAAATGTTTAAGAAATTCTTAACTAAATTCTTAAATAAAAATTATTAACCCAGAGATAGTACTTCCTGAAATTTAGGCTATGCTACTTTATGCATGCGTCTGGATTGAGGGCCCAAGTTATTTAATCATAACAGTTTTAATTCACGTTTAAGAAATTTATGGTTCTTTGCTTTAAATTTTTACTATTTTTAACTAATTTCCCTATAAGTCTTATTTCGTTTGGCAAGGGTTCAAAAAATGGGCCCTCAATCCAGATGCACATCGTAAAGAAAACCGCAACCGCCGCGTCATCCTCCATCACGACAATGCGAGTTCTCACACCGCGCACAGAACAAGAGAGTTTTTAGAGCAAGAAAACAGAATTATTAGACCATCCGCCGTACAGCCCAGACCTAAGCCCTAATGATTTCTATACTTTCACTAAAATAAAGAATAAATAGCGTGGTCAAAGATTTTCATCACCTGAAAAAGCTGTGGACGCCTACAAAACGGCCATTTTGGAGACCCCAATTTCCGAATGGAATGGTTGCTTCAATGATTGGTTCATCGTATGGAAAAATATGTCAAATTTCGCGGAGAATAATTTGAAAAGCAATGAATACATTTTTAAATAGTAATGTTGTGTCACTTCCTTGATTCCCGAAATTTTCAGTGCCGCCCTCGTAAAAGGAAGGCGGCTGGTTTAACGTGAAGTAAACTGATGCAGACGGCGGAATTCCACTCTTACCTGAACCACAGCGTTCAGTATTCCTGATGTAGTGCCCTCTGGTTCTGGGTAGGTCACCTCAGATGCAAACTCGAAGCCCACTGGCAAGTATCCTGTCATGAAGAACCTGAAAATGACAAAAGTTATATTTTAGCAATTTATTATTAATGATTATGATTAAATTAATTAATAATAAACGAATTAGGATAACTTTAACATTAAGAGAAGACCAAAAAAACGGTGGATGGACTGTGTAAAACATGCTATGGTTGGGGGCGACTACCAAGACGGCGACTAATAAAGTAGCATAGAACAATAAGGCAGAAGGCTAACGGCTTGCCCTACAAAGGGCAAGAGAATAATGATGAATGATTATTTACACCGAAATGTTCTTCTGCTCTCTGGTAAAATTTGTACCTATTTTCCTATCAGACAGATCTAGCCTGCAGTCTCATTCAGAGATCTGTGTATCTCTGATCTGTTTTCCGCTACGCATTTTTGCATAAAAACGACAAAGATCGAGAAAAACGGAACTGACCCAAGTAAAATACTGCTCAAATACACGACGGCGATGTAACCACAGTCCAGGGTGAAGGTGAAGATCAGCATGCCAACAACTGAGGCAGTGTACACGGAGAGGGTGGTCTCCTTGAAGCGATGCGTTTTGTCGAGGATGTAGCCGCAGATCACGGAGCCAAACATACCAGCGACTACGATCACCAGCCCGATGCGACCCGCGTCTATGTTAGCACCCTGGAAAGACAGAGACAGCAGTTAAAATTGATGCAAAGTAAGATACCTAAGATGAGAGTCTGTTGCAAACAACTGCACTATTCTCTAAGAGACAATCTCTTGGCTGTAATCTACAACAAGCTCGACGTCGAGACAGGTTGAGATTAACCGAGCGTGCAGCGCTGATCCAAACGGGAATGACTAACGTAGTTATGGTCGTCGGAGAATTCTAGGCTGTAACCTTCCTTCGCTCTTCCGTAAGCGAATTAGGTCTTGCAAACTTTAAAGAATATTCGATCAATTTCGAATAAGTTTCATGTGCGTTTCTAATATTTGATTTGAGTAGTAGTAGACTCACGAACGTCGCAACCTTGAACGATATAATGTACCGACTTGCAGCTTACGTGAATGGCACACTGTTGTTACACCGATGCGGCAGTACTCCGCGCATGAGCGTGTACTCTTGCAAAGGAAGTTATAGACAATTCTTTTTAAAATACTATTTGTACAAATTACAAATATTTGTCAAATTGCAATACATGAATACCAATAGTGATGACAACATTAATATTTGTAAAACTTCGTTCATATTCTCAAGGGAAAACTCGAATTCTACTATTCAACTTATTGAGCGAGATCAGCTAGAATGTAGCTATTTATCGTACAGAATTCTAGATGAATGTCTCTCGAACTGGAACCAGCGGAGCGAGCACAGCCTACTGTGATAGGCTTGATTCCCACATTTTTATCACAGTTTGAGAGCAAAACCGTGACAAAATGCATGACTCAAGCCTATCAGAGGTCGTGCTCGCCCCGCTGAAGTATTCTTTTGATGGCGACTGTATTTTAAACATTTATTTTGTTCATACCTAGCCAAGGAGAAAGGTATTATATCAATAAATAGATATTTATCTTCATTAAGTTTCGTTTCTTACCGGATAATAAGTGAGTATGACTTGGTTGAGCAGCGTCGATATAGCGTAGAATGTGCCGACGTTGAGGCCGTAGGAGATGAGGAGCAGCACATAGTTGCGGTTGGTGATGAGCTTCTTCAGGGACAGCAAGAAGTTGGAGTCCAGGCTGTTTCCCAGATCGGCGGCGGCTGATGGTGGTGTGGGCGGCGCGGCTTTGAAGACTGAAAGAAAGAATAACAATAGGTATTTTATTCATTGTTACAAAGATGACCTTACAACTATAACATAACTAGCTTCTGCCTGCTACTTCATCTACGTTCTAGGATAAAAAGAAGCCTATATCCTTACAGGCGATGGTCTACCCCTGAGCCAAAGGCCAATGCAACCTTTTGTATGGACCATTGGCATCTTTTTTAACTGCTTTTCCATTATAGTAACGCCTGAAAAAATAGAAATACGAACGCCATGTATCTCTAGTAGGTTACGGCTTAGAGACTTAATTTTTTTATGTAGGTACTTGTCAGATAGTTCTAATGATTATCTTAGTTTAATTATTGACGAAAGAAAAAAATATCCCAAAAAGTTACGCTGGCTTTTCATCCAAATCCGTTCAGCCGTTTTAGTGTGAAAACGTATAACAACCAAACAAGCTAACTTTCGTATTTATAATACGTATAGGTAGATTAGGATTATTTTATCCGGAATCATCTTTAGGCTGGTTTTTTAGTGTTACGTTGACATCGGTTGCGTACCGTCAGCCACTTGAACCAAGATGCTGACGATAAATGGACGTTCATAGTATTACACTGGGCAGCGAGCATCGTCAGCCATGATGTTCTCACTGCTAGGACTCAGGACTCAGGCTCAGGCTCTCTCTTTCCTATCGTCGAGAGTCATGGGTCCAGTGCGGTTTCGTACCTCAAAGGTAACCGTGTATAAAATTAATTGGTCTAAAGTGTTGGATTTTTTTCTATTATGTTGATGTGAATCTGACTACCGATGACAGTGGCGGTACCTTCATATAAGCCAAAAAGCCCGGCATGCCTTACTAAAATGCTCGATAGAGAATCAATATCAAGACCGAACTATTTAAAAGTTCGCGTGCTTAATTCTTATCAAAATAACACAAAGTATCTACCTATGCCACACTACTACACATCGCGATTGTTCGCGCGCAGAGTTTCGCATTTGCAGCATCTAAATATGGCTATCTCGCTTACACGTACCGGCTTTTGCCTGGCTTTCAAATACTATCTCTGTCACTTTCGCACTTATAGCGATGTGCCGTATAACGAGTTAGAACCTTGTGCGTCTAAAAAAGGATCAGTATGGAAGATTTAAGCCGTGCATGCGTATGAAGTTGCACGCGTATGATGCGTGACCTTGTCACCTTGCCTGCTCTGCAGTGTTGCCGTTTTAGCGATGTTGTGAGATCTTGGAGATTTTTTACACTAGAAGCGCGGAACATATCGACTGAGGTAAATTTGGATTTAAAAAAAAACCTTCCAAGTGCGAGTCGGACTCGCGCACCGAGGGTTCCGTACAAACCTGTAGGTATTCTCGGTTTAAAAATAAATGTTTTTTTTTAAATTTTATATTTCAGTTGATTGAATGTAAGGTAAATTGCGGTTTACGATTTATGACGTTTTAAAAAAAACTACTCACTCGATCTCGTTCAAACCAATTTTCGGTGGTAGTATACATGGTAATGTACATCATATATTTTTTTTTAGTTTTATCATTCTATTATTTTAGAAGTTACGGGGGGGGGACACACATTTTACCACTTTGGAAGTATCTCTCGCGCAAACTATTCAGTTTAGAAAAAAATGATAATAGAAACCTCATCACCATTTTTGAAGACCTATTCATAGATACCCCACACGTATGGGTTTGATGAAAAAAACCATTTTTGAGTTTTAGTTCTATGTATGGGGAACTCCTAAATTTATAGTTTTTTTTCTATTTTAGTGTGAAAATCTTAATGCGGTTCACAGAATACATCTACTTACCAAGTTTCAACAGCATAGCTCTTATAGTTTCGGAAAAAAGTGGCTGTGACATACGGACGGACGGACAGACAGACAGACAGACAGACAGACATGACGAATCTATAAGGGTTCCGTTTTTTGCCATTTGGCAACGGAACCCTAAAAATGTATATTGCAATTACGTGGTTGAAGTCTCGTTTATATAATAACTATAATAATCATCATATTTCATGAAAAGTCATAAAAAGTTACGATTATATGCATAATAAAATATTAATTAGAGCAGGAAGAAAATCGAAATGGGTCAAATTTGGGACGCCCGCACTTCTAGTGTTAACGAGTTTGGAGACTTTTTTTAAGATTTAGGAACAATAAAAACTAGCGACTTTTTAAAATAACGAAATTAAATATTCAAGCAATATCTTAAAAATTTGCGACATCTAGCTGTATTTTTCATATACCTGGCGACTTTTTTTTGCCTAAATGACAACACTGCAACTCTGCGTAAGCTAAGTAGTTCCCGACACCCGAGTGCAACTCACTTCAGTTTGATTTGCTTGAGTGGGAAAAGTTTTGTTATTAAAGTTTTTTGTGTGTTTTCTTAGATTTTCTCAGTGATACAATTGTTTTGGTGACTTACCTACAACAATGGAGGTAATTGTACCTTGTGAGGATTTAAAATGCGTTCAAGTTTTGATTGGCGAAGATAAGGTAAAATCTTTAAACTTTGCTCAGAAAAAACAGTTAATTTCTTCATTAAAACCGACGCCTAATCTGTGTATTTCTCAGACTAGTAAATTGCATAAACGAAAATTTAATAGATCAGTGTATAAAACTAGTTGGATTGTTGGCTGTTCGCACACTAATAAGTTGTATTGCTTGTGCTGCATATTTTTTTCGAATGAAGATTCCGTTTGGAATACATCTGGTTATAATGATTTAAATAACATATCTGGTGCCATTAAAAGGCACGCAAATTCCCATAAACACCTGTGTGCAACGGTTTCTTTCGGTAATTTTGGTAAACAACGAATTGAGACATCTATATCACGCCAGTTATCTGAGGAAATTTCAAAATATAACACGCGCGTTTATAACAACCGTAGTGTATTTCAAAGATAAGTTGATAATTGTTTGTCATTTAGCACAACAGGAACTTCCTGTAAGAGGACATGATGAGTCCGAAACTTCATTAAATAAAGGCAATTTTTAGGGTTCCGTTGCCAAATGGCAAAAAACGGAACCCTTATAGATTCGTCATGTCTGTCTGTCTGTCTGTCTGTCTGTCCGTCCGTCCGTATATCACAGCCATTTTATTCCGAAACTATAAGAGCTATGCTGTTGAAACTTGGTAAGTAGGTGTATTCTGTGAACCGCATTAAGATTTTCACACTAAAATAGAAAAAAACAATAAATTTTGGGGTTCCCCATACATAGAACTGAAACTCAAAAATGTTTTTTTTCATCAAACCCATACGTGTGGGGTATCTATGAATAGGTCTTCAAAAATGGTAATGAGGTTTCTATTATCATTTTTTTCTAAACTGAATAGTTTGCGCGAGAGACACTTCCAAAGTGGTAAAATGTGTGTCCACCCCCGTAACTTCTAAAATAAGAGAATGACAAAACTAAAAAAAATATATGATGTACATTACCATGTAAACTACCAACGAAAATTGGTTTGAACGAGATCGAGTGAGTAGTTTTTTTTTTAAACGTCATAAATCGTAAACCGCAATTTACCTTAGATTCAATCAACTGAAATATAAAAATTAAAAAATATATATATTTTTAAACCGAAAATACCTACAGGTTTGTACGGAACCCTCGGTGCGCGAGTCCGACTCGCACTTGGCCGGTTTTTTTTAGAACTGGTCTCGTTAATTTCAAAATACGATGTCGTTTTAGAAAAGCCTATGCAGCATCAGGGAAGTGACAAACCGGCGCCGAGTTATTTATCTATATCAAACAAAATTAAAAATTTTTTGTACCTAACCAGTAGTTTATGAGAAAAGTGCGATGATACATACGTAGGTACCTACATACTCAGTCATAAACTGAACTTTCTTGTTTTGAAATCGTTTAAAATTTTATTGGGCTTGCCTTATTTTGAAACCCTAGGCACGCCACTGACCGATGATGTCCATAAAACAAAGGATGAGAGGTTTGTATCATATCAGTCAATTGCTTGCGCAATAAATATTATTTTATAGAAGAGAACCAGCGATAGTGCTACGTCAGAAAGAAAGGAGGACTGACTAGTAAGTAGATTAATGGTAAATGTGTAGGCATGGGGAATACCCGAGTAGCCACAAGGCTATTAAGAAACTCCAGCACTCAGGTTTTCCTTAATTAGACGCGTTAACGATGACTCGCTTGATAAGCGGGTTTCCTAACACCTAGCAGTGGCGAAGGCACCATATAACACGATTCCTACCGGCTTGCCTTCGGGGATTCGCATTGGTAACTCTATCACTATTAAAAATACAATAGTATGTAAATAGTGGCTACTATTGTCAATAAATATAGTTACACTACGGGTATTTAATTCACCATGACATTCAAACAACAAAAAAGGTTATTTATAGCTTTTTATTACAACAAAAGAGAAATGTTCTAAATTAACCCGGCGCCAAAACGTCATAATCGGGAACTAAAAATTCATACAACAGCGATCCCGTAATGATGTCACTTTAGGTCACGTGGCACCGCTTGATATGTACGAGAGCAAGCCGCTGTACAACGGGTTATGACAGAGACAGGTATAGAAAAATGCGTCAGCGAGAACGAGATAGAGGAATATTGCTTATTTTATTCGGTTTTCAGCTGTTCAATTTAATTGTATTTAATTCATTACATTCCTATATTAATTTTAGAATGATAGTAAGTATTCTTTATTGATGGGTCAGTAAGGTAAAGCCGACTTCGCATCGGCTTCTCTTTTAGAAAAAATTACACCTCGCCACTGACACCTAGATCTAATCCAATACAACAATCAAACAGCGTATATATCTAATGCCGTTCCTAGTTTCCATACGAAAATTCAACCAAATAGGTATATACAATATATTCAAAAATTTAGCCAGTTTAGCTAGTCAAAGATTGGCAAGACTCACAGTCGGCCCATCACTATTATTAAGTTTTATTGAACTTATACTTTTATTAATTTCAATGATTTATTCGATAGTTCCAATATTCCCTTCGATCAAAAATGTACATTGATCGAAGAATATTCCAGTCTTTTCATTACCTATTTATTGACTTATTCTCTCCACATTTCATTTAACTAACTGTCATACAGAACTTGTTAATTAAAAGTTACAAAGACTACGATAGCGTTGCTGATTATGGAACAAAGTATAAGTAAGCAGGTTTATAGTGCCAGATCTCACGAAGTTATCCGATGTTGCACGAGTTAACACGGAAATTAGCTTAGTTAGTTGTTCATACGATGCAGTAACTCATATTTAGTCGTTGCAAACTGTCTTCGTTTATGAGTTGTGAGTTACCTACTTTCAGCGCGAACTGCAAGCTACGAGTTTATGAACTACCAGCTTTTGTCAGCCTCTTCGCCCGCGCAGATCGGAAATCATCCAGCGGGATCGTACCACCCGGGATGAAAAGTAAAGATCAGTGTGACAAATCTAAATCTGATCAGTCGTTTTTGCGAGAAACAGTATTAAACATCCATACTCACAAACTCTCACATCTATACTATATACTATATATTAATCTATACTAATATTATAAAGCTGAAGAGTTTGTTTGTTTGTTTGTTTGTTTGTTTGTTTGTTTGATTGAACGCGCTGATCTCAGGAACTACTGGTCCGAATTGAAAAATTCTTTTTGTGTTGGGTAGCCTATTTATCGAGGGAGGCTATAGGCTATATAACATCACGCTACAACTAAAAGGAGCGGAGCAGTAATGAAAAATGTTGTAAAAACGGGGAAAATTTATTCCTTTTGAGAGTTTCCGTTGCGTGCGCTGCGTAAACGGTTAAGGTAACGCAAAAATCATGTATGACGGAAATGTTCCTTTAAAAAAGTTCTAAAAAAAAGTCCGCGAGAGCATATGTCTATCTTTTAAGGTTGACTCACTATAATTCAAAAGGAGCGAGCAGCAACACTAGCAGGCAAATCGATGCGACGGGAATGGTCAGGGGAGCAAAAATTTGACGCGGACGAAGTCGCGGGCAGAAGCTAGTATTATAATAATAATAATAAAAAGCTGAAGAGTTTGTTTGTTTGTTTGTTTGAACGCGTTAATCTCAGGAACTACTGTTTGGAATTGAATAAATCTTTTCGTGTTGAGTAGCCCATTTATTGAGGAAGGCTATAGGCTATATTACATCACGCTACAAACAAAATGAGCGGAGCAGCAAACGAAAAATGGAGGAAATCTGGCAGGCAATTCAATGCGACGGAAAGGGAAGGGCAAATTTAACGCGGACGAAGTCGCGGGCAGAAGCTAGTTTATAATATTAGTAGGATGTACTGTCATCTTATTAAACGATAATAAACTTAGAAAATAAGATTAATGTTTCTAGCAGTTTTTTTTCTTAACATTAAAAGGATAGGTTTCTGTACACTACAATCTACTAGATAAGTTTCTATCTTCAATAATCTGATTTATCATCTCTCTGTCTATCTAGCCGTTGCCGGACATCCTCAAGGGCCGATAAATAAATCTAATTGAGAAACACAGAGAACCACCAGTGAACGAACGAAACCTTTTTGCTGAAACTAGTTTGATAAATGTAATTTTGTTAAACCGATACTCCTGAAATGAATGTCGTTCCAAATTCTATTTAACTTGAGAATTGTATAACGGAATCTGAATTTCTACGGATTTTCTTTATTCCATTTCAGCCTGGATCGAAGGTCTCATAGTATTTTTTGTACAGCCAGCTCTCTATGCAATACTTTCCTATGGTCTGTTGCACTAAAGTGCGAGGATGAAAGCTTCATGTGCTTATATTCTAGTCCGGTGGTTCAGTAACACAGCAAAACTACGAATGAATTCCCGTTACTGGCACTGTAGTAGGTACTGTAAAGGTTGATTGCAAAAGAGAACCTTACAACATGCAGGCTGGCAGACAACTTATTCTAGTTGGATTCGATCACTCAACCGAATTAAGAATCAGTTTAAAAACATTGAAAAAGAAGCATTCGTTTTATAGTGCCACGCAATGGTTGTAGTCTTACAAAAGAGAACAAGTATTCTAGAAATAAAAAAAGATAACATGCAGCATAGCTTTGCAACTAACGACACCGCTACGTCCGTTATGGTACCAGGGGCCCACAAATCCCTACACTACTTACCTAGGTATTACCACTAATCAAATCTAACTAGCCTATACTGTCCCACTGCAGGGCAAAGGCCTCCCTCTCCCTTTTCCACAGAATTCTGTCTCTTGCTTGTGCTGGCCACTCCTTCGGTAGAAGTCAAGCTCATCCCGCTATCTTCGTTTCGACCTGCCGCGATGTCGTCGAGCGTTTAGACCCAATTGGTGGTTCTATTAGCCCATTTGTCCTCAGACAACCGGCAGACATGTCCGGCCCAGTCCCACTTGAGCTGGGCAGCTTTCTGGTATTACTACAACTACAGATAATACTTACACAATAGGATAAAAACAAACAGCACACTGGTGAAGCCGGCGACGAGGTAGAACATCAGTCGGAGGTCGGCCGCTATCTCTGGAATGGTACCCGAAGCACCGACCAACAACGGAGGAAGCACGAAGCCAACCGCAACGCCCAGCTGTAAACGTAAAAAATAGGTTAGCAGGTGTGAAGAAATGATTTTATGGTTTCCATATTCTTTAAAATGTATGGCAAAATATTTTATAAAAAGTCAAATTGTAACCATGGAAATGCCATTGACAAAAGGATACAAAATAATAATAAAAAAATTGAAGTGCCTGTTCAAAGTAACAACTTTATAACTAAAACCGTTTTTTTATATTTTTATCGGTCTGTCTGTTTGTTCCGGAGATTACTCCGATATAGGATGTTCACTAGCAGATAATTTATAGTATATGGAGTAACATAGGTTTTTGTCCCGATATTAGGTGGGATAATTTCTGACATTCATTCACGTGGGCGAAGCGGACACAGGCTTAGATCATCAATGTAATAAATCAAGTCCTACTTAATTGACATCAAATATATCGTAGAGTGTTACGTTCTGATAAGCAAGTAGCGTGAAAATGTTAGAGCCAAAACACCCATCGGAGTTGGGGTTATTTAGTGGTTCATGGAATGTGTGAAAATGAATTTACTTTGTATTATATGAAGGTACCAATGAAGTTCCCTTGTCGGAACTAATTTGATATGGTATTCAGTGAGGCTGACGAGTTTTCCGAGTAATCCTCTTACCATGTGGCTTTTAGTAGCTGCCAGTGTAATGTCGTTACGAATGTAGGTAGATATTTCATATGAAAATAAATGTGGGTGGGTTTCGATGGCAAAGGTGACATTATTTTTTTAATGAATCTGGCAGGTTTGATTAGCGAAATAATTAGCTAAGTAAGTACATATTATTGTCATGATTTAATTTGACTGAGTTTGTTCTAGAAAAATCGTAGCTGCGGAACCGTACGTACGCGCGTAGCCGTTGCTACGCAGCGGCGTAGTCGCAGCTACGCTGCGTAAGTAGCTGTTCCTGGCTGTATGAATGCAAATGGTCAGAGTTACTGAAGTATTCCTTTAGATAAACAGTTAAGTAGGTAAAGTGACCAAAAGTAAGATATAATTGAAGTTTAGTAAGAAAACGATGGATGTTTTCCAATTAAAAGTATTTTGATTAACAGAAAATAAACAGTGCATTCAACAAATTAAAATTTATTCGAAAACATCGAGTTGCTTACTAAACTTCAACTATATCCGACGATGCTAGTTACTTATCTGTTTTGCTGATTGTACCTTCAGTACCATAAATAACGTAGTTACCTATCAATCCATCATGTTGAACTCTTTCGTCTATATGTATACAACAGAGTCTCACTATAATGCTTTCAGTAAAAATCTTAGCATGATCTGACTAGGTTTCAGCCATTATTTAGATTAAATTATTACAAAACTTATCTTCACCTAATGTGTTTGCAGTAGTATTGTTTACAAACTATGCAAACCTATGTACAATAACACAGTTACTAGGTATCTAGATGAAGTTAATTAAAAATAGACTTTATTGTGTAGTGCCATTGTGTTATGTTATTTGTGTGTGTTTATTATTATTTATTATTAATATTCAATCGCTAATATATGGGTAGGGAGGTACGCACGGTTACAGGTCAAGCTATACCTTTCCAGTATAAGCTGATTTCACATCGCACGAAAAATCTGCACAATGCGAGCTCAGTCAAAACTGGAAATGTATAGCTTGATGCGTAGCCGTATGTACGTATCCTAAACAGAAAAACGAAGCAATGGAAAATACTTTACAGCAATCTAGTCACCGTTTTCCACAGACAGCTTAGGAACCTTAATTTCTCTATTTATAAATTGGAACTGTTGTTTGGAAGTAGTAACGTCGAGCTCTGATTCGCGTTAAGCCATCGATTATATTATTACGCAATTATTTCTCAAAATGTAAATTAATCCAAATTCATTTAGAAAGTTAAGATGATTATTTGAGATTTTTAGCTCACAACTATTCTAATGATTGTCAATTAGCCTTTTTGTGAGCACGACAGTGGTGACCCAATGGTAATGGCCCCGACTTTTGTTGAAGGTCGTGGGTTCAAACCCAAGCCGGCGCTTTACTGTGTCCTCAAAACGGTGAAGGAAAAAATCGTGAGAAAACCGGCATGTCCTAGAACCAAAAAATCGTAGACATGTGACAACTATCAACCCGTACTGGGCCCGCGTGGTATATCATCTACCACGCGGGCCTACTCCATCTTGAAAAGAGTATGGCTCCGTAGTAGAAACATTAACAGCTGCATGATGCATGTAAGCCCGAATCATTTATACTCGGTTTTTTTATTGTAATCCGAACATGCTTAACTTTTATTGAAGGCCCAATCCAACCGGCTGCAAAACAAGCAGACGTCACAAATTGCATTAAAACAATAGAATCACAGTAATCTTGGAATCACGTAGTAAATTGTCACGAACGATCATTACTGACTTGGACTTTACATAGTTTGCTCTGCAATAAACGATTTAATTATAATCGGGTAAACAACTCTTAAGTCTTTCAAGGTTTCTTTTATTCTTTTACGACTAAATTAGTCGCTGCTATCGTGAAAATTTGCAAATCCCTCTCTAGGAAGTGTTAAAAGATTAGACTAATGTATAAACAATCTGTTCAGGCACCTGTGCGACCGCAGACGAGGAAGCGACTATATCAGCTATTTTCTCGTTCATGAAACATACAAAAGATTAGTTGCCCGTGTAAGTAAAAGAGTTACATAAATTAATAGTTGATCGCTGACTATTTATTTATTCACATCATCTTTTTTTTGGCACGACATCTCGCAGGTCAAACTATGGGGTCGTCGGGTGCTTAACCGGACTTGCATGTGGCTACCGTAATAAACTAAGACCTCCAGGCAGAGCTAAGAAGTTTAAAATAGAGCGACTCCTCGCTAAGGGCACCCCCTACGGGCTGGATCGGAATGAAATTAATTCACACCATCGCTCATCACCACTCTTTTATAGGTCTTCTCGCTGCGACAGACATGTAGGCCCTTTGACGCAGCGACAAGAGCTATGAAAGAGGGTGATTAGCGATGATGTGTGAATTAATTTCATGAAAGAGAGTACTCGCTCGGGGAAGCTAGCTTGGTGCACAATACACTTCCAGAGGTACTCACGCTTGATGTAACGCATACCAGCGAGTGATCGATTATCGCCGTCTTACACTCGCTATTCGTTCACCAATTCGTTTTCAGTTGCTAGTTCTACTCGCTTCTCCTTAAACGCCCGCGGTCCCACCGCATTAGCCTACTAATATAAACACGCGGTTTGTTTTTTTCTAGCTAGTTGGGTCTTCAAAGGTTATGATGCTTTGTTTCTACCTGCCATTCCTTTTGGTTGAGATAAATATTCGGTTGGGTTAAGGAAACTAGATGGCGAAAGCAAAAACCAGGAAAAAGAAGTCCCCCAAGTTTTGGCGACAGTGAAGACATGAAAATCTGCAAAATAATGCTATTTTCCTTGTACATCCTAAATAAGTATTCAATTAGGATATTTTAATATGGTCAACCATTGTAGATCGTTAATCATTACGTACTGTGGGTTTGGACAAAAGACATGCTTCCTGTGATTTATAAGCCTTTTTTAACATTTTGTGTGTTATAATTAAAATCCATCTTTCTGGTTTCAACGTTATTATTAAAGTATGTGATATTTTGACCTCGCTCGGTTGGCAGAGGGGTTAAGGTGGCCCACAAGATTTTAGTTTCAATGTTAACTGGTTGTGGGAGACAGGGCGAAGAAATTGACTTCCTGCAAGTCAATATTTTTTGATTTATGAACACTTCTAAATAATAAAGTCTCATTTTCATAATCAATATTGTGCGGGAAACTTTTAGTCAAAAACCTTACCTAACAAAGAATAGAATTTAATTTTGCAAATATGGGTAATAGACAACAGTTGTTATGTAATGATACATCAAAGCTCAGCCATATTTTTTATAATGTAAATGTTTGCATGCCGCATAATTACCATGCGGCATGCAAACATTTACATTATTTATATAATTTGCCCTTACATTTTGAGAAACAGATCAATTGAAAAATATAATTATCATTCAATAGATCAGTTATAAATTATCATTAACAATACAATTTTTTTATCATTTCAAATAAAATTATTAAAATTATAAATACAATTATTATCATTATCAATGCAATTATTATCATTATCAATACAATTATTCTCCTTACAATTATTGTTCAAAAGATCAATACAAAACTCATATGTGTTGAAATATCCCACATATTTTTTTTTTTTAATTACTTAGAATACATGACAAGAGAGATAACGGAAAAATAATGCACCAATCATTTGAAGTGCTTGCTTGGCACCTAGGGCTTATAATCTCACTTCAAACATAAATCAAAATCAAAAGTCATTTATTCAAACTAGGTTGAGAGTCAGCACTTTTTGAACGTTAAAATTACATGACCCCTCAAAACGCCTGCTCTTCACCACTTCCTACTGGTTTAGTTGGGACAAAGAAATTACGTACCTAACAAACTTTCCAGCAACACAATAAACTGAATTTAATTACCCAAACATTTGAATACCTATCCACCCATAAAGCGAGTTCCCCTTATCCGGCCCGGTCACGTCCGATAAAATGTAACCTACAATAAAACACCAGTATGTCCACCATCCGACGCGTTGTCCGGCAGTCCGGCATGGCAACATTACTAACAACTGTTGGTCCATTACTTTTATATTGCGACTGACATTTGCGCGGTTGTTCATTTTTTCACGAGATATGCGGATGAAGCGAGTTTGTTTTGGTTGACGTATTTGTCATGAAATGTTATGTAGGTGTTAATTTTCAGCAGAATTTTTAAGCCGGCTCAAAATTGGCTTCTGGCTTTATTTCGGGGTCCTAGCACCTACCACACAGGAAGAGGCTCTACCCATAAGTATTTTATCTATCGGTTATTTAGGTAAACTCGTTGCATTTAGGTTCCTGCAGGAAGGCAGATACTACGCGATTCGACTTTATCAGAACAATATATACCAAAACTTGATGGAAATTCTCCAGGCTCCAACCACAATCGCGGCGCACTGACGCATTAAGTCCGTCTGCGTGGAGCCTTAACTGACTAAATCCGTAGTTATTACTTATTTGGGCTCTGCAGAGCCAATAACAACCAATTTCAACCGACCACAAATACCTTTCGAGACGGCTTTAATGCCTACTGACGAAGATCTGACATTGTAAGCACCTTGACAAGTTGAACAAGGTCCGTTTTCCTTATTATTCGCAAGACACGTTTTGGTCCAAGAAAGCCAATGGAATCGTGATAATTGCTTTGAGCAAATTGAAAACCAAACTCTTAAGGAATGTTTCGCTTAACTTCCAAATACAAACATTTCAGCGAAATAGAATCAGTGCGGTTTGAAACTGAAAACTCTTTTGGATATTATCGGAACGAAATTCAGTTACGCTAAACCTTTTACTGAAGCGCGTTTTTAAAAGAAAAATCGAGCAGAGTGAAACATTTCTAAAGAACACTCGTGTGTATCTGTGAATATGGCAAGCATTGGGGACTGCAGACGGGTTTAAATAACCACTACGACAATAGATACTCGCTCTCAGAATATTTTTAGGCGCCAAATAGAGAGAGAATTTTATGAATGGACCGAAGTATACACTGTATACATATTTTAGCTTTTCTGATATCTGATCGGCTAGAAATATGAGGTCTATAATAGCAGTAAAACAAGCTTTTGGGAAATAACCGAGTGCGAGTGTAATATTTCTAATCTGCACTGGCTCACCAACTCAACTTGGGACCTCAGTCAAGTCACAGATAAAGCAACAGTAAGTTAAAATAACAAATAACATTACGCCTTCTTTGCTCTAAGGGTTTGGGAGAGGTGTACCCACAGTAGGTGATTAGGTACACACACATGTCGCCAGTTATGTTTATTTCCCAATATATAAGGGGCGAGCATATTGCCGTCAACCGGGCATAATCTCAGACTCCAGGCTGCTACTGGGAAATTCCTGGAGTTTAAATAATCTATACAAATACGTATTATAAAGAGGAAAAGTTTGTATTTTTGTTTGTTTGTTTGAAATGGATAAACTCAATAACCACTGGACCGATTTTAAAAATGATTTCACTATTAGAAAGTTACATTATCTGCAAGTAACATAGGCTATATTTTATTTTAAAAAAAATAGGGGTCCGTAAGATATTTGGGTTTTTCGGACCCAAGGTGTAAAATATCATCCAAAAAAGTTCCGTATTAATATGTCTTTGAAGTACCAGGTTGTCATAACTTGGTAGGAGCTCACCTAACATGGGTGTGTGATAGCTAGAAAACGCTTTATGTCTTCGAAGTACCACGTTGGCATAACTTGGTAGGAGCTCACCTAACATGGGTTTTATTGATTCTGAGGCGATACGAAGTCCGCTGGGTCAGCTAGTCTATATATATAAAAGAAAGTTGTGTTAGTTACACTATTTATAACTCAAGAACGGCTGAACCGATTTGGCTGAAAATTGGTGGGGAGGTAGCTTGGAACCAGGAGACGGACATAGACAGTTTTTTTTAATCCCGTTTGACTTTAAAAAAGAAAGATTTGATTGTTTGTTTGTATTGAATAGGCTTCAAAACCACTGGTCCGAATTGAAAAAATATTTTTGGGTTAGGTAGCCTATTTATTGAGAAAGACTAAAGGTCAGGTAACATCACGCTACAATCAAAAGGAGCGGAGCAGGAACGAAAAATGGACGAAAACTGGCAGGCAATTCGATGCGACGCACAGTGGAACGAATGTATGGGAGCGGTTGGACGTAGACATGTCCGAAAAATAAGAGTAAAATTATGACAAACTAATGATGCCATCTTATTCGATTACTTAATGCCTTCATAAATTGTGGTGATGAATTTCTTCATAACTCCCATATTTCGGGAGTAATTTGAGAAAATGTGAAATTTTACTATGAAAATGAGTGTATCGAGCTCTCTCCCTCCTGATTCCGGGCTTGTTTCAAGTAGCGGTCTCTAATATCGTAATGCTATTACTAAGAGCTATATTTAATACTAAGACACATAGTGCGCCAAATGTGCACTTTCTGGGATAAAAGGAAATGAAAATTTAAAAAAAAAAACGTTTTTTCCCCATTTGTATTTACTTTAAACCGCAGACAGACTTATTAAGAGGTCTATAAATATATTATATATATACAGAAATATATATTAACAAAAATATTCACAAGAACTGATGAGAGTATGACTTTTAAGTATTGATAATAAATTACCTAGTTTCATTAAAAGTACAATAAATAATTAAGATATAAGCTCTAATTTACTAAGTTACACATTTTAAAACAATAACATCATTTAATTATCTTCGTCATCATCATCATCATCAATTAATTCAAATTCAGAATCGATGTCCGCTAAATCATTTATGTTAACAAATTCGATATCACTTTTCTCAGAATCCGTAAGCTCATAAAATTCCTTAAAAGAAGATTTTTTTACAAACTTATTTCCTTTTGGACGGATACTTGTAACAAGTGGATCAGAAGACAGTAAAAGATTGTGCATAATATCTTCATTGCATGAGATACTGCTATGCTTTCGAGAATGCCCCTCTCTATATTTTCTAAAATCTTTATTTCTAGCCTCAGATGCCTCTTCGGATAGAAAACCAATGGGCACAATTGACATGTTCTGAACTATGTCTGGCCCATGCATTAAAATTTTATGAAGTGAAGAAGGCATATAATACCATGGGTATAACTCCACGTAAAGCTTAGCAGTATCAAAGCAGAACTCTCGGAATTTAGTTACGTTGATCTTCTCTCCTGATGAAATACACTGCAAGATCACACAGATTTTTCTTAAAAGCATAGCATCTATTCCGGTCAGTTCAGCAGATTTAGTGTAGTTTTCAAAAAATCTCCTTGCCGAGTTGCCATTGTTGGTGGATCCACTGCCTTGTTTCACAACATCGAGAAGTAAGCCCGTTTCTCTTCTTACAGCCTCTTGAACTCTTTTCTTCCTGTCATCAACTTGCCTTTTTGCTATATCACCCCTTACTTGCCATGATTTTATGTCTAATTTGTAGGAAATGTGTAATAAGCATTCCATTGAGCGAATCCAAGCGTGAAGGGTGCTTAAGCTATATTTATACATGTCCTCGTTTGCGTGTTTATCTTTGATTAACTCTAAATTATTCATTTCTTTAGGACAAGCCTTGCATATGTCACACACTGAAGCTGCTGTATTGGATATAATGGAATGAATTTTACCATCAATCATTGTCAACAGCAGTTGGTGTTTGACACTAATTCCATCAGTGATGGTGGATGGAGTTAAGGCTTCAATCTCTGCTTCGATTTCAGCCATCTCTCTCTGCACATTTTCTTTGGTTTCCTTTATAAACTTAAACAATATTGGCCGGCAAAATGAAGTGGAAGATGGTCGCTCGTTTTCCCAAATTGTTACACCTTTTGAGACGAGCCGCAGTGGTACAAGACTAATCATAAAATTACTAGCAAGATCGATTTGCTCATCTTCACTCGTCCTTTGATGATAAATGCTTTGGCTAGATGATCCGTCAAAACCCCATTTGCTGGTCAATACGAGCTGTTGATTGGGATCAACAGGGGTTTCTAACGACCTAATAAGTCTTCTTGAGGTTAAATCCATCAAGGCTTGTAATTTGATTTTTGCAGAGCTCTCTGTAACTGTGAGATCTTCTTTGGCCGGATAGCACTTAATTTTTTCTTTAACCAACATGTAGTAACTCGGGTATTGAAGAGCTCCTTCTTGAGTGTTGAAATCCCGAAGAGTGTTATAGCGCCATTTCGATAAGTTCATCGATACATAAAGAGCCAATGCCTTCAAAGGGGATATTTCCCGTACCTGAATTGATTTACCTTCAATGAAGGCTTTGATTTTTGAGGCCTCTTCTGGATTCTCCGTCAAGTATTTCATAACATAAGCTGTATCGCTTTGTCCTGCCTTTTGAATCGCCCTTTCGGCCGAAAACATAATTTCAGCGCTGCTACTGCTGCATGAAAGACTATCTTCAGTGCGTCTTCTTTTTTGCCGGTTACTAAGGTCCTCAAAAGATTTACGAGGACTAGGATGTGTACAAGTTGAAGCATCAGATTTAGCAGGAGAAATTATGGGCTCGATGACGTCACTTATATTTTCTGTAGAAGGTTCCATATTTTCATTCTGTAATTCCGGCCATTGAATTGCAGCCTGTAGCCAAATCTCATGTTTCTTCCGAAACTTATCTGTGCTTCTTCCAGACTGTGTCCATTTTGCATAAATGCGGTAGCAAAATCGACGACACCAGTCTTTTAAACTTGTTTCAGCACTTTCACATAACTGAACACAACTGTTATCTTTTAAAACACTGAACAAATAGTTAAAGTCGCGTAAATCTTTATGTGCGCGTGCGCATAAAGCAACGTGAATATCAAGATTTGTATTAAAATTTGGAAAATACATTGCGAGATTAGCTTGGATACAACGAGGTGTAAATCAACACTGATTTTAAAGTTACTAATAGTGACCTATTTATATAAAATCCAGGTATCCCAGGTATCCTTTGTTAAATATTGCAAGGTAATTAGTTATTGTGATAATTAGTAAATGATGCATGCTAAATTAGTGTATTAAGAGCCATTTAGTAATTAAATAATAGCAATGTTCTTATCAGTAATCATTAGTGCATCAGTTTTATATGTAAACCTTAAGTCCCTAATTATATATCCTAATTAGCTTATATCTTCTCTAATTGGCTGCTCAGAAATGTTATTGTAATAAGGTAAACCTTTAGAAAAACGGTTTTAATCAACAAAATAAACAAAAAATAAAAAAATTGTGTTATAAAATAAACATCACTCTTTATCCCAGAAAGTGCACATTTGGCGCACTATGTGTCTTAGTATTAAATATAGCTCGTAGTATTAGCATTATGATATTAGAGACCGCTACTTGAAACAAGCCCGGAATCAGGAGGGAGAGAGCTCGATACACTCATTTTCATAGTAAAATTTCACATTTTCTCAAATTACTCCCGAAATATGGGAGTTATGAAGAAATTCATCACCACAAGTTATGAAGGCATTAAGTAATCGAATAAGATGGCATCATTAGTTTGGCATAATTTTACTCTTTTTTTTCGGACATGTCTACGTCCAACCGCTCCCATACATTCGTTCCACTGTGCGACGGGAAGGGTCACAGGAGCAAAAATTTGATGCGGACGAAGTCGCGGGCAGAAGCTAGTTTAGAAATAAATAAGATTTTCATCAAAGAAGACCACACAGTCCGAAGCCATTTGGAAGTGTCCCAGTTGCCTTAATCAAATAAAAATAACACTGTACGTAACATCATCTTACATAACATACAATTGCACAGTTACACTCAATTTGATCAATGATACAAATCGTGCAGTGAGCCCCCTCGCGAACAAATTGGATGATCGCTTCCCAGCGCAATCACGACAGTGGAACATTAGAGAATCACGCGGAGTGTTGGTGTTAGTGCTAGGAAGGTTATCTGAGAGAATATAACAGCTGTATGGCTGAAGTGTCGATAGTGGCACGTTAGAATAAATATCGGGCTTAAGGGTTGAATACATTACATGCTGTGTCACAGTCACGTCATTAAAGTTTACACGTTTGTGGTAAACCGAAGTTTCATGTTTTCCTGCGGGTCATAATGATCGTCAGTTAAAGCACGTCATCCTGACTAACCAGTGATGCATATGCGAGTGAATAACGGTAGTTGGTAACTTATATTCAACTTTTTTGATGACGTCATCCATATGGATTGCAGCAGAGTTTCCAGTGCAATATTGCGATCACTTTGAAGATCTTTCCAATAGCCAATTAATAAACCCGCAGAGTGTAAGTATCTACATACATATGTAAGTGCTACTCCATGTTTTCACATGCGTGAATTTAGCCACAAAATTGAATATCACTATAAATCCAGTCAATTCTAACTTTAGCAGTGCTCGTATAATAATTCACTGTAAGTAGATAAAATTAAAGTCAGTGTATGTAAATCACGGTGAATGCCTGTCTCCCAGCACTGGGAACTTTATGGGATATTATGAGTGAGTGAGGTAAATCAAAACGCTGAACGGAGACCAGACGAATTTTATTCATTTGCTCTTGAATTTATCAGCATGTTTCTCATGTTCCGTGTGGTGCCAGACGTAAGGATCATCATTCTATTTCATCCAGTGGATGACGTAAAAGGCGACTAAGGAACTCAGTAGAGAATGGGCAGCTGCGTTTTCTATTTAGCATCATACTGCGATCGCCAACCCACCTGTCACAAGCAATTATGGCGAACTCTAAATAACCACACTGAGGGAGGCCTATAACCGCTAGTGCACGTCATTCAGCTGTAATGCTAATGATGAGGATGATGCATTTATCTAGAGGAAAACAATTAAAAAGGACCAATTATTTGTCATGCAGGTCAAGGCTCGAAGGAGGAAAGTAATCGGGAGTAAGCCAAAGTCGTCAGGTTGTCAACCTCGTGGCTCCAACAAGACAAGCAATTTGTTCCGACACAGCGTGAAGATTATTCCATTACTCAAGATTGTAAATGCCGTATGTTTTGATACAGGTGACAGAAATGGAAACATGATTCCTGTATACGGTTACTTTTTAACCGACTTCAAAAAGGAGGAGGTTATCAATTCGGATGTTTTTTTTTATGTAGGTATGTTCGGCTATAAGTCTGTCATATATTAACGGATTTGCAAAATTCTTTTTTTGTTCGAAAGGAGTTTATTCCGAAATGGTCCCATATAAGTTTCATATAGATCTGATTATGAGTTCCGGAGACAGACACCGGAACTCTTTAAATAATGACAGCAAATCAACCGCGATATGTGCTATCGCATAAATATGCATTGTTTGTTTGGAATTAGTGCGGGATAGATACTATAACTAAAACTTTAAAAATAAAAACTTTTTTTTCCAAAAAAAAACAACCGACTTCCTTAAAAACACTACAAAGTGAAAAATAACTTTAATTTCGGAAGTCGGTGGCAAAAACCTCAAATAAAAATCCTAAGAC
The DNA here is from genome assembly GCA_932294355.1 of Aporophyla lueneburgensis. Taxonomy (NCBI): domain Eukaryota; kingdom Metazoa; phylum Arthropoda; class Insecta; order Lepidoptera; family Noctuidae; genus Aporophyla; species Aporophyla lueneburgensis. The sequence continues at coordinate 31,833,969 of OW028739.1, read as the reverse complement.
ACCGACTTCCGAAATTAAAGTTATTTTTCACTTTGTAGATAGTGTTTTTAAGGAAGTCGGTTGTTTTTTTTTGTGAAAAAGTTTTTTTAGTGATTTTTTCATGAATAATATTTTCTACAATGCTTGTAACAGTTGTATCTATCTTTCATTCAATCTTGTATGATATTTGAAGCAAATATTTTTTTTGCTTGATGCTACGCATGTTTTTTTTGCATCCATAAACAGTTAAGTTTCGCATTTTTATTTGTGCAAGTTTTATGTATTAATAAGTAGTTAAATATACGTTGGTCCTGCGAGCTGCGCTGGGAAAACCATAGTTTCTAAATAGCAATCTACACTAACATTAAGAACTACACTAATACTAAGAAGACATTTTGATTGAACGTAATGGATGAACTCAAAACCGATTAAAAAAAATATATTTTAGCTTTGTAAACCTACATTATTCCTGAGTAAAATGAGCTTAAAATTTCATGCGGACGAAGTCGCGGGCGAAGTGCTAGTAAACAATAAAAACAGCACGTGATCAGCATCATTGTCATGTTCAACGCACATGTGAGGGATTGGCTTCGAAATTGTTACAAATTGTATAAACAAAGGGGAGAGCTCAGTCCTCCCAGTAAAGCCGGGTGGACTTTTATGTAACTTTGTTTGCAATTTGCCATGGGAAGAATACTAATGGCGCAATTGGCAACCATGGCTGTAATTCAATAGGCTATACTTATAGGATTTAATTCGATATTGTACACGATTTGTCCGCTAAAGAAATCATTATTTCAGCCCAACGATGTCCACTGCTGGACACAGGCCTCCTCAAATATGGGTTTGCCATAATCGCCACGCTTGGCAGGCCGGTTGGCGATCGCATTATCATGGTAAAATGCATAGAAGACGCTGCTGCCCATTCTCTAGTTAGTCCCTTAGTCGGCTCTTACGACAGCACGGGAAGAAATGGAACGGCAGGATGGCGTGTTAAAGAAATGCTGGGCCTTTATCTCACGAATGAAAGTGAAAGTTAAAAGATACAGCCTCAAAATATTTAAAAACTCTTTAACATTCCAAGTCGTAAAACGTAACGTTTAACGTTTACGTTTCCACTTTATATACTATAATACTATAATATAATATTATAAAGCTGAAGAGTTTGTTTGTTTGTTTGATTGAACGCGCTAATCTCAGGAACTACTGGGCCGAATAGAAAAATTATTTTTGTGTTGAGTAGCCTATTTATCGGCTATAGGCTATAGAACATCACGCTACAACTTAAAGGAACGGTGCAGTAATGAAAATTATTGCAAAAACGGGAGAAATCGCATGGGTAGGCGATTCGACGTGACGGGAAGAGTCGGGGGAGCGAGAAATTTAACGCGGACGAAGTCGCGGGCAGAAGCTAGTAACCTAATATAAATAATAACGCGGACCATTCCTTTAATGCACAATAAAGTTTAAGTAAGGTCCCTTCAGCTTGTAAAATATTTTTCTCTCTTATCAAACACCAGACAGGCTAAGAAGATGGGAATTGGCCATCAGCTTTTATTACAGGAACTCTTATTGCCTTGATTTAAATTTTAAAATTGAGTGACTTCCTTGTCGTGGTCTATTAGGGATTCAGACCTTGCATTATATTCGTTTATTGACATTTCCTTCTTCTTTATTACGATTAATGTGTTTGTTTTTAATAATTTGGTTATGGAATGTACAGAAAATATTGTTTCTTTAACTTAACTAAAACGGGTTTAAATTTATTTATTCCAATCACAATATAAAAAGCAGGTGCCTAAGTTTGATAAAACACGAGCCTGATTGACTTACGTAGAGTCGAATCCATACTAAAAAAACTTTCGAAGTATTGCATCGGCTGGGTCATATTATCCGGTTTTCAAACTGTTGTGCATTTTTTATTACCATTTCGATTTGGATCCTCGTACCGGAGCGGAGTCACAAAAACTTGTTTTTCAAGGTTTGCACTTCGTCTTTTTACGATTTTCCTTGTAGGCTGTTATGAAGTTAGTCCCATAAAAATCTTTCGCAAGTTATAATGAATTTATTCAAAGATTTTGCTAAAACTTCGTCGTGTCGTCCTGAAAATTATATCGTTTTGCTTTTAAGGTTTTGTTAGATTGAATATTAAACAAGGACATAAAATTCGCGACCGTAAACATATAAATTGGCTTGTGAGATATTGGAAATTTTCTTTTTCTTGTGATCACATTCGTTGACAGCTTTTGGCACAACTCTGTTACAAGATTACATTTTGACATAAGAAATATGAAACCTATGCATTACATATTTTTTCTTTTCAACCGACGTTACAGAAAATTAGGAAATTAGAATTAGAACACTTACTTAAGGAATGGAAACAATTCATAGGCTGAAAATATTGTATTATGACTACGAAAGAGGTGAACACAGATGTCAGTGAATAAAGATGAGAGGAGAAAACGAAAAGAACCTGTTGCGCAGGCACTCTTTAAAACTGGCATATTAACAGGTTAATGATTCCTGTGATGTCGCACTCCAGGGCATAGGTTCTCCAGCTGTCATTCCATTTCTCTCTGGAATTTGCGTCCCACTATCTGCGTCTGGGCCGATATAATGTGAGGTGCTTGCTCATTGGCCATTATAATAAAATGGTAAGTAAGCGACTAATTAAAATTTTAATAAGCTTTCAGTGGCCTTTGCATTACCAAAGGCTAATTACAATTTTAATAAGTAGCTACGGAGCAATGAAATCGTTATCGCCTTTATTAAAATAGTGTGCATTGGTTCTTTTACTTAAACATGATTATTTTGTGATTAGATTCCAGCGTGAGACATACATGTCAGTTCATTATCTTTAATAGAACCTTGAATTATATCACTCTTAATTATCAGTTCAATCAGGTTAAATTCATAGCACCTTTTTATGACTAACTAAAATATATGTTTCTCCACCACTTATTATGTCCAGGACATGGTGGAATCGCCATTTTTCAGCCGACGAAATTAAAGATTGTTTTAGCATATCTTTTTATACTAAAGACTTGAGACAGAGTGTTTGCAACAACAACAGAAAATCCTTTTGCACCCTTTATCTGAGAAGTACCCTTTATATAAATTCCATTATCGGCTGAATAGCTGACATTTAGACTCTTTACTGAAGTATCCGGTTTTAAGTCCAAGAGTTTTGTGTTTATTTATTTATTTAGGATCTCCAACAAAAGATTTACACATAAATAAAGGGCAACAGGTATTAAGTAAGTGTACACCTTCTCTTATAGGAGACCATAGTATGCACAATATACATGCATGTATTGGATAAAGTTATAGCGACAACTAGTGGGATTAAAATGAGCCACCTTGATTCAATTAGTACTACTGTTTATTGAAGGGATAAACGGTTAATTGACTGTTTTGGCTCTATTTTCCTGCTCATGAATGGAACTCGTGATGTTCTTGTCTCTTGACACAGCAAAAGAGAGATAACTAGATAATCATAGTCTTTGTTATTTCATTTGATTGACATTGGAATGCCAAAGTAATTGCATAAAAACTAATTAAACGAGTTTTATATTAATTGGTTTGCAGATATTGAAATGTCTGGCTTAGTTATTTATTGAGACAGGTTTCCTCAAAATCCTTTGTTTAAATGCAATGTACAGTTTAACCTTCACTTTGATATCATACAACAGTAATACTTAAGGCAAGATTGCTGGTATTTATATACTTAAACACTTCAAATCTCAAGTGGAAAACCTCTTCAGAGAAGGACTGTTTACTCCATACCCTTAGCCATATACAGTTGAGACACACATGTAACACCCGAAGCCACCTCACGTTTTCATTGGCCAGTTGAAAAAACGTTGCTTCCCGATATCAAACGTGAGCAATGAACACGCTACATTCACGTCGCGTGGCATGGCGTGTAATAAGTCTCTTCCCGGCAGAACACATCACATATTTTATGGGCCAATAGATCCAAGAAATCCGATTGGTATGAAGTAGGTGGATGAATATCATGGGAAATCCATTCCAGCGAACATTTGCCTTCTCGAATCCTGTCGAGAAAAGATTTAGGATTACGGAACTATGGGAGCGAACGAATCAGAAATGTGGAAAGGATCCTACGTAATATATACGTATAGATGGAATATTGGTAGTAAATCTATTAAATACGAGAAGGTTTGCCTCGATGATGGTCAAACGCAGATTGGTAATAACAGTTATTATGATGTCATATAATATTTAGGTATAATTGAGAGTGCGTCATTATTAAACGCGCAACTGGAAAGTTGTTATTACCTACTCGTACATGCCATTGATGCCACATCAGCATAAATTATCATGTCGACAAATAACATAGGAAATGTAGGAATACTGTTCTTGAGAAAATAAATGAACTGTTTTAATAGAATAGCTTCGAAATATGTTTACAAGCTTTATTGAAGAAGAGAAAGGAAGAAGGGCTTTGGCTCGCATGGGTCGATCGATCAGGTTAAGCTGCGCTTGTCGCGGTTGGCACGTGGATGGGTGACCATCTTTACATACCTACCAAGACCCGTACATGCCTCGGAAATCACGTTAAGCCTTTGGTTCCGCTTATCATCCGTGGATCTTTGACAGTTGTTACCGGTCTTCAGAAGTCCGAAAGACTGAGAACCAGAGTTACCAAGGGGTATCGTGCTATCCAAAACTGGGATGTGGAGGATAGATAGGCAGTCACTTCATGGGAAATACTTGTGCATGTGGTTAGACTGGAAGCCGACCCTAACATAGTTGGGAAAAGGCTAGGCAGATGATGTTTATAAGCTCTAAAGAAATTGAATGTTGTTCCTTGTTTAATTTATTATTCACCTTTTTCATTAGCAACGAAGCTTCTAAAAATGTCTCATACATCAAATACGGGGCAAAAAGTTTTCCCAAAAACAAACTCTGATTTAACTTATAATTAACGGCGTTTCATCCTGAGAGGATAAAAAGAGCGAGACTTCTAATAATACGTCATATTAATTCTGATTTATTTATTCCAGGACAAGGGTGGGGTTTTTTATATGCTTTGTTCTTGTTAGGATTCTATAGATTAATTTCCCTTTTGGGGATTAAGCACCAAATTTAATTTTGGCATCAATTAATTCAACGTGGTACTAAAGTGCAAGAAAGCGTCGTCGATAATATGATGCAGAGTAACAAGAAACAGCATTACAGCAACAGCACTCTATTCATTTGGCCAGACTAGAAGGGCCAACAATGGATATATTTATCAAGCTACATGTCAGACGTGGAGCTTGATAAACCTTCCTATGATTGTGATGTTTTTCACATGTTGTGTGTGTGTGTGTGTGTGTGCCTTATTGTTGTACTAACATATTTTATTAAAATAATTCTTAACACAAACACGCTATAGGCTTCCGAAAGTTGTTACTAAAATGATTGTTATTATTAAACTTTTTTATCATCTCTCTCGTCAACATTTTTTGTAACAGGTTAAGAAGCAGGTCCTTTATGAAGAGCTGTAAGGTGCTGATACCGTAAAATCGAGCATAAAATAATTAACATACCTGATTCCCAAATACACCAATACTGCAGGCAGAAGACACCTGGTCAGCTCCGAACCACACAGCAGCCAGTCTTGGAGGCACGTTGAGGATGAAAACCTGGGAGATGGCCACCACGGTCTGCCCCATGAAGCCCAGCCAGAACATGTCCTGGGGCACGGAGAATACCTTCAACCATGCCCCCAAGCATGTTCCGAACGAGCCGATGATAGTCGTTACGCGAAGATTCTGAAAAGAGGAAAAAGAGTTGATTTCGTTGTTTTTAAATGAGAACTGCCGTAAACAGTTGTTGCTGATGACAGGGGGGAAAGAAAGAGAAAGTTACGTCAGAAGTGACGCACATAACCATAAAGGGAAAATACGAGATGTGAGAATGAATCTCATGGGTGTCGCAAAGGATAACTAAGTAAGATTCGATGAAGATGCTCAAGTGATGATGATAACATTAACTCTCATCAAGTAATGATGAGAGTTCCAGTACAGATGATGGATAACATTTACTATTATATTTTCGGACACATTGCTCATTTTGTCTTCTTATTTCCTCATTTAAATGAACTATCAAAAGAAAAGATTGAATAGTGGGCTTATTGATCAGAGACTTGATCATGCATTTAGAAATCCTATGTTAAATAGTTGCTACGATACTGTGATTATTATGGTTTATTAACACTTAAAAATAAGACAGTTACAGTAACACATTGAGTATCAATAGTTCGATGATTACAGACTCATGCGCATCTAAATAAGCGCGAATTAAATGACGCATCATTATACCTGTTATTGGTGCTACCATACACGATGGTTTAATAACGCAATAATTATTTCTGTTTATGTATTAAACATCGAACAGGTCCAAGGAGTTTAATTAATCCATGTTATTTTGAATATTAAAATAGATTGACAAAAAAAACCGGCCAAGTGCGAGTCGGACTCGCACACCGAGGGTTCCGTACAATTCTTTAGGTATTCACGGTTTATGCATAAGGCTTATGTTTATGAAATTAAATGTAATTTTTTTAATTTTTATATTAGAGTTGATTGAATGAAAGGTAAATTGCGGTTTACGATTTATGATGTTTTAAAAAAAACTACTAACTAGATCTTGTTCAAACCAATTTTCGTTGGAAGTTTATATGGCAATGTACATTATATATTTTTTTTAGTTTTACCATTCTCTTATTTTAGAAGTTACAGGGGGGGGGGGGACACATTTTACCACTTTGGAAGTGTCTCTCGCGCAAACTATACAGTTTAGAAAAAAACGATATTAGAAACCTCAATATCATTTTTGAAGACCTATCCATAGATACCCCACACGTATGGGTTTGATGAATTTTTTTTTTGAGTTTCAGTTCTAAGTATGGGGAACCCCAAAATTTATTGTTTTTTTTCTATTTTTGTGTAAAAATCTTAATGCGGTTTACAGAATACATCTATGTACCAAGTTTCAACAGCATAGCTCTTATAGTTTCGGAAAAAAATGGCTGTGACATACACGGACAGACAGACAGACAGACAGACAGACATGACGAATCTATAAGGGTTCCGTTTTTTGCCATTTGGCAACGGAACCCTAAAAAGCTACTACAAGTAAGATCCGTGTTATAATAACATTCTTAGAAAATAAAATCTTAATCCATTGTCAAAGGCTTTAACGGTGTATATGTGCTCCTATTTAAATTTGGAAATGGACTGTAGTACCAACACGATGCAAATAAACCGAAAAAATCTCACTGACTCTCCAGAAAAAAAAAAAACAATATACACTAACATTTCATTAGGATGAGAGGATGTCATCCCAAAGGGATTATCTTGGGAAATATACAAAATAATTCCGTATTACATTAGAAATTTTCGCAAATGAAAAACTGGGCGATTCCTTTACAAGAAACAGGTACATAGAAACAGGTGTGTTTTATAGTGATGTTATGGCCTTCAATCTAGATAAGTCGTCAAGAGTAGAAGACTGGTTTTAACGTGTAATCATAGGTACCAGAGTCGCACGAATTAATAATTTTAATTACGTAACTTAGGATCGTTAGCATCCCAAAGAGCGTCATGTATAGTAATAAGACAAAATCTCTGTGGTCTCTTATGTAACGATAAACTAAACTGTCATTAAAGACAATGGTGAATACAACCTTTAGTGTTTTGAACTGAATTAAATTAAACCGTGGAAGCGCGTGGATAAGGATTTATTTATGGAACATCTTTTTATGAATAATATAATGATTAATATAAATGCCTTGACTTGGACAGGCTTTGTGGCTCTTTTGTTCGGACACGTGCAGGCTTAGGCTCATTGTATAATTGCCAGGAATGAATTACAATATTTAATCATTTATAACTACCTACTTATTTTCACGGAATAAGGAGGTTAAAAATAATTAGAAAAAGAACAAGAGCAAAATTTATATGTGATAAGTATTGCAAAAGTAACTCTGTCTGTCTGTCTGTCTCGCTTTCCTGTTAAAACTACTGAACTGATTTAAATGAAATTTGGTACACAGATAGTTTAGAGCCTGAGAAAGGACATAAGCTACTTTTGTCCCGGTAGTATGTTCCCGCGGGATAATTTCCGACCTCCACGCGGGCGAAGCCGCTGGCAAAAGCTAGTAGACATATAAAAAATTGGACGAGTTGGAACTAGGGATCATATGGACGAAGCCACGAATTCAAAGTAGGTAAGTAAATACTCTGTAGTAACGTGTTGAACAGATTTAACGAAGACCCAAAAAAAGTAGTTTAAGAAAGAACTACTGATGATGAAGAGATTATTTTGAATGCTGTGTAGTATGAGAGAGCTCATGGATAACAAGAACAGGTAGGTACCAAAGCGCCGGTTGAAATTCATAAAATTATTCTTATATTTATTTATTTAAGCTTCTCGCACATAAAAAGGTACAAAGGCGGACTTAAAATGCCTTAGGCTTTCTCAAACAGTTTTTTTTTCATTGTTCATGTTTTTGGTACAGACGAAACATTTAGCATTATAAAGACTATGTTACCGCACCTTTATTTGTGGACTCAAAAACAGAATTTACTGTGGAGTATTGGCACTGATAGTATCTGAACTGCAGTTTAGATGTGCTGATCGTGTTCATGTTCAGGTCATACGTGGTATTGGCACTTAATGTGTCAACTAATTACCTCAAAAACTTCGCAGGGTTGTCCGAAATAAAGTGTTTTTCGTTTTTGTAGCGAGAACTGTACGTATATATTATCTACTCAAAATATCAGGTTTATTACACAGTTTTGTTCAATAACAAAATAATGTTGTTTATTGCTAGTAATTCTATGAATCCTAATACCGTTTGTGTTCAGTTTCTAAATTTGTTTTGGGTATCCAGTTGATAGGTGACAAAGTTTGGAATCGGTCAATTGGTTGCCTAAAGTTGCAATTTTTAGTGTGATTCTCTTGGTAGTGTGAATTTGAATAAATGTAACTACATATATAGTTTTACAGTACCATTACATCTATTATCGTTATAAAATAATAAATATAGCTAAAGTTTGGCTAAAGAATCAATATAATTCTTTTAAGTCAACATTTAGCACGTCTTATTGACTTAGATTCAATTTACCATCTGATAACAATAGGACACCATAATCTATATTTTTGAACATACACGTATTCATAAATTAGATATAGAAACGACACTTTATGACATTAACTTATGACTACCTCATTGTGAATCATATTCGCTACCGTTTTCTTAAGTCGCATGTATGTAGTGTGAGCTATGAATATTTAACTTGCAATCTTATGGTGTTTTTAAATGATATGATAGCATAGTTATGTGCCATTGTTCAAGTTAAATTATCTACTTTATTACTTATGTTATGTGTCCAGCAGTTTAAATAATTATTGTGACCTAGCTTTTGCTAGCGGCTTCGCCCGCGTGGAGGTCGGAAAATATGCCGCGGGAAGATACTACCTGGATAAAAAGTACCCTATGTGCTAATCCAGGTTATAAACAGTGTTCCGAATTTAGTAGGATAGATATACAACATTATTTTTTGTTTATGCGAAACCCGAAACACGGGTCTAGTATTTTTATGTAAAGAATCTATGAAAAAAATTTCAAAACTGTATCATTAATAATCACAAAGTTATAAGCTTGATAAGTTACCTGGTTGTCCACGCAAAAACATATGCAGATCACCACAAACAGCTAGTGTACGTACGGTCAGCCAAGAAAGTGGTGTACCAGTTTTGATTTAGTTTCCCGGTCATCGAAAATTACAACAAGGTTCGTTATAAAAAGATATTACTGAAAGAGACAACATTATCATGACGTAAACCTATGTATTTAGTATTCATACGTCATATGTCACATATAAGTACATGACATTTTAACCTTTAGTATAAATGAAAAGGACATTAGTTTCTACAAAGCAATTGAAATGTTTCCAAACAAAAGTAATAAAAACTATTTAAATAGACAACCGAATTCCATTTGAAAAAGAAAACTGACAATTGACATTTTGTCAAATATATGCAAAAAATCGATATATTTTCCGTGTTTTTTCAATCAACTGCATATAAAATCATCTCAATGCCTGCCAACTTGACCATTGCCGAAAGAGCACAAATAATTGCCCAATTTAATGAGGGAAGCAGTATCAGTGCGATATCCCGGAATTTGAATATATCGAGGCGTTCTGTCCGCTTTTGGATTCGTCGTGAAGGAGAGGAGGGAAGTTTGTTGGATCACAGAAGAAGTGGTCGCCTGCACTCTCCAATAACGATAGAGAATTCATGAGACGGGAATATGAAATCAATGGTTTTAAGCCCACAAAACATTTTGCGGAGATGTTCGTTGTGAGTGCCCAAACAATAAGGAATCATCTACATTACATGGGGTTGCACCACAGGCATTACGCCAAGAAAATATATTTGACGGATGCTCACAGACTTGCTCGTCTGAACTTCGCCAGAGAGCACTTAGAGTTTGATTGGTCTAATACAGTGTTTTGTGATGAAAAAACGTTTAAATCCAGTCAGCATGGACGTCTTCACCTTTGGCGATATAATTCAACACGGTATAAAGATGATCATGTAATCCCAAATAGAGAATCAGGTCGAATTTCCGTAAATATTTGGGGCTGGATGAGTGCGGATGGTGTAGGAGAATTGTGTTCTCTACCTCCTCGAGCGACGGCTGTAAATTATATCGACGTGCTTCAGAATGCAATGCTACCGACAGTCCGTAATGTTTACCCGGAGAACGAAGTGCCACAATTTGATTTTGTTCAAGATAATTGTTCAATTCATAATGCGAGGATCGTAAGAGCCTGGTTTCGTTCACACACTGACGTAAGGGTAATTCAGTGGTCCTCAAGATCGCCGGACCTCAACCCGATAGAAAATCTTTGGGGCCTTATGGTCCAACGATGGTCGCATCAAAATGAAAGAACCAAACAAGCTCTTATTAGTCACTGTAATTATATTTGGGAGGAAATGCAGGGAACCGATATTTGCTCACGGCTTGTTGGTTCAATGAGGTCTCGTCTTTTAGAGGTTATAGAGGCCAACGGCGGTTACACCCGTTTCTAATTTAAAAAAAAATTCAATATCTTCTAAATATTACTATATATGCTATGTTTTTGTTTGTTATAAGTATTTTAAAATTGATTGTAGAAATTTAATAACAGGATAAATCTATTTTTAGCTTGTTTTTTATTGATATTGTAATTACAAGTTTACAGAAATTGTAGGTTTGTGGATTCGCCTTGTGCCTTTACAATTTTATGTAACTTGTTGATTACAATTCTGAATTTGTAGATACAATTTTGTCATCAAAATCTACAGCCCCCCGCCGTTGATTTTACGACGTCATTGGTTCCATCAAGTTCAAACTAAGAACAGCTGTCACGTTACAAACAGTAATAGTCGTTATCAATCAGATAAAGACAGCAATAGAAGTTGTCAGATCGATCTGCAAGCGAAACTAATCTTTATCACCTATGAATCTGCAAGCGATATTCAACCTTAGGGTGGTACACCACTTTCTTGGCCGACTGTACCATCTCCGTGTAATGGACGTTTGAGTATTAGAAAGACATGATAATTTTAAAATCGAAACAAAACACTAAAGCCCGCGACTTGGAAGCGCAATTAAATATTTTTGGTACAAAATATAACATGGTGTAAAAATTATTGGAATCGATTCAGTTACTGATTCTGAACAAACTATATTCAGGTTTCGCATATACTAAAAATAATCTTGTATATACTATTGAGGACTTTTTTGTAGATCTTTTGAAGACCATCATCTTTGTAATACATACTTTTGGTGTATGTTCAACTTATGCGAGGATAAGAGCTCGAAAGCGCATTTTCATCCGACTTGCTTCAAATTTATCGTCACTGCTCAGCTCCTATGTGTCTTAACGTTATGTTAAGACACATAGGAGCTTATAACCTGCCCAGGAGTATGGACTACAATCGTACCACGTTTGGTTAAAATCCCTTCAGTAGTTTTTGACCCATGCGTGCATATACAGACAGACAGACAAAAAATTTACTGATTGCATTTTTGGCATATCAGTATCAATCACCATTCATCCTCCAATATTAATTTTGAATGTATATTCAATCTACAGAATTGACCTCTCTACAGTTTTATCTTCTATACTATATCTATACTATAATATTATAAAGCTGAAGAGTTTGTTTGTTTGTTTGATTGATTGAACGCGCTAATCTCAAGAACTACTGGTCCGAATTGCAAAATTATTTTTGTGTTGGGTAGCCTATTTATCGAGGGAGGCTATAGGCTATATAACATCACGCTACAACTAAGAGGAGCGGAGCAGTAATGAAAAATGTTGTAAAAACGGGGAAAATCGCGTAGGCGATTCGACGCGACGGGAGGGGTCAGGGGAGCAAAAATTTGACGCGGACGAAGTCGCGGGCAGAAGCTAGTAATATTATAAAGCTGAAGAGTTTGTTTGTTTGTTTGATTGATTGAACGCGCTAATCTCAGGAACTACTGGTCCGAATTGAAAAAATCTTTTTGTGTTGGGTAGCCTATTTATTGAGGAAGGCTATAGGCTATATAACATCACGCTACACTAAGAGGAGCGGAGCAGTAATGAAATATGTTCCAAAAACGGGGAAAATCGCACGGGTAGGCGATTCGACGCGACGGGAAGGATCGGGGAACAAGAAATTTAACGCGGACGAAGTCGCGGGCAGAAGCTAGTTATAAATATAGATATATGTGAAGACTATGTGGATCGTGTTTTATTGTTTGTTTCTACATTTTGGTTTCTTAGTTTTGATCCAAGTCATGGTCTAGCAGTTTGAGAAAATGCGGCTTACCAAAATGTTTCTGTGGTATTGTTCGTCGCATCGTTGAGCTCCTTACGTTTTGAGTTGAGCTGCGCGATTGAAGACAAATGCGTGCAATTTCTAGCCAAATCTACTCAATATATGTGGTTCTTCCCTCAAAATACCATTTCAGGCATCAATCATCACATGCCATACGTCTTCATATGATCCGACCAAGATTATGTCGGAACTTCAAAAGAGACTTTGGCCTATGAATTTGTTTCTTCTCAGAGTAGTCAGATAGGAAACGCCGAACTAATTTAGTTTAAAAAAAAACCTTGTAAAAGTGTTTGTAAAAACTTAATTACAGAAATAAAATCATTTATCATAATCAATAAATGGCAGAAAAGCATGTAGAGATACCCAATCTTATGTCATCTCGTAATACATTTAGACACTTATATTCTTTAAACAGAGAGAAAAATCTGATCAGAAGTTAAAAAGACAAGTAGGTACTAGCGAGTCGATTTAATTATCTTTGAGTAAAATAAGTCAATTTGCGTTTAGAACATTGAATCGTTAAAACCATAAATGGAAATAAGGATATAGAAAAACTCGCTTCGAAGATTCGATTGCGATGTTTTAGTTACAATAATGAAGTAAATAAAAGCGTGGTAAAAATAGCAACAGAATTTCGATATAATACAAAAGCGAAAACTAGCAGCCATGATAATACTATTACTCATTCATCTTCTTCGGCAGAAAGAGAAAAGCGTATAAAGACAACACTAAGATTAGTGTTATGGACAGACACACTCCAAACCAGATCGTAAACGTGACCTACGTTGTGTATCACGACGTGTTATTTCAGTCTATTTTTACTCAAAGATATACTTTATCTGTGTGTCAAAGTAATTAGTATATTTAGTTCAATCCTTATACTACATCGTTTCGTACAGGGAAGTGTAAATAGTCCGTCAAGGCTGTTCACATTCGCGTTATAATACGGATCTCCTAATCTGAAATTATCTTAGCATTCATTTAGCGGTAAGAAGTTATAAAAAAGTAACATTGACGTTGGTTAAGTTGCATAATATTAGTTTAGATTTGCAGTTGACATATATGTGAGATCGAAGGCAAAGCAAGCAGCCAATTTATGTCGTTTGACTGGAATCTGGCCCAGTGGTTGAAATTCGAACATAATTAAAAAAAATATTACATTGCTGCACTCTTATCCTTATATAGGTATATAATTCTACTGTACGTGTGTTTGTCACTGAGCTCCTCCTAAACGGGTGGACCGATTTGAATGAATTTTTTTGTATGCGTTTGGGAGGCACCCTGGATTCCTGGATGGTTTAGATTCACTATTGGACCCGGAAGGTGGCGCTGCTATCGAATCTGTACGGTCAGCTAGTTCCATATAAACTTTTACTGCATCAAATTTCATACTCTTCAATAAGCGTAACTGTCGTAAAATGAAGACAAAGTTTACGCTTCACGTATTAATATATAAGGTGTATGTATTCATACACGAAATATTTTAAGAAGTACACCTGTAGGTGGTAAAGAAGCTATAAAAGTAAACAGAATTTTTTTATCTAAGCGTTTTTGAATTTTCGTAATTATTATAATTTTAAAACTGCTTGAGACGTTTTGCATAAAACCTTTACTCCAAATTCTATAAATGGCCCACCTGACACTGCAAGGGTGGCGATCACGAGCATGGCCGCGGTGTCTCGGGCCGTAAAAAATAGGAAGGAGCCAGTATTTCTCATGTGCGTCAAATAATTTATAAAACTTAAATTTTGAAAAAAATACATTAAAAAATTTTTTTTTTCGTTGCTATAGCTTCTTTACCACCTACAGGTGTACCTCTTAAAATATTTCGTGTATGAATAGATACACCTTATATAATATATGTTGATTAACGAAAAGTGTATCCACCTCGTGTGATTTAATTCCCGCCAATTCATGTAGATTCGATGTGTGTACATTAGTTGTTTGCTTTGCCTTCGATATTACATTTATATTTAAATTAAGTTTTTGTTTCTTTACCACAGCGGGGAAGGTCCTGGCCATCATCCCACCTGAAGGTATGTGATAATCAGGCCGAAGTTGGAAGTACCTGGAATCCTCAACACCAGAGGAATTGGCTATTTTACGTCTAACTGCCGAAACACAGAAATGCTGTTAACATTGTTGCTATAGCGACAGAGAAGAAAAAAATAAAGTTAAGAAAAATAATCCACCGCTAGGAATCGAACCAGGGACGTCTGTGGCTGAGGCTCGTGGATCACTAGACCACAGAGGCGGTTAAAGGATATCGGAAACTTGGGAAGTATAGAAATAGGAGTACTTCCGTTGACATGACTTTAAAAATAACTTATACACTGTAATATCTTACTTTAAAACATAGTAAGTAGTAAGTGTTCTTTCAGACTATAACTTATCCGTGATGTTGAAAACATTTTACGATCAATTACGTGAAGTACAATCTCGTACAGAAAATAATGTTATTAACACGTTCAAAACAATGTAAGAGAACATATCGTTAAATCCAAGTGGATTCACAGATAATGAATAAGAAAAACTATGTAGGAGAAATAAAAGACCAAGGAATATTAATTATCCTATAAAGTTTAGATTATGAATTTAAGGATAAAAGTTACAGGGGTTGTCTCTGTTCATATGCATAAAGTAAAATAGTATCGAAGTCAAAACTGTATATTGAATATTACTGAAAAAGACTAGCAAAAGTCAGTTAATAAATACATAAATTAGATAAGGAAGCTTATGTCCAACAGAGGACTATAAAGATTGTGGACGACGTTGGTGAAGAAAATTGGAACCCCATATTGTTTAACTTAATTTCCAAACGTTTTAAAATTAAATGCATATATTGCCAGTCCGTCAGCTATATTAATCTTAATATTATGCATTGATAAAAGTTTCAATATAGGGTTTCCAATTTTTGGCTCTTTGTATGTAGTTATTTCGCGTTAAGCTGCTTATCAAAATGAAACTCTTAGGGACGAGGGTCCGGACAATTTATCTTGAACGTACAAAGTGGCTCTACAATTGGTATGTCAATATTTTTGGTTCCTTTTCCACCTTCTGCCAAAATGTGATATTGTGAACACATATGCTCACTAGGATCACTCGTTAGGGACTTTGGGTTTAGAATAAAACCACCAAATTATTAGTAAGTACTTGTGATAATTTGATGGGTTTGGCGGTCAACCCAGAGAAAATGTATAGTCGCCACAGAGGATGATAGAGCGGGACTCTTTTGAAGCGCTATCATCGAATTGTGCGCTACATTGTAAAGTATTTCACATCTTGTCTTTTCATCTCGTTTCGTAATGAAAATATTGGCCTTATTGACGAACTTGGCCTTTAGCGTGACTAAATGAATCATTTTCAGTTATAGAATCTAATTATAGGCATTTTCATTTTCCTAATATTTTTTTTAGGATTTTTCCTTCACCATTTTGAGAGAAGTGTTGCTGACATAATGTACACAAAGCAAACACCTGTGAGGGTTCGACCCTACGACCTACAGCTCGTAAGTCACGGCCGTTACCACTGTGCCACCACTGCTCTGCAATTTCAATACATCCTTATAATCCTTTATTGTATAACACGATAATCATAAGAAACTTGAAAACACTTTATAATTTACTAATCGATCACCTCATTGACTTCGCATCCCGTATTATGAATTTATGTGATAACCTCTCTCTAAGCAAATTCTTATCAAACTGATAGCTCTTGAACCAAAAGGTCGCATCGTCGTATGACAGAAACATACGCAGTTTTATTACCAAACGCGATCTAACTTACTGCAGGCATAAAAGTCTAAGCCAGTTTTTGCATTACCACCTAAATCGACATAAAGTTCAAAATACAAAAAAAAAACAAACAACTTAGGAACCGGACTAATTCGTCTGTTTTGTAAAAAAAAATTAAATTTAAAATTTAAAAAACCCCCGACACAAAAACCTAATTTCCCTTTAAAAAGTAAAAAATAATAAAAATAACTCAATCTTAAAGTACCTAAGAATGTATTAATAATTCAAAAAAAAATACGCCGCGTTGGGGGACCGCCTCAAACCTAACAATTTAATTACCAATAATCTTATTACCTAACTAAGCAGTCAACGACGTCTGCACTCGCGGAGCGGTCCCCCAACGCGACGTTTTTTTTTTTTGAATTATTAATACATTCTTAGGTACTTTAAGATTGAGTTATTTTTATTATTTTTTACTTTTTAAAGGGAAATTAGGTTTTTGTGTCGGGGGTTTTTTAAATTTTAAATTTAATTTTTTATTTTGTACTTTTTATAGGTATATACTTAATATAATGTACAATCAAACGAAGCTAAGAACACTCTCGATTAATTCATCAATATTCTCTTTCAGTGCGCTTTCATTTGAGACCCCACTCGAGTATATTTGCTGACATTCGGTTACTCTTCCCCACTTTCCCCCCCACAACTTTTAAACGGCTCAACCGATTTTCATCAAACATGTCTAAGAACACTCGCAGATAAGTCACCCCCTCTTTTTGCGTCGGGGGTTAAAAAGAACTGCGTTTCGACACATGTTGGGTTCTTAATTTAAAAAAGCTGGTTTTATGTTTGTCTGTTATCTAAATAAAAACCTTGTTTTTGCATTCATTTAGTCTTTTTAGGGTTCCGTTGCCAAATGGCAAAAAACGGAACCCTTATAGATTCGTCATGTCTGTCTGTCCGTCTGTCTGTCTGTCTGTCTGTCTGTCTGTCTGTCTGTCTGTCCGTCCGTATGTCACAGCCACTTTTCTCCGAAACTATAAGAGCTATGTTGTTGAAACTTGGTAACTAGATGTATTCTGTGAACCGCATTAAGATTTTCATACTAAAATAAAAAAAAAACAATACATTTTGGGGTTCCTCATACTTGGAACTGAAACTCAAAAAACAATTTTTCATCAAACCCATACGTGTCTATGAATAGGTCTTGAAAAATGGTATTGAGGTTTCTAATTTCATTTTTTTCTAAACTGAATAGTTTGCGCGAGAGACACTTCCAAAGTGGTAAAATGTGTGTCCCCCCCCGTAACTTCTAAAATAAGAGAATAATAAAACTAAAAAAAATATATGATGTACATTACTATATAAACTACCACCGAAAATTGGTTTGAACAAGATCGAGTAAGTACAATAGTTTTTTTTTAAAACGTCATACATGGTAAACCGCAATTTACCTTTCATTCAATCAACTGAAATATAAAAATTAAAAAAAAAACATTTAATTTCATAAACATGAACCTGTACGGACCCTCGGTGCGCGAGTCCGACTTGCACTTGGCCAGTTTTTTCATTCAAATTTCTTCAAAAGTTAGTGGACATTCAGCTAGCTTTTACCTGCGATTTCACCTGCTGTGTGGTCGGAAATTATCCTCTAGGAACTTAGTATTGGAATAAAAGTAGGTATGTCCTAAACGTAAGTCGTGCCAAATCTGTTCAGCTGTTAAGGCGTGAAAATGTAACATACAGACAAAGGCAGAGTCACCGCAATTATAATATTAATAAGGAATGTGTAAGTGATGAACTGATGACTGTTTCATTTAAGATACCGTCCAGTGCTCGTGAACTGGATCGACAACAGACAGAGGCAGGTTCCGACAAAATTACGATAAAGAAGTACTTCATTGATAATGTTGATGAGAGGGCGATTCATTCACAAAATGATAGAGCTTCATTGAGACAATGTCTTATCATTACCTGTCAGAGTGACAAGCGGAATTAAGTTGAAAAAGAACTAAGTTCAGCTGTCGTCAAAAACACGAATTTTAAATATAGATGATACATTAAAACTTAATATACAACGCAGAGTATTATTGTGACGTCAACTGGCGAAAAACATCGCACGAACCGAGACGAAGTACAGCAGTTACTTCAGAAAAAACTAATTTGATTACAACGCGGTTTCCAGCGCTGAACTCTACGAACAAAAACACGACTACCCTCACAAAACATTTGGCAAACATCGTCACACATGCTTTAATTAAGCCCCGTCGGTTGTCACACAAGGACAAACAGCCTTTTGAATACCTGGGACATACCTCGCAGGCGGTATACCACTAGTCTAATAGCTTCTAATAGGCTAGGAATTTTTGGATGGACACTAAAGAAGAATAGTTGAATTTAAACATTATATAACGCCTCTAATCCTCGAAGGGTTAAAGAAACTTACCTATAGTACATCCGCATTTCCCCAGTTACGTTTAAGTCCCATGAAATAGGGGACGAGCCTATTGCCATCAACCGGGCCCAAATTCAAACGCCAGGTTGCTACGGAGAAATCCCAAATGGAAATACCCAGCAGGTAACACGTTTGAATTTAAAGTTTTTTTTTTTTGGTAATGAGACATTTTGCGGAGGTATTTCCCAGTACTTTACGTCATGCCTTTTAAGATATTTTGCAGTGTTGTAAAATGTATTTTGAGGACATTGTTAGGTATCGGAGCGGTCATTTCTTAGCTGTCACGGCTTATTTTTATCATTTTATTTGTGATTTATTTTATTTTGCTGTTCTTTGGGCGCTTTTAATGTGTACGTCTTTTATACACCGTTCGCTTATACAATTTCATCATTAATGAAGTAACTTATATTTTTGAAGCAATAAAAGAGTGCTCATCGTGGCGTATTTCCATTCTATACATGGCCAAAACGCAACCATAGGAATCTGCTCACGTATACTTTGTAATGCAATTTTTAAATTTGTGATTACAATGTATACACGAATTTTGCGTACTACTTGTATATAGTTTGTAACGTAGACGAGCCCATGCATCTTTACAATTTATACAAGGCCATAATGCCACCATAGGAATTTGGTAGGACTTCTGATTGCCGGGTTTCGATTTAAGGGGTGGTAGGGGGGAGAGAAGGGGGAGGTGTAGAGAAAGTTTCGAAACCCCCCGAAGTTTTGAGTAATATTTTTTTAATATTCTAACCTAACTTTCGAATTTTCGTGTATCGACATCGATTTAAAGGCCGGAAGAGAGGGTTGACAAATAAAATGAAGGGGAAGTAGCAACGCTCGACAGGACACTTCGCTGATAGGGCTCGTCAACGGAATCAAGGCGTTTCCATAGGAGGTCACAGTTTTAACCTAACTTAACCTTCCCAAACTACGTCGTTTCTGGCACTCGCCGGCCGCTGCCGCGGCACCGCTCGCTAAATGATGTAATTGCAATAAATACTTTGAGTTCGAGTGCATTATATACTCGTGTCAAATAATCCAGCTTTCAAAGCAAATAACGGCTGTATCATTGTTTCTCTCTAATCCCAAAACATAAGCATTTTTCTGCAACCGTATTTGATAGATTTACTACTTACCTATTAATTTTCCCCTACCTTCTTGATTGACAGTGTATTCGACCCTCGGGTCACACACACTGTCATCCCAGACCAAAACCCGTGTCCGATCAGCGATACCAATCTATCAATTCGGATTAAACGTGAGATAGCTGTGCCCATGTATGTAGGCAGCTATATAGACCGCTGTTCAGTAGACCATGCCATGATGTCATGTCTGAGTTAATTGTACACAGATTAGAAGCACATGTTGTTGGTAAATTATGCGCGTGAGTTTAATAGTTTACTTGGAATATGAAGTTAACTGCTTAGATGATAACAAAGGGATATATATCAGGCTTTACGTAATTGATACTTAGCTTAGTGAAATAGTGAGAGCATGCCTGATGCCTAGATACATAAATGTATCTATATTATCTGTCTATAAAAAAAACAAACACACAAATTTTAACCAGACCCATTCATACACATCCACCGTTATGTGAGTAATATCCACTAATATACATATGAGAGTGGGTAACTCTCTGTTACATTTCATGCCTAAACCCCTGAACACATCGTTATGAAAAACAGTTAGGTAACCTATCTAGGTAGAAAAGATAGTTAGCTTAGCTAACCTAACTACCTCTTCTTTCTCCTTCCTCTGCTTTTCCTTTGGAAAAGGACAAAGGTGACTTTTCACACTAAATATTTAAATACACGCAGACATTGTTGCGGGTAACAGCAAGTGATCCACAAACGGCTGAAAGGAATCTGCTATGCCACGCAATGAATTTTATTAGGCATCAAATTGAATTTAGTGTAGGAGTCGATGTTATTTAACTAATAGCTGCTGCCCGCGGTTTCGTCCGCGTGGATGTCGTAAATAATCCCACGAGAACGTGCTTCAAAATTACAGAATGTAGCCTATGTGACTCCTTGTAACATCAGCTATCTGCCAGTCATAATCAGTGCAGCCGTTTTGGAGATTAGCCGGAATAAACAGATGAACAGGAAAAAAAATGTATTTTTGTTATCTATATATTAATACGTGAAGCGAAAACTTTGGATCCCTTTTTACGAAAATTGGGCGGACGGTGGAGTATGAAATTTCGCACACTGATAGTTTATATAGAGAAGAAGTGACGAATGCTAATATTTTTTTTTAAATTATGCGTTAAAATACATTATTTTTAATAAATAACACGTTACACACACTACTATTCATTACCGTGTATCTAATACTCACATGCACAAATATTCTTTTGTTTATGGTCCAAATCTGTCTTTAATATTTTGTGCAGTGTTACCAACACCCAGAAATATTTACCCCTACAGCTTAAGTTAAAAAACCCTAAAATTGCCACAGTTACTAAAAAACCCCCTAAAAAAATATAATGAAAATAACCAACGAATTTTCAGTAATCATAGACCGATACAGTAGTAATATTTGTCTATATTTATTATGCGACATTTGTTAATCATTCACTCTGCATTCTTAGTATCGAGGAACTGAACTAGAAGTAGCTAATACTTTTTTTGTAATCAAAAACACAATGAGAAATGTAAGATGGCAAAATCCCTAAGAATACCCCTAAAAATGGAACGCCTCTAAAAAATCCCAATCCCATCCTCTTATTTACATCCTTTAAATTTGAGAAAACTCCTAAGTTGGTAAGCCTGATTTTGTGTCTTTAGTCTTACTGAATGTCAAGTATAACCATAGGTAATAAATTAATTTTATTGACATATAACCTATTTCATTTTTAAAATCTATGATCATATCGAGAATATTTGTATTTAATATTATTTGTATTAGCGACGATAGGAATTTAGTTTAGATTTTTATGAAATATTTTTTGTGGTTTTATGGGGAGTGTCAAGTATGGCATTAGTAAGTTTCCCATACAAAACTTAGTGTCGTGTGCAAACTTTAGAGGTTGCATGCCTCACGATTGTACAGGCTGGTTATAATTATGACATTTTGAATTGTCATAATTAAAAACAATAGGGAAAATTCTATAAAAACAGAGCAAACTGTGATAATTCATTCCATATCCAGCATTTAAGAAGTATTAAGAAAATAAAGAAGAGAGTCCTGAAGAAGTATTCTTTACTCATTACACCTACGTCCTGGTCCTGGCCATCACTATCCCGCCAGCGAACCCTCTCCACAGTAATACAGCGTCAACAAGAATGTCAAATATAACCATATTATTTTTTATATTTATTATTATATACATTTTTTCATTTAATAATGTATTTCTATTCAAATGAAGTACGGTCGAATTTCGACCAATGGGCGATCACTAGTATTGTTTAATATGCATTTAGTCAAAACTTGTTGTTGTAACAATATAAACAGACATTGCGATTTTATTTATTAGTTACGCGTATAGATTACCATTATCAGCATACGATTATTTTGTGAATGTCCTTTTTTTAAAAAAAACACCAATCGAAACAAGGTAAAATTTAAAATCAGACCAATTGTAACAATGCTTTGGTAAAGTTTAACTGTAAATGCCAATAATTTGGTAAAGTAGGTCTAAATAATAAATTGTTGTTCAGGGAAAACGAGGAAAATAAAGTATTCAACACGCATTTCATCCTAAAGCAGGCAGGTAAAATGAAATGTTATGTAGGAACCTATAGGTATAAATTACTTATTGTGCTACCTATACATAAGCTTCTTTACAGGAACCGGAGTTTTATAAAAAGATCCGTGTATTCTGTAATATTGTGAACATTATAAGTAAGCTGCTGAATATCCCAGCGAATGGTCTCTAGTGCTAAGCTTTCCCTGTATTATTCAAATGAACTTATCTTCCGGTACTCGACCCGACCGACGAGAGAAATTATTTAATTTACACACAGACATTTATGAACAGAAGTTCCGGTAGCTTAGATTAAAGGCTTCCGCAAACTGATCCTGCATAGTATGGTGAGAATACGCACCGTTAAAAAATAACATAGACCACAATATGCATTATTGTTTCCCGAGGAAGTAATCATACTCATAAATGCACACAATATGCAGAAGATACGATGGTTGGCAGCATCGGTTTTTTTTATGTCCAAAGAGTGGTTCTCTTTGGACATAAAAATCCCTTTCCTTTTTGTTTTAATTTGTAGCATGGCTGTGCTGTTTTTTTGGGTATGTCATTTCGCAGGTCAACCTGAAGTTGTCGGCTGCTTAACCATGCTTGCCTGTGGTTACCTTACTAAATTAGGGATCCAGCCAGGGCTTAAAAGGTAAAACTAGAGCGACTAAATGCTTATGCCTTACATGCTATACACGGACCTCGGTGTAGGGCATTACTGGTAAAAGCAGCAAGGGACGGGGTGTATCGGAATAAAACCCTGGCTTCGACCGCGTGCATGTCTGAATTTTTATTTTTACATAGCGCTTAAACCTCAGAATACGCAGATGACATTCTGGGAAATGACATAAGCTACTTTTGTCCCGGTAGCACGTTCCCGTGGAATTATTTTCGGCAGCCACGCGGGCTAATCCGCGGGCAGAAGCTAGTTATTTATAAATTCTTAGTTGCTGTGCAAGTAAAACGACAAAGAATTGTAGTCTACGGTTGACTTCACTAAGGGACCAGTTAATCTTGCATTGCCAAAAGAAGACATGGAGGTCAAAGAATATTATTATATCAAAACAGATACATGTCCGCTGGTGTCCTCAGATCAGTAGCACATGCAGATTTATGGTCCGGCGACACATTGCGGACAGGATGTACTGGTCATACGTCATTCTCATGACTTATCGCGATTTGTCGGAAATTGAATTTTGCTAGAACATTGGTTTGGCGGTCAAACATTTTTATAAATATAAAAGTTACAACACTAATTCACTCGCCCAAATCGGGCGAATTACTTCACTTATCTACATACTAATAATATCAAAGACTATATAACCACAATATTATAAAGCTAAAGAGTTTGTTTGATTGATTGAACGCGCTAATCTCAGGAACTGCTGGTCCGAATTGAAAAAATATTTTTGTGTTGGGTAGCCTATTTATCGAGAAAGGCTATAGACTAATTAAAAAAATAAATAAAACATTACGCTACAACCAAGAGGAGCGGAGCAGCAACGAAAAATGGACGAAAACTGGTAGGCAATTCGATGCGACGGGAAGGGTCAGGGGAGCAAAAATTTGACGCGGACAAAGTCGAGGGCAGAAGCTAGTGTCGTATATATGGCCTCTTAATGTTGTGTTCAAAACGTGCCAGTTGCCAATACGAATTTCTGAAATTCTCGATTAGCTCACAAATAAATTGACTTCGTGCGAGTCGCCTATATATGACATACATATTTAAAAGGGACGATTGTCCCTGATCCTAAAGAGATGATCCGTGCGAGTCCACTAATAGGCCACTGAATATGGGGTTAGAAACTCTCCTTCTAACACGACAATTTAATTTCCACCTTTAGAATCTCTGCAAGGAGCGTCGAAAGCATTTTTCAAGAAATTAATAACAGCGCTTTTCTCGGGACGAAGAATCCTCGTATTTTCCGAGCAGCGTCGTAGGAAGCGGTAATAATCACTGAGAATTCGCTTATGTAGTGTCGTTTGTAAGGAATGAAAAATTATTTAAAAACCGGCCAAGTGCGAGTCGGACTCGCGCACCGAGGGTTCCGTACAAACATAAACCTTGTGCATAAACCGAGAATACCTACAGATTCTCGGTTTATGCACAAGGTTTATGTTTATGAAAATAAATGTATTTAAATAAATATATATATATTTCAGCTGATTGAATGAAAGGTAAATTGCGGTTTATGATTAATGATGTTTTAAAAAATAACTACGTACTCGATCTCGTTCAAACCAATTTTCGGTGGTAGTTTACATGGTAATGTATATCATAATTTTTTTTAGTTTTATCATTCTCTTAGTTTAGAATACGGGGGGGACGGGACACATTTTACCACTTTGGAAGTGTCTCTCGCACAAACTATTCAGTTTAGAAAAAAATGATACTAGAAACCTCAATACCATTTTTGAAGACCTATTCATAGATACCCCACACGTGTGGGTTTGATGAAAAAAAAACTTTTGAGTTTCAGCTCTATGTATGGGGAACCACAAATTATTTTGTTTTTTTTTTTCTATTTTAGTGTAAAGATCTTAATGTGGTTCACAGAATACATCTACTTACCAAGTTTCAACAGCATAGCTCTTATAGTTTTGGTAAAAAGTGGCTGTGACATACGGACGGACGGACAGACAGACAGACAGACAGACATGACGAATCTATAAGGGTTTTGTTTTTTGCCATTTGGCAACGGAACCCTAAAAATATACCCTGCGTTTCTTTTCATTTGGATGCTAAAATGCATAATTTACTAGTTTAAAGCGATTAATATCAGTTTTATATCATCCATCGTCATAATCAGCCTATAATGTCACCACTGTTGGCACACAGGCCTCCTCTCTGTGAGAGGGAGTGGGCCGTAATCCACCACGTGGGCCTAGTGAGGGTTGGTAGAAGTTAAGACATATCCTCAAAAATTTGATTCTAGGACATACTGATTTTTTCACGATGTTTTCTCAGTGGTGATGAAATAATTTACCCAAAGTTTGAGTTCGATCCTACGACCTACATCTCGATCTACAACATTACAACGACCTACAACATTTGACCGAATACGTAAAAGGTAAAACCAACGAGCCAACATTCACTACCTAATAGAACTGCACAAAATTAACTTGCAACACATCAATAATATGACACAAGACAACTTTGCTAACTAAGCTTATATCAAACGCTAACTTCATCATGAAACTCCGAACGAGCGAGCACAAACCGCAAAAGTGAATTTTAGCATCCACCTGAACTGATGTAGTTAATGACCTCGCTCTCGAGTATATCGGAAACTCATATAGCAAGGATTAACAATTTTGTTGGCGGTTCCGATAAATCGAAGCGATACTTGTGACGCTGGGTCGGGATAGTTAAATCTGTAGGGTAATTGAGTCTCCAACAAAGAGAAAACTCAGACGTTGATATGTAGACCAGACTGATGTACAATAGAATACAAAGAGAATACTTATCTATACTTCTCTATTATAAAGACCTATTCAAAAAGCCAGAGGATGTATGTCCTCGAAACCGGCGAGATCCGCACAGGCTTGTTTTAAGTAAGACTTACCGAGACTAGCTCAATATAGTAAAAGCTGTTTAGCTATGTATGTTCGAATTTATAATAAAATTCCAAGTTATTTTAAAACTTTGTATCTCAGATTATTAAAAAAAATAAAACTACTTGAAAGGTAAAAACTCAAAATTTTTACAGTATCAAAGAATTTACTGACGGTTAATATTTTTAAATGTCACCCATAATATGTGCATGCTATAATTTAAGCTAAATATGTATGCTTTATATTTTTAACCGACTTCAAAACAAGGAGGAGGTTATCAATTCGACTGTATATTTTTTAATGTTTGTTACCTCATAACTTTTGACTGGGTGCACCGATTTTGATGATTCTTTTTTAGTTTGAAAGCTGGTGCTTCCCCATTTCAATTTGGTTCCATTCGGACAATGGGGTCCATGTAATGACACCGACAGCTCTTAAGCGCGGTTTAGATGTGCTGATTGCGTTCAGATTCATTGGTGAAATTTGCACTACGAGAAAGATAAATAAATAGAATATTCTCTATTATGTACACCAAACTAATCTAATTTTATTAGCCTGTATTATCCGACTGCAAGGTAAAGGCCGTTTTCATCCTTTTTCACACTTATACACCACAAAAATAAATGTAGAAATCTTACAGAGGGTGACACGAGAGTCGCAAACGAGTCTTATTAGATACCTACCTAAATATCTTGAATGTAACACCAAGGTTAGACTTCTTGGCTTGATGTTACGTTTGAAGTTTCAGATACATTAATTATTATATCTCCTCCAAAGGTGAGCAGCGCAAATTCTCAATTTTTATTGATGTTGAAATAGTTGACGTTTGCTCCAAATGTTTAAGTTTCAACACATATGAAACTTAGAGAGTTGAAAGATCGGTTGTTTATATCTCCTCTTATAACTTTACTACAACATTTCCGACAAACTTTACAAGTACATCTGGTTACATATTTGCAAACATTACTTCTACAATATGATTAACAGTAATAGTGTTTTTATAGTCGTTTACAATGTTTCCAGCCGAGAAACGTGATGTGTTGTTTTCCTTTTTATTTCTTTATTTTGTTTTGTGCTCAGGTGACTTGTGTTTGTGTGGAACTGTGTGGTTATTGGTTGTTCTTTTTCCTTATTCGTAGCTTTGTAAACCGGTAACAAATTTGTAACTTTACCATTCTTGTAGGTGTTCTACATCGGCATAAAGTCTGAAAACCCCTCTAAGATCTTAGGTACCTATATAAGTCTTTGGTTTTCTAACATCAATTTGCTAAACAACATTCACTCATGAGGTAAGGTCATATTCAGAAAAAGTTTTATAGATATATTGTTTTAAAAATGCTTTAGTATAAATTAAAGGTACAGACGCCAGCACATCAAGCTAATACAATCTGTCAAATTTCTTTAATAGATTTTCAACTTTATCGCTAAAGCATTAGGTTCAAGGTTGGTTGGGAGAATTTGACAGTTTCGGGTACCTTAATGTGCTAGCGTCTGTACAATGCAAAACTTTATACCGACCACACCAATAATGAGGGTCGTGAGAAGATAGTCATCTCAAAATATAAAACAACAAAAAACAAAAACAATAGCATCCGCATTGTATATTAAGTAGGCATTTCGGCTTCCCTATTACCAGCTAAATTGCCGTTGTAACAAGACAAAATAACAGCTAACCCACACATAGACACCAATTCGTTCAATGATAATCATGAGTTTTGCAAAGGAATCGATACAAAAACAACAGCGGGTAAAATGGCCAATTTGTAAAATTTTCGCAAAGTAATATACAAATATAGGAAGCGGTCGAAAATATGACATACTAGCTTTTGCCAGCGGCTTCGCCCGCGTGGAGGTCGGAAAATATCCCGCGAGAACGTACTACCGGGATAAAAAGTACCCTATGTGTTAATCCAGGTTGTAAACTAACTGTGTTCCAAATTTCATCCAAATCCGTTCATTAGTTTTTGTTATAAAGTAGGATGGTGTAAGAAAGAGACGGTCATACAGAGAAAAGAAAAGATCCTCTGCAACGCGCACCATTTTCTAAAACTGATTTTTATGTCTTATTTGCAAGCTTGTCGTGCCAGAATGGCACGGTTTTGTCAGGGTCCACGTTCGTACCTTCAGTGTACTCCACCGCAAAGACGCTTCAAAAGACTTCAGTATAAAAAATATCTTAATAGGTAATACGATAATCTATTTATACTATCTATATCTATTTATTCTATATACTATATATCTATATTAATATTATAAATGCGAAAGTAACTCTGTCTGTCTATTGCGCTGTCACAACTAAACCACTGTAGGTACCGATTTTGATGAAATTTGGTACAGGGTAAGTTTGAACCCCAAGAAAGGACGTACGCTACTTTTTATTCCGCGACTTTGTCTGCGTCCGCGATAATCGACATTCACGCGGACGAAGTCGTGAGCAAAAGCTAGTAGGTAATATGGTCTGATGTCCGCAACTCCACGTCGAAGCGCATATTTTGCGTACGACTGGGTATATCGGTAATTCAATCCACCCCAGCTCCTCTAGAAAGGCCAGCAACATTTGTGTTACTAACAATCTTACGTAGAGGATTACCTGCTGCATCAAATATTTTGCCCTGTATAAAAATCATTCATCTTGCACCGATATATCCCACCATCTTCATCGTCATTCCCTGGCCATTATCTGAATTTATTTGGGTGCAACATTTATTTTTCTTTCTTCCATACTTCTCACAGATACAAAACAAATTCGGGTTGGTACCATCCGGTTTGGACCCCAAACCAAGTCGTAAACACGTGGCTCATGAATGCAAAAAAGGAGATTGCCCGTTTTGTAGGGGAAGTTGGGTCCCAGTGGAAAATTATTGTGCCTTGAAGATTTTTATTTTACATAATAGTAAAAACATAGTATTTTCTTAATCAGAAACCATTTTTCATTTATTCACCCTGGTTCAAGAGATATCGTTGTTTTTCTGTTGTAAAAATCTAGGTTATAATTAGAAATTGACATTGACATTTCCTCTTATTCTATTTAGGTTAAGTACCTACTTCTACTACCTTTATATTATACATCACTATGGGGATAGTATTGTCTTTAATACTTTATGTCGGTACATAAAATAGCAACACAATAAAAAGTAGATACGTACTCATAGGCGGTGTAGAATAATGAAGTTTAAATATGATAAAAAATGTATAACTAGTTAACAGCTTCAGCACTGGACTTTCATCATTAACGTTATTGATATGTAAGTAGTTCATGTCTAAGTACCAAAGGAAATAAAACAAATCAAACTAGAACAAACCATTTATTCTTCATAAAATATATCGTCCAAGAATCCCTGAACCTGTTCTTGTCATCGTTCCATCGCTTCTACTTGCACCGGCTATGAGCAGTGTATAGGTTTCCAATAGTTTTCGTCATCAAGAATACTTTACATAAACTCATACTTGGCGGGTACGCCTATCTTTGTTCATTTCAGATACAATAAATAATACGTCTAAAAAGGACAGGGGTAACATGATTCTACCTCATCGTTGTGAATACAAAAAGGATACCACAGAAGCGTGGAAGTTGTCAAATGTTGAGATTTTAATCTTAATGTTGAGATGTACTGCCAATAGGTTATATATAATTAACAATAATTGTTTTCTATTGTTTAATTATCGTTTTATTTTGAAATCGATTACTCAATTGATTAAAAGACGTCATTTTCGTTAGTTATTTCTTTGATAACAGGCAACATTTTTTTATATCAATCAAACCACAGACTAAATTGAATCAAACGGATGTCAATGTAATGTCTAACTATTAATTAACTTTAACTTTATTCCCAGGATGAAAAAGATTGTATAAAAAATACCCTGTACACAAAAAAATTAATCATATTTTTACGTTATTATTTCAATCAGGCACACGATACCACAAAAGGGACCTGCTCCGTGGTAATCTCCTTTTGTTACTTTTTAATTTGTTGAATTTAAACGTTTACAAAGATCCGAGAGCAATCCATGAAGCAGCATGAAAAATAGAAACAATTTTTCTTAACGCCAACAAAGCGATTGCAATCGCAGATAAAAGCTATAGTTGCTAATAGATTAAAGTTGTTTCGGATCACGGAGCGAAGGAATCTCGGCGTTCCGAAGTTAATTGCCTGGTACTAATACGAGCTCCTATTGAGGACGGATCTAACCCGAACTTGTATTGTATTGGTGGGAAGTAAGGAAGAGAGAAAAAGACATGTTACGCCAACTCCAAAGAAATTATGATAATGGCCGTAAAATGATGCAGACGATGGTGGGATATATCGGTGCAAGACAGAAGATTTGTATACAGGGCAAAATATTTTGGTAGGTAATCCAGGTACTCTAAGTAAGATTGTCAGTAACACCAAGGAGTTGCTGGGCTTCCTAGTGGAGCTGGGGTGGATTACCGATATAACCCAGCAGATATAACACCAGACCATTTATTACCTACTAGCTTTTGCCCGCAATTTCGTCCGCGTGAATGTTGATTGTCGCGGACGCAGACAAAGTCACGGAATCAAAGTAGCCGACGTCCTTTCTTGGGGTCAGGGCCGTGGCTAGGGGGGGGCATTGTGGGGCAATGCCCTACCTTGAAATCACAATGCCCTACCTTAAAAATACCAAAAACGAGGATAACCTATTAGAATGTGATTGTATGTTTATAGTTTAAGATAAAAAAATGTAGCAATAGGTATCTAAACTTACACTTAAAATGTACATCACTGACCTAGCAGGCGCGGTCCGAGGAGGCGGTCCTAGGGGTCATGGCCCCCCCCAAAGAGTCAAGAGCCTGTATGATACATTGTAGTTTTAAGTAAGTTTGTGGTCTTGCAGTCTACATTCTCTTGATATGAGCTTTTCTTTATAGACCAACCAACCAAATAATTCCCGGTTCTTTTGGAATAATCAAAAGAAAATCTAACTTATCCGACGTGGGCAAAAATGTTCGAGCTCGCTACGCTCGCTCTTCCATTTATAATACTCCTAGTTGCCTGAATTTTCCTGGCACAAGTCGACGATGTAACTCCTAGGTCTTTTTGAATATATAAAACAAAACTGAACCTAAACGAGTTGAATTATTACAATTTTCGAGCTCACTTCGCTCGCCTTTGTATTCAACAATCTCATAGTTGCTAGGGCTGTTCTGGCATTCAGTTCGAAAACATAAAAAAAAACCTAACTTGAACAGGGGGTTGTTAAAATTTTCTAGCTCGCTTCGCTCGCTCTAGTATTCATCATTCTCCTGGTTGGCAGCGATATCCTGTATAAGTCGACAATGTCACTCCAATTTCCGTTTGAAAACATCAAAAAAAAACCTATCCTTAACGGGTTGTTAAAATTTTCGAACTGGCTTCGCTCACTCTAGCATTTATCATTCCCATGGTTGACAGGGATATCCTGTATAAGTCGATAATGTAACTCCTATTTCTATTTGAAAACGTGAAAAAAGTACCTAACCTGAACGAAGCGGGCTGTTAAAATTTTCGAGCTCGCTTCGCTCGCTCTAGCATTTATCATTCTCATGGTTGGCAGGGATATCCTAGCAAAAAGGCGACAGTGTAACTGCTATTTTTTATGTTTCAAAATATATAACAAAACCTAACCAGAACGAAGCGGTTGTTAAAATTTTCGAGCTCGCTCCGCTCGCTATTTTCGCCCTAAGTAGTCTGCAGTCCTCATGCCAATTATTTATTTATCAACAAGTGCTGCGACCAATTTGACAGCATTCTTTAATACCCCCCATGTAAAAGCGGTGTCCCTGAATACCTTAACTAATGACGAACTTAAGATGTCCATAACATCACTTTTTTATTCCCGGAGGGTTATTCAGCTACCTATATATGGTAAACCAAAATTACAACAGTTATCTATGTGTCCCATGTCACAATATGCGAGCTCACTGCCATGAACCGGGTACAAATTCGGACTCCGGGTTGCTTCTGAGAAATTTCTTATGAAAAAACCCAATAACACTAACCGACCTGAAAATCGAACCCGGACCTTCAAGGTCAGTAGTAACGCTTGTGACCACTAGACCAAAGTTTACCTTCCTCAAAGTATTCCTCGTCACTTATGGTGACAAAAATCTTGGGCTGCGACTGCGCCTGTGACCTAGAGGTGATGTTGATTGATATAGGAGCCCGTGCTTCAGAGCAGATCAATTATGATATATTTTTTACTTCCGCCCTACCTGTAGCCAATGCTGCCCTACCTCAAATTCGAGTCTAGCTACAGCCCTGCTTGGGGTACAAACTTACCCTGTACCAAATTTCATCAAAATCGGTACAGTGGTTTAGTTGTGACAGCGCAATAGACAGACAGAGTTACTTTCGCATTTATAATATTAATATAGATATATAGTATATAGAATAAATAGATATAGATAGTATAGATTACCGTATTACCTATTAAGATATTTTTTATACTGAAGCCTTTTGAAGCGTCTTTGCGGTGGAGTACACTGAAGGTACGAACGTGGACCCTGACAAAACCGTGCCATTCTGGCACGACAAGCTTGCAAATAAGACATAAAAATCAGTTTTAGAAAATGGTGCGCGTTGCAGAGCATCTTTTCTCTGTATGACCGTCTCTTTCTTACACCATCCTACTTTATAACAAAAAATACTGCACGGATTTGGATGAAATTTGGAACACAGTTAGTTTATAACCTGGATTAACACATAGGGTACTTTTTATCCCGGTAGTACGTTCTCGCGGGATATTTTCCGACCTCCACGCGGGCGAAGCCGCTGGCAAAAGCTAGTATGTCATATTTTCGACCGCTTCCTATATTTGTATATTACTTTGCGAAAATTTTACAAATTGGCCATTTTACCGGCTGTTGTTTTTGTATCGATTCCTTTGCAAAACTCATGATTATCATTGAACGAATTGGTGTCTATGTGTGGGTTAGCTGTTATTTTGTCTTGTTACAACGGCAATTTAGCTGGTAATGGGGAAGCCGAAATGCCTACTTAATATACAATGCGGATGCTATTGTTCTTGTTTTTTGTTGTTTTATATTTTAAGATGACTATCTTCTCACGACCCTCATTATTGGTGTGGTCGGTATAAAGTTTGGCATTGTACAGACGCCAGCACATTAAGGTACCCGAAACTGTCAAATTCTCCCAATCAACCTTGAACCTAATGGTTTTGCGATAAAGTTGAAAATCTATTGAAGAAATTTGACAGATTGTATTAGCTTGATGTGCTGGCGTCTGTACCTTTAATTTATACTAAAGCATTTTTAAAACAATATCTCTATAAGACTTTTTCTGAATATGACCTTACCTCATGAGTGAATGTTGTTTAGCAAATTGATGTTAAAAAACCAAAGACTTATATAGGTACCTAAGATCTTAGAGGGGTTTTCAGAATTTATGCCGATGTAAACTTTGCCGATGAAAGTAACTTTACCATTTTTGTGGGTGTTCTAACCCACAAAAATGGTAAAGTTACTTTGTTACCGGTTTACAAAGCTACGAATAAGGAAAAAGAACAACCAATAACTACACAGTTCCACACAAACACAAGTCACCTGAGCACAAAACAAAATAAAGAAATAAAAAGGAAAACAACACATCACGTTTCTCGGCTGGAAACATTGTAAACGACTATAAAAACACTATTACCGTTAATCATATTGTAGAAGTAATGTTTGCAAATATGTTCATAGATGTACTTGTAAAGTTTGTCGGAAATGTTGTAGTAAAGTTATAAGAGGAGATATAAACAACCGATCTTCCAACTCTCTAATTGTAAGTTTCGTATGTGTTGAAACTTAAACATTTGGAGCAAACGTCACCTTTTTCAACATCAATAACAATTTAGAATTTGCGCTGCTCATCTTTGGAGGAGATATAATAATGAATGTATAAGAAACTTCAAACGTAAAACAAGCCAAGAAGGCTAACCTTGGTGTAACATTCAAGATATGTAGGTAGGTACCTAATAAAACTCGTTTGAGACTCTCGTGTCACCCTCTGTAAGATTTCTACATTTATTTTCGTGGTGTATATAAGTGTGAAAAAGGAAGAGAGCGGCCTTTGCCTTGCAGGGAGACAATACTGGCTAGCTAGATTGGATTATTATGATGTACATAAATAAAGAATATTCCATCTAGTTATCTTTGTCGTAATGCGAATTTCACCAATGAATCTGAATGCAATCAGTGCATCTAAACCGCGCTTAAGAGCTGTCAGTGTCATTGTTGTTGTACTTAGCTTTTTAGGTATGGACATTATTTCATGTCAATTGATGATCTGGAAAAACTCTTTATTATTCATCTAAACGAAAATCGTCAATTCTAAAAAATGTGCTCTCAGTCTTGCAAGACCAGTCCGTTAAGTAATAACAAAAATTGTCCTTGTTTTAGGCACCATTTTGACGTGGTTTGTGTGCCAAAATTAACATAGTCAGAAGGCACGTGATAGAAATGCAACATCGACAAATAATTTATACAAAACAACTAAAATAGCGTCGTATTTGAACTTATCCGACAACACACACATTCAAATTCGCATTGATTCCGTACAGCTAACATTCATTCAACGGGAAATATTCAAAGCATTTAAATTTGTGTTTGTACCATTGAAACTCGTACAATCTGTATTTTCACAGCAACTTTGTATGAAAGGCTCTGACACGAAACTCGACCTCATCAACTTCATAATCCATATTATGTTCGAGCAGCTTTTGTCCCCGATTGCTTTTGCATGAATTTGGGAGAGTTTTGAAAAGAATTTGCCCAAGATTTGTGGTCTGACAAACGAGATTTTACGGGCTAACAATTTATTGATCTCGCACAAAAAATAATCAAAGAATCAAGTTTTTATACGCAGTGGGTATGTAGGTTCTGTGGAATCAATATCAGCAATGTACGCACGGCTACACATCAAGTTATACATTTTCAGTATAAGTTGACATCTCATTGTACGAATAACATATACAATACGCGGTCAGCTAAAACTGGAAATGTATAGCTTGACCTGTAGCCGTGTGTACACTAGATCACTGACTCGTTACATTTATTTGCAGATGTGCAAAACTTGTTTAATCGTAGCGTTTCTGACTTATTTACAATTCACGCTCAAACGAATTCGATACCAAAATATCATCAGCAAAAAATTCTTTTAAATCAAAACCATTTATACCTGACAGAGCAGTTGTAAAAACGTTCAAAGAAATAGAAACGCTGTCAGCAGTAAGCTACAAACGAGATGCATTTCCTCACATACACAAAGCGTTGCAGGATATCCGTTGAAGCATTCGACGTGAGTGTAGCGAGCATTGAGGCTTTCACCAGCTCCATTCAACCCAGTCAGGCCCTAACTCTGTATGCGAGCGCGAGATAGTTAGAAATGTATTCACACATTCCTCTGTGTTGTCATACGTAGTTTTAATCCCGGATTATACAGCTATAGAACATAAATGAAATGAATTTTATGAAGCTGTGTCTTGACATATAAATGAACATTTATTTCGTAGCAAAGTTTCAGTAAATAATCAAATTCTGTGACCAGCAGGGCGACAAAAAGACGTCTCCTTCTACAATTATGATTTTTACGGTAAGGTGGACTCAGATGCCAAGTGTCACAAGCTGTCATAAATAAGATGAAAGCGAGAGTAAAGAAACCAACTCCGACCTTGAGAAAATTTCGTCCATGCGATCCGGAATAAACCCGGAAAAACCGCTGAAATATGATACACAAACGTTTTCTGTTT
Source organism: Aporophyla lueneburgensis (assembly GCA_932294355.1). Classification (NCBI taxonomy): domain Eukaryota; kingdom Metazoa; phylum Arthropoda; class Insecta; order Lepidoptera; family Noctuidae; genus Aporophyla; species Aporophyla lueneburgensis. The sequence continues at coordinate 31,797,899 of OW028739.1, read as the reverse complement.
GTGTGAGTAAAATATATTATTTCTTGTAAAGGATACTTGGACGATTCAGGATTATATTTGGGATTACTCATTTTGCTTTAACATTTTTTCATCCCCAGACAACTTCCGTCTACCCGTATAAATCTGACTCAATCAAATTATCTTGTCATGTCAGACAGTACGACGGAAGAATAAAAATTACGCAAAAAAAGGCCAAGAAAGCTAAATAAATCTGTCAGCACGGTATTTCGGGAGGCAACACCGCTTGACGTAGAGAGAAATACCGATAAGTACCAATACCTTAGGTACGGAATTTCTGAAGATACATTATTTGGGTTGTTTCGGTGCGTTTCCCTCGTCATTGAGTGCATTCCATCTGTGCTGGAATACGCTACTATCGTTTCAAGCATTTTTAAATGTTCTAAAGTTTCCGTTGATATTGATTAAATCTGAAATGATTGAGTGATCAATCCTTTGAATAACGTATTAAAATTAGAGAACTTAAGGAATACATTTCCTATTTCTAATTTTCCCATATATTTCCATCGGTGTCGTAAGAGGCGACTGAGGGATTTACTATAGAATGGGCAGTAGCATTCTCTATGCATTTTTCGAACATACTGCGATCGCCAACCCTCCTGCCAAAGCAGGGCGATTATGAAAAACCTTCCAAAATTGGGCGAGACCAGTGTTGTCCAGGCAAATAATGATGATATTTGTTACGATTGCAAATCATACTTTGCTCATACAGCCCAAATTGGGTGAGGCCTATGTCCAGCGATGAAGGAATAATTAATTCATTACTATTTATCTTCCTTATCAGAGCAGACGAATCCTACCCCATCCAATTCCCCACCGCTCTACATCAGTTATTTAACCTCATGACATAAACTTAGATGTTCAGTGCGTTTCAATACTGATAGTGTCTTCCGGGGCCATCAATATTTATAGAAACGATACAGATCACCAATCTCGGGAATGCTTCCCGCAGGAAAATGGAGATATATCAGTATATTGTGTGTTCATAAGGACATACAGTAGGGACAGGAAGCGTTTATTAGTTTTTGTTCCTTTGAAGCGCAATATTACGAATAATATGTGCAAGTTTACGGCCGACTTGCTGAGGGAAAGTTACACGAAATATGAGAGAATGTCGTAACGAGTTCCGGGGCCTTGGGGGCAAAGGATGGTGAGATTTGGACGATTTTATGGCGGTAATTCAGTAATCTGTGGCTATTATGGCTAAAAGGTCACTGCGTCACAAGATTTTAGACCTGTTTAGAACCAGTTCTGATGAAAAGGTTTCCGGATTACATTGCTGACCACTGTTTTGTTATTCGTATTAGTAACTGACAGTCCATTTATTTTCCTTCGTAAGTCTACACTAGGGTTTGTAACTTCCAAGCTACAGCTAGATGAACTTAATGCAGCTTTGCATTCGAAAGCCGATTCGTCATTTATGCCTGGAGGCGTTTTATTTTAGATATTAAGTTCTGTGTACGTTTTATTATTTACTTCCGTTAAGGGTGTATTTTGTGTTATTGCGTATAGTTTTCAATGTTTTTGTTAGTATATTGGTGAGCTAGCTGACTCATGACAAAAACTAAATTTAAAGCTTTGTGCCTAGTAATGTTATTGTAATTGCTTACTAAATATTGTATAACTATAATCAAGTTCTTATAACTAAACAGACAGTTGTGCGGCTGGGGAATTTGTTGCGCCACTTCATCTTCCCAGCTAAAGCATTAAGTAGGAAGTGGTGGACGGCGGGTGTTTCTGGGGAACTGTGTTGTCATTTTGACGTTTAAAAAGTGCTGACTCTTTAGTTTGAATAAATGACTCCTAATGTTGACATTGCATGACTTAGAACGCTGCTATTATTTCGATTTTCCTGCAATAATACTAGCTACTAAAACTACGTTATCCATGTCATTCATCATCATCACTTCAGCCGAAAGACGTTCACTGTTGGACATAGGCCTCTCCCAATTTGGAGGGGTTTCCCATAATCGCCACGCTTGGCAGGCGGGTTGGCGATTGCAGTATGGTGGTAAAATGTATAGAGAACGCTGCTGCCCATTCTCTAGTAAGTCTCTTAGTCATCTCATACGACACCCACGGGAACAAATGGGATTTATTTATTTATTTACTTATTTATTGACACACCAACGACTTATTCACTAAATCATTACATTAAATATATTCTATATCAAAAGCTTTACGGTGAATTTGTCACTTATAGGTGTGCACAGCACTTGTATAATCAATAATAAAAATTAAAATGGAAATATATGATCATAACAAAATTAAAATGAACAAAGTTTACATTGAATTTAAAATTACAAGTAGTTAAATTAAAATACAGTATAATTAAAACATTAAAAAAAACGTCAATTAAATTGGAATAGTAAAGTAATTATAAATTGGAATTATAAAAATATGGGATGGAATGTTTTCGTCCGGTGCCACACGGAATCCATGTAATGTTACTAAATCCCAAACAAAAACAATTTCCAAGCTGACACTAACAACAATTCACTTCACTACACGCACTACTGAGTTCGCAAGATGTTGCTAAAACATTTAACGTACACATCCTCCATATTGCCTCGTAAGTAACATAAATACACTCAACACTAATGTCGCCAACAGTTGTTGATTGTTGTTTAAAGAGCTATAAATCCGCTACATAACATAATGGAAGCAGTAAGTTCATGTATAGCTATGCTCTTTGTGAGACTCCTTAAAACGATTGTAATAGAATTTCCGGAAAGGAAATGAAAATACATAACTATATAAGTATAGTTATCATTGTTACAAATGATGGAAATTAATTGTCAAATTTACTACATAAACTACCCTCACAACATTGTGACTGGATTCCAATAAACCACTTAATCTATAGTTCTATACTAATATTATAAAGCTGAAGAGCTTGTTTGTTTGATTGAACGCGTTAATCTCAGGAAGTACCTACTTGTTTGAATGGAAAAAATATTTTAGTATTAGGTAGCCCATTTATCGAAGAAGGCTATAGACTATACATATAACATCACCCTATAACTAATAGGAGCGGAACATCAATGAATAATGTTGCAAAAACGGGGAAAATTTATTCCTTTGAGAGCTTCCGTTGCGAGCGCTGCGTAAACGGTTAAAGTAACGCAACAATCATGTATGACGAAAATTTTTCTCTTAAAAGGTTCTAAAAAAGGTTTGCGATAGCATATATCTATATTTTAAGATTGGCTCACTATAACTTTTTTAATTGTAATCAAATCGAAATATAGCTGAAGAGTTTGTTTGGTTGAACGTATTAATCTCAGGAAATACGTTTACTGTTAGATATATCATTAATCGAGGAAGACTATATATCGTCACGCTAAGACCCTTAGAAACTGAGCAAAAAGAGAAAAAGTCATGAATATGACGTGACAGGGGAATGCGCCGGGAAGGGTCGGGGGAGCAAGTTTGACGTGGACGAATTCGCGGGCAGCAGTAGTGGTAAATGGTTTGACGTGGATATTTAATGATATTTAAACTAACGTCGGACGTAGTCATTTCTCGACTTACTAACTTATGCATGAAGGTCACGAAATCCCCTCGTAACAACCGTCACCCTGACTACACTTATTGGCAACATCACACAAATGTTGATGAAGGATCATGTTTTTATTGTGTAGGTATTAACTTTTGCCCCCGGTTTAACCCCTTATTCCACCTGGACTGCCTGGCTTGCCGGTCATTTTGGTATCTTCGCCTATTTAGGCCTCACTTTGCACTAGACGTGATTATTACCTCGACTTGATTACTCCCAACCGGAGATCTACACTTAATTACGTACAGGGTGTGTCACTAACAAGCAACGCACAAAGGTGTTCATGCGTGTAAATCTTAGGGCGCATTTTCCTGCCAGGCGTTCTCAAGGACATGCAGATGGAAACATATTAGATCCCGTTCCTTATACGAGGTAAAACGTAGGAAATGAAACAATAATTTTGATTCGTTTATTTGCGTCTGAAGAGGCCCATTTCCTGCAGTTGATTTATTTGTAAATAAGTTAGAATAACACTTTTACACGTCAACGTGTGGTCCGTTTTCCTACTACTCTAAGAAGAACATTGAAACAAAATATGTGGTAATGCTATTTACAGTCCTGATAGTAATTATCCTACTAATATTATAAATGCGAAAGTTTGTGAGGATGGATGTATGTGTATGTGTATGTGTATGTTTGTTACCCTTTCACGAAAAAACTACTGGACAGATTTGGATGAAATTTGGAATACAGTTAGTTAATATCCTGGATTAACACATAGGCTACTTTTATCCCGGTAGTACGTTCCCGCGGTATATTTTCCGACCTCCATGCGGGCGAAGCCGCTGGCAAAAGCTAGTCCTACTAATATTATAAATGCGAAAGTTTGTGAGGATGGATGTATGTGTATGTGTATGTTTGTTACCCTTTTACGAAAAAACTACTGGACGGATTTGGATGAAATTTGGAATACAGTTAGTTAATATTCTGGATTAACACATAAGCTACTTTTTATCCCGGTAGTACGTTCCCGCGGGATATTTTCCGACCTCCACGCGGGCGAAGCCGCTGGCAAAACCTAGTAGAAAATAAAATTATGAATCAATCTTCATACTAATCACCTTTATTTCAAACCGGACATTTCTTTATTCGAGAATAAACGCAAGAGATAAAAACGAGAGATTAAAAGTGACTTCAGCAAAAGAGAATAAATAAAAATTCTTTGAAAAAGCTTCATTATTAATTTACTGTGCAAATTATGAAGCCGGACACAGGATGGTCGTTTACGGATAATAAAGAAGTCAGACTAAAGAGATTTTAATGCTAGCTATAACTTTGTTAGTTACGACTGTCTTTTATGTAATTATTAATACATTTCTCTGATTTTTGTGACCAAAACTTAAGGATTTACTAATGATCCTGCCGGGGTCGCGTGATTGTTCGAAAGAGATACCGTGACCCTGGCACATGGGCAACTGATGGAACACGGGTGGGTTTTAGTCAGTAAAAGTCTGACACGCCCTCCCGCTCCGCCCAGAGCGGGAGAAGTCATTTGATGATTTCCCAGCCTGAAAAAAAAAAAAAAAAAGGATTTACTAATGACTACTTTTTAGAAGTAAGTATAAAGTGCCGCAGCATCTGGCATTCTGTGATTTCTGCATACCCCTACAGGAAGAAGCAATGAAAACGTGGAATTCATAGAAAAACTTAGACAAATATAGGGTAGGCAGGAGCTCTTTAGTATTTTCCTGGAATGTTGAAACGTTTCGCAGTTAGTATAACAATCAAACTATCCGTGAGACATTTTTTCAGAATAGATGCTGGGTAGAAGGATTCATCAGTAGCAGAAATCCTACAAAATTAATGTGAAATAATAATCTATTGCCTTCTAATAAAATAAATTCGACTCTCAAACATAATTTTGCAACTCCTAACAAACAGAGGAGGCAATAATTGTAGGTCAATATAATGAAGACAGGCAGGTGATTTGGTATGGTATCTCTCTATGGTGTAGTGGTATGGTATCTAAATCACAATTACCCATCAGATTAGGTAGATAACATAACATGACGCCTTGTTTCACTGAAGGGTTTGGCAGAGGTGTAGGTACCTTTATTAAACCCATATTCCGCCAGTTATGTTTTAGTCCCATGAAATACGGGGCAAAGTCATCCAACGTGCACGAATCTAGACCCCAGGCTGCTATTGAGAAATTCCAGATTAAAAACCCTAAAACTATTTACCTGACCTGGGAATCAAATCCAGGACCTCATGCTCGGCAATAGCGCTTGCGACCACCAGACCAAAGATTCATGTGATTAATTATTCAAAAAAATGTAATCAACCGATTAAGAAGCAATTTGAATGCAATTATTGAGAATTACTGACTACTGACTACTGTCAGTCAATATCTTAACAATGATGATATTGAAAATATAATAAACTAGCTTCTGCCCGCGACTTCGTCCGCGTCAAATTTTTGCTCCCCTTACCCTTCCCGTCGCATCGATTTGCCTGCTAGTTTTCGTCCATTTTCGCTCCTTGAGTTATAGTGAGTCAACCTTAAAAGATAGACATATGCTCTTGGGACTTTTTTTTTGAACTTTTTAAAAATAACAATCCCGTCATACATGATTTTTGCGTTACTTTAACCGTTTACGCAGCGCACGCAACGGAAACTCTCAGAAGGAATAAATTTTCCCCGTTTTTGCAACATTTTTCATTACTGTTCCGCTCCTCTGAGGTGTAGCGTGATGTTATATAGCCTATAGCCTCCCTCGATAAATAGGCTACCTAACACAAAAAGAATTTTTCAATTCGGACCGGATTCGATTCGGAGATTAGCGCGTTCAATCAAACAAACAAACTCTTCAGCTTTATAATATTAGTATAGATAATTAGTTGACCCAGACGTACCAAGTTTGACAACCTGGTACGCGGTGGTGATCTGGTAAGCGTTTTCTAGCTGACACTCATATGTTAGGTTAGCTCCTACCCAGTTATGATGACCTGGTACTTCGAAGGCATAAAGCGTTTTCTAGCTGACACTCCTTTGTTTGGTAAGCTCCTGTCAAGTTATGATAACCTGGTACTTCGAAGGCAACGTTTATAGTGACTTGTATTCTCTTTGACGTTTTATGTGACGTCTCACGGGAACGCGGTCGAACGGAATAAATAAATGATTATGGTAAAAAGTAAAAAAAAAAAAAAAAAGTATCCTATGTCCTTCTCCTGGCTCTAAACTACCTCCCTGCCAATTTTCAGCTAAATCGGTTCAGCCGTTCTTGAGTTATAAGTGAAGTAACTAACACGACTTTCTTTTATATATATAGATTAATTATATCATAACAGCATCGTATTGTTTCAATGAGCCCGATGTACTTACTATGTTAAACTAACTACTTAATTAATTCAAAGGTTTTTTTTTGTAGGTAGCAAATCATCAAATGACGTCTCCCGCTCTGGGCAGAGCGGGATGGTGTGTCAGACTTTTACTAACTAAAGCCCACCCATGTTCCTTCAGTTGCCTATATGCCAGGGCCACGGTAACTCTTTCGAACAAATCTCGCGACCCTGGCAGGATTCTAGGATAAGCCTAGATACTTACGGGCGCTTTTTTATCACGGCGATGCGATTTGTGTTCGAGTACTGGAATTTTCAACTTTCGATATTGGGCTGAGCATCAAGAATCAAACAAAGCGCGACAATAAATCACACGTTGAATTTTCAACTCTCGGTGCTAAGCAAAGCGTTTAAAATTCAGTGCGCGAAAACATTCGCCACGATATAAAAAAAAACTTACATACATACAATCACGCCATTTTCCCATGGGGGTAGGATCTCTACACACTCCTTTTGCCTCGTTTAGGTTCATACAATTGGACATACAAACACGCCGGTTGCGAGTACTACGCACCTGACCTTTCTGAAGAACATCACCAATAAGGTCACTATATGTCCTCCTAGGGCGTCCAATCCCGGTGTTTCCACTCACATCTGCCTTGTAAATACCTTTTGTGAGCCGTCCTTCATTCATCCTCTCAACATGACCAAACCATCCAAGCATACTTTACAGAAAAGTACACTCGTGTAAATCTGGGCTAACAACCTATAGGATCTTGACTTGAAAGTCGGAGTCGAAACAAAAGAAATAATTAATGAATGGTATAGCTTAATCGATTTTTCAGTTACGAAAAATCATTTTAGAGAAATAGAATTTAATATTTGGAATACTATTTTTCCCAGAGGAAAAGGGATTTAAATAACAACTAGTTTCATTCGAACTACATTATATAAAATTTTTGCTACCGTTTCAAATTATCCAAAATACATTAAATTCATGTCACAGAGTTTCAGTGTACATTCCCATTATGATTGAACTATTTCAACCAAATGTATTCGTGGAATGAAAATGGATCCAAACGTGAAATGCAGGATTAAAAACACTCAACTAGGCGCGAACGTTGAATCAATAACGGATATATGCGCTAGATAAGCCTGTAGCCGAGGATAAAAGATGAATTATAATCAGGACTCAAATAAATTCTGTTATAACTAATAACACAGCCCGACAAAAAAAAAGTACTTGTTATTAAACCACATGGTCTTTACGTATTTTGAGCTGCCGAATCCGAATCTGGACACAGAATTAACCCTACACCCTCCAGTTTTTTTCCAGGAGCAGAAAACGATTGTAATATTAAAAAGAAAAAAAAATTTTTTTTTTCAGGTTTTTTATCACACTTCCTGTCCTTTTTAGGGCTCGTTGTATACTAATACACCATACTAATATTATAAATGGGAAAGTGTGTGTCTGTTTGTCCATCTTTCACGGCAAAACGGAGTGACGAATTGACGTGATTTTTTAAGTGGAGATAGTTGAAGGGATGGAGAGTGACATAGGCTACTTTTTGTCTCTTTCTAACCCCCCACTTCCATAAAATGGGGGGTGGAACGCGCTAATCTCAGGAACTACTGGTTCGAATTAAAAAATTCTTTTTGACTCGGGTAGCCTGTTTATTGAGGAAGGCTAAAGGCTGTATAACATAACGCTATGATCAAAAGGACTGGAGCAGCAACAAAAAAAAATGGACGAAAACTGGAAGGCTGCGATACGACGGGAAGGGTCAGGGAAACAAATATTTGACGCGCACGAAGTCGCTGGCAGAAGCTAGTATGTTATAAGGTAATGTTAACGTAAAGTTATTATGATTATTCAAATTTTCTTTTGAATATTTTCATTACTGCAAAATTCAAGAGTTTTGTTGCTCGGATTCGGCAGCTCAAAATACGTAAAGACCATGTGGTTTAATAACAAGTACAATTTTTTTTTGTGCGGCTGTGTAATTAGTATATAGGTACAAATAAAATACCTAGACTACGTATGTAACTTTCGATTCTGTGTGCCCGATTTCAGGGGCCGATTTATCAAAGTTAATTATTTTTATCCGTTGAATTAAATTGATGTCTTTCTGTCTGTCAAAAATTTCACCATTAGATATGCTCACCATAAAATCATTCTAGGTATAAAAGTTTGGTTCCCCTAACTGAAGGGACCTGAGTGTGTGTGTACTTTGTTCGAAGGTAGGTCTGCATTACGACCTATTGATGCATTGACTTTTAATATCCGACTGAACTTTTAGGTAATGACCCGAATCGTGTACAACACGCCAAACTTGTGATATTTTATAATGGCAATGGGCCATTTGTACGATATGACCAACAACAAGTTAAAAACTGCTGACATGCTAAACGTTTGAACTAACTTTTTACGAGATACATAACACGTGACAAACAAAGTAATTTTGTAAATCGTTTCTTTTCACATGTTGAGTAGGCATGCAAAAATGTATTGTAAAAGAGAAACATTGTTTTAAACACGTTTCCTAAAGAATCTCTTCAAGTCAGAACAAAACACTTGAGATATTACTCAAGGGCATGGTAATTGTTAAAATGTGCAAAACTGTTATTCAATTACTACGACTACCACACATATTCATGAAATATCGGTCATTTGGTTAACATTCTACATCAGTCTTTCCCAACGTGGGCGCTGCAGGCCTAAAGGGGGGCGGTAAGAGACCCAGAAAAAAAAGGGGGCATTGTGTAGGGCTTTGGGGTCGATTTATAATTTCATCTACCTAGCTAGGAAGACTCTTAGACACCGACAAGACAAAAAGGGGGGCGTTAAAAATAATTTATTCTTAAAGTGGACAGTAGACAAAAAAAGGTTGGGAACCCCTGTTCTACATTGTATATACTAACCTACCTATTTGGATGTGAAAGGCGACAAACTGATTGTTTTGGCACTATTTGGGATAGTCCTCCTGTGAATTGCAGTAGGCTGAATTGCTCGTCCCGTTGTCACCGAACGTAAAGAATAGCATCACCCCCATTTCTTCCCGTGGGTGTCGTAAAACGCGACTAAGGCGACTAACTACTGCTTACTAGAGAATGGGCTGCAGCGATCCCTATGCATTTTACCACCATACTGCGGTCGGAAATCCGCCTGCCAAGTGTGGTGATTATGGCAAAGCCCCCAAAATTGAGGGAGGCCTTAGTCCAGCAGTGGCCGTCTTACGGCTGAAATGATGATTATGAATCGCTCAAGATAACTTCTCACAAAAAAATTTGCTTCCTTTATCCGCTCCTCGAGTTTAAAAAGAAAATGTATCAATTCATAATTGAGTAAGCCTGGCTGGAGGCCTTTATTTATAAAGGTAGTCACAAGCAATACCGAGTGCCTAAAGCACTAGGAAGTGTCGAAGGGCGGGCGTTTTGGGGGGACTGTCTTTTGTAACTTTGACGTTCAAAAAGGTCTGACTCTCAGCCTAGTTTGAATAAATGACTTTTGATTTTTTTTTTTTTTTTGAGTACTTAGCCGGCAACATCCTAAGTTGAATTGCGAGATACTATTAGCAAAAAAAAACAATTGTGTAAGGAAAATCTACAAATATTGTATTAACGCAATTAGGCCGAGATCCGAACCCCACCGGGGGTGCCCTTAGGTCTTAGTCGCTTAGTTTGTAGTTTTCTTTAGTTTGTAAGCCCCTGGCTGGAGGCCTTAGATTAACGTTTAAGGTTATTTGCAAGGAAAGTCCGGTTAAGTAGTAAAAACCTTTAGGTTAACTACGAGAAGCAATTGTCAAAAAAAAAAGCTATCACTCATACTCAGAGTTACTTTGACGGATATTGCTAATCCATTGATGCATATGTTCGAAGTAACTGTCTGCTTTACTACGTAAATAACACAATGAATGTTGCTCAACTGTCAAAATGCAAGCCATTCCTTCTTTTAGTTTATTTAGAAATTATCCTGCTGAAGTTATTTTTTAAGAGAACGCATAAAAATATAGAGAGCAATTTCAGGGCAATCCTGAAATTGCTCTCTATATTTTTATGCGTACACATAGTGCTCAAACTTCTAACGACTCTCTTAATTAAATCATTTTTCACGAGTGAGACGGCAATGAAAATAAATTGAACGTGAAAAACCGTGAGGAAAACTGCCAATTGACAAGAAAAATGGTCCTTTCGAAATGAAGAAAAGGCATTTTAATTTTTCTTATCCAAGTCCTTGGAGGTTTCATATCTTGACACAATTGGCCAATTAGTGAACGTCACCATTCAGCGTTGATTTTTATTCAAATTTCTTAATCGCTTACACAAAACCGGTTTTCAAAAGACAAGATCAGCTTTGGTATTCCAACCAAAATAATTCGCAATCGAAAGTGGCAAATTTTCGGGTGCAAATCATTGGTCAACGATCTTGGTTTTGGTTAAAAACCGGTTTTGGAACATGCAATAAGACATTTTACATTCCTTTGCGAAGATCTCCACTTCGAGGACAGTGAAACAGATGATAACGCTCAATTGCAGAGGTCATTAATATAATTAAGCATTAAGTAACAGAGAGGAATTCGATACGCAGAATTTTTGGGCTTAGCAGTTTGCATATCAAATCTAAATTACGCATTGTTGAAATAAAAGGGACATCTCCAGAAGTTCTCACAAATTTAACTTCCTCAACATGAATTACAGCTGAATTGCAAATTTTGCTAATTCCTTCACCCACCGTATCGCCGAGTCGTTTCACTGTAAGGTTTGAATGAAGATAAACTTTATAATAAACTAGAATTTGCTAGCGGCTCCGGTCGCGTGGGAGTCGGAAATTATCCTAAGGGAACGTACTACCTGGATAAAAACTATCCTATGTGTCGAGTTGTAGGTCGTGGGTTCGAACAAGGCAGGCGTTTTAGTTTGTGTAAATAATTTCATCACCGCAGCTCTCAAAACGGTGCAGGAAACATCGTGAGGAAACTGGCATGTTCTATAACCAAAAATTCGAAGACATGTGACATCTTTGCACCCACGCTGGGCCCGCGTGGTAGTTTACAGCCCGCTCCGTGTCACCGAAAGGAGGCCTGTGTCTCAGCAGTGGGAACGGTATAATTATGCTGATTATGCTATGTGTTTATCCAGGTTATAAACTATGTGTGTGATAAATTTCATCCTAATGCCTTCAGCAGTTTCTACGTGAGTGAATTACAAACTATCGCATTTATATTAAAGTAGGATGTAGATTACGTTTATGTATGTTTCAATTTGAATTGCATAGGAAACAAGGTTTTGTAGGCCTTCCGTCTTAGTCTGAATTCAAGGTTCTTCTAACTCTATTTATATACAACACTTGTTAAACTCGTACAAGACCTGTATTTAAAACTGTATGTCTAAATTAAAACTCGATGTTATTAATTTGCAAATATCCAAGCTGCAAAAATAACTTTTAATAATACGCACTTCATCATGTTCAAACATTTTATGAAAATTCTCTTCGAAATATTAATTTTGCCCATGAAGTATACCGCATAACCAATGTTTTAATAAAAATTCTTACAACCATTATGTTTGTCACATAACGTTCTTATGTTAAATATTTTTAGAAGCAATTTTCGGTTCGGTTTAAATACTTTATTCTCAAAAAGACAAACAGTCACTTACATGGGAATATAAGATAACATAATGTAATAAACTTATTCTAGGTAACGGACATCAATATAAATTCTAATTTCACTTACATTTTTGTTCTGCTTAATTTTGATTGATTCAACAGTTCTATTTAACTAATTTTTCCAAGAATATCAATTGAAAAATATTTCCTAATCGACCAAAATGTGATGTCATTGGATTTCAGCTCGGTCGAAGATCAAAGCAAATCAATCCCTCCATGAATACAAAACAAATATTAAGTGACTTAAAATTAAGCAAACAAACTAAATTTTAATTGAATGCAAAGAAATGAGGATTACGTTGAGGATAACTGCAGATGATAATGATGAAGATATGTCAATAATTGATAATATCTTCTATCTTCGAAGTTATTAATTGGAATACCTCTTCGTGTCTGTAATTGTGACCGCGTTCTTCTTTAATGGTGCGCAACGGACATTGGTGCGGTTTACACTATCATATATTATTTATAAATAATCCGCAAGGATCATGTGTAGAATACACTAATATTTAACTTACACAGGGTCTCAGGGTCACTGCACAACCTATCACCATAGATTCAGTAGGTTCATTATTCTGAACACACATGCGTTGAAATTTTTCGTAAGTTATTGGAACGAAGTTCCTTATCGCGCGTTGCGAAAGGGGGGGCTAGACGGAAAAAATTAAGACCAAAAGTTGTAACGACACTTTTTGCTATGGTTTTAAGCCGTGCGGCGTGCGCGTGTTTCTCTGTCTGTCTCTCTCTCTCTCATAGAAAGCAAGTCAATTATTTTCGTTTCGTCTTTCTATTTCGCATTAAATAGTGTGGTGTCGCGACGATTATTTTTATTGAGTGTGTGTTGAGTTTTTTGTACATAATAAATGATAACAAAATGAATCCTGACAGTGTTTCTGCACAAGTTCCAGATATTGCGGATGGAGTTAGGTAAGTAGAGATTTTATACATACAATAATAAATGCAATTAATCGAAAGGAACTTCGTTCCATCCGGGCGTCCCTTGACACCTCTCAAGTTTTTAAATAAAAATTGTGTCCTTACCAGGCTGCACATGTTGTTATAAAGAAATATCGATTGTTTAGTTTTTGATCGCTAGTCGAACATATTATTAACATTAATCAGTATGATATTTTGAATGACTGACTGACTAAGAAGATAGATAGGTAAATGAATCAGAGTACAAATTGAATAACACAGATAACCCTACAAACACGATAACGGTTCACAGTTAGTTAAAGTGACATAAGAAAAACACGAACTTTTCCTTCTTTTAAAAGAGTTGACAACAAACTTATCTTTTGAAAGAACAAGGGTTAGAAAAGGCCATTGTTAAAACTGAGTTTGGTTCTAATTGGAAAAGAAAACTTCAGGGTTTTCTTTTTAATTGTATTATTTTTTAACGATCTTGATTGATTGCGTAACACTCGAGAATTTATGTAATCAGGTTTAAATCATACTGGTGTATTCAGATGTTGTCATAATATTAGTGAAGGGCGGGCGTTTTGGGGGACTGTCTTATGTAATTTTGACGTTCAAAAAGTGCTGATCCTCAGCCTAATTTGAAAAAAATACTTTTGATTTTGATTAAAAGTTATGTAACAATGTTCAAAGGGAAGAAAAAATACAAAACAATAAACATAACAAAATATTATTCAATGGTCAGTGTAACAAGAAATACAATATATGCAACAATATTGAGCCAAGATCTAATACGTATTTACGATGCAGAGGGATTTACGTACAAGCTCTATACAACGATTGATTGGATTTATAGACTACTGAAGATCATGCTAGGAGTAGCAATAAATCTAAACACATTTAGACAAGGGTCACAATCGCAAATTCAAATGAGAACAGAGATTCCGAGAATCTGCAAGTCAGTTTCATGAACAATGGGACTCAGATTAACAAGATACGAGGAATTAAACTTTACGTATCTATTTCCTTTTATCTTATCTGCACTTCTTTTGTGTTTGTTAATGAATTTCTGACTGAGTTAAGTAGTGTAAAAGAATTTACCGTCATAAAAGTAATCCATGATATTTGAGTAATCCTTAGTAAGCAGAAGTTTCTTTAGTTAGAAAATAATCTACACAACGTGAAATCCAAGCCTGACGGGAAATTCTCGGATGAAAATGTTTAATAAAACTATCAGAACGAGTTCGAGGTGACAGGATGGTGATCAGTCCACAATGGAACGATCAAATCTAAAAAGCTTACTGTCTTATGTATGAGAAAAGAAACAGGATAATTATGTAAAAAGTTTAAACAATTGTACACACCCAGGAAATCTCTGACACTCGTCATGGATAGTCAGAAGCCCGAAAATCTAACAATCTTGCCAAAGGGTATCGTATTATTGAGTTAGACAGTAGCTTATTGTAACCTACTGTTATTCAGTTACATCCTATTAGATTGAAATCCGACACATACTGTGATGGGAAAGGCTAGATAGATGATGATTATGTAAATAACTATTAAAATCATGGCAGCCAATAAAAATTAGTAGTTCGATACGCTGTTGTACTTCAAAACAGCGTTATTTATTATAGAGTAGGTACTGTATCAGTATATTATTGTTTTGAAGTAGATGCTCAGGTAAGTGCGAGTAGGAGCCATATAATAATTATAGTACTCTTTGTATTGCTTCAGTATCATTCTGCTGGCTGACTGATAGTAATGTTATGCTTCATTATGACTCCTTGTCAAAACTAAGCGTCGCGCCACGATGAAGCTGATAATAATTCTCCCAAAGGATACCACTATTATCATTTCACTTTGTCTTTTGAATCTATCTCTATTCTAATGGTTAATTTATATTACTCTCAGTTTTACTTCGTCATATTAACTGTCGCGACTTCCAAATGCTTACATATTCATAGGATCACTGTCATTTTTCACATATCTACAATTACCTCTTCCTCTGTTCTACTTAAGAATTTAAAGTGATGCTGTGCCCGACAGGGACCATAACAGTTTCTATTTTATTAATACCCACCACCTGTATACATTATGGAATGCAACAAATATTTGACGTTATTATTGATATCTTAATGACGCTAATCTAGATATTAATACGTGAAGCAAAAACTGTGTACCCCTTTTTACTAAAATTACGCAGAGGGAGGAAAATTAAATTAGTTAAAGTTTATATTGAGAAGGATGTTTAAGTGCAGAAAGTTAACATTTTTGTATGATAAAATAATGCAAATAGAACAAAACACAGGGCTGAATTTCAACCAACGGGAGATAAATCTGTGGTTGCGCGCCATAGCAATTAGCTACTAATTGACATGCAGGCTGTGGGCGTGACAATTAGGAAGGCATAAATTTGATCAATTAGACCTTTGAGTGGCTCCATCGACTATTCCAATCCTATCCATATAAAACGATGTTGATGGTGCTGAAAACAATCTTTGATTTCTTGCAAAGAAATATGATACTATTGAATAAAAATATGACAAGAAAATGTATGGGGTGCTGGACGTAAAGAATTGCACCATCCCATTTCTTCCCGGGGAGGTGTCGTAAGAGATGACTAAGGAACTTACTGGACAATGGGCAGCAGCGTTCTGTTCCATTTTACCACAATAAACTGCGTTTGCCAAAAGGCGAGTCGCGACTATGGCAAACTCTCCCAAATTGGGGGAGGCCTATGTCCAGCAGTGGACGTCTTTCGAATGAAATAATGATGATGAAGTATTTTTATGCAAATGCTTCATTTAAATTGGACAAGGTAAGGTAAGGTAAAAATATAATTAAAAAACTCATTATAAATTGCTCAATGAGAGGAAAAACATTTTCATAAATATGCAATTCGTTAAGCGCAGCGACAGGTAGGGGCTTCACCTGTCGTGTTGCGAATGATTACTATAATTTAGATCATACCCACATAGACTGACAGTCTGTGTTGATATCTCTGGTTCCCCATCCGGATGTGCGAATGGGAAACTGGGAATACAATCGTTTTCCTGTGAGTCATCATCTGCTATTGTGAGTGGTATACAAATGTTAAATCCTGGATGACTTGGAATTCTGTTAGAGAACGTTATTACTTTTAAAACATGGATTGAATATTGTTTTTTTTTAATAACGGCATGATGTAATTTGTTTTTAAATATTTGTAATTTACATTTCTGCGGTAACATCGTTATTCTGTTTGCAGTTGTATCCACATCATTAAAATAATGACAGAATATGGTTATTTACATCGTAATGCATCCAAAAATATTATAGTATCGTTAGTTTAAGAATGTCTGTTTTGAGTTAGGTTAGTTTTTAGGGTTTATTTCGCCAGAAACAGGACTATATGTTTTAAACCGTAGTAGGTAGACACTTGAAATCTTCACAGAGCATGAAGGTACAACCATAACCGCTTTCGATAAATAATAAAAATAACGCATAGTTAAAAATTTAAGAAATATGTAGTGTTAAATATTGTTCGGTGGTACCGGTGACTCTTTGTGTGCGAGTCTCACTCGCCTCGACTGGTGTTTTTTGCCACTTCTTCCTTTAAAGGGTACAAGTACAGTTATAAAGTTTGGAGGTTGGCTACGTGTTTTGATTGCGAATTCTTATCGGTATGGACCAATATCCGTTATTGGTTCGTTGCTCTTTAATATTTATGTTTTACAGATAAAGCGTTTAATTTACAACAGGAACAACACAATGCAGGAATTCAAAAATGTACTACACGGTAACTTCAATATCATCGTATACAAACAAAAGTAATTTCTTACCGTTTTATCCAAGAGCCAGCTGGCCGGAAATATGAGAGGGATGTATGTAATCATGAAGATCATCGAAGTCCAATAAACTTGGATGCTCGACACCTCGTAGTACTTCACGACAGCATCCTGAATGATCGTGTACTGTATCCATTGCATCGAGTTAGAGGCCGAGTTGAAGACAAACACGAACAAAACCAGCCATCGAATAGGAAACACCGAGTATTCCGTCGCTCCCTTCTTAGTAGGAGACTCCAGCACGCCTCCCTTTTCAGCAATCCCGTCCATAACACTACCGCAAACTTCCATATTCTTCTGATCAGTCATATTTTATATGTTACTGAATATATTAATATAAAATAGAATCTTTATATTTTATTGTCGTCTGAATTTTGGCATCCAAATTACACTACATCTACGTTAAATTTGTAATAGAAATGATAAATTATTTTATTTATTGTCAGTTTTCCCGCGCGCGTTTTTATTCTGCGAGACGCAGACGTGTTACTCGCGCGGCGGTCGGCCAGCGACTGTGTTTTCCATTTTCCTGCAATCAGATGCTGAATGGATACTTCCCGTGCACCCTCCGTCCTTAGCGTGACGATAACAAAGATGCCGCCTACGCCTACTAGACCAGCTGTCTGTCAACAGCACAATCAAATGATTGCCATCGTAAATAGGATATAGATAACCAAACAGTTTTTATTGCTTGAACTTTGGGTATAAAATAGATGCGTGTTAGCTGTTATCTTAACGCGTAAGATATTTGTGGATAATATGCCTAACGCGGCTGTTCAAATGTGTAATAAAATAATAAAACACGTTAGTAACTGATATTATTATCAATTGTTATGATAATATTAATATTTAGGTAGGTAATCTCTAAAGGTTACTGAAGTAAGACAATGATATTGACATATTTGAGTAGGTACGTGTTTGTTTAAAAGATTTATCATATAAACAAATATTACAATTTTAACTAAAAGAGTCTTGGGCAATATCCCGTCTTATACAAAGAAAGTATATACATAGAAGAGACGTTATTAATTTGATATGATTTCAAGACTACGGTTAATTTTTCAATAAAACCTCTTACCTCTAGCCTCTTACTTCAAAAGGCAAGTTTGAACGTCGAATGGTACAAAAAATAAAATTGATTCTAGTAGCCACTTCCAAAATATAGTTTCGTATTGGGAAGAATGGGCAAAAATGTTAACCTTTTTAACATGTTTTATAATGTTATGCACAGGTACATTAATTATACGTATAATAGAATTATATTATTAAATTAGCAACCAGTTTTATTTTGTCTTGATTCATTGAATTCTAGACTGGCCTATGGAGCAAGACCAGCATTTTTATAAGATATTATTATGATCCTCTAATTTGTAATATATGCTTGTTTACAAAGTATGCTTTTAACCTCTAAGTCCCTGAGATACCACATTTGGTATCAGACACAATGGTTTTTAATTGTGTCTGTAATTACCGTAATTGACTGGTTAGCGAGAGTTTTAAATATTATATCATATAGTGACAGTATATCACAAGGTATTTTGCCGTCACATTCAATATGATGAGTAATGAAACTAATGAAAGTACTTTAGATAATCTGAAAATGGTAGATCTACTTTAAGCTTATTTCTTGTATTAATTAACAGCATATATATTATACCACTTATTGAGTAAAAAAAAATGGTGTTTTTTTTTTCTTAAATACAGAATACTTTCAGAAATTAATTGGAAAGAAGTTTCCTACGAGATTCGTGGTGACGTAGATTGTAAATGTTTCTGACAGCTCTCTTTTGGAAAATAAAAACAGGTTTAATATTAGCAGCCCAACTGCACGGTAAAATGCCTTGTGACAGTTCAGTCAGTTACGTGAATGCTTTGTTTAAACACGAATTTGAACCCAAAACAGGGCGGTCATTTCCGCCGGTACGGCGGCGGCGGAACGGCCTCACTTCACACACGTTTGTCAACATAGCTGGGATGTGCGTCGTCCTGCCACATTGATGACAACATAACTACTTTAAATAAATAAGTATACAATTGTTTCAAAAGGAGGATGAGCACTGGATGAGAGACAATGGTATCTCCACTGTTTTGTCTACCGTTTTTATTTCAAACGGTGTTTCGAGCGCTATCTGCCTTGAAATGAATTTTCATTCATGATGAAAACAGTTTTGCAGTTAAGACTGGACGTATGTATGTCACATAGGTATGTCTGCTTGCTATTATCGGTGGGGAATTTACACTACTATCCGATGCACTAAACTATATCCCACCGAAGGAGCAGACGATATTTCCGCTCTATATCAAGATTTCACCACAGATGAGTCAACGTAAGCCCTTCCACCAAGAACATACCGCTCATTCTACACCCACATACATTACCATTATACACAGACTTTTCTGTTCTGTATTAAAAACGCGTATTAAATTCACACTTTCTCTTTTTTATTTTGGGAACGACATCTCGCAGGTCAACCTATAAGGTTGTCGGCTGCTTACCCGGACTTGCTGGTGGCTACCTTATTAAATTAGCTCTCGCACTAGTTTTATAGTTTTTAAGCCTCCAGCCAGGGCTTCAAAACTATAAAACTAGTGCGACTACTCGCTAAGGGCACCCCCTGTGGGATACGGACCTCGGCGTAGGGCTGATAGAGGGCAGCAAGGTACGGGCTGGATCGGTATGAACTTTCTCTCTCTGTGTCGCTTTCTATTATTTAGGAGTATGTGTGCGTACCAGTATTGCGAAATCATCGTTCTTGACGGGGGTCCTCCAACCGCACACGTTTTTTTTTAGTATTTATTAATCTTTGATGGTGCTTTTAATCCCGTTTAGGCACAAACCTAATTTCAATTTTACAGATGACCAAAAATATTTAAAAAAATACTCTACCCATGAGTTTGTCCGACCCGAGGAAAAAAGTTTGCGCAAGTTTGCAATAATTGAAGACTTGAAGTAGCTGACCTTTTGGTAGTGAAAAAGACCAGACCATCACTAGAGCCTATGATGAGGTAGACCTTGTGTCAATCAGATGATTTATACCCATATATCATCTCAGTTACACATGGTCTAATTATAGGTGATTAACACACTGTCCTTTCTATCTTGATCTAACCAAACACAATCTTCTTTAGGCTGGTCTTATTGTCCTCGTGGTGATACTGTTAATGCACAACGAAATCTACCAAGGTGAGTTTACAATACGAAATACAAACACGATGAACATGAGAACCTAGTAAGTTTACTGATAATTGTATAACCTAAGTTCTAATTAAGTAAAAAATAACGAAGGTACCGAGAGAATTTAGTTTACGTGCGATCTGTAACAGTATTTTTATAACATTGAAAATTACAGGTCAAGGCGTCCTGAAACGTTTTTCTGTGATAAAACTTTGTTTATATCTGTTACAAATGACTACCGAGTGATAATAAGAAACAATTACGACGACAACTTACAATAATGACATTAATCTTTGTTAATGAATGTCAGAGGAACAAGTTTAGGGACAGTATATCTTCATCATTTCAGCCGTAATACGTCCACTGCTGGACATAAGGCTCCCCCAATTTGGGGGGCTTTGTCATAATCGCCACGCTTGGCAGGCGGATCGGCGATCGCAGTATGGTGGTAAAATGCATAGAGAACGCTGCTGCCCATTCTCTTTGTAAGTCCTGTAGTCGCCTCTTACGACACCCACGGGAAGAAATGGGGTGATGCTATTCTTTACGTCCGGCACCACACGGTACCGGTATATCTTGATGTCTCTATAATCTGACTGAATATATTGTAAGGAGCGATAAAAATTCAGATACTGTGCCGGTACCGATAATTCCTCAAATACTTTGCCTGACACAGGAATCGAAGGGCATAATGTAGCAGCATTTACGACTACTACACCAACAATGCAGTTGACAATTTAGATTTATGTAATGATTTATTTAGTACTAGCTTTTGCCAGCGGCTTCGCCCGCGTGGAGGTTGGAAATTATCCCGCGGGAACATACTACCGGGATAAAAAGTAACCTATGTCCTTTCCCAGGCTCTAAACTATCTGTGTACCAAATTTCATTTAAATCGGTTCAGTAGTTTTAGCAGGAAAGCGAGACAGACAGACAGAGTTACTTTTACATTTATAATATTAGTATTAGTATGGATGGATTTATCAATTTCATGCCCCCACTTAAAACTGAAAGAAAATAATGAAAACAATTTTCAGAAGCTATTCATAAATCATGACTTGAATTTCGTTGAACAAATTAATTTAATTTTCCGTCGTAGCTTCGTGTATCAACTGTAATTTATATTGATAATATTTCGTGAGCAAAATATAGCTTCCTCGATGAATGAGGATCACGCGGCAGCCCGCACGTTGCTGATAAAATACTACCTGTCATGTCCGGGGACCGACAATGGCTGCTTCGTAACATAGTAACCATAGAAATATATCATATATCGCAACGTATAAATACCTACTACCATTAATATATACGTAGGTAAATAGTTTACTAAATAAATATATAAAAGATTTACTGAATACTCCAAATATAGTTATAATTAATCTGTGAATAGTTTGGATGAAATCTTAACGAAAATATCAACAACAATCAACCAACGTATAAATACCTACTACCATTAATATATACGTAGGTAAATAGTTTACTAAATAAATATATAAAAGATTTACTGAATACTCCAAATATAGTTATAATTAATCTGTGAATAGTTTGGGTGAAATCTTAACGATTGAGCGGATACTAAAGTTCTTGGGAAACTCTTAAATCTCGGGTGCATTATCAGGACCTCTACTAACGAGTGACGATATTGAAAGTATATACGGACACAATACAGCCTAAGCTGGCGTGTGAACTCTGGAGCCAGTCTTTCTGGCAACAAAATAAACCAAGCGTTTTATTTTCATACGTCACGAAAGGAGAAAGACATGTGTCACCGACCCCAAATAAATTGCGATAATGATGATAATGACGTCATGAAAGGAGAAGAAGAAGCACAGTAAAAGTAACTCTATGATAAATAATGAATTATTTTACTTTGTAAGCAGGATTGAACAAACCCTTGTATACGAACATATTTTAAAAAGTAAATGCGTCGGCGTTTCTTATCCGATCTAGTCACTGTTTGTTGCATGTCAAATGTTGGTATATACATTTTAGTGAAAAGCCATGAATTTAAAAATTTGATGATCTCTACTGAAAACAAACTCAGAGACTTCACAAAATTGTAAGCTATCACAAAGATAACCCACTTCCTGAACGGAGGTCCTCAACATTAGACGCGTATCAAAAGGCAACATTCCCCAAATGTTGCCCCAACATTACCCCTTGCTTCCTTAGTTTCCTACTTCCTCAGCTAATGGCTGCCAAGTAGAAAGTATAATAGATAAGTGATTATAACCGTGCCGTTAATGCGTAGTCGGCAATCTCAGAGAATTGCCCCTCGTTAGCGGCACAGCCTGTTGCAACTGTTGTAACCAACAATTTGTAGGCCTTATGGGCTTTTTGTAAAAATGGTTCAAGTGTTTGTGCCTGATTACTGCAGATAGTCTTTTTGCTTGACTAGAAACGATGAACTTTATTTTTTAATGGTGGGATGAATTCATTATTAGCTTGGCAAGATCATAATACTCATGCCTTTTCCCATGGGGGTAGAATCCAGTCTTTATGTATATTTAAAAAATAATACACAAATATTACACATAAATATTACAGATACGAATGTAGGTATCTGTTAAACACACACAACACACATTCCTTTTTAGATGAATTAAGAGGAAACTGACGGACAATACTGCACGTAGCCTGTGGTGTACTATTGCAGTTTTTTTCGCACCTTACTTAAGTTTGATTTATAAGAGATTTACAAGCCATATTCGATTTAAATAGCATTCTTTTCAGTTTAATATCTAAAGCAAACAACACCTTATTTTATTATTGAATCTCTTCTAAAACAAAAAAAGCTTCGAAAATACAATTACGCTTTTTATCCTACCTATAAATAAAATTTAGGGCCTGGTAACCCTACTATACAGCCTGTTGCCATTTGACTAAACAACTTTAAATTAGATTTACATTGCGTAATTCATTTAACGTCGTTAGCAAGGTAAATTACTAAAAGGGCAATGTAGTACAAAATGAGACAAGCTTTCTTTGTCTCTGTTGTAATTAAGGACTTTAATACGATGAGTCGGTGCTATAGTTAATTATGTTAATGATAATGAAGTATAGGTACTTAAGGAACTAATGAAGACCGACCCTGAATTTGTAAGGTGCGAAACGAATCTGAAGAGTACTTTGATTCTCATTTCAATGTTGATTTGGAAGCGTAAGAAGTTCTGGGAAAGTTTACTTCGTAACTTTTACGCTCTGAGACAAATGATGCAAGGAAGACGAATTTCTGTTTGATTCGGATGAGCCAATATAGAAACAAACAGTACTATAAGGTAATACAGAAATAACATGAAGATTGTTTGAAAAATATTTAATAATTACTAGCTTTTGCCAGCGGCTTCGCCCGCGTGGAGGTCGGAAATTATCCCGCGGGAACATATTACCGGGATAAAAAGTAGCCTATGTCGTTTCCCAGGCTCTAAACTATCTGTGTACCAAATTTCATTTAAATCGATTCAGTAGTTTTAGCAGGAAAGCGAGACAGACAGACAGAGTTATTTTTGCATTTATAATATTATAGTGTCGCTAATATTTTAACTTTGTTGGATTTTTGGATATGCATGCATAATAGTGCATGGTGTGATCGCCTAAATAAAATAAGAAATTAAAATTTTCTCCCGGTTTTTGCAGTCTGCAGGTGAGGGTCAGGTTGTAGGTATGTTGAATATAATATAATTCATGACCGTGACAAATATGACTTTACAGAATTATAATCAATAAAATAAATCAATACAACCCTAGAACTTCATTTAATCACACTGAAGCATTTACTTGTTCGTCATCATCATCATCATCATTTCAGCCGCAAGACGTCCACTGTTGGACTTAAGCCTCCCCCCACTACTTGTTCGTACAATATGAATTTCCCGGGCTACCCCGACGCTTTCCCCTTTTCCTAAATAAATAAACAAAATAAATGAAGAGTCAAGAAGCTTTGGATATATATGTAACACAGAAAACGAAATAACTGCACGTACCTACCTTTTTTTTTTTTCAGAATGGGAAATCATCAAATGACTTCTCCCGCTCTGGGCGGAGCGGGAGGGCGTGTCAGACTTTTACTGACTAAAACCCACCCGTGTTCCATCAGTTGCCCATGTGCCAGGGTCACGGTATCTCTTTCGAACAATCACGCGACCCCGGCAGGCATCGGTCCTAGTAGACCCCTACACTGCTGCTGACATCTCTTTGAGGCGCGCTTGGAACACTACGCGCCGTCGACCCGAGCCTGGTCCTTACCGGGCGGCGAGATACCCATTGCTCGCCACCTGCAAGCTCGCGCCTACGGTGGCCGGGAGTCCGCTATTGACTCCCGACGCCCGGGGCGTCTCCTCCTGCGGCGGCTAGGGACGTGAGGGCGCAGAGACTGCCACTCCCTCACGCGCCCAGCCTCCTCTTTCGCGAGCATTACTGCTTCGCAGAAGGCGGTGACGGCTTCCCATTCCCTCTTGCTCCGTACCATGGCTCGCACCAGGGCCGGACGCGAGAGGTCGCCGCCACCGATCGCCTCCACGAGGACACGGCGGTGCCCCGCCCAGGCAGGGCACACCTCCACCGTATGCTCCACCGTGTCCTCCAGACGATCCTCGCAATTGAACGTACCTACCTTAGAGTAGAAACTTTATCACTTAAAACGAGAACAAAAGGTGGTCCTTGGAGACGGATCGAACATCAATCTTGAGAACCAAATAGAAAAAGAATCTAGAAGTGAAATAACGATCCCTTCTCCTTATTTTTTACTAGCTGCTGCTCGTGGCTGTGCCCGCGTAGATGTCGGAAATTGTTCCACGGGAACGTGCTGCCGACAAAATGTGGCCAATGTTATAGCCTTATAAAATTATGGAAGTATGGATACATTTTCAGCTCGCAAAGATACAAAACTATTGAACCGATTCTAATTAAACTGACAGCAGTGTACCAGTTGCACTTATTGTGAAGACCACCGTCTTTTGTTCCGCAATACTATTGAGCTTCGTATTGTCAATGTCAAGCGTATTGATAATCTCCGTTTATTTCTTGTTCTGTCCTAGGAAATGCAAATCTGTCGTTTCCAACAAAAACATTTGAATCGGATCTATTTACATTTGTAAGTATTTTTTTACAGTAGTAAAAACTGCTCAACGAGTATCTGTAGGTACCATAGCAATCAGATAATAACATTGTCACGAAGGCTCGGTTTATTATTGGAATGAGGCTATAAAGACAATTTTCTTAAATGTGGAAAAACAATGTTCCAAAGCAAAACCATCAGACTTAATTTCATTTGAGTATATGAAAACACAGTATTGGAAAACAATTCGTAATCATGCAATTCAAATCGATTTAATTTAACGCAGGCACTTTGTTAAATAATGACAACAAGTTCAAACCTTATCTCCCTACCTTAATAATTAGGTAAAGAAAGGAAAGCACATTCATTCCTTTCAGCCCCTTTCACTTAAATCTCCTAACTGCGTTTACCATTCTCACGTCGTGCTTCCTAAAATATGCAAAGTGCCTGCCAAAGGCAGAGCTCATAGAACCAAGCGACGACGGGAGGCGTAAGGGATCTGGTCCTTTACCCCCACAAGAAACAGGAACCTTGAATTCCGAAGTAATTCAAGTTAAATTAGAGGATTTCGTGCATTAACATGCGTTACACGAACTTGACGCGGGACTGCTTACGGGAATCTAAGGCATTGGTCCTGCTATAAATCCCGGATGAATCGGCCCTTTTATGCGGATCGGAGCATTGGTATTTTGGGTTCCGTAAGAAAATCCAAGTTAACAGAAAATTGAAATTGAATTATTCTAATCAAGGTATCATTTTAGACGACCGCGATGAAGAAATTAGATGTTTATTTATTGAAAACAAAATAAATGAATAATGGATATGTAACATGTGAATTTCAACTGAAAATCTGCAGCCACTTCATTTACAAACACGACTATGTTTATTTATGTAAACTTCAGGTCCCTTGAGTAAAAAGGACTGGCCTCAAACGCAGGTCAACCTTGACCCCGACCTATGTCACCGGTATTAGGTTATGAGTACAGAACTATTCTGAGAGGGACCCGCTTAGTTTGCAGATTGCTTGATGGATCAAAGTGGTTTAGTTACCGGGAGTTAAAATGAGTGGCAGTGGTACGTGACGTGGCATTTAGGGTATTAGGACCAAACTGCATTGACATCGCAGTCCTATGGAGGATGAACTTACACAGGGTCACGAGACCGATTAACGATAATCGTGTCTTAGACT
This sequence comes from Aporophyla lueneburgensis, assembly GCA_932294355.1. Lineage (NCBI taxonomy): Eukaryota > Metazoa > Arthropoda > Insecta > Lepidoptera > Noctuidae > Aporophyla > Aporophyla lueneburgensis. The sequence goes on along the minus strand of OW028739.1, from coordinate 31,771,207 downwards.
GACTAAGAATATCTAACTTTCAGATTCTTTAAGATTGATTTGTACTAGTGGACTACCAGTAGACGAAATTCAACCATAATTCATTTCAAACTTCATGTATTTCTAATGCAGTGTTATATAAAAATATTAACTTTCTGCAATTCACTTCCATTTAAGCTTTAACTGTGTGAAATTTCATACTTCTCCGTCTGCGTAATTTTCGTGAAAAGGGGGTACAAAGTACAAAGTTTTTGCTTATGGATTTGAACATATTTTTCAGACAGATAAAATTTCTGACACCCTTCAACGTAAAGCCCTTTTCACATGATACGGTTTGGCTGATCATTATCAAACAGGTTGACTGACGTTGCTCATGAGCCGCTCAATGTGTGTTATTGTCCCAGCAGACAATGCCCCGACCAGTCTATCCGCACAAATCCCGACAGCTATTGAACGTTTTTAATAAACGCACATCCCACTAACAAGAGCTGAACCCTCCGAACTGTAAGGCTTTAGTCCATCCACTACACAGAACGGTATTAAATGAATTGAAAGTATAATTTTAAAATATCGCCGCACCCTTTGTCGAGAGCTTTCGCCATTAATAACCGAAGTTCCTTTGTTTTGCTTCCATCAAAACTCGCGGACATTTTCGGTCCTCTGGCACTTTGTTTGGAGGTTATTATGATTAATTCGTGAATTTCTGGTGGACGACCGACCCTTTTGAATATGAGACCAGTTTTGTATTAGGTATTTGTTAGCTGTAAATTATCTTGTTTTGTACGATCCCTTTATTCCAGAACCTAAATTTAGTTGTTTTCGGGTTTGAAAACGGTTTGGAAAATAATTTCCAAAAATGTTAAATTGCGTTTTAAGTTGAAACGAACGGTAAAATATTCTTATATAGAATATAGGTAAACATTTACCTAGGTACTGATCGTGAATGAATCGAAACTGAATCGTGTCAAGTACTTATTATAGGCACATAGCTAACAAAGATACCTACTCTAAAAAATACTGAGCGAAATCACTATCAGGAAGGGCTAGAGTTTGCATAGTCACGATAAGATGCTACTAAGTTTATCTGTGTGTGATGAGAGAAGTCACAATAGAATTGATAATAATATTGAATCTTGTACCTACTTAGATAAATTATTTGGTGGAATGAAAGACCTATGTTTTTCATATGTGTGGCATACCTAGTACCCTACTTAAGTCCGGACAATGCATCAATCACTGAAACAAAAGCTATACAACCATATATAAATCTAGCACAAATCTAGAACACAGGGATGACCAACAAAAATAAATGTCTGGAAACGATTACACTAAATATTTACGATCAGAAACCTACAAGCGAAAATCCTACTCATAGCACAAAGGAATGAACTAAATCAAAATTTAAAGACCATCTTTTACGTAATTTGACTGTATAGTAAAGAAACTTGGTGAACACGCTGAAACCGTTGTAGATTATTCAGAAGGAAAGCCAAAGTCTTCAAAACTTACGTCCCATTCCCAAATGACACATAAAGATTTACCATAGCAAACACCCTGGTCATTCGATTTAACATTAGCGAAACTAACAACAACATCCTCTTAATATTCCAAACATCGTACCTGACCCTTTGTTCCAAGGGTGCCATGATTAATGTTATAGGTACCTAGGTGTCCCACAAACCGCAAATCGATTACCCCCCAGGGTAAACTTGACCACAACTCTCTCGGTCTAATTGGATGGGACTGTTTAGAACCACCCGACGTCCACTGTATTCACGATGACTATTAGTTCCTTTCTAACCGAGCTCCGAGGGAACTTCTCAACTCCCCTATGTGTAGTCACTACTAACGCCATCTAGTTATCGTTGAGGAACTAATTTGTGGTCCTTCGGTACGGGTCGATTTATTGGCATAATACTAGATATTAATTGTTTCCACGGTGTTGAGTAAGGACAATTTACGAGGAAAACGCTGTCAAGGTGAGATATATCTTGCTCTATAGGAGCAGGACTTCAGGCTCCGGAAGAGAGAAAGATTTTATTTCTTACGAGAAAGTAGCATTTGTGCTTTCAAAATTTCATCTATATTTATGAGACTTTTAGAATGAAATTAATAACGAAGTCATGTTCCAATATATCCATTTCGGATATATTGGAACATGACTTCGTTATTAATAGGAAATATTGGATGCGCTTCGTAGCAAATGTCAGAAGAGGAACATATTGCTACGTGTTTTCTGTAGGTACATTCTTGACACGAATCAAATGCGACAAATACTTTATTCTAATCCGATTCAAAGCCCTTCGACAAATAAAGCTAAATATTAGCTACATTATGGCATAAAACATTCTACCTATCTGCGAGGATGTTTCTGGTCATAAATCTTCACAGTTCATTTCACGCAGATTTACCACGCATCGGTTCGTGTACTAGTATGTACCTACTCATCGCGGACGTAAAAAAAGAGTTTGTATATCGAAATCCAAACAGGCGAAATAAAAAATATATTACAATAGTTGTGAGCGCGCAAAAAGTTTACACTTTAGGTGACAAACGTGACTTGAAATTCAATGGGACTTTGGTATTTGTGTAACTTTTTATCCTTATGGTTTTGCACTGTGACGAGGTACGCAGTAAGCAATCCCAATCAGTTCGAAACGAGTCATAATTGTTTAAGCCCGAAGGTTTGTTTGTACCACTGGAGAACCTGAGACGTTAGTCTTGATTTCATGAGTTCAAAATCCTCATTCATTGCTTTCCTTAACACATCATCGAGATTACGAGAGGATTTTTATTGCTTTTAGCAAAAAATTATTAAAAATATAATTGTAGGCGCATGGTACCCTTCGTTCTCCCCAGACAGAGGGTATCCATGAGGATTCCACAACGTAAAAATTAAGGTGCTTCCTATTAAGAAGTGCCAGCAGTTACCTTCAAATATCTTTTAAAGAGTAACTCTTTTAAAAATAATTGCACGTTTGATGCACGCGAGCATCTCACGAGTCTTGCATGAGGTGTAACATATAAAAGTGCACGATGATCGTGATAAACTTTTTCTCTGTCGTGCCTTTATCCATGTTGCTATAAGCTGATATTTAACCAGCAAACAGTACACACAGTTAAACAGTTAAATATGCAAATAGGTGAAAAAAATATTACCTAACCGTGTCGTGTCAATTAGTTATTTGAACTACGAAATTACATTTTGATACATCATTGCGCAATATGTCTGATCTGATTGAATTGATTATATAAAAAGTTACTCCAGCTGGGTAATTGTCTAACACACTAGAAACATATGAATCAATGGATTAACAATATCATTGAAAATTATTCCGATTCTGATAGTTAGTGAGTGCAATACGGGTGCTGAACTACAATCTGAAGAATGGTCACAAGAAAATTTGACCACTCTCACTAAAAGGTACATTAATTTCGCTACCGACTGACTTATTCGTTACGTCGTCGATCGTATCATAAATTGACGTTACACGTGTGTAGATAATATCGATTGTTATCGGTAAATAAACATTTGTAATGCATCGAGTATCGGCGTGTTAGTATCGTAGCCAGTTCCACGTGGTCGGGTGTCATTGTCACGGGCACGTCCTTAGTTGCGACGAGTTTAGTGGCACTTGAACTTGACATTAATCAATTTTATTGTACCTACTGTTAGAAGTATTTATTGATCACGTGATCTTAGTACCTACGCAGTAATAAAAGCAATAGAATTTTGGATTTTGATCTACTTCTTTCACTGGTAACAAGAATTTTCGGTATTTTTTTGTAGCTCAGCAGAATCATTATCATTATCGCTTCAGCCGAAACACGTATTCTTCTGGACATAGGGCTCCTCTAGTTTGGGGCGATTATCACATAATCGTCACGTCGCGACGCTTAGCAGGCGGGTTGGCGATCGCAGTATGGTGGTTAAATACATGAAGAATGCTGCTGCCTATTCTCTAGTAAGTCCTGTAGTCGTCTCTTACTTTTAAAATAGGGGAGTTTGCCATAATGGCCATGCTTGGCAGGCGCGTTGGCCGCCTTTTACGACATCTATGGGAAGAAATGAGATGGAGCTATTTTTTACGTCCGGCACCACACAGAACATGAAGAATATGCGGAACAATTTATATTTAAGACCTTTTGTGTCCTTACCATATTTTATGTATCGTAATATGTTAGAGCTTTTTTTTTAGGGGTGGGAAATCATCAAATGACGTCTCCCGCTCTGGGTGGAGCGGAAGGGCGTGTCAGACTTTTACTGACTATAACCCACCCGTGTTCCTTCAGTTGCCAATGTGTCAGGGCCACGGTATCTCTTTCGAACAAATCTCGCGACCCTGGCAGGCATCGGTCCTAGTCCCTTCAGTACCTACTGTGGAACACTACGTGCTGTCGACACGGGTCCTTATCGGGCGGTGAGTTACCCATTGCTCGCCGCCCGCAAACCCGCGCCTACGGTGGCCGGGAGTCAGCGATCGAATCCCGACTCCTCCTGCGGTGGTTAGGGACGGCGCAGCGACTGCTACTCCCTCACGCGCCCCGCCTCCTCCTTCGCGAGCATTACTGCTTCGCAAAAGGAGGTGAAGGCTTCCCATGCCCTCTCGCACCAGGGCCGGACGCAAGAGTTCACCGCCGAATATGTAAAAGCTGCTTTCTAAGTTAATTATAGTAAACATTAGGGAACAAGAAATTATTCTAGAAGGCAGTTTTTAGGCGATCCCGCTTAGGCGAACAATGCTCGTGGATACAAGGACCAGCGCTGTTCATACTTCTTGAAAGAGCGCTGTTCATACATTTTGAACGAGCGCTGTTCGTACTTCTTGTAGGAACATTAATGTATTTTAGATATTAGAAAATATTGTTTTTAAAATAACTTTTAACAAGAAAATACCAATATTTATTGATAGGTGGTACGATAAATATTGGGTTTTTCTTGTTAAAAGTTATTTTTAAATCTAACAATATTTTACGCATTTACGTTATACCGAATACATGTTTGGTTTTGCTTCAGTGGATACCAATAAATATTTCTTGTGCATGTTTATTGTCATTTCTATAAAAAAAAGGTTAGGTATATGGAATCTACATTATAGACGAAATAATTTGATATTTTTTGTGATATTTGTAAATAAATAACATTGTATTGTAAGCAATCTTGTAATAATAATATCCTTGAAATTACATACTGAATGTCATGGTTTTTATTGATGTTAAACACTCCTTATTTTGACAGTATTTATACCCGGATATTTAACCTCCGGGTCTAATTGTTTAAACAAATGTACATGAGTGGTTTAGCTGGCAATACAAAATTATAGTATTAAAATTGCGGCAATATTTTGAGGGCAAGAAAACATATAATAAGTGACAGGCTACCTGTCTCAATAACCCACAAAATATTAGACCAGAAAGCCTTTGACTCCAACATTAATAATCTTGTTTCAATTCAGACCAAAACACTAAACAACAAAACGCAAAGAGATATCTAAGTACAGACACTAGCACATGAAGCTACCCGAAACTGTCAAATTTTCCCAACCAACCTTGAACCTAATACTTTGGCAATAAAGTTGAAAATCTATTAAAGAAAGACAGATCGTAGTAGCTTTATGTGCTGGCGTCTATACAATCCACGAAACGAAAATCCCCCCATCCATAGATGAAACAGTTGAATAAACACAACATTCTCTTTTGATACGAACGATATATCAATAGACAATACTAAAAGGATATATCCCAACTCCGTATACCTAAGAGGTTTGGAGCGATGGTATGATGTGACTATGTGACCGCCATTCGTCTTGCGAGCGCACTTCCAATGTGAATTAGGTCACTCGCACTCCTCTCACTTGATGTTTAGTTGTCTAGATGTGGTATGAGTCTACGGGCCGAATTTGGGACTTCCCTCTTGATTTAAGTATTGTGGGATAGACTGATGCGTCAATTGTTTGTTACTATTTGGCCAGACTATTTTCGGCAATGTACAATCATTTGTACGAGAATTACCTACTACAAAGGCTGGAAGTGTCTCAAGAAGACTATTTTTGGTTGATTTATTGGGGAAACGTCAGAGTAACCTCGTGAAATTCAAATTTTCGTATGTTTTTTTTTTTAAATTTGAAGGTAGTGTCTGGTTGTATGTTGATTGAAATATGTTTCGCAACTCATAACAAATATAGCTTTCAGAATTATAATAATTAAAATCATTAATTCAACCCTCTAATTTTTTGTTCTTCTTGTTCTCTTGTTACATTTTTGGGAACGAAAACGTTTTAGTTGCGGGTGTTTTAAGTTTTAAATTTAACGTTTTAATCGCTCAACTTAACAATGCCTGCCAAAAAAAAAAGTAAGAAAATATTAATTACCTACCTCAGGTCATCCTCTTTAGCATAAATAATTGGTATTAGGTAGATACTTAGGTCCAAGCTGTGCCCAAATGTGGTGTGATTTTTATGTAGCGTTATTTAGTAATCAGTAGATTGACTACAACTTCTGTTTAACACGGGTGGCTTACTGGCCCTAAGTAATGGTCATAAGTCATTAATTCCTTTACAAAATGCCACCTACGGAAGAGATAAAAAAACCTATCTGTCTTCCTAGCATATCTGTCAGATCCTTCGGTCTCTTCCATCCTCTCCACATCTGTGTCAGTTCCATTATTTAATGAGCGTACCCTGATTCAGCGTTTATCATTACCGACATTTACTGGCCTCTGCGAACACTATTGATTTATTCCAGTCATGTTTAATGCAACGGGGGCAAGGGAAAATATGGAGCGTTTCTTAAGAAATATGCTATGTAAAAAGTAGGTAAACAAAGTTAAGAACTGGCTTTATTGAGAAACTTTTCAAATGAAGATGATAAGTTTTCTTTAATTTGCTTTTAAAGCGTACCTAATGAAAAGGCGTGTGGTAGGCAATAGTTCACAGGTTGAGCATATTATGAAAATACCAAAAGAAGTGTATTAGTACAAGAATGGAAAGATTGTTAATTTTCTTGATGAGAGTATAACGTGGAAATAAAAAGGAATTGACTAATTCCCTGCAAAGCAAGGCCATAATCAGTTGTAGGTAATGTAAACATTACGTAACTATTTCATTTAACCCGTCTGCCTTCAAAGCAAGAGTGAAAAGATATCTTTTGGGCACGTTCGTTATATCATAGATTTCATCCATCGCTTTCCATCAGGCGTGATCGCGTACAAGGGCAGGTCAGTCCAGCAAAAAAAAAAAAACCATTTAGAAATTGACTTTTCCCTTGAAGAATTGACATTACTGCACAGACACTAATCAGCAAACACTGAGGTCGCATAAAAGGACCAACTCCAAAAAAAATTGAGGAATTTTTAAACTAAGCTTTCTCGCAATTTCGTCCCTAAACCTAATTTCTACCTAAGTTTAATAATGGTTCTTATCATTATTAAACTTGACATATTCTCAAGAAAATTCATGTTTAAGTACTTAATTTTGCAACACAAACGCTACGAGGAGATCCGGCAAACATAATTACACTAGCTTACTAATGCGTCCACTATAACTTGAGCCATCTCGTGAACTACCGCTCTTTGTAACTGTTGTATTTGTAAACACTGCGGCGTGATATCAAGGTCATCTTAAAGTGGTGCTGCAAGATGGATGAAGGCAGGGAGTCAACAAAGGGTGAAATGTAGCCAACGATCGGTGTCCGGTTAGGTGTCACCGATAATGTATGTTTTAAAGTGGAGCCAGGGATGCTGGCGAAGAAATTGTTTACTTTGTACTAGTTTTTGCCCGCAACTTCGTCCGCGTAAATGTCGGTTATTGTGGACGCAGACGAAGTCACGGTATAAAGAGTAGCCTATGTCCTTTCTTAGGGTTCAAACTCACTTCGTACTAAATTTCATCAAAATCGGTTCAGTGGTTTAGTCGTGAAAGCGTAGTAGACACTTAGACAGACAGAGTTACTTTCGCATTTATAATATTAGTTTTAAGTATCGATTCTGTTACTTTATTTAGTTTCTATCAAAATTAAAGAGCGTACTTTCTCAAGATCGAATCAACATCTGCCTAGCTTGAGGTCGGCTTCTATCCTAACGGCGTACAGCTGAAGGCCAAAGTACTTTACATAGAGCGACTGCCCATGGAGATAACTATTACCTCTCTCATTACGGAAAAGATAATAAGATTTCTTGAAGAGCTTTTATCGTTTTGATTTATTTCTACGTAAATGAATATGACAGAAAAAAATTAAAGTGGAACTTTGCGATCATGCCAGGATTTGAACGTAGAATCTTCTGATCCGTAGTCAGACGCGTTTTCACATATATAATTGCTGGTACCTAACAATAAAAAACTACAAAATAGCTTTCTTCTGATATGGCAAGCAAGCATGTAAGCATGTTACTTAGAAACATTACACTAACTTCCTTACGGATTTCTTTCAGAGAGTTGACGGAATTGAAGTTAAAGTTTCGAGAATGGCTGCTCTGGATGGAATACCATTTCGAACCTTTATCGAATCTAAAGATTTACGCGAGCTGTTCAAAAAATCTCAATACACACTACCATCATCTGTAGCTACCATATCAAGCATGGTCAAAAAACAGGCCGACTATGTCAAGTCTCTGATAGTAAATGAGATAAAAAAATTTAAAGAGAGCGGAGTTAGATTTAGCTGTACCTTAGACGAGTGGACCTCAACTCAAAACAAGAGGTACATGAATGTAAACATACACTCACCATTTTTTGAAGGTGATAAATACAAAAACTTAGGTCTCGTTAAGATATCTGGTACCATGCCTGCTGCTGTTTGTGTAGATTTGTTAAAAGAACGTTTGTCGGAGTTTGATATTCATTTAGACACTGACGTTATTAGTCTGACTACAGATGGTTGTAGTGTAATGAAAAAAATGGGAAAGTCAGTCAATGCTTATCACCAAAAGTGTCTGGCACATGGTATGCAGTTGGCGATACTAGATGTATTGTATAAAATAACAAAAGTCGGTGAAATACAGAATGACTTACCACAGAATTTAAAGGATGACGACGATGAAAATGAGGATGATGATGAAAAAGACGAAAGTGGAAGTTTTGAAATAATTGAGAGCAGCAAGCCGCGAAAAAATGAAGAAATAATTTATGAACATGTGATTAATAAAGTCCGAAAAGTTGCAAAGTTGTTCAGAAAATCACCAGCGAAACAAACAGTATTAAGGAAATACGTAGAGGAAGAGTTCCACAGAGAACTAAAATTAATAATTGATTGCAAGACGAGATGGTCCAGTTTAGCGGAAATGCTTGAACGATTTCTAAAAATAAAGATATGCGTTCGAAAAGCTCTAATTGATGTAGGATCCGGAATAGAGTTCACTGAATCAGAGTATACTACACTGGAAACAATCTCAAATTCACTTGGTATCATGAAAGTGACCTTAGAAACACTGTGTAGGCGAGACGCTACTCTTTTAACAGCGGATACTGCCCTCAATTTCTGTCTAAAGAAATTAGACGTACAACAAAATTCTTTGAACATTAGTCTCGCCAATTCACTGCGTATCCGTATTAAAGAAAATAGACTGATTGAGGCAAGTATCTTACAATACTTGCGCAGTCCTTCTCAGTTTTTTGAAAAGAAGTTGGATGCAAGAGCATTCCAAACGTTAAGCAACGATGAAATGACAATGTCGTTGAAAGAATTGTACGAAAGGCTAAATCCACAACCACAACTGAAGAAGCAACTGACAATTATCCCGGAAATACCAGTGATTCAAATGATGCGACGATTGCGGAGCTCACAAGTCTAACGACAGGAGAACAGTTGGAATGTGAGCTTAATAATTTGCTTAACCCCCAAGAAGACAAAGTTCAGAATATAACTTCCATGTCTATCCATGACTTGCAAATAACCCTGCACGTGGAAAAAGCTCTCTTTGAAAATGGAGGCGACAGGGGGAAGTACCTAAACCATTGCTACAATTACTTAATATCTATCCCCCCCACTAGCGTAGAAGCAGAGAGAGCTTTTTCTAACGCGGGTTACTTTTGTAATAAAATCAGGTCCTCTCTATCTGAAACTACATTAAAGGCCCTTTGTTTTTTACGTGCCCACTATAAAAATGAAAAAAACTTTCTTAAATAATTTTTATTCTATAATTTGAGTATGTTGTTGTATGTTTATTAAAGTATTTGATTGAAATATCTTGTTTTGACTACATAAATGCCTAGCCTATAATTTTGAGAGTTACTTTTGAAATAGTCTCGAAAGTCTCGTTTTTCCCGGGAATTTCGAGACCGCATCGAGTCTCGATTTTTTTTCCCGGGACTCAAAAATGCAGCGAGACTGAAAGCCCTAGTTGCAACGTCGGCTTTTCTTCAAGAGAGATGGCCCTGCATTGTTAGACTAACATACAAACTTTCGGCATTTCTTTTCAGGGTCAGCTAGGAAATGCCGGCGCCATCTAGTTTTAAAATATTGATCAAAAAAATATTGATGTGTATTTGTCTTACAAATCTGTGTATATCTATTCATACACGAAATATTTTAACAGGTACACCTGTAGGTGGTAAAGAAGCTATAGAAGCAAAAAAAAAAATTTATCTAAGCGTTTTTAAATTTTCGTAATTATTATAATTTTAAAACTGCTCATAAAACCTCTACTCCAAATTCTATGAATGGCCCGCCTGAGGCCCTTTTCACATGCACACGGTCACGGCACGGTCGCCGTACCGTGTAAAGTAGAAATGAATGAGCTACATAGACAGCTTTCACACGCCACGGTGACGGCACGGCGACCGTGTTGTGACCGTGTGTCACCCGTGCTATCAACTATAAGCACGGTTTTGACACGGCAACCGTCTTGCAGCCATGTATTAACTTGTATGGACTCGTTCACATGCACGGGCATGCACCTCAATAATACTGCGATTACCCCTCGCCACCACCGCCGGGCGACCGAGCGCAAAACCGTGTACATGTGAAAGAGCTTGCATGGCACGGCGCCGTGCCGTTTAGACGGCAACCGTGTGCATGTGTAAAAGGCCTGACACTGCGAGGGCGGCGACCGGACGGCGCGAGCATGGCCGCGGTGTCTCGGGCCGTAAAAAAATTACAAAGATGATGGTCTTCAAAAGATCTACAAAAAAGTCCTCAATATCTATCCTACTAAATTCGGAACACAGTTAGTTTATAGCCTGGATTAACACAAAGGTTACTTTTATCCCGGTAGTATGTTCCCGTGGGATATTTTCCGACCTCCACGCGGGCGAAGCCGCTGGCAAAAGCTAGTACAAAATAAACATTTCACTCAGTTCAGGAGCAGTAACTGTAATGGCACATGGAGATGAGAACTGGCCCTGCAATGACAGACGGGCCTGCTCTGAAGTGAGGAAAACAGTCCTTGTCGTCTAGAGAACTACTTACTGCAAACGCAAAAGAAAACATGGTCCAGTGCGGGTTGGTAGATCTCACATGTCTTCGAATTTTAAGACATGCCGGTTTCCTTACGATGTTTTTCTTCACCGTTTTGAGAACAGTTGTGATGAAATAATTTACACAAAGTAAAACGCCTGCTTGGGGTCGGACTCACGACCTACTACTCGTACGTCGCGGCCGTTACCACTGGGCCACCACTGCTCCTACTGCTATTATTTAACCACTTTTAAATCAGCTAACAGATAAATTAACGTCATTTCATGTGAGTTTATCATGTCCCGTGTTTAAGTCAGCGTGTGCTGGTATCATGGCACACGAGACAACAGGCAGATGAGACCTGTTCCAAACAAAATTATGTACATTTTACGACAGACGTGAACATAATGAGGGTTAACCTCTCACAGGCCAGGCCCGGGAGTTCAATGAGTTGGCAGCGTGTGAAGGGTTGACGTAAATATGTTTGTTTAGGATTTAATTCATCATAATCACTTTTGGCATTAAATGTGTTATGGAATGGTTCATCTTGTTGCGTAAAACCGCAACACGCTTTTTTGCGATGGGCGAACGCAAAAACCTACAGAGCTACGGGGTCAATGACTTCCATAAAAAGTACCTATACTATGAAATTTAACACGGTTGGAATTTGGTTGAAATTTAGCAAAGTTTGGCTATGCTCTCAAAGACCACTAGATAATGAACGGGGAATAACTCCGCTATTTGAGGTTTTCTGCAGCTGCAACGCCGCTTCAGAATGGCCCGAAAATACAATATCATTAAAACACATTAGTGTCCGTAGAACAGCGCTTGTTCACACAAACCAGAATTTTCGAATACTACTTAAATAACCCATACTTTACATAATCTCTCCCGCTCAGCGTTGGTCAGCACCAGTAAAGTTAAATAATATGGAAACTCCATTTTATAACGCCATTTATTATATTCTACAGGAATATTTTGAGTTTAATGTTTTAGTTAAACGTGAAACTATATACTTATTACATATTATATTTTATTATTCTATTATATATTTTTGTTACCTATTATTCTGTTATTAGTCTGTAAGCCATCTAAAAATGCATAAAATAAAATAAATAAATAACTAATACCTTGTTGGTAGCAAGCGCTACTGACTGCTGCTGAGTATAAGGAGCTGGGTTCCATGGGAATGGTCCCGAGATGGTCAAAAGTGTTATTGGTTTCCATTTAGAATTTCTCAGTAGCAGCCAGGAGTCTGTATGTACCATGTAGAGTGACACAAATGGAAGGTAAGGGCCCCTCCCTTACCTGGGTATATTGGAATAATGTCTCGTAGAACTTAAACTTACATAACCTGCAACATGTGAGTGAACTATGTGGAATGCAGGCATGATGTTACATCGCGATAAGGACTAGGCCAGGCAGGAGGTTGTGTTCCACGCGTGCCTCAAAGAGATGTCAGTAAAACTGAAGGGGTCCGCTGGGACCTGTGCCAGCCAGAATTGTTCGGAATTGTTCAAAAGAGTTACACGAGAGGAACACGGGTGGGTTTTAGTCAGTACAAGTCTGTCACGCTCTCCCACTCCGCCCAGAGCGGGAGACGACATTTGACGATTTCCCACCCCACCCACAAAAAAAGACATGATGTTACATATGAAACTGGATTTAAAAATGTTTGCTGGTTGCACACTCGAATTCAGGTCGGAAAACTGCAAGCAAAGCTAGTGTTTACTGGGGCATGGGATTTTTTTGGCTTTTCGCATATTTTTTTGCATAATAAAACCTGTATGATGAATAGTTTGCATTGCTCAGCTACATGGCTGTGTGAATACGATATGGCGCTTTTGATACACGACCACATTTTTCGGTACATGGATTTTTGTGAAGATTTAGTGGCAATAGGACCGGTTGTTCCGTGTGATGCTGGACGTAAAAAATCGTTCCCGTAGATATTGTACTCGTAAGAGGCAACTAAGGGTCTCACAAGAGAATGGGCAGCAGCGTTCTCTATGCATTTTCTCTTTTCATTCTCTTCTCATTTTCTCAACTTGGGTTTAAGCAATAAAAAAAACGAATAAAGACCCTCAATTTATAAGAAGGTACACCTTACCTACTAAATATTGGCACTAACAACTCAGAGACTAACTGGTAAGTTTTTTGGCTTATTGGTCAATTCGCTCGAAGCAAATCCAGGCTTTCAAATCAAATAATATTATCCGTAGGCGATTCACATGAAATTGATTTATTTGTGGGCGACATCTCCAGCATCCTAGGCAATTGGCGAGCTTTGAATATTATGTATCTTTTACGTATATTTCTCAAATCTTATCATCTTTATGACATAAAAAGCGTATTGATTACATTCTTACTTCAAAACTGTGGGTAATACACATAATCAGATATTGTTAATTAATAAATACCACTACTGTTGAGGCTGTCAGAATCGCTGATAAAACAGTACAACGACTTATTATCTTGTTCGAGTAAAATTCTGTCGTTTATCATTATGAAAGTGCTTTAAATAAGTTCACTATTATTGGAATTATTAATAAAGGATTGATTATTTATTGATTACTGATTTATTGCGTTGTTGGTTCCGGCTGCTATTTATGGATCTTCGACAATCGTTACGGGTCGTCAGAAGCCCGAAAGTTTGACAACCAGTCTTACCAAGGGGGATTGTATTACCCAGTATCCTGATTGTGGAGGTCAGATAGGCAGCCGCTTCATCTATACTAATATTATAAAACTGAAGAGTTTGTTTGTTTGATTGAACGCGCTAATCTCAAGAACTACTGGTCCGAATTAAAAAAATATTTTTGTGTTGTTAGTTTATTTATCGAGGAAGGTTATAAGCTATATAACATCACGCTACAACCAAGAGGAGCGGAGCAGTAATGAAAAATGTTGCAAAAACGGGGAAAATCGCACGGGTAGGCGATTCGACGCGACGGGAAGGGTCGGGGGAACAAGAAATTTAACGTGGACGAGGTCGCGGGCAGAAGCTATGTAAAAGATTGGTATACAGCTGCATCCGGTTAGACCCTAACATAGTTGGGAAAAGGCTAGGCAGGTGATGATGATATTAGAATTAGTAAGATTTGTTATTACATAAGATAAAAAGAGAGACGGGTTTGTAGTGTGGCTAAGTAATATGTTAGTATAAGTCAATATAATACTTTGGCAACACTGATTCTTTACTCTATAGTAAAAAGTCTATAGTCTATTTTTCTTTCTATCCATACTCACTGCGCTTTGTAATGATTGTGTACCTACGTTAACTTTATTATAATAAAACTGCAAGTCGTTTTACAAAACTCGTTTTACTTTAATAATCGTACATAATAACAACCGCATAAGTTGATCGATCAAGTTAAGCTACGCTTGCCGCGGTTGGTTAGTAGATGGGTGAAAATCTTTATATACCATGACGAACACCAGCCGTTGGTCTTGGCTATCATTCGCGTATGACAGTTGTTCCGAGTCGTCATAAGGCCGAAAGTCTCACAACCAGTGCTACCATGGGGAGTCGTGGGTACTGGATTACGGGGGTAACATAGGCAGTCACTCAATGTAAAATACTGATGTTCAGATGCTTTTAGTTAGACTGGAAGCCGACCTCGATATTGTTGGGAAAAGGCTAGGTAGAAGATAAAGAGAAAAAGAGGCTCCTATCGATATAAGCCCCCCTAAATGATTTGGCAAACCTTTTGGCGTCGCGCAGGTCTTCCATTTTTATAAATTTCACTATTTTGATATTTGTAACTAAAAGTTTCAATGTCCTTCTTATTGTTTGTATGTATTTGTGTGTCCAGTGCGTGTCTCAAATATTTTTCTTTTCTTTCTTTCTGTCTATTTGTTGAAGGATAAGTTAGCTGTAGCATGATCTATATAACACAAATATGAGCGAAAAGGTTACAGTTCATCTGATCTTGACTGAACCTTCCAGCCCTGGTAACTAAAGCCGTAGTTACTGAAGGGCAAGTTTACGGCGAATAGTTGTCAAAAAAAAACTGCTCAGTTAACAACGAAAGACAAAATTACTATCTGCCACATAGACAAATACACCTTTCTCCTGGATACTTATGCAACTAATCGAGGACATGGAATCATTTTAATACTCATCGAAATTTATCCAGAACATAATTATTATGTAGATACTCAATAACAAAAGCTTTTAAAAGCTAAAAGCTTTCATTAGGCTCGTTAAATACAACCGCGAGCTACAACGTAACGTGGCGCGTGGAACATAATTGAATGAAAGCCGTAGTTTTTACAGCAACAAGTACTACTCCAGTATCGTGTTGGTTTTGGCACTAAAACTCGGCATTACTGCCAATAAACTGCGTTTATTTTCATTAAACAGAGACAATGTATCTTCGAGGTTGATTTTCTGAAGTTAATGTTCCAATTTCTTTGATAAATGGGACCGGATGAAATGACAAAAATATACGAATATTTCATTTTTCGTTTTGAGACTTAACCGATTAGAACCTGCTAAAACATAAAATGGTACCAGCAAACATCTGACGGTGTTACAATTCTCGGAAAGAGTACTTAAGGACACACTCGTGTAAATATTGAACTAATAAAACTGTATGTATATTTGTGACTAGTTCCTTAGTTAGTTTAGATATTTTTATCATATGTCATCACATATACATTTACCTAAAAATGTCAACCTAGATCACTCTATAAACATACTTTGACAAGGTTAAAACAAAAACAAATATAAAATCACTCACCGTTTTATCCAGAAACCAGCTCTCTACAAGTATCAAAGGTATGTAGGTGATCATATAGATCATAGACGTCCATGATACAAGATTTCCCGACACTCCGTAATACTTCATCACTATATCCTGGATGATGGTGTACTGGGTCCATTGCATAGAGTTCGAAGCCGAGTATATCACATACATCCACAAGATTATCCATCTTCTTGGAATCACTTCGTAGTCTTGTCTTCTAGAGCCTATAGACACGTTATCCATCACACTGCCAGCTATAGAACTCCTAGAGCCTTCATCACCGTGAACTATCCTGGGTACTTCGGGGTCTGTTGGTTTCAATAAGCCATTGGCTTGTGACAAGTTATTCTTTGTCATTGTCACTTTATATATATCGTCTTTATCACAAATAAGACACTGTATCGTTCTTAAGATTTCACTTATCACATCATTTGGTCCCGAGATCGTTGACAACTAGATATAACTTCCTATTTAGCTAATCCTATGTTTGTATTATCAGTCTTTTATGCTACCGCTGTATTTCTACCTGTTTAGATAACCAGAGATGATAAGTCAGATTATTTTTATTAGGCTAAGCAGTCAAATTGTTTTAATCTCAAATAGAATTTGAAATGTTTAGAGTATAGTGATACATATTTTGAGTGCTACGTTTTCCTCAAACCTACATCATATTAATTTACCGGTTGAGGAAAAGTTACTACGGCAATATATGAACCACCATAGAAAAGTAGGTAAAGTGATCATGACTATGTAGGTTTTAGATGTAGGTTTCATAATTTCGCACAAATAATATAATGTAATGGAAACATTGATTTAAACTATTAATAATACCAGCCTATTAGTTTCCTACAGCATAATCAACCAATAATGTCCCCACTGCTGGACACAGGACTCAAGGGGCAATGGGCTGTAACCACCACGCGAGCCCAGTGTGGGTTAGTAGATGTCACATGCCTTCGAAGTTTTAGTTCTAGGACATGCTGGTTTCGTCACGATGTTTTCTTCATCGTTTTGAGAGCAGTGGTGGTAAAATTATTTACATAAATTAAATTGCCTCAATACCACTAGGCCACCACTGCTCTCTCATTTTTGTCCTACTGCAGAATAAAGGCCTCTTTTCATACAGAGAAAGTAAGAGCTGATCATCATGCTTGCTCAAGACGGGTTGGCGGTTTTAGACAAAAATTCCATAAGATAAAGGACGTTAAGATCTTTCTGAATTTGATTTTTTTTTTATTGTGATGTCCTTACCGAAGAACAGCAGTTCATTTTTATTTATAAAAGAATGTAAGACCGTGATTCAAAGTGTATTAAAAGAAACGCCTAATCCATTGCTACAGAATATGGTTAAGAAATTCGTCTGCTCGACTACGTAATTATCATAATGTACAATTATCAAAATGAATAATGACATTGCCACTGTCAGTGAATTACGCAATTAACCCATCGGTTTCCTCACAATGTCTTCCGTTGCCGATTTTAGTAATAGCCATGATAAACTCAGAAAATAAATACCTACCCATGAATTAATAAAACGGATGTGGTTTCAGGAAATAGCATAAAATTTTCCTCACATGAATTTATTTTTAGCAAAACTCAAAATAATTTATGTTATCAGCAATACAACATTTGGATATTACGGGTATTAAAGCAGTCAATGTATGGATCATTAAAGGATTATCACCCAATACACAACCAAGATAATACGATAAATACCTACCTCTACTCATATTATATAATGAATTTTGATAGAATCGACAAAATTTCGTGTAGATATGGCCACTTGAATACTGCACATTTAAGTGGCCGTATCTACACGAAATTTTGTCGATTACGTTGATTTACATGATTTCACAGACGTACAGTCAAAATACTGCATGCCCATACATTTTAATGCACAGCATGAGAGATCATTTCAGTTATTATCAAACGAATAAGAACTGAACTGAATTGAACTGTACCATATTATTGATTATTTTATTGCACAATTTTTATTACAATTTTTTTATGTAACTATTTTCTTATGTAATTTTATCTAATTTTACCCTTTTTTATACCTAGTTTCATCTTATATTAATTTTGTATAATCCTTTACTTTTACCACATTTTATCCAATTTTGTAATTCACTAAGTTGTGTGATTCTGTGTTATAAGTTATAACTAATATTGACCTATAACTTGTATGTGTGGTGCAACCTGTCAGTATAAGTTGGTTATTAATAATAAATAAATAAGCTCCTTTTATTTTTTGTCGAAAATTATAATACAAGATTATTCTATAATTCTTTTTAATGTGTCAAAAACACGTTTCGAAATTCCATGAAATCACGTAAATCTCCAAAGTCCACAAAATTTCGTATACGGCGTCTTAACGGGCTAAGATTTTGTAGTCATTTTATTTTTTTATATTTTTGTTATGTATTGTTATGATGTATAATAAAGTATAAATAAATAAGATCGGATGGCAATTCTCGTATTTTTAAGAATGTTTGATCATTCTAAAAGTATCTATTCTGAATCTATCAAAAAATACGTTCGATATACGTTTGATATATCGACATCTTTGACAAGTTCCTGTCATTGATTATCACTGAGATGAGATGGCGACTAGATTTCAAACTTTTACAATACGGTATTGGCCCGCAGTCCGAACACTCAGCTCCTATCTGCAGTAAATCACTCAAGCAATTAGAGCCTGAGAAAGGACATAGGCTACTTTTTATCCCGGTAGTACGTTCCCGCGGGATAAAAACGTTACAATAATGGTATAGAATCGTTTTAATAATTTGGAAGAAGCAAAGAATTTCAATTATTAATTATTTCGGTGTTTACCTAGGTTATCTTCCACACTTTCATGTGATGCATTAATCTAATTAATATCATCAATTAGGACAAAAACACTAACACTAACAACACAACCAATTCCACTTTTCAAATCAAAATAAAACCTCACTTATCACCTTCTTAAAAAACGTCAAACTATAACCAGTAGCTAATATAAACTGAAATCGGAAAACCACATGACTTAATTAATACCCGAACAGAACGGATGGCGATTATAACTCGGTCGGTTACCGCGACGATAAAAACGTGATAACAGATGCAGTGGAATTAAATACATCTCCTGGCAATGACAATGATACTGTAAACATCTTAAAGAATACACAAATACGCTCATTGATAGTAGCAGTCGTATCAGATATTAGTTATGCTAAGTATTTTTTGTTATAATGATTTCATTGGCCACTTTTATAATTTCTAACGTGACTATCATCAAATGAAAATGTTATATTTTTCTATATAAACCTATATGGGCACTTATGAAATGTCACAAACGTCTACGGTCACGATACCACAGGAAATTTGTAACTTAAACGTGCACAGAACGTTAACGTTGACGGAAAGGATGATATCACGAAGTCTATAGAAGCATGGTAACCGCGCCAATAGGAATAAATGATATATCATCATAATCATCATCATCATCTATGGCGAAAGACGTCCACTGCTGGACATGGACATAGGACTCCCCCAAGCACCGCCACTTTGACTAGTTCTGTGATTCCTACGGCTTTCACCAGGTCATCGGTCCATCGTGTGGGAGGCCTTGATGATATATCATTAGAAAGGTATTAATATTTTGTACAAGGTTTCCAAAGACCATTATATTGCTGTCTTGTTCGATTTGAGTAATACAAGGTGGAAGTTGACACGAGGCAGTTAGGGAAGCTACCGTAACCTATAGTAGCTATAGAAAAACGTTCTTAGAAGAATAGCCTTAATTTCTTGAGGAACTACATTCATAGATTATGGAAAAATGGTAGTCAGCTAGAAAAAAAATTGTAAATGTTTAGTAATTATTATAACAATATTATATTTTTATGTCCAATCGATGCAGCTTCAAGAGGACAAAAAAGCCAGAAATTGCATAGAACGTGATTTTCCTAAACTACATTTCGTAGTATTGGAACATTTTATCCACGATCTTTACGAATGTATGCATTTGTCACTTTCCGAACCTTTTCCCAGCTAAGTAGAGAAATCTTATTTTGTGTTGTTTAAACTGACTTGTTTGGTACAGTATAACTCTGGACAGCCAAGGATTTGAAATTATGCGCCATCATTACTTCCATTCAGATTAAAACGAGCTATTTAACTGTGTATCACACATGGCTATTATTGCCAAAATAAAGATAATTATGTATTAATGTATTACCATTAATTTTACTTAGGTCTCTGTCCATGATAATTTTGTCACATTAAAATTTATAAAAGCGCCCACTATCATATTATAAATCAGTTCCGCATTAAAATCCAGTTCGTCATTTTAAGTCTGGTCATGAACACCATGAGGAAACCGATAACAACTCACAGTGGGCCCAATCGGAAAGTGTTCAGACTGAAGAGAAGAGCAAGCTCCGTGTAGAAATTGAGACAAAAATCAAAGATGATATAGCTATGGGTCCATATTCAGATGAGTCTAATAAAGGTATATGATACAGTCACCTGCCTCTTAAATATCATCCACACTAATTTAGAATAAAGATATGATATACTAGCTTCTGCCCACGACTTCGTCCGCGTCAAATTTTTGCTCCCCTGACCCTTCCCGTCACATGAAATTGCCTGACAGTTTTCATCCATTTTTCGTTGCTGCTCCGATCATTTTGATCGTAGTGTGATGTTATATGGCCAAAGCCTTCCAAAAAGAATTTATCAATTCAGACCAGTAGTTCCCGAGATTCCCGCTTTCTACCAAACAAACAAACTCTTCAGTTTTATAATATTTTAAAGATATGATATATAACACTTACAGCTAGGCTTACTATACGTCCGGATTTAATCTGGGTTGTCTCACCATATGGATTTGGCAACCATATCCGGACTTTACCGGACTCGGATTTCAATATTTGCTCGCAATTCGAATTGACAATGATCTGACCCCTGCAGCCGGCTGGCATTTGAATAAATATAGTATGATATTACATAATGAAGTTCAGTTTTTAATTATTAATATCCATCTTGACTCACTGAGACTGATGACTCTCTCATATCCTATACACTCAACCGTCTCTATATCTACAGTAGTTTATTTTACTGCCAGTTTACCCAATTCCAAAACAAGTTCAAAATAAGAAACAGGAAATACTCCGTCTTCGCTAGCTCGTCCAGAATTTAAAAATTATATGGCAAGCCTGCGAGTAGATGACCTAAAGACAACAAGACAAGGTACAATATTGTATGAACCGAAGAGCCTGTTGAATTTCTAGCTGTCTCTGTCCGTGTTAAGTAGTTATATCCGGACAGGCGACCTTGACACCCAAACCAAGTGCACCTATTTTAGTACCAACATACATATATGGAACAATCTTGTTACATCACCCCTTATCTTCAAAGTAAACCCAGCTATAATGAACGAAGCAAATAACTGTATTCTTCCAATGGTAATCCTTTTGGTAAGGTTAAACCCAAACGAGTAAGTTGAATGGAAAGATTATAGAATTAGTGTCACTTCATTAACTGAAGAAATTTTCTGATATCGTTTGGTTATTATTTTGATTTATATTCAACTTTTAATACTGTAAAAGTTTAGATATTTAGGTTAATCGATGACCTACATTAAAATAATACTTCGGATTCTTAACTAAGGGAATTGCGTCAATAGTCTTCGAGGCTACTTTACAGTGATGGCCATTTCAATATGACATAATAAAGTGGAAGAATTGAAATGATTACTGAAAGAAAATGGAAATGACTTATTTGAATGTTTACTTGGTATAGTGCCATTTAAAGCACTCGGAGACCGAATACTGAATTGAATATAGTAATAAGGAGGAACGTGCTTCCTGACTGATGAACTACACTTAGAACTCGACCGCGACCTTCTGTGATTGAAATTGTAGGTTTATTAATTTAACCACACATATTATTACAATTATTTTTATTATTTATTTGGAAATATACACTTTGACATTTGATTATTGTTTACACTATGACATGAATATATACTTTCAGAAGTATAATATTATTATTATTATTTAAGTGATTTTGAATGTGAGGACTATGTAGGTGATGTTTGTTTTTTTTTATATCTCTCTTACTCATTCCATTTTAATGATAATCTGGCAGTTTGAGTACTTAATGCGGCCTACCAAAATGTCCTTTCTTTGGTATTGTTCGTCGAATCTTTGTGCTCCTTATGTTCTGAGTTGAGCTGCAAGATTACTGACAAATGCGTGCATTGACTGGACAGGTCCACTCAATCTGTATGGTTCTTTCCTCAAAAGACCATTTCAGACACCCCCATGTACATGGTCCTCAAATTTTCAAACCGAGACTATTTCCTGATTTTATATACACATTGATATTTATGAATTTTACTTATACAATGACATGAATATTTACTTTTGAGTATTATATTGTTTTAATTACCTATTGTAAATGTGAAGACGAAGTGGGTGTTCTTTTTTTTTGGTTTCCTTTTCTTCTAATTTCATTTTTTACATTGTCTGTCAGTTTGAGTAATTTGTGCGACTTACACAAATGTCCTTTCTTTGGTATTGTTCGTCGAATCATTGACCTCCTTAAGTTCTGAGTGGAGCTGCATGATTACTGACAAATGCGTGCACTGATTGGACAGGTCCACTCAAGCTGTGTGTTCTTCCCTTAAAAGACCACTTCAGACACCAATCCACATGGTCTTCACATGATCTGATTAAGATTATGTCTGGACTTTAAAAGAGACTGTGACCTCTGAGTTTGTTTCGGCGTTTCTTCTCAGAGTAGTCAGATAGGAAATGCCGACCTCATCTGGTTTAAAAAAAAATTGATTGACGTGTAAAAGTGTTTGTACAAACCTACTTGCAAAAATAAAGTCATTTATCATTTATCATAAACAGACAAGAAGAAAGGAACAGAAAAATACGTACAACGGTAATGCTTACTTGCTTTTGTTTTCTTCTTATAATTTAGGGCTGATGTTTCAATAGTCAGATAACTTTTATCGGAAGAATAAATATTGCGGTTTGACAGGTCTTGTATAGAAAATATGTCAAACTATCAGACTTATTCTTCCGATAAAAGTTATCTGACTCTGAAAAATCAGCCTTTAGACGAATGCATAATACGGTTTTAAATAATTCGTTTTGAGTTATCCAGGATATTTTTGGGTTTAGCACCTGGATATTGCGCTCCATTGCTGTTGACCAGTCGTTACTTACTGGACCGTGGTCGAAACAATACTGCGCTCCAAAACAAAGATAGCTGACGTAGCTAAAAAGGCATGGCACTACGCAGGATATGTCTCCGCATGCATGACAAACTGTGGGTCCAAGTAGCACAGAATTAGTGCCCTGAGACAGTGACGCGGGGTCGCGGCAGACCATTAGGAGATGGCGGGACGAGCTGGATAGATTCCGTCAAAACTGGGAGGAATAAGCAAAGGCTCGCGAATGTTGGAAGAAGTGGGTTTGCCCAGGAGTGGGACGATGGAGGCTAATAAAAAAAATGAAACTTGTAGAGGCACCAACGCGTGTACATGGTATAATATTAATGGTCATAGAAATTAATGGTCACGGACTATAAGATTCAAATACTTTTTTGTTTTAATTACTTTAATTAGATATTCTTGATGAATCTTAGGTGTGCAAAAAGGCGAGACGTGTGCTCAGAATTGTTCTTCAAAATAGGACAAAAAATATTGTAATATATTTAAGAATGAGCAATAGATTCGATGCTTTTAGCATTGCGTGACGAATTTCATCGATCAGCCATTTAATTTAATGCGTGGCCATGAATGTCCGATTGTTGATATTTATTTGTTCATTACGTAAATATTTCTGGACAAGTGACGTAAATTAGAAAGTTAAAATAGATTTGACATTAATTCAGAGTAGTATTGGTAAGTAATAACTTCAATCGAAGTACCTATTAACTCCAGAACCTAGAAATAGGTATATGTAATCAGCTTCACAATCGACCTGCCTAAGCCTAGCTTACCCTTCCCAACATTGATCGGAAATCCCAACAACGTGGAGAAGGATAAGCAAGACTTCCACTCTAACCGGATGCAACAGAATACCAGTATTTAACATAGAGCGGGTGCCTATCTGACCTCCACAACCCAGTATCTGGGTAGGTAAGACGTTAACTGTTGTAAAGATTGGTTGACAGTCTTTTGAGCTTTTGACTACCCGTACGACTATTTAAGATCTACGAATGACACAGGTCATCGACTTCACAAGTTAAGAGGTTGTACACGAAATTTTGTCGATGTCATTGATTTACTTGATTTTACTGACGTGTTTTTACAGTTAAAATACTGCATTGCCATAGGTAATGTACAACATTAAATATAATCTCAGTTCTTATCTAATGAATGTGATTCTTTAATATTTTGTCGAGAATTATAATTTAAGATTTAGGTTATCTTGAAATATCATTTAGGTACTACAATTCTTGTAAATTTGTTGCCTTTTACTTTTTCGGTCAGTGGATGGAACCTTGAACTGAAGTATATTTACATTGTTTTAATTTTATGAACGAGCATTCTGGGTAGCTGAAATCAAGACCAATTCATCGCCCGATTTCTCTAAAATTTTTACTAGGTTAAATATTTTAATACTATGTTTTTTTTTTTGTTACGAAAGTAGTAATAGTGATTCATACATTTTATAGAAGACTCACAAAAATGCATTGTAATTTTTACATACCTTGCGTTAACATAATCCCTAAATACGTGTATTCTAAACCTCTTACCGCAAAATTTACAAAATAGTCGCCGGTTTGAGGTCAATAAATCAAAATCTACTGATAAAAATAAAAAGTAGCTCATTCATCAAAATTAAAATTATCTTTCAAATAGTTCAATAAAACTTCCAGAAAAAAAGTATATAAGTAGTAAAGTAAGCATTTTGACTGTAAAACCACGTATATAAAATCAAGTAAATCAGCAAAATCCTAAACATTTCGTATACGGCCTCTTAAGCGAAATACTCAAAAGATTTTTATTTTAACACGTTTACAAGAAACCATAAATCATATTTGAACAATACCTTAATTGATTTCTCATTAAGTCTGGTAGATACGAATTCACAACCTACCTATCAGGTGACTCAACGACAATTAATTACCACAGAACAGGGTACCTACATAAACACTTAATCATCATTGGGTAATTCGATCACGATTATTTTCCGTCACGTTCAGTTCAGTTTTCTGACTGTCTGGATTTTAAAAGAGACTGTGATCTATGAGTTTGTTTCGGCCTTTCTTCTCAGAATAGCCAGATAGGAAACGCCGACCTCATCCAGTTTTTACAATATGTTTTGACATGTAAAAGTGTTTGTTTAAACCTCACCATCATCATTTCAACCAAAAGACGTCCACAGCTGGACATAGGGCTCTCCCAATTTTGGGGGTATGCCATAATCGCCACGCTTGACAGGCGGGTTGGCGATCGCAGTATGGTGGTAAAATGCATAGAGAACGCTGCTGCCCATTCTCTATTAAGTCCCTTAATCGCCTCTTACGACACCACGGGAAGAAATGGTATGTTGCTATTCTTTACGTCTTGCATCACACGGAACACGGTGTATATAAGGTATATCTATTCATACACGAAATATTTTAAGAGGTACACCTGCAGGTGGTAAAGAAGCTACAGCAACGAAGAAAAAAAAATCTAAATGATGTTTTTCAAAATTTGCCGGGTGAAAAAAAGTGAAAATTTATAGATGTATGTATTTTTGTATGTTGTATCATAAAAAAATAGAAATTAAAAATTTTGTCTAAAAAATAAAAAAATAGATTTAGGGGTGGACTACCCCTAACATTTAGGGGGATGAAAAATAGATGTTGGCCGATACTCATAGATACCGGATAAGCACAAAAAAAATCATCAAAATCGGTCAAGCCGTTTCGGAGGAGTATGGCAACGAAAACTGTGACACGAGAATTTTATATATTAGATTTGACGCACATGAGAAATACTGGCCCCTTCATTTTTTATGGCCCGAGACACCACGGCCATGCCCGTGCCGTCCGGTCGCCGCCCTAACAGCGTCAGATGGGCCATTAATAGAATTTGGAGTAAAGGTTTCATACAAAACGTCTCAAGCAGTTTTAAAATTATAATAATTACGAAAATTCAAAAACGCATTCATAAAATTTTTCTTTTTGATTCTATAGCTTCTTTACCACCTACAGGTGTACCTCTTAAAATATTTCGTGTATGAATAGATACACCTTATATACCCAAAACATGCCTATCAGAAGCCGACTATTAATTATCACAGAACAACGTACCTACATAAACACTTAATCATCATTGGGTAAATCGATCACGATTAATTACGTCATGTTCAATATATTCCTAACGTAAGCATTGTTGATCCAGTATCGTAGCCCAGAAACTAGCACTAATCATACGATGACTCAGTATACACGTCGTTAATTTAGTCGTCACGTCGTGTCTAGAATAACTGGTATTTATGCTAAAAGAAAGAAAGCAGGTGATAACGATACCTAGTTTTTCAGAATACGACGAGTAGTTTAGAAGTAATTGGAACAGACAAACGTATAAATATACACACACAAACACAGATAGTCTGTTAAAATTAAAACCCTCCTTTGGCTTCTCCGTAGTCGGGTAGATTGGGAAAAATAAACACCGAATTGCAGCATTATTTTTTTAAATTTTTTTTCTGGATGGGAAATCGTCAAATGACTTCTCCCGCTCTGGGCGGAGCGGGAGGGCGTGTTAGACTTTTACTGACTAAAACCCACCCGTGTTCCTTCAGTTGCCCATGTGCCGGGGTCACGGTATCTCGCTTGAATAATCTCGCGACCCGGCAGGAAATTGCAGCACTGGAATGGAAAATGAAAATATTTTCCATCGTTTACCAAATTACAATCGATCGATAGTTGTAAACCATTATTTAAGGAACTAAACTTGCTCACTCTGCCGTCAATGTACATATATGCAATGCATATATATGGGCAACTGAAGGAACACGGGTAGGTTTTAGTCAGGAAAAGTCTGTCATGCCCTCCCGCTCCGCCCAGAGCGAAAGAAGTCATTTGATGATTTACCATCCAGAAAAAAAAACCCCTCCGTAACTAAACCTCCGAAAGTATGTTAAACCGCTGGTCCCGGCTGTGACTCGTCGATCTTTAACAGTTGTTACGGATCATCATAAGGCCGAAACTCTGACAACCAGTCTTACCAAAGGGTATCGTGTTACCCAGTAATTAGGTTGTGGAAGTCCGACAGGCAGTAACTGCATATAAAATATTCAGCTGCGTCCGATTATACACTGGAAACCGATCCCCAGAATTATTGTGAAAAGCCTAGAGCGATTGATTTTTCCAGTTTGGTGGTGGTGGAGATGGTCAATAATCGAGCCTTCTCTGTAGGAGAAGAGGTCTTTGCCCAGCAGTGGGACACTTACCTGGTCAATAGACAGGACAGAACACATATCTTTATGAAGTGTCTAGTGGACAAATAAAAGTAGGTGGACAAAATAAACATAGACGATAAAATGAAATCGTTCGACTTATAATTATAATGTATTGTAAGTATGTATTATTTATTATACGTACCTACTATATTTAGTCTGTTACGTTTGTGTTGTTATAAAAACTCTTTTGAAGTGTAAGCATAAAAAACGTAAGTACCGTAGCTATCATTCTACAGTGAGTTATAAGAAGCATACAAATGAATTGGATATCACGGAGGCCCGTATTCATCATTCGATATTAACTGGTTGGAAAATGTACTGAATTACGATTTCGATAAGTATAATGGTGGCTTCGATAAATTATACAGAACATGAAAAATGGTCGGAAACTAGGGAAATTTATTGTAAAAATCTAAATGATGATAAAATACCCATGAACCAAAGTAATATGAAATACCTACCTAATTTATTGTAATGTGTTTATTTTTCAGCAAAAAAATGCCAATTTGTTTTGCTAATTTGCTGACCGTACTCCCAAACAGTGTGAAAGCGACAAAACATAACCTACAAACTATGCCGCAATATTGTTGAAAACTTTTCACTGTAAAACTTCGATATTATTCACAAAATCGCTTAGAAAACACTATTATTATTGTTACACTTAGTTTTTATCACAAATATCACTATAACATCACTGTAATGTTCACCTTTCGTCAATATAACGAGCACTGATTCGCAAGCCGTTTTGTTCCTTTAGTGTTCCTCATTTGAGGCAATGGTACGATGTGAGACAGCCAATAGGAAAGCCGACACACACACGCCAGTTCATTTAAAAATTAACACGATACAAAATAATGTTTATGAATAGATCCCCTTTTAGGTTATGTGAGGTGACAGGGTGAAATGACCGCGCATGCGTATTGACGTCTACCCGGCGTTAAAAATAAATAAGGTCGAAACAAAAATGTTTATTACGAAATTTCTTTTTAATCTGTGGCTACGACCTTGAGATATTTTTGGCGCGTTTTCCTCGATATAAATAGAAAATTGTAGTTTCATTCATGAAAACTTTTTAAAAGGTGCACAGTGTCTTTAATTCCGTATGATATGTCGTACCCCTGAATGGAGTGACTTCAGACTGAGCTGAAACGGACTATGGTCATCAATATACCCACTTCGATACGACTGCCAGGCGGGGTGGCAATTACCATTAACTTCGCCATGGCATTTTATGGGGAGGCCTATCATTACGGTATCGCCTGAGCTCGCATTTTTTATTTATAATGTTGGTGTTTTGTGAAAATGTTTACTGAAATATATCTTTCTTTCTTTGTGAGTTTTAGTTGTGGAGAGAAATAAATCTTTACCCATCTTGTTTATTACTTACTAGCTTCTGCCCGCGACTTCGTCCGCGTCAAATTTTTGCTCCCTTGACCCTTCCCGTCGCATCGATTTGCCTGCTAGTTGTCGTCCATTTTTCGTTGCTGCTCGCTCCTTTTGAGCTATAGTGAGTCAACCTTAAAAGATAGACATATGCTCTCGCGGACTTTTTTTTAGAACTTTTTAATAGGAACAATTCCGTCATACATTATTTTTGCGTTACTTTAACCGTTTACGCAGCGCACGCAACGGAAACTCTTAAAAGGAATAAATTTTCCCCGTTTTTGCAACATTTTTCATTACTGCTCCGCTCCTCTTAGTTGTAGCGTGATGTTATATAGCCTATAGCCTCCCACGATAAATAGGCTACCCAACACAAAAAGAATTTTTCAATTCGGACCCGTAGTTCCTGAGATTAGCGCGTTCAATCAAACAAACAAACAAACTCTTCAGCTTTATAATATTAAGTATAGATAAAAAAATGCACATACAGCAGCACCGTACACGTCATGGAAGTGAAACTTCATAAAAAGTGAGAAATATTGTAAAATAATAGTTTAAAAAACTAAAAAACACGCTTCCATAGAAAACCAAACAAAAAAGTTGAAAATAATGGAAAAAAAGCGTGGGGTGCTTTTTAAGGTACTTTTTTATTGAAATCAGGCACCCCACGCTTCTTTTCCATTATTTTCAACTTTTTTGTTTGGTTTTCTTTGGAATCGAGTTTTTTAGTTTTTTTTAAAATTATTATTTATTTTCTATTTTTTAGGGTGTTTCAAATTTTGAGACGTATGTCAGCGTAGTTTTCGACAGTTTTTTTGCTGTCCTGGTAACCCTGGCAAGGATAATGGCACAAATTTATGAAATTATTGCATTGTCATCGGTCTTTGACAGGTGTGCAAAGTTTGAATGAAATCTGGTCGTATTGACAGGGTCAAAATCGCGCTATCAGGAGTCGGTTACAAACAAACATACAAGAAGCTAATATGTATAAAGCGTGTAAAAAGAGATTTAGTGTACAGAGAGTGTTTTACTTATATCTTTTTTCTCTCTCATGTAGGTAACGAAAAGTGCCTAATCGTGACGTATCTTTGAATTTTCCCTTTCAATTCTAGTCCAATGATCAAATCGACGCCGAAATTTCACTTCATATACAATATCATAATTATGTAAATTTTTATAAATACTTAAATATGATATTTTTAGACAGACTTACGATGAAAATGTATGTGGATTAAATAAGTACTTAAAACATTATATTGGTAAGAAATAATATCCTATCCTTAGCCTTTCGACCATTCACAATCTATTTCAACTAATTGAAAGCCCACGCAGTCCTTTTAACAAAACTAACCTTAACTCAGTAAAATAAGGTTTAAAATCCAACTCTCATGTAAAGGTCGTTTTTAACTGGACAAGCATGATTATAGTAGATGTTGATATGTTGATGGCGTTGATGAAGATCAATTAATAAGTCGTCCATCATTGATTATGTGAATTTATTTATAAACGCTCCACTCTGCTACAATGTAACAATATTCAAGAGGTTCTAATGTTATACTATACAGCTGTCAGGGTCGCGAGATTTGTTCGAAAGAGTTACCATGGCCGTGGCATAAAGACAACTGAAGGAACACGGGTGGGTTTTAGTCAGTTAGTAAAAATTGGACACAAGGAGCGGGATATGTCATTTGATAATTTCCCACCAACAAAAAAAAATACTTTACAGGGTGGCAGAGGCTAGACAGCAATACTGAAGGGGTCTGCTAGGACCGATGCCTGTCAGGTTCGCGAGATTGACTCGAAAGAGTTACCGTGGCCCTGGCATATGGGCAACTGAAGGAACATGGGTGGGTTTTAGTCAGTAAAAGTTTGACACGTGAGCGGGAGAAGTCATTTGATGATTTCCCATCCAAAAACAAGGGTGGCAGAGACATCGACGCGCAAACTGTAACCATTTTTTTTTTCTGGATGTTAAATCTAGCTTTGGCCTGCGGATTCGCCCGCGTATAACATAGGTATACATATACAGCTAAGTAAACCTTCCTCTTGTCTGTTGCTGAAAACCGCATTAAAATCCGTCTAAGCGTAAAGACGCGGGAAGCAACTATGTTTTACAATAAGTAAAGATGACTCATATTATCTATACTTATAATAAAACTGTAGAGAGGTCAATTCTGTACATTGAAAATATATTCAAAATTAATATTGGAGGATGAATGGTGATCGATACTGATGCCAAAACTGCAATCAGTAAATTTTTTGTCTGTCTGTCTGTCTGTATGTGCACGCATGGGTCAAAAACTACTGAAAGGATCTTAACCAAACTTGGTACGATTGTAGTCCATACTCCTGGGCAGGTTATAGGCTATATAATATACGCTAAGACACATAGGAGCCGACCACTGACGATAAATTTGAAGAAGTCGGATGAAAATGCGCTTTCGAGCTAAAAAAAATAACCTAGATTAACACATAGGGTACTTTTTATCCCGGTAGTATGATCCCGCGGGATATTTTCCGACCTCCACGCGGGCGAAGCCGCTGGCAAAAGCCAGTCTATACTAATATTATAAAGCTGAAGAGTTTGTTTGTTTGACTGAACGCGCTAATCTCAGGAACTACTGGTCCGAATTGAAAAATTATTTTTGTGTTGGGTAGCCTATTTATTGAGAAAGGCTATAGTTTATATAAAATCACACTAAAACGAAGAGGAGCGGAGCAATAATGAAAAATGTTGCAAAAACGGGGAAAATCGCACGGGTAGGCGATTCGACGCGACGGGAAGGATCGGGGGTGCAAGAAATTTAACGCGGACGAAGTCGCGGGCAGAAGCTAGTATTAAATCAAATTTCATAATGTTTTAAGAGAACAGATAAAAATAGCTCACTGTAAGTCCACGTTTCACACGTTTGTTTTTAAACGCGCTTAAAAAAACTATTGGATTATCAATGCTCGGTTCAACATCAACAGTTCAAATATCTAATGTGCGATAAAATCACGCCGCGATATTTTAACGTGGTTTAAGAATCGAAGCAGAAACTTTATTTAGCACAAGCTTCTGCCCGCGACTTCGTCCGCGTCAAATTTTTGCTCCCCTGACTCTTCCCGTCGCATCGAATCCCCTGCCAGATTTCGTGCATTTTTCGTTGCTGCTCAGCTCCTTTCGATCGTAATTATATAGCCTATAGCCTTTCTCAATAAATAGGCTATCCGACACAAAAATAATTTTTCAATACCGACCAGTACTTCATGAGATTACCGCGTTCAACCAAACAAAGTCTTCAGCTTTATAATATTATAGTATATATAGTATATAGTATAATAGTACTCGTATATTCATCTTTATAATATTAGAATAAAAGTATAGATTAACAGTTACAGAACCAAAGCGGTTTGATTCTTACCAAAGGCGATGTCTTTTGTCCGTAAATCTTGAAGGTCAATCTAGGGGAAGGAACCGGTTCACTATTGATAAGTTCTGCTCCAGACTGGTTCTTATTACCCTCGCCATCCGTCTTCCACCATGTTGTCACGATTGGGTTAAGACAGATGTGTTATTATTATTTCTGTGTTATTCGTGCATTTCATTTTGTATTTGTACTTATAAGAGTTGTAAGCTCGCTCGCACAAGGAATCCTTTACTAGGCCCTACAATCGGTCAGGTTTTTTTTTGTATGATGTTCCTTTTGAAAGGGTTCAATTGAGACGTAAGTGGTAACACTTGCACTACTAAATTCCTTCTTTTTGCTACGACATACAGGCGTGATAGCGTCAAACTGCTACCATGTGTGGATGATGCACCTCTTCTTAATGTACGGCACTGAAGATATAGGGAACAAAAATATGATACGGGTTAAAGTCATTTTAAGGGTTCCTACAAGTTATGTTTCACTTAACATTGGAAATCGTGTTCGTATAATCACAAGCCGCCTAAAACCCCGTCCTAACAGAATACAAATACTGTTCCCACGATGAACTAGCAGTCAAACGTAGGTCGAACTCGAATCCCTATAAAAAAAAATAAAAAAAAATTAGTTTAATTCAAGTCACATGACTCATATTCAGACAAATACATACTAAAAGGATACAGACAGGATAACAAACACAGACAAAAAGAAAAAAGAACACTTACAACATAGAAACATGTTTGCTGCAACATTGCCGGACATATGGACAATCCAGTCTGTCGGCGATCATCGCTAGGACGGTGTTGGGGCTGCCCCGCACTCTGCGCACCAGAGACGCTCACCGCTTGCGCATCGTCGCGTGAAAGCAGTCGGTGCGCGCCTCCGCGAACATGCCCGAGGCGCTACAGTGGCGGGGCAGCCCCAACATCGCCCGGAACGCGTTATTGAACTGGACGCGGAGGGCGCTGTAAGACGCACGAGTATACTTTTCCCACAGGCTGCACGTGTAGAGGGAAGTACAGTAAGCTCTAAAGAGCATTATTTTTACCTCTATGGAGCAACGCACAAACCTACGCGCTATCATGTTTGCTCTTATTGACAACACCCTCCGTTCCCGCTCAATGTCAGCATCGTCTTTCAAGTCAGCTTTAACAATGTGACCCAAGTATTTAAACTGATCCACTTCCTCAAGCGGCACATTATCAATATACACAGGGGGAACAGTACTCACACTTCTGAGATGAGCCCCAAACAGCATGAATTTACTCTTCCCTGCATTATATTTCAACCCATGGCTCGAGGCATACTCTTCACAGGTCCTCAACAATTTTCTAAGACCGCAGACCGATGCACTCAGCAGAACCATGTCATCTGCGTAGCTCAAATTACTGACGCAGACTCCGTCCACATGGCAACCAACATGCTGGCTGCTGAGCCCAACGATCAAGGCGTTCACATAGAGGTTGAAGAGCGCAGGAGAGGTCAACCCCCCCTGTCTCACCCCGCACTCCAACCTATACAACGACCACATTGTCGCGATAAAGCGAATCATACTTCTCGCAGTTCTGGCGTTCTGTCTCTCAGCGAGACATTAAGCGGTATCATCATTATCATTCATCATTTTAGCCCAAAGACGTCCACTACTGGACGTAGGCCTCCCACGATTTGGGGGTTTTTGCCATAATCACCAGGTGGGTTGGCGATCGCAGTATGCTGGTGAAATGCTTAGAGTAAGCTGCTGCCAATTCTCTAGTAAGTCCCTTAGTCGCCCTCTTACGACACCCACGGGAAGAAATGGGATGGTGGTATTCTTTACGTGCGACACCACATGGAACACAAGCGGTATGTCAATACTGACTGTTGCGTGGTGTATTCGCATTAGCAATGTTCGTACGTGTGCGCGATCAAACATACTGTTACGAGCTGGGGTTCGGGATAAATTACTTTAAACCAATATTCCGAAACACACAAACTGTTTAATTGAATAAACACAAATATCGCAACCACAATGTTTCGCTCGTACTGTATCGCTTGATTCGTATTCGATCACTTCCGAAATGGAACTGCCCGTCGGCCCGACAATCCGCTATTTATATCCCGAGCAGAACATTCGCAAACATTCGACACTGTGCCAGGTAGCGTAGAAGCTTCCAGCAACTTCCATTAAACATCTTTTTACTGTTTAATCCCACTATTCGACAATAGATGGCGGTAGCGTGTACGTACAAATCGTGTAGTACTTACTACTCAATAACAGATGGCGTTAGCGTGTCGTTTCTAGTAGTTTCGAACACTGCCCCATCCTTAGATGGAATTAGCTTGAC
Organism: Aporophyla lueneburgensis; assembly: GCA_932294355.1. Lineage (NCBI taxonomy): Eukaryota > Metazoa > Arthropoda > Insecta > Lepidoptera > Noctuidae > Aporophyla > Aporophyla lueneburgensis. The sequence continues at coordinate 31,736,513 of OW028739.1, read as the reverse complement.
GTTTCTAGACTTTTCGATTTACGTACACTGCCCCTTTCTCAGATGGAGTTAGCGTGATGTTCCTAGAGTTCACGATCTATGTAACAATACTGATGATATGACTAAACAGGTGGGCTAACTGACATTGGTATTCTTTGTGCTTCGCAGCTTTTACCTTACTGATATTAGATACACTACTACCTATCAGAGTGTTTCAGACATCCATTGTAAAATTTGATCCATCCAAACCTCGACGAGTGCTTGTCACACATTTTTTACATGAAGCGAACATTCGCGCGACTATCACGTACTCGCGTGACGATTTTTTTTTTCTTTTTATATGTTGGTATATTGACACAGCTAGCAGATATATGGCAAATCATTTTTTTATCCAACTAAACAGACAGCTGTGCTGCTGGGGAGTTTATTGCGCCACTTCCCAGCTCAAGCACTAGGAAGTGGTAAGAAATGTTAAAGGGTGGGCGTCTGCCAGGGTCGCGAGGTTTGTTCGAAAGAGACACCGTGGCCCTGGCACAGGCAACTGAAGGAACACGGGTGGGTTTTAGTCAGTAGTCTGACACGCCCTCTCGCTCCGCCCAAGAGCGGGAGACGTCATTTGATGATTTCCAACTCATAAAAAAAGGGCGGGCGTTTTAACGGACTCATCTGCTAGCTTTTTCTCAACTATGTCGGGGTTGGCTTCTAGTCTAACCGGTTGCAGCTGAGTACCAGTATTTCACATGAAGCGACTGCCTATATGACGTCTACAACCAGTTACTTTGCGTTTCGAGGAACTGTCTTATGTAATTTTGACGTTCGAAAAGTGCTGATTCTCAGCCTATTTTGAATAAATTACTTTAGATTTTGATCACTGCTGGTTAAGACGCGGCCGTATTTGTCGTCACACTGATTAGTTTGCTCACAGCGACTTTGTGATTGAGTTTGAAAATGTGTTTAGCCCTTCTTTGATCAAAACCAAAAGCCGATTAATGTAGATACAACATTGCGAAAAAGTTCTGGATAAATCTGTTTCATTTCTAAACAAAATTGTCTTAACCGTTTATATAGTTATCCATCCTGAAAAGAACCTTAGTTTAAGTTTATAAAAGCTGTTCTTGCACCTTAAAAATGTTTTGACAAAAACAACGGTTTGCTTTTCCAATAGCTTTATTAGCGTTAATTCGACGTTGGAAGCCCATACTATAGCACTGGCTTTTAACGAAATTAAATACCAGCGCGAACGTTCGAGCCGCGCTCTTTCAGAACCCAAGGACCCTCTCACTCCACCCTTTCCAGGTTCATTCTGAATTTCCGACGAATATGTAAATTCAAGTTGGTAACATTAAAACTATACGACCAGGAAATATATCTAGACTAGCGACTGCTTGTTATTTATTTTATATTAGCTTTTGCCAGCGGCTCCGCCCGCGTGGAGGTCGGAAAATATCCCGCGTGAACATACTACCGGGCTAAAAAGTAGCCTATATGATCAATGTATGCGAGGATAATAGCTCGAAAGCGCATTTTCATCCGACTTGCTTCAAATGTATCGTCATTGCTCGGATCATATGTGTCTTAGCGTTATGTTATATAGCCTATAACCTGCTCAGGAGTATGGACTACAATCTTACCAAGTTTGGTTAAAATCCCTTCAGTAAATTTTGCCCCATGCGTGCACATACAAACAGACAGACAGACACACAAAAAATTTACTGATTGCATTTTTGGCATCAGTATCGATCACCATTCATCCTCCAATATTAATTTTGAATATATTTTCAATGTACAGAATTGACCTCTCTACAGTTTTATTATAATTATAGATATAGATAGATTTTTGTAGTAATAATATCTTGCACCCTAATTGTGTCAAACACTATCAGTCACGGTCTGAATCGTTTTGAAAGAAATTGCTTATCGATTGCTTCTTAAGTTCGAAGAAATTTCGCGGTCAACAACGTGATTTTACCCCTCAGGATAAAAGTACCTATACCTTTGTGCTTCTCGAGAAACCTCTGCTACTTATCTATCTTGGTTTATACATAAAAAGGTAACAGATACACAGATGGAGTTACTTTTACATTTATAATATTACGGTATGTATTCATTGGAATTTTTCATAACTCAATGCTAAATAATTTTGACTTATCTTTTTAAATCTACTCGTACTTGTAAAATTCGACCCGCGTATCACAATTTCTAATCACAGGTGAACTTAGAAACAGAATTCTGTTATCCGTCAATAGTACAATATTTTGTGTTTAGAATATAAGCTACTAGACTTAAAATGATTATTATTAATATGTAAATATAAAAAAGAGAAAAAAGAATCACAAGGCATTAAAAAATCCACCGCATCACTGTCAACAGGAAAACTGCCCAAAAGGCAGCATTGTACGGCAATGCTGATTTTTTGGCTAAGAAATAAGGGCAACCCTCTAGTCACGTGATCAATCAACTCAGCCTATCGCAGTCCACTGCTGGACATAGGCCTCTCCCATGTTGCGCCACAACACCCTGTCCTCCGCCTTCCGCATCCAGTCTAGTCACGTGAAGAGTCAACCAATCCTTTGTCGATGTCTCGAAAAACCAAGTGGGCACTCGGACCCGATGGCCATAGTGTTTCAATCCCAAACGGTTCGAATGTATAAGATTGGAATATTTTTCGCTTTTGAAGTTTTCCGCACCTGCAACACCGGCCGCACCACAGTCTGCCGTTCTAGCAAGATGGGATAGCCCAAGGGTGTCGACACATGTTGCGTCCTACCACAAAGGCCTGCCTAATTTCCAGGACATTATCGTCATCTCTTCTGTTCTCTTCCCAACGTCACGTGCCAAGCCGTTGGGTTCTAAAACAGCTGGCACCCTCGTAAGAAGATGATGTGTGATGATGTGTGATGTCATTAATACTGGCGTGAAGAGCCATACGGCCCACGCTCTTACGGCTAGATAACCCATAGTGTTTTGTTAAAAAACCGGATATTCCTGGGCTAAACCAGACGAGGAACTACAACAATGTGGGCAAGTTTATCATCTAAGGAAAATAAACTTACTGATACTGGCTTCGATAATTAATTGTGTCAAAGTGCCAAATAATTTTCGAAGTAGGTGGTTAGTTTGGCTTTTCCTGTTTGCGAGCATATTGTTACTTCAGTTTGCTCAAGCTTTAGCTGTGAACGAATCTGTATTAAGTAACGTCTATGAATGACAGGTGCGGTCCGAGAGCGGGGGTCCTAGGGGTCATGATCCCCCCCAAAGTCAGCCTTGCTGTCGAGACCCTGAACGATTTGCCTGAAAAACCCAATAATACTTCCAACCTGAGAATCGAACCCGGGACCCCATGCTCATCAGTAGCGCTTTCGACTACTAGACCAACGACGAGATGTACCTTCCTAAAAATATTCTTCAGTACTCATGGTGACCCCCCCCCCCAAATCATAGGCTGCGACCGCGCCTGATGAATGATACCTTTCACGATGTTTCATTCGATTTTTTTTTCACTTTGAATCTTTCGAAAATGTCCTAAATCAAGGTACTTCTAAAAATACCATACGTATTTGAGCGCCTAGCATAATTTCTGAGCAACATGTCTCAAATCCAAGAAATGAAATGATGTTTGTTTCTGCAAGTAGATCTTTTAAGTTTACGTCAAAGGATAGTGGGCAAATGTGGTCCAAGCGTCGCCAAGGATGAATCATATACCAAATAAAAGGGTACAATGTACTGTTCAAACAAGCAGAAGGGCATCAAAATCTGTCCGAGAGATTTCGAGAAATGGTAGCTTATTTTTGTCTTAGAAGTTATTACTGATTTTTATTATTTTGTTTCATTGTCAGTATTACTATGGTTTTTCCTTGGTATTTTTTATAGCTGAAAGTCATAACTTAATTTTTATGATCGTCATTATACATCATCATCATCATGAAGTAACGATAAGTTTAGTTTAAGTTATTATCGTTTTTTTTTTTGTTTCTTTGATGAATGTTATAGTTTTATAATCATCATTATTAATCGATCATCTATTATATCATTGCCACTCACTAATTAATTAATAAATAGGATTAATATGTATGTAGTTATTTTTTCCTCTTAAAAGCCATAAAATCCTTTCTGTGAATCCCAGAATCGTTCATTTATAGCTTGATATTTTAGAACACTCCAAAAAGTCTCTTATTAGGTTTCGTAGGTATTATTGCTCTTGCAAAGCCGGTAAACACACGTTAGGTTGCTGCGCCCACATAATGGTTATAGTGTGGTTCTTGGGTTTTGCTCGTCACCAAGAATCCATACATAGACCAGCAGAGTTTTTGGATTCAGTAATTATTGACGTCTGAAGCGAATCTAACTATTATATAAGTTATTTTTAATATACGCTTAAAAAAATTTCTTGTTTTCTTTTATCTCTTGTTTTTTTTTTATACTGGCGAAGGAGGACCAAACCGAAAAGATGGTCGATTAATAAACTATTAAAATACTTAATACCTAGGTATCTATCATTACTTGATGATGATGATGATGATAAATAATGATGATTATAAGTATTAAGTAATGATTTTTAACTTTAAATAACAAGAAAAAACTATAATAATACTCGACACTGAAGCAAAAAAAATCAGTAGTATCTTCTGAGGCAAATATAAGCTCTCATTTCTCGAAATCTCTCGGACAGATTTTGATGCCCTTCTGCTTGTTTGAATAGTACAATGTACCCTTCCATTTAGTATATGATTCATCCTTGGCGACGCTTGGACCAACTCCCATACATTTTTGCCCACTGTCATTTAGTAAATACTGGCATTGCTTAATTGACTAATCTCTGACAAAAAATGCCGAAACAAACTCAGAGATGGTATCTTTTAAGATGATCGAATGCAAGTAAATGGTAGATAGATACGTAGGTAAATAATTGCAAAACTATCAGCGAATTCATGATTTACGTTAGCCACAGATATGGAATTGAATAGCGCCTCAAACTAGGTCAAGCTTTTTCAGCGCGTGAATAATCGGCACCTCTGAAAACTGCCTTTATTAAAATAGTTTTGATGTATCTATTACTGCTGCAATACCGCTACGCTTCGATACGTTGCTAAGGCAATAAGATCAGGATAAAATTACGAACTACTCTGGGTCGGTACTCATTGAAAACACTTTATTTTTATTAGATAGGCAAATAGTTATTTTATTTATCTCTTATAGACAGCTGAATATTTATACATTTATCTCGTTCTTGAACTTCAGCCAACAATATTATAATGAAGGTATCGTCGACATAATAGTTATTGTAAATAAAGTGTTCATATATTTATTTAGGATCTCCAAAAAAAAAAAAATATACACAATACATTTTACATAAGTAAAGGCAAAATTAGGTATTAATTAGGTCTGTAAGGGTTATCGTGACCCTGGCACAGGAAACACGCCCTCTCGCTCCGCCCAGAGTCTTTGGTGATTTCCCAGCCAGAAAAAAAAAGGTATTAAGTAGTTGTACCTACTCGTTCACGTATAGGAGACCAGACCACACCATGCGTTCATATGTATACACCTTAATAGGTACGTACCTAATATGTAAAACTCTTGCACCGTGCATGGCGAAAGGTTACAGACACAATAACCTTAGCAGTTAATTATTCAACTGGAGAAAAGTGTTCACAATGGTATAAGTCCCAAAACCATTAATTTCATCAAACATTCGGTTTAATTTGTATTTTGTATAATCAATTGACTACCATGGATCGATGTGATAACTACGTCAATAGTAAGTAAAGATTTTTGTAATGTTCTTTGGAACCGTCTCTGTTTATATTTGTTTTTTTTTTGTTCCTGTATGGAAGAATAACTTCTCCTTTTATTCGAGTCAGTGGTATTGAAATAATTTGAGTAGTTTCTTTTTGATGTTATAAATGATTGAACGAAGACAGCGTTACTGACCTTGGTACTCTCGATTTTTCCAATACGAGGAAAGATTTTCAATACAATGCGAATGAAACAAGCCACTACAGAATCCATTTCATGATTCACCACTCCATCGTGAGACGGGAGCGAATTGCAAATGAGTCGGAAAGAGCTTTTACCGAGTCCATTTAATCGAAAAACTAATCGAGAACCAATTTATCTTTCTTCTCTTATTTTTGTAGTTTCGTATCCCTAAACCGTTTTCTAAGCTTACTTAGCTTTTCTCTTTTGTTAGTCACTTGAAATGGGCACTTGGGAAAACTTTCACTGCCAATTTATTTAAGAAATGGTGACGGCAACTCGGAAAAGTTCCGAAAAAGCGTTTTGAGCTCCGCTTCTGAGTGCCTGTCATGTTCAACCAAAATGTTGGCGACAAAACATCGAGGCAATTGTGTAACACCCTATAAATTGTGATGCTTTTCATTTTGACAAATCGACAAGATTCATTAGGTACCTATGTTATCAAGTAGACAATTTTTTCAAACATGTGGAGTGAAGGATTTGGAATTTCCTTCAAAATCCTTTGGAATGTTAAAGAGTGTTTTGCAATGTTAACCTACTTCATTTCTTTGAACACTTGACTTTAGCACACTTTAGATAAGAGTCACATCCTACAATACAAATCTACTGCGTCGCTAAGTACAAAACTACGTAGAGATGGAAATGCTAGAGGTAGAAGGAAGCATTATTTGTATTCGGAGAGATATTATGAGAGCTGCAAATGGATGGAGGTGACCTGTTTATCACTAACCTATACCTTTTTTTTTAACGTGGAGAAATGCTCATGCATACTGCATTACCACGGGGAGATGTGTCCTCCTGTACCGCTTGTGGCGGGAACACGGGCACACGTAATTCTTCCGCGAACCCGCCGCGGCTGTCCGTCACCAGACCCTCCTCTGGGGGATAAGGTACCCCCATTTATGGGTGTCAGAACACACATAGCATGCCGTGACCACCCCAGGGACCAATAAGCACATGGGCGCCAGACGACCCTGTGTATGGCACCTTTGGTCCCCCTGCAACGGGTCAGGACTGTGGCCCCGCCGCCTACCACTTTTCGGCCGCAGGGGATAGGGAGAGTGGCCAACGCTATACCAACACTCCTCCTCCCCTGCGGCCCCACCGCGTCCGCCATCGGACGGTGGCGACCCCGTTCAGGCCGCGGAAGGTAGGGAGAGCGGCGCACCTCAATACCGGCACTCCTCTCCCACCGCGGCCTCCAACCCTCGGCCGCGATGCCCCACATACTAGGACATCGCGGCCCACCCTCAGTTGCGATGTCGCTAAACGACACCGCTTTGGCCGCTACATCGTCGGCTTCGAGCGGAAAAGCCCTGACGAGCGGCCCCTCCTTGGGTTCCTCTTAGCTTCACCGTGAGATTCTAAACCAAGGTTACTGAGCCCCCCCGCCTCGTCAATGCGGGAACCCACTGGGGGGATCACTAACCTATATCTATCCCAACATCAAAATGAAAAACATTTTTAAAGAGTAAAGTAACTATGGAATTTCTTGCCCATTTTTCTCCATACGAAGGATTTTTTTTTGGAAAGAGCAACTAGAATTAATTCGATTTTCTTGTAAGTGCCTGAATGAAATATATGATTGACATTGAACTGAAAAAGTTTTTTCAGTACTTACTGCAAATAACACTTACTGCCTAACAGCAAAAGGCATCGCTTACGCTAGGAATTATTCCCCGAAACACTCAAGCCATGTAACCTCACTGGCAATAAACCTACTTAGCATAGTGTACCTCTCATATGCAGATAGTATACAGCTTCACCCGTGTCCGGGATTATTGGATACGTGTTTGCGGACGTCCACACGCCACGAGCAACATGAGCAACGCGAGCGATACGAGCGGTGAAAGCGATCCGAGCCACCGACACGACGCACGACGATGACGGACGTGCTTCCGTCTTGCGGCGTGTTCTGAATATTCCGTCCTAATTTAGTGACGTACCGAACCTAATATCTGTATTCTCTACGGAAACTGGGAATGTTTGAACATGTATTTGTACCGACGCGATGAAGACTGATTTGATTCAGAGACACTTTCACATGTTGGATTGATTTTATTTTCAGATAACTAATACATGAAAGTTTGCATAACTATGGGGACGTAGGTTTTTTTCAGAAATGTGATTTGTGATCAAAATTTTACCTATAGTTCGTTTTTAAAATCTAGATAGTAATTTGACACGTGTAGGTAATATCAAACTCATATCAATCTCCTATACTAAAAAAACTAAACGCACGCCGCGAGCCTGTTGTGAGTACTAAGTATGTACGTGACCTTTCTGAAGAACATCACCAATAAAGTCACTGTATGTCCTCCTAGGGTGTCCGTTCTCGGCGTTTCTACTTGGGCATTTTCAAAAAAGAGTGTACCCTGCTGTAAAATTCGATTATATTTTTTATATTTTTTTGTTTTTACAAATTTCGCCAAAATATAATAGGAAATACAGTTTATTATAGAGGAAAATAAAAAGGAACGCGGAATTAGAGGCAGTTTTTCCATAATATCGAAACAAAACGGACTTTGTAGCGAAAATGATTCCGTTGTGTGACTAGATTTAAAAGCGAAATTTAAGGAAAGTATGAAATTAATAAGCGATTTTCAAATTTATTTAAACTAAATAATACATGTAATTAATAGATAAATATAAGAAAATAGCCTTACTTTAAAGGATTAACTCAAAATAATGTTTTTTTATTCGGTTTTGTGACTCTGTCGAATTTCAATGGGTTATTTTTTAATTTTACTCTAAAATCGTAATAATTTACTTAATATTTGTATATTTTTCGAATATAATACGTTTACTGTAAACGTTTTTGTGGCCGCACAGGTTTAAAAGGTAAAACCTCTATCTAATTTCATAGATTTCATTCCACCCATTTGGAGGGACAGTGACAAAATGGAAGTCTTAAATTCATAAGGCTGTGTGCACACAACTTAAAAATTGCCTAAACACCATTATTAGTAGGTAAGAAATAAAACAATAATTGTAACTATTCTTACATTACTATAATTATCGTTATAAATTGCACTGATTGACTTATGTCTTATTAAAACTTTGCAGGATAATAGGAACTCCGTAGTTTCTAATCACATAATCTATACTAATATTATAAAGCTGAAGAGTTTGTTTGTTTTCTTGGTTGAACGCGCTAATCACAGGAACTACTGGTCCGAATTGAAAAAATATTTTTGTGTTGGATAGCCTATTTATCGAGGAAGGCTATAGGCTATATAACGTCACGCTACAACCAAGAGTAGCGGAGCAGTAATGAAAAATGTTGCAAAAACGGGGAAAATCGCACGGGTAGGCGCGAAGGTCGGGAGAACACGAAATTTAACGCGGACGAAGTCGCGGGCAGAAGCTAGTGATAAATGATTTTATTTCTGTAAGTAGGTTTGTTCAAACACTTTTACATGTCAATAATATTTTTAAAAAAACATTGACATGTAAAAGTGCTATGTTCAAGTTTTGTCAGTAAAGTTCAATCTGTAAATTTGAATGAAAAAATATAAAAAGATAGATTATTTGTAACTGTATTCATAAATTTGGTAAGTAAGGTTTTGCAATGTGAACTAAGTTTTATGCATTCCGACCTGTTGTGACTTGCTGTTCCGCTATATGTGACCGTAGAATAAGTCACAAAACGGAGGTCACATAATGGCACCTTATTGTAGTTTTAAATTGTTTTAAAATTACCCATCGTACTTAGCACTATTTACTTTGTAGTTTCATATACTATACCAATTTTGCAAAGTTTAAAAAATAACAATAATTTTTAAAAAGTGATTTATAATGGTAAAACTTGGTCACATACCTGAGCAAAGAAATTGAAACACAGAACACTTCAATAGTATGCGTCAGCGCTGGCTACTAATTAGTTAGACAATGAAAGCAAAATGGTGTCTCCGATGAAGAACGACATATTATTTTGCCATTTCGTGCCGAATTATTCAACAAGTGGAAGAATATTTGCAAAAAGGACCGGCCACAAAACGGAATGTTCCGGTTAGCTTAAATTTGCGATTATAATATAGATTTATTTTGAATAGAAAATATGAAAAAATAAATGATTCTTTTAACTGATAAATTGGACTTTTAAGAATTCAAATTATATTTACTAAACCACTCGCACATACGAATATTTTTAGAAATCAAAGATTTTCTGAGGCTTGCTGGGAAGGGGACAGCTAAATTCGATGGTGTTCAATATTTTAAAATCTTCGTAAGTTTTATATTTAGTAAAAAAACAACTAAACGACAAATTATAAATATATTTTAAAATATGTTCTTTTCACTTCAATTAAAATATTCTCCTAGACGTCATTCATCACAAAAAAAAATAATTAACCAAGTTGAGGGACAAGGCAAAATACGGGGGTACAACATTTTTTGAAATTGCCCACTTACATCTGCCTTGTGTACGCCGTACTTCATTGATTCCCTCAACATGACCAAACCGGAGATCGTAGCAGTTTGCGTGCCATAGTTTCTGCCTACCCTCATGGGAAATAGGTGTTAGTTTATGTATGTATGCAAACATAAGAGACATCAAATATCAGTTTCTTCTTCGTTATTCCGTTAACGCTGAGGATCGAGACCACGTACGACTTGTCTCCAAGTTCTTTTCTGCAGTGAAGACCGATCGGTAAATGCTGCTCTGATCGCGTCTGACCATCTTGCCGGTGCTCTGCCTAGAGCGCGTATTTCTTCCGCCCGTTCCAATATCATAAGCCTCAAATTTCAGATTAGTCTTCGGGATTAAAAAAATATCATAACTATAGGTACTTACGTACGCCACTTTTGACTGTGCTCAAAAGATTACATCATTGAAAATTGCATTCTTAGCTAGAAGAAAGCCGAAACAGAAGGGAAAATAAAAAAAACAAATCTATTCACTACTACCAACCTGAATAATATCATCATCATTAGTAGCTGCCTAAACATGTAACAGTGTTCAGATGTCCACTGCCACTCTCTTAAGGGGGAAACGCCAAGGTAAGCTTACGTTTTTTGCTATTTGCAAAAAGTCAGTTTTTCACGTAATAGTCATTCAATGGGATTAAATGAACTTAGAGGGTTTTTATTTTTGGATGGGAAATCATCAAATGACTTCTCCCGCTCTGGGCGGCGCGGGAGGGCGTGTCAGACTTTTACTGACTACCCGCGTTGCTTCAGTTGCCCATATGCCAGGGCCACGGTAACTCTTTCGAAAACTTAGAGGGTTGTCTTGATGATTTCAGTTCTGTAAATACATACGTGTTATGGTTGAGAATTATATTTTAATCGAAACAAAACCTGTTCCCTAATTGCGTCACGCACTATCAATCACAATCTGAATAGTTTTGAAGAATGTTCCTAATCCATTGCGTCTTATGTTCAAACAAATTGCCAGCTCAGCAACAAGAATAACGCAATGAATGTTGTTGACCTGTCAAAATTAAAGCGAATCATACTCGCTATTACGCCTCTGACACGGACCTGCAAATTGCAAAAAACCTAAGGATATTTGAATTTTGCGGCCTACTTTATCGCATTCGCCTTACGGTGGAAGCTCCAGGCCGATTGAATGACTATTTCATGAAAAAGTAATTCAATCGCATTAATGACGTAAGAGGGTTATGTTATGTATACCATGTTTTAAGCAAATAAATGATCTTATCTTATCTTATCTTATCTTATCTATTAATGAGTTAGATAATATAATTATGTAAAAGCCATATTATTACGGCCACGAAGGATAATTTAATCAAGTTTCAACCTTGCACTGTAAATACCTGAAAATTGCATAAAAACCTAAGAAAAATGGAATTTCATGGAGCCTTGGAGCTTTCATCTTAACCACGGCACTCACTGTAGATAGTCGGGTAGCGGTCTCAGATGTTAAACTACCGAGATTCGCAGACGGATTCACTGATCGATGTGTGTCATTAGACCACAGACCACCGTTGGAAGTCATTACCTTCATCATGATATAATGAACTCAATTCATGAGACGTATCTAACTAACCTATTGTAAAGAGACAAGCTTTTTATCACACTGCACCGCGCACCGCCGCGGAGGGCGGTTGCGTAAAACGAATTGACCACGGGGTCGGTCGGTGTACGTGTGTTAGGCATCAATGGATTTAATAGAGGGCAATGCGACATGAGATCCGCTTCGCCGCCTACCGCGGCGGTGCGCGGTGCCGTGTGTTAATCGCCTAACTAGTTGACCATACAGACGATGTCCTGTTTCCTAGAACTCAATAGCAGCGCCACCTACCGGGTCCAATAGTGAATCTAAACCATCCAGGGTGCCACCCAAATGCATACAAAAAAATTCATTCAAATCGGTCCAGCCGTTTAGGAGGAGTTCAGTGACATACACACGTACAGTAGAATTATATATATAAAGATAGGTTTAAATATAATCGTAAGTCGTAAGGGGCGACTAAGGGACTTACTAGAGAATGGACACAGCGTTTCTCTATGCACTTACCACCATACTCCGATCGCCAACTCGCCTGCCATGCTTGACGATTAAGGCAAAACTTCCCAAATTGTGGAAGGCCTCAGTCCAGCAGTGGACGTCTTTCGGATGAATGATGATGAAATATAACCAGAACCATAATTGCATGAGCTTGCGGGTGGCGAGCAATGGGTAGCTCGCCGCCCCGTAAGGACCAAGCTCGGGTCGACGGCGCGTAGTGTTCCACGCGCGCCTCAAAGAGATGTCAGCAGCAGTGTAGGGGTCTACTAGGACCGATGCCTGCCGGGGTCGCGTGATTGTTCGAAAGAGATACCGTGACCCTGGCACATGGGCAACTGATGGAACACGGGTGGGTTTTAGTCAGTAAAAGTCTGACACGCCCTCCCGCTCCGCCCAGAGCGGGAGAAGTCATTTGAAGATTTCCCATCCTGAAAAAAAAAACCATAATTGCATAGCATAAGCATATTCGCCGATAACGTTTCTACTCCTGGGACAAAGGCCTCTTCTTTCTAGGAGTGGGCCGTAATCCAAAACGCGGGCCCAGTGCGACTTGGATGTCACGTCTTTGAATTGTTAGTTCTAGGACATACCTGTTTCCTCATGATGTTTTCCTTCACCGTTTTTGAAAGCAGTGGTGTTGAAATAATTTATACAAAGGAAAGCGCCTTCGACAGACATGGCCAGCCCACTGCCACTTCAGCTTGCGTACTCTGCGAGCTATGTCGGTAAAACCAGTTTTTTTTATCCTTGTCGAAGGACCGATGGCCGGTGGAGCAGACGAGTCCTGGAGTGAAGACCGCGTATCGGCAAGTGTAGCGTGGGACGCCCCCCAGCTAGATGGACCGACGACCTAAGGAAAGTGGCTGGGGTAGACTGGATGCGGAAGGCGGAGGACAGGGGGTTGTGGCGCAACATGGGAGAGGCCTATGTCCAGCAGTGAACAGCGATAAGGCTGAGTTGATTGATTGATTGAAAGGGCCTGACACATTGCTCGCAGAACAGATGGCCGATGGGGCCGGAAAGTTCTGGAGTGGCGACCGCGTACTGGAAGACGTTGCGTTGGAAGGCCTCACACAAGATGAACCAAACTGACCTGGTGTAGACCGACAGTGCTTGGGGACCTATGTCCAGCATTGGAGGTCTTTCGGCTGAAATGATGATGATGATGACGAAAGCGCCTAACTGGATTCGAACCTACGACCTACAACTCGTAAGTCGCGGCCATTAATATCACTGGGCCACCGCAACGGGAACAATATAGGCAGATTATGCCACAGATTGTTCTAAGAGCTAAGTCAATTTATTTCCATTAAAAGGGTTACGCAAACAATGGGTCTATCTTTAAGATATTGTTATCTAAGTTATCAACCACTTCAAGACAATTACCTCTTCAAAGTGGATGGGTGAGTCAAAATAGCTGCTATTATCTATTAAGACAATCGGGAAAATTGTTGAGCGTTTTGTAAAATGAGTTCAAGATTTTTTTTTAAGTCGTTCGATTTCCAGATTTGATGGCTAAAGACAAAGCCTGTTGTTTGCTGTTATACCTTATAAGCGTTATAAGCACTTGATAATTGCAAGTGTAAATAGTTACTACAGCACGAGATTGTGCTGTAGACGACAAATTTTTCTTTTGAAAAAGAAGAAAGAATGTACAAAATATTTTTATTGACACAAGGACACGTGCACGCTTATACAGGTGGCAGGTCATCAATGCGCAAACGATAACCTTGAATCCAGCATATGATTCTAGATCCGCAAAAATAGTAAGTAGATTATTAACAAAAAAACTTTTTTACAAAAAAAAAAAAACAACCGTCTTCCTTCCAGTGAAAAATAACTTTAATTTCGGCAGTCGGTGTCTTAGGATATGTATTTAAAGTTTTTGCCACCGACTTCCGAAATTAAAATTATTTAGTGAGGAACTCATCATCAGATCTATATGAAATTTATATGGGACCATTTCGGAATAAACCCCTTTCGAACAAAAAAAAGAATTTTGCAAATCCGTTTATATATGACGGAGTTATGGCCGAACATACATAAAAAAAAATATATCTAATAATAATATAACAATTGCCTCCGCTGTTTCACTCCTAGGCGACGGCCTCCATCCACTCTTACTAGTTATGACGGACACTTCAACTCGTCCCACCATACCCACATGTCAAAATGTATCATGTAAGATCAATAATTTTGTTTTTAAATGCCCCACAAGTCGTATTTATTCGGGCAGTCTAGAATCATGTCCCCAATTCACGGTAGCTAACCGGTTGCGCGTCTATGTCCTTACCATCCTATAAAAAGACAAGTTAGTATGAATATCTGCTTACTAAAATAAATCAATTTCCAGAAACACGCACTCGGCAGCTACACGCCCTGACTCTGGTCAAAAGGCATCCACTCAGGAAGGTTAGCTTTTGGAGTATGGCGAGCCACAGAAGCATTCCATCGAAGATCCTGGAGTGTCCTTCTTCTGAGAACTGCTCTTTTCAGTAGCTTTAGCATACGCTATTAGTTCCTTCTCCAGTGCAGAGTTTCTTAATCCAGGTTAACGAAAACCCTTTGAAAATATCCTTTCGATACTTACTCCGTTGCCTAGATATGTGTGAGTTTCCTACCCTGTAGAAGTTTTTCAAATCACCGCATCACCATAATTTGTAATAATAGTTATCTTTTCAATTATAGAGGTAAAACTACCATTATCTTAATTTATTCCAGGTCGGCGCAATGTGTCTTTTTCTTCCACACTTCTCTATTAGTCGACATCTCGGTAGTGACCCCTTTTCTATCCATATCATCTTTCACACAGTTCATAAATTGTTTCTTTGGTCTCCCCTACTCTTTTAGCCATCGATATTCATACTCAAAACTTTCCTCACAACATTTTCCTCATTCCTATCCGTATCACGTACCCATACGATGACAACCGATTCCCACACAACTTTTCAGTAGTCGGTGCCACTTTTAGACATTTCTCTAATGTACTCATTTATTTTACTATATTTATATCCCTTAATAAATAAGTCCTTAACAGTCCCATTCAGTCGTTTATGAAGACATTGATATAAATAGCGCATTTACCCTCCACAGCCCACAGCTCAGCGTGACATCGTGACGACTGTCGGCAACATTCGCCTGTAAATCTTACTTGTTTATTGTGTTATGTTCTGCCTTTTGTTGAGAATTATTAGGGGTAATGATTTCAGTGCTGGCGAACACCTACAGCTATTTAAATTATGAGTGGTAATAAAGATGATGGATAGGATCGGAAAAGGAATTCGTTACGATGACGTTGTAAAGAGAAAAGAAAATGATAAGATAAGGATGAAAAAGAGAAGATAAGTGTTCGCTGCCAGGCCCGGCCTCACCTTAGAATTTCAATAGCGCAGTGGAAGTTATGATGGTGGGGCTCTGGGACAAGAGGTGGCTAGCGAAACTAGTCCGCCGTACGCGGAGCAGACAATACAAGTACAATTCAAAGCACTCACCTGGTGGTAGAAGAACACCTGCTCTGGTGCCTGGAGTTATGTATGTAAGTGAGTGTATATGTATCGTGTAGTGACGTTGTAAATGGGTTTTCCAGGATACAGGCCGCAACATTGAGGCTGGAGGCAATCACAGCATGCGGTTTCCAATAAGGTCACTTTCACTTCAAAAGTACTTCAGTTTCAACAAACGTAACCCGTATTATTACGTCAAATTGGGGTTATTAACAATCAAAGCAATTGGATCACGACTAATTGTCACAAACGGATCGATTTAAACGGATTAATTTACAACAGCGTCGCGGAAGCCAAGCGGCGACGATCCATCCTTTTCAAGAACCAAAAACCAAGAGAAGTGTCAAGTGTCAAAAGTCAAACTTGACAAGTCAGATGTCATTCCGTTCGGGCGCGTTCCGAAGGCGCATAGAGTAACTAATCGAATGGGACGCAACAATAAGAAAAGAGAAAGAATAGAAAATGGAAACAAAAGATAGATGAAGTGTGTGAAGAATTAGGTATATGAAAGAAAGGGAAGTTAATAGAATAAGGGAAGAGAAAGAAAAGATGAAAATATGTATGGAGTGTGTGAAAATTATATAAAAGAAAAGGGAGTGAATAATAATCATAGCGTGACGCTTCACACGGGAGAGTCATAGAAGAAAACGTGTTGGTTGAACCCCAAATAACATAAGAACAGGGATGGGAAATAAAGAAAAGGCATTAACGAGAATGGACAGGCAGTCGCGTCTTTACCATAAGGGCACACGGGGCCCGTGCCCAGGGCCCCCGTAGCCAAGGGGCCCCCGAATAGCGAACACATAAATAAAGCGATATATTCGCTTATACTATACAATTATTTTTCTATTGCAAGTATTTTACGCAGTGATTACATATATCATTGCATAATCGTGGCATTGCCAAACTTCCCAGATAGAAAAACTTTTTACAAAAAAATAACAACATTTCGGAAGTCGGTGTCTTAAGCCGGCAATACATGTTGGCCATAGCTCGCCGAGCGAAGACGAGTACCAACGTATAGACAGCCCATTTGTCTAGCCTCGCCATTGCTGGTTGACGCTCACCTAGCTGGCTGAGTGCCGGCGAGCGCCAACGTGTATACGGTTCGTTTGGCGTGCCTTGCCACCACTCGGGATCGCTCGCTACGACTCGTCTCACTTCGGGGCAATGTCGGTTTTTCTGCACAAATCAAAGGCGCTCGCCTGCATTCGGCAAGTCGCGTCCACATGCGTCGCCATGTCAGATGCAGCTCGGTAAGATGTCAACCAACATGTAGACAGTAGTACTCGCCTTGTATCGATTTGCCTAAGTTCGAGTTGGCTGAGGCTTGGCCAACATGTATTGCCGGCTTTAGGATCTGTACTTACTTAAGGTTTTTTTGACACCGACTTCCGAAATTAATGTTATTTTTACTTAGCAATTTTTTTTAAGGAAGTCGGTTGTTATTTTTTTGTAAAATGTTTTTAGTTTTAACTTTTTAGTTATGGTATATACCCCGCACTAATCTAATCGCGTTATTCGTTCATTTGTCGCGCAAATACTTAATGCAAAATTTAAGACCTATATGGTTTTCACATGGACCCCATTGTCCCAGAAAAAATATCATAAGTCATAATCATAACACAAAAAAATGTCATTCGATTTTTTAATTTTGCAATAGGGCCCCGAAATCGTGGGTGCCCGAGGGCCCCGGTATGGCCTAAGACGGCTTTGTGGACAGGATCCGGAAAGGAATTCATTGACACTGAAGTTGCTAAAGTTTTTGAAAAGATGTTGAAAATATTGACACCACACTGAACAGGCTATAAATCCATACTAATATTATAAATGGGAAAGTGTGTGTGTCTGCTTGTCCGTCTTTCACGGCAAAACGAAGCGACGAATTGACGTGATTTTTTAAGTGGAGATAGTTGTAGGGATGGAGAGTGGCATAGGCTACTTTTTATTCCGCGACTTCGTCTGCGTCCGCGATAACCGACATTTACGCGAACGAAGTCGCGGGCAAAAGCTAGTATGTAATATATTTTCTATTCTCGCCCTGATGGATTAATAAAGGCTAAATTATTAGGCGCTACAGATGTGAATGTACTATCCAAGGGGCTGTTGCCTGCTACCTAAATGTATTATCGTGTTCTTGGACAATCAATACAGTTGAGCAATACAATACATTCTTTCAGCTTTCATATTTCAAACACTGGGTATTTTTTTTTCGTGGGTACCTCAAATTAGGTCTCCCGCTCTGGGGGAAGCGAAAGGGCATGCCAGATTTTTACTGACTAAAACCCACCCGTGTTCCTTCAGTTGCCTATATGCCAGGGCCACGGTATCTCTTTCGAACAAACCTTGCGACCCTGGCAGGAAACATTGAGCCTTAGAACTACATTCTGTTCCCTTTCATTATCAATTAAATTAATAGAAAACAGTAACAAAACAAAGATGTAAATACATCAGAGTGTCCGGAAGTACTAGCAAACACCATGACATTATATCATTTGCCTATCATGTTTCTACTGTATGTTGTAACAGTAGTCACTAGTCACTCGAGTGCACTATTCGAACGTATCACGTTACCAATACATGACTACGTAGGTAAATGCGTGGGCGCTAGTTGTTTGTGCAAGAGAAAAGGGCTTGAGAATTAAATTAAGTGGAATAGAAAACATAAACCTATCTGAGAAAAGAAATTTTTATGTAACGTTTTGGATTTTGAATCAATAACTCCGATTATTTTTTTTCTTTTTAGCTGACTTCAAAATGGTTTTCACATGGATCCCATTGTCCGAATGGAACCAAATTAAAATAGGACCATTCGAGAAATTCTTATAATGGCCAGGTGAAATTTAAGACTTATATGGTATTCTCATGGATGCCATAGTCAGAACTGGACCAAATTGAAATGGGACCACTGACTATGGCATCCATGAGAATACCATATAAGTTTTAAATTTCACCTGGCCATTACAAGAATAGGAATAGGAACAGGTTTAGGAATTAGTGCGGGGTAGTTACCGTAACTAAAAAGTTAAAAATAAAAACTTTTAAACAAAAAAAAAAAACCGACTTCCAAAATTAAAGTTCATTTTTACGGAAGTCGGTTTTTTTTTTTTGTTTAAAAGTTTTTATTTTTAACTTTTTAGTGGCAAAAAACTAAAATACATATCCTAAGACATCGACTCCAAATTTTTTTTACAATTCTTGAAATTTTTAATAAATTATTAATTTGTAATGGATAAACCCAAAGTAAGGCGCTTTCTGAGTTCTAACCTGAGACTTAAAAGCAGCGGCTCTTATGAGACACCACACTGCTCTGTCTCTGTGTAGTACAAAATTGTGTTTATGTACTTACTTATGTAAAGCAATGACTTATCTATCAGCGCCGCCTATGTCATTATGTATTCATATACTTATTTACTTAATATTGTGACGTTGCTTCATTTCAATCTGGTTTTCTCTACTCATGTCATGACTCGCCCTTGTTTTCACTTGCTGAGTCATTTAATTTTCTAATAGGCTTTTGTCATCCATTATAATATTGAAGATGACTGTAAGGTACGGCGATCGTCAGTGATCATCATAATCAGCTTGTATTGTTCCCACGGCATTGGACACAGGCTTCCTCTCGGTGAGAGGGAATGGGCCGTAATCTACTACGCCCAGTGCGGGTTTGTAGATGTCACATGTCTTCGAATTTTTGGTTCTAGGGCGTGCCGGTTTCTGCACAATGTTTTCCTTCACCGCTTTTGTGTGGTGATGGAATTATTTACACAAAGTAAAGCGCCTACCTGGGTTCGAACCCACGATCTACAACTCGTAAATCGGGGCCAATGCCACTGCTCACTCTGCTCACGTCATAGATAACATAATCACTATAAGCTGGTTTCTTATTCTATTAGCGTCAGAGTAGCCCGTGAAATTTCCTTCTTGAATCTTTCTTACGTTTTTGCAATTTTCAGGTCATTGTAATGCTGTATGAACGCTGCCAGGCTAGGCCTCCCAATACGATTTCAAGTGCGCAGTGGAAGAGTTATAATCGTGGGGCTCTAGAGACAAGAGTGGCTAGCGTACTGTCCGCCGTACGCGGAGCAGACAATACAAGTGAACAATTACAAATACAACAAAAGCACTTACCTGTTGGTTGAAGGACACTGCTCTGGTGCCAACCTGGAGATATGTATGTAAGTGAGTGTATGTGTATCGTGTCGTGACGTTACGAGTATTCTTCAGGTTAGATTCCGCCTCAACCCGGCTGGAGGCAATCACAGCATGCGGTCTTCAAATCACTCGTTCACAATAGCGTCACACTCAACCATCGGGTCATGACAGATTGTCCACAAAACGACCGGTTAATTAATACAATTGGATCACGACTAATTGTCACAAACGGATCGATTTAAAGGGATTAATTTCAACAAACGCGTCGCGGAACTCAACACGGCGACCGACCTCTTTTAGCGGCAAAATTAAGAGAGAAAGTGTCAAACGTCAAAATCAAACTTGACAAGTCAGATGTCATTCCGTTACGCGTTGCGTGCGCATAGAGAAACTATTTCAGGACGCAACATCTACCCCCCCCGGACGGGCCTTCCCGTCCGCTAATCACTTGGCAATCCCGACAAGGTTGCGTTTTATCAGTCCACCTGACGCGCTGCTGGAGGATGTGCAAATACTCCAAGCTCCAACGCTTCCAAAACTCTGAGCGAGCTGCTGCACCAACTGAAACCGCGATAGCCAATTTTGGCTCACATCGACAAAAGGGTGCTCCGGCAGGGCGACAAGTGGCTGTCAAATCAAAAAATGGCCCGGGGTCAGGGCCTCCAAGACGTTCGGGTCCGAAGACAGCGGGCACAATGGACGCGAGTTCAATACAGCTTCAATGCGGCAAAATACCGTAGCTAACTCCTTAAAGGTGAGAACGGTGTCTCCCAACAGTCTGCGCCAGAGTCCCTAACCGCCTTCACCGCGGCCTCAAAATACCCCCCCAATGGGGGCAGGCTGGCGGGTCAAAACAATAACAAACAACAAAACAACCAAACAACAATAACAACCAAACAACAATAACAACCAAACAACAACAACAACAATTTAACCAAATGGCCCTCCTTAGGCAACAAAAGGGGGTGACGGACCCCATAAGGAAGGCTAGAGTGACTCAACCGTCAACAACCAAACAACAAAAGACCCGTATCGTCCAAAAGGGGTTCAACTTAATAACGGCTTCCGACAATATCCAAAACTCTCGCTGCAGAATGGCCAACAGCGCATTGCAACCGGCATGCGAGTTCATAATGTGACGATCAGTCACCAACAATTCAACAACAAAACAACAATTCAACAATTTGTCGAGGGAGCTTTATCGACTCAACAAAACTCAGGGTCCTTTGTTCCAACAACGAGCACCTTGAGCCCGGGCAAAGGACCCGACATCAAGACTGGCGATCGAGGCCAATCATCCTCGGGGTGAGTCAGCCAGTCTGGACCCCACCATAGGGGGCAAGCAAACAAGCGGGGTGCCATGCACCCACGTGAGGCCACGGCGCCTGGGTTCAAATCTCCAGGCAAGTGCCTCCAAATCAAAGGCGTATCAAAATTTTGAATCTGGGACACTCGGTACGCAACAAAGACCTCCAAAGAGTGGACGGACGTCTTCAACCAACTCAAAACAATTTGACTGTCCGTCCAGGCGTAAGAAGCCCGAATGTCCACAGTTCCACCCAAAGTGTGAGCAACGTGGTTCAATAGACGCACAAGACCCGCCGCCCCTGACAATTCAACTTAGGGATGGTCAGTGCCGTTCGGAGGGGGGCCACCTTGCTCTTGGCCAAGACCAGTGACAAATTCACCTGGCCTGTGCGCAGACGGTGCGCAGACAAACAACAGCTGCATATCCGTGCGAAGACGCATCACAAACAATGGTAGCAGTGTAGCTCCCAGGGGGGAGGATAGCGCGGGGTAACACGACCTCGTTGACTGCAGGGAGTGCGGATACAAATTGGAGCCTATCTTCCAACAGGGTTTCCCGAATTGGCTCGTCCCAGCCAAGTCCCGCAGTCCAAAGGCGCTCAAGAAAACAATTTTGCCCAAAACAATACAAACAAAACAACAAAACAATAGACAAAAGGCAACCCTGGGCTCCCATGTCCATAATGACACGGACCACAACAGAGTCCCCCGTGGGCCCCCAGACCTGACCGATGCCGTTGGCAACAAAACCGTGTCGATCTGAGGGGTACCTTAGCGGGGCAGGCGCCAATGTCCTAACAATGCCTGGGCGGCGACCGATCGCCGCACACCCAGGCTCCGCACCCAAGCTCAAGTCCCTCGCGACGAGGATGGAGGCCAAACTCCTCGTCCGCGCGGTGTCCCGAGCCACGCGCCATCGCTGGATTGGCATATCCCACCGGAGGCCTGAATGGCGGGGGGCGTGACTCCAACCGGGGACGTTCCGCCAAAGGAGGGGAGGGAAGGCGGTGCTGGTCTGGCCAGCGGTGCCTAACAACAATTGCGTAATCGCCTTTACGCGGGGAGAGCAAATGGCGGTCGCGCGGCTCCCGATCAACTTGCGCGGGGGGTGGAGTGCGGCGCTCAAAATTGCGGGCCTCTCCTCGGTTCTGAACCGGCGAGGCAGAAGCCCGGTGACCAACTCCATGGTGCCCCCTCGTACGCGAACCTTCAACAGAGGCTGGTCTGCCAGCGTGGTTCGCGTTAGCGCACAATATGTCCAAATGGGACCCCCTACAAATTTCACAAGGGCGGGGGTTGGGGCAGTCCCGATGGAAGTGAGCCCCCAAACATGAGAAGCACAGACGGCGTGCACTGGCAACTCGGCGGCGGGCACTCACGTGCAATTTCAAAAAGGCCGCGCAAGTTGCCATGCCATGCCCCGTGTCTTTACAGAACTCACAACCAGGACGACTCTGGGTAGCAGCAAAACGAGCGGCGGGGCGACCATCAACAGGCCCGCGAGCCCTAGTCCGTCCCTGGTCTCGTGGCCGGGAAGACGGTTGGCATGACTCAGTGGCAACGCCAGAGTTGTCCACAAACCGACACTCATCCTCCAAAAATTGGACGAGGTCATCAAATGGGGGGAGATGTGTGACACTATCCCCACCATATTTTTGCTCGAAACGAGCCCTCAAATCGGCAGGAAGCCGTTGCAGCACAACGTGCACCAAAAGGTAAGACCATTGGTCCACCGGCAAGTCCAATTGCTTTAAAGCGTTGGTCGCTGCCACCAACGGGTTCAACAGGTCAGTACGCAATGCTGACAATCCAGTAATGACCGGTAACCCCAAAATCAATTCAATGTGAACGTCAGCCAAACAACGTTTATTTTGGTACCGCCGGGTGAGTAACTCCACAGCGGTAGGGTAGGCTGAGTCAGTCAAAGGCAGATGCTGCACCAAGGCTCGGGCCTCACCTTCCAGGACAGACAACAAATAGGCCAACTTTTGGGCGGGTCTGAGGTCCGAGCGTGCATCAACCAAACTTTCAAACAGGTTTTGGAAACTTAACCACTGGTCCAAGCGACCGTTAAAGTGTGGCAGTTCCAAGGTAGGCAGTCTACTCAATAGTCCGGGACCTGAAACAACCGAGGTCTCCGGTTTGACCTGGACAGGTGTCCGGCTCTCCAATATTTCCCGAGCACGTTGACCGATGACATCCCCCAGGTCCAAGATCTGGTCGTAGTCAGCAAGGACCTTGTCACGTGCTGCTTGGTCCAGCACTTCCAAATCCACTTCACAAATGTACTGGTTGTAGCGGGTGAGCAGAGCATCAACGTTGCCGAGTCTCAAGTTCAACTGCTCGAACCGAGCAAGAGTGATCCCCTCAAGATCCTGGCGCTCAGCGGTCGCTGCAGCTGAAGCGAACCACCGCAGCTGTGTGGTCAATCCACTGATTGCCTCTCTCACCGCTTTGTATGCCATTGCACAAACAATACAATTCAAATAAACCAAATAATTAAATAATCAAATAACAGTTCAATCAATCAATTACAAAATAACTACAAGCAAACAATCAAACTACCAAACTGACTAATCAGCAACTCAAGAAATAACAATATATTGGTTTCAATTCAATTCAACAATAAACTTTTATTTTAATTCAAACCCAATATCAACGTTCAACATTCAACCTCAAATTCAATTCCAAATATTCAAATTCTATCCAATTCCAAAGGTTAAGTTTACAAACCACTTTGTTAATGGTACAACAATAATGAACCTTTATTCCAACTCAAAACAATGGTAATACTCAAAAATGCCAATAATTTTTCAAATATTAATTTTCACAAATAACCATATCAATGGTACAAACTCAATACTTTAATGTCTTCCTGACATTCAATACAACACAGAGGTCAGACACAAAAAGGGGCTACAACAAGGGGGTGCAACACAGCCCAATCCAATCCACTTTATTAGCCCGGCTGACTTTGGCAACATCAGGTTACCCGTCTCAATAAATTCAAACAAATTATTTCAAATAACAATTAATTATAGTTATCAAATATTTACAGCGTATTACTACTTCCCTTATAGAGACTGCCAAGTAATTAGCCTACTGTAAATTACCAATTTGTTGGTTATATGTCTTATAACCGCGCTTCTGCTACCAAAATGAACGCTGCCAGGCTAGGCCTCCCAATACGATTTCAAGTGCGCAGTGGAAGAGTTATAATCGTGGGGCTCTAGAGACAAGAGTGGCTAGCGTACTGTCCGCCGTACGCGGAGCAGACAATACAAGTGAACAATTACAAATACAACAAAAGCACTTACCTGTTGGTTGAAGGACACTGCTCTGGTGCCAACCTGGAGATATGTATGTAAGTGAGTGTATGTGTATCGTGTCGTGACGTTACGAGTATTCTTCAGGTTAGATTCCGCCTCAACCCGGCTGGAGGCAATCACAGCATGCGGTCTTCAAATCACTCGTTCACAATAGCGTCACACTCAACCATCGGGTCATGACAGATTGTCCACAAAACGACCGGTTAATTAATACAATTGGATCACGACTAATTGTCACAAACGGATCGATTTAAAGGGATTAATTTCAACAAACGCGTCGCGGAACTCAACACGGCGACCGACCTCTTTTAGCGGCAAAATTAAGAGAGAAAGTGTCAAACGTCAAAATCAAACTTGACAAGTCAGATGTCATTCCGTTACGCGTTGCGTGCGCATAGAGAAACTATTTCAGGACGCAACACTGTATGTTGCACAAAATATTATTCGCGACCGTAACCATATTTACAGAATTTTCTATACATCCATGCAAATAAATCAAATTGGAGTGTTTGTTTCTACCATCAATATATCCGCCTTTTCAACCGACGAAAAAAACGGAGGAGGTTCTCAATTCGACACGTATATTTTTTTGTTTTTTTTTTTATGTATGACTACGCATAACTGAGTGTGGTCCGATTTTCATACTTAATTCTTTTTTTATTGGAAAGGGTATATCTAGAAGGTGGTCCCATGTAAATTTGGAAAAAAAATCCAACCCTTTTTTATTTTTTGGATGCGAAATCATCAAATGACTTCTCCCGCTGTGGGCGGAGCGGGAGGGCGTGTTACAAAGATAAAAAATCCAACCCTTAGGGTAGGAAAACAGGGGATAATTGTTTATTTTTGCAAGCATGTAGTAATTATTCGATTATAGCCACAAAAATTTATAAAATAAAAACTTTTTATTACAAAAAAATTAACTGCCGAAAAAACTGAAAGGAAAAAATAATAAACCTTTCAGTCATTTTGATTCGGCGCCAAACAATCAATGAACAAAGTTCACTCAAAGCGCCGACTGAAAATGACAGAAAGGTTTATTATTTTTTGCTTTTCAGTTTTTTCGGCTGTTTAATTGTATGTTAAAAAGTTTTTTACTGTATGTATATAAGAGTAACCTTTACCAAAAAAATGTGTTAAATGGTTGATATCGGCATCGTACGTACCTTTTTAATGGAGCGACTACCTATTTGACCTGCTGAGATCAACAGCTTAACGGGTTTTCCGAGGCACAGTAACGTCTCAATATAAATGAAAAATCACCCATCCACGAACCAACCGCGGCTACCGTAGCTTTAATCGACCCGTGCGGCTATAATAACTTAGCCACGGAACCCTTTATTATTTCTGTAATTAGCTACCTACATACCGCTCGCTATGGCTATACCTTACAATAATGCAGTGGCCTTATTGATTGGGCTTATAATAGAAACCATCTGACATTTTCAATATAAACGTAGATAGAGAGAGTTATGACAATCATACTGTATGTGCCTACGTCACAGAATAAATCACATAACAAAACATCACGCCTCATTTCCCCGAAGAGTTGGGCAGAGATGTATATGTATAGTAAACACCAACATTTCGCCGGTTACGTCACAGATCTTTTCTACTATATTGTTAGCTTTGTTAGCGGCTTGGCCCACGTATTATACAAATCAATATCTCTCATAAATCACTCTGTCCATTGATGAAAACCTCAATAAAATCCATTTCCAGTTTAAAAGCGCAGGAAGCAACTTAGTTTTATATTATACTAGCTTTTGCCAGCGGCTTCGCCCGCGTGGAGGTCGGAAATTATCCCGCTGGTACATACTACCGGGATAAAAAGTAGCCTATATATTTTCTCAGGCTCTAAACTATCTGTGTACCAAATTTCATTTAAATCGGTTCAGTAGTTTTAGCAGGAAAGCGATACAGACAGACAGACGGACAGACCGACAGACAGACAGAGTTACTTTTGCATTTATAATATAATAATATATAATATATATAGTGTGGATAGTGTGGACTAGCTTTTGCCAGCGGCTTCGCCCGCGTGGAGGTCGGCAATTATCCCGCGGGAACATACTACCGGGATAAAAAGTAGCCTATGTCCTTTCTCAGGCTCTAAACTCCGTGTACCAAATTTCATTTAAATCCGTTCAGGAGTTTTAGCAGGAAAGCGATACAGACAGACAGACAGACAGACAGAGTTACTTTTGCATTTATAATATTAGTGTGGATTATAGTGTGAATAAAGACAAGCTGTGTCCGCGGCTGCGCCCACGTGGATGTCGGAAATCATCTAACGGGAACATACCACGTAGCCTGTGTTACTCCTTATAACATCAGCTATCTGCCAGTGAAAGTCCCGCCAAAATCGGCCCAGCCGTTATGAGATTAGCTAGAAAAAACAGACAGACAGTGGAAATGTAATAAGAAATGTTATAGATTTGAAATACGTTATATGCTTTCACACGCATTTAGTAAAAAGCTGATATTTTGACATTACAAACAGACACTTCAGTTTTATTTATTTGCGCTTTTATAGAGATTTTATTTTTTATGAAGTATACTCAGTTTATTTAGATGCCTTAGTTTAGTATTTACATCCGCAGTTTACTTGGGGTTTACAATTAAAACTAATCTTAATTGGAATTCTTAAGTATCTATGTGGGTGTTATTATTACTGGCTTGTAATTTTGTTAACCATTACGTTCGCAGAAGTATTTTGGCATTATTTCTAAATTCTCGACAACCTTTAGTTTTTTATAATTATTATGTTATCATCACCTAGATAATTCTGAAAATGCTAGTAAACCTATAATTGGCGACTGTGTAATTTCAAGACTAGTGTTTCCTAGAAAATAGTGTAAAAAGAGGCGGTTTAAAAACTTTTTCCACAAAAAAAAAACAACTGATTTCCGAAAAAACACTACAAAGTGAAAAATCACTTTACGTATAGTTTCGGAAGTCGGTGTCTTTGGATATATATTTTAGTTTTTTGTGTTGGTGCTTTTGGATACATATTTTAGTATTTTACGTCGGTGCCTTTGGATATATATATATTTTAGTTTTTTATGTCGGTGCCTGTGGATATTATATTAGTTTTTTGTGTAAACATACAAAACAAAATACTTTTTGAAGTCGGTTAAAAATAAATCTTTTGTACCTATCATTAGAAATGAATTCAGAATTGTATAAACTATGCCTCAACATCCGTCTGAACTTGATGATTATAAAAACTACGTCGATACACATAATTATACATGAGCACGTGAACGTGTGTGTAATTGTTTTCTCTCTCGGCCGCCAGGTGGCGACGTAAGCGTTGTTCACATATTAGAATGTACTTTCATTCATCTTTCTACTACGGTGACCACACTATGGACGGCGCAATTATGTCTCTTAAGTAAAGATTTTTGTGCATTTTCATGGACAACCTGAAAAGCATAAAGGAATTTGTTTTTACTTCTATGATTTTTTACCTTCTGTGTTGTAGTTTTACATGTTTGTAGTTATTACGCGTTTTTGTGAAATTTATCGTTTAATTGTTTAATCAAATTTAGAAATCATTATTGAATGATTTCTAAAAAAAGATATGTAAGTTGTAGCCCGTTTTCTTTTAATGGACATTTTAGTTTGCTCTACAAAAGACTGTCAATCATAACAGTAATATACTAAATGTATAAGCACCATGTATCTATCATACATATAATTAATTTATATATCACTAGCTTTTTATATATCACCAGCGGCTTCGCCCGCGTGGAGGTTGGAAATTATCCCGCGAGAACATACTACCTGGATAAAAAGTAGCCTATGTCTTTTCTCAGGCTCTAAACTATCTGTGTACCAAATTTCACTTAAATCGGTTCTGCAGTTTTAGCAGTAAAGCGAGACAGACAGACAGAGTTACTTTTGCATTTATAATATTATATATAATAATATAATATATATATAGTGTGGATTTGGATAGTGTGGATGTGTGGATTACTTCATTTTCAATTCCTTTGCCTATTGTGATATGGTAATTTTATTGTAGTCTTCACATAGATTTATATAAATAATGTATAGATACTAATAAACACTTTAAAAGAGTAACGGTAGAGTTTATTTCCCATTCTTCTCCATGTGACTCAACCTTTTGGAAGGGGCGACTAGAATTAATTCTATTTTAATGTAAATTTTGCCTTTTATGTGCTTATTTGAAATAAAGGCGTTGACTTTGGATTCAACCGCCTCAAAAAAAATCTAAAAGCTATAACTGTCGAACACAAAACATCGTAACTCAACCAATGGTAATAATTGCTCTCTTAACATAATTTTAAATAGTCATTACAAAATCTTTTCACAGTTTCAACACGTCATTATATTTTAAATGAAAAGTAATTTCCCATTACCTTGAGTGTGGTCACAGCACACACTCGGCGCAGAGCCTCGTGATAAGAACTAAGTCATCCGCGCAGGCGCACCGGCCTTGCGCACCCGCGTCTTACACCCACTGCCGCCACTACAGATAAAACACAACCCTACAGTTTCACGATAAAGATGAAATTAGAATAACACGAAAAGTGATAAGGAAAAAATCTTTAAAGTGTCAGTGAGTGAACAAAATAATTTCGGTTTGTGAAATTAGTGCTCTGTTTTTGCATTGTTTTCGTCTTTTTTAAACTGGTAAGCTTTCTTTAATAACTCTTATAATTATGTATTGTTTGTCAAAATTGTACATACTTAGTTTATTTGTAAAGTTACGTAAATTCAGCTTGTATATAAATTGAAAACACGGAAATTGTTACCTACAACGATTTTAAAATTATAAAATTTTTATGTTGGGAACAACTGCATGAATAATTTCATGAATGTGCAATTTATTTATTGTGTAGTTACATAATGAGTTTTTATATTTATTTAAATATTTACTTATAATTTAATAACAATGCAAGAGTTTAATTAAAATACTTCACATGTATACATAATTCGATTTCTATTTCAAAGTTTACCTGTACCTACGCTAGGTAGGTTACATGGTCTTATGGTTCAATTAGGGATAATTGTTTTGGTTTTTAGGGGGAGGGGGGATTGTGTCTTATTTAATTTTTTTTTTTTAAATAATTTTGTGTGCTGTCCCGGTTGACGTCATTACTTCAACGCCAGCTGTCCCTAGAATCCAGCGCTGAGACTCTGTCTTGTATAGGGTCATAGCATTATGCTGAGCGATGGCTGTTTTTCGTTGATGTGACACATATTATATTCCCACAACTTGTGTTTGTATTCTATCTCTGCGATATGTTCACCACAAATAAACGTATTTTCCTACATTCTTTCCTTAAATCCACACTATAATATTATAAATGCAAAAGTAACTCTGTCTGTCTGTCTGTCTCGCTTTACTGCTTAAACTGCTGAACCGATTTAAATGAAATTTGGCACACAGATAGTTTAGAGCCTGAGAACGGAAATAGGGTACTTTTTATCCCGATAGTACGTTCTCGCGGGATATTTTCCGACCTCCACGCGGGCGAAGCCGCTGGCAAAAGCTAGTATAGGATAAAAAATAATTGTATCTTAGATCAATCGGGTTCCTTGTCTTCTGCCCTTCCTTCTTATTGTCTTAAACCTTTCTTCATTGAAGGACAGCATCCAGAATGTAACCTTTTTCAATCTCTACTCAATAAAACAAGCCACCTTTCCTTCCTCGAGTTAAGTTTTAAACACAAACATGTGTCAGGTCGATTTTATCCACCCGATAAGGAAAATCTTTCTCCTCTTTCTAGGCTAATATTTGACCTTCCTCCTATACCGCAACTCATTGCCGCATTATAATATTTACTAAACAAATAAACACCGAATGAACGTATCATTTATCTTTATCACTAAAGTGACGAACATATTTTTATCTACATATACAGTCTTTAATGTTCTCACTGCTGGGGCACAGGCCTCTTCAAGAGGCAGTTGGCTGTAATCTACCAGGCGGGCCCCGTGCGGGTTGGTAGATGTCACATGTCTTGAATTTTTGGTTCTGGGATATTCCGCTTTCTTCAATATGTTTTCCTTCACAATAGTGATGAAAATATTTACACTAAATAGAAGGCCTGCCTGAGCGTAAGGGCGTGTCACACTTATACTGACTAAAACCCACCCGTGTTCCGTCAGTTGCCTATGCTAGAGTCACGGTAACTCTTTGAAAAAATCCGCGACTCTGGCAGGCATCGGTCCTAGCGGACCCCTTCAGCTAGCGGAACCCTTCACGGGTTCCACCCGGTGATGAAAAACTCGTAAGTCGTGGAGATACTATTGGGCAACATCTGCTCTAGAATTTTTTATCTGCAATATGGCCTTTTAGCCATTTTCACCTACATTTTGAGACACTTTTCCAATCTACAATCCCTAGAACGCAACTTTTAAAACTGGACACTAGTTCGGCAAGTCACTCCACTTCGGCGGAAATCCCGCGTTTGTTTTGTACAAACATTTTCTCTACGTGATCAAGTCTAAACAGTTTGAGGCAGGGCTGGCCAAACTATGGATGGGATGTGTCACGTAGCAGATTAGATTATATGTATAAATAAACTAGCGACGCGCCCCTGCTTCGCACTGGTCATCGACTTGGCTACAGCAAGATTTCTTTATTATATGTAGGTAAGTTTAATCCTTCCAGAATCAATTCTGTAAATGATGATAAAACCGTATAAAAACATTTTTTATGACCAAAGGAATGTTCAGACATTTTCGATTTTAAAGGTTTTTTGTAGTTTGAGTGCTGAGCATAAGATGCTGGATTTGGTTCCCGGGTCGGGCTAGGTGTTACTGAGTTTTTAATCTCGAATTTCTCAGTAGCATTCTGCATTTGTGCCCGGTTGATAGTAATAGGCTCGCCCCTGTTACATGGGACTTCAACATAACTGGCGAAATGTGGGTGTACTATAGGTACACATCTACTTAAGTCTTCATCCCAATACAGGTTATGTAATGTTGCTCGTAGTTTCCGATAGGTCAAATGTTGTAAAGCCAACGGCTTCAATGACATATAATCTAGTAGTGTAAAAATGTTTGCAAAGCCGAGCCTGCATTAAATGACATCGTGTCACAAATAAATAAATTCACGCTTAAACATCCCTGGAGTATAGTTTGTTTGAACTTTCAAGCCAAAAGTTTGGAAGTGACGTTTACTTCAAGCGATAAATACTGTTTATCGCTTGAAGCTTCGTCGTTCCAGTATTGAATAGGGAACGTTATAGCCTCATACCTCTTCAGTAGTTTTATATTGAAACAATAGAAGATTTTTTTGTTGATCACCTTTGCTTCCTTTACGTTTTGGTCTAGCGCCTCTGTTGTACGTTTATAAGTTTTTGCTTCTCTTAGGACATCAATTAGATTCTTTATTTGTTTGTATGTAACTGATTAGTTACATTCCGTGTGTTGCCTAACGTAAAGAATAACACTATACTATTTCTTACCGGGGTGTCGTAAGAGGCGGGTAAGGGACATACTAGAGCATGGGCAGCAGCGTTCTCTATGCATTTTACCACCAGACTGTGCTTGCCGATCTGCCTGCCAAGACGATCATGGCAAACCACCCCGAATTGGCGGAAGCCTATGTCCAGCAGTGGACGTATAACGCCTGAAATGATGACAATGATAGAAGAAGAAGAAAGAAAAACTGTTTATTCTGCACAAACAAAACGCACAATATAAAATAGAAACAAAAAATAAAAAACTAAAAATACACACGATCAAAGTTGCCAAAAGCCCCGTATTCAAGCTTAAAAAGGTTGTACAATATTGTCCATTGCTTGTTGATGTCATGGCCATTGACCAAAGACAATATAGATAGTTATGCGTTACAACATTGACAAGACATTGACATGATGAATACATCAAATCGATTGTATGTTTGTTTAAGTGTGCCTGATTAAGTTCCAAGAACAGTAATAATCAAAAGAAGTGGTCGGCAATTTAGGAGATTCAAAAAATCTTGATATTTGAAACTAGATATTTTTTTTAATCAGGCATGCAGCAGTGGGAATAACTACTTTTACCGGACGTCTTAGGCCCTGTGTATTAGTAGAAAGTTGTAGCATAAATTGTGTGTCGTTCCCATCGAACAAATAATTATGTAACACGCTTGCATTCACCGAGATGTTAGGCAGAGGTGCCCACATTTATATAGTACACCCACATTTCACCAATTTATAGGCGGTGCCCCTTTTGCCATCAACTGGATACAAATCCCACTCCACGTTTCTTCTGAGAAATTTCAGATGGAAAACCCCAATAACATTTTACTACTAGACCAACGAGGCAGACAAATAATTTTCTATGTTTTCCTCAATAAATATCGATTTCCTAATCTAGTATCATTTCCTCAACTGAAAATAAACACTTGTGAATTTGTGGCAATCGGTTACTGTTTCAGTAGGTTCTGAAATGCCCTACTGAAGTGACATGGTTCTGAAGTGCTGATAAAATAGTACCAAATCGGGTTACACTCAAATTGTTGATGTATGTAGCTATTTGTCTATGCATATTACAACTATACAACGTGACGTACATATGGTACGTAAAACTTCATACAGGCAAATTGAGAGTATATGTAGAGTTATAAGCATTACAGTGACCAAAACTTTTTTTTTAAATTTCTTTGCTATTATTCCGACAGAAGTGTTGAAACTAGAATTACTGGCATTTAAAATGGAGTCTTATTGCTTTGAAATAAGATGACATTTTCTTTGGCTAAAAAATCTACATATATTAAAAATGATTGAAATCGATTCAGCCAATTACGAACAAACAATTTTCAGGAATTGCGTTTATTCTGTTACACCTTATTTATAGGTTTTCATAATGGTTCTCTATTGTGTGACCTAACTTTTTTATCCATAATCTAAAGAGCCATATTTTTTTTTGTCCTAATCATCATTTGTCCGAATGATAACTTGCCCGAACTAAATGTCACATAATATCACATGCCATACAATTGAAATCCCTAAATATAATATGCCCAAAATCCGTTTGTCATAAATATTACTATCAATAACATACAAAAGACTTAAAACTGTTTTCCATAAAAGTTATAAGTTCTAAATTCAAATAATTTATGTTTATTTATCCTAATTATATTTTTAAAACAAAGTATGACGGAGTTAATTAAGAATTTCATTATTTTATCAAATTCAACTGGCACAATACATAAATAGTAAAGATACAAAAGCATTATGGTATTTATCAAGGCCTGGCATGGCGCTGCATGCATTATCACTCAATAAATACAATATCACTCAATAAAACAGGTGATTGTGAACAAGTGATTTTATTTCCCTCTAAGAAACATACAAACAAACATACACCATGCATGCACGCAAGCAACATGCAATCGAGCATGCAAGCAAGCATGCATCATGTAGCATGCAAGCAAGCATGCAGCATGCAAGCGAGCATGCATGCAAGCAGGCAGGCAGCATGCAATCGAGCATGCAAGCAAGCATGCAGTATGCAAGCGAGCATGCATCATGCAGCAGGCATGGTTTCTGTCACGGCTCCGGCACTGCGGGGCTTAGGCGGTCCCCCGCGAGCTGAGGAGCAGGTGGTTGTAACGCTCGCCGCCGCAGCTGAGGCTGGCCGGCGAAGCCGGCCAGCAAGACGAAGCTGCGGTGGTGATCATTAAACCGTCTGCGACGATAAGCTTATAGCCGCCTAGCCGCCTCGCCCCTCCGCGCCTACGCGAATTTAAATTACACTCTTGGGGTAGGGCAGACAAGACTACGTGGAGTCGGATTTACAGCGATTCGTTTCCGTCACTAAAACCTAACTTGTAGCATTTTTTTACTACTAACGATTTTATTATAAATGAACATTCGGCATAATACAATTTATATAATACAATACTTAGGACATATGACTTTATAACATGCAAAATTAGGATATTTAATGATTATAGTTTTTGATATTATGACAGAATAGTTTTAGAAGCAAAGATAATTATGTAAAACAAAATTTCGACTTTTTGAATATTATGGTTACTGCCGTTTATAGCTAACGTGTTATGGATAATGATTTTCGGACAAACAATTTTAGGAGAAGAAAGGGAGTACCCTTCATAATTTATAAGAAGATCACGTGGCTAAATGAAAAAACCCGCACGAGCCGATGCCGTGGTCGGTTCGCAGAGGGGTGAGTCTTCCTCACTCATCGATATTCCTCCTTGCCTCAGAAAGCACGTTAAGTCGTTGATCTCGGCTGCCATTCGTAGAACTTTGACAGTCGTTATGGGTAGTCAGATGCCCAAAAGTCTGACAACTATATCTGGGGTCAGTTGGGAAGGCACCATATAACACGATTCCTACCGGCTTGCCTTCGGGGATTCGCATTGGTAACTCTATCACTATTAAAAATACAATAGTATGTAAATAGTGGCTACTATTGTCAATAAATATAGTTACACTATGGGTATTTAATTCACCATAACATTCAAACAACAAAAAAGGTTATTTATAGCTTTGTATTACAACAAAAGAGAAATGTTCTAAATTAACCCGTCGCCAAAACGTCATAATCGGGAACTAAAAATTCATACAACAGCGATCCCGTAATGATGTCACTTAGGTCACGTGGCACCGCTTGATATGTACGAGAGCAAGCCGCTGTACAATGGGTTATGACAGAGACAGGTATAGAAAAATGCGTGAGCGAGAACGAGATAGAGGAATATTGCATATTTTATTCGTTTTCATCTGTTCTATTTAATTGTATTTAATTCATTACATTCCTATATTAATTTTAGAATGATAGTAAGTATTCTTTATTGATGAGTCAGTAAGTTAAGGCCGACTTCGCTTCAGCTTCTCTTTTAGAAAAATTTACGCCTCGCCACTGCTGGGGTCTGGGTTCTGGGTTGTGGAAGACATACTCACATATAGGCAGGCACTTCATGAAAACTATTGGTATTCAGGTGCATTCGAGAAGACTGGAAGCCGACCTCAGGATGGATGGGTAGGCAGAATAAAATCACGTTTTGGTACCTTAGATAATAATTTAACCAGTCAATTACCGTAATTACAGACACAATTAAAAAACCATTGTGTCGATACCAAATGTGATATCTCAGGGACTTAGAGGTTAAAAAAAAACTTTTTCAAAAAATTAACAACCGACTTCCTTAAAAACACCACAAAGTGAAAAAACTTGTGTCTTAGGATCTGTATTTAAGGTTGTTTTACCACTGATTTCCGAAATTAAAGTAATTTTTCACTTTGTAGTGTTTTTTTAGGAAGTCAGTTGTTATTTTTTTTAAGTTTTTATTTTTAATATTTTAGTTACCTATGGTATGTACCCCACACTAATCTAATCGCGTTATTCGTCCATTTGTCGCGCACATACTTAATGAAAATTAAAGACTTATATGGTTTTCACATGGAACCCATTGTCAGAATGGAACCAAATTGAAACAGAACCAAACGGAAAGCACCAGCTTTCAAATAAAAAAAGAATTATCAAAATCGGTTCACCTAGTCAAAGTTCTGAGGATCACAAAAAAATACAGCCAAATTGAGAAACTCCTTCTTTTTTTGAAGTCGGTTAAAAATTCAAGAACTTATTTCTGTGGTTTTTATTCAACAGATTGTGGTGACATTGCATGTAGGAAGACAAATCCTATTTGCAACTTGAGCGCAAATCAATTTAGTCTCGCAGAAGTCTTAACCGTACCAAATCAATTGAACAACACAAATTAACGCAATAAAATAACGCATTTCGTTCTGCTTGAAATGGTGGAACAAAACTGAAATACTAGACTAAAATATAGTTACATAAATACCTACACCAGACTGTTTTCGTAAATGCTGAACCAGGAACTGCCTACCACGTAAGTCTAGTGATTGCAAGCGCTACTGCTGAACGGGTTTGATTCCCAGGTCGGGCAGTCGGGACACTTTCACAGCATTAGCCCGGAGTCTGGATTTGTGCCCGGTAGATGGATAGGCTTGCCCCCTATTACATGAAACTTTAACATAACTTGCGACATGTGGGGGTAAATAGGCGCTATATGTGTACATCTCTGCCTGACCCTGCGGGTATTACAAGCATGATGTTACGAGAACGAGGAAGCTATTTGAGAATGTATGAAGTTGGTTAACCGCAAAATAGAAATGTTCCCATTGTTGTTCCAATGTTTTTTTTTTTCAAACTAATCTATGCCAGTATGCAGTATTTGTTGCAGTTATTTTGCATGACCTATTTTATAAGGTTTCAATGCTGCAAAGATGGATGGATTTATAAGGTTTCAATGCTGATTAAGGGATGTGGGGTACCTACCTAATGGTAGGTACCCCACATCCCTTAATCACATCGTAGGACCTTTTTGTAAAACCCCAAAAAAAAAAGAATATTTTTTTATGGAATTTGGATTTGTTGTTTAATAAATAAAGATTCAATGAACGCAACGCAACCTTACCCTAACAAGTAATCCTTGTAAGATACTGTATTGTCCAAAGCTGTGAGCTCGTCTGTCTGTCAATACGAGTACATTGTACCTGATAATGATAAGAAATGGTCATCCCGTGAGTGTTGAGGCGACTAAGGGACTTACTACAAAATGGGCAGCAGCGTTCTCTATGCATTTCACCACCATACTGCGATCGCCAACCCGTCTGCCAAGCGTGGCGATTATGGCAAAGCCCTCCAAATTGAGGGATGCCTTACTCCAGCAGTAGACGTCAGCTGTAATGATGAAGATGATGAATTATTATTATCCCCTGCCATTTTCCTTAACTTTATTTTCCATTTTCTTTTTATTTCTCAAACGGTTCTATTGATACCTACTTCAAAGCGTAAATGATTCATTCTTCATTGTTTCAACTTTATGTAACTCGTTTTGTAATAAATTAGCTTTGAATTATGAACTTTATTGAAAGTACGAGTAAGATCAATAACATAAGATTATGTTGACTCATACCTCGTTTAATGCATTATTTATTTATTTTGCGCAAGTTTCTTCGAGAGCATGACACGGTTGTTTTAGTGGCTCATTTTCCAAACATTATTGTATCGTAGAAAGTGATCTCTACAATGATTTTGATAATATGAGTGACTAGCTTTTGCCAGCAGCTTCGCCCGCGTGGAGGTCGGAAAATAGCCAGCGGGAACGTACTACCGGGATAAAGAGCCTATGTGTTAATCCAGGTTATAAACTAACTGTGTTCCACATTTCATCCAAATCCGTTCAGTAGTTTTTGCGTGAAAGAGTAACAAACATCCATACATCCATACATACATACAAACTTTCGCATTTATTATATTAGTAGGATTAGTAGGAAGTAGGATTAATTTAAAGGGATTTGTGACTAAGTAGGTATTAACAGTCGCCCGGATCGATCGAACCAGTTTAGCTGCGCCTACCGCGATTGGACCATATTTATTTACTAAGATCTCGCTGTACTTTGGAAAGCACGTTAAGCTGTTGGTTTCAGCTGTCATTCGTGGTTCGATAATAGTCGCTACGGGTTATCAGAAACCTGATAATCTAACAACCAGTCTTACCAAGGAGTATCGTATAACCCAGTCCTTCTGACCGTATTTCGGCCATAGCGGCCAAACTCAACGGAGAGTAGCCATCGACGCGAGGGATATTATGGTGCAACTGCACAAGTGTGTGTGCAGACACAGGGACACTCACTCTTCCCTCACTCTCATAGTCCGATGGGACGGCAATCCGACACGACTGGAGAGAGATCAGGCGTAGGACCAACGGTCCGCAACGAACCGGGTGTGGAGATCAGATAGACAGCCACTCCCTGTAAAATACTGGTATTAAGCTGTGACCGGTTTGATTGGAAGCCGACACCAACATAATTGGGAAAGTATTGGTGGATGGTGATGAGTTATTCATTAGTAATCGTCAATTCATTATCAACCTTAAACAAGGTTACCTAGTTTATTTTCTTAAAGAGTTTTCCTAGAGCGTAATCGTTTTTAATAATTATTAATCTGAAGTTGTTGCGATAAATAGTGATGACTGACTCGTCCCATTTTTAGATGTCGTCGATTGGAGACAACTAAATAAATGACTTCTTTTAACACGATATAGGCCCGTTTTCATTAATTCTAAATATGATTGCATGAATTTTTTAACTCTCGGCTTAGCGCTGATAGTTGACTGCTTAATACCACTGACTGTGCACCATTCAGGTATTATTTATTACTAGCTTTTGCCAACGGCTTCGCTCGTGTGGAGATTGGAAATCATCCCACGGGGACGTACTACCGCGATGAGAGTACCTATCTTATGTGTTAATTCAGGTAATAAACTATCTATGTGCTAATCTAAATCTATCTAAATGCTAATAAACATCCCAATCCGTTCGGCCGTTTTTGCGTGTTTGAATAACAAACATTCAAACATACATTTCATATTTATATTATTACACATAATAGTAGATTGGTATAATAAAATAGTAGGCATTCGTTATTTAAATTATTTGACCACAAAAAAGGGACAAAAGGCTGACTAAATGTCTATGGCACAATCTTACCAGTCCACCAAGGATGGTGAAGAAATCAGATGGCGGGTGCTTTAGCGTATTCAAGCAAATTCAGGGTCGCTTAGCGCGCTATGGAGCGGGCTATGCTCGGAGTTTCTTTGAAGGATAAAATCTGATATGAAATTATCCGGAAAAGAACTGGAGTTACCGACATAACTCGCAGAGTAAGCAAACTGAAGTGGCAGTGGGCTGGCCATGTCTGTCGAAGGACCGATGGCCGGTGGAGCAGACGAGTCCTGGAGTGGAGACCGCGTATCAGCAAGCGTAGTGTGGGACGCCCCCCAGCTCGGTGGACCGACGGCGACGACTTAAAGAAAGTGGCTGGGGCAAACTGGATGCGGAAGGCGGAGGACAGGGTGTTGTGGCGCAATATGGGAGAGAACTATATGGGAATTAGACTAACGATATTTCATCTGTCCGAACAAGTACTTCAATTTGAAATCGACTGTTCACTAACTTAACATATAATTACGTTATGTAAAATAGATAAAGTACCAATATAAAAGAAAGTGATTTTGATAGCGATTATGTGATCAGTACGAAGATAATTGACATTGTAACACGTAGACGCAATTTCACGCACATTTGTAAGAGTAGGCAAGTACCACTTATGGACGGAAGCTGCGAATTATCTGTGATCACCTGAAGCAATGAGTTAGCTGTCTCTCAATACTTATACGGATGTAATTTTAATATCCGGCCATGTAAGGCTAGTAAAGTGTTTGATATGGCTGCTGTTCATGAGAAGTTATTACACACTTAATGAAATCACTCCATTTACAGACACAAGTTGTATCGATCAGGTTAAGCTACGCTTGCCGCGGTTAGAACGTAGATGGGTGACCATCTTTATATACCAAGACCCCTCCGTGCCGCGGAAAGCACGGCCATTAGTCCCGGTTGGCATTCGTGGATCTCTGACAGTCAATATCGGTCGTCAAAAACCCGAAAGATTGACAACCAGTATTTCTAAGGGGTATCGTGATACTCAGTTAATGGGTTGTTCAATAGCGTACTCCCGGCCACCGTAGGCGCGAGCTTGCGGGTGGCGAGCAATAGGTAGCTCGCCGCCCGGTAAGGACCAAGCTTGGGTCGACGGCGCGTAGTGTCCCACGCGCGCCTCAAAGAGATGTCAGCAACAGTGTAGGGGTCTACTAGGACCGATGCCTGCCGGGGTCGCGAGATTGTTCAAGCGAGATACCGTGGCCCCGGCACATGGGCAACTGAAGGAACACGGGTGGGTTTTAGTCAGTAAAAGTCTGAGACGCCCTCCCGCTCCGCCCAGAGCGGGAGAAGTCATTTGATGATTTCCCATCCAAAAAAAAAATGGGTTGTGGAGGTCAGATAGGTTGTCGGTCCATGTAAAATACTGATGTTCAGTTGCATTCGGTTTGGTTGGAAGCTGACCCAACATAGTTGGGAAAAAGTTAGACAGATGATGAATTGGCGCACAACTGGTAAACTGGCTCGAGAAACTGGTGAAATGTGGGTGTATTTACAATAGGGTACATCTCTCCCTAACCCTTTGGAATATAGGTAACCGTAATTTTATTTGATGTGTGAACAGACGATTTTGAACAGAGAATAAGTAAGTAGCGTATGTAACAAAGCCTAGATTCCTATATTTAGAGATGAAATAAACCCTGAAACCTCTTGCAAAACTGTCTACTTAAAAAGTGCTTAATTGACCATTTACATACAAACCCTTTTTATTCTAAATCTAGAAAGTCTGGCATTCAGATAACCTTTAGACTGTTAGAACCGCCAGTAATTGGGTTGCGGGTGTCAAACGACAAAAACTGCGAATAAAAAGGGGTTCAGCATTGAGAAACCGACTCCAAGAATAGAAAAGGTTGGACTAATTATGTCAAAAGCCAACTTAATTTCCTTTGTGAATAGAATATTAAATCCCAGGATTGTATGACTGCGTCAACCAACGGAGTACGCGTGGCTTGATTTGAATAACACATAGGTAATATTTAATGTTCACGACAAATTTCTTATTTTTCCATCGATACACTAAGAACAATGAAAACAAAATATGAAAAAATAATTAACAAATAAAACTTCACAGCTAGTGATTGGAGCTTCCTTTTAAGCAGATAAGCCTGTGTTAGGAGACTCCAATCTTTCAAAACTTAAATAATTATATTTTACTTCAGCCGCAAGACGTCCACTCCTGGACATAAGCCTCCTCCTATTTGGGGGGCTTTACCATAATCGCCACGCCTGGCAAGCAGGTTGGCGATCGCAGTATGGTGGCAAAATACATAGAGAACGCTGCTGCCCATTCTCTAGTAAATCCCTTAATCGCCTTTTACGACACCCACGGGAAGAAGTGGGGTGTTGCTATTCTTTAAGTCCGACATCACACGGGACTTTTACTTAAAAAGACATAATACCTTTATTACCTGTGTTCACAAATAAAGATTGATTGATTGATTAAAAAAATGAATAAAACTTTACTGAAACTTGACCAAATACCGTATTGCATATACCACAAACCACGTAAAGTAATACCTAAGTTACTGCAAATACATGCATTTTGTTTTCCATGTCAAGGGGACACGCAATGTGCCATAAATTATAATATTTTGTATGTGCCGTGTCTGTCCACAATGAGAAAATTAAGTTTGTCCTGAGCACACTTGGTTCCCACACAAAATTAGTGTTAAGGGCCTTAGCAGACATGCTACTCCGGCGGTCAGCCATTTAGTTGCTTTTCGCAGACTTGATACGACGAACCAATGGACCTATTCGAGACTCGATGAAGTATCTCTAGAAAACGAGCAATTTTGATACTTCGCTTATTGCGCAAACTGCGATATGGCTATCACGACGTACGCAAACAGTCGCCAAAACGCAAAGCAACATTGATGAAGTCGCAAAATCGAGTCGCATGTCAGCTAAAGCCCTAAGAGGTAAGACAAATATTGTGTGTGAAGGGTTAGCGGTTAGCTCAGTCGTGGTCAACGGGTTAGAGCCTAGTCTTCGTATGAATATACTGCTTTGCACATTATTGTAATAACTTAAGTAAACACCATCTTGGGTTATGGCCCTGTTAATAAACCGCCTGTAGTTTGAGAATGTACCTTGATGTGGGTACTTTTATGAGATGTATGAAATTCTAAAGCAGTCAAACTGCTTGGGATCTTCGCCGAACTGTTGAATAATAAGATTGCTTGATTGACATTTGAAAATTAATTTAATTGGAAATTATATGTTCGAGCCGTTTGGGGTTGAAACTCTAGGGCCATGGGGTCCGAGTGCCCACATAATATACCGGGACATTGCCAAGCGGCTGGTCGACTCTTCACGTGACCAGAGGGCTGGCCTATTTTTTGGTCAAAGAATCAGCATTGCCATACAACGTGGCAATGCTGCCAGCCTTTTGGGCACGTTTCCTGTTGACAACGATGCAGACGAATTTTTTGATGCTTTATAATTATTTATTTTTATATTTACATGTACATTTATTTTTTCTTTGGATTTAAACTTAGATTGTAAATTATGTAAATATTGTAAGATATTGTATATAAAAATTTATGATAAAAAAAAAATAACATACCAATTAAATTTGAAAATCAATTTACATTAGGTACAGTTTCAATGTTCTGTTTAACACACAACCAATAATTATATTTATTTAAATGCCAGATTCTCATACGATTTAGGCTATAAAATGGTATTACCGAATATGTGTTTCACTTTATTTATTGCGTGATTCAAAAGGTCGGTTCAAATCTAATTGCTGTGCATAATCTATTGGTCTTACTGCTTGTGATGTCTTCATACTTGGTATCTAAGAGACTCGAAGGCATATCACATCTACCAACCCGCACTGGGCCCGCGTGGTGGATAATGGCCCAACGGGCCAATATTCTAATACGAATTTCTGTATTGTCGATTCACCTACAAAAAAATAACTTTGAGCGAGTCGTCTATATAAAATACTAGCTTTTGCCAGCGGCTTTGCCCGCGTGAAGGTCGGAAATTATCCCGCGGGAACATACTACCGGGATAAAAAGTAGCCTATGTCCTTTCTCAGGCTCTAAACTATCCGTGTACCAAATTTCATTTATATCGGTTCAGTAGTTTTAGCAGGAAAGTAAGACAGACAGAGTTACTTTTGCATTTATAATATTAGTGGATAAATAAATAAATATAAATAAATAAATATTATAATAATATATTATATAAGGTGTATCTATTCATACACGAAATATTTTAAGAGGTACACCTGTAGGTGGTAAAGAAGCTATAGAAGCAAAAACATTTTTTTTATCTAAGCGTTTTTGAATTTTCGTAATTATTATAATTTAAAACTGCTTGACACGTTTTGGATAAAACCTTTACTCCAAATTCTATGAATGGCTAGCCGGAAGCTGCGAGGGCGGCGACCGGACAGCACGAGCATGGCCGCGGTGTCTCGGGCCGTAAAAAATAAGAAGGAGCCAGTATTTCTTATGTGGGTCAAATAATTTATAAACATTAAATTTTGAAAAAAATGCATTTAGACATTGTTTTTTGTCGTTGCTGTAGCTTCTTTACCACCTACAGGTGTACCTCTTAAAATATTTCGTGTATGAATAGATACACCTTATATATATAGTGTGGATTATATAATTAATTTAAAAGTGACGATTCATCGATTCGACGACGAGCCGTAGTATATCATCCACCTAGTTTATGTTGATAATGTTATAATAATAATTTC
Organism: Aporophyla lueneburgensis; assembly: GCA_932294355.1. Classification (NCBI taxonomy): domain Eukaryota; kingdom Metazoa; phylum Arthropoda; class Insecta; order Lepidoptera; family Noctuidae; genus Aporophyla; species Aporophyla lueneburgensis. The sequence goes on along the minus strand of OW028739.1, from coordinate 31,692,552 downwards.
CTGTAAAATAGCAGTTATTTACTTAGCAAGGGAAGGTGAACGGACTTTGTATGAGGTAGATAACACAACTAAAAAAACCGGCCAAGTGCGAGTCGGACTCGCACACCGAGGGTTCCGTACAAACCTGTAGGTATTCTCGGTTTAAAAATAAATGTTTTTTTTTTTATTTTATATTTCAGTTGATTGAATGTAAGGTAAATTGCGGTTTACGATTTATGACGTTTTAAAAAAAACTACTCACTCGATCTCGTTCAAACCAATTTTCGGTGGTAGTTTACATGGTAATGTACATCATATATTTTTTTTAGTTTTATCATTCTATTATTTTAGAAGTTACGGGGGGGGGGACACACATTTTACCACTTTGGAAGTATCTCTCGCGCAAACTATTCAGTTTAGAAAAAAATGATAATAGAAACCTCATCACCATTTTTGAAGACCTATTCATAGATACCCCACACGTATGGGTTTGATGAAAAAAACCATTTTCGAGTTTTAGTTCTATGTATGGGGAACCCCAAAATTTATAGTTTTTTTTCTATTTTAGTGTGAAAATCTTAATGCGGTTCACAGAATACATCTACTTACCAAGTTTCAACAGCATAGCTCTTATAGTTTCGGAAAAAAGTGGCTGTGACATACGGACGGACGGACAGACAGACAGACAGACAGACAGACAGACAGACATGACGAATCTATAAGGGTTCCGTTTTTTGCCATTTGGCAACGGAACCCTAAAAAGTAGGTACTAAGTTCGTTAGTAAAAAGTTCGGAAGTCGGTGACAAATCAACAGAAATACAGCACCCAAGGACACCGAGTTCCGAAACCTAAGTTATATTTCAGTTTGTAGTGTTTATTCGGCACTCACTTGTTTTGTTTTTCTTTCAAAATAAACTATTTGAATATAGAAAACTAGAAAACAGCCAACCTGTTACAGGTGTAACGATGCAAAAAACGACATATCGCCTTGATTCTCAACCTTCATCATATCACCATTCATCACACATCGAACATCTGCATTCAGAATAACTCACAAGATATAAATACCTTACACAGGTGATAATGAGCGCGTCGTGTGTACAATATTATCAACAGTGACGTGACGTGTATGTATACACAGGACAAGTCTATCTGAGCTGTGCATACAAAGGCCTAAGATTGTTGAGGCCGTCTCACCTACGGGGTTTCAACATAAATTATGGCGTTATGTAATCGTGATACCAAGAGTAATGGGATTTTGGGGAAGCTGCGGTTAATCTGACGAATGTGGAACAAAGACTTGATGAAGAAACTAACTGGATGATGCTGCCTTATCTTAAAGATGCATTTTTCTACAAAGCTTGTGGACCAATTTCGAAATCAACATTTTTGGGTGGGTTGTGTTGGGACGTTGCTTCTTTAAAAATATAATGTTACGAGCTGGGGCTCGGAGTCAATTATTATATGCCAATTTTACCAATAACATTAACAATTTATCTAAATAGTCACAATGCAGTAATCAGAAACTTTAATCAGAATCACTTGTCTCGCTTGTAGTTTACTGTTTCGCTTTTAGTCACTGTTTCGCATCGTACTAGTGCGGGTGAGAGTATAGCGGGCGTCTGCCGCAATAGGGGATTGGGGTGCTTCGCAGCAGAGTCAAAGAAACGCTGTAAAAGGCGTTTCATGAATTGCTAAATGGTGGGCATTTTTGATCTAGGTGGAGATTCTCGGACATATCAAATCAAATCAAAATATTTTTATTTCGTCACATACAACTGTACATAGAATGGGGCACCTGTAACCTTTCTAAGTAAACGGTTTTGGAGGGTCTGTGACTTAGCGTGCGCGAAGACGACTCACGAATAAGTCGTAATAGGGCGTATCACCGCGGTATAGATACGCAATTTGCACCTAAGGGACAATTTGCTACGGGCGCGGGCGGGGCGGTTAGAACGAAGTGGAGTCTACCAAGAGCGAATGCGGCGCGCGAACGAGCCGTCGATATAATGCTCCCTGAAGTTAAGGTGGTGGTCGAGGATCACATTTAAGTATTTGGCTTGCTTCGCCCGAGGGATCGGCTTACCGTACATGGTGATCGAACTGGTTAACGATCTACGTAACAATAACCTCCTGAGACCCGGGACGTATTTACGAATATTTAATTGATGGAAGTTAATTTTTATGGCTTAATATAACATAGAGATAAATAAACATCAAATAAAAAATCTACCCCAACCCTAATTAGCGTAAGGGAGGGTACCACCAATGATATCTTGGGTTCAAAACTGGTATTAAATCAAATTATTTTAGACGGAAAATTTAATCAATGAAAAATTTGAAAAATGACAATACAAAATGTACGTATATTTAATAAAAAAAAAACAACATCAAATCACTAATTAAAATAAATATTTACCTTTACGTAAAGTCGCCATGGCAAAATGTTCGATTTTAAACTGACTGCAAACGATGTAATTTGATAGCTAGAGAAATGGTGAGTGACTAGAAATATAAAGGATATCTATGCTAACCATTGTACAAAAAAGCTTATACGAGTTATCGGAACTCGGTGGCGTGGAAATAAATTTTTAACTAAACGTATCACTGGTGATACCAGCGGTCTCAGGAGGATAATATTGATTAGGCCTAAGAAAGTCCCTATGAAACCAAACAAGTAGGAATAAAATTCATGTAATAATGCATAAGAGGTGTGAAAAACCCCACAGAATATAGAATGTATTTCCTACCGGAAATAAAATTACTGTCACGAAGAAAATATCTAGTGCAAGGAGATAGAATATTACCTGTCATTAAATATGTGACCTGATTTCTGCCTGAGAGGAGAATTCAATTTTCTCTACTAAGCGCAACTAATGGATACTATAAAAATGTTTCCTCCTCGTTTAGTTATCGTAAGAACACGTGCGTAATGGAGGGCCGTTAGGATTTTGTGTGTAGGCAGTGTTAGTATGATGCTGATATCAAGTTTTCCTGGGTGCTGCTGAGGAGTTTTTTACACTACTTCTTCTACCTAGTTAGCGGACAGTTTTGGGGATTGTTTAATTTAAAAAACTGTTTGACTTTCAAAAGTACTTAGTCTCAGATTAATTTGAATAAATGATTTTTGATTTGATTTGAATCTTTTCCATTGCAGTCTTGATAAAACGCGTCGTCGTGCTCATCCTAGTGGTAATCTATATACATATATAAAAATGAATCCCTATGTCCCTTGGTCACGCCATCACGCGTGAACGGCTGGACTGATTTCACTTTTTTTTTTGTTGTGTGTGTTATTGTCATTGTTAGGAGAAGGTTCTTATGAAAGAAAAAAATATAAAAATGCGCGGAAATTTAAAAAAAATAAGAACACTTATTTAAGAATACTTAACATCCGTATGATATTATTTCTATTGTTTAATGTGAACTTTTTAATGTAACATTATGACATTTGACATAGAATTGACAGAATGCGAAGATAAGTTAAATTAGAATAGGGATTCATTTTTATGTATATAGATACCAATTCGAATTAAATAGTTATCGTTAAGACAGGACAACGTCTGTCGGGTCAGCTATTATACAATATATTTAAATATATTTAAAGTAAGCAGTTGTTACTAAAGTATCTCAAGTTTTATACATAACATAACGCCTGTTATTCCTGATGGGTTTAGCAGATATTAGTACACCCATATTTCGTCAATTATGTTTAAGTCCCACGTCACAGATGGCGAGCTTATTGCCACGAACCGGGCATGAATTCAGACTCCGGGTCGAAAAACTTACGTACACTTTGCACCTAGGACCCAAGAACAGGTCAGCAATAGCGTTTGTAACCACTAGTCCAACAAGGCTGGAGTTGTACAATCTGTTCGGATTCGTAGAGTTCGTCTCTGCCATTGTGTCTCTATAATTTGATTTATCGAAACCAGGTTCCCAATTACTAATGAGGAACTCTGGCTTTATGGTACCTAAGGAGTCATTAGGTATTAGAAATCCCACGGTACATTGGAGACGAGTCAATTTGTAACCTGTTGTAATTCTGAGAAGTAACGACTCGGTCCAATTGTCCTGACTTATCTGATGTTGAGCAACTCGGCTGAATAGTGGATTACCAGCAATTAATTGGATAATTACACGATCTTGGGAGCATGCATTATAAGCCTTTGTCTTTCCCACTGCTGGGATACAAGCCCCCTTTCTGTGAGAGAGACTTGTTGAGTGGCAATCTTAATCCACAACGCGAGCCTAGTGCGAGTTGGTAGATGTCACATGTCTTAGATTTATTGGTTCTAGGACATGCCGGTTTCCTCACGATGTTTTCTTTTACCGTATTGAGAGCAGTGGTGATGAAATAATTTACATAAAGTAAAACGCCTATCAGGATTCGAACCTACGACCGTAACGCGCAACTAGTAAGTCGCGGCCGGTACCACTGGGCCACCACTGCTCTCAGGTTATGGAATTTCAGACACTTTTGTTTGAATATTTTCTTTGATCTTGTTCCAATCAATTTTCATCTACTATGACTGTTATATGTAGGTCTACTCGTAGGATTTTATTCGAAGTTTTCTTAAGGGTTCCGTACCCCGCGCACATGTGGGAGTGGCGCGAGGAGGCGAAACGCCGGGGCGAAACTCTGCTGCCGCGACAAATCGCGGCACGGCGGACAGAGCTCCGGTGTGATCTCATGGCGACATGGCGGGTACGATTGTCGCAACCCAGTGCTGGGCACGCCACAATTGCGGCGGTAAGTCCCCTCTTTGAGGAGTGGATAGAGAGGCGCCACGGCGTCCTCACCTTCCGCCTGACGCAGGTTCTCACCGGGCATGGGTGCTTCGGTGGGTTCCTGTTCAGGATAAAGCGGGAGGATACGTCCGGGTGTTTCCATTGCGAGGATCGTCTGGAGGACACGGTGGAGCATACGGTGGAGGTGTGCCCAGTCTGGGCGGAGCACCGCCGTGTCCTCGTGGAGGCGATCGGCGGCGGCGACCTCTCGCGTCCGGCCCTGGTGCGAGCCATGGTACGGAGCGAGAGGGAATGGGAAGCCGTCACCTCCTTCTGCGAAGCAGTAATGCTCGCGAAGGAGGAGGCGGGGCGCGTGAGGGAGTGGCAGTCTCTGCGCCCTCACGTCCTTAGCCGCCGCAGGAGGAGACGCCCCGGGCGTCGGGAGTCGATTGCGGACTCCCGGCCACCGTAGGCGCGAGCTTGCGGGTGGCGAGCAATGGGTAGCTCGCCGCCCGGTAAGGACCAAGCTCGGGTCGACGGCGCGCAGTGTTCCACGCGCGCCTCAAAGAGATGTCAGCAGCAGTGTAGGGGTCTACTAGGACCGATGCCTGCCGGGGTCGCGTGATTGTTCGAAAGAGATACCGTGACCCTGGCACATGGGCAACTGATGGAACACGGGTGGGTTTTAGTCAGTAAAAGTCTGACACGCCCTCCCGCTCCGCCTAGAGCGGGAGAAGTCATTTGAAGATTGCCCATACTGAAAAAAAAAAAAAAAAAAAAAAGGTTTCCGTACCCAAAGGGTGTCAACTGGCCCCTATTACTAAGGTATCGCTGTCCGTCCGTATACCTCATGTAAGCAGGTTGTATCTCATGAGCCGTTGATAGACAGTTGAAATTTTCAGTGAGTAGGTACGTGGTTTTTCGGTGTTTTTGCATCCTGGTACGGCACCCTTCTTGTAAGGGTACTCGAATTTGGCTGGATTTTTGAGGGCTTAGCTTATTATACATACCTATTTGACATGCATATCTATGATTGATTTTCTAAACGCTGCTGAAAATTTTCAGGACGTTTCACAAAATATTGCAAACAATTATCGAACATTACTAATTAAATAATAGAAAGAAAAAAAAACACGACGTGAAAACTGTAAAACCGTTTAATACATTTACAAATAAAACAACATTACGTAAGAAACATCATAGAAAAACTGACGTCAAAATAAATCCCAAATAGGTAAAGCACGATCTTTATGATCGCACAACCAAAAAAAATGATCGAACCGTTCAAAAAATATATCAAGCCATGTAATATTTTTATCCTAGTAGTCTGACTTAATTTATGCTGGATGATCCACCAGGTACGTGGCTGGGGAGATGACTGGCATCTCTTTGATGCCTTGCTTATTGACGACCTTCACGAGAAAGTTGGGTAGGCTGATGAAGAGCCTCTCGTGTATTTCGTGGACACACCGCTTTATCAGTTCATATGCTTCAAACTCGGTTAGCTCTGGGGAAGAGAGATTATGAAAATATAGCGTATTTAGAGCATAAACATCTACTAATAGAGGATCAACGCAGGAGAGTCACACTTCAATCACAATGTGCAACATTTTGAGGGATTTTGCCCAATGTCTCATATGTTCGAGAAATTTTACTCTAATCACCAATAATGACTGGCCTGTTAGTCTAGTGGTTAGTGACCCTGACTGCTAAGACTGAGGTCGTGGGTTCGATTCCCACCCAGGACAAATGTTTGTGTGATGAGCACAATCCTTTGTTCTGTGTCTGGGTGTAATTTATCTATAATATGTATGTATTTAGAAAAATATAAGTATGTTTATAAGTTGTCTGGTTGCCATAGTACAGGCTCTGCCTAGTTTGGGATCAGATAACGGTGTGTTGGTTGTCCTAAGATATTTATTTATTTATTTTATTTATAATAATGCAATGAATATGTGATGAAAGTCTTCTTCTTCTTCTTCGCGTGTCGATAGTAATCTAAATAGAGTTAGCCCAGAATTTAGCTACGAGCTTAGAATTTTCAGTAGCGTCCATCAACTCCTGTGGTGTGCAAACAACAGGAAAGTTCCCAGTCCAAAGTCCAGGAATGTTACTGAACTGTTAAAATAATAACAGTCATAGGAGTAACAGACAGTCTGCTGTGCAGGGCCTGCTTTAAGGTCGACGAGACAGCAGGGCATGTGCTACTAAACTGCCCGGCGATCGCCACATACAAGGCCAAGTACTTCGGTAACCTAGGTACCCTACGTCAGATAGTCAGTAACACCAAGGCGTTACTGGCCTTCCTAGAGGAGCTGGCGTGGATCGAATAACCGATTTCCCACACGTAAGCAAAATACGCGCTCAGACGTGGAGTTGCGGACACCAGCCCGTTCTAATAATTACCTATTAAAATAATAATACTGTGTTACGCAATTACACCACTGGCTTCAGAGAGTCAAAGACATTGAAAACTACAACATTCATGTCTCGAAGACAAATCAACAAGAAGTTAAGAATGCGAACGCTGCACAAAAACGTAAGGCAGCAATGCAGCCCTGGTAATCGTTTGGGCAGTAAGTCTAAGGTTGGCCACCTTCGACTTACTGCTCTCTCGATTACCGGGGCAGAATTGTCGAAATTCAAATCAGAAAAATATATTGATCAACCATGCCAAAAACTTCTGAACGTCATAATTTGGAGAAAAATATGTTTGCCTTACTATTTCTTTTTACATTATTTTCGTCAAAACATAATAAACTCACCTGGTTTATGATATCTGTCGAGTATGCCCATACTGAGCAGGCCTCCAAAGCCGTGGACTCCGAAGGGTACCCTCAATGAGCACGCCAGGAAGTCCACGGTATGCAACTGTCCCCCACCCGCCTCGTCGTAACCCGCCACCAGCATGTTCACCATAGACGGTGTCTGTGAAAGAAAACTTGGAGATAGAAACCTACAGTTGGTTGACTAGAGATTGCAAGAAGATAATTGAGGGTAAGGGAAGGAGAAGACGGGAAGCAATTGGGAACTTAGACTAATGCCAAATGGGTGTATATAAAACGGTTACCAATGTATCTGAGCAGTGGTGGTATGACTTATAAGTTACACGTTGTAGTTTCGAACCCAGACAGGCGTTTGTATATTGAGCATAAACATGTATGTAAGTATGTTCCATCTATGACTTGTACAAATCATATTGACGATGTGTTTTTGAGCAAATAAATCGGACATCTCGGCCTTTGTTTAATGTACGCGTTACAGGCGATGTGTTTCTAGCAAGCTTATAGTTAACTTGCGATGTTTGTAAAAATATACAGGGTGATTGGAAGATGGGTGCAAAGCTTTAAGGCGAAGATAGTACAGACAATTTAGAACCATTTAAGCCATGGTTGTCTTAGACGAAGTCTTTTTAACCAAATTTTTAAGTTTTTTTTTCGGAAATTCTCAAAATTTAATGTAAACTGCATAATTATGGCCAAATTGAATGATAAATGAATTCATTTTTTATTTATTTAATTAAAGTAATGTGTAAGCAATCAAGCAAAACATGTTTTAGGCTTCTGTGTCATTAGACATTTTTTTTACAGACATTTAGCTCAGAAAAAATAAAAAAATTGTACAACACGTCTTTTAAACCTTATTAAAAAAAAAAACGGAGGGTGCTTTTTTTGTTCAAACCTTTTTGAAGACATGCTTGATAATCGTTCTTTCTTTTGAGGTATCATTTATGCGGATATCTTACAAATTATTGAAATTAGGGCCTACAAACCAATTTGAGGGAGAATTTTTTTATTTTAGGCAGACTAATTAAAACAACATTTGAATTAAAATTATTTATTTTTCATGTTCAAAATGACGGCCGTGATTCCTAATACAAGCACGGCCCCGTCTTCTAACTTCTGTAGTCGTTATTTTCAACATCATCTCCTGCTTCATTGTCTCAAACGCTGAATTTATTCTTTGTATCAATTCTTCTCTAGTGTTTATTTCTTTGTTGTTATACACCAGTTCCTTGGCCCGGCCCCACACGAAAAAGTCCAACGGGGTCAGATCTGGGGAGCGAGCGGGCCAAGGGATGGGTCCATCCCTGCCGATCCAGCTATCAGGAAAGCAATTGTTGAGGTGTTCCCTTACATTTAAAGTCCAATGCGCTGGACAGCCGTCTTGCTGAAAGATGACTGTTCGGTCTCTTTCGAAGATCGGGACACCTGATTCCTCTACCAGCAGTGGTAAATCAATTTGCAGAAATTGCAAATAATTTTCGCCATTCAATGGATCAGGCTAAAAGTGGGGCCCAATCAATGTTCTGCCAATTATTCCAGCCCATACATTCACAGAGAATTTCATCTGAAATGACACCTGCTTCTTAAAATGTGGATTGTTGTCTGCGTCGGCCCATTCATGGATGTTGTGAAAGTTTGTAATACCTTCCCTTGAAAATTTACTTTCATCCGTCCACAAGATTGATTTCAGAAACCACGCATCTTCGATGTCTCTGTTGAGGAGGAAACGGCAGAACTGAATTCTTCTTTGAGGATCTTGCTCTACTAGCCCTTGCACACTCCTGCCATGGAACGGATACTTATCATTTTGGTGCATTGTATGCCACACCTTCCATTGAGAAATGTTTAAAGGACAATGCTCAAGGATGTATGGAATCCCGTACCATGTTGCATCAAAATCAAACTTTGTTTTTTATATACTACATTGATCATATTAACTCCTACAAAAGTTCTTTTTGAAAAATAAACCCGGGTTTCAGAGTTATTTAGTAAAATCAAAATAACCTAAAAACTAGGTCTGTTTTGGTCGACGCCGCCAACGACTTGTTTTATATCTACTTAGACACGTTATACACGGACGAATATTATTGTTCTAAAAACAGCGTAATACACGTATATAAGTTAGGAAGATTTACGAGTTATAGCAACGTCTAGCCCCACCACAGGGTTTGTGACTGAAACTCGTTTTTCTTTAATACGTTGAGTCTCACTGTTACCTACTGGATACAAGTCACTATCTGCTTAAGCAGTCTTCCCGGTGGAGACTAAACTATAGCCTCCAGCCAGGCACATGTGACACTCAGTGATTTGACCGACCCTTATATTATCAACAGTGTGAACCGGTAACGTGGGTATAATTCTTGCCAAACTTCTTGGCCGCTCTGAAGTTGGTTACAATGGCTGCGCAGTCGTAAATCTAATAAAAAAACAGCAGCCTATAATGTTCCCACTGTTGGGACATAGGCCTCTTAGTGAGAGGGAGCCGTAATCCACCACGCGGGCCCAGTGCGGGTTGGTAGATGTGACATGGCTTCAATTTTTTGGTTCGAAGACGTGCCGGTTTACTCATGATGTTTTCGTTCACCGTTTTGCGAGCTGTGTGATGACATAATTTACACAAAGTATATCTCCTGTTTGGGTTTGAACTCACGACGTACTACTCGTAAGTCGCGGCCGCTACCACTGGGCCGCCGCTACCACTGGGCCACCACTACTCACCAATACCAATAATACATTATCATAAATAAGGGTGATCAGTCAGACTGATAGGTAAGTGATAGAAAAATGAAACAAACAAGTTCATTTGGGTTTTAATAGGGATCAAAGTCAAAAATATTTATTTAACAAAACTGTTACATAAATCATTCATCATACTCCTGAAAAAAATCATCTAAATCCGTTGCTGGCGAAGTTATGTCATTATACCGTCCCCAGCTCAATTACTATACTATCGTCATTACATGAGCACAGCAGCCCACTGTTCGCTTACCGACGAGACGACTGCAGCAATAACCTACTGTGGTTTCTAATGTGTTGGCCACAGCATCATCTCTGCTAATCAATAAATACATGTGATAAGTACGACTGTTGACATGTCTCGAATTAATCATACCTCTTAAGAGGTAATTACTAAGCCCTAAAATCAAAGGTACATCATCATCAATAGAATTATTCACCTCAACTGAATAAATACCAGTCCGACGGATGTGTTCCCTATAATAAGATCTAGCCTGCTTGAGTTGGTAGGTCTCAAGAGCTAACATAGTAAGCCATCTTAACGTCAATTATGGCTTAGGAATATTGAGATCTCCACATGGTCCAGCATCTGGCAGACCTGGGCGATTGCAGTTGTACACATCACGACGTTGAACATCTCTGTAGCTGACCTCCAGCAAGCAGCACATACTCTTTCCAATCTTGATATCTATAAAAATAACATGATTATACATGTAATACAAAACATTTCGCAATGGGTTATAGACTTGATAAAAGTATTACTGTAATGTGATGTAACTAGGAATACATGATAATGATCAGGCAGTAATTGTGTCAAAATAGATAATAATTAGGTTTCATTTTTATGTTGTAACATAAATAAAAATATTTACCAAATGGAGCGGAATATTTCTAACTAAAATGTTTCTCTCTTGTCGATCTTGTCTTACAGGATATGGTCTAGTTGCACGTAGAATAGAATTGCCACAAGAACAACATAATTTTCCATGACCAAAAGCAGGCAAAGATAAACTTCCTTCACTAATTGTATTTGCTCGATCTTGAAGCAGTCTCAGACACTCTGTACAAAGCACACATTCTGAAGACATCTGCAATTAAAACCATGAGTGAAAAAGTGTGCTTCTACCCTTTATGACGTTATCTATCTTCTGTAACATATTCAAAGAAATTACATCTACAAGTAATCAAGAGTAAAGCGTTTTTTGGCCTCAAACAGGTTCATTTTTTTTTTGTTATTTATTTGTTGGATATTTGCTGTGCGAGTCCAAAAATGTTTTCATTCATTCTATAAAAATAATGTTTTGTAAGCTGGTACATTCATAAAAAGATTAGTCAGGAAATAGGTGCCTGACATTCATAAGTACCTATATATTCAAAGAGTAAAATAAGATCTGCTTACCTGAGTAGAAGTTATCCAAGACTGTAACAAGTTAATTATTGGAGTAGACGCTTGTTCTAATGTGTGTAGGTTTCTGGGTATCAAAAATGAACTATTGATACATCGCCGGTTTTGCCGGGTGACTGACGATGTCAATCGGTCGACCAACTCGACATATTTGCACAATGAAATATACTCACAAAAAAGTTCACAAAATACAAACAAGTTCTACTTTTCAAAACAATTCAATAATTATTCAATCTCAACTCTCAAAAACACAGACGGTACCTACATACTCGCTACTCGCTAGCGCAAACGACAGACTACAGAGTACATTTCAGTACATGCGCAAAATGTCAGATGCACAGATAACAAATCCATTCTGTTGCATTCTACATCTTTTTTACTAGTTGGGAACGGCTAATTAACCATAACAAAACCAGATAAAATAATGATAATCTTTTAAATAGATATTCTATTCTAGTTTTTTTTTTTTAAATTAATGTAGAATCAGCAGAGTATTATTTTTACAGTGAACATGGCACTTTCAAAAATCAAGGTTATGTTAACCATTTAACACGTGAATTGAAACGGAACGTCATTTATAGGAAGTAAAACAATATCCATACTTTTAAACTTAAAAATAAATTCCCTGTTCAAAAACTAAATCCCCGACGTGTAACGTCGTAAAAAAATATGAAACTAATTACTTCAAAATTTTGGTCTTGATGCGTGAGACTTTTTGGTACCACTTTTGAGCATTCTCCTTTCGAGCTACTGCTCTAGTACTGGTAGTAGGATCCGCTTGAAATGCTGCTAAAATGTCTTCGTCGACGGCAGTTTCGTGTCTGCCCGGGTTGACTCCAGCTTCCACGCGGTGAAACCCATCTTGGGCAAGACGACGAAACGTGTTGTAAAACACTCGGACATTCGGTATCCTGCGATTCGGATAGCGCTCTTGATACATCCGTCGCGCCAAAGATCCATTGCCGTCTGCTCTACCGTACATAAATACGATATCCGCATATTCTTGATTGGAAAAAGAAGCCATAGTCACTTAACAATTAAGAAAAACGGCGTAGGAGCGCACTAAATGTCAACTCAACACAATTAAGTCAAAAATCAACACGTGCAGGAGCCCGAGGCTACGACTGGACACGGTGAAACAAAAAAATTCAAAACTAACGCAAACAACACGTGCAGGAACGCAAAGGGCTACAACTGAACACGGTAAATTGTGAATCAACACGACAATGTCCACTCACAAGGGCAGTAGTTTGACTAATAAGTAAAAGATATAACGGCTTCATCACAGACCGACTGACCCTGACTAAAGAAAAACGACTTTGTTGCCTCAGTAACTAAGACCATTTTGCTGTAAAAACCAACTCTTATCGCTTTTTGCTATTCATTGGACGTTCTACCTGGAAATGCCGTCGCACCGCGCTCGGTGGCCATTGTTTAGAGAATCCCCTCAATGGGTTCGCCTCAATTGGTTCCTGCATGTGCCAAAAATTCTTAGAATTGAACAATGTTATCATTTCGAGCACATAAAGTATTCTTTTAAGCAAAAATTTTGTGTTTTGTTAGACTGCTTAAATTTAAAATTTCTCCCTCGAATTTGTTTGTAGGTCCTAATTTCAATAATTTGTAAGATATCCGCATAAATGATACCTCAAAAGTAAGAGCGATTATCAAGCATGTCTTCAAAAAGGTTTAAAAATAAGTTTTAAAAGACGTATTGTACATTTTTTTTATTTTTTCTGAGCTTTAAATATCTGTAAAAAAAATGTCTAATGACACAGAAGCCTAAAACATGTTTTGCTTGGTTGCTTACACATTAATTAAATAAATAAAAAATTAATTCATTTCTCATTCATTTTGGCCATAATTATGCAGTTTACATTAAATTTTGAGAATTTCCGAAAAAAAATTAAAAATTTGGTTAAAAAAATTTGGTAAGACTTCGTCTAAGACAACCATGGCTTAAATGGTTCTAAATTGTCTATACTATCTTCACCTTAAAGCTTTGCACCCATCTTCCAATCACCCTGTATATAACAAGCTTATAGTAAATTTGCCATGTGTACGCTGCCAGACTAGACCTCACAAAACGATTTCAAGTGCGCAGTGGAAGTGTGATAATCGTGGGGCTCTACAGACAAGAAGTGGCTAGCGAAACTAGTCCGCCGTACGCGGAGCAGACAATCAAATCAAACAACTCACCTACAATACAACAAAAGAACTTACCTGGTGGTTGAAGGACACTGCTTCTGGGGTTACCTGGAGTTATGTATGTAAGTGAGTGTATATGTATCGTGTCGTGACGTTATGAGTGTTCTCCTGGTAACAATCCGCTGCAATAAGGCTGGAGGCAATCACAGCATGCGGTCTTCAAATCACTCATTCCCAATAGCGTTACTAACACTTAACCATCGGGTCATGACAGATTGTCCACAAAACGACCGGTTCTCAGGGATTAAGGGATTACTTTACAAAAGATCGCGAGATACCAAGCGGCGACCATCCCTTTCAAGAACTTCAGTTTTAACAAACGTAACCCGTATTATTACGTCAAATTGGGGTTATTAACAAACAAAGCGATTGGATCACGACTAATTGTCACAAACGGATCGATTTAAAAGGATTAATTTCAACAAAACGCGTCGCGGGGTTCCAAAAGGCGACGGACCTTCTTAGCGCCAAATCAACAAGACCTGTCAAGTGTCAAAATCAAACTGTCAAGTCAGATGTCATTCCGTTCGACGGCGCGTTCCGAAACTACTTTAAACGGGACCAAACACCATGTTTGTAAGTATGTATGTTCTGAACAAATCCTGGAAGCGAAATTAGAACCACTTTTCGATGTCCGATTGGACTCAAATTTGGTGTACCTTCGGTATATGTATCTTCGGTGACTTTATAATAATATTCCCGCCCGTTGAGGACCCTGATGAGCCCTTGCCCCCCGTCACACCTGACGAGGTGCACGAGCTCATCAAAGGTCTCAAACCCCGCAAGGCCCCCGGATCAGACGGTATCACCAATAGGGTGTTCCAGCTGTTCCACGCGCACTTGATCATGCTCATGACCACCATCTTCAATGGTGCCCTGAGCAATAACATTTACCCCCCCCCCCCCCCCGGACGGGCCTTCCCGTCCGCTAATCACTTGGCAATCCCGACAAGGTTGCGTTTTATCAGTCCACCTGACGCGCTGCTGGAGGATGTGCAAATACTCCAAGCTCCAACGCTTCCAAAAACTCTGAGCAAGCTGCTGCACCAACTGAAACCGCGATAGCCAATTTTGGCTCACATCGACAAAACGGTGCTCCGGCAGGGCGACAAGTGGCTGTCAAATCAAAAAAAAAATGGCCCGGGGTCAGAGCCTCCAAGTCGTTCGGGTCCGAAGACAGCGGGCACAATGGACGCGAGTTCAATACAGCTTCAATGCGGCAAAATACCGTAGCTAACTCCTTAAAGGTGAGAACGGTGTCTCCCAACAATCTGCGCCAGAGTCCCTGTGCCGCTTTCACCGCGGCCTCAAAATACCCCCCCAATGGGGGCAGGCTGGTGGGTCGAAACAATAAAAAACAATAACAAACACCAAAAACAACCAAACAACAACAACAATTTAACCAAATGGCCCTCCTTAGGCAACAAAAGGGGGTGACGGAACCCATAAGGAAGGCCAGAGTGCCTCAACCGTCAACAACCAAACAACAAAAGACCCGTATCGTCCAAAAAGGGGTTCAACTTACTAACGGCTCCCGACAATATCCAAAACTCTCGCTGCAGAATGGCCAACAGCGCATTGCAACCGGCATGCGAGTTCATAATGTGACGATCAGTCACCAACAATTTAACAACAACAAACAACAATTCAACAATTTGTCGAGGGAGCTAAATCGACTCAACAAAAAAATCAGGGTCCTTCGTTCCAACAGCGAGCACCTTGAGCCCGGGCAAAGGACCCGACATCAATACTGGCGATCGAGGTCAATCATCCTCGGGGTGAGTCAGCCAGTCTGGTCCCCACCATAGGGGGTGAGCAATCAAGCGGGGTGCCATGCACCCACGTGAGGCCACGGCGCCGGGGTTCAAATCTCCAGGCAAGTGCCTCCAAATCAAAGGCGTATCAAAATTTTGAATCTGGGACACTCGGTACGCAACAAAGACCTCCAAAGAGTGGACGGACGTCTTCAACCAACACAAAACAATTTGACTGTCCGTCCAGGCGTAAGAAAACCGAATGTCCACAGTTCCACCCAAAGTGTGAGCAACGTGGTTCAATAGACGCACAAGAAGCGCCGCCCCTGACAATTCTAACTTTGGGATGGTCAGTGCCGTCCGGAGGGGGGCCACCTTGCTCTTGGCCAAGACCAGTGACAAATTCACCTGGCCTGTCGCGCAGACGGTGCGCAGACAAACAACAGCTGCATAACCGTGCGAAGACGCATCACAAACAAGGGTAGCAGTGAAGCTCCCAGGGGGGAGGATAGCGCGGGGTAACACGACCTCGTTGACTGCAGGGAGTGCGGATACAAATTGGAGCCAATCTTCCAACAGGGTTTCCCGAATTGGCTCGTCCCAGCCAAGTCCCGCAGTCCAAAGGCGCTGAAGAAAACAATTTTGCCCAAAACAATACAAACAAACAACAAAACAATAGAAAAAAGGCAACCCTGGGCTCCCATGTCCATAATGACACGGACCACAACAGAGTCCCCCGTGGGCCCCCAGACCCTGACCGATGCCGTTGGCAACAAAACCGTGTCAATCTGAGGGGTACCTTAGCGGGGCAGGCGCCAATGTCCTAACAATGCCTGGGCGGCGACCGATCGCCGCACTCAGGCCCAAGTCTTTCCCGACGAGGATGGAATTCAAATTCCTCGTACGCGCGGTGTCCCGAGCCACGCGCCATCCCTGGAAGGGCATATCCCACCGGATGCCTGAATGGCGGGGGGCGTGACTCCAACCGGGGACGTTCCGCCAATGGAGGGGAGGGCAGGCGGTGCTGGTCTGGCCAGCGCTGCCTAGCAACAATTGCGTAATCGCCTTTACGCGGGGAGACCAAATGGCGGTCGCGCGGCTCCCGATCAACTTGCGCGGGGGGTGGAGTGCGGCGCTCAAAATTGCGGGCCTCTCCCCGGTTCTGAACCGGGGAGGCAGAAGCCCGGTGACCAACTCCATGGTACCCCCCCGTACGCGAACCTTCATCAGAGGCTGGTCTGCCAGCGTGGTTCGCGTTAGCGCACAATATGTCCAAATGGGACCCCCCACAAATTCTACAAGGGCGGGGGTTGGGGCAGTCCCGATGGAAGTGAGCCCCCAAACATGAGAAGCACAGGCGGCGTGCATTGGCAATTCGGCGGCGGGCACTCACGTGCAATTTCAAAAAGGCCGCGCAAGTTGCCATGCCATGCCCCGTGTCCCTACAAAACTCACAACCAGGACGACTCTGGGTGCCAGCAAAACGAGTGGTGGGGCGACTATCAACAGGCCCGCGGGCCCTAGTCCGTACCTGGTCTCGTGGCTGGGAAGACGGCTGGCGCGACTCAGTGGCAACGCCAGAGTTGTCCACAAACCGACACTCATCCTCCAAAAATTGGACGAGGTCATCAAATGGGGGGAGATGTGTGACACTATCCCCACCATACTTTTGCTCGAAATGAGCCCTCAAATCGGCAGGAAGCCGTTGCAGCACAACGTGCAACAAAAGGTAAGACCAATGGTCCACCGGCAAGTCCAATTGCTTTAAAGCGTTGGTCGCTACCACCAACGGGTTCAACAGGTCAGTACGCAATGCTGACAATCCAGTAATGACCGGTAACCCCAAAATCAATTCAATATGAACGTCAGCCAAACAACGTTTATTTTGGTACCGCCGGGTGAGTAGCTCCACAGCGGTAGGGTAGGCTGAGTCAGTCAACGACAGATGCTGCACCAAGCCTCGGGCCTCACCTTCCAGGACAGACAACAAATAGGCCAACTTCTGGGCGGGTCTGAGGTCCGAGCGTGCATCAACCAAACTTTCAAACAGGTTTTGGAAATTTAACCAGTGGTCCAGGCGACCGTCAAAGTGTGGCAGTTCCAAAGTAGGCAGTCTACTCAATAGTCCGGGACCTGAAACAACCGAGGTCTCCGGTTTGACCTGGACAGGTGTTCGGCTCTCCAATATTTCCCGAGCACATTGACCAATGACATCCCCCAGGTCCAAGATCTGGTCGTAGTCAGCAAGGACCTTGTCACGTGCTGCTTGGTCCAGCACTTCCAGATCCACTTCACAAATGTACTGGTTGTAGCGGGTGAGCAGAGCATCAACGTTGCCGAGTCTCAAGTTCAACTGCTCGAACCGAGCAAGCGTGATCCCTTCAAGATCCTGGCGCTCAGCGGTCGCTGCAGCTGAAGCGAACCACCGCAGCTGTGTGGTCAATCCACTGATTGCCTCTCTCACCGCTTTGTATGCCATTGCACAAACAATACAATTCAAATAATTAAATAATCAAATAACAAAGTTCAAACAATCAATTACAAAATAACTACAAGCAAACAATCAACTACCTAACTGTTATTCAGCAACTCAAGAAATAACAATATATTGGTTTCAATTCAATGAACAAAAATAAGGTTTTATTTTAATTCAAACCAATGTCAACGTTCAACATTCAATATCATATTCAATTCAAATATTCAAATTCAAATCCAATTCCAAATGTTAAGTTCACAAACCACTGTGTCAATGGCACAACAATAATGAACCTTTATTCCAACTCAAAACAATGGTAATACTCAAAAATGCCAATTTCAAATATTAATTTTCTCAAACAACCATATCAATGGTACAAACTCAATATTTTATTGTCTTCCTGACATTCAATACAACACAGAGGTCAAATAACAACAACAAGAGGTTATAACATAGCTCAATTTAACCAACTCTGTTAGCCTATGCAAACCTGGTTGACCCCGGCAATATGAGTTACTCAACTCAACAAATTCCAAATCATTTCAAATAAACTAGCAATCATAGTTATCAAATATTTACAGCGTATTACTACTTCCCTTATAGAGACTGCCAAGTAATTAGCCTACTGTAAATTACCAATTTGTTGGTTATATGTCTCATAACCGCGCTCTGAATACCAAAAATGTACGCTGCCAGACTAGACCTCACAATACGATTTCAAGTGCGCAGTGGAAGTGTGATAATCGTGGGGCTCTACAGACAAGAAGTGGCTAGCGAAACTAGTCCGCCGTACGCGGAGCAGACAATCAAATCAAACAACTCACCTACAATACAACAAAAGAACTTACCTGGTGGTTGAAGGACACTGCTTCTGGGGTTACCTGGAGTTATGTATGTAAGTGAGTGTATATGTATCGTGTCGTGACGTTATGAGTGTTCTCCTGGTAACAATCCGCTGCAATAAGGCTGGAGGCAATCACAGCATGCGGTCTTCAAATCACTCATTCCCAATAGCGTCACTAACACTTTACCATCGGGTCATGACAGATTGTCCACAAAACGACCGGTTCTCATGGATTAAGGGATTACTTTACAAAAGATCGCGAGATACCAAGCGGCGACCATCCCTTTCAAGAACTTCAGTTTTAACAAACGTAACCCGTATTATTACGTCAAATTGGGGTTATTAACAAACAAAGCGATTGGATCACGACTAATTGTCACAAACGGATCGATTTAAAAGGATTAATTTCAACAAAACGCGTCGCGGGGTTCCAAAAGGCGACGGACCTTCTTAGCGCCAAATCAACAAGACCTGTCAAGTGTCAAAATCAAACTGTCAAGTCAGATGTCATTCCGTTCGACGGCGCGTTCCGAAACTACTTTAAACGGGACCAAACACCATGTTTGTAAGTATGTATGTTCTGAACAAATCTTGGAAGCGAAATTAGAACCACTTTTCGATGTCCGATTGGACTCAAATTTGGTGTACCTTCGGTATATGTATCTTCGGTGACTTTATAATAATATTCCCGCCCGTTGAGGACCCTGATGAGCCCTTGCCCCCCGTCACACCTGACGAGGTGCACGAGCTCATCAAAGGTCTCAAACCCCGCAAGGCCCCCGGATCAGACGGTATCACCAATAGGGTGTTCCAGCTGTTCCACGCGCACTTGATCATGCTCATGACCACCATCTTCAATGGTGCCCTGAGCAATAACATTTTCCCACAGGCTTGGAAGAAAGCCACAGTCATTCGCATCCCAAAGCCCGGCAAACCGAAGGCGGAGCCCTCGAGCTACCGTCCCATCAGTTTGCTCAATGTACTCGGCAAAATCTATGAGAGGCTTATTTATAAGCGTCTCAGAGATTACGCTGAAACAAAGGGCCTCATCCCCAACGAGCAGTTTGGTTTTCGAACCCAACACTCGTGTGTCCATCAAGTGCACCGTATCGTCAAACATATAAGCGTTGGTTTTCAACGCGGTATGTTCACGGGTGCAGTTTTCTTCGACATAGCGAAAGCGTTCGACAAGGTCTGGCACAACGGCTTGTTATACAAGCTGTACCAACTCAGAGTGCCAGACCGTCTCGTGCTCATCCTACGAGACTTTCTATCGAACCGCACGTTTTGCTATCGCATCGAAGGGGCACTGTCCTCCCCCCATCCTATCCGAGCAGGAGTCCCTCAGGGCTCTGTCTTGTCCCCTCTCATTTTTACGCTATTTACTAGCGATATCCCCAGAAGTTTAAATGCTCAGTTGGCTCTGTTCGCAGATGACACGGCCATTTACTTCACGGGGCGCAGTTAAGACGCCTTGATTCGCTACCTCCAGGCCGCACTTGACGACCTCACCGACTGGTTCAGGAAGTGGCGAATCGAGGTCAACCCCGACAAGAGTCAGGCGGTTCTCTTTACGAAACCGCGACTCAAACCCCGCCCCCCGACCCCCCTATCCATGTTCGGCAAGCAGATCCCTTGGGAGAAGCGAGCCAAATATCTAGGCGTGATCTTAGATCAGCATCTCTCCTTCTCTGAGCACATAAAGAAGGTCCGTTCGTGGGCCGCTTTCGCTCTCGGTAGGCTACACCCCATTCTCAATCCGAAAAGCAAAATGTCACTTCGGTGCAAAAAGCTTATTTACACCGCGTGCATAAGGCCAATTATGACCTATGCATGTGCAGTCTTTGCACACGCGAAACCCCATCACGTCCATAGGATGCAGACCCTCCAAAACCGTTTTCTCCGTAACGCCACAGGTTCGCCTTGGTACGTTCGGAATGCTAACCTCCACCTCGATCTCAAACTCCCGACTATCCATCAATTCATGAAACGCATCTCCAAGCGTTTCTTCGATAGGGCCGCAACCCACCGCAACCCTCTGGTTGTCGCGGCAGCCAATTACATCCCCTCCCGCATTAGCAAGACCCGCCGTCCGCGGCACATTCTAACCGATCTTGATGACCCTATTACCCTCCTCCAGGAGAGCAATAGGGCCACCAGTACTTTACTTAAACCGAAACGTCCGTCATACCGACCTCGCCGCTGAGGTCCGTCGTCGCGACACTCTCGACTAGCAAATAGTCCCCCCCGACCCTTGCATGAGCCAGCCCGCGTCGCTGAGCCTTTAGTTAACGACCACCCAGATCCAGCCTATCCCTTGGTGATCCCCCCCACCAGTGACTCCCTAAGCCGAGGTCCGAACCCCACTGGGGGTGCCCTTAGGTCTTAGTCGCTTAGCTTGTAATTTTTCTTTAGTTTGTAAGCCCCTGGCTGGAGGCCTTAGATTCACGTCTAAAGTCATTCGCAGGGAAAGCCCGTTTCAGAGAAAGCCCGTTTAAGTAGTGAAAGCCTTCGGGCTATATACGAGATGTCAGTGTCAAAAAAAAATATATATATAATAATATGATAACATGGAGTTGTTCTGATGATTGAACCAATAAATAATTGCAAGTAGAGATGACTCTACACTAAAAACAATTCATATCTTACTCATAAAACTATACTAGACTATATAAAATCGTCACTTATTATAACAATATATCAGAACACCGATACACAAGACAGGTACAATAGTCTGTTTAAAACTGACTTAATTAAAATATTAAAGAGATTAATTGTTGAAAAGTTAGTTAAATAGCTTCATAATAAGCGCTGACATTAACATTCGGACGAAAGTGTTACAGAAAACGTCATTATTATGCACGGACGAAAGTGTTTTGCATGTTCAGTTAACCCACCATACGTTAGACTTGAAATGAAACTGTTTATTTTGTAAATAGAATATCGGCATCACTTTTACCTGGCCTATTATAAAAAAGAGCCCTTGAGAAGAAATCGCGCGAAATTTTTTAAGAAAGTTCACAGTTGTCCTCAGTCTCGATCTGTTTAAAAAAATACCACGAGTTTTCATACATTTGTGACATTTGATTGTCGCCAGGATGAATGCGACTAGATTTTGAACGTTTTTAATTACGAGAATTGGCCTTCAGATCCTGCGAACACAATGCAGATTAGTGCCTTACTGACAATGGAAATGGTATATTTAGAAAAATCTACACATATATTTCAGTGGACTAATCCAGTCAGTGTAAGCATTTGTCAGTAATCGTATTTAAAATCAAATCAGCACTTAAGTAGCTCTATGACTCTACAAATAATAATACCAAAGAAAAGGCATTTGGGTACGCCGCTTATAGTACTCAAAATGCCAGACCGAAATTAAAATGAATAGAAAAGAGAAAAAAATAATCACGTACCATGATAATCCTCGTATACAATATTCGTCAATGTCTATATTAAATGGTGTAGAATGATGATTTTGCATGACAGTTAAAATAACAAGTTTTATGGTTTTATCACAGGGCTTAACAGAGCGAGCAGCTCAATTCCAAGCTTTTTTGTCTTCACATCAGACGTTTTATGATACCCATTTTTAACCAACTTCAAAAAAAGGAGGAGGTTATCAATTCGACTGTATTTAAAAAAAAAAAAAAAAAATTTTTTTTTTATGTTTGTTACCTCATAACTTGTGACTGGGTGAACCGATTTTGATGATTCTTTTTTTATTTGAAAGCTTGTGCTTCCCGAATGGTTCCATTTTAATTTGGTTCCATTCGGACAATGGAATCCATGTGAAAACCATATAAGTCTTAAATTTCCATTAAATATTGCGCGACAAATGAACGAATACCGTATGTTTGTTACCTCATAACTTTTGACTGGGTGAACCGATTTTAATGATTCTTTTTTTATTTGAAAGCTGGTGCTTTCCGAATGGTCTCATTTTTTTTTTTCTCAATTTGGTTCTATTTTGACAATGGGGTCTGTTTCGGACCGTTGGATTAGTTACTCTATGCGCTTTCGGAACGCGCCATCGAACGGAATGACATCTGACTTGTCAGTTTGATTTTGACACTTGACACCTCTCTTGATTTTTGGTTGAAACAAGGAAAGCATGTCGCCGCTTGTATCTCGCGATCTTTTGAAAGTAATCCCTTACCCCGGTCGTTTTGGTGACAATAAGTCATGACCCTTGTTTGGATTGTTAATAACCCCAATTTGACGTAATAACACGGGTTTAGTTTCTTGACATTGAAGAACTTTGGAGGTTAAGTGATTTGAAGACCGCATGCTGTGATTGCCTCCAGCCTTGTTGCAGCGGATTCTAACCTGAAGAATACTCGTAACGTCACAACACGATACATATACACTCACTTACATACATAACTCCAGGTTGGCACCAGAGCAGTGTCCTTCAACCAACAGGTAAGTTCTTTTGTTGTATTGTAGGTGAGTTGTTCTCTTATATATTGTCTGCTCCGCGTACGGCGGACTAGTTTCGCTAGCCACTTCTTGTCTCTAGAGCCCCACGGTTAGCACGCTTCCACATAATAATTAAAACCCTTAAAGGGGTCTAGTCTGGCAGCGTACAGGGTCTATGTGAAAACCATATAAGTCTTAAATTTTCATTACGTATTTGCGCGACAATTGAACGAATAACGCGATTAGATTAGTGCGGAGTATCTACCACAACTAAAAAGTCAAAAAATAAAAACTTTTTACAAAAAAAACAACCGACTTCCTTAAAAAGACACTACAACGTCAAAAATAACATTAATTTCGGAAGTCGGTGGCAAAAATCTTAAATACAGAGCCTAAGACACCGACTTTCGAAATTAATGTTATTTTTGACTTTGTAGTGTCTTTTTAAGGAAGTCGGTTGTTTTTTTTGTAAAAAGTTTTTTTACTAACAGTTTTGATCAAATATTTCGTTCCTCCTTTTGGGATAGCTAAATTAGTAATACTTATAGCAATAAAGAAAAGTAGATGTTCTGTAGGTAGTTACACCGCTGTGTTACCGTTCGGCGATGTTATTGTTGTATGTGTATGGTAATAAAAACTTTTTACAAAAAAAAACAACCGACTTCCTTAAAAAAAAAACACTACAAAGTCAAAAATAACTTTAATTTCGCAAGTCGGTGTCTTAGGCTCTGTATTTAAGGTTTTTGCCACCGACTTCCGAAATTAAAGCTATTTTTGACTTTGTAGTGTTTTTTTTAAGGAAGTCGGTTGTTTTTTTTTTGTAAAAAGTTTTTTTACATAGATTATAATACAGCTATAATTAAGTTTTTAATGCCTATGAGAAGTTCTTTGTTCCTCTGTCTGTTTATAGGATTGTACATCTTGTTTCTGGGGGCTGCTCTATTTGGTTATGGTGGATTTGCGTCTGTTAAAGTGCCTGTAAGATCAGAAGACTTCAAAAATGATATATTTTCCAAATTGATTTACTTTTGTATGTAAAGTAGGTTCAGAAACAGGCTAAGAAAACGTTAAGGCAACATAACAGCAAAGTCAATATACAATAACATACGTATTTTGGCAGTAAAATGAGCTGTGAGATGGAAACAAAAGTGTTAATTACTTAACAATTACAAAACTCATTAACTCAGCATATATTAAATTGTAGTATCATAATGAATAGAATATAATAGTCACGATAATTACAGTCCTGAACGTGTGGTGAGATACGAAAAAAAATTAAGCATTGCGTTGCGTTTAATGTTTGCATACCGCATGGTAAAATATGCCTCAGCTTTGATGTATCATAACATAACAGTGTGTATTTCCCATATTTGCAAAATAAAAATCTATTCTATTCTATTCGTAGCTGAGGTATTTGATAAAACAGCCGCTGCATCAAGCACGCGCATGCCTGATGAAGCGACCTGCGTTATCAAATTGTATGAAACTAGATAAACTATATTAGTTAAAGTGTTAAAGGGAAAGTCCTACTGTAATGATATGAACACTGATTACTTAATAATCATAATATACATTTGGAAAATCTACATAGGATGATAAGAATTTTATTGCTGACATATTATATTTTCCGAATGTTTCAATTCTGCATGATAGTTGTCATTTGTATTCGTATAGTTCAAAGAGTTTATAGTAAGAAGAGCATTTCATTATGAGCGCTATCGTCAGTAGAAATCCCATGGTCGAAGTTACAACAATATCCATTGCGACAGTATAAGGCAACATAATGAATTCAACAAATTCTTTGCCTCATGGAAACCCACCACTTCCTGAAGATTTTCGTGTCAACATATTGACTTTTGACCTATATGGAGAAAGCTGAGCCGCTGTGTTGTGTTCCTTATCGATTTGAGCCCCACATTGTCCCGTATTCCCAAAATGATCTTATGGTAGGAGTATTAAAACTACTTCCAAGGATGAAATACTCTTTGGCGCGGCCATAAAGCAGACATCACATTAGCACACAAAATGCGAAAGTATTAGTATGTTCGTTTGTTGCGTTTTCATCCTAAAATAGCCGAACAGATTTGGATGAAATTTGGTACATGGGTAGACCATGCCCTGGGTAAGGACAAAAGCTACGTTTCGTCCTGGATCACAGACGAAGTCACAGGCAACTTCTAGTGATCTTATATTTAAGTATTCCTTTCATACTGTACAGTTCCTGTGTGTTATTTCATTCTTATACAAGGTTCAGTACCTACCCCGCTCTTCAGCGCGTCCTCAATCGTCTTCCTGGTGAAATGCACAGCGGCTTCAGTGTTCAGTTGGTAGCCGTTCTTCATCTTGTACAGCTGCATGTTCTTGTCGATGAACTGCGTGAACTGGACCCTGTCTGCTGGGTCCCCGATCACTCCCATCAGTAGTCCGTTTGATAAGTCATATAGTTTGTTCTCGTCTGGAAGAGGAAGTGATGTTAGAAGGAGGAGTTAGGTAGAAAATTAAAGGATTTATTTCTTTCTTTTATTCTTGTAGACGCTAAATTTTCATTGACGCCTGTGCCAAATATGTAACAGTATTTTGAGAAACTCACAGCTTCAACGGGACATAATATAGAAAAAAAATAAGGCATTTCACTATAAATATTTAACACTTCATATATATTTTATAGCGAAAAGCTCATACACTAGACAATATCTGTATTCAATCGCAGATACTGTTAAATACGCAAACACAATGCCAAAAAATATTACCTCAAACCTAAATGAAAACCCAAAGAGCGAATAAAAAAAAAAACAAGCAAAAACAACAGTACATACCCATCCTGCAATAACCAGCTTTCTCACCAGAAATGTAAATAAAAGTTATACAATAATGGATCATGAAATTAGCCTTTCACCTCATTACAAGTGATAAGTAATGCATAAAATTAGTCTCAGATAAGAATGCTATTTAACTGTGAACTATAAAAATTCAATAGCATGTTTTTACAACTTCAACATGTAATTAAAAACCCCGCATAACTAATGGTGGTCAAGGTTAGTAGTACACATTAACTGAATATATAACCCATACGTCGAGATCACAATCTAACCACTGCTAATTATGTTATCACTAGCTTCTACCTGCGACTTCGTCCGCGTCAAATTATTGGTCCCTTGTCGTCGTTGCTGCTTCGCTCCTTTTAATCGTAGCGTGATGTTATGTTACCTATAGCCATCCTCAATAAATAGGCTACTCAATACAAAAATATTTTTTCAATTCGGAGCAGTAGTTCCTGAGATTACCGCGTTCAAACAAACTCTTCAGCTTCATAATCCATACTAATATTATAAATGCGAAAGTCCGGCTTTCACGGCAAAACGGAGCAACGAATTGATATGATTTTTTAAGTGGAGATAGTTGAAGAGATGGAGAGTGACATAGGCTACTATTTGTCTCTTTCTAACCCCCCACTTGTCTAAAATAGGGGGTGGAACGCGCAAATCTCAGTAACTACTGGTTGGAATTGAAAAAGTCTTTTTGAGTCGGGTAGCCTATTTATTGAGGAAGGCTATAGGCTATATAACATCACGCAAAAGGAGCGGAGCAGCAACAAAAAAATGACGAAAACTGGCAGGCTGCGATGCGACGGGGTCAGGGGAGCAAATATTTGACGCGGACGAAGTCGCGGGCAGAAGCTAGTATTAGTATAGATAAAAAAAAATCGTAGTTTAACCGCGCCTGCCGCGGTTGGTCCATGGATGGGTGACCATCTTTACATATCAATATCCCTCTCTGTCGAGGAACACGTAAGTCGTTGGTTCCGTCTGTTATTCGTGAATCTTCGACAGTCGTTACGGCTCCTCAGTAGCCCGAAAGTCTCATATCCAGTAATACCAAGAAGTACTTATCGTACAGCGTACCCCGGAGCGGAGTTTCCCTACGCGATCGAATCAGCAATGAGGAGATCCGTAGGAGAACCAAGGTAACCGACATAGCCCGAAGAATTGCCAAACTTAAGTGGCAGTGGGCAGGGCACATTGCTCGCAGAACAGATGGCTGATGGGGTCGGAAGGTTCTGGAGTGGCGACCGCGTACTGGAAGACGGAGCGTTGGAAGGCCTCCCACAAGATGGACAGACGTGAAGATCGCAGGAATACGTTGGATGCGAGAAGCACAGAATAGGTTGAAGTGGCGGTGCTTGGGTGAGGCCTATGTCCAGCGGTGGACGTCATTCGGCTGAAATGATGATGATCGTATTACCCAGTAACTAGATTGTGGGGGTCAGATAGGCAGTTGCTCCATGGATAATACTGGTACTCAGCTGCATTCATTTAGGCATCAAGGTCAGACAGATTGATATATTTCATATACACTCGTTTACGTCCATGTTTGGGCCTGGGACGGAGCTCCAGTGCCTTTCTCTTCTTCAGCTTCTTCCCTTATGTTTACCACGTACCTGTCACGTTCCAGGCTTGGCCCTGATATGTGTGGATGGACCTGTAAGCCCATCATCTTCGCTCTGGTCTGCCACGGTGGCATTGTGCTTTGAGTCGATATTCATTCATAGCAAAAACCACGATCATTTATTATTGTTCAGAATCCAATAACACTGTATGTATTTTGAAACCATTGTAAAAGCCAATTTTATTTAAAGCAGTATCCGTGAAGTTTCTAGCCGGCTCTTCTCCATATGAATCAACCAATTGGAATCGTGCACCTAGCTTTTGACGTTTCATAAGTGCCCATGTAGGTTTATCTATACTATATTACTATATACTATATCTATACTAATATTATAAAGCTGAAGAGTTTGTTTGTTTGTTTGATTGAACGCGCTAATCTCAGGCACTACTGGTCCGAATTGAAAACTTCTTTTTGTGTTGTGTAGCCTATTTATCAAGGGAGGCTATAGGCTATATAACATCACGCTACAACTAAGAAGAGCAGAGCAGTAATGAAAAATGTTGCAAAAACGGGGAAATTTATTCCTTTTGAGAGCTTCCGTTGCGTGCGCTGCGTAAACGGTTAAAGTAACGCAAAAATCATGTATGACGGAATTGTTCCAAGTTCTAAAAAAAAGTCCGCGAGAGCATATATCTATCTATTAAGGTTGACTCACTATAACTCAAAAGGAGCGAGCACCAACGAAAAATGGACGAAAACTAGCAGGCAAATCGATGCGACGGGAAGGGTCAGGGGAGCAAAAATTTGACGACGACGAAGTCGCGGGCAGAAGCTAGTATGAAATAAAATACTTTGATTTAGACGCGTGACCGTACCCATTTCTACCAATGTCAACGTCAGTAGCAGGAAAATACAATGAAAACCCATAGAAAACAATTGGACATTTAATGTCATTGTTTTTATTCCAAATGTTATGACTACTTAGTGGACAATGGAGTATTAACAGAACTATAAATATCTGAAGTTTATTCAGTGTAGACTATCTCTAGGTCAAAACATGGCATTTCAAAGACATTTTTTAATTCGTTTCTCGCTATTATTATGTAAACTACCAGTACTGTTGAACTTCAGTTCAGATCCCGTGCAATAAAGTATTTTGATGTGTCTAATTATCATAGGCACCCAATTTGAATTGTGTTTCTAATTGTAGTGGAAAATCAATTACCTCACAACTCGTAAATCGATCGTTACCTCTATACATAGGACTTAAATATAGCTGGCGAAATGTGGGTGTACGTAAGCACACCTCTACCTTACCCTTCGGGGATTGCACGTGTGATGTTATGAATGTTTATGCACGGTTTTGTGGTAATATCGGAGAGCGGTGGTGCCCGGTGGTATCGGCCCGGACTTACAAGTTGTAGGGTATTAGTTCGAACCCAGGCTGGCGCTTTACTTTGTGTAAATAATGTCATCACCAGTTCACCACTACTCTCAAAACAGTAAAAGAAAACATCGTGAGGAAACCGCCATGTCCTAGAACCGAAAATTCGAAGACGACCAAAAAACGCAGGCCCAGTCTCTCTCACCAAAGGGGGCCTGTGTCCCAGGAGTGGGAAGAATATCGGCTGATTTGATGATGATCCACAGTTTTAGTTATCCTTGCAAATACAAACACAAATACAAAGGTAAAACACACTGACAATAGTGGATCACTTTTTACAAGCAATAAGGTTGAAAATTGGTCAGTCTCCAGTATCCGTTATGGTAAATATATAAGGTGTATCTATTCATACACGAAGTATTTTAACAGATATACCTGTAGGTGGTAAAGAAGCTACAGCAAAGAAAAAACAATATTTCTACATGTATTTTTTTCAAAATTTAATATTTATAAATTATTTGACACACATACGAAATACTGGCTCCTTCTTATTTTTTACGGCCCGAGACACCGTGGCCATGCTCGTGCCGTCCGGTCACGGCCCTCGCAGCGTCAGGCGGGTAATTCATAGAGTTTGGAGTAAAGGTTTTATGAAAAACATCTCAAGCAGTTTTAAAATTATAATAATTACGAAAATTCAAAAACGCTTAGATAAAAATTTTCTTTTTGCTTCTATAGCTTCTTTACCACCTACAGGTATACCTCTTAAAATATTTCGTGTATGAATAGATACACCTTATATAACTAAGTTACACGAGTAAACTACAGTTTTCAAATCCAATATCATAAAAATAGCAGGTAAATAAAAAAAGTACCGTGTTTCATGACGAGAATGCTCTGTGTGTTGGTCTGATCGGCGGCTATCATGGCGAAATCCTTGCATTGCATGCCCAACAGACATTGGAGTTGCAGAGTCGTATTAGGCATAATTACGGACCGCAATCACAAATAACTTAATACGGAAATAAAAAATAATAATCTCAGTGTAAACAAAATCTTCAAAAAAACGTTGACATTGACTTAAATGTTAAGTAAATAATGACATAGAAGAAGACGTTTATGATCTAGAGATTTTTAACCAAATAGGTATTACTCTTATTTGCAGACGGGTATAGACTTTACTCAGTCCATCTTAGTTTTTTTGAGAGACCTTCGCTCAATCCAGTGATAGATACGCTAAGAAGTAGAATTTAAGAAGCGGTTAACAATAGTGTTTATACCGGGTGTAAGGGACAGCCCTCCACAAACTGACAGAGTGCATTCAACTCCTTATTTTGAATCATATTCCACCGGAATTTTTCTCCGGATTTTTTATTTTTTTTAAACGTTTTTTTCAGCTTTTTCAGTTTTATTTCAATGTAAAATTACATTCTCTGAAAGCAGCACTCCATTTATGTAAACAATACGGCTAAAATCAAAAAAGGGGCAATGGATGTTGAAATAATCTAACGAACGACGCGTAAAATCAGCTGTTCACTTCCCGTATAACTACAGAGTTCTTCAAACTCGTCTTCGGCAATTGCACAAAGGCGGCTTTCCGAATTGATCCGAGATACATTGCGTGTGATAAAATAAAACAAATCAGGTTTATTGGATTCCCATAACGGGCCTGAAATAATTTCTTGTACTGGTCATCTTAGTATGATATACTGAATCCACCCCATCAGTTTTTTTCATCAGTGCTTTAGACCGTATTTCGGCCATGGTGGCCAATCTCAACGGAGACTAGCCTTCGGTGCGGGAGATATTACAGTACAGTGCACAAGTGTGTGCGTAGACACAGCGGCACTCACTCTTCCGTCACTCTCTTAGTCCAATGGTACGGCAATCCGACACGACCGGAGAGAGATCAGGCGTAGGACCAACGGCTCAACGTGCTTTCCGAGGCACGGGGGTTTCACACCGACAACTTCTAAACTCCAAGCTACTTACTAAGAAATTCCTAATGGAAATACCAAATCATACTGTGCTAACCTGGGTGCTTACTCTTGATTTTAATTCCGATCGATTGACATCGGATTTTTGACGTTTCGTATTCTTAAGTTCGACGCTAGCGCCAAAATGTGTTTAAATTGGGTTTCCATTTTGGAGAACAAAGTGGAATCGGGATCGGGCGTTATTGTTGTTCCAATGTTGACAGTATAGTTTTCAAGAGTACCTACGGAATCATGTGTTTTTGCAAAATTAACATTGGAATCGAATTGGTTTTTGATTGAAATTAAAATTAGCTTGAAGAGTAAGCCCCCTGGGAGTTGAAACCCAGAACCCACGATCTGCGGTCATGCTTGCAACCACGAGTCTCGGTGCATTTAAACGATAGTGTAGTCTAGCTCTAGAGTAACAAAACTCAATAAGCAAATCAGGGAAGTCATAAAATTCCTACGTTTTCTTGATTATGATCAATAAAAGCGTTATACCGTAAGCCAACAATCTGATCTGTAGAGAGCCTACTACCGAGATGCTTCAGATGCCAGCCCGTTATAATTTTGCGGCTTCGATAGTATTGCAACTGTAACCTTCTGCCTAGCGTTGAGCATAAGTCATGATTTATGGTCATAAGTTCTGTTGTGAAGAATTTTCAAAGTTGCAATTGTAAAATGGAATCCTACACATATGCAGCTACACAAATAAATAAAATTAAGTGGTCTGGTTGTAATTAATTAGCTGTAATATCAATATGAAAGCTTTTTACTAAATGCATAAGAAACTATGCTTTCCGTTCAGACAGACGAAACTGTGAAATTTTCGCAATCAATCTTGAATTTTTAATTCTTTGGCTGTAAAGTTGAGAATCCATTAAAGAAATTTCACAGATTTTATTAATCTTTAAGTGCTGGCGTCTGTACATACTCATATATCAAAAAAACAATTAAAAGAAATATATCGGTCTGTTTCGTTGTTTCGGCTAATCTTCGAAACGGCTGAATCAATTTTAACGGGACTTTAATCGGCAGATAACTAGGATATGTACGTTTTGTTTCGGCTGCATATTCCCGTGAGATAATTTCCGACATCCATGTGAGGACAGCCGCGGGCAGCAGCTAGTTACCAATAAAAATTACCGTTTTTCATAATCTTAAAGTTGAAAGAAGAAAAAGAAGTTGTCCTTTGGACTAACTGAAATGAAAGGTACATAGGTTGCATTTAGGTAGATACTACTAAAACATTTATCTAGGTGCCTGTTTATTCATCAGAATCCTAATAAAACATAATAATTCAGACGTTAGTAGTGTTAGCACTTTGCGATAGGATTTCCCAAGTTTATGCAAATTAAAGTTGATGTGCTTCTTCAATGTAAACATGAAAGAGACGGTAACCTTTCTGTAATATGCGAAAATAAACAATTCAGATTCAACTTCAAGGATCCACATTAAATCGATAATCCTCCGTGACCTGAGTTAAACTGCTAAGTGCTAATGTACCTACTCTTCGGGCTTTGCTTATTACTTGAAATGATCCTGTTTTGCCCTTTAAACTTTTAGAGATCCATTGCCACTTACTTTGTCATACCTTCGTCAGATATCTCTTTTCAACGTTGTATATGTACATGTACCTACAGACTTTTCATTTTACGAAATTGCAAAAAAGATCTAGATCGAGGGCCTAGAGGCATCGCATCCAACTTACGAGATCTAGGTCGTGAGTGCGAACCCAGTCATCAACACTGCTCTCAAAAACCTGAAGGAAAATATTGTGAGGAAACCGGTATGTCCTAGAACCAAAAATTCGAAGACATGTGACATTCACCAACCCGCACTGGGCCCGCGTGGTGGATTATGGCGCAGTCCCCTCACCGATAGGATGACTGTGTCCCAGTGGTGGGAAAATTATATGATTGTGTGAAACATTTTCTATAAGAGGTTTTTTTTTGTGGGTTAGAATCATCAAATAACGTCTCCCGCTCTGAGTGGAGTAGAAGAACGTGGCAGACTTTTACTGACTAAAATCCACCCATGTTCAGTTGCCTGTGCCAGGGCTACGCTAACTCTTTCGAACAAATCCGCGACCATGATAGACACTAGCGGACCCCTTCAATACGTGCTGCTATCTCTTTGTACCTACCAGCGGCTCCAATTGATGGGTCATGCACCTACGCAGCCTACACTTCACACGAACTCGCGACCGCTATCTCCGAGCTGTCTTGAGTAACATTCGCGGTTACCTCACTGACAGACGTGTCAATTTTAACACAGTACACATTGTACCCGCACTTCTATACTAATTGTTTACGAAATTTGAATGACACAAACAAACGTGTGAATGAGAATCAGGTGTTGATTCGTTTTGAGATATGTAGCGAGCTTAATTAAATTGTTGAGCTTTGTAGAGATGTGCAATGTGGAGTAGGTATAAGAAAATATACCCATGATAGCCCAGAGGCGCGACTTACTTACTAGTTGTAGGTTCCAACCCAGGCAGGCGCTTTACGTTTAAATTATTTCATCACCACTGCCGTCAAAACGGTGAAGGAAAAAATTGTGAGAAAATCGAGATGTCCTAAAACCAAATATTTGAAGACATATAACATCTAGCAACCCGCACTGGGCCTACATGGTGGATTATGGTCCACTCCCTCTCACAGAGAGTTGGCCTGTATCCTAAAGTCCCAGCAGTGGGAATATTATGGGCTGATTATGTATGTATCTATGTACGAATAGGAAAAGAGGCAAGCCTAACATATTATTAAGGCAAGGAAGGAAGTAAATACAAAAAGTGAGATTACGACAAACGGAGATACGGAATATTAACGGACCACAAGAGATGTGATCTTATGTTATATGTTTTCTTTTCTATGAGAGATGACATGGAAAGGGCAAAAAAACTGTAACATGCCGAATGAATGAATGAATCAATGTTTTTTGTGATGTATTTTTATGGTGTACAATAAAGTATATATAAATATAAATAAATATATAAATAAAGAAACAAATATTATTTTTCTTATTAGGGGGCGTCCATAAATTACGTCACACGAATTTCATGATTTTTGACCCCCTCCCTACTGTGACGTCACAAATTTTATAATTTTACATCTAGAAATAAATATTGAATTAAAACAGCAATTACGAAATAAAAAATGTTTTTTTTATAAAATGATGAACATCAAATCAAACACTGCAAGAAATTAACAAAACAAAAAACGATTAATTATATTAATTAATTAAAGATCAAACTTAATCATCTTGAGTCCATATAGGTAGGCATATGCATGCATGGCATAGCAGCCACTTCGTTCTCGTTTGGGTTGTTAATGTCAGGAATATTCGTTGTGTCCACATCTTTCTCATCGAACCATACAGCATCATCGTCATCATCCCAACAAAGAATTTTTATGGCACGTCTAGCAGAAATTCTTTGAGGACGAATCTTCACGATGGGCAAAACTTGTTGTGTCTTATGTATTTGCTTGTGTTGATTAGTGGCCTTTATGATGCAAAACATAGACCACAAATGCCACATGATCGCTTAAACAAGTATGCCTCGACACTGGGGCAAAAGTTATCATACTAATGTGCGTTTTACTTAACACTTAGATTAAAATTGATTTTGAAATGTGTTGTTCACGAAATTTAGGACCTCTCCTACCCCCTTGACACACAATGTCACACTTCGTCGACCGCCTCCCTCCCCCTTAACTTTTGACGTAAATTATATTATGGATAGCCCCTTATTTTAGGAAAAGGCAGGAGGAAAACTTTATCTACAATTAGTTAGGAAAATGGCACAATATTATAAACACGCAGGCAATTTTCTAATAGGTATCTTCAAGTGGACTCAAGTGCATTGATAAATAAATCTAAGGCACGTGCATATATTTTGCAGTAACGTGTAAATTATTAGCATTGCTGTGTCTATAATTATTACTTACAATTCTAGTTCCATAGACTTTAATCAGGAAAACTATAATTAGGAACAATCTTCAGTAACGGGTACTGGTTGCGATGCATATGTAGATGACCAACGGGACACGGCATTTTTTTTTTTGGATGGGAAATCATTAAATGACTTCTCCCGCTCTGGGCGGACCGGGAGGCAAATTTACAAAGGCTATACTATTTTAGTCACGAGTCAGACTCTAATCAGTGAGCTTTTGTTTTTGAATATTACTCGACAATACCTAGTCTATCTCAGTAAAAAAAATTACTCAAATAGACTAGCTTTTGTTTTGATATTTTCAAAGAAAATGCACGGACAAAATCTAGTACCATTTCAGTCACGCGTGGACGAAATCTCATCCATGGTTAATACCCCGACTCAGAGTACGTTACGAGTTAGAAGCTTGGCTATACATAATTTGTTCTGTGTCTGGGTGTTATTTATCTATAATACGTATGTATTTAGAAATATTTAAGTATGTTTATCAGTTGTCTGGTTGCCATAGTACAGGTTCTGCCTAGTTTGGCATCAGATAACAGTGTGTTGGTTGTCCAAAAGATATTTATTTATTTTTATTTATTTATACATGAGATCTGATAACATTATGGCAGTGCGAGCCATATGGTGTCTTGGCAATATTTTACATGACAATGTTTTTGGTGGGATATACTTATCACTTCCTAGTGTGAAGAAAAGTAATGTGAAAAACTCCCTAGCACTCATTGAAAAGCGACAATGAATTAAGAAAGCAGATTTAGCGACAGACGAGAATAAAGCAGCAACCGGAACAAGTACCACCACCAACGCCACTTTTGTTTCTCTCGAAGTTTCCAGAAAGTGTTCCCGCGCCCACTGCGCCAGTGTTGGGAAGCTCCCATGACTTTTGACTCTTATTGTGCCATCCCGTTGTTACGATGGGAACTGTATTGTTGCCACATCACTTGCATCTATCAGATAGTGTGTGAAGCTTAGCCTGATCTTATTGGGTTGGCTAACTGTGGCTGAAGCTGTTTAGTATTGTTCGTGTCTTTTTGTTTGTCGGGGACTATTTCGCTAGGTTACCGGGTTGTGAGTGCAATGCTAAGTGCAATAGTACTGTTATAATTGTTGTGATTTCCTAGATCTGTGCTTTTGAGATTTTCTTCGGCAAGATTGTTGCTTTGTTTTCTCTACCAAGGTAAGGTGATTTTCTTAGAAAGGTGTTGAGATTTTTCTAAGGTGTTGAACTGTTTTTCTGTGCATGGCTAGTGGCTTTTATTCAAGAATATTTCAAGGCCACATCTTTTGGCTTTTCATTTACCTACCATCGAAAACAATTTATTTGTTCTGATGTCTCAATTAAATTGTAGATCTTTACCAGTCTTTGTGAGTCATTTGTGGATTTAGTTAAGTTATAACAGCCGCACGGATCAATCGATCAGGTTAAGCTACTCTTGTGGATGGGTGACCGTCGTGCAACTAGCTTCCGACGTCCCGTGTAGGTAATTTGTGGATCTTTGACTGTCGTTACGGGTCGTCCGAAGCCCGTAAGTCAAATAGGTAATCGCTTCATGAAAAGTACTGATATCCAGCTGTTTCCGATTAGAGTGGATGCCACTCTTAGCATAGTTAGGAAAAAGTTAGGCAGATGATGTCTTTTTAGGGTTCCGTTGCCAAATGGCAAAAAACGGAACCCTTATAGATTCGTCATGTCTGTCTGTCTGTCTGTCTGTCCGTCCGTCCGTATGTCACAGCCACTTTTCTCCGAAACTATAAGAGCTATGCTGTTGAAACTTGGTAAGTAGATGTATTCTGTGAACCGCATTAAGATTTTTACACTACAATAGAAAAAAAAAACAATAAATTATGGGGTTCCCCATACTTAGAACTGAAACTCAAGAATTTCTCAAACCCATACGTGTGGGATATCTATTAATAGGTCTTCAAAAATGGTATTGAGGTTTCTAATATCATTTTTTTCTAAACTGAATAGTTTGCGCGAGAGACACTTCCAAAGTGGTAAAATGTGTATGTCCCCCCCCCCCGTAACTTCTAAAATAAGAGAATGATAAATCTAAAAAAAATATATGATGTACATAACCATATAAACTTCCACCGAAAATTGGTTTGAACGAGATCCAGTAAGTAGTTTTTTTTTTAATACGTCATAAATTGTAAACCGCAATTTACCTTTAATTCAATCAACTCAAATATAAAAATCAAAACAAACATTTAATTTCATAAACGTAAACCTTATGCATAAACCGAGGATACCTACAGGTTTGTACGTAACCCTCGGTGCGCGAGTCCGACTCGCACTTGGCCGGTTTTTTTTTTTTGGATGGGAAATCATCAAATGACTTCTCCCGCTCTGGGCGGAGCGTGAGGGCATGTCAGACTTTTACTGACTAAAACCCACCCGTGTACTTTCATTTGCCCATGTGCCAGGGTCACGGTATCTCTTTCGAACAATCACGCGACCCCAGCAGGCATCGGTCCTAGCAGACCCCTGCAGCGCTGCTGACATCTCTTTGAGGCGCGCGTGGAACACTACGCGCCGTCGACCCGAGCTTGGTCCTTACCGGGCGGCGAGCTACCCATTGCTCGCCACCCGCAAGCTCGCGCCTACGGTGGCCGGGAGTCCGCTATGGACTCCCGACCCCCGGGGCGTCTCCTCCTGCGGCGGCTAGGGATGTGAGGGTGCAGAGACTGCCACTCCCTCACGCGCCCTGCCTCCTCCTTCGCGAACATTACTACTTCGCAGAAGGAGGTGACGGCTTCCCATTCCCTCTCGCTCCGTACCATGGCTCGCACCAGGGCCGGACGCGAGAGGTCGCCGCCGCCGATCGCCTCCACGAGGACACGGCGGTGCCCCGCCCAGGCAGGGCACACCTCCACCGTATGCTCCACCGTGTCCTCCAGACGATTCTCGCAATGGAAACAACAGGAACCCACTGAAGCACCCATGCTCGGTGAAAACCTGCGTCAGGCGGAAGGTGAGGACGCCGTGACGCCTCTCTATCCACTCCTCAAAGAGGGGACTTAACGCCGCAATTGTGGCGTGCCCAGCACTGGGTTGTGACAATCGTACCCGTCATGTCGCCATGAGATCACACCGGAGCTCTGACCACCGTGCCGCGATTTGTCGCGGCAGCGGAGTTTCGACCCGGCGTTTCGCCTCCTCGCGCCATTCCCAAATGTGGGCGAGGACCTTTGCCTCCAGATCCCATGGCGGCACTCTGGCAAGGAGGCTCGCCGCCTCGCAGGAGACCGTGCGGTATCCCCGGATTAACCGGATGGCCATGACCCTCTGGGCCGCACTCAACCGGCGCGCTGGGCGCAACCTCAATGAGGGCGCCCACACCGGTGCCCCGTAGAGGGCCATGGACCGCACGACCCCCGTGTAGAGCCTCCGGCAGGAGGCGTTTGGACCCCCCAGATTGGGCAGGAACCGCTTTAAGGCAGCCCCAGCCCGCTCCAGTCTGGGAGCCAAACGTCGGAAGTGCTCGACGAAGTTCCACCGGCTGCCGAGGACAAGTCCCAGGTACTTCATCGTCGACTCGACGCTGATGTGAACCCCTCCTGCCGTGAGTTGAGAACCCGCAGGTGGCGCGTTCCGAGGACCATGAAAACCCATGGCCTCGGACTTGTGCAATGCCACCTCGAGTCCCAATTGCCGGATCCTATCGACGATTGTCGCAACCCCGCGTGTCATAAGTTCGGCCGCCGCCTCGTGCGACCTCCCCTGCGCCAGAACCAGCGTGTCGTCAGCGTAGCAAACTACGCTGACGCCGCTAGGGAGGTCGGCGCGCAGCCCCCAGTCGTACTCGATGTCCTACAGATGCGGCCCCAAGACCGATCCCTGTGGGACACCGCACGACATCTGTCGCCGGTTCCATTCCCCTGGTGACCGGGGAAGATGACGGCTCTATCCATCAAGTAAGCCTCAACCACGCGACAGAGGTAGGTCGGCATCCGGTGATACTGGAGTGCCTCCCTAATGCAACTCCAGGGCAGGGTATTAAAGGCGTTGGCGATGTCTAGAGACACCGCCAAGACGACCCCACCCCGGGCCACTGCATCCCCCATCGTGAGGGCTCGCACGCGCATGATGGCGTCCACCGTAGAGCGCCCTTTGCGGAAACCGAACTGGCTGTCTGCCAAATCCAGCCCCTCCCGCGCCAGCCACTCAACGAGGCGGTCTACAAATACTCTTTCAAAGAGCTTGCCCACCTCGTCGAGCAGCACGATGGGCCGGTAAGCGGACGGAGAGTCCGCTGGGCGCCCAGGCTTCTTAATGAGGACCAGTTTCCCCGTCTTCCAACGAAGTGGGAACTGGCCCCTCACCAAACATGCGCTTAGGAGCCCCCTGAGTCGAGGCCCGAGAGCCTCTAAGGTCAGGACCCAGGCTTTGCCAGGCAAGCCGTCGGGTCCTGGGGCGGTATTTTTGGCATTTAGCCGATGTACCGCCACTCTCAACTCTACCCCGGTCACCTCTGGAGCGTTGTTGTCGTCATCGGTGGTGTGGTCCGCAGCGTCGGGCACCGCAGGAGGCGGAGCCGTGGGTGGGGGACTATGTTCCCCTCGCGAAGGGAACAGAGCGCTCACCACGCCCTCCACGAGTTGGGGCCGGAGACTCTGAGTCAGCGGAGGAGCCCATGGGCGGAGTTTCTCCCGGACGGCCTTGTAGGGCCGTCCCCATGGGTCCCTGTTCAGAGTCTCCTGTGACTCGTTGCGGGCCAGTCGCAGATGATGTCTTCAATTCAAATAACGTATTCAAACATTGCTCGCGCTAATTCTTTGGGGCGCCAAAAATGTAGACCATACATTCCTACGTCTAGGAATCGCAAGAATTTAGTGGGAGCAACCCTTTAAATAAAACAATCATCATGACGAGCTATTTGTTAGGAATTCCGACCCTTTAAAGGTCTGACCATGGAATGAGTTGACGGAAATAAATGACTTCCTGGAATTGGGTTAAATTTTAGTTTTAGATGTTTGTCTACAATAAAATGAACTCTATGTCTAAAAAAGAAGTGGCCAGGTATACATCTTGGATAGCCTATTTTTAGGCCTCTCCGCAACATGAACTTAATGACGTAACTTTTAGCATAATCAGCCTACAATGTTCCCACTGCTGGGACACAAGTCTCCTCTGGGTGAGAGGGAGTGGGCCATAACGCTTCACGCGGGCTCAGTGCGGGTTCGTAGATGTCACATGCCTTCGAATTTTATTGGTTCTAGGACACGCCGGTTTCTTTTTGATCTTTTCCGTACCGTTTTTGAGAGCAGTGGTGATTAAATAATTTACACAAAATATAGCACCCTCTGGGTTCGAACGTACGACCTACAATTCGTAAGTCGTAGTCGATCCCACCTGCTCTCTATAATAAACTTAATCTCTACAAGATAAGTTTTCAACCAGTGCGAAAATTTTAACAAATTAAACTTAAACGACTTATAATAACCATGCAATTTTTATTGTGATATATCTTAGTCCAAAAAAATTAAGTTATCGTTAACGAAAAACGGTTTTTATGGTAACTTGCGCGCGGCGCCGAAGCGGTGGCAAAGATGAACGACCGAGCGTAGCTACAAGTACCTAACAGCTGTTCAATCGGTCTAAATTCTAAGAAGTTCGAAGTACCTACGCCGGCGCGCGGTTACTGACCTATTACTATTTCGATATCATATTACGAAATATGTAGGGTGTCCACAGTTTACTGATTTAAGGTCGGATAAACTTTAAAAAAGTATTGAAAAAATAATTGAAGTGTATTACTGATACTGTACCACCAAAAAAAAAAAATTGCGCACTGGTTAATACATTTTCCTGTATAATTAATGAAAAATTGTTATTAACTAAATATATCTTTCTATTTTCAGGTACTCCAGAAAGACCACCACGATGGAAGGACTAAAAACCAAGTGTTGAAATCGATAAGAGTGACAGTGACAGCAAATAGTGATCAGTGAAGATTAAAAAGAGACAGAATGCCGGACACGTTGTCGCTGTCAGCTGGGGTCAGCCTTGGTCTGCTGGCTGGAATCGTGTCAGGAGTATGCTACCTTGTAGCCAATGGAATGTCATGGCCGAAGTAAGTGTTTATATTCTTAATTATTCCATAATTGTTTCTATGTATAAAGAGACCAGCCCTTCGTCTCGTCGCCACGTCGCGGTTCGTTTATTTTACTTTCTAGAAATATTGTTATTCTGAGTTTTTTGTGAATGTGTCTGTTTAGTTTAGTATGTGATTTTTCTGTGCGAGTCACAATATACATATACTCTTTCTTTATTTCTAGACTTGCCTAACCCCGCATTTCATCAAGAAATCATGTATTCTACATTTCTTTCCATCTTTTTCTGTTAAGCACGCAAGGGGCTGTCCATTAATCACGTGAGGCTCGAAAGGGGGGGAGGGGTCCATAAAAAATCTCAAAATATCACAAAGGGGGAGGGGGGTGTAGTAATATATCACGTGTATTTTTTTCTTTTTTTAATTAGATGAAACTTATACCTGTATTTAAAAAAAAATACAAAAAAAATTGATTCTTTGTAGGTACTAAAAATACACGTGATATAAGGTTAGGGGAGGGGGGTAGTCTTAAACCTCACCATGTATCACCAAGGGGGAGGGGGGTACAAAAATGCAAAAAAAATACATCACGTGATTAATGGACGGCCCCCAAATACCCCGTTGTTTTACCTATGTGTAAAAACAGGTAAAGCAAGAGGACTTGCGAAACACATTAACAGTAGCAATGGTGTTCCTTTGACAGTTCAACCACATTCATTGCTTTATTTACATTGTTCACTAAACAACATTTTCGATCATATGAAGCAATGAAATAGCAGTATTGTTCAAATTGTGGTTGATAGCGTGTTACGCAATTAGGGTACGGAGGGGTAATTGCGTAACTTACTATCAGTAGGAGTCGCATTCATGTTGACAGTTCAACAATATTCATTGCATTTTTGACGTTGTTGAGCACACATTCTATACCAACATATGACGCAATGGATTAGAAATAACCTTCAAAATTATCCAAATTGTGACTGAAAGTGTGTTTCAGTCACAATTAGGGATTGCAATCCCGCAGCTCACTCAATCCCGCGGGATTGATATGCGGGATTGATCAATCCCGCGCGGGATCCCGAGGGATCCCGCATATTTGAAATTATTCACAGTAGTTCAACTTTTTGCCCCGTTTGTATCTATCTATACTAATATTATAAAGCTGAAGAGTTTGTTTGTTTGATTGAACGCGCTAATCTCAGGAACTACTGGTCCGAATTGAAAAATTATTTTTGTGTTGAGTAGCCTATTTATTGAGGGTGGCTATAGGCTATATAAAATCACGCTACAACTAAGAGGAGCGGAGCAGTAATGAAAAATGTTGCAAAAACGGGGAAAATTTATTCCTTTTGAGAGTTTCTATTGCGTGCGCTGCGTAAACGGTTAAAGTAACGCAAAAATCATGTATGACGGAATTGTTCCTTTTAAAAAGTTCTAAAAAAAAGTCCGTGAGAGCATATGTCTATCTTTTAAGGTTGACTCACTATACCTCAAAAGGAGCGAGCAGCAACGAAAAATTGGACGAAAACTAGCAGGCAAATCGATGCGACGGGAAGGGTCAGGGGAGCAAAAATTTGACACGGACGAAGTCGCGGGCAGAAGCTAGTGTAAGATAAAGTATTAATTTTTTGATCTTATAGGGCTTTAAGATCGAAAAATTAATACTTTATCTTATTTAAAATTATGTTATAAAATCGAATTGAAACTACAGGTTTTTGTTTAAAAAATCAAGTATATCAAGTCAACGTCGTGCTCGAGCCACTCGCTTTCTTACGCAAAACTTCACAAATGTTTTAGCGGTACCTAAATTTGCGGGATCCGCGGATCCGCGTTTTGAAGGTGCGGGATCCAGCAGATTAATAAGTGGAGCGGGATCCCGCGGGAATGCCGGATCCCGTTTTGCGGGATTGCAATCCCTAGTCACAATAAATAATGCACAAAGGTGCATATTGTATACAAAACTTGTCAAAACTATAAAGAAGGTGCAGATAATAGCTTCCAAAACTTAACTGAAATAACGTCCATACATGTTCATATGCTATATGTTTAATACACATATTTTTGACAAGTCTTTCAAAAGATATGTTGAAAATAAGTATCACAACGTTAATACAGGTGGAAGCGCTGGATTATAAATTGTCATAGGTAGGTTTCTGATGGTATTCCTTCCCACTCGAAGTATGCTACTTAATTAACAATTAATGACGTTAGGAGCCGCTTTTTGCCGCCGCTCCGCGACGAGTTTGACCTGACTTGTGTAGGTAGGCTCGGTAGCTGTCCTTGGTAACGTGTGTGTACAAAATTAAGTACGTAGGTATGTATACAAATTAAATAACAATATCTGGTTGACCGAGCTTTGCTCGGTATTTTTTGGTAAATTGTGTTTAAAATAATAAGTTTATGTTCAAGCCGATTATCGATAAAATTGGTCATAGAAAACACGAATAAAACGACATTTTATAAAAATGAATCCTAGCTAGATCGATTTATCGCCCCCGAAACCCCCTGTACACTAAATTTCATGAAAATCGTTGGAGCCGTTTCCGAGATTCAGATTATATATATATATACAAGAATTGCTCGTTTAAAGGTATAAGATATAGGTACGTACTCCATGCGGTTCGTACGAATCATTCATAGATCTGCAAAATTATACAGCTAGCCAAAAAAAAAATATCCAAATTGCTATGGTGTGCCTATAAACAATATTTGAAGATTTCGCTCGATTTTTCCAGAACCCAACATAAGATCCTGATCTGATGACAATGGGATCACATGGGAAATATTTGTATGAATATTGCAAGCAAAAAAAAAATTCAAATTGGTCCAGCCGTCTTCAAGTAATCGAGGAACAAACATAAATAAAAAAATGTATAATGATTTCGACATACGGTGAACCTCCTTCAATTTTTAAATCGGTTAAAATCAAAACGACTACTTCTGGTATTATTTTTATAAAATAATGATGACTACCTAGGTTAAATCTGGTTAAATCCATTTCATTTTAAGCACACAACATAAGTTCTAGTGGAAAAGCGCGGGAAACTGTCAGTTTTCGCATAACAGTGACATCTGTTAACGTTGTAAGGATTTATCAACATCACCCTACGATCACTAGTACACAAACGTATGCATAGATGGCGCTGTCC
Organism: Aporophyla lueneburgensis; assembly: GCA_932294355.1. Taxonomy (NCBI): domain Eukaryota; kingdom Metazoa; phylum Arthropoda; class Insecta; order Lepidoptera; family Noctuidae; genus Aporophyla; species Aporophyla lueneburgensis. The sequence continues at coordinate 31,648,298 of OW028739.1, read as the reverse complement.
TTTTAAAATAAAGTTATTCATGGTTGTTTATTATAAAAGAAGCCAAATAGTAAATCAAATATTGGTGAAATAATCTGCGAAATCGGTTCAACAGAAATATTTCTTAATTAATCATTGTTTGATAGGTGAATGACCTTCAGAAACACCTATTTTATTATTTGGTTAATTATGCATTTCAAAACTGAGATAACATCGGGTCCCGCGTTAATTTCGTCATATCCACCGGTCCGCGACTACCATGCGCTAACAAAAGGTGTGATGTTGCGCGCAAACCGTAACCGACGAGTCGCGACGTTCGCGGTTTTATTCGTTTTGCGTTTTCGAAACCCAAATGTCGCGTCCGTCACGTTTGGGACCGTTAGCAATAGGGTTGGCACGTACTGGTTCGGTGTGGTAATGAAGAAATGTGGTGGAACATGCTTGTCAGTGTCTGAAGCTCCTAAGGGCGAGCGTGTTAGCTGGTTGGTTAGGTTAGGTCATGCTGATGATTAGATCCAATGGGTACTTAGACCAGAGACGTCTTACATGACTGCTTTCAGCGCAGCTGACGGTAACCAATAAAGGAGAATGGGCAAAAATGTATGAAGCCTGGTACTCGGCCCAATAGTCATAATATATATATCATTGGGAAGGTCTTTTTACAAGGATTAATGATAACCAAGTCGCTTGTCTCCATTTGCTGTCGGAACGGAGTTATTTTGTGTTAAGTATTTAATTTTTTTTTTTAGTATTTTTTTTTTTGTTTTTGTTGATTTTGTTAAGATAATGGTGATATTATATCGTTGTCTTGTATAGAATCATGTGTGTGTTGATTAATAGGTACTAAAATGAATAAACACTCAAGAATAAAAAAAGAAAAAGAAAAGAAAAGTAAGAAACGTTATTTATTTTTTTAAACATTATTATCAATAATGATATCATTGAGGAACGCTGCAGGAGCAGTGAAGCCTTCATGTCTGGCATATCCTAGATACCACATGATTGAAACTATATGAGCACAAGTGCCGACTGTTCGTCGTCCGGTCAAACATGTGCAGTTGCATAAAATGTTATGGATATTGGTTTCGTTTTCATTAACATTGTTTTTTACCAATACATAACAATAATACGTTTTTGACCGTACGTGACGCGACTGTATGCGTCCGCGTAAAAGCCAAGTATCTTCGTTTATGCCATATTCAATTAAATCTTGAAGTGCACTTTCTCTATATATTTCTAAAATGTATAGTCCATTTGACAAATGCTCGTTGCAGTAGGATCGGGCTAGCTTTAGTTGATAGGTGCCCAAAGAAAGTAAAATAATCTGTTCTTCCGTCAGTAGTGGGAAGTTCTGTATTTCTTGACTTTCTATTCTTTGAAAATCTGCTCTTCGGCTATTCAAACGTTTTCTTTCTACATAATCATAAAGTAGATTCGGGGAATCTATTCTCTCCCTAATTATGTTTAGGAAGGCCTCTGCATGAATGTTATCATCGATGGGTATGTGGAAGTTATTTAACATAGCTGCGGCGATTTTAAAATCAATGAACATTTTTGGTAGTGTTTTATTAAAATATTTATGCCGCAAAAGCTTGAAATCTCGTTTGAACCTCCCGTTCACCACTTCCACTACCCACCGGCATATTGTTACTGATCGAGCTTCATTACCTTGCTCTGTAGTTAACTGTGTCTCCCATCTGTCTTTAGATGGTGGAACGTAGGATTCATATCCACATGCTTCGATAGCCTCTAAACTGTCCCGGAAGCCGCGATCTAATATGAAGACATCGTTCGGTTGAAGAAAGCAATGTAATGGGTTTTCTCCATCATTCATTATGTCGCTCATGATGTTCGCATCGGTCTTAGTGGCAGCGTATGGTCCCAAAACATCGATTATATAGCCATTGGAACACACAAGTAAAAACGGCTTTAGCAAATTCTGGAACTTATGCAGGCTATAAGATAGACGCTGGAACAAGAAGTTCGAGCTTTTATTGATATATATATAAGTCTCATCGCATATCACGATAGCTTTATTGTTTTCTTCATTGCCAAATAATCCTCTTGGTATAGTAAGGTTCTTTTCTAAAACGTCGTTTCTGTTCATATGGTCCACTCCCAAGTGTAATATTACATATTCATTTATGAGGCATTCGCGCACAATAGTTAATAAACGTTCCAGTTTTCTTCGTGACATATTAAATAACGTCGCTAGTCTTTCATCTGAGTCTCCGGTACGTAGTTTCGTAAGATATATGCCTAACGCAGTTCGAGGCTCCTTGCACCTCTCACTTAGTGACGGTGTTTGTTGTAGTATGGAATCAAACTGTTCGCAGTTGCGTCCTGTCCAAAAGTGCATATCCTCGTTGCTTAAAGCACCTCTCGTGTTGAAATCTAGCCTAGGTCCACGATTTAAAGCCATTCTCAACATGTCACAAACGTCACTAAACTGTTGTGCATTGAAGTTATGTGTGACATTGCAGAATTGAGGCAGCTCTTCCCAAGAATTGCTCTCAAGGTGTTGTCCACATACTCTAGCACCGTCAGGAATATATAACTTATATTCACAGAAAATGTGAATCTTGATCGTCTCTGGTATTCGATGGCGGGTTGTGTTTTGGCAGGTGTTAAAGATACAATGCCCTGGAGTGTTTGGAGCTCGAGTGTAGTCTGGAACCTGAAGTTCTCGTACATTCTGTTCTACTTCTGCAGGTGGTCTTCCTACAACGTTGTCAATTCTCTGCCAACATCGGTGACACACACGTCGTGTGTTGTTGAACTCCACCTGAAAATAGTAAAATACGATCTTGTTGATGTAATGTTGTATTTTTATGAAAATATTTAAAACAATGCGGGTTGTAGGCTAAAAATTCAGGGCTAAAGTCATAGCATACTTGTATTGTTTTCACATTTTAAGTAATGCAAGTAAAAAAATATCTTATGTATAGCCGAAGCGACGGCTTAGTGAATAGAATAGATAACAATATCAAACGCACAATAAGTGGTCAGAAAAGTGTTTCAATAATAAGAACTATAAACGTGCGAACTAAGTCATAAAAGGATTGTGAAAAAGCTGCACAAGTCATTATTGATATAAAGGAATGCCGCTCAGACGCAGGTATCTGGGATTACACGTGTTTTTTGACGTGACAACGTCTTATAAATTGGTTTGCCAGGTGACACTTCAAGAAACTGCGTTACGCTCCGCTCACGTTATGCGCTCACAATGAGAGCGAGTGAGAGGCACGCGTCCCTTCCACTCGGGCATGGTTAGCCCGCCTAAGAGCGAGAGAGACAGACATAAAAAGTCACTCAAAGTCGTTGTCACGTATAACTTTCGCCCGTATACCGACTTTACAGGCAACCAATTTTTTTTTTTTCTATGAAGCGCGAACACTATTCTATTCTAAAAAAACACCCACAGCTAAAATAAATACGTGCAGTTGGTAGTCTACAGCTCGTTTCGGAAACGCATTTTTACACACAACACTAGGACAGTTCAATAAGACCTGTAAGTGCGAGTAAAAGGTCCACTTAAAATGATTTATGACTCAGTTCGCACGTTTCTAATGGCTCAAGTATAAAAATATAACATACAATAATATTATAAACAAACCTCTTCTAAAAAGAAAAATTGAAGCTGGTGAAGAGCGATATAGTTTAATGAAGTACTAACCTCCAGAACGGCGTGTTCTCGTATATATGCCACAAACTCGGGGCGCATTCTTGGAAGATCATCAGTCAACACGTGCTGTTGGTATCTAGCACGATGTAGGCCTCGCCGACACATCACACAGTTGCGATGTTCCTCCATAACGATGTTCCAAATCGAAAAGCACAACAATAGTCCACAACACTAGCCAAGATAAACGTTTATAGCGGGTAACAATGTCCAAAAGGGGTAGCCGGGGTCAGTGATGAAAACGGTATAAGAAAGTACTAGATATGTAATAAACAGCAGCGGAACGTCGTCTCACGCACAGAACGATACGACGACTAATGAAGGATGCGGCACAAAAGGTTGTCCACTGGCACCCCGCACCGCCCACCCCACCCCTCGGCTGGTTCCCTATCCCCGAGTCACCGTAGTATCAAAAAACAGAAATCTTAAATGTAATACTACTTTTTTATGTAAAAATACATATTTTCAAAAGTCATCACCATTATCATATCATATCACGAAATATTATGCATGAATAGTTACACAATATATTTCTCGTTTTAAATAATGTTATTTTACATTGTTATTTTTCGTATTTTCAACCATGATAGGTATGTAATATTACTGTATTTGCAATTATGATATTAACTAACTTTGGGGGCTTCCCGAGGTTTTCGGACAAGGATTTGGGACAAGTCGCCATAGTAAATATTTTTCCTGATTAAAAGATCTATCCAATGACGCCACAATGATTGCTATTGGAGCGAGTACCAAAATGCCCAATCTCCTTTACAAACTTGACCCTAGAAAATGTTGAGGGCAAGTGAAGATTTTTGAGGTGACTATTATAAATCATTACACCACCAGATAGTATCTGCAAATATTTATCTAAGCAAATAAGAGATTATTGTTACATTATACTATAGATCGGCTTATTTTCGATTCGCACGAATTTAGTCGCCCGAACAGGGTGAATCGATTCGTTTAAATTCATTTTTTTCTATGAGTAATTCGCACGAAGTTAATTAATTTCTGGACGAATGGACAATTTCCGAAATGCGTACTAGGCAACTGGCTTTTTTAATAAACTGATATAGTTGCTGGGTACTGTGTGAGTAGGCACCTACACGTAAAACATACATGACAGACAACCTCGCGGGCGGCCATGAGAGTGAAAAGCGTTTAGCGTATTAGAAGATTGTAAAGTAACTAACATTTTAAAGCAACATCATACTCGTATATAATCGTTTATTAACGCCATTTCTATTTCATAACATTGAGTACGTTTTGTTTTGTAATTTCTTACAAAACATGACGTTGCAGTGAGAACTTCAATACCTATAATGACATTAAATTAATTAAGTAACAGGAAAATTTTATAACAATGAATCAACAGCACTCATTTTTTTTTTTTCTGGATGGGAAATCATCAAATGACTTCTCCCGCTCTGGGCGGAGCGGGAGGGCGTGTCAGACTTTTACTGACTAAAACCCGCCGGTGTTCCATCAGTTGCCCATGTGCCAGGGTCACGGTATCTCTTTCGAACAATCACGCGACTCCGGCAGAACAGCACTCATCACGTAGGAAATCAAGGAAATACAACCTATACATAACATCACGCCTCGTTTCCCCAAAGGGTTGGGCCGAGGTGTACCTATAAGATCGCACATTACGCCAGATATGTTTAAGGCCCATTTAAAAGCCTACGAGTATTACCATCTACCGGGCACAAATACTGATTCCGGGGTGCTACTAAGAAATTCCAGATAGAAAAATCCAGTAACTCTGTGCCCGATCTGGGAATCATATCCAGGACCTAAGGCGAGGCAATAAGTAAGTAGTAACGCATTTATGTCATATTACCTACTCATGATGAGACTTGCACCTCAGGATCGGTGTCCTGAAACTGAGAGATACAGTCGCGCAAATCACGAAAGCGATGAGGCGAGCAGGGCGACTTGGATGTATTCCTTAGGATTGGCAAACAGTGGCCTGATGCGAGATCGATGGAAGGACGGGGTTTATTCTTTTTTTTTTTTTGATGGGAAATCATCAAATGACTTCTCCCGCTCTGGGCGGAGCGGGAGGGCGTGTCAGACTTTTACTGACTAAAACCCACCCGTGTTCCTTCAGTTGTCCATGTACCAGAGTCACGGTATCTCTTTCGAACAATCACGCGACCCCGGCAGGCATCGGTCCTAGCAGGCCCCTTCAGTTTTGCTGACATCTCTTTGAGGCGCGCGTGGAACACTACGCGCCGTCGACCCGAGCTTGGTCCTTACCGGGCGGCGAGCTACCCATTGCTCGCCACCCGCAAGCTCGCGCCTACGGTGGCCGGGAGCCCGCTATGGACTCCCGACGCCCGGGGCGTCTCCTCCTGCGGCGGCTAGGGACGTGAGGGCGCAGAGACTGCCACTCCCTCACGCGCCCCGCCTCCTCCTTTGCGAGCATTACTGCTTCACAGAAGGAGGTGACGGCTTCCCATGCCCTCTCGCTCCGTACCATGGCTCGCACCAGGGCCGGACGCGAGAGGTCACCGCCGCCGATCGCCTCCACGAGGACACGGTGGTGCTCCGCCCAGGCAGGGCAAACTTCCACCGTATGCTCCACCGTGTCCTCTAGACGATCCTCGCAATGGAAACACCCAGGCGCATCCTCCCGCTTTGTCCTGAACAGGAACCCACCGAAGCACCCATGCCCGGTGAGAACCTGCGTCAGGCGGAAGGTGAGGACGCCGTGACGCCTCTCTATCCACTCCTCAACTCGGACTTACCGCCGCAATTGTGGCGCAGGAGACCGTGCGGTATCCCCGGATTAACCGGATGGCCATGACCCTCTGGGCCGCACTCAACCGGCGCGCTGGGCGCAGCCTCAATGAGGGCGCCCACACCGGTGCCCCGTAGAGGGCCATGGGCCGCACGACGCCCGTGTAGAGCCTCCGGCATCGGCAGGAGGCGTTTGGACCCCCCAAATTGGGCAGGAGCCGCTTTAAGGCAGCCCCAGCCCGCTCCAGTCTGGGAAGGACATGGTGCTTACTCTTGATTTTAATTCCGATCGATTGACATTGGAATTTTGACGTTTCGTATTCTTGAGGTCGACGCTAGTGCCAAAATGTGTTTAAATTGGGTGTCCATTTTGGAGAACTAAGTGAAATCGGGATCGGGCGTTGTTGTACCAATGTTGACACTATTGTTTTCAAGAGTACCGAATCATGCGTATGCAAAATTAACATTGGAATCGTACTGGCTTTAGATTGGAATTAAAATTAGGTTGAAGAGTAAGCCCCAGGTCGAAGTCGATAATCATAATAAAATAACCGCACCTAATGTTGCACTCATGAAATAAACTTACAGTCTGTCGTTTTGTATAGATAACCCTTCGATTTTTTAGGGCTGCGTGACAAGAAGTTTTTATTTTAAAGTGTTGGGAATACCATGTTTATGTTTTTGGCCTATATCACGAGCTATTGTAACAGTTCTCGGTTACTTTTTCGATAGTTTTTCACACATTATAAGGCCAGTGAAGGCGTTATAGACTGGCCTGTTAGTCTAGTGGTTAGTAACCCTGACTCCTAAGACTGAGGTCGTGGGTCCGATTCCCACCCAGGACAAATCTTTGTGTGATGAGCACGATCATTTGTTCTGTGTCTGGGTGTTATTTATCTATAATATGTATGTATTTAGAAATATATAAGTATCTTTATCAGTTGTCTGGTTGCCATTGTACAGGCTGTGCCTAGTTTGGGATCAGATAACGTTGTGTTGGTTGTCCTAAGATATTTATTTATTATTATTATTTTCAATTTGCAGCGCATCTTACAGAACAGTTTCCATAGGAAATCTTGACCTATTACACGAACATAAACACAAGGTTACAAAGACATTTCAAAAATACTGTAAAATAAAAATTATAATTGCGGAAGATATCGTTGAAGCGTACTATCAGTTTAGAAAGGCTGTCTAGGCAGCAGTAGACTACAAAAGATGGTTTAATTTTTTTGGATGACATCTCGTAAGTCAACCTAGGTGTTCCTCGGCTTGCCTGTGGGTGCCTTACTAAATTAAGGCTTTCTGCCAGGGCTTAAAAAACTTAAAACCAAGCTACAACACGCTAAGGGCATCCCCTGTGAGGTACGGGCCTCGGCTTAGGGCGTCGCTGGTAGGGGACAGCAAGGGACGGGCTGGAGCTTAATGATTATTATTTATGGACAAAATTAAAGCTACAGGCTCGCGGGCTGGCTCGGGCAAGGGTCAGGGCAGGCTTCAGCGGCAACGACGGAAGGAAAGTGGTCTATGTCTGTGTATTTTGATATAGAATAAGTATTAAATGATTACTGGTTTACCTCTACTGTTGGTAACTTTATAACAAGTTAATTTGCCAGCTGTAGGTGTCCATTATAGGATGCGTCAGCAGTCGAAATCATAAATATTTACTTATTACATTTTACGAAAATATATTATTGCGTAACATAACATCATGTCTAGTTTCCCCGAAAGGTTAGGCAGAAATGCGTACCTATAGTAAGTAGGTACGCCTACGTTTCGCCGATTATGCTTATGTCCCATGTAATAGGGGGAGAGTCGATGGGAGCTATCGCGTGTGAATTTGCCACTAGAGACGCTTGTGTCGCGTGAGGTCCAAAAAAAAATCAATTTTGACTGGTTTTAGCGGGCTTCGTGACATAAATTATAATTTCTTTAGCTTACCTGTTGAAAAGTGATTTCCTTCGTGAAATTATCACAAATGTGGATTATTTGACGATGAATATGAACGCTTTGAAAACGGAATTAAGAAAAATAAGCGGCCTCAAAGAGCAGCTAATACAAAGGTTAGTTTGTTTACTGTTTACAAATTTATTTTTTGCCACAAGAATGTTTGTTTGCCGAGGTAACAGCTATGTTTTTTACAGCTATACCTCTGGATCTTAGTCAACAGTGGCGCCAACTGGTGAGGTAAAAAACGATAGTCCTCATTGTCATCAACCGGGCACAAATCCAAAGTCCGGGCTGCAACTGATAAATTCTTATTAAAAAGCATCTAGTCTGTCTGTCTGGCATCAATTTACTGAACGTTATTACCTACAACAAGTCAATCGCCAGCTGTCTCCGTTATGGGACGCGGTAATGTCGAGCACCTATTGACCATATTACATTTCACGGTACAATGAACAACCGTTTGGCTCGTACTGCGTTTGAAAAGTTAGGGGTTCTGTAGTTACCGTTTGAATTTGTTTAGTAAATATAGATGTGATTTACCTTTGTTACAAAAAGAACAAAATGTCCTTTATTTGCTGTTATGTGATACCGTGTGCTTCTTATCAAAAATAATAAAAGAAATTAGAGTTGTTTCTTTATTCTTCTTTTGTTCGTTTGTAATAATTAATTGTCACCACACATTTTCAATCCCCAAAGTATTTATATATTTAGGGTTAGCACTATGGCTACGCGCTACGAACCGTATTAAGCCCTACGACTATTATCTCACTATATTTTTTTGCTCTAGATTTTTAATTTAAAATGCATACCTAGTAAAAATGCATTCTAAATAAAAAATAAAAATGTTTCCTGATATCATGTTAGAAATTCGCATCATATTTTCAAAATTACAATTCTTGGATAATCAAGAAAGGATATACATATAAATCATGAATGTATATAAACAGAATACTTCTATTATAGACTCATAATCCTAACATGACTAAATAAAGTATTTGTATTGACTTAATTACCACTCAATGTCACGGTCACAGATCACATCCTCGTCACACACATCCAAGGAGCTTTGTACTTACTAATTTCATGCACCTTTCCGAATTCTAAAAATTCAAAAAAGGAACCCTACATTCAAAAAGGGAGGTTCCATAACAGCAGTGCGACGAACATCTCATTGTCGCCGCCCGCGCCACTCGCTACGTTCAGTTCACTCCATTCACTCAATCCGCGCTGATGCCGTCGAACGGAAGCTCGGAAACGATCGGCTGCTTCCGACACATTTGTATTTCGAATTTGTGGTCTAGTGTTGTGTTGTGTGTGTGTCTGTGAAATAAGTGAATTAGTGTGGATATTTGGAAACATTTTTTTTAAGGTGGGTAGTATCTATGAATTAAAATTCGGTAAATTATGATCGCTATATTGCCAACATTTTGATTATTCAATCGAATTATGGCAAATACAAGATAAGTAAGTTATCATAACACGTCCAAGACTTTAGACTTCAATTTCTCTAAAAACGACTAATAATAAAAGAGATATAATTAGTGTATCAATGCATAAATCTAGGTATTGCAAGGCCTTTCTCTTTCTTTATACTTACTTAATTGTTACTTTTTTGTGGTAAGTAATTAAAGCCAAAGAAGACGAGTGATCTCTAGTTTAGTATTATTTTTGGGTATGGTTTTTCATACAACGCGTGAGTCATATTCGACAACCCAACTATAAACGTCACACAATGTCGTCACAATCAATGGTCACGATAGGTAGACCCAGAGGGTGAGGCCTGTCACACGTCAATTAACCAGAAAAATTAAACACCTACGTACACACATTCACCCTTCACCGGAGTATCGAACCCGGATCAGTTAGCGGTTGTCACCTTCGTTTGGAGAATGAATTCCGGAAGGCTTATGTATACCTACATAAAAAAATCATGTCAGTCAATACATTTTGAATTCAACTATAGAAGCAGGAGACGGTCAATACCGGTAAATAAATTATATAATAGTGATAGCGACGGCGTCGGTGCACACTGTCAACTGCTGAATTAGGTCGACCTGTATGTAACTATGTAATGGAATCTAAGGTAACTAATTTAACTATCTTCCAAGGATCGTAGCGTCATGAAACTTGGCAGCTGTATGTAGTTCTGATGACAATACAATAATATGGTACTGTCGAACTGATCTGATGATGGAGCCGGAAGATATGAACTGGAACTTCATGATGGAACATCGTATCATAGCTGTGTTTGAACTTGTTAGAAAAGTCTTGTAATGAACTTTGACCACGACATGGTTTTTGGCTTTTACGTGCATTTATAAAAGCGTGTTTTTCTAGTGATTTTTAAACTATAAGTTTATTTACAGCATATCCATGAGTACTGCCTGGTTCATATTGTTCCAGTAGCAGTCGTTTGTTGTTTGAGTGACTGGAATAATAGACAACATAATTCAGTCTAGCAGTGGACTGGAATAATGTGACTCGGGCGTAAAAGAATACTGCTGTGGCACGGGAATCAGTTTGCAGTGAGCAGTGAGCTTTGTTGGCCCAGTGGTATCCGCTCCGATTTATGAATTGTAGCTCGTGGGTTCGAACCCAGGCAGGCGCTTTACTTTGTGTAAATAATTTCATCACCACTGTTCTCAATACGGTAAAGGAGAACATCGTAAAGAAACCGGCATGGCTTAGAACAAAAAAAAAACAAAGACATGTGACATCTACCAACCTGCACTAAGCCCGCGTGGTTCATTACGGCCCATACCCTCTCACCGAGAGGAGGACTGTGTCCCAGCAGTGAGAACATTATGGGCTGGAATCAGTGACACAGTGGTAGCAGTGAAAGCTCTGTGAGTTTAATAACCTATCACGTACGTAAACCGTGGTAACAGCGTGCCAATCGATTTTCACGGACAACGCAATGCTCGTGCGCAGGCTGGGCCCAAATCCGTGTGAAAGCATGGACAACCTTTGGTCAGTACATAAGAGCAGGTACTCATCAATACCATTGTCCAAAGTCCAACTCCAGCAGCTGTTGGGCACGGGCTTCCTGCCCCCTACTCTCTGCTCATCTAAGTTCTACCTGCAATAGCAACAATGCTCGCATGGAGTAGATATATACCTGCCAAAAGTTTTTTTTTTATCATACAATGCAATTTGGCAGGGCCACAGACGTGCAACGTTTTACGATGGATTCAATACATGATAAACCCAAAAGCGTTGACATTTTTCGTCGGTCATTAAAAAACATATTGCTGTTCCATACATTTTGACCGCGTTTGTTTTGTACTTTTCTACTAAACAGCAGAAGATTTTTTTGATAACCGACAAAAAAATTCCACGCTAGGGGCCTAGAACCATGTGCTGAATTCATACTCTAACAGCAAATGTTTGGATCTAGGACACGTCAAACTGACATTGCCTAGAACTAAAATGCAAAGCAGGGCCCACAACACAGTAACCCATTTGGAAACTCTCAAAGCCGGTGAAGAGTCTGCGATCACCAGCAGTCTCTATGATGAGTTGGTTGGTATCAGGTCCAAACCTACATGTGTTGAGCCAATTGTAACAATAGATTTAACTGATGATACCATTTCTAAAAACGAATTGTTTACTAGCCACAATAAGTTAAAAAAATATATTAAAATTAATAGATTAATTAGAAAGTATCAGAAAACATTGAAATGCCAAAAAGTAAATAAATTAAACACAAAACTTAGGCAAAAAAATCTAAATTTAATACAAGAATTGAAGAAGTGTTATAGTGATTTGAAATTATGTACTACTTTGTATGATACGGACACTCAGCACCTTCGGGATGAATTGTTTGTTAGGGAATTTGCACTAAAGGATATCTTTAGTAAATATGAGGCTACTCAACAAGACCTGAGTAAGCGCATGCAGGAAGCCTGTGAGTTGGCAGACCTGGTCAAGTGCAATGCAGAGAGGTATGAGTCTCTGACAAATAACCTCTGTTTTAGCTGCACTTGCTCCGCTGCACCTCAGCCTCAACTTGATACACCCACACCCTCAGCAACTCAGCCAGTAAATAGCCGTATTTCTGATGATAATAGCCATATTAACACAACCTATATTTTTTCTGACAAATTTGGTCAAGGTTATGGTAGCATATTTAATCAGTGTTCACAACAGTATGTAATTAATAATTGTTCACCTGGTGCCAGTATTAGCCAATTATTAAGTAAAATTAAATTGTCAAAAATAAACCCTGGTTCTACAGTAATATTATTATATGGGGATAGTTTAAATGTTAGAAAAAAAGAAATAATTCAATGTGTCCATTTGATGTTACATCTCAATGAGACCAATCACTGTAAATTTATTTTCTGTGCCTTTCCTTATTCTCAATACTTGTCTGAGGAGCAAAACAGGCACATTTATAATTTAAATATGTTAATTTATAATAGGACTAGTTGTCACAGTGACGCTATTTTATATTTTGATTGTAATCAATTTATTACTGATTACAAATTAACAAATTATACTACGTATTTGCCACCTAGATGTAGGAGACAAATTGCTAATCTTTTAGCATACAATTTACACCGTGACACTGGTACTTGTAGGGTACCAGCGATTACTGTTAGTAGTGGTTCTAGCACCACTTTTGATACACCTAGTAGTTTAAACTATTAGGTGCGACAACAGGGGGGCGATTCTACTAATTTGCAAAGTTACACGCTCAATTGTGTTTTCACAACGGTTAGATTTCGATCGCAGGTCGATGATGTCCTATAAAGTCATTCTACTATTTGATACGCACAAGGGAAACTAAACTTACGCCAAACCGCAACTGACTCGTTACGAGAACACACAAGTGGGCTTCCTGTGTTACCAACATGCCAAATAGTATGTTTTATTATTACCACAAAGAAAAAAGTTGAATCTAAAAATGTCACTAAACACGAATAAGTGGCAATAAAGGATTTTCTAATATAAAAAGATATCTTGACCATAATTATAGTTTTGTACTGATATTTTTTTGTTACAATAATACAACATTTTAACTTACTAGATAACAAAAATTCAGAAGAACGTTTCGTTCTACGTCCCTAACTAGCTAAAGCTACGAAATCAAACCCTTCGGTTAAGTTAAAGACTCGAAGAGTATTTCTGTTAATCGTATTTTACTTAAAAATTCATTTATTGAAGCGTTTTTAACGATGTTATGATTTTCTTTAGTACATATGTACCTATTTACAGATAGAGGTAGTAACCTAATCTGTTTTGATTTAAAAAAAATAATAATGACGGTCCGGTGTTTAATCCCGTTTTTAAGTTCGCTTACTCTCGCATAAAGTGGTTAAAAATCTTCGTGAAATGGATTGAAGTTTTTGGTGGCTTGTCAGTTTGGCTAGTGATGTTACTACTACTAGTTATAAATCGTCAGGCACTGATTTTCTCAATTTATTTCAAGTTGAATCTAAAGTAGGTACCTCCCTTTAGGGAGGTTTCTAGCAGCTTTGTTAGTTAAAAACGAGACATTAAATAATAACTTAAAAGAAAATAATCATAGCAAAATTCAAAATGCGGCATCCAATCAATATTAGGGCTACAATCGACTCTTGCTGTTTGGGGAGAATTACACGTTATCAACTGACTAATACTTACAGAACAATGTAATGCATAATCACTCTTATTTAAAACATCCGTGATTCAATACATCACATTACTTTGACAGTTTGTTACACGATATTATTAATATTGAATTATGAACTGGTGTAGTTGTTGAAAACTCCGTGATACTTATCTAAACACGACTATAGCTTGGCAAAAAAGAGTCTGTCGTGGTAACCATTGGAACTAAAATATTTTTTTGGTGGCAGCACTGCTTTGTTTATCATCAACAAGTAGCTAATCTGTCATTGCGTTATGTTCATAATTGTATTTTACTTATTTCTAATTAACTATCAATTATTAATGCTTTTGAACATATAAAAAATGAATAAAACAATAAGGAGTAGTGGTGTGAGCTGTGATATACAAAGTTTTCGTAAGAAATTTGGCGGAATCTGAAGCGGAACAAATTTTGTCTCCGATTGACAATGTTTACGAAAGAACTGCCGACACGACAGGTATTTATCCAAGAAATTTATCTTTTATTTAATACCAGTCATTGTTTTTCCTTTCTCATACTAAATTTTATATAAGTTTCAAGCGATTTTATTATTTTATTTACTAATAGATTATTGAGGTTTTATTTTCTAGTTTGACAAATCGCGTGTACGTTAACTCTTGATGTTTGATACTTGAAATTGAAAAATGTACCTACATGGAATTAATATGATTGTCTTTATGTTTTTTTCAAGGTAAATCTCACAGTACAATTAGAGAAATTGTTAATGAACGTGAAAAAAATTAAGGATTTTTTCTACACCTGGAAGAACACCAAAACAGTTGGCGGAAGAAAGAATTAGACGATTTTGATCTGTGTGCAATTAGACAAAAAGTTCAACACTATAACGAAACAGGCAAGTATTTTTTTTTTGTTCATGCCACTATCGCATACCACAGTAAAAAAAGTATAATTTATATTTATTATTTTTCAGGTGCCTATTCTACGTAATATATTACCTATAGTTTGAGGAGATGGGTTGTAATGGGAACCGTAAATGTGTAAGAAAGATTTTTACACTATTTAGATTTCATAAATAAGAAATGTAAAACTGACACATCAGTGTTAATGGAAAAAATCTATCATAGCACCGAAAAGGAATACAAGAATGATGTTATGTCACGTTTTTCTTTTTAAATAAAATCTAACATTTTAGCGTGTTATTTCATTTTCATTGTCATGTGAATAGTGATAATGTTATGTACCCCACATAGACATACCTGACGCCTTCATTAGTCAACTGTTCAAGTTTATTCCATATTACCCGTACCTTTCGAATGCGACATGTTATAGGTACTCTGTGACTTCCGATTAGTTTCCGATAGTAAGCAGCTGTAAGTCACCTTGGCGACTATAAACTGTCAGCATTAACAGAATTCATTCAGCATTATTCATGTCCAATTTGATACAGGCATACCAACCATCGAATGGTTGTGAATACCCTAGGTGGTGACCGCAAATGCGATTGCTGAACGTTATGTCTTGTGTATTGGGTTCAATCGGCAATCCCTGAGTGTAATTTAATTAATTTTTAAACTAAATAAGTTTTCACTATGTTAATATGATGGCAAAATCGCTCTTAGATAAAAGGTTATTCCAGCGAAATAATGCGCAATCTACTAAATACAATGAAAGTAAAAGACTGTGTGCCTATCAAGTCTTGAAATCTTGATTGATGAGAATTTCCGGGATCTCGTGTTTGTGGATTAAAACAGTAAGTATCTTATCACTTTTAGTCCTAGTATACAGGGTGGCCATACCTGCTAAGCAGGCGCCCTCATTTTTTCCAGACTTTTTTGCCAAGCTATACATCGAGTGACAACGCGTGAGAAAATAAATAAATAAAATGATCACGAGCCTTTAGTTACTCGAGTATCGAGTTAAACAAAATCGAATCGCATCACTACCTGACATAGCTTATTGAGAAGTGTCAACTTTGACCTAAAGGTCCAGTTACCAGGTCATAAAATTCAAAAAAAAAAAAAAAGAAGTGTCAACTGTCAACTGACAGCAACACTATTTACTTTAGTTCAAGTTCAGAGTTTTAATTGATTTATAATCATTAAATATTAGATTTAAATCAGTCATTCCCACTCGCCGTACGCGCAAGCGGTCGGACGTATTACGAACGTTGACGGTGACTCAGTCTCGGGCGCGATGGCCTCGAAAGTTATTAAATGTACGACTTGTAATATCGTTATTTGTGAACTATTAGCGTTCATTCAAAACAAAGTAGACGTGATGGACGAGGAGGGTCTAGTAAGACTATGTATCTCCGCCTTTTCGGAGGAGGACATTGAAACAGGCAAGAATCTACTTTTTGCCTCAGTGTCAACGCAGCAACGGAAAATAGTTAGAAAGAACAGTGGTAAATCACAGCGGAATATCTATGACGTGATATCAGTATTCAAGCAAACGGATCCTGAGAAGGTACCAATATTTGTAGCAAAAGATTTGCACAAACTGCCACCAGTGACCTTCGATCATATTGACGCGACAAGGACATTAAGGGATATTCTGACTATTCAAAATGAAATAAGGATTATGAAGGATACATACGTCACGGAGAAACAACTAAGTGAGATTAGAAATGACTTGCAAAACTTAAAGAAAACATCGATCGTTAATAACTTTGATTTGAATGTAACTCGAAAAAGAGGCGGTGGGGGTATCGAGAGTTTTTGTTTTGACAGTGGGCCGATGGGCCTACCCCACATCGAAAAATCTCAAATAAATGATGGTGTTAGTGAGTCACAATACATCAATAATGTGATAACAGCTGATGAGGGCGGCAAGTCCAGTTCCTCGACTTGTAAGATACAAGAATCGCACTCGCCCGTATGTGTTCCTAAAATGCCTGTCTCGTTCGCACCTATTAGTAAAACGAGCGAACCTCGGCATTATGATTCATCGACGGCGGCCGAGCCCGAACGTAACCGAGACGCAAGCGCATCAAGCGCGAGTGAGACGCAACGACTAACAAGTCCAGCGAATGGCGGGTGGTCCAAGCAAAAAACGCTCGCTGAAATTGTCGTTACTGACGGTGAATGGAAGAAAGAGAAATTTTCTGAAGAATGGCAAACTGCTCAACGAAAAAGATCGAGAAATCGCCTGCAGGGACACACGGGCAAGGCTATAACACAGCCCGATGTCAAGTTCAGAGCAGCCGAAATTAAAGTTCCGCTTTTCATAAATAATGTAAACACAGCGACCAGACCAACCGATATTATTGAGTACATACAACAGAAGACAAATGTAACTGTGACTTTAAAGAAAATTAATATGGTTAAACAAAAACGCTATGATGCGTACAAGATCTTTGTACCACAGTCGAAGTTGACATTGTTTCTTGATGATGGTTTATGGCCGGAAGATATTCAATTTCGGAAGTTTATCTATTATAATAGAAGCACTTATGACAAGAATAAAGAAAATAGGGTAATACGCAATGACGAGAAACGAAATGACGATGGATAGAAATACCAATAACAACAATAACAACACAAAACTTGTCACTTTCAACTGTAGGTCGATCACTCGTTCAATCGAATGTGTGAGAGGTATATGCAGATCAGCTGACATTGTAGCTTTACAAGAGACTTGGTTGCAACCGCAAGATATCCCTTTCTTGGGCACTATTGACGCAGATTTCGAGTTTACGGGGAAATCAGCGATAGATACCGGCGTTGGCGTGTTGCGTGGAAGGCCATACGGGGGTGTAGCTTTACTTTGGCGGAAAAATACGTTCCAAGCAGTATCAGTCATACAGTGTGCAAGTGCGCGAATATCAGCGATAAAGGTGACGTTAAGTGACAGCTCGGTATTAGTGTTCTCAGTGTACATGCCGACGGACTCGGTCGAAAATCTTACCGAGTTCACGGATTGTTTGAGCGAGATTGCGGCGATTGTGGAGGAATATAGTGTAGACTCTGTATTTATATTGGGTGACTATAATGCGCAGCCTAGCGGACGGTTTGGAGTTGAACTTCTGGACTTTTGTGTTGAGCAGCAGTGGCGTTGTGCCGATGTTGAATTATTATCTTCGGACTCATACACGTACGTAAGTGACATTTATGGTTCTCAGAGTTGGTTAGATCACTGTGTAGTATCTGAAGCTGCGTGGACGTCTGTGGTCGATGCGAAGATATTACACAACGTTTATTGGTCTGACCATATACCATTAGAAATAACATGTAACTTTAATGTACTTAGGATTAAGTCCAAAAGGTTTATAAGTGAACGCAATAAGGTCATGTGGGGTGAAAGAGACATGCAACAAACTGACTTATATAAGAATTTATGTACGACGAGACTAAGACAGGTTGATTTTCCTTCAGAATTTAGAAAATGTAGTGATAAATTGTGTTCTAATGTAGAACATAGATCCATTATCGATAGAATGTACTCTGAAATTGTTGACATATTAAGTGAAGCGGCATGTGTTTGTTACTGTGGGCCGGATAAAAACAAAAGAAAACCAGTGATAGGGTGGAATAAACATGTTCGACAGGCGCACTCGCAGGCGCGGCTTGCTTTTCAGAATTGGGTATTATGTGGAGAACCGAAAGTGGGTGCTGTGTTCGCTACCATGAAAGAAACAAAACGTGTTTTTAAAAGTAAACTAAAGTGGTGCCAGACAAACAGAGAACAAATAAAAATGAATATCCTAGCATCTTGTCACAGAGACAAGGATTTTAGTAAGTTTTGGAAGCACACTAACAAACTGAGCAGCAAGTCGAGCCTTCCTGCGACCGTGGAGGGTGTTAGTGAGTCTGCCTCCATAGCCAATCTCTTTAAAAATCATTTTGCAATGAAGTCCCCTTTAGGGTTAATGGGAGATTCATTGACGGTAAAGGAACCAACAACGGAAACACTGGAGTTGGTTACAGCTAAAGAAATAGCTGCAGTGTTGAAAAACATGAAGCGCGGTAAATCACCTGGGCACGATTCTCTCAGCATAGAACATTTACAAAATGCAGGTGTTCACATGCCCAGAGTGCTGGCAATGTTTTTCAACTTCTGCTTCTCACATACGTATCTGCCTGATGACCTAATGAAAACCTTAGTTGTGCCGATTATAAAAAATCGAACTGGAGACGCGTCTGACATAAATAACTATAGGCCCATATCGTTGGCTACGATTATTGCCAAAGTTTTGGACAGTGTGCTTGACAAGCAGTTAAATAAACATCTGTCGCTTCACGACGCACAATTTGGCTTCAGATCGGGTCTTTCAACAGAACACGCTGTTCTTTGTCTCAAGCACACTGTCAGATACTACACGGACAGGAAAACCCCCGTGTACGCGTGTTTTATGGATTTGTCAAAAGCTTTCGATGTGGTGTCCTATGGTGTTTTGTGGAAGAAGCTGTACGAAGAGACAACACTTCCGAGTGAGATGATTGAGTTGTTTAGGTTTTGGTACGCCCATCAGTCTAATATGGTGAGGTGGGCAGGCTCGCTATCCGATCCGTACGGGCTGGAGTGCGGGGTCAGACAGGGGGGTCTGACTTCACCGAAACTCTTCTGTTTGTACGTAGATAGGCTGGTTCGTGAGCTCAGCAGCACTATGGTAGGCTGTTCCATTGACGGAACATTCGTCAATAACATAAGTTACGCCGATGACATGGTGCTGCTGGCCCCATCGATCAGCGCCCTCAGGAAACTCATTTCTGTTTGTGAGCGATATGCGGAAGCCCAGGGCCTTAGATATAATTCGAAAAAGAGCGAGTGTCTATTGTTTCAGGCAGGTACTAAATACTACCGTGAAGTTCCGCCAGTCACACTCGCTGGGACTGCGTTGGAGTGGGTAACATCTTTTAAATATCTAGGGCACTGGGTGACGGCAACGCAAACGGATAGTGTTGACATGGAGAGGGAGCGTAGGGCGCTGTCAGTCAGGAGCAATATGGTGATCCGTAGGTTTGCAAAGTGCTCGAGGGGTGTAAAAACTACATTGTTTAGGGCATACTGCCAATCTTTTTACACCTGCAGTCTATGGGTCGACTATACGCAGAGGGCTTACAGCGCCCTGCGTGTCCAGTACAATAACGCATACAGGGCGCTGCTGGGGTTGCCTCGACACTGCAGCGCATCAGGGATGTTTGCAGAGGCGCGAATAGACGACTTTTACGCAATCATGCGAAAGCGTGTCGCCTCTCTGATGCGGCGGGTGCGGGGCAGCCCCAACAGCCTCTTGGTCACAGTGGCCGATAGGGCGGAAGGTCGAATACTCGAACACTGGACCAGAACACAAGTATTTCCATCAAACCGTGCCTTGAAATAATGTTGTTGTTTGTACTGTTTGCATTTTTGTCTCGTCTACATTTGATTATTAATGATTTTGACATAGTTAATGGTGGTTTTTAATGGTAATTTTGACATGATTATGAATAATTTGACATTGCTATTAATTATTTTGACATCACTATTAATTGTTTTGACATTATTAATAATAATTATGTATAATTTGCAAAATGTTAAAATGTGTATACTAACACTAGGTTTAAGATGTGTAAGTTTGTAAGTACTAACAAAATTGGATTTTATGATCTGCTGAATAAATTATTTGATTGATTGATAATAATACTCTTATTCCTCTTAACATACATATTATATAAGCAGCTTATAATGTTCCCCCTGCTGCGATACAGGCCTCCTCTCTGTGACTCTGTGAGAGGGAGTAGTTAATCCGTTTCTTTCTAATTGCACGAAATTGATATTTGTTTTCATGTGTGTACTTGTAGAATTATAATGAAAATAGAATCTTCAAGATGGTACAGCATTTAATGCAAAATAATGTGCTGTTAACTGTTCAGTAAGATTTCAACACAATGTGTGAAGATGTTGCCCGAGACTGTTCCAGATTTGAAATAACTTATGAATGTTTCCCTGTCTTCAGTAAAACCATTTAGATGCAGTTTGAGGAAAGTGTGTATTGATGATGCAAGAAGAATTTAAACTGTTTATTCAATATGGAAATCTGGATACAGGAATATTTACATTCCATGGAAATCTGCAAAAACAAAAACATACTACCTATACCTGTTGACTCAGTGGGGAAAAAACATTATTTTGCAGTAGGTACCAGCACACCGATGAGAAAAATAATAATATAAGTTAGCCACTTCTAACATAAATATATATTTTTTCAGAAACATTACTTAGGTACACCCAAAAATCAATTTCTGACTTAAGAGTTGATCGTGGTCGGTAAATTTTTTGGTAGGCAGACATTCTGTTGACTGTTGTGCACTTATAATGTTGAGCATGCAGTATTAATATATTATGTATTTCTGTCTGGCACACGGTATCAACATGAGTGGTGAAACGACCCTACTATTTTAGATGAAATACTAAGTATCTACTTCTCAAGTGGTCTGACGTTAAAATTGATATACTTATAGTAATAAAAATGCTTTATTCCATTATTTGTTTTTTGATTTCATGAACCATTCCAATACTCAATACTTTATTGCATTTCACAATGTATATGCTTAGGTGGTAAACATTGGATTTAGTTACAATTGTGGGACCCTGTCGGGCACATCAAAAGAAATATAGTAGTAGGAGTAGGACTTATAATCTAACTTATTCTAAAATCAAATTAAATTAAAAACATGCTTTGGGCATTCTAACTGCATTTCAGGGATTTATCACTTAAATGTTTGCTAATGTTGGTGCATCTGTACCTACTGTTTCCCCAAATTATTATGCCGTAACTAAGCCATGCATAGACATAGGCGTAATATGTTACAAGGGCAGTCTGTAAATTTGTGTTGTTTTAACTACCAAATATTCCATTATATCTATACTATATAATATTATAAAGCTGTAGAGTTGGTTTATTTGGTTAAACGCAGTAATCTCAGGAACGACTGATCCGAATCGAACAATTCTTTTTGTATTGGGTAGCCTATTTATTGAGGAAGGCTATAGGCTATATAACATTACGCTACAATCAAAAGGAGCGGAGCAGCAACAAAAAATGGACGAAAACTGACAGGCAATGCGGTGCGACGGGAAGGTTCAGAGGAGCAAAATTAGACGCTGATGAAGTTGTGGACAGTAGCTAGTTTATTACTAAAACTCAAGAAATTAAAAGTTTTGACACTGCATATACATTGCGGCACATAAAAAGCCGGTGCAAGTTGCGGTCCAAGATTGAGTCAATAGAGTTTCACGTAGTAACACACTGTAACTATGTTACCTTTTCCGTCATCAATACCGTAAAAACGAAGCATGTGTGGTCACTGATCTCGTCAATCAAAGCTCATAAGAGGTCTCTGGAGAATTGGTATGTCGTAACGCACTGACGATCCGTAAGGGCCAAAGCATTACTGCTTGATTACTGCATACTCTTGACGCAAAATTTCTTCCTCTTACCTTTCCAACGTCACCCACATGGGCAAGTTCAACGAAATCTGTATAAACATTATATTTTTAGGAAATAAAACTAAAGCAGTCCTAGATCGATGCGATAAAAGTTGCATTTTACTGACTTATGTTCAACCGCAAATTTTGACAGATGAAATGCCGAATTTCAGCTTTGATTCGATTATAGCGAGTGTCAAAATAATAGCAGAATGTGACTAAACGTCACGCTCATGTACGACTTTGTTAGCAGAATAGATTTTTACATTGTTTCGATCGATCGTTGGCGTCCACTAAAACGTAGCCGCAGTTGGATCGTTGTTCATTAGCAGAATGAGAAAACCCTTAAAAGTCGTGATCCAGTCGCGGTGCTATTGCGATTTTTGCACAAATTTGTTAGTAGAATCGGCCCCCAGGTAAGCCGCATATGTTGAATGTTGTTCATCAAAATATGCAGGGTTTGTCCGGCAAAGAACTAGAGTTAAGTTTATTTATAGAAAACCATGATGTTCAGGTATTATGTTTGACTGAACACTGGTTGAAAGAACATGAAATAGTGTTTATGAATGATGATTTTTTTACTGTGCAAAGTGCATTTGTGAGAAAAAGTGCTATACGCGGTGGATCATTAGTTCTTGTTTCAAACAAGTTGAAATGTAAACAACGTTTAGATTTAGTTAATCTTTCCATCGAGCGCACTATTGAGTTGTCTTGTGTTGAACTAGAGCGTTACGTCATAATATGCGTTTATCGTCCACCCTCTGGGGATTTTATTCGTTTCGAGTCGGTCATGGAGGACTCACTCAACAAATTAAAATCAATTAATAAATGTATAATTTTATGTGGAGATTTTAATATTAATATTTTAGATGTTACTCCATTAAGTATTAGACTGCTCAATCTGTTTAAGTCATTTAATTTAATAAACTTGTTTTTCGAACCTACTAGGATCACGGCATCGTCTTCGACTTGTCTTGATAATATATTTAGTGATTGTGATGCCAATAATAAGTTAGTGTTAAGTGACTTAACGTCTGACCACTGTGGATTATTAGCCAGCTTCCCTTTGCCATTACTAAAAAAGCCGCATAAAATAGAATGTAGGCCCTATACAGTTAGTCGTTGCAACAAATTTAAAAATAATATTGCTCATAGGATTACTCCATCTATAGTAGAACACGAGACTCCTAATGAAATCTATGGAGCCCTTTTTGATATTGTGCAAAAAGAATACCAATCTACTTTCAAGACCAAAACTATTGACATTAATAGCACCTCTGTTAGCTTCAACCAATGGGCTACTCCAGGTATTTATAAAAGTAGAGCGAGACTATACGAGTTATATGGTTTAAAAAAATATATATTTGATACTCCTTTTCTAGAGTATATCAGAAATTATTCAAAGTTATTTAAAAAAATCTGTGCTTTCGCTAAATCTAAATTTTTAAGCGATCAAATTAAAAATTCAAACAATAAAATAAAAACCACTTGGAAAATCATTAACAATGAAACGGGTAAATCGGTTAAACAGGAAAAACAACTGGAGATTATGATTAACAACAAATTGGTTAATAAAGCTGCCGATGTAGCTGAGGCATTTAATGAGTTTTTTGCCAACATACCTATAACTACGACTTGCTCCTTAAATTCGTCCCCGTCTAAAGCTGAAAACCTTTTGCATAATAGTGTGCCCAGATGTAGTCGCTTATTTAGTTTCGAACATGTAACGCCTCGTGACGTGGTTAATATTTTTAATACACTTAAGTCAAAAAACACTGGAGATTACTGGGGCATCTCCATTAAACTGTTAAGTAATATAATAGACATCGTAGCCCCCTATCTAGCTGTAACTTTTAATAAATGTGTTGATTCGGGATCTTTTCCTGACCTCATGAAGAGTAGTAAAGTCATACCATTATTTAAAACAGGTAATAAAAATAACGTTGGCAATTTTAGGCCCATTTCTATCTTACCTGCATTTAGTAAAATATTTGAAAAGTTAATACTCAAGCAGTTGCTAAGACATTTTAATTTAAATAGCCTCCTTCATAATGAGCAATATGGCTTTACAAAAGGTCGTTCGACAACAGATGCGGGTGTTGCTCTGCTGAAACACATATTCAACGCATGGGAGAACTCGCAAAATGCTATCGGAGTTTTCTGTGATCTCTCCAAAGCTTTTGATTGCGTTCACCATGACACACTTTTGCGTAAACTACGTCATTACGGTGTTCAAAACGAAGCTCTCAATGTCATAAGTTCTTATTTACAAAATAGGCACCAATGTGTAGATGTCAATGGTGTAAAATCTTCCGGGCTACTAGTTCAGTTAGGTGTACCTCAAGGCTCAATACTGGGTCCATTTTTATTCTTAGTGTACATTAATGACTTACCATTCTATTTAAAGAATATCTGTGACATTGTACTTTTTGCTGATGACACCTCACTTATCTTTAAAGTAGACAGGAATAGAAAAGATTTTGACGACGTGAACAGTGCGCTCTCAATGGCTACGGATTGGTTTACCACAAATAACCTAGTTCTTAATGCTAAGAAAACGAAATGTATAAAGTTCGCCTTACCGAATGTTAGGAATCTGGGACCCAATGTCGTTTTAAATAATCAGGTGCTTGATACTGTACACTCGGCAGTTTTTCTGGGCATAACAGTAGACGCCAAACTTCAGTGGGGATCACATATATCAAGCCTAGCGGGAAGGCTCAGTTCGGCCGCCTACGCCGTAAGGAAAGTTAGACAGTACACGGACGTTGATACAGCTCGATTAGTCTATTTTAGTTATTTTCATAGCATAATGTCCTACGGCATTCTGCTGTGGGGCAAAGCCGCGGACATTCAAAATATTTTTGTTCTTCAAAAACGAGCTGTTCGAGCGATTTACCAACTAGGTGCTAGAGTTTCTCTGAGAGATTTATTTAAAGATATTGGTATTCTTACGGTGGCATCACAATTCATCTTCGCCAACATCTTATATATTAGGCAAAACATACACTTGTACACTAAAAACAGTGATATTCATAACATTAATACTAGAAATAAGGACAAACTACGTGCTCCTTTTCACCGGCTTCATAAGGTTCATAATTCTTTTGTTGGTCTTGGTATTACCTTTTATAACAAGCTTCCCTCTGCTTTGCTAGATTTGCAGTTTAATGAGTTTAAAGCTAAAGTAAAATCCAACCTTTGTTCAAAGGCATACTATTCTATCAACGACTACTTAAACGATAAGAATAGTTGGTCGCTGTGATTAACTCAAGACAATGTTTATGTTCTTTCAATCCAGAATTAGATTTCCTACTGACAGTTTATATGGGTAGTTCATATAATTGTTTTTTTTTTTATTTTATTTTTATTTAACTGATTTTGTTAATTATTTTTTATTTTCTTTTAATTTCACTTATTGTGGACATAATCTACTCATTACAGTGATTTTAAATGAGTTGTATTGCAACATGTAGTTAGCTAGCGACCTCGTCAGCTGTTCATAATATTCTAGCCTGACCAACCGGCAGCAAGTTCGTCATGCTCCCTTAGATGTCACTGCTTGCGGTAGCGTCGGGGGTCGGGTTACCACCTTCCCTCAAATATGGCGAGGGGGGTAATGGCTGACCTTTGCGTTATGCTCGTGAACGGGTGCTGCTTGTGGTGACTGGTCGACTTGCTGACCATGGTTTTTGTTATTGTTATTTGTATTAACTGTTATTTTATTTTTACTCCGGAGGTCCTAGTTTAACTATTGTAACTTCAACTTAGCAATATGCATCAATGTATGTATATGTATCATTTTGCGTCGTTGAATATGTAAGCGGGCACGCCCTTTATGCCTGGAGACTTTATTTAAGTTTTACGTTCTGTTTACGATTTTGTTTTATTATTTATTTCAGCTTGAGTTTACTTTTCAATGTTTTGTTCGTATATTGGCGTGTGCTAGCTGACATATGGCGAATAATGTATGTTTTATAATATTAATTACTTACACGATATTGTATAGAATCAAGTTCTTCTAACTTAACAGACAGCTGTGCTGCTGGGGAGTTTGTTCCGCCACTTCTTCTTCCCAGCTAAAGCACTAGGAAGTGTCGAAGGGCGGGCGTTTTGGGGGGACTGTCTTTTGTAACTTTGACGTTCAAAAAGTGCTGACTCTCAGCCTAGTTTGAATAAATGACTTTTGATTTTGATTTTGAAAGACATGTGACATCTGGCACTCGCACTTGTCCCGCGTGGTGGATTATGACCCATTCCTTCTCATCGAGAGGAGGCCAGTTGAAGGTTGAATTCTTGAGACATGATACACTCGAATTCATTTCCACAGAGGAATTACTCATTCTAATAGCAATTTGTGCAAAAGCTGTCCATCCTGCTCCTAACAAAAATCTCTGAATTAACCTTTACGATACTCATGGGTGTAATGTTTCCCCAATTGAACATGAAACCCTTGAAAACTGCCAAAATGTCGGCCTTTGTCCACTGTATGGAGGTCATATAATTAACAAAACACTCGTGATTCCGCCGCCTGTCGTGATTAGATAATTTTTATATCGAAAACGAGGCTTCAATAATTTCTGCCAGGGTCGCGAGATTTGTTCGAAAGACATACCGTGGCCCTGGCATATAGGCAACTGAAGGAACACGGGTGGGTTTTAGTCAGTAAAAGTCTGACATGTCCTCCTGCTTCGCCCAGAGCGGGAGACGTTATTTGATGATTTACCACCCACAAAAAAAAGACTTCAATGATGTTCCTATTATAAAACTGAAGGAAAAATGCTACGTTACAGTGGGAATATGATACTGCTTGTGGCGATGTAATAACAGCCGAACGATCAGGTAAAGCTGCGCTTGCCGCGGTTGGTCCGTGGATGGGTGGGATCTTTATATGTCGAGACCCCTCCAAGCACGTTAAGCCGTTGTTCCCCACTATTATTCGTGGATCTTTTACAGTCATTACGAAAATCTGACACTAGTCTTACCAAGGGGCATCGTATTACCCAATAACTGTGTTGTGGGGTCAGATAGGCAGTCACATCGTGTAAAATAGTAGTAGTCTGCTGCATCCAGTCAGACTCGAAGCTGATCCCAACAAAGTTAGAAAAAGGCTAAGCAGATGATGATGAGAGTAATAATAGCAGATTATAGGAGCTTTAGTACTTAGTAGCTCTCAAATTGTAATTGTAAGAAATGTACCGTATTATTCAGATACGAAGGGTTCTATTTGAGATAAGAGTTATCTCAAATAGAACCCTTCTGAGGTCTGAAATCTGAAAAGAATCTATTGACACATCAGAAATGTACCAATAGGTATTTCACCATAAAAAAGCCATAATTATGTCTTTGGGGTGAAAGACCTATTGGCATATTTCCTAACAAAATTCTCATAAAACAATCAAACGTATATTATCATATCAAACGAGGACATAGATTTGTTACAAAACCACCTATCTGTTCAAAAATGGCGGTTAATCTCATTTTAATAGTAGCGTATCGCTGTTACAAGTAGACACTAAACCCATTTCAGAGAAATTTTGCAACAATAGCCTCACAGACAATGCCCAGCCCAAATAAAACACAAAACCCCGTGTAATTAATACGTAATCGATGTCAACCGCAAGTTTTGCAACGTTCACGCTTCCAACTTGACTTAATTCAAACACAGAAAAACACCGTATTAAAAAACAAACAAATCATTAGAAAGAATTAAAGCACAGTGTCGCAGTTGGAAAACAGTTATCTTCTATAAACCTGCTGATTTGTGACGAAGGGGTGCAATTATAGTAATTTGGGGATACCGGTGACGTTTTAATTTGGTCGGTTGTCAACTGTTTTGACGTGCCAAAAGCGCATCGACATGGTTCGTTGCGCGAACAGTCCGTTGTTCGAAATTGGAATTTATTTTGTTACTCTATGGTTTTATGGAATGCCGCGGTTTTTTATGTGAGAGAACAAAGTAAATTTTTCTATTCTCCGAGTTCGAGGTTAGAGAAATTGTAATTTATTTATTTATTTATTTATTTAAGGATCGCCAACAAATGTTACATTCAACAATTACACAGATTAGATAACAGCAACATAACATACACTAAATGCACATTCAATTATAGGCAACCACAGCTTGCACATTGTAATTAAAAATGAGTAAACATACATCAAGACCGTTAAGATAAAATCAAATAGTAAATAATCGAATAAAAATTAATCAAACATTCATAAAATCAAATAATAATAAAGACAATTACATAATAATAAGCTAACATACGAATAAATTCATTAAATAATTTAAACTAAGATTTAATACTTGTAATAAATAATAGTGTACCAGATAAATATCGGTCATTACAGTAACATTGAACACTTTCCAAGGGCTCTTCGTTCTAAAAACGAGGGAGTGTTAATAACCACTATTGATTGATCTTCTTCTGTTCTTGTCAGCCAGTACAAGATAGCCTTATAACAACCGTTACCTTTTACTCCATCTACCCCGTTCTACTACGGCAATAGTGTAAAATCTTCACAACCATTTTGTAAGGTCGTTCCGTCGACAGCCTCCGACACCAAAATCTCGCCACGATCACAATATAATTAAGAGGCCTATATAATTTATAATATCATAACATCACGTCTGTTTTCATGAAGGAGTCGGCAGAGGTGAACCTAATTAATTTTGCCAGTTATGTTTAACGCCCACGTAACAGGAGACAAGTGTTTTGCCTACGGAGCAAATATCCAAATTCGGATTTGCAACTGAGAAATTTCTGACGGAAAAAACCAATAACCCTTTGGCCGACCTGGGAATCGAACCCAGGACCTCATCCTCAGCAGCTTGCGGCGAAATGAAACAAAGTAGTCAAGGAAGTTTGTATAAATTACTTATTTGTATTAAAGAAAAGTAGATAATATTTAAAATTAACAATGATTTAGATAGGACCGGAAGAATATGACTACAAATCTATAAGATAATGACATAAGCCAACTTGTTATTCGTGAAGTGAGCGCTGAATTTCCTGCGCACGTGCGGCTGACTTCCGTGAAGACAGGCGCGGGCAGGATTGAATTAAAATTGAAAGTACCTACCTACCTACCTCATAGAGTGGGTAAACAATAGTCAATAATAATAAATGAATCTAGTATAAATCGGCTTTGGTTTTTGTATGGGCACAGAATAGTGAAAAATAAATTGTTCTTAAGAAAAGTTCCCTTGGATTGTGAAATATTTATTAGCTTGATTTTTTCTTTAGCAAAACTGACCCTTTGGAGACAATTTCAGCTTTCATAGTGTAAGAAAATAAATATTTTTGAGCATCGAGACGGCTAGTGCGGCTATACTCTCTAGCTTTCATCTTCATCACAATCAGCCTATTCTGTTTCCACAGCTGAGATTCAGGCCTCCTCTGTGTGAGCGAGTAGGCTGGCTGGTGTGGTGAGTACCACGCGGGCACAGTGATGGTCGGTAAATGTCACATGTCTTCAGAGTTGTGGGTCTAGGACTCCGGTTTCCTCACGATGTTTGCCTTCACCATTTTTAGAAAAAATATGATGAAATGAAATACACAAAATAATATGGGAACGAACTCACGACCCGCAACTCGTAGTAATAATACTAAGTCGGAACCGATAGCAATACCACCTCTCATGCTCTACATTTCAATAATTACTGCGTTCGTTTCAAAGAACGAACGTCGCGCGTCGGTCGTAGAGTCAAGTCGCTCTACAGAGAAATGTAGAGATAATTCTGTCCCACTAACTCCATAATTTCTAGTCTACACCTAACTCTACGCCTCTACAAATTAATTCCCGCCATATTGAACCTATCGTACTATATTTGGTCACGAGTTACCGACTCTAGCACTGTGTAGAGTGTATACCGGAAGGTGGACAAACCATAGTACTGTGATTGTATTGATGTGTGTGTCCGCCATTACTTTTTGAGGACAGCTCATTATTGTGTAGTAACCATCGATACTATGGTCACTATTATAATTCAGCAAAAATACTATTACACGCAATTCAACTGGCCTGTTAGTCTAGTGGTTAGTGACCCTGACTGCTAAGACTGAGGTCGTAGGTTCGATTCCCATCCAGGACAAATCTTTGTGTGATGAGCACAATCATTTGATCTATGTCTTGATGTAATTTATCTATAATATGTATGTACTAGCTGTGCCCGCGACTTCGTTCGCGTAGATGTCGGAAAACAGCATTATGCCGCTTATAGCAGATTATAGCAGATGTTACACCTCCTCTATTGATCTTTTGACCAGGCGTGGTGACTTTTTCTAGTAAAAAGCTGCCACAAAACTCGTATTTTTTAGGGGAGCGTAAACAAAAAGGTTCCTAGGATTGCTCATACGCGAAAGAGCTACATAAAGTTGGCTGTGGGAAAAGCAACCAATACTAAGGTCCACCCCCGCAATGGATGGTGTCTGGCCCCGAACTTTGTTAATGGTCATGGCGTAACATAGGCTGACCGGGAATTGTACACGTTTAAAACTAAATGGGAAATTATTAGGAATGAGCGGAATTCTGGGAATAAATAGAACATCACCAGTGCCACAACTTGTTAAGATTTTGGCTTCGATGACGTTTTGTTGGAGATAGGTGACTATGAGCCGAGTGCCGTTGCAAAGTTTGGGAGGATATACATTTCTGAAAAGTATTATGGCACTCCGACTTTAAAAAAAATGTTGTGTGCTGAAGACCGGGTATTTTAAAGGAATCTAAGAACTCTACTGGATAGTATGTGCCATCTTCTTCTTCCATAACCGTGTTTATGGAAGTATATTGCTTACTTTCCCCAAAAACATGTGCCAATATTTGTGTATTTATTGCTGCCGCTAGATCGTTGCGAGGGGTCAAAATAGCTCGTTGACACAGCTAAGCAGTGGCGTGGTTACCGATATCAGAGGGATTCCCATACACAGAAGAAATGAGGCCCAGCTGTGAAGTAACGTTACAACATAGGTTCTCTACCAAAATTACGTTACCATCTTGTGTGGGATATGTGCCGTTCCCATTTTTATAGTGAAACGAACTCTTGCGCGTTTGGAGTTCCTCCCTGATGTGCTCGCATGTTTAAACTTAAATGAGTTGATACGACATTGTGCCACAGAATTGAACTCTTCAGACAGGCATTAATTTCATCGGCTCTTACTCCTCGGGGTACAAATTGGTAGTCCTGCCTAAAACCACCGCCGAAAAGTAGCATAATGCCTCCCATCGGCCAGTCATTTTGTTTTACGTCCCGCAAAGCTCAGACAACTGCTTCTATAGCCAAGCGGTTTGCCATCGTGCACTCGTCCCAAATGATTGTGACACATCGCGTAAAACTCTAGCTTTATTGTAATTGCGAGACACATTGCAAACCAGGCTTTCTGTTCGTTCCAAATCAATGGGGATTTTAAACATTGTATGTGCGGTTTTTCCTCCGGGCAACAATGTGGCTGCTATACCTGAGCAGGCGACAGCAAGAGCAATTTTATTTTGGCTCCTTATTCGAGCCATAATAACTTTGGTAAGAAAGGTATGCCCGTTCCACCGGGCGCGTTTAAAAGCAAGATTTCTCGCAAAGTATGATCCACACTGTAGCACACTCGATCAAATATTTGAAGCTGTTCTGGTGTCAAATTTGAGCAACCAGTTCGCAGAGTTTCTACCAATTCTACGGGATCGTAACTAATCGCCGAAGCGTACTCCCTGTTTATACGTTTCCCATCGGCTGTCGGTGAAGGCAGGCCGTATTGAGTAAGCGGGTTTTCTCCTATACTTATAACTATGTCTTGAATCGCCAATAACGATCTATTATTACAGATTTCACGGACTCGGTCGGAATTTCTAAACTGTTTTGCCGCTGATGCCTCAAAAAATCTTTAGCATACTTATCTTGGTATTTTTGCCACAACTGCCCAGCATCCGCTAATCCACAAAAGGTCAGTAAGATGGCAAACAAATGACGCAACCAATAAGGACTATTGCTGACGCATGCCTCGGCTAAAGCATCATCCCTATGTTCATCTCCATCTAATAAATGAAGTGCGCGGCAAGCAGCTGGTACCTATGTGAAATATTCAATATCATCCACTTTGCGGAGCTCCGTAAAGGAGGTAGGCCCCCGCACCACGTGCAGAAGGAGGCGTAAATAATAACAATCTGGATTATTTGGTTGCACAGTGTACACTCGTCCAATCACGTGTTCCTTGAAAACGCCTGACTCGCCTTCCACAGCAGTTCCACGTCTTTTACGGTTAAAAACACCTTGCTGCTTGTACATGTAATAAGATGGAACTTTGTTATATAAAATATTTTTGGCGTAATTATCTGTTTGGCAGAGGTGAAAGAATGCCATTAAGGTGGTTTGTCTCGGATTGTGACATTTTCAGATTGAAAATATACTCGTAGTGCGTCTTAGTGATGGCATGCAAATATGGATCTTCATTTTGGTCTGGAAATTCAGCGCTTATGACATTGTCAACAGCGTCAGCACGAATTTTGTTTTCCAACCATAGGAGGATGTGCGCGTGAGATAAACCACGCTTTTGCCACTCGACGCTGTACATAAAACAAAGAGCTGGGCCGAATAGTTTATCTTTGGTAAGGATATTAATCATTACTTTGAGCTTCAAATGAAAAACCCTTGCAATAATTATGTCATGCCTATCATATGACGCCTGTCCTGACAGAAGTTCCTGACGAATCTCGGTCCACTTTGGATTTGTTGTAAACGTTATGAAAAGGTCCGAGCGGCCGTATTTACGGACGTAGCAAAAAGCATCTTGTGTTTTTTCGTGCATGTATCGCGGACCGCCTATAAAACTGGATGTCAGGTTAACCAATCGCCCCAAGTTTTCATCGTTAATATCTGTTTGCATCGCGTCCCGCAAATGCTCGTATTCTTCAGCGCGTAAACGACGTTGAAAAGTGCGCATGTAAACTAAACGTTCCGTTTCTATTTTTGCATACATATCCGCAATACATTGGCTAAACAACCCCCGAAATCATTGCAAATAGACGAAACGATTACTCTTTATTTGTAAAGGCTCGTTCAGACTAGCGCGACGCGACAGTCGCGCGCCAATCGGCGATTTATATCCGTAGAACAATTTATATGAAAACGCGCGCGACCGTTTACACAGGGGCGACCTGTCGCGCCGCGACACGGGCGCGCCGCGTCGAGTAGCGCGACAGCTTATTGGTATATTTTGTATGGCGTCGCGGCGATAACGCGGCGATATCGCGGCGATTTCGCGACAGCGACGCGACACCACACAAGAGAGTATAAAGGACGGTGCAATCCAATCTGAGCTCAGTAGTTGACGATCTTCGTCATAGGACGAACACAGATCTATGCGTGTTTGCTTATCGTGGGGCCTGAGGTTCAATACCCCGGTCGATCGACATTGGTACCTACTTAGGTTAGGTTTTAGTTTTAATAGCTATAGGAGGAACTGTCCTCGTGAGTGGGCAATCAACAAATACCAGGTACTTAATAAAATAGAAAATTGTGTACAGTCTATAAGGCCTACAACGTTCTCACATTCATTCACAAAATATAAAAGAATCTACATTAATGATAGTAGGTATTTCATAAATCTAGACAAATAAATACAATTGGAGTGTCTGTTTGTAATATTAAGATAACCACTTTTTACTAAGTGTACATGGATGTATACACGGTACTTATAACAAAACAACATTTTTTACAATTTTTGTCTGTCTGTCTGTTTGTTACGGCTAATCTCTGAAATGAACCGATTTTGACGGGACTTTTACTGTAAAATAGCTGATGTAACAAGGAGTAACTTACGCTACTTTTATTTTAGATAAAAAAATAGAATCTCACGAAAAAAATATAAAACTAATGAAAAATTTTTTGTTAAATACCACGCGGACGAAGTCGCGGGTAACAGCTATTACTTATATAACCTGGATTAACACATTCTCACCGCCGTAGTACGTCCTCCTGCGTTAATTTCCGACATCCACGCGGGCGAAGCCGCGGGAAAAAGCTAGTAAACTATAATAACATTTTTAAAACAAATGTTATTATTCCATGACAACCAAATAGGCAGTTTATCCCACATCACATTTCTCAGTTTACGATCTCATTTCCGAATTCGATCATTGTAATCTAAAGAAGTATGTAGGTACTTACTTGTGGAATGCAATTCTGTTGTAATTTGCCCCCATACCCTGCCTTTCTGTCTTTTATCTCTGTAGGTAGCACACCTCACGTCGTAAAAGACAGGCTTGGCCTGTTACTAAGTCAATTAATAATTCTATGTTCATTTTCCCTTCTCCTATGATTTTTTCTCTGTCAGTCGTAACACGCACAGATCTTACTGACTTTAACCTAAGTAGTTCGGCTCAGCTTGGATGTCGTCGGCGAGCCTCGGTCGTACATAGGGTTGCCAGATGTCCGGTATTTAAGCGTACTGTCGGCGACGAAATCTAAACATCTAGGCGCAAGTAGTATCGGAGTGCACCCTGACAATGATTTTGTAAGTTAGAAAGCATTTTTAAATTAGTAAAGATCTCAATAGTTTGAAAAATGTCAAAAAATGAGACCCCCTCTGGGGGTGGGTGCAAGTAGCGCAGAGACCGCCTTGATAATAAAATGTAAATATAAGGAATAATTTTGTAGTTAGTAAGGAATTTAATAATTTTGAAAAGTTTTGTTCATACATTAAGATTTTAGATTCTAATTAGTTTTAGTTTATAGATTTCATGTTTAGTTCTCTTATTAGAATCTAATTAACTTCAATTTGAGTGAATCTTGTAAGGAAACGTAAAAAAAAATCGTAAGGATGTTTTATACATAATTACGTAACTTGAAAATGAGGTTTTTTGTTTATGGTCCGATTGTTGTTATTTTTATTGTAAACGATAGAATTAGATGTAAAACCACTTTTAGCGTTTAAATTATCAAAATCGGACCACAGGATTCGGAGATATTGTAAATTAAAGATAGTGGCAATTGTCTTAAGTTTAAGTTTACCTTGTAAGTTTTTGTTCTAGAAAGTTTTTATTGTGACTATGTACATGTAATATTATGTTTTTATATAAGAAGGGACCACATAACAAATGTAAAAATATATAGATTGTAAGGGGTTTTGTGATAATTAATGCAAAATAAAGGGTTCAAAGATTTCGGCTTGGTGAAAACTAACAGTGAAATGGGCTCAAAAATCAAGGTCCTCTGTAAGGTAATGGGAAGCGGCCCCGGCGACTATAAAATACGCACGATCGGGCGGGCCCATTTCTTAACCCAGATCCAGCCAGTCCCTTGCTGTCCCCCCACCAGTGATTGCCTACACTAAAGCGAAAGCTCTAAGGGAACACCCTTAGAGCTTTCGCTTTAGTTTTTAAGTATAATAAGCCCCGGCTGGAGGCCTAAAAAGGTAACTTTTTAGAACTCGCCGGGCTACAATCCGCTTAAGTAGTAAAAATCTTTCAGGTTAACTACGAGATGTCCTACAAAAAAAAAAACGGGCCCATTTAGTCGCAGCTCAGCCGTTGAAGAAGCACAACGAAGAAACAAGCCGAAATCTATGGACAAGAAGTACTAGAAGAAAAGTGTTTTATTTCGTTTCTATCAGAGTACAGTCAAAAACGTTTAGTCTCCCGAGGTCTTGGTCGACCGTACCGTCATTACGCATTCAGGGGTGCGTGGTGACGTGTACTACCAGCGCAGTTAGGCAAGTAGAGAAGCACGTCAAAAACGTGGGAGAAGTCCCAGGGCGAGTAAGGGTGTTGATCACATCCCATTCGTCCACTACACGTACAGTCCGGTATTTTCGAGGCCTGTCCGGTAAAAAATAAATGGTCATGCCGGACAGAACAATGTCCGATATTTTGAGGAAAGTCGGTACTACAGGGGGTCTAAAAAGGCCACTTTGGTAGAATCATAATAGGAAAATATTATGAATCATATTGTAATCCGTAAAATGGTCACAAACTGACAATTCATAATATTTTCTGCGTAGAATTCATTAAACACAATTCATCTATTTGACAGTTTTGTATGGAGATTCGTAAAATGGTACACATAATATGAATTGCTCTATTGAAGTTTAATGTCAAATAGCAGAATCATAAGAAGTTAGTCAAGAGGAACATTTTACAAATCATATTTGGGATTTTTTGAAAAAATATCGTAATAATGGCAAATTTAGGCCTTAAGAAATTTTTTTTGAGCACGCTCGTGATATGTAGTCCATTATAAGTCACCAATGAATTGTGGCACTTCGAAAAATGGACATAGCGTTTCAAATGTGGGACCTCCAGGTTTTTTCAGTTATATAGGCTAAATATACGTCGTGATAAGGTTCATGAGCTGGAGCCGTACATATGTACTGCCGCGCTGGCATGAGTACTACCTACCTTCAAGAATAGTAATGAAGTTGTCAGTTTTAAGGTAGTTCCAAATAGACACTACCATCTAGTCTGTCCCGTGTGGTGCCGGACATAAAGAATAGCATCACCCCATTTCTTCCCGTGGGGGTCGTAAAAAGCGACTAAGGGATTTACTAGAGAATGGGCAGCAGCGTTCTCTATGCATTTTACCATCATACTGCGATCGCCAACCCGCTTGCCAAGCGTGGCGATTATGGCAAGGCCTCCAAATAGGGGGAGGCCTATGTCCAGCAGTGGACGTCTTGCGGCTGAGATGATGATAACTACCATCTAGTGTTGTGAATGTTACAAATTATTACAATCTTCTTTTCATATTTTAGGCACTGAGTAGATCCAATTATTACTTAAGCATCTGGATCACACAACAGGCTAATATGGGCGCACACCATATACCTACACAACACAACATATACCTATATACAACGAATAACGATTAAATACTGATTTAAGCTGAACAAGTATTTCCTTACTCTGTATTAAAAATGATCCAACTTACATGAAATAAACATGTATGTTTATTTCATTACTATTCTTGAAGGTAGGTTGTAACCTACCTTCAAGAATAGTAATGAAGTACCTAGTCAGTTTTAATGAAGCAATTCTAAATGGACACTACCATCTACTCTTGTGAATGTTACAAATTACTACAATCATATAATCATATTTCACAGGCACTGAGTAGATCCACTTAGTACTAAAGCATCTGGATCATACCACAGGTTACCAAGGGCTTACACTATATGAAACACCAAGGTAGTGTATAAAACAGTGTGATAGCTGTAGGTACCAGTAACTTTCTTCTCAGAGTAGTCACTTAGGAAACGCCGAACTCATCTAGTTTAAATAATATATCAAACCTACTTACAGACATAACAGGCGAAATGTGGGTGTACTATAGGTTCACCTCTGCCTAACCCTTCGGGGAAACAAGGCGTGATGTTATGTTATGTTGTGTTACTAACAGAAATAAAATCATTTATCATATAACTCGTAACACTTCAGTGCCCAGTTGAAAAAAGACTTATTTAAAGTACACACTATTCACACCGAGCTTATTTTTGTAATTTGCACTCGGTAAGTAATAAACATTTCCAGAGGAAATATGTAGGTATATTTATTTTCCATCATACAGCCCGCTCACAGACAGACAGATGGACGGAAAAATGGACAGCAGAGGCTTAGTTATAGGATCCCGTCCTGGTTACTCTTTGGTTACGGAACCCTAATAAAAATCTACAACCTATGTGGGACATAGGCCTTATATTATACTTTACTTTCACTCCAATTTTATTAGGTTGTGTGTATCTATAAAATAGGACATACATTTTACCTTTATACCTATTATTTAAATAAAACAATACACGAAGTTAAAATATTTTAATAAATTTACAATTCTCATGTTATACTGTATAAAAATCTAGCAATAATCAAATAATGAAACTAACATAAACACTATAGTACATCAGTGTATTTTTCATTGAATATTTTATGTCTTGATGGTAGTCACGGAGCTGCGGAGAGGCAAACGATGACTGCTTGAAACAACTTCACCAGGCTAAAAAAGAAAATGTGTGGTTTTTAAGAAAGTCAAATCATCAGTCAATAATTAACATACCTGTGAAATAAAATGAAATTGAAAATAATAATATCATTTTTTAAGACAACCTAAGACCAACGTGATGACAGGTTGTCAACAATAGTAGACTTGGAGCCCAATAGCTCTTTGTGTTTAGTTAGTGTTTAATTAAGTGGTAAAATTTAGTTTATTTTCCTCTTTGTATTTCGTTATATATTTCATGAATGTTAACGATAGTAGGTACTCAATTTTATGTCGAGCCAGAGGGCACATAAAAACGTTTTATAAATAACATCATAATCATTTTCAATCGTCATCATAAGTCTTAGTCTCAATAAAAATAGCTGTAGGGTTATAAAACTCCACTCACTGCGGTATCTTGATTGCCGAGTTCGAAGAGTCAAAGCCGCTGTTGTAGCATCGGCAGGGGTAGAGCTTGGTGCTGGCACACGAGTCTGGTCAGAAGTAGACGCTGCAGTGATCTTGATGAAGGGTTTAACAACGACAGAACTTCCACTATATCAATGCAGAAAGACGAGCAGAATTTTCATTCCATGCCTACAAATTATTACGTCCAATTAAATACCTTTGAACAGTGATACAATTAAATATTGATTTAAGATAAACAAGTATTTACTTACTCTGTATTAAAAATTACCCAATTTGCATGAAATAATTAAATTTTGTTGATGTTTATTGTTGACATAACCACAGATCATTAAGACCACAGACTAATTATCAGTGCTGCCAAGTCCAAATAATGTTTTCTGCCAAATCTACATTCAGAAAATGCCAAAAACATGCTAAAATTTTAGGATAATGCAAAAAAAAGTGCCAACACAGAAAGAGAGCGTTTATAAAAAAAAAATCTAGAACTAATTATGTGACACAAATAACATATGAAGGCCTTCGTCTGTATCCCCTTCAATAGATGCAGCTGGAGCGGAAGATGTGGATTTATAGGCCTCATTTGTCCCTATTTTTCGCAAGATTGGGTCAGGAACATCGTATAAATCTTTCCGAGTAAAATGCTAAATAATATGCTACATGCTAAATTGAATTTTTGCAGGCCAAATGACTAGGGAAAATGCTAAATTTAGCCATAAAAATGCTAAATTGGCAGCACTGCTAATTATGACATATCTGAAGGGAAAACTTTTATGTATTCGTTGCCAGCTTATAAAGTTTTTGTTGTTTCTAGTTTCCCTTTTCAGGGCTTATCTGTGACATTTTTATATTTTTTATGCATACTGTAATTAAATAACATTTCAACAGTTAGAAATAATCACTTGTATTTATTAAATCTTCAAAGAAATATTTACCGGTAAAATTACGGTCTTTTTTTTTCATGCTGCAACATTTACACCAAATGTGATTCGGATATGAATTGAATTGAGTATGATATCGCTAATATGTGTCACCATTTTACGAAAGTTAGAGGAATTGCTAAGGTATTGCTGGGAATTCACAATATGAATTAGTTTTAGCAGAAATGCTTAATGTGGCCTTTTTAGACCCCCTGGTCACAAGCGCCTACAAAAGTAGGCATATGAAATCCTTCAAACGAAAAATTCGCGCGCGCTCCTCGCTCGCTGTCTGTATCTTATGACTGCATTATATTTTGTTAGGTACTAATACTAATTAAGTTCAATTATATGATGTTGATTAATTAAAATAAAATATTAGTATAACAACGGTATTTTTGCGACCTAGCATACCCTCCTCCCCCCTGTTTGGGGTTGTCCGGTATTTTTTCGCGACTCATCTGGCAACCCTAGTCGTACAACGGACGAACCACACCGATCTTGTTAAAAATTTTAGTGCTGAGGAAAAACCGAATTGGTCTGCGATATCTTAGTTTAGCTGAATGATGAAATATTCATTCGATTGAATTAAATGAATTTAGAGGTTTGTATGAATGACTTTAATCATATTTGTTACGACCGGCATATAATACAGAAATATTTTTAGCCTTTAAACATCCACATTACATTATGTATATCTCTTCATCAGCCTATAATATTCCCACAACCGGACACAGGCCTCCTCTCACAGAGAGGGAGTGGGCCTTAATCCACCACGCGGACCCTGCTGGGCCATAGGTGCCCCATGTTTTCGAATTTTTTGGTTCTAAGACAGTTTGACACCGGTTTGAGAGCAGTAGTGAGGAAATAATTGACATAAAGCGAGTTGTGTGTTTAACTGCAGGAGCTGACGGTACCGTCCTATTTATCCGTGGTACCGTCCAACTCCGACTCGTCCGAGACATGGCCAAAGTGTGTTTGCGTGCGTGTGTGTGTTATGTGCTGACACTACTCGTCTTCACGCACGTGGTTGTACACTTGGTTACCAAAATGCGTTGCTTCGTGAGATAAAAGGCGCGGCACTGCAACTGCGGCGGAGGCTTCTATGCGAACGGCGTGGCGTCCGCGAGAATAAAGCACCTTTTATTTGCATTTTTTCAATTATGCTTTGGCATTATTCAATGATTACAAAATAATACTTTCTCCAACATTTTTATTCGTATCTTCAGGGAGTTTAGTCTCTTCAATATTACAGTCAGCAGACTGCCTCCAACGCCTATAATTTTTTTGTCATTATAAGTAATTTGTTTGTCAAATTAATACTTTGTAGGTAGGCTAAACACGTGTTGTACATCCGCTTACTATGCTGTAGGTATGCACCTTGCAAAATACCGAGGGCTGCCAGCGGAGCCCCAGCACTCGTTCGGCCGTAGGCCGCTTCATTCCTACCGACCTTCGATCAAAATATTGATCGAAGCTACCGACCGAACACGTGACGGTCCGATCGTTATCGCGGTTCGGTAACGAACCGCGATAACGATCGGACCGTCACGTCTCCCATGCACCGGCCCGCGCCCTTCGGACGCCTTCGCCAGTCCACTACATCTACAAACCTCAACTGTGAATGTATGTCATTCCTAGATTGCGCCGTGTATTTTACATATTAGTGATGATAATCATTTATACTACAGATTTTAAAGTAGTGTTTAATTAAGTAGATAAACCTACCCCGAACACACAACATATTATGTATAATATGTATATATCACTAATAATAATACCTACTTAATACTTCTAAATGGGCGGGTGCACCTCGACTTGAAATGGCTCGCGGCGGAACGTGCGCCCGATTCATCGTAAGAGCGCTAGGTCTCCGCTAGGATGTGCGAGCTGCGTGATGTCAGCTGTGCGAGAGTCAGTTCGAGTTCAAATGTCAATGTGTGTATGCGAGCGAGCGGCTGTGTGCATATTACAAGCCCCTGGACATGCGCTGTTGTACTTGCGACCGCTAGACCAACGAAGCAGTTTGTTAGAAGTTACTATATTTACAAATAGCACTTCACCCGCGACTTCGTCCGCGTGACTCACAGGAACCGTGTATTTTTTCGGGATTAAAAGTAGCCTGTCTTACTCAGCGATAATACAGCTTTCTATTGGTGAAAGAACTTTTAAAATCAATTCTGTAGTTTTTGAGTATATTCATTACTAATAGACTAAGCGTAGGGCTGTTCGCTCACACCGCGGCATTTTTCTTACTTTTAGCATTGTATGCCCGTCGTAACTTCTAAACGAAAGGTCTGATTTGAATATTTTAAAGAGTAATTGACGTGTGTATAATTAGCCTCGATTATGAAACCATTTATTTGGATAAGGATTAATATCATGATACGAATGTCATCATCTTACGATTCTACCCGTGTTTTGACTGACTCACTTG
Organism: Aporophyla lueneburgensis; assembly: GCA_932294355.1. NCBI lineage: Eukaryota > Metazoa > Arthropoda > Insecta > Lepidoptera > Noctuidae > Aporophyla > Aporophyla lueneburgensis. The sequence continues at coordinate 31,606,202 of OW028739.1, read as the reverse complement.
AACAAAAAGCGGTTATTATGACTTAACTGTAATAGTTGGACATACAGCCTCGCGGACTTTTTGATAGGTAATGATGAGTACTATAAGCATGTAGCACATTATTATATGTACCATCAATAGTTAAAGCAGCGTACGCCAAATAATGACTTTTATAGGCAATTTTTGGATACCTTGGGTTACATTGTTTTTATTGTCGTAAGGATCTCTTTTTTTAAATCAAAATATAGCCTATAAGTGTTGCTGTTAATGTAGCTTTCTATTGGTGAAAAAAATAATTAAAATCGGTTCAGTACTTTCGAGTTTACCCATTACAAACAAACAAATCTTTCCTCTTTATAATATTAGTTTAGATTAGATCACTCATTGGACATATTAAGTTATTAATTACTGATTTTTTTTTAAACACACACATAACATCGCCCCTGCCATCCCCAAAGGGTTACACAGAGGTAACGGTACGTATAGTACCTACCTACACCCGCATTTCGCCAGTTATGCGTACCTATTAAACGTAGTTTACGAGAGTGTAAATTAAGATTTCAAAATCATAATATGTACCTAATCTCCTCATAATAATTGTCGTGTCGGAAAGTACACTTAACATGTATAAAACAAAGTCATTTTTCCGAAATCACATGAATTGGAAACTAAGAAGTCCGTCAAAAATCAAACATAATTACCTAGACTTCAAAACTTGATTTTTAAACAACTACTACGTAAAAGTACTTCAAGCGTCGGTACCTCTAGTTGGGTTGGGTTGTGTGACATTACCTAACTTAAGTAGGTACCTATGTCGACCGACCAGGGAATCGAACCTACGACCCGCATTCATCCACATACCTGCCTTCTTCCTCTGATTAAGATCGTTTACTACTGAGCTCCGCCCAGACTGTACCGCCATTTATAACATTTCTCACGGCGTCGCGCCGTGTCGCGGCGATATCGCTGCGACACGGCGCGACGCCATACAAAATGTACTAAAAGCTGTCGCGCAGGCCGGTGTGAAAGGTGTTGCGTCGCGATATGTCGCAGAATCGCCTCCGCGACAGGTCGCGCGGCATGTCGCGCCTGTCTGTACGAGCCTTAAAAGATATGAATAACGTAAAGTGTGCAAAAATAATTAGGTCAAAACAATAATCTCGCAAACCTACTTGATTTTACGTTCGTATAATTTTGGGTCAGTAGATGTCGCTACGTGTTGTTACATTACGTAATAGTGAAAATAAATAAATTAATATAACTTTTGATAGAGCGAAGCTATTGCGATGAAACGAAAACTAAAATATACTCCTCGTCTACAGATTTATTACATGTATAGATTTAATACACTTTGAAGAAATGCCTAACGATTAAATACGTTATTGTGGCTAATTTATAAAAGATAGATATATACTACTAATGACTTTTTTGTAGATTTTTTGAAAACCATCATCTTTGTAATAAATACTTTTGGTGTATGATCAACGTATGCGAGGATAAAAGCTCGAAAGCGCATTTTCATCCGACTTGCTTCAAATTTATCGTCACTGCTCAGCTCCTATGTTCCTTAGCGTTATGTTATATAGCCTATAACCTGCCCAGGAGTATGGACTACAATCGCACCAAGTTTGGTTAAAATACCTTCAGTAGTTTTTGACCCATGCGTGCACATACAGACAGACAGACAGACAATAAATTTACTGATTGCATTTTTGGCATCAGTATCGATCACCATTCATCCTCCAATATTAATTTTTAATGTATATTCAATGTACATAATTGACCTCTCTACAGTTTTATTATAAGTATAGATTTAGAAATATTTAAGTATGTTTATCAGTTGTCTGGTTGCCATAGTACAGGCTCTGCCTAGTTTGGGATCAAATAACGTTGTGTTGGTTGTCCTAAGATATTATTAATTGATTGTAGACTAGCTTCAGCTACCATTAGCATTTAGACTTTGATCGCTTCAAATTTTCATCCTATCTCCCTCCCTCATTTGCACTATTACTTCGTTTACACTGAACGTTCTTCCCGAATTTTCCATGTTTCTCATCTCTTTAGAGTCGTAGCGTAGTGTTGAAAGCCTATAACCATCCTCAAGAATAGGGCTGTCGAATGCAAAGGAGATTTCTCAAATCCAACTGGTAGGTCCAGGGATTACTTCCTACAAGTAAGACTACAAACTTCACGTCTTTGTAAAATCTCTTTACCCACGCTTGTCGGGAAAAAAGGCTCCCACAAACAGGCGCGACGCGGTTCTAGTAAAAATATTCTATGAAAACTTCGAGGACATTAGTTTTACAAAATTCGCACCGCGCCTGTCTGCAGGACCTTTAAAGTTTTATTTTATTCTACCATCAGGAATTTCTCAGTAGCAACTCGGGAATCTGGTTTTGTACCCGTTTAATGGCAATATACTATTACATGGGACTTAAACATAATCGGCGAAATGTGGGAATACTACAGGTGCGCCTCTGCGTAACCCTTCGGGATTACAGGCTATATAATTTCTCAGTGATTCATAGGTATTGGCAAAGTTATAAGCATAAGCTTATGACTATGCCAATGACTATACCCATGATCACTGAGAAATTATATCAATGAATCAAAATGGTTTATACTGACCACAATTCCAAGTAAATTGATAGGTACTTCACTAAGGTTGCAATTATCTAGCTGACACAAAAACGAATAGACCTATTTTTTTTATGACCCTCAAGTGATATTAGACCTTACGATGATACAACAACAAGGTTGACTATACGCACACGCTGTATTCAAGTTACTGAAGCAAGTCGCCTGCGAGATAAGCAATAGCAAAATTACTTACAAGAAAATTTCAATTATTTCTGAGTAGGCGTTTTTAGTTTGAAAATAATGATAGAGATAAATTATTTTAATATCTTTATTCATCAATTAACTAATTAAATAAAATATAGTTTTAAGGTACAATATTTAGACATGCTTCCGTAGGACTAATTAATAACACCAACACATACAAAACTTGGCCATGATTTCAAATAAATGGGAGCTTTCACCTCTTTAGAAGTATTTCATATTTGACAACACCAGTTCAAGACTTTTGACCCCTTTATACAAAGTTACATAGTGGGTATCCTGTAAGCCTGACTAGATCAGCTTCTTCAACTGGGTCACTGGTTCAACTGGTCTTAGTTGGTCCCTCTAAAATATTGGTATTCAAATGCAGTAGGCAGGAGGCTGACCCCAATTTAGCTAGGAATGGCGGGGCAGATGATTAAGTTTAAGACTTCTTTAATGTTCTCTACTTTTCTTTCAACTGTGTTAGGTACATACGTGCATACATAGTGCATCGCGTGTTGTACTTGTTGCCCCATTTGAACTTTTCAGCCTTTGGTCAGAGTTGGTCGCAGTAACGAAGGTAGGGCACTCTGTGTGGACAGTGTGGACCTAACCCGACCGATTTAGTAACGCACTTAATTCGCTATAGTATTTTTAGAACAAAAACATAGGAACCCATTTTCTTTCCATCTAGGGTCCGATTAAACACTCGCCATTTCAAAAGTTACATTTCTCCATGACTTCACTTCTTCTTCTTGGATTCCTTGGCCGACGCGACTGCAGGCTTGACCGGCGAGACCTTTGGCATCAACGCTGGGGTCGCGGTCAAGGACGTTAAGAGAGTGCTGCTCTCGCCTGACTGCATGTACCTCTTCACCTTCGCCTGCAGCTCGCTGTACAGCTTGTTCTCCTGGTTTAGTTGTGGCAGCACTAAGTGGCGTTTGTCTGATTCCTGGAAAATAGGCTTGATAGAAGTTAGACCTAACGTTAGGTTTAAGAAGGTTTGCAGCTATTCTATGTGAGCGTGTTACGGGTGTCACTGCTAAAAAAGGATATCTTAACACCGTATGGCGTTAAAAATGGCATCTTTTAGACACAGAACAGATCTGTTCTGTGGTTTTAGACGTCATGGAGCTCTAAAACTAACTTACACAGCCAAAACTCGCTAGCGTCTCCGTAAATTTTTACAGCACTATAGATCACAGTCAATCACTACACCCCCACTCCTCCCTCCTCGCTACTGCTGCGCATGAGGTCCTAGGCTCGATTCCCGGGCCGTGCAGTACCTATTATTGGATGGTCCATCTGGAATTTCTCAGTGGAATTTATACCCATAGGCTCGCCTCTATTACATGGTACTTAAACATAACTGGTGAAATGTGGTTACGCTAAAGGTATATCTCTGCCTAACCCTTCGGAGAATACAGGCTTAATATTATGTTATATAATAAATCATCATCAGCATTATTACAGCCTAAAGATGTCCACTGCTGGACATAGGCCCCAATTTGAGGGAATTGCCATAATTGGCACGTAGCGATCGCAGTATGCTGGTGAAATGTATAGAGACCGCTGCTGCCAATTCTCTAGCAAATCCCTGAGTCTCTTCTTACGACATCGACAGAAGAAATGCGATGTAGTCAACCTACTTACTATCCACCAACAAATGTTACCTACCAGCTTTATAACAATCACGTAATAAATTTTCTTATGATCGAACTGGTCAGTGGCGTACGCATAAGTGTTTAGGGAGAACAGTCCCTTCAGGATCCCGCTCTCGTCACACAGATCAAACTGCGTGAAGCTGCCCAGACGACACTTCTTCCTGATGTACTCCAGCATGATCCGAACTGGACAGTCCGGGTTCACTAGTAACAGCTTCTCTACGGAAGTGTCCACCAACTCGACTGAAGAACGTCGGATTGAGAGTTCTGGAGCATCTTTGTACGCTATGTAAATAAACATTGTTTGTTTTGGGCACGGAGTTTTGAAGGGAAAATGACAGTTGAAAAGTGAGGTTAGGAATGCAGTTTTTTTTTTCGAAATTACAAAAAGGTTGTTGTTAGAAGGTTTATTGTTTTTTTTTTTTTAGTGCGCAGTGGTGCACGGAATTCACGAGTTGTAGGTCGCAGGTTCGAACACAGAGAGGCGCTTTATTTGGGTAAATTATTTTATCACCACTGCTCTCAGAAAGGAGAAAGAAAATAATCGTGAGAAAACCACCATGTCCTCGAATCAAAAATTCGAAGACATGTGTCCCATTGAAAACATTTTAAGGTGATTATTCGTGACCGTAAAAAATATGGCTTTACATAATTAGAATCATTAAAATCATCAATACCTACAACTCCTTAAGCATTTAATTTCATTAAATTTGAGGATTTTTTCATGAAATAGTCATTGGAATTAAATGGACTTAGACAGTATTAATGATTTTAATGATAATAATTCTGTAAATACATACACGTGTTATGGTCGCTGCAAATATTTTAACCAACATACAACTCACACTAACGCAAATTGGAAAAAACGTAAGAACATTTGAATTTCACGGGCTACCTTTAAGAATACGTTTCAATGAAAGAGGACTACATTCTTATTTTATAGAAAACTGTTGGTTTGTATATGTGGCCATGTCTGTCGAACGACCGATGCCCGATGGAGAAGACAAGTTCTGGAGTAAAGACTGCGTATCGGCTTGTAAGTAAGATACTACCTAAAATATAGGAAAGTCATCAATCATCATTATTACTTTGGTAACAGCTAGTAGATGGGACATCTGACGGAACTCGACGTCACTTCACGATTAGTTACCTTATTGCACAAACCGATCATTTCTTAACTTAATCACATATCGCAAGACATGTTCAGTTAGTTTCAACAGCCTTAGTAATATGATTCTAAATTAACATAGGTAGGTATAATGTCTGTGTTTCTCAAAGGGATAGGCAGAGATGTAGTACAGTCAGTCTCAACAACATACAAGGTCAAGGACCTTAGCTTCGAAAACTCAAAAATAAAATTCGTAAATTAAATAAGCTAGAGAAACTCCTCAGACTCATCTCAATATCTAAACATGATAACAAAATTATGCTTTTTTTTCGGGGTCATCGACCGAAGTTAATGTAGTTACTTGGAACATGAGTAAAAATAAACAGAAATTTATGTGTGAACTGCACAGTCCTGATGAGTATCAATATCTAAACCCGCCCAGTTCAGCCGTTTAGGAGATTAGCTGAAACAAACAGACGGACAGGCAATAAACAAAGCTGGTGTTACCATTTATACTTTAATATGTATTTATGTAGTAAAAAGCTGTTATTTTATCTTTACAAACAATTTCAATTATAGAAGATGCCCACTTAGTTATTGATAGATTCAAAGCGCTTGCGAAATTATAAGGCGTAGACAGAACTGGTATCTACTGGCTAAGATTATAGTTTCTCGCAAATGTCACATGAAACTGGACTTTGGTTACACTTAATATTAACAGTGCCTGAGCACCAGTCCCGGCGCCCGGCGAGGAAGCGACTAACTACGATTTTCTCACTCAAAAATATTATAAAAATGGTAGGCTCTGTGTATGCGAAAGAGATACATTTAGGTATTAATAGTTGTACAGCAACTGTTCCTGGAGAGCGGTAATGACCCAGTGATATCGGTACTTCGGTCGTGAGTTCGAATTTAGGCAGACACTTTACACGTCACAAAGTAATGTATCACCACCACCGCTCTTTTTTTTTTTGGATGGGAAATCATCAAATGACTTCGTCCGCTCTGGGCGGAGCGGGAGGGCGTGTAAGACTTTTACTGACTAAAACCCACCCGTGTTCCTTCAGTCGCCCATGTATCACGGTGTCTCTTTCGAACAATCTCGCGACCCTGGCAAACCACCACTGCTCTTAAAACGGTTAATGAAAACATCGTAAGGAAGTCGGCATGTCCTAGTGTCTCCAAAATTCGTTAACATGTGACATCCACCAACCCGCACTGGGCCGCGTCGGGGATTATGGCCCATTCCCTCTTACAAAGAGGAGACCTGTACCCCAGTAGCTAAATCTCGCGAGAATATCACGATAGGCATACTGCCGAGTAATCGCTTGTCGCCGTCGCGCGTCGCTTCTCAGCTTGCCAACTCGTTCACTAGCTTCCCGTTATCACTGGTGGTGGGATAGCACCAACTCCACACAACACAACACATATAACAGGTTCATAGTTCACGAAGTAGATACAATAGTTAATTTTTAAATATGAAAAAAGGTTTTATCGTGATTGTCACGAGAACCAACAGCCTTCAGTCGAAGTTTGTGAATTAATTGCAAGATTCCGAGACATACAAGTGAAGTTAAATAAAAACATTTAACAATAAATATCAGCAGAGACAATTCATCATGCGGATCACCGCCACGTGTCTGATTGACCTACCAGATATTTTATCGTCTACTCGGCTAATCATCTTTGTAATAATACGAAATTCTGCGTATCATGTGTAGCATAATCTGCCTATAGTATTCCCACTGCGGGGACACACGCCTCCTCTCTGTGAGTGGGCCGTAATCCACCACGCAGTCCCCTTATCATGCCTGTTATCTACGAATTTAGATATAGCCATTCAACTACACCCGGTAAAACGACATAAAAAATATTTCCATTTAAATTTTTCAATAGATTTTCGACAACCTGGAATTTTGTTATTAGAAAAATAGTCCTTAAGACAGCATTTTGGCCAAAATAATTTTGACACAAAGGTCCCATATAGGTTATTAAAAAAAAAAACCTGTTCTTTACGTCAGTTTGACGTCCGTATCTTTTTATTAACATTTACACAGAGTGCGACCTACATAGATAGCCCGTTTTCAGGTTGCAGGTCGGTAGATACTTACCTATATCAGTCAAAATGTGAGATATCGTATCTACTAATATAGGTAAGTATCTATATCGGTCAAAATGTTAGATATCGCGAACGACTATTGACCTGTACTATTATTTGCACTGTATATGTGAAAGTTTGTACCAATTTATTTTTATATGGAGATTGCCACGCCTTAGAAAGATGTCATCGGACGGCAATTACTATCAGGAAGTTCTTGTATAGCTTGGGAATAATATGCATGTAGAGGTACTGAGGTTTACTGTGACCCTGGCACAGGCAACAAAAGGAACAAAGGTGGGTTTTAGTCAGTAAAAGTCTGACACGCCCTCCCGCTCGCTCCACGAGACGACATAATTATTATGATGATTACCGACCCAAAAAAAAACAGTGGTACTGTAGTAGATATAACAAGTTATTTATTTTTACCTATATTTGTGCCTACACCTTCTTCTATGCCAGATAAAATGCCAGTCGAACAGAAATTTTACAACGTTCACATCTAAGCAAAATAAATCATTCAAAAGATAACTAAAAGACCACTTAACCATGACCTATTTCAGATGCCTAATTAAGTCTAATATAATCAACGAAGGCGCAAAATAATACAAATTAACAGGTGTATCGCAACTATTCTGCCCTACATCGTAGGAACGACGTACACTAGCCGATTACAATACTCGACGTCACACGTAAAGGTCATCGGACACTGGACCCGCGCAGCCTTGACCGTAAAACAGTTGCGCTCACTCGCATTTCAACCGTTTCTCAACTCAAAGAATCTAACTAAAGCGATTCATATTTCATAAGAGAGTTGCAACAGCGGCTGGTGGCGCCGATGCATTCGCGGCCCGCCACTGCCGATAACGACCCGCACAGTCGTTCCGGCACGCGGGAGATTTGCACGCTTTGTAAACAAACAAACGCGTAATCAAATACCGAATTGAAATTCGATTCGAAAGACCAATTGATTCAAAATTCAAAATGATGTGACAATAGAACTGTCTTAATTTGAATTACGAACAGCGAATAAAAAAAAAATCTTTGCCGATAGTGATGTGAAACAGGAGGATGAGTTTTTCCAGTGTATCAAGTTTAGTTACTTTTGGCGTTGCAGCGTGGCCACCCCCGGGGCCATTGCCGGCTGCCTTTCAGTTCCACCACCAAGGGTCGAACTTTGCTATTTTCCTGATACTGTTCGCTCTCTGCATGATGGAGGTGGTGGTCATTAGGATCATAACTGAGGAGCAGGCGAGGGAGCAAGGATCGAGGAGTGTGACGTCAATGTGGTTTGACTTGGATGACGAGTGAAAGGCTAAAACATGTGAACAAATAGTGAAGTGACAGTTTAAAGTGCTCTAGTTATTAGTACGGGATAAAATTAAGATTGTTGTACAATATATCTAGTTATTTTCTTTTAGGCTGAATAAGAATAGTGTATTTGATATAGTCGACCAAGTTTCTAGTAGAATTTTAGCTCTTTCATGTAAGTTGTCTCTTTGCGTATCTTATTAAAATGTATTTTTGTGATACAGCAAAACAGAATTCCTGTGCCAACATCGACTAGGTTTTTATAATGCTTAAATAAATTTAAAACGTAAAGTGCCTTTGTTTATTAATTTAAATATGTGTCAACCAAAAGTATATGACTAAGGTCAAATTAACACTCTTTCGCTTTACTGAATTTTAGATAGAATATCACTGAAAATATGTGTGTTTTAAAAGACGAGCGATCTTCGAAAGCAAACTACATCCCTAATCATGTTAATATTTTTAATCTTTTATTATTATTTCAAAAAGTGTAAACGGAATGTACGTTTACTTACAATAAGTATAATTTTACTATTTAGGGTTAAATAAAATAGAAGGTATAAATACTTTCATAACCACAGCCACGTATATCTATACTGTGCCACAGCTCTCAAAACGGTGAAAGAGAACATCGTGAGGTCATGCCGATGTTGCTAGAACCAAAAATTCAAAGACATGTGGCTTCTACCAACCCGCACTGGGCCCGCGTGGTAGATTATGGCCCACTCCCTCTTCCCGAGAGGAGGCCTGTGTCCCAGCAGTGGGAACAATATAGGCTGATTGTATATGTTATGTATAATTTAAAGAAAGTAACAAGTAACTTTTGAATCTAGCGTTCTAGCTGGGTTACATGGTAACCTGTATTTAAGTTGGTGAATATATATTCTTTTGTTAAGATTCACGATTTTGACACTGGTTGATTAGCTAAAAAACTTCGGCATGCGAGCACAAATTGAAAACGATATGCAAACTTTCGGCATGCTAGCAAAAACATTAGACAATTTACTATCTTACGTAGGTATTAAACATAATACGTACCGTCAACAATGGAATCTTCACATTTCATTAGCAACTTTACCTATGAGTAAAAGATGAATTATATCGCTATTACTAAAAACCTTGTACAAATAGTCGATTTTTCTTCTTTTGTATCGCTTTTAGATTACATGGCGGATACAGATGTTTAGTAATTGAAATATATTTAAGTAGATACTATACTCATGGGTAAAGTTGCTCATAGAACGTAAAGCTGCCACAGTTGACTGTACGTATTTTTTTTTAATCGAGAAGGTTTTATAACTCATTTCTTACATTTTGTTTGTCTAATATGAATGAAGGTCCACCTAATTATACCAATGAGATAAAAATTGTACCAAAGGCCATCTTATAATAACGTTGTTTATAAAATTACGTAGAAAAAGTAATGTAAGGGAACTTGACGTGCATTCATTTTACTGGTGTAGGTATACAGAAAACTGTAAATTAAGAGATTTAATTTGTTTTTGAAAACACAGAGAGTAAAATTAATTTGTTTGCTGTAAGTTTATAGTTTAAAAAACAAAAAAAAACGACGGGTTGCACTCCGGGAGTGCCGGCAGAAGTGAAAACTTGAATATTAACGTTGTGCATTTTTGATATTTTGGAATAGTTAGGGAATAATTTTGCACGAATTGCTTTAATTATCTATATATTAATACGTGAAGCGAAAACTTTGGATCCCTTTTTACGAAAATTGGGCGGAAGGAGAAGTATGAAATTTCGCACACTTATAGTTTATACAGAGAAGAAGTGACGAATGCTAATATTTTTTTAAATTATGCGTTAAAAATACATTATTTTTAATAAATAACACGTTACACACACTACTATTCACTACCGTGTATTTAATACACACATGCATAGGTATTCTTTTGTTTATGGTCCAAATCTGTGGTCCAATCGAGAACATCTGTCTTTAATATTTTGTGTCTATAGCCATAAAAATCTATGATCATATCGAGAATATTTGTCTTTAATATTATTTGTATTAGCGACGATAGGAATTTGGTTTAGATCTAGAAGAAATATTTTTTGTGGTTTTATGGGGAGTGTCAAGTATGGCATTAGTAAGTTTCCCATACAAAACTTAGTGTCGTGTGCAAACTGTAGAGGTTGTATGCCTCACGATTGTATAGGCTGGTTATAATTATGACATTTTGAACTGTCATAATTACATAAAAATAATAGGGAAAATTCTCAGCTGTCACCATCCATGGATGCGCGTGGCACGCTGTAATAACATAAACACACATGTACATTCGCGCAAGTGTCCTGCGCTGCCTAAACGAAACAGCAGGCGCAGGCATACATTTTCGCCGCGCCGTAGAAAGAGAGGGGGGGATACCTACTTCCTCTCCTACTCTCTGTCCGTCTTACGAATTTTCGATCAGGGTCACGTGTCCTGACGCGAGTTTAACATTTTTTACCCATTACAAAAAAAGTGCACAACGCCGCTAAAGAAGTTTTCACTTCAAAATAATAATAACGTTAATTAATTTAATTAAACGATTTACTCAATAACATCGAATACTTTTAAAATGATGCTCTGGTGGATACAAATATTAGGTGCATACGTTCCTCTCAGTCCAAAATATAAAAATATTTTTCTAACTATACTTTATTTTGCCATTTTTATACATATCATTCAAATTATTAAAAAAGTGCATTTAAAAACTTAAAATTTATTAATTATAACAAATTCATTTCAATATTTCCGGTACATAAGCAAACCATTGCCAAACATAAATCATATAAAATAACTAGCTTCTGCCCGCGACTTGGTCCGCGTCAAATTTTCGCTCCCTTTCCCGTCGCATCGAATTGTCTGCCAGTTTTCGTCCATTTTTCATTTGCTGCTCCGCTTCTTTAGATTGTAGCATGATGTTTTATAGCCTATAGCCTTCCTCAACAAATAGTCTACCCAACAAAATTTTTTTTTTTAATTCCGACCAGTACTTCCTGAGATTAGCGCGTTCAATCAAACAAACAAACAAACTCTTCAGCTTTATAATATTAGTATAGAAGTATAGATTAAAATATAACTAAATAAGAACAAATTAAGTAATTAAACGACATACAATGACTTGCTAATAAACGTTCTGTATATTCAAAATATGTCTTAAAATTAAGGTAACAAAACATCACGCCTTGTATCCCCGAAGGGTTGGACAGAGGTGTACCTGTAGTTCACCCATATTTCGCCTGTTATAGTCCAGTCAAATTAGTCCTTAAAATAGAAGTAAGGTTACAATAATTCCCATAGAGCTAAAAATTGGTATGAACGTTCAAAATACTATTATAAACGAATTGTGAAAAGTCCCCATCAATCCCCCTTGTGCAATTTTTTTTATTGATGGTGAAAGTTTGCAAAAATGGGTTTTTCGCGTTTTCCAGCTATACGGTGAGTTTTACAGCAAAAATAGTTCAGACAAAAATTGTAGATCATCCGATTTTCTACAAAAAATGTATCTACACTTTTTTTCATAACTATTACCATTTCCGTAATATAGCGGTTGAAAGAATTGAAAAAAATATTTTATTCGTAATATGCACGTTAATGGACTTTTATATACATTTTTGAACCGTTATATGAGTAAACATATGAGTCCCTATATCTTATACACACAAATTATAAAATTCTTAGAATATAAATGAACGTCAAAAATTCCGCCCCCATTTTCATTTAGTCGCATGGCCTTGAGTAACATCTGTCTTCCGTTCAATTGTCAGCGTGGCGATGCTAGTATACCTGCTCCGTTTCAAAGGTCTCATACTCAACAAAATACTGTTAGTCGTAAGCATTCCTTCGTAGTGACAACTCGTGGCTATCGCTTATATTTTGTAACGAAGTTTGTGCATTTAACTGCTTAAAAAAAAAAAAATGTCGCAGTTCTGCTTTATTTGTAGTCAACTTTTGACTGAAAGTGGAGTTGTTACTGTTGATCACGGCATGAAAGCATTAATTGATGCAAGTATTAAAAGAGGTGATGATTTTTCGGAGTACCTGAAAGACCAGGCATCTGTAAAAATTCATGTGCAGTGTCGAAAAAATTATACTCGAAAAAGTAGCATTGATGCCGTGAAAAGACGGTGCCAAGAAGAAGAAGCTTGAAGAAATATCCTCCTGTAAAACGTTGGTAAACATCAGGATCCATACAGTTTTTTAATTGTAGCATATCTTGTAGATATAAGTGTGCAGATTTAGCATAAGAGAAATGTCCCGACGCGTGAAAGTAAGGAAGCATTTCTTTAACGTTGTCCAAATGAGCTTGCCAATCTCCCGTACGTTCAGCTCTTATAAACTCCTTTGCAATCGACACCATATCAAAATATTGAATCCATAATTTTGCGGTAGGTCCTCGTTTTTCATATTATTTTAGTTTTTCATTAAACTGATTCAGTAATGCTCCAGATGTTTGATTATCATGTTTAACATCATTATATGAAATAATATTATCTATTACATTTTTCGCAGTTATCATCAGATTTTCATCAATGGCGTATCAATATCAAGTTCTTTAAATATTATTATTGTTAAAGCTAACTGAAGTAATGTATGAGCTCGAATAGCTCTCGCGTATGCATGACCGTTGAGCATTTTATCTAATGACCCAGGTGCATAAATCAAAGAAAGTATTTCTTGTATGCCGCTTCCTTGCATGATGTAACCAATCGCTCCAAGAAATGACATAATTAAATGAAATCGTCCGAGCCTGATTATGATTTTCGATAATTCAGACCCTTCAGGTGCAGCTAAGACGATTTCTCGAGCTTTTACATACAGAGGCTGATCAAAAGTAACAATGCATACATCATGACCATAACGTTTTGCATTTTCTGAAGCACAAAGTAAAGTGGTGTATATAGTACCTATTGTAATTACTAGCTGGTTGAGGAATAAATGGCAAAAATGAAATTTTTGATGTTGAAAAATTCATAATATTACTTGTAAGCGCCAAGCACACTACCTCATAGGTGGTGTGGAAACGTGTGCATATTACGAATAAAATATTTTTTTCAATTCTTTCAACCGCTATATCACGGAAATGGCAATACTTATGAAAAAAGTGTAGAAACATTTTTTGTAGAGAATCGGATAACGGAATCGGAAAACGCGAAAAACCCATTTTTGCAAACTTTCACCATCAATAAAAAAAAATTGCACAAGGGGGATTGATGGGGACTTTTCACAATTCGTTTATAATAGTATTCTGAACATTCATACCAATTTTTAGCTCTATGGGAATTATTGTAACCTTCAAAGTCTTATTTGACTGGACTATTATGTTTATGTCCCATGTAATAGGGGGCGAGCCTATTGCTATCAACTGGGCACAAATCTAGAATTAAAATTAAACAAACTTAAATTAATTATAATTAAATGCAGCATGCTTAGCATTGCATATGCATTTACTTCAGCTCGTTTAGCTAGCAGAGTAAGCAAGCTGAAGTGGCAGTGAGCTGCCATGTCTGTCGAAGAACCGAAGGCCGATGGAGCAGACGAATTTTGGAGTGGAGACCGCGTATCGGCAAACGTAGTGTGGGACGCACCCAGCTAGATGGATAGACAATCTTAAAAAGGGAACAGACTGGATGCGGAAGATGAGAATAGAATGTGGCGCAGCCTGGAATAGGCACATATCCAGCTGTGAACTGCCATAGAGGCTGAGTTGATTGATATTAAATGAAATTAATAATTTAAAGTATATGCATCTAGAGATTCATACAATGGCTGCAATAATTGAACATTAACTTGATCCCGTGTTTTCAGAAGATAAATTATTTTGTTCTTAAGTTGTTATGTCTCGAGTCCTTAGATATAATCTGATTGCATGCATATGTGATTCTTGAATGAATTTTCGTAATTTGTTGAGTCTTTTAGCATTATAAGCCACTAGCTTCTACCCGCGACTTCGTTCGCGTAAAATTTTTTGCTCCCCTGACTCTTCCCGTCGCATCGAATTGCCTGCCAGTTTTCGTCCATTTTTCGTTGCTGCCCCACTCCTTTTAATCGTAGCGTGATGTTATATAGCCTATAGCCTGTCTCAGTAAATAAGCTACCCAATACAAATATTATTTTTCAATTCGGATCAGTAGTTCCTGAGATTACCGTGTTCAACCATACAAACAAACAAACTCTTCAGCTTTATTATATTAGTATAGATTTCGCACCATCTCATATTTACCTGAAATAATGTCCCTACCTTTTTTCAGACGTATATTTCAGTATATCTTCTACATACTGAAATATACGTCTTACGAAGAATAACTCCCATTCTTCATTCATTTCTTCGAAATTTTAAGGAGCCTTTGTGGAAGAGAAATAAATGTTTATTTATTATTATTACTAGCTTTTGCCAGCGGCTTCGCCCACGTGGAGGTCGGAAAATATCCCGTGAGAACGTACTACCGGGATAAAAAGTATATATAGTATAGCCTATGTCAATTCTCAGGCTCTAAACTATCTGTGTACAAAATTTCATTTAAATCGGTTCAGTAGTTTTAGCAGGAAAGCGAGACAGACAGACAGACAGAGTTACTTTTGCATTTATAATATTAGTGTAGCTTATTCAGGCCCAAGGAGTTCAGCAAAAATAAATCCACAAAATACTTATTTAGAGTTCAATCAACTCTCTCAAACTGCGCCACAACACTCGGTCCTCCGCCTTTCGCATCGATTCTGTCCTTTTTTAAGGTCGGTTACTCAGAATTAATATGAAAATTACAATCTTGGAAATAATTTACAAAAGGTATTTTATTGTGGTTAGATCTTTCAATGACAAATTCTTCGTTGTTTAAGTGGTCGTCGCAAGCGCTACGATATACGTGCTGAGCATGAAGTCTTGGATTCGATTCTCAGATCGGGCAATTTTATTGGGTAGAAAATACCAGGAATTTCTCAATAGCAGCCTGGAGTATACATTTGTGCCCGGTTGATGGGCAATAGGCTCGCCCTTTATTAGATACATGGGACTTAAACATAGTAGGTGAAATATGGGTTTACTATAGGTACACCTCTTCGCAACGCTTTGGGGAAACAAGCCATCATGTTATGATAATTTTTTGATATCAAAAATTGTTAAAGTAGCAGTGAGTCCATACTCTATACTAATATTATAAATGCGAAAATAACTCAGTCTGTCTGAAACGATTTCACGACTCAACCACTGAACCGATTTCGATGAAATTTGGTACGAGGTAAGTTTGAACGCCAAGAAAGGACAACTAGGCTACTTTTTATTCCGCAATTTTGTCGGCGTCCGTGATAACCGACATTTACGCGGACGAAATCGCAGGTAAAACCTAGTAGATCATAAAATTAATAAGGTGCATTATATTGTAAACATTATTGCACTCATGTATCGTTATTACCACGTGCCTGCACCGGCATCGGTACAATTATATCTACACGATATGACCTTCCACCTCGACTCCAATATGACGTGTGTAAATGTATGATTTACAATTTAAAATTAACTACCTATTAGTAAAAGATTTATTAGGTACCTATATTTACAAGTTCACTGGCTTTGTTTCAGAATAAAATTTTAATTCCGAATGGTCACAAAAAAAAATCTGCCTAGCCTTTTTTCAACAATGTTGGGGTCGTCTTCCAGTCTAACTGAATATAGCTCTATTTTACATGGAACGACTGGCTACCTGACTTCCACAATCCAGTTACTGGGCAATACTTTTATCTTTTGGTAAGACTCGTTAACCAGCACCCTAATTGCGAAACGCACAATTTATCAGAATCTGAATGGGATTGAAGATTATTTCTAAACCATTGCGTCATTTGTTCGAATAAATTGTAGCTCAGCAACGTAAATAACGCAATGAATGTTGTTTAACTATGAATATTAAACCAATTCCTACCGATAAAAAGTTCCGCAATTACCCCTCTGGTTTTCGGGTTTCCGACGACTCGTAACGACTGTCAAAGATCCTCGAATGACAGCCGCGACCAACGAGTTAACGCGCTTCCGAGGTACGGAGTGGTCTTGGTATCTGAAGATCGTCACCCATCGGTAACACCTAGCTCTTGGTTCATTTGACAGAAAAATATTATATATATATACTAGCTTCTGCTCGCGACTTCGTCCGCGTCAAATATTTGCTCCCCTGACTCTTCCCGTCGCATCGCAGCCTGCCAGTTTTCATCCATCTTTTTGTTGCTGCTCCGCTCCTTTTGATCGTAGCGTATATATAGCGTTCCTCAATAAATAAGCTACCCGAATTAAAAACAATTTTTCAATTCGAACCAGTAGTTCCTGAGATTAGCGTCTCTCACCCCCCATTTTAGGGAAGTGGGGAGTTAGAAAGAGACAAAAAGTAGCCTATGTCACTCTCCATCCCTTCAACTATCTCCAATTAAACAATCACGTCAATTCTTCGCTCCGTTTTGCCGTGAAAGAGGGACAACCAGACACACACACTTTCCCATTTATAATAATAGGTCTTTACCTATGAAAATGCCGTTTTGTATGAAAAAAATTAAACGAATTTTTTTCATGTATTTTTTATTTGTATTCATCGAAATAATCACCCATGCAATCAATGCATCTTTGCCAACGCAGTGGCAGTTTATTGATGCCCTTCTTAAAAAAATCAGCTGGACGGGAGGCAACAAATTCTTCAAAGGCATTTTGTACTGCCTCTCGGGTATTGAATTTTTTTCCCGCCAAGAAGTTATCCATATTCTGGAAAAAGTAGTAGTCTGTAGGCGCAAGGTCTGGTGAGTAGGGCGGATGACGGAGAGCTTCCAACCCCAGTTCTTGCAACTTGGAGACCGTCTGCTGTGCAGTATGAGGTCGCGCGTTGTCGTGCAGGAGCAGCGGAGACGAGGGATTGACCAATGCTAGTTGTAGATGTGCCAGCTTCTCCATCATTGAGTTCAGCTCTTCACAGTACACATCTGCAGTAATGCTCACCCCGTTTGGTAAGAAGCTGTGATGAATCACACCGGCGCTAGACCACCAAACAGTGACCATCACATTTCTAGGGGTAAGTTTTCGTTTAGGGCATTGTTTAGGTGCTGAACCAGGATCCAACCAACCTGCTGAGCGCTTGCGGTTACCAAACAGAATCCATTTTTCATCGCAGGTAACAATGCGGTTCAAAATTCCTTCATTTCTGTGTCTGTTTAGCAGTGCAAGGCACGTCTCGACGCGTACTTTGCGCTGGCGATCAATGAGTTCGTGGGGCACCCATTTGTCAAGCTTTTTTACCTTGCCAATTTGACGCAAATGGACCAATATTGTTTTGACGCTAACGTCGAAAGCTGCTGCTAATTCAGCCGTAGATTGTATATCTTCAGCTTCCACAATCGCCTTTAATTCGTCATTGTCGACCAAAGTCTTCGGACGACCGCGAGGTTCATTTTTCAGGTCGAAAGTTCCAGAACGGAAGCGAGCAAACCAACAACAGGTGGTGCGTTGGTTTGTAGTGTTAGCTCCGTAAACGTCGTTGATGTTGCGTGCCGCTTGTGCCGCGTTGCTGCCACGACGGTACTCATATTCCATAATTACTCGAATTTTTAACGTATCCATGATGACGAAAAAGATTGAAATGCGATGAAAATGTAACACTAATCAATAAACAAATGACTACTTTTGGAAAAAGAATTCCATGTTTTTTAAATAAAATTAATTTGAAATTAGAATTCTTAGACAAACAAAAATTATTTTGATTTGAAATGGCCAGTAGGTACTGCAGAACGGCAATTTCATAGGTAAAGACCTAATATTACTATGGATATGTATATATATAAGCCTTATCATATATCTATACATCTACACAAATAAATAAAATTGGAGAGTCTGTTTGTAATATTAAGATAACCATTTTTTACTAAGTGTATGTGGATGTATACATGGTACATATACCAAAACAACATTTTTTTTAAATTTTGTCTGTCTGTCTGTTTGTTCCGGCTAATCTCTGAAATGGCTGGACCGAATTTGACGGGACTTTCACTAGCAGATAGCTGATGTAACAAGGAGTAACTTAGGCTACTTTTATTTTAGAAAAATAAAGTAATGTTGCAATATCCAAGTACTGTCCAGTACCGTGCGCAACTCATCATGACATATTGTAAATATTATAAAAAATAATAAAGTCACTTCCCACTTGTCTGTCCCTATGTATGCTTAGATCTTTAAAACTACGCAACGGATTTTGATGCGGTTTTTTTTTAAATAGATAAAGTGATTCAAGAGGAAGGTTTATATGTATATAACATGCATAATATAGTTAAGAAACGCTGATAATTTTAGGGGTTTCTAATGTGATGTCATAAATAAACACATTTTTTTGCGCTTACATTGCGAACGCTGGCTGAACCCTACGAAATAGATCAAAATAATGTACTACAGTATTGTACACCTTAAAAAGGTCTACGAAAAAGTCCGCGATGGTATATGTCTATCTCTTAGGTATAATCCACTATAACCATTTTTATCCATTACTTTTTACGAGAAATAAGGGCTTATTTACGAAGCGATTTTAAGCAATACAGTATTAATCCTTATCCAATTATGTACCTTAAATACATTGTGCATTTAACATAGATCAATAAATTCATATTACTTTGGATTCATAGTAATTGCGAATATCATGTGTGTTCATTATACTCAAAATAAACTTAATTCTAAGTAAGAGACCGCGAAATGGGTTAGATGTTTAGATTTTTGGATGTTTGTTTCTCAATGATGCAAAGACGGCCAAACGGATAAAGATCGAATTTGGCACAAAGATATATTATATCATGGATACGAAACAGATAGGATACCTACTTTATCCCGGTAGTAGGTTCGTGGGTGATATTTTCCGACAGCTATACGGGCCAAGCCACTGGCAAAAGTACTATTCCTATAACTATGTTCGGTGTCTGGTAAATGACTGAGTGTCTGTATAGCTAAAATAGAAGCGTTTAAAAAAACGAGGAAGACTTATATTCAGCTAAACCAAGCCCTATGTCGCAGTCTTCTTACTCTGAATACAATTATTTTAAGAACACCAACACACATGATGTTCTCATAAACTATGAATCCGAAGTAATATGAATTATAATCCTACTTACTACTAATATTATAAATGTGACAAAGTTATGAGGTAACAAACATAACAAAAATTTAAAAAAAAACCCTCGAATTCTTCCTTTTCTTAAAGTCGGTTAAAAATATGTATGATTGGGTGTTTGTTTCTCAATCACGCAAAAATGGCTGAATGGATCTGGATCGAAAATAGCACACAGAGTATACATTACCTATATAACCTGGATTAACACATTCTTACCGCGGTAGTACGTCCTCATGCGTTAATTTCCGACATCCACGCGGGCGAAGCCGCGGGTAAAAGCTAGTCATTAATAAAACCCTCTAAAATGACTGAACCCTTTGAATTACTATTTCAAGAAAAGTATCCGTCAGAATGGCGGGTGTATGACTTCCAAAAAAATCAAAAATAAACTATATAAATGTACGTAAAATGTACGTTTTTGTACTAAAATAAGTATAAATGTACGTGTCTGTATGCGAAGCAAACATCATTTTAAAGTAATCCGCCATCCTGATGTCAGGTTGGCGGGTGCATTTTAATTCAATTAACTTTTTTCAAATTTGACAATAGGAATTAAATGTACGTCAATTGTGCATATAGGAACACTATTTGAAACCTTCTTAAATGTTATACAAGCTCTGATATTGTAAAACGCACGTGAGCCGCCACCCTGACGCCAGAATGGCGGGTTGATTCTAAACCAATCAAACTATTTTGATCAACCAAATAACAAATAAATGTACGTCTTATGTTCTTGTCAGATAGTAAAACAAAAGTCGATTAAATAATTCACAGCGTGATTTAATCAATTTTATATCATTTGACTATAAAGAATACAGCGGACAATCAACATTTCTGCACTTCTATTTAATCCTGGCTTCAGATCATCATAGCACATCCACATACCATCACCCCTATCATATATGAATGCGCTTTATAGTTCCCTATTGCATCATAAATAGAAATTAAGCTTGGAGGTACATATTCAAGCACTCCTATATACATACATACATACATACAATCACGCCTTTTTCCCATGGGGGTAGGCAGAAACCACGGAACGCCACCTGCTACGATCTCTACACACTCCTTTTGCCTCGTTTAGGTACATACAATTGGTCACGCACCTGACCTTTCTGAAGAACATCACCAATAAGGTCACTAATATCTGGATGACCGAGCTTTGCTCGGTATTTTTTGGTAAATTGTGTTTAAAATAATAAGTTTATGTTCAAGTTGATTATCGATAAAGTTGGTCATTGAAAACACGAATAAAACGACATATTATAAAAAATAATCCTAGCTAGATCGATTTATCGCCCCCGAAACCCCCTGTATACTAAATTTCATGAAAATCGTTGGAGCCGTTTCCGAGATTCAGATTATATATATATACAAGAATTGCTCGTTTAAAGATATAAGATATGTCCTCCTCGGACGTCCCCTCCCGGTGTTTCCACTCACATCTGCCTTGTAAATACCTTCTGACAGCCGTCCTTCATTCATCCTCTCGACATGACCAAACCATCTAAGCATACTTTTTTCAATTTTTGTTACTACATCTTCTTTTAAACCACACCGTTCTCTTATCACATCATTTCTCAGCCTATCATTCATAGTCACACCACACATGCTTCGCAAGGAACGCATTTCCACGGCATTTATGCTACTTTCATGCTTCTTTTGCCACACCCAACATTCACTTCCATACATAAGCGTAGGCACCAGTACACCATGGGACTCATTTTGAGCATTTGATAAATTGATTAATTTTGTATTAAAAATGTTAAAATTCATGGTCTTCCTTTTATTTGTGACACTATGTTATTCAGCAAAAAATAATCCTTATGATGAAGCCTTTCGATTGGTATGATAAAACTACAGGGTGATTATTTTTCTCGTGTAACGGGTTCGATTCCCGGTTCAACCATGCAATTATTTAAATATCTATAAATGTAGTTTAAATTGTTTTTTTAAATTCAAATATTGTCTTCTTTCAGTAAAATCTTCCATCTACAGTATTCAAAGTACTTTCCCTCCATGTGGCATAACCGTGGGACGCCCTGTACTATAGAAGTGCTTGAATATGTACCTCCAAGCTTAATTTCTAATTATGATGCAGTAGGGAACTATAAAGCGCATTCATATAGGATAGGGGTGATGGTATGTGGATGTGCTATGATGATCTGAAGCCAGGATTAAATAGAAGTGCAGAAATGTT
The DNA here is from genome assembly GCA_932294355.1 of Aporophyla lueneburgensis. NCBI lineage: Eukaryota > Metazoa > Arthropoda > Insecta > Lepidoptera > Noctuidae > Aporophyla > Aporophyla lueneburgensis. The sequence goes on along the minus strand of OW028739.1, from coordinate 31,583,901 downwards.
GATTGTCCACTGTATTCTTTATAGTCAAATGTTATAAAGTTGATTAAATCATGCTGTGAATTATTTAATCGACTTTTGTTTTACTATCTGACAAGAACATAAGACGTACATTTATTTGTTATTTGGTTGATCAAAATAGTTTGATTGGTTTAGAATCAACCCGCCATTCTGGCGTCAGGATGGCGGCTCACGTGCGTTTTACAATATCAGAGCTTGTATAAATAACATATAAGAAGGTTTCAAATAGTGTTCCTATAATGTACAATTGACGTACATTTAATTCCTATTGTCAAATTTGAAAAAAGTTAATTGAATTAAAATGCACCCGCCAACCTGACATCAGGATGGCGGATTACTTTAAAATGATGTTTGCTTCGCATACAGACACGTACATTTATACTTATTTTAGTACAAAAACGTACATTTTACGTACATTTATATAGTTTAATTTTGATTTTTTTGGAAGTCATACACCTGCCATTCTGACGGATACCAAGAAAAAGTCATTCAATAGGAGTAAATGAACTTAGCGACTTCTTATATTATGCAAACATTTTATCAAGCGCTCCCTGCTACTGTTTTTTTTATTTCCTGATCTCAATATTAGAGATTAGAGATTAGGAAACCAGCAGACCCATAGCACGGAAGTTTCAAATGTGACAATGACATTTACGTTTGTCATAATTTAAAACTGCGTATGACCTTACAGTTTCAGTTTTAGACGTGTCAATGTAAGTACATGCATATGTTTGTATCCATATTGTTAAAGTAGTGTGTAGTAAGCGGTGTACTTAGTTAAGCAGTGGTGGCCTAGTGGTAATGGCCCCAACTTACGAGTCCTAGGTGGCAGGTACAAACCGAGGCAGTCGCTTTACTACTCGTATGTGTATATAATTCATCACCGCTGCTCTCAAAGCGGTAATGGAAAACATCGTGAGGAAACCGGCATCGGCATGCCCTTTTTTTTGGATGGGAAATCATCAAATGACTTCTCCCGCTCTGGGCGGAGCGGGAGGGCGTGTCAGACTTTTACTGACTAAAACCTACCCGTGTTCCCTCAGTTGCCCATGTACCAGGGTCACGGTATCTCTTTCGAACAATCTCGCGACCCTGGCAGGCATCTAGCAGACCCCTTCAGTGCTGCTGACATCTCTTTGAGGCGCGCGTGGAACACTACGCGCCGTCGACCCGAGCCTGGTACTTACCGGGCGGCGAGCTACCCATTGCTCGCCGCCCGTAAGCTCGCGCCTATGGTGGCCGGGACTCCCTCACGCGCCCCGCCACCAGCATGCCCTAAAACGAATAGTACAAAGACTTGTGACATTTATCAACTCGCATTGGGTCCGCGAGGAAAATTACAGCCCATACCCCTCTCACAGAGTGGAGACCTTATTCCCTGCAGAGGCTGTTTATGCTGATGTTCTGAGTTGCATTGTGCTCATATAAAATATGGGGAGTAGACATCTCTTTACCTCAAATACACACGATAATTTCAGAAGGAATGAAATGATGACAGCAAAAGATTACACACTGAGGTATGACAAGACGCCAAACAGATACAGATTCATACAGTAAAAACAACATGGCGACGAAGACAGGCTTTTTTTTTTCTTTTTTTTTTTTTCAGGTTGGGAAATCATCAAATGACTTCTCCCGCTCTGGGCGGAGCGGGAGGGCGTGTCAGACTTTTACTGACTAAAACCCACCCGTGTTCCATCAGTTGCCCATGTGCCAGGGTCACGGTATCTCCTTCGAACAATCACGCGACCCCGGCAGGCATCGGTCCTAGTAGACCCCTACACTGCTGCTGACATCTCTTTGAGGCGCGCGTGGAACACTGCGCGCCGTCGACCCGAGCTTGGTCCTTACCGGGCGGCGAGCTACCCATTGCTCGCCACCCGCAAGCTCGCGCCTACGGTGGCCGGGAGTCCGCTATTGACTCCCGACGCCCGGGGCGTCTCCTCCTGCGGCGGCTAGGGACGTGAGGGCGCAGAGACTGCCACTCCCTCACGCGCCCCGCCTCCTCCTTCGCGAGCATTACTGCTTCGCAGAAGGAGGTGACGGCTTCCCATTCCCTCTCGCTCCGTACCATGGCTTGCACCAGGGCCGGACGCGAGTGGTCGCCGCCGCCGATCGCCTCCACGAGGACACGGCGGTGCTCCGCCCAGACTGGGCACACCTCCACCGTATGCTCCACCGTGTCCTCCAGACGATCCTCGCAATGGAAACACCCGGACGTATCCTCCCGCTTTATCCTGAACAGGAACCCACCGAAGCACCCATGCCCGGTGAGAACCTGCGTCAGGCGGAAGGTGAGGACGCCGTGACGCCTCTCTATCCACTCCTCAAAGAGGGGACTTACCGCCGCAATTGTGGCGTGCCCAACGAAGACAGGCTCACGCAACGCAACAGGAAACCAGACGTCTAAACTTCCCAACGTGCGTCTATCGAAGGAAAAACGGTATGAGCTATTACGTAATTAATATTTCTAAACATTATCCGGCGAACTGTGGGTGTACTATGAGTACACCTCTACCTAACTCTTTGGGATATATAGGCGTGATGTTATGTTACGTTATTGTTCTAACAGTTCTTGAACCAAAGAAACATTTTGTTTTTCGACTGATACAATTTCGTTACTTAAATCAAGCTGCCTTTTCTAAAGTACCTGTGTCAATAGGTCCTTCGAGCCGTTTAGCTACACGGCTCGAAGGACCGAAAGTTTAATTTATAGAAAGGAAGTAGGCACTAAAATAATTTATTCAGCAACTTTTTTACTAACGTATCTACCTGAACAAATGTCGTGTTATATTAATATTTGGAAACAGTTTCTTCCGCAATGCACAACGCAACACGGCAGCACACGTTCGGCGCTCGAGCATGGTAATATGAAATACTAATGTAATCGGATATTTTAAATTCGGTTAGAAATAACATGCTGGCGGATGCCGATATAATATTCATAAATCCTTGTTCGAGATTACATAATTGTTCACGCAGATGCTACATCATTGAATATTCATACGCATCTTGTTGCTTTGTCAGGCAAACCTTAACTAATTGTAGTAAGATAATTGAGGAAAAACATACCATTTTAAATTAACCTATGTTGTCCAAATACTGGGCAAACGCCTCCATATCTTTCGACTTTTCGTTAAGTTTTGCAATCTCCGACCAATCTAGCAAGAACGTCTTGTAAATGTGACCAGCCAGGTCCACTTCAACTTTCTAGATATATCACCAGCATCGGTGATGCCTGTATTGGCGGGGAGAAAACATAGCAAAGATTAACGCAAAAGAGTGGTCTTAGGATGATGCTGTGGTTTCATCAATATTAAAGCAAGGCTGCCCTGAAAATGTTTCATCCATATAGATAAAGTGCAAAATTGTGCTTGAAGGAAATATAGCTAAAAGGAATAAACGATGTCCTATTTAAAATTACACAAGTTAAATTCTCCTCAAAACCAACCAATAACAGCCAGCAAAACCGTACCAAACAAGAAGCATTATAATGATGACAAAAGGAACTGATACAATGTATCTTTTGACGTAGAAATTTAATTGTACACATTATGTTTATGCTGTTATCAGTGCAATCTCATTGCAGTCATCTTATGTCATCTCACGACGACCCAAGAGATTCTACGACAAAAAATCCAATAGTGACGCAATTTTACTGAACTTGGCACGACCTTGATGGCAATAGGAAACCAGTTTTTATTTAAATAAATATTCATGCTGCTATCTTAATTCACTACCTGATACGTTTACAACTCACTAACTTTTTGACTGTTTATACAATCTGATTTCAAAGGTTAAAGGTTAATTTCGTGTTATGCATTTTTCCTGTCCGAAATCCTTTGTTTACAGAATATTACAAAGAATGTAAATTATTATGGAGTTCAAAAACTTCATATTTACATTATTCATTCTTCCTCATTAAAATAGCCATTTATTTTAAACCAAACAACAATTAATTACGTATTAATTGTTTAAAATAATACTTTATAAAAAAATATATACATACCCAATTAAAAGTGCGTATACCCAAACATGTGAAAGGCCAGAGTGTTACAAATTGCTCAAGTGAAATGAATTGCCCGCTCGCTATCAGTAGGGAGATTAGCCAAGCACGGCGCCCAGTATGTCAAAATCCCAGTTAAGTTGATCTGCGTCCGTTAAGCAACTGTGAGGCAACTGGTCGCTGCAACTAGTGGCCGCAACCAGTTGCAGGTCTTGTGTGAAATCTGCATACTCGCCACGATGTGAAAGGTATTGCGATATTCGCGTAGGAAGGAAGCCAGGTTTCAGAGCTGTCTCTCCTTTCCCAGAGCTGAGCTACGGAAAATGCTCATTTATTATATTATTTGCATACTCTTCGATGCCCCGTGTGGTGCCTGACGTAAATAATAGCACCACCCCATTTCTTCCCGTGGATGTCGTAACAGGCGACTAAGGGACTTACTAGAGAATGGGCAGCAGCAATCTCTATGCATTTTACCACCATACTGCGATCGCCAACCCGCCTGCCAAGCGTGGCGATTATGGCAAACACCTCCAAATCGGTGGCCTATGTCCAGCAGTGGACATCTTTCGACTGAAATGATGAGTGTCAACTGGGCGCCATTCTGCTCTCCAAAACAATGAGAGCTAAAACAATTTTATTGATTGTTAGTCTTCAGACACAAAAAGACCAAACTTCCTGCGTGCGTTACTGTTGCAGTTTCAGAAAATATGTTTCAATAATAGTCTGTGGTGCTCTAAAAGACGTTTCTTACTTTGTTTATACGAGAGAAGAAGAAGTAAATTGTTGTAAGGAAAATTTGAAGTAAGAATATGAAAGGCTATACAAGTTACACTGAAGAAACGATCACTGATCTGTTTAAACGATGATATGGGTAGAAAGCGGGGGACTACCGAGATTACGGCTAAAAGAGAAGTAAGGAAGAAAATGGCGTGTTGTACCATCCCCAAATAAAGTAGGATAAGGACAGAAGAGATGATGACGAGAGAAGAAGACCAAAAATAGTATTTTTCTATTCAGTCCCACTCATTACGTCAGGTTCGAAAGATGTGACGGTATTTTGAAGCAGAAAATTGGTTATCCTCCTTTCGTTCATTGTATTGTCAGTTCAAGTTTGATTTAATACGGCCTTATCTTTTTCTTGCTGACTCACTTTATGACTACGAACAATCGAAAGTTCACAACGGACAGCTGTTGGAAAGGTAGTGAGTTCGTTCCCGTATTGCAAAATTCACACTCACACAAACGTCTTTGTTAGTAGTAAAATACGGATATTATAAACCCATATAAACTCACGCCTTTTCTCAAGGGGTTAGGTAGGAACTTCAGAACGCTACCAGCTATACTCCTTGTGCTCAGATAACATAAATCTGGCCATACATGCACGCCAAATTATTATTATAATAACCGCGGGATCATCTTCCAGTCTAACCGGATTAAAGGATTAAAAGAGTGGGATTCTGGTCGTATTAAGTCCTGAAATTTTCGGGATTCAATTTGACAGATCTCGAGATTTTCGGGATCTGTACATAGTATAAAACAATCTCTACATAGTAAAACACAGTGGCTTTCCGCGTCTGTAGGTATGCAGATGCGTTCTTTTAAACTACGCAACGGATTTTAATGCGGTTTTCATCAGTAGACGGAGTGATTCAAGAGGAAGGTTTATATGTAAATAGGCGGACGAAGCTGCTGGCACAAGCTAGTTTTTGAATAATTCAGTAAAAATTTACATGAAACGAAACGCACTTACCTTGACTTGACATTTTGTCAACCATCTTGTTTTAACAGCTGATTTCATTGGTTTCCGATAACGACTGGATTATTTAAATAATATTTTCGCAGTTTAAATAACTAATTCATGAGGTTTCTAGTCTATTTGAATGAGAATATATATACTATACAAATGAGAGTTTAAACATTGATCTCTCTGATGATAATTATCAATTAGGTAAGGATTTCTGCAAGCTTCCAACACTTAAAATACGGAAAGACTATACGACACACAACAATTGCATCCTTAACTGACCATTGGAACAACTTAAAAAGTACGTTAAGAACTCTCTGATGCAACGTGGGCAGTCTTTCTAGCCCGAAAAGTATTCAGTAGCGATTTCATCTACCTTTTTTCTGCGAAACATGAAGCGAGGAATAGATTCGCGACAACCCGACAAAAAGCCAATAGAGTAATTTTATTTACTTAACTAAGCTGTGCTTCGCCCACATGAATGTCGGAAATTATCCCACGGTAAAGTGCTTCCGGTACAAAAATTTTAGCCTATGTTTAGCCTTATAACATGACCCAATCAAAAGCGATTCAACCGTTTCGGAGATTAGCTGGAACAATCAGTCAGACATTACAAGTACCGTATATGCTTAGTAAAAAGCTCAAAAGCATTTCTTAAAAAGCTGTTTTCACATTAGAAACAGACACTTCAGTTTAAATTATTTATTTAATGTGTAATTTGTGTAAAGTTATCATGACTTTTGCTCACAAATTACAAATGACTGTGCGTATGTGGCAACATTTTCGTAACTACACGGCAGAGCCGGGTCTTGGGAGCCCACATGACATTAGTATTTTTCCGTAGCCGGGAGGGGCCTTGTCTATGACTCAACGCATTTCCCAATTAGGAACCTTTAAACATTTGCAAGTAAAAAAAGGTAATGTAAGATTTATTTTGTCTATTGCACATCTTGTGCGTACGAAATGTGATGATCGAATGGTCTTGACATTATTATTAAGTTTTTTATGCGTAAGTATGGTTTTTTGATGAAATGTTGGTGTTTCTGAGCGCATGTTTGTTGTGGAAGCATCCGCAATGGTTGGTTGAGGTACTTAGGTTCAATGGTCTGATAATTTAAATTACTTAATTCATTATAACATCACGCCTTGTTTCCCGAAGGGTTGGGAAGAGATGTACCTATAGTACACCCCCATTTTGCCTGTTATGTTTCAGTCTTATGTAATAGGGGGTGAGCCCTTTCCCATGCCCCTCAACCGGGTAGAAATCCAGACTCCGGACTGCTACTGTGAAATTCCAAATAGAATAACCCAACAACACTATTCCCGACCAGGAAATCGAACTCAGGACGAGGCAGAAATTTCAACTGTTTACCTGTTATGGTTCATGAAATACGGGCTGTATACGGCTGATAGACAGACGTACGGACAGATGGACAGCGAAGCTTCGTGAAATGGTTCCGTTGGTAAACAAAAAATGACAAGCAATAACCATTTTGTTCTTTGTTGACATTTCGCAAAATAAGAAAATTTAAGAAATCCCAATACTGTTATATATGCAAATCCTTTCACATTATTCATGATAATGAATAATAAATAGTAAAAAATAAGCTTTCTGCCATAATGCCGGGATGTAGCAACGTAATTACCTAATTTGAGCAACAATAGAGAATGAACAACTAAAGTTACATAGTAAACATGTTCAGTTTTGTAACGATCGTAGTATAGCTGTATATTTTATGTAGGTATTGTATAAAGCATATACTATTAGAATGTATCCTGGTGCCTATAAATATGTCTCGCTGCATGGACCCTTTTTTTGGGTTGGAAATCATCAAATGACTTCTCCCGCTCGGAGTGGGATGGAGTGCCAGGCTTTTACTGGCTAAAACCCACCCCTGTTCCTTCAGTTGCTTGTGCCAGGGCCAAGGTAACTCTTTCGAACAAATCCACGACCCTGGCAGGCATCGGTCCTAGCGGACCCCTTCAATTTTGCTGACATCTCTTTGAGGCGCGCGTGGAACCCAACGCGCTGTCGTAAATTATTTCATCACCACAGATCTAAAAACAGTGACGGACAGAAAACATCGTGAGGAAACCGGCATGGAAACCAACTTACATTAGGCTCGCGTGGTGGATTTTGACTCACTCCCGCTCACAGAAATGAGGCATGGATCCTATGGAGATATTACGGACTGATGATTATGCTTGCTTGCAAGATAGATAGCGTTCTCTTGTGCTTGATATATTGTTATACTTATCATTGCATCTAATTTTTTTTCCAGAAACGAGCCTAGAAGATGCATCACATCGTCGCAGGACAACGGCGTGTGTCGTAGTTGTGGAGGGGACAAGCACGGCGGGGCTCTACCTTGCATCTGTTATCCGAGGGAGTGAGTATACTATACTTTATATTACTAATACAGCGTTAAGTTACAAATTCGTTGTTATTAGTTGACCGAATTCCTTAGCGTAAGCAGAAGCTAGATGCACCAGTAGGCACCAGCCTACTGGTCTTTTATTGTCCCTAAACTATCACTGTTCTTTTCTCCAATGGATCTACAATCTCTCACCAGTATAGAAATTATGGATTAATTATTTCCGCTGGATGCGGGAAGCACAAAAACGATCGAACTGGCGGAGCTTGGAAGATGCCGATGTCCTGCAGTGGACGTTTTTCGGCTGAAATGATGATGATGATGATAGGAATCTTATACCTTTAAACGAGCAATTCTTTTATATATGTATAATAATAATAATTGTTTTAAATGAAACAGCCCCAGTAAGTAATCTATACATATAATAAAACAATAAAAAAACTGTCTGTACATTGAATATATTTAAAAAAATAATAGTTGAGGGGGGCTTAGAAACAGTAATAGAGCACGAAACCAAAAAAATAAATGTGTCTGTTTGTCTGTTTGTCTGTTTGTTTGTACACGCTAATCTTCGGAACTACTGGATGGATTTGAATATTTTTTTTTTTGTATAGGTATTAAGTCTGGGCAACATATAGGCTATAATTTATCTTGGAAACTTGAACACCTGATGCAGAACCGTAACAGACCAGCTAAACTATAAGAGATACAAAAATGGTGCCATAGCAAAAATTGTTTCACGTGATGAGCATTTTCTGCTAAGAGAATAAATTTGAAGATCTGGAACAGCTGATGTGGAACTCCAACAGCCCAGCTATACTATAACATATATAGGAATGACGTCTTAGCAAGAGTTGTTCAGCTTGATGAGCACTCTCGGTTGTCGTATAAAATTTGAAGATCTGGAACAGCTGATGTGGATCTCTAAGAGCCAAGCTACACTATAACATATACCTATAGGAATGACGTCTTAGCAAGAGTTGTTCAACCTGATGAGCACTCTCTGTTGACGTATAAAGATTGTAGATCTGGAACACCTGATGTGGAAATCAAAGCTTTCACTAATTTCACTGTATAATTATAAAATAACATAAGCTGGGAGTATCTCCACGCGGTGAAGGCGGTAACAGTTTAGGACTGATTTTCGATGAAAATTCTATGAACCATTGAAAATTTGACTCTACTGGCTAAAACTCCCATTTATTATTTTATTTTATCGAAGAAATATGCCTTCGGGCTTATGGTATTTGAGTGTTTAATTTCCTTTTCCATTTATCTTCGTGACACGGTAGCCTACCCGGTAACGCAGGGGAGCAGTTATTTAGATTTTAATTGATCAGGTATCTTCAGAATAAAACTATAACCATGCCTAGAAAGAGGTCAAATCTTTTCCAACGTTCCAAAGGAGCTAAAAGATTGAGGATCATAAGATCCCAAGAATCTACCGAAGAGCGTCAGGATAGACTTGATGCTGTTCGAGAACATCAGGCTGCAACTCCCTCCGTAGAAACATCTTCGGATCGCGAAGCTCGCTTGCGTTCTCAGCGTATTTATTCATCTACATCCAGGTCTTTAGAGACAAGTACGGAACATGATGCGCGACTGTCCGCTGATCGTGAACGTCATGCATTGTCTCGCGAGTCGGAGACGTTTACGGATAAAGAATTGCGCTTGAGTTCTCAGCGTATCTACACATCTGCTGCTAGGTCTCTAGAGACAAGTGCGGAACATGATGCGCGACTGTCCGCTGATCGTGAACGTCACGCATTGTCTCTCGAGTTAGAAACGTTCACTGATAGAGAATTTCGCTTGAGTTCTCAGCGTATCTACGCATCTGCTACTAGGTCTCTAAAGACAAGTGCGGAACATGATGCGCGACTGTCCGCTGATCGTGAACATCACGCATTGTCTCTCGAGTCGGAGACGTTCACTGATAGAGAATTGCGCTTGAGTTCTCAGCGTATCTATGCATCTGCTGCTAGGTCTCTAGAGACAAGTGCGGAACATGATGCGCGACTGTCCGCTGATCGTGAACATCACGCATTGTCTCGCGAGTCGGAGACGTTTACCGATACAGAATCACGCTTGAGTTCTCAGCGAATTCGCACATCTACTAACAGGTCTTTCGAAACGAGTGATGAACGTGATGTGCGACTAACTGCTGATCGAGATTATCATACATTGTCCCGAACACGCACACAACAAAATATTCATAATCAGTTAGAAAGTGAGAGAGAAAGAATTGCTGGAGTACGGCATGAAGAGACAGAAGAAGAGCGCAACGAACGTTTGAATTCTGATCGCCTTCGACATTCTCTGAACAGAATGTCGATATCATCTGAAGAATCGGACGTGTCTCAAGATATCGCCGTAGGGCATGGCGACCTTCCTTGGGTTGATAAGGAATGGAGTGCATTTACGTACACTCCTATGATTGACTACGCCACATATTCCGCCATCGGAGGTGTGGTTCAAAATTGTACATTTTGTGAAGCTGTTAAATGGCAAAAAGAAACAAACGATACGTGTTGCTCAGGTGGGAAAGTACATATTGAAATATTACAAAATCCTCCAGAAATATTAAGATCACTGCTAAACGGTGACCATCCACAGTCAAAACATTTCTTGGACAACCTATTGACATACAAAAATGAAAGATCTGGAACGACTCCAATCGTCTCGCTCATCCCGTTGTTTTCCCGTCCCCGGGCCTTAGAATTCTACATCAGACGTTTCAGATCTTCGATTTTGACGACCCCGTTGTCACTGGCATAAGCAACAGGATCCGCGTACGAAGTCGCGGGCAGAAGCTAGTTAATAATACTTGTGTTGAGGTTGTCTCGCTCCTTCCCAGGATGTTAAACAAAATTGAGACTATACAAGATTATTTTTAGTATATGCGAAACCTGAATATAGTTTGTTCAGAATCAGTAACTGAATCGATTCCAATAATTTTTACACCATGTTATATTTTGTACCAAAAATATTTAATTACGCTTCCAAGTCGCGGGCCTTAGTGTTTTGTTTCGATTTTAAAATTATCATGTCTTTCTCGTATTCAAACGTCCATTACACGGAGATGGTACGTACCACGTACGTACACTAGCTGTTTGTGGTGATCTGCATATGTTTTTGCGTGGACAACCAGGTAACTTATCAAGCTTATAACTTTGTGATTATTAATGATACAGTTTTGAATTTTTTTCATAAAAATACTAGACCCGTGTTTCGGGTTTCGCATAAACAAAAATTAATGTTGTATAAAACAAAACAAAAAATTAAAATTAAAATCAAAAATAAAATCAAAATCAAAACTAAAATTAAAATCAAAATTAAAATCAAAGCCATAATCAAAATTAAAATTAAACGTAAAACAAAATTAATAAGTATTAATTATCAGCTCTATGTAGGTTGTTATTGTATGTCCATGTGTGAAATAAAATTGTATAAATGTGGGATTGTGTATGTATGTGTATGTGTGTGTGTGTGTGTATTTATGTTTGTGTGTGCGTGTGTGCGTTGGTGTGTATTGTATGTGTATGTTTGAGTTTACGTGTTTTCTGTGTATGTATATATATATATAATCTGAATCTCTGAAACGGCTCCAACGATTTTCATGAAATTTAGTATACAGGGGGTTTCGGGGGCGATAAATCGATCTAGCTAGGATTCATTTTTATAAAATGTCGTTTTACTCGTGTTTTCAATTACCAACTTTATCGATAATCAACTTGAACATAAACTTATTATTTTAAACACAATTTACCAAAAAATACCGAGCAAAGCTCGGTCAACCAGATATTTATGTCGTTATACGCACAAGGTGATGTGTAAATACCATGCCATTGTAAGATAAATTAGAACATACACCAAGCAACCGTGAAACTGTTTATCTGGCAATTATAGATTCATCTTCATTCAGCTTCAGATATGTGCTCATTGAACTCATTAGTAAATTGAAGTGATTTTTAATTTAACATCGTTTATCAGTATAATTATTGGCGTGTTTGATCTTACGTGCAGAGAACAACCTTGATGGAGATTTTCACAGAATACCTCATTTTTATCTGCTTTGGTGTGTGGGTCAATATTTGTAATGAGCATAATGCAGTGATAGATGGTATGCACTAATATGTGTTGATCATCTGCCTGCCTTTTCCCAACTATGTTGGGGTCGGCTTCCAGTCTAACCGGATGCAGCTGAGTACTAGTATTTTACATGGAGCGACTGCCTATCTATCTGACCTCCACAACCCAGTTACTGGGTAATACGATACCGCTTGGTAAGACTGGTTGTCAGACTTCGGGCTTTTGACTACCCGTAACGACTGTCTAAGATCTACGAAAGACAACCGGAACCAACGGCTTTTCGTGCTTTCCAAGGCACGGAAGGGTCTTGGTATGTAAAGATGGTCACCCATCCACGTAACAACCGCGGCAAGTGTAGGTACCTTAACCTGAACGATCGACCCGTGCAGCTTATGTGCACTAATATGTGTTATAAGTAGTACACAACTACAAATAAATACTTATGACTTATGCATTAATATGTGTTATAAGTATTTATTTATAGTTTTTTAAATAGTGGGTAAAACTACCAGTCGTATTAAAAAACAACTTTTTTGCATTATGGTAGCCCAATTCTTGAGGAAGGTTGTACGCTATTTTACATTACACTACAACTCTTAGGAGAGGAGGAAAAAAAGTCGGACAGAACGCTAAGTGAAAACGAAGGAGTTGCGGGGGCGGGCGGGCAATGGGATGCGAGGCGGTGGCTCCGGGACCGAAATTGCGGGCAGAAGCTGCTTACATACAAAATCGTGATTTAATATTATCACGCGGCTAAATTAAAAGTTAACTTTAAATTAGTATTATCATACTAATAATATAAATGTGAATGTAAATTTGTTTGTTACGCTTTCACGCGAAAACTACTGAACCGATCATCATGAAACATTGTACACATATTCTTGAAGGTATTAGAAGTAACACAGTATACTTATTACGAAAAAAAAACTAAATATATTGTTATTTTTCACGCGAGCGAAGCTGCGTGCAATATATCGATGCCTTCCGGCCAAAAAAGGCTAACCGCCACTTTACAAACTTTACAGGAGAGTAGTTTAAAGTTCAAAATAAGTGAAAAAAAATCATAGAAAATTTTCTGTACGTTCCAAAAGTTTAAAAATTTAACCATATAGTTTTTGATTAGGTCTCTACGAAATGACATTGTTAATTAAAACAAATCACACTCTTAACACTATTTACTGTCGCTTACCCTCAAATGGTCCTAATTATACTAACAGGAAAAAACGTCGTCAATGAAAACAACTCAATTAATGAGTTCCAACCCAAATGATTTAACTGCACCATTTATTTTATTTCTGTTGAAGAAAAAGAGCATACCTGTGCTTTTTCTGCTCATCAAGTGGAGCCAATATGACATAACCGGCTATTGGTTAATGGCAGAAGAACAAGGAAATTGTAATAAGTTAATTATCTATAAAAAATACAATAAGCTCTTTTATACAACGCGAAAGCACATTGTGATTAATTCTTATAAAATTATACAGACACACTTACATACATACATTAGACTTTTATAAGTTTTTAAACTGGCTAACCGACTAAGGTATGAATAAAAAAAAAGAAATTGTGCTCAATCAGTCTTTATTTTAGAAAATTAAACAAAACAATTGTTACTCATTGTATGTTAGTCTTGCATTATACATTCATGCTGACATTCTAGGTATGACAAAAAAATATAAACTTAAAATTCCGTACCTAAGGACCACTCTTACGTATGACAATAATAGTAAACTTAAAATTTCGGAATTATTGACTTACTCTTAAGCATGACAAAAGAATAATTAACTTAAATTTGTGTACTTATGGACTACTCTTAGGTATGATAATTTTATAAACAATTTTTTTTAAATTTATTATATAAATCCAGTAAAAGCACTTTGATTACTAAAATGTATCTACCATAATCGTATAACATTTACTTTCATCTACTTTTTTTGAAAAAAAAATGTCTAAAGTCAGTCTTAAGATTATTTAGTTTACAACTAGACTTTTTTAACAATCAGGCTTATTTTGAAATTATAAACACAAGTAACTAATCAAAGATCTTTAAATAACCTTGACAATAGTAGTACCCTTATTAAAAATCTAATAAATAATCAACAATTTGTAATAGCTACTTATGAATCCTTAGTACTATAATTTCTCTAAAATTTTAAAATTGGTCAATAAAGTTAATATTAACTAAATGATTAATATAATAATTATTAATTAAATTAAAAAAATATAAAAAAATATAATATCAAATAAAATAAACATTGTTCTAATGACATATAGGTATTTTATCCAAAGGAACTGCCCTAATATCCTAACCGAAAGTTCGGTAAACAAAGATTCGAGCAAAATTTGATTAATGTATTATTTACAAAAAAGTATTTACAGCCCAAACTAATTAACGTTCAAGTAAAGAAAAAAATATTTAAAGCCAAAATTGCTTATCTCACAGTTTTGAAATATTATTTTTATCCAACCACCATAATACAAAATACAACAAAATAACTGTCGTCTATGACGAAAAACTTAGTGTTAGAACCTCAATTCCTTTACCACCTAAGCGACAAAAAGTTTGTTCTAGAGCCACGAAACTTAGACCATTAGACGCAGAAAAAAAAACCGATTCTAACCATATATATAAGTCGATTTCGCAAAAAATGTCGCTTACCCCCTTTTGGCCGGAAGGCATCGATATATATAATATAAATGTTTAGTGATGTAATAATTCTGCCTCGTTGGTCTAGTGAACATAAGCACGACTACTGAGCTTGAAAGCTCGGGCAAAGTGTTAATGAGTTTTTCCACTAGAAACTTTCCAAGTAGCAGCAAGCAACCCCCTATTGAATCTTATCTTATTTTATCTTTAAACGAGCAATTCTTGTATATATATATATAATATCTGGTTGACCGAGCTTTGCTCGGTATTTTTTGGTAAATTGTGTTTAAAATAATAAGTTTATGTTCAAGTTGATTATCGATAAAGTGGTCATTGAAAACACGAATAAAACAACGTTTTATAAAAATGAATCCTAGCTAGATCGATTTATCGCCCCCGAAACCCCCTATATACTAAATTTCATGAAAATCGTTGGAGCCGTTTCCGAGATTCAGATTATATCTTATACCTTTAAATCTTATACCTTTAAACGAGCAATTCTTGTATATATATATATATATATATATATAATCTGAATCTCGGAAACGGCTCCAACGATTTTCATGAAATTTAGTATATAGGGGGTTTCGGGGGCGATAAATCGATCTAGCTAGGATTCATTTTTATAAAATGTCGTTTTATTCGTGTTTTCAATGATCAACTTACTTGAACATAAACTTATTATTTTAAACACAATTTACCTTAAAAACACCGAGCAAAGCTCGGTCATCCAGATAACTTTAAACGAGTAATTCTTGTATATATACATATAATCTGAATCTTGGAAACGGATCCAACGATTTTCATCGCGTCGACGATCGATCGTGTTTTCGACGCGTCGGCTGTCGGTCTAAAGGTTATAGCACATTATACTGGCACCGCAACTGCACAGCAGCAGCACGGCGTCTCCTCGAATTTAGGCTACAGCTAGCTGCCAGCGCGCTAACTATGCGTCGGCGGCGAGGTGCAATCTCGCAGTCCACGCGCTGGCCGCGAGGTGCAAGCTCGCAGGCCGCGCGCTGGCGGCGATGTGCAAGCTTGCTGTCACCGCGAACACAATTGTTATCTGGCATCTTCGTACTTCCTCTATTAGTTTCTCTTCATTCATGTTAGAGCCGTAGCAAAGCGTATCCACTGTCTTAAATCTGACGCTTTCGCTGGCGACTCGGAGTCGGCGCGTAGTAAGTATGCGGTCGGCGCGCTGTAAACACATGGTCGACTCGCTAATTACGAAGGCTATAGCCGGAGGATGGAAAAAAATACAAAATTTATTTGAACTTAAATTTAATTACAGAAATTACAATGTAAAATATTAACTAAGATGTCGACAGTTGACCGATGCTGTGCCAAAAGTGACGACTTCGCGAAGGCCGCGATGTCCGGTGCCGGGCTGCATCACGTTGAGCTGCGTCGGCGACTCGTGTCTCCGCTGTTGCAATCCGCGGTAATTAGGGTAACGCGCGATCAGCGGTTCACGTGTTACGCGAATATGTAACACCTCCCCCCGAAGATAAGCAACTATTTCGAAATCTTGTGTGAGAGAGATGATGAAATGTTGCTGTGGTCAATTTTTATCTTGCTGGGACTGATTCCATGCGATTCTTGAATTTCAGCATAGTTTCCTGGAGATGTTGCGTCATCATTTTGCATTGCTTGGTTTCTTTGAAGGCGTTTCGCTCGATATCGTCGGTACGTCAGTGTGATAATGAGTACACTTGCACCGGTTAGTATCAGATAGATTGGAATTGTAGTATGGTAGAGAGCTGGATCAACTACTTCATTGAGTTTTGCTGGTGCCTGTTGCATGATCTTTGTGTTAATTGAGTGCAGATTTTCTAGATTTGCAGAGTTTAGTATGATTGGTGATTCGCTCGACGTCTCTAAATCTTCATTAATTGTGGGCAATTGCATAATCTCCAGAGCGAAACCTTTGATGTGATTGTTAGAGTTTGCTATAGTAAATTCGGGCGTTTTGATGTGGCAATTGTAGGGGATGATCGCCAAATAGCTTCCTTCCAGGGTTTTATATGTTTCTTGTCCGCATGATATCTTCACCTTGGTTGGATGTGGGAAACTGATGGTGTAATGCTTCTCGTCGAGTTGTTCTACAGCTTCTTTCTTCAATGCGACTGAAGACAGTTTACAGAATGGGAGAAGTTCTTGCTTGGAGATCAGATGCTGGATGCAATCGGGATCATCTCGGGCCTTGTATTTTGATTTAGCTTCACAGAGGTACAGAGAATTTACCTTCGGGCATTCAGCCTCCATGTACATAGAATCTTGACCAGAAATCGCAATGAAAGGTGAGGTTGGTAAAAGGATTTTGTTATTCTTGTTAGGGACAGTGGACAGTTTATAAAGGTTATAGATTGGAGGGAAGGCAATCGGCACCTTAAATACTATAACTATCTGATTATCTTTATAAAAGTAGCCTAGCTTAATTACGTCATAATAGTCTCTTAATTCTAATTCAAGGATCTCATCGCCTGAATATAGAATCCTTAGTTTCTGTATCATATTCTTAATTTCAGCTATATTAACTACCATGTGCGGTGTGCTTAGTGCGCGTATAAAAGCTAAAGTATACTCTAGTTTATGGAGTTCTTCGGACAAATTATCTATGTTATCACTTAAGATAATTAAGTGTTGAGCTATGTGGGCGTAGTGGATTAAATCAAGATTTGCTGTTGTACTATTTATTATCCGATTTAAAACATTGCCTATTAACTCTTGATTTTTAGTTATATTAGTTAATAAGTTGGCATTTTGTGAAACCCAAGTTTTAGATAAACTAACATGTTGATTAAGTTGAGCTTGAATCCCATACTCATTTTCCTTAAGGATTTTTATGGCGTTGTCGTATTTAATTGCATCAGTTTGATCAAGATTACCGGATATACTTTTGATTACAGAACCGAGGCCATCAATGAGTCCTCTTTTATAGCGATTATGTTCAAATGACTCTAACTGGGCAGATATCTTAACTAGTTTGGATGTAAGGTAATCCATGTGCGGTTCGAATAATAGAGATGTCTTATTATTTAATGTATGTCTAACATCAGTCATTCTGGTATTAACTGTATCTATTTGAGATTGTATACTATCGAGGTTGACATAATTGAGGAGTGATAATGGGAAATGATGCGCGTCGCTCCTAGATTAAACGGAAGTATTCCAGGGCCGTTCTCTAAAGGATCAATCATCACTTCTTGTCCTTGCGTCATTTGGAGTAGTAGTAGCAGTAACATCCTGTAACAATACAGATTCCTTAGGGCTTCTTTTAAGACGAGATTTTGCAACGGGACCTCGTTTCTTTCTGGTGTAAATATGTATGGGAAGGTCGGCTAGGACTATGTCTTTGGTAAAACGTGGAGCTAATTTTTGTCTGCTAGCTAACGGATTGCGGACAAATACTTGTTGGTCAGGGACATACTCTTTTTCAGGTTCGCGGTCCTTATTCCTGTTTTCAGTTAATTCAGTCCGATGGTGAAGAGAGGTTTCATTTATTATATCGTAGACTTGTGTTAGTCGTTTTTTGTGGTCTTGTAAGTAATTTTGCAGTAAATGTTCCGATAAATTTAAATCTAGGGAATCACGGGGATCAAAGTGTCCTGTGATTAAGTCTATAGGCCTACATTTAGTGAAGCTGTGTATTGAGCTGTTGTAACCTAAAATTGCATAGGGCATGAGATTTACGGCAGGTTCATTATGCTTTTCTAATTTCAGGATTCTGAGATGTTCGAGAATAGTAGAATGGAAGCGCTCTACTATGCCATTATCGTTAGGGGTATGTGCAAGTATCTTATGATGCTGTATTTTATGAAGACGGACGAACTCCGAAAATAATGCGTTAGTGAACTCAGGTCCTTGATCTGTAACTATGGTGTAGGAGACGCCATGATGGGTGCAAAACGTTAAAAGTGCTTGGACGACACTTAACGCGGTACCATCTCTGAGATGATATGCTTGTGCATATTTCGAGAAAGCATCAATTAAAGTAAGAAATTTCTCGTTTTGTGCTGTAAAAAGATCAAGATGAACAATTTCAAAGGGTTTGGTTGGGGGAGGAACTATAGAGAATTTTTGCTTAATAGGGTTCCGATCGTATTTTGCCTGTCCACAGATACTGCATTCATTAATATATTTCGAGATATTTTCTTTCATTTTAGGCCAATAATAACGATGTGATAAGGCAAGGAAACATTCGGTTATACCACGGTGATTTGTTTTTCCTTCATGGTATTTACGAATAATTTCTTGCTGGTCCAAGTAATTTTTAACGTTTTCTACCTCTTTCTTTGTTAAGACCATATTTAAGGCGGAGCTTTTAAATTTGTCTTGTATAATCGGAATTATGCTGTACATGGCTAGAGGGGGATGTATAAGAATTCCAGTTTTTACTTTGGGATTAACATATTCCTTTACGGCATTAATTACTTCCTCTTCCAGATTTGACTCTGATAGTTGTATAGTAGTTTTGGTATGAGTTTCGAATGGTTTAGACACGGTTGGGCGTTTTTTAATGTCTCCCACGATTATAAAGGATATTTGACGGTGGAATTTATTTAGAGGCTCATCCGATATTGGTATCTCTAATATGGGGTTCTCAGCGCTTGTGTGAGCTGTTGCGGTTGTGGAATCAATTACTGAAGGGGGTTTTTCAGACGTGTTAACTGCTATAGAGTTAGCGTCTTCATTATTAATTTCTATGCGGGACAGAGCATCTGCGTTGGTATTCAGCTTACCCTGCTTATAGACAGTAGTGAAATTATACTCGCTTAACTTTAATTTCCAACGGGTTAAACGTGAGTTGGGTTCTTTTAAATTCATTACCCATTGTAAGGGCCTGTGATCTGTAACAATTTTGAACTTCCTACCAAATAGGTACGGGCGGAAGTACTTGGTTGCCCACACAATTGCTAATAATTCTTTTTCGATTGTGCTGTAGTTAATTTCACTAGTGTTTAATGTGCGCGATGCATATGCTATGGGCTTATCGGTACCTATCTGACCTTGAGAGAGAACAGCACCAATGGCAAGATTAGATGCGTCTGTTGTCAGTATAAAATCTTTACTAAAGTCTGGATATTGCAGGATTGGGTCGTTGATTAAAAGGGTTTTACACTTCTCAAAACAACTGATGTAATTAGGATTAGTTATATCAATCTTTGAACCTTTTTTCAGACATTGCGTCATAGGTTTTGTTATACGAGCAAAGTCTGGAATGAATTTCCTGTAGTAACCCAACAGACCTAGGAAGCGTTTAATTTCTGTTGCCGTTTTGGGAATTGGGAATTTCTGGATGGCCATAATTTTATCCGGGTTAGGTTTAATACCGTCTTTGCTGATAATGTGTCCTAAATATGCAGTTTCTAACTTTAAAAATTCGGATTTGTCCATTTGTATTTTGAAATTAGATTCCCTAAGTCTCTGAAATACTTTTTCTAAATTAATCATGTGTTCCTGAAGGGACACTGAAAACACAATTATATCATCCAAATATACTAAACACACGACATTTTGAAGGTCCCGTAAGACATTGTCCATTACCCGTTGAAAGGTTGATGGAGAATTTTTTAAACCCATTGGCATGCGGAGGAATTCGAAGTGTCCATGCTCTACTGTAAAAGCAGTTTTGTGAATATCATCTGGGTTCATCTCCACTTGATAAAATCCACTCGCGAGGTCAAGGGTGGTAAAATAGTGACAGTTACCTAACTTGTCAAGGACGTCCGAAATGTTGGGTATAGGATAACGATCATCTATAGTTTTCTCATTTAATTTCCTAAAGTCTATTACCAAGCGCCATTTGGTTTTTCCGCTGGCGTCGGCTTTCTTGGGAACTACCCAGACGGGGGAGCTCCACGCAGATTGAGACGGACGTATGATATTCTGTTCTAGCATTTTAGAAATTTGATCCTGGACTTCCTGCTTATGTATGAAAGGATATCTGTAACTTTTCGTATAGATAGGCACATCATCTGTAGTTCGAATAGAGTGTTTTACTTGGTTCGTAAAAGATAATGGTTCGCCATCAATATAAAATACGTCAGCGTACCGAGCGCAAAGTACTTCTAAATTAGCTTTTTCTTCGGGGTTCAAATGATCCGTACGCAGACGAGACAAAACTTCCTTTACGCGGTCGGACTGTTGTTTAGTGCGCGTGCACTGGACATTGAACAACTCAGCACTAATAGGGCGATCCATGGAAAAGACTACGTCATGACGTGACGTATTCGCTACCTCTATTACACCTCTATTATTTCTAACTGTTGTAACGCAATCACTTATTAAACAATTTGAAATGCATTGTTCAGGAATAAAAACGTCACCGTCCGCAGAGTTTATAGGAACTTTAACTAATTTAGATGAATTGGCAGGTATTATATCCTCGTATAAGTTACTATTGCGAGAGTCGTACATTAATAAAGGGTTACTAGAATTACGAGTTATCAACAATCTGTTCTTTAAGTCAATGTTAGATTCTAATTTTTCTAATAAATCATAGCCGATCAAACCATCAAAAAATTTATGAAATGCATAAACGAAAACAGTTATATCACCTGCCTCGTTAAATTCCTGAAAGCACGGTAAAGTAATGGAGTAATCACTCCTTGTGGTAGCGTGAATATTCGTTACTTCAAAGGGATCATAATTGCACGGTATGTGGGAAAAGAATTTTTGAACAACTTCGGGACTCACAAAAGACATATTTGCGCCAGTGTCAATTAATAGTTTAAGCGGGGGATTTGAAATCTGAATATATGGTAATTGCCTTTGCGTTTGCAAATTAATTTCTATTTTGACTTGTCTGATTTGGGGTCCTTCTGAAAATCCTCTTTTTCAGCAGACGGGGTTGGATCCTTAACTTCCTCGACTATAACATAAGAATGTGTGGTTGCTCATACACATATTCACTCGGGTACGCGTAAATGGGATACTCAAAATATTCCTGGGGGTAATAATCGCTAACAAAATAATCGCTATAATTGTCATACTGCAACTGGTCATTAAAATCGTTAAAGTTAAATTCCCGCGTTCTGAAATAATTCGAGGGTGGCGGATTCCTAGATTTGGACCAATCATGGGACGCGCGCGGCGCGAATGGTTTAGCCACGTAGTGACTTACGCCACTCATCGGGTGTGGGGTGTTACTTGTAGTTGGCCTGGGACCAGGCATTCTAAAAACTTGACCCTGGGGTATATAATTAGGCGGTGGAGAACTGAACATTTGTTGAGTACGTGTGGGCCCGCGATTTTGTGGGGGTTGGTTTCTCCAAATTGGGACAGGGTGTTGTCCTTGAAGCATAGGTGGTCGCGATGGCCCTGGCATATTAAAAGATCCTGGGGGTTGCAAATTAGACGGACGCGGTGTGGGTGGTGCCACGTGAATTGGTGGCATAAAGCCATAAGGAATTTTTGGACCAACCTGAGGCTGCGTCTTCCTATCGGGAACATGGTCGTTGCGCTGCTGCAGGTACAACGTGTTCATTTCCTCGTGCACAAACTCTAAGGCTTTCTCTATTGTATCAGGCCGCATGCAACGAATGCGAGAGCCCAACGGGTCACGTAGACCACGTAAGTATGACTGTAACGTGAGTTTCTTGTACAGAGTGCGTTTCGATTCAATGGTACTCGCTATCGTTTCATGTAGGCTGATATAAGTCATAATAGTACTGAAAAGGTTTTGACAACGCTCATAAAATTCTTGCGGGGTGGACGAACCCTGCGTTAAAAGTGCCAAGTCATTATATAAAGATGTTTCATCGCGTTGATCGGCGAAATTATTTATTAAAGCACTTCTAATTCCCTCCCAAGTCTCCGGGATACCATTCGAATTAATCGTACGCGATGCGGGTCCTACTATTTTGTTCAAAATCCCGTTTAATAATGCTAAATTAGCTAATTGAAACTCCGGTCCGTTTCTCATAAACTGCTGTACTAGTTGATCACATAGTTTTATAAATCGAGTTAATACGTTCGAGTTTCCGTCGAACTCCGGCAACAATCGTAGGGCCTTGTAAACTTGATCCACTGAGTCAGCCATACTTGATATATATGAACTATTACTATCCTCCTGTTCTGCCTCTAAATTTCTATTAGCGTCTAAAATATTAATTCTATTACCTAACCTAGGGGACCGAAATTGCCTTGGATGGAAAATCTTGGAATCTTATAGGATAAAAAAAGGGAAGCGACTCTAGAGCGATTCTAAAGTACTTACTTGCAATGATTTTGTACCTCTTCTGTATCGATGTCTGGATACTCCTCTGGACTGCAGCTCTTGTAGATTCCGGATACTCGTACGGTGCCCGAAGCCACCCGGGTGACTCGCGATCCTAGCAATTTACTCTCGCGAACCGGCCCGCGAGTATCCTACCGACTGCGCCAATTACGAAGGCTGTAGCCGGAGGATGGAAAAAAATACAAAATTTATTTGAACTTAAATTTAATTACAGAAATTACAATGTAAAATATTAACTAAGATGTCGACAGTTGACCGATGCTGTGCCAAAAGTGACGACTTCGCGAAGGCCGCGATGTCCGGTGCCGGGCTGCATCACGTTGAGCTGCGTCGGCGACTCGTGTCTCCGCTGTTGCAATCCGCGGTAATTAGGGTAACGCGCGATCAGCGGTTCACGTGTTACGCGAATATGTAACACGCTTGCTGCTCGCGGGCTGCGCGTCGAGTTGTATGATAGCGGCAAGCGCGCTGACTGCCCGCCGTTGGCTTTTTCATATTGACATTATGAAATATATTATACTACACACGATTTAATGCTCTAAATTGAACGACAAGTTAATTCCTGGTTTGGAGCCGTGCCGTTGCGGTGCCGGTATAATGTGCCATGACCTTAAGACCGACAGCCGACGCGTGCGGCAGCGTCGGTACTCCCGGCTGCCGCGCGCGGCGTGTGAATATCGTTTCGCTTCGCATTTAATTATTCGCAAAAAACGAAAAACACCTATTTTTTTATAATCTATATCGAAGTAAAAACACCTGATATTTCGATCTGTGTGGTCCAAAAAAAATTGAAAATTGAAGATCATGCCGAAAACACGTTTTCAATTTTAATTTACATTTTTCGAGGTTATGTTAAGAAAAATCATGAAAATAAATAATACCATTCGAAAGCTGAGGTAAAGACGCTTCAGAATGTATATGGTTGATATTTGTTTGTTTATGTTTTGATGCCGAAACAACGCAGTCAAAATGTTGTGTTTAGCACTCGAGCGGGCCGCTTGCGGTGGCGCTGGGGCAGTTGAGACGAATCTCCCCATATAGGTATATATATATATATTGTATAATCTGAATCTCGGAAACGGCCCCAACGATTTTCATGAAATTTAGTATACAGGGGGCGATAAATCGATCTAGCTGGGATTCATTTTTATAAAATGTCGTTTTATTCGTGTTTTCAATGACCAACTTTATCTATAATCAACTTGAACATAAACTTATTATTTTAAACACAATTTACCCAAAAATACCGAGCAAAGCTCGGTCATCCAGGTACTGGGACTTAAACATAACTGGCGAAATATAGTTTTTTTTTTTTTTTTTTTTGTAGGGGCTTTTCGCATAGCGTATGTCAGTCCCATCGTATCCTAAACAATGCTACTTTCATAAGACGTGGCCTGAATGGTGGTGGTGGATGAATTTGAACAAACTCTTCGCATCGTCACCATTTGGTTGGGCTAGAATTATATGGAACATGCCTACATCAGCTCTGTTCAAATTCAAGGATCTCACTAAATTATTTCTACTGGACTCATATTTGACACATTTCATCAATAAATGTTGTAGGTCCTCGACAACTCCACATTCGTCACAATTGGGTGATGCGATTTTCTTCATCATGAAGAGAAATTTTTTGCATGGAATATGTCCAGATCTGAGTCTAAAGGCAGTAACAATCAGTTTTCTACTCACATCGCTATTCATGAACCAGGGCACGCGAAGAGGTTCACATTGTATGGTTTTATACCATAAACCTTTCTCTAGTGACCGTTTATTAAAATATTCTCTCCAATAATCATAACATAGATTTCTAAACTTTGGTAAAAACTCTGAATAATCTAATATAATATTTTTTTCTTTCCCATTTCTAACTGCTAATTTCGCTAACGTGTCAGCCTCTTCGTTGCCCCGCAGTCCAAAATGCGATGGAACCCACTGCAACCTCAGTCGGATGTCCTTTAAAGTAATTTCATCTATTTTAGATAAAATTTCATAAGCTATCAATGTACCTCTGTGGCCAGAGGCGCATCGAGCTATATGTTGTAATGCACTTTTGCTGTCTGTACAAATGACGACATTTTTATATCCAAAATGATTAATTATATAAGCCAAAGCCTCTGAGATTGCAATGAGTTCCAACGTCATAATGGATGTAGATTTACTTATTTTAAAACAATTATCCTGAGTGCTCATATCCATATTAGGTATATAAAATGCAGACCCATGACCTTCTACACTCTTCGACCCATCTGTAAATATGTAAGACCAACCACCATACTTTGTATATAATTCATTAATAACTTCATATTTTAACAAATTAGTATCGTATGACCTTTTAGCTTTTGTTATTGATTCTAAATTTACTACAATTATTTCATTAACATTAATATTAGTTACCCATGTTCGTAAATTATACATTAATAGTGAACAGGAAGAAGCTACTTGCAAGTCTTTCACCTCATTCACAACTGATCCCAATAACGGAATATTTTTATTTTGCCAATAAGAATTTTGTCGAAGAGCGTAGAGATTCTCTAATAACTGACAAGTTACATTATTTTCTATAGCCTTTGACTTTAAACAGAATTTATACGCTAAATATTGCCTTCGTAAGCACAGTGGAACTACACCAAGCTCACTTTCCATAACGTGAATCGGTGTAGTTTTGATGAAACCTCCTATTATCCTCATAGCCTGATTTTGAATTTTACTTAATTTATCTAGATGGCATTTAGCACTCGCATCATATAAATAGCAGCTATAGTCTAAGCGACTTCTGATTAGTGCAATACATATACGTCTTAGGTGTCTAGGATGTAAACCCCAGGTAGCACCTGCCAAAACCTTGAGTAAATTAAGACTCCTTTGCACCTTTTCAACTGTCATGTTAATGTGTTTACTCCAGCGCAACGATCTGTCTAACCACCTAAATATTTATAATTGTCTACTATCTCTAAATTGTCCTTATCTAATTTAAGTTCAATTTGTAATCTTTTGAAACCTCTGCTAAAAATACAAACCTTCGATTTATCGCCTGATAATTGTAACCCAATTTCATCCAGAATGAGACAGAATGCATTTAACGCTGTTTGAAATTCTATTTGACTTTCTCTTAGGTTACTGGAAGGAGAATATAATACAAAATCATCTGCATACTGACACATAGTTACATTTCTAATTTTATCAAAACATTTAATTGTAATTACGTTAAATAAGGCAGGTAAAATTGGGTCACCTTGCGCCAGACCACGATTTGTATATCTTAAAAAGTACGTATTTTGATCGCTTTCATAATAAGGTGTTGTTCACTAAGAAAGTTCCACAGATACTGGCAAAAGGTTTTCCCAACACCTATTTCGTCTAATGTTTTTATCAATACGTCTATTATAACATTATTATAGGCATTAGGTATATCCAAAAAACACGCTATCGTCGAAATTTTACGCGAAAACCCTAAGTAAATTTGGCTTACTAATTTGACTAGGCAATCCTGACACGACTGTCGTCTTCTGAATCCAGAAGTGAACGGGGACAGTAATTTATTTTTCTCTAAATACCACTCTAGCAGCGGCGAGGTGTAATTTTTTCTAAAAGAGAAGCCGATGCGAAGTCGGCTTTAACTTACTGACTCATCAATAAAGAATACTTACTATCATTCTAAAATTAATATAGGAATGTAATGAATTAAATTGAACAGCTGAAAACCGAATAAAATATGCAATACTCCTCTATCTTGTTCTCGCTGACGCATTTTTCTATACCTGTCTCTGTCATAACCCGTTGTACAGCGGCTTGCTCTCGTACATATCAAGCGGTGCCACGTGACCTAAAGTGACATCATTACGAGATCGCTGTTGTATGAATTTTTAGTTCCCGATTATGACGTTTCGGCGCCGGGTTAATTTAGAACATTTCTCTTTTGTTGTAATACAAAGGTATAAATAACCTTTTTTGTTGTTTGAATGTTATGGTGAATTAAATACCCGTAGTGTAACTATATTTATTGACAATAGTAGCCACTATTTACATACTATTGTATTTTTAATAGTGATAGAGTTACCAATGCGAATTCCCGAAGGCAAGCCGGTAGGAATCGTGTTATATGGTGCCTTCGCCACTGCACTCTAGTCTTGATAACACTGCGTGAAAGATTTTACATACACAAGAGATTAAAGAGATTGGTCGAGTTTGGTACCACCGTTAGGTAGGTACAGGTTTTGGTATTGGTATCACTAATATGTCACGCCATTGTATAGGAATAGTACCGGTATTAAAAATGAGATTGTATAGATCTAATAAGTATAATTTGCCTGCCTGAGGTAAATGGTATATGAGAGAATATGTAATCCCATCATTACCGGGAGCTGTATCCTTTCGCTTAAAACAATTACACATTTCTTGTAAGGTGAAATTGGCATCTAGTAAAATATTATTTGAATTAAAATGTTGGACTCTTGGATAGACATACTCTGGGGCGAGGTTAGAAAGAAGTTCAATCTTCTGCTCATTTGAAATGCGGGATCTGGACGTCCTGACTCCCTTGATCCAGCCCATACGTTTCCACATATCAGAACTTGACGTTTGTTCATCAATGCCAGTACAGTAACCTTGCCAATCTTTTGTCCTCGCTTGACAGATAACATCTTTTGCAGCTTTTGTTTTGCGTTCAATTATGGTTAAATTACTTGGTGTAGGATTACTTCTGAAATTTTTTAACGCTAACCTACGTTGCGCCACTAGATGAGAGAGTGTTGCGTTCCAGTAAGGTTTAGGTCGAAAGTTATTTTTTGGATTATCACAGCTCCTGATCCAAGGTATATGTTTATCGGCTGCTTTATTTATCTGTTTGATAAAATTATCATATAAGGTTTGCACATTAAATGTATCTAAAGGTTGTAATAAATAACTTTCTAAAGATTTACTATACTCTGACCACTTTGCTAGCTTGAAATTTCGCTTTTTATTTGTATATACAGCGTTCATATTATTTCTATATTTATATGAAATTTTAATAAACAGATGGTCACTCCCGAGACTTTCGTTCATCACAGTCCAAGCTTAGTAAGATAGACAAATCGGTCGAAACGAAAGTCACATCGGGGGATGTCCTCTGAACAGAGGTACCAAAGTCACTCTAGTGGCACTCCCATCGTTAAGAGGAATAAATCCAGCATCTAAAGATGCGTCATAAATCTGTATTCCTCGCCCATCTGCTTTAGAGGACCAGGTGGCCGTTAAAATCTCCAGCTACTATGCATTTATTAGGATATAGTGAGAAAATTTGTTCCCAGTCAGCAAGGCTTGTGCGAACTGAAGAGGGGCAATATAATGTTTTTAATTTCGTTACAGTTTAAAATCTTAATTGACATAACTTCCATGCCTGAATTTCTAGTAGAAATGAAACATTGCTGTACATTTATCGACTTACAAATAACAATAGCAATCCCCCCATAACCATCTATCCTATCTTTTCTAAAAATATTATACCCACTTACATTGAATTGAGAGTCAGGTTCCAGCCATGTTTCAGATATTAAAGCTATATGTATTTTTTCTTGTGTCATTAGCAAATCAAACTCATTACGTTTATGTCGTAAGCTTCGTGCATTCCACTGTACTATACGTATATAAGACATTTGTGTTGTGTTGTTAGCCATCGTTAAACATAGATATAAATTTAGTATAAATGTCATCTTTCTTCAAAGCTTTAACAATAAGTTGACCTAATATTTCCATTAAAAGTTTACCTAGTTGGTAAGTTTGGTATTCCAATTAGTGTCAGACGTACATATATCTTTCACCTTCTGGAAAGTACTAGACAAATCTAAGGTGACGCTTGACATTTTCGTACCTTTTGAGTTTTTTTCTTTCTCTAAATACGTAGGTTCGGTGGTGGGTGGTGATAATGAATTCTTTTCACCTAAACACACCTGTCCGACACTCTAGTTTCCATCGTCTTCTTTTTCGATACATTTTCTTGCTGGCTTATGTTTTTTCTTGAGTTCCTCTCTTCAGTTACATTATTCAGCATAATATCATCAGTTCTACTGCTATTAGACATTCTTTTTGTTAGGAGTATCTCTTTATTTGTTTCCTGAGTATTGATGTAGTTACTATTATTTTCAATTTCGCCCTTATGAACACTTGTTTCTTGGCTCCTGTTTTCTTTCAAATATAGTTCTAACGCTTTTCTGTATGTACAGTTTTGCTTCGTCATGATATCTCTGATTTCTTTTTCTTTTAGGAAGATTGGACACTTTTTGTACATAGCCATATGCGGTCCTTTGCAATTCACACAAACGTAGTTATTTGTTTCACAATTTGAGTGATTACCACCACATTTGGGACACATAATTTTTTTAATTGGACATGTTCTGGAGAGGTGACCAAATTTCCAGCATCCCGAGCATAGAGAGACTGGAAAAGTGTAAGGCTCCACTTTGAACCTGCAACCGTACCCAAATACATACGGCGGTAAAGTGGCGCTCTTAAAACAAACTCGTATTGTCTCTGAATCTATCCATTCCCCACTGTCGGACATTCTCTTTAACCTTCTTATTGATACTATGTCATACTCACATGATAGATTTTCACGAATTTCTATTTCTTCTGTTTCAAGATCTATCTGTCTTAAAATACCATAAGTTAGATTCGTCAGTCCTCTGAACTCTGTACCCTGAGCTAATAAAACTTTCACAATTTAACAGTTTCAAAGCACTTTCTTTATTTTCAAAATAGATCAGGACCCTGAATGCACTTTTATATACCTACCATCTTTACTATTTTCTCGATTTTTAACGATCTCAAAAGCTTTGCCATGCCAAATTGTTTTGGTAAAGTTTCTTTTCCTGTCACACATATACAAGGGTAGTTTTCTTCAGAATTTCCGCTACGTCCTCCCATCAAATTATCACTTACAGAATCTTTCCTATTTACTCGCTTAGGCTTCCTAATCACTGTCACAAATCCATCTTCTTCCACTATTTCTTCATCTTCTTGTCGCCCTCTCTTCTCTGTATGTCGTTGCTCACTCTCTTCGTTCATCTCCATTTCTTCGGTCAAATTTAGGTTAACTTGTTGTTCTCTTTGAGGAACTGGCTCCTGCACTATGTCATCACTGCCACTCGAAGCGCAAATATCCACGTTAATGTTTATATCAGCCATTGAATAATAACATACGATAATTTAATAACATAATTATTATGTGGGTAGAAGTAAAAATCACACGATAAATTGCGATGTAGCTAAGTACGTGCGTTCGACTCAGCCGCTCGCGCGCGTATGGAAATATAGTTGTTACTTATTACTCCTGATAAACCCCTCGTATAGCGATTCAATTATTTATTTATTTTCTTTTGCTAATTACAGGCCCGTGAAGTTCGAGACAGGCGCGTGGTTCCTGCACCAGGTGCAGCGAGCCATCAGCGTCATGCCGTGGAGCATCTCCACCGACAAGCTCGAGCAAATAGGTCAGTAGAAACACTGCTTCATTTTAGAGCGGCATGGCCACGATCTGATCATCACCAATTTACTTAAGTTTTGTAATTGTTTAATTTACAAAATTAACCTCACAAATCCTGACTTTGCAATCAGGGCTACGACTGGAAACTGAATTTTATTTTGCCGTGAGAATATATGTTCCTATAATGTTCCCACTGCTGGGTCTCAGGTCTCCTGTCTTAGAGAGTGAGTGGAATGTAATTTACTTTAAAAAATTCAAGGACATGTGTCAACTACCAACCCGCACTGAGCCCGCGTCTCAGCGCGTGTTGGAAGATGTCAAATATCTTTTTATTTTTGGTTCTAGGACATACCAGTTTCCTCACGATGTTTTATTCACCGTTTTGAAAGCAGTGGTGATGAAATTATTTATACAAAGTTAACCACCTGCCTTCTGCCGTGGTTGCGAGATTGTTCGAAAGAGATACCGTGACCCTGGCATATGGGAAACTGAAGGAACACGGGTGGGTTTTAGTCAGTAAAAGCCTGACACTCCCTCCCACTCCGCCCAGAGCGGGAGAAGTCATTTGATGATTTCCAATCCAAAAAAAGGGCCTGCCTTGATTCAGACCCCAGATCTACAATCGTAAGTTGAGCCCGATACCATTGAGCCACCACTGCTGTGAGAGTATGTTTAGGTGCTCAATTAAGGCAGGCAGCTGGATAAAGTTTATTGAAACTAGGCCACTTCAATTGTGAAGACGCTTTTGCTCAGCAGTGGACTGTTCTATAGCGTAAAAGAGTGTAGTCCCATACGGTATCACAGTCATCAGCCCATGCTGCAGACTGAACCTATTAATGACAAACGGGATAATTGGGTAACACACTGGCATTACAAATGACTTTAATTTTGAAAGTTCAACAATATTCATTGCGTTATTTACGATTTTGAGCAGACAAATTTGCCGAACATTTGCAGCAATGGATAATAATATCGTTCAAAATGACTATGATTAATAGTGTCTTACGCAAATAGGGTGTGGATACTAGTTACGCTAGATTTGTCAGTATTACTGCCAATATACTACATACCGACTATGCAATTGGCAAAACTTGTTTACACAAAAAGTTGGTGTTTTAAATCTCCTTCACGTATATGGCTGTGTTTCCTAACGATACTAACGGTTGCAGGGTTCATACTAGTTAAAAAAACTTTACTGATAACTGCGTGCTCCGACTGGACAGGTCCACTCAATCTGTGCGGTTCTTTCCTCAAAAGACCATTTCAGATACCAATCCAAATAGTCTTAACATGATCTGACCAAGATTATGTGTGGACTTTAAAAGAGACGGTGACCTTTGAGTTTGTTTTGGCCTGTGTTCTCAAAGTAGCTAGATAGGTAACGCCGACCTTATCTAGTTTTAAAAATATGATTGTCGTATAAAAGTGTTTTGTCAAACCTACTTGCAGAAATAAAATCATTTACCATTTACTAAACGTAGGAAGGCTTAGATGCTGTATGTGGAAATACAACTTGTATTTCTACAATTTTCTTAGATTCATTGCGTACTTCCTGTCGTCAACCACATGTCGTCACCAACGTGCACCCATGTAACACTCGTATTTTACGAGCATTGATAAACTTGGAGTAAACTAACAGTCTTTTACAAAGCGTTAATACTATTTGGTCTACATTTCATTGCACTGAAAACTAGCTTTATTTTTTGGGGGACATAAAAAACTGTCCTTTTACTCTTTATCTGAGCCAGCCTTTGCATTTCCAACGTTATTTCGAGTTTTATAAAGTTCTTAATACAAAAACCATGAACCGCTTTCTTTTTCGTCGGTTAATAAAAAGAATTACATTTCTATACTTATTGGGTTCTGAATTCAAAAACTCTTTACTTCGTGGTTAAACCTGGTCTGTGAAAATATCCTTTGCCGACTGTTTATATCTGAAGCCTTTATAAAACATGTGTTATATTCTTTCAGAGGAAGAATGCGACGGTTTCGATGTCCCGGGACCTAGTGATGCCACTCGAGGGGAACTAAAGAAGATCAGAGAGTTCTTAGAGACTATCTCCGCGAAGTTAGCCGGAGGTCCGCTAGAGGGCACCAGAGTCGCACCGCTGTACGATCATCCTGCCTGTAAGTAGTAGTTCTTAGGTCTGATAATAGATGGCGTTGTTTGTTTGTGGATTAAGTCAATAGATGGCGGTATGAGGTTCATTTTATACGAGCCACAATAATTATGAAAATTGGTTTTTTTTGAGGCATAGTTTGCAATGTACTATGTTTTTAATACTTCAGTAGTTTAAGATATGATGATTGCAGCATATAAATAATTAGTTAGCGTGTCAAACAAGAATTCATTATTACATCAATAGATCTTAGTACGTCTAGATGTGTACTGGCCCGATAAATTGCATTGTAAATATCATGTTTTCAGTCATTTTAGATCTTAAAATAAATGCTATACTTAATATATAAGTTTTAAAATATTCAAATGTACTAGAACGTTTTTTTCTGGACCAACTTTTCTGCCCATAAATTGCATTGTAAATATCATGTTTTCAGTAATTTCAATTCTTGAAATAAGTGCTTTATTTAATTAATCAGTTAACTAATATTTAAGTGAACTACTAGAACATTATTTCTAGAACAACTTGTCTTATGTGCATGCATACCATATCTAGCGTTGCTATAACCTTGCGTAGATATTCGCATGTTCGAGCGATACCACGCGAGGCTGCGCGGCGCTCTGACGTCGCTTGCGATCGCGCTACGAGACGCGCTCACACGTAAGCTAGCGATAAAATATAGCATGCACTATGATATTAACTTTAGCAATTTTTCCTGTATGCAACGTTTTTTCTAGGTGCGGAATCTTAACAAAAACATCTTCAGTGTGTAACATGTGGCGCACTAGTAAATAAATTCGTGGTTATGTTTGTTTGATAGCACGACACTTGCAGTTGTACATAAAAGTTTAATTATTGATATGGAATAAGTAAGCACTTGTAGTATAGTGCACTTGCATGTTATTTGTACTTTGTAATAACAATGCCTGAAATACCAAAATGCACAGTTCCAATACCATGCTGCATTATCGCGTTTTATTTTTGCATGAATTTCAATTCATACAGAAATAAAACACATTTTTTCTCTTTTTTTATGAAATGAAGCATTCTTCATTATGTTTAATTTAAGTTGTTTAACTTCGCGGGGATCCAACTAACAACATTGAGAACGCCTGCGCAAAATATGTTTTCACGTTTCGGCTACTTTATCTTTACATATTTTGTAGGCGCTTGCCTACAAAATATGTAATAAAATATGGAATAACTTCTACTCCTGTCTTCCCCTAAACCAAAAGTCCTTTATTTTATATCTTTAAGTTATTCTATTGTTTTCTTTCCATTTTTATTTTCTATTCAGTTGTTTAGGTTTAATAAATCAACAGTGGCAAGGTATAATACCGCCCTCTTTTGTGTCTGTAACTTACTGCGATTAATTTATATAGGTACCTATCAACATTGATATATCCTTAATGCTTGTAATAATACATCGATTATTCATCGTATAAGTAGATATAAATAATCGAACTGTTCAAAGATAAATTGTAATTATTTTGACATCGGGATTTTAACCCTGAAAAAGACATCAACGCGTTTCCCGGGTCACAAAATCAAAAACACACTAAATATTTTGCAATAATAACATCAGCTATATAAATAATAAAATTGGTTTCAATAGTCGAACCAATCACAGCTCAAATAATTTTTAACGTTTTAAAGATGTATACGTACCTACCATTTTGGATGTTTGATTTCTGTTTGACGAATGTGTAAACAACTTTTTTGGGCATGTCGTTCACCTTTGCAATCACAAGAAGGATATTTGACAGTAGAGTGCACAAAAAAAATTGGGAAACGGGCATACTTTTTAACCGAGTTAATAAAAAGGAGCAGGATATTTTGTGTACTAGCTTCTGCACGCGACTTCGTCCGCGTCAAACTTTTGCTCCCGTGACCCTTCCCGTCGCATCGAACTGCCTACCAGTTTTCGTCCATTTTTCATTGCTCCTCCGCTCCTTTTGATCGTAGCGTAATGTTATATGTATAGCCTAAAGCCTTTCTCAATAAATAGGCTACCAAACACAAAAATATTTTTTCAATTCGGACCAGTAGTTCCTGAGATTATCCGCGCAATTTTTTTATTTTTTTCTTTCATAAGAACCTTCTCCTGACAATAACAAACACAACAACAAAAAAAGTGAAATCGGTCCAGCCGTTCACGCGTGATGGCGTGACCAAGGGAAATAGGGATTCATTTATATATATATAGATTACATGTTGGTGTTTTCAGAACTCTGACATTTATAATCCGATTTGAGAAAATCTTTTTTGGTTCAGAAATGTATACGAGATCTTATATAATTTTGGTAAAATTTTGATTGGGGTTTTAATACGTATTTTCGTACACTTACTTTATTTCGACGATATTATAATAATTTCATGTCACTGTTATTTACAAAAAAAAAACGATTTTAGCTCCCCTAAAAAGGTCGTTTCGTACATACAGAAGAATGAATAAGAAACTCTACCGTTGCCCTTTTAAAATATTATGTTCTCCTTTGACAATCAAATGGTACGTTTCTACACTGTTGGTTTTGCAGACCGTCCTGTATTTTCTTCTTCATTTGGAAGAACATCTAACTTAACATATAACACGTCGCTTCAGGTTTTGCCATGACGTCACATTGACGTCTTTTTTACCGAATGAACTTTTGAACCTAACTTATTGTAACGTAACAAAAACTTTATGTACGCAGAAATGAATGTACGATAAAAACTTGTTATTTACGTGGTTATTGTTGATTCGGAAGAAATAAGACGAATGTCTTGTGATTTGTATTGCTTGAAGATATTTCTCTTTTAAAAAGTGCTTACAGTAAGTACCTACTTATGACTTAGCTAAGGTTAGTAACCTTTTACCTTAGCATCATCATCATTATCATCATAATTTCAGCCGAAATACGTCCACAGCTGGACATAGGCCTCTCCCAATTGCGGGCGGTTTGTATAATCGCTACTCTTGGCAGGCAGGTTGACGATCGCATTATGGTGGTAAAATGCTAAGACAATGCCGCTGCACATTCTCTAATATGTACCTTAGTCGCATTTTACGACACCCATGGTAAGAAGTGGGGTTGTGCTATTCTTTACGTCCGGCAACACCTTATGATAGCATAATCAGCATATTATGTTCCCACTGCTGCTGGAACACAAGCCTGTTCCCTATGAAAGATAGCCATAATCCATCACGCGGGCCAAGTGCAAGTCAGCGATTGTCACATGTCTTCCAATTTTCAGTTCTAAGACATGCTGGTTTCCTCACAAATACAAATGTTTTTATTTGTTGAACATAGGTAGGTTAGGTACAGATGTTGTAATTATTAAGGAACGCTATGTCTAGCCGTCATCGGCGTACAAATATTAAGATGTTACTAACATGATGATTATAATAAATTATCAAACAATTATCACTCATTATTAAATCATTCTAATTATTATCAATACACTAAAACATTCCAATAAAATATAATAATAATAAATTCTAGTATAAAATGTCAAACCAATGAATAATAAAATAAAGTAGTTATAATATATCATAGTTCTAGTATAAAATGTCAAATAAATAATAAAATAACGTAATTATAATGTATCAATTAGGTATTGGTTCACAGTATAATAAGTTTTTTCATACAATAATTTCAGTAAAGCCTTTTTAAAATCGTGTATGTTATTTATTTCTTTGATACTTCTACGATGTTCTCCTTCACCGTTCAGAGGGCAGTGGTAATAATCAAAAAGTAAAGTACTTAAATAGGTTCGAACCTTTGACTTACAATCCGTAAATCCTGGTTGTTATCACTGCTCGGCAGGGACTATACTTTGTGTCAAGTATTTCATCATCGCTGTTGTCAAAACGGTGACGGAAGCATCGTGAGGAAACAGGCATGTAATAGAACCAAAAATTCGAAATCACGTGATATCCACAAACCAGCACCTGGGTTGCTGATAATGCTACACTTTTAAATTAGCTATCACAGAAAAGCTCAATGTGGTTAACATATTTTTTCACAGAAAAATGAAGTGCAATATTTCTATTTAATTCTTCTGCGTCTGGCCCAGACTGAACTGACGTTAATTATATTGTAGCCGGAGCAATAACTATAATTATATAAAATAGCTATAATTTATTCATATATTTCCATACGACTGCACATGCTGTGTTGCCGGATCAAATACTGAAAAATTCGTGACATTTTAAATTAAATTCTTCTTTTTGAACGTGACACTCTTGTCTGAGCCGTCATGGTGAGATTCTTGTCTAGGGGCTGATGTAATTAGCTTCACGATTTCTCGCCATCTACTCCGATTTTTTAAATTTTAATTTGAACTCATAAAAGGGGTTCGCTTACAGCGGAATTCATTTGGTCACTCCATCTTATAGGTGAGCGTCCGTTTGGTCTAGATCCCTCCACTCTACCCTGCATGACAAGAGGCTCTATAGAGTCATCCTCACGCCTCGAGACGTATCCGAAATATTTGACGACGAAGATGCAATGCAACAAATAGACGCTTTGTTACGTCGAGTTCTTGGATCGAGTTTACACGATTTCCCAAGCATTTATCTCCTACTCCACATTTTCAGAAGGTCTATCTTCTTCTTCTTTATGTCAATGTATTGTCCACGTTTCAGCAGCGAATACATAGGGAAAACCAGTATTTTAACAAGCCGGGTCTTGGTGATCTCTGTTCCTCTACACTTTATTTGGATCATCCGTCGATAATTTAGTTATAGTCACATTATGTCGCTTAATCTCATTTATCTATGCATCTATCTCATTTTTCTTTTAACGAAAATTTTACTAGCTAGATAATTTTAAGTTCATGACATCATAAGCAAGTGATTTTAGATTAGCCGGTTACCGCTAAATCTTAGCGATAGCAACATTTTCAAAATTAGCATTCCAAAACCTAATTAAATTTCCGTTGAATCACAAACTGGCACTGAAAGAGACGCCACATAACTTAAACTTTATCTATAACTAGCTTCTGTCCACGACTTCGTTCGCGTCAAATTTTTGCTCCCGTAACCCTTCTCGTCGCATCGAATTGCTTGCCAGTTTTCGTCCATTTTTCATTGCTGCTCCGCTCCTTTCGATTGTAGCGTGATATTATATAACTTTTAGCCTTCCTCAATAAATAGCTACCCAACTCAAAAAGATTTTTTCAATTCGGACCAGTAGTTTCGGAGCCCATTCAATACAGACAAACAATCAAATCTTTCCTCTTTATAGTCGAACGGGATAAAAAGAAGTATCCTATGTCCGCCTCCTGGTTCTAAGCTACCTTCCCGCCAATTTTCAGCCAAATCAGTTCAGCCGTTCTTGAGTTATAAATAGTGTAACTAATACAACTTTCTTTTATATATATATATAGATTTGAAATCCACTGAATTTTCTTGACCTAATATTAATCCTGGCAACATCAACCCTAGCCTATGCAGCCTGACTTTGCCCAAACGCATCCGACATGCCTCATTTGTAATAAGTATGCCCATTGCATCGCATACGCTAATTATAACCGAGAGTGTTAGCCTCTCATAAGCTGCATACATACATATGCTCACAAATGAACATCAAAGGGACACTTTGTATGACAATGACGCTAAACTCTGCGATAGAATTGCAACTCACGTCCTGTGCCTCTAATTTCTCAGTAATTATAAGGACGTGGTTCTTTTAATTTACATTGGTTTACTTTCACGGTCCGGGTAGGATCATAAAAAAGAGAAAATAGAAGAGATTTACTAATAATTGCTCTTCAGTAAACAACCGTAAAAGAGCAGTGCTGGCCCTGTGGTATCGGCCCCGACATACGAGTTGGAGATCGTGAGTTCGAACACAAGCAGGCGCATTACTTTGTAAATTTAACTTCATCACCACCGCTCTCATAACGGGGAAGGAAACTCGGCATTTCCTACAAGCTAAAATTTTAAGATATGTGCCATCCACCAACCCACACTAGACCCGCATGGTAGATGACGGCCCATTCCCTCTCACGGAGAAGTAGCCTGTGTTCAACCAGTGGGAATATAAAATGCTGATTGTGGCAATTATACGATAGGTCCTAGTATTTCAAAGGCATCTCCTAAGATTGATTTTGGACATTCAAAATACAGTTTAAAAATGCAGATGAACCCTCTCACGGAGAAGTAGCCTGTGTTCAACCAGTGGGAATATAATATGCTGATTGTGGCCATTATACGATAGGTCCTAGTATTTCAAAGGCATCTCCTAAGATTGATTTTGGACATTCAAAATACGGTTTAAAAATGCAGCTGAAGTTGTGGGTAATAATAACTACATACTTAATCCACACTAATATTATAAATGCAAAAGTAACTCTGTCTGTCTCGCTTTCCTGCTAAAACTACTGAACCGTTTAGTTTAGAGCCTGAGAAAGGACATTGACACAATCTTAATAGGGTACAAAACAGTCACTTCATCGAAGATTTGTCTAATTCTAAAATATTAGCATTATTTCTAGAGTGTATACACAATAATTTATTGAGAAAATCTTAGTTTTTCTAGCAAGAACTGAGCAAACAAGTTATATTTTCGCGTAATTATTTCAATATTTACCTCCCGAAACACTTTCATACTTTAGTGAATAAGTGAAGTTACTATATACACAATTATTTTCTAAACTAAAATAAGCACCAGTCGTGGAACTAATTCCATAAATAAATAAAAACCCCAATTAAGTATAACAAATAAAAAACATTCTTTAAAAAAAGTTACACTATAATCATAAATGTATTCCTAGAACATGACTCACCAGCTAGAAAGAAGTATTCTTTAATTTTCTCCTAACAAACCGTTTAAATTTTCCTATTATCTTTAAATTAAATTCGACAAAGCTATAGCGTAATATATGAACAATAGGAACAATGAATAGTTTGGTATTTTTGAAATATGAACCGTGTATAATGCTGAAAAAACCACCAGATTTGGTTGAGCTCATGAGGGTTCATTTAAATTTTGGGACATCATGGCGTCATCGCATAGCTACGTAATCCAAATTCAAACATCGAATGTTAAAAGAAGAAAAAAATCCATCGCGGATTTGTATCTTAGCGGCCTGTACGAAATACTGGACATTTAGTTGCTTTTCTTTATAAAAATGTTGCTTGTCCTTATCAAAGTAAAACCTCTTTATTGTTAGAAAACCAACCAGATATTTTCTGAGTCATGTTCTATCAGTTTACCTTTGCAATTTTCTGAATTTTAGTCAGTTTC
The DNA here is from genome assembly GCA_932294355.1 of Aporophyla lueneburgensis. Taxonomy (NCBI): domain Eukaryota; kingdom Metazoa; phylum Arthropoda; class Insecta; order Lepidoptera; family Noctuidae; genus Aporophyla; species Aporophyla lueneburgensis. The sequence goes on along the minus strand of OW028739.1, from coordinate 31,543,963 downwards.
ATCTACGGCGATCTAACGCAGAGAGAGAGTAAAGTTCACACCTCGGTCGTGCCACTTGACATTAGCCTTCGTCCCTCGCCTATCACGAGCTTACTTATTTCTTAGCTTATACAGCGATGCTCGTTGCAATCTTTATAATTATGAAATACGTTATAAAAAATCTTAATAAATTATTAAAAATCTTAAATTCATAAATTCACTGATAGACAGCGCGTAGCCCATACCACTGGGAGCACCATGCAATTTTGCTCAAATGTTCTTTATAATCACAAGAAAAATGAGAGCTGAGGAAGTGTTTTTGAAAACCAATGCCCTAAGTGAGTAAAATGGGGCTGAAAATTTGTATGGAACTTGATATTTTTTTTTTAGGCGTACAGCCTATATTTTTTTATCAAGATGTCGCTAGCATCTCAAACGAATTCAAGATTAATTCAGTGGGCGCACCTATGCGCCGGAGTTCGCATGCCCATAACTAGTGAAACTGTACGTAGGCCCACAATTATGCACGCGATGTGTATAATTGGGCCAAGTATACAATAATTACTATAAAGCCGTAATCATGCGTAATTCAAGTAATCGTAGTTCTGAAGAGTCATTATTTTTTCACTTATCATTTTATCCTTAGCTGTCTGTCAGTCGTGGAATTATTTGTGTGTACCTACTTTGTTAGAGTACGATTATAATATTTGTATGCTGTTAGCGTACAGCCCGAAGAATTGCCAAACTTAAGTGGCAGTGAGTTGGGCACATTGCTCGCAGAACAGATGGCCGATGGGGCCGAAAGGAACTGGAGTAGACCACGGACCGGAAGACGTAGAGTTGGAAGGCCTCCCACAATGTGGACCGATGACCTTGTGAAGGCCGCAGGAATCCGCTGGGTGCGGCAAGTACAACTGGTCAAAGTGCCGGAGCTTGGGGGAGGCCTATGTCCAGCGGTGGACGTCTTTCGGCTGAAAAGATGATAACGATGATGATGCTGCTGTAGCATACTATAACATCACGGCTATTGCCCCTGAAAGGTTTTTGGTTATATGTAGATTCGATCTTAATTTACAGAAATACACCAAACAGTTTTTTTTTTTTGTTTAATATACGAGATACTTTGTTTTCTGTCGATGCAAGCACGGAGCACTAACTGAACAAGACTTTACCACTTCTAAGTACTTACAGGGCCTATAATAATTGTTCTGTAAACGGATTTTCCATACTTTTGGCAAGTCATAGAAGATAACCATATAAGTATAGTAGCCACGGCGACATATCAAGCCATCATTTCCAGTATAACCTGACTTCTCATTGTACGAAAAACCTATGCTTGATATATCACCGTGTGTTCTAGACGATGGTATATTAGAACATGGTCCTTAAAAAACAAGCCAATTACGAGGGTCTAATTATTTAATGACGTCATTGAAAACCACGTGAAACTAATCAGTAATGATTTGTACTGTGTAAAAACTTATAATTTATAGTACAAAGTTCATTTAACTTCCTTCGTGAAATAACGACACAAAATTATTAAACTTAGGTAGATGGAAATGAATGACAAAATAGTTACTTTATCATTAAGACTTCTTCTACTCAGTTGCAATGAATATCTGTTATTTTCAGTCTGTAGTTACTATTTGACCCCCACAACCCAGTTACTGTGTAATACGATACCCTGTGGTAAGACTGGTTGTCAGACTTTCGGGCTTCTGACGACCCGTAACGGCTGTTAAAAACTCACAAACGACAGCCGACCAACGGCTCAACTTACTTTCCGAAGCACGGAGGGGTCTTTTTTTTTTTTTTTTTTTTCAGGACGGAAATCATCAAATGACTTCTCCCGCTCTGGGCCCACCCGTGTTCCATCAGTTGCCCATGTGCCAGGTTCACGGTATCCCTTTCAAGCAATCACGCGACCCTGGCAGGCATCGGTCCTAGTAGACCCCTACACTGCTGCTGACATCTCTTTGAGGCGCGCGTGGAACACTACGCGCCGTCGACCCGAGCTTAGTCCTTACCGGGCGGCGAGCTACCCATTGCTCGCCACCCGCAAGCTCGCGCCTACGGTGGCCGGGAGTCCGCTATCGACTCCCGACGCCCGGGGCGTCTCCTCCTGCGGCGGCTAGGGACGTGAGGGCGCAGAGACTGCCACTCCCTCACGCGCCCCGCCTCCTCCTTCGCGAGCATTACTGCTTCGCAGAAGGAGGTGACGGCTTCCCATTCCCTCTCGCTCCGTACCATGGCTCGCACCAGGGCCGGACGCGAGAGCTCGCCGCCGCCGATCGCCTCCACGAGGACACGGCGGTGCTCCGCCCAGGCAGGGCACACCTCCACCGTATGCTCCACCGTGTCCTCCAGACGATCCTCGCAAAGGAAACACCCGGACGTATCCTCCCGCTTTATTCTGAACAGAAGAAAGAAAAAAAAAGAGGGGACTTACCGCCGCAATTGTGGCGTGCCCGGCACGGAGGGGTCTTGGTATGTAAATATAGTCACCCATCCACGAACCAACCGCGGCAAGCGTAGCTTAACCTGATCGATCGACCCGTGCGGCTGAAAAGTACCTTCCAAGAAGTTTCCATATAAAACTTACAGAATACCTCTGTAAAGCAAATATAACTAGAAACATCTTCTAAAATAATATCCACTATCCCTTTTATGTCGTTTTAGAATAAAATGAGAAAGTCTAACATAGACAGCGCGGGGCAGAGGTCGGGGGCCCAGTATCTGATGCAGCCGTACCTGCGCCTGCGCATTGTTTTATTTTATACATTTTATTACTTATTGCTCAGCCTTAGAATAAAGTCTTACTCACATGGTACGGGTTTTGTAGTTGAGAACCTACCTGAAATACCTTGGCAAGAATTTCTTCACGAAAGTAAGAGTTCCAGTTGTAAATAACTTTCTTTGGTTTTTTTTTGAACATAAGGACTTTACACACTATGTTATGTCATGGAAAAAGAAACTGTGGAGATAAATAGTTATTTATCCCACTGTCCTACTAATATTATAATTGTAAACGATTGTAAGCTTGGAAAACATTTGTTTCTCAAACACGTAAAAACGACCAAATGTATTTGGATGCAATTTGGCACACTTATAGTTTATAGCCTGGAATAACACATAAGACACTTTTTGTCCCGGTAGTACGTTCCCATGGGATACTTGCTGACCTCCATGCGGGTGAAGTCGCTGGCAAAAGCTAGCTTCATTTTGCTATTCGAGTTCGTTTTCGGCAGTCGCCTTCGTGTGGCGAGTTTATTGTATTGAAGGATAAATCTTGTAGGCTGCAGGCATGTACGATCTAACATCTTCGTTTTCTATCTCAACAGTCTATCACTTTTTACCTGACTACGGCAAAGCAAGAAGGGGGTTATGATTTTGACCAGTATGTCCATCTGTTCCCTTATATCTTCTAAACGTCTTAACTAAATAAAATGAGATAGGTATCATTGGAAGCGTCATGATTCTCTTGTTAGAATGTTTTGTTTTGTTAGGGTAGATGACATGACTTTCAGATGAGAATAATTTCTTGGTTCATACTTTTTAGAGCGTGATTTTTCAACAGTCGGGTTTCGATAGTTTTTGAAATTACTGTTTGCTTGGAATAACTGCAAATATATCGTCATTTTAAACTCTGTGCCAAAACCGATGCACCTTTAGCCTTAGACATGGTTATTTAAAATACAAAATTACATAATCCGCACACCATTCAATTTTATTTATACGTGATCGACACTAAAACAATTTCAAACAGCCTCTCGACCGCACCTTTTAGCCACATCTAAGCAACTATTACCATATTTCACCATCCATTTCGTTTTTTGTTGCGCAGTTTTACCGCCGTATCGCCATAAAAGAGCAGTGAAGCACATATACATATATTTTGACGGTGTAATGGCGAGCAGCAATCGACTATTGAATAATGCTGTGGCTATCGAGGTACTCATCATTACATCTACCAATAAAATCTTTAATAGCACTACAGTTACACGTCAGGCCGAGAAAAACTGCACAGTCTGGAGAAAATTGGTAAATGCTCGAACTATTCGGTTTTTAATGCGTATTTCGCCTTCTAGGTTTTGTTACAGTAGTGTTTTTGCTACGCAATGCTAATTTGGAATGTTGTATTCCGATTATATTGTTATGTAAATGCATCTGGTGATTGAATTTAACTGATAATTCTTGAAAACCAGACATAAAAATTCCTTAGTGGTAAAACTTAAAATTCATAGACATGAAATCTACCATCCCCTAATAGGCCCATGTGGTGGAATACTGCTCTCTCTTTCTCAAAAGAGAGCAGGTATGTGTCCCAGCAGTGGGAATATAAATACCCAGCAGTGGGAACATTATAAGTTGATTATGAAATGCTTAAGTTAATTATCACTAGTATTCGTTATGGACTCCTTTTATAAATAAAATATATCTTTGTATATACTGCCATTACAGCTGGTGATGTTGGTTTACTTCCATGGGTACTGAACGTAATCAGTCCTTCTTTACCAACAAAACAAATATTTTTCACGTCAGGGTCACGAGTATGGAGATATGAGGAACAGGATGTGAAGTGCACTCATCCTCTGCCAGGGTCGCGAGATTTGTTCAAAAGAGATACCGTGACCCTGGCACATGAGCAACTGAAAGAACACGGGCGGGTTTTAGTCAGTAAAAGCCTGACACGCCCTTCCGCTCCACCCAAGAAGGGAAGACGTCATTTGATGATATCCCACCCACAAAAAAAAAGTGCACTCGTCGTCCTTAGGAATGCGTGACGTCAGTTTAATATGTACTTCGTATACCACTACACTTCTTTTTGAATAACGTCTGGTTTTATTCAGACGATTATCCTACTCAATATGCAACAAAGGTCTCTCATAAAATTTCTCCAAAGAACGTAAGGCTTTCATTTAATGTTTGCTGTTAATTACCGATAGCACTCAGTGCTGTACTTACATAAATATTGTCCTCCCGAACTTTCCTAAACACTACATTATCATACTTAAGGTGAAACTTTGTGTTCTGTAAAAGGTACGAAATAATGGATGATAGGTAAGGTGTTTAGAAAGCTCAAAACTGCTAATGGACTTCGGTGAAACTATTTTATAAAAGTGCTTGTACGGCTACACATCAAGCTAAACATTTCCAGTATAAGCTGACATTTCATTTTACAAAAAGCCTATATAGTGCAAGGTCAGTTAAAACTGGAAAAGTATAGCTGGACATGTAGCCGAGTGTACTAAGATTTAAAAAACAAAAAAATATCTAATGCACGTTTAAGAAGTCAACTAACAAACCTCTTTTTCTGTCCCCAAGTGTAATGCTTACTTTGTAAAAAGCAAGTCTGGTGCATCAATTATACCTCGAGGCTCAAAATAATTAGTCGTGATTAAAATATTGAAGCACAGCAATTTCAACACGTACTGCACTACAAACTGCACTATTTTCTTGCTCGCAAGTGTACCCAATCGGCCATAAAACGGTGCACAATTCCCGACACCAGGCTAGGCCACGGTTTAATATTCAGGCTTTTTATTGCGTCCAGCCGACCGTGGGACCGCGAAATGGAAACAAAAAAAATGGCTGGTCTGTCCACTTATTGTTACCAGGCTGTGAAAGCGTAGGTTTAAGTCTATTTTGCTAAGCTTGGGTAAAAAGCTTTGTGTGGAATATGAAGGAAAGCTTAGCTTGCAGAAAAAAAATAACATTTTACTTCATGTTTTTAATGATTTCTCGATGACCCGATAACCATTGCGGAGCTTCATATGTTATTATGAAGTGAATCTTTATTTCATTTTACTTACGTATTAACTTTTTATTTATGTAGCGACAACTTAAATATAAACAACCTACTCTTTATAGATGGGCACTACTCTTTATAGTTGACTCTAGTGACCGAAAGTCTGATTTTGGATTATAATACCCTCAGACCAGTGTAAAGTAGTTATACCTGTACAGGGTAGCAGGGATATCGCGGCACAATGTTATCATGGATTCAGTTCATTCTGAACCCCCTGCGTTGAAATTCTTCGTCAGTTATTAAATAAAAATGAGCTGATCCATATATTTTGACCGCGTAGGTATTATACTTTTCTATGAAACAGCATAATTTTAGTTTCGTACCATTCACAGTCATTTCAGCCGAAAGAAGTCCGTTGCTGAACATAGGCCTCCTCCAAATGGGAAGGTTTGCCATCATCGTGATAAAGTGCATAGATAAAAGAAAGAAAAAAAAAGAAAGAAAAACTGTTTATTCTGCTCAAACAAAACGCACAATATAAAATAGTAATAAAAAACTAAAAATACACATGTACAAAGTTGCCAAAAGCCCCGTATTCAAGCTTAAAAAGGTTGTACAATATTGTCCATTGCTTGTTGATGTCATGGCTACGGACCATTGACCAAAGATGAATACAGATAGATATGCGCGATATGCGTTACGACACTGACAATTACTTATTACATAATAACAAACAAAACAAAAACAAAAATTGCCGAATGCAGAGTGCATTATTAAGTCATTAGGTATTATTAATTAGTAAGTCCCTAAGTCGCCTTTTTCGATACTCATGAGAAAAATGGGATGATGCTATTCTTTACGTCCGGCATTACATTAAACGCGTTTGTTTGATGACCGAAAAAAAATCTACTCTAGGGGAATCGTCTGGAATCTCATACCGATGTCCCTATATAGTCAAACGACTATCAAAAGGTAAGGCAGCGCGAGGTGCATACTCTACATCCACGAGTCCAATCACGTACCGATGTTTCTGTCAAATAAATTCATTTTATTTTGAAAATATACTCTGTCAGATGAGTTCGGGCACAAATCGATGGTCCCTACTAACAATGTCGGTTATGCATTTTTACCAATATTCACTTTTTACATAAATAGAATCACAATAAAAAGATCTATCGTACGTATTTTTTTTTTGTAGATCATGATATTTAGCCAGTTTTAAAGATAATATTGTTGGTTGTCCGCGCAACAGTGTTAGTAGTATAACAAATTTTGAACTGCTCTACTGAACAGTAGTCTTTTTGCAGAACGGACATTGTTAATAGGGACCTTCGATTTGTGCCCGAACTCATCTGATAGAGTATATTTTCAAAGTAAAATGAATTTATTTGACCGAAATGCATTGACTAAAGTAACACTTTCAACTACACCAAGGAAGATCACTATGCATGCACACATCTAAAAACTCATTCACACCTATCAAAACATCTTCATTATTCTGATTAATCTGAGAAATCACGAAGCAGCACAAAAAATACTACTCATACTCTTGAACAAAGATTTCTAGCCTGCAGATCATGTTGTGTAGAGATTAATAGAAGCAATTAACTATTACCTACTTTCACAAAAGACATCGTTGTCGTAATAATGGGAATTTGAACACAATGTCTAATGTGGGAGATTCCCCATGTCTTCCATCTTCCAGTTTGTGATTTAGCTAGATGCAAAAGGTAGAATACATGTGTTTGTAGTCAACGAATTGAAAGTATATGTTAAGTGACAGTGATTTTTATTTATATCTATACCAATATTATAAATGGGAAAGTGTGTATGTCTGTTTGTCCGTCTTTCACGGCAAAACGGAGCGACGAATTGACGTGATTTTTTAAGTGGTATAGTTGAAGGGATGGAGAGCGACATAGGCTACTTTTTTTTCTTTTTCTTTTTAGGTGGCTGGGGTGAACTTAGATAAGCCGTGCTTTCCTATGAACAATTGTATGTAGCATGTTCGCGTGTGTCCAATTCCCAGAATCATTACATTCTATCCCCAAATGGAAAGACATGTAATATCGTCTACAGTAGCGTATTAAAATAACATTCTGTTCCGAGTTCTCTTCTGTGTTCTAAATCAGGAAAGGGGAACCGTGTTACCCCGAATTTAACGCGAGCGAAGCCGCGGGCAAAAGCTAGTAAACTATATTAATAATAGTTTTTTTTTCTATCTACTTACAACTAAACTGAACCCATTATTGAAGATCAGTAGCCTAGTGATCCCTGAAGGAGTCTTTATTTGCATTAAAGTACTGTTTTGAGTAATTAATTTACTTTTATAATAGAGTTTTTTTAAATCATTTTTGAATCTCAGGTCGTCATCAAAACAAAACAAGAGTGAACAAAAAACGTGTTCGGTCAGAGGATCCACGTCAGAAACGAAGTGACTCAACTTCGATACAATTCTTTCGCATTTGCTTAGTCTCGAACAACTCCAGTCTATCTGTCATCTGACTTCCATTCTATTATTTTTTTCACAAATTTAAAATCATGTAACGAAATCATTTGTTTTAATTAGACACAGACTAATTCAGGTCTTTGCACAAGCGGAGTTAATGATCGTAAGAAATCTAAGTTATTGCCTCAAATATTTTACGTTTATTACGTAGTTGTAGAACTAGAGTTTTATAAAATTTTCAAATATTAATGATTATAAATACCCGTACATTGTCCATGGGCTAATAGGCAATTCTATTGTATTTTTCACTACCTACACCACTTCAAGGCCTTCCAACTCTACGTCTTTTCCACTACCTAATTGATTTCCGTGTGATGCCGGACGTAAAGAATAGCATCACCCCATTTCTTCTCGTTAGTGAGGTAAGAGGCGACTAAGGGACTTACTAGACAATGGCCAGCAGCGTTCTCTACACATTTTACAACCATACTGCGATCGCCAACCCGCCTGCCTAGCGTAGCGGTTATTGCAAACTCCCCTATATTGGGAGAGGCTTTTGTCTAGCAGTGGACGCCATTCGGCTTAAATGTTGACAAATGATGATTGTTTTCATGCCCATCTTACCTTATAAACAAAGTGCCTCTTTTGATAAGTAACGTGTATGTTTATTAAATAGTTACAAAATACTTCAAAACACGTATGAACACACAGCAACACATCTTAAATTGCTGCTACTGCCAACAATTGAAGCTGCAAGTATGTAATAATACTTGTTTACAACTTAGATACAGCCGTCATTACAGATGTAACAAGTTTCAATTACAGTAATCTTGTTAAGGTCGCCAAATGATGGGTTAATCTTAGGTAATCTTCGTTAGTCTCTTCTATATAATGCCTGTATTCGTATTCATTACGTCTGTGTTCAGTATTTTTCTTTAATTTTGTAGTTTCGTTTGTTAATTTGTTATCTTATACCTTTAAACGAGCAATTCTTGTATATATGTATATATTATATCATCTGAATCTCGGAAACGGCTCCAACGATTTTCATGAAATTTTGTATACAGGGGGTTTCGGGGACGATAAATCGATCTAGCTAGGATTCATTTTTATAAACTGTCGTTTTATTCGTGTTTTCAATTACCAACTTTATCGATAATCAACTTGAACATAAACTTATTATTCTAAACACAGTTTACCAAAAAATACCGAGCAAAGCTCGGTCATCCAGATATTGTTATTTAATGTAGTTACTGGGTTGTGTGTTACCGGACGTAAAAAATAGAACCATCCCATTTCTTCCTGTGGGTGTAGTAGCAGGGTTCTCTATGCATCTTACCACCATACTGCGATCACCAACCCGCCTGCCAAGCGTGGCGATTATGGCAAACTCCTTCTTTGGGGGAGGTTTATGTTTTTTTTTTTTTTTTTTCAGGATTGGAAATCATCAAATGTCTTCTCCCGCTCTGGGCGGAGCGGGAGGGCGTGTCAGACTTTTACTGACTAAAACCCACCCGTGTTCCATCAGTTGCCCATGTGCCAGGGTAACGGTATCTCTTTCGAACAATCACGCGACGGGAGGTTTATGTTCAGCAGTTGACGTATTTCAGCTGAAATGATGATGATAACTGACTTATAGAGGTCAGATAAAATAGGCAGTCGCTCCATGTAAAATACTGGTACTCAGCTGCATCCGGTTGGACGAGAAGCTGACCCCAACATGGTTGGGAAAAGGCTAGGCAGATTGATTTATGTAATTTAATGCAGATCAGTAAAAACCAGAACTTGTGGTTTTTTTTTGTGACTCTCTCTTAGCTGTTAATATTAGGTAAGTAGATACGCGTTTTAAAGTTACTAAGGTATGCACTGTTAACTTTTAGGTAATGACAATTAAAATAAAAACAATTCTTATTGAAGAAGCATCCATGTAAACAAGTTTTTCTCCCGGATACATCGTGTTTTCATGGAATCTATAAAATATTCTGATTAATGATCAATTGTTAGACAAAGAATAAGATTCCTTACTAATGATAAGATATTAATCTGGAGAAAAATAAGTTATTAAAAGTATTATAATCACTTATCGTGAGAAATTCCTATTAAAAGAAATCCACTCGTTTTTTATTACCATTATTTTCTTGTTTCTCAGATCAGCCGTTTCTAAGCCTATAGACCTACTTATTTCACTCTCTTCGTACTAAATGCAAATTAAATGAGAGAACACCATCAATAAATGTACCACACACCAGCAATTAACGTTTCGTTCCACGTATAACACATACTAACATATTGTTCAATGTGGCAAAATTGAAAAATTATGCACAAGTTTTGGGCTACGAAACATACGGAAACCATATGAGTCGCAACCGAAAAATATAATAGAAAAGAAAATGGAATATGAAAGGGTGGAAAATCCAGTGTTCGTGCAAAATAAATCATCCTGGTCCAGTAATTTTCTGAATTGATACATTTATAAGAATCATCTTAATTTATTTACCGGCTCAGTTGTCAACTAATATGTTAGATCTGGATTCACATTTCATAATGTTTGTAAATTAAAGACGAGTTAGAGTTTTGCCTCAGTTCGCAGTTTCGTTAACATTGACTTTATTAGACAAGACGCGGGTATCGCACCAGAATCTTTCAGCCCCATCAGCCATCTGTTCAATGTGCCCTGCCCATTGCCACTTAAGTGACTTTTTAATTTCGAATACTCAAACTCCCATCTCTTCTTCATCTTTATACTCCGCTGTTCAAAACTCATCATTGCACAGCCGCTAACTTCAGGGCCCAACAAGCCTAAACTACGAGCTACAGTTACTCAAAACATTAAAGAAGTTCGCAACTAGGTTGTAACGATATAAATTAACCTTTATATATCAAGCAGAGTTGTCTATAGTAGAAATATATCTTCTTGGAGCCATTTAACGGTTTTAGCTCTATACTGAGCTATAAATATTAGTGTGGTTATTGTATTTTATTGTTTTAGGTTGCTGTTAGGATATTATGACTGCCCCGTTAGTCTTGAGTTCGATATCCAGATCGGTACAAAGTGTTGTTGAGTTTTTTCATTGCGATTTTTTAAATAACAGCCCGGAGTTTGGGAGAGGTTGAAATTCGGTCAGGAAAAGTTATGTTTAAGTCCCATATACAAGGACCGACCACAAATTCAGATTTCGGACAGTATTCGTCATATTAAACTGATGTTAAAATTTTAATTTAGTAATTATTTTATGATTATTGCCGCGAATTGAATAATAATGAACATATACGTGAAACAGCACTGCAATTTGCAAAATCTAAAACTTTGTCCCCCCCCCCTCCCCATTTGTTCTAATTCATGAATCGGCAGAGCTTTACTCACCAACCTAAAAAGTCCTGTAAACGTAAGGTAAGACACCAAGGGGTACTCTTACCGGTGATGACTCAACGACTCGATCACTCGACTCCAGTAAAGCGTGGTCACCTGCCTCAGTGGAATGGTAACGTGACACCGTCCTTGCACAACTGTGTAAGGTTGCTCGATTATCACTCACGGTAAACTTGTACCAGTGCCGGCAACCTGTCACACCGATACGTAACTAAATATGGAGTACATTTGAAGGAGGAGTGAGAGGAAGGAAGAGGAAGATGGATGGATTGTGTGAGCTGCGTAACATGACCAATTCTATCTCTGTTCTTCCAAGAATAGACAAATTTCTTTCTATCAAACTTGACAGCTCTTCTGCCCAGCGCGGGACGACCGGAAGAGTCGCGTTGTCATGAATACAAAGACATAGTTATTATTTCCTTAGCAACGGGGAGCTAGCTACTGATAAATAGGGATAAGATTTTTCATTAAATAGTTATTCTGTGGGATTAAATGAACTTACGAGTGTTGTATCGATGATTGATGTGTTACCTCAAAGTGTCAAAAGTAGAGAAAATGTTGTGGTAATGCTTGTCATTGTAGACTTTTGTCGAATGAAGAATATAAACATTTCTTCTCTCCAGTTTAAACCATCGTCATGCTGACGGTAATAATCTTTCTACAATCTGTCATTTTATCTATTCTTCCGTCGACAAAACTCGTATCTATGATGTTCATGATACGCGTGCAGAGAAGAAGGAATTATTGAAAGCGTAACGGTTTACAGGGGAGAAATGGAGAAGTAAACGTGTTACGCCAACCAAGAACATGGAACAAGGCAGTAAGACGATGATGGTTACATATTGATAGTCTTAATTATGATATGATGCAGACAGGAAATCATTTCCGGAGCTGGAGCTCTTGTGATAGTCGGAATTTCTTACATAGACTAGACATATCTCAACTTTCGACATTCATAGCCGGTAGATAGGAAATACTTACGACGTACTTTTAGATGACTTGTTAACAAAACTAAGGTATTATAATTTAATAAATAAGTATTTATTAGAAAGACCATTCATGATTTTGCGTCATACTATTTATCACATGTGATGTGTGGCGTGGCGGTCAAAAGGTTCAACATTTTATCTCAGAAAAATACTACAAGTTCAACTTGTTAGTTTACAAACTAAAAATGTATCACGTTTATTTTTCAAAACAATTTAAAGATAGAAGATTAAAAATTGACAAAATACTGTTTGGAGGGCGCGTTCGGTCCGTAAATGGGTGGCTATCTTTACATACTAAGACCTCTCCGTGCCTCGGAAAGCATTAACTTGCTTTTGGTTCCGCCCATTATTTGTGGCTCTTTGACAGTTGTTACAGGTCGTCAGAAGCTAAAAAGTCTGACGACCAGTCTTACCAAGGGATATCGTTTTACCCAGTAACTGTATGTGTAGGTCACATAGGCAGTAGCTCTATATAAAATACTGGTATTCAGCTCCATCTAGTTACACTGGAAACTGCCCCAAAATAATTGGACCTTCCAAGCCAAGCCAAGCCAAGCCAAGCCAAGCCAAGCCAAGCCAAGCCAAGCCAAGCCAAGCCTTCTTGGCCTTGCTTGACCAAGTAGGCGTTATTTTTTTATATTCTTCTTAATTCAGTACGATGAAAGCATAGATTATTCCACTGCATTTTCCATGAAGTCGAAAATTATTCACGTTAATCTCGTTCTTACACGACGGTGTGACATTCATCCATACAACCCATCGGTTATGTATTAACTTTTGAGGTTACCCAGTTGCTGTATTTGAGCAAATAGCTTGCATAACTGGTAATGTATCTTATGTATTGGTTACATTTATGGCACCGATCAGCAGTTATTTTTAACATCGTAATTTGTGTACTTTCTATCAGACGGTTTCATTTTGTTATTTATATTTTTGTTTGTTGACTAGCAACTGGCCCGGGATTCGTACGGGTTTTACTATTTGAAAAAAAAAAACTTGAGAGGTTTCAAGGGACACCCGGATGGAACGAAGTTCCTTTCGATTAATTAGTGAAGGAATTGTAATAAAAAAAATAAAAATATTTTTTTAAATAAAAATTCCCGTCAAAATCGCTCCAGCCATTTCAAAGATTAGGGGCCGTTCAAGTATTACGTAAGCACTATAGGGGGGCGGGGGGGTCTTTGATTTGCTTATTTTTGATGACATGGGGGGTGGGGGGGTCTAGATGGTGATTACGTGAGCAATAGTTTTTTACTTTTTTACACATTATGGCAACCCATACATTGTCTATGTTTGAAAATGAGACGCATTTTTCGGGGATTCTCACAAATAAAGGCTTATTCAGACTAGCGCGTCGCGATGTCGCGCGCGAATCGGGAATTTATATCCGTAGAACAATTTCTATGACCGTGTCGCGGCGCGACAGGTCGCCCCTGTGTGAATTGTCGCGCGGATTTTCAAAGAAATTGTTCTACAGATATAATCGCGGAATCGCGCGCGAACGTCGCGTCGCGCTAGTCTGTATGAGCCTTTATGTAGACGTTTAGGTACTCGCTTAGAACCGAGTAGGGAAATGATCGCGCTCTATTCACTTGACTAAATTTCTTCCATCAACCTATTGTTTCGTTTTGCTACGATTGACGTATTTAAAATAAAATTAATATTATATGCGTTAAAGTCCCCTACCCTAAATCCACTTTCATATTTTTAGAATTATAACTGCTCCTCATGAATCAATAAAAAAACAGAGTAGGTACATTAAAAGAAAAATGCATAACAATGTTTACGTAAGCATGGGGGGGGGGGGGGGTAAGAGCTTTGCTTACTTTTGCTGACAAGGGGGACGGGGGAGTAAAAAATTGTGATAAATGTGCTAACGTAATACTTGAACGGTCCCTTAGCGGGAACAAACAGACAGACAAAAGTTTAAAAAATGTTTTTTTGGTGTCAATATCGTTTTTACTTTCATCTGCATTTAATGAAAAGCTATTAATTTGAAATTACAAACAGACACTTCAGTTTTATTTATTTGTATAGATTAAGAATTTATCGGGATTTTCGGGATTGCCAAAAACAAGTCTTATTTCTATTGCGTAGTCCGTTGCGCCTTGACAATAACCTTGCCTAGATTATATTAATAGCATTTATTACGTAACGACAAAAAAAACCCTTAGAAACGCCGTCGTACGATACGTACCTACTATACACAGTATACACTACACAGGTACAGTCCTAATATATGTTTGTCGTAGAACTTAGAAGGGACTTAAAGGAAAAGTTAAAGCTGGAAATCAACAAGAGTATGATTTTCCCAGATCCTGAAGTACAAGTACAAAATGAATTGGGGTTGGCAAATAGTATTAGACGTGAAAGTGGAGGAGCCTTTTTCGAGCCTTTTCGAAAATGGAGGAGTTTGTGGATATCACTTAGAAACGGTATATAAGTATCTATTGTCTATTCCTCCAACCAGCGTAGAAGATGTTGGCAATAAACTACGAAGCAGGCCTGGAAGTCAAAGATTGGATGCTTTGATATTTCTGCGATGTTATTTGCGACATTCTATTTTTTTGTGTTGTCTTTTTGATTTCTTGCAAAAGTAACATTTTTTTTTTTGTTTTGTCTTTTTTCTTTCCTTATTATATTGTGATTTGTGTTGTGCAAAGACATTTTTTTTTATTATATAAGTTTTTTTTTATTTGAGTCCAATTAGAAACCATATAGTCTAATCCCGGGATAGGCCCAGGATCCCAGGATTACGCTTCAAAAATCCCATAATCCCGGGATTGAAAAACATGCTTGGGACTGTATGCTCTATACATGACATACTGACTAGTACATACCTACTTTTCTCCCATAGTGGTACCCAGACACTGTAGAACTCCACCTGTTACGATACTACACTCCTTTTGCTTCGTTTACAATAGCACATAACGCAGACAGTTGCCAAAATAGGCATCTCCCAAGTCATCTTTACCATCAAAATACCTCTAAAACCCCTACTTTCTATTTCGAAAACAATTATCGTAGCGTACCACAAACTATGTCAATAAATATTTACACGTATTGTGTGATTGTTATGTTACGTAACACAATCTGTTGCATCACTCTATGATAAAACAATAGGTAGCGACACGGCTGATCAATCATCTTCAAATAAGATAGATACTTATCATAGATTTAGACAAAATATTTTGAACGAGCTGTACCCGCAGCATCGCCCGCGCGGTGTTCGGAAATTATCACACAGAGACGTGGTTCTCAGAAAAAAAGTAGCCTTTATTACTCCTTATATATATAACAATCAGCCGGTGAAAGTCCCGTCAAAATCAGTCCAGCCGTTTCAGAGATGAGCCGAAATAAACAGACGGACAAACCATTTTTTTTTAATTGTTTTTTTATGTGAGTAAATAAATTTATTTATTTATTTCAAAGTAAAGTAGCGTACTAAAGTACCGTAAGTACTTTCATATGCATTTAGTGAAAAGCTGTTAATTTGAAATTACAAACGGACACTTCAATTTTATTTATTTGTAAAGGTAAATAAAATGTGGGAAAAATGCAGGAAACTACAGATTTGTGAAGTTTTTATTATGTCAAAACGATGAGTAGCCATTTCCTCCAATCTACAGACAGCAAAACAGGGTGCTGAATCCATAGTAACAAGTTTTGCGTAAATGTCCTTACCAACCTGTATAATTACTACGATCACCAATACTTGAGCTTCTTAAGTTCTAAGTTGAGCTGTACGATCAGTGACAAATGCTTGCACCGACTGGACAAGTCCAATCAATCTGTGTGGTACTTTCCTCAAAAGACCATTTCAGACACCAATCTACTGCCGGGGTCGCGTGATTGTTCTAAAGAGATACCGTGACCCTGGCACATGGGCAACTGATGGAACACGGGTGGGTTTTAGTCAGTAAAAGTCTGACACGCCCTCCCGCTCCGCCCAGAGCGGGAGAAGTCATTTGATGACTTCCCATACTGAAAAAAAAAAAAAAAAAAAGACACCAATCTACATGTTCTTCACATGATATGACCAAGATTATGTCTGGACTTCAGGAGAGACTGTGACTTCTGAGTTTGCTATTGCCTTTCTTCTCAGAATAGTCAGATAGGAAACACCGACCTCATCTAGTTTTAAAAAATAGTATTGTCGTGTAAAAGAATTTGTACACACGGCTACATATCAAGTTAAACATTCCAGTTTTAGCTGACCTCTTATTATATGGAAATCCCATACAATGTGACATCAGTTTATACTGGAAATGCATAGCTTGATATTTAGCCGTGCATACAAATCTAGTTACATAAATAAAATCATTTGTCATTTAATACAACGTAATGATCAGCGTGTAATGCAGGATAATATTGCCCCCCCCCCCTCTCAAATCGATCCAGAGCCAAGACGGACTATTTCCCTTATACAAGCGTCTAGTTAATCCCGCCATCTGCGCCTAAGTCTTCCGCAATGTCTGCATTTAACTTAACTGAAGTTACAGCTAAGCAAGACTACACTGTTGCTGACCGAGTCATCTTTACAGCAGATGAAATATTGGCCAAACCTCTTACCATATTTTCATAAATTCGCCTAGCTTAACAACATCTTTCTGGTCAATAAAGGATCAGCTTGAGAACTAAAGGTTGCTACACACTATTGGCACAGTGAAACAAATAAAATTGCTGAATAAACTGTAAACCACTGAGTTGCATGAATGTTTGCTATAGGATTCGATTCACTGCAACGATACTCTGTATCAGTCACGCTGACGTTTATTGGATTAGCTATGTCCTAACAATAGTGTGTTCTAATATTTAAATAAAGTATCGGATCACCGAAAATTCGTTTCTGAATTCAATTCAAACTAATAAATGGGCCTAATATTCGAAACTGTATATTTCAGTTTTTACGGATACACTTATGTGTTACAATTGTCAGGAAAATGGGAAAAGCTGCAAAAAGCCGGAAACTTTTGTAGTCAACTTAGCACAATCCACTGCTGGACATGAGCCCCTCCCAGGGTGCGACACAACTGTCTTCTGCCTTCCGTATTCAGTTTGTCCCAGCCACCTTTTGGAAAACTTTATCAGCATCATTTCAGCCAAAAAACGTAAACTGCTGGACATATGTACACTTCCTCCAAGCTCCGTCACTTCGACCGGTTCTGTGCTTTCCACTTTCAGCGGATCCTCGCAACCTTGACAAGTTCATTGGTCTACCTTGTGAGAGGCGTTGTAACGTCTTCCGATACACGGTCGCCACTCCAGAAGCAATGGGTTTTGGAGTGGCGACCGCGTACACGAAGGATAAATTTTCAATCTACTCGGTCGGCTAAAAATCAAAATTACATCAGCAATCACAATGCCTGAATCATTTAATTACCGTAAAAAATCGAATCACCTACCGATAGTTTTGTAAACCATATAAAGTCACGGAAAAATGTAACTACCCGCATTCCTCTAACAAATCTCATGGTTTACGTAACCATGAAAATTTGAAGGACCGCAATCCGATTGCGATGTTTAAATCGATTAGTTTCAGTAAGCGATGCACGTGGCCTTATCGATTCCATCGGCAATCGATTGATATCGTAGAAGTAACATTGGCTTTCCAATGTCGGTGTAATAAATGCGATTTGCACTTTGTTTATGTTATGGTTATTTTCTCGAAGAGAAAGAAGTTAAGTGATTAATGAAGATAAGTTGAACATGTGGTTTGGTCATGTTGAGAGGATGAATAAAAGGCGACTAACAAAAGGTATTAACAAGGTAGATGTGAGTATTTACAAGGGGAGGACTTAGGAGGTCATCATCATCATCATCATCATCATTTCAGCTGTAAGACGTCCACTGCTGGACATAAGCCTCCCCCAATTTAGGAGGTTTGCCATAATCGCCACGCTTGGCAGGCGTGTTGGCGATCGCAATATGATAGTAAAATGCATAGAAAACGCTGCTGCCCATTCTCTAGTAAGTCTATTTTATTTTTTATTTTATTTTATTTATTCGGAAGAACAAACAATTACGCATTATATTTTACAAATAAATAGAATACAAGAAGTTATACAAATGTGTAACCAACAACGTTCTTCACAGATACACAAAAAGACAAAGACAATGTTGATAAAGTAAAATTCGGACGGAATAAATACGTCCATAATTATATGAGATAAATAAATTACAGATACTGCTAAGGAACACTGGAGAGATTGAATACATTGAATATAATTCTCATATTTTCTTGACTTTGTCAAGCAATAAGTTTCTAAATTTTCCAACGGATAAAGCGAATAGATCCAAGTTAGAGAAAAACTTATTAAAATTGCTCGTGAGGCGACGTAGAGGTGCCCGCAAGCCTGCATTCGTACGACTAGGTGTGACGGCGAAAACAGGTCGTGCGCGCACTTCACGTCCCTGAATGGTTCTAGGGACAACATAGTACAGCTTGTTACAGATATCCACACAATCATTATGAGTTGTTACACAGATCGTATAGAAACATAGTTTCTAAAAAGATACGTATAGACTTCAAAGACAACAAATTATATTTTTTCAGTAAGTCGCTAGGAGGTCGTCTAGGAGGTAATATAGTGACATTATTGGTGATGTTACTTCAGAAAAGTCAAATGTGTAATACTCGCTACCGGCATGCGTGTATATATATGACCATAAACGAAGCAAAAGGAATATGTAAGGATCGTAGCAACTGGCGTTCTATAGTTTCTTCTCTCGTGGAAAGAAGTCATGATTTTTTTGTCCCGTGTATGGGGGTATGTAAGTCAACCGCGTTCAAGAGCCATATGCTAATATTCCACGAAAATTTACACTAACCACGTATGAACGCGGCTTGGGTGTGTCGATCGCATTGAATCTCATTAGTAGAATTCGCCCTAACTCTGTTATCTAGAACCTAAGCGTCATTTACTGAATTTGTCGCTTAACTTTATCCAGTTTCACTAACATGTTGGCAATATTTTTACCATACTGACCACCATCTGATGCACTTTGGTGACGTCATAACCCATTGCTTGGGAGACTTCCTAGTTATTAACACTCTTTTGATCTTCATTTTAACTTTTACACCATGTTTCATAATCTGCTAGGTATTTAGCCATTTCCTAAGATGGCCTACGTAAGTTACATATCTAGAGAGAGTTCAACAGACCGTGTTTGTAGAAATATCCCTTTCTCTTCCTCAATCAGTATCTTTATAGAATACGCATAAGAATGTTTTTTGTTGACGTTCGGAAATTACTGACCCTTGCGACGTCAAAGAAAACCCGAAAATTCTGCTTATTGGAAGGTGTATCTTTTTTCCACTTTTTTCTTTCACACAGGAAACAAGATTTCTTTATTAGACGTTATTTTTTGTTTTTGTTTTGCTTTTTGATTTTTAGTTTCGTCATAATTTAAAAGAGGAAATTCATAGTTTTTTAAAAACATTTTGTGTTCAGTGTACAAGACGTCCAAATTCATTATATAGTCATAAGTCATTTATTAGTCCTTATGAATAGGGCTTATTCTGAACACTATTTTTATCAGGATTGCATATCGCCCCAGCTTGTTTACTTGAAAAGTTGGGCAGAACCCGGCCGAATACCTATTATAGATCCTATAGTACTCCGACATTTCTCCAGTTATGTTAAGTCCTATGTAATAAAGGATCAGCCTATTGCCATCCGGGCACAAATCCAGACTCCAAGCTACTAAGAAATTTCAAATAGATAAACCCAATAACACTTTACCTGTCCTGGGAATAGACCCCAAGATCTCATGTTGAACAATAGCGCTTGTGACCACTAGACCAGCGAATTATGACTCAAGAGATTTCGAATGCCAAAAATCTTGACTTTTTAACAAATACAACTCATCGAATTCTGCGTCCGTACCAAATGCGAGCTTCAGTCTTTCATCGACCCCTAAACAACTATGTACATATTCATAATTAACATAAACATAAAAAATATAATTGACGTAAGTTAACTCATAAAAACCGCAGCCATTAAACGATAATTTCGCTACAGGCGAGCCGTCACGTGCAGACGCACCCGACCACCCGACAGAACGCGTAAGACCCGCGATCTTTGACTGTGTGTGCCGACTCCAAGGTCATCGCGAATAAATTATTATGTATAAGTAGTACCGAGAAAAATGATAATGTTTTTCATGAACATCTTTACCAAAGAAATGATTTCAGTGTTTTTAAGAACGTTCGTATTCTATTTTGCATCATCATCGAATCACACGTTTCCTAATCACACACAGACTCGCACTATAGTGTCTAAGTGGAAGTAAAACACTGACTCCTAAGTCATTGGTCCTCCTAGTTTCGGAGTCAGGGTTTCAACTTTTGTCTGCCTTTAATTATGATCACTTTAGCTAGATATTAAGCATACTTTAAGGGCTTGTGTCAATGAAGTAAAAATGTTATATTGATATCAGCATCACCCACAACCCGACTTCACCCACAGTCGGGAGCTTGTCTTTTCTTATACCAATCTCCACGCTCTTATACCAGTCTCATCCTGATTTTGCCCGCAATGGCAACAATGTCCTCCACCCATCACGCCACGTGACGACTGACCCCTCGTCATCCAGTCCTTGGACGCCACTCTATTAAACGCTTTTCTATTCTCCATAGATTTTCTTTTCTTTTATAATGGACCGATGAATGACCCCTGTAAACCAGGTTCTACCTAGCATGGGGGTCATTGATCAATTTTCTGTGCACTTGTAAGTCCTAAGCTGCAAATACTGCGCATAACTACTTTGTAATTTACTTTTGGAAATAAATGATTTTTATTTATTTATTATTATTTTATTATAGATTTGCTAATCTCAATCTCAATCTGTCAAAACCACCTCAAATCTTAGTTTTTTTTTTTTTTTTTGTCAAATTGACATTAATTATTGCTGAGATTATAAAATGAATGGATTCCGAACGTTACAGAACTTTATCTTCTAATACAGAGTTACATGGAATTCGACGCGCAGTTACCTTGGATTCTAAACATGATTCTGGAACTCCAATGCTGCTCCATATAATTTGACCACGTAGGTTTTAACCCACTAAAAAACTTTTTGACAAAAAATTAAACCGCCAAAAAAACTGAAAAGCATAAAATAATAAACCTTAAAATTATGAGTCGGCGCTTTGAGTGATCTTTGTTCATTGATTTTTAAGACTCAAAATTTTAAGGTTTATTATTTTATGCTTTTCAGTTTTTTCGGCGGTTTAATTTTTTGTCAAAAAGTTTTTATATTATAATTTTTGTGACTTTAATGTACTGATAATACTTGGCAAGGTATACCCTATCCAACAAAAAAAGAATGATCAAAATCGGACTACTCTGTATAAAGTTATGCGTGGTTATACATTACAATCAGTGAGTGAACAATCAATCATCCCCTGTTTTCCGACCTTTAGATTCGATTTGTTTTCCAAATGTATATGGGACCACCTTGGGAGTATAGCCTTTCCAATAAAAAAATAATTATCACAATCGGACGACTATGTAAGAAGTTATGCATAAAAATAAAACATAAAAAAATAATTGAGTACCTCCTCCGTTTTGTTTCGTCAGTTGAAAATGTAGCTAGTATATAGTGTTTAGAATCATGTGCTGAATTCATGGTTGCAGTTTGCACGTCGATGTCCTTGCCACCCTTTATATACAAGTGGACGATGCATAAGTAGTATGCTGTATACAAAAGTGGACGATGCAAAAGGAATATGCAATATTTTATATTTTCACGTAGACTGTGCGTTAAGTAGGTTCTACATCGGGAGAAAACATACTGCTATGTACAGACGCCAACACATCAAGCTACTACAATCTGTCAGATTTCTTTGATAGATTTTCGACTTTATTTCTAGAGCATTAGGTTCAAGGTTCACTGGGAAAAATTGACAGTTTCGGGTAGCTTGACCTGGTGGCGTCTGTACTTCCTAAATATTCATATGACGCATCAGGTTTCATTCATTCAGGGTTTTGACCACAAGACATTTAATGCCAAATCATTTACAAGTAAAATGATTAGGACTAAAGGAAAATAGTGGAGGTCACTTGCGTAGGACGGACGTAGAGACCACCCAGTGTGCCAGCTCACAATCAGTTCTTTAGGGGATATACTTTTCCCCAGGTACTGAATGTGTAACATTCAGTGTAGCGGAAGCCCTCGTACACGTACGTGGAAAAATCGAAAGACGTTTGTACGAATCGTAACGTTTTGCTTTAGTTCCTGCTTCTGAGGATGCACGTCATACCTACCTTGTATGTTAATCCACTTATAGGTACATCTGTATAGAATAGCGTTGTATCTACAAAACAAAAATCTTAAAGTCATTTATTCACTCACTGTCTGTCAGCGAGTGAACGAATAAAGGAATGACATTTTGTTCAAGAGCTCCCTTTATGGAAGGATTTCTGAAAATTAGTCCCCTAAAAGGTTAAATAAGAGATGTAATTTGTATGATAGGTGTTATTTTTCCCCATGAGCAATTTATAAACTTAGTCTAGAGTTCAAAATCCTAGGATTACACACCTAGTAGGTAGACAGACCCGAAATTGGATTAGTTAATCTTACGATAATCTACTTAATTTCTTATTTAATTGCAAATTGCTTTCCATAAAATTCCTTAAGAACATCTGTCAACGGATACAGTGTGATTGAGAATAAACGTAATGTTATATACAAAGTAATCCAATTATCTTCGGAGAGCATCGCGATTACTGCTCTTATTAATTTTCTGACACGCGTCTTACGTGAAAACCGTACCGGCCGGTTACGTTGATCGCGGATTAACTCGAACGAGGCTTAAACTCGGATTTATATTGACAGGTGACTTACTTAGCTGGGCATGCGTTTCTAGTTTCGATTTTTAAATTTGATTAATTTGCTGTTTTGTGTTCCAAAAAGGTTTTAATCTAGGGTAGATTAAAACCTTTTATGTAGAACTTTTTGGATTAACTTAAGCGCTTAGGTTACTTTTGAATGACAATGGCAATTATAAAATTACCTGTTTGTTTGTGGATTGCTGACATAGTGCTTTAACTATTTTGCAATACCTTTATCTTATCAATGTACACTTACAGGTATGCGGTATGTCAGGATGTTATATGAATAGTAAGGTATGTTCATTATCAGTGTAGTACTTAGGTAATGTATCTGTCAACACAAGCCTTTTCCAAACACGAGCCACACATAATAATGTAACTTCTTGCCTGTCATTGAAGAAAATTTCTGATAAATGCAAAATAGCTGTTATCACTTAATTAAAGCAGAAATATTTAAAGTGTTTCTCTTTGATTACCATTTACGTAGATATTGTCTATTGTTAGACTCTGACGTCAGAACACACAGATTGTTTTATTAATAGTGTTATTACACATTTCTGGCTGTCACGAGAGTGTCAAAACGAAACTTCCTTTTATTGTTTGTAAGCTTACATTTCGTAACTAAAGATTTTTAAACACTAACTTCCATAGTGAAAACACAAACAGAATCATATTTTAATGAAATTATTACAAAATATTGGAAATATTTCAAAATGGGTCAATACTAATGAACCGTCTAATCGAATAATTGCCTAAGTTATGAACAATCGCATCGTAAGCCAAAACACGTCTAATTGCCGTGATTACGCTACCGGTAATTATAAGTTTTAATCTTCAGGTTAACACAGTGGTGTCACCGCATTGGTTTCTATAGTTAGCGCGCACGCATTAAGTTAGTCGTCTTTGCACGCGACGCTCGCATCCACCGTCTGCGCGCTCCGAATTTTTCGCGCCACCGCGAATCCGTTTTCCGAATACAGACCTCTTTTCACCGCGTTCTTTTTATTTAAATTTTTAGTCTGTATTAAAAAGTAACTGTCAAACTTTTACCGCCAATTTTGTGTAGTGTTGTGAAATTCAAAAGTGTTTAAAAAGTGAGTTTTAATTATTATTGATGTAGTGTATGAGTTTGCGTATTTGAACAGGTGATGATAAGGCTTTATTTCTGTTGTGGGTCTTAGTGTTTGAAATCACGTCATAGATTTATGGTGATCGATGTTTGATTAAATAGGTGATCGAAACTGAGCTATTGTGAAACCTAGGTTTTATTGCGTTGACCAACAAAATATTGTAAGGGTAAATTATATCGTAAATCATTTCATAAAACGTAAGGTTTCTAAGTACCAAAACTGACACAAACAGGTATTGCAATGGTTTAACAAAATACAAAAAGGACGTTATTATGTTCTAGGCATTTTTAGCTCTAACTTGTTTCTTCACAATTTAATATTTTACATAATATTAACTGCCAAACCTTGTGTAGAGTTCACTGATAATATTGTTTATCACAGTCTTATCAGTACAAAATTAAACCAAGTAGTTTTATCTCGTCGTTTATGTACCTACCTGCCGAGAGAGTTTTTCACAGATTTTCATAGAGATAAAAATATGCAAATAGTAAGGCTTCTGGCTTAAATAATGACAGGATGTTTAGTATAGAAATGAACACGAATTCTTCATAATATTTTCGGAGTTTTAAACAGTGTAAGACTTATTTTGTAAGCAAAAAATGTTTTAGTTCAATGATAATTTAAAGGTGAACCAAAGACGATAAATAAAAGTTGACATGCACAGATACATCATTATCTGCTGACTTTCCTGCTATGCCCACATAAACCTGTGCAAGGGAAAAAATCTTAAAATTTCCTATAGTTTTTCCTCTTATCCTAAATTTCTATGACATCACTTTTTATATGTGTATAGTTAGCACAACCACTAGGATATCAAATGCGAATTTTTAAACATCACACTTTATTATTTTTTGTCGCCATATCAATTATTTGAACAATTCCATTCATAAACAAAATCAAACACGAATTAACCACAAGTTCAATTCCTTATCATATTTACTGATAACAGTAACAAGTATCTTTCTGATTTTTTTTTTAAGTATCTTTCAAGTAAAATTCTGTCTTATACAAATAGAATTTTGTCGATTGCTCATCTACAATTATCTATGGACAAGTAATGACTGACGGTCTGATTGCTTCCACCTGTCACATAATCTACTGGGACCTTTGTTTTATGAGCTTATACTGTCCCACTGATGGACAAAGGCAAATTATTCTAAAGATTATTTTATTGAATTTAATGTACGGGTTTTATTTTGTGGTTATCATTAAACATGGCATAGTAGAAATACGCTCGTGGCTTGTCCAATTCAGACTGCCAGTTTTGACAAATCACTATGTACTCGTATGTTACTATTGGTTCTTACTTACATCGACACTCATTTGGCTCACCATGTCACACACTCTTTTCTGCAATTAATGTCTTACAAATAGAATCAAATCCCATCTTTATTTTATACTAAATGTGCCCCGTGGTTCACTCGCGCAACTCTCGATTCCGGGAAAATATCGGGATAAAAAATATCCTATGACATAATCCAGATCATGGTAAACTAATGTGCAAAATTGTATCCAAACTTATTTAGCCGTTTCAGCGTGAAAGCGTAACAATCATTTTATTTTCCTCATCACAATATTAAGTTAAGATGTCTAAGTAAATAAGTATCTATATGTAAAACTTATTTAAGATTACGTTTCAGGTAAATCACTATCCCTTCTTTATCAAGTCTATGCATACATAGTATTCAAGTACACAATTTTTACCTTGGGATTATACCGTTATCGGCGGTTGATGAACTGTCATAGCTCTTCCCCTTTTTACTGACTTAATTAACCTTTCCAACCCTCAAGACTTAACTACTTGTTCGTAACTTGATCTTACCACTTGCATTTTTACTGCATCTTTACGTACCTAGATAAGTATAAAGAAAATATACGCTATTTCTACGAAGTATCATGTCCAAGTTAATGACTTGTCTATTAACTAGGCTAAGTTAGTTTTAAGTGCAAATAGATTGAAAGAAAGTATATTGGAGTACTATTTACATTAAAACAGATTGATCTACCTTATAGAGGAGAAACCAAATGTCTATTTCATGTGCTGCCTACATTTGAGTAATTAAAAATAGATAGCTTTTACGATATTTCTATCGAAACTGTGATTATATTTCAATCTAAAAGAAAGTTTTGTGAGAGTCTCTCCTAAAAAGTTTAAGATATTTTTTTTTAATTCTTTAAAAAAATATATCTCAAGGAGCAGGTTAACAGGAAAACTTTTTCGAAATAAACGGAAAAAAACTGCAAAGAAAAACACTTCGACCTACCTTGCAATGCATAACATGTAGGTAGTCGATAAACAAAAAGTTAAATTAAATATTTATTAGCTCACAAAAAGAAAAATCCGTTTGCGCAAAAAGCTAAAATGTAATATTAGGGATCCTTAAAATGTATTCAGTGTGATGCCGGACGTAATGAATAGCACCACCAGAACCATTTCATCAGCCATTTCTTCCCGTCCGTCGGTTTCGTAAGACTTGACTATGAGACTTACTAGAGAATGGGCAGCAGCGTTCTCTCTGCATTTTACCACCATACTGCGAACGCCAAATCAGCGCCAAGCGTGACAATTATGGCAACCCCCCCAAACTGGAACAGGCCTATGTCCAACAGTGGACGTCTTTCGGCTAAACTGATTATGATGATTAAAATGTTTTTATTAAAAATGAATCAGTAATTTAATGCAATAATTGAAAAGCACTAATCAACTCTAAATTAACCGGAAATAATTTATAGTTTTAAGAAGTAGCGCTTCTTATAATTATTTAATCAAGTTTTCTAACAGACTTATTATGATGACCGTTTGATAAAGAAAAATTGAGGAAAACATCTGTGATTTACACAGTCACGATTAAAAGCTAGCAATTGTAATTATGAGCTCACCATAATAGAAAATAATTGAGACTATTCATAATTATTTTTAATGAATATTGCCTGTTGTCTATTAATTATTATCTCTTCTTGTTTCCCTTATAATATTAAAAGGGGGCAAATGCAAACAAAATTAAATGAAATCATTAGATATTAATATATTGTTAGAAGGGCATCCTCATTAAACATGATTAATTGATTTTTTAAATGAATTGCTAACACATATTTTTTCCAAGATACCCTTTTAATGAGGCATATGGGACGAACATTAATAAAAAACAGACATAAAAATATAACCTACTATTATATCTCTAAGGTGCAGCGCAGACGGCACACTTTTTGTGCGATCGAGTCTGCGGCGCACAAAAATTCTAAGGCTAAAAGCGGCGACTTTTTGCGCGTCGTGTGCGTTACTGCATATAATTGCATAGGTTCTATTTTCACAGACTAAAAAGTGCGTCACGGATAGTCTGTCGTCTGCGCTGCACCTAAATATACGATGTCTGTTCAAAAAAAAAAAACAACAAAATATTGTTTTTAAGAAGCTGCGTATATACACATAACATGATCAGCCTATAATAAGACACAGGCCTCCTCTCTTTGAGAAAGAGTGGGCCATAATCAACCGCGCAGGTCTGTTGCGGGTTAATAAATTATGACATGTGTTCGAATCTTTGGTTCTAGGACATTGCCAGTATCCTCACAATGTTTTCCTTCACCGTTTTGAGAGCAGTAGTGTTGTAATAATTTACACAAATTTAAGCGCCTGTCTTGGTTCGCACCTACGACCTGTATACATAAGTGCAGTTAATTATTGATTAGTTTATATCATTAATTCAAAGGAAAACCTTATTTAAAAAAAAAAACATACATAGCGACTCTATCGTACACTTAAGTACAACTCAGGTAGAACATTTATCTATCGGTTTTCTGATGGACAGGTTCACTCAAATCTGTGTGGTTCTTTTCGCATAAAATCATTTCAGACACAAGTCTACATGGTATTCAAATGATCTGATCAAGATTATGTCTGGCTATTGAAATATAATCACTTTAAAAGAGACTTTTGTCCTTAACTTTGTTTCGCTATTTCTTCTTAGGGGTGGTCAGATAGGAAATGTCAAAGTCATCAAGCTTATTTATTTTTCAAAGGAAATGTCATCTAGCTTATTCCTTTTTTAATGACTTATAAAAAACGTTGTCCTTTTTACACAATAAACAATTTCATTTATTCCATTTTATTTCGTCCATTTAAAAGAACTCGTAACACTGACAGAAATACAATTTATCATAAACATACATCACGTTTATCAATCACAAAACGTGCTTCAGTAACAATCAAAAACAAATACCGCCTTTTACGTACATTATGATCAATTAAAAGCATTTCCAGATTCGACCTACTAACGAGAAAGGTTTTTATTACTATGATATAATAATTAATTAATTAATAATAACGTTATGTGTCTTGATGCAATGATACGCTGATCGCTTTTACGATGCTGTTTGAAAATAGGTACACCCATCGTCAGTAAGCACGCTATTGCTATTGAGCACGCAATGTGTTAAAAGAATGACATGTTAGGAGTTTCTTTTTGTTTTTTTTTTTTTTTGAGTTGGGAAATGTTCAAATGACGTCTCCCGCTCTGGGCGGAGCGGGAGGGCGTGTCAGACCTTTACTGATTAAAACCCACACGTGTTCCTTCAGTTGCCTATGCCAGGGCCACGGTAACTCTTTCGAACGAATCTCGCGACCCTGGCAGGCATTTTAGGAGTCTAAGAGTCTTGTGGCTAAGTAATAAAAGCCTCACGTATCGATCAGGATAAGCTCCGCTTGCCGAGGTTGGTCCGTGAATGGGTAACTAGCCACTTAATGTCGAGATCTGACCATGCCGAGTCCGTGCCTTGGAAAGCACGTTAAACCGATGGTCCCGCGTTTTATTCGTGGTTCTGTGATAGACGTTACGGGTTGTCATAAGCCCGAAAGGCTGACAACCCGTCTTACCAAGGGGTATAATGTTACCCAGTAACTAGACAGCCGCTTCATGTAAAATACTGGTACTCAGCTACATCTGCAAAGTCGGGAAGCCGACCCCAACATAGTTAGAAAAAGGGTAGATAGATGATAGCATATTATGAGTCCATTGTGCTATTCGTTTATAAATTTTGTTTGTTTGTTTTTGAACTGACAAATAAATATGATGGAATCGAGATTGTGTCATGTTGTCACTGTTGTGATGAATTCAGTACCTTGAAATGCTGGAAATATTGAGATAAGGTGGATGCGCTTAGGTAGTCCTCGAAAATTAACCTGACACAACGTAGAAAAAATGCGAGCTGCCCAGACACTTCCACTTAAAGCTAAACAAAAACTTTAAACTGAATACAGCTAAACTATTTAAGCGTCTAAAAGCTCACTAATTAGCATGAAAATGGGCATAACTACTTTTATTAAAGTAGTTTAACCTGTAAGAAAAAGCACGCCAATAAATATCAAAGGTTAGTTTAGTCCGGTCAGATAACATGATTCAAAGTCATACCAACATTTGTCACCAACATTGGTCACGCACTATCTATTATAATTTCATCGAGTCGTGTTGGTCGTGGACTCGTGGTACAGTGATCTAATATCAGTTCTAGGTGAAGGTCGGTCCGCGGCAGACGGCGTCAATGCACTTTAAGTTGCGTGTTATGAGGTTTCCTTTCCTTTGTTACTCTCTCTGTAAGAGAGAGTAATGTGGCTACGAGGTTGAGGTCGTAGAAATGGTTTGCGAGATATACGTGGTTGTATGGTTGCAACATTTTCAAGATCATAAATTCAACATAAGACTGCCTCGTTGGCCTAGTGGCCGCAAGGACTTCTGCTGTGCATGAGGTACTGGGTTTTATTTCCGAGTCAGGCAGTTTGGGGTTTTCCATCTGGAATAGCTCAGAGCTTAATTAATGGTAATAGGCTCGTCCCCTGTTATATAGTACATAATCATAATTGGTGAAACGTGGTCGTTTCTTACAAGTGCACCTCTGCCTCACCTTACAGGGAATATATGAGTGATAAATTCATAAAGGCTCATGCAGACTAGCGCGACGCGACCGTTCACACAGGGAGAACAATTTCTATGAAAACGCGCGCGACCGTTCACACAGGAGCGACCTGTCGTGCCGCAACACGGTCGCGCCGCGTCGAGTAGCGCGACAGCTTATTAGTACATTTTGTAAGGTGTCGCGGCGAATTCGCTGCGACACGGCGACGTCATCAAAATGTACTAAAAGCTATCGCGCGCGATTCGCCCGCGATTCGCGCACGTGTGTTTGCGCCAGTGTGAAAGGTGTTGCGTCGCGATATATCGCAGAATCGCCTCCGCGACAGGTCACGCGACATGTCGCGCCTGTCTGTACGAGCCTTTATACCCGTAGAACAATTTGTATGACCGTGTCGCGGCGCGACAGGTCGCCCCTGTGTGAACGATCGCGCGCGTTTTCATAGAAATTGTTATACGAATAACAATCGCCGATTCGCACGCGACCGTCGCGTCGCGCTAGTCTGAACGAGCCTTAATACAGGTGAGATCTATGACCCCTCGCAGTACTGCAAGTGTTTTATGAGAAAACAAACGTGACCTTGCACTGTGTTGATACCTCGTATGTGTTGTACCTGTGTTGATACTTCACACAAGACTATCAATGACGCGACATTTAACTTTCAATAAAGATCATCGCTTAAAGAAACGTGTACATAATGTGTTTCACAATATAGAGATTTCTTAACATATTACAGTTATAGGTTATCCATAAAATATAATTAAATAATTCAGTTTAATGTTTTTATTACTAAACATAGGTTACTGGTTCATCTAGATAAAATATTTAATATGAAACGTCGGCGACTATGGTCGAATTTCACCGATAGAAGTTAACGCGTCCATCACATCTAATGGTAAACATATAAATAAATAACTTAAACGGCGTTCTAGAGCTGTCAGTGTCAATACTGGGAGTATTGCAATGGTCAAAAGACATGTACAGCTGTTGACAGGAGTTTAGATGTGCTGATCGTTCTTAGTTTTAATAGTGAAAGTGCCCTTATTAACGTCACATAAACCTGCGTAGGGGCAAATCTCTCCCAAACTCCCGACCCTTACTCGAGCCAGCCCGCGCCGCTGAGCCTGTAAGTAGCTTTAAATTCGTCACTAAATAATAATCATTCCCATCCAGCCCGTCGCTTGCTGCCTTCTTCCAGCGATACCCTAAGCCGAAGCCCTTACCCCCCAGAAGGTGCCCTTAGCGTGTAGTCGCTCTAGTTTTAAGTTTTTTAACCTCTGGCTGGAGTTCTTAATTTATTAAGGTAGCCACAGGCAAGTCCGGTTTAGAAGCCGACAACCTCATAGATTGACCTACGAAATAGCATTACAAAAATATAAAAATGCGTAGGAGCGACAAAAGGCCAATGTCAAAGAAAATGCAGACCTAATCATTAAACGTTGTGTAGGTAAACCAAGTTCAAGCAATCAACTCAGCTTATCGTAATCTGAAAACCATTTTAAGTCTATCCGACCATGAGTCTTAGATTCAATTTAATTTTTCATTCACAATGCGTTATTTTCTTTTCCACGCTAATTACCGTTATGGTTTATTGATAAAGTATTTACAATAAACCCTCGAAGAATATTTAGAAAAATATAGGTATTTGATATTCTAGCTTTTTCCCGTTTTGTAATTTTACCAAGGAAGGCTGTGTTGGTCATCACCTGCGTACTCACTTCATAACTATGTTGGCGTCGGCTTCCAGTCTCACCACTGAATACCAGTATATCGCACGGAAAAGCTGCCTTACTAACCAATACTAACTAATCCACAACCCAGTTACTGGGTAATACTGTTTCCCTTTGGTAAGGTAAGATTGGTTGTCAAACTTTCAGGATTCTGGCGACCTGTTACGACTGTCAGCGATCTACCAATGAATGACAGTGTGCTTTCCGAGACACGGAGCCCCTCCGTGTCTCGGAAATTGGTATGTAAAGACACCAAAATAGTTGGACAGTATGTTAGGCAGATTGACTAACCAGATTTCTGATGACTTCTTTTTGCTGAAAACTCAGCTGTCAGAAGCTTATTTTACCGTAAGTAGATACTGAAATATTTATAAATATTATTGAATAAAATAACTCGGTATGGTAATCCTTTTTCCAGCCCGCCATGCAAAAAACCAGCACGTCTAATAACATAATTTGAAGCAGGTTCTGTTTTTTATCGTTCAAGGTCAGAACTCAGAGCACGTGACATCAGAAAAACAAACACAGCCTTAGATAAACACAGACGGTATCAAAGGCTTTTAATATATTAGGCAGCTTTATGAAAAATTTCACGTGTATTGTCGCAGAGATGTAATGCCGGAGTAAATGCGTCACGTGACGAACTTGATAAGTACCTACTGGATAAATTTTATTCAATTAATGATGATTTTATAAATACTACTTTACTTTAGATAAATAAAAAAAATATTTGACATTGCTTGGTCCAAATTCGAACTTTTTCTTTGTTATAGGTTTTGAGTAGGTATACTGGCGATTTAAAAAAAATGTGTTTCATGTTTACTTGCCTAATTTAAGGTAGGACCACTTTTATTTTATGTACCTACTTTCTAAGCAAATAAAAGATTGTGATTATAACATTAAACGTTTCGAAATTACGCATTGACGGAGGAAAGTAATTTCAAAGTAAAGTAATTTAAACTTAAACTGAAATCATTTATTTCATTTACTTCTCAGTTAGTCAGAAAGTTGACTATTCCTAAAGTAAATCCCTATGGAGAAGAAACACCGAGGACAATCTTTCGAATCAAGTAAAAAATAAAAAATCCTGTGTACATTATTCAGGTAACGCGCTGTCGGAATTTTTGAAGTCCGGGTTCTAAATTGGTCAGTGTCGTGTGTGATAGTAGATATTGGAGTAGTAATTTCACTCAATGATTTTTGAAGCCACAACTTGTTGAAAACTCTATGAGTAATACTTAGATAATGATAAATCAAAGTACACTGAGAAAACTGACAATCATAAAAGAGGTGAATTCAGCTTAAAGTATGATGAATTCACTCAAAGGACGGAGCATAGTGATTCACCAAAAAGAACGATGATAATACTGATGTTGATGATAACAGTATTTAAGATGATGTGTCACCATGGATTTAGTTTTAGTTACCTACTATTTTTCGATGCCTTCCTCATATATCCAGTTATATCCTATTAGTTTTCCTACAATTTTTCGGTGACTTCCTCACATATTCAGTTATGTCATACAATTTTTCCAACTATTTTTCGGTGCCTTCCTTATATATCCAGTTATATCCTATTATTTTTCCTACTATTTTTCGGTGACTTCCTCACATATTCAGTTATATCATACAATTTTTCCTACTATTTTTCGGTGCCTTCCTCATATATCCAGTTATATCCTATTATTTTTCCTACTATTTTTCGGTGACTTCCTCACATATTCAGTTATGTCATACAATTTTTCCTACTATTTTTCGGTGCCTTCCTCATATATCCAGTTATATCCTATTATTTTTCCTACTATTTTTCGGTAACCTCCTCGTATTTTAGGTTAGGTCCTCTTACTTTTCCTACTATTTCCTCATATCTCTGGTTATAGCCTATTATCTTACGGAGGTCGCCCTCAATAGGAGGATTGTGTTTTTTAATAAACCAATTAATATCTCTATAATACACCAGTGATTAGTTGTAGTTCTACTCATTCTCCATCAGTAGGACTACAACTAAATACTGGTGGATTACACAGAAATTGTTTGGATTATTAGAAATCACAATCCTCCTATAATTGAGGGCGCCACTGGACTTACATGATCCCCTTATTTTTAAGTATCCAATATTGGTTCTTTCCTTTTAAATATTATTAGGTGTGAGCTCAACATTAAAAAAAACTGAAGAACCCTAAACTTGAACCTTAAAAAAATGGAGAGTAAGTAAAAAAAATAGAAAAAAGTACCTTGGCAAGAATGGTAAGAAGGTGAAAAGGGATGTATGTATAAATTAAACAGAAAATTGAATGGTATTTTTATTTCCATAGTATGAATGAATAATTATTATATACTCTAAACATTTATATTCAGTATAAAAGAAGACTGTTTTGTTTAGAAACATCCTCGCCTTAATGATTACAGTATCTATTTGTCGGTCATTATAAAGAATCATTATATACATTATGTTCAATAATTCTAGTTTTTACAAATTAAAATAAAGGTTGAGACGAGTAGAAATTTAATTTACAAAAAATAACAAACTTTACATTAATGTACCTATAACTAAAACATTTTTGCCCTTAAGGTGATTGCTTCAGGGTAGCCGTTTTTTGCAATTTGCAGGCCAGTGCTAGGTTGTATGTTAATTAAATGTTGCACGCGGGTGTAAGTACATAAGTTGTACTACATACGTCTTACACCCGCGTCTAACATTTCAATCAAAACCTAGCACTGGCCTGCAAATTGCAAAAAACGTAAGAAAATTTGAATTTCGCGGGCTACCCTGACGCTTTCACCTTAAAGCTGCATACAATAAATTGGTTATATTATTATAGTAAATATCTATTTTCAAGTAAAGTGCTACTATAAACACTCCGATGAGACTAATCTATCCCTCATACAAATACTTTACTTTAAAATCTATTACTAAAGGTGAACGCACACTTTTCAGAGCCGAAGGAGGCGAAAGAATCGAATTTTAGAATTACTTGTATGAAATCCTATGGAACCTCGCACACTTACCGAATCGGACGAATAAGGTCGTATGATTCGGTGCGGATAAGTGTGCGAAGTTACATTGGACTTCATTTAAGTAATTCTAAAATTTGATTCCTTCGCCTCCTTCGGCTCTGATAAGTGTGCGTTCACCTTAAACCAGCTATTGGTGCTGGCTCATACCATTACTTTATGCGGACACCGTTATCGGGCCGTCTTTATAGGATATCCTAAAGGGATATCCGATAAATACCGTAACTAAGGGTAGATTACTAGTTGAGCGCACTCTGCTATAAAAAAATAACTGCCCTTGGACTCTGCAGTGCCTCAAACTAGCAACGCCGCGTACGGTATAAGTACATAATTAATAATTATGTAAACGTTTCCAAAAAAAATTGATATTACTGGATTCAAAATAAAAACACCTTAAAAATGAGCAAACGAGTTAACTCGTTTGCGCATTTTCAAGGTATTATAGCAGCGACCGTAAGCCGTTAGAATACCTACAGAATTTTGAAATTTTTACTCTAGGTACCATCTACTTGTAATATATGACGTGTTACTTCGCATTAGAGTGAGCGTGTTAGGACACGGAGAAACGGCATTTTGGCAAGGAAAGCACAGATAATCATTACCACGTTTAACTTCATAAGAATTGTAATGAGAATTAAATTCAATAGTTTCAAACATACAGCAACGGAAAAAAAACCTCTTCAGTATCTGTCACCAAAATTGCATCAATTTGGCCAAAAGTGGGTAAGAATTGTTCATCATCTATATCTACAGTAACAATAGAGTTCCGCTGCCATATAACACCAGCTATTGTAGCGGAAGTAACCGAATATTTGAGGACAACGCCAGTGCCGAGAGAAAACTTGACAGTGTCTCCTGAATTTAATGCAGATTTTTTTCCTAGTATTTTTGTTGTAGGTATTGTATTTTTCACAAACAAGTCATTGAGCATAAGTTGACATTTTATTGCTAGAGTCTTGCAAACATTGACTCGATTAAAAGATGGTCTAGCCACTAACTTAGATACCCTGTGCTTGGCTTCAAAACGCATAGCCCACATGTTACGTACGGGGCCGAACTTCATTAGCATGGTAGGATAATGAGTCAGAAAATGAAACTTTGGCTGCAGGGGTGATTTTGTTAGCTCCGTGTACAATTGATTAAATTCTGCTATTATAACCCGGAGTTGAATATTGGTGTCACTAAAGACCCTATGACTTAATAACCTGTCGGTGATTTGCCGCAACATAATGTATAATTTCCATACTTTATTTTCTAAAGGAATGTAAAACCCGGCTATTAGGCTGAAGTATCTAATAAGGGTAAGCATTTCTGATGCTGAAGTTTTCAATTTTACTTTCGAACCTTGGACAACTAAACAATTACTTGGTTTTGAATTCCTATCTGGTCCATAATCAAATGAAATTATTCTTTGTTGCAATACTGAGATCTTTAAAAGACCTTCGGCAAGGAAGTGGTTTATGACAAAGGTCATTACATAACGAGCTACACCTTCTAATATATCATGCATTGGGTCTACTGCTACATTTTGAAATAAATCAAATCCTGTCACCTTAAGCCAACAGCATGATTCTTTAATGCCCGTGTTAGGTGTATCGTTTTCTTGCAATTGAGCGTGGTATGAAGTCATATTTCTAAGCAAGTTACTGTTTTCATATAGAGCAGTTTGCAAACCTTTCTTGTCAATGTTACAGATTCTGCAACACTTGTTAGCTGAAAAACTTTCAGTAAACCCGAGAATTGAATTCAGGCCTAAATTATCGCCAGTTATAGCAACAACCTTCAATTTTACGGTTCCTTTAAAAAACTTATTTTCTATAAAAATTCCTTTGTTTTGCAAGTAATTCAATTCCTCAATAACAGGGTCAAAAATAGCTTTGTTTCCATATTTAGTTTTGTCAGCAGAATGGCAAATAGCTAACAGCAAAATGTTATTCAACAATGAAAATAAATGTGGTGGGAGTGCTGGCAAGGAAACGTATACACCACCAAGCTTATGCACCCCAGCGTGGCTCCCCAAAGGATTTCCAATTTCAAAATCATCATAGTATACTACTAAAGGAAGAATAATGTCCGACGCCTGCGGTGTACACATTGCCAGCCATACAGATCCCTGCATTACATTTTCTAGACACATTGGCCTCATCGGATTTTCTTCACGGATTATTAAATTACCCCTTAGGTGGTTCAAATAATCCGTTACATCTTTCCAAATAGTGTCAATGGAAAAAAAATTCTTCAAAACCTGGCGAAGTTGAATTACTTGCATTGTACGTGGCTTGGTGTGTAATGTTAAAGTGTTACTCCTTTGTGAAATGTCAGGACAATAACCAACGATTACTTCATGTGGTGGTATAAAAGAACCTAATAAATTCAATTCTCGGAATCTCAAATATTCTGAACGAAACGGAAAAAAGATGCCCTTCAAAGCTGTGTTGAACTTATGAAGTCGTTTATTAATTTCGCTTCCAGACATGCTTTCCTCATCAGCTAGCACAGGGCCGAATACGGACATTAAAGACGGTGCGATATTGTCAAGAAGGGTTTGCAAATGACTAACCATAGCTTGTACAGACGATCGAGATACAGAGGGATTTACATAGAGCGTTGAAATAAATTTCAAAACTTCTTTATGAATAATACTATCAGCATTATCAAGGACTTCCGGTTCACTATCAGCTTCAATGTATATGTGCTCAGTTGCTACTTTGGTAGTCTCTGTTTCACACATAGGAACTACGCAAGCCTCGTTTGAGGTGGATGGCAAATAACGAGTGTTTACTTTATTCAAATGTTTTAAGTTAACATGTTTTCTAAATTGTCTAACGTCCGTGAAATACCGGTAGCATGCGTCTTCACCACATTTATAAACTCCAGTAATATCAATTTTTTCACATTCTTTCCTTATGTGGGTAATAAGTGAAGAAAACGTCGGAAAAGTCCTTTTACAACTGTGACACTTCATCTTAATTTAAATTGTGACTCCGAGAGTAACTAATATCTCCTTCACAGATTGTGACATACGATCGTACGATGTTTTGACTTTGTAAAAACCAATTTGGATAATAAGCCAAATGTTATAGCTTTCAGTAGGATATTTAGCCGCAGTAGCATGAAATATTTTAAAAGTCACATCAACAGCCTCAGTTAGTGTTGTGAACTTGTAAAACGTATTGTCACATACTGTGAAGGAGACACCTGACTGGCGGCACCAAATTATAAATGGTTGGAGGCTAATACCTAGGTTTTGAAGCTTTTGGCGACGCTCCTCAATTACCACTTGCACGTCTGCGTCATCATCCACGATGGTCACAAATCCATCCAATATCTCCGCTCGTGAAGCTTGCCAGTCTTTTCTAGATCGACGGGCAGGAGGAATATTAAAGAGACAGCCGAGTAGCAATATCGCTGCTATTAATTTTGTCTCCGGTTGTTCATCTGGAAAGAAAATAATAATAGTATATTTGACACAACACATCATCATTAACTGAGCAAATAGGGAAAAGTATCAGAACAAAATAAAATCTATCTATATAAGTAAAAATGAATTGCCGAAATGTGTGTCCGCCCGCCCGTTACTTCTGAACGACTGCACCATGTTAGATAATTTTTAAATTCTTTTTTGTCTATATATTTTATAACGGGTTCACCGACCCAGGGAGGTCGAGCACCTAGAACTATATAACAGAATCATTTCCTTACCGTCACAAATTGCCAATGTATCAGCTATTTTTCGACGAAGAAACGAGTCCTTTGTGGTGTTAAGCTTCTGCTGAGCAGCTTTTAGTATGTTTTCCGATGAAGCATCCAAGGCGTCGAGGCCCCCGGATTTATCAGGGAACAGTGCTTCGTAGTCATGAGTCAGGAGTCGCCATCCATCACTTGACTTCAGGATAGGATACTTATTGAAGTACTCCTGTAATGTCCCTTCCTCGTAGTACAAGTACCGGAGGCGAGCTCGCACCGTCTCCCGCCACAGGGCATTGACCTCCTGCCACGGACCAGCTGAAGGACTTGACAGCTGCTCTAATGCTGACGCTACGTCCTCCACTTCACCTGCACACAAAAATTAAAACGATTAATAATTAGTACAATGACAATAACGGTTCTTAGATTCAGATATTTTGTAATTTGTAACGAAAATTTATACTAATTCAGATATTTTTCTCAATAATTTTGTTCTTGATAATTTAATTCAATCTGAAAACATAAAATTTCTTGAAAAGGAGTTACCTTCTTTAAGTCCGGTCAGGTCGATTCCAGCGAGTGGAGGGGTGTCTAGCCTAGGACTGGACTTGGAGCGAGAACGTGACTTGGGCTTTTCAATAAGGCCCAACGAAACTAAATGCTGCCGTCGAGCCCTTCTGGCGGTGACTAACCAGCCAGAGATATTGCGCTTAGCCTGGTAAGCATCAGCCGGCAGATACGGCGCGTAGTATAGGGGTGGTGACTCCTCTTTAAATAATCTGCCAATGTCGTAGGATAGAGCAAGCAGCTGCGAATCTGTCAGAAGTACCGGGTTTTCAGCCGTAATGAGCTTCTCCATAAGCAGCTTGCATAAACGCCCACGCACGTTTGAGGGTAAGGTGCCCGTTTTCTGCCCAATTGCTATTATTTGTTTTCCCTCGACTGATGAATTCAGTATGGTATTCACCTGAAACACAAATAGTATAAGTATGGCATTACAAACTAAATATGCAAGGTAAAAGTTAAAAAAAAATGTCACTAAAATGTTGAAAATACAGGTTCAATACCTACCTTCCATTCAGTATAATGATCAGTTGGAGTCGGTGCCAGTCTAGGCATCATGCATTTAGTTGTTAGTTATAGCTGTCACCAACTCCAAATATATTACTGATCTTTGTGACATATAGTATAGCTCCTAAACGGCCGTCCGTACACACATACAGGACAGGACAGGTACAGACGTTAAACTTATCTGTTTACGCCGGGGGTTAACAATATTGAATGTCAATTTAAATTCCTTATCAAAAGTACAGGATAATAGGCAATAACTTACTAAATTGCTCCCGGTGGACTCTTGTCTAACTGCTTCACCCACTGACGACGACGAGTCCAGTGGTATCACCAGTATGTCACCATCCTAAAATAATATTTACTTTGAGACAATGTTATAATAGTACCTACATGTAACAAAAAGGTGTGATAATATGAGTATGTACGGTCAATTAACCTCAATAATCGTTGAAATAATCACTAAATGTGTCCGAGTGCGACCGTTAACTAACAGGCTATAGCTAGCCCTAGCCGGAGATAACTCAAGGGAAGTGTTATATTTTTTTACTAGTAATCGGTTCAGCATTGCAGGTGTGAACGGTCCTGCCCTCGTCCCTTGATCCGGCCCTGATAAAAACTAATCGATCAAGATCAGGACTGATCCTGGTCTCAAAGAATGTCTATACCAAATTTTGCATCGGTTCAGTGTCTTAGGTATGAAAATGTGAAAAGGTCCTGCCCCAGCCGACAGATAGACAGACAAACTTACTTTCGCATTTATAATATTAGTATGGATGTAATTACAAATTAATACATATTGCTCTTGAACCAAAAAACAGTAAGTACGAGTACTTTTCTACAATTTTGCAGAACTTACCAAATTTTCCTGGTTAAGTCCTGCTTCGCAGTCTTGGTTGAGGATTGAGCTTTGCAGTCCTTCACACGGTGGCAGAGGCTCTAAGTTACAAGGTAGACTAGTTAACAAGTCATTCCTCAGGACCTCTTCAAAGAGTGATGAATTGTAGGAGTTATCCTGAAATTTAACAAGAAATTTAAAAAGGTAATAATAATGTACTTAGTTGGTAAACTAACAAGACTGATGAAAAGTTATGATTTTATTCCACTTTTTAAATAAATACTGCACCGGTTAAATTGTTAGGTATCTTAAGAAGACTTTAAAATAATAAAAGTTAATAAGTAGGTACCTACCTACCTACATGCAAGTAGGAGAATGTGCATTTAAGCGACGCAGGGCATGTGTAAGCAAAAAGTTTAAAACAAAATTTACTTTTTTGAAATACAATTTAACATGAAAACAAACCATATCTTTTGGTTGGTCGCTTATTAACATGGCCAGAGCTGCTTCAAACCGGAGTCTGTCCCCTATTTGAGGGAACATACTATGTATGTCTTGTTTACTAAGCATCTGCATTGTTGCGATATCAATTCTTTCAGCTGAAAAAAAAGGTAAATTTAACAGCGCCCTGATTGCAGCTGTGAAATGCACTACGTCGCATCGACTTTATAAAATGTAGGTTGGTAGAGCTCGTCTAAGCTGAAATGACGCGCCCCACTACTTAAATTTGTATACGTACACTACGGTAAATGCGGTAGTGGGGCGCGTCATTTTAGTTTAGACGCACTCTACCTATTTGTTTTTTTTTGGGTTGCAGTTGCACATCGAATCTAGTGTA
This sequence comes from Aporophyla lueneburgensis, assembly GCA_932294355.1. NCBI lineage: Eukaryota > Metazoa > Arthropoda > Insecta > Lepidoptera > Noctuidae > Aporophyla > Aporophyla lueneburgensis. The sequence continues at coordinate 31,502,376 of OW028739.1, read as the reverse complement.
TAATATAAATATGAACGTATATCTAGGTAGGTGGGTAGGTACCATACGACAAGACTATTCTTGGTTGGAGTGTACAGCGGCCAAAAAAGTGTTATTTTCGCAAATCGTTTATTTTCTCGATTCTATAGTATGTAACACCTAGAAAGGCTAAAAGTGTCTGGGTGTTTTTTGTCTCCGACCAACCGTTTGTCGTAAAAACGATGTCGAAGGGATCCATAGGTAAGGTTATGTTAGAACTGTGACCTTGAAATTGGTCGCGAAATTTTTTTAAGTATATTTTCATAGTGCCTCTAAGACGACACTCTGACCCTATTCTTGCTAGAAATTAGAATGTGTGAATGTAATGTGTGAGCTCATGCTAGCAACTTACTAGGTAGGTTTGTCAACTTACTTTCAAAACGATCGATGTAGCGTTCCAAATTCCACTTCTTCAAAAGATCACGCGTAGCCATATCCATTTTTGCACTGATCAAATACGTTCACTGGCACTAATGGAATTGTTATTGCTATTAATTAAACGAGTCGTGAGTCGTGACTTGCCGGCTGTAGCGGTGAAATACAAATGGCCGACCGAAATGGCGCGGCGGCGGAATGAAGAGAGAGGGAGACCTCATTATATAATGCCGTCACCTTAAATTTGTAGGACATCATTCAAATGCTACTCATAAATGGGTCTCTGTAATAATAATTTAGTAGGATACACATAAAATAATATGACTATATTATTGAACTTTGATGCTTACTCTAAAAATATGAGATTATTTAATCGTATTATCATAGGATTCACATAAAATAATATGACTGTAATATTAAAAAATGATGCTTACTTTAAAAATATAAGTTTAAAGCATTATAATTTAATATAGTACATTAGGGGGAGGTCATCGTATTTTTAGAGATACTTCTTCATATTAAACTATGAAATCTATTTATATTACGGTGACTGTCATTGTGTTTTTTAATTAGAATCTTATTTATAATTATCATACTAATTTATGGGACAGTGGACCATTTTCTATTACATTGTGTTATTATTTGAAGAAGACAATGTTATTTCATAATTACAAATTTTTACGATGACAAGTATCATAATATTGCATTATTTACCCAAAAAATTCGATTCCATCTTAACACATTTCAGTTCTAGCGTAATATTTACTTATTATCAACATATTATAAGACAACGCATCTATTTTAAACCAACGTCACGATATTTTAAGATTATGCCAAAATGACATTTTTCTCAGTGATAACATTGCGCAATAGAAGTTTTAACTGGGTAACTGATAAGATTACAACAAAATACATTTAATGTGGAATAATTACACGCCAGATGTCTTTAGATGACGCTCGTATTTATTATACTTTTATGCAAATGAACTCGCACAAAAATTTAATAAATTATCTCGTCGAAAAACAGCATAATTTGTTGCCACAATAAAAAAAAAACAATTAGCGAAATATTTTTAACGACTTAAATTAACGTTGCTGTTCCTTTTTCAAATGAATCTTTAAAATAGAACTGGCCGTTTTTTAGACGCTGTTTGAAGAACACATAGAGCAACACGGACCACCGGCAGACCGGAGGGGAGACGCCATAGCGTTTTTCCCCGATACAAAACTGTCTGTCATTTTTTGCGGGGGGAAATCTGCTCTACCCACACTTTCTCAAATTCTCACACAAAAATAATCGTCTGTTACTACGACTACTCAAGCATAAAAATTAAAGCATACACTAACAATTTCACACACACATAGATACATTATGTGTCGTTACAGTACAATGAGATGATGCAACTACACTGACAAGTTGCTTACAGCCGTGGTTGCAACCACTGTCGATAGGCATTATCGATAAATTCAAGAACTCGGTTCGGAATATTACGTTTAAAAGTGATACAAAGATAGAAATTATAATAAAGATTGACTTTATTTATTATGTACTACAATAATAATTATCATTTAACAAATAAAATGAAGGTTTACGTCATTTTAAAAACTAGTTATAGTTGTATCTATCACTGGTTTTTAAAGTGGATTAGTTTTGTATAAATATGAATACATTTTTGTGGGTCTGCTTTTTGACTTGATTGACGAAGTACACGGAGATGTCAACGAATCAGGAATAGTGAGAGTGGCACTAATAGCATCATAGATGATAGTCTGTCATTTGGTAGAGTGAATCATTTTTAATGTGTGGAAAATTAGGTTTAAAACCGTCAATTTTTCAAGTTGAGAAATCTAAGCTTCATTTCGCCACTATGACTAATGTGTAGTACATCAGCACGCGTAGCATGACCACCGTAGATAGGGGGTTTGTCGACGGAAGAATAGATAAAATAACGTTTCGGGTACACAGTACGACAGCAGCAAAGTAGAAAGAGTCAACTGCACTTTTTATAAAATTTACTCTTCAACATGATTCGACTCAGAATTATATTTAACCGACTTCAAAAAAAGGAGGAGGTTCTCAATTCGACTGATTTTTTTTTATGTTTGTTACCTCATAACTTTCGACTGGGTGAACAGATTTTGCCACACAAACTAAATGGTCACCCATCCAAAGGCTGACCTTGCGAAGTACAGCTTTACCTTGCGAACCTGCGACAAAACGCCACACATAAAGTAAATGGTCACCCATCCAAAGGCTGACCTTGAGAAGTGTAGCTTAACCTAGCGAACCTGCGACACAAGGCAAAACAAAAACTACATGGTCACCCATCCAAAGGCTGACCTTGCGAAATGCAGCTTAAGCTTGCGAACCTGCGACAAAATGCCACACATAAATTAATTGGTCACCCATCCAAAGGCTGACCTTGCGAAGTGCAGCTTAACCTAGCGAACCTGCGACACAAGGCAAAACAAGAAATATATTTTGTAAAGGTAATATTTATAAAGCATGCTTTACGAAAAGAAATGAATATGGTATAATCAAAAAATAACGTATTAATTATATGTTAATATGTTAATTAACACATCAAAAAAAATCGCATCGATATTGAAACTTTGTTGCCTAAGTCCACTAATTTTCAGTATGGGCCACTGTGCGTGGCCACGCTCACCACGCCAAAATTTAGGTTTACCCTCGCCCATAGATGTTTCACATCAAAAGTGCAGTTGACTTTTTTTACTTTGCTGCTGTCGTACTGTGTACCCGAAACGTTACTTTGTCTAATCGTCCGTCGACAAAACCCCTTTCTACGGTGGTCATGCTACGCGTGCAGGTGGACTGTTTTACCTTTTCCGTGATATAAAAAACTTCCGGGACAAATACAGTGTGGCGTTAGAGTTGATTTGGTGCCCTCGACTAATCTCCTCCTATTGTTCGCCAACACATGAAAGTCAGTCTTGAAATGTTTTGAGCAAATGACACTATTTCTTGTGGGAATCCAGGTTAGTCTATTATTACAAAATTTCTTCCATGTATCCCTTAAATTTGAATCTTTAGGAAACCTGCAATAAATAAATTAAAAAAGGATTGTGTGGTTTTTATAAAACCACGATAGTAGTGAAACTTTTTTCACATTATAGACATTAAACTAAAAATTTTTGGAATATATGCAATAGCTTAATAAAAAGACTTCATTTTAATGTTCATACGAAATAAGGTAAATAATAAATTCAAGCACTCAAAATTGAAATAAATCCATAAACAACAACATGCACCAGCGAGCGCCTTTCACTTTATCCCTACTTCGCGGCCGACCGTCATGCGACATGCCACACACAGACGAAAAAGTGTGAGACGAAGTATTAAAAGTTTCACTTTAAAAAAAAATATGGTTGAAGTTCACACTAAGTAATTTTAATAAAACGTGTTAACTCGTAAGTTTTGTAAATTTTTTATTTATACAACTATGTATATTAATATACAGCTTACATTATAATATTTTAAATAAATCAGAAAACTTATTCTCAAAAATGTCTCTGTATGAATATAGACTCCTTTGCCAAATTTATCGATAACTATCTACTAACAAACCAGTAACAACACTATCGCTCGGTGACAGCTTCTACTCGGAAACAAACTCGGATCAGTCGCTCGACCGATCCGCATATTGTATGAGGGCGAGCGGCCTGTGTTGGTAAACAAATCCGAAACAACATGACCGATAATATTGTAATTTTTAAGTTTTATGGAAGTAAATGGGAATAATGTGATTAAATATTAATTACATATGAAAGGTAATGCCATCTTATTGTAAATTTGACGTGGCAAATCTCTTTTTGCAGCAAAATACAGAACAATTCGTAATTTTTGTAGGACATCAATTTAGTCGCGCAACTAGATTTAGTCTACTGAGCAGTGCGGCTGCAACTAGTTTTATTATACGCATAGGACCGCGTGGACTTGTACTTTGACAGAGGGGAACGCCTGCGTATGGCTACTCCCCTCTGGTCCGTGTTGCTCTATGGAAGAACATTAATTTAAATTATAAATGGGTTTCATGATAATGTTTAAAAAGTGCTTCAAAATAATAGTTTGTCTTGTACTTTGAGCACAGAAGACCGGTTTGTATCCTGACGTAGAATTTTAAGATAATATAATTACTTAATAAGGAGCCAACGATTTGCGTCTTCTTAAGTTTTGTTGAATTTACATTTTGATAACCTATAAGAGCGTACCTACGTTTGCGTCAATTTACAGTGTTTATGATGTCATCTTGCCGCAAGATTTGATAGTGTAATAACAATAAAGTATGCCTGAAAATGCGTAATCACATTTTTTAAATAACTTATATGTGAATAAGGTTTTATTGACTCTATGTTTTCATTCACTACATTTTACTAAGTAAAGACATGGAATAAATCAAATTTATTTCGGTAGGGACACATAAAATCCCAAGTGTGTTTCAACCTAGATCATGGAACCAAAATAAAGCCGCCGTATTTATTGTTTGTCGTTATTATATTTTTTTTTTAATCTTTTTTTACAACTCATTGAGATAAAAAATTGGTAGATACGCCACGATTTGTGTAAGCCATAAACTACGAATGAGTTCAAAAAAGGTTAATTTAAAATCTGAAATATTTGACTTCTAAAGTTGAAAATAAAAAATTGAAAAACTACATAATTGCATTATGTAGAAAAATTGTAATAAACAATGATTCGAGTGACGTAACGTAACTATCACTTTTGTTTTTTTTTTATAGAATTCCAATAAGCTGTGATTCACGTAATCGAAATTATAAACAAACACACAAATACATTCAAGTCCCACATCTCAAACAAGATTCCGTCGATTGACCACAGACAAGCCGGCGACGCACCTGTCAAAATCATAAGCAAAGTGACCGAATGGAAAGTCGTGGGTGTGTCCGTTTGGTGACTAAACCGAACAGGAAGTGGATCTTGTATTAAAATATGTAATAATGTGGACCGCTTGTGTGACTTGTGTTACATCTCGTAATAGTGGGCTTGTGCTCCATTGAGAAACACAGGCGATGTGAATCTGCGCTGAGAAATATGTTATTCCGAAAATAATCACGTCGTTTTTTTTTTTTTTAAAGAAAAGAATAATAGTGAAGACTTGCACAACCCTAAGAGCCCAAGACCCCTCCGTGCCTCGGGAAGCATGTTAAGCAATGGGTCCCGGCTGTCAGTCGTAGATCAGACAGACGTAGATTTGACAGTCCTTACGGGTCATCAGAAACCCGAAACTCTGATAACCAGTCCTACCACGAGGTATTGTATTCCCCAGTAATTCGTGGATGTGGAGTTCAGATAGGCAGTCACTCCGTGTAAAATATTTAATATTCAGCTGCATCTGGTTAGACTAGAAGCCAATCCCAACATAGTTAAGAAAATGTTCAGCAGCATAACACGCGAGCGGCACATGTCTAGGGCAGAAGCAGCTGCAGTCGCCGTAAACGTGCCGCTCGTGTATTTGAGTACGGTGTTCCATTACGTAAGCGGCAACGGCGGTTGACGCGTGCCGCTCGTGTGTATAAGCCCTAAGGTACCTACTCAATTATTATTATTAAATAATATGCTTAAAAAATCTTACTTTATATTAGGCGTCACTTTTCTTGTCCTGGATGAGTCTCAATATTAAGTACAATATGTTTTCAAAAATATCTTTTGACTTACTGTCATTAAAACTACATAATTATGTATATTATTACATTGAATTTAACTTTACAAAAAAAAATGCCACAAAATACTAAGTGACCTCAGAGTTTCGGTTTTAAAATAAATGTTAAAAAAACACTTTTACCATTTACCAGCTTCATTATAGCGTAGCTTTTAGTACCTCACGTTTACAAGCAAGTGTAATGTTTGGGAAAGCGCACATGCTAGATTTTCGCTCATATAATTGTTATATGCAGTTCCCACGGCCGGCGCTTTACAATCTAGGATTGCTAGATACTCGAGTTTCTACCACACATTGTGTTATCTGTGAATCTCTTTTTTCGTTTATAATGAAGATGTTTTATGCTCTCATTATGTAGGTAGAGATGTGTGGATGATTGATTGTAATGTGCTTACTCTACATTGTGGTTTTTAGTCGTTTTAGTTGCTTAGTGTCCGTTTGGTCGGTTAGTTTTTTTTTTGCCCATCGATGTGTACCGTGTTTTATAAAATTAATAAATATAACTAGCAACTATCCCAGTTTTGTGTGGATGTCTAGAGCATGAGTAATAAGATTCCTTTGCCCTGCAGTACACAATAGTATGCTGGTATAATTGATCCCGTTATTCAACTACTTCTTACCTACTTAAACTTAACTGAGACAAAAGTATAACAGTCTAAACGCAAAATCCGCTGATTTCCACAAAGTGGATAAGTGAATCAACGACGCCTGAGTGACGATACACATTCTTTAACACTTGAAAAACTGCCTTATATTATACCGTAGACAGTTAGAAACGACTGCGTATTACTACTATTTTCTGCTCTGTCACGATTCTGTGGAAACCTTTCCATATTATTTATTTTTAATTGTTTTTCCGGCGAAATCATTCTCTTCTTATTTTTTATAGTAGGTATGACCTACTACAGTTCCCCCTTGTCAACCTACCCTATTGCTGAAAGATGCGTCCCACAATTCAAAACCTTCAACATCTCTTAGTCGTAGTTGCAATCTCATCTTAACGAAATTTAATATCAAAATGTTGTCAAAAATGTCAGGGAAATTAAGGTAAACGCATTATTGGAGCCGAAAAAGCAAAGGAACCGAAAAAAACGAATTTTAAAATTACTCGTATTAAATCCTATAAAACCTACCACAATTATCCGCTCCGAATCGGACGAATCGCTCAAGGAATTCGGAAAGAATTCTTTCTCTAGGAACTGCCGATTCTTTCAATGCGGATAAGTGACCTTTAGTGGTATTTTTGACAGATTGAAATATCGATCTGAATGCGAACATTCTTAAAAGTACGGGTAATGTTCTCTATTCTTTACTTCAGTTAAGAATATAGCGTAAGCCATACTGTAAATCGTCCTGCAATAATAAAACAGTGCTATTGACCCAAATAATGACCACACAAGAACGACATTAACATTTGTGGTTACTTCATAATGCTGTGGGATTAACACACATTATTGTAGCGAGTAATTCAATGTGGTCGGGCCAATCGGTTGATAATGACGCGAATATTAAATTACTTTAGTCATTACACTGAGGACCACTGACAGTTAGACTTGACTTGACAAACCCCGTGAAAGTCGAATTACCGAATTTTTATCAAAACAACACCAAATCATACCTGTATTCCCCAAAGACTTTGGCAAAGGTGTACCTATAGCCTTATAGTACACTCGTATTTCGCCAGTTATTTTTAAGCCCCATGTAATTGAGGGCAAGTGTATTGCCGTACATATCATAATAATTGTACCTACTTATTTTAAGTTACGTGACTGACTACCCTTTTAAAGCTCTCCTTAGGCAACCAATAATAAGTCCCTGATTATGACAAAGTATTTCAAGTTTTGAGTGACCACAAAAATGTTTAACCGCCACACTTTGATTACGTGATTGAATAATACGCCTTAAGGTGTGGCCAGTCTATGAGTCTTGAGATGTTTTTCTAAAATCACGCGAAGGCAACTCACACGCATCACATTTACGTACGTCAGCCATCATTTATGTGCTCATGAGATCATAGTGATGGTGATCATTAATCGTTGATCGTGGATCAAAATTCTCATGTTAATCGTTCATTGGAATCTGACTTACCTACTTGATTTGCTAATTCTGTTTTTTTTTTCTAATCTACTCGGAATATCTGTGAATAGTAAGAAATAGAAAACATCGAATCGTGTGTGAATTTGATGAGAAGTGATGGAATTTCGGAAGCCATTTCGAATATTCATGGTACGATTTTTACTAGATCCTCCGACCTTATCTAATAATCTGATTTCGCACAATTATGGACTGTAATCTTAAGTAGTTAACATTTACTTTAAAGCGCCAAGCTGTCTAATCTAAATGCGGTGTGCGTGTATGATGCCGGATGCAGACATTTTTATGCAAAAAGACGACGGCACTTCGGAAGTTACAACTCCACAGATAACTAACTCTAGGAAGTTAATTTACAGAAAGATGTTTGTCCGATATTATTGTTCCCTCGCCGTATCATTCAGCCATCTACACAATCACAAAAAAAAAAAATCAGGACAACCTGTAAGTAGGCATCCTTACGTGATGCAATATTGGCGACTGTTTGAACCCGCCATTGAGCTAAATATCACGATATCTCACCAAGGTTCCTTGTGAGATGTCGTGATATTTAGCTCGATAATTTCAAGTGTGATTTTTAAATTCGCAATTTGTTGTCAATACGTATATCTTTGCTTTTTACCGTTGAATTTATGCATTGCGTTTGGCTAGCTTCGCTGGCCAGTGTCGATTTAGCCATAATTTAGTGGAAAAATATGTTTTAATGATTGAATTTAACCCGGTTTATTCGCAATTTTACAAAAAACAATAATTACGTGATATTTGCCAAGACCTCTACGTGAGACAGAGTGAGATTCGGCTTGACCCCCTCTCCCCCCTAAACGCCTCACGTAATTAATGGACGCCCCCCTAAATTAGAACTTAGGAGACACCTGAATTCACCTGACCCAGTGAACAGACTTTACTCGTCGTTACGTCACTCCTGACACGAAAACAATTGCAACTCGCAGTCACGCGATATGCTCATGCTGATACAGTTGTAACTCGTTTATGCGCAGACAATTAAGTTAACATCCATCGTTTCGGATGAGCAGTTCCATATTATCGCATTATCATACATGCTTACATGTTGACGTGATTGGAGGATGAGGAATGTGTGACTCATTGTAGAGGTGTGAAGTGTGGTGATGGGCGACCGTCGTATACAGGCTTGTTCGCTCGCCAGGTAGACTACGTATTAATCTATGAAAAAAGCGACACTTATGGGGTCTAATCTATGAATGACACTTAGGTCATGGGGTCTATGGGTGAAGGACCCACCCAATCCCCCCAAAAAAATTGTTGGTCCATGGGCCAAAAACCCTGTATATTTAGCACGACCCCATTATGCCTCGGAAAGCACGTTAAGCCTGTGGTCCGGACTGTCATGCGTGGATCTTCGACAATGGTTTCGAGTCGTCAGAAGCCCAAAAGTTTGATAACCAGTCTTACTATAAAGGTATCGTATTTCCAAGTAACTTGGTTGTGGAGATTGAATAAGCAGTCACTCCATGTATAATTCTGGTATTCAGCTCCATCCAGTTAGATTGAAAGCCAACCTTAATATAATTGGGAAAAGGCTAGACTGATGATGGTAATGGTGAAGAAGTTGCTGCCACAGCATTGAAAATGGACGAAATTTAAAATAAAATTCTTTATGCTGTTTGTCAAACATGTTCTTCATAATCATTCTCAAGAAATTGACAATGTTGTCGTCATCGTCAGTGTAGACTTCAATGAATTTTCTAAGATAAAAATATATCTAATACTAAGCTAATTCGTGCTACATATAGCTTAAAAATATTATAATACCTAAGCAGTCACTAAAACAAATCCCAGGCATATATTTCATTATACTTTATTACGATAAACATTTCTAACATTAGGCAAGTGGACCTACTCAGTAACGCAAGGGTTATTTTAAATTTCAAAATGGCAGCGATATTAAGTATGGAGTAATTTTATGTAACGTAGGGTCAGAGGTAATGCCACACCGTTCAATTACTGATCCCTGACGCAATGCCCATCATCATATGAAGCGCAAAGTTGTTGTGAAAGCAATCATAACATCAACCAAATAATTGTATAGTAACGCCAATGACAGGTGCTGTCACTGACCACAGATAATATTGGTTATGGACAAGGCTGGCAAACGTATTTATTTGTTCAGGCTTTCGTAACAGAGAAAAGATCAGTCGGACAACACTATTTATTAATTAAATTGAAAAGGTGTGGTCATTAAGAATGCTCTATTAAAAATGTACTTATTAGACTTTGGCCAAACAGTTTATTGCTTTGATTAAAGTTATTATAATAATTATAATTATCATTTCGAAGCAACAACCTGCCAGTTTGTTTATGTTTACGCAAGACAGGCAAACGGCTAGGATGTAAGATAGGAAATTAACCGCCCACATCCAATACAGTTTTCCGAAAACATTTAAAACCAATTAATAGAAAGACAAATTGCATTAAATGAATCAGTCTTCAACCACATATTCCACGGCTTTTAACCACATGTTAAAAGTGACATTACGACATAATGCCAGTCCCTTCTAGATAAAATAATTATAACATTAAAGTGTTTATCTAATTCCACCATGATGGATGGCAACATGTACAGGAATTTAGGTTGCATTATATGTAGGACATGTGCGATGTTTAGTATTAAAACATTGGGAAAACCTTAGTGAAATATTTACACGGAAATTGCATCCTACTTTTGTGGGACGTGTGTTGTATCTTGAATGATATTATTCTGTTTGCAGCGCGCGGCGGTTGCGCATAAGTAGTCACGAAAAATTAGTACTTTTTACCTGAGGTTGTGTTGATATTTTATTTTGGACTAGCTTCTGTCCCCGGCTTGGACTGCGTGGATGTCGAATCGCAAGGGAACGTGATACCGGGGAAAGGTGGCCTATGTTCTTTCCCATGGTGGTGGTAAATTACTTCATCGCCACAGCTTCAAAACGATGAAAGATGACATTTTGAGGATACCGGCATGTCCTAGAACCAAAAATTCGAAGATATGTGTCATCCACCAACCTGTGTGGTGGATTAGAGCCTCTGGACTCCTCCAGAAGCGTTCCACCACGCCTGATACGTGTGTCCTGGCAATGGTGATTATGAACGATAATTGGTGTTCGACATTTGTTAATTCCACTATAACTAAATGCCGAACCACAAAAGCATCCCTAAATAAGATTAGCATTCAATTAACACGTTTAGGTATAAGTGTCTAAACTTAAAACCTTGTCCTTAATTAAAGGAATTAATAACGCACGCAAATATGTGCAAGCGCACGTTTCGCAGTCAAAGATCTCTATAAAACGGGCTAAGTGACCCAAACTAGCTCAAATTCATTAGCCATTTAAGTCTAGCTATTTAAGACTACGTTCGTTAAAGGTGAAGTCACAGTTCTGTGAAAGTGAAAAGGTCCGTCCCTGCTGGATGTGGCTGAGCAGAAATAGTTTTCCTTTTTAGCGTATTGACGGGCGCCCGCGACGACGCAAGGTCTAAGAAATAGGCTGGAGCGTTTTTATTTTTTCCTTCTAAGTTGTTTTCTTCGTCTCTCTGTTTACCAAACCCATCCAGGTATCCGAACCTATTACCTACTCAGTGCCAGTGCCAAATTTGCTGGCAGGTACTTAAAATATCGTACAAAATTTTATTGTACTTATTACTGCAACATAAACTTATACAAAAATATCAGAACATCGTCTGCTTAGTGACCACTAGAAAATTACTGACAGTACCTCTTATCTATTTCCTTTTTAGTCTTTAAATAAAGCTTTCAGCATGGAAATAATCTCTAAACTTAATGATAGTAAGTGACATCACATACTTTACACACACACATTGGCATTATCGAAATACCGTCCAAATACATCGCTGTTATTGCATTATTAATCGGACGATGCGTATTTTTATCGAAGTAATCTCTTAATTAACAATAATGCTAGTAATTAACATACAATTACAGCTACTGCCTGCAGTTTCATAATAAAATACTTCCATTATAATATTTTATCAGTCATTATTATCATAATTTCACAGAGAGATTGCTCGGTTGATATAGACTTCGTATCTTGATCAGTGCTTCGACGTAACGTATGATTAGTCTTAGTAATTGTATGTCCGATCTTACATGCGCTTGAGTTGAAGCAGTTTGACGACTTCATTTAGATTCAGGTCCCATGTAGTGCCGGACGTAAAAATACCTCCATCCCATTTCTTCCCGTGGGTGTCGTAAAAGGCGACTAGATAATGGGCAGCAGTGTTTTTTATGCATTTTACCACCGTACGGCGATCGCCAACCCGCCTGCCAAGCGTGGCGATTATGGCAAAACCCCAAATTGTTGGACGCCTGTGTCCAGCTGTGGACGTTTTTCGGCTGAAATGATGATGAAGATTAAGATTTAGAGAAGAATTTTATAAAAAAAAATAGTTAAAACATATTTTGCTAAAACAAATATGACTTTTTAGTTTTGTTTTAATATAAAACGAGCTTGAAAAACGACATACGAGACATGTTTCTACAAAAAACTGTAGGATGTAAGTATTTATGATTGATTTTCTGCGGTTCATTGGATTTTCCATTTACCTAGCCAATTATTAATTCCATAAATAATTCTAATTTCAATTATGATTTGATAGGTTAGTATAAAAAGCGACACACAAAGAAAATACAACTCGAGTGCTTCTAAGATACTAAGAATATCTAATCTATACTAGTTTTTTTTGCCAGTGATTTCGCCCGCGTGTAGGTCGGAATCTATCTCACTGGAACGTACTTTTGCGATATAAAAAATACATGAGATACCTCATGTATTTTTGAGAAATAAAGTTCCTAAGCCATTCGCCAGGTCAAAACTGTAGGTGTGCCAAATTTTATATTTATTTTTACGTGATTGAGTAACAAACATCCAAATAAACAAACTTTCATATAAAATACCAGCTTCTGCCCGCGACTTCGTCCGCGTTAAATTTCTTGCTGCCCCGACCCTTCCCGTCGCGTCGAATCGCCTACCCGTGCGATTTTCCCCGTTTTTGCAACATTTTTCATTACTGCTTCGCTCCTCTTGGTTGTAGCGTGATGTTATATAGCCTTTCTCGATAAATAGACTACCCAACACAAAAAGATTTTTTCAATTCGGACCAGTAGTTTCTGAGATTAGCGCGTTCAATCAAACAAACAAACTCTTCAGCTTTATAATATAGAAGAAGATAGTATAGATTAGTTGGATTCAATTAAATAATAAAAAAAATACCAAGGCTTATTTATTTTACATATTCAACTTCTAAATTACACTAAACGTTTTTATCCCTACTATTTATCATTTTCGAGCTTTCGCTATTCGCTAGCCGCGTCTACCTTGCACCATCACTTACAAGCCAGTACCTAACCAAGCACGTTCAGCATACAAGGGAATATGAAGGTATTATGCATGAGGCATGCCAGATGAAAGTAACGACCACGGACGTAGGAAGAGGAACCGATCAGCCGACAGTGATCACGACTCGTTTTGTTTATGTTTTTGTTTATTTGTATGTAGTTATGTGCTTAGGTGTTCCGTAGTGACGCGTGGCTGTGAGCTACTTGTTGGCTACTTGCCATTTGGTTAGCAAATAACTAAACAGAATTATTATGTAAATGAAATAAGAAAAATAAAATGAAGTGTTTTTATGGAATTCAGTTTTCCTATGTTGTCCCACTGCTGGGTAAAAGTCTCCTCCATACGTTTCTAATTTCCTTTGAAATAAAACAAACGAGCCACAGTTTATACAAAGTTTACTCCAAAATTGAAGCTAGAGAAAATGTGTCTCCGTGGTTGGAAAACTCTTTATCGTTTTTAACTTTTGTATATACTCTAAGATGTAGAGTCTTGTTGTATCAAAGGTAAGTCCTAATACTAATTACTAAGTGTCCTGCATAATATTATAGCAACCTTACATTTTGAGCTCTCTGCCATGTGTAACAGATGTCTCCTTTAAACGGATAGTCTGAACGACTCCTTGATAGTTAGGCGAGGTGTCATATCACTATAAATCTTGAAACCAAGTATCAGTTGTACAAATTAATACGAGGACTCAAGATGTATCTCGAATTGAATAGGCTTTCTGAATCAAATGCATTGATGATTTGTGATTAGTCAGATAGGAAATGCCTAAAAATATAGAAAGTGTTTGCATAAACCAACTTACAGAAAAAAAAAACATTAATCATTTTAATCTGAGAGTAAGTGATGGTCTTTTAAATGATTTTATTTCTGTAAGAAATACAAATACTCACACTTTTACACGATAATTATAATTTTAAAACTAGACGATGTTTGCTAACTGACTACTCTGAGAAGAAAGGCCGAAACAAACTCAGAGGTCACAGTATCTTTTAAAGTCCAGATATAATCTTGGTTACATCTTGCGAAGACCATGTAGATTGGTGACTGAAATGGTATTTTGAGGAAAGAATCACACAAAGTGAGTGGACCTGTCCAGTTAGTGCAAGCATTTGTCACTCATCGCGCAGCTCAACTCAGAACTTAAAATCAAAATTCGAAACACCCTAAAAAATAGGAAATAAATAATAGTTTAAAAAAACTAAAAAACACGCTTCCATAGAAAACCAAACCAAAAAGTAGAAAATAATGATAAAAAAGCGTGGGGTGCTTTTTAAGGTATTTTTTTATAGATCAATTGAATGTTTCCAATTTTGAGACGTTGACATACGTTTCAAAATTCGAAACACCCAGCGAAGTTTGTGACGTATGTCAGCGTAGTTTTCGAAGACAGTTTTTTTGCTGTCCTGGTAACCCTGGCAAGTATAATGACACAAATTTATAAAATTATTGCACTGTCATCGGTCTTTGACAGGAGTGCAAAGTTTGAATGAAATCTGGTCGTTTAAAGTGGGTCAAAATCGCGCTATAAGGAGTCGGTTACAAACAAACATAATAACATACAAACAAACAAACATACAAGTGAAGCTAATATAAAGCGTGTGAAAAGCTCAACGTTAAATGTAAGACAATCGTTTATCACTAAAAAAAATCCAGTGACCGGAATGGAGAATTTCCTTCCAACACAATGCGTGTATGTGCTACGTGACAGTTAAACATAACGTAAACCGTTACGTTTCGTTATCTGTCACCTATTGGCTTACTGCGCCGGCCTTCGTGCAATGTCACAGATAACTACACTAGACATACTCGTAGTTATGTAGAACATGTGGCATTTACATATATGTACACATACCTTTTTATAGAGAACTTTTCCCGCGACTTTGTCCATGTGAATTTTTCTTCTATAGTGAA
This sequence comes from Aporophyla lueneburgensis, assembly GCA_932294355.1. NCBI lineage: Eukaryota > Metazoa > Arthropoda > Insecta > Lepidoptera > Noctuidae > Aporophyla > Aporophyla lueneburgensis. The sequence goes on along the minus strand of OW028739.1, from coordinate 31,486,898 downwards.
TGAATTAGAAATCCGGGAAATAAGTTGTTAAAACAAGCTTTCGCCATTTCATTTCACGCCATTATGGGTTGAATAAAATAGATAGTTAGATAGCAATGGGGAAGATCATAGGCATTCTTTCTGTGTTCTTCAGCAGTCTCCATATATCAAAAATATAATTAATATTGATTGAGTTTGGCAGTGAAAACGTAACAAATGGACACAGAGACGCTAGCACGCTTATTAAATGTGTTTGTTTGATTGATATTTTAATACGCTACTTATGGCAAACAACTACATTATATCAGTGCCAATAAATAGTTACCTTTACCCTGTTCCTGTGGGGCTCTTCACCAGACATGGACACCGTGCGTTATATGAAATGAATTCTCATAAACTAAACTGCTTTGTTCCGACTTAGAAAGCTCGGGGACATTGAGGGGACACAAAGCATTTTTTTATAGAAATGGCCACTTGTGATCATTCCTAAATTAACCTAACCTGATTAAACTTTAACCTTGCCTGATTAATATAAACTGAATAATTATAATTTGAACTTTTCCTGATTATATTAATATCAATGTTAAAATACATAGAAGTTTAATAATCCCATTTTAATAAAACACCACTAAAGATAGTCGCGATTCATATCGATATTGTGTAGTTTTTTGTACATATGTCTGGATCCGTATTGGTTATGTAAATACGTAAACAAGATTAAGTTACATTAGGTGAAGGTCGTTGTAAATGATCACCTGTTTTGTGTTGTTTTGTTATATCTGGTCGAGTGGGTTCGTATCACAGAATGTTAAGTGTATTATTATTACGTATAGTATTCATTTAAAATACCTACTGTATTAAATATCAAAAGTCATTTATACAAATTAAGCTGAGGATCAGTAGTTTTTAAACGTCAAAATTAAATAAGATAGTCCCACAAAACGCCCGCCCACTATATTAGAAACAGATGCCCTTTTGCATATTTAGGTTTGGTGGGTCATACGATTTTTTTACATTAATTTTAACAGTATTAAATCGCTTGGGAAAGGCCTATCTCTATCAGTAGACATATTTCAGCTCAATGATGATGCAATTATGGTAAAAAGAACTTAATTTTATTTCTGAAAGTGACGTAAATTATGAAAAATCTTGTAATTTTATCGTTTTTATCTCTGTAACATTTTCAAGGTAAGCAAAACCTTGAGGATTACAAGTCAGTCAAATTTTAAAGTCAGTACAGGAAATACCGGTCCTTAAAAAATAATATGTCTTCCGAATGCCACTTACCATACTAATGTTATAAATACGAATGTTACTATGTCTGTCTATATGTTATCTTTCATGCTTAAACCACTGAATCGATAGCTAAAAATTTAACAGATACGTAGCCTCAAATCTGGATCTTTTGAGGGATTGGGTGGGCCATGTGCTATCATTCACCCATAGACCCTATTTCCTAAGACCATAGACTAATCCATTTTGAAGAGTTTGAAAAAAATGTCGTTCCATGCGCCAAACATCCTGTATATTACGTAGTATTTACGTGAAGCAAAAATTTAGTACCCTATTTTGCGAAAATCATGCGGACGGAGGAGTATGGAATTTGGCACGGTTAAAGGTTACATGGAAAAGGCGTGTAGAAAGCTAATATTTCTAATGTATTGTTTTTATATAATAATACATTAGAAATAAATTATGTTTCAAATGAATTATCGTCGAATTACGACCACTGGGCGACCACTAATTTGTGTAAAAGGATGAAAATAAAACACAATCAACGCAGACGAAGTCGCGAGCAACAGCCTAGTATATAGTACCAAACGTACCTACATTTACCTTAATAGAAGTCATTGAAACGTGTTCTGTTTACCTAAAACTAGTAACAAGGTCGAACGTTATTCCTCATGAATGGAAATTATCTCATTTTCACAGTCGTAAATTCGGTAACTGTTAATACTAGCTTCATTGGTCTATTTGTCGCAAGCCCTACTGCTGAGCACGAGGCCCTGCTTTCGATTTCCGGGTCGAACAAAGTAATATTGAATTTTTCCATCTGGAATTAATCAGTAGCACCCCGGAGTCTGAATATATGTACGGTTTATGGCAAGGCTCGCCCCCTAATTCATGGGACTTGAACATAACTGGCAAAATGGGAGTGTATTATAGGTACCTACAACTCTGCCTAGTCCTTGGAAGAATACAGGCGTAATGTTACGTGTCATCTTCATCATTTCAGCTGAAAGACATCCCCTGCTGGACATAAGCCCCCTCTAAAGTGGGGGGTTTTCCATAATCGCCACGCTTGGCAGGCGGGTTGGCGATCACAGTATAGTGGTAAGATGCATAGAGAACACTGCTACCCATTCCCTAGTAAGTCCCTTAGTTGCCTTCTACGACACCCACAGGAAGAAATAAGATGGTGCTATTCTTTACGTCCGGTAACACACGGATTGTGTACGGTATATGTTACGTATAGTACGAAATAAAACTGTGATGGAGAACTTCGAAGAGCAGGTAGTAAAGAATGTGAACTGGAAAATTATTTAAAAACTTTAAAATATTCCGTTATTAACATACTGAATATGTCAAGTCTTATTAAGTTATTATTTATAACGGTACTGATATAAAAAAGCCTTGAAAGTACTTTTAACTTATGCACATATTTATTATTTGTCAAAAAACAACGCGTTTTACACACACGTATTGCAAAATTCTCTTTATTGCTTTCTCATTTTATAGTAGCTTTTGCCAGCGGCTTCACCCGCGTATTACACATATAAACCTTTCTCTCGAATCACTCTGTATATTGATGAAATCCGCAGTAAAATCCGTTCCGTAGTTAGAAAGATATAAGGGTACAGACGCTGGACACAACTTTGTTTTATACTATGTAGAGATACGGTATCTAATAAACAGGAATTATCAAAGCGCACATAGCTCTGCTTACGTCCATGATTGGAGTTTCCCAAGTTTTGCATTGCCGCACGCCCACCTGCTACATAAACCTGATACATTATTAATCCATAACAATAAAAAAAAAAACGTTTCTATCTAACTATTCAGTCCTTAATACCCCACTGTTGGGCAAATTCGTCCCTGGAAGTAGAAAAGTTGTACAATTTATTCATCATAATTTTAAAACTAGATGAGTTTGGCGCTTCCTGTCTGACTACTCTGAGAAGAAAGGCCGAAACGAACTCAAAGGTCACAGTCACTTTTAAAATATAGACATAATCTTGGTCAGATCATATGAAGATCATGTGAATTGGTGTCTGAAGTGATTTTCATTTTCCACACACGACCGTCACTGCCATTGCAGGTCAGTCCTTTCGATAGGAGTCATGTTCGTCCCTCCATTTTCGTCTGGATCTGCCACGATTGAATTGAATGATTAATTAAATATTATTGTGTGGTTTGATATAACCCGATGTCATCTATAAAAAAACCATTATCAAGGAGACCCGGATTTGTCAATGATGCTTGTAGGAAAATCCAGTTATTGTAAACTGATTCGTAATTTCAACACGCATTTTACCTTTACGAAGTTTTCCGCCCTATTTAACTTCTTATTGATAAATCAGACTTTTACTGCATGAAACTGGCTATATTTAGATGGTTTAAGTCGTTTTTCTATGCCTAACAATATTATTGCAGTCTAATTTGTAAAGGTCGCAAATTATACCACGGGAATAAATTACTGGGATGAAAAGAATCCTATGTGTTAATCAAGGTTATAAAATAGTTGTGTGCCCATCTAGATACATTCACCCGTTTTTTCGTGATTAGGTAACAGACATACACATAAATAAAATTAACATCAAATTATTTTTTTATCGTAAGCGTAAACACAAAATTTAAAGAATCTGACGGATTTTCGCACAAACTTCCACCCTCTATTTCACATATTTACGGGGGGTTTCCTGATATCCTTTCATAATCTACCTTTTTGGAAAATTTCATAGTCGTAGGTCCAGTAGTTTTTGAGATTTCGTGATTAGTCAGTGAGGGACTGAATGTGCGAATGAGTGACCTTTCGCTTTTATATATATAGATAATTAGGATTTATGAGCTACATCCTAGAGCTAGTAGATAGCATTCACAAAAGTCCTTTCCTATCAGATTCAGAGACCTTAATTCGTAATTTCAAGTTAATCGACTGTTCTGTCATGGGAATTAGAGTAATTGCCCGATATTGCACTTTATATCTACTTAATAAGGTCGTCCATTATCGAATTAGTAAGTAGCTCCAGTAGGTACAAGTACAACTTGACACTATTGACACAGAAGCTCTTTAATGACCGGTGTGTGGCGTAGTATTAACTGTACCCGTAGTCACTATCGTATCGGTTTACTTCGAGTCTTAGTCAATTGAATGTTTTGAGAGCTCCAATTTCAGATATCCGTTACACACTGTGATTCCAATCGTATTTTGAAATGGATTAGGATATTGTCGTTTACTTTTTAAGCCAAAGCAGCGTGTATATTGATTTTCCGTCCCAACCCTTGCTCGAGCCAGCCTGCGCCGCTGAGCTTGTAGCTTTTTTGTCTGCAAATAATTTCGATCCAGCCCGATTCTTGCTGCCCTTCCCCAGGGACGCCGAGGTCTATAGGTACCCACAGCCCTGGCTGTAGGCCTTAATTTATTGAGGTATTTTTTTTTACAGGCCAGCCTGCTAAAGCTGCCGACAACCTCCTAGGTTGACTTGCGAGACATAAAACATCATAAAACTGTATTTGTGCTCATATTTCCATGAAAAAAACCTTGTTTATTGATGAACAGAAAACCACCTCAGTGGCTTTGGTGTAATCAATTGATCATCGATTCATCACTTAGGTAGGTACAAACACCGAATTCGTCAGTGATTTCGCCAAACATAATTCAGCTCACAAAACACTTCAACGCGAACAATCAATAATGATGTCATTGCAATCATTGCCAAAAACTGGAAAAGTATACACGCTAAATACGATGCGTCAGTGTTTTCATTCTTCATTCAATTGCATCGAAAATGCAATTCATCGAATGTTTTAATTGTTTACCAACAATTGAATGTCGATGCATTAAACAATCGAACCGCCCTTTTGTTTATCTTCAAAACAATAACACGGGAAAATGTAATAGATACCTATTACAAATTGAGGTGTCTGTTTGTAAAGTAAAATTAACAGCTTTTTACTAAATGAATAAGAAATAAATGTGCATACATGAAAGAATGCATGCAAGAAGACTTGTGGCGCTGACCCCTCTTAAATTGGGATATAGGCAGGAGAATGATGATGAACTATAATATAGATTATCATCATCATCATCATCATCATTTCAGCCGTAAAACGTTCACTGCTGGACATAGGCCTCCCCCAATTTGCGGGGCTTTGCCATAATCGCCACGCTTTACAGGCGGGTTGGCGATTGCAGTATGATGGTAAAAGGCATAGAGAACTCTGCTGCACATTCTCCAAAGGAAGAAATGGGGTGATGCTATTCTTTATGTCCGGCATCACATGGATTAGATAGATTATGGATAATATTAATTCAGAATAACACAGTTCGTACGAATAAATCATTTGTAGTGTTCGATTCAAAATATTATAACTACCATTGCGTAAAATGATCCGTTGAGATTCATATCTCTTTTTTTTTAATATTCAAAAAATGATCAACTGACAAGGTAAACGTCATACTGTTCAAGTTATTGTTTTTGCGTAATCAACTTTTAATTTTCACGATTGTGTTGATTGAACAATCACATTCTTCGTTATGTTTATTAATTATCATTATTTTAAATATCAAGGATAATAACAAAACACTTTAAACATTTGTTCATATTTCATAATAACATTAAATTTTAAGTAATTGTAAAGGTTATTTTTTCGAAAGTTTAATAATTTCACATTTACACTTTTTTTTACTCAGTTGCAACGATTTCATTCCATCAAGACAAATTGACAAGAACTTTAAAAAGTTTGTGTTTTTTTTTTATTAAAATTTATATAGTTAAGTTATTACTTATACTATCTTATTTTATAAAACCAATTGGGTGTTCGAAAAATTATAATGGTGAAATTGATTAGAAAGCGTTTTGATATAATATAAAAACTGCGACTTTACTTTATCTTATAATAGGTAGGATTGATGGATGTTAGACGAGAGTGGAAAAAATATAATTGATATCTTTGATTCATTAAAAAAAACGTCATCTTTAGTTTTTCTTTTAATAGGTGGGTGGGATTAATGTTAGAAGAGAGTGAAATCAAAATAGTTTAATTTTTATATACCGTTGATTATTATTTTTGTAGAAATTTCCGGGAAAGTCCAAACTTTTATGTTCACGTTATTTTGTTGTTACTTTGTAAGGCAGGTAGCTACATAGACGATAAAATATTACATAAATCATTTGTTGTATGTTTTGCTCTTTACAAGCAGCAACTTTTATATATCTAAGTAATTATTGACGGAATTATTCAAATGTATTGACATATTAATATTTGAAATATTAATTACGACGATTAAAGTCTGGACCTCTCTGCTAGCGCCTATGTACCCTAGCACATATTTAACCCGTCTGCTTTCAAAGCAATGGTACAGGTATCTTCTAGACACCATCGGTCCATCGTAGACCTCATCCATCTCTTTCTATGAAGGCAGATCGAAGTCAAAAGCAGGGCCTAAAGCAAAAAAAAACATGTTTTTAAACGACACCATGATTAAAAATATGAAAAAAAAATTCTAATCCGGGATCTTGTATTTTCATTTTGTCCTTACCTTTTTGGCTTCAGAACCTTCGAAAATCTCGAAAACTCTATCTCTTTCTCATACAGACAGAGAAACAGAAAGTCACATGGAGGGGGCATAACGCTTTAGTTGTAATTTAGGTATATGTTACGACGTGACAATTTCTACCGGTTTACTTACACTGCAAGCCACGTTAAAGAACTTCGTTTCTAAAAGAAATAATAACTACTAATATAGAAATAATCAACATTATCATCTGTCTGAATGCCTTCGAATCAAATACGCAAACTCTTAACAAATGTAATCCTCACAGGAAACAAAATGTCAAAACAAAAATAAAAACAAGTGAATCCTCTAGTGATGTGCCACAGGACCGAGTGCTAACAAACGAGTGCTAGTGATGCGACAGAGACCATGTGGGAATACCTTGCAGTGTTGCTACTCGGCTTCTGGCTGGGTGTTGCTATATTCTTGTATATTTCCTGCTACTGGCTCGAGGAGATCTTAGGTAAGTCCTACAATGACTTCAGAATGGAATATTTTCGCTCATTTATATTGACAAGTTACTCAACTTGATTTATAAGTACCTTTATGTGTCACAAACCTCCAGATTCATATCGAGTTGCATTTAAAAATGTCAATTATAAGTTGGGCAACAACTTAAATACGAATTTTTTGATGCCTTACCCTTTTTCATGTATGTAGGTATGCACGGCTACAGGTCAAGCTAAACATTTCCAGTATAAGCTGACTTATCGTCGTACGAAAAATCTACACAATGCGAGCTCAGCTAAAACTGGGAATGTATACCTTGATGTGTAGTCATGTGTACACATTATTATTTTAAGTCTGTTAGCTCATACAGGTTGGCAGGAAATCGAGGCACAACCAGTGACCACGGTTCAGTACCGTCAACTATGCCATCTTTACTTTCCATGAGTAACTTTACCCATGAGTGAAATATGAATATGAATGAAATATCCCTCAATTACTAAAATCTTGCACAAATAGTCCAGTTTTTTTATTTTTAAATCGCTTTGATATTAAATGGTAGTAACAGATGTTTAGTAGTTGAGATATTTTAAGTAAAGTTCCCATAGGTAAAGTTGCACATATTTTTTTGAGAACTGATGAGAAAGTATTGCGCTAGGGATCTTGAATTATGTGCTGAATTGATGGTTTCAGTTTTAAGCGTCGATGTACCTGCTGCCCTGTTTTAAGATAAAAAAGGAACATTAAAGTTTTCAACATTGTTGGTTTATCGATAAATAAATACTCGTTTTTAGACTGAACCTTTATTTTTAAGATTCTTCTCCTCAATCAATAAAATGTTCACTTACCTACAAACCACCATCATAGGTCTAATCTTGGAATCTATGCTCATGAACGGTAAGATGATTTTTAAATGTACTGACCTATTCAAACGCTCATTAATATCTGTGTCACCAATTGTTATACACTACAGTTATATCTATTAAGAGAAACATTTAATTGTACATCTAAAAGATTGTTTCGTCCCGTGACAACAGACGGACCGACCAACCGACCGTACGACCGTTTGACTTGTTTACTCTGTGCGCCTACGACGTCTAACGGAGTGACAACTGTCACTTGTCATTTTGATTTTGACACTTGTCTTTGGTCTTTGAAAAATGAATAATCGTTGTAATTTGCCTTCAGAACATTGTTATTATTAATCTTGTTAAATCTATAGTTTTGTGGACAATTTGTTGTGATCCAATTGTTTTGTGTGTAAATAACCCCTTTTGACGATAAAGAACGGATTTAGTTTGGAATTTGATTGAAATAGTTTGAGGTGATAGTGGTTCGTGGGGAGCCGCATGCTGTGTTAATCTCTAGCGTATTGAAGCGGCCTGGAATCCTGGAATACTTACAGCTCGACTACACAGTACAATATACACTCATTTACATACATAAATCCAGGTAGGCTCCAGAACCAGTTTTTCTCAACCAGGTGAGTGATTGAATATTTGTATTAATCAGCTCCGCGCACGTCGGACAGTTCGCTCCACTCTTGCCTAAGACCCACCATCACGCTTCCACGTACTCATTAAATCCTATGGTCAGGGCCTTGGCCTGGCGTCGAACAGAGATGTTTAACCTTTTTATGATTTACGTTTTTTTATCACGCACCCTAATTGCGAAACACACTATAAATCAGGATCTGAATAAAATTAAAGCATATTGCTAACACCTTTGCTTTTTAAGTTCGGAAAATTGATCTGCTCAAAAAGGTAAATAGCGCAATGTATGTGGTTGAACTGTCAAAGTGTACCGTCTAATTATCAACCCGCACCCAGTGTAAGTGTGTAACACAACGACGAAGCAGAACCCCTCAAAACTTAATACAGCATAGTTGGTTGTAGTTAGGTACGGACGGCAGCACATCATGGTAGGTACCCGAAACTGTCAAATTCTCTCAATCAACCTTGAACCTAATACTTTAGCGATAAAGTTGAAAATCTATTAACTAAATTTGACAGATTGTAGTAGCTCGATATGCTGGCATCTGTACATAAGGCTACATATCAAGCTATACATTCTCAGTTTAAGCTGATCTCTCATTATACGGAAATGTCATACAATGTGAGATCAATTTATACTGGAAATGCATAGCTTGATATGTAGCTGTGTGTACTTTGCTATTTAGTGTTTTAGGACACCAAAATAATAATAAATTATAAGAAGTTCGATTAAATATAGACCTTATAAGAGGCCATTTTGATGAAATCTATGTACGGTGGTGATCTCAGTGGTATTTTGCGTGTTATTTATACATAAACAGGTGCGTCCATATCCATGTGTGTATGTACTGACAAGCTTTAAGGTCAGATAGTCGTCTGATTGACTCCACATCTTGTTTTAGTAGCATTTTTTTTAAACAAAAATTTTGTTTCTCGGCTAGAGCATTTGTTTCTGTAGTGACGCCCCCTTTTGGGGCTTAAACAAATTAATGTAGGTGTATTATAGTTGCATCACTATCACCACAGAACAACTTCTCCCACTGCTCAGCAAAAACTTCTCTTTGCCAGCCTCATCCAAGTTTTGCCCGTGATGGGAACAAGGTCTCATCTTCCAGGCCTTGGACGCCACTCTGTCACAGCCTTACTCCACCTGTCATCACTGCGCCTCTCCAGGTGTCCTGCTTTACTCCATTTGAGTTTCATAATATGCTTTAGTACGTATCGTGTCGTTCGTATTTCGACGTTTGAAACTCGGTCTAAATAAGCCTTAGGCACACCTTGTCCTAACCTTTCAGGGAATACGGGAATACAGGCATGATGTTATGTAATGTTATGTGTAAGTGCTGCTACCCTCAAAATCCCCTCTAACTTTTTCAGTACAACCACCTTACTTATGTACCTACTATATCATTTACATGTATTGTACTGTCAAGTTTTGATTTATAAGCTGCATTTTAATTAAATTTTACTTAATTAAATCAACATATGTTCGAGTAATATCACCTCGAAATCTACAAAAATGGTCACAATTGGTTGGCAGTTGTCCTTTACGCCAACGATCTTCATTGGAAATAACCGCTTAATTATTACCAAGTGCATTGCACGTTCATGTCGATACAAAATACATATAAAATGAGTGATCGGTAGTCTCAACAGGAAGGATTAAAACTGGCCTGCGAGATATTTTTGATATATTTTTAACACTGGCCAGTTTACTTTTACAAGTTATTTTTGACATAATAAAGAATGTGGTTTTAAGTTTCCGGGTCGCTACCTTACATACTAATTCCGATAATTCATCATTTGCACTTGTGATACAAATATTATAGAATTAGTTTATCTTTAAGCACTATAATTGTATGGAAAATTTAATACTGTTTGCTAAATACTCTTTTTGTAATCGTTGTTATTAAATAAAAAAAAATAAAATTATATTAAGTTGAAGTAATAATTTCGAGTTTCAGGATTATGAGCTTAAGCAGACCCCCCGAATTTATCCGAAGACTAGAGCTCCTGGCTTCAATAGCATAAACACTTTCCGTCATATAACAAAACGCGATCTAATTTAAATTCTAGCCTAAAGCTCTGAGCTGTTCAACTTTATTTCGATTTGAGTATAATTCTTAATTCTTGAGCTTCCTAAAATAGGGTTGAGCTATACGATGACTGATACATACATGCCGTCTGTTGGGACAGGTCAGCTCAAAGCTGCAATGGCTCTTTCTTCAAAGGCTCCTCCAGACATGGCCCTACATTGCCTCACATAAAATTCTAATAATATAATATTTGGACTTTAAATTAAAAGAGACCATGACCTCTGTTTGTTTCGGCATTTCTTCTCAGGGAACACTCAGCTAAGAAATCAGCACCAACTATTTTTATTTTAATATTGACCAAATATACTGACGTGTAAAATTGTCTTATAAGATCTACTTACATACCTAAATAAACATTTCATTTCATGGCACAAAAATATAATTTAACAGTTGTAAATGTTGTCAAAGGAACTATATTAATGTTCGATTCTTATTTCAAATACAGACTCGCTGGTATAAACATAATATCAAAACAAACACCTTGTTTTGCAATATTGACGTTTAACTTTGCTGGGTTTCCCAAGCGCCAAGTTATAACTAAAGGAAAAATGTATAACCACTTTATTCATCAGTCCAATCGCATAAAAAGAAAAAAGTTTTATTACTTTCTTAAACAAAAGCTGTAAGGTAGGTACGTAATACAAAATCTTCCACACATATCTTCGGTAGGTAAAGTTCCAGAACCAGTTATTTTCATCCTTAAACAGTGAGTTGTCGACATTTAATAGTGACCCTTACCTCGCTAAATTAAACCTTCTGCAGTGGCAACACTGATAGCCGCTGCCTGACATTTTAGCCTACTGGACAAGAACAGTATTAACTTGATGACGTTCACATTGAAGAATATAAAAATGTAAGGGCTTTTTGCCACTGTTGCATTATATTCCGATCGCGAATGATCTGATCGAACACCTTTATTGCAAACTAGCTTCTGCCCGCGACTTCGTCCGCGTTAAATTTCTTGTTCCACCGACCCTTCCCGTCGCGTCAAATCGCTACCCGTGCGATTTTCACCGTTTTTGCAACATTTTTCGTTACTGCTCCGCTCCTCTTAGTTGTAGCGTGATGTTATATAGCCTATAGCCTTTCTCGATAAATAGGCTACCCAACACAAAAAGATTTTTTCAATTCGGACCAGTAGTTCCTGAGATTAGCGCGTTCAATCAAACAAACAAACTCTTCAGCTTTATAATATTATATTATTAAAAGAATAGATAAGCTTTAACTAGCGGTTTCATCTACGTATTGTACACATAAACCTTCCTCTGTCTATTGATTAAAACCGCATTAAAATCCATTGCGATGTTTAAAATACCTAAGCGTACAGACGCAGGAAGCAACTTTGTTTTATACTATGTAAAGATATATGTTGGTCGAAAGGAACCTTGCCAAACCTACCCAATGGTCAGCTAAGCAGGAAAATAGAAAGGTCTTTGCTTTTATTCTGCCCAAACCAGTAGCCTTTAAGTCCACGGTCCCAGCTGACATTAATACATCTTTGACAGTTATTACGGGAAGTCAGCATCTCAAAAGTCTAGCTACTAGTCTTACCAAGGAATATTCCGTTACGTAGTCAGTGGGGTACTGAGGTCTAGTAGGCAGTAGGTCCATGTAAAATTTTGATATCCAGCTGCATCCAATTACACTGGACCTCAAAATATTTAAGAGAAGGACAAGTAGATTTCGCGCACATTCGCTGTTGCTATCTGACCAAATGAAAAAAAAATGTAATTTAAACTAACACATAACTCGTGAAAGAATCTTTCTTTGCAATTAAGTAATTCCTGATGTCCAACCAAGATTCATAGATCAGCGCATTAGTCACAGCTGTGCGTGAGAAGTCACAATCATTTGGTGGCAAAACAATAGATTATAGTAAATAGGAACTCGGACGAGTGCACAGTGGCGCACGTTCACAATTTTCTTGTGTGTTTAGCGATGGAATGCGAAAATGATAATACTTCGGTTTATCATCAGCTTTGAGGCTTGGTGGCCTCTCACAAACGAGAGATTTTCTGTAATCACAAGCTCAAGAAAGAGATACTTATGATCATGGATCAACGACTACCGAATCCGTTCATAGATGAAGATGTTATGCCCTAGGATCATAAATTTGATGGTCCAAAAGCTAATGTAGCTAAGTGTTGACCATCGCTTGAAACTGTGGTGGTCATTTGACACAACTAGATGTGTTTAACTTCTCCTTAAACCCTTTTACTTACTGCGATAACCATTTGCCTATTTGAAAATTAGAGAAAGGAGTTCACGTGTCTTTTTAAGTGTCTTCTTACGAGGAGAACACTCTTTATTATCTTCACAAAATCATTATTTCAGCCAAAATACGTCCACTGCTGGACATAGGCCTCCCCCAATTTGGGAGGGTTTTCCATAATCGCCACGATTGGCAGACGGGTTGGCGAACGCAAAATGGTGGTGAAACGCATAGTGAACGCTGCTGCCCATTCTCTAGTAAGTCCCTAAACCGCCTATTACGACACCCATGGGAAGAAATAGGTTGGGGCTAGTCTTTACGTCTGGCACCGTACGAAACTCCAGCACCACACGAAACATGGTAGCCGAAATAAAAAACCAAAAGATAATTAACAATTTAATGAAGTACAATATTTAAACCATGACCGACGCAGTACGGTCATGCAAAACAATATGGAAACTTTGTCGTAAATATGTCATATAGCAATTAACACAGATGCGTCAACAAACTGGATAGATACTAAAATTGTAATTAAACAACTAGGCCAGGATCACTAGAACAACTTAAATTCGTTTACATATTAGTAGATAATGTGGTATTGTTCCATGATCTAGAAAATAACTATTTAAAGGTAATTAAAGTCTGGGCCAGACAAATGACAAAATATGGGTTAACAGAACCACCGATTAGGCCCGACGATTGAATAAACGCACGACGCCATCCCTGCGGCCAAGACGAAGAAGGTGGGATCCTACGGAAAGAAATGGCCATCACTAGCAAAACACCGGAATTCTGTGGAAATGGGACAGGGTGGCCTTTGCCCTTATAGTGTGATAATACACACTAGTTAGATTAGAACTGCACGAATTAGAAAGAAGAGTGACATAGGTAGCTAAAAAATCTGTAATTTTGAGTATCTGTAGTACACAGATGAACGCGGCAAATTTTGTTATTTTTGCTACAAAAACGACATTAGCTATAGTCTGTCCCAGATGTGAAAAAAATAAAAGTCGTTGACACCTGCCTACCAATGTATTCAAATTACCGTTTTGACCGTGCTAGCGACACTTTCTTTACATTCTTTTTCTTCTTTCTTTCTTTCAAAATGACGAGGGGCAAATCCCCGGGGCACGACGACCTCAGTATTGAACACTTGCAACATGCTGGCCCGCATATATCTAGAGTCCTTGCGATGTTCTTCTCCCTGGGCGTGAGCCACTCTTACCTGCCGATCGATCTTATGAAGTCTGTGGTGGTGCCCGTGGTGAAAAATAAAACTGGTGACCTTGCCGATAAAACTAACTACAGGCCTATTTCCCTCGCCACCATCATAGCCAAAGTGTTTGACGGTTTGCTTAATGCACAGTTGGATAAATATGTAAGCTTGCATGATAACCAGTTTGGTTTTAGACCTCAACTCTCTACAGAAAGTGCTATACTGTGCCTTGAGCATACCATCAGATACTACACGGATCGTAGAACGCCTGTATATGCGTGTTTCCTCGACCTATCTAGGGCCTTTGACCTGGTAGTCTATGACATTCTTTGGGATTAGCTGAATGGCATTAACCTGCCTCCTGAACTTGTCACCATTTTCAGGTACTGGTATACGCATCAGGTCAACAGCGTTAGATGGGCGGGAGCAATATCGGAACCGTACCGGCTTGAATGTGGAGTAAGGCAGGGTGGATTGACCTCGCCTACCCTTTTCAATCTGTACATGGATGCGCTGATCGTCGCACTCAGCAGTCGGCATGTCGGTTGCCATGTTGATGGTATATGTGTCAACAATCTTAGTTATGCCGATGACATGGTGCTGCTGAGTGCGTCGATATGTGGCCTGAGAAAATTGGTACAGGTCTGTGAGAAGTACGCAGATAAGCATGGACTCAAGTATAATGTTGTCAAGAGTCAGTGCATGGTATTTGGAGCCAGCGGTACAAAATACCTGGTAAATGTACCACCTGTCTGTCTAAGTGGTGTTCCGTTAGGCAGAGTGGACCAATTCAAATACATAGGGCATCGAACGGGAGCGGAGGGCGTTGTCGAAAAGGGCGAATATGCTGGCTCGCAGGTTTGCACGATGCTCCGATCAAGTTAAAGTCACCCTTTTCAAGGCATATTGCACCTCACTGTACACGTGCAGCCTGTGGGCTCGTCACACTCGAGCGTCCTACAACGCCCTCCGCGTCCAGTATAACAACGCATTCAGGGCTGTGTCGAGGCTGCCCCACTTCTGCAGCGCTTCGGGCATGTTTGCGGAAGCGCGCACCGACTGTTTTCACGCCACCATGCGCAAGCGGTGCGCGTCCTTAGTGCGCAGGGTGCGGGTCAGCTCCAATACTGTTCTGGCAATGATCGCAGGGCGATTTGACTGCCCTTACATACGTCAATGCTGTGACAGACACGTGTAGCTGGGAGAACTAAATTTTTTGACACCTATTTATTATTGCCTTAATCTAAATTCGGTGTAAATTTTGACATTTTATTTGAATCCAATACTGTTACAGTTAAATTTGACATTTTGTTTAAATTCTCATCTTGTGACCCGTAAATTTGACGTTTTATTTTATTTAAATTCCATTTCTGTGACCTGTTTTGACATTGTATTTTTCTCAACTCTGTGACTTATTTCTATTTTCTTGATGACTTTTCATTATTTTCTGCACAGCATTGTCATATTTTTAACTAATTTTTTTTGTAATATGGGTTATTATGCCTGAAATAAATGAATTTTATTTATTTTTATTTTATTATTTTTGTATCGATTTGAAATATTTGAATACATTGGAAGGCGGGTGTCAACGACTTTTATTTTTTTCACATCTGGCACAGACTATACAGAGGTTGTGACTCTATGATCAATGCACTCTTATCCCTGTTTTAGCATTTTATATCATCATACCCCAAAATTGCTCGTATTGAATCATAACATTAGGTAAAAGTATCGTTCACTCGATAGTAAAAAAGAAAATGTTAACCAATTCGGTGTTACACCTGCATATTGGTCAATAAAATGACCTTCTCCAACTTTATCTTAAATTACCGAGAGAGACCGAATCTTTGCCAACACATTCGACCATAACTAGTATGATTAATGTAAGTATATAATTATGTTGTTACATGTGCCTTACCATTTCTGCCACCTCTCGGCTGCACATTATCACAAGATCTGTCTGACCCCAACATTAATTACGTTGTTTTATCATTAAATCCGCCATTTTGTGGCTATTGTCTGCCATTTTTATTACGCTCGTGTCGAGGTCGGCTGGTAACCTCTCCATAAATGAACGAAAGACTTTGCACTTTAATGATAATGAGTAACAACGAGTAACACGTGTGTTGTGAGTGACGGATTGATGTACAATATCAGTTCGTTCTATCAATCAATCAATCAAGTGCTAATTATAGTTCACTAAATTGCTGACAGGTTTCTCACAAAAGGAGATTTTGCTAAAGGCAGTCGTTGATGACCACTTTTGTGTCTGTAAGTTTGAAAAACCATTTTCAAATAGACATAAATCACAAAATAGAATAGGTCAAGTTAATATGGCAAAGAAGGTTCTTGGGCTCCCAACTGAATACACGATGCGTGGAGACCAAACACAACTCCTTACCTAAGTGCTGTCTATATGCAAATCACCTCATCTTCTGCCTAGCGTTTTCTCAACTATGTTGAAGTGGGCTTCCAGCCTAACCGTATGCAGCTATATACCATTACGTTTTCTACATGGAGCGACTACTTATCTGACCCTCACAACCGAGTTACTGAGTAATACGATGCCGCTGGGTAAGACTGGTTGTCAGACTTTCGGGCTACTAACGTAAAAGATGCACAAATGACATCCGGGACCAAAGCATTAACTTGATTGAGGCACGGAAGGTTCTTGGCATGTAAAGATGATCACCCATCCACGGACCAACCGTGACAAACGTACCTTAACCTGATCGATCGACCCGTTTGGCAGTTATTACTTAGTAAAAGTGTTAAAAATGTATGCTATTTTATCCAGCCAAGCTAGGAATGAGCACCTTCTCCGTTTATTACTTTTATTATATTTACACTTGGTAGCACGCGCCTTGGCGTGTATGATTCGCGCTAAAGATAACCAACGAACACGACAGCCTATGTCGTTAATTTAATCTGTACATCGTATTTGAATGGCAGATTACGATCAAACGGCGGCGCTTACACACGCCCCGACACCTTTCTGCCATTTACTGCTGTGGTATGTAAAAGTTCCATTCTTTAAACAAAGTAGATCGGGAAATGAGCTAACCGGAATCCAGACCAAGAATATATAAATAAATATAGAATAGCCTAGATTTAGAGAGAAGTCGTCATAATACCCAACGTGCCTGCCAAGCGTGGTGATTTTGGCAACCCCCCCCCCCCCCCCCAAATTGGGACGGACTATGTCCAGCAGTCGACGTCTTTTGGCTGAAATGATGATGATGATAGTTAATAAAAGCCACACCAACCGGCACTGGGTGTGGGGGATAGCCCACTCTCTCTCTCTCTCTCTCTCAGAGGGGGGCCTGTGCCACAGCAGTGAGTGGGAACGTGATGTACCTGATTATACTTGTGCTATATTATTACCTACCCGTAAAGACTGTTACAAGATAGTTTACTGGCAAAAGCTGATCCTGGGTACTAATAACAACCAGATCCAACGCTTGATCTGGATAGGTTTGAGTGGTCAAATGACAGGTAATGTCTCAATGTGGTGCATCAGTCACCTATCCACGAATCACCGAGCAAAACCTAGTCTCGCTAATCAATTTATGAAAGTACCTATACGAGGTCCTTGGGCACATTGCTCGCAGAACAGATGGCTAATAGGGCCGAAAAGTTCTGAAGTGGCGACCGCGTACCGCACAAAGTTAATCGATGACCTTGTGAAGGCTGCAGGAATTAGCTGGAAGCGGAAAGCACAGAACCGGTCGCAGTGGCGGAGCTTGGGGGAGGCCACAAGCCAGATGGGAACATCACACATGTCCGATCACCTAATTCGGCACAGGTTGGGTGGCATATTCTAATGTAAATTTTGCACCACCCCGGCAGTGCCAAATCGTTCAATAATCCCCCCGACCAAATGTGTAACGCGTCTTACGTTTTATTTAAAGTATTCACCTGGTAAATAAAGCCAAATCGCACAGAATCAACATTACGAGAGAATTGTGAAGATTGCGACAACTCAAACAATCGTTACATATCGCTTGGTAATGTTTGGTGAGTGACCTAACATGACATCTTGGCACCTCAAGTGCCAATTGACGCACTTAGCAGTCTTGCACCTGTGAGGCTGTCACACGGGGACGTATTCTAGCGAGGTGCAAAGTTCTTTTGCTTAGCATGCTTCTTTTTTTTGGTTGAGAATTCAGCAAAAGACATCTTGTCAGACTTTTACTGACTAAAACCCACCCGTGTTCCTTCAGTTGCTTGTTGCTTCGCATTGTAAAGAATTTTTCAGGTCTTACAGTTTTCACGACTAGATATTTCACATGTTGCATCTGGAAGCCGGGCGCACTTTAAGCTAGAAAATACTGCCAGATGTTGCAATACTTGTTGTCGATTTTTAGTCCAAATATTCAAAATTCTTATAAAATACTGAAATAGAAATTAAGCTAATTACACGCTACTGCTAAGCTAATTACACGGCTCTGTGTGGTTATCTACCTACCAAGTTAAAATTCATAATATCCTATACAAACATTTTAAATTCCGAACAGTTTCTGGCACTATCGTCAAACTATCCATTTATTTACCAAATATCGTCATTTTCACCGTAAACACTTAAATTCTTTGCGCCACTCTATTGACAATAATGAATAACTTCGTTCAGCCGGATTGTACCTGAGTAAATAACGATAATAATTAGTAATAATACAAACTGAAGTCGAATATTTTCGTGGCCTGTTTATTATGAAGGTTTGGCATTTGTATTTATTTTTGTGAATCATGAAACACGCACCTGTGCGAACTGTGTGTCTTGTGTTTTATCATAACTAATACGGAAAAGAAGCATACATAGAAAAGGGAAAACGAAATGAGGCTTGACTATGCAAATATGTACAGTCAGATAAGTATCTAGGGTCATCGGATATGTTGAAGATTAGTAAGAAACCGGTTATTACTTTCAAGTAAAATATAATTTGATAAATTAATTGTTCGTACTCCATTAATTTAATTAAACTTTGTTTCAAAACATCCATCAGTTACTTACTAAACTTCAACTGCAACTCCATTTTGGTGACCGTACCTACTTACCTACTAGGTATAGGAAAATATTCTGAAAACATAGAACTGATAGAGCCACTTACAAAACTTTCGTGTCTCGCATCAGCATAATATATATTATTAATCTTTCGATTTCACTTAGTTTTATTGGTGGTTGAAGATAAATGCATTTAAATGATAGATACGGGACGTGACGGGAAAGCACTGGTGGTCCAGTGGAAATAGCCGCAACGTATGATTCGTACATTTGAACCCAGACAGGCATTTTAAATTATTTCATCGCCACTGCTCTCGAAACATTGACGGAAAACATCGTGAGGAAACCGGCATGGCCTGGTTCCAAAAATTCGAAGATATGTGACATCTAAAGACCCGCACTGGGCCCGCGTGGTGGATTACGGCCGTGTTCTGTGTCCCAGCATTGGGAACATAATAAACTAGACGTAGACGCCATCTTGAAATATAGTCCGGTCTTAATTTGCCTCAAATTTATTCAAGATACTCAAACATATTTTTTCAATTAAGACAGGAAGCTACATAAGCTTGCGAATAACGGAAAAAATACCTAAATAAACCCATTGTTTTGCTCTCAGAAGTCGGTAGAATGATCTCAGTTCTCATGAATTATAAGTAAAAAAACTAATAAATGCAGAGATTACATGATCGTGAAACCTGTTGAAACATTAGCGGAGTAATTATAATAATTATTTTCGTGAGTATTTATTTTGTGTTGAGTTCCGCGTTAATTGACTTTTTTATCCTGATGGCAACGAAGTTGTTTGAAATATTCGTTTACAAACTTTTAGAAAAATGGATGGGTGTTTTTGCCTTGTATAAAACGCTTCCAAGCACAGCAAAACAAGATTGATGATAGATCGGAAAATAATGTAGGTAATGACGTGATAACCACGACTCATTGTGTAGGCAAGTATAAAGGTGCAAAGGATCATCAGGCATAGTCTCTTGCCTTATCCCATTTTATTTGTGGTCGGCGCAACATGCTATTTACTTAAATACCTCATCATTATCATCTACCTAGTCTTTTCCCGATTATGTTGGGGTTGGCTTCCAGTCTAACCGGATGCAGCTGATTACCTGTATTTTACATGGGACCACTGCCAGAACTCCACAATCTAGTTACGCAGTAACATGATTGTCTATGGTAACACTGGTTGTCAGACTTTCAGGCTTCTGACATCCCGTAAGGACTGTTAAAGACCCACGAAGGACAGCCGGGACCGTCGGCATAACGTAACCTATTTGTTCAAAACATTTAATATTGTTAGATTGTTTTAAAGTAGCCTTTTTACAATAAACCATAGGAGTTCAACGGACGTTGAGCGTTCGGTCAATGTTTGAAAAAATAAAACTTTGAATAATCACCAAACCTTTTTGTGTCTTGATATCAGTAGTTTTCCATCTCGATACTAATGGACACTGACATCATACTAATAGCCGGTTCAAAACGATTTATTTGAACACTAGCACTAGCATATATAGTTTACTAGCTTTTGCCAGCGGCTTCGCCCGCGTGGAGGTCGGAATTTATCCCGCGGGAACATACCTACTGCCGGGATAAAAAGTATCCTATGTCCTTTCTCAGGCTCTAAACTATCTATGTGCCAAATTTCATTTAAATCGGTTCAGTAGTTTTAGCAGGAAAGCGAGACAGACAGACAGAGTTACTTTTGCATTTATAATATTAGTTTAGATTTAGATTAATTGAATTTTAGAACTTATTGATATAGGTAGTATAAAACAAAGTCGCTGTTTCTGTTTGTACGCTTAGATCTTTTATACTCCGCAACGGGTTTACATGCGGTTTTCATTAATAGACACTGATTCAAGAGGTAGGTTTATATGTATCTTTTGAACAGATATGTGTACTGACGTTAAGTCTTTGGTCCTGTCGGTCTTTGGTGGATTTTTGACAGTCATTACAGGTCGTTAAAAGTCCGAAAGTCTGACAACCAGTCTTACCAAGTGTTTCTCAATTGGTGACATGTAAAATGCAGGTATTCAGCTGCGTCCGGTTAAACTGGAAGCTGACCCCATTATAGTTAGGAAAAGGCTAGGCAGATACACACAAAAACGCACACACACACACACATACACTACAAAGACACACACACAAACACACACACACGACACGCACACACGACACACACACACTTAACACACACACACACACACTTAAAAGATCGGGATTTCTAAAAGATCAAAATCAAAATCAAAAGTCATTTATTCAAACTAGGCTGAGAGTCAGCACTTTATGAACGTCAAAGTTACACAAGACAGTCCCCCCAAAACGCCCGCCCTTCGACACTTCCTAGTGCTTTAGCTGGGAAGAAGAAGTGGCGGAACAAACTCCCCAGCAGCACAGCTGTCTGTTAAGTTAGAAGAACTTGATTCTATACAATATTGTGTAAGTTATTAATATTATAAAACAAAACATACATTATTCACCATATGTCAGCTAGCACACGCCAATATATCACCAACAAAACATTGAAAACTAAACTCAAGCTGAAATAAATAATAAAACAAAATCGTAAACAGAACTTAAAACGTAAATAAAGCCTCCAGACATAAAGGGAGTGCCCGCTTACATATTCAATGATGCAAAATGATACATATACATACAGCTAAGTGGAAGTTACAATAGTTAAACTAGGACCTCCGGAGTAAAATAAAATAACAGTTAATACAAGTAACAATAACAAAAACCATGGTCAGCAAGACGACCAGCCACCACAAGCAGCACCCGTTCACGAGCATAACGCAAAGGTCAGCCATTACCCCCCTCGCCATATTTGAGGGAAGGTGGTAACCCAACCCCCGACGCTACCGCAAGCAGTGACATCTAAGGGAGCATGACGAACTTGCTGCCGGTTGGTCAGGCAAGAATATTATGAACAGCTGACGAGGTCGCTAGCTAACTGCATGTTGCAATACAACTCATTTAAAATCATTATAATGAGTAGATTATGTCCACAGCAAATGAAATTAAAATAAAATAAAAAAATTAACAAAATCAGTTAAATAAAAAATAAAATTATATGAACTACCCATATAAACTGTCGGTAGGAAATCGAATTCTGGATTGAAAGAACATAAACATTGTCTTGAGTTAATCACAGCGCCCAACTATTCCTATCGTTTAAGTAGTCGTTGATAGAATAGTATGCCTTTGAACAAAGGTTGGATTTTACTTTAGCTTTAAACTAATTAAACTGCAAATCTAGCAAAGCAGAGGGAAGCTTGTTATAAAAGGTAACACCAAGACCAACAAAAGAATTATGAACCTTATGAAGCCGGTGAAAAGGAGCTCGTAGTTTGTCCTTATTTCTAGTATCAATATTATGAAAATCACTGTTTTCAACCGACGAAAAAAAACGGAGGAGATTCTCAATTCGACGCGTATATTTTTTTATTTTTTTTTATTTTTTATGTATGATCACGCCTAACTTTTTACATAGTGGTCCGATTGTGACAATTCTTCTTCTATTGGAAAGGGTATACTCCCAAGGTGGTCCCATATAAATTTGGAAAACAAAATCGAACCCTAAGGGTTGGAAAACAGGGGATGATTGATTGTTCACTCACTGATTGTAACGTATAAACACGCATATCTTGTTACATAGTGGTCCGATTGTGACAATTCTTCTTCTATTGGAAAGGGTATACTCCCAAGGTGGTCCCATATAAATTTGGAAAACAAAATCGAACCCTAAGGGTTGGAAAACAGGGGATGATTGATTGTTCACTCACTGATTGTAACGTATAAACACGCATATCTTGTTACATAGTGGTCCGATTGTGACAATTCTTCTTCTATTGGAAAGGGTATACTTCCAAGGTGGTCTCATATAAATTTGGAAAGCAAAATCGAACCCTAAGGGTTGGAAAACAGGGGATGATTGATTGTTCACTCACTGACACTCACAACTTTTTACATAGTGGTCCGATTGTGACAATTCTTCTTCTATTGGAAAGGGTATACTCCCAAGGTGGTCCCATATAAATTTGGAAAACAAAATCGAACCCTAAGGGTTGGAAAACAGGGGATGATTGATTGTTCACTCACTGATTGTAACGTATAAACACGCATAACTTGTTACATAGTGGTCCGATCGTGACAATTCTTCATCTGTTGGAAAGGGTTTACTCCCAAGGTGGTCCCATATAAATTTGGAAAACAAAATCGAACCCTAAGGGTTGGAAAACAGGGGATGATTGATTGTTCACTCACTGACACTCACAACTTTTTACATAGTGGTCCGATTGTGACAATTCTTCTTCTATTGGAAAGGGTATACTCTCAAGGTGGTCCCATATAAATTTGGAAAACAAAATCGAACCCTAAGGGTTGGAAAACAGGGGATGATTGATTGTTCACTCACTGATTGTAACGTATAAACACGCATAACTTGTTACATAGTGGTCCGATCGTGACAATTCTTCATCTGTTGGAAAGGGTTTACTCCCAAGGTGGTCTCATATAAATTTGGAAAACAAAATCGAACCCTAAGGGTTGGAAAACAGGGGATGATTGATTGTTCACTCACTGACACTCACAACTTTTTACATAGTGGTCCGATTGTGACAATTCTTCTTCTATTGGAAAGGGTATACTCCCAAGGTGGTCCCATATAAATTTGGAAAACAAAATCGAACCCTAAGGGTTGGAAAACAGAGGATGATTGATTGTTCACTCACTGATTGTAACGTATAAACACGCATAACTTTGTACAGAGTAGTCCGATTTTGATAATTCTTTTATTGTTGGATAGGGTATACCTTGCCAAGTATTATTAGTACATTAAAGCCACAAAAAATCATAAAATAAAAACTTTTTAACAAAAAATTAAACCGCCGAAAAACTGAAAAGCATAAAATAATAAACCTTAAAATTTTGAGTCGGCGCTGAAAAATCAATGAACAAGGAACACTCAAAGCGCCGACTCATAATTTTTAGGTTTATTATTTTATGCTTTTCAGTTTTTCGGCGGTTTAATTTTTTGTTAAAAAGTTTTTCAGTGTACAAGTGTATATTTTGCCCAATATATAAGATGTTGGCGAAGATGAATTGTGATGCCACCGTAAAAATACCAATATCTTTAAACAAATCTCTCAGAGAAACTCTAGCACCTAGTTGGTAAATCGCTCGAACAGCTCGTTTTTGAAGAACAAATATATTTTGAATGTCCGCGGCTTTGCCCCACAGCAGAATGCCGTAGGACATTATGCTATGAAAATAACTAAAATAGACTAATCGAGCTGTATCAACGTCCGTGTACTGTCTAACTTTCCTTACGGCGTAGGCGGCCGAACTGAGCCTTCCCGCTAGGCTTGATATATGTGATCCCCACTGAAGTTTGGCGTCTACTGTTATGCCCAGAAAAACTGCCGAGTTTACAGTTTCAAGCACCTCATTATCTAAAACGACATTGGGTCCCAGATTCCTAACATTCGGTAAGGCGAACTTTATACATTTCGTTTTCTTAGCATTAAGAACTAGGTTATTTGTGGTAAACCAATCCGTAGCCATTGAGAGCGCATTATTCACGTCGTCGAAATCATTTCTATTCCTGTCTACTTTAAAGATAAGTGAGGTATCATCAGCAAATAGTACAATGTCACAGATATTCTTTAAATAGAATGGTAAGTCATTTATATACACTAAAAATAAGAATGGACCCAGTATTGACCCTTGAGGTACACCTAACTGAACTAGTAGCCCGGAAGATTTTACACCATTGATATCTACACATTGGTGCCTATTTTGCAAATAAGAACTTATGACATTGAGAGCTTCGTTTTGAACACCATAATGACGTAGTTTACGCAAAAGTGTGTCATGGTGAACGCAATCAAAAGCTTTGGAGAGATCACAGAAAACCCCCGATAGCATTTTGCGAGTTCTCCCATGCGTTGAAAATGTGTTTCAGCAGAGCAACACCCGCATCTGTTGTCGAACGACCTTTTGTAAAGCCATATTGCTCATTATGAAGGAGGCTATTTAAATTAAAATGTCTTAGTAACTGCTTGAGAGATAAGCCGATGGGAACTTCTTGTACTGACACATCGCCACTGGTACCCACTCATATACATATTTAATTCAATTCACCTTGAAAACCTGCACCAACCTGTATTGATTTTAATTGAAGCTTGTTTTTATAAACCAAGTAATATGTTAGTGTTTGGAAATTTTTACGATCAAAATAATTATGCTCTTCACATACCTGCATCTACCTTTACGTGCTTTACGTAACTTTAATCGTATTAAACATAAACATTGCACCCTATATCAGTAGATTATTAATAGTACCTAATCTATATACGAAATGTCATTCTACTATCAAATCCGGGTCAAGTCATTTTGATAAAATGATAATCTAAATACAAATACCTATAGGTATATACATTACCTTCTACTGATAAATGAGACGTAAATGGGTACTGTAAGCGTCAAAAATTTCGGGACGAACAGACTGTTTAAAATGATCTCAACAACTAAGAAAATTTTATGTTAATTGGACACAGTTCTTGTCAGAATGACAGTTGTCGCGTACTGTCTTTATTCGGAAACATTTCTTGTATTAAAGTCAAAGACACAGCATTTATTTCAAATGCGTTTACATTTAAATAGAATTGATTCTAGTCGCCCCTTCCAAAAGGTAGGTCTTTGGTGGGTGTATCATTGAGTTAATATTTAATTTTCTATTCGTCCCGAAACGGCATTATTGACACAGCCACGGGAGAATTTAGGGCTTCTAAACCTCCGAAATTCAAACCTCGCCCCTATGTTCTGTGTTAATCCTGGTTACGAAAACCAGTTACAAAAAAGAGAAATATAATTCTGTTTTCGTAGCCAGTTATCAAACGGGAAGAAAATTCCATGTTCGTAGCTGGTTACGAAAATTCAGTTACGAAAGTGGATGAAAGGGAAATTAATTGAAGGCTTTAATATCTTACGCTATTTCTTTGCACCGATGATCCCGCTATCTGCACTGCACAAAGGCTTTGTGTGGAAGAGTTGTGAAATTGTTTGGTTAGCATATCTATAAGGCACCGAACTCTAAAACCGTTCGTTTTGGCACCTTCTGTCTATTAACTATTTACACGCTTTTAAATTATTTTAGTGGTTCCTTTTTATTATTATAAGCTTGTATTTAACTTCACTTGTATATCCTGAAATTTTGCAGCATTTTGTATTTCACACACTTCCACTGAAGCTATCGGGCTGAAACTTAGCACACACGTTTGGTTTCATGACAATGCACTTATTATTTTTTTCTCCGTTTTCATAGCGTATTCCGTCTCATTTTCTGACATCTATAAATTAAATTCTTAACTCCAAAGTTAAAATCCCTGAGCACTTTTTAAACCCAGCATAATTTTACTGTACAGTCTACACAACCTGTTTAAAAAAAAAATGTTTTAATGTATCCCTCTTTTCCATCCACAGATCTCCCCGCGCCCCGCAGCATCTCGCCGTCACCTGCTCCATCAGGACACAGCGCGAGCGGCGCCCATGTCCAGCTCAAACGCCTAGTCGCCAGGGTCGTGGAGGAAGCTGCCGCATTACCAGCCCTCGCCAGATATGCTGCCGAACCTCACACGCCCACCATCGAGTCTTCGACCTATGAAGACTTGCTGGCTACGGCCATATTGAATAAGGTTTGTACCTACACCTACATGACAATTTTGGTAGATACGAGTATATTAAATAAATAACAGTAGACGAAAGAAGTCCATCGGGTGCTTGTAGAAACGAAAAGGGTTTCCAGGGCAAAAGCTTCTAAAAATCTTTGCACTCCAGCAAGACAGGATCGGACTATGAGAGTAAGGGAAGAGTGAGTGCCCCTGTGGCTCCGCAGACACTTGTGCACTATAATATTTTCCGCAGCAATGGGTAGTATCCATTGAGATTGGCCGGCATGGCCGAAATACGGTCTGGGGGGATTATACTCCAGCAGGGTTGTGAGTGTGAAGGCAACTGTCAAAATGGCGGTGTCCCATCACAAGCTAATTATTTTTTTTGCGAAAATGACGCGATATTGTATTCCTAAATACTCCCAAATTGGAGTCCATCATTTCCCGGACGAACCTAAAATTTGAAGATTGTGGTTCAAAGCTATTCCTAGAGATTCCTTAAATGGAAAGATTTAAGGTTTAAATGCTGACTCTTTCCATGTGAAAATCTTAGATAGTTTAACATATTGAAATCACCGAAACTAACGAAAATTAAGTGAAATAAATCAAATTTATAAATAAACACAAAATGGAATGAATGAACGAAATTTAAAATTTATCGCACCATCTACAATTAGTTTTACACCAGCAACTAATTTTGAGGTAGTCGTTTTTATACAGATACTTAAAATTTTAATCGGTTTCTTCTTAAAGGTCTGAAAATAGAGAATCATCTTCCATTGGAAATTGTATTGCATAGTATTGTCATCCTTGACCGTCAGACCTATGTTTAAATTCTCACACTGTTTCTCATTTCCATAAATGTCTAGCTCTTACGCATTGATAAGCAGCTGTTATATGAGACTCTGCTTCTAAATCCTTGAGAAGATAGGTAATCTAAATAAAGATTTAAACAAATCCCGAAATGGCCTTTGTTTAAAATTGTTTCAAAATGTAAATATTGATCACGTCTGTCGTAAATTGTTTCTAGACTTTCATGCACTCATGTTTTAAAAATAGATACTTAAATTCGAAAAAAAAAGGTTCGTCATCAATAATATTGAGAAAAAATTATATTCTTAAGCTGGACTTCCTCTTGTTCCTAAGGAATAGGCATAGCAAGGCATTCTAATTTTCTCAGTACTTGTGCTTTATTAATATCTTCTAAGATATTAATAGCGAACAAATCCTGAGAAATCCCACTTCATAGAGTTACTTGACGTAAACATAGCCTTATACTCGCGAATCCTTACAAACGCTCCATTAGTTCTGCGCTAATTTAGGGCTGACACTCAAATCGTATCGAATAACCTTTCGAATATTTAAAATTCGAATTCGAATACAAATTCAAATATTTTTAAATAAAGAACACAGATTAACAAAAAGTACAGATGTCATTGTAAAAATAAAATAAACGATGTCTTGTCGTCGCGGTGAACAAATATTCTGATTATAATTTCTAAATAATCTATATATATAAAAGAAAGTCGTGTTAGTTACTTCACTTATAACTCAAGAACGGCTGAACCGATTTAGCTGAAAATTGGCAGGGAGGTAGTTTAGAGCCAGGAGAAGGACATAGGATACTTTTTTTTTTTTTTTTTACTTTTTACCATAATCATTTATTTATTCCGTTCGACCGCGTTCCCGTGAGACGTCACATAAAACGTCAAAGAGAATACAAGTCACTATAAACGTTGCCTTCGAAGTACCAGGTTATCATAACTTGACAGGAGCTTACCAAACAAAGGAGTGTCAGCTAGAAAACGCTTTATGCCTTCGAAGTACCAGGTCATCATAACTGGGTAGGAGCTAACCTAACATATGAGTGTCAGCTAGAAAACGCTTACCAGATCACCACCGCGTACCAGGTTGTCAAACTTGGTACGTCTGGGTCAACTAATTATCTATACTAATATTATAAAGCTGAAGAGTTTGTTTGTTTGATTGAACGCGCTAATCTCCGAATCGAATCCGGTCCGAATTGAAAAATTATTTTTGTGTTAGGTAGCCTATTTATCGAGGGAGGCTATAGGCTATATAACATCACGCTACACCTCAGAGGAGCGGAACAGTAATGAAAAATGTTGCAAAAACGGGGAAAATTTATTCCTTCTGAGAGTTTCCGTTGCGTGCGCTGCGTAAACGGTTAAAGTAACGCAAAAATCATGTATGACGGGATTGTTATTTTTAAAAAGTTCAAAAAAAAAGTCCCAAGAGCATATGTCTATCTTTTAAGGTTGACTCACTATAACTCAAGGAGCGAAAATGGACGAAAACTAGCAGGCAAATCGATGCGACGGGAAGGGTAAGGGGAGCAAAAATTTGACGCGGACGAAGTCGCGGGCAGAAGCTAGTTAGTAATAAATACAAAATCAAACTTTCAATAATTTGACTAACTCTATGATATAAATAGTGTAAGTCAAGATCTTTTCTTGGATTGGGTATCTTCTTAAAAGATTTTTGAATATGAATAGCGCAGTTTTGTATTGGTCTTAATGTTTGAAACAAATGCAAGCATACGCAAACGGCGCGGCGTATGTACTATTTGTTTACATTTAGCACATTTGGTAATGTGTTGCCAAAATAATGGTTAGCATAACAATCTAATCGGTATCTCTTATATAATATAATCTATAATACAATAATATACAATACTATAACATAATAATAGCCAATGCTGAAAATAAGCCCTAAGTCAAATAGATTACCATCATGACTCATTCCCATTTAGACTAACGAACTTTGCACTTTGTATCAATAAGATTACGTTTCACTATCATTTAACCGGACCTAATGGCAAAATGAATCATTCATGATTATCGTTGTTTTATCAGCTCTGAGACTTACTCTTCTGATCATGGGACTCCCCAATGGACGGTCAATAAGGATATCATCATAAACGTGGTGTTGTGACTACAGTTGCTTGATTGTGAAAAAATAATATTAGGTGCCATCTCTCTTAACTGAGTCTCATTTAACGACAACCAAGACTAAAAAAAACTTTAATTCGACCCAAAAGCTCCATAGCATATTTTTAACCGAGTATAAAAGGAAGAGATTGTCAATTCGTCGTATTTTTTATTTATTTAGTTTTTCTACGTTACCTGCGACAATTTTGGATCGATTTCAAACAATATAAAATTTCACTAAATTTACTCGGGTAGTTTTTGCATTACCTTCGATGATACGTATCTATTCTACTTTGTTCTTGATGATATTGATGATACTTCCGAAATTATGGGAGACCGTTTTTTTAAACCTTTTCCTTTTGGAAATACGGTACTATCATTTTTCCTTTTCAATAATGACCGTCCTATGCAATAAAGTTAAGATAACAAGTAAAATTCTGATATCCAAGATCCCATTACTTAAGCGAAGAGAGGAAAACTTATCTAATGCAGTAAGCTCTTATAGGTATTATCTTATCTCATTGGTAAACGAACAATAATATCTATGGATAAAAATAAACTCATACATTTTGGAACATTTTCCCTAGGGCCAAATATTTCTAACGAGTGTAATTATGCAAATCGAAACATAGCAAGAATATTGCCATAAGACGCCATAGAAATTGAGTTTGGGGAAACTTTTGACATTATTATACAATTTAATTTAGTTCTGTACTGACTGTAATTAGGTGCTGTGCTCAAACAAAATAATTATTATCCCAATTGTTTGTATAATAATAATAACGAAGTAAAATAGTGTCAAATATAAAGTTGCATTGTTTACAAATTGGTAGTTAATTGCCAAAAAAAGTGATATATATGGCCAACAGTCAGCCAGTCGTTGCGA
Source organism: Aporophyla lueneburgensis (assembly GCA_932294355.1). NCBI lineage: Eukaryota > Metazoa > Arthropoda > Insecta > Lepidoptera > Noctuidae > Aporophyla > Aporophyla lueneburgensis. Next base: position 31,456,156 of record OW028739.1, on the reverse strand, counting down.
CTTTAGTAATAGAAATGACTTCACAGGAAAGTAGGTAGTCGTCTTCCCTGAGGTTCTCTTAAATGCAGCACATAGCCACATAGGTTTGATCTAACCATACTGGTTTACTTTGAAAAAATACCAACTTCGTCGCTTTATCTGCGGTCTCTATGGTGCAACTCATGCGCAACTTGCAGCTACAGCCGAAATTTCAGAATGTTTATTTAAACAAGGACCTGTATGACTACGATCCATCACATGCCCGGCTGAGCTCGATACCTTATCTTACTTATCAGCCGATAGCTCTCGGTATCTCGCCGTGGCCAGTACAAAGATAGTTCGCTACCCAATCCAATGTTTTCCAAAGAAATGGTAAGTCATCATCAATAAATAATGAGATTAATGAGTGTAATTCTTGCACACTTAGTGCTAATCACTTGTCCGAAATGGTAGTGTCAAGTGTCGTGACGTGAAATGTAAATATATTAAAATGTCCTACACAATCACTTTGGTAGGATTCGTAGTGTTCCTATATATTCTTGCGGCTATAAGTCTGGTGAGTTACGTAAATCTGCGCTTGTGTTCGGATATTTTGGTTAAAAATTATTAAAATCTTTTCGATGGGTGATTATTATAAAAGTTGTGATTATGTGATTGATAGAAATTCGGAAAGATTTAAGTGGTCTGTTAAGTGATTGTATCTACTATCTCTAATTATTGTTATGTAAACAAATTGTGAATTTTGGGGAGCTGTATACTTTTTCTAAAACAATTAAATTGTGTAGTTCGTAATATTACTGCACCGGTAGGTACATATCGCCAACCCTACGCCGTCCGATTGACCCCACACGCTTCTCGACAGCGCAGTGCGAACCAGCGCCTGTGTGAACCAAACCTTTTTAGAAAACGCTTCATATCTCCCCATTCTTGTATCTCTACGGAATAAAGTTCCATTTCGTGTGATAACTCGCGAAAATGTACAATTTCTTCAGTTCTATTGTGAGCTACTTTCCCGAAGCGAACGGCGAGGTTTGAGGTTTTTTCATACGATTGTCAGTTGTTATGAATTCATGCGTTTAGCTGTATTGTTGCTCCACTGCCTCAGATACGGCTGAGCGAGCGATGTTCAAATTTTCCGAGCTAGATTATCGCTGTATATCATCTAGGTGATTTAGTGCTAGACGTTTCCTGTGTAAATCTTGAAAGTGAAGAGGAATGTCTGGTGCACAGTTTGAATTTCGGTTTCTCTTGCATACCATAGACGAAAGCCAAAATGTAACTCGTCATTGTCACGATTTAGCTATATTTAGCTTTTGTAACTTTACTTTTTGATATGACTATACTGATCCCCTGATTGAAAACCACGATATGGTGTCCCAGAAGAATGGACAGTTCTCCAATGAGAAAACTCCCAGTAATGTTCCTACTGCCTTCAATTCCCAGTCCTACACAACAACTAACATCTTGCTCCCTTTCTCCAGGTGATAGAGCGTTACCAGAACGAGAATGGTTCTGGTGGCCGCAGCAGCGGCATCCACTCGGCGAGCGCGAGCCCCACACCTTCCGAGCGGTCCTCGCCGCGCTCGCTACACACACCACCACGCTCGCTTCATTCCCGACACAACAGGAATATCACTCCTCCCGTAAGTACCTTATAACTATTCTATCTAATTACTACTTTAAAGGTGGACTGTGTACGTTTGCTACTGTTAAAAATGTGGACGTGAACCAAGGACCTTGTGACGATAGTGGGAATCCGCTGGATGCGAGAGACCTAGGATTGTCCATAGTAGCAAAGCTTTGGGAAAGGTTAACGACTAGCAATAGAAGCTTTTCGACGGAATTATGACTAAATCTAAAAAATGGCAGTCCTTTATTTCTGTGGTTTCTAAATAAGTTGGTGGACTTTCTACCATTAATCGATGAGTGTTCCAGAATAAACTAAATTACCAGACGTTGTGCAAGACTAATACAAGGACCATACTTTCTATGTCACAAACTGGGTTTCTACAAGACCTAGCCATCGTATCGATGATCTCACAACATAATGACCATGATCAATAACAAGATTTTCTCATACGTTATCTAATATTCCAGCACCATGAAGAAGACGATGTGTCTGATTGGGAGGAGGGAGATGCGACGGACGAAGCCCTAGAGGTGCCACGACGCGTGCCCTTCCCGGAATTCGGAGGAGACATAGTGCACAATAGAGGTAAATAAAACTATGCTTCACAATCATATGAATCAAAAGAAAACACTATAGATCAAAACGTATCAAAGTAAATTTAGCAAACGTGTCGATAAAATCATTACCGATCATAGTTTTCTTTTTCTTTTTACCTATTTGAAATGCAAATCCTGCAGCTAGTCTGACAAAAATAAATAAATCATCAGACTTAACAGCTTAGTTATCAAACATAATCAGCTGATAGAAAAGCAACGGGACAATGTTAACAACCTCATTTTAGATAACCTTCCTTATCAGCTTACAGACATTTTCGTAAAAATTAATTTCGAAACATGTACTTACCTACAGCTTTTCCGCCTACGTTACAGATAATGAGGATCGAGAATTTGACGAAGTTTCCAGTAGCGACTTGCAGGCAGTCGACGGTACTTGGGAAGAGAACTGGTTGTTCCAGAAGAAGAAAATCAAGACTATACAGTCTGTGCCAGTTCCCATGTTAGTTCCGAACTCTAACACTGAGTACCGAGCTCTTATCGGCGACAGAGACGCCGACGACACCACAGACCTATCAGACAACGCAAGCGACTCAGAAGAACAAGCAGAATACAAGAGTGACATGAAGAAAGTTCTAGACTCTAAACACGTCATTGGTGGCATACCTAAAGTAGAAGAAAATGACTTTGAACCAGACAGCCTCACCATTATAGACGGAGCTGACGAATTTGATAAACTCGTCGAGAAAATAGGTGATGACGAAACAGTAGACGCAATCATTAACGAAATTAATGACAACAACGTTACTATTGTTGAAACTATCGATGTGAACGCGTCTGACCAAGTCGATGGAGGCAAACTATTAGTCGGTATTGAAAGTGGACCTTTAACGAAAGCAGAATTCGCGGTGAAAGAAGAAATACACAGGACACTATTGAATGGAAAAACAGAAGAATTTATGGAAGAATTGTGTGCAAAAACTAATGGAGACATATTATACAATGGACATGCAAATGATTTGCATAGCGTTGATAGCTTCACAAGTAACAAAGGTCAGTAAAATATTGCATAATATTGTTTTATATCAAATTATTAACAATTCTTAAAATAAATGATAACAATAGGAAGTAATATACCATTCGTGCAAAGTTTAATCGGATTGCTTAATATGGATTATTGACAAGTATTAACTAAACTTTGATTATAATCGATTACATCATTATACATTACTCAACTTGCACATATAGATAAATATGTAATAAAACAATTCAGTTAACCTATGAAATGCTAATGTTTTCAGAATCAACGAACACACTGAGTCATCACGAGCGAATGGGTGAATATGAAGAGACGGTGACATTGCCCGTGCAGAGGTACGCAGACAGTCTGCGCAGAAAACACTTCGATGACGGTCCTCATGAGTAAGTGCAACTTAGAACTTACGCGAAACGCAAAATACAATAGTGGTGTAACATGTTTAATGTGACATTTTCATGTTTATACTGCACTGCAGAATATTTAGGATAAAAAAAGATTTTAGCTGATTGGATTTAAAAACAAATATATTTGACTTCCACTGGCAAATATGAGTATATTCATAATAACAAATAATGAGAACAATAGCAGTGTTCACTCCTATAATCTGAGAATAGACACAAATTATCATGATCTTCACCATTTTTCAGGATCCCAACTCGTGATACCGATCAAGATGATGAATTGATACCAGGTGAGTGATACATTACAGTAACAGCATGTAGCAGAAAATACAATTTTGTTAAATATAATACAAGTCTTATTCCAATTGATTATTTCGTTTGAGAAAATCAAAAGCGGAACAATAACAACTATTGACAATAGTGAGATTGCATGCATATTGCAAATCGAAAAGCTATTCAAACGAAATGATTGTAATAATAATAATTTATCCATTGATCCTACTATCCAAGGTTTCTTGAATTCAGGTTTACAATCGAACTTAACCCAAATGTAGATCAGGGCGTTTGATTCAACTTTTTTTCTAACCACTGTTAAATCTTACAGGTTCGATAGCCTACAGAGAGCGTCAGAAATGGTTGAACTACGTAGAAATGCCGAACAACCCGTACTCTCCAGAGGCCATTCAGAAACGGCTATCATCCAAGAGTACTTCATCTCTCTTCGATATGTTCACAGCTAAGAAGGACTCAGAAGATGACAAAATTGAAATAAACGAATCGGATGATGAAAGTGAAACAAATGATCTTCCAGTTAAAGATATTCAACACAATAAATTAAGTTTAACTATGAGTAATGATAGTATTAATAGTATTGACAGAACAACTAAAAGTCCATCGCCTAGAATATTGAAAGATGTGATGGCTGAGGAAATTCCACAGTATAAACGGTTAGTACTTAAACAAACATACCTAAGAGTTTTTAACCAAGTAAATTATACCGCTGATTTGATATTTTAAGCTAAAATCAAAAAGCTGTATGTGAGTGTTATATTTGAAGAATTATCTGATTATATTTTCAGTTACGGACGTGACTATTATATAAGAGAGGCGAAGGCGTCGTGTGGCGGTCGTAAAAAGATGAGCATGGACGAGGCGAGCTCGGTATCATCCGTGTCGATGACGATGAACAAGTCCACCAGTTTAGACAATTTCGACGCAGAGTTCGCGTCGCCTGTAAGTGCCAGCAGCTCGTTAAGCGACCTCGAGGCCTCCGCCCTCCATCACAACATCGTGCGAAACGTTCTCAGCCCTAGGAACGCCAGCCCCAACTTCGCCATAAACCCCATTTTCGAAAACCCCGATAGACAAAATGATAACGCTGACGAAAATCATGCGACAGACGAACGTTATGTCGGTCAAAATGCCAACGTAAGACAACAATGTAGAACTGTGTGCGACGGTGACGGTTATGTGGAAAACGAGGATATAGTTAGACTTAAAATACCGAAAATACCCGAGATTACCGAAGACCTTTTCGAGACGTACACCCATGTTAGGCGAAGCAACACGCTGCGCAGCGAGGACTTGTGCGTCCGCGCTAAGCGACGACCGACCCTCAATTTTACGTTCGGTGGCAGTCTCAGGTTAAGCAAAGGCTTTCGTACCGATATCTGGTGACAGCAACTTCTAGTTCCGACATTCTCTCGTAGTCTAATACACTCCTCCGCTCTCAATGGCACTCCCACTGACCATCATCTCTCAACATGTGAATCTCTTACTGTGTACGATACATACATAGCTCCCGGACGATCCCGACTTAGAATACGATAGCATATAGGTTACTGACATCACGGTCACTTTCCATAAAATATGGTGAAAGAACTCTTTCTCATTACTAAATCGAACATAGATCTAAAATATCTTCGTTTGACACACAGTAAATGCCTGTTGTGTGTAAAGTTTGGCATGTTTTTGTTGGATATAAAGAGGCTGACTAACAGCACTGTGCACTATTAATACAAAAGTTACCTACTTAGTACTGCACTCATAGATTTGTTCTTCTTATTAAAATTTTCAGTACTACAGTAATCCGCAAAGACGTTAGTGGTGAGTGTGAGATTTTGGCAAACGAAATTTTGACTAACCGCATCCGAATGCTTGCCACTTGAACTAACGAATATAAATAATACTTCTACTTCCTCAACTACTAACTCATTTGCAAACACTTCACACACGTTCATTTCATTTATTGTAATTTTTATTTTATCTTCAGAGTTACCAACACTTTAAACTTATTCAAACTTACTACGTTGCACGTTTTAATGCTTACAAGGGCACCTTTGGTATATAATAACATTAACCCCAATAACTTAGTTAAATTACTAACATTTACATCTATTGCACCTGTAGCAACTATTAGTTATCTCATAGTAATTGTATAAAACCAAGCAATGGGGTTTTTAGTTGTAAATATTCTGAAGTGATAAACAAACTTCATTTTAAAAATAAAGCTAATTACATAATGATAATGTTATCAAAATTTTCAGGGATTACTTATAAACACTTTCAACCAGATAGCGACGAACCAACACTATACTAAATTTGCAAATAAAGAGGACATGGCATCGCTAACAACGACAATAAACAATAAAGATGAAATTATGATTGAGTATGAGGATGAGGATCCTAGCGAACAAACGCTATTCGTCGCAAAGCCAGTATACGTTGATGACGAAACAGATAAACAGTTCGAAGAAATCCTAGAAACAGCTTACAAACACGTACCAACAGTACCACCACCACCAATACCAATAGTAGAAGAAGATAATGATGAAAGAATCGATGAGCCTCTCAAATCGCCCCTCAGTGTGGACACGTCTTACATAAGCACGAGCAGTTTAGAAGACTCCATCAAAATCTACAACGTGCAAACAGGAGAGATTATTAAATGTAAGCCTGATAACATATCACCAAGTTACGAGACTGACACGAACGACAACATCGATATTGTTGATAAGAGCATCTCGGAACCTGATAGTGTTAGTTACACCGATGACGTGCATGAAGACACTACTGTACAAGAAACCCATAACGTTTCCAAATTGGAGTTGTTAGAATCTGATGATATTCTGCAGAACCTGCCCAAAGTGAAGGAACTGGCGAAGATATTTGTTAGTATGGAGAATATAGGAGAATCAATTAAGGTACGTGGTCGTGTTTTTTTGTGTATATGAGTCATTATTTGCCGAAAATAGGCGAGGTGGTGATAACATTGGTTTAGTTTTCCGATAACGACTATTTAATTAGTACGTTCAGTAAAAATGGTTTAAATATAAACACGTCACACCTAGTACACCCACGTTTGGGAAGTTATGATATAATCCTATGTTATTGGGAGCAAGCCCATTGCCATCAACCAGACTAAACATCGACCACAAATCCAAGCTCCAGGGTGCTAATATGTCGTATGTTTTACCTCACGTTTAAGTATTTTTTCTAAATCTTTGAGATACCTAATATACAATCTCATTCATGTGATACCTAGTACCTACAGATGAATCAGACTGTTTAGGCATATATTTCGAAGTAGGTAAGGTTACGTCGTCCACAATTTTCATAACCCAACGTAACGATATAGGTATTCAAATCTTCCACATTCGTATATTGGCAATCGATTGCAATGAAGAACAATTCATGTTGACAGTTCAGCCACGTTCATTGCGCTATTTACGTTGCTGAGCAGACGGGTTTTTCTAACTTATGACGCTTACGGATGTCATAATGAAAGGCATTGCGATCGATTGCCATGTTTTGCATAATACGAGGGTATCCCGCAGGCCAAAATGTTTGCAACGAAATTAAGACGTAATCCAGTGCCACTAACTTATCTCACTTTATTAATCTTTCTATTCCAGCCAGTCCAACCTTACGTAGGTCGGCGGAAAAGCAAAGAAAACATCCTCTCAGAACCCAAATCAGAGAAGAACAAGCATCTCTACATGCACAGTCTCACAGCAAGAAGCATCTCCAAAGAGTTCAGGGAAGAACTCAAACTCTCCATGTCCACGCCACTAACCGTCCCGGGAGGATCTAAGGAAATCCCCGAGGGTATTGAGGAGGTATCCAAAGAATCTAGTAGACCAGGTAGCCCCATGCCAGAACCTGGCACTATCAAAACGAAGCTAGCGTTCTTCGAAAGTCTCAAGTCCAAATTCAGTCATAATCATAAGTGAAGTGTTAACTTGAAAAGCGATGCCATATACCTACACAAATTAAATTAAGTTGATGTAGATTTTGTTCTGAACAAATGTTTGTTAATTACGTAAAGTAAAATTTGTAACTAATAGTGTTTTTATGATCAAAATTCACTTTGTGATCGCTTTTCAGTGTAACAAAACCTCACTCATTAAAGAACTTTAAAAGTGCACCAACAGAAATTACGCCACGGAAATTTAGCGTGTTTACGTTAACATAATTTCGGCCTAAAAACCATAGCAGGCGTAAGCACGGCTAACTTTCTGTCGCATTTTTCCGTAGACGTGTCATCACAGTAACTTAGTCATCAAAGTCTCTTAGGTACCCGTATTCTCACGTAGCAAGAGAGATATTAGCATGATTTTCAGTTCATTGCGTGCTGTCTATCGCAGTACTTTAACTACAACTTGTTTGTGTCATACTAAACAAGTAATGTAGTTAAAACACTATCCGAGGGCATGATAAATTTCTTTTAGTTTATACTGTAGTGCATAATAAGTAGTAACGGTCACATTATTTAAATTAATTAATTAAATGGTAGGTTACGGTGTAAATATTAAGTGCCATTTTGTAATCATTACTTCCCATTTATTTAAGTTTATCGAAATCAATGTTTTGTTGTGGAAGAAATGTGCTCATGTTTCAGGCTTTTATTTAACTCAGTTTTTCTTATTATTGTGGACAGCAACTGTGGGCATTATAATTTTAATAAATTATTAATATAAATGTAATATTTATTTATTTGGAAGAAAAAAGACATGTGCCGACCCCAAATAAATAGACATAAGTGACAAAGAACAATTTATTTATTTTAAAACCTAAAACATGAGGCCATTTTTTGAAAATCCTAAATTCAATTGTGACTTATTTAAGATAAACTTAAAATATAAACACATTTCTTCACCAAAATAACATGGAAAATTTAGCTAATGCCAAAGTTGTAAATAAATAATATAACTGGGTATATGTATAGTGGTTGTGTATTATTGTATAATTTGTATAATGTATAAATGTAGTCACGTCTTTAGATGTGCAATAAGTTATCGTAGGGGACCACTGTTCTATTGTGATAGGCGTTATGTGAAACTTATTCAAACGCCGATATATTTAATATAATTGGATATTGGATAAGGGTGGCATAGAATAAAAACTTATCATAATATACAAAGTTGTTTTATTTATTTTTGTAAAATATGTAAATAATACAATGTAAATAGGAGTTACAGATACAAGTCGACAGACTAGTAATATTAGGTCTTTACCTATTAAACTGCCGTTCTGCAGTACTGGCCAATTCAAATCAAAATAATTTTTGTTTGTCTAAGAATTCTAATTTCAAATTAATTTTATTTTAAAAACATGGAATTCTTTTTCCAAAAGTATTCATTTGTTTATTGATTAGTGTTACATCTTCATCGCATTTCAATCTTTTTCGTCATCATGGATACGTTAAAAATTCGAGTAATTATGGAATATGAGTACCGTCGTGGCAGCAACGCGGCACAAGCGGCACGCAACATCAACGACGTTTACGGAGCTAACACTACAAACCAACGCACCACCTGTTATTGGTTTGCTCACTTCCGTTCTGGAAATTTCGACCTGAAAAATGAACCTCGCGGTCGTCCGAAGACTTTGGTCGACAATGACGAATTAAAGGCGATTGTGGAAGCTGATGATACACAATCTACGGCTGAATTAGCAGCAGCTTTCGACGTTAGCGTCAAAACAATATTGGTCCATTTGCGTCAAATTGGCAAGGTAAAAGCTTGACAAATGGGTGCCCCACGAACTCAATGATCGCCAGCGCGAAGTACGCGTCGAGACGTGCCTTGCACTGCTCAACAGACACACAAATGAAGGAATTTTGAACCGCATTGTTACCTGCGATGAAAAATGGATTGTGTTTGATAACCGCAAGCGCTCAGTAAGTCGGTTGGATTCTGGTTCAGCATCTAAACAATGCCCTAAACGAAAACTTATCCCTCGAAAAGTGATGGTCACTGTTTGGTGGTCTAGCGCCGGTGTGATTCATCACAGCTTCTTACCATACGGGGTGAGCATTACTGCAGATGTGTACTGTGAAGAACTGAACTCAATGATGGAGAAGCTGGCACATCTCCAACCAGTATTAGTCAATCGCTCGTCTCCGCTGCTCCTGCACGACAACGCGCGACCTCATACTGCACAGCAGACGGTCTCCAAGTTGCAAGAACTGGGGTTGGAAGCTCTCCGTCATCCGCCCTACTCACCAGACCTTGCGTCTACAGACTACTACTTTTTCCAGAATTTGGATAACTTCTTGGCGGGAAAAAAATTCAATACCCGAGAGGCAGTACAAATGCCTTTGAAGAATTTGTTGCCTCCCGTCCAGCTGATTTTTTTAAGAAGGGCATCAATAAACTGCCACTGCGTTGGCAAAGATGCATTGATTGCATGGGTGATTATTTCGATTAATACAAATAAAAAATACACGAAAAAAATTCGTTAAATTTTTTTCATACAAAACGGCTTTTTCGTAGGTGTATTGTACAGAGGCCAGCACATCAAGGTACCCGAAATTGTCAAATTCTCCCAATCAACCTTGAACCTAATGCTATAGCGATAAAGTTGAAAATATAGAAATTTGACAGATTTTAGTATCTCGATGTGCTGGAGTCTGTTCCAATGCTGGGACATTGCCTCTCTTCAAGAGGGGCTGTAATTTACCAAGCGGGCCTAGTGTGGGTTTGTAGATGTCACATGACTTTGAATTTTTAGTTCTAGGACATGCCGATTTCCTCATGATGTTTTCCTTCACCGTTTTGAAAGCAGTGGTGATTAAATAATTTACACAAAATAAAGTACCAGTCTGGGTTCGAACCTGCGACTTGCAAGTCGTGGCCGTTACCATGTTCCCACCGTTGGGAATGAGGCGATTTTATTTTAAATTATACTGGGCTGTATTGCATGTGTATGCATCGTTAATACTTATTAGCAAACAAACCAACAAAGTTAGTTTGTTAAGCCGGCACTTATAAATAATAAATTCTTACTTTCTATAAAAAAAAAAAAAACAAATGTAAAATAAACCTAGCATACTAGCACCATCCTTTTCATTAGGCTTTCTATGATTAATAATTTATATTCATCGCTAACAAAATTCTGATTTTGACTTTTTCTTAAATCTAAAACATACAAAACTCAATAATAAATACCAAGGGTCTTATGAAATGGAATATTTTCCATTTTGTCAGCATACTTCCTCCTATAGCACCATAGATAATAATCTATCAAACTAGAGTTGGGTACCTCTGCCTTCTGCCCTCTCAGTTCATCTTTTATTATCTTCCTAAGAAGTTCTACGGCGTGGATGGAACAGCCCCGGATCTCTACTTCTTCTTCTGAACCACTTGGGAGAAGAACATCTGAAATGGTAATAATAAAACCTTTTTAGTAAATACTATTTGAGTAGGATAGCTAAAAAGAATCAAGCTGGACAGGTAAAAAATCTAAATACGGGCCACAAGAAAACTCCTTGGGTATTTGCAGAAGGCAAGGTAATTCTAGCCAATTCTTCTTCCCGTCTGGTGGAGGAGAGGCCTTTGCCCAGGAGTACAGGCAAATAAAATGATAAAAAATTGTGTTGTCGTAGGTAAAGGGCGACTGGGTAAATAAAAACCTAGTTTAAATTATATGTAAAATTATTGAATGAAATGCTCCGACGCCAGCATGGTTTGACCAAACTTAATTAATCGAATTAACCGCAAGATTTGCACTAGCTCTTGAAGGCTCATGTTTCATGGTGCTATAGAGACCGTTGTATACCAAAGCGTTGCCAGGGTGCGCGTCGTAATGGTAGGGAAAACTTGCCCTTAGGATAGGGAAGAATTGCGAGCCATATTAGATATGCATCCTAGAGTAGGCATTGGATTAGTGGAGAAACAGGTCCATTTTTCAATGGGAGGGGTCTTTCAACGACGTCGCAGCCTTTGGGTTGGTTCAGGTCGAGCTTCATCGGTGGAAATATTGACGGGATTGAACTGCTTTCTCGGTTCTTGAATGACATCTCCCAGGTCAAACTATGAGGTTGTTGACTGTTCAACCTTTGCATGAACTTAATAAATTAAGGCCTCCAGCCAGGGCTTTAAACTAGAGCGACTACTCGCTTTGGCCACCCCTTGTGGGGTACGGACCTCGGCTTAGGGCATCGCTGGTAGAGGGCAGCAAGGGACAGGCTGGACCGGAATGATTTCTTTTCAAAGTCATTATTCTGATGTGTTATAGATTAAGAATTTAGACTGGGATTTACAATACCTGGAAATATCACTAACAGGCAACATTAAACTACCTCGCATACTATAATGCGATATGCGACTGAGACAGTTCGCCGAATAGACGCAACAACAGGCTGGGACCAACAATTTTGTTGTATGGGATCAAATGAAATTAAATTGAGTAAGTATATTGTTTAGCTTGATATACTTGGCGTCGAGTTGTAGAGTCTCAACGAAATGCTCTAGGTGACGCACGCTTTTTTCTACCAACAATTTTTCTTTCTTTTTCTCTTTCTTTTTTTTTGGATGGGAAATCACCAAGACGACCTCCCGCTCTGGCCGGAGAGGGAGGGCGTCTCAGACTTTTACTGACTAAAACCCACCCCTCCACACCCACATGTGGCAGAGTCACGGTGTCTCTTTCACGAATGTCGCACAGTGTGCAAAGTGGCTTAGGTAATAGGGAAAACCTTTTTTGAGAAATGAGATACTCGAAAAGTGTTTTAGTCATCAATTTACATAACACAACAAACTCGTTTATCTTTTTCAAGAGATGGAAAACACAGATGATAAAGATCAAACAGTGCTGTGAGAGAAATTATGATAAGATATAAATATTGTGGTTATATTAATGTTAATTACGAGTGGCGATTTAAATAGTTAGAACACACACCAAACGGTCTATTCTATAAAATCTCACCATGCTGCATAATTTAGGTGAAATGAGCGGTAAGTCCAGTAGTTCCTAGGAATCAGAATAAATGTTGATCTTGGAATGACCTGTTAATAGTGCCAAGAAGGGTTTACAGAATAGGTATGTAGATCAATAGAGTAATCTAGTTCTCCTGCACATAGGTACTGTCATAACGTGTATGTGTAAGATAAGTAATGAAAATAGTAAGATAAACCACTGACTATCATTTTTAGAGTAGAAGATAATGGATGTCCTGTGTCTGAAGATGGTGATGGGCTTAACAAACTTTATAAATACCCAAGTAGAGGATATTTATAGCGTGCTAATTTGATACTGAGCTGATTACGAATTAATGCTCAAATACAAAACAAAATTGAATTTTCTCAAGTCATAAAACAAAACATAATACTGTACCTTTTCTCAATTTATCCATCAGTTCATCAGTGTAACTTAAAGCTCCAAAATATACAAGTACTTGTGGTACTCTGTAATCTGCAAACATTGTCATTCTATCAATGTCCGTAAACTCCCCCCAGCCTGCACCACCAAAGAAGTTCCACAAATCTGCAACAAGGATCTGTGCTCTTTTGTATAGGGCTACCTTCTGCCCTTTATACAAAGCTTCATCACGGAAACATGGGAAGTTATTAACAATTATCTCCAGCAACTTTACAGCGGACTTATTTGCCTCTTTCAAACATGTCACAAAGGTTCCATTATACTTTTCAAGTAGAATAGTGCCAACTTCGTGCAGCACTGAAATCCGTTGCTCAAACAGTGGTATTGTTGCTTCATTGTCACCTTTCATTATTGTGCGGAGTTGGTCTTCTGTTATCTTTGAGTAATATTCAGGATTTGTTATATCAATCCCATTCTGCAATAGAAAGGTGACATTTCTATGAGTTTTCTTAGTGTTTAAAAGTATCATTTTAAATAAAACACTACACACCAAAGAGTTATTTCAAGAATAAGAAGTTTGAGGAGATCATTTGATTGTTTTTCTGCTCATTTTGTCAAGAAGCTTTTCTATGGCATTAAGTTTGCCTATGTTGTTTTAGCCGAAAAGTATAAATTAATGAAGAAAGAAATTAATAGAATTATGTTATAACTTTAATATTACCTTGATAGCTCTAGCAAGAGCTGCCTCTAATGCATAGTACCCACTATGACCATCCACAGTCCACTTCGGAGCATCGGAGTATGACCAGAAGCAGAAGTTGAGGGCATCGGCCACAAACACCCAGTCTGCTGCCTTCTCATGGTCTTTATTAGGGTGGATGATGTCCGCACCAGTGTCAGGGATCACTAGCTTGTCAGTAATCGATGGTAGCATCTGGAAATAAATTGGCGATCGCAGTATGGTGGTAAAATGCATATAGAATGCTGCAACCCATTTTGTAGTAAGTCCCTTAGTCGCCTTTTACGACACCCACGGGTAGAAATGGGGTGGTATTATTCTTTACGTCCGGATTATTATCATAGTGGAAAATATTCATTGTACGGATGACAAATTGTTAAGCAATGCATAAAAGGAGAAGCCCTGATACTTTCATTAGTTTAGACAGTCTGCTGTCTGACTCTATACATACCTATGTCTATGTTGATATTTTCAGAAATACTTAGTAAACATCAGTTGCTTACAAAGATAAACTGGGTGCTTATTCAAACACAGCTTTTAGGAAACATTTGAGATGAACCTCTTACCTCTTTACAAAGATTTTCTAGACCCTTTTCGTGTATCCTAACATGTTGAGCACTATTTGCAATGAATTCACCGGATTCTGCTGGTGGCAGTACTCCTTCACGAACCATATTGGTATAGATAGGTAAAGCAATATTTTCTCGAGCTGGACCTGTTCACTTTAAATTGAATAAAATATCAAACAAAATGCAATATTATCCAGTGAAACGGCTCACTACTCACTGTCAACAAAACAAATAAGATTCACAGATAGTAGCAGCCGATCCGATTACACTGCCTGACTTTCTTTGAATCGTTCAGTAACATTCTTCTTATCATCAAATGTTATCGTGTTATCACTGGTTATCAATATATTATCACTCACCCGTCAGGCTAAACAGGCATAGAAATAAAATTGGTGGAATTTTATTTCTATGCCTGTTTAGCCTGACATCACAGACACAACGAATTTATTTAAAGAGATGAGTTAGCTGAGATAGGACTCACTGAATTGACGGAATTATTGATCAATTGAACTTAAAATGAAAACATGATGCGCAAAATATTTCTGAACGATTTATACTTGAATAATTCCTTAAATTACCATTCCATTTTATTCATTATCATAACTCACACTATTGAGTTGAGAGAAAACATAGATTACAACTTCTTTGCGATCATTTATAGTAATCAAGTGATTTGTTAACTGCTGAAAAATTAGAGAAGTACAAATTATTTGGAAGAAATTTGTAGGTATTTTTTCAGTTCAAACTTCTGTCATTCATAAGATTTGTAAAAAAAAAAATGTGTAAAGAAACGAAAGTTTAACCTAACTTTTTTATATCATCACAAAACAAGCAAGCGTCAACGAATTTTTTAATTAATTTTAAATAAAATAGTTTTTAAAATGCCACTTAAAGTGCAAGGAACATTCGTATCGCAGAAAATCAGCAAAGTAAGATGGATAGCGGAGGATTACGTGGAAACGAAGTGCTTTTTTACCGGCAGTTGGGATGACGATGTAAATTCTGTTAAAGTTTGGACTTTAGAAAGCCCTCATGAAGAGGATGAGGTGGATTACCCTCGCCAGTTGTCTGAGTATCCCGTGGACGGTGACGTTACGGAGATAAAGTTTACTGAGAAGAATAAGATCGCTGTGTCATTATCTAATGGAGATGTAAAGGTTCTTGAAGTGAGTGTGTATGAGAAAGAGTTTCCTCTTCGAGAAGTATTCCACTGGAAGAAGTTACATAATTACGGGTAAGCTTTCCTTAGTATTAGTAAAGTTTTAAGTTCATGTGTGTGAAAATCATGATTTAATGATGATGACTCCTATCCTCCATTGCAATTTGTACCTTAACATAAAAAGTAAGTATTTAAATCTACTGTGCAGTTGCAATAGAGGATAAGAGTCCTACCTTTTTGAAGGCTATTAAAGTTTGTGTAATAGAAGGAGTGTGGAAACACCACATGTGTTTGGAGTTTGTGTTTGTGTTATTCTTTCATTCATATTCTATTCATAGCAGTTAAATACTGCATGTTTTTCTCAAAATATACTAATTTTCTTAAACATACATAATTTCCAGAGAGGAGCAATGCTCCTGCACATCACTAGACACGTTAGAAGGAGACATAGCCACCATCGGAGAGGATGGCAATGTGAACATCCTGAGTGGAAGGCGAGGGGAGGTTATGCACACTATCAAAGGAGCTGACAGCTGTTCCCTACATTCCATCTGTTTTATTAAACATAATGAGGTAAGCAAATCCTCGTATTATTTTCTAACCCTTTATAGGACGGCTCATACAAAGTGGCCAGTAAACTGGAGAGTCATTTCAAGATACCTAGGACCTTGAAGTGGACGGTCACTTCTTCACTATTCTTCTTCCAGTTTACTGGCCACTTTATATGAGCCGTCCTATAAAGGGTTAAATCCATATCTTGCAATTTGGAGTGATGATTGAAAAGATTGTAGATTCAAATGATGTTATTGCGATTCCCACTATTTCAAAAAACGTTGTGTGATACGCCCCATTCGAAAACACACTGAGTCAAAAACCGCTATATTGAATGATGTTTTTGCAAATACGCTGATTCGAAAAACTTTTTGAATCGAGTTTGTCCTCTGTTGCAATTAGCATTTTCCCAACTGAATTTATTTAGGAATCTCTCACTTCTCTTACTCAAATATTCATTTTTCTATGTGTAAATGTTTCTGTGACAGTAAACAATTTTTCTATAATTTTCGTGAAGTCCAGAAACATGAAGAATATTAATTACTATCACAGCAATTACTTTAAAGACACCTTTATCATTTCCAGGTTATTACTGGCAACATAAGAGGCCACATGAAGATATGGGACTTAAGATCAAAAGACAACAAGCCAGCTGCATCATTCCTTTTAGCAGGCGATGAGCTTGCTGCTACCTGCATCATCAGCCATCCGACACAGCCCCACATCATCCTTGCAGGCAGTGAATCAGGCTCCCTGGCTGTCTGGGATTTACGTATGAACCAATTTCCTACATCTCTAGTAAACGCACACTCTGCAGGAGTTTCAGAAATGCAGTTCCATCCCGAAAACCCTCATAAGCTACTTACTTGTTCCGTCTCCGGAGAGCTATGGGATTGGAACATGGAGGCTATGACAAAGAGTTCAAAAGGACAAGACAACCAAGTGACGTGGATGCCATTAGAGGATAAAAAGGCCATGATGGTGAACTCCTTGATACCAACCTTACATAAGCCTATTAACAGTCTCGATTGTGACAAAGGCAGGATACTCTGTGGAGCAGACAATGAGGCTGTGTATTTGATTCAAAATTTTAAATATTAATCTTGTGTTTGAATAATCTCTGTTGGCATTTATTGTGATGTCTTTCCTTTTGGGAATAAAGGATTGTATGCCCAAACAATGAATGATATGTGGGATTAAGAAGGTAACCCAAGTGTGCTAAGTATTTAATGCTCCTGAGGAGTACTCAACCAAGTGCGTATAACACACAAGTTTTTGAGGATTAAATGAAATTTTGTTTGTGTTATAAGTTAGATTATTAAAATAATAAACATTCGGATAAGTAATATGCATTTTATTAAATTCTGAAAAGAAGATACACTTACAAAATAATATTACATAATAATAATACACCAAGTCAGTCTTTGCATGCTTAGTATCGGTAAAATATATTACAAAAACCGAAGTATATAGTATTTACATGTTTTACAATTAATTGTGCAATTTAATATCAATGCAAGGCACCATTATTACAACCGTTAGATTATTTTATTGCCAAAAAGGTAACATTCCAAAATTATTAACATGTTTTATTTACTCAGGCAACCCCTTACCTAATATTTTGATTACATACGAGTAAAATTAAATGGAATATTTTAGTTGGAGTTAATTTGTTTTTAATGAGACATACATTCGTGTAAATGTCAAGAATTTTGTTTAATATTGTCTTCAGTTTGAATTCACTGATGGCACCAAGCTATTTCAAGCTTTTCTTACGACTCGGAACAAATTGCTTGATCTCAATATGATCAATATAGCATAATTTTATCCATTATTTTTAGGTACCTAAGTACTATCTTTATTTCTGACTTTATTGAGAGCAATTACAATTTATCCGTATTCCTAGATTTTATTGTTATTGTTATCAAAACGGCACTGATTCAAATATTTTGGAAGATACATCAGCTAGGCTCAGCCTCTAAACTGGAATAACATTTGTTGATATCACTATAAATTAAGAAAAATGGTTGAATATTTGGCATCTTATTCACATTATTATACAAAATAATATAATGGAGTATAATAATTATTGTAGGTAAGCATATAATAATTATCACTCGTCTATAATATTGTTCAAGAATAAAATATAATAAACACAGCACAATTTGACTGAAAATAATATTGGATATATTTTTTATTGTTCTTATTCGATATAATACTTATTGTGAGCACCATTCAATGGATATCTACAGTCCATTGAATCGGAAGCGACGCACTCTTGAATACAATCGACCTTGACCTTGAGTTCTCAAGGGCACTCATTTAACTTATGTCCCATCCATTCACTTATTCGAACCGGCGCTCAGATCAACTTTGACCTTGACTGTTTCAATGTCAAGGTCAAAATTAATGTTCACTTTACGTGAAAGCCAGTTCGACCCCTTCCCGGGAGCTTGTCTTGACTATATACAATCACTGAGGGCGTGTGAGTCAGGTGTGGTGGTTCCTCCTGTGAGGCGGCGGTTTCCTCTGCGCGGCAGAGAGCAGTGAGGCAGGCAACAACCACAGCTGGTCGCACCAGCGCATCAACGCTTCTGTGACGTGGCAGCTGTTCGCGGCAGTCGCCAGCTGAGTTTCGAGACTGTCTGATTGCTTGATCAGAAGACTGAAAGTATAAACATTTTGTTAGGACTAACAGCAATAATAAACAGCAGATGTTGTAAGTTCTGACAGGACTAAAATGTGTCGGAAATATATGGGGCCTAGTATTCAGCCTTGGGGTACGCCCGATTTTGCTAAGTTTCTTCTGAAGTTTCATAGCAAATTGCTTTTTCATTATTTCAACTCATGAAAGATATAGACTAATAAAAGCTTCTCCATTAAATTTTCAAACAATCAAATAATGATCTACTTATTCAAATGCCTTGGAAAATTCACTGACAGACGATTTAGTCCTTATGTTGCTAGAACACTTATTTTGCTGAATTTAATGAATAATAAATTCCAGTTACTTTTATTTCTTTTTACCTGGGTGGGAAGAGCGTAGGCGCAATAATCATGGCCACATTGTGTTCCGTCATCTTGTTGGTGTCTTGCCTGGCGACGATCTCACGCACCAGTCTCATCAGTTCACGTAATGTGGCGCGCTGTTCTGCCGGCAGCAGTAGTACAAGCAGGTTCAGTGCCCGACCTTGTGTTGTTCCACTTAGAGCTGAAATAAATAAAAGTTTGATGAGCACAATTGAACTTATAATCTTATAATAGAGTGCGAACCTTTGACTTTTCACACCAAAAAATCTGACTTCCGATATTTTGCATAAATATTTGAGAAAAACAATTTTCAGTACCCATAACTCTGCGATGCGTATTTCCCTTTCGGTGTTTAATTCGAGAGACACTTGTAAATAGAATAATTTGTAAAGATCTTTAGGTCTTTTTAAACTTCTCTTTCTTAGTCACTTTTGCATAATGTCTTATCATTCAAATTGGTTCTCTAATGCGCCAAGTCCTAGAACTGGAAGGCCCTTTTTTTGGGTGGGAAATCGTCAAATGAAGGGCGTGTCAGACTTTTGCTGACTAAACAACCCACCCGTGTTCCTTCAGTTGCTCATATGCCAGGGTCACGGTAACTCTTTCGAACGAATCTCGCGACCCGGGCAGGGAAGGCCCAGTTTACTTCATAAAATTTTCCGAACTTACCGTATGTATGATAGAAGAGTCTCATGAGCTCCTGAGTGAGTGGCGGCTGCGGCAGAGCCCGCAACAGGCGCTTGAACACGGCGCCGAGGTCGTGGCTACTGGCGCGGCACAGCGCCGCCTCCACGCCCGACCGGTCCGAGTACCACTGGCGCTCGATCATCTGGCAGAGGGCTTCGATCTAGAAGGGATAGAGAACATGGTTTAAAAAACTTTTTAACAAAAAATTAAACCGCCGAACAAACTGAAAAGCAAAAAATAATAAACCTTAAAATTATGAGTCGGCGCTTTGAGTGATCTTTGTTCATTGATATTTCAGTGCCGACTCATAATTTTAAGGTTTATCATTTATATAATTTATAAAATTAAACCGCCGAAAAAACTGAAAAGCAAAACAGCTTTTCAGTTTTTTCGGCGGTTTAATTTTTTGTTAAAAAGTTTTTATTTTATGATTTTTTGTGGCTTATATGTACTAATAGTACTTGGCAAAGTATACGCTATCCAATACAAAAAGAATTATCAAAATAGGACTACTCTGTATAAAGTTATGCGTAGTTAAACATTACAATCAGTGAGTGAACAATCAAACATCCCCTGTTTTTCGACCCTTAGGGTTCGATTTTGCTTTCCAAATTTATATAGGGCCACCTTCGGTGTATACCCTTTCCAATAAAAAAGAATTATCACAATCGGACGACTATGTAAAAAGTTATGCGTGGTCATACATAAAAAAAAAATATATACGCGTCGAATTGAGAACCTCCTCCGTTTTTTTTCGTCGGTTGAAAATTGTGCATCACCCGTAGACTGCGGCTTATACGCTCATCTTGCAACAGCGATAACGGAATGACAAATGCAAGAAAGAAGTTGGCTAGGTTGGCACGTCACGAATCACTGCGACGCGACACGCGGAGCGACAGTATTCACGCCTGCCGGGGTCGCGAGATTGTTCGAAAGAGATACCGTGACCCTGGCACACGGGCAACTGAAGGAACACGGGTGGGTTTTACTTAGTCAGTAAAAGTCTGACATGCCCTCCCGCTCCGCCCAGAGCGGGAGAAGTCATTTGATGATTTCCCATCCAAAAAAAAAAACAGTATTCACGCGACGGAAACCAGAGACGAGCGCGCTTGTTGCTTGACGCAAGTCGTATCGCCCGAGGCCATTAACGGGGCCGTGACTTTTGTGTTTTGGAGGTATTTGGCAAAGTATTATCAACCACACTATCAAAGGTCGAATTGTAACTTTGCTATTTTCTAAGGCCTCGTAAGATCGAATAAAGCTGTCAGATAGCGTTGGTTATAAAGACTGTCTGATCTGACTCTAGTACCCACAGCGATAGCCGATAAGTCCTACTATCCTACTAATATTATAAATGCGAAAGTTTGTATGTATGGATGTATGGATGTGTGGATGTTTGTTACTCTTTCACGCAAAAACGATTGAACGGATTTGGATGAAATTCGGAACACAGTTAGTTTATAACCTGGATTAACACATAGGCTACTTTTTATCCCGGTAGTACGTTCCCGCGGGCTATTTTCCGACCTCCACGCGGGTGAAGCCGCTGGCAAAAGCTAGTACGGTATAATTTAAAGATCAAAAATCGATGGCGCTTTCTAGGCTCTGTAGAAGGCTTAAAAGACGGATTCAGTTTGGAAAAATCGGAAGTTTTTTTTTACCTTCTGCTTATTCCCGGGTACTCTCAACAGTCCCTCTTCAGCAGTGCGCTGTGCGAGTGCTGTGGCCAGAGCTCGCACTATGCTGGGCGCGCAGCTCCATGTCTCCTCCCACAGTATCATGTCCTTGCGCACCAGCGTCTCTAGAGACACGCCGAATACTGAGCCTTCTGAAAGGTGGAAAATTATAACGTCAGTTTGAGAAATAGTCTCAGTAGAAGTGTACAGGTTTTAGCATTCTTTCGCGTTGTAGGGTTCCGTGTGAAACATGAAAGCGGAAGCTATCGAGAAATTTTGATATGTTTTTCTTGTATGCATTTACTGCCGAGTAACGGCAATTTTACATATTTAAAAGTTGGATGCAACTTAAGGTCTCACAATTCTGAGGCTCGTTTCCAACATTCCCTAGAAATTTAAACAAAAACTTGGCTATGCACTAAGTCTAAGTCAATTCTTACCTTCTTTCCTCTTCTTCTTGGGCGACTTCCTCTTTTGGAAGGGCAGCGAGTAGCGGTCGAAAAGAGCGGTGAGCTCCAGCCACAGTAGAGGCGGGAGGCGCTTCAGCTGCGGCTCGCCGATGCTCTCAATGTCGACTGTGCTGTCCTCCTCGGGCCAGTCCTGAGGAAATGGAGACAGTGTTTGGTTATATTGAGTTGTGGAGCTTTTGGGGCTGTACTCTATACAAGACATGTTGAACAAGGCTGTCTGATTTGTACAGCAGCCAGTACCATTATATGTACACAGAAAAGGGTCATATTTTGATATCAATCGTATACCTAATCACTAAGCTAAGGTATTTTTTGGTAATCAATAGAGAAGGTTAGATTGTTATTAGACTTTGATATCATCATCATCATCATCATCATTTGACTGGCCTGTTAGTCTAGTGGTTAGTGACCCTGACTGCTAAGACTGAGGTCATAGGTTCGATTCCCACCCACGACAAATCTTTGTGTGATGAGCGATCATTTATTATGTGTCTGGGTGTAATTTATGTATGTATTTAGTAATATATAAGTATGTTTATCAGTTGTCTGGTTGCCATAGTACAGGCACTGCCTAGTTTGGGATCAGATAACGGTGTGTTGGTTGTCCTAAAATATTTATTTATTTCAGCTGAAATAAGTCCACTGCAGGACATATGCCTTTCCCAAAAAATGGAGGGGATTTCCATAATCGGCACGCTTGGCAGGCGGGTTGGCGATCGCAGTACGGTGGTAAAATGCATAGAGAACGCTGGTGCCCATTCTCTAGTAAGTCCTTTAGCCGCCTTTTACGATAACCATGGGAGGAATTGGGTGCTATTCTTTACGCCGGGCATCATACGGAACGGCTTTGAAATAAGTAGATACCTTTATTTCCAGTGTTAGCAGGCCTATTGCTCTGGTAGAAAGGACTTATGGGGATATTCTAGTGATCTTAATAGTACATACCTCCTCCTGATCGAGCATCTGTCTGTCGAGATTGAACTTGTGTTCGAAACTCAGCGGCTGTGGAACTGACGCGGCGCTCTTCGCGCGAGACACCACCGGGTGTTTGTTGTTACTGTGAAACGGAAATATACGATTATTACTATGGTTTTGAATGCTTGACCTACCTCAACATTGTATGTTGTGGTACCATATTAGTCCACGTAATTCACAAAGCATTCTGTATGTTTTCTAAGGTCAAACGTATAACATTGATATTGAGAGAGACAACATCACATCAACTAGTAATTGTTCTTCTGTTTTATCTATGTTGGTCGACGATTTTTAACACGCTTTTATTAGGTCGACCTGTATGTAACTATGTAATGGAATCTAAGGTAACTAATTTAACTATCTTCCAAGGATCGTAGCGTCATGAAAATTGGCAACTGTATGTAGTTGTGATGACAATACAATAATATGGTACTGTCGAACTGATCTGATGATGGAGCCGGAAGATATGAACTGGAACTTCATGATGGAACATCGTATCATAGCTGTGTTTGACTTGTTAGAAAAGCCTTGTAATGAACTTTGACCACGATTAGGTTTCAAGGTCTGATGATGAAGCCGGAAGATAGGCACTGGCACTCCATGATGGAATATCGTATCATAGCCGTGTTTGGACTTGTTATAAAGGTCTTGTAATAAACTTTGACCACGATTAAGTTTTTGGTTTTTACGTGCATTTATAAAAGCGTGTTTTTCTAGTGTTTTTTAAACTATAAATTTATTTAAGTCGATGGACGAGTTTCCGTCATTTTATTCAAAACACATAGGAGTATAATGGAAAGTGGAAACTTACATGAATGGATCGTTGTCCTTGAGTATGGATCCATTGATTCGTTCTTTTCCTATCCTCGGTCCCTGGACTGTGCCGTATCTTTGGTAGCCTAGGAGCTCGATACCCTCTGCAAATAAGAAAAAAAAACTATATTAGGCAAGTTGTCAAGGTTGATAGCTAGTTCGGCTGTTCAAATGATGTCTGGTGCTGGTGGTGCTATTAGAGCAACATTATTCTATGGATAAAGTTCTTAACATCAACTACATTTGATCCAGAGTCTCTAGCATAGATGGAATCGGGTCGGTCCTGGGTTGATTTGGTTATGTTCGAAGCATAGGTACGTGTCAGCTCATCATCGTCATCATTATCTACCTCGCCTTTTCCAACTATGTTGGAGTCGGCTTCCAGTCTAACCGGATGCAGCTGAACTGCAGCTGACCATACGTGTCAGATATCAGGAAAAATTTCATCCACATAATAATTTGTCGCAAAAGGAAACATTTGATTCATCATCATTTTAGCCGAAAGACGTCCACCGCTGGACATAGCTCTCCCCCAAGCACCGCCACTTCGACCTGTTCTGTGCTTCTCGCATCCAGCGGATACCTGCGGCCTTCATCAGGTCATCAGTCCATTTTGTGGGAAGTTTTCCAACAGTACATATTCCAGTACGCGATAACATTTGATTACTAACCGGTATTACTCGCAATATCGGCCCAATGCAAGTCATTAGGCTTGAAGAGTTCGTGCATGGGCAGCGGCGGGGAGTGCGGCTCGCCCGGCGGCGTGAGGCGCGCGCGCCGCCCTGATGTGGGCGCCGACGGCGTGCGGGCCAGCGGCGCGTGCGAGCCCACCACGGGGTAGCTGTCGCTGTGGAAGGAAGCACCAGTTAGTTGGAGATGGCAAGTGGCTACAAGAAAACAAAGTCGGGGTAATGGGTAGTTTCCAGTAAAGGCCCCACTAAACTTCCTTCTCTCTCATGAGTCTCATTTAGGGAGATTTGGAGAAGAAGATGGGCTACTGCTTGAGATTGTTTAGCTTTTGTGTAACAACTAGTTAGTGTTACATGGTCAGCTTTTAAAAAATAATCTTTATTTCCAGTTTTACAATTTGTCTTATAAAGTGTAGGTTAATATGAAGTTATAAACCTCAGTCACCCAAGCTAAGATTCAACTTGTGTTATGGGTGACAGGGCTCTCAAGTTAACACCAGTTGTACAAGAACAAAATTCGGAACTTTACAGTGTAGGCACAACGTAAAATAAATAGATATTAATAGAGCCACGACGAACGTCTATGAAAAGAAAACATTTATAGGTTATACGATATGATTTAGAAATTATCGAATAACTCGGAATTAACTTGAAGAGAGTTAAATATGCTTGATACTCACACGAAGTCCGGCGGCGTAGCAGCATCGGCCCATTCGGTTGGCGGGCTACCGGACCCGCCGCTTGGCAGAGAATCCAATGAGTCGGGAGTCGCACTGCGCGACCGCGGTTCACTACCACTTGAGTTCTGAGGACAAGGAACGAACACATTACATTTGATGCACTAACTGTGAGAACATTCCATCCCGACCAAATCCCAGATGAAAATAGAGATCTAAAGAAGTATCGGTTATCGTAGTCTCTTGACTACTGTGTGGCTGACCAAATATCCTGAACAGAACCATCTCTTCTATCTGTTAGAACAATAAAACTGATCAAAGATGAGCGTGACATTTACAAGAAGAGGAAAACAATACTTTCTAAAAACGAATATCCCTTAGGCGTAGCTACTCCTACCCATAGTTCTCGTCTCGTACAACGATCGATCACCGCTCCCCACACTAACATAAAAATAACGCAGTGACAAATAGATATCGGACTCCGAGGCACATTTCCGTGTCTAATCCTGTTTGAGTGATTAATATTTGTTTTGAACACAAACAGAAGCATGTGTCTTACAACAAAAGAGAAGATTATATAAATCTAAGATCTAGACATTCTTCCTTCCTTCAGTACCCAAACATGAACCCATTTAGAACAGTTTTTATTGGTGAAAACTTTATTCCATCCTACTTCCTACCAATATTATAAATGTGAAGGTTTGTATGTTTGGACGTATGGATGTTTGTTCCTCTTTCACGCAAAAACTACTGACCCGATTTTGATGAAATTGGGCACATAGATAGTTTATAACCTGGAATAACACATAGGGTACTTTTATCCCGGTAGTATGTTCCCGCGGGATAATTTCCTACCTCCACGCGGGCGAAGCCGCTGGCAAAACCTAGTAGTCAATCATTCTAAAATTCTAGAAGTCTGCTAAAACCGATTATTACCTTACATTAAAACATGCTCCAAATGACAATCATGCCATCCATAAATAAGCATAACTTATAAGTAATACAATCATAATATAGGATCCATTAATCATCGCTTGATCAAATGATCGCGGAAACTGCGCACTAACAGTCTGGTTCTAGTGTGGAAGTAGACACAGGTACAAACACGTGGTGATGTGGCATGGGAATAGAGCTTAATGTGTTCATTGTTTTTTTTTTTTTTGTTCCAAAAAAAATCTAATTAGGCTGAGAATCAGTATATTTCGCAACGTCAAAATTACATAAGACTGTCCCTCAAAAGCAAAACACCAGCCCGTCACCACATCTTAGTACTGAGAAGAAGAAGTAGCGCAACGCAACAAATTCCTCAGCAACATTTGACACCTGATAGTGTTTTAAAAGTTAATTTAGGTTTACACGGCACGAGATTCTCATACGACTCTATTATGCACCGTAGCGTTATATAATTTTCCTAGGTCTTTGGATTACCCGTAGATTACACTTCTATTTCCGTCAGAAATGAATGCCCTTATTCAATCGGAAGGGTGTCTCACGTCTAATTTTATGTTGCTATTAATTTAGATACAATTATAAATACGAATGTGATTGTCATTCATAATAATATTTGGCAAGAGAATAATAGGGTCTACCCACCAGAGCCGGCGCTTGGCAGCTATGACTCAATGCTTTCGTAGTGTATGTAAACTGTAAAGAGTCTAAAAACCAGAAGCAGCTGGGTACCCGCGCTAATCTATGATTAGTTACGTTTTTGTTTATATTTAGTCATGGATGATAATAAAATTGATAAGCGTGAAGTCTGACAATTAAGGAAACGAATGAACGTAAAAATTAAAGGTGATCGAGCTGTGTGACTTGATTTTGACAATTATCTCTATCTATTAACTTATCGAGGATTGTGTACCCAATTAGGCCGTTGCAAACATCTAGGATAGGACCAGTGGCGGACTAATCGGGGGGCGGAAGGGGCGGCCCGCCCCGGGCCTGCGGTCTTGGGGGGCCCCCAAATGCCTCCGCGTTCCCCTGATCAAATCCTAAACAAGACTTTAAAAATGTGCTTAGTACCTGCATAATTTCATCAAGATCAAAACACTACAGCCATCTAGACTTTTTACGCAGTACTAATATTCTTTGACTTGTCTCGTCAGAGTGGGGTGCTTCGCCTGACGTTTTGCGGACTACTGGACTAGCGCTATCTTTTTCTGCAGGTGAATTCGCGTGCGCTGTGTGGAGTCGTTCAGCCCATGCAAAGTTAGTGGATACAGCTCTGAATGAAACGTGCCGGATCATTACCGGGTGCCTCAAACCGACCCCGGTGCAAATGTGTATCCACTGGCTGGAATAGCGCCACCAAAAATCCGCAGAGCAGTGGCAAGCTCAACTGAAAGAGCCAAGATGGTTTCCGACACACGACACCCTATGCACGACAACATCCTCGTGTCACAAAGACTGAAAAGCCGCAACAGCTTTCTGAAGTGTGTTCTCCCACTTACTGGCGAACAGTCTAAGGAAAGACTAGAACTGTGGCAACAAGGCGCTTCCCTACCAAACCCATTCGTTCCACCTGCTGAACAGCTCGCAACTGGACACGAATTGCCTTGGCTTTCATGGAAGTCTTTAAATAGATTCCGGACCCAGGTAGGCCGGAGTAAAGAAAACCTGTACAGGTGAAGATTCATAGATGACTCAGCCCTGGAGTGTAAATGTGGTGCTGTCCCAGAAACGATGAGGCACTTGATATCTTGTCCAGCATGCCCTGTTGTTTGCACGCCACAGGAGTTGATGGACGCTACTGAAAATGCTAAGCTCGTAGCCAAATTCTGGGCTAACACTATTTAGATTGCTATCGACACGCCAAGAAGAGAAGCAGATTCTTTTAACTTTGCTGAACGCGTCCAATACGCTGGGGGAATTCCCGTCTTGGTAGCGAGCACTTACCCAGGAATCCCTGATTGAATGAAGTGCAAATTATTCACTCTTGTACGCCTGCATTTAGATTCACTACATTCTATTTACCCCATCTATCATGAGCAAACTTACCTAATTTTTGCCCAAACTTCATCAAATGAAGCAATTTTGCTTTTCGTCAAGATCGCAGGCAATAAACACTAAATAGCTTGTACTTTGGTTTGTGAGCGTATGGGCGTAAATGCAGCCAAGACATGACACCGGAACAGGCAAATTATCTACGATCTACAATGGCTCAAGAGCGACTGGTTAACTGAGCCGTGCTAACAATAGAAAGAAAAATTTCCAAAACAATCGATTTTCCAGAAGTTATTGAAGAGTTCAGTAAATTGAAGGCACGAAGACACATATAATACGCTACAAAAAATAAAAAAACTGTCTTTGATTTATTTCATTAATTTTTTTTTGTTTATTGATTCGTATTTAATTTTCCTCACCCATATCCATTCCATATTGTAGGTATGTATGTTTATTTAGCCATAATAATTTAATTCGAATTTAAATTTCACTTGCCAGATTTTAACGAAATAAACATAAACACTTATTTAAAAAACATACAAATGTGAACTGAATAAAAAGCTTGCAAAACGACTTTTTTTTTAAAGCTTCCTCATTCAGCTTTGCCGCCCCGGGCCTCTGAAGGGCTTAGTCCGCCACTGGATAGAACATTCTCGATTCATCCAAAATCAAGTGCCAGTGCAGTGCCCGTAATCAAACTATGTCCCATTTGAGTGTCCCAAATGTCCGATTACCTGTACCCTTGACGATCTGAACAACGAACCGAAAAGAAGAAAAACTACGATATTTTTATTGGATGTAGCAGACGATTTTCCGAAAAAAGAAACGATTTCAAACGCAAGATTAAACCCTAAAGAAAAACCAATGACTTCCCACTATTGATTGCCTGCACCTACCAGGAGTTTCATAGTTTTTGCAGGTGTTGAGCACCTGTTTTGCACCGTTTTGTCTCGCGTCTTTTGTATGCGCGTGCACGGAGAGATGAACTGTGTGAACAACGTATTGTTCGACAATTACGCTGTTACCGGTTGTAACATACAATTGCTATTGATTGCTGAGTTATTAGTTGACAGTTTTTGTGAGAGAATTTTCACTGATGGTGTAGCAAGTTTAATTTCCCAGGTTTTGTGGTACTTATTATTTGTTTCCGGTTGGCTACTTGCATAAGACATAAACAGCAGTAGGTACTGACTTTCATTTCAACAACATTCAATGAATTATTTACGTTGTCGAATGTACATTTATTTTTAATATTACGGAAACAATGCGTTAGATTTCCTTTAAAATGATTCAAATTCTAATTTACTATGTGTTACGCAAATTAAGGGGAAACATTTTGTTTTTGTACGGAAAGTAAAGTCAAATGTAGAACAACGGTGTACTAACCAACATCGTATAAAAGTGCAGTTACTATGTAATAGTCATAATGTTACGATTTTCTCTTCCATATAAGGTATAGAGATCGCAAAACCGTGCTGGAAGTGACAACTAAGCACCGTAAGTTACTTAAGTAGCAATTAAATAAGCCCATTTAAGTTCCCAGATTATTATATAAATTATTTTAAACTGTGTCACTTTTTAATGACACAACTTTTAAGAAATAAAACTAGTAAAAATAAACATTCTCATACTTAAGTCACCATTGTCCCTTCTACTTAATTTCAAGTGTTTAGTTAAAAAGAGAAACTTAATATTACGTATTGTTTGTCCACACATTACACAATCGTTGGTGAAAGCTCCTAAATTAATGACTGGCTACTTTTTAGAAGAATTTCAATGTAATTTCTACTTATTACTGATTACTGTATCATTATATAATCGACCATTTATGTAATACTTTGAAGTTCACTGACATTTTACTCAAATTCATAATTCTATTTCATGCTGATATCACCTTTTCTTTTATATTCTTCCAGTATGATAATATTGAAATCGGATACGATCGCTTTAATCCTATTAGCATTAAGTTATGATGTGATTTGATCGTTAAGTAATATTGTTAAAAATGAATCAATGTTGTAAGATATTTTTAATTTTAATCGTAGCTTAGGTAATATATATTTTGAGAGAGACTGTTGAATGATAAATGGTTATTCATTATAAATGTTTTTTTTTATATGGTAATATAAAAAAATATTTATAATGAAGCGCTATATATAGCGTTTAATCTATTGTAGGTGTACAAAACGCCATTATTACTACTAATCCGATCACTGTTTCGACTATAAGGATTTACTAGTTGTCTGAAGTTAAACAGTATTTCGATACAAGGGCACTGGACGTCGTCGCAACGTCTAGTGACAACACCGCCTTGGGCAAGCAACCTTAATTAAACCCAACCAGTGATTAGATCAATCAACCCGTCACAATGGATACACAAGTAGCGGATATTGCGGAAGCGACATCTATCGACAGTCCCTTAGCATTAGACATGGGCATGTATGTCAGCGGTGCGCCTGAAACCGGTCAGAATCAAGTCGAGCCACCGCCCGTTACGGTGGCAAGCGATAAATATTGATAAGGCAATCTCTGCAAGAAACCTATGGCTATATTAGGAAGTATCGAGAGAGATTCAAGCAAGTTTATTTAGATATTAGATAGTAATGTGAAAACTGTGGTAGATATTTCTTGGAAACGGAAGTGAGATGTTAGGTTCCAGAAGCGTAAGCGGTTTCTAATAACTTAATTTGTGCCGCTTCTTTTTGGAGCTCCTCTAGTACTGCTTCAGATCCCAAGTGCGCCAAAAGTACATTTGATGCACTCATTTGATACTTTAAAGGATTTTGAAGTAGCATCATATGAGAGTGTGAATGCTAATGAAGCGACTGACTGGAGAAAGGAAAACATAATTGCATCGACCCCGAGAAACATGGAAGCAGGATATATATAGATGACAAAGTGGTATACAGTGATAGAGTTGATAATGATCCTATGTTTGCAAAGATTTTATTACCAACATTGAACTCTTCAAACATTATCGACATACCAGCGAATACAATTGATGGCCCCAAGGTGAATGACATAATCCTTATAATCTAAACATGAATGTACTTGGAACTAACTGTTGCAACAGACGACAAGCATGTTAGAATAACAATATAATATTATAGGCGACGGGAATGAGAATCAGTTTACCGTGAAACTATTCATATGCAATGCAACTAACTGATGATAGGATCAAAGGGCTTATTGTTACTAGGACTCTCTAACTTGTGAGTAGAAAGAATTTGAAGTATTTGTCAATAGGAAAGATGACAGTTTTCTAGTAGCTATAGAAGATTTTAATGATGACACTGAAGAAGACCTTGTAACTAGGTTTTAGATTTCTAAACAGAACAAGAAGTGCAGCAATTGTATAGAACGCTACTTTATAAAGCAGTTTAATCTACTGGTTTTCTATTAGAAACTCATCTAATCAACGCCTTTCTACATGAAGCTGCACAAGCAAAAACGCATCACCAAAACCAAGGCTTGACGTACGTCTTGTACTTAATGCTAAAGGAAAAATAACTAAGCAGATGAATAATATCCCCTACATATCAAACAAAGGGCCTCTTAACACCTGAGAACACCAAAGCATCTGTAAGACCTTGGCACCCAAACCGGAAAATAGAACAGAATAAATTAAGCAACAAGAACAAATACATGATTCGACCGATATTAGGTGCGTGCTTGATCCATGATCCGTGAAGCATTATGCACAGTATACACACAATCTTTACAGCCCATTAGAACATTAGCTGCTAGTTTTACCTTGGACATAAAAACACTAGAAAACAATAAACGATCGGCGTTTCCTGCACGCTCAACTTGATTGGGTCGAGCAAAATTCGGTACTCAATGATATGCGTAATTGGATGTAATAAGCGTAGAATATTAGTTTTTTTTTTTGAGTTAAGTCTTACTTTGGGATAAAAAAATATGCTGAGTAATTTTCATAGGAAATGGTACATAACTACGCAAAAAACAAAATAATTGAAAATGACAAACAGGTGGGTATACCTTATTACAATAGCTTAATGGACCCTACATAAGCAAGCAATGACAGGGGTATAAATATCTAATCAAGTAATCATGATTAGATATTTATACCCCATATGTTGATTTGATATTCCTAGAACGTCAAAAATAACTAACTCACATTTTATCATTACATGAATTTAGCATATGAAACGAAGGTATAATATATTCAAAGTAGGTACCTAGTTGACGAACCGTCTGCCTACAATCGCATTTATTTGCCCCACTTTAATTCATTGTTGGTAAACAATGCGTAAAAGTAGACCAAATCAATTTGTCATTATCGATTTATCGCCATCAACCATTTATCAAACTGACCTAGGTACCGATAACTTAATTTATTACAAAACTATACCTAGATTGCGTCCTAATAGTGAATATACTAGTAAAAATAAAGCTTTTAATGTCAGAATCACGAATAATGCTTTAATTGGATACTTTAAAGGAGTTACGATACACAAAGCAAATAGATTATCATAGATAGATAAATTAAAATAAATCGTATGTCCTAAATCTAAAATGGCTATTTCTAAACGTGATTTCGGAACAGTAACGCATTATTTAACTGATAATATCGATAAAGATATTTACTTAGATAACCATCCAAATGTCGTGAGGCCGACTGAGCGAACATATCGATTAATAAAACTTAAGACGTAATATGAGCAGAAACAGTTAAATACACATAAAACTAAACACAACCCAAATATGGATGAAGAAAATAATCATGGATTGAAAGAAGTTCAAAGCGAAATAGATGACTTGAGAAAAGTTATGCAAAAGAAAACTAAGATAAACAAGAGAAGCAAACAGACAAATCCAATCGTTTAATCTTATCGATAAGCTACCTACAAACACTTATTTTTATCTTTCGGGAATTTTAATCCGCGATCACATGATGGTAATCTCTTGTTTAGGTTGTGTGACCAGGTACTGTCGTATTTATCTTGCACATGTCTCGTGAGATGACACTAACGAAGTTCAAAACAAAAACACTTGCAAATCTGCCCTGGATCTGCATAAACAAGATAATGGAGAATACAGTTTGCACTTACAAACAATAAATATTTTGAAAAAACAAAGGCAAAGTGTTACGTCTTCCTTTTTAGGAGGAACGTGACAACTATGGACTCATGCAAGATTAAAACAGCTCACCCCTTAGGCCTTTTCTGACTTTCCCAACTTTCCAAAATGACGACACACTGAGGTCGTTCACACTGAACAAAACACAAATATTTACCAGAGCCTCGATATAGGAGCGCACTAGCGCCAGCCCCTTACAGTTCACCACTTTCTCGCACACCTTCACCCGCATCGTGTCACAGATCATGTTCAGTGCGCAAGTGCGGAGCCGCTGAGCACACTGCACCACACACTAACTCCATACTGAAGTCTGCACGCACAGTTTGGAAACCAACGGACGCAATGCAACGCGTCCGCCACACCGCACTTAACACTGCTATCGCTTGTGTAATTAACATTACCGTATAACTAGATATTAATTTTGCGTAATATTTTTATAAAGACAGTTTTGTGTTGACTGTCGCAATTTTGCAGCGTGTTTTGATTTTCACACGTTCTTACTTATGCTTTCACTGTCTGATGGAGGAAATTGAGTGAAGGGAAATTACAGCCATAATCAAAACTGTTGTCGCGAATTATGTTTAAGCTGGCATTTCGAATCAATTTTTACTGCTGTATTTGAATTCATAACAAACTTTAACGGCTGTTACACGTCTCAACTTTTTGGGTTCATGGAAAAACATTTCGATTTCACTCACTGAGTTCTCAAAAAACTGTTTTGACCGAAAGCACTGCATCCAAACACCCTAATTGCTCTAAATTTATTTAAACGAAGTAAACATAATTTACAACAACACTTTAAAACCCACAATTATCTTTTAAACGAAATGGTTCACAAGCACGAACGTACACGCGTAAACAACTCAACGTTTTGAACTAAACAGGTAACTATCCCCGAAAACCTTAATTGCATGCTTATCTAACGAGCCATTATCACTGTTCCTAATAATGCAGTGTACAAAGTAGTTTAAAACATATTTCAATGTGGACGTCACCGAGGTAATGGTTTCTTATTAACAGTCGCATGATCGAGAGCGCGTGATTCGATGGAGCGAATATCATCTCACATTCCGAAATTCGCTATATTGCGTGCGAAGTTTCACAAAGCATTTTTGGGATGTCGAGTGAGATTGATAATTGCATTGTTATTAAATTTCGCTAGATTAGTGTTGCTATCATTTGTTGTTTTATCGCCTGTAGACAACTGGATAGATTTTTATGAGGCCTAAGGCATCATAATTCGAAAGGTTCCGGCGATTACTTTAGAGAGAGCTGTAACTTGAGTTTTACTTAATCCGAACAATTCATCAAAAGTTAATAAAAATCTTATTTGTCACCAGAATTGTCATGAGAATTCATGCACGTGAAAACCCAAAATATACGCTACACGATAATCAAAGAGATAAATATTTCAAAGAAGACAAAAACTTCAAAGAAGGTACCGAAACATTTGAATAACAAAACTATTGCTAACTCAACTTAAACGCAGATAAACACAAAACAGGATAGCCTACTGACCAACTGTTTGAAAACACAAAAGTACAGTCACAACCAGAAACAGCAGAGACACCTGACGACATGACAACAGACAATAACACCGCTTTTACTTTACCGATTAACCCACTGCTCGTGAAACTAAACGTAATGACAGTCAATCATTCGCGGCTAACCACAAGTGATCGGTAATCGGTAAATAGGTAGATATAGGCTTAGAAAGTACCTGAAGAGTTATAAGAACATTCATACTGACATTTTTCTTACATTCATTCTTTCAAAAGCGAGTTTTCTCGAGATATTTTCATTGAGTTTAGTGGAGTGGAATGGTCATTAGAAAAGGCTGTGATCGTTGATGATCGGGAATTGTTGATAGACGCAGCAATGCATGGAAAAAAGATAATAATACTGGCTGTGATATTATAAATAATAATAGTAATGGGAATGCTCAGGTTCTTATTTATATTCTAGTTTCATTATTGGACATAGTCTTCTTACAAAGCAACAAATCAAATCTTGACTACTGTTGATATACTCATTTATCGTTGAACCGAATTTAAATGAGTTTGTTTAGGCGATTTCACAGAAAAGTGCAGTAAACACTCCAAAAATTAATAAATAGCGTGATGAGTCTATTTACTCAGCAATTCCATTCTGTACACTAATCGACGAAGATTCTTTGTGTTAGTCGATAATCTTTCGTCTTGTGATTCATTGGCATTCAAAGAAGTTCTTTGATTTTTCGATATATAACAATATACTTGAGCAGGTGATTCATAAAATATTCTATCTTTGTTCGTTGTTTGTAATGCAGTTTCCTTGCTTGATGATTGCTCATCAATAGGTAGGTATGAAAAATATTTGAGTACCTTGTAAACATTGTTGATGGCAGAACATCTGCTTCGTTACGATTTTCTTTTGTTATATATGTATTTTAAACGTTGAAGTACTGGATGGTCCACCCCTTTCGACACTTTTTGGGGCAAAACGACACTCCATATCCAAATGATATCCTTAATTCTATTATTGGTATGCTATGGTGCGTAGATTTTGCTTATCTATGTTTTAACTCATTAAAACCTCAGCCACAAGCAGTACTAAGATATCTTCACTAACTGAATTGCAAGTCCTGCCATCTATCAAGTTATGCTCACACTATCGACGCGTGCGCCGACTATTCGCAGCAGTAATTGATATACGATTAATGATCCTCATTTATCGTTAAGGTACTAGGAACATCATCTATGTTAGGTAGTCTGACAGCACAATGCAAACAGGTGTTGATTCTGAATCAAATTCAAAAGCTTTGTGATAAATGTAGTTCTAATAAATTACATGTGAAAGTGATACAAATGTGTTAATTAGATTAACACCGTGTTATAGATGATGATGTACCTTAACACAAAAGAATATGAAATTTTCGCTACTACCTATATTATAGAAAAGGTAGAGGGAGTACAGTATTCACGGGGTTGTTGTTAATGTATGGATGAGGGTGTCTGAAGATCAAGTCCAGTCAGTTGCTTTAATTAGAGGCTTATTACCACTATTAGGAGTTGATGATAACCGTCTTATTCGAAAACTTAAAACTCATTGAAAAACACACGTTACTACTAAAATTGCTCAACCTGGCTGTAGAAGTTTTCACTTCAATAATGATAATGATGTTACCTGTACATACTCGTATATTAATATGTGAAGCAAACACTTTATACGCCTTTTTATGAATATTACACGGACGGAAGTGTATGAAATTTGGCACAGTAAAAGTTTACATGGAGAAAGAGTGCAGAAAGCTATTTTTTTATTGTGGACGAATTTCGTTTCTTTTTAATATTATTCTTATCATCGAATTTCGACCACTAGTAAATTTAATTAATGTAACAAACTTACAAAGAATTTAAACGGCGGAATACACATTTTCAACAATATCTTTCGAGCCTGAAGAGCTTTTCACACGACGAGCTTTCGCACTTAACTAAAGTTGTTACAGAAACAATTGTTAAAACCAAATTCAAGAAATGGGGAAATTTCGAATTCAGAGCAGGAATATCTGGATTGCTAACAGTTTTCTTGAAAAACTGACGCAATTCGTTATTGCAAATTGTTTTGAAGAAATTGTCATCATCCTAATTACGAAAAACTAAGTACCTATTTCAAATCGTGGTAAGCGTTTTCCCGATGACTGCGTTAGAAAATACAGTCACTCATCTAACGTATCAATGACATTATTATTTGTTAAAACAAAACAGCAATATCACCAATCAAAACAAGAAAAATAAATTGTTCGCGAGGTTAGATTTCAGCCTAACAGTATAACCCATTCTGTCTTTAATTACTGATTTTCAATATTATATTAAACTGACGACAAATTTGGCACAACCACATCCTACACTTGAATAGAAACAAATAGAGGTATGCGTACACTGACTGGAGGGATAGGCCACTCAATCTGTGCAATTCTTTCATCAAAAGAGCATTTCACACACCAATCTACATGGTCTTCACAAGAATAGACCAAGATTATGTCTGGATTTAAAAGAGACTTTGACCTCTGAGTTTGTTTCGGCATTTCTTCTCAGAGTAGTCAGATAGGAAACGCCGACCCCATCTAGTTTTTAAAATATGATTGACGTGTAAAAGTGTTGGTACAAAACTATTTTCAGAAATATTTTTTTTATGTTTAAAAGACGCTCACCTCCAAATCCCTAAAAACATCTCTGATATCTGGCTTCCTCGCTCTGGAAGCGGCTCGTTTCCTTCTGACTGTCCTGTTAAGTCTTCTGACTCGTCTGCGCACTGCTGCAGCTTGTTCCCTGGGCAGAGGCCGGACTGCTTCACCCAGCTGGGCCTCGGTTACCTCCAGACCCGCTTGGAACGGAGCGGCCAGGGACCCGAGGCCTGCCGCTTGTAGCCATTCGGTTTCCAATTCGCCTTCTGTTTGGACAAAGAGATAACGATGGTTATTGAGTGTGGAATGAATGCTGTTATGGCATAGTCATTTATGTGTCTTTTGTTAATAGCCCTTCTTTCTATGTCATTATCATCCTTGAGAATCCTTGTGATTTCAATATAATTTTATAAAATTTGGTGCAAATACAGTTACCAAATTTTTTTCAACCTCATATCTTACAACCAAATGTCGGTCTCCAAAACATAGATTTTTTCAGAAGATGTTTTATTCGTAAACATTTGAATGGCCTAAAAAATATGATAAAGTCTTACTTATTGCTTAGTCAGACAATTTGCGATCGCTTCATAAGTTTTTGTTCAAATCAAAATCTTCCGCAAAGGTTTTTTTTATTGCACTTAAATCATGAACCATTAACTCGATACCAATGTTAATTTGCGTACATTCAGGGACAAATACAGGTGGTTTTAAGATACAGTACTGACCTACCTACTCACAGGTCTAAGTAGGTACCCCAAGTTCAGTTAGTAGGTATCAGTTTTTCATACTTTGCCTTAGTCCTTCCATTCTACAGTCAATATTCAATTTACATTTCAATAGTCGGTTTTTTTTTCTCATAATAGAACTTCTGTTCCACTCTTTTCTATAACTGTACACGATTATTTCAAAGACGAACCATAATGTCCATAATACAAGGTTGCATGTTTAAAAAAAACAAGGTCAGAGAACTTATTAGCACGCACATAAAGCGTGTCTACTTATAGGTTTATTGAAGTGGCAACACCATGACCATCCATTATAGAATCTCAACTAAATTAAAGAGGAAGCGATAAACGTATTGTTTTGCACGATTTGTAAAAAAGAAGAATAATGACCTGGTATTATTGGAATTATGGAAATTAATAGCGCGTTTCACTGGTTTTCCATTATTATTAAACAACCGTTATTAGAATAAACTTGATTAAAGTAGTCAAACTTGGAACTTTTAATAATAGAGACTGCGTGGCGGCGTTTGATCTTTATACCTAAGACTACACAATTTAAGAAATAAATGTTGCATCTTTGTTAAATTTTTATTGTTTCAAGAGCTTAAATGGAAGACCCTTTTAAATGCAAGCCGAATGCAATTCGCCATCCTGTGACACAACGTTTGCAAAAGTACAGGAAAGATTCACAAAAGATACCCCTTGCACAAAACAGCACGATATTAAAATGTATGTAATGTTAAAGTCTTAAATTATGTACAGTGACCAAAAATAAATAAGTAACCAGGGTTGTCGGATATACTTGAAGTTTAGTCAACAACCGATAGACTTTACTGATATGGACCCATTTCTTCCCGTGTGTGTCGTAAGTGGTGACTAAGGGACCAACTAGAGAATGGGCAGCAGCGTTATGCATTTTACCACCATACTGCGATCGCCAACCCGTCTGCCAAGCGTGGCTATTATGGCTAACCCTCCCTAAATTGGGGGGCGCGTATGTCCAGCAGTGGTCATCTTTTGGCTGAAATGATGATGATGAAGTAACCGATGGAAGTTTTCGAATGAAATTTAATTTGATAAATTAACTGTTTGTTTTCTATTAATCAAATTAAATATTATTCGAAAATATCCATTAGTTTCTTTTATAAACTTCAATTTATGTCCGACGACCCAGCAGCCTAATTGCGTATCACACTATTAATCAGAATCTTAATCATTTTGAAGCTTATTGCTAATCTATGCTTCAATATGTTCGTAAAAATTTGACGCTATGAATGTTGTGCAACTGTCAAAATGAAACCGATTCCTACTGATAGTGTATTGGGCAATTACCCCTCTGGTTATTTATTTCTTTTGGTGACCGTACATAACTATCATGTTAACCGATGCTGGCGACAGGATGCTTACATTTGCGCATGCTCCTAAATATAGTCCGCCCGTCTGTCTGTCTGAGTCAGCGCTTAGCGCCACCGCTAACAGGAGCACTGAGAGCTTTTTGTACCATTTGTTGCGGTTGATATATTGTGGGCTTAAGGCGGCTGCTTCAATAATCATTCCGATCCAGCCCGTCCCTTGCTGCCTTCTACCAGCGATGGCGTAAGCCGAGTTCCGTACCCCACATTTTTCACTTTGGCTGTTAAATATTACACGTATAATGTGTAACAAAAGCCCTGTCCATCCCCAAAGATGCATATAGATACTGCAATAACGTTACCAAAAATGTATTAACTGACCAGAATTTTTTTTCCAATTTAAGAAGCAATGGTTAATAGCAATATCCTTCAAAATGATTCACATTGTGATTGAAAGTGAGCAATTTTGGCGTTGATCTAACTATAAACCAAACTTTTAGTTGAACGTTGAGATACTGAAGTATTCACCTTAAGGAGTAAAAGCAGATCTCACCGAGGGGATGGAGTGCAGAACTTGTTTGAATAACTGAGTCGTTCTGAAGGATTTATCGAATGTTGCTCGTTGCCTTAAATAGGTAGCAATGTGCTAAGTGTTTACGTGAATTAAGTAGGGATACGGAGTTCGTTAGTCATCCGGGGTCACTGAATGTTTCCTCTCACTGTATTTAGAACTAAATAACTATATCTACGTTTTACAATAAAAGACTTTCGTTCGTGACTTAATATTAACAGCCACCATGGTCAATTTTCAACCGACGAAAAAAACGGAGGAGGTTCTCAATTCGAAGCGTATATTTTTTTTTTATGTATGACCACGCATAAATTTTTACATAGTGGTCCAATTGTGACAATTCTTTTATTGGAAAGGATATACTCCCAAGGTGGTCCCATATAAATTGAAAACAAAATCGAACCCTAAGGGTCGGAAAACGGGGAATGATTGATTGTTCACTCACTGATTGTAATGTATAAACACGCATAACTTTATACAGGGTAGTCCGATTTTGATAATTCTTTTTATGTTGGATAGGGTATACCTTGCCAAGTATTATTAGTACATTAAAGCCACAAAAAATATAAACTAAAACTTTTTAACAAAAAATTAAACAGATTTATTATTTTTTGCTTTTCAGTTTTTCGGCGGTTTAATTTTTTGTTAAAAAGTTTTTAAGGCTAAGCAACGTTTTCTGAGACCCCTTCGTGCCTCGAAAAGCACATTAAGTGCCTAGTAAGTCACGGCTGTTAATCGTAGATGTTTGACAGTCGATTTGGATAGTCAGAGGCCCTAAAGTCTGACATAACCCAGTAACTGGGTTATAGAGGTTAGATGCCTTTCTAACCTCCGTAACCCACTGGCATAAGTCGCTCTATGTAAAATACTATATATTCAGCTGCATCCGGTTAGACTGAGAGCCGATCACAACATAATTGGAAAAAGGCTAAGCAGAT
Source organism: Aporophyla lueneburgensis (assembly GCA_932294355.1). Lineage (NCBI taxonomy): Eukaryota > Metazoa > Arthropoda > Insecta > Lepidoptera > Noctuidae > Aporophyla > Aporophyla lueneburgensis. The sequence continues at coordinate 31,415,117 of OW028739.1, read as the reverse complement.
TAATTATACCTACCTAATTAGGTATGATATAATATAATTATGCCAGCCTGTTACTGTCCCATTGTTGGGCAAAGGGCTATTCTCATAGAAATAGTTTTTGCTCTAATTGCGTAACATATTAGGAGTAGCAAAGGCAGTTGACAGTTCAACAACATTCATTGCGTTATTTACGTTGGTCAGTAGACAATTGTTTTGAACATATGAAGCAATAGATAGCAATGTCCTTCAAAATGATTCAAATTCTTATTGATAGTGTGTCACGTAGGTGCAGATGTCTCACGACACCTCTCGACTTCTCTTTTAATTTTGTTTGTATACTTCGAAGTCGAAGTATCAATGACCTGAGAGTTACTTTGTAACCACTACAAAGTTTTCCACCTATATACGGCGTGTGGTTTATTCAGACACCGAGCTGGTAAATTACAGGATGTTATTTGTTTAGTTACTCTCTCAATTTGGCTATTTATAGTTTTAAATCGATGCAAAATATTTGTTTGCGGGTGTTTTAAATTTGATTGTTTGTGGATTAATGAAAGAATTGTAATTTGTCACTGAAATAAGAGTTACTTTGTAACCACTACAAAGTTTTCCACCTATATACGGCGTGTGGTTTATTCAGACACCGAGCTGGTAAATTACAGGATGTTATTTGTTTAGTTACTCTCTCAATTTGGCTATTTATAGTTTTAAATCGATGCAAAATATTTGTTTGCGGGTGTTTTAAATTTGATTGTTTGTGGATTAATGAAAGAATTGTAATTTGTCACTGAAATAAATGGTGCTTAATCTCTGTGACATATTAAATAAAAAATATTGCAATAAGATAAGCCGGAATTCTAGTCAAAACAAACAAAAATTAAAGAAATGAATCATCGTACGACGAAGAATTCTGAAAAATTAAATTCATGCATATCTTTTTGTGCCCAAGCAACAAACAGAGCTATTTATTCGTCACTTACTATTTAATTACAAACTGAAGGAAATGGAACACACACAGTTTGTTTGGAGACTTCAGCGTTTGATTATAAACATTTTAATTTAATTACTAGGCTGAACGGACCACACACTACGAGCTGTTTTTGATTGAATGTAACTTTCTGTTTTCTTGTTTAAAAAGAAAAAAGAAATTAACTACACACACGTATTTTATCGACCATTGTATAGATGGCTACGAAAATTTATTTATTTTTTAAGAATAAATAAATTGAAGTAAGTACACAAATGAATACGAAAAAACTCACCTATTACACTTTTGGAATGGAACCGACATAATGCACCCATAACACACATGGATCACAACGCGAATGACAAAACTAAACTAAAACTAAACACAATTTCACCGGATAATCAACAATTAAACAAATTGCTCTTCATTAACTGAATCGGGGGCAACACTGAATCAACTGCACTTCATGTACATTCTACCACACAATAACAGTTGCCAAAACGAAGATAACGCAAGATTTTTTCGTGACGACTTGTGTGGGCGGGTGTACCGACGTCACAGGTGACTAGTCTTACGTAGAACAAGGTACCGATAGCCAGTCAGTCTGGACTGGTGAACGAATGAATGAGTCATTCCATACCGCATTATGATTTCATGAATGAATATCATGAAACTAATCAATGGTTTGCGTAATATTTATATTTTTTTTGTTACGTGTGTGACGTGTCATTGCTTATCTGTTGGTTCAAGTGTTTTTCTTGAAGGGATAAAGAAAACTGTCATCGTGGCGTGACCAATTTTATTATATCCGCGTTGGGAAATTATAAAATATGAAATTAAACTACATATGAACAATAAAATAAATTCGTCCAATTAGTATGTAATGCCCAGGTAGGTACTGTATTTTCATCTTGAGATTGAGATACATCTATATAGCATTTTTATCACCCACTTTGATATATTACTTCTCATCATTACTATGTATATTCGTGAATATAAATACTGAAAAAATACTGCAGCACTGCACATAATTATTTCAAACTAAACAAAAAATTAGTTGAGATAAAAATGTACCAAAATTATGTAAGAAACTCTACTACTTGAAGACGATAATGAGGTAAATCATATAATTATATCCCGTTCAATGTTATCTCTTTTAAATTATGAATTAACATTTGAACCAAAAGATAAAACGTTTTAAAGATAAATATGTTATGTCTTTCCGGAGGTTTCTTTTACTTCATTGAAAAGACAAAAGACAGTTGGAGATACTATTTAACAAACGCATGCCAAATGCATGCGTTTGTCATAGTTTTATATTGCTATCGCACAATCGCACGCTTTCCTTAACGACTCTGTCCAAAAACAAAGAATACCGACTACTTAGGTTTTTTAAATCGGCATTTTCAGATTTAAAAACACCCCATTTGAAAACAAAATACTTTACAAGATTTCTTTAAGTAATTACGTATAGTATAGACCGAACCGTAATCAATGAGACAATCTTTAACACCCTCCACACATCAGTGTTAGTTAACCAACGAATCTCACAATCGCGCGCGTAATTTGACACATGTCATAACTGTCAAAAATGCCGTGACGCTGACGTCGGAAAAACTGCACACGTTTGCTCGAGTGACGTCGACGTCGGCGCCGAGCGTCGCGTCGCGGCTAACTGCGCGTACGTCCACGATCCCGGAATATTATGGGTATGTATTTATAGATCGTATCGAAACACGGGATAGAGTTCAATTATTTCCGTTCAGAGAATAGACCGAAACTGTGAATTTTAAGGTGTTATTGAGAGTGAAGATTGTGGATTTATCTAATAACTGAAGTTTCAGAAAACAAATGAGAAATCATAGTTGTTAAAGCAAATTGCAATGAGTTTGTTTTGCTTTCATTTTCTCCATGTTTTCCAGACAGTGCACAAAGCAATGTTTAGCTTTTCTCCTATATCTACCTAAGTATAGAAGAAACATTGTACCTTGGAAGGTAAGGTAGGTATACCTACGCACTCACTACAAAACAGAGTAGCAGGGTAGCTCTTTCAAACAGCCTGCCAGGGTCGCGAGATTTCGATTCGATCGATTTCGTTCGAAAGTTACCGTGGCACTGGCATATAGGCTACTGAAAGAACACGGTTGGGTTTTAGTCAGCAAAAGTCTGACCCTCCTGCTCTGCCCAGAGCGGGAGACGTCAATTAATGATTTCCCACCCACAAAAAAAAAGCTCTTTCTAACAACATAATTATGTATGGACAGAAATACGCACCTACCTACCCGATGATTGAAACTATCATAATGTACTCGGCAATCTGAATGACGAGCTTGTGGTGCTTAACGAGCAATTATTTATCAATTGATTGAGTGATCAATTTAGTATCAATGAACCGCTGACAGCTGTGTGTCTCTTCACTAAATATGTTAGATCTTTTTCCGCTGAAATGATTATTTAATGTCTGTACCGTGTGGTGCCAGACGTAAAGAATAACACCACCCCATTTCTTCCCGTGGGTGTCGTAAATGGCGACTAAGGGACTTACTAGAGAATGGGCAGCAGCGTTCTCTATGCATTTTACCACCATACTGCGATCGCCAACCCGCCTGCCAAGCGTGGCGATTATGGCAAAGCCCCCCAAATTGCGGGAGGCCTAAGTCCAGCAGTGGACGTCTTACGGCTGACATGATGATGATGATTATTATTATTTAATTGATGCTCTTTACTATGTTGGAGAAGGGTGTTGAAGAATTTGTGATTTTAAAGCGAAGTTTTATTTTTCATACAGTCTTTCGAAAGTCTAAAACTTACCAAACATTGGCGCTAAAATATCCCGGAAAATTCAAGTTTTCTTAAATATGATTCGCGATCTAACAACTATTTCATGTAAAAGTCTTTCAATGTGATTAAATGAACTTAGAGGTTTGTATTGATTATTTTAATGACTATAATTCTGCAATGCTTTATTTGTTACGGTCGCGAATCCCACACTGACCTGCAAATCGCAAAAAATATGAAAATTTCAATTTCTCGGGCTACCCTGGTGCTTAAATAAAGGCCAAGTCAAGTCAATGAAGATCGCTTGAATGCAGGAATATGAGCAATAAGAGACCTCACGAGTAACGATACTTCAAAACCTACGTTAGGACCAGCAACATTATCACCAATTTCGCTAAACTCTTTCAATCATTATCGAAACGAAGATGAGTTACCATTTATCCCGAATGCACTTCTCCGACCTCCAGATAGTCACGGACGGGCACTAAACTATTTGTGTCAACGCACCGGCACTAGCAGCGTCTAGACGAGTTATATTTACACGCGGATTCACTCGCACGTCACACTCCATTACCGAGATGGCATAACGTCAGCTTTAATGTTTTGTAAGAGTGGCCATTGAAGAAGTTGAGACAGTAAATATTTTTTGGAAAAACCAGAGATTTTTTGTAAAATAAACGCTGTTTTCCTATTGGAAATTAAAAAAAAACCGGAATCATTGCATCCTTCTGCGGTTTCCAAACTACTTGGCTTTATAATCAACGAGCTTCTGCCAGCGGCATCGCCCGCATATTATATAATAAACCTTCCTCTTAAATCACTCTATCTATTGATGAAAACCGCATTAAAATCCGTTGCGCAGTTTAAAAGATCTAAGCGTAAAAACGCGGGAACGCGTCTTTGTTTTATACTATGTAGAGATAGGGATGGAGATGAATATCGGTTTGGCGTGTAGTCTCACCGTAAAAATACTATCGAAACAAAAAACAATAAAGAACCTACTCACCGCCACGATCAGAATCATAAAATGTTCTACGCCTATATCTCAATAACACAACCATTATCGTAAAAATCCAAAAGAAATCAACTCCAAGTAAACACGACACTGCACTTCGATGCACTCGTCACTAAGGCTAGAACTAAACTAAACAGAAGAAGACAGAATTCAAAAAAAGAAGTCTTGGTGACCATAGATAAGGACTCTCAATCCCTAATGAGGTTAAAGTATTTAGAGATTGTATGCGCGCAAACAACACAGATTAAGAAGCATTAGTATTTCCCTATGTAAATAACTCTAACAATTAAAAGATTAAGTTTTGTTTTTTGAAGAATTAACGTCATTTCAGTTACCGGTGATTTGTTAATCACACTGTTTTTGACACTTCATAAATTAAAGACAATACATTTCTGTACGCCTATAATAGTAGGCTTAGATTCTCATTACATAAAATTACTTTTAATTTAATCAGTAGTTGTTCAAATATTATTTACTCTCGTTGCTACTTGATAGGCAACCTGATTAAATAAAATAATTCAATGTTCATACAAATATTGATCATTGGCTAGGTTTTTGACAGTAAAGTTTTCTAGAGTGCAAAATACATGAGTACAGCGTTCAATCAGCCTATAGCGTACCCACTGCTGGGACAAAGGCGTCCTCTCTATGAGAGAGAGTGGGCCGTAATCCACCACGCAGAGCCAGTGCGGGTTGGTGGATGAGTAAGATGTGGATGACGAAAATTATTCTAGATGAAGTTAAATAAAATTATAACACATGCAATTATAAGTAAGTATTCAAATCCAATATCTTTTTATTAATTTACCGCACTCACGTTTTAAGATAAATAAGATATTCTAGACTATAAACTCACGGTGGAAAACTACTCAGTAGATAAATTTATAAAAATAAACGTTCAGAAAATTATCGATTTAAAAATAGAATTTAAACGTCAATTACGTTTCGGAATTATATTTTTAAAAATTCACATTTTTCCAAGAATTCATTACACGTAAATGCGTAAAAATAGGGATACAGATTATTATTTGTCATGGCCTTAATAAATTACGATAAAGTCGATCTAAATAATCCAATTATGATAATATTATGAATATGACTCACTTAATAGGAGAAGATACGCGTTGTACAACTGCATGTTGGGTGCCCATTAATTTCATTAATAAAATTGATAAATTCAATCACTTTTCCACGACTGATAGCCACAAAGTATTCTTTCGAACTGTAACAATATCTTATTTTTCTGCGCAGAATAGGCAGATAAAGGATGAAAGATAACTACTACAATGGTGTCGGATTTAAATATAGAAATAATCTATGTAGTAACACATCTAGATTCTATATTGATGGCATATGGAATTTTTTATCTTTCTGCGCATTTACGTAGGCCCTTGAAGCGGTTATTGACTACTTTTATTGGAAATAGATATCTTTTATCTTTTTTTCTATTTTTAAATTAAATATAGATCTCAGGAGGTCCAATAAGAAACAGCTTAAGACACTAACAGTAGTAGTACAAAAGCTTTCATTTTGGCAGTTGAACAACATTCATTCGTTATTCATATTGTTGAGAAGACAATTTTTTCGAACATAGAACTCGTATGAAGCAATGGATTAGCAATATCCTTCAAATGGATTCAAAATGTGATAGATAGTATGTCACGCAATTAGGGTGCTGTAGTATATTTATTTACGTAAAGAATTGTAATCAATTCTATTAGAAGTACCTAATGAAGTTTTTTTTTTTTATTGTAGGTAGATGAATGAGACTTTAAAAAACTTTCACTGTTCTTGAATGTTTTTTGTAATCGACATACAAACTCCACACGTAGGTACGTTTATTTGTTTATTATTAGATTGTAAAATTTATTAATTATTATTTTATTACCAGAGAAGACAACTGCCAATAGACAAGATAAACATATTTCCATTATGGCTGATTGACATTATTGAATCTATAATCTATGCGTAAAATACTAATTATGTAGGAAGCAAAACAATAGTTCACAGATAGATGCCTTCGAGACACATGCCTGTTAACTAAGAGGATTTATTACCATTTAAATAACGAGGAAGCACATTCCACTATACACTGTGAGGAATATTAAATAAATTGTAGACAGTATTATGTCATTCGGACATGAGGAGAATGACAGTAAAACGAATACTGTTGACTACATGAAAAAAATTGAGTTCGTAATAAGCTGCTGCAGGTAGGATATAAATTAAACTTAGAAAACTATAAAAAAACTTTTTACACAAAAAAACAACCGACTTCCTTAAAAAAAAAACACTACAAAGTCAAAAATAACTTTAATTTCGGAAGTCGGTGTCTTAGGCTCCGCATTTAAGGTTTTTGCCACCGACTTCCGAAATTAAAGTTATTTTTGACTTTGTAGTGTTTTTTTTTTTTTAAGGAAGTCGGTTGTTTTTTTGTGTAAAAAGTTTTTATTTTTTTACTTTTTCGTTGTGGTAGATACTCCGCACTAATCTAATCGCGTTATTCGTTCATTTGTCGCGCAAATACATAATGCAAATTTAAGACTTATATGGTTTTCACATGGACCCCATTGTCTAAATGGATCCAAATTAAAATGGGACCATTCGGGAAGCACCAGCTTTCAAATAAAAAAAGAATCATCAAAATCGGTTCACCCAGTCAAAAGTTATGAGGTAACAAACATAAAAAAAAAAAATTAAAAAAAAAATACAGTCGAATTGATAACCTCCTCCTTTTTTTGAAGTCGGTTAAAAAATGGACAATCACGAGACTCAAGTGTGGGCGCTTAAAATTAAATTAAATTCTGCATTTCAATATAGAGAAATGTCAATGTCATATTACAATACAGTACACTATCCATCAAAATAAGTATACCACGATCACAATAGAGCACAATGCCTTTCAAAATAATGAAACAAACAAAAAACGGCACTATAAAATAAGGATGTACCGTTACAAATGCGGCCAAATAAATTCGCCCACACGACGATCGGGGATAGTATGTTAAGTACATGAACACTACCTGACGAGAATCAATTACGATTACGGATCGCGGACTCGATTTCGCTTACCGATTCAAATGATCCACTTTTTATTGAGATGACATTCGGATTAAGGACGCCACAGAATCTACCTACGACACTTCAGCAAAGAAAAGATTCTTTTAATGAGAAAACCATGTTAATTGGAGTAAAAAAAGATGTTCTGTGATACGTGCGAATTTGTGTAATTAAATAAATAATAGGGCTGCACACTGTACTTAAATAGATCACACATCTAAGTAGAAGGTATTGAGCATAGCGGCTCGTCCGACTTTTCAAACACAGGTAGTTTTGATTAGCATCGTTCTTGATTTCTTGCTAAGGCCTACTTACCACTGTCTTTTAGCTTATCATTCTTGAGACAAGCACTTAGTATTCCACGCATACAGTGATATTCTTGAATAGTCACCGCATATTATTATAAAAAGTATGATGCACGTCGACATTTAGTTGCGTGCCGCAGCGCGGACGCATGCGAACATACCAACGCGTCGGTTGCTAGGCAACGGATGTGACAATTTGGAATGTCATTTTCATGTTATTATATACTAATAATAAAGACGAATGTTACTTTCTAACTGTCAGTATATTACACCGTTGGTTTCTCGGTTTTCCTTCTTTAAATAGGCGCGAAAACAGTCCTAACTTTTATTAATAAAACAAAAACACATTGCAGTGAAACTTATCGATAATCTGCATGTCCTTTTCATGCATCGAAATAAATAACACTATCTCGGATATAATCAATAATTAATTATCTATCAAGCCAGTATCGCAGAATCAATTCCACATTGAAATCACATCGAGTACGCTATCAACCCGCATTAGCGAAAGATAATGGCAATCACTAGAAATAAAAACGAAGCCTCATTTAAAGCTACCGATCAGTAATAAAAACTATAAAAAGTCTTGTTGATAAACTAAACCTGTAATTAATCCATTTAACGATAAGTCGCACGATGTTATATCTTTATTTTAAAATACGTGAGATAGTATGACTTGGCGATATCTGTAAAGTCTAGAATGTTTAAATATTCATAAGTTTATTGTTTTCTTTTTATTTCGTCGTCTTTCACGAGCTCCATATCTGTGCATTAAAACTATGGAAATATGACCTCGATTAACATTACCTACATTCCAGATAATATCTATTCCAAGACCGTAACACTCAGACTTCATTTGCCGGTCCCCGAATCCAAGTTGTTACTTTATTAACAGCCGCATCAACTGAAGAATCCAAGTATAATGTTAAGTATATTATTAACAACTGCACTTTACAAATCTTATTACACGAAATATATAGCGTAAAATAAAACACAGAAGTGCTAAGTGAAAATATCTAGTAGCTTTCCAGCGTGACTAACTGAACATTCCTTCAACGCGACTTTAGAATTAACAAGACAGATCTTAATTTCTTTCTACCAGGATACAACTAAATTCAAACGTCAGAGAGAGAAAAGGAAGTCAAGCAATAAAATAATTAATTATTGTTTCCCACAGCAGTCACAGTTCGTGTCCCAAGAGGACTCTAAGCAACCTGCAGTTAACCCACCAATTAAAGGCCACAAACATGTAAACAACGTCAGGCAGGTAGCGATAGCTCCTACTCCTATAGCCACCACTTCCCACGCGCATGTGAACACTCGCTCGGCGCGCGGCGTGACGACTCTTACCTTTACTTCCTGAAGGAGCTGATAGGCAACAAAAACTGTTTGCTAACAGTCGTGGGAATAAATGGTTTAATATAGATTCACTGACTTCAAATGAAATTGGAATTTCTATGACATCTGTGGCGAACTTCACTGATATAGTAAAACATGAGGGTGGTCTCCCTAACTAGTGATAGTAATTTTTTACTAAGTATTACATAAGGACTAAATATAGTCGTTGACCAATATATTTATTGCAAGGTGGCCATTCATCAAGCTAAATAAATGCCCATCAACTACATCACCCCTTAGTAATTTCTCTCTTGCTCCAGATTTCTAATGATCTCGTTGAGATAAATGATGCGAGCATTTCTTTCTATACCACACAGCGGAAAGCGGTAAAATCTACCAACTTCATCGGTCTCAAAACTGTCGAGCTGTCATTCGAACATCTGTTTATACAGCAAATCTTTAGCAGATAACACTTTCGAACAGATTTTTTGCTGCCAAATGCTCATCTCGCGAGTTTCCCAAGCAAAACCAAAGAAAGTAATGCGTTGTTTTCATTATCGTGTATCGGAACAATGGCAGCGGAGACAATGCGCATGCAGCCCCCGCTCCCATGTGAAAGTGCTTGACTGTTTGTATGTCACCTCGTCCGTTTCCAAGACCGCTGAGAAACTGTCCGCTATCTATAAAGAGCAGACTATAAATCATCCATGTTTCGACGGAAGATTTAAACAATTTATTATGCACTTATCAATATTGATTCAAGTAAAGATTTGCCTCCTGCGCAAATATTTTACAGCGTAAATTCCCAGATTGAATCTTGACGGATGGAGTTGTTACATCGATTAATAATTTCTTAGAAATTCTAAAGCAATCAAGTTGCCATTACGTTGCAAAATAACTGCTTATTATAGACTGGCTAATAAATATGGTTCAAAACTTAAAATATCTTTTTACTAAAGTGTTCCCTTAATTTTGTCCTCAGGTGTATGTAGGTACACTCAACAGTAATTATCTGTCATTTGTGGTATCCTGTAAAGGGCAGTGATTATACGCCTCTTTGCTTCTGGGAAGTTATTTGCCCATACTAAATACATAGTTCGATTCGCTATTAAATTCAGTTACTAGGGAGAGACGATCGATATTCTGATATAATTCTCTTGTTAATATTTCTTACTGTTTCATGTGCAAACAAAATAATAGCAAACCTACAGCAAAACAATTCATTATTGTTTTGCTGTAGGTTTGCTATTATTTTGTTTAATACGATTTAATACGATGTTTTTCATGATTGACATTAAACATATCTAACATTGGTCTATTGCATTGTGTTTAAAATGACGTGAGACGGGTGTGCCTTACATTCACCTCATATAAAGAATAGTCTAAAAAAAAAGGATAATGCAATAGTCAAGTTTTTTCTGTGATCTAATTCAACATAACCGTAAGTGACAAAGAACCAATTAATCGTGCATAAATTAAATTGAACAAAAACTGCCGTCTAACACTAACACCAAATCGGTCGATGACGTTTTCCTGCAAAAACTTCACTATGGCTAATTAAAATAGTTCCACAAAAAGAATTCATAAGAAAAACCTAATTACAAACTTATCTTACTCAATCCAACAAAAGAAAAATAATACGAGATTGCTTGGAGAAAAAAGTGGTAGAGCTACAAATAAAAGATGGTTTCAGACCAAAATTACCTCCTACGCTGATACGTATGAAGGCTGGCGATGTAGGTGGCGACCATTTGTGTCAAATTTGGACAATTACTATAATTTGCATGAACTGGGTCAGCTTGAAGCACCCAGGACATGAGTAATGGCAATTGTCAAAATAATGAGCAATGATAAACACGAATTAGGAAAGTAGGTTAAATACCCTACTATCTGATTGTAACAAATGAATTTTAGTTGAAAAATATGAATCAAATTAAAGAATCAACATTGATATTGATGGCACATTTGAACTTTATTCATTCTTTTGAATCAAAGATAAAAAGAACGAGAAACATAGACCACACACAAACCTAATAAAACTAACTAACCAGGAAATTAAAAGAATAGTAGTAAAGGCAAAGCCCAACAAAATGGACATACTGAATTATAGGCAAATCGACACAACAATAGACACAACGACCGTAAGAAACAAGAAGTAATGAATTGAGACGGTCTTGAACTAAAAACAATTGCTTTATACTTAAAATTGGCATTGGTATGTTCCGGCGTCAGTGTCTTAAGCCTTTCATAGATTAGCGCCGCCAGGTACCGAATTTCAAGAATGTGGTAACTGTCAACTACTATGTACTTATCTAGCTGATTGTTGTGTTCTGTCCTCTTCATTATCAACGCCATTGTCTTGTACTATTCATAATTAGTTGGGGTCGCATGTGATTTTAATTGACAATAGCTGCGGCTGCGGCTTCGGCATTGACCTGGGATCGAGAGGTGACTTCGTAAGTTTTATGTGTTGAAATATTGATGAACTGTCTAGTGAAGCTAATTTCTTTTTAGATAACAAGCATCATTATTTATTTGAATCTCTCAATGCTTCACTCTCTCTCTCTCACTTGAATTTGTCCCAGGTTCTTTTCATTAGCCTTTTTGCTATTGTTCTACTTTTACCGCCATTTTCCAAATTATGTTTTTAATTTCTTCTAATTTGTGGCACGCTACAGGGAGTCACATGTCGGGAATTAGAATAAAGAGACCTTATGCTTATTTCGTCTAGAATCAAATATTGCGATATAAAATGATAAATATTCAGAGCATAGTGATAAAAACAGTGATGATCTAATTTATGTGAATGACATTATAAAAAATTAGGACAATGACACGGGTAGATTCCATCTGAATCGTACGGATGGTACTATTGATAATGTTTGAGGTGGCCTCAGGACCTCGTCAGTGATGTCATGTTTTAATGTGTGACAATGAATGGTGTGACGCTTTGCGGTATCGCAGATGTGCAAGGTTGAATTTTGTAGGAAATAATGTAGAAAACGGCGTGACTTGTTGTTCTTAACGATCGAACTAATAGGCTTTGTGGGTTAGAAATGAATGACGTATTAGTTGTACGGTTCACTGAGAAACTTTGTGTTGTTGATGCAATAATAAATACTGTTTTCGGTGTACGGTATACAACCAAATCAGCAGAATAAGTGATTGATGATTTAGAAGGTAAAGCCCCAATCGAACATGTTGTCATGCTGGTATGCAAAGTTTTAATCACAATGGAAATCAAACCAATAGACAACCTCGAACGTTCGTTCATCCTTCATAGCTCAGACTTGATTAGTATCTACGCGAGCTCATTTAACTTGCAGATGACGGCCCGTCAAACAATACGAATAACATTTGATAAAAAATCTAGTATCAGTGGCGATGAACTTGTTCTGAGATTTAAGATAGTAACGTAACGTAGATGACTGGCGATCGCTATGCAGAATTGCGTAGTCGAAACAAAATACTTATGGTAATTAGTTGGAACAGGATCTGAGGTCAGACGGTTTGTTGCTGGCCAAAGTTTTGGAGACAGACCAATGAATGTTGGCTTTTATGAAACAACGGAGAAACTAAAAAGAGAATAGTTTAACGTTTCTTTAGAAATCTTAATCTCATTTAAGACACTTTGATTCCAAACGGCAATTCAAAGCAGTGCAAGAACTCCCAGAATTCAAATCTTTACTTCGGCCAAAGTTGGAATAAAGTTTAACTAAACGTTGGTAGCCAAACATTTTAGAAGAGTTGGTATCATGAAACATTGCGTCACCATCGCATACAAATTCGCGCCTTGTCGCCACACCCGAGGGCAATAGTGGACAAACTTTATTTACTTAGATTGCGAAGGAATTTAAGTACCAAAGCGTTAAACTCGACAAACTAATATAAACCTGTCTATTATTATAATTTTCTATCTTTGTTGAACACAGGTGGTAGCAAACAGTGATTTATTTATTTTATACATTACAGCTGTGATATTAGAATGTTTTTAACTGCTTAAATAATTTTGTGACCATGAATGAATATCTAAGATCCTGTGATTTTCAAACTTCATCAGAAGTTTAATTAAAAAAACAACCCATCCTGAGAATGTTGAGTGAATGGCGGTTAAAAAACCTAAGTTAACACACAGATGATTTTACCCTACTGGGAATACCTTTTTATTAATTATTCTTAATGATTTTACTAATCAAATAGCATATGATTTTGAATCATTCCGAAAATATGTGAATCAGGAAAACCCTATCAATTAAACAAATTTGAAAGATTATATTGTTATTGGTCTTTCAAAATGAGACAACTTGTAACTAAAAGATACACTTTAGCTACGAGTTTACCATAAATTCAAAGTCAAACTTGCCAAAGTCGCGGGAAACTTCTGAATGAGAGACGCATGAAACCGAGAAGTAAGGCGGAAAAGGGGGAAGCTTACCTATAAGTTATAACCAACAGTTGGATTCCAGCCTGAGATGGTAAAGATAATCATAGAAGCAATATTGCCAATCACAATAATTACATTTTGATTGATATTGAAATTGGAACCCATAAGCAATCAGCAGCTGGGAGATACCGACATCATATTGTAAATACGTGCACCGTTACTGACGGCCACAACCGTGGCTCGCAAAAAATATACCAAGATACAGCAAAAACTGGTTTCTTTTGCCAGTTGACCCAAAAAATAAATAAAAACGTAATGAAATTGACGGAAGAATATTAAATTAGGAATTGATTTTTATGTGTAGCAATCATTCTATTGTCAATTAAAAAACATTATTTATGAAGGTGAACAACCTGCGAAATTGGTTTTTCAACGAAATTCTAGGAAGTATTGCGAAACGGAATGTGTCAGGAAAACAATAAAATTTAAGTTACAAGAAAATTAATAACATATAATAAATAAATGCATGTTGCATGCACTATCAAACCTCGCTAGTAAATTCTTTATAATAATTGCCGTAAATAGCTCAACCACATCAAACGAACCTATAAATAATACAAAATTAACTGGTTTTGTTTACTGTTGAAAACAGTTTCTCATACTTTACGATCGCCTTGACGACAGTAGCGCCACGCCAGTTGGCACTTCCAAAGTTTTTTTGAATGAATGAGTTCTTTTGACGAAGTGGGTGTAAAAATAAAATACGTCGTAAATAAAAAGACAAAAATAACGGTAGTGTGACGTAAATAAACTCTAGCGAGCGAACGCTATGCTTAAGATTTCGAATTTCAAATGTGGAAGCATGTTGTTCTTATTATCGTGGAATGTTGTTTTTGAAATACCTAGTTTTTTTTATTGTATTTGTAAATGGATCCTAAAACGATATAAAACGGATATTAAAGAAATAGTGCTATTAATACAAACGTAATTTAAATAATTCGCCTTCAATCTGAATATAGAACGATATTATTTATCTGCGAGTTTTTTTGGATCAAGGTTATGCCAAACGTGTTATGTTTAGGAACGACACTATTTAGACGCCGGAAAATATTCAAACGATCCCAAAAAAGTAGTAGTTCTACCAACAGTTATTTGCACACCGTCCTACGCTCAGCTGCCTAATTACGAATATTGGGTCATAGCAATAGCCTATAGCGATCTTGCATATACATAATTAAAATTAAGGTCGTAAATATTTCAAGATCAAGTTAAATTATTTTCATAAGTAAGGTAAGGTAATTGAATTTCATAAGTGGTCCAAGACCAATTAGATATTTCGATTGTATGAAAAAATACAAGTCATTAGGTTGAATGTTGCAACAAGGCCATGATTCATAAATTAGATCAAGTTAATCAAAGATTTTATTATAGCAGTAATGTGTTCTCATAGCTTAACATAATGTAATAGATTATTTATTCTACGAAAAAACATATATAAGTAAGTATTTAAATCCAAGCATTTATACCGACTAGAGAAAGAAAGAATCCGCCATCAAGGCTTCGATACGTCACTGTCCTCACAACGACAATGTTTCATACCTACTTCATACCAAAACCACAATAGTGAATGTACATTTCCAATAAAATATAAGAGTTATAACAGCAAACAGTAATTTAAAATCTTACGTAACACCGCGCGCCATGCCTACTTAATAAGGTTTTTTTAACTTCATTTTTACCATAACTTGTGAAGTAATCATTTTAACACGTGTATACTCATATGTGTACATAAATTAATTATAATGAGACGTTTTGTTATGTAACAAAAGGAAGGAAATATTTTACGCAATCTGTGACGATATGATTCCGACGTGAATTGGTAATTCGTCGCGTATTGTTTTAGCATAATTGGATAGCTTGCAGGTGCATTTGAAGGCCTATGCATTTCTATTTTAGGTATCTTTTAAAAAAAGAACGTAAATACTAATTGGTTAGGTTGGTGCCCTCCTGTATACCTACCTATTTGCCGTCACAAATACCTATCACTATTTACGGTCTTTTCAACACTAAATCGATCGTGTCCGCATTAAAGCCTAAGTTGTCAGAAAAGAAAAGAATTACGCAATTCAATTCATAGTTTTCCATTAATAACTCTACACAAACGGCCATCACAATTATGGCAATGTAGACTCTATTCAATGGCGATTACTAAACTTATTTCTATGCAAAGTATTGAAGGAAGTGTAACGATATGTATTTATTACATGAATCAAACCATATGAGATACAACCTGTAATTTTCCTTTCACTGTTGGCAAGTGATTTTACTATTTCTATTGCACTTTCTATTTAATACTCTACGTGCCCCTCTATTACGTACTCTAATAAAAACATTATAATGAAAGCTCTAATAAAGGCGCTAATGACTAAATGTATCAATAAAAAAGAAAGTAGGTACCTACCGATTATTCTTAGAATTTCCTCATGTGAGGAAAAATTTAAGAAAAACCGTTTTGAATCGCATGTTTATAATTATGATTCCAAAAACTATACTACTCATTAGCTTATTTATCACCATACATTGTTGTCACAAATGTTTCGACAGTATGGCACAGAAAATATTAATCAAATAGTAGATATGTATGTAAATTTATCAGCCCACAACACGAGACCTCATTAAAAACATAGGTACCTACATACATACCTAATTAATAAATTAAATTAAACTTTATAATACACTAGGCTGGAGTGTCTAAATTTGGGTAATGGACTATAAATTCCATACCTTCCTACAGCAAAACCAAAATATATTATAGAAAAAAATACACCCAATAAAAATAAAAATCAAATCAAATCATCAAACAAAACAACATTTAATAGACAGTAACTCAGAAGCGGTCTCACAAACTGACAATTGATAGCAATAACATCGGACAACACGTGATAGCGGCCATTACTTAGCGCGTAGTGAGGCGACCGTCAAATTCAGTTACTAGTGCTGTAACTCAATTGCGCAAGATACCGAGTGCCTGGTACCAAGCAGGTGGATAGAGTGTGCGTACTTTTTGCTATGCCACGAACTTAATGACAGGCAGGTGATAGAGTTTATTTCACTTTTAATATAAGATGAAAAAGAAAAGGAATATTGAAGTTGCAAGTAAGAACAATGCTATTTATTCTATCCAACAAGCCGCAGGTGGTGGCTGTCAATGCTAGATGTCAAAAAGGCTACCTTATAGTCGCGGAAAATCTCAAAAACCATATCTGCACATATTTACAACATTTATATTATGTTTATTTCAATATTTTATTTTTATTTTACAGGTATCTTATAGGGTAAAATATTTTCTTTTAACAAGTCAATTAGACATTTGTAGCCGAACTGGGCAAAAATCTGTATTTCGGCTATCAGCGCCAGAACCCTCAAATAATGTATATTTAAAAATAACCATCAAGTAGAGATGTTAACATTCGGTTATAAAAATGATCTATACATCATTCAAATAAGTTAGAAGCGAGATAAACAATAACATGTTTTGATCATCATATTTTAAGTCAGTCTATAAAAACAATAGCTACCTACCTATTCTATTTTACATATCAGGAGACTCTTAATAATATCCTCCAAAGTACGGGAAATGACAATTTCGATGGTGTTCAAAGGTAATACTTATGAATTATTAAAACTTGATTCATTGTTCCTGTATATGGCCTGATGGCGGAAAGATCCTCGACCTTTACCAAGGCATTACTTGTCACGTTTGGCGAGGGAATTACTGTTCATTGTATTTTTATAATAACCGAGTTTTAATCGGAATTTAATTGATTAGAAATAACTGTGAACAAGGTTTTTGCGGTTACTTCCGCTCATGGGGAAGGCTTTTGTCTGAACATTTTGATTGTATGAAGGGCATAGAAAAACTACTACAGCTTTTAACATAAAGAAAGATACGGTAAGGTAAACCTGATACAACATTGTCTATTACGTTCTCGTATTTTGCGGCATAGTGGTGGCATAGCCGTGTCTACGCGGTGTCTACGAGGTCTTTCCCCGCCATAATAGATTTATACTCACTCTAGCATAAATGGAAGTGAAACTAGGAAAATGGACTACAAACACAAAAATACACCTATATGACATCAACATCATCATCTGCCTAGCCATTTTCAAACTATGTTGGGGTCGACTCCAGTCAAACCATATGTAGCTGAATACCAGTATTTTACATGGAGCGACGACATATCTGACCTCCACAACCGAGTTACTGGGCAATACAATACCCCTTTTTTTTTTTTTTCAGGATGGGAAATCATCAAATGACTTCTCCCGCTCTGGGCGGAGCGGGAGGGCGTGTCAGACTTTTACTGACTAAAACCCACCCGTGTTCCATCAGTTGCCCATTGTGCCAGGGTCACGGTATCTCTTTCGAACAATCACGCGACCCCGGCAGGATACAATACCCCTTAGTAAGACTGGTTGTCAGAATTTCGGGCTTCTGCCAACCGGTCACAACAGTCAAAGACCCACAAATGACAGCGAGACCAACAGCTTACCGGGCTTTCTGAGGCGCGGAGCAAATGACATCTACATATTATCCATACTAGCTTCTGCCCGCGACTTCGTCCGCGTTACATTTCTTTTCCCCCGACCCTTCCCGTCGCGTCGAATCGCCTACCCGTGTGATTTTCCCCGTTTTTGCAACATTTTTCAGTACTGCTCCGCTCCTCTTAGTTGTAGCGTGATTTTATATAGCCTGTAGCCTTCCTCGATAAATAGGCTACCTAACACAAAAAGAATTTTTCAATTCGGACCAGTAGTTTCTGAGATTAGCGCGTTCAATCAAACAAACAAACTCTTCAGCTTTATAATATTAAGCATAGATATACGAAAGAAAATTAGACAAAATCTATGCAAATCTATTGACGAATTACAATTGGCAACGCATAATAAACTACCACAGAGCTGTAAAACATAATTATAATCTCGTTTAGAAGCCGAAAATAAATGTAACTATGGAAAAATTTCATTTTGAAGTTATGTTAGAATAGCGTCAATGGTTCTTTTAGATTAGCATATTAAAAGATTTTTACATTAAGTAGCATTTTAAATGATGTAGCAGTTAGCAGTCAAAGAAGTTGAGTTGATTCTACTTGTGTATCGTTAGTTCATAGCCGTTGAACAATTCATGTATATAAAAATTTCCAAAATCAAATATCTCGATGATGAAAAAAGATATTCGCGCAAACTTAACGCCATTTGGAAGAACAATGAAGAGCAACTTTAACATTGTATGTATTTTTTCAATAGCTAAATTTTTCGCAATGCTACATAACCGTGAAAGCACGCTAAAATGTGTTTTTTGCACTTTTAGGTTAGGATATCTAAAAAATGAGATGTGATGGAGCAATTCTGAGGCCGAATTAGAATTCAGTGACCCAAAATCTACGGGGAATGACTACTCTCATTCAAGGTGCAAGAATCACGTTGGGCTGTGTAACAGACAATTGGATGAATTGAAGAGACAGTAACGTAAGTGCCCGAATCACATTGTTGAGCATGAAACTCAAGGTGGTCGGGTACCTCTGAATATCCAAATGAAACTCGTAAATATAACGACTGAGAACAAGGCCTATAAAGAACTAATATTACTAAAAAGCTACTTAAGGTAACTGCCAATTACGTTGGTTAATTTATTTCCAAGTTACTCTTGAAATAGTTAATACAATTCGGTCAAAAACAGGCCGGTTGTGAGTGCTAGTGTGACCTAGTACGAAGCGAACGGAAGTTTTATTTTCTAATAACTAGAGCATACAGTATAAAAGCACAAGATAAGCATAAAGATTGAATTCACGTGATTTTGCTGATTACATCTCTCATTACAAAGTCCATTTGTCTAAACGTAGGTAATTATTGTTATTAAAAAATGAACCGAACATTATGTAATTATAAAGCTCTGAAAAAATCATTATTCCTTCCTTACAAATTTTCTGTTAAAACCTTTTCTATGTGAATAAGAACTTGCACTAGAGAATGGGCAGCAGCGTTCTCTATGCATTTTACCACCATACTGCGATCGCCAACCCGCCTGCCAAGCGTGGCGATTATGGCAAAGCCCCCCAAATTGGGAGAGGCCTAAGACCAGCAGTGGACGTCTAATGGCCGAAATGATGAAGAGCGTTTTTCTCGAATTTTCTTCCGTTGGTGCAAACCAACGGAAGAAAATTCGAGAAAAACGCTTTATCATAATAATCACAATCAGCCTAACGTAATGTGGAATGTTGCCACTTCTGGGACTCAGACCTCCTCTTTGTGAGAACGAGAAGGCCATAATCCAGCACGCGGGCCTAATGCGTGAATTTAGAGAAACACCTAGTTAGATGAAACTCCAAATAAAAGCGAAATACTTTGACACAGAAAGAAACAAGGGAAGGACCTCCTCAAGCTAATCCTGCAGCTAATTACTGCCTAATCTCACCTTGTGAAATCTCGTTAATCACGTCACTAAGGAATACTCTATACTAAAATACAATGATTGTAAACACACAGTCTTTGATACCGTTTCTAATTAGAACAGATAATACAGTGAATGAGATTATACAATATCGGCCATCAGTGAAATACTTCTGATTAGATAAGGTCCGGTTGTAAACTAATCGAATTAAAGTTATGCAGTTCTATCACTAACTGAAATTAACTTTGATATACCTACCTAAGATAAGGGGAAGACCGAAGAAACGATGGATGAACTGTGTGAACGATGATAATTATGACTTGAGAGAGGAGTGACTACGGAGATAATGACTAATAGAGAAGTATGGAAGGAAAAAATATGTTGTGCCGACCCCAATTAATTTGGGATAGAGGCAGGAGAAAAATGGCGAATATCATAGCTAGAATAAAGTACAGGTTGCTTGACGAATTTAACATCGGAGCTATGGTGTTCCTGCTGTACCTGGCTATGTCTTAGTGCTACGCTTCATCACAACACATCAACACATCTTAGAAGAAAAATCCAATACAAATAAGTCTTTTTTATAGAGTATCACGGGCTGGCAGTTCAAAACCATTCATAGTGCAAGCCTACATGATTAGAACGACCACACAAATTAACCACAGTACAAACACTAATGATATTCAAACAAATCGCGGTCTCGACCTTGTGAGACAAACCCGTCGGGCAGCGTATCATCGGATCGGCGCAAACGCAGTCCCGTTACTAACAATCTCATTCGGTATAACGGGTGCCGCCGCCCGATTGGCTGCCAGCACTGGACATGCGCATTGCACGCTAGAGTAAACATTTCGTTGTCGACTGCAATTGAAGAAGGTTGTCACGGATGTATAGCTTGTATGTCTGGATCGGATAAACCGTGAATGAACCGTAATTCTGAATGATTGAAAACAGCATTGTTGTAATTGTACAGCGTTCGATATCAATGGCTATGGTTACACGCTCAATCCGGAAAATCGGCTTACAACTAACAAAGAGCTAACAACAACCAATACTTATGTTAACAGAACGATGGAACTTTGGGACTCCGAGGTAGATATTCGATTTTCGAAATAACGAATTCATTATGCACATCATTTTGATGGTGGACAGGGCCATAGAACAGATAGGCGATACGGCCGTAAGGTTCTGCAGTGGTGACCGCGTACCAGAAGACATAGAGTTGGAAGGCCTCCCGCAAGGTGGACCGATGACATTGCGATGTCCGCAGAAATCTACTGCATGCGGGAAGTACAGAACCGGTCGAATTGGCGAAACTTGGCCTATATCCAGCAGTGGACGTCTTTCGACTGACGTGATGATCATTTCAATGGGATGAAAAGCAAAGTCTTAATATGCTGGTCTTCCAAAAGATTGAATAACATGGAAATAAAGCACAGTAGTAAATTTACCTCTAGATCTATACTTATTTTCACGAGTAAGCGATGGCTTTATATTCACATTTTACACATTCATACGTCACGATTTGCGAATGTACACAGTCATTTCAGATACTCCGTTATTGGTTGTCAAGTGCCAACAGTTCGAATAGTCTTGTCTGAGTACACTCTTAAGCGTGAAGGCGCCCACTCACCCAATACTTAAACTTAAATAAAGAGAGCATAGAAAGGCGACCAACCTTAAATAAAGAAAAAACAGAGACAGAGAAAAGATGACAAAAATATTATCAGAACTATTCAAAACGAGTTATCAGTGCAATAATTAACTGATGATAAAGAAAACACAAACGAGAAACTTGAGCGAATACAAGTATACCTTCTGCCCTTATCTATTCTGTGCCCATAACTGTAAGCCTAGAAGCCTGTATTATCAACATAGGTCGAAGTACTAATACTATCGTTTATGTATGCTATGCAGCTATCCTATACTAGTTTTCCTGCCTAGTTTGTCGTACTGACCTATTTGCTATCGATTTTTTCTTCGTGCATAATGATCAGCTGATTTCCAACGGTTTTACTTTTACTTGCGACATGCCTAGTTAAGAAAACTCAAGTATTTGACTATAATATCATAACAAGAAAATTTTGTAGTGAAAAAGTAACGCTACTTTTATCAACAAATTTAAAAAGAGCAGAAAAACGGGAAGCGAACTGCTAATTTTAAAAACGCAACGAAACCAATTTTCTTAACAGACTTCTCCGAACTTAAGTTAAAGGGATACCTTACGCTTTATAAAGTATATAATTTCAAAGAACCCGTGCTAACATCTTTAGACTCGGCTGTCAAAGGCTTTTGAAACGTCTAGTCATCTAGTGTTCGTCTTAACCCATAGTTAGCTTCGGCAGGTTTCTCTAAGAGCAATGTCCTGTTGATTCGACATTATCTGTCGCATCATCCTTTGTGGGGCTCGTAATAGTTAATTCAGCTTTATCTTTTGATGCACTTGTATTCATTACAGCAATTTAGACGCTGAAGAGGATTACGTCATTGTTAATTTTATAAGAATCATTCTCTTCGTTAAGAAATAGTTTAATGTTTATCTAATTCTAAGTAAAGAAGAACGTCTAATAGAAAATGAGATTACGATGTTACTTAAAATGGATCTAGTTTTCATGCATAATAATCATAAAAGTAAAAGTAAGATGTAAGAGTAAAAGGCAATTATGCGAGGTGGTCGACCAAATTATTTAGAAGATCTTGACGGGTCGGCTATCAAGTGCGTATGTAGTTTAATAACCTTCAAGTTGATTTGCAATTCCATAGGTGCGGCTGCGGCTTCAGAACTTAAACTTGAGAAAGGAAGGTTACGTGGAGCTTTAGCAAGTTGAGAAATGGCGATGGCAGCATTGGTTTCGATGCGTCCGGTTTTCTCAACAAAACCTGTTGTTAATATGGAATGCGGGCCCAACGCTGACGTACGAAAGTTCCGATACAAAACACCGGCGTGTGTAATGTCGATTGCTTTCTTACAACCAATTAATCGATTCTACCTGATTGCGCCGAGATTGTAGATTTCACAACAGATTTATTGGGTAATCTCGATTTACGACGAGCGTGTCGAGCAACGGAAGATGTTTACGAGGATATAAATATATTGTCTGAGGTAGAATATGATGATTACAAAAGTGTCGGAGGTGTAAAAGATGGCGAGTAGCCTATAATTGTCAACGGTTAGACGTATAACTGTTCATGATGCGTTATAATAAGTCCGTTAGTTGCGCGTCCGTGTGCGTTACATATTTGATGTATTGCTGTGTATTTCAACCGGACTGTTTGCAGAAGAAAGCAATGTTTGTTCAATACCAGGGGTGCTAGTTAGCTCAGTGATTTTGAACGGTATTAATGCTAAGATAACAAATTCTATACCTACTTAGAAACTAAAATAAACAATTTGATCAAACGAAAAGCTCACAGACAATCCACAACAAGTTAAGCAAGTAGCAGCTTCTATGAATACAAATTGATATGAAGCAATGAATGAAACGAAATCGTTTCTCCAATTCAATTCTATTGAAGCAAATACAAACATCAGAAAGCGGTGGTTACGATTGGTCCCTTGAACGTTGGCTCTTGATTGCCATTACCTCACAGAAGTTTTGGCGCTCACGACTTTATTGGTTCATTGGCCCCAAGATTGCTTCAACTGGGCTTTAAGTAACCTATTCCAACATAGATTTATAAATATATAATAATTACATTAGTGTTGAAATTGAAGCTTCTGATAGCCTCTTTGGCAATAAAGACCTCAAGTTTAATGTAAGAGATAGTATCTTTCATCACCCTAATAACCCAGAAAACGTAAAAATGTAAAACAAATGATATTCCATTTCGTCAATGAATCTATCTTCAACTGAATATTTCATTCAACACATATATTTATTGCTTTGCTTGTTACGGCTTGACCCTATTCTGTTGAGTGCCGTGGTGTTACATTTGTACCTATCATCATCAACTTTCATGGTTATCATAGCCATATCGTGTATATATCTCTCTCTCCTTAGTAAGTTTATCGCCAAAATAAAGTATTTTACGAATTTTGGAAACTATGATGAACTGAGGTTAGATAGAAGATCAAAGAAAAGATGGATAGATTGAGTGCTTAAGAAAATGAAGGAAGTTTAAGTGAATACGACCGACGGGAGAATAGAGAAGATAAATATAGGCAGATGAAGAAGAAAACTACCCGAACAAATATAGATTGATCAATTGGCAGTGCCATGCAACAAAACGCAGACCAACGTGGAAATATCGTCTATGTATATGCTACTGAAGACGAGACTGACGATTCCACAACTAAACAGTAAAATAGAGAAGCACACAATTTAAGTGGTGTACCTTCCTCACTCTAAAATATAATAATAAAGAGTTTACGGTTGTGCGTAGCGGTTGCATGTGAAAACAGAGAAACGGGCTCAGAAAAAGTGAACGAAATGGATTCGTTACGGTTTTGACGGTTATTGATACCGATACCGGTGTTTTGGATGAAATATTAACTGTCTATGTTACGCCCTATAGCTTCCCTAGTTATTAACGTGCTTTTATACATTAATTTTCATACACTTCCAATGGAAATACCCAAAAGATGTTTAGAGGTACAACAGAAACGATGTTTTTTCTTTTAAAATACAGTTTTATTTAAATAAAACTGTATTTTAAAAGAAACCAGCCAGTCAACTTCATAATTCTATATCATTAAATTGGCACAGAGTTGACAAACGATTTAAGTAAGCTCGTTGAAAATTGTGGCCGCCTTGTTAGGAAGCCGGACCTAGCACTGGCATATTTAGATTATTTGCAGATGTTAACTGGCAGAACCGTGATAACATGCACTTAGTTGCTTGGAATAAATTCCTGCGTCATAGTGAATAATATATTATAACAGAGAATTCAAACTGATCTCTAAATATGCATTAATTTAAAGATGGAACAGTTTGACAAAGGAGGATGGCCAACATTTTTTGCTAAGAAGTTAAAACTATATGACGATTTAAATTATGTTAGATTATTCGTAAAACTATGATGAAATGCATATTGAATCGAAATGAAGTAGGTGTCTAGGACAAAAGATAACCATTAAGATGAAGCCAAAGAAAATAATTATTTCAGTAAAAATGTCTATGAACATGATACCCACGCAAAACAATAGGAACGACGAATCCCTACGACAATTATGAATGACTATGTTCTTTACGATGATGATGCGTGAATCGGGATGGACAATTACGATTTATGAACGATTCAATGCAAATTACATTTCACATGCACTCGATAGTGTTACAATAAAAAAGCAACATGAGTACGAATAAATTGGCCTCACACTATGCACTTAGAATAAAGTGGAACAAGATGAGAAAAACCTGACAAAAAATTCGGTAACATATGGTTACTAGCTTCTGCCCGCGACTTCGTCCGCGTTAAATTTCTTTTTCCCCCGACCCTTCCCGTCGCGTCGAATCACCTACCCGTGCGATTTTCCCCGTTTTTGCAGCGTTTTTCATTACTGCTCCGCTCCTCTTAGTTGTAGCGTGATTTTATATAACTTATAGCCTTCCTCAATAAATAGGCTACCCAACACAAAAATAATTTTTCAATTCGGACCAGTAGTTCCTGAGATTAGCGCGTTCAATCAAACAAATAAACTCTTCAGCTTTATAATATTAGTATAGATTAATGGCAATACTTTAATTACAGCCTTCCTATTGCTAACACGATGCTGACTCATCCTATCTTCCTAACTGATATACCTTTATAATATTATGAATGTGTGTTTGTTTGATTGTAACACTTTAACGTCTAACCGGCTGAACCGACATTGATAACATATCTGGTATGGGAATACTATGAACTCTGGGGAATGAGACTACTTTTATAGACATATCATTCCGGCGAAGCCATAGCCAGAAGTTATTAATACTATAAACGTGAAAGAGATCAATCTGTCTGTTTCCATGCCAAACAACGGAACGGATTTCGATGAAATTTGCACACAGTTAGACTATGACTTAAGTAAAGCTACAGGACTATCATCGCGTTACTACGTTTCCGTAATTTGCGATCTTCACATAAAAGAAGCTAGTTAGTACTCAAATGCATAGTTCTTACTGATAAGCAAGTAAAAGAAGAAACCAAACCGCAATGAGAATAGATTCCAACATCATGAGAGGCATTTGCCCTGCTACTAGGACAATTACAGACCAAAGCTGATATAATAATTGGTTAACTTCTTAACTTAAAACAACACAATTGCACTTAACAGGAGCAAACAACAGCCGAAGAGGTAAATATTAAAGGAATTGCGTCGTTCGTATTCCGTGAATCGGTTTAGCAACACGTCGATATTTTAGTTCAGCCATCAATTCTGCTAGACTGGCATAAATGACGCAGTAATATTAACATAATGTGTCGTTTTGTTTATACTTTGTCACGAACTTGTGTTTTAAAATGCGTTGAAAATGGCAATCATTTGAAATATTCGCTCTTATTTGACACGTCGTCGAATAGAAGATCACATCGCAGAGAAGAATACAATCAATGTCAAAGCTGTGGCTTCTAATATCTTTGGGTGTAAGTTTAGATGGTAGACAGTAACTGAGATTAACTGAACATGTTAGAATAAAAATGTATGGTCACTGAACAGTTACCCAATATCATATTTGACAGTGACAATGACAAATGTCATAGTCATGTATTTATTTTTAAATAATAATGATTGCATTTACATAAATAAAAAAACATCTTTATCATCAATCTTTTTTAACACGGTGATCACTGACCACACCTTACGATGTTTATAGATGGAAAAGATTTATGGCCACGAAAAATAACTGGATTTAAACAAGTTAGAAGCGTTGAACATCAATAAAAGGATCCATTGACATAGCAGTTGAACGAATGACATTTAAACGACCTTGAGCATCGCCATTAATTTCGTATCGTCAGACAAACCCGTTCTGTTTACTTTGGGCGGCTTGCCTTATGTGAAATGTCGCAAACTACAGTTCTCATTACTCCACATATATAACAGGGAATTCAGACTTATCTCTAACGATTTCTCATTACTCCACTGTTGATCGACTTGATCAAGAAAGTTACGAAAACGACTTTCACATAGAAGCATCCGGGGTTTACTTTAAAATCCGTCGTATTTGTGTACAAATTGAAATGTAGCTATAGGTACCTTAGTTGGAGAAACGAACAACGATATAATCCCATCAAAATCTTAAATAGAGCCAGTTGCCAAAAAAACGTTGGATAGGTAATCTGTTACGATGAAAACGTGTACGAAAACAACTTTTTACTCTAAGAAAAACACAAAATCCCAAACAAAATAAAATGATACCTCAAAATTGAAATATACATCGGATCATATACCTACCTACAAAAAAAGTAATATCGAGACTGGCAACAATGCCAAATTACTATTTTTTTCTCTGTCTGATTTCAGATAAAACTGGCTCGCTTTTCATTTGAAATAAGAATTGGGACAAAAGAACAGAGTCTATTTTTACCAGTTGTAATTGCCAACCGAACAATACTTCTATTGTGGTGCTGAATGGGAAAATTAAAATTCCTCATGCACAACTTTGTGACGGAGGCCATTCATATGAACTAGACCATGTCAAGGCTTCTACAGACACTAAGATTGGTACTTATATGGTACTTAAACATGTGAAAACAACAAAAAGTGGGGTTTCCAGATTTCAATTTAATGTAGTGATTGACAGGACCTATTTTGCGGTCATGAACCAGGTAAAAAATTGCAGTAAAAAGTTTGCACATAGTGCCCAATTCGTGTGTTATCCTTTTACTGTTTTATTTTATATTAAAGTAATTGACAGATTTCACAAGAGAAGCAACAGTAAGAAACTTAACAGCAAAAACATTTTTATTCTATTTTCAAAAATTTAAAACGAGTGGTGACCTCATCGGCGACCATCTTGAAATCCCGTGTTTAATTGCAAATATAATTAACGCGCACATGAATGCTATTAAGGCTGAGTGTAGTAGCCCGACCTTGGGGTCTATTTAATATTACTCGTTAATTGCGCAAACAACGCCTAGAGCAAATATCTAAATTGAGAGACTGTCAAACCAGCAATGCTATCTTAAACTTGTATTTGACCACGACATTCTTAACATTGTGCCTCTGTGGGATTTGCATTAATTTGATTAATGTTTGATTCGTCTTAAAAAATTGCGCAGGTCCTATTTTTAGTACCTACTAAAATATGTATAAGTAATTATTAAATAGTCAACGCTTTTAAAATTTATAAGATAAATTTGAAAACGCAGCAATTATAATAAGGTGGGAATTCATATTACTTTGAAAACTACAATCAAATGATAAGTAACGAAATATGGATATTTGCCAAGCGAACGACACCGCTTATCGTTTCTTGTTCAAGAAAGTGGCACTGGATATAAAAATGGGTAAATATTTGTAACTGATTACAGGTAATATAAGTACATTTTTATTGCAAAATCAATGTAAATATAGCTTACGCTTCTTTACTTAGGTACGCAGTGGAGATGTTCAATTATTACTCAAGCAGTCAAGCAATCTTGTAAGAAGACCCCTGTCAGTAGCCAATGATTGGCACATCATGAAATGTTTTATATACAACTAATAAAATGTCTACGTTTATATTTATAGTTTTCCTGTCACATAGAGAGACACGGCGCAATAATTGCAATTAAATAGATCGCCCTCGAGGAGGATCGTAGGAGAACCAAGGTAACCGACATAGCCCGAAGAATTGCTAATCTGAAGTGGCAGTGGGCAGGGCACATTGCTCGTAGAACAGATGGCCGATGGGGCCGAAAGGTTCTGGAGTGCGACCGCGTACCGGAAGACGTTGAGTTGGAAGGCCTCCAACAAGGTAGACCGATGACCTTGTGAAGGCCGCAGGAATCCGCTGGATGCGGGAAGCACAAAACCGGTCGAAGTGGCGGAGCTTGGGGGAGGCCTATGTCCAACAGTGGACGTCTTTCGGCTGAGATGATGATGATGATGAGATCGCCCTCCAAATAAGGGTAATCCGTCTGGCATACGTTGGCACTGACTGTAATTCCAAGTTTGAGTTTTTTTACGCATTCTCTTTTCAAATATTTCTGCAAATTGCAAAAAAAAAAAACGAAACAATCAACAATGATTTAAATTATGTCACAGTTCTTATCGAACTTCGTTCTGTCGTCTGTTACAAATGGATTTCTATGCTTTGGTAATGAAATGAAAGAAAAACTTCAATACCAGCTGCTTATCTCTTAAAGAAATTAAAATAACCGATACTAGAAGTATAAAGCAATCGGTTACAACGGCCTCATGGAGCAAGTGGGCGATAAACACGCCAGTTTACAGAATAATGTGGTTACTAGATATTTGTGTCAGAGTTCCTTCAAAAGGAATTGATATATTGTTGTTATGATTTAGTGTCTGTCTCACTGTATATTATTTATCGTCATTTGACTTCAACCACTTCAGTAAAGTCAGCAAAAGAGTCTGACATACCTATTTATCTCAAAATTATTACCTTTGCATGATACAGGCAGGCAATTAGTATTCACTTTTATTACAGTCTTAATAAGTTTTTAAAGATCAATAACTTGACAACTGTCGGTTTCTAGTTTGACCCGCTGATGTCACACAATCCAGTTATTGGGTCCATTACCAGTTGTACCCTTTGGTAAAACTGGTTGCCAGACTTTCATGCTTCTGAGGACCCGATACGACTGTCAAAAATCCAAGAATGATAACCGGAACCGAGGCACGAAGGGGAGTCGGTATGTAAAGATGTCACCCATTCACAGGCCAACCGCGGCAAACATA
Organism: Aporophyla lueneburgensis; assembly: GCA_932294355.1. Classification (NCBI taxonomy): domain Eukaryota; kingdom Metazoa; phylum Arthropoda; class Insecta; order Lepidoptera; family Noctuidae; genus Aporophyla; species Aporophyla lueneburgensis. The sequence goes on along the minus strand of OW028739.1, from coordinate 31,385,014 downwards.
GCATAACCTGATCGATTGACCCATGTAGCTGTAATTACTTCGCCATTGCCTATCTCAATAACATATACTCAAATGGGTTTGGAAGGGAATCATTCAGTTGCCCGCACAATATCTCATAACAACCAAAATTTTTCTATCAATTTAGAAATTGTACGTAACATCAATTTTATGCGTCGCTAACCGGAACACCAACCGCAATTTGTTTCGAAAATTAAACACTTTTTTACTGCGGAAGGGAAAGGGTAATAATCTTACCTTCGTAATTGTTGTCATCCTCGTCATGTGCGGCACAGATCTGTCGGCAGAGGTCTTCGTACTCCGCCCAATAGGCGGCTAGCGCGGACGGGTCCGGCGCACGCGCAGGCAGAGGCAGCGCCATGCGGACCTCTGGAGACTCCTGGGAAAAAGAGATAGGTTAGATAGGTTTGGTTAAAAAAATAAAACATTTTTAAAGGCATTTGATTGTAAGCAATCAATGGACATAATAAGGTGACGTGATTGATGGGTAATGTCTTTGTTTCGTCCGAAATTCTTTTCGGACCTTCTTTTCGTTAAACAGCATCTTTAAAGTTGAAATTTTTTTTCAACTTTAAAGATGCTGTTTAACGTCCGGTATTTTTATTTGGTCATAAGAAATACACAGAAGAATAATAAAAACTATAAGGAAATCTGGCTTTATTTGTACCGACAATACAGGATAATTTATTGTAACTAAATCAACGCCAGGTGGATCCAAATATAGTGACCTCAACAGTTATGCAGTGATTTAATAAATTAAATTAAGCGACCGTCGGAATTATTAATAGGTCCTTGTACTCCTCACAAAGACAAAACGTTTCTGTTCTGCCTCATAAATTGTAACAACCGCTTGTTTTTTTGGCTCATTGTACATTAATCTACGAATAGTTGAGTTTAATCTACTGTATCTATCAGTGCTTACATCATCGTCCCAGAAGGCGTACCAAAAGATCAACATATCTTAAACCAGTCCGCCCAAATTCAACATAATCCCAAGACAAACAATGATTAATTCAACATTAATGAGAACTATTCTATAAAGGACAATGATATTCGTCGCAAGCAAACAATGTAATATGAATTATTATGAGCTATCTGAATACTGCGAGCACTTTGCGAAACGATTGACCAACTCCTTTCAGAGCAAGTGGCAGACAATGATGTTACAACATCGCATTGTACGCATCTAAATAATATAGTGATTTGTAATCGAGCTAACTGGAATTAAAGCTTAATTATGAATCGAGATGTGGTGATAAAGTGTTGCTGTAGAGGCCAGCATTAAAAGTTTTAAAGTCCAATTGTGAATTTTAAAATTAAGTGAGACAAAAATTGAATTTGCTTGTCATCTAGCTTCAGTGGTTATTTGTGAATCTTTGACAGTCGTTACAGGTCTTCACAAGCCCGAAAGTCTGACAACCCAGTAACAGGGTTTCGATGGTTAGTTAAGCAGACGCTCCATGTAAAATACTGGTATACAGCTGCATCTAGTTAGACTGGAAGCCGACCCCAACATAGTTGGAAAAAAGCTAGGCATAATATGATGATGATCTAGCTACAGTAAAAACTTAGAGCTACCCACAACTGACAGGAGATAACAAAACTTTTTTACAAAAAAAAAACAACCGACTTCCTTAAAAACACTACAAAGTGAAAAATAACTTTAATTTCGGAAGTCGGTGTCTTAGGATTTTTATTTAAGGTTTTTGCCACCGACTTCGAAATTAAAGTTATTTTTCACTTTGTAGTGTTTTTAAGGAAGTCGGTTGTTTTTTTTTGTAAAAAAGTTTTTATTTTTAAATTTTTAGTTATAGTATCTATCCCGCACTAATTTCAAACAAACAATGGATATTTATGCGATAGCTGAAATTGCGGTTGATTTGCTGTCATTTTTAAAGAGTTCTGATGTCTGTCTCCGGAAGTCATCATCAGATTTATATGAAACTTATATGGGACCATTTCGGAATAAACCTCTTTCGAACAAAAAAATAATTTTGCAAATCCGTTCATATATGACGGAGTAATGGCCGAACATACATAAAAAAAAAAAAAAAAAATATAAACATCCGAATTGATAACCTCCTCCTTTTTGAAGTCGGTTAAAAATAGGATACACGATGATGGGTACACTTTTTTATAGAGGACGGGATGATCAAGAGTTATCTGGTCTGTGAACCTCTTCAGATCATTGGGAATAATGAAAACATACTGAGAGATGGTTGAAGCGGATAAGTGAGTTTAAGAAAAAGACAAAGACAACGTTGACACTGGCCACTGCAATATCAGCATTACTTCTGATAACAGTTGCCAGTCTTGTTTCTTTTATACAGGAAAACGTGACTGTCGCATACCAACTCGAAGGCTGGACAATAATTATTACCTGTAGGAACTTTATAGTACAATGATCGGACACATTTGTGCCTTCCACTTCTTTTCTTGAATTTACAGACATAATAAGGATAACAACGCGTATATTTTAATGCAGCAAACTGAGGTCATCAAACTTTAACGCATTTAATGAAATATTTCTGAATTAATTAATAATTTAATTTATTGCATGTTTTTGTAAGGGCTTACCAAGTTACAAGTTAAATGCCATGAGGAAAATTACTGTCAGTCAGTCAGTCAGTCATAGAGATTCTCACGAATGATTACGATGTTCGTGCCCATAAAAGAGAAGTTAAGTTAAAAGACGAATTAATAGATAAAATGGGGTTATCCTATGGTGATAATATTAAGCAAGTTTATTAATAAACACATCGACTAGAATAGGATGATCCTAAGACCAACACAACAGAAAAAGACACCCTTAAGCATACCGTTCTCAAAAAAGGTAAGACGCTAGATGCAACTTCCACAAATAATCAGAGTCCAAGCGTCTACAACACAATTAACCGTTTATTATTTGTTAAATTAATGAAACACATTCAAAGGGCTAGGTTAATAAGCAACACCAAGTAGACAACGCCGCTCATGAGAACAATTAAAAGTTTAAAACGGTTATCAAATGAACTCGGAGTTGACGAGTGACGTCACTCAATTTGGACAGATATTAAGTGGAATTTGAAGTAATCCTACCACATTGCGATGAAGTAAGTGTTCCAGACGACAAAACAAACATGGTGAAACAGACAAAGAATTTCGAAGAAGATTTTTTTCTGTAGAACGATATTGATGGAACGGTAAAGCCGAATGGAGAACCGCCATGGTATTCCGCTAAATTCATTTTTTTTTTACGATTTTGAATTTGCATTTTCAAAGAAGAGAGTTGTATTGATGATTTCAATTATTCTATAAATACACACGTGTTACGGTCCCGAATCGTATTTTATTCAATATACACGCCCGACACTGACCTATTTGCACTGGCATATTTGCAAAAAAAAATTGGAGAAAATTTGGATTTCACGGGCTATGTTAACGCATCCACCTAAAATTCTTTATTGGTTTGAGTTCTATGTATGTCATAAGAATTTCCAATGTGTTAAAATTTTATTTGAGCTAGACGCACGGGCGAGGTGTCCAGAGACGCGTCTCCGCGCGGGCCAGCTAACTACGGCGTTACTTTAGTTTTCACGGAAGGAAAATTTAAAATTAGGGTCCAAAAACGTGATTTTTAACGGAAAATTTTTGAAAAACTTCTAATAACTCCACCGAACAGGACTCCAGCTCGCGGAACGCTCGCCAGAATACAGGTAAGGCAGGTAAGTTGCTATTTAAACTAATAAAAACAGGGTTCACAGTAGGAATTTTGAGATAAAAATAAAAATGTGGTTCAGTACAAAAATGTTCTGAATTTTTCTATGTTAATGGCGAAAAATGAAAATTTTTTCGCGTTTCGTCAATTCTTTCAGTCAAAATAGTCAAAGGGTACCTAAATACAAGCGATTCAGCTGAAAACAGCTTCGAAATGCGACACCTGGTTGCAAAGATATTTCGAAGTATAGGGAATTTTGTATCGGTTAGGTGGATTTCGTAGGTACTGATATTGCTTAGAACAATGAAAAATTCAATGTTTGCAAACTTTTATTTGAGCTAGACGCACGGGCGAGGTGTCCAGAGACGCGTCTCCGCGCGGGCCAGCTAACTACGGCGTTACTTTAGTTTTCACGGAAGGAAAATTTAAAATTAGGGTCCAAAAACGTGATTTTTAACGGAAAATTTTTGAAAAACTTCTAATAACTCCACCGAACAGGACTCCAGCTCGCGGAACGCTCGCCAGAATACAGGTAAGGCAGGTAAGTTGCTATTTAAACTAATAAAAACAGGGTTCACAGTAGGAATTTTGAGATAAAAATAAAAATGTGGTTCAGTACAAAAATGTTCTGAATTTTTCTATGTTAATGGCGAAAAATGAAAATTTTTTCGCGTTTCGTCAATTCTTTCAGTCAAAATAGTCAAAGGGTACCTAAATACAAGCGATTCAGCTGAAAACAGCTTCGAAATGCGACACCTGCTTGCAAAGATATTTCGAAGTATAGGGAATTTTGTATCGGTTAGGTGGATTTCGTAGGTACTGATATTGCTTAGAACAATGAAAAATTCAATGTTTGCAAACTTTTATTTGAGCTAGACGCACGGGCGAGGTGTCCAGAGACGCGTCTCCGCGCGGGCCAGCTAACTACGGCGTTACTTTTCTTTTTTAGCAGAAATTCAGTTTGATGATCTTTTTCTTCCTGTTTCATAAACGTGTCTATTTATATTGTTATAAACTTCGATAAAAAATGTACTAGATTCCCGATGAGCGCTTCAAAAACGGCCCGAAAAATAAGAGCACAAATATTTTTGTGCTCTTATTTGAAATTAGTTTGGTCCAATGATAGCCAACGATAAGACGTCCTAAATGCCGCAGCACGCGTTCAAAAATTGTGTAAATAACCACTGTAGCACCAAGTTTTTGGAAGGAATATCTTTTTTTCCATAAGTTTAAATCTTTAAGTGTTTTTCATAAAATTAAAACAATCAAATAGTAAATATAAATCATTTAGCAAATACATATTATGATTGTTTGACCAATGTTTGCGACAACGCACCAACTATTGTAACAAACATTGTCTGTTCTGGAACAGAGAATGCATGAAGTAGTATTGTAATTTTATATTTTATTTTTGTTTGTAGATTTCCAAGCGAGCCATTTCGCTGTGCAGAATGGGTATCTATTGTAGCGAAATAAAGAGGAGAAGAAATATACAAACCTTATAAAAATTCATATTTGAACTTTAATTTAAATGAAAACATAATTTGATTTAATACAAATTTAACTTCTAAATACTGGTACATAAAAGTAGACGCACCCATTTGTTATACGGGTGGATCGCATTGATTTAACCCGCACTTAATTAAATAAAATAACTATTATACTATTTTAGTCCTACTACTTTTTTAAATCGATTAAAAATGTTTGCCACCATCAAAACGTACCTTTTCACCTAAAAAATTATATTCTGCAACTCTACGTCTTTCCATACGTACTGTGTTCTGAGCATTGAAATGTAATACCAAGAACTACGTCTAGTTCCAAAATAGAGTAAGCACGAAATTGTCAACACATTGTTTTTAACCATATTGCTTAGACTTTAAGTTTCAGTTTAGAATAAATAATTTTGTACTTATATCAAAATGACTTTTGATTTTTAAGGGACATTTTAAATTTATTGCTCTTTACTTTTCTCCGATGACAAAAGGACTTAAATATGAATATTTTGCAATCGCAATTATGCTTTATGTTTGAGTGTTAAGGATTATAATAAACTGAACTTGTTATTATTATGAAATGTTTTTCTATATTTCGTAGTAAGAAATATAAATGTGTAAGTGTGTGCAAACGTGGCCACTTGAGCGCCTTATTTTTGTTCCTGATCCTTTATCTAGTGCTATTATTGATCGAAGGTTATAAAGATCATTCTTCTAGCCTCCTCTTTTTATATTATTTTAATGGCTGCTGTTTTCTCCTAAATAGTTGTCGCCTGTCGGAACTGTAACCATATAAATTGTGCCACCACTTCCGTCCTCTCGTTATCTAAAATACAAAGGCCCGTAGACAACTGTATCCTCCATTGAATACCTCACGTAAATTCATTATCAGGTGACGTAGACTATTAGCAAATACACGATAAAGCAAGGTCGAGTACTCAAAGGTAAATTTGAATATTTGTCGGATGATTATGCCTCCAATTAGCTTCCTTTATGTACACCTGTGTGTTTGCAACCGTCTTGCATTCATGTAACTGGAATTTAGCCAGAAAATGTTCTGCTATAACGTAGCTCGTATTTGTCTAGTGTCCCTGCTTTACTTGCCGTTGATCAGAAACAGTTTATAGTATATAGTGTCAAACAGTAAGGTTATGAAATAACAATAACTCTCCCATTACTAAGCGTTACATATGTACGTGGATTTTGATAGGTTTTTCATAGTAACAATGCACTGACAGTAGTGACAGTCTGTCGCATCGCTCCATTATTTGATAACGCGTATTTTATAATTGTTATCGAACCTCTCTTTATCAAACAATATATGTAGTTATGAAACTGTAACCATAACTGGCCCAGGTATGTTTATAATCATGGGCTTTTCGCCGACATGAAATGCTTCCCACTCAATGTAGGAACAAAATGATTCCGTAGCAGATTTCCAAACCATATATTCTAACGTTATCAAATTAGTAAAAAAAAAACATTATACAAGCCTGCTGTCTTAAACTCTTCATTAAATTTTAAATAATACAAAAAAATACTTCTATTACAGTGAACCAATTGAGTAATACAAATCTCAGAAGAATCTGTAAATTGCGTTATTTCTCAAGCAATTAAGCCGCTCAAATTAATTGGAGGCCGGTATCATACAAAGCAGTCCTTATATAAGTTCACTACGCTAACAGCGATGCGATAACCCAAGAGAAAAAGTAAACGGAGTTTTATCCGCACACAGAAACGTTGATAAGGAGCCATTATATTTTGTCTAACTCTAAGATCTGTAAGATTTGAATTTAGATTCATGATGTCAGAGTTTATACAAATCTACGCTCAAATAGAGATTTAAGTAAAGATACTTGAATATCGATCTATAATGCAGGCCCAGTGAGGGTTTTCTAAATAATCTAGTGCATGTAGGCTAAAATTAGACAAGTGATCCCTCACTCCCACAGTCCCAATTATTTATTGATTTATCATAGCGTACACCTCATAAGTCAGATCATGTTGTCTCCGCCCCGCCTAATGCGGCCTCTTACGAAAGCTCGCATGATTATGAATGTTTCCTTTACAGCCCACATACGAAGAGACAAATACAGAAGCCATTGGCATCCTGCGCCCGCGTCGTTTCCGGAGTACCCACTGCGGTTATTTGTAAGTATATTATTGTCACAGGGACGAATTTAGAACAGGCGCCTGTTTGTTGGACGACGATTAATGTAATTTATTGGTTTACACAAATTATCTTTTTTTCCTTGTTGGTTTAAGGAAAACATCACGAATCAATTATAGTCAAGTAGGTCAGTATAGTGACTTAAAAACAGTTTGTAGTCAACGACCAGCTTGAAAAACAAATGTTTTATTATTGACATTTGTTTTTTCCTTGGATAGCCATATGTCGAACTAATTTTTAAATACCGTTAGAAGCTACAGACTATGATCCAGACGAGTTGGCCTATATTTTATTGTAGTTTAGAATAACAAAAATAAATTTGAAGACATATTGACGACAAGCTCCGTGGATCAAGATACTGTTATTGTCGTTGAAAATACAGTTAATGATAAGGCAAGAGCCATAAAGGAAATCCTCTCGTCCCATTACCTAAAGCACAGAAAAAAAAAAAACAGAAAATAACATAGTATGGTTATTCTAACAAAGTTTTTAGGTCTATCATTTTGATGAAGAACCTCGGAAGTTACGAAGTAGAGGAAATATCCTGTAGCAGAACTATCCTAGCAAATGAGATTATTTTTCACCAACATGTGATGAAAATTACAGAAAGGCACAGTTCTTGTGATCATATGAAACAAATGTTGCAACCTTAAGTGCATTCATAAAGTAATGAAAATCATCTGAATACATTCTCGGATCATTTACAACATTCAAATAATTTGTAAAATCGTTACCAGAGTCGCATTGAGGTCGATATGTGCGAGATAAAGCACCGGACGCAGTTAAATAATAATCCATTAAAATCACATTTTGCAGTCACATTAATTCTGTTAAGCATACAAAGCCGAGTATCTCAGGTATGTCGTCCGGTTTCCGGAACATGCAAAAATATACAACGACCGAGTATTCGGCCAACTGTCAGATGAATCAGGTGATTATCAAACGACGACTTTGATTCTCATTAATATGCAAGCTTTAATGGAGCATGCAAATCAATAAAAACATCAACAAACAGAACAGGAAATTTTATTAGATTATAAAATCGATGTAAGTAAAAAAGTTAATGAAATGAATGAAACAGCCGTAGTAGTCTATTTCAAAGAATAAATCATTCAAGATTTTTTAGGACAGTCTATTATTGTTGAATTTGACCATAAACTTGATCATCTCACGACACTCTTTGACCATGAATCTCACAGACACAAATTACTGTATCTAAAAGGGTTATCCATCACGCACCCATACAGACATAGTCATTATAATCGTGTGGCCAATCACGGCCCTGTGCGTGTCTGAAGACCATTAAAAGTTGACTTTGAAACACCTGAATAATTCAACGAGTAACATTCAACTTGATATATTTGAACTTTAATACTGTTAGATTCTACTGATTTGGCATGTAACCTCTACCTATCAAGGAGTATAAATTCATAATTAATAAATAAAGTCGCAAATTCTAAAGAAGGCCTTCGATATTTACATAATTTTGCATATTTGAATAGAATTTCTGCGTAATTGTTAATGTTCATAGTATTTAGGCTTAAGGATAAAGTTATCGAGTTTCATCAATGAATGTGTGTGATGAAAGATTTAAAAATAAAACTAACGTGTTCTTGAGAACACTCGCGGGGCAACTGACGTTGTCACGAGATCCGTCTGAGAGGTTCATGTTTTGTGCATTATGATGTCATCAGTGCAGTCAGGCCTCGTGCGTCAGTAGCTTAACATCGATCTTGGATCTTTGTTCTAAGGACTTACATTTAAGGCTCATTTCTAAGATTTTGTAGATAAGATTACGTTATATTTATTGCATAACTGTGTACTTGTGTTCTTATTTTGATCATAACATTTTAGGGACGCAACAGTTTACCCATGTCGAACAAGCAATATAAAAAAAAAATATGTACAAATTACATCCATACTTTTTTCCTAAAAGACAGATTATAAAACACATTAACAATCAACATTTTTATTTATATATAGGTGTTTCTCTTTTATATTTCGTACTACCATCATACTACAAATCCAAGAACTACAAACTTTCGAGATCTTCGGAATCATTTTTCTTAGAATCTTCTAATTCGCAATCCGTCCTCATCTAAATAATTGATTATATACCATTTGTTATAAAACTATCTCACAAAATCTTACGCACTTTCTATTCTGCAACGGTTTCTACGAATCTGTACTTTGCTATTTACTTTTCCTCTGTTTGATCATCAATACTAAGAATTAGACGTAACATCGACGGTAAAGGCAATAGATACGATCTGAAAATTCGTCATCATTATTGGCAGCCTTATTCCACGCTTTAATGAGTAACAGATCTCTTACCTTTTGTGCCATGCTTTCCATCCAGGTAAACCTAGCTACATCCTTATATGTACCTGGCTTAGAGTTATCTCTCGATTTGCCCATATTATTTTAAAAGTTCCTTTTATAAGTTCGGAGACCTTGCTGATCGACCAATAACGGATGTGAAGGAATTTAAATTTTTATATTCTTGATACAAAACTCGGAATGTGACTGATGATGTCACCTCTCTGAGTAAGTGACGATGAAGGAGCAATGCGTTTTGCTTTGAGTGCATTTTTTAAACATGTTTATTTTTAATGGCAAACGAATTACGTTATATGAGTTAGCTGACGTACCCGCTGGCGAGTTCGTATATTAGTTGACTGTTGTGTTGTATGACAATGTCGAATCTTTCTTTTCTTTTTTAAAGCGAAATGGTCCTCCACTTGACCTCTACCTCGATATTTTTAAAGGAGGAATGAATACGTATTATTGGGTATAATTATACCAAATTCACAGCAACTTCCATAGCTAGGAGCATTAGGATCTACAAAAAGTAATCGTGAAATTGCTGCATAGTCTTCAAGATAAATGGTCCAAAAACCATGGCCCTGCTGAATGCTGTCTTGATATTAGGTCTGATATTTTCATTTCACTTGTAGTGAAATTACAATTGTAACAATATCTCCTTCTATCACCAATATAGTTTTACACCGTTTATCTAATATATAAAATTCTCGTGTCACAGTTATCGTTGCCATACTCCTCCGAAACGGCTTGACCGATTTTGATAAAAATTTTTGTGCTTATCCGGTATCTATGAGAATTGGCCAACATCTATTTTTCATCCCCCAAATATTAGGGGTAGTCCACCCCTAAATTTATTTTTTTATTTTTTAGACAAAATTTTTAATTTCTATTTTTTATGATACAACATACAAAAATACATACAATCCTCAATTTTCACCCTTCTACGATCAAACCTTATTTTTTATTTATATGGCAAAACAACGTTTGCCGGGTCAGCTAGTTTTTTATAAATTTTGACTGTCTGTCTGTTTGTTCCGACTAATCTCTCTGATTTTGATAGGACTTTAACTGGCAGATAGTTAGTTGATGTTAAAATAAGTAACATAGACTTCTGTCGGTAGCACGTTCCTGTGGGATAACTTCCGATAACCACGCGGGCGAAGCCGCGGGCACCGCTAGTTTTATAATAAAGGTAAGTTTTTAAAACCTTGTTCTCTTCTCTTTCTTTTTGCTTAGCCAGTCTAATGCCAGGGTCATTGATCTAGCTCACGACCAGATCCTTGAACAAGTGAAAACTTGAATTCTTTGAAGCTTTATGAAAGTAGGTCATCATTTCAGCCGAAACACGTCCACAGCTGGTCATAGGCCTCCCCCAAGAACCGCCACTTCGACCGGTTCTGTTCTTCTTGCATCCAGCGGATACCTGCGGTCTTCACCAGGTCATCGGTCCATCTTGTGGGAGGGAAGCTTTCCAACGCTACGTCTTCCAGTACGTGATCAGCACTACAGAATCTTGCGGTGACCATACGTTCTGCGAGAGGGCACATTGCCACTTAACTTTGGTCATTCTTCGTTAATTCACGATTAATACACAATTAAACCATTTACATTTTAAACTATCTCTAAAATGCAGCCCATGTCAACAATATTACACATTAAAGGCTTATTCAGACCGGCGCGACGCGACAGCGCGACGCGATTCTTGTAGAACAATTTCCATGAAGTTCACATAAAAATTGTTCTACGAGTGTCGCGTCGCGCTGCCGCGTCGCGCCGGTTTGTAGGAGGCTTAACTCTCGTTATTTGACTGTTATAATAAACTAGCTTTTGCCAGCGGCTTTGCCCGCGTATTATACATATAAACCTTTCTCTTGAATCACTTTGCCTATTAATGAAAACCGCATTAAAATCCGTCGCGTATTTTAAAAGATCTAAGAGAACAGACTTCGTTTTATAGTATGTAAAAGAGATAAAGAAGCAGTGTAAGTTCCAAGAATCAGCGAGAAAATAGGTAAATATGTATGACTGAGTGAATGACACATTACATAACCGACACATTTACTTGTCATGTCACTTTTCCAAGCAGATTGTATAATATAATAGCAGTAACTCAGCAACCAACTAATTAGCGGCAATGAAAGCTGAATGCGATCCTATTAATTATGAATAACCTGAAAACGTTCACTTGCTGTCAAATTATATATTTCGACATAGGAAATAATTAATTTTAGTTACAACAAAAATACTCGTGGGATTTATGAAAAAAAGACTGAAAAGTGAATTATATCAAGTCATTGTGAGTTATATCTCCCAACTAGCAAAAATGCAATATCCCCTATATTGCATTTTTGCTGGTTGGGTGATTTAAAAGATTAATTATTCAATCAAAAGTGTTAATCGAAATCGATCTGCAAGCTTTATCTTCAAAATAGTTATTAAATAATAACACTAATTATAAATATTGATATTTTTATTATATTCAATGATATTCCTACTTCAGAATAACTAGCTACAACTAATAGCAGCAAAGAAGAAAACCGTAAAGCTATACAGTATGTCGACACGAAAGGAAACGACGGTTCTTATGGAAGTGAAAAATCTAAAGTAAATCTTACAACAGTAATTCAATTAGTACGGCAGCCTAGTAAATTAGTGAGATAAGATGAACATCAAGAATTACACTAGGTTTATGTAATTAAAATTGGGATTAATCAAAATTAACAAGAAGATTATATTAATGAATTTGTGTAACTGACGGATTTTGTTGCATCACACTGTTAGATCGAAACTGTTTGATAATTTTATATTTAAAAGCATTCTTTTAAACAATTATAATGATTCATGGTTCAGCGTTTACGAAATCTGGTCTAGTCTTAAGAAAAAATATATAGCTGCAAACATTTTCGAAAGTGTTTTTAATTAGTATAGCTAAGTTGATTTCCGTTTTATTCCAAATGAATAGATCGATATTAAATCAAATTTTTAATGCCCTATCATATGCTTTTGAGACGTATTATAATTATCACACCCAAAAGACGAAAAGATAGGGGTCAAAAAAGATTCTTCGTAAGTCGATAAATCAAAAGATATTAAAGATCACTACTATATTACCAACCAAAGCAAAGGCTGATAAACCTTCAGTCCAGACATCGAGAGAATGCGTTCCTGACATTTGTCAGTGCGACAGCTCCAGTAACTAATAAAGATCAAATTCACAAAACACATATTCTTTTACATGACAATGAAGGATGTCGAAAGCGAATTTTATCGATGACTCTAATTTGTTTTTTTACTTGGCCATCCCTTCAATGTCAACGAGTAATGGTCAAGTTATTTCAATCTAAGGCACTACAGATTAGTATCTTCCTTCCTAGCTCAATGTGTCAGTCAATGTCACCATCTTATCTTAAGATTCTATTAATACGACAGATAAAGCTTGGAACGGACACGAAAACAAGGGTTCCTATAAAACTGTCTGTGACTACGTCGATAAAGTAAGTTCTGTGGTTCTGTGATTTGTTTAGTATGAAAGTTATCGGTTGAAAGCTGAAGTATTCGGTTTTGTATTTGTTTAAAATAATTCGCAGTATTTTTTGTATATGCACTAAGTATAATCATGTTATATTTTGAAAGTGAAGTGTTGAGAATTTCATAATGCTGCAAGGTTTGGTTTCGAAATCACTTGCATCCTTTTCTGAACGTTCAGAGGAAGGTTTCTATAATATCTGCATAAAAAATTCCGTCAGATTTCACAATCACAATATACTTACACATTAGCGTAGGTATCTAAATAGTTATTCTTGTGAAACTTTACCAACTTTTAAAATGTCATCTGTGAAGATAACAATCACACTAATTTAATTAAGCAAGCAAACGGCATATATAGGCAAAGAAGCATATTTAATGAGACATAGTCTGAATGGTGCTCCAATCAGACTACTCTTTCAAAGGGAACAGTGGGGCAATCGTGTAACAGGCCAAAAGTAGAAATAGCTTTTGACAGATCGACAATATTCATCGCGATATGTACGTTGCTGAGAAGACATTTTTGCCGAACATATGAAGCAATGAAGTAGCAACATCCTTCGACAGATTAAGATTCTCATTGATAGTGCGTTTCGCAATTAGGATACAAGTATTTGTCCCATTTCTAAAGACCACACGTAGAGCAGAAAAAGAACATACTAATCTTAATATCACATCTGATTAACGCTAGTATTGTACTTGGCAATAATCGATTGGATTAACCTTTTTATTATATGGCAGAACATGACCTTTGCGTAACTCAACGAGTTGCTCAAACGTTTCGCACTAGTGTATGGTGGCTGTCAGTGTCAATAATTATGACAGCAATATATGTACAACTCGTTAGATAGGTATATTTGTTAATGTATGCTTGTGAAGTCATTATGATCAAAGTATAGATATTATATCATCGTAGGCCAAAGTTATATGAGAAAGCAATTGAGCAATGGATAGCTTTTTTTTGGTGGGAAATCATCAAATAACGCCTCCCGCTCTTGGGTGGAGCAGAAGGGCGTGTCAGACTTTTACTGATTAAAACCAACTTTTTCGAAAAAATCTCGCAACCCTGGCAGGAGCAGTGTAGTAGCTAGTCATTTTCACTTATAATACACCAATGTTAAGCGAGCCGCAACTTACGAGTTAAAATGTCGTGGGTTTAAAGTTCGACCCCAAGCAGGCAACTTTACTTTGTGTAAATTATTTCATCACCAACGCTGAAGGCGTGAGGAAACCGGCATGTTAAGAACCAAAAAGTCGAAATCACGTGACATCTGCTAATCCTGCACTGGGACCGCGTCGTGTATTCTGGACCTTTCCCGCTCAGATACGAGGCCTGTGTCCCAACAGTTGGAACATTATAGATAATTATGCTTAATACTACTAACTGTATTCTACGTATACATTTGCTAATTGTATATGTAGGGTATTTAATAAAAGTGACTTCATCATAATGCCATGCTGAGAGCCTTTTAGACACTTTTCCTGTTAACTTTTGGATGCCCTATGAATATGATACTTTTCTCTTTTAACCGACTTCAAAAAAAGGAGGAGGTTATCAATTCGACTGTATTTTTTTTAATGTTTGTTACCTCATAACTTTTGACTAAGTAAACCGATTTTAATGATTCTTTTCTTATTTGAAAGCTGGTGCTTTTAGTATGGTCTCATTTTAATTTGGTTTCATTCGGAAAATGAGATCTATGTGAAAACCATATAAGTCGTCGTAAATTTGCATTAATTATTTGCGCGACAAATGAACGAATAACGTTAGATTAGTGCGGGGTATCTACCATAACTAAAAACTTAAAAGTAAAAACTTTTTACAAAAAAATAACAACCGACTTCCTAAAAAAAAAGTTATTTTAATATACAGCAGTAGTCTGTTAGTTTATATATAATGTAAATATAAAACATATTTGAACATGATTAAATTGCGCTTCGTTATGAGATGATCATTCACACATAATTTGAAAAATATGATTTAATATTGATGTGTATTTTTTCTAGACAAAAAAACAACTTCATTACTAAATCAACAAAACCAACAAACAATCAAACTCGGAAACGCATTGTTTTATTTGTTTTACAGTAGTTATAACTATCTAAATCAAATTCAATCATAACGCCGCGGATGATAGAGAATCGATCTGACCAATCGATGCTACAATCGTACTGTAATGGACGAGAGATATTGCAATCGATTACGGACATTTGAACGTGGTTTTGAATATTATTTATTTATTTAACTGTTTATGTACATTGTGTGTATGTGTAGATATTTATATGTGGAAAACAGATAAATTAATTGTTAAGCAAAATGGCTAACTACGTATACGTAGTTAGCCATTTTGCTTAACAATTAACTTAACAATAATAGTGCCCTCATATTCAAATGGAGCTGTATAACACAGCATATTGACCTAAGTTACCAATTTGCGTAACAATTCATTTTCTTGCAACCTCTGCATTTTTTCGTATTTATTTATTTAAACACCGTGATCGTGTTTACACCAAGTTATATTTGCAACTCAGCATGCTATGGTCTCCTGTAATTGCAGGAGCACACGTAAAAAAACCTTTTTATAACTGTCATTTATAATTTAATATCTGGATGACCGAGCTTTGCTCGGTATTTAATTTTTATTTTTTTGGTAAATTGAGTATTTTTCAAATTATATTAAACTACAAATTACATTTTGTTAGTTTTCTTCCAATAAAACAAAAAACATGAATTTATGTTTTAGTTTATTATCGATAAAGTTGATTATTGAAAACTCCTATAAAACGACATTTCCTAAAAATGAATCTTAGCTAGATCGATTTATCGGCCCCGAAACCCCCTGTATACTAAATTTCATGAAAATCGTTGGAGCCGTTTCTGAGATTCAGACTATATATATATACAAGAATTGCTCGTTTAAAGGTATAAGATATATGTATCCTATGTTGGAAATCCTTAATAAATAAATACATAACGTAAAACTCAAAGACTAGCTGTGTTGCTCAATAACGGTCAGGAATCAGGATCGAGTAGGAGGTAAGCGCAGGCGCAAGCGCGGACATTATCCTTTCTATAGTACCGTCACACATTCCTCGAGTTACTTTCAAAAGGTTTCTTCGCATGCCAACTGCATTACACTGCATTGTTCTCCTTCTCTCATCGGTTTCCATTATTTGTTTTTTCTTAAGTATCATCAAGAGGCTGATATACCCTAGTATCAGGATTATTTAAATTAGCCATTCACCGTATCGTTAGGGTAGAGAACTTCAAGCGTAACCCGGATTTCCGTGTGGTCATATATATACAAATGTAATTTTGTTTCATACATTTGTTGAAATATGTATATGCTGATTTAATAAGTGACTCTATATAAAAATAGCTATAATCCAAATAGATTTATGTCATCGCGGTTAGCCCGCGATGGTCATAAGGTTTAAATTACAATGATAGACGCTAGATCTTAAGATAAAATTAAGTACGCACAAAAAACAATTAGCAATCCACTTGGCAAGGAAAGTTAAGTAGTAATTAACAGGGCACGACCGATAAAGGGCACAGTCTCGATCGACGCTTGCGACACTTCGCAGTCTATTTGTCGGAGAACAATCAGTGAGTGACGCAAACTGCGCGAGCGCGTGCTCAATCGCCATGCTGCTATCACTGAGATAAGGGGATTACACCTTTAGAGTTCAGTTTTGAAGTTGCGTATGGCTACAGAAGTGTTGTGTTGACAACATAAAGCCACTACTGTTGTCCTGCCTACATAACATGATAACGATCATTTTCCGTCATACTTTCTACTTCTTCCTGAAGGGTTACAAAAAAGCTCAATATTTCACTAGATACTAAGTCTCCTGTTGAAGCCACATCTGCTTAGTCTATTCGTAACTATGTTAGAGTCGGTAATATACGATAGCCTTAAGTAAGAGTGGTTGTCTGACTTGTTGTTATGGAGCCACATCATAAGAAACCGGCATGTCATAGAACGAAACAGTCGAAGACGTCCTATGACATCTACCAACTCGCTCTGGGCCCGTGTAGTAGATTATGGTCATCTCTCTCTCAAAGAGCCTCCTTGAGTCCCAGCTGTGGGTACATTATAGGCTGATTGTGTTTGTGATTAAAAAAAATACTAGTGAAGATCGCAGTTATTCGCAAGATTCGAGAAGCACAAAAACGATCGATGTGATGACGCTGGTGGAGGCCAATGTCATGCAGTTGTTACGCCAAACGATGATAATACTGCCAATAGCAGCAGTGCCAATATATTCAGAATCAAGCGAAATTCTCCTTTGTATCGACAACCACCATTATCTGCCTAGCCTTTTCCCAACTAGGTTGGGGTTGGTTTCCAGTCTAACCTATGCAGCTGAGTATTTTACATAAAGCAACTGCCTGTCTACCTCCACAAACCAGTTACTGGAGAATACGATACCCCTTGGTAAGATTGGTTGTCAGACTTTCTGGCTTCTGCCATTGTATCTACAAGCGTCACTCCAAAACGTATTAGAATTTTCGTCACTCCAATCACATGGTACATTACAATGATTGCATCAATAATATCTGTTACCATATATTGCTATCTAATTTCGCGCGTAATACCTATAATGGCCGGCAAAACTAAGATATTACATTATTTACAAGCAATTTGAGCGATGGAGCGGATCGGAGCGCGTATCATTTGTGGTGGGTATGCAATATCTAATGGAACAAATTGCTATTTGCCTATATCGGACCTCCTTTGGTGAAGCTTAGACACGTACGGTTGAATACATGTTGTAGGTAATGTGGTATTTGTAACTGATTGGGGGCAGAGTATTGGTAGATAATGGTGCCGATTCTGTTGTACACGAACTAAACTAACTAAACTATCTCAAAATTCCTTACTTTTGGCTATGAGAATTGTAACGCTATTCTGCAAGGAAAAATCTCTAAATTTAAAAAATATTTTGACACGACTAAAATCGAATTTGACAATCGCGACTCAGCGTGGTATTTTTTTTTTCTTTTGGTTTCGCAATGTTTACTTGTGTGTGCATTGCGTAGAATGAATTTTTTGAGAGACGAAGGCGCGTGTTAGGGTGCAGCCTGGACGTGTTTGATAAGTATGGAATTTTTCACTTTTGTTTGAAAAATATAAAAAAAATGTTACCCACGTGTTGAGATTTAAATGTTCCGGGGTACACTAAGGGGGTCGAAAATTTCATTATTTTTGCGATAGGACACGCCATTTTCAAGATATAAGCAAAAGGAAAATAAAAAGTACAGAACTGTTTTTGCACGTGAAGGCGAGGCGTTGTTCAGAATTTTAGTTCATGACCACTAGTTTTATTCCACACCTTTTTAATCGCGATTAAAAATAGTCAGATTTAGTTAAAACAAATTATTTTAGTCAACATTTTTGGTGAAAACCGGCAAACTCAGAATAGCCAAATTGTCATTTTCACTAAACTAATAACTCAGTGCAATCTTAGTGCTGTCAAACTAAAATATAGTTAAGTTGTGTCACTTTAGTCTATTTCAGAATAGGAAATCGTCGTTTGACAGGAATAAACCAAATTTTAGTGATTTTTAGTTTAGTTTAGAGAATTTTGTGACAACAGAATCGGCACCAATATGATACTTGTAACTGAATGGGGGCAAAGTATTGGTAGATCATATGATATTTGTATCAAATGGGGGCAGAGTATTGGCTAAGCTTCAGTAACGAGTTTTCTGTCATATTTCAAACTAGCTTTTGCCAGCGGCT
Source organism: Aporophyla lueneburgensis (assembly GCA_932294355.1). Classification (NCBI taxonomy): domain Eukaryota; kingdom Metazoa; phylum Arthropoda; class Insecta; order Lepidoptera; family Noctuidae; genus Aporophyla; species Aporophyla lueneburgensis. The sequence goes on along the minus strand of OW028739.1, from coordinate 31,366,033 downwards.
TCGCCCAAGTGGAGGTCGGAAAATATCCCGCGAGAACGTACTACCGGGATCGAAAAAGTAGCTTATGTGTTAATCCAGGTTATAAACTAACTGTGTTCTAAATTTCATCCAAATCCGTTCAGCAGTTTTTGCGTGAAAGAGTAACAAACATCCACTCATCCATACAAACTTTCGCATTTATAATACCTATTACTAAAAAGTAAGATTGAAAATCGAACTGTTCTGGCTCTGTTTAAGTCTGGTAGTGACGCTGAAAAAAAGAATCAGTTAGGAGTTGGGGAGTTAATCTTCCACGGGGGCCCAAGCGGGTTTATATCATAATTAGCCTGTATTATTCCCACTGTTGGGACACAGTTCTCCCCTCGGTGAGAGGGAATGACCCGTAATCTACCACGCGGGCCCAATGCGGGTTGGTAGATGTCACATGTCTTCGAATTTTTGGTGTTTGGGTATGCTGGTTTCCTCTCAATGTTTTCCTTCACCGTTTTGAAAGCCATGGTGATGAAATAATTTAGATAAAGTAAAGCACCTGAGTTCAAACCTCCGACCTACAACTCGAAAGTCACGGCCGTTACCACTGGATCACCACGGTTGGCATTGAGATACTAGAAAACTTGGCCAAAACAAATTGCGCTTGTAATGAATAAAACAAAAATTATTACAATGTTAAAGTTGGACCAGCCAAACTCATTGACAAAAATGTAATGCTTCATGAAGGTAGCAGTGATGAAAACTCGTATAGTAAGCCATATCATGGGCAGATAAATAATAATAATGTTGCAGCAATCATTTCAACTTACATCAATGACTGAACGTGATGGATATTGAGAAGGTAAACTTCGAAGGTTTTTTTAATGACATCTCGCAGATCAACCTATGAGGTTGCTTAATAAATGAAGGCCTTCAACCAGGGTTTAAAAACCTAAACCTAGAGCGACTAGTCGCTTAGGGCATCCCCTGTGGGGTACAGACCTCGGCTTAGGGCTTCACTGGTAGAGGACAACAAGGGACGGAATGATACGTCAACTTGGGTGTGTTTTAGAACCTATTTATATCGCATTATGGACAAAGGGCAAGATTTCTCCTAATATTTAAGACTTTAATATTTTATTTCTTAAAGACTTTAATAACATCGTCTCCAACAGGTGGTGCAGTAATTAATCTATTGCTAATATTATCAATAAGATATAGGCATATATTATCATCATTTGCAAATCTATCGTATCAGACCACCTGATGTCCTGCTTAGCAGTTAGCGGAAACAATGTTTATCAATAAGCAGATAATAAAGACATACATAATATTATGTGCTATCGTGTTTTACATTAATTTATTAAATGAAGTTTCCGTTTCATTTGAGGAATACGATTTTTTTTTTTTTGAAGACCACTTTGGTAACATCATCATTAGCCTACAGCAGTCCACTACTGGACACAGGCGTCTCCAAGTGGGCGCCATTCAGCTCAATACTCATCAACTCTCATCCAACTGCTACATCGCTCCACCTAGCCTGAGGGCGTCATACCTTAACTTTGCCGACCGTCGCGGTCTCCACTCAAGTGAAAACGTAAATATAAATGAAGGCATGGAGACCAAATAAAATTCCCCGCAAACCTTTTTAGCAGAAAAGAATACATTCAAAATCCAATCAACAGATTAAGACAGAGCTATTTGTAAAAAATCTACAAGGAATCTGCAAGTTGTACATGTACTATTTCAATCTCAACACGTAATGGGGGACGTCTCAGAGACCTCCCAACTTTCTACGAACCAACCAGTTTTAATTAAGTAAACTGATAGCATCTCTTGTATCTACTTGCTATAAACATGCTGGAATGCTTTAATCTTGTTAAATACCTACATAGTTTATGTTTTACATGACGATAAATTTATATAATTGATAGTATCGTCTGGATTTCAAATGGGATAAAATGCTTAAATACGTTGGTTCACGCAATGTTCAAATATGGAAATAAAGATGGATTAATATCGATATATCGTAAGAAAGGGATATAACTACAAGCTTAGAACTAAGACTACAAGCTACTGCTGTAGATACTACTTGGGAATCAATAGCTCAGCCTTAGGCTAAGCCTTTGATACATTTTATATGTATAATATGGCATTTAGAGCAGGGATTTAGAAACTATTAAGTGTCGAACATAATTTAATATATCCGCAGTATTACGCTTCATAGAAAAATATCATCATCATCATCATTTCAGCCGAAAGACGTCCACTGCTGGACATAGGCCTCCCCCAAGCTCCGCCACTTCAACCGGTTTTCTGCTTCCCGCATCCAGCGGATTCCTGCGGCCTTCACAAGGTCATCGGTCCACCTTGAAAGATAGGAGAATATACGAAGAAAAAATATTAACTGGTTACAAAAGTACAGCGCAAGTCATTATAGGGTTTTATTGAAATCTACTTTAATCCCTTGAAGGGCACTGAACGAGGAGTGTTCATTTTCTAAAAAAATTAAATCTATAAGGAAGGAAAGAAATCCATAAAAAAGCAATAAAAAGTGTCCTTAAAATTACACTCACAACCTACTCCGGCTAAGAGTCGTGATAATTTGCAGTCACGACAAAAACATAACAAGAGCACAATAAACTAAAAGTAGAAATCTATAGGTACTTTTCCTGCACCCTAATTGCGAAACGCACAATTTATCAGAATTTGAATGGGATTGAACATTATTTCTAAACCATTGCGTCATTTGTTCGAATAAATTGTGGCTCAGCAACGTAAATAACGCAATGAATGTTGTTTAACTATGAATATTAAACCAATTCCTACCGATAAAAAGTTTCGCAATTACCCCTCTGTACACCTACAATTTTTTACGAGAAAAGAAAATAAAAAATGGCCGTTTAGTGACGCCATTTCTTTTTAATTATTGGCTTATCAGAAGACCAATTCTCGTCGCAGTTTCATCTCGGCGACGATCAATTGTAAAAACATGTCAGAAATGGAAACTCCAGGTAGTTTTAACAAATGAATACTGAGAGCAAACTGTGAACGATCTTATAATTACGCCGCTTGCCCCTCTAGTGCACGGGTGTGTCGAAAGTCGAAACATAGAAAATCTTGGCTGAAGTAAACAAGACGGTCTAAGTACCATTCAATTCATATACATGTTCTAGGATCTATCTGGGATATTACTGACATCGGTTTAGGAAAAATTCCAGGAAAAACCTCGACTATTTATTATAGATAAATAGTCGAGGTTTTTCCTCGAATTTAGTATAGTATATATAGTAATATTATACAGCTGACGAGTTTGTTGGTTTGTTTGGTTGAACGCGCAAATGTCAGGAACTTATAGTTCGAATTGAAAAAATATTTTACAGTTGAGTAGCCCAAATATCGGCTATGACCCTTAGGAACTACGATAACATTACGCTAGGACCCTTAGGAGCCGAAGAAAAAGAAAAAAGTCACGAATACAAAGACCTCGCACGGGCAGGCGATTCGATGAGACGGGGTGGGTCGGGATGCAAGAAATTTAACGCGGTCGAAGTCGCGGGAAGAAGATAGCAGTTAATATAAGTCCGAAATCGCCAATACGTCTTAAACAAACGTGCTGATCAATGGTCGTGCCTTCTTTATATAACTGGTATTTTAAAATGACAGCCAAGACATAAACAAATACTTTAAATCTTTAAATACAATCCTCGTGATGTTTACATTTTTGATTGATCGAATGACGTACAATATCACTGAGAACCGCATCGGCTCCAAACGTCCCCTTTTTGACAACATCATCAATAATCATGTCAATGTCAAGACTGTTGATAATGTTATCTTGCTCTCCTCGCAACAATACTTTGCTTTTTCAGGCTTTGTCACAAACAATACCTGATGGTTCTTTGTGATTTTTATTCATTACTTTACTACCTTTTGGCTGCGGCTTTGCTCACGTGGAGGTCGTAAATTATCCCACGTGTTATACTACCAGATTAAAAAGTATTATATGTGTTAATTCGGGTTATAAACTTAATTTCTTTAAGTTTATATTTTACCATAAACTGTTTCCTTTTGTTCATAAGCTCATACTTGCATACCCAGTCCGAGGGCTTGAGGCGCTGCGTGCTGAAACACAGGCTATAAACCTAGTTCGGCAGCAGATGCTAACAATTAGACACAGTTGTAAATGATTTACTCTTAAGCATATGTTTTATGTAGCTAAGACAAATTGTGTAACATGTATATTCTTTTTTGGTCTAATAAATAAAATTTATTATTATTATTATTTATTTATTATAAACTACATGCGTGCCAAATTTCATCCAAATCCGTATAGCCGTTTTTGCGAGGTTGAGTAACAAACATGTTAACATATAAACTTAGACATTACTTTTATTTATTATATTAATTGGAGTATGATAAGTAGGTAGATATAATAACAACTCTGTCTAAGCCTTCGAGATTGCGGTCGTGACGTTGTTATGTTATTCCATGCAAAATGTACTGGTACTGAGTACTGAGCAAAGTTTTTGTTTCCATTAGTAATTAAGTAAATATGTTAAATTCAAATATTAATCATTTAAAGCCGTAAGCCATAAAAAACTTTTTGAATGATTGAGTGTTAGTTACGCCTAATTAACAGTTTACTTGTATAAAACACTTGTGTTTTCTCAATTACAACAAGTATAAAATGAATGACGTAGGTCAGTATAACATGTGATTAACAAGTTGTATTTATTAACCCTGCTTACAAATTAGTTATTTAATATGTTAATAGGTTTCTTCAGGCTATAAAAATGGTAAAAAAAGCGTGTGAAAGGAACTCTTACAAATCGGTTTACCTAAATCCTTTGCTCACAATTTCACAAACCTCTAAGAATGGTACTGTCATACATTATTTATATGAAGAACTAAGTCTTAGCAAACTTTACGACTTCTAACACTAACTCGGCGACCATTAAATGTTTTTACGAGCTGACACAACGCCCCTAGGGACGTGGTTTCAATTCAAATAAATTGAACCGATTTTATAGTTGCCTTTCGAACAGTATGAAGCCTTTTATCGACCTTACTGGGTGAAATACGATCAAAATTGGAATTGAGAAATCGTACCTATATAGAATTGTATAAGTTAGTGGGAATATTAACAATAAATTTGCGGCCTTTAAAAAAAACGTGAACGATTTAACAGTGTTTGAGTTGCGACTGCGTATTGTTGACGTTAGTCTCTTCGAGCCAAGAATCGCTTCAGTCATCATTCTGTGTGAAGATATTAACGAAAAAAACGTAGTATCCACAACGTTCTGGTACATCAATATATAGAAATCATATCAATAGGAAACAGTAACAACATTTCAATTGATAAGCATTCTAATGATTGCACTATCACGTAACCACAATAATATAATGAGCTGATAATAATTAACAAACATAAATTGTGTTATTGTACACCATTTTAAACATGCAACAAGGTCTTAATCAATATTTTAACGGACATGAGCAGTGGGCACGACGCACTCATGTCCTATTCAAAACAATTAAATTAAAATAATCAATTAAGAACAGCTTGTAGTCCCAATTATCTCGATAGACTCATCAGTTAAATAAACAAACAAACAAGAGCAGTCAAGGATGCGAATCTTATAATTAACAAGTATTTAATAAAAACCGCCAGACGTAAGACAGACGAGAAAGCGAAGAACAAAGCAAACCATTCCGACGAAGAGAATCCATCATGTTCAACAGATGTAATTGACGCACTCCTAATGAAATATCACTCGTAAGAGAGAAAACCAAACGATGTTTGGAACACGATTATTAATGTGGCGATACGTTCTCCCATTACTGGACCAGTGACAGTTGCACGCGACGCTAAAAATACACAAAGAAATAGGTGAGTGTAACAAATGTCCAGCCAGAGAGAACAGCAAAAACTCTACCAATGAAAAACTCAAGTAAATGTTCAAGATTAAAACAAATTGGCGTAATTTTATGCAGGAAAGCGTCAGTTTTTCATCTCAGAGCTGAAAAAGAAATTATATTTAGAAATAGTTTGGACTTGGAACGAATTAGATTTTAGTTATGGCTAAGGTTGTATATAGTACTACAGCATGATGATTTCAGAATTTTAGAGAGTGAAAAAACATTAAAAGAGTGAAAAAGACATTGAACGATTTAGAAAAATCCGGTATAATAAGGTTCCAAAAACTAATCAGCTTTAAATAAGTTGGACCAATGTAAGAAGTACTCAAATATCTATAAAAGAAAACATTGTTTACTTCAAACCAGCTGTTTAGAACAAATAAGAAATTAATGGCTACATTTATGTGAGTAATGCCCAAAATTATACCGGTTGACTATTTGATTGTTTGATATCTATTAAAAGTTCAAATTCCAGTAAACAGTAAAAGATATGATCGACAATTAAAGCCAACAATCAGGAAGGCGATGCTAGTATAATAAAGTTCAAGTTTACGAGTTAACTTTAATGAGTAGTGTAAAAAGTGCCTCATGAATAGGTCAAAAGATGCCCTTTACATGGACCAATACAAAAACATTACACAGTGTCAGTTAATAAATAACATGGCCTCGTAAGTCCTCCCAGTATTTAATAATTATGCACTCGATATAAAAACATAAAGAACAGAATTCTATTTAATTGTCTGTCAGCACGATATAGACAGCTGTTTGATAAAATTGGAGCTGTGTATAAAATTGTAGATAACTTACAATACGTAGAACCGAACCATAACAAATTGGTTGAAGTTAACGCTTTTAATGTCAAACTGAATGTTATCAATGGAGTTTTTAACGAGCCAGACGATACTGTAGACAATGATGCATTAACTATTCAAAAACTTTACCTAACGTTATGTGGACACATATATAATCATAGCTAGGATTTCATAATTGCGGAACAATACAGGAAACTGTTATAATATTAATATTTTACGTGTATATTTTAAAAGTATATATATTTTATAATATATTACTGAAGCACCCATGTGAACTAATAATCGTGTGAAACTACACAACAGATACTAAAGCAATTAGTTGTTACTATCGTCACCGTCATCTGATAACTTTTATGATAATAACAGATTATCTTGAGTTGAAAATTAATTGATAAACAACACAACGTGAACTACATTATTTTAATTGTTACCAATTTGTTCAAATTAAAATGAAACATTTGTAACCAAGTATTATGCAAGTTAGATCATAATCACTTTATTTCAATGAACATGTCGTTGTCGATACAGATAATAACAGTGACGATTAGCAGTTTGTTGTAATTAGCGAATGAATCATGCAAAATGGCACTAACCAACTTCAACATGTGTAATCCGTAGAGAGAGCCGATTAAGCGAAATGATGGTACATACGAAAGCTTAATAAAACAGTTCTAATTGAACCATCAAGCGTCCACAGCACACACACTCACTTTTACCAAACTAATTATTGCCGGGGACCATTCGAAACGCGAGACGAGAGTTTGTTTTTATGTTCCGCCACGCGTCGGTCAGGTAGCTGTTTACAACAATCGTTACACTTGTTCACAACACCATTCAATTCGTTATTCGAAAATAATAAAACAATTCGTTTACTTTTATTGTTATCGACTTTTCAAATCACACCTCGAAAAGAATTAAAAAAAAACTTTTGTACAATGAGAACGGAACGCGACGGGCGATAATGTCGGCGGTTCGCGCGGCACTGGTGAGAAATCGAGAATGAATCGAGTAGGCTCGAGTCGTGCCTCTCGCTCCGACGCCGTACAGCCTGAGCACAATCTGCCCCCCAGAATGTTTTCTGTTGCGACCTCACGCGCACCCAACCTTTTTTTTATTGCTCCAGGTGGATTTCGAATAGTTCTTATCCCACAAGTTCAAAAACAACCAATAGAAATGTGTCCAGTTTGATAGACTACTTCCTATAGGTCTTCCTATCTATAAATTACAATAGAAGTGATTAGCTAAAACTAGATGAATGAACAAATTATAGGTTAGCAATAACAACAGAAATGTCGAAGTTGAAACAAAAGCATATTAAAATGATAACAACTATCGTAGAGTGAGCGAGAACGATTAACATAAAACATGTGAAGGAGATGGATATAATAACACTTGAATTGACAATGAATCACGATTCTATTGGAAACGTGTAATATATACAAACAGTGATTATGTTAGATGATTTGTTATTAAAATCGTGGCTAGAGTAAAGTTTAAGACTAACTCCGAACTCAGACAAGACAAGGTTGTGTTTGTGATTGTCCTTGTCTTGTGAAAACGAGTATTGTTCACGATTGAAGAAAGACAATACATCGCCACCTAGCTCCGAAACCTTCTTAGTAACGTCTACTTTGGAGCTAGACAAATCTCAGCTGCCTAAATAGCATTACTACCTATATATGTATAATTTCTTTTTTACTTCTTATATTAGACAGCATGGCATGGCAGGTGCTTTATTTCTGATCCTTTACTGATTTCATATTCTTCGTATGTGTATGTTTTGGGGGGTTGGCGTTAATAACATGTCTTCTTCTATATATAAATTATCTATGATCCATCATCTCCCTTTCTACGACATGGTTCATGTTCATGTTTCTAGGTCATGTCATCTCACTCACAATTTATTCATTGTTTCTATTGTCTTCTTCCATAATACTATTACAGTCATCCACATTCCTAATCCATTCATTTATGCCGTACATTCCTTTACATTCCCATTCATTGATAACTAATTTCTAAAAGCCTTCTTGGACAACAGTACTACATTCAGACTTCTTGCAGGAGCATGCTTATTTCTTATCCTATATCATATATTCACTTTAATCACACATCTCTTTAAACATTCTCATTTCACTCATTCATGCTTTTGTGGTCCAACATTCAGATATTCCGGTTTTACCATTGTTTTGATAAATACAACCTCTGAGTTTAGGAGGCATTCGAAATAAATTATGTGAATACTAAGATAACTAACATAACAGCACGCCTTTAATCCCCCAAGGTCTAGGCAGAGATGTACCTATAGTTCCATACCATTTAAGACTGGGGACATGATTATGGGCAGCCTACTGTAATCATCATCATCATCATTTCAGCCGAAAGACGTTCACTGCTGGACTGCCTGATTCACTGCCTCCCCCAATTTGGGGAGTTCGCCAAAATCACCACACTTGGCAGGCGGGTTGGTATTATGGTAGTAAAATGCATAGAGGACGCTGCTGCCGATTCTCTAGTTAGTCTTTTAGTCGCCTTTATACACCCAGGAGAATACAAGGGATACTGTAACCAGGCACAAAACCAGACTCCGGGCTGCTACTGAGAAACTCCCAATTACACTTTGCCTGTCCAGGGAGTAAATCCCAGGACCTTATGACTCCTGCCAGCGTCGCGGAATTATTCGAAAGAGTTGCCGTGGCCTTGGCCTAGGCAACTGAAGGAACACGGGTAGGTTTTAGTCAGTAAAAGTCTGACACGCCTTTCCACTCCACCCAGAGCGGGAGACGTCATTTGTTGATTTCACACCCACAAAAAAAAGAACCTGGCAAGGAACATAACTAGCAGTAGCGCTTCCGACCACTACACCAACGAGGCTGAACAAGATACCTATATGAATTAAAACGTTCAAGCATCAATCAAACCATCCATAATCGGTGAGCGATAAAATGTGAGCAGATAAGGTTGAAAGTTAATAACGCAACTCCATTTTCTTCACAATCATATTTAAACGATTTTTCAATGGGGTATTATAGAAAACAAAAAACAAACAAACTCTTCAGCTTTATTATTAGTATAGATAATATTCCCCTTTATACAATTACTATAACATACCTTTACATTAAGGCAATGTAGTTCAAATTGTTTGGTTTACAAACGTTTTAATCCTTTAAATTTTAAATTACTTTAGGAAAAACTTTTGTTTTCTCCTGTAATATGCAGCTCCTCTAAGAACTCCAAATCGAATTACTTGTATATTCCCAATATTCTCTAAACTTTAAAAATATTGCTTTATAAAAGTCGATCAACCAACTGAACTTGTAAAACATCCAGAGAAATCATAAGAAAAAACAAAACAATTCAAATTTTCCACTGCTGTCAATCCTGTTTAAGATATCAGATAGCTCAAGACATGTGACACAATCAAAGCTATTTTAGGCCCAAATCGGAATGTTGTTTTGTTTATTCCATTCTTATATATGGAAATGTTCCCGACGATAACCGATAAATCGAGGACAAATCAAAAATTGTTATCACCAAGTCAAATATGAATGAAATTCAGGGCTGATTTCTATTATAAAGTGAACCTTGAAAATAAAGGTCTTCTATTTATACTAGAGATTATACCTGTATTTTTTCGTAAAGGGCTTGTGTCTAAGCTACGCTTGTTGCGGTTGGTCCTTGGGTGACCATCCTTTTTTTTGGATGGGAAATCATCAAATGACGTCTCCTGCTCTGGGTGGAGTGGAAGGGCGTGTCAGACTTTTACTGGCTAAAACCCAACTCCGTGCCTCTGAAAGTCGTTGCTCCCGGCTGTCATTTGTGGATCTTTGACAGTCGTTTGGTCGTCAGAATCCCGAAATTCTGACAACCAGTCTTATTATCCATTTTTTTAAGTTTCATTTTAACCCTGTGTAATTTTGACATTTTATTTAAATTCCAATTCTTTGACTTTTATTTTTTAAATTATATTCAGTTTAAATTTTATTTTATTCTGTTGCAGCATTGTGAAATTTTGTATTATGTTTTGTAATAATTATGAGTTTTGCCTGAAATAAATGAATTTTATTATTTATTCATGGGGTTGTAGGTTAGATAGGCACGCGCTGCACGTAAAGTCCGGTTAAACTAGAAGCCAACCCCAAAATAATGGGGAAAAGGCTAAGCAGATGATGCTGCCTGATTTACCCATAATTTTGGTTGCAGATATTTTCTTAAGCAAACGCCTACCTTCTGGAGGTAAGGTGGTGTTTATCAACGATTTATCTCGCTAAGCAAATATGTAGATAAAGTTAGATAAGAAATAAGATTGTGTATCGTCGCAATATTTAAACCTAAAAAACTTTACTGTTGTAATTTCCGCAATACTAACAATGGAGGTAATAAAATAATAACCTCCATTATTTGTAGGCTTACTTATATTATGTAACTGGGAAAGACGCAGGAAAGGCAAGCTGTTGTTTTGAAAAAAAAACAACCGACTTCCAAATAAAACACTATATAAGGTGTATCTATTCATACACGAAATATTTTAGGAGGTACACCTGTAGGTGGTAAAGAAGCCACAGCAACGAAAAAAAAAAAAATTTGAATGATTTTTTCAAAATTTAATATTTATAAATTATTTGACGCACATAAGAAATACTGACTCCTTGTTTTTTACGGCCCGAGACAACGCGGCCATGCTCGTGCCGTCCGGTCGCCGCCCCGCAGCGTCAGGCGGGCCAGTCATAGAATTTGGAGTAAAGGTTTTATGCAAAACGTCTCTAGCAGTTTTAAAATGATAATAATTACGAAAATTCAAAAACGCTTAGATAAAAAATTTCTTTTTGCTTCTATAGCTTCTTTACCACCTACAGAAGTACCTCTCAAAATATTTCGTGTATGAATAGATACACCTTATATATTTAGTGAAAAGTAACTTTAATTCCGGAACTCGGTGTCTTTAATTTCTTTTTTTAGTTCCACCACCGGCTTCCGAAATTAAAGTAATTTTTCACTTTGTTTTTTTTTTTTTTGAAGTCCACTGACTCTTTTCAAAAATAAAAATATTATTGAAGCTTACTCAAAAACCACCAATCCGAACTAGAACCCTTTCAGACAAAAGGAAATTTCAAATCGTTTCATAAATGACGAAGTTCATAAAGAAGAACATTAAAAATATATACAACCGTATTGAGAACCTCCTATTTTTATTGAATTCCTTTAAGACGAAGGTGTAATTCAAACCCTTGCGGGTTAAGAATTCGGTCATTGACAGTCCTCTTAGTTAAGATTATACATTAAGACATGATTCACTAACACGGTACACCTTTATTTGGCGATCGTTTGCATTTTAACACCAACAAGGGGCTGACTAACCTAACAGTAGTTCCAGAAGCCATACTTTTTTTTTTGTTGGTGGGAAATCATCAAATGACTTCTCCCGCTCTTGGGCGGAGCGGAAGGGCGTGTCAGACTTTTCCTGACTAAAACCCATCCGTGTTCATTCACTTGCCAGGGCCACGGTGTCTCTTTCGAACAAATCTCGCAACCCTGGCAGGCCAGTTTCTCGACTGAATGTTATCGCAAAATTTACGTGATGTGATCACAAACCTCTGCCATCAGCTGTTAATAAATCATCAACATCATCAGTATATGCTCGAATAAAAAATAGTCGAGTCTATGTTCGAGAATCTGGCTCTATAGCCCGCTTATACCTAGAAATATTACATACTAAATGCTTTTGCCAGCGCCTTCACCCTCGTAGAAAATGATCGGAAATGATCCCGCGGGAACGTACTATCGGCTTAAAAATTACCCTATGGGTTAATCCAGGTTACAAACTATATATATACCATAGGTTATGCGTGAAAAAGCAGCAAACATCAATATATCCATTCTTCCAACCAAACTTTCACATTTTTAGGGTTCCGTTGCCAAATGGCAAAAAACGGAACCCTTATAGATTCGTCATGTCTGTCTGTCCGTCTGTCTGTCTGTCTGTCTGTCTGTCTGTCCGTCCGTATGTCACAGCCACTTTTCTCCAAAACTATAAGAGCTACGCTGTTGAAACTTGGTAAGTAGATGTATTCTGTGAACCGCATCAAGATTTTCACACTAAAATAGAAAAAAAACAATAAATTTTGGGGTTCCCCATACATAGAACTGAAACTCAAAATGTTTTTTTTCATCAAACCCATACGTGTGGGGTATCTATGAATAGGTCTTTAAAAATGGTATTGAGATTTCTAATATCATTTTTTTCTAAACTGAATAGTTTGCGCGAGAGACGCTTCCAAAGTGGTAAAATGTGTGTCCCCCCCCCCCCCCGTAACTTCTAAAATAAGAGAATGATAAAACTTAAAAAAATATATGATGTAAATTACCATATAAACTACCACCGAAAATTGGTTTGAACGAGATCGAGCAAGTAGTTTTTTTTTAAAACGTCATAAATCGTAAACCGCAATTTACCGTTCATTCAATCAGCTGAAATATAAAAATAAAAAAAAACATTTATTTTCATAACCATAAACCTTATGCATAAACCGAGAATACCTACAGGTTTGTACGGAACCCTCGGTGCGCGAGTCCGACTCGCACTTGGCCGGTTTTTTATATTAATAGGATTTGGCGCTAAACGAATTCACAACATCGTTATATTTTTTGACAGAGACAGAAGGTGTCAGAAAAGATATTATTCATTTCAAACCAAAAAACAAAAGTGCAGGCCAGAAACAAAAAAGTCTGTTTTCTTTGGGAAATGACATCTTCAATATTTTTCAATACTGGCTGCTAGAGTCTGGCACACGAAAGTTGATCCTGAAAAACAGCGGCAAATTTAAAAAATCCAAGTGTGGTAACCCGGAGTGCAATAGGAATAACTAGTTTTGATATTTGTAAAAAAAAATATTATGTTCAAACAAGGTTGAAACCGATTTTTCGTGGTAGTATAGTATTCTGACGAATGAATACGGTGGATTGACATATTTTTTATACAAAGCTACCAAATCATATACTATATATTAGTAAAAGTTATTTGACAATTGAAAATTCGACCAGTGAATTACGTAAATGAGTTCTGATTAATTTAAATAGATTTCACCAGTTTTATATCGAACTAGCTGTCCGCCGCAGTTTCATCCGCATTTTGGTTACTGAAAGAATTTTTTAAATCGGACCAGTAGTTCCTGAGATTAGCGCGTTCAAACAAACAAACAAACTCTTCAGCTTTATAATATTAGTATCTGTAAACTTTAGTTATTTTATTAATTATCGTATGCAATGATCGTAATTAATGAGGTTCATAGACATCAAGCTATTTAGACTATGTATGTTGATAGAAAAAAAAAATAAACGGTTAATTATTTAAATACTTTATTTTATGAATCATAATCAAAATCGGAATCTAAAAATTCCATTTCTAGTGATGCATCCGAATCACTGCTACTATCGTCACCAACATTTGTGATGAACCGATCCATTTCTTCATCGGTTATTCTGTCTCTTTCTTTGTATGTATTGTCTATATGGATAACATGATCAGTATTTTTTTTCCATTCTTCTGGGGTTACACACTCAAAGGATTCCCTTATAATTCTTTCCACTTCAATAGATGGTAAATTTATATTTTTACTTGCGATTTTACGTTTTACCAGGCTCCAAGTTAGCTCTATGGCATTTAAGTCGCAGTGGTAAGGAGGTAAACGCTACTGCGTTTATACGAAAGCTGAATTGCTCTGTCTGGTTCAGAAACATAAACCAGATCCAATTTATGAAGCTGATCAATTATTAGAACAGCATGGTCATGAAGTACTCTTCATAATTGATCATCTGGTTTATGTTTCTGAACCAGACAGAGCAATTCAGCTTTCGTATAATGACTTTCAAAATCTATGTTATTTTCTCTGAGCCACTGTTGAATTTTGTTTTTCACAGTCTGTGTTGTAGGTGGTTTATTCACTTGCACTGTGTGATAACTTGCATTATCCATGACAATGACACTTGGCTCGTAAAAATTGGGTATAAGTTTTTCCACTAACCATTTGTTAAAATTTTGTGAATTCATGTCATGGTGATAGTCTGCCATTTTTGATTTAGTGCTAAACAATAAAAGTGCATTTGGCACGAAGCCTCTTTCTGAACCAGCGTGAACAATTATGTACCTTTTGCCTGCTGATATCTTGTCTATAACACCACTTGTTGAAGGCCCCTGCCATGACTTCTTGGGTCTATAATTTTGGTGAACCTATGTCTCATCTAAATAAATTATATTATTGGTTTTGGAAGAAATAGTTCGTAAAAATTTGTGTCTCCAAGCTACAAGATCAAATCTTTCAATAAGTAAGGACCGTTCATTTTTGTTTTTTTTAAACTCATAACCATTATTATGTAATATGCGACGCAAAATTTCACGGGAGCCAGTAAACTCGATAGATTCCCTCAGTTCAGTCAATAAGCTTCGCAAAGTAGGTACTCGTTATTGTACTAAGTAAAATTCATTAATTTTATTTCTAATAGCATTTATATCGAAGCTGTCCAAATTAGATACTGTGGGCTTATGGGGTCGTTTTTTTCCCTGGTGTACTAAAAATTCCATCATTCAATCGTCCTTCCTTTTTAACTCTTTTTAAAGTTGCGACGCTAACTCCTGAAAAAGAAAACAATAAAACATAAATTACATCCCATACATTTATAATACCATAATGATATGAATTCTAGCAGTACATTACACAGTAAAAACACTGCATACACAGTTACATACCAGTGATTGACGAAATTTCTTCCAAAAACTGGTTCTGGGTTTTAATTAGCTCATTCTCTCCCAAAGCACTTAGTTTTGCAATAGTTCCTTTAACCGATGCAACTTCGGTACCTTCAATATTCAAATTGTCTGTAAACAAAACATCCATTACACAGCCATTACATAACTATGCGAATAAGGTAAACATGATTTTGAAGCAAATACTATTTAGAAGTATCAAAATTATATGTATAAACTAACCTATAAAGTCTGTTATCGCAAGTAAACATTGCTGTTTTTCGTTGTAATCATCTCGTTTCTTTTGTTGTTTTTCTTCAAATGAATTCATCATAGTAAACAATAACTTCCGCACGTCACTTTTTATTGTTTTGTTCATTTTAAACGTTAAAATTCGAGTATAAATACAATGAAATCCTATTAATAGTCTGACAATATATAAGTCGAATGACAATCATCTGACGTTTTTAGAAAGTTGCCATATAAAAACTTACGATTAAACCCCAGGATCAACTTTTGTGTGCCAGACTTTATTTAAGATTGAAAGTACCAAAAATCATGTTTTTGCCAACAGTATTTCGGACATTCGCTTAAAGAGGCAATACCCATAGTTTATATATGGATATGATAATATAATTCGTATATACTTAATCAAAATAAGATTTTTTGTATTTTCACACTTAAATCGCAGTGTAAGGGTTAATTATCCTTGAAGGGACCGAGGACTACCAGGGTCGTGAGATTAGTTCGAAAGAGGTACCGTGGCCCTGGCTCATGGGCAACTGAAGGAACACGAGTGGGTCTAAGTCAGTAAAAGTCTGACATGCCCTTCCGCTTTAACCAGAGCGGGAAACGTCATTTGATGTTATCCCATCCACAAAGAAAAAAAATGGCTTAATAATATACTGACATCGTAAAGGTAAAAAATGTTGAGGGTCTTATTTCCAATAAGAAAACCGTTTATTTTTACTTCAATTTTTGACAAAAAATTGTTCGCAACCTGAATAATTTCCTTTGTGTTTAGCGCTAAATGTTAGTAGGTACCTATTCAGTGACCTTTGGTGCAAGCAAGCCCAAGTACCTAAATAACTGTTGCCTGCTATCACAAATGTCACTTACAAAATTAAACAAGCTAAAACCCAACGCGTCGATAGTCAAACAATTTAAATCGATTTTTAATTATATGCTCGATTTGGCGAGTGGTTCCAGTGCCGATGCGACAGAGTCAGCGACCGCAGTTCGGCCAGCTTTTTGTTCAGTCGAGTCATTAAACCTCGGTGTTGTACTGTAATTGATTCTGGGAACAAACAAGACGAGTTTGCTCTGGGGCTATTAGAGTGGCGGTGTCTTACCTGTGAGTACTTTAATATTTTCCTCTTACGCTGTTCGTCTATTAACTTTTGGTATGATGGTAGAGGTAATTAACTTTCGATTACCTATCTTAAGAGCTTGATCCGAATATGTTCTCTGTGGTGCCGGACGCATAGAATAGCACCATACCATTTCTTGCCGTGGGTATCGTAAGAGGCGACTAAGCAGGCGCGGTCCGAGAGTGGGGGTCCTAGGGGTCATGACTCCTCCCAAAGTCAGCCATGCTGTCGAGACCCTGAACGATTTGCCTGAAAAACCCAATAGTACTCCCGACCTGAGAATCGAACCCGGGACCCGCTTTCGACTACCAGACCAACGAGGAAATGTCCTAAAACTATTCTTCGGTACTCATGGTGACCCCCCCTCCCCCAAAATCATAGGCTGCGACCGCGCCTGCGACTAAGGGACTAGAGAACGGGCAGCAGCGGCATTTGACCACCATTCTGCGGTCGCCAACCCACCTACCAAGCGAGGCAATTATGGCAAACCTCCCCAAATTATGAGAGGCCTATATGTCCAGCAGTGGACGTTTTTAGGCTGAAATGATAAAGAGCTTGATTGGCGAATCTAAAAGAATTTACTCTACCTACTTACAGCAGGCGTGCAAGACAAATGTACCTAGCGAAAAGACTACATATAAAAGTAAATTATAGTGCATACCTTCAGACCTTCATCACACTCGCTGTTCCCATGGCCTCAACTAAACTGATGAAGTCTGAAAATCAACCTCTGTTGAACTCAGTGTTCCTGTAAGCGGAGCATTGTGATCGCGTCCGGGAAACAAAAACTAGCCAGCGCATCCGCCGATTGAAGCCAATGTTTGGGTAACAGTCGCCATAAAAGTTACACATTACCACTTCACAACTTGTAACGATATCTCACATTTCATTTGCTGTTTCCAATTTTGTGTAACTTTAACAATGTTTAAAATACTATCCGTAACATGATCAATATTGAATGTTGAAGAAATTTTGCGGCATAATGTTGATAGTTATATGATATTTTTGCTGCAACATGGCCGCTGTTTATTATTTCCACAATAGATTCCAACAATGGTTTGTAGAATAAAACTACAGCACAAATTGTTTTAACTGAAACTGCTCTATATTTTACTACAAACAATACTATTTATTATTTGTAACAAAGCTTGGTAACAAGAACGTAAGATTCCTCATAGTATTTTTCTTTGTGTCTTTTTCTGTAGCGGACGAAACATGGTTCCTTGCGGCACTCTGACTGGACTTGCACAGTTTCTAAATATGATTTTCTGCTGAATTAATTCGTCTGAATCCGAATGAAATATAGACGTTAAAAAACCTAAGTCATCGGCTACTTAGCAATAAAATTGTCGAAACGCGCAAAGGCCAAGCTGCCAAATTTTCGAACAATCGCGATAAATCTTAAATTGCGCTTCGATATATCCTACATATTTTCTTTAAGGTTAAGATTATGATCATTCAACGATTAAATTAAACAACATAAAAAAAAATCAAAAGAAAACGTTTTAAAAGTAAAAAAAAATGCATGAGAAAGACATGTGAATATTATAAGACAAGAAATCCACACTAATATTATAAATGCAAAAGTAACTCTGTCTGTCTCGCTTTCCTGCTAAAACGACTGAACCGATTTAAATGAAATTTGGTACACAGATAGTTTAGAGCCTGAGAAATGACAAATACTACTTTTTATACAGGTAGTATGTTCCCGCGGGATAATTTCCGAGCTCCACGCGAAAGAAGACACTGGCAAAAGCTAGTTCTATATAAACTTACGACCAAATTACAATCAAATACAAAAATATCGTATACTTCAATGGCACAATGCAAAGTGACAAAGATTGTTTTCTTCTTTCATTTCATTCTTGTTATATTACTTTTGTCAAAAGATATTTGAGAACTTTGTTTAAAAACATCTTTCTTTCACAATATTTTTGAACGGATCATCCCGTGTCCGATGTTTTGTATTTGTTTCTTTTCATTCTGTTGCAAACATCTTAAGACCATTGTGGTTTTATTAACCCCGTTGAATCATTGTTACTCATCGGATTTTTCGGCTAAGTTATCCTTATATTTGAGTGTTTAGGTAACTTCATCAGTCAGACGTAACGTACCATTTCATCATCACAGCTGTTATGATTAATGAAGTTCACAATACCGTCAGTTTCGTTGCAATGAGCTTCAATTGCAATCTCTAAACAATAAATCACCTTTAACACAAGACGTAAACACTCAATGCCCATTGTGAAAACGATCACAAAACAATACCATTGACGTCTATAATTTCCTCTAATTGACTCAATTGTCTGCCTTCGCACTGTGGTTTAGACACCACATATATCAAAAATAAACCTTCCATCTAACCTGCCCTCTCTATGCTAATATTAATAAGAACTTTATTTCCTTGTCAAACATTTTAGACGAAGCAAATAAATCTTTGTCAATTTTGAATAGATGGGTGATAAAAACGTTAAAGAAACTGCAATTTTTTGGTCAAAATAAAGGAAATTTGAATAATGGCATTACATTTTCACTATCCATCATTCGGTCATTATGGTTTGATCTAGATTATGATGACTATGATGAGCTTGATTTCACTGCTGTTAGCGTCTGGAGAACGTACCAAATTAATAGTAATCGCTCCGCCAAATTCAGGAACATTAGCTTTTGATGAGAATTATAATTGATTTTCTTGTGTCATTATATTGTTGTTTAGTTTTGTTTATTAAATTGGTAATTGTTATGAAAATGCTTGTTTTTTGATACAATGGAAATCATTGCGATTAGATGTCAAACACCATACTACAATGCATTTCATACATACAATGGATTGTTGATAGCGTCGTGCATCAACATTCTTTTATATCAAGACTCAAGTAGTCATTCTACCAAATCTATGATCATCATTCACCTTTATCCCAATTTATTTAAGGTCAACTCAGTATGTGTTCTTCTTCTATACATCCTTATTAGTTGATATATCAATAGCTTGGAGGGCAACTATTATTCTGATTCCTACGAAGATAGCTATTAGTCATATATCTTCATGTCTAGATATATCCACTTTCACACAGTCCATCAGTCAGTCATCCATCGTTTATTTAATCTTCCCCTACTCTGTAGCCATCCACATCCATATGCAAAGCAGGTATTTTGTTAAAAAATGTCCGAAGACTAGACCAGGGGACAGTATTTCCAGAATTTTTAATTTAAATATGATCCTATGTAGTTTTCATATGTAAAATCACGAAATTTCCGATAAAAAGTGATAGCAGAAAAGTGAAATTGAATGCGAGTACAATTCACCAATTTGCATGTTGCGTGTTCTGCGTGGATTCTTGTGAGATGATCGCATGGAACCAGTCCCAACCTAGTCTCCAGTGCTGGCTTACCTTGTAACAATATGTGAATAACAGGATATGGGTGTTCGGTTACTTGCAAAGCTAACGATTGTTTTACGATTATTATTGTATCTTTCTCTTGTCTTATGTTGACTTACAGATCAACGGAGTTTTGTCCGATTCATTTCTGTTCCGTATTGAATCAAACATTTCCAGCAACTGAGCGTCTTTGTTACTTTTCCTTCTGGAAAAGTGAATTGGGGGAAATTGCCTTCTTCCGTTTCAAAAGAGTAATAATAACTGAAGACTGGTAAGTACCAGTCTTTGGATATTAATATTATTTCAAGCAACATGACATTAGGAAGCATTTCATTAAAATAATACACATAGAAGTAATATTTTTTCATCCTACACCAGATCTCTGTCAGACATTACATTATAGTAATTTCCACATGCGTGAGACAGCCACTGATTGATGGTCACGCGACTCCTTTCGTTGCTCAGTAATAGTCTACTATCATCGCAGACATTTCATAGCATGTCGTCTCGGACATATAATATTTTATTGTACGTAAAAAAAAACAAATACTTCAGTATGAAAACTACATTCTTCGCCACTATCGCGTTTGATAGTGCCGTAAAACATATTTCTCATTTAATAAATCCAGCCGCTGCAACGCTTTCTGACCAGATGCTTAATATAAATCAAGGTTACGCTTCAAGCGATAGTGCTGTCAAGACAAACTTTTGCTCGTTATAGCTAAACATTTTTCTTTTAATTAACAATTTCTCCAGTGTGTCATTGCGATACGTTCCGTGGTATGTCTACTATGCAGATAGCGACAAACTTGTAAAACTATACTGCGTTTGTTTAAGATATGACTGTATCTGGAAGGTAAAGAATTGGCTGCAAACGTAAACTGAGAGCATAAGAGAAAAATACAGAAATAATATAATTTCTTGTCAATCACAATTTTACGTGTGCAGTACAGTCGAACTCTCGCTTTTTAACCGACGAAAAAAAATGGAGGAGGTTATCAATTCAACGCGTATTTTTTTTTTTATGTATGACCACGCATAACTTTGTACATGGTAGTCCGATTGTGATAATTCTTTTATTGGAAAGGGTATACTCCCAAGGTGGTCCCATATAAATTTGGAAAACAAAATCGAACCCTAAGAGTCGGAAAGCAGGGGATGATTGATTGTTCAGTCACTGATTGTAATGTATAACCACGCATAACTTTATACAGAGTAGTCCGATCGTGATAATTCTTTTTTTATTGGAAAGGATATACTTTCAAGGTGGTCCCATATAAATTTGGAAAACAAAATCGAACCCAAAGGATTGGAAAACAGGGGATGATTGATTGTTCACTCACTGATTGTAATGTATAACCACGCATAACTTTATACAGAGTAGTCCGATCGTGATAATTCTTTTTTTATTGGAAAGGATATACTTTCAAGGTGGTCCCATATAAATTTGGAAAACAAAATCGAACCCTAAGGGTCGGAAACCAGGGGATGATTGATTGTTCACTCACTGATTGTAATGTATAACCACGCATAACTTTATACAGAGTAGTCCGATCGTGATAATTCTTTTTTCATTGGAAGGGGTATACTTCCAAGGTGGTCCCATATAAATTTGGAAAACAAAATCGAACCCTAAGGGTCAGAAAACAGGGGATGATTGATTGTTCACTCACTGATTGTAATGTATAACCACGCATAACTTAATACAGAGTAGTCCGATTTTGATAATTATTTTTTCATTGGATGGGGTATACTTTGCCAAGTATTATAAGTACGTTCAAGCCACAAAAAAATCCATACTAATATTATAAATGTAAAAGTAACTCTGTCTGTCTGTCTGTCCGTCCGTCTGTCTCGCTTCCCTGCTAAAAATTCTGAACCGATTTAAATGAAATTTGGTACACAGATAGTTTAGAGCCTGAGAAAGGACATAGGCTACTTTTTATCCCGGTAGTATGTTCCCGCGGGATTATTTCCAACCTCCACGCGGGCGAAGCCGCTGGCAAAAGCTAGTATAAAATAAAAAAAATTTAACAAAAAATTAAACCGCCGAAAAAACTGAAAAGCAAAAAATAATAAACCTTAAAATTTTGAGTCGACGCTGAAAAATCAATGAACAAAGATCACTCAAAGCGCCGACTCATAATTTTAAGGTTTATTATTTTTTGCTTTTCAGTTTTTTCGGCGGTTTAATTTTTTGTTAAAAAGTTTTTTTTAGGAGAATGTACAACAGTTCTCTATTTACAAACGACCATTACCAAAATGATAAGCTCCCATTACATCAACAGTTTTTGGACAAAACATAACAGTTTGGGGATCTAAGTTCTGGCAAAATGTGGGTGTAGCGTAGGTACTCCTCTGCCCAACCCTTCGCGAAAACAGGTTATGATGTAATATTTCAGGACGGACAATATGAAATAACATATAGTACGCAACAGATATATAATTAACTTTAATTAACCACTTACGTATGCCAAAAGTAAATTAATAATTAAAGAAACTGTAAAAGTCACAAAGAATGATGAATGCCTATCATATACCGAAGCAGACAGCCATAACTATTGCGTGGACTGACATAACCGACCTACAGAGCATAGCACTCGATCTTCAAGTTCTAAAACTAGTGGAACTAGTACGAAATATTCATGATTCGCTAATTTACATGTTACTTCGTGATGTAATGCTATTGTGGGGAAGCTACTATAACGTACGTACTCATATGCAAATATTCTGCCTAGAGGGCTGAAATATATTTGGTCAAAGAATCGTTTGGGCATTTTGTTATTTTTGATGCACTATGATTCTATTCTTTTTATATACGTATTGTTATTTTAAGACTGATCGTTTTTAAGTAAGGTAAATATTTTATAGTGTAATTTAATATTAGTATCTAGAAGGTTCATAAAAGTCCAGTTAGATTCTTTCACGGGATTCTATAGTAATGAATATACGGTCAAGTGTCTAGAATGGTTTTTCTTGGATGAAGGACATAATTATATTGATATTACAGATGATTACCTAGAAGTTCAGATATATCATGTCTGCAGCATCTTTGTACCTTGAAAAATACTTTGTGCCAGTGGTGGATCATCATTTCTTTTCAGGGATCAGTCAGTTAAGAAATGATGACGCCATCAGTTTTAAAATATTGACTAACAGAATATTGACGCGTAAAATTGTCTTACAAGATCTACTTATTGACATAAGCATTTCATTTCATTAAAATGCATCCACATTCTGATTTCTCAGTAAAGTTTGATGAGTTGGAAAGTTTTTTAATATTAGGTAATTTAAAAAAAAAAACTATTATTTGAAAATGTTGCATCCCGTAAGGTATTTTACCGTACGCGATGCCAAATGTTTATTGGGATTATTTATAAAAACTACATACGTTAGGAGTAAATGTATAATTTTAATGTCTATTTCATTTTTTTATGTGCGAATTTAAAGTCGTTGCAATGATGTCAAACTGTAGAAGACCTAATCAGACTTCATCCAGAGTGATGAATTAAAAGATAACTGACAGGAGCCGTCAACAAGTACCTATTTTCGTGATATATTAAGGCTCCCACACAGCGCCGGCGGCAGGGCCGCCGGGCAAGCCGTTGGGCAAGCTGCCGGCGCACAGTGTTTTATGAAGACCATTTTTCGGACATTGCTTTTTTATATAAAAAACTGATAGCTTAAGTTATTTCAATGCAATATTTCGTATCCCCATTTCACTAGTATGTTTAGTTTATGAGATATAATTTTTTGAAAATCGTCTTTTTTTCAACCAGGTATTTAGAAAAAAAATCATATCTCTGAAACTAAATATGATACGCAATTGTGACCTAAGAAACATCGAAGGCGTTTTTTATGATGCATATTTTAGAGTACAAATAAATCTCGGAACCTCGTTAGATTCAGACTTATACAAGGTTTTCAGTTTTTAGTTTTTATTTTTTTTCTCGGTAATTCCGTCGTATTTGGAAAAGTTATTTATACTAAAATTAGGCCCTTTATCCTCCCTACATACCACAAAAATAACACATCCTAATTGCGTGGAATCTAGAAACCACAACATTTTTAAGTTCGATCCGTATTCTACGTCGTTAGGGTTGTCACGCGATCATATTATATTAGTTCATATCCGGATCTGAAGTTATGTCTATATTTATACCAAAGTTATCCACACAATCAGAAGAACCGCCAAACTTAACGGGCAGTGGGCAGCGCACATTTACATTTTAATGTCATTTTTTATTTTCAGAACTACCTCCAATAGAAAAATTTAGGGGTTTTTAAAGATCGTATGGAGGAATCTTATTTCTTAGGTTAATAAACCTAAAACTTAGCACAAATTAAAATCAAAATAATGATTGTCATTGCCGATTCTGTTGTACACCGAACTAAACTATCTCTAAAATTCCTTACTTTTGGATATGAGAATTGTAACGCTATTCTGCAAGAAAATATCTCTAAATTTAAAAATTATTTAGACACGACTAAAATCGAATTTGACAATCGCGACTCAACTTGGTATTTTTTTTTCTTTTGGTTTCGCAACGTGGTACTTGTGCGCTACGCAATGAATTTTTTGAGAGACGAAGGCGCGCGCTATGAGGCAGCCTGGACGTGTTTTATATGAAAATTTTCGAGTAATTCCACTTTGCCCCACCAAGCCCGCCACCCTGGTGTGGCAAAGTGGACTGCCTAAAATTTTGCAGTGGAATATGCCCCACTATTCTGATTTGATGGGGCGGATAACACTAGCATAAACACTTTGTGGATTCTGCCCCACTAGGGTTGGCACCTCAGGATTTGTGTATGAAGGTTAACATGTATTTTTACATTTGTTTGTAAAAAAAATAAATGTAACCACTGACGTTAGGATTTGACAAGTCTGAGACAAGCAAACGTAAATCTAAATACATCAAAATGGTTATTTAAACAGTGTATTAAGGTTCTACTTTTGTAAAAAACTGTCACATATTAAATCTTCCTGAATTTAAATAAATACATTATATAGTTTTGCTGTATTTATTCAATTTAGTCTGACATAGCTGTGACATTTGCTATTTGTATTCCATTTACGTTCCGATCCATCCGTTGCAAACATTAAATGATTTAAAAATATATTTAGATGTTTGCCCAGAAATTGATACATTATCACTGTTGATAACTATTAAATAACAAAAAACGAAGAATAATGTACGAGAACA
Source organism: Aporophyla lueneburgensis (assembly GCA_932294355.1). Lineage (NCBI taxonomy): Eukaryota > Metazoa > Arthropoda > Insecta > Lepidoptera > Noctuidae > Aporophyla > Aporophyla lueneburgensis. Next base: position 31,340,638 of record OW028739.1, on the reverse strand, counting down.
CTATTACTAAAGGGATAATTTAAATAATAATTATTAAAAGAAATCGTAAATACTATATTACTAGTATCGAAACGTAACGTAACCACAGATTGTGAAAGAATGCGTTCAGAAACGCTTTATGAGAGTTATAGTTTTATGTTAATTTATTAAGTCTAGTTATTAAGTCTTGTGATATGTACTTGTATTATTGTCATATTATTATTTTTTATCTTTGAATAAATCAAATACTTATTAAATAATAAAAAAATGCGTTGAAATGCATTCGAAAGTAATAAAAATATCGGAAGGATTTAAATTTAAAAAAAAATCTATATCATTTTATCCCGGCTTCGAAAAAGTAAATAAATACTTGTAATTATAAGCTCATAAAATTAGCTACGAGTCGTATGGTTACATCACTAATTACGCCGCGAACACAAATGTCAAAATAGGTCTATTATTTTGAGGTCCTTTACGTACAAACATCATGGCTTCATTTGTTTGTTAGTATTTTTTTATTTAATCTGAGATTAAAACATGCTGTTGGAGTAAAAATGACTAAACCGGTTATGGTTCACCACTGCCTCGCCCACCGCGACTTATCGGTTGTCCTTATCTGACATTTTTTGTTTCATTCTGTTTGTTTACAAAATAGACGGACATTTGCATTTGTGGAGTGGTGGTGAGTGGTATTGAGTTTATTGTAAGTATTTTCGTATTTATTTTTCATGGATGCTGATGATTTGTGTAGATTTTTTTTAATAAGATATTTTTTGTGTTTTTCAGCTTTACAAAAATGGCAGAAGACTCTGTAGCAGGAAGTTCTAGTGGGCAAACTGGCCTTGAATTTATAAATGATGGAAAATGTATTATTAGAGCTGGGCATCAATACTATTTCAAAAGAAAGTACAAAAATGCATCTGAAATTTGGGAATGCAAAAACAGAAGGAGACAAAAGTGCAATGGGTCGATTGTAGTGAAAGTAAGTCCCTACTTATTAGTAATTCTTTTTACTGACTCACTTTTAGTAATACGGGTCTAATACAATTTAAAATAATAATAATACATATACATATAATATTACTTGAAGTTGTGCTATGTTATAAATATTTTCTAATACCTACATTTTTTTGTTTTCAGGGAAATATACTTTTAAACGAAAAACCTCACCAATGTCAACCTGATTTTGACCGAAACAAAGTGACAAAATTAATGCAGAAAATAAAGAGAGAAATCACTTCAGCAGACGTACCAAGCATTCCAGCAACATACGACAAAAATGTAGCTTCCTTATATTTAGAAAGTAGCAACAGCAATATTGTGAGTAAAATTCCTCCATTTTGTAAAGTAAAGTCTGCATTGTATAAATACAGAAACAAAGATGCTAATGTAAAAAAAATATATTACAATACATTATCAGAAATAGAAGTTCCTGAAAAATTTCATTCTTTTTTACTTGCCAAGTATATTGACGAAGATATTTCTATTTTAATATTTTGTTCAGAGCAAGCTAAGAATTTGATGAAAACCTGCAAACATTTTTTTGGCGATGGCACTTTTAAAAGTTGCCCACAACCGTTCATACAATTGTATTCGTTGCATGCTGATTTGGGTAGCTCCCAACAAACAACAAATATTGTGCCATTAGTATATGCTCTTATGAGTACTAAATCAACCAAAGCTTACACCGCTCTCTTTTCTGTAATAAAATCACAGATTCCGGATTGGCAACCACATAGTTTTCAGTCGGATTTTGAGGCAGCGGCTATGACTGGTTTTAAAAATGTCTTTAAATCAGCATCAATCAAAGGGTGCTTTTTTCATTTTTGTAAAGCAATTTGGAAAAAGGGGAAAGGGTTAGGGTTGACAAAACCTAAATATTTGCGAAAACAAGTAGCGCTTAGCGCAGTCTTACCCTTATTACCAGAAGAAAAGATTTTTGAAGGTTGGTTTTACATAGCCGCACAAAGCCCAGATGACGAAAAAAGTAATGAATTTAGAAAATATATGCTGCGCAATTGGCTGAAAGATAACTTTTTAAAAGTGTGGTGCGTATTTGGGGCAAAACACCGCACAACTAATGCCCTCGAAAGTTGGCATAATAAACTTAACAAAAAAATTCTTAAAAAAAGCCCCAGTTTATTAAGACTTCTTAATGTCTTATACGAAGACATAACGCTTTCAATAGTTAAATCTATGCAGAACCAACCTTCCAAGCTACGCCTTGATAAATATATACAAAACGATCAGAATATACAAGATGCCCAAATGGAGCTCATAAACGGCGACATTACGGTTGGACATTTTTTGGAAAAACTAAGATAGTTTTTCCAAGAAATCTATTTTAGTTTTTCCAAAAAATGTGAACTAAACAAATACAAAATCTATGATTTTAGATGATTTTAAAATTCTTATAAATAGTCAGTACTCAAACTAATATAGTGGCTGTTTGTTATGATAATTATTTTGTCAACAGTCAGTATTTACCTACTTTCGTTAGGATGTTTCTTATTTGTATTAATAAGGCTTTTTGCTATGTAAAATTTTATCATTCTATAATTTTAGTTTTTGTTTTTTAGCCGGAAGTAATTTCGTGGCTGTTTTTTTTGCATATAAATTGTTTTTATTCATAAGGTAATACATAAGACTGTTTTATACCATGTCGATCAATCTGTGATTCTATAATCTGTGACTCTATAATCTGTGATTCTATTTTTTGTAACAAGTAATTTAGTGGCTGTTTGTATGTATATAGTTTAAATTTATTTTTATTATTTATAACGTAATCAGTAAGAAAATACCTATATCTACACAAACCATACAAAATGATGACGAATCTGTGATTTTGAATAGTTATGTAGTAAATATGTTTCGTTTTAAGAACATATCATAAGAACAAATCATTGTTTAATTTGTGATTATCAAGATTTATCTTAGTTAGTAAGATTTTATTTGTAAAAGGTATACCAAATGATGAAGAATCTGTGATTTTGAATAGTTATGTAGTAAATATGTTTCGTTTTAAGAACATATCATAAGAACAAATCATTGTTTAATTTGTGATTATCAAGATTTATCTTAGTTAGTAAAATTTTATTTGTAAAAGGTAATTAATCTGTGATTTATAAACCGATTCCTTCCAGAAATAAATAGTACATTAAAATTATTTATTTATTTTTTACTTTTATTTAAACCACTTCGCTACGTATTAAATCTAAGCTTCCAGCACTAATAACGTTTTACTTACAGATATAGGTATACATTTATTTTTTTTACAAACAAATGTAAAAATACATGTTAACCTTCATACACAAATCCTGAGGTGCCAACCCTAGTGGGGCAGAATCCACAAAGTGTTTATGCTAGTGTTATCCGCCCCATCAAATCAGAATAGTGGGGCATATTCCACTGCAAAATTTTAGGCAGTCCACTTTGCCACACCAGGGTGGCGGGCTTGGTGGGGCAAAGTGGAATTACTCAAATTTTCACTTAATGTTTGAAAAATATAAAAAAATATTACCCACGTGTTGAGATTTAAATGTGCAGGGGTTCTAAAGGGGCTCGAAATTTTCATTATTTTTGTGATAGGACACGCCATTTTCGAGATATAAGCAAAATAAAAGGAAAACAAAAAATACAGTACTGTCTTTGCCCGTGAAGGCGAGGCCTTAGTGTGAATTTTAGTTCATGATCACTAGTCTTATTCCACACTTTTTTAATCGCGATTAAAAATAGTCAGATTTTGTTAAAATAAATTATTAAGTCAAAATTTTTGGTGAAAACCGGCAAACTCAGAATAGCAAAATTGACATTTTCACTAAACTAATAATTCAAGCAATCTTGGTGCTATCAAACTAAAATATAGTTAAGTTGTGTCACTTTTAGTCTATTTCAGAATAGAAAATCGTTGTTTGATAGGGATAAACCAAATTTAAGTGATTTTTAGTTTAGTTTAGAGAATTTTGTGACAATAGAATCGGCCCGTTATTCGTTTGTCAAAACTACCGTCAAAATTCAGTTTTAAAGGGTGTTAAAGTTTTTATGAAAATATGTGCGAACGAAGTTGCTGGCCAAGTGTAGTTTCAGTATAAATAACTTATCCCAATACTACGGAATTATCGAGAACAAAATAAATAAAAAACCTTTTATAAGTCTGGATATAACAAAGTTCCTAAGATTAATAGTCGAAATTTTAATAACCAAAACGTACCATTAAAAATAAAAATTGAGTCATCAAAATTCAGATTAGAAAGAATAACTTCTATATATAATTAAAGAGAATAACTTCTAGATTCCACGCAATTAGGATGTGTTATTTTTGTGGTGTGTAGGGAAGATGGAGGGCATAATTTGAGCATAAATAACTTTTCCAAATACGGTGGAATTACCGAGAAAAAAAATAAAAACGAACAACAAAAAACCTCGTATAAGTCCGAATCTAACGAAGTTCCGAGATTTATTTATACTGTAAAATATGCAACATAAAAAACGCCATCGATGTTTCTAAGATCATAATTGCGTATCATATTTAGTTTCAGAGATATGATATTTTTTCTAAATACCCGGTTGAAAAAAAAGACGATTTTCAAAAAATTATATCTCAAAAACTAAACATACTAGTGAAATGGGGATACGAAATATTGCATTTAAATAACTTAAACTATCAGCTTTTTATATAAAAAAGCAATGTCCGAAAAATGGTCTTCATAAAACACTGTGCGGCGTCAGTTCGTTCCTGGCATTCGAGCGATAGTGGTGTGCGGTTTGTTTGTTGTTCACAACCGGAATGATGCTTGGCGGCTTTGCGCGGCTTGTGCCGGCTTGTATTGCCGGCGGCATAGCCGCTCGGCATAAACCCGGCGGCATTGCCGCCAGCACTATGTGTGCCTTTAATGATGTCACACACCACTCACTTAATTACTTAGACCGGTCTACTGGTCCTACCACCACATTCCGTTATCAATGACCGGAGAATATGACTTTACGTAAATATGATACGCAAAACGCTATAGGCATTGTAATTTCCGGTAATTGGTTATTGGTGGTGTCCCTTAGGGTTCTAGCCTGTGGCCATGCTTAACTACATAATCTCGTGTCCAGTTTAATAGGCCTAATCCTAATCCTATTATAAATGCGAAAGTAAGTTTTTTATGTTGGTGACGCTTTCACGCTTAAACAGCTGAACGGATTTGGATGAAATTTGGCTCACGCTTTAGCTTATGTCTTTACCCAGGGTAAGTACATAAGCTATTTTTCATCCTGGATTGCAATCATCGCAGACAACGTCGCGGGCAACGACTAGTAAATTATTAAGGTGCCTTTAATTGCACGTTTTGCATGCGTTTGTCGTAGGCACTTTAAGGTCAAAAGGGTGAATACGGTAAAATTATGCTGGGATAACTGAATTTTCTTGAAAGTCTTTCCATGTGCGCGATTTTTGCTCCTCGTGACTATCGGTCATGTCATGTAGCATGTTGCATAAGCATAATCCGTCTATAATGTTTCCACTGTTAGGACCCAGGCCTCCATTCTGTGAGACGGAACGGGCTATAAACTAGGGATGTTATGGATATGAAATTTCGGATACGGATTGGTTACGGATGTAGGAATGATTATTATATCGGATACGGATATGAAATTATTTCGGATTATCCGTTAGTTTCGGATAATTTCGGTTACGGATATTAAACTTTTAAGGAATTTCACAAGTAAAATACAAATAGCTAATCAAATGGTTTTATTTATATGTCACTATTTTGTGGGAATTACAATCAGTCTGTGAGTAATTATTACAGCTATTTAAAATAAAAATGAAAATACATATATACTGAGTGTTATCTAATCTACCTAAAATAAAGATGTAGTAACAAATCCGATATTATCCGAAACTTTTATTTCGGATTCAGTTACGGTTACGGATACATTTTTATATCGGATATCCGATAGTTTCGGTTACGGTTACGGAGCTCCTTAACATCCCTGCTATAAACCATATGTCTTCGTATTTTAGGTACTTTTTAGGTTATCCACAGTTTTGAGAGGGGTACTGGAATGATTTACACAAGTAAAAGCGTCCGTCAGACGCCACTTTTTCTGTTTTTATATTTTCATGGTTTAAACCTTACAATTCGTAAGTCGCAGCCGGTACCACTAAGCTGTAGCATGCATTTTGGTATCTTACAAAAGCAGATAAAAAACAGATCCTAATTACACAACCATTTACAGCAATAACAAAATTCCATATCGCCATGCAAATAACTGAGTTCCACCATAAAACCACCATTGAAGCGGCACAGAAGTAGAACACTTTAATGATGTTAAGTAAACATCTGTAATGGCTCGCCTTGACCTCGGCCCGGCACCGCGGCGCTTGCGCAAAGTTCACGACCGCGAACAATGCAGTTTCGATTTACGAGTACTGCCAACTTGCGAGTGCGCCAGTTTTTCTCACGTCCGAAGGTAGGTTTAAATTGATTTTTTAACAATTGATGGAATATGGGGAATTGTTTGGTCTGCTGTGTTGAATAAAGCGAAATTTGAATAAGGTATTATAACTTCTTGTGAGGATTTTCACAGTATTTCTTTATTATATTCGTCAAGTTCTTAAAGATAAATTGTCCTCCGTGAAAAAAGCCATAGCTGATTAACCTTGTTTTTTTTTTAAACTAAGAAGCCGATTCTAGAAATCAGTGGTTCTTAGCAAACCCCATAAAGTTTTGGTTCAACCTTCCAACATATTTTTAGTATATGTGATGTATTTATATTAGGATACGAGGTAAAACTTTCATTTCTGACTAACTGGGCCGGTCCTCAAAAGACCATTTCAGACACCAATCTACATAGTCTTCGCTTGATCTAACCAACATAATGTCTGGACTTTAAAAAAGACTCTGACTTTGTTTCGGCCTTTCTTCTCTGAGTTGTCAGATAGGAATCGCTGACCTTATCTAGTTTTAGAAATATTATTTACGTGTAAGTGTTTGAACAAACCCACTTACAGAAAAAAATAATTTAACATTAGATATTGACTTACCGGTTCCGTTTTCAGACTTCGCCAGGACGTCAGGCTACTGCTGCGGCGAAGATGTGCCTTGCTCACACGCATTGTGTAGTTGCCCTGAAACAATAAAAACATTCAATTATCCTATTTTATCAGGTTGGTGTGTATTATCTATACTAATATTATAAAGCTGAAGAGTTTGTTTGTTTGATAGAACGCGCTAATCTCAGGAATCACTGATCCGAATTGAAAAATTATTTTTGTGTTGGGTAGCCTATTTATCGAGGGAGGCCATAGGCTATGTAACATCACGCTACAACTAAGAGGAGCGGAGCAGTAATGAAAAATGTTGCAAAAATGGGGAAAATTTATTCCTTTTGAGTTTCCGTTGCGCGCACTGCGTAAACGGTTAAAGTAACGCTAAAATCATGTATGACGGAATTGTTCCTTTTAAAAAGTTCTAAAAAAAAGTCCGCGAGAGCATATGTCTATCTTTTAAGGTTGACTCACTATAACTCAAAAGGAGCGAGCAGCAACGAAAAATGGACGAAAACTAGCAGGCAAATCGATGCGACGGGAAGTGTCAGGGGAGCAAAAATTTGACGCGGACGAAGTCGCGGGCAGAAGCTAGTCTTGTTTTATGCATAACGGAATCTTGGAACGTGAATTTCGCCTCCTCCTAAACGTCTTTATTTGCAACTTTGCACACTTGTCAAGGACCAATGAAAATACAATAATTTCATAAATTGTGCCATTATCCTGGACAGGATCACCATAATAGCAAAAACAAAAATAACGAAACACGCTTTTATAGATAGCCGACCTGAAAAAAAAGAAAATAGCTTTAAAAAACCGGCCAAGTGCGAGTCGGACTCGCGCACCGAGGGTTCCGTACAAACCTGTAGGTATCCTCGGTTTATGTATAAGGTTTATGCTTATGAAATTAAACGTTTTTTTTTTATTTTTATATTTGAGTTGATTGAATGAAAGGTAAATTGCGGTTTACGATTTATGACGTATTAAAAAAAAACTACTTACTGGATCTCGTTCAAACCAATTTTCGGTGGAAGTTTACATGGTTATGTACATCATATATTTTTTCAAGTTTTATCATTCTCTTATTTTAGAAGTTACGGCGGGGGGGGACACACATTTTACCACTTTGGAAGCGTCTCTCGCGCAATCTATTCAGTTTAGAAAAAAATGATATTAGAAACCTCATTACCATTTTTGAAGACCTGTTCATAGATACCCCACACGTATGGGTTTGATGAAAAAAGAAATTTTGAGTTTCAGTTCTAAGTATGGGGAACCCCAAAATTTATTTCTTTTTTTCTATTTTAGTGTAAAAATCTTGATGCGGTTCACAGAATACATCTACTTACCAAGTTTCAACAGCGTAGCTCTTATAGTTTCGGAGAAAAGTGGCTGTGACACACGGACGGACAGACAGACAGACAGACAGACGGACAGACAGACAGACATGACGAATCTATAAGGGTTCCGTTTTTTGCCATTTGGCAACGGAACCCTAAAAACACGCTTTCATAGAAAACCAAACTGATAAAGTAGAAAACAATGGAAAATAACGTGTGGTGCATCAAATGAAAATACTTCTTAAAACACCCTACACTCATTTCCATTATTTTCTAATTTTTTTTAAATTTTATGTGTAGCTATTTTGTTTCCTTTTTTGTTTTTCTGTTCGTTTATTTCGTTGTTTACTGTCTGCTGGTCACGATTCATAAAAACAAAACGATCATTATGTAAATAAGGAAGTAAATAAAGATTAAGTGATTTCCCGCTCTCGTTCAATATGTATCTCTGAGGCACACAAGATGGTGAGGACATAGATGATACGGAAGCGGCAGTCAACTTGACATCGTGTTTTGGTTCACGAACTACATAATTATAAAGCGTCACGCTTGTAATTTACAAGTGATAGGCAGAAGAACATACCGCAGATACTATATCATCTTCATCATTTCAGCCATAAGACGTCCAATGCTAGAGATAGGCCTCTCCACATTTGGGGTGTTTGCCCTAATCGCCACGCTTGGCAAGCGGTTTGGCGATCGCAGTTTATTGGTAAAATGCATAGAAAACGCTGCGGCCCATTCTCTAGTAAGTCCCTTAGTCGCCGCTTACGACACCCAGGGTAAGAAATGGGATGGTGCTACGAATTTCTTGATTACGAATACGTCCGGCACCACACGGAACATACGTATATAATACTAGCTTCTGCCCGCGACTTCGTCTGCGTTAAATTTCTTGTTCCCCGACCCTTCCCGTCGCGTCGAATCGCCTACCCGTGCGATATTCCCCGTTTTTGCAACATTTTTCATTACTGCTCCGCTCCTCTTAGTTTTAGCGTGATGTTATATAGCCTATAGCCTTCCTCAATAAATAGGCTACCCAACACAAAAAGAATTTTTCAATTTGGACCAGTAGTTCCTGAGATTAGCGCGTTCAATCAAACAAACAAACAAACATACAAACAAACAAACTCTTCAGCTTTATAATATTATTATAGAAAGAAGTATAGATATGTAATACATATGTGTATACGTATGTGTTTTGTGTGTTACAGCCTAAACTAAAAAGCTAAGATAGCAGCTACGAATTTCTCGAAACTATTAAAGTATATCTAAGTATTTCTATTTCATTTGATCCTTCAACTCGTCATTTGCCTAGCCTTTTGCCAACTATGTTGGAGTTGGCTTCCAGTCTGACCAGATGCAGCTGAATACCATATTCTACATGGAGCGACTGCCTATCTGACCTCCACAACCCAGTAACTGGGTATTACGATACCCCTGGGTAGGACTGGTTGCCAGACTGTCGAACGACTGTCAAAAATCTACGAATGACAACGTGCTTTCCGAGGCACGAAGGGGTCTTGGTATGTAATTATGATCACCCATCCACGGACCAACCGCGGCAAACGTAGCTTAACCTGGTCGATCGAACCGCGCACCTTTTATTGCCGTGCCACAAGCCCGTCTAAAACTTCAGTAATTAAATAAGTACATCCAGAAGAAGATGACAACCTCGTTTATAATACTGATATTACTATAAGTAAAAAGAATGATGCTTGTACCAACTCACTTAATGATAATGAAATCAAAACGACAGACACACACGGAAACGGCAGTGCACTTGACATGTTTGGGGATCATCACGAACTCACGCCGAAAGACGCCAGGGTTACAGATAACATATTGTGCCTCATAACTAGTTCGTATTATTTGATGAGTGAAGGATTTCCGGGAATCCAAGGAAGATTATATAAGCATTGAATATGGTATGGTTACGCCATCATCTACCTAGACTTTTCCCAACTATGTTGAGGTAGTCTTCCAGTCTCACCAGATGCAGCTGGATACCAGTATTTTACATGGAGTGACTACCTATATAACCTCCACAGCCCAGTTACTTGGTATTACGATATTCCTTTCTCACTCACATCCCATTTTTTCTGTGGTTGTTGTAAAAGGCGACTAAAAGCATACGACTATGCATTTTATTATTATACTGCAACTGCAATCGCAAACAAACAAACAAACAAACAAACCAAACAAACTGACAAACAACAAACAAACAAACAAAACTGCAAACTGTTTGGCAAACTTCCCCAAATTGAGAGAGGCATATGTCCAGCAATGGACGTCTTATAACCGAAATGATGATGATGACTGTGGAACATGGTTTAAAGACAATAATTGGGTGGTTGATCTTTAAAGACAATTTAACGACATAGGTACTATGTACTTATAAAATTAAGTATGCTGAAATGTAGCATTGCTTTAACGAAGAAATATGTCGTTAATGAGTCTAACATGCACAAAACTATCCTCAGAATGCCATACTTCGATTAAATCTAGATAAGTTCTAACTCACAATGGCACAATAAATTTCCCTCTTGCCCCAATAATAGTGAGGTAGCGAACACATCCTAATGCTCGATACACATAATCAAAATATGTGACACAGGCACACGGCCGCGAGCGTTAAGTAATACGGTGCACCTCTGCGCCGAATGCTAAATTCGTGAAAGTGTCGTGAAAGCGCGCGGCTGATGCGCGTGAGCACGGCGCCTGCGCAGCGACGGCCGCGGACCGTGTTAGGGCTGCCGAAGAGCCGAAAGAAGAAATTAATAATACTAATATTATATGGGTCAATTTAAATCATCGTTTTAAATGAAAGTACGTGGTACAGCAACCCGAGTCCCAGCTATGGGTATATCATAGGCAGATTAGTGATTATGTATGTGATTTATCTGCTATGATGGGATTATGCCCTAGGTATATGTTAGCGATCGATACGACAAACATTGAACGTAAAATCTGTTTTTTTTTTTGTGAAATCAATTTTTACAAAAAGAGGACAAATAGGCTTCTTTTTCACTAGCTTTTGCCAAAAGCTTCGCCCGAGTGGAGGTTGAAAATTATCCCGCGAAATCGCACTACCGAGATAAAAAGTTATCCTAAGTTAACACTTAGGCCAAATTTCACTAACACCAGTTCAGTTGTTTTTGCGTGATTAAGTAACAAAGAACCGAACATCTAAACATACAATCTTTCACATATTTGTAATATCAGCAGGATAGTAAGATTGTGCTAATATTTTAAGAAATAACATTTTGAATGAAGTTTAAGTCATAGATTTTTCTAATTTCCGTCATTTTGTGGAAATATTTGATATCAAACATAAAAGTGACACCTGTTGTTTTTTGGAGTAGAAACAATGAATGGGATTTCAAATTGAAATGATTTGATTAGATCGTCGAGATTTCATCTGGTTACGTGTTGGAACTCAAGTATTTACTTGTGCGCCTTTATCTAAACGATATATTAGATCACCAACTGATCCATCAAAGTCATTTGATCCAATAATATTGTGACTCACACATATTGAGCAACCTTATGACATTCGTAACTATGCAAGAGATGTGGACCCTTTTGTTCAATATATGCATAAGAGCTTCACCATTAAACACATTGAAAACATGACTTGCCACTGATTTATTGCAAAAACAAACTTTATGAAATTTTATTATACATAGAACGACTTTATTATGTCTGCACAGTAGAGAATAAAAAGAATCGGACCTAAAATTGATCCCTGAGGAACGCCTTCATAAATAGAAGTCAGACTTGAAGTCAAGGTAGTACCATCCGAATAACGAAAATTCCACAAGTTGTTTTCTGTTACTAAGGTTTACAGCTACCTACCTAACCATTTAATGGCATTGTCGTTAAAACCGTAGTATTTTGACGTAATACGTCACACTGTCATTGTTATGTTTATGCATTCAAATGCACGGGAAAATCTAGTAGCACCATAAGTGAACACATATCTACCCTTATCTTGGGCTGATAGAATATTGTCTGTAACATCTAGTAACGCTGCAGAAGTGCAGCGCTGTTTCCTAAAACCGGATTGTAGATCAGGCAATATTTCATTCTGTTTCAAACTGAACTTTTCAGTAAAGAACAAAAGTCGGCACAATCAATTTGCAGTTACATATTGTGATCGCCAACCCTACCAACATCTTGAGCGGCGCGCAACTGTCTCGAGACTCTCAAACGAAAGACTGTAGATAATTATATCGTTTATTAGCACAGCTATTAGACCACTGAAAGTGCTTCTTATGACAATTCTCACATGTTGAGAACACTGAGATTCGAGTTCATAGCGAATAATTTATTGGAAGAAATTGCATGTTCACATTTACAATTGTGGAGTATAGGAACTGTATATGTGTCGTCTGTTCCTAAATCTACACGAATATTATAAAGAGGAAAGAATTGATTGCTTGTAAAATTGTTTTCAATGGACAAACTCAATAACTACTTAACCGATTTAAAAAATTCTTTCATCTATGGAAAGCTACATTTACGCAGACGAAGTCGCGTGCGACGTGCTTTAGTGATAATTAATGATATTGATATTTATTTGCAAATTGGTTAAAAACAATAAAAATCTAAAGCCATTTATCAAATATTTCCTCTTTTTAATATTATTATAGTGCAGACTATGCATTAAGGTCTATAATTCCACATCAAGTGTGAACCCTACAGTAAGCAGAGAGACTGTTGATAATTATATTGTTTAATAGCACAGCCGTTAGTGCGCTGAAAGTGCTTGTAAATAGTATAATTACTGCAATCAGTCGCGAGCAATAAACAATTTACTTTCATTTCAGTTGCAATGCGAGTTTCAGTTGATGTAATGTCTGAAACTTTTCTCCACATATTATTATCTACTGTTATTTGTACATGTTTCACAGTCGTTACGGGTAGTAGGTACCCCGAAAGTCTGACAGCTAGTCTTCGCAAGGGGTACCGTATTACCAATTAACTGGGCTTTGGGCTAGCTAGATAAACAGACGCTCCATATAACATACTGCAGGTGTTCACCTGCATCCGAATAGACGACCCATACGTAGTTGGGAAAATACTAGGCGGATTGTTTTTGATTGAATTTGGCCACAACACAACTCAGAGCTTCAAAATTGAGTATTAATGCCTTGACAAATAATAAGATTGAATTTTCTTTGTCTCAATCGGCGGAACAAAATACTTTTTTTTAAATACCTAGGTATTAAAAAAACTTTTTACAAAAAATAACAACCGACTTCCTAAAAAAATTGCAAAAAACCCTATACATCCTAAGACACCGACTTTCGAAATTAAAGTAATTTTTCACTTTGTATTGTTTTTTTTTAGGAAGTCGGTTGTTATTTTTTTGCAAAAAGTTTTTATTTTTTACTTTTTAGTTATGGTAGGTACCCCGCACTAATCTAATCGCGTTATTCGTTCATTTGTCGCCAAGAATACTTATGGTTTTCACATGGATTTCATTGTCCAAATGAAACCAAAGTAAAATGGGACCATTCGGGAAGCACCAGCTTTCAATAAAAAAAGAATCATGAAAATCGGTTCACCCAGTCAAAAGTAATGAGGTAACAAACATTTAAAAAAAAATACAGTCGAATTGATAACCTCCTCCTTTTTTGAAGTCGGTTAAAATTACGGAAATCAATTCAGTAGTCAATTATGAACAAACTACTTTTAGGACTTGATCTATTCTGTTATATATATATATATATATATCTTGTATTTTAAAAATTTTACTCGACATAACGTATCGTTCGTTTGAGATTACAGTATCTTTCACTAGTTTTCTTAAAATTACGCCATGTAATGACGTAGTACTGAAAAATTGAATGTCATCCTACATTGACGAATCACGTGTCTGTCTGGAAAATTACTTCATTGCCGGTCTTAAGACTCATGTTCGCCTATTGAACTTTATCAGATATTAGGTGCCGTCAAACTCTCAAGTGTTTCAAGATGATTTAACAATACTGATTCATAGATGAAAGGAATTTCATGAAATCCCCCAAAAATATGGAGTAATATTGAGTCATAAGTTACGTAAAAAACGTTAAGTGATAACATAATCTTAAAGATGGCTTACCGAAAACTAATAAATACCTTATGTCATTTGAGGAAAGCCTTGGTGTGACAAAGATAATCATGATGATTCATTTTGGGAATCATAAAACCCGTTAATAATCTGATCATAAATACAAATTTCAAAGTAAATGAAGCGTGAAATACACGATAACATGTAAAAAAACTAAAACACGACTACGAAAAATCGCGCTCTATGATACAACTAGCTGACCCCGCAAACGTTGTTTTGCCTGGTGAAAAAGAGTGAAATTTTAGAGTTGTATGTATTTTTCAATGCCAAATCATAATAAAATAAAAGTAAAAAATTCAAAAAAAAAATATTTAGCGGTAGGTCACCCTTATCATTAAGGGGTATGAAAAATAGATGTTGGCCGATTCTTAGACCTACCCGATATCCACACAAAATTTCATAAAAATCGGTCCAGCCGTTTCGGACGATTTTGGTAACAAATACTACGACACGAGAATTTTATATATTAGAAGATGTACGAGTAGTTAGTTGAAAAAGTCAGTTATGAACCACCTTTTTATTTTAATAATTTATTTTAATTATTTATTTAATTAAATATAAATTTGTAACACAACCGGTGGAAGTGGCGATGCTTGGGGACGGCCTGTGTCCAGCAGTGGACGTCTTTCGACTTTAATGATGATGACGATGATGAAATTTCATAAAATATTAATTCAATAGAATTAAATGAACATAGAGTGTTGCATTGATGATTTTTAATTATTATAATTCTATCAATACATATGTTACGGTCGTGAATCATATTTTGATCAATATACAAGCTGCAAATTTCGATAAACATGTTTTTTTTTAATTTGCCTAGTTCTCTTCCATCTTAAAACAACATCTACTTACATCCTGAACACAGCGTCCGCCTGCACAGAACACGACACAACACTTTTTGTGGACCAGACCAAAGACAGTGATAGAATGGCGTTCCCTTCGAAGGAAACTACTTCGGAAGGAATCTTGTTTTTATTTCAAGACACAGTCACTGTTTGTTGTTTAGAAATATTAACAGCAAACAAACATCTATTGTTTGGACATAGTATATACATTTTATAGCTTCAAAACAATGGCGAATATTTGACGAAACTATTTCCTTATATCATCATGAAAATGGTTTCACATTTTACACCTTATTGATCATCGGCTATAATAATAACGAGGGTGGGCGCTTATACCTAATATAATGACAAGATATTAAGTTATCTTAGCTTAGGTATTGGCTGCAACTCAAATATTTAACCTCACTATATTATAAACTATATTTTGTTTGTTTTACTAAAAGGTGCAAATAAACTATTTTATTGTATTTTATTTATTTAAAATACCTAAGATTTTGTGCACACTTAAAAATCAAAAGTAATTTATTCAAACTAGGCTGAGAGTCCACTTCCTAGTGCTCTAGCTGAGAAGAAGAAGTGGCGCAACAAACTCCCCAGCAACACAGCTGTCTGTTAAGTTAGAAGAACTTGATTCTATACAATTAATATGTAAATAATTGACATTACGAAAAACAAAACTTTAAAATAAATTATTTTCCATATGTCATCTAGCACACGCCACTATACCAACAAAAGGGTTATTCCCAGTTGTCGCCACTGGTGACGCCACCACTGGCGACAAATGGGAATATATTTCAAAAAAAATCCCAGTTGTCACCAGTGGTGGCGCCACCAGTGGCGACAACTAGGAATGGCCATTCTTCTAGTTCCCAGTTGTCACCAGTGGCGACAGATGGGAAATATAAAGTGATACGCCTCCGGTGGGGGCGATGCTAGAGCTGAATTATAGTGATGGGGTTTCATTATTGTATCACTAACGAAGTTTTAAATAGGTATATTTTATATTTTCTTAAATAAAACTTTTACACGTTACTTGGGAAGATATATATTTTTATAAATCACAATATTTGTATTCATTGAGATTAAAACTGCACAAGTACAGTTTCCAGTACTACAACTATTACAGATCGTATAATTATTTTACTTAAAACTATATTATTAGGTTCTTATCACAGATTAATCAACGTATGGCATTATGTCTATTTATATTTTTTTTTTATGTTTTTTTTTTTTTTTTTTTTTGTTTTTTTTTGTCTATTTTTTTTATTGTTTTTTTTTCTTAGGTTATTTTTATAAAACTGACTTGTATATATTAACCACAATAATTGACGTTTATAATTTTCTAAATCTACAGGTATTATGTTACTCATTAATTTACTGCGATGTCTATCACAGATTAATCAATGCATTATTTACAATAATTTATACTTCTACTTTTTTATCACAGATCAACATACTATTTACAATAATTGACTTTACTCTTTCGATTTAGCTAGATGTATTTAAATAGGAATTACTTAATATTATACTCTTATACAAATATATTACTGTGTTAAACAGTATTTTTTGATAAATAAAATCCGAGTAGTTTTTAAGAAAACGATTACCTACCCGTATATTAACATAATACTTAATATTCTTCAATCGCCGTCAGTTTTTATAAAACTACCGCCTCAAACATTCTAAACAATGACCCACTGTCATGTTTCCATGTACTAACTCCATAACACAAAAAAACAAAAATAAAAAAAAATAAAAATAATATAAATAGACATAATGCCATACGTTGATTAATCTGTGATAAGAACCTAATAATATAGTTTTAAGTAAAATAATTATACGATCTGTAATAGTTGTAGTACTGGAAACTGTACTTGTGCAGTTTTAATCTCAATGAATACAAATATTGTGATTTATAAAAATATATATCTTCCCAAGTAACGTGTAAAAGTTTTATTTAAGATGATATAAAATATACCTATTTAAAACTTCGTTAGTGATACAATAATGAAACCCCATCACTATAATTCAGCTCTAGCATCGCCCCCACTGGAGGCGTATCACTTTATATTTCCCATCTGTCGCCACTGGTGACAACTGGGAACTAGAAGAATGGCCATTCCCAGTTGTCGCCACTGGTGGCGTCACCAGTGGCGACAACTGGGAATAACCCCAACAAAACATTGAAAACTTTACTCAAGCTAACAGAAACCTAAACAAAAGCCTCCAGGCATAAAGGGCGTGCCCGCTTATATAAATATACAATGCTGCATTATTTTCATATCGCTAACTTGAATATTAAAGCAACAAATATTAAAATAGGACTACTAATAGGTAGTATAAGATATCTGACTAAACCCAAAATTTGAACGCTTCACTACCGGTACAGAAAATAGTATATTTTTCACCGAGAGCAGGAAGTGACGGATTACTATCGAGTGTACCTATAGTTTGAGGCCCGACCCTCAGCCGAGGGCCATAATACGCGCGAGTTGGAAATCGTACTTACCTAATTCCGAATGATACATAGTACTATAAATACGAGGAAAAGCTACGCACAAAAACCGAAATTCAGCGATCATTGGTGATTTGAGACTTATTTATCAATGTTCAGGAAAAGTATGTGGCCACTATCATTTGGCGATGGGATATAAAAACATTTTATATTTTGCCATTACACTATTTTAATTATGTAAGCTACTGAATCGGTTTTTACAAAAAAAAAAAAACAGAACATTAACGATGAGGTTTCATTTACTTTTTCTGTTCGCTTAACTATTTAACAATGGATTTTCATTAACCCTTTCGATCTGCTCAGTTGTACTACAGAAACCACCGTACTTTCTGCCACATTTAAAAAAGTAATAAGGTAGGTACTTTCCGTGCAAGTTATAAAAATCATAAATTCGGCAAAGATATACATACTGAGAGTATAGCAGAAAGTTCCAAACATCATTTCAACTTCTGTTCAGCTGACAAGATATCATCCAAAAATGTTTTTCAGTCTAGTCTATGGGGTAGTATAATCTGTATCTAAGTCAAGTAGAAACCAAAGACCTTATACTTAAAACTAGACTGTGTACCAAAATTTTTTGTTTAGCTAAAATGAGGTTTATAATGTTATACTTAGGGTAGCTATTTTCTTAAAAGCGGTAACTAGCTAAAAGCGGTCCCAGGTGAGACTGCTCCCGCTGGTAGTGTGTCCTTGTCTGACATCTTGCCAGCTCAACTAACCTTAGGGTTTGGTAGAAATGGTAGAAAATTAAATATTATTCTTTCTTATGTTTTAACAAAACGAACAATTCATAAACTATAAAACGTATATAAATATCTTTATAATTAATAATCAGTTTGTAGTATTGTAAAAAAAAAACATTAATACTGAGTTAACAGCAGTACGTTAGTAGTAGTAGTGGTAGTATGTTTGTGCTTGGTAACACTTAATGCAAGATGGCGGTTTGCTAATTTCGTTGTTTGGTTGATTCTTGTGTTTCGATTTGCGATTTTGTAAATTAACGTTTTCAATGTGTTTGTTTTTCATGAAATATGGTGAATTCTTGTTGTGTGACAGGGTGCAAAAATGAGTCTTATCCCGGTAGCCGCTTTTCTTTCCACGGGTAAGTAAAAACAACAATCATAACCTTTAGGGTAGCCATGAATTTTGTTGAGCAAAGATTTTTTTACTATCTCGTAGTAGATATGCAGAAGATACGACGTACTGACTGTCTTAACTTGGAGATTTACCGGTTACCGTCAGTCATCAATGTGCAAAAGGGGCTAAACCTGACATTCAGATTATTTTTTTATGTTATCGTGTCCTTCGACTGTACCGATGACGTTAGTTGTACTAACGATGACGTTAGTTATACTTGTTATTAATTATATTTCTTGTATTGTAGATTTCCGAGGACTGAAAACCAGATACCAGAAATTGAACTGGGTAAATGTAGTACCTGGAAAAATCTCAAAGTCGTCTGTTATTTGCAGTGGAAATAAGGCTACATTACGACAACAATTACGTAAAACTGTATTGTTCAGCAATGTATAAAAATAAATCAATATTAAAAGAAAACAGTCTTTTTTTCCGTTCACAATACTGCATCACGTTCATTTGACCTAACACTCCTTTAATAATAATCCTCCTCCTCATCTCCTCATCTTAGCAAATATTATCCCGGTTACATGAGCTAAGCTTTCACTTAGGAGCTTGCCAAGGTTCGCCGAATATGATCCTGGAGTGGCGAGTCTGATAATTACAGTAAAGCGATTGCCATCTGACTTTTATAGCAAAAGGGGAATCAGACTCATTTTTCGGATAATGGTTATACATTCATAAATCGAAATGTGCAAGTTTCCTCACGGTGTATTCCGTCACCGAAATCATCATTCTCCTTTAATAATAATAACATGTGGGAATATCTCACTTTTGAGAAACATACCTGCATTTTTTACATGGAGCGAAAGGTATAATAGGTTGTTGTGAAATTAACGTTAAGTCAGATGATAACTAAAAGGAGGAAAAAAGTACTTTCAACCCTTACCCACGTGTAAAGTTCTGTAGATTTGAAAAAATATACACACGTTTTGGTTTATTAATGAAATTAGGTTGGTGAAGTTACGCTAGTTAGGTAGTATCAATATATCAGGATACTTACACAATCGTTTTTACAAGCAATTTGTCCCGTGTTCTGTTTGGTCATGGTCACCTTATTAGAAAGGGACAGACTACCAACGGGAGCTCTCTCACGCCGCCCGGTTTTTGCGCCATAGTGCACAGTCTAGTTTTAGGGTATAAGGTCTTTGGTAGAAACCGCGTCCCGAAAACGAGACCCACTGACATGCTCCTCAAGATTCAAGAGCATGGACAACAAGCTGTAGTTCTTGACCAGCACTTAATAACAAACCTCCTTATACGGTAACTTATGAAAACATTTAAGAGCAGCGCAAAAAATGTCTTAGATACATTATTTATAAAATTGTCATTTATATCGTTTATTGGGGGCCTTGCAGCTAACCAATAACAGCCGGCTCGATCATTCAGGTTAAGCTGCACTTGCCGCGGTTGGTCCGTGGATAGGTGGCCATCTTTACATACCAAGATCCCAAACCCGTAGGTTATCCGTAACACATACAAATCCACACTATCCACACTTATATAATAATATTATACATGCAAAAATAACTCTGTCTGTCTGTCTGTCTCGCTTTCCTGCTAAAACTACTGAACCGATTTAAATGAAATTTGGTACACTGATAGTTTAGAGCCTGAGAAAGGACATAGGCTACTTTTTATTCCGTAAGTTTGTCTACGTCCGCGATAACCGACATTTACGCAGACGAAGTCGCGGGCAGAAGCTAGAGGAATATAATAGTTATTTGTTATACAAGAGTGCAAAGTTGCTTTTTAACCGCGTGCTCAATTTTGATGACCGAGCAAGCGAAGGATTCTAAAATTGAATCACGAGCGCAGCGAGTGATTCAAAAATTAGAATCCTGAGCATTAGCGAGGGAATCAAAAGAGCACGAGGTGAAAAATCTTTGCACTCGAGTGCAACACGTAACTTTTCATCCCACCTCAGTGAGGAAATGACTAAATGCAAAAAAGCATTTACAATCACAAGATACTTTTATTTCAGTTTAGGTATTAATATTTATTAGGTACTACATTATGATAGCTAAGTATTACAGAATTATCTTTAAATTATTTCAAATAATACTTAGGTATAATTAAGAAAAATTGAAAGTAAAGTTGCTACAGCTGCCTAAGTAGAGTGTAATATTTTTGTTAGTGACGTGAAAAGAAAATGGGGCGCGCAAAGTAAATTAAAAAAAGTACACCAATAAGGTTCCGAGTCTGAGTTTTTAACAAATTACAAAAAGGTTGTATGATAAATTCGGCAGCATGGAGGTAGAAGTAAATAGGTTTAATGTTTTTTTTAATTCACAAACTTAGTGCACACGATGTTCTAAATTCAATTTACTTTATCCTCTAGAGAATAAAAACGGCTTTTCCACTCAGATATTGAAGATTAAAAATACTCTTTCCGAGATGGTGGGATGAAAAGGTATTTTTCGTAGAATTGAAATGGTTTCGGTCATACTGACTTAATTCTGCAGCCTTGATGCAGCAGATGCAGCAGACAATAATCGTGGTGAGATGCCGAATTAAGAGGATGTCACAATTTAAATTTGATTAAAACACTATGTTACATAATCAGTCTATCTATTATATCTCTTCGAAAGGGAATAGGCTGTAATCCGCCACGCGGCCCCAGTGCGGGTTGGTCGATGTCATGTCTTCAAAAGATAGTGGGCGAATGTAGTCCAAGCGCCGCCAAGTATGAGTCATATACCAAATGAAAGAGTACAGTGTATTGTTCAAAAATGCAGAAGGGCATCAAAATCTGTCCGAGAGATTTCGAGAAATGATAAGCTTATTTTTGTCTTAGAAGTTATTACTGATTTTGATTATTTTGTTTCATTGTCAATATTTTTATAGTTTTTCCTTGGTATTTATAGTTGAAAGTCATAACTTTATTCTTATGATGGTCATTATACAACATCATTACAAGCTTCCTAACGAAGCTTGTAACTGTTTGGAATCGCAATAAACCTAAGCATCTTTTAATGAAATTCACGACGACGCTACACTTATTTTAAAAAAGTAGGTACAGTTATTAGTCCCCATCAAGCCTCTCAAATACTGTTTGCGACACATTTGTGAAGACGACAGTTACGCAGATTAAATCTTTACTTTTTCTGTAATTTAGATTACTGGGACAAGACTGAAATTCTTGAACTACTGTGCACAGTGAACCAACAAAAAACTCAATGAATCTATACTTAATATTATAAAGCTGAAGAGTTTGTTTGTTTGTTTGGTTGAACGCGATAATCTCAAGAACTACTGGTTTGAATTAAAAAAATCTTTTAGTGTTTGGTAGCTTATTTATCGAGGAAGGCTATAGGCTATATGACGCTAAGATCCTTAGGAGCCGAACAAAAATAAAAAAGTCGTGAATATGAAGAGCTCGCACGAGCAGGCGATTCGATGCGATGGGATGGGTCGGGGGAGCAAAATATTTGACGCGGACGAAGTCGCGGGCAGAAGCTATATCTCGTAATGACCTCAACACACTAACGGGCTAGGCAAGCAATTTTATTTGCCAAGTTTAATAACCTACATTACATACTCCTTTATTTGTTATGCTATGTCATTCTACTGTCACTTTTACAGTTTTCCGCATATAATAGCGCTTATTACTGCTTTAATGACAAACAGTTGGTTTTAACTTAAATAAAGTGGACAATAATGGACACATCTAACGGGGTAGGGAATTAAAGAGTTTCATGGGAAAACTGCATGTAAAAGTGGTCTAGTTTTCAAATATTTAGTGACTAAAATGATTTAATGGATTTATAAATAAAATAGCTTTGGAAAATAATGTTGGCAGAAACCTAATGGACTTCGAAAATAAATTACAGGTCATCATAACGCGAGCATCAATATTTGTCTATGCCAAGAATTGTTTCCTTCATCACAGGGAACAAGGAAAAGAAAACCTTCATCTTTAGAAGAAAATAGACTTTATTTGGTGAAGCAGTGTTGGCCCAGTCGTAGTATTGGCCCCCACATACGGATTGTAGGTCGTGAGTTCGTACCCAGGCAGGCACTTAATTTATATATTTAATTTCACCAGTACTCTCAAAACGGTGAAGGAAAACCGGTATGTCCTAACCAAAAATTCTAAGACATGTGACATCTACCAACCCGCACTAGGCCCGCGTGGTAGATTATGGCCCACTCATAGAGCAGCTATGAGCCAGCAGTAGAAACATTATAGTCTTATTGATGATGTGATGTGAAACTTTATTTACAAGCAAACCCTTTCTTTAGGCGGAAGTAAACTTTACATTTCGCGGGCCATCATCCAGCCTTTGACCGTCCAATCACAATGCCGTATTATGCTGAACCACGTAACAGGTGCCTATTGTGCCTAACGAGAAGCTTCATTAGATTACGACACGCGTCACACAGACACACATAATAAGTCAGCAGTATTCAGAAGGCGTTTACTCAGTTTGGTAATATTGAGTAGATAGCATTTCGGAAATGCGCTTGCGATGCTTCGGCAATCATCGGCTATCGTCGGCAGTAAGGAAGTGTTTATAGATGCGCGCTCCGTATCAAACAAACGAATGCGTGGCGGGACACTTTCTCTTACAGGGTTGACTCTTGATCTAAGGGTGGTTTAAGGATAGTTTTCTTTTTTAATGAGGTAATTTGTAAAGTCAGGAATATAAAAAAAGCAAAGCTGTGAATAAAAAGCAATTGGCAGAGCCTTGGGAAATCAACCTATGGAACATTTAAGCTTACTCTAAACTGTTGCATGGTTGAAGCCAATACTAAATGTGACGGAGAAAAAATTAAGTAGGCGTAGTTCGAGTCCGCGCGTTTTCCGAATGCTAAGCGCATTTGGAACACTCATACACCCACGACAAGAGTGAGTAGAACGAGCACTACCCACAAGACAAGTGAATGAAGAACGACCACACTCAAGATGACCGAGCAAAGCGAGCCCCCATTCACCACGAGTTAGCGGAGCTCAGCCAATGACACCCACTAGTATTAAAAGTGATCTCGCTTCGTTCGCTCGTATTTAAAGTAGACTACACAAACTAGCTTTTCTTGTAATGATGCTAGCTTCACATTCTCCACAATTTTGAGGAACAAGAAACCCATCCTATTGCTACAAAGTCTCTTATTCAATCGTCTCCGTCAAGCTATTAATTCCTCGTCTCCTTCGTGACGCTGCGCGCTGGCACGACTGTATTTCAGATCTTGTTGCCTCGTAAACTTAAACATCTGTGTATAATAATATTACCCATGTTTGCAAACCAATAAATGATTTGATTTGATTTTGTTTCGATTTATAACTTTGCCACTTCCACGGTGAAGGTTACTTTGGCTTCTTATTTTGGGACACAGAAGGCAGGATAGGAGGAGGTGCATAGTTTTAGATATAGGTCCACAACCACACGCTGCTGGTATTCCCTTGTGGTAGCCCCACTTTACCAGGTTTTTTAACTTTTCCTCTTTACAAATAAAACCTATTCGTTACGTTGCCATAATCTCTCGAGTACCTACAACGTATAGACACTTGCCAACCCTGCCAAATTGTCATCCGCACTTTACAATTCGGCGATGTTTGCCAAACAATTTTGAACATCGTGTCATCGTTTGCCTCAATTTCGGAACACTTCGGTCGTTTTCGTAGCACTTCGTATTCTGCTGCAGTTTCCGAACTTCTCAGTTACGTAGCTACTATTTGACATGTGTAGACTGCAATCACTCCATGTTACGATTTTATATTATGTAGGTACTCAAGTAACGGGTTTAATGTTCTTGAAGTCAATTACTGTTATAACGTCTCGCTGATGTATTGTTTTTGAGTTATGTGAAAGTACAAGGAAAATATGGAATTATTTTAACATATTTAAGAGGTCTTATACAAAATTTTGTCGATTTCGCTAAATTACTTGATGTTACAGACGTATTTGTAAGTTAAGTACAGTTTTTAATACTGTATTTTCTTACACACAATATGAAAGATTATGTTCATTATTAGCTAATGAACACGCTACTTTTTTATTTTCGTCGAGTATAATAATGCGACATTCAGGTTGGTTTGGAAAATTATTTATTGCCTATTCTTTTTAATTTATGCACTTTTTATCAGGAAATGGTTTGTTTTATAACTGAAGTTTATTTCCGTTGTTTTAATCTTATGAAAGAGAGTTCTGAGTACCCGAAATCAAAAGCAATTCGTTGTTTCTCTAAAATTTAACTAAGTTAACCTCTAAGTCCCTGAGATACCACATTTGGTACAGACATAATGGTTTTTTAATAGTGTCTGTAATTACGGTAATTGACTGGTTAAATACTCTTTTAGTAATTCTTTTTAATATGAAAGTGATAAAATCACATTCATACATTGTTTAGAGGGCTTTCACAATAATACAATGCATTTTTATAGTATATAGATAGACGTCAAAAGGATTCGTAAATATGTGATATTCTAAAACAGTCTCCACTTTGAGAATGATTTATCAGCTCATTCATTTCATCATATTTGAAATAATCTTTCATGTGTTGCATTAAAACTTGAAATACAGTATTTTATTTTAACTGTAAAATCAGGTAAATCGGCGAAATCGGAAAAGAATTGCGTACGGCTTCTTAAATCCTGTGATATCCCCGGGCAGACTGCACTAACTCTTTATAAAGAAAGGAAAGTCGACATAAAAGTCGACTTTCCATCTTGCTGAACGAAATTTACTTAAAACCAAATCAGGAGTACCTAAGTCAATTTTATTTATTTTACGCCATTTTAATTGCACTAAACCACGAACAAAGCATTTGAAATTGATATTTCGTTGATCTAGAGGTCGGAAGCTCTACTGCTGAGTATGACGTCCTCGATTCAATTCCCAGGTCGGGCACAGTTTTATTGGTTTTTTTCTATCAAGAATTTCTTAGAGCTGGTCAATAGGCTCACCCCCTAACATAACTAGCGAAATGTGAGTACACTATAGGCGTGTTGTTATTTAAATTCGTTAAAATGTTTTTTTATAAAGACATATGCACGTGTTTTACAATGACCGTAAAACTAAAGGTCAAGCGGTAGACTTCAGACCACACTTAGGGTCGGTTCACATCTGACGGAAGATGCGTCGCGTATCATCGGTCGCGTAACGCCAGAACAGACAATTATATGAGAAAACATTCAACCTTTCACACTTAACCGAAGATGCGTTAGTGCGTCGAGCGTACAGCGTCTGTTCCGTTTCCGTCGCATTGTCGGCCGACGTAAAGGGCGGCACCGTCGTGCCACGCGTATATTGACGGATGCATTCAGATTAGACGTAACATCTGCGGAGATATTTGTGTACTGACCGTTCGAAGTTTTCTTGCATTGAAAATGTTTGATACAGAACGATTTATCACGGAAATGCAAAATTACGCCCGACGCATCTTCCGTCAGATATGAAAACACACTATTTGACCGAATAGACGCGACCGATGATACGCTGACGCATCTTCCGTCAGATGTGAACCGACCCTTAGATGACACAACAAACAATAAGTAACAATCCTACATCAACGAACACGTGCTGTCTATAAAAACAGTTTAATCCATCGAAACTTTTCTCACAGCTCCACAAAACCATGACTTCTTATTGTTCACTCACTAATTCAATTGACTGCCGCTTAGGGTTGCCACAGAGTTCAATTATTACTCAGGTAGTAATAATAAGTCCCGTGTGGTGCCGGACGTAAAGAATAGCACCACCCCATTTCTGCCCGTGGGTGTCGTAAGAGGCGATTAAGGGACTTAGAGAATGGACAGCAGCGTTCTCTATGCATTTTACCACCATACTGCGATCGCCAACCCGTCTGCCAAGCGTGGTGATTATGGCAAATCCCACCAAATTAGGGGAGGCCTATGTCCAGCAGTGGACGTCTCACCGCTGAAATGATGTTGATGAATAAGTGCAGTTTAAAAAGAGAGTACTACTCTACTTTTAAACTGTACGCAAAATTTTAAGCCTTAAATAATGTCTCGTGTACGTGTATTCAAAATCAAAATATCATAATTACACCTATTCAATGTAGCTTACTGTTGCCTTCTACAACGTATGAGATAAGAAAGGCACAATGGGCCTTATAAGAAGGCTAACGTTCAACCAAAGGGCAAAGGAGAGAGCTAAGCTTCGAATCAGAAATAATTAAATTCACAGGAGGACCACGGTAACCGACATAGCCCGAAGAATTGCCAAACTTATGGTGGTGGTAGGCAGGGATCATTGCTCGAATTCTCAGTCACAGATGGTACTGGAAGACGTTGAGTTGGAAGAACTCCCCACAAGGTGGATCGATGACCTTGTGAAGGCAGCTGGAATCCGCTGGATGCAGAAAGCACAGGACCGGTGGAAGTGACGGAGCTTGGATGAGGCCTATGTCCAACAGTGGACGTTTTTTGGCTGAAATTATGGTGATTATGATGAGATAGGAAGAAAGGGACAGAATAATAATAATCACATCTATTTATATAAATAACCTTATAGGACAATTTTCTATACAACTCTGACTTTTGCTAGTGGCCAGTACTTTCGGTAGGAGTCAAGCTCGACCGGCCATCTTTGCCTTGGCCTATCACATAGATAAAATATAAACGCCAAGATTGTAGGTATTGTTGTGCTTGGCTGAAAAGCCTTAGAGGAAGTAAGTCCTCTTCATTTTACTACAATAGCAACAGATTTTATAAGACCTGCGAGTCAAGCACGGCCTGTGTGATAGGGTTGAGTCACGCATTTTATCACGGTTTTTGCTCCCAAAGTGTGATAAAAATATGTGACTCAAGCCTATCACAGTAAGCCGTACTCGCCACACTGAGAAGCCCCTAGGTTGGTTTTAGTGGATATCATATAAAGCTATCAAGCATACAAGCTATTAAGCTATGAATTCTGGAAAATTCCAATAATTTATGTTAGCATCAAGCCTGTCGCGGCGATGCTGGGAAGAGGCCTAAGTTGGACATCTTTCGACTGATATTACACTGATGCAAGCAAGATAATGATGTGGTAATTAGTATTCTGCACAAGAAACTTCCTTTTATTTATAAGCAAAATCTATTCAGCATACTTAATCAATGATTTTTGTAAGCATCAACCCTGCGACTGCCACTGAATAATAGTGATTTTGTTCCGTCGATTTAGTCCGTAAATTGCCGTAATCTCACTAAGGCTAGCTATAATGGAGAAACAATGTGCTTTATGATTTGGAGAACAAAATTGGGAATTGGTTTTGTGAAAATAAATCTATGGAGAAGTTTTCAAGTGGTCAACATGTCGCGGCAATGCGATGCTTGGATGAGGCCTAATTCCAGCAGAGGACGTCTTTTGACTGAAATGATAATTAAACAATATAATGATGTGATAATTAGTACTCTGCTCGTAAAACTTATCAACAAAGAATGATTTCATCCGAAATGGTGACAGCGAACTACGTAGATACAAAATACCAAAAATGTACTATTTTCCATGGGGGATTAGAACTAAAATTTGAATGTGAGAAAATCTCATTGTTTTACAAAGTTGCCGTAAAAATGAGCTAACTTAATTAATTAGTATTTCTCGTCTCGTTCAATATTATCACGATGGATGTTATCAGCAGACCTACTCCCGATTCGCTACCTTCCGACCTTGAAACCCACATTCACACAAAATGGAATTAATTCCATTGTAGCCTGCTCTCGATCCTGATCGTAATCGATTTTATTTGACATTCAGACGTATAGTATCGATTACGTGTGCGTTGTTGATTAAGAATCGAATAATGAAAATGTATGTGGAAGCTGAAATTGAATTGTCATATATTTGTTTATTTTGAACGATTTATTAGTCATTATTTACCTAACCTTTCTCTGACCGACTAGGCAGGTTCACTCAATCTGCGTGGCTATTTCCTCAAAAGACAATTACAGACACCAATATGCTTAATCTTCACATGATCTGACCAAGATTATGTCCGGACTTTAAAAATCACTCTGAGTTTGTTTGCGCCTTACTTCTCTGATTAGTCCGATAGAAAACTCCGACCTCGTCACCTTATCTTGTTTTAAAAATATGATTGACGTGCGTGTAAAAGTGTTTCTACAAAACCATTTACCTACGGAAGCTAAAGTCATCATCTGCCTCTCCTTTTTACACGCTTTATATTAGCTTCACTTGTATGTTTGTATGTTTGTTACACGCTTTTTGTATGTTTGTATGTTAGTATGTTTGTTTGTATGTTAGTATTTTTGTTTGTAACCGACTCCTTATAGCGCGATTTTGACCCACTTTAAACGACCGGATTTCATTCAAACTTTGCACACCTGTCAAAGACCGATGACAGTGCAATAATTTCATAAATTTGTGCCATTATCCTTACCAGGGTTACCAGGACAGCAAAAAAACTGTCTTCGAAAACTACGCTGACATACGTCACAAACTACGCTGACACACGTCTCAAAATTCGAAACACCCTAAAAAATAGAAAATAAATACTAAAAAACACGCTTCCAAAAAGCGTGGGGTGCCTGGTGCTTTTTAAGGTATTTTTTTTATTGATATCAGGCACCCCACGCTTTTTTCCCATTATTTTCTACTTTCTAGTTTGGTTTTTTATGGAAGCGTGTTTTTTAGTTTTTTTTAACTATTTTCCCAACTGTGTTAGAGTCAGCTTCCAGTCAAACCGGATGCAGCTGAAGACCACTACTTTTTATAGAACGACCGCCCTATTTGACCTCCACCGAGACCTCTCCGTGCCTTGGAAAACACGTGGTCCCGGTTGTCATTCGTGGCTCTTTAACAGATGTCACAGCTCATCAGAAGCCTAAAGGTCTAACAACCAGTCATACCAAGAAGTCTTAGTTTTGGAAGTCAGAAAGGAAGTCACTCCATGTAAAATACTAGTATTCAACTGCAACCGGTTTGACTGGAAGCCAACTCCAACGATGATGATTTTAATCACGATTGGAACTCATTGAGCAAAGTAGTTCCCCTCGCACGTGATGTTTTTAGAACTCATATATCAACGCTGACAAAAATATTAGTATGTACCTATTTGCCACAATTGTACAGTTGTGTCCACAACCATCAGTCATTATATACGTCCGTATAAATAACTCATGGTTACTCACAACTCCACAAGTGAATGGACACTCACGTCTGCTACCGTTAACTTACATTAAAAAATACATAAGCCATAGACAATGAAACAATAGTTCATATTGTTTATGGACACTGCATTTCGACATTACTCGTAAGTTCTTGTAGTTAACTGATGCAAGATTTTGTACATACTGAGGCTAAAATTAATGGCAGAAAAAATCTATTTTTTTTTCCTAAAATGGGCCAAGCACACGATACGTAGGATCTTCAACATGGTGGTCATAGGGCTCTCTATTGTTCCTCTACTTCTCATCATTCCAATTTCAACCTCTCTACAGCAACGTGACCATAGAGCCGACTGCCAATCTGAGCCATTGTTTACGGTCAAACAAATGTAAAGTATGACACCTGACGTTTGACAGTTCCGCATAGTCTGCACATAAATAGTGATGTTCTATCAAGTAGCAGAAAAAGTTGAAGATACGAACAGATAAACATCTTGAGTGCCACGGTTAAGATTCATGATCAAAGAGAATCGACTCAAACCATTTACTTTTACCGCTAATGAGCTACTGGATAATCATAAGCCTGAGGTTTCAACATAAGGTATGAGTAACTGATCAAACAGTACTTATACAATTAAAAAATTCGTAATAAAAACACACCTTGAAGTAAGTAACTCCTTACGTATTGATTATTATATTCTCCTCGTGTACATCAAATATGACAGATTGAGGGCCATAAGGAGAATCTAATAAATATTCAAAATGTAATGACTTACATCAAGGTTTATTACTAGAGAGATACCGTGGCCCTGGCATATAGGTAACTGAAGGAACACGGGTGGATTTTAGTCAGTAAAAGTCTGACACGCCCTTCCGCTTCACCCAGAGCGGGAGACGTCATTTGATGATAAAAAAGGTTCATATTTATTAAGGCTTTTCAAGTCACCTTAATTAATTATTAATTAACTTGATAAAGTTAAGATAAGAAGAGAAAGAGAGAGGAGAGGGGTGAGAAATGGGTAAGATATTACACATAAGTAGATAGTAAACATGTCGTGGCGATGCTTGGAGGAACCATATCCCCAGCAATGGACGTCTTTCGGCTAAAATGATGATGAAGATAATGATGAAATATGACAATATTGCGGTAATGAGTTCTCTGCACACGTATGATTTATGAGCATAGAATGATCTCACCCTAAGCGGCGATGTTCGACTGGATACAAAAGACCAGGAACAGACTATCTTCCACAACGTTTAGAAATAAAAATTGTATAAGAGATAAATTCATTGGATTTCAAACTTGCTGCAAAAATCAACTTAATTTTCATTATGACTGACCAAACAATTTTGATACATACTGTATAGGTAAGATGGTTATAAACGTACAACGCTAGTCACCACAGAACACTCTTTTACTTACTTAATTTCTTCTTTCCTCAAAAGGACCTAAAGAGGATACGATCTTGGTTTAAGGCAACGAAGTAGCTGAAAAGATCCGTATCGTCGGCACATCTCTACGATAGTGACACAAACATTGAGCATGCGCTCTTCGTCCAAGCATTAGCTTTTCAAATGTCAAGCTCTGCCATTTATAGGGTTTTGTAATTCGGCACACGAACTAGGAAGCATGCCGAATACGTTGCATAATCCTATTAAATATAATGTAGGGACAATAACGTAGCTTGCGCTTTAGAAATGGAACTGTTTCAAAAACTAGAATAAAACTTCAAGTTATATGATTTAAAAACCGGCACGGACTACCACGTTAGTCTAGAGGTCGCAAGCGTTACTGCTGAGCATGAGGGGGTTTGATTCCCGGGTCGGGCAAAGTGTTTTTAGGTTTTTCCACCAAGAAATTCTCAGTAGCATCCCGGAGTATAGATTTGTTCCCGGTTGATGGCAATAAGCTCATTCCCTATTACATGGGACTTAAACATATATGTCGAAATGTCGGTGTACTATACTCGTAAGCACAGCTGCCTTACCTTTCGTGGAATACAGGCGTGATATTATGTGTTATTACTTCATCTCTATTCGTAAACGAAAATAAAGCTACTAATGTTTGTACTCAAAATCAAAATATCTGTGGTTAATTTCGTATATAATTAATAATCAAATGTATATTTAATACGTAAATCAAATTAAAATCATGCGTGAGCTGTGTTCTAGAATAGGGGCCATAGACTACGAAAGTCTATTAGTACTTATTCAAAATCAGAACGCGTCAGTGCTGCCAATACACGGAAACAAAAATAACCCCCGGAAGCGCGTGGAAAAT
This sequence comes from Aporophyla lueneburgensis, assembly GCA_932294355.1. Lineage (NCBI taxonomy): Eukaryota > Metazoa > Arthropoda > Insecta > Lepidoptera > Noctuidae > Aporophyla > Aporophyla lueneburgensis. The sequence goes on along the minus strand of OW028739.1, from coordinate 31,308,313 downwards.
AATTTGCGGTCGACCGAAATCGGATGCGTTCCGTTTTACATTGCGTAACTAACCTGATTGTTATCTATTACATCATATTATGATGAGCAGTGTGTGAACCTGGATTGAGAAATTACGTTCCGAACTGCACAGAAGCCGGTGCTGGCCATTGTTATGTGTATGTATCTATTGTACATTCGGTGGTTTGAGAATGATTATAATATTGAATGAGTTCACGCCTATCACCACCAAAGTAGTGGGATAATTAATGTACATTAGTATAGAAATGTTCCCACAGTAAGTGTCAACGCCTTTTGTGCTGGTTTCCGTTTTGATGACCTAGATTTTAAAAGAAAACATCGCCTATCGAACATCGCTTCCAAAGCCTACTTCTTGTCAAGCCCGACAAGGATATTAGACTGCCTTGATTGCTCGGACCTGACAGTTTGGCCACGAAGTGGGTGTCTTTAACAGCACCAGACACCAAAAAAAAGTGATGCAAATAAAACAAACCAAGAAAGTAAATCCAAGTTCGATTTCAATCTATCCCAAACAAAAGAAAACCAATACGGCTTCATGAAAGGCAAATCAACAGAGAACGCTGTACTTGATCTATAAAATTACATCACTCAGAATCTGGACACTAGGCCTAAAACGATATGTATATTCTTAGATTTGCCCAAAACTTTTGACACGGTCTCTACTCCTATCTTTTTATACAGATTGGAGGAGCTAGGAATAAGAGATACCGCTCTGAGGATCTTCTGCGACTACCTCAGTGATCGTAGCCAGCGAGTTAAGGTAGAGAATTACACTAGCGATGATGAGAACAGCTTATCTTTTGGAGTCCTGCAGGGCAGTTTAAAAGTTCCAGAAAGTGTTTTAATTTCAAACCCTCCAAAATATAAATTCTTTAAAGCCGTCACGTAAAACAAACTTCGTAATAAAGATCGATTTCTTATTTCACTTAAAATCTAAACTATTTATCGACGACTGCAGTTTATAAATCGAAAGCGAAAATCTCACTTCCTTATCATTTATAAATAAAATAATAATAAAAACGATTATTATCTAATCATTATCAATAACGGCCTTCCCAATGACCTACGTTACGTCACATCCGATTACCATAACGGATGCGTTCAATACTATGCTAATTAATGTTAATTTTTTAATGTTTTTACAGAGAATTATATTACTGAATACAAATATGGACATGATATAATAATTTAAACATAAAACAGTGAATTTATAATTAATTATGTCTTCAGATTTACTAAGGATATCTTTTTGTGCGACAAATTGAAATTCTTGCATTTCACAGTCAAACTCTTGCGAATTGTTATAGCATCGGCGATAGAAAGTCCAACTAAGAAACTAAAATAGAAAATAAGTTGAAAGGTGCCAAACTGTCAGAGTCCGACAAATGGGATAAAAGCTCCACGCATAGATTACATCTTTTATTCAATTTTATAACATCATGTGGTTTTTTTTGGATGGGAAATCATCAAATGACTTCTCCCGCTCTGGGCGGAGCGGGAGGGCATGTCAGACTTTTACTGACTAAAACCCACCCGTGTTCCTTCAGTTATCCATATGCCAGGGCCACGGTATCTCGTTTGAACAATCTCGCGACCCTGGCAGGCTTCGGTCCTAGCAGACCCCTTCAGTGCTGCTGACATCTCTTTGAGGCGCGCGTGGAACACTATTACACTACGCACCGTCAACATCATGTGGTAGGCACAACATTTTGCCTAGGTGTCAAAAAATATAATTGAATTGCTCTTTGAAGGAAACACTACACTATATCCCAATGTTACTACATTTCCTAAGAATTCAAAAGACCAATGTGTGAATCTGATGGCTGAACATACCGTGGGGCAAAAGCAAGCGTGGCAAAGAGCATCCTAGGTAGGTAAGCCCAAACGGCAGTGCACACATGCGGAATCTAGAAGTCCCTTATTGGTGATGTTCTTCAGAAAGGACAGGTACATACGTAGTACTCGCAACCGGCGTGTGTGTATGACCATGTGTATAACGTGTATAACCTTAACGTAGCCAAAGGAGTATGTAAGGTTCGTAGGTGGCGTTCCGTAGTTTCTGGATACCCCCATGGAAAAAAGGCGTTTGTGTGTGTGTGACTGATAGAACGGATTCCTTTAACATTCCGATTCTGATTGACAGTGTGTTACGCCATTAGAGTGCAGACCATTTTTTTTTTTTTTTTGTGGGTAATCGTCACTTGACGTGTCCCGCTCTGGGTGGAGCGGCAGGGCGTGTCAAACTTTTACTGACTAAACAGTTCCTGTTCCTTCAGTTGCCTATGCAATGGCCATGGTAACTGTGTCGAACAATTCCGCGACCCTGGCAGGCATCGGTCCTAGCGGACTCTGTCAATTGTTGCTGACATTTCTTTGAGGCGCGTGAGGAACACAACGACCTACTTGAACAAAACTGAGATCAACACGGAAATAGGTAGTTAATAGGTTTTAATGTGTTTTAAATTTTAAATAATTTATTTTAAATATTAATGACGTCATATCATAAACAATAAATAAATAAATGCTCATCACTGCTAAGGTCAAGTATTAAACAGTGCCTAGTGAACTGTGTCAATGTCTGCCTGTAATCATGACGCGGTAATGGCGGCTGCGTGCGCGCATCATTTGCGGCGAATGCACGCCAATTTGTTGTCTAATGTGCTTCATCATTATAGACTTCATTTTACGTTTTAAAGGCACGATTTTCTAAAGAGATGGAAGACCACAATGTTGGGTATAAACATCACTCAGTTCGTCATCCCTAGCCGCCGCAGGAGGAGACGCACCGGGTGTCGGGAGTCTATCGCGGACTCCCGACCATCGTAGGCGCGGCGATCAATGGGTAGCTCGCCGACCGGTAAGGACCAGGGTGCTTACTCTTGATTTTAATTCCGATCGATTAACATTGGAATTTTGTTTCGTATTCTTGAGTTCGACGCTAGCGCCAAAATGTGTTTAAATTGGGTGTCCATTTTGGAGAACTAAGTCCAATCGAGATCGGGCGTTGTTGTTGTTGTTCCAATGTTGACACTATTGTTTTCAAGAGTATAGAATCACGTGTATATAAAATGAACATTAGAATCGTATTGGCTTTAGACTGGTATTAAAATTAGGTTGAAGAGTAAGCCCCCAGATCCGTGTCGACGGCGCGTTGTGTTCCATGCGCGCCTCAAATAGATGTCAGCATAATTGAAGGGGTTCGCTAGGACCGATGCCTGCCAGGGTTGCGGGATTTGTTCGAAAGAGTAACCGTGGCCCTAACATATAAACAACTGAAGGAACACGGGTGGGTTTTAGTCAGTGAAATTCTGACACGCCCTCCCGCTCCGACCAGAGCGGGAGACGTCATTTGATGATGTCCCACCGACAAAAAAAGGGTCTACTTAATATTATAAAGCCAAAGAGTTTTTTTGTTTGGTTGAAATGGTAATCTCAGGAACTACGGGCCCGAATTGAAAAAATATTTTTAAGTTAGGTAGCCTATTTATTTAGGAAGGCTATATAACATCACGCTACGATCAAAAGGAGGGGACCAGCAACAAAAAATGGACGAAAACTGGTAGGAAAATCGATGCGACGACGGGAAAGGTCATAGGAGCAAAAACTATTATAATAAGGCGAACTATTTGTCTATAACCTATGGCTATTACAACTACATCCAGGCTAATCTTATCACAGTAAAGGTTGCAATTTGCAAAACGTAGGTTGTCGGTGGATGTCCTACTAGCGAACCGACCACTCAATTAACTTGCGGGACTTATGCCGTGAGATAAGCATAGTCCTCGTAGTGTAGGATATCAACGGTCATTCGTACTTTCACAACTGCTTTCAATAAATTAACCGATTTATTGAGATATGGGACAGTTTACAGATTAGGTACAGTCATAACGTTAAACGTTATGACGAGCTCGGCAACATCGGAGACCGTAATGGAAGAAGATGCAAGAGGACTGTTAGAACTTCTAAGAACCGACACATTTTCGAAACAAAAATTAGTCTGTAATCCACAGACCAAGGGAAAGAAAATAGCGCAAGTCTTGGAGATAATTCGCTCCACCATACAGGGCACCTATCGTAAAACATGATATACAATGGGTACCATATAAACTTAAAAAAACCGGCCAAGTGCGAGTCGGACTCGCGCACCGAGGGTTCCGTACAAACCTGTAGGTATTTTCGGTTTAAAAATATATATATTTTTTAATTTTTATATTTCAGTTGATTGAATGTAAGGTAAATTGCGGTTTACGATTTATGACGTTTTAAAAAAAAACTACTCACTCGATCTCGTTCAAACCAATTTTCGTTGGTAGTTTACATGGTAACGTACATCATATATTTTTTTTAGTTTCGTCATTCTCTTATTTTAGAAGTTACGGGGGGGGGGACACACATTTTACCACTTTGGAAGTGTCTCTCGCGCAAACTATTCAGTTTAGAAAAAAATGATATTAGAAACCTCATTACCATTTTTGAAGACCTATTCATAGATACCCCACACGTATGGGTTTGATGAAAAAAAACATTTTTGAGTTTCAGTTCTATGTATGGGGAACCCCAAAATTTATTGTTTTTTTTCTATTTTAGTGTAAAAATCTTAATGCGGTTCACAGAATACACCTACTTACCAAGTTTCAACAGCATAGCTCTTATAGTTTCGGAATAAAATGGCTGTGACATACGGACGGACAGACAGACAGACAGACAGACATGACGAATCTATAAGGGTTCCGTTTTTTGCCATTTGGCAACGGAACCCTAAAAAGCGCAATTGCCTACGGACAAAGATAAAAAAGTTCGGCTTGAGTGATGTCGTTTGCTCAAACAACACTCCGCAGCGTTACATGGGGAATATATCGTATTCTCTGACAAAAATTTATTTTCATTCATCACGCCTTGTTTCCCCGAAGGGTTGAGCATAGGTGTACCTATATTAAACCCACATTTCGCCAGTTATTTTTAAGTCCCATGCAATAGGGGGCAAGACTATTGCCATCAACCGGACACAAATCCACGCAAGATTAAATTGAGCATATTCGTCAAAATGACAGGATCTCGTTTTCCACTCGTTCTGGAGTTGCTGCATTTGTTTCATATGGCCCAAACGCTGAAACTGTTATGGTTTGGGGTACGATTTATGCCACTGGCAAAACTTCCCTATTTTTTGTGGAAATTGATACTTATCAGAATCAACCAACAAATCCACCGACTTGAAATCCTAGAAAATGTGCTTATTCCTTGGAGTCAACCGCAATATGGTAACCGTCCATGGATATTTTAACAAGACTCGGCTCCAGCTCACAGGCCCTTACGTGTTCAATAGTGGTGCAAATATCCAAATTATGGCTTTGGACTATTATGGTTCATGGTCTATCATAGGATGTTGATGAGCTTAAGGCAACTCTTACCAAGCGTTTGTCTCCATATCCGAGCGACAGGAGTTTATGTGTGTAATATTCTAATTAATAACCTTTTTTAATTCACGTATACAATCTATAAATAAATTCCTAGAATTTCATGTCAGTCCAGCCTGTTAAATATTTTGGTTGTAATATAGGTTAGATCTAGACCAAACACAACGTATCTTAAGAACTGCAGGCTATGAAGACAAAAGTTGTATTTAATAGAACCAACCCGAAAACAAGACAAACAGATTTTTAGTTTTTATATTTCTTGCAGAATATGCGGTCAAGCGATTAGACAATAAGTACAAGAATCTTAACATTTAACGTCATTACCGTACACTCACCGACACTAGGTAATGACAGTTAAAATTGCATCCGCGCGCCATTTCCTAAGTCATCGCCGTATATGGGTTTTTATTTGCACCTACTGGTGCCGGTTCTTGAGATGACAGCTAAGCGCGCATGTGTCATACTTTCATGGTTTATTTTCTAGCCAGTGTGAGAGGCTATGATGTCTATGTCTTGAACCTTCACGTCATTATCTTTTCGTCAAGCCTTAGTAATATAGAGATCAATGGACAAGACCCACCAGGTTGAATATTCATGTAACAGACAGTAGAAAGCATAGGGGATGTCTACCGAAATTACGTCTAATAGTAAGTATGAAAGAAAGAAGAAAGAAAATACGTTTATTTGCGATAAACATGACGCAAAGATAGGCCAAACACACAAAAAAGAAAAGGCTGAGAGAAAACATGCGTCATATCCACGCAAAACAGTCATCCCTCAGCATAATGCTGTGAGCCTATGCGAGACAAAGAAGAAAAAGACATGTTGTGCCGACCCAAATAAATTGGGATAAGGGCTGGAGAATGTTGATGAGGCTGTAGAGAGCATACACTACAAACACAATCAGAAAATACCGACGATGGTAGGCCTAGATTTTAAAAAATAAACCTCTATAACGACTAATTAATTCCCAAAGAACATTCTAGAAACAAGCCCGGAAAGCGACACTAAGGAAACAAGATACTTTATGTTCTCCAAAGCTGTCCTGACATCTCATGAATGTAAAACATTAAAACAAACAGACATGTGTCAATAATTTCTGAAGGTCCCCCCATAAGGGAGAATAACGTGCTCCCCATACTTAGCTATGCAAAGCAAATAACAAAGATCTTTATGAGTCAGACGTGCACAACATTATGGCACGTCTCAAACACTTGCAGTCAGAGATAATAAACATATGCGTGTCAATATTATTGAGTCAACAAACATGCAGGTTGTGATTGAAGGCACAATGACAGGAAAATTCCAGTAACGAGAATTTGCAGATGAAAATGCTATCAAACAAACTGAAATTTTTTAATGAAAGCTTGATCTACTCGATGTTCTGAATACATGTCATCTTGTTTCTTGGAAGAATTTGGGTCTAATTATAATAATATCACATTTTTAAATTGTGAATACGTAGGTCATAACTACTTCTATCTCAGGATCCTGGGCTTTAGAATATCTATGGCGACCGTATACAGATAGCATAGCATTCCGGGAACTTTGTATGCATAATTAGCCTGTAATGTTTTCTTGTGCTAGGATACAGGGTTCTTCTCTGTGAGAGGAAGTGGGTCATAATTCACCACACGTGCTAGGTGCGGGTTGGTAGATCTCACATGTCTTTGAATCTTTGGTTCTAGGACATGCCGGTTTCCTCAAGATGTTTTCTTTCACCGTCTTGAGAACAGTGCTGATGAAATAATTTACACAAAGTAAAACGCCTGCTGGAAGGCGGAGGACAGAGTGTTGTGGCGCAGCATGGGAGAGGCCTATGTCCAGCAGTGGACTGCGATAGGCTGAGTTGAAAGGCGCATGTGTTTTTTTTTTTTTGGATGTAATATCATCAAATGACTTCTTCCGCTCTGGGCGGAGCGGAAGGGCATGTCAGACTTTTACTGACTAAAACCCACCCGTGTTCCTTCAGTTGTCCATGTGCCAGGGTCACGGTATCTCTTTCGAACAATCACGCGACCCCGGCAGAAGGCGCATGTCTGGGTTCGAACTTAGGACCTACAACACGTACGTCGCGGTCGATACCACTAGACCACTACTGTTCTTGTATGAATAATAAAGATACTTTTCAAGCACCAGCATAACTTAACAACAGGAAAACATCACCTCGAACAAAGGATCTAGCTTAACAGCTTAACAAGCCAAGCTGCCAGTACTTGACGCAGAGCCACAGATGCCCCTTGTTACCCGCGGCACGATCTGTTATTTATACATGCGCCTGCGCATTTACATAACAATTTAGCGCATTACCGACGTCACATGCACGACTTAAGACTTGAGGAGCATTCTTGACACGTGATGAGGAAAATCCTTTGGAGCGATATCTTTGTCTCCGATACATGTATATACTTATAGTGCTTGATGGCAAAGAATAGGTAGGATAGTTCACAATGAAATCCCAAAAAAATACGCCTTTAATTGAAGCATTTACAGGTACTTCTGAATTGCCAAAGAGTCCGTCAGATAGTCTGAAATTTTATGCTAGTTGCCCATTCTAAAACGTATGACGTACACTATCTCGTTGTGTTATCTGAAATCTTCAGTAGATATTACGCTACTCAAAGCTAACATCCCAGGCATTACAAACATTTATAAGTAAAGAGCCGAGCCGGTGGACTATTACTTACTTACAAGAAAAATATACAAAGAAATAATCAAATAACACAAAACAAGGCAGCAGTGACATTTATCAAATCTTACTTTTGGACCAGAATAACTGGCCAAGCAAGTACCACACGACTTGCAATGGAAGAGATGATAACCGCCCCAATAGTTCAGATTAAAGTAGAAACTTCAGGGTATGCTGACAAATTAAAATTTTCTTTGCTGCCACAAAATTACCAGGAAATATATGTACATATAATCGAAACATATACATTCTAAGACATGGGTTTCGAGTAGCTCATGTGGAAATAAAACAAGATGTCGATATCAAACAAGATCATAAGCCACTTCCTCTCATCCTACCCGCAGCCAGTGCAGGCCGCCATAATTATACCGGCACACAATTTATCACTGTAATCAGAGCATCACAACAATTCCACTAAAATTGCGCGTAATCTCAGTTTAGTTGCGTAAAATATTTCACAAGTTCATAAACACACCTCTTTACTGTATTCTAAACCCTATTAACATTCACATAAGGGTACATACTATGTGCATATGCAACAGCATATTAAGTGCTCTTCGTATGTATTACGTGAACCACTACTCGTGACATTTCGTACGGTATCGCACCCGTTCGGATTTAAACCACATAAATATGTAACTTGTTATAGTTTTCACGAAAGTTGTATAACATTATTTAATTGTATGTTACTTTCTGTGTACATATTTGAAACACTTTGATTAGGTGCAATGTAACTTTATCTTAATTAGTGTTTGTTTTTTTCTAAATACATGTGTAATTAGGAACGCTAGAAAAATGTCCTTTCTAAAAAGATTGCACAAGAAGTCATATTTTACAAGAGCTCGCTGCATGGTTGCACTGTATCCGATCCTAATCAGAGAAAGTCTGTCAGTTGTCATGAAAAACTGTTCTATGAAGATATCCACAAAATTACCGCAACAACGTCCAGAATTATTTACCAACATTGATTTTTCACCGTTTTACCCCGAAATATAGGACTTATTCTATATTTTGGGGGAAAGTGGCGAAAAAATTAGAAATTGAACGGAGTACACACAACGTCATGAAAGATAAGTAAACACAACTCACGTATGAAGACTATACACAGACAGACATACGTTTATGAATAATTATATAACTAAAAAGATGCTGGGGAATCGGGGAATAGATGGGTCATATTTTACACGCCCACGATACGTTATAAAAAGGGCGGTGTTAATCGCTACTGTTAATTGAAAATTCGACGTTTGCAAAGAGCTGATTTCCAACCCAATCCCACCCTACATAGTTTTAGCAGCCCTGACGTGGCACTCGGCTGTGTGATACCGTGCCCATGCGTGGTCCTGCGCCGGATATCTCTCCGGTCGTGTCAGATTGCCGTCCTATCGGACTATGAGAGTGAGCAATGAGGGGGTACACCTATTATGTCTATTCACAGATTTGCGCACTATAACATGTCCCACGTCGAAGGCTGGTCTCTGTTGAGATTGACTGCCACGATCGCAATACGGTCTGGAGTTCTATTTATAGATTTGAAAAACCAGTCATAGACACTCATCATAAACCTTCACATAATGCATTACACAACCGAGATGTCTCCAAGATAGCGTCCTCAAACGAACATGTACATGACATCATACTGATTCCATCTATGTGCCACATACAGGACGTGGCTTTAATATTAATACAAGATCATAATCGATCAGAATAATTAGTGTTATGATGAGCACCGATTAACATATTAGAGTGGTTCGATAGCTGTCCACCCACTGTCATTGTTGACCATAAAATGTGACGTGGCTTATTAATTTGATGCTTCTTGTATGATTTATGACGACGATAATATGGAACTGAACTAAAACTAACTTCTCATATGTATGCATAAGCATAATATGATGCTCCCAGCCTATAATGATCCCATTGCTCTGTGAGAGGGAGTGGGGTGAATCTACCACGCGGGCCCAGTGCGGGTTGGTAGGTGTCACAAGTCTTCGTTTTTTTTTTCCTAGGACATGCAGGATGATATTTATGGTACACCCAAATTTCACCAGATATGCTTATACATGAGGGGAAGAAATAACAAGTGATTATGTAGTTTTTATTTGTTATTTTTCTATACTTGTTCGTCGGCGGCATATCAGTTGTACAGTCACGAGTAATATTATATAACACAGCCAAATTAAAAGCGATTTTCTCTTTAAATAACGCTTGCAACTTTGAGATAAGGCATATTATTTAGTAATAGTGTGGGTTCCAAAATACTATGTTCGTAATAAAATAAAATTACAATCAGTACAATAGGAGAAAATCCCTTTTAAAAGTTGGTAAGTGTATACATATTAGGTCTTTACCTATGAAATTGCCGTTCTGCAGTACTGGCCATTTCAAATCAAAATAATTTCTGTTTGTCTAAGAATTCTAATTTCAAATTTATTTTATTTTAAAAACATGGAATTCTTTTTCCAAAAGTAGTCATTTGTTTATTCATTAGTGTTACATTTTCATCGCATTTCAATCTTTTTCGTCATCATGGATACGTTAAAAATTCAAGTAATTATGGAATACTAGCTGACCCAGCGAACTTCGTATCGCCTCGGAATCAATAAAACCCATGTTAGGTGAGCTCCTACCAAGTTATGCCAACCTGGTACTTCGAAGACATATTAATAAGGAACTTTTTTGGATGATTTTTTACACCTTACGTCCGAAAAACCCAAATATCTTACGGACCCCTATTTTTTCTAAAATAAAATATAGCTTATGTTACTCGCAGATAATGTAGCTTTCTAATGGTGAAAGAATTTTTTAAAATCGGTCCAGTGGTTTTTGAGTTTATCCATTACTAAAAAAAATTGCACGAAAATTATTAGACTTCGCGCACGACCGCTGCGTAGGGAGCCGACCTCGCGACTACTAAGCCGCGCGGGTACCTTACTCATAGATCTAAACTCCCCTCCCGCACGCGCACCCCCGCCTTGGTGACGCCCACTTCGCAACGGGCCGTGCAGCAGAAATCGTAATATTTTAATTTCGCCATAACTTCAAAACCAAACGTCCAATTTTAATCATTCAAAGACCAAATATTATCTCCATAAACTGTTCTTAGTGATGAAATCATTTATTTTGATAAGGATTAATAGCATGAGTAAAATAAACGCGTTTAAATGTAGTCCAAAAAAAATTCAAGATTTTTAAATAAAAAAATGGTTGCTGTGCCTCACTCGACATAGATGGGTATAGTGTGTCGCGGACTTTTTTATAGATATTTATAAGATCTACAATTAATTAGAACATTTTATGGTTCTATCTTTTATAGTTTAGGCAGCGTACGCAAAATAAGTAACTTTTCTGGTTGATTTTTTACACCTTGTGTCCGAAAAACCCAAATATCTTACGGAACCCTATTTTTTTCCAAAATAAAATATAGCCTATGTTACTCGTGGATAATGTAGCTTTCGAATGGTGAAAGAATTTTTAAAATCGGTCCAGTAGTTTTTGAGCCTATTCAGTACAAACAAACAAACATACAAACAAAGTTTTCCTCTTTATAATATTAGTGTAGATGAGTACCGTCGTGGCAGCAACGCGGCACAAGCGGCACGCAACATCAACGACGTTTACGGAACTAACACTACAAACCAACGCACCACCTGTTATTGGTTTCCTCACTTCCGTTCTGGAAATTTTGACCTGAAAAATGAACCTCGCGGTCGTCTGAAGACTTTGGTCGACAATGACGAATTAAAGGCGATTGTGGAAGCTGATGATACACAATCTACGGCTGAATTAGCAGCAGCTTTCGACGTTAGCGTCAAAACAATATTGGTCCATTTGCGTCAATTTGGCAAGGTAAAAAAGCTTGACGAATGGGTGCCCCACGAAATCAACGATCGCCAGCGCGAAGTACGCGTCGAGACTGCTCAACAGACACACAAATGAAGGAATTTTGAACCACATTATTACCTGCGATGAAAAATGGATTCTGTTTGATAACCGCAAGCGCTCAGCAAGTTGGTTGGATCCTGGTTCAGCACCTAAACAATGCCCTAAACGAAAACTTACCCCTATAAAAGTGATGGTCACTGTTTGGTGTTCTAGCGTCGGTGCGATTCATCACAGCTTCTTACCAAACGGTCAATCGCTCGTCTCCGCTGCTCCTGCACGCGCGACCTCATACTGCACAGCAGACGGTCTCCAAGTTGCAAGAACTGGGGTTGGAATCTCTCCGTCATCCGACCTACTCACCAGACCTTGCGCCTACAGACAACTACTTTTTCCAGAATTTGGATAACTTCTTGGCGGGAAAGAAATTCAATACCCGAGACGCAGTACAAAATGCCTTTGAAGAATTTGTTGCCTCCCGTCCAGCTGATTTTTTTAAGAAGGGCATCAATAAACTGCCACTGCGTTGGCAAAGATGCATGGGTGATTATTTCGATTTATACAAATAAAAAATACATGAAAAAAATTCGTTTAATTTTTTTCATACAAAACGGCATTTTCATAGGTATATTATTCGTGCTCGTGACTGTACAAGCTTTCACTGGAGAGACCATATGCCATCTGTTGGATTATTAATTCAAACAAAACCATTGATAGTTATTTCAGACGGGTTTTTAAACAAATAAATTGTACCAATTTCTGCCAATGTCGTCATCAGAAAAATCTTCGACGATTAAAAATCATCCTGTAAATGACTCTATGTTATTGAATAGAGGAACATGTTTCTAGTTCATTGGCCTACAGTGTAGCTATTGTTTCAATGTTTTGATAGCTCTGAGACCGATGTTACCAAGCCGAGGGGCGTCACTATAACAAGCATGACTGATTTCATTACAAACGTCTTCTGGATTAAACTTTTTGATTCTTTAGTGACACCTAAAGAATCACACTTTGCTGACAGAATAATACTTTGCAAAGCCACAAATATTACAGGCAAAACGTTTCTAAAACCTAACCCTAAGAAAGACACTTAGAGGGAAGGATAAGTGAAAGGTTTAAAAAAAAAATACTAGCAAGTAGCTACAACACCCTCAACTTATTAATTATCAGAATCTGATTCATTTTGAATGTTAATGCTAATCCATTGCTACATAATTTCGAAATGTTTGTCTGTTCAAGAACGTAAATAATACAATGAATGTTGTTGAACTGCCACAATGAAAGCCATTCCTACTAATAGTATGTTACGCAATTACCGGGCAGGTAACCTATGCCTAAGATTTGATACTATACAATACGATAAAACATTGATTTTTGGAACGAAGCTCTTAACACAGCGTGCGGTATGAGTATACCGGTACACATGGTCACGTACCGAAAAAGCTCTCTCCAATCAACTTGCTTTTGAAGAGAGAAAGATAATGTTCGTAGTTTTCGAGGGTGCTGAAGCTAAAATGAAAATCCAAGATGGTGACAACCATATGACAGCTAAAAACATAAACCGTATTAAATACACACTTTCTCTTTCTCTTTGAATTTTTCTGTTTTATACCAGTGTTGTGTGCTTACTGTCTGACGGAGTCCCTCAACCGCACACGTTTCATATTGATAAAACAAACAGTCATTCAAGAATGTCATATAAAGACATAAAATAAATAGTTTACTTACACAAAAGACGGTCTACTTAAAACATAGAGAACAATGTAACTCCATAAACGGTCAGCTCCTACATATGCAAAACAAATACTATAATAAATAGTTCTAGCATACCTGAGAATCTACATAGGTATGGATGTAAGATTATTCTAATCAACAAGAACTTGATGCAAATACTTATAAAATAAATAATCAAAACGCGTGTGGAATTAACGAGAACATTAGCTAAGGCCGACCGTCCACGACGCTATTCAAAAGCAACGAGTTAAAAGTCGATTATTATAACTTAGGGTTGTCAAAGTCAAAAGATTGGCAAGGTTTTGTTCACCCGCCCGCTTCCCTTCGTACCTCACCGCTGACGCCAACCCGGTCTGCGCTCCCGTGTCGTATGCGCTATGTTACTGTTGGTGAAGTAGGTAACCAATACAGCCATCATTGCAAAATTTTGACGTTGACAGGTGCACAGTCAAGAAATTCTGGTTATACTACAAACTCCATTCACTTATGACTAGACAAGCCAGAATATCACAGTACATAGTATCTTAATGGCGATTTTTACAGTGAATCGAAATCAGAGGTAAGAGGCCAGTCTACGCTGCTGAGCCTGTTGAGTTTAAAATTCCGTTTCAGCCCGTCCCTTTAATGCCCTCTCCCAGCGACGCCCTAACCCGAGTTCCGTACTCCACAAGGCTGTATTTAGAGTGCAGTCGTTTAGTTTTTCAGTTTTTGTATCTGGTTGGAGGCCTTAATTTATTGAAGAACCTACAAACAAGCCCGGTTAAGTAGCCGACAACCTCCTAGGTTGGCATGCATCAACAAACAAAAAATAAATGACATTCTGGCTATTCGATGGTAATTTGAATTTGTAAAACGTTACTTTTGAGCAGCGTCGTGGACGATGGCACTAAGAAATGCAAGGACGCTTAAGTAGTGGGACACCTATTGCGCATGCGTGGCAGACATGTTTGTTTTGCTACGTCACAAACCTTGGAATATGTAAAGGATAACTCCGTAATTGTTAGCAAGATGCACCGGACGAGTTTATTGTCTATTAAGTAATGTAGTTTCTTGATAAACAAGTTAATGTTATGCCTGCCTAACGGAGTTATGTAACTGCTATTTATATTGCATTCTTCTCCCTTAAAAGTATATGAATTCTCGCTCATTTTAATCATTCAAACATAATAAGGTGAAGGAATGTATGACGACGGTGTTTCTAGTAAAAACTCTTTAATAATGCTACCTATTTTTATTTTCTTGACTTTAAATTCCCATTGACTCTATGAGCTTTACGCGAAGCAACCCAAGTAGGTAGGTAGGTAATGCTCCTAGATGCCACGTCGTACAACTAGTATGATATAAACGTTGTACACATTAACAACTCGTTTAGGCGCACTGTGAGACCTAAAGTATATTTAAATCAAATACTATGAACTATGTCTTTACTTTCTATTACCTACGAACTTTACCCCTAAGTATAACTATGCTTAAATATTTCTCAAATACTAAACATCTGTAGCCGTTTTTTAATATCAAAGCGATGCAAAAGTAGCAAACTCGACTATTTGTGCAAGATTTTTAGTCATTGCGTTGCGAATTGCGATATAATTTTCATTCATATTCATCTTTTACTCATATGTAAAGTTGCTCTTCGAATATAAAGATGCAACAGTTCTTGGCAGGTATAAACCACCACTTCCCCTTATACCTTGTCTTCAGAAATGAACTGTGATGATACAGAAACCAGTTAAACACCTAACATTCAAACACCAGATACAGTTCATCACCCTAGTTTCCTATCAAAAAGCTTGAGCTCTGTCTTACACGGTTCTTTTTAAATATCAGGGTCATCACATTAGCCCAGATGATATTTTGAGTAAAAATACAACGGCATTGCCCTTAAACAATTTATTATTATTATTTATTTATTTGCTAAGACACAAAGTCCCAATAACTACATTACAAATACATCAAATTCATTACAACATTAAAACAAAATACATTAAATTCATACAACGTTAAAATAAAATACACTAAATTCAAATAAGGTCAATGTGGGCAAATCCGTCTACGGGGCTATTCCATACACATGCGTTTACTATTCATTCCAGAATAGCTAAGCTGTTACTGGTTCGGTCGATAAAACAGGATCAGTTTTTAGTTCTAACTATGATTCATAAATGGAGCAAGGTTGTCTACAATTGTCAAAAAATGCATTTGAAGTTTAGTTGTGCTACGAACTCGAAACTCAAGTGTTGCGTGCCGCCGTTTCTTATAAGGTAAATATTCAATTTCACAAGTTACGACTTTCTGAGTATGCATAACATGTAGTTTAATAAGTGTTTCAACGGATTTTTCTATTTGTTTTGAATATAAACCAGTAGATACAGAAATAATTGTTAAAACAAATACGCAACCTCAAAATGTTCAAGTGGGAAAATCCGTCTAATTTCGAAGGGGCTAAATCGTCATATACCGGAATTACCCCATTGCAGATGTCGTCAACCTTTTTCATCCTTCCTAATTTTAGTTTTATACTTTAAAAGTCCACTGGTAACTAACAATTGGGTCTTTGAACTATTATTTTTGTGATTAATTGAAAGATTAGGTATTTATTTCATAACAAACTGTTCTTAGTTTTTTTCGGTCTAATTAAGAATTTATGTTAAATTCAAAATCATTATTTGTACCTCGAACCAAAAACACGCCGACAGTTCCCAAGCAAAATCCGATCGGGTGTGACGTCACTTTGGCAATTTTTACTCATCGTAGCAAACTTCTGTAGTATAGACTAGCTCAGACACAAGTCAGTCTATACTGACGTACTGTGTTAGTCGGACTGGCAGACTCGTACTGACTACAATTCAAAGCGTTCTGACAGTTGACCTTTGTGTTCCCGGGTCGCGCTTACCTGATTAGACAGTCCCGCGACTTCGGCAGGCGTTTTTTTTTCTTATTTCAATTACCCAGTTGATGCTAGTTGCCCATTTTACCCGTGAATATGGCGCTTACAAGTATAACATAATGCCGAAATGTCTTAAACTCAGAATATGAACTCAGAATATTTCCTGTCGCGGTCTCCGGTCGTGGTCTCCTGTCTCTGGCGCGGCACGAACCGCCACCTTTAAGGTGCAATCACCTTAATTCAATTTTTAGTACAACATGTGAAGTGCAACGTTGTTACAATTATAATGCTCTTATACCTAACCGAATTCATTAAAAATAACCCTGTTTATTTAAGTTAATACCATAAATACCATTGTCATAATAAGATAGGATTGTTTCAATGTACCTGAAAAATTAAACTGAAACTGTAAAAATATTTAGTTTTCAAACTTATTAGAAAGGTTTAAAGTCCCTGGTTATAAAAATAGGCCGGATTAGCCCCCAAAAAAGATTTTAAGGAATAAAACGTTAAATAAACTTTATTTTTATGATGTTACAAAACATTTTTCTTCATCATCTGCATTTACTTGTTTACAAATTACATACCTTGATAAAACGGCGTAACTAAATTTGCTACTAGACGGATTTGCCCCCAATCCTCGGAAAAATCCGTCTAACGACCGACTTTTAAAAAAACCTTGTTAGTTACATGTGGAGGGCTGTTTTGTTGTTTAGAATGGATGTGTATACAAGACAACAAAATTTTCTATCGCTTACAATCATCAAATTTATATTAAAGTAATAAGTGTACGAGTTTTAGCTAACCAAATTCGACTTTCAAAAAAGTATGACGGATTTGCCCACATTGACCTTACATTAAATTTAAAAAAAAAAAAAAAAAAAATATTTAGCCTATACTGTCCCACTGCTGGGCAAAGGCCTCCCCCAATTTCTTCCAGGAACTCTTGTCCTGCGCCACCTCAAACCAGTCGTCGCGGTACGCATGTAGGTCATCTCGCCACCGCTTTCTGGGCCGACCGCGGTGGCGTCGTCCATCTTCAGGCACCCATTGTGTGCAAACCTTTGCCCAGCGGTCATCCGGCATACGGCTAATGTGGCCCGCCCAATCCCATTTGAGCCTGGCAGCCTTTTTGCCTACGTCGGTTATACCCGTTTTGAAACGCAGCGTGGTGTTCCGAATTCTCCAAAGCGGAACTTTTGAGACTCGGTGAGCGACCAGGTCTGAGCACCATAGGTTAAGATGGGCAGGATACACATGTCGATGAGATTGCGCTTCAGGGAGATCGGTAGATTAAAGGATTTATCCCTGTCAAATTATTCTATTAAGGGGGCGATGAGTAGTTAGAAGTTTTGATGTTTTATGTTTTTTTTTTTTGTGCTTTGTGTAATAGATAATTTAGTTTCGTTATGTGTACAGTGCAAGCACAGCACAGTTTTCATATCAATATGTCAGCATTTTACCTGCGCCGGGCCGGCTAATTTAGTACACGAATAGCATTCATACCGCGTGCACTCATCTATCATGCAATCATACTTTTATCAATAAATATCAATCAATCAGTATCAGTGTATCAATCAGCATCAACTCAAGGTGTAAGGTCCCTAACCATACATTATGCATTCTTTATTTTGTTAGATTCCTTCTGTTTTTGTATTCTACTTTTGGGCACAGCGTAGTACAGTCGGACACAGAAGTGTTGGTGATTTATTTAATTTTATGTACCGAGTTCTGACAAGTACAGAAGTGATCATACGCAGCGTAACTATATTAAGGGGGCGTATTGGAAGAGGTCGCATATATGTATGCACTGGCCTGTTACACATGCCTGTCACCGATTCCAATTAATATTGTTACGGCATATGTTTTTTATGAGCCTTGTCACTAGTGCAAAAATATTGACCACGAAATATAAGAATTATATTATCAGACCACTGCTCGTTATTGGCTTCTGTTTTCCATTATGGACCCCCTGCGCTATAACGTATCATCGGTTATTAACAATAAAAAAATCTGCTATTTTCTACAAAAGTGCTATCCACAGATAACAGAAACTAAAGGGAGATATGAAAAGGGGTCGGGGCCGGTGTCTCAGCAATATGCGCAAAAAGAGAACACATTACTCGCGGCACGTTTAGTTGAAGTTCGACCGTCGGCCGGGATTCTTTAAAAATGTCGTGTTGTTCTGTAGTGATTTGCAAAAATCGAAGCAATACCAGTAACTTTAAGTCAAATGGAATCACATACCATCACTAAGTATTGAAAATTATATGTTTTTCTAAATAAAAATTCAAAAAACACTATTAAGTAATAATGTTTTTTGAATTTTTATTTTTGATTGATTTGTTGCTTTTGCATCTTTTTATTATGTGGCAGAATGATAGTCGCAATATTATATTATGCCAGTTTACAATACTTGCATTGTACTAACGAAAATTCGAACGCTGAGTTCTAACACCGCAGTGTATAATGAATATTTCGAAACTAACAAAATACGTTAATAACGTGGTGCGGCTGCTGCTTGCAGTCGTCAGTTAGTGATGTGCCTGGGCGGAGCACCGCCGTTTCCTCGTGGAGGCGATTGGCGGCGGCGACCTCTCGCGTCCGGCCCTGGTGCGAGCCATGGTACGGAGCGAGAGGGAATGGGAAGCCGTCACCTCCTTCTGCGAAGCAGTAATGCTCGCGAAGGAGGAGGCGGGGCGCGTAAGGGAGTGGCAGTCTCTGCGCCCTCACGTCCCTAGCCGCCGCAGGAGGAGACGCCCCGGGCGTCGGGAGTCAATAGCGGACTCCCGGCCACCGTAGGCGCGAGCTTGCGGGTGGCGAGCAGTGGGTAGGTCGCCGCCCGGTAAGGACCAAGCTCGGGTCGACGGCGCGCAGTGTTCCACGCGCGCCTCAAAGAGATGTCAGCAGCAGTGTAGGGGTCTACTAGGACCGATGCCTGCCGGGGTCGCGTGATTGTTCGAAAGAGATACCGTAACCCTGGCACATGGGCAACTGATGGAACACGGGTGGGTTTTAGTCAGTAAAAGTCTGACACGCCCTCCCGCTCCGCCCAGAGCGGGAGAAGTTGTTTGATGATTTCCCATCCTGAAAAAAAAAAAAAAAAGGCGGAACTTTTGAGACTCGGTGAGCGACCAGGTCTGAGCACCATAGGTTAAGATGGGCAGAATACACATGTCGATGAGATTGCGCTTCAGGGAGATCGGTAGATCACCCTTCATTAGCGTCTTCATGGACCAGTAGCTTTTCCAGGCGTTTTCGATTCGGCGGTTTATTTCTCTTTCCTGCCTGTTTTCGAAAGAAACTAACTGGCCCAGGTAGACATACTCATCGACATATTGTATCTCCTGTCCATCCACTTCAACTCTACGCTTAGTGCTGTTAGTCATAATTTGAGTTTTAGACCGATTCATCTCAAGTCCCACCAGGGCTTGAAAACGTTACCAATTCACATTAAAAATAACGTTAAATAACGGTATTTCCATAGAGATACTTGCATATCGGTATGATTTGGTAGCGTTAATTAGGTAGCATAACATTATAAGAACGTTAAAAATTGTGTTAAAAATTAACGGTATTTTTAATGTTATTGTGAAAATAGCGGTAACAAGTAAACGGTATATTTTGGTTATTTTATGCGACGTTGCCGTTTTCTCCAAGGCCGCGCGGGCGCGGCACGGCGGGTGGCGGCCAGCGGCGCGCGCCCCTTTGACGCGCTGTTGCCATTTCGTTTGTCGTCTTCTCCACTCTCACGGCCGTCGGACGCGCGTACAGAACACGCTCAGCGCTCGCGAATTATTACTTCAATTTAGATTAGCTACTACAGCTGATTTAGTTTTTGTGTTTTGAGTAACGATAGCGAAAAGTTCAACATGGGGCGTAAGAAAAAAAATGTCAACTATAGATATTTTGAAATAAATGATGACAACACCTCAACTTGTTTAGTGCCAGAGTGTAGAAAAAAATTAAAGGTGAGTTTTAAAATACTTAATTATTATCTGTAGGTACTTATGTAACTCAGTGCCGATTTTCTATCCATATGGTCACTGCACTCACTGCATCACTAAAAGAACCCGAGACGACAAAAATGCTGTTTTCTCTGTGTTCTTAATTCTTTATTATTGCCAGTTTGTTTTGCATATTTTTCTTTTCTATTGCAGACGCAGCATGGCGCAAATTTTCTAAAACATTTAAAGCATGTGCATAAAGATTTATATAAAGAAATCGTAGAAATTAATAATAGTCGTCAAGATCCCGATATGGCCACTAAGTCAATTACTGTATCTGACGCTGTGCTTAAGGAATGCACCAATTTGGTAGCCATTCATGGTCGTCCCTTTTCAATGGTTAACGATAAAGCTTTCCAAAATTTACTATCTATGATACCCGGGAATACCAGCACTATTAACGCTATTAATATTAAAGAAAATGTGCGCTTATTGGCTACAAAAATGAGAGATGAATTAGCATTTACGTTACAAGATAAAATTATATCGCTAAAAATAGGCATCGCTTCGCTTGCAACGAAGTTTTATGGAGATTAATTGTCAATAATAGGTCTTTACCTATGGAAATACCGTTTTGTATAAAAAAAATTAAACGAATTTTTTTCATGTAAGTATATTTTATTTGTATTAATCGAAATAATCACCCATGCAATCAATGCATCTTTGCCAACGCAGTGGCAGTTTATTGATGCCCTTCTTAACAAAATCAGCTGGACGGGAGGCAACAAATTCTTCAAAGGCATTTTGTACTGCCTCTCGGGTATTGAATTTTTTTCCCGCCAAGAAGTTATCCAAATTCTGGAAAAAGTAGTAGTCTGTAGGCGCAAGGTCTGGTGAGTAGGGCGGATGACGGAGAGCTTCCAACCCCAGTTCTTGCAACTTGGAGACCGTCTGCTGTGCAGTATGAGGTCACGCGTTGTCGTGCAGGAGCAGCGGAGACGAGCGATTGACCAATGCTGGTTGGAGATGTCCCAGCTTCTCCATCATTGAGTTCAGTTCTTCACAGTACACATCTGCAGTAATGCTCACCCCGTTTGGTAAGAAGCTGTGATGAATCACACCGGCGCTAGACCACCAAACAGTGACCATCACTTTTCTAGGGGTAAGTTTTCGTTTAGGGCATTGTTTAGGTGCTGAAACGGGATCCAACCAACTTGCTGAGCGCTTGCGGTTATCAAACAGAATCCATTTTTCATCGCAGGTAACAATGCGGTACAAAATTCCTTCATTTGTGTGTCTGTTGAGCAGTGCAAGGCACGTCTCGACGCGTACTTCGCGCTGGCGATCATTGAGTTCGTGGGGCACCCATTTGTCAAGCTTTTTTACCTTGCCAATTTGACGCAAATGGACCAATATTGTTTTGACGCTAACGTCGAAAGCTGCTGCTAATTCAGCCGTAGATTGTGTATCATCAGCTTCCACAATCGCCTTTAATTCGTCATTGTCGACCAAAGTCTTCGGACGACCGCGAGGTTCATTTTTCAAGTCGAAATTTCCAGAACGGAAGTGAGCTAACCAATAACAGGTGGTGCGTTGGTTTGTAGTGTTAGCTCCGTAAACGTCGTTGATGTTGCGTGCCGCTTGTGCCGCGTTGCTGCCGCGACGGTACTCATATTCCATAATTACTTGAATTTTTAACGTATCCATGATGACGAAAAAGATTGAAATGCGATGAAAATGTAACACTAATCAATGAACAAATGACTACTTTTGGAAAAAGAATTCCATGTTTTTAAAATAAAATTAATTTGAAATTAGAATTCTTAGACAAACAAAAATTATTTTGATTTGAAATGGCCAGGGGGTCTAAAAAGGCCACTTTGGTGGAATCATAATAGGAAAATATTATGAATCATATTATAATTCGTAAAATGGTCACAAACTGACAATTCATAATATGTTCTGCGTACAATTCGTTAAACACAATTCATCTATTTGACAGTTTTGTATGGAGATTCGTAAAATGGTACACTTAATATGAATTGCTATAATGAAGTTTAATGTCAAATAGCAGAATCATAAGAAGTTAGTCAAGAGGATCATTTTACAAATCATATTTGGGATTTTGTGAAAAAATATCGTAATAATGGCAAATTTAGGCCTTAAGAACATTTTCTTGAGCACGCTCGTGATATGTAGTCCATTTTAAGTCATCAACGAATTGTGGCACTTCGAAAAATGGACATAGCGTTTCAAATGTGGGTCCTCCAGGTTTTTTTGCGTTATATAGGCAAAATATATGTCGTGATAAGGTCCATGAGCTGGAGCCGTACATACGTACTGCCGCGCTGGCATGAGTACTACCTACCTTCAAGAATAGTAATGAAGTAGTCAGTTTAAAGGTAGTTCCAAATAGACACTACCATCTAGTCTGTCCCGTGTGGTGCCGGACATAAAGAATAGCATCACCCCATTTCTTCCCGTGGGTGTCGTAAAAGGCGATTAAGGGATTTACTAGAGAATGGGCAGCAGCGTTCTCTATGCATTTTACCATCATACTGCGATCGCCAACCCGCTTGCCAAGCGTGGCGATTATGGCAAAGCCCCCCAAATTGGGGGAGGCCTATGTCCAGCAGTGGACGTCTTGCGGCTGAGATGATGATGATGACTACCATCTAGTGTTGTGAATGTTACAAATTATTACAATCTTCATATTTTAGGCACTGAGTAGATCCAATTAGTACTTAAGCATCTGGATCACACAACAGGCTAATATGGGCGCACACCATAATTATACACAACACAACATATACTTATATACAACGATTAACCATTAAACATTGATTTAAGATGAATAAGTATTTACTTACTCTGAATTAAAAACGATCCAACTTACATGAAATAAACATACAACCTACCTTCAAGAATAGTAAAGAAGTAGTCAGTTTTAATGAAGCAGTTCTAAATGGACACTACCATCTACTCTTGTGAATGTTACAAATTACTACAATCATATTTCACAGGCACTGAGTAGATCCACTTAGTACTTATGCATCTGGATCATACCACAGGTTACCAAGGGCGTACACTATATGAAACACCAAGTTAGTGTATAAAACAGTGTGATAACTGTAGGTACCAGTAACTTCCTTCTCAGAGTAGTCACTTAGGAAACGCCGAACTCATCTAGTTTAAAAAAATATCATTGTCATGTAAAAGTGTTTGTACAAACCTACTAACAGACATAACAGGCGAAATGTGGGTGGACTATAGGTTCACCTCTGCCTAACCCTTCGGGGAAACAAGGCGTGATGTTATGTTATGTTGTGTTACTAACAGAAATAAAATCATTTATCATATAACTCGTAACACTTGTCCCAGTTGAAAAAAAGAATTATTCAAAAGTACAAACTATTCACACCTAGCTTATTTTTGTAATTTGCACCCAGTAAGTAATAAACATTTCCAGAGGAAATATGTAGGTATATTTATTTTCCACATCATACAGCCCGTTCACAGACAGACAGATGGACGGACCAATGGACAGTGGAGGCTTAGTTATAGGGTCCCATCCTGGTTACTCTTTGGTTACAGAACCCTAATAAAAATCTACAACCTACGGGGGACATAGGCCTTATATTACTTTACTTTCACTCCAATTTTATTAGGTAGTGTGTATCTTTAAAATAGGACATACATTTTATCTTTATACCTATTATTTAAATAAAACAATACACAACGTTAAATTATTTTAATACAATTCTCATGTTGTACTGTGTAAAAATCTAGCAATAATCAAATAATGAAAGTAACATAAACACTATAGTTAATCAGTTTATTTTTCTATGAATATTTTGTGTTGATGCTAGTCACGGAGCTGCAGAGGCAAACGATGACTGCTTGGAACAACTCCACCAGGCTAAAAAAGAAAATGTGTGGTTTTTAAGAAAGTCAAATCATCAGTCAATAATTAACATAACTGCTAAATAAAATGAAATTGAAAATAATAATATCATTGTTTAAGACACCCTAAGAACAACAGTGATGACAGGTTGGCAATAATAGTAGACTTGGAGCCCAATAGCTTCTTTAGTTATTGTTTAGTTAAATGGTAAAATATAGTTTATTTTCCTCTTTTTATTTCGTTATATATTTCATGAATGTTATCGATAGTGGGTACTCAATTTTATGTCGAGCCAGAGGGCACCTAAAATACGTTATATAAATAACATCATAATCATTTTCAATCGTCATCATAAGTCTTAGTCGCAATAAAAATAGCTGTAGGGTTAGAAAACTCCACTCACTTCGGTATCTTGATTGCTGAGTTCCACGAGTCAAAGCCGCTGTTGTAACATCGGCCGGGGTAGAGCTTAGTGCTGGCACACGAGTCTCGCCAGAACTAGACACTGCAGTGATCTCGATAAAGGGTTCAACAACGACAGAACTCCCATTATCAATGCAGAAAGACGAGCTCGAGCAGAATGTTCTTCGATTGTGTCTCGGACCAGCTGCACGCCATTCTATGCCTACAAATTATTACGTCCAATTAAATACCTTTGCACAATGATACAATTATATATTGATTCAAGATAAACAAGTATTTACTTACTCTGTATTAAAAATGACCCAATTTACATGAAATCATTTATGTTTTATTTTGTTGATGTAACTACAGATTATTATGACCACAGAGTAATTATGACGTACACATACATATCTGAAGAGAAAACTTTTATGTATTCGTTGCCAGCTTATAAAGTTTTTATTGTTTCTAGTTTCCCTTTTCAGGGCTTATTTGTGACATTTTTATAATTTTTATGCATACTGTAATTAAATAACATTTCAACAGTTAGAAATAATCACTTGTATTTATTAAATCTTCAAAGAAATATTTACCGGTAAAATTACGGTCTTTATTTTTTTCATGCTGCAACATTTACACCAAATGTGATTCGGATATGAATTGAATTGAGTATGATATCGCTAATATGTGTCACCATTTTACGAAAGTTAGAGGAATTGCTAAGGTATTGCTGGGAATTCACAATATGAATTAGTTTTAGCAGAAATGCTTAATGTGGCCTTTTTAGACCCCCAGTACTGCAGAACGGCAATTTCATAGGTAAAGACCTAATATTTAATGAAGGGGAAGCTTGTCTTAAGAAATTTAGGTGTGATCGAAATATTTCAGCGCCATACTTCAGAGCACCTCTAAGAATCTACTGGTGTACAACCTTCAGCGGTTCCGTATTGACACGGAAATTAATAAAAAAAAATATTGTATTACAACTAACAATGGCGCTAACATGATTAAAATCACCAAACTCCTTAACGATATGGACAATTGTGTTATCCTTGACAGGAACATTATAGAAGCCGGCCCCAGCTCCAGCCAATGTGAAAATGAAAACGCAGATACACGTAATGATTCTGACTCAGACTTTGAAAATTCTGATTTTTATTTTGACGTTGAAGAAGCATATACTGCACAATTAACAAATATACTCAGAGCGCAGTTTACTCATATTACTGGCGAAAATGTTGAGTATAAAATTGGTATAGTAAGATGTGCCGCACATACTCTTCAGTTAGCGCTACATGATGCTTGTGATGATGTAGCCTTTTCTAATGTAATTTCGAGTTGTAGAGAAGTTGTACAACGCTTGCGGACACCACAGTTTGTGAAAATTATTAGAGAACATAACAAAAATGTACCTAAATTAGACTGCTCTACCCGATGGCATTCTGTAACTGACATGGTAGAAAGTTTGCTATCGCTGAGAGATATATGTGCAACTGATGTCTGGCTTCATTTACCTGACTCAACATGGGATACTTTGACAGAAATCCTCAAATCTTTGACACCTGCAAAACTACAGGAGGAACAACTGACACTCGGAGATTTTTATCTGGCATGGATGATGTGCCAATTCCAGTTATCCAATATAAAAACTAGACTGTCCGAAAACAAAATTGAATCTATGAAAGAAAGGCAAAAACTTCTATTTGAAAATGATGTTTTTATTAATGGAATGTTTTTAGACCGAAGAGTAAATACAGTGTTGACATCTGTACAACAGAAAAAAGCAAAAGAAAACTTAATCCTACAATACTTAACAAATTTTGAATTGGAACAGATAAACAAAGAAAATAACATTATTAGTAACAGTAACATCAATAGTACAACAACAAATGACCATTCTGAAGCGCAGATTGAACTAGATGATTTGTTAAATGCAAGTTATGTAAATAGACACGATGATTTAATGGATTTGTTAGACTTGGATAGAAATGACCGTAACGTGCTGAACATTTTACAGGAATCTTTTGATTTCTTTTTAAAAGAGCCACTTCTTCAGTCTACAGAAAGTGTCTTGATGTACTGGGAAAGGTCACGTTATAAATTTCCTCTTTTGTACAAATGATCTACCATCGTATTAGCTGCACCAATGACTCAAGTTAGTGTAGAAAGGTTATTTTCTTCACTTAAGTTTGTAGTATCTAATTACAGATATTCCATGAAAGACGACGTCATTGAAGATCTACTATTCATACGTAGTAATAATATTTTTAATAAGTAGTTTTCAATAGAAAGCTCCAAGTTATTATTCAAGCAAATTTTTTTTTACTAAGACTGGCGAGTACCTTCGGACCGTCTTTATAAGTGGTGCATTTATTGTATTTTTATATCCGTAATGATCAGGTACATAAAAAAAAAAACATTTTTTTATTGATTCAAGGTTTTATTTTTAATTAAGTAATCATAATTCAACATTATAGATTAATGTATCGCTTTGAAGTCTGAAATATATAGTTTTTGTACTTAAAATTGTCTCTGATTTATTTATTATATGTATTCCTATACCTTTTCCGTAAATTTAATAATCACTAGTAAATACTTTTATAGTTCAAAAATTAATTATTTTAATTGATATGAATGTAACATATCAATCTAGATATGTCTAACTGCCTATGTTATATGTGTCTACATATTATATGTCCCAAAAGTATAGTACAGCTGGAGGCCTGAGATAGATTCCTAGAGTCTACATTCCGTCGGTTTAGGTAGTTAACTAAATGTAAACAATCTTGGCATGTCTTCTAATCTAAAGGTTGGCTAAAAAATTTATCTAAAAATGTTTACAATTAGATATTTACCTAAATCAAAGTTAGGTAATAAACTAAATTTAATTAATCTATGTATGTCTTTTATACGACTTTCTTGAAATAAAAAGACAAACCAAGATTGTTTACGTTTAGTTAACTACCTAAACCGACGGGCCTAGACGATTTTCCTTAGTTTAATTTATAACAGTTTCTGACATATAAGACATTAGCTTTTGCCCGCAGCTTCGCCTGCGTACATAAAATATAGCCTATGTCACTCAGGAATAAAGCAGCTATCTATCGGTGTTAATTTTTTTTGCAATCGGACCAGTTCTTTCAGAGACTACCTTCTACAAACAAAAAAAAATATAAAAACAAACTTGACCTCTTTATTATATTAGTGTAGATTTTTGTGTTTAGTCATGTCGATAGCATAGATGCAGGCCACATTTTTTTCTCACTTTGCTGGATACATGATTAGACAAACAAAATCATCACCTTTGTCCTCAGATGTTAACACAGAGAAACAAAAAAGTAATCCCACGTTACAAATAATATAAGATTTTATAAAATCATTGAAGGCTAAAGCAAAAAAAAAAATAGTTTTTTTTTTTCGTTCAATGCTAGGTATTAAAAAAATAAAAACAATCATAACTAGAAAACTACGAGAAATCGTAGAACATACATAGGGGTCATTCAGGATTATTTAGGGGCCTTCTATCTCTGGGCTTCAACTTACCATACTTTGTTACCCTGTATATTCTAACATAATTATGAACGAGAAAAAACAAAGCTATTTTCTACTCTCTCATAATTTTAAGTAACGATAGCTGATCACCATGAGTCGTATCGTATAGATAGTCGACTCTGTACTACCTACTTTAAATTGTGGGTTTAATCGATACCAATCAGTTACGTTATGCTACACTGTAATCGTAGATATTGTAAATTTAATTATTTTTCTCTGAGTCTGTTAAATCTATCTCACTAGTATGACAATTTCTGATAGAGTCTACAAATGTAAACACGTGTCCGCATGCAGGGTTGGATAAACTGTAATTCTGCTTGTAGTAGGCGTGAAAAATTCTCATTTCTCCCATCATTACCAACACAGTTATTAAATATGACACAGTCTGAACAGGTCTTCTCGGAGGTGCATTCCTTAACCGTTTTAGGATTTTTTTTGGTCTCACATTTACTTTCTGTAACCATTCCAGCCACTTCTTTGTTCTCACATGTATCTTCTTGCTTGATTTTTTTCTGCATTGTCGTCCGTATTTCAGTTTTAAGTGCCGCATCTATTTCAAATTGGTTATTCTAGTTACATGTAAATACATCAGGTGACATGTTTCGCTTTGCTGAAATAAAATCAAATATAATTAGGTATATGCTAGGTACGCTTAACGTAGAAAAAAATCACAAAATATTCAATAATAATTTTATTGAACTTACCCATTTTGAGGCTTCAGTCAGATTCACTTTTTTTACGATTGCACGTTACGGGTTGAAAGCAACATTCACAAGAACAAGGACAGCTCAGAATAGCAAAGAGAATTAAACATGCAAATAGTCGTACGGCACAGTCTTAGCGTCCGTGCTGTCTGACACTCTTGCGATTGATCGAGAGCGACGGTAACAAAACTAACTCATAACGATAAAATTTACGATAGCGTAGATTTTAACGTTACATATGTTTAACGATAAAATGTGCCAGATCTAACGTTAAATACTGTAACGTTATTTATTAGATAACGATATCTGCATGAAAAGGCTGTAACGATACCATATTTTTAACGGTATTTCAAGCCCTGAGTCCCACCCTGAAGCTAGCCGTGCTCAGCTCTTGGAGCATGGTCTGGAGTTCTTGGGCTGTGGGGGCAAAAAGGACTATGTCATCGGCAAAACGGAGGTTTGTCAGCCGCCTTTTGCCGACATCAATGCCCTTGGTGTTCCATGAGGCTGCCAGTGACTTAAATATCTCCTCAAGTGTGCTTGTAAATAATTTGGGAGAGAGCGGGTCACCCTGTTTAACACCTTTTTTATTTTAAATGAGGGTCCAAGAGTATTTAATTTAATGTTTGCGAAACTATTGTTGTAAATGCTTTTTAAAAGATCAATGTATTGTACTTCAATTTCCTGGAGTTCTAGGGATGTGAATATGACTGAGTGCTTAATACTATCGAATGCCTTCGTGTAATCTACGAAAGCCAGATACAATGGTTTATTAAATTCTGTATATTTTTCAAGGGTCTGGTTTAGTGTTTGAAGGTGGTCGGTTGTAGAAAAACTTGGGCGAAATCCGGCTTGTTCTGGTGGTTGATGTTTGTCCAGTTTCTCGTCTAAGCGATTGTGTATCACCTTAATAAAAGCTTTATAAATATGAGATGTTACACTTATTGGGCGGTAATTGCTTATATCACTTTTATCACCTTTTTTATGCAGAAGAACTATATTTGAATGGCACATTGATTTAGGTACTTTTCCTGATGTCAGTATTGTGTTAAATAGGTTGGTAAGATGGGGCAATAATGTGGGAGAGCCAATTTTTCAACCGACGAAAAAAAACGGAGGAGGTTCTCAATTCGACGCGTATAATTTTTTTTTTTTTTTTATGTATGACCACGCATAACTTTTTACATAGTAGTCCGATTGTGACAATTCTTCTTCTATTGGAAAGTGTATACTCCCAAGGTGGTCCCATATAAATTTGGAAAACAAAATCGAACCCTAAGGGTTGGAAAACGGGGGATGATTGATTGTTCACTCACTGATTGTAACGTATAAACACGCATAACTTTGTACAGAGTAGTCCGATTTTGATAATTCTTTTATTGTTGGAAAGGGAATACCTTGCCAAGTATTATTAGTACATTAAAGCCACAAAAAATCATAAAATAAAAACTTTTTAACAAAAAATAAAACCGCCGAAAAACTGAAAAGCATAAAATAATAAACCTTAAAATTTTGAGTCGGCGCTGAAAAATCAATGAACAAGGATCACTCAAAGCGCCGACTCATAATTTTAAGGTTTATTATTTTATGCTTTTCAGTTTTTCGGCGGTTTAATTTTTTGTTAAAAAGTTTTTTAATGCTTCGGTAGTAATTCCATCCTCTCCAGGACATCTGTTGTAGCGCATAGTAGTTAGTGCCCTATGCACTTCATAGCCACTTATTAAAGGAATGGAATCTGGAAGACTATATTCTGTGTTGGTCGGTGGTGGTGAGGTATCTGAATACAATGCTTCATAGAATTTGGACGCTATTTCTATGATTTTTTGTCTACTGTGGTGTTTTTTTTCCATTATTGTCTTTGAGACTATTGATCCAGGTTTTTCCCTTTGTGATTCCATGTTTCAGAACCCTTAAAGATGTATGTTTTTCTAAAGCTGTTTTGACTAAATGTGTACTAATATTTCTCAGATCTTTTCTTATACTTCTTTTAACTTCTCTATCTATTATTTTGTATTCTATTGTCCCCATTCCTTCTTTTGTTCGTTTAAATCAAATCTATACTATGAGCTGTTAATTTGTTTTTATTTATATTTGGGTTTTTTATGTTTTTAGTACTTTTGATTATTCCGGTAACTATTGAATTATATTGGTCTTCAGCGTCTGTTTCGTCAACTTTTAGTCCCTTAAAATAATTTGAAATTTCAAGATTAAAATGTTCTAAGTTATTAATAAGTGTCTCTTTTGAATGCCGCTTCGTTTTATTTGTGAATAATTTGGCTCGGTGAATTTTAAAATCAAATCGTATTTTTGCGCGGATTGGTCTGTGATCGGAGCTATATTTAATTAAATTGATAACACTAACATCCTTAATTATATGTTTGTCTGATGATAAGATGTAGTCAATTTCATTTCGCGTGGAACCATTAGGTGCAACCCACGTCCATCGGCGTTGTGGTTTCTTTAAAAATAAGCTGTTCGTTAAGTGCATGCTCTGTCCAAAGGCAAACTGTAATAAACGACCACCTCGTTCATTGCGTTCTCCTAAGCCAAAGTGACCGAGAGTATCTTCGCTGTCCAGTTCTTGTCGTCTTCCTACCTTGGCGTTGAAGTCTCCAATGACCATATTCCAGGTGCCTCTATTTTCATCACATGCTCGGTTAACAAGTTCATAGAAATCCTCTACGTCTTCATCGGTATATGCAGATGTTGGTGCATAAACTTGTACAAGAGTTAAAGTTTTGCTCGGTGTAATTTGAAATTTGAGCACCGCGATACGTTCAGAATAGCCCACAAATTCGATAATATTATCCTTCCACTTCTTTGCCACCATGAACCCCACTCCATGTTGTCCACTAGTTTCACCGAAGTGGAAGAATACAGCATCGTCTCGTTCTTCTGTGTGTTCGCCCTCTCTTCTAACTTCTGAAAGGCCTACAATGTCCCAGGTGATACCTTTTAAAGCATTTTCAAGCTTAATTAATCGCTCGTCTTTCATCAGCGTCCGGACATTGTAGGTGAGAATGTGAAGTGTATCGGTGTCCGATAAAAATACATTAAATTTTTAAAATCAAAATACATTAAATTAAAATACATTCACAATCAAATCTAATCCAACCAATAAAATAAAATAAGATTTAATCTCCATTAAAAATTTAAAAAATTAGCTTAGGACAATCATTCCATTCTCATGTTGGCAAGCATGGGCTGCAAGCAGTTTTCTTCCCCAGAAATAAGTAGGAGACAGTTTAAGGTTTCAAACAATCTTCCTGCCTTTTTTCAACTAAGTTGGGATCGGCTTCCAATGTATTAATTTAGTAGTAAGTTACTCTGTAACTGTATGTGAGTTAGTAGTTAAGCATTAGTATACAAAAATTAATATTATGTTGACAAAAAATATTAACTGTACGTGTATTGTACCAAAATATTACTTGTCCGTTGGCCTTGGGTTTACGTGTTAAGTCTACACTATCTTATATCTTTAAACGAGCAATTCTTGTATATATATATATATATATAATCTGAATCTCAGAAACGGCTCCAACGATTTTCATGAAATTTAGTATACAGGGGGTTTTGGGGGCGATAAATCGATCTAGCTAGGATTCATTTTTATAAAATGTCGTTTTATTCGTGTTTTCACTGACCAACTTTATCGATAATCAACTTGAACATAAACTTATTATTTTAAACACAATTTACCAAAAAATACCGAGCAAGGCTCGGTCATCCAGATATTGTTTAATAATACATAAATAAATCAATCAATCTGCAATCATTGTACCGATAATCGTTACAGTAAATGCGATGCCTAATAGCGAAGGGCCCCGACCAGCACTTCAGGAGGCTCTCATTACATAGCTGGATCAAGGGCTTGATTCAGAAGGCAGTACTCCTGGACACGGCACGCATAGTCAGGAGGTTCCTCTCTCTAGACTCTAGAGAGAGGAACCTCCTGACTATGCGTGCCGTGCTCTAGAGTCTAGAGCCCTGACCCCCGGCAGCTTGGACCCTGCTCTCGATGCCGATGGGTCGCTATTTTTTATATTTTGGAAATGTTTTTTTTTTTAGATTTTTGTTAAAATATTTATAAATTTACTTAATATGGTAGAAAATAAATAAATGAACAAACAAATTTGTATGTAACCGGAAGCAGCTGAATACCAGTATTTTATATGGGTGATCCATCCAAACACCTCAACCCAGTTACTGGGTGACACGATACCCCTTAGCAAGACTGATTGTCAGACTTTTGGACTTCTGACTACCCGTAACCACCATTTTTCCGAGGCACGGCGAGGTGATATGTAATGAATGGTCACCCATCTACGAACCGACTGCAGCCAGCGTTACACTCGTCCTCTAAAATAACATATGAGAGCTGGAGACAAGCCTCGGTCACTTGAGAAACTCGTCCTCTAAAATAACATATGAGAGCTGGAGACAAGCCTCGGTCACTTGAGAATACCCTTGATTATCCAACAATAGTCTTACATAAGAGAAACAAAAGAAACACGTGAGCAACCGGTTTGATAAGATTCTAGTAGAAATCTCTGGTTTACTCAAAGATCGCGTAACTTTCTATCTAAGCGTTGACGCAATTTTTAAGTGTCTATTATAACTTGAGTGGAATCGTTTCACAATCCTTTGATGGGAGGTGCTCTCGGTGCTGGTTTTAAATAAAAAAATATTCGTGGAACTGAGTGCGCCATAGCTTAAATATGATAAAAAACCGGCCAAGTGCGAGTCGGACTCGCGCACCGAGGGTTCCGTACAAATCTGCAGGTATTCTCGGTTTAAAAATAAATGTTTTTTTTTTTAATTTATATTTCCGTTGATTGAATGTAAGGTAAATTGCGGTTTACGATTTATGACGTTTAAAAAAAAAACTACTCACTCGATCTCGTTCAAACCAATTTTCGGTGGTAGTTTACATAGTAATGTACATCATGTATTTTTTTTAGTTTTATCATTCTCTTATTTTAGAAGTTACGGGGGGGGACACACACATTTTACCACTTTGGAAGTGTCTCTCGTGCAAACTATTCAGTTTAGAAAAAAATGATAATAGAAACCTCATTACCATTTTTGAAGACCTATTCATAGATACCCCACACGTATGGGTTTGATGAAAAAAACATTTTTGAGTTTCAGTTCTATGTATGGGGAACCCCAAAATTTATTGTTTTTTTTTTCTATTTTAGTGTAAAAATCTTAATGTGGTTCACAGAATACATCCACTTACCAAGTTTCAACAGCATAGCTCTTATAGTTTCGGAAAAAAGTGGCTGTGACATACGGACGGACAGACAGACAGACAGACAGGCATGACGAATCTATAAGGGTTCCGTTTTTTGCCATTTGGCAACGGAACCCTAAAAATACTCTGTGGCCGACAAATGTAGGAGGTTTCTCGAGTTGTAACTTTGCATCCTTCTCTGAACAAAAGTGTTTCTCCAATAGGCTCTACAGGCAAAACTCCGTAACGTAACTGTAAGCGTTGTTTAAATTTATAATATTTGCTTCAGTATAGTTTTCATTATATTTATTGGTATATTGGCATGGCTAGCTGACATTTTACAAATGATTTATTTTAAGGTTAAGTTCTCGTAAATTTAATTACTGTGCATACCTACCATTGTATTGAATCAAGTTTGAACTGAACTGATAGTTGTGCTGCTGGGGAGTTTGTTGCATCATTTCTTCTTTCCCAGCTTAAACACTAGTTAGTGGTAAAGGGTGGGCGTTTTGGGGACTGTCTGATGTAATAACATTTTAATCTGCTGTGATCAGTTACAATTCATTTATATATTGGTGTTAATAATACACCACCGCAGTATATAAGGTTCATGTACAAAATAAATAAATAAAAATGTAGGTTATCTAGATGAAAACAAATAGTGTTGACTATCAGTTGATGGAACTTTCATTCTAAAAATAATATATTGACTAATTTGTATGCAGGTGCTACGAATCACATTATCACTTCAACAGGTAAGCCGCTTTCGATGTTTTCATTCATTGGTGCCATTAAGGGCCGGTGTGTGACGTCACACGTCGGCAAACTAAGGTGTGAGCGATAAGATAAGGGGTGATTAGTCCATCACAATAGTCATTATCTACTCGTCTACTATCAGAAAGTCAATAACCGTGCACGCAAGTGTTCTAATCTGTGTGTTTGTTATTATTAGTTTATGGTGTATATTATTTGATGGCTTTGTTTATCACATTGATTCAGTACTACTTCGAAATAATGAGATCCTATTTTGGTATGAGCTTACTCACCTTATAACATGTATATAAAAACAGAGATAAAAGAATCACAGGGCATCAAAAAGCTCGTCCACATCACAACACAGTTGCAATGCCATGTTGTATAGCGATACTGATTCTGACTGGCCAAAATATAGGCCAGCCCTCTGGTCACGTCAAGAGTCGACCAACCGATGGCTATGTCTCGAAAAACCAAGTGGGCACTAGTGTTTCCATCCTAAATGGCTCACCTATCAGAATTCTAAGGTAAACTTAAAAGGCATTTCAATGTACATAGATCATTTCAGAAGTAAACATGCAAGTAAATGAGAAATAGAGCAGAGTGTTTAGTCACGGTAGTTTCCCTTTCAGGGTAATCCACCATCGAACGACCACGACAGCAAACTATGTCAACAGCGGGATGTGTTGACACGCCGACCGCCTGTCGTTAAACATGGAGCAATCATTATGTACTCATATATTTAATTTTATCGTGGCAAAGGATAGGGAAAGTACACATTTTTTTGTAGGTGGCTAATGCTTCTTTGGCCAAATATCAATCACAAATTGGAACATGAACCTCAAAATTCCACATAACGTTGTAAGTGATCTACAATAACTTTGTAAACGAAACGGAGTAGCATTCAGTATTATGAGCTAATAGAAGTAGGTAGGTACGTAGGTATATGAGGAATAAGATGTCAAGTTTCTTAAACCCAATAAAAGGGACAATCCTTCGGCCACACGCTCAGATGGGTGTGGGGTCTGGTAGGCTACAGCCCAACGATTGATGTCATCGACACTAGTGACGTACCCAACGATTGATGTCATCGGCACTAGTCGTGCAGATAACTTTGCTTGTGCGATGCAGGATTTGTGTAACGTTTGGTTTTTGATGCGTAGTTCGCACGTGGGCTTGTTAAGACCGTCATAGACTCATTCACTACATTACTAGGGATGCTGATTCTTCCTTCCTACAACATAGAGGGCACGTTACGTTAGGGACTTCGAAAGAAGCACTAACTGCATGACCAATTTCAGTATTCACATTTCGCCATTAAAACAATGTTGGGCAATATGGAGCAACATTGCTCTATGTCCAATGTGTATAGTGCTGAAAACAATTGTTCACACTGTGGTAGTTCGTTTGACATATCTGAAGGCATGGACATCTGACATTTCGTGTCAAAAGTCAGAGTAGATGACACTTGACAGCGATAATACGTCAATACACACAATACGGAAAACGCTGACGCCCCGCCCTATTCCTATATTGTATCGCATATAAATAAAGAAAAATAAACATGCAAACTTACTTATTTAAGAAAATATAGATACAAATAATCTCGATACGTACTTTCTTCAGCCTTCCTTTACAGGACGCTAACCACTGACACAGATCCAGTCGAGACACTTTTAAGTCGTTAACACACACAGTTATTAAAGGAAATCGAAGACATAACCTGTCCTTAGACAATCTGTCTCGCTACTGACATGACACACGATATAGAATCTACGTGATCTATTCAATATAACGCAATTGAACGCTAATGTTAAACATACTACATCAATTTACATTCTTGCGTAGGACTGAACTGTGCTGCATGTATAAGGTTCCGTCTACGTAAACAAACAGTCTACATACTTTTAACAAATGTTTCATTCACTAGTTTGGAAGTCAATAATGACAGGTAGCTCCTAAACTCCCCAATTCAAATTTTTGATAAAAGCGAAGCAAGTAGCAATGTAGGATTTTACACTAGGATACGCTTTTGATCCACTGGTATGTGGTAAAATGCATAGAGAACGCTGCTGCCCATTATCTAGCAAGTCCCTTAGTCGCCTTTTAAAATACCTATCCACGGGAAGAAATGAGTTGGTACGATATTTACGTCCAGCACCACAAGGAGCACGGAAAAATTAAATACGCTAAAGGTTTCATTTCGATGTCCGCATTATGGACCAAGGAAATAGATTTTTAGGGCGAATTTTTCAATCATTAAAATCAACAGCAATCAAAATACTATGTCACATTTAATTGAACGTATCAAATCTTTAAACACGTAACACTATCACACTTGACCGCTTTTTTCACAGCGTAGGAGGATAGCAAATTACCATGATTCAAGAGCGAGCCTCTATCCCATTGTCTATGCTATGTGTCATAAATAATACCTAGATAATAATAGTAATTTAATAAACTGTTAAACTAGTTATGTGTGTATTGTATGTAGGCCAGACGGGGTCAATTGCAGCAGGGTACGGTTGTAACAATCGTCTTATGGAATGTGTCCTTTGTTTACACAGTTTTATTGATTATTTCGTTTCTTTTTACTATAAGTGATTCTGGATAGGTTTATGCTTGATTAATTTGAAGGATTGTAAATATTTTTAAGTGATAATTAGATATGTGATTCTATTAAAGTATCAATATATTTATATTAAGAATACCATGGTATATTTTAGATTTTTGGGATATGATGCACATACAATATTCTCACAGAGCCACATCAAGGGAGGATATGGAGATCTAACATATCGGCACGACATCACCTACATCATCATCTGCCTAGACTTTTGCCAACTATATTAGGATCGGCTTCCAGTCTAACCTGATTCAGGATGAATACCAGTATTTGACATGGAGCTACTGCCTGACCTCCACAACCCAGTTAGTGGATAATATCATCCCCTTTGGTAAGCCAATAGGCTTACCAGATAGAGGCGGGATGACTAAGTAGTCATGGCTGGGAGTCTGACTCTATCTGACTCCGATCTCTCTCTGTCTCTGAATATCCGTAACGAGTGTCAAATATCTATAAACGAGAGCCGGTACCAACGGCTTAACATGCTTTCCGAAACACAGAGGTGTCTCGATATACAATGGATGGACACTCATCCAGGAACCGAGCAAATCAAATCAAGAGTATCAAAATCATTTATTAAAGTTACACAGAGAATCAGCCACTTTCCGAACGTGAAAATTACTTAAGACAGTCCCTCACTGCCAGGGTCGCGTGATTGTTCGAAAGAGATACCGTGACCCTGGCACATGGGCAACTGAAGGAACACGGGTGGGTTTTAATCAGTAAAAGTCTGACATGAAAGGGCGGGAGAAGTCATTTGATGATTTCCCATCCAAAAAATTTTGTTGTTTAGTTAGATAAACTTGGTTCTATTCAATAGTAGGTAGACAAAGTAATTAACATTACGAGACACAGATCATTAAAATAAAGATTATTGGTTGGTACTTAACTACTTAGCCACGAGACGGACATCTCCTATTCTCATATCGGCACGTGCCAGACAAAATGAGCTTTCGTCGTTGATACCACTATCGGGCAATTAATCAACTTCCAGTCTAGTACAGAAAATGGCGTCTAGGTACAAGTTATACCTACTTGCCTACTTAGGCGCCAAAGGTTGTATCATAGCTTAGTATTCCGCCATCATTGACTTGTGGGATGAGTCATCGATAAGTGTACCTAGCATAAATACCTATCTGTTTATATATTGTAGAGAACGAAATATCTATAGTGAACTTTTCTTGTTTGTCTTATTTGGCAAACGGTGTGAAACTTACGACTTTCGCATCAAACTCACGAGAGCCGGTGATTTTAATGGCCGTGACTTTCGAGTTGTTGCTCGTAGTTTTGAACCCAGACAGGCGCTTTACTGACAGTATTTAATTTCTCTAAGAGCGATCTCAAAACGGTGAAGGAAAAGATCGTGAATAAACGTCCTAGAAAAAATGTGATATCTACCAACCCGCACTGAGCCCTGGCTTACTGCACTGCCCACTCTCTCCCACTGAGAGGAGGCCCAGCTGTGGGAACATTATTGGCGATGCATCAGCCACAACCTTCACGTTAGGTTGGATATCTTGATTCTCTTAAGATAAGGCTTCAAAATACCCAAAATATATCTCAATATCAAAATTTTGGTAGGCTATTTCGTTTACCAAATGAGATAGTGAAGTACAGTACTTTAAGGCCCCCGCAGATAGGTGCAACTTGTAGCACGAATCACGACGCATTGCGAATCTTTTTTCGTAGAATTTGTTTGACAGTTATAAATATATCTGTTACTCGCTTTTTAAAACTTCCTCTTGAATGACTCTCTTTATTGATATAAACCGCATTCAAATCCGTTGCGTAGTTTAAAAGATCTAAGCGTATAAACACAAAATACGAGTTTGTTTTATTCTCTGTAAGGAAAGGATAAGGAAGATTTCGCAGAATCGCTTTGAAAAAATTTGATCAAAATATCTAAATGCGAATAAGAACAGCAAAACAAGAATTAAACTTACCTTCAAAGAGTCCACCTCACAGTGCAACATTTTTAATCACAATTTCCAAAAAAAAAACTGCGCGAAAATTAACTATTATACGAAAGGCACAATAACCAACTAAAAGATAAACATAACATGAAATGTTTTCAGATAAAATTGAGATAATATTATCATGTTGCAGAATAACATCTTGAAAACTGATCCCAATGTCATTGTGAAATATAAAATAAGATAATATCTTATTATAAACTGGTAAATCCTGGGTTTTTTGTTTTCTTTTGCATATTATGAAAATATGATAGTAATTTAAATATTTAAACATTGAGCATGCAAGAACAATTTCTTCCGTTAAAAGTGCATTGCATCCAAAACAGTCGGTTTGTGTTTATTCTTTTTGCTTGGTATCTAAGGATTCCAGCGTTATGTTGAATTTTTCAAATCCAATTGTTCCAGAGACCAGCGCATTCAAACAAACTTTTCATCTTTACTATTAGTACATACATACATAGCCACTGGTGCCGATTCTGTTGTACACGAACTAAACTAACTAAACTATCTCTAAAATTCCTTACTTTTGGCTATGAGAATTGTAACGCTATTCTGCAAGGAAAAATCTCTAAATTTAAAAATTATTTTGACACGACTAAAATCGAATTTGACAATCGCGACTCAGCGTGGTATTTTTTTTTTCTTTTGGTTTCGCAACGTTGTACTTGTGTGTGCATTGCGTAGAATGAATTTTTTGAGAGACGAAGGCGCGTGCTGCGGGGGCAGCCTCAACGTGTTTTATATGGATTTTTTCACTTTTGTTTGAAAAATATAAAAAAAATATTACCCACGTGTTGAGATTTAAATGTGCCGGGCTATACTAAGGGGGCCGAAAATTTCATTACTTTTGCGATAGGACACGCCATTTTCAAGATATAAGCAAAAAGAAAATAAAAAATACAGAACTGTTTTTGCACGTGAAGGCGAGGCGTTGTTGACAATTTTAGTTCATGACCACTAGTTTTATTCCACACCTTTTTAATCGCGATTAAAAATAGTCAGATTTAGTTAAAATAAATTATTATAGTCAAAATTTTTGGTGAAAACCGGCAGACTCAGAATAGCAAAATTGACATTTTCACTAAACTAATAACTCAGTGCAATCTTAGTGCTGTCAAACTAAAATATAGTTAAGTTGTGTCACTTTAGTCTATTTCAGAATAGGAAATCGTCGTTTGACAGGATTAAACCAAATTTTAGTGATTTTTAGTTTAGTTTAGAGAATTTTGTGACAACAGAATCGGCACCAATATGTAGTAATTATTTTAAGAAACCTTATTATTTTTACTGCAAATATTATCCGCAGCGATAATGTTTCACAACATCTGTATAAATTGATTGTTGATGTTTGAATTGATGATTGATGTGTTTTATTTGTAATTTAAATAAAGAAATTGTTTCGGACCGTTCGATTAGTTACTCTATGCGCCTTCGGAACGCGCCCGAACGGAATGACATCTGACTTGACAGTCTGACTTTGACACTTCCTGTTGATTTGGCGCTTGAAAAGGTCCGTCGCCGTATTGGGACCCCCGCGACGCGTTTGTTGAAATTAATCCTTTTAAATCGATCCGTTTGTGACAATTAGTCGTGATCCAATTGCTTTGATTGTTAAACAACCCCATTTGACGTAATAATACGGGTTACATTTGTTAAAAACTGGAGTTCTTGAAAGGGATGGTCGGTCCAATTGCGCGCGTGACCCCTTTGTAAAGTAATCCCTGAGAATCGGTCGTTTTGTGGACAATCTGTCATGACCCAATTGTATTGATTGTAACTAACCCCAATTTGAAGATATAACACGGGTTTAGTTTAGTTTCTTGACATTGAAGAACTTTGAAGGTTAAGTGGAAGTGACGCTATTGGGAACGCGTGATTTGAAGACCGCATGCTGTGATTGCCTCCAGCCTTATTGCAGCGGATTGTAACCTGGAGAGTACTCATAACGTCACGATACGATACATATACACTCACTTACATACATAACTCCAGGTAACCCCAAGGAGCTGGTGTTCGTCTACCCACAGGTAAGTTCTTTTGTTGTATTGTAGGTGAGTTACTTGAATTGTACTTGTATTGTCTGCTCCGCGTACGGCGGACTAGTTTCGCTAGCCACTCTTGTCTCTAGAGCCCCACGGTTATCACACTTCCACTGCGCTATTGAAATCGTATTGTCTGGCAGCGAACAGAAATGATGTTGTGATGCATTTTCAATAAACAATTGTTTAATTCAAATATGTACATATTATGCATATTTGAGAATCTTGTATTGAATTGTTTACAAAATTCAATTCACGTATCTATGATGGCTCCTACTCCTGCAAACACCATACAAGGAACAACTTTTACGTCGGAACGAACATAAAACACCATATTTACTTAAGCTGACAGTTGGCAAGCTGTACACATAACTAGTTTTACAGTTTATTACATTACTATTATTATCTAGGTATTATTTATACCAAGTAAAGGCTTAAACATCAGTACAGACAAGTGAAACTTCCTGCTATTAGTCTTTACGTCTACCATCACACCTACCTGCCTCCGTAACCAGCGGTTGGCAAGTGGTAACGTTACCATTGCAAACGGAAACGGGTCGTAGGTGCAGTGAGAGTCAGCAGTAAAGTAAAAGCAGGAACTGGTTATAATTACCTGTGACTGGGAACTTATCCTATTTGTGCCGGAAGATGTCAACTGTGACAGATGTTGAGCGGGTTTCTGATCGACGTGTGATGTTGTCTGTCCATTACGAATATTAAGAGCCATTTTACATTTTTGCGCGAATATCTAAGATTTTAGTCGCCTTATTTACCTCTCATCTCATCATTATAAATACTCTGGCATTGACGAATACATGTAAAAAATAGATCAATCTTTTGTTTTGTCACTTTTAGTAGAACATTTACAAAAACTTGTTTGTTTACTTTGTAGTAATTAATCTCCCACAACTAGTTTTCGTAAAAATCAGCGCAGGGTCAATTTCAGACTCCTATTTCTATCATTAATATGTAGAAATTTGAGTAAAAAAAATACACAAAACAACAGACATATAATCTAGTTGTTACAAGAATATTTATTTTTAATAACATTAATTAGTAAAAAAAATAAAGTCTTATGGCAATTTTTACGATTTATTCGCAAGTTTATCGCGTTTTTTTTGGTTTGATTAAAGCATAATTACATTAAAAAATTCATGTCAATATAAAGTATGCTCTATAACAAATCGAATTCTCAAGTTTTATTTAAATCTGTTCATTTAGGTTCTCTATTGTGTGACCTAACTTTTTTATCCATAATCTAAAGAGCCATAATTTTTTTTGTCCTAATCATCATTTGTCCGAATGATAACTTGCCCGAACTAAATGTCACATAATATCACATGCCATACAATTGAAATCCCTAAATATAATATGCCCTAAATCCGTTTGTCATAAATATTACTATCAATAACATACAAAAGACTTAAAACTGTTTTCCATAAAGGTTATAAGTTCTAAATTCAAATTATTTATGTTTATTTATCCTA
This sequence comes from Aporophyla lueneburgensis, assembly GCA_932294355.1. Lineage (NCBI taxonomy): Eukaryota > Metazoa > Arthropoda > Insecta > Lepidoptera > Noctuidae > Aporophyla > Aporophyla lueneburgensis. The sequence goes on along the minus strand of OW028739.1, from coordinate 31,265,064 downwards.
ATTATATTTTGAAAACAAAGTATTACGGAGTTCATTAAGAATTTCATTATTTTATCAAATTCAACTGATACAATACATAAATGGTAAAGATACAAAAGCATTATGGTATTTGTCAAGGCCTGGCATGGCGCTGCATGTATTATCACTCAATAAAACAGGTGATTGTGAACAAGTAATTTTATTTCCCTCTAAGAAACATACAAACAAACATACCTACACCATGCATGCACGCAAGCAACATGCAATTGAGCATGCATCATGTAGCATGCAAGCAAGCATGCAGCATGCATGCAAGCAGGCAAGCAGCATGCAATCGAGCATGCAAGCAAGCATGCAGTATGCAAGCGAGCATGCATCAAGCAGCAGGCATGGTTTCTGTCACGGCTCCGGCACTGCGGGGCTTAGGCGGTCCCACGCGAGCCTATCGTCGCAGACGGTTTAACGATCACCACCGCAGCTTCGTCTTGCTGGCCGGCTGCGCCGGCCAGCCTCAGCAGCGGCGGCGAGCGTTACAACCACCTGCTCCTCAGCTCGCGGGCCGCCTCGCCCCTCCGCGCCTACGCGATTTTAAATTACACTCTAGGGGTAGGGCAGACAAGACTACGTGGAGTCGGATTTACAGCGATTCGTTTCTGTCACTAAAACCTAACTTGTAGCATTTTTTTACTACTAACGATTTTATTATAAATGAACATTCGGCATAATACAATTTATATAATACAATACTTAGGAAATATGACTTTATAACATGCAAAATTAGGAGATTTAATGATTATAGTTTTTGATATTATGACAGAATAGTTTTAGAAGCAAAGATAATTATGTAAAACAAAATTTCGACTTACTGAATATTATGGTTACTGCCGTTTATAGCTAACGTGTTATGGATAATGATTTTCGGACAAACAATTTTAGGAGAAGAAAGGGAGTACCGTTCATTTAATTAGACATAATATCGTTTTTGAAATCACTCTAAATTAGAATAAATTACGATGCACAAGCGAGCAGCGTTTAGTACGGCGCAAGCGCCCAACGGGGAAGGATCTATGTCAATTTTTCCCGCGTCTCAGTTTACGGGTACTCGTATCGTGAAGGCAAAAATATACTACGACTACAACATTTTGCTACCCTTCGCATTTTTTTTTTTTTTTTTTGACTAAGAGTTTCGTTAATTATCAAGTAAAGCATTATTTTAATAGATTGTAGAAAAAATTTGACTAATATAATTTATTTTAACTAAATCTGACTATTTTTAATCGCGATTAAAAAGGTGTGGAGTAAAACTAGTGGTCATGAACAAAAATTCACACCAACGGCAACGCCTCGCCTCACGTGCAAAAACAGTACTGTATTTTTTTTTTTCTTTTGCTTATATCTCGAAAATGGCGTGTCCTATCGCAAAAATAATGAAATTTTCGACCCCCTTTATAAAACCCCACACATATAAATCTCAACACGTGGGTAATATTTTATTTTATTTTTCAAACAAAAATGAAAAATTCCATATAAAACACGTCCAAGATGCCCCCTTGCGCGCGCCTTCGTATCTCAGCAAGTTCATTGCGTAGCGCACAAGTACTAAGTTGCGAAGCCAAAAGAAAAAAAACCGGCCAAGTGCGAGTCGGACTCGCGCACCGAGGTTTCCGTACAAACCTGTATGTATTCTCGGTTTATGCAAAAGGTTTATGTTTATGAAATTAAATGCTTTTTTTTTAATTTTTATAATTGAGTTGATTGAATGAAAGGTAAATTGCGGTTTACGATTTATGACGTATTAAAAAAAATACTTACTAGATCTCGTTCAAACCAATTTTTGGTGTAAGTTTACATGGTATTGGTGCCAATTCTGTTGAACACGAACTAAACTAACTAAACTATCTCTAAAATTCCTTACTTTTGGCTATGAGAATTGTAACGCTATTCTGCAAGGAAAAATCTCTAAATTTAAAAACTATTTTGACACGACTAAAATCGAATTTGACAATAGCGACTCAGCGTGGTATTTTTTTTTCTTTTGTTTTCGCAACGTTTACTTGTGTGTGCATTGCGTAGAATGATTTTTTTGAGAGACGAAGGCGCGTGCTACGGTGCAGCCTGGACGTGTTTTATATGGAATTTTTCACTTTTGTTTGAAAAATATAAAAAAAATGTTACCCACGTGTTGAGATTTAAATGTTCCGGGGTGCAGCACTAAGGGGGTCGAAAATTTCATTATTTTTGCGATAGGACACGCCATTTTCAAGATATAAGCAAAAGGAAAATAAAAAGTACAGAACTGTTTTTGCACGTGAAGGCGAGGCGTTGTTGAGAATTTTAGTTCATGACCACTAGTTTTATTCCACACCTTTTTAATCGCGATTAAAAATAGTCAGATTTAGTTAAAATAAATTATTTTAGTCAACATTTTTGGTGAAAACCGGCAAACTCAGAAAAGCAAAATTGTCATTTTCACTAAACTAATAACTCGTGCAATCTTAGTGCTGTCAAACTAAAATATACTTAAGTTGTGTCATTTTAGTCTATTTCAGAATAGGAAATCGTCGTTTGACAGGAATAAACCAAATTTTAGTGATTTTTAGTTTAGTTTAGAGAATTTTGTGACAACAGAATCGGCACCAATGTACATCATATATTTTTTTAGTTTTATCATTCTCTTATTTTAGAAGTTACGGGGGGAGGACACACATTTCACCACTTTGGAAGTTTTTCTCGCGCAAACTATTCAGTTTAGAAAAAAAAAATATTAGAAACCTCTATACCATTTTACCCCACACGTATGGGTTTGATGATTTTTTTTTTTTTTTTGATTTTCAGTTCTAAGTATGGGGAACTCAACAATTTATTGTTTTTTTTTCTATTTTAGTGTAAAAATCTTAATGCAGTTCACAGAATACATCTTCTTACCAAGTTTCAACAGCATGCTCTTATAGTTTCGGAGAAAAGTGGCTGTGACATACGGACAGACAGACAGACAGACATGACGAATCTATAAGGGTTCCGTTTTTGCCATTTGGCAACGGAACCCTAAAAATACCACGTTGAGTCGCGATTGTCTTTGATTTTAGTCGTGTCAAAATAATTTTTAAAAGAGATTATTTCTTGCAGAATAGCGTAACAATTCTCATAGCTAAAAGTAAGCAATTTTTGAGATAGTTTTGTTAGTTTAGTTCGGTGTACAACAGAATCGGCACCAATATGTAATTGTTTTAATTTTTTATTTTTATTGTATACTTTACATAACATATAGTTGTATTTTTTTTTTATTAGTCTAGAGATCGTAGCAGGTGGCGTTCCGTGGTTTCTGCCTACCCCCATGGGAAAAAGGCGTGATTGTATGTATGTGTATGTATGTATAGTCTAGAAATCTTTATTAGACTGGATAAATAAAATAAGTATTTTCATAAATATCTAAATACCGCATTATAATTCTAACGGATCAAGATTGTTTAGACCGCTCGACACTCGCGTTACACTGTTTGTATTGTGCATGTGTGGATAGCTACGCACACATACATAAGATTGCCGTCTTTTACCTAAACTCGAGCGTTCAAATTTTGTAAGAGTGCTCTTAAGATAATATACATCAAGAATTGGACAGAAAAATATCTCGTACGTAGATACAAAAGTAGTGCTTGTGGGTTTTCATTTAAAAAGTTATCCGTAGAAATTCAATGTTAAGCTGTTGTATCAGGTTGAAAAATTTGGTTAATAAAATAATAGAACAATAACTTATACTCGTACTTACCTATCTCCTGCCAGGGTCGCGGATTTATTACCATGGCCCTGGCACAGGCAACTAAAGGAGCTCGGGTGGATTTTTGTCAGTAAAAGTCTGACACGCCCTCCCGCTCCACCCAGAGCGGGAGAAGTCATTTAATGATTTCGCACCCAGAAAAAAGAACTTACCTATCTAATTGAGCAGTACAAAAGCGGAATTATCTCTACCAACATATCTTTACACACTATCCTACGTAAATCTCCAGAGTCCCGATGTTAAATAACAGCAAATAGGGAATACGGAATGTAATCAATCGAATAGCTAACAGTGTCCGCCTGAATACCAGCCAGATAATATCTACGGCTATCAATAGTCCGCCAGCTATGTATGGCTAAGTGTGTTCTGAAGATCAATCTATTTAGAAACCTCTTGGAAGATCTGTGTTGATCAGTGTGGAGGAGACAGTGATGTAGTCACCGAAACTATCGGATATGCGATATAAAAATTTATCCGTAACCGTAACCGAATCCGAAATAAAAGTTTCGGATAATATCGGATTCGTTACTACATTTTTATTTTTGGTAGATTAGATAACACTCAATATATCTATATTTATAATCATTTTTATTTTAAACAGCTGTAATAATTACTCACGGACTGATTGTAATTCCTACCAAATGGTGACATATATAAATAAAATCATTTTATTAGCTATTTATATTTTACTTTTGAAATTCCTTAAAAGTTTAATATCCGCAACCGATATTATCCGAAACTAACGGATAATCCGAAATAATTTCATATCCGTATCCGTATCCGGTATAATAATCGTTCCTACATCCGTATCCAATCCGTATCCGAAATGTCATATCCATAACATCCCTAATTTACACGGTACAATTTTAGCAGATTCACCGTAATTTTGTCTAGAAACACCGTATTTTTACCCTTGAAACACGGTAACTCTCGATTTACATATGGAGACACTGATACAGAACAACACAAGACTACGTCTGTATCTAGGGTTGCCACCTTTTTTTCTTGCAATTAAAGTACATTGGTTATTATAGGTAAGAAAAATAAAGTACATAGTACAAAAATAAAGTATAATTTATTTAGAAAGAAAGAAAGAAAATTATATTATTATATTTAAAAACATATTTTTTATTGCTTTTTGCAGTTTGTATCAAATAAATTTCGTTTAACGCAAACGTAATTACGACTAAACTTTTCATAATCCCAAAGATATCATATCTTTCAAAATAAAGTATTTTCGTGTAATTTATTGCTCTCATAAAGTATAAAGTACGATTATATGAAATAACGTACAATACTTTATTATAAAGTACGGGTGGCAACTGGCAACCCTATCTGTATCCTTGAATAGTTGGGCTGAGGTGTATTTCCTCATCAAATATACAATATTATCTACTCACGTAGCTACATAAGATACGTACTATGTACGTCTCGTATGCATCATCATCAGATATGCCTATAATGTTCACACTACTGAGACACAGGCCTTCTGAACCCTTCGAGAGAGAATGGGCTAACATCTACCACGCGGGCCCAATGCGGGTTGGTAGATATGACACGTCATCGAATTTTGATCCTAAGACAGTTCACTTACGATGTTTTCCTTCACCAGTTTGAGACCGGTGGTGACGAAATTATTTACACAAAGTAAAGTTAAGCCTGAGTTCAAACCACTCTGTGGTCACACACGGTTGCCACCAGACCATGGTCCATAAGACGTACACATTACTCTATTTATCTGCACATTACGTACTCCATTTTACCTGTCGCAACTAACTGGACAGCCAGACATAACAAATTATCTGGACATCTAAGGCACCGCTACCATATCTTACTCATCTTAGTGAATGGCTCGTAAATGCGGAGACATGCAAATGTAATCTGTAGGAGGTTTTTGATGAAGCGGTAAACTTGTCCCATGAGGAAGAGAATTTGTAGTTAAATTAATATTATTTGCTTTATGGAGATGGAGCTGTCCAAGTGTATGTGTTATGCAGCATAAAGATGATACTTAGAAAATAGTGGATACCTACAGTTAAATTCTGCAAAAGACAAGAATAATCTAATAATTTCGTAATCTTTCAGACTTTTACCTAGCATGTATTCTAGACTGTAGAAGCTTTTCGATAACCTCCAAAATTGGTATTTTTGTTAAACTTTAAGTGTGAGTTGCACCAACTAACTTTAACCATAACCAATGCCCTGTCAGCTATCAAATCTCCGCCCCCGTGTTACAAATGTGACCAGTTGTGACAAGGACGGGAGTAGGGGTAAAAAAAAAACATGAAATTTGTGTGATGTAATTTACGGATATGGCCCCTAACCGGAGATTTGATAGAACCAAGACATTGGTTATGGTTAAAGTTAGTTGGTGCAACTCACTCTAAGTGGAATAAAATGTACCTTCGCAACTGAACATTACTTAGACTCACCGTAAAACTTGAAATAACACAATAATAAACAAACAACCAGCCATTTTAGCCCATAAAGCGACACCTATTACCAGCCACATGGCCTATAAAACGTAACAGGGCTTCCTAAAGGGGTCCTATCAATTACAATGGAACCTGCTGGCCGACACACTTCGCGTCCAGTTCTCATGCAAATCCCAGAGACACCGCTTGCATTCCAACTACTGCAGTGTAACGGCACATGCGCAATTATCGAAGGACCAGTTTCGAAATATCGATGGGAAGGCACTGCACAGTGGACATAGCAATGCTGGTGTTACACATTGTGTCGCTGACTTCATTAACTTTGCCAATGCGGTTTATAGAGAATTTCTTCAAAACTGACACTGCTAAATCCTGGACTATCTACTCCTAATCACGTCCACAACTGAACCTGTAAAATACCCAAAAACGTTAGGTTATATCTATACAGGGTGGGAGCGACATCGATGCGCAAACTGAAACCGACCGTATGATCATAATAATATCAATACCACTAAGCGAACTAGAAGCACCAGTCCTACCCAAAGGATTTGTCGACACAGTTATCAAATCGTAAAAAAGAAACTGCAATCACCCAACGTACGTAAAGTTGATCCAGCAACAATATGCAATACCGGCAGTGCCCTAACTCTCTATGGACAGAGCCCGTAACTGCAAGCAGCAATATTTTGAAACTAGTCCTCATATTGTATCGCTAATTGTAACATATTTTATGTGCATACCCCAGACGTGTGTCGAATATGTTTAGTAGGAATAATGCGTGTCACATATTTAAACAGCCATGTCACAAGCCGAGCCTGGATGTCGGTTAGAGCTAGACTAGGTCCGGTATAGTTGAACACCTGGCTCAATGATTTATTGAATTTACCTATTGTAGTTTAATTTGGTGAGAACTGGATCAATATTTACTGAGCTTTCAAATTCAATGTAAACCTAGATACCTTATATTCAATGGAATAATAAAAAAGAGGGCCACACGGGTTGACCAATTAGGTTATTCTACGCTTACCGGACGTAAAGCATAGTACCATCACTTTTCTACTCGTGGGTGTCGTAAAAGGCAACTAAGGGACTTACTAGAGAATGGGCAGCAGCGTTCTCTATGCATTTTACCACCATACTGCGATCGCCAAGCGTGGCGGTTATGGCAATGGCTTTTTTGGGGGAGGCCTATGTCCAGCAGTGGACGTCGAACGGTTGGTTACATCCAGCTGTCATTCGTGGATCTTTGACAGTCTGGTCAGACGGGTCATCAGAAGCCTGAAAGACTACCAACCTGTCTTACCAAGGGGTATCGTTTACCCAATAACTGAATTGTGAAAGTCAAATAGTCCGTCGGTCTTTATAAAATTCAGCTACATACATCCAGCTAGATTGGAAGTTGACCTTAACGTTTTTTTGAAAAAGGCTAGGCGGATGCAGAAATTCTATTCAATGGAATCCACATTATGTATTTATTGTATACCTATCCTCAATTAGCGGAACACTAACGGGCTGTTGGACATTTGGCACACGAAAACAATCGCCGGGAAAAGCTGTAAAAATAAATTACAAAACCACCACCAATATAACCGTTAAACCATTACAACAGAACTACAAAAACTAGGTAACTCCTAACGTTTGTAACTTTTGAGCAGTATCGACTGTCGCCGGACATATAAGAACAACTCCATCCAAATAGGTACAACCACACAAGGAAAACGAGATAAGTCTTTTTTTTCTATCTTTTATCAACCTCTAAGTTAATTACATTTCAAACAACGTCTATTGATAAATACTCCGTAATCGACATCATTTTGCTAACGTCGGTACTTAACGCGCTGCTTCAAACATAAAGTGTTTTCTAATTAGGTATGGTGAAAGCGCTATTAACCTATAACTCGTAGTCCTCTGCTGGACAAAAGACCTTCCAAGTTTATGTACACACTACCTAGTTGGTACTTTGCCTTTGCCTTCTTCAGAAAAGCATATTCTCTAATCCATTTCAGAAGCTCTCATCTCCGAAGCGAAACTATTGAAAGCTTGATTTGGAACCCGACGAATTCGAAAATGCTATTCGCATTTTATATCTTGAGGAAAAATCTGACGAAGGAAAACTATTGATCCCTAAATAATTCATATCTTAATTTAGTCACCGGCAAACAACCAAAATATACAAGCATGCTTGCACAAGAGTTCTAGCTTATTTGAAAATTCGTCCCCTAAACGGGTGAAATTTTTGTCGATAATAATCACATCGTGTGGGGGCACGGGTTATATCTACTTGATAATAATCTAAGTTCTAGTCTGTTCCAGTAAGCTTCCAGTTTGACTTTTTTTTATTTCAGTTACTAAGGGAGTTTGCGTATCGGCAAGCGTAGTATGAGACGCCCGCCAGCCAGATGGACCAACGACCTCAAAAAGGTGGCTGGGACAGACTGAATGCGAAAAGCGGAGGACAGAGTGTTGTGGCGCAGCATGAGAGAGGCCTATGTCCAGCAGTGGACTGCGATAGACTGAGTTGATTGATTGATACTAAGGGAGGACTGGCTATCAACCCAATAGCCAACCCGTCTCGCACAGCAGTGAATCGATGTGCATAAAAGCAAATACGCGCGATTAGTGAACAGGTAACTGTAACTGAACCGGCGACCTTGTCGGCAACGTATAGGAAGAATGGATGTGACATGGTGTTTTAATGGGGACACTCTAATTACGGATTACTTTTGCTAATTATAAGACTATAAACAATTGCTTAATGGTGACGACACAGACCCTGACACTTACAATAAACTGGAGTTGGATTGTCGACACAAGCTGCTATAATGTTTTATAGCAGCTTGTATGTAGCAAAACGAAGTTATGTTGACAAATGTGTGTGATCTACACACATTTGTCAACATAACTTCGTTTTGCTATACTCATGACTCCATAAGCATTTCTTTAATAAATTATATGCACATATTGGATAGAAAGATACTTGGTCTGGATTTGTGCCCAGTTGTGGGTATATTAAAGGTACCTCTGCGTGATGTTATGTAGGTACTTAACGTACCCAAAACTACAAACAAATGAAAGTTACCGCTAACAAACACATACCTAAGGTACATCTATCTAACGGCTGCCACATCCAATGAGTAGCGAATGAATGGACGGAAAGGCGCACGTCCCGGCGCGCGCGCAGGCTTCCGCGTCGACGCACGCGCCACTTCCCATAAAGAGGAGCACGGAAGTCGTTCCACTGATCGATAGCGAGTACTTGCTCCCCTTACTGGCATGGCAAGTACTTAGTGATAGCTGTAGAAAGGGACGCGAGCCTTTTAGGCGAGTTTGTTGATGGCACTTGATAGCTTTTATGGATACGGTGAAAGGAATGTGGTCCTTTGATGCGAAGCCTCTTTTGAAGGTAAGGTTAAGCTGGTGTTGCTTAACTTAGTGACAAAACATACTGAGCGTATCTTTGGCCACTTACTGCTCACTGCCTAGGTAAGATGCCTCTATGCTCGACGTAACTCTAAAGCTGAGTGTACGCAGAAGAATGTGTATAATGTACTTATTGCAAAAAATGAGCTGCGTTAGATACGCATTGTGTTGTTGTGTATATTCGTTTTGTAGTAACTTATTGCCACTGGCAATGGAAAAGTAATCGACGAACTTTATCGTTTATAAGATAATCGAACCTCACTCCTAAGTAGAATAAGATATAGTCACAATAGCATCCTGTAGGCTAAAGCGGTAGATACTTCCTCCGCTGTAAGAAGACAATATGCGCAAAGACTGGTACCTTAGATTGCTGTTTTTGTGTTTTAGTTGTTTGGTGGTCTCTTTATTCATTCGTCTTAAGTTTAATGTTACTAACCACAATATTATAAGTGCAAAACTTTGCAGTTGCACTGACCAAGGCTAGCGAAGACGTAAAAGGCTTGCAATACCTATACATATCAAGCAAGATTATGCCTTACAAGTCTAATATAAATAAAGAGGAGTCAATTACTCCACATCTTCACATAGTTGACTGACTAATTGCAGATCAAAACAGGTAAAAACAAGGAGTGCACTCCTTTACAACTTTGCAACCCTTTACATATATTTTTTTCTTTTACTCATAATAAACCCTATCATCTATGGATGCTTTTCTGATTAAATTAATATTATTATTACTTACTAGAGAATGGGCAGCAGCGTTCTCTATGCATTTTACCAACATACTGCGATCGCCAACTCGCCTGCCAAGCGTGGCGATTATGGCAAAGCCCCCCAAATTGGGGGACGCCTAAGTCCAGCAGTGGACGTCTTTCGGCTGAAATGATGATGATGATGATCATTATGGATGCCTACCTTAGCTCTCCGACTTTTTTTTATTCTTTTTCCTTCCGTCATTTTAGGTAACACGGTTCTTTAACAACGAAACATCAACCTCAAGGTACCCAAATCACCCATTAGTACATATTTATCAGCCATAAGAGAAATGGACCATTACATCCGAGATAGTTAAGAAACATGACGTCCCTATCATACGCTCGTTACATCTCAACGTCGAGACAAAGTAACCTGTCACATATGTGCCGGTACTTTCCATTTCATTTCGTGGCCGTCCAGTGAAAGCGGACAGGTGCTGTTGACCTTTGCCAAGCCCAACTAGTGGCCATTGATGAGCGATCGACTCTTGCGACACTGCCACCGATAAGGACAGAAGATCTGTTGGCCCGTGTAGAATCGTGTTGATTCCGTATTTCAGTTGAATAATATCCCTTCACTGGCTCATGACCACATCAAGCGCGACCGTGCAGACCTGCTTTTCCGTCTCTATTTCCCGCCTTTGCTCCTGACTGACAGATGACATTAGTGACAGCAGCTGCTCCGCTTGTGTACATGAGATAGTGTTTACATATCTATGGAATAGATACACTACAGCCCGTATTACAGAACTTCTGTTCACGTCTACATGTCATAGAACCAAAAATTCGAAGACAAGTGACGGCTACCAACCCGCACTTGGACCGCGTGGAGGATTAGGAGAGGAGATCAGTATCAAAGCATAGGGAACATAATAGACTGATTATGCTACCAAAACTCACGCCTTATTTATAACTCCTTAACATGACATCAAGCCTATATTCCCCCGAAGGATTAAAGGATTTGTCACACTGGATGCGTTCTGCGGCCTGCGGTCAGGTCAAAGCGAACGCAGCCCGCATGATGTATGAACAACATTGTCGGTATCAATATATTTTGTATAGAATGCAATCTGACCGTGCGTGCACAACCAAAGAACGCATGTTGGCCCGACGGGGCGGTGGCGAGGGAAGGATGCGTACTCTGCCCTGACCGCAGATCGATTGTCCCGACCGACAGCGTTATTCATACATGATGCGGGCTGCGTTCACTTTGACCTGACCGCAGGCCGCAGAACGCATACAGTGTGTCAAATCCTTAAACACACTACGTATAGTGCACACATTCCTCGGGGATGAGCAATTAGCCTCAACCGGACACAAACGCCGGGGCGATACTACGAAATCCATAGAACTTTGCTTGACTTTGATGTAACCCAGGACTTCGTGCTCAGCAGTAGTACCTACCGCTTGCGACCACAAGACATAAGAAGCTTGTTAAAACTACTTTCAACGAATCAAATCGCTACTTTTGAGTAGGTATGCTTTTTTTTTTTTTTTTTTTTCAGGATGGGAAATCATCAAATGACTTCTCCCGCTCTGGGCGGAGCGGGAGGGCGTGTCAGACTTTTACTGACTAAAACCCACCCGTGTTCCATCAGTTGCCCATGTGCCAGGGTCACGGTATCTCTTTCTAACTATCACGCGACCCCGGCAGGCTGAGTAGGTATGCTTGAAGTTTAATCGAAAGAAGAAACTGACAAGAAGGGTAATTGCGTAATTCAGTATCAGTAGTAATCGCCTAAATTTTGACAGTTCAACAACATTCATTGCGTTATTACGTTGTTGAGCAAACAATTTTTTCGAACACATGACCCAATGGATTAGAAAGATCTTCAAAATGATTCAGATTCTGATTAATAGTGGGTCACGCAATTAGGGTAAAGATTGCACACAATGGACACTGATATCGAGATAGTTTTGTATGTTTCTCAAAACTGCCAACACTTAGATACTGCCCACGTCGGTGCACTTTTGTATGGAACAGGACGGACGTCCGCTTAACGCAGTTTTAGGCCTAAATCTCGTATTACTCTACAAAAACAAGGTTGAATACGTACGTAATAGGTACAAGTTTACATAAACGTGATGGCAGATGTTTAATGCTTGATCCTGTTTCCTCTTTATGAGAAGGGGGCGATATTTTCAGCCAGACATATAATTGCTCACCACGTGCAAGCCGCATTCGCAATTATTTGCCACTTATAAAATAACTACAATATTTTTGTAACTAGTCTATTTCATAAAATATCGTTCAAAGTGGGTTTTCTCTGCGTTATTGTACTGTGACATCGCACTGCTATGCAATATGCGAACGTCTATGGAAGATGTGAAGTAAATGATTCGTTCGATTGAATCATAATTATAGGGATCTCTACACCGTTTAGCTGAGAAGATCGTCAGGCGGGTTATGTTATCAGTATATCAGTATAGTGTGCTTACACCATCATCTACCTAGCCTTTAACCCAACTACGTTAGGGTCGGCTTCCCGTGTAATCGGATGCACCTGAATACCAATATTTTACATGGAGCGACTGCCTTTATGACCTTTATTGGGTAATACGATACCTTTAGTAAGGATGGTTTTCAGACCTTTGGGCTTCTGACGACCCGTAACGACTGTCTAAGATCCACGCATGACAACCGTAACCAACAGCTTGACGTACTTTCTGAAGTTCGGACGGATCTGTGACTCCTCCACGAGCCTACCGCGGCAAGCATAGCTAAACCTGATCGATCGCCCCGTGCAGCTGTTATTAATTAGCCGCACGCTTTTTTTTGGATGGGAAATCATCTAATAACTTCTCCCACTCTGGGCGGAGCAGGAGGGCGTGTCAGACTTTTACTGACTAAAACCCACCCGTGTTCCTTCAGTTACCCATATGCCAGGGCCACAGTATCTCGTTTGAACAATCTGGCGACCCTGGCAGGAGCCCCACGCTTACATAAATTTTACATGTAGCCTACGCCGCACGTTTGTGCTATACCCTTTTTTTTTTTTTTTTTTTTTTCAGGATGGGAAATCATCAAATGACTTCTCCCGCTCTGGGCGGAGCGGGAGGGCGTGTCAGACTTTTACTGACTAAAACCCACCCGTGTTCCATCAGTTGCCCATGTGCCAGGGTCACGGTATCTCTTTCGAACAATCACGCGACCCCGGCAGGTGTGCTATACCCTAAGGACTAATTCTGAAGACCACAATTAAATAGTAAGGGTCGGTTCACATCTGACGGAAGATGCGTCGAGCGTATCATCGGTCGCGTCTATTCGGTCAAATAGGGTGCTTTCATATCTGACGGAAGATGCGTCGGGGGTAACTTGTACTTCCGTGATAAATCGTTCTGTATCAAACATTTTCAATGCAAAAAAGCTTCGAACGGTCTGTACACAAACGATCTCCGCTGATATTACGCCTAGTCTGAATGCTTCAGTCAAAATACACGTGGTGGAACGTTGCCGCTCTTTACGTCGGCCGACCATGCGTCGACGGAAACGGAACAGACGCTGTACGCTCGACGCACTAACGCATCTTCGGTTAAGTGTGAAAGGTTGAATGTTTTCTCATATATATGTCTGTGCTGGCGTTACGCGACCGATGATACGCGACGCATCTTCCGTCAGATGTGAACCGACCCTTATATATTCAAATAAAATGTCAAAATAACAGGTTTTTACTTAATGCAAATGAAAATATTAATCAAAATCAAGCCTATAACGTTCCCACCACTGGGATACAGGCCTCTCGGTGAGAGAGCGTGGCCGTAACCCACCACGCGGGCCCAGTACAAGTATATACGGTGACTATAACCAAAAGAAAGCAGGAAAAAAAGCATTGTAAAATAATACGCTACAATAATTATGTAAAACTCATTTATTTGAATATGACATGATGATTAATGGATCTATGAAGAATTGTTACTGGTTTAACAATTTTACTGTAAGTAAACATCTTACACTGTATCGAATTGTTGATATATTTTGACAGTATAATATCTACCCTCTGGTTGTGAACTATACATTTTTTACAAACTTGCGATCAAAGACATCAGTATGAGGTACAAAATATACAAAATCTTAGAAATATTAATTTCATACATACATACATACATACAATCACGCCTTTTTCCCATGGGGGTAGGCAGAAACCACGGAACGCCACCTGCTACGATCTCTACACACTCCTTTTGCCTCTTTAAGGTTCATACAATTGGTCATACACACACGCCGGTTGCGAGTACTACGCACCTGACCTTTCTGAAGAACATCACCAATAAGGTCACTATATGTCCTCCTAGGGCGTCCCCTCCCGGTGTTTCCACTCACATCTGCCTTGTAAATACCTTTTGTGAGTCGTCCTTCATTCATCCTCTCAACATGACCAAACCATCTAAGCATACTTTTTTCAATTTTTGTCACTATATCTTCTTTTACACCACACCGTTCTCTTATCACATCATTTCTCAGCCTATCATTCATAGTCACACCACACATGCTTCGCAAGGAACGCATTTCCACAGCATTTATTCTACTTTCATGCTTCTTTTGCCACACCCAACATTCACTCCCATACATAAGCGTAGGCACCAGTACACCATTGTGAACAGCCAGTCGAGCCTTATTGGACATCAGTTGGTTGGTCACAATTGCATGTAGAGCACCATTTACTTTATTTCCCGCATTCACTCTTCTTTCCACATCTTTATCAATCTTTCCATCCCTTGTAAACAAACTCCCCAAATATACGAACTCACTTACTTGCTCCACATTCTTATCATTTATTTTCACATCACACACCGATACGTTCTCTTCTCTTTCAAACACCATGACCTTCGTCTTATTCACATTTATATTCATCCCTTTCATCTTAAATGCTTCATCCATTACAGTCACCATGTCTTGCAACTGTTCTGCTGACGATGCAAGTAGAACTTGATCGTCTGCGTATAGAAGGCATTTGACAGGCAACTCACTCATAGTCAATCCACACTCACCCTCTTTCAAATCTGTCAGACAACTATCCATGTACAAGTTGAATAGCCACGGTGACGCTACACAGCCCTGCCTAACACCCCTCGAGATGCAAAACCAGTTCGTGTATGCCCCATTTATCCTAACACAAGCACTGGAATCCTAAATATTAATTTCCTTTCAATAAAAACCGATACATTACGGCACAGTCGAATTAGACATACATCCATACTAATATTATAAATAGGAAAGTGTGTGTGTCTGTTTGTCCGTCTTTCACAGTAAAACGGAGCGACGAATTGACGTGATTTTTTAAGTGCAGATAGTTGAAGGGATAGAAAGTGACATAGGCTACTTTTTGTCTCTTTCTAACCCCCCACTTCTCTAAAATGGGGGGTGGAACGCTCAAATCTCAGGAACTTCTGGTTCGAATTGAAACAATATTTTTGAGTCAGGTAGCCTATTTATTGAGGAAGGCTATATAACATCACGCTACGATAAAAGGAGCGGAGCAATAACAAAAAAAAATTAAGAAAACTGGCAGGCTGCGATGCGACGGGAAGGGTCAGGGGAGCAAATATTTGACGCGGACGAAGTCGCGGGCAGAAGCTAGTACATTTATAAAGATAAGCTTTACTACTGTGACGGAATGACCTGCTCGCGCAAAAAGCTCAGTATCTCTACGTAGGCAGCGAAATTACAAAATGCATTAAATTGCTACAGGTATACTTCCATTTTGTACCACAGAACTAACATAGAGTTCAGGATAAACTGTATCTAAAACGGCACCCTAATTGTGTATCACACTGTCAATCAGAATCATTTTGAAGGATGTAACTAATCCATTGCTTCATATGTACGAAAAATGTGTCTGCTCAATAACGTGAACAACGCAATGTATGTTGTAGAACTGACAATATGAAGGCCGACTGTTAGTTAGGCAATTACCCTGCTGATAACGTTGAACGCGTTAACTGCCATGTCGGACTATGTGTCCGACATTTTTGTTCCATTCAGGCCTTGTCGGACTATATGACCGACAACACATTCCAAATCTGAACGTGTCGTTGCTGCCTGGCAGCCATGTTTATTACTCTTTCAGTTATAATAAGTGTCCCGTAGAGCACAAAAATCACTGTGTCCATATAAATTTTGTTTACATTTACTCTCATTGAAACTGTCACTTTTTGGAAAGTATGAAATCAAAATTAAAGTAAGGCATTATAGGCTGTATATCATGTAATAAATATGTTATATACGTATTTATGGAATAAATAAACTATTTAAAGTGAAATAACACAAGTACATTCTTTACTTTTTCTGATTTTCACCATGGCAGTTAACATGTTACGAGCTTCACTCGAGTGAACGACGACACCGAACTAATTGGTTATGAATGAGCATTCATCTGCTCATTCCCTTTCATTTTATTGGTACCAGCCGAATTCCAACATTGGATCTTGTTCACTCGTGAATTCATTTTTCACTTTAATTAATTTTGTGGTCAACCGTTTGAAGTGCAATTCGATATCGAATATTTCACTCAAAATGAAAGAGCCTGTATGTAGTGTCTGATATCTGCACGCGTAGCGTGACCACCATAGAAAGAACTTTGTCTATTCTTGGTAGAATAGAGATAGAATTGTCATGCTACACCAGCATAAAACGGTACAAATCTTTCTACAATCTTTAATCTGTCTTTAATCTTTCTACAATCTGTAATTTTGTCTATTCTTCCGTCGATAAAACCCATTTCTACGGTGGTCATGCTACGCATGCTGCTTAACATAGTATTGAGCAACATATCTTCATATTATCACTACCGTACAGTGTCTAGAGTTATACATAATTGTATTACAAATCAATGTAATATTTCTACAAAAGATGAATGTTATAAACGTCCCAGCTGATCATAAAAAGTATTGCACCTTTTTTTATCCCTTCTGCACATAATATTAAACATAGCATCAGTTTTTTTCACAGAGTAACTTCTATGCCTACTCCATATCATTACGGTTGCATATGGATTCATATTATCTTAGAAGTAAGATAAATTTAAAAAAAAACGAGTGTGCTTTAGACCACACTACTGAAGTAAAACTTCTTCAGCTCCATCTATATATATGTTAAAGAGAGAACGAAAATGTGTGCTCGCACCTCCCTCTCTTGCCTCTACAGTAATATACGAAACGTAACTCTCTCTCCCTCTCACTCTTTCTATCTTCACTAACTTCTCAACTTACGTTCGCCTTGGCGATCACACTTTTCGTAACGCTCTCGTCACGCATTAACCAGCTGACTCCCCAAGTCAAGCGTGCGTAAAGAAGTTTTACTTCAATAATAAAATTAAGATGAGCACAAAATTCTTGCATTTATTGAAATAGATCAACCTTTTCCTCTCAAACAATTTATCAAACCGGTAACCGTTTGGAACTAAATAAGATCACATCTGCCTCAGTATCATATCCCGAGTTGTAGTACCGCCACTCGGGACTGATCTTTGTATGGCTATTCTAATCACATTGGCGTAGATATTGGAGGAGGAACCTACGTCACAAACACTGGGAGTTCCCTACATCATCAGCCGGCCATGTACAGCACTCTGCAGGCCAGCGGGCGGACAGTGGTAGTGTGCGGTGTGCCGCCTAGCTCCTGTTGTATCGGTTGCCCCAGCCGCGTCGATGATCGTCTTTGTACTCATCCATCTTGTTCTGTCTCGCTCTTTCTTCAGGATCGTCTTCTTCAACTAGACGCTCCTGCAAATAAATTTTTGAAAAAATGGATGAATAAGACATTTTGTATCCTTTATGTTACTTCAAGTTTTTCTAAGAGAAATAATGTCCCACTGCCAGCCAAAGGCCTCCCTACTCTCTCTCCACGTCTCTCTGTCCCAGGGCTGCCAAAGAACAATCTTAATTAAAGGAGTCCAATCCATCCTGGCATCCCCGTCCGGGCCTGCAACTATGTAATTTGCCAATTCTTCTGATGGATAATGTGTCACTCAATTCAAATGAAATGAAATGTTTACATTCATTTCGTAGCTGACTGACCCTTAGAAGAAATACCGTAACGAAGTCAGAGGTTCAAAGGTGCTTTTGAAGAAAGAGCCATTGCAGCTTTGAGCTGACCTGTCCCAACAAACGATATGTATGCATCAGTAACGGTGAAAACCTATTTTATAGGGAGCTCAAATTAGGGTGCTGAGCATCTTATCCTACAAAATGTGTCAGTCCACCTAGCCTAGTCCTACATTACGTGGATGTAAATATGGATAAAAGTTTACCTTCCGTATTCTCTCTTCTTCATCTGCGTCGTTCTCCGTGTTCTGTATGGTCGTGTGAGGTATGTTTGTAGTACCGGGGAAGCTGTAAATAAATCGGTTTAAAGAATTTATTTTCCATAAGAACTTACAGTCCACTTATAATGAGATACAAAGTAATATGGTAATACAGTACAATACAGTTTCCTCTAGAGTGTTAGAAGTTACAATTTACATACATGTTTCTTAAGCTTAGTTTTAAATGTGTTTATGTTATCGCATTCTTTTATGTCGTCCGGCAAATCATTAAACAGCTGTGCTCCTTCGGACAATATGGTTTTTTTACCGTAATTAGTGCGTACGCTGATAACTTCAAGTTTGTTTTTGTATCTATTTCTCAGGTTATATGATACTAGCTTCTGCCCGCGACTTCGTCCGCGTCAAATTTTTGCTCCCTGACCCTTCCCGTCGCATCGATTTGCCTGCTAGTTTTCGTCCATTTTTCGTTGCTGCTCGCTCCTTTTGAGTTATAGTGAGTCAACCTTAAAAGATAGACATATGCTCGCGCGGACTTTTTTTTTAACTTTTTAAAAGGAACAAATTCCGTCATACATGATTTTTGCGTTACTTTAACCGTTTACGCAGCGCACGCAACGGAAACTCTTTTTTGCAACATTTTTCATTACTGCTCCGCTCCTCTTAGTTGTAGCGTGATGTTATATAGCCTATAGCCTCCCTCGATAAATAGGCTACCCAACACAAAAAGAATTTTTCAATTCGGACCAGTAGTTCTTGAGATTAGCGCGTTCAATCGAACAAACAAACAAACTCTTCAGCTTTATAATATTATAGTATAGATTGTTTTTTTTTTTAGCTTTATGTTGGTTTGTATTGAGTTAGTGGTTATGTTTTTAACAAGAATGCAAGTGTAGTATATGTATAGCTGTCTAATATTTAGTAGTCCCGTTTTTTCGTAAATAGTACATTATTCATAGTGCAATCATGGACTAATTAAGTCACACGTATTGTATACTATTTTATAGTTCGTGTACTTATACATAAACTCGCACTTAAGTCACAGAAAGGCATGACTTAAGTGCGAGTTAAGGTCACACAGTGTTAGTGATGTGCAACAGATACGTACCCGTATCCGCGATATCCGAGGGAGAAGATCCGTATCCGTTACTTTTGGCGGATCTTTTACTATATTAATTTAAAATAAGGTAGTGATGACAAACTATCAAATTCTATCCAGATTATTTTTTTATTTCTTAAAATCAAATATTTAGTAACTAAACTATAAACAAAATAAAAGAAGTCGAAACATGTCCTGTCAAGCAAAGCGTCAAGTGGCGTCAACTATTGTTTCAAGGCCACGCGCATCGATACCAATTGAGTAAGAAAGTTAAAATCTGTTTCCGCGGGGCTCCACACCAAATATCCGTATTCGGATCTTTATCCGCGGATCTCCACACCAAATATCCGTATTCGGATCCGTATCCGCGGATATACATTTCTTTTTTAATGATCTGGCACATCACTACACAGTGCTATAACATAATATGACTAGAGCATTGGTGATAGGTTAGCTTTCTATACACACTAGTAAACACCGACCCAGCTCATACAGCTTATGATGATATACTCACATGCCATCTCGGACTCGTTGGTCGTAGAACTCCTCCACAGTGAGCGAGGGTATGGCGGGGTAGCCCAGCCCGAACACCGCCTTCTGCACGGCGTCGCGGGTTATTATCACTGGCTTTAGCGGCGTGTCCGGACGCTTCGGTTTAGGCGCTGAAAGAACATAGAAATCATTTATTTAATTAAAGATCGCCAACAACAAGTCGTCTTAAGTAAAACGAGTATAGCCCTGTATTTCTTACGTTGTCGTATGTGTTAAAATATTCGAGATACTTGGATTACACAATAAATGAAATTAACTTTTATTTCTTGCCGTATGACTTACGGAGAATAGTAAAAAAAAAAAAATAGGAACTATCACAAGTCTTGTTAAACTTAAATACAAAAAATGTATTTTGTTATCAAAAATGTTTCTAATTATTATTCATTCAAAATAATTATCATAATAGAAATAAAGTTTATTTTATGTAAATAAAATCACGTGAATATTTTTGGAAATAGGTACGCCGAGTTTAGTGCTAGGATTAATAGTTGAATGATACACGAGAATCATCATTTCCTCGCCCTTTGCAATGCAGGTCCGGGACAATTTAAAAGAGCTTTCGAGAGAAGGTGCGTCATTGTTTGGTATCTTGATTGGAGGCAGATAGTCCTGGTTTACCAGAATTACAGTTGGTATGTGCGGCAGACTAAACTAAAGTGCTAAATGGGCATTTTCAAAAAAGAGTGTACCCTGCTGTAAAATTCGATTATATTTTTTATATTTTTTGTTTTTACAAATTTCGCCAAAATATAATAGGAAATACAGTTTATTATAGAGGAAAATAAAAAGGAACGCGGAATTAGAGGCAGTTTTTCCATAATATCGAAACAAAACGGATTTTGTAGCGAAACTGATTCCGTTGTGTGACTAGATGTAAAAGCGAAATTTAAGGAAAGTATGAAATTAATAAGCGGTTTTCAAATTTATTTAAACTAAATAATACATGTAATTAATAGATAACTATAAGAAAATAGCCTTATTTTAAAGGATTAACTCAAAATAATTGTTTTTTTATTCGGTTTTGTGACTGTGTCGAATTTCAATGGGTTATTTTTTAATTTTACTCTAAAATCGTAATAATTTACTTAATATTTGTATGCTTTTCGAATATATATATTTACTGTAAACGTTTTTGTGGCCGCACAGGTTTAAAAAGTAAAACCTCTATCTAATTTCATAGATTTCATTCCACCCATTTGGAGGGACAGTGACAAAATGGAAGTCTTGAAATCATAAGGCTGTGTGCACACAACTTAAAAATTGCCTAAATACCATTATTAGTTGGTAAGAAATAAAACAATAATTGTAACTATTCTTATATTACTATAATTATCGTTATAAATTGCACTGATTGACATAAGTGTTATTAAAACTTTACAGGATAATAGGAACTCCGTAGATTCTAATCACATAATACTTTATATACTATATATATACCATAATATTATAAAGCTGAAGAGTTTGTTTGGTTGAACGCGCTAATCACAGGAACTACTGGTCCGAATTGAAAAAATATTTTTGTGTTGGGTAGCCTATTTATCGAGAAAGGCTATAGGCTGTATAACGTCACGCTACAACCAAGAGGAGCGAAGCAGTAATGAAAAATGTTGCAAAAACGGGGAAAATCGCACGGGTAGGCGCGACGGGAAGGGTCGGGAGAACGCGAAATGTAACGCGGACGAAGTCGCGGGCAGAAGCTAGTGATAAATGATTTTATTTCTGTAAGTAGGTTTGTTCAAACACTTTTACATGTCAATAATATTTAAAAAAAAAAACATTGACATGTAAAAGTGCTATGTTCAAGTTTTGTCAGTAAAGTTCAATCTGTGAATTTGAATGAAAAATATAAAAAGATAGATTATTTGTTACTGTATTCATAAATTTGGTGAGTAAGGTTTTGCAATGTGAACTAAGTTTTATGCATTCCGACCTGTTGTGACTTGCCGTTCCGCTATATGTGACCGTAGAATAAGTCACAAAACGGAGGTCACATAATGGCACCTTATTTTAGTTTTAAATTGTTTTAAAATTACCCATCGTACTTAGCACTATTCACGTTGTAGTTTCATATACTATACCAATTTTGCAAAGTTTAAAAAATAACAATATTTTTTTTAAAGTGATTTATAATGGTAAAACTTGGTCACATACCTGAGCAAAGAAATTGAAACACAGAACACTTCAATAGTATGCGTCGGCTCTGGCTACTAATTAGTTAGACAATGAAAGCAAAATGGTGTCTCCGATGAAGAACGACATATTATTTTGCCATTTCGTGCCGAATTATTCAACAATTGGAAGAATATTTGCAAAAAAGACCGGTCACAAAACGGAATGTTCCGGTTAGCTTAAATTTGCGATTTTAATATAGATTTATTTTTAATAGAAAATATGAAAAAATAAAAAATAAATGATTCTTTTAACTGATAAATTGGACTTTTAAGAATTCAAATTATAGTTACTAAACCACTCGCACATACGAATATTTTTAGAAATCAAAGATTTTCTGAGGCCTGCAGGGAAGGGGACAGCTAAATTCGATGGTGTTCAATATTTTAAAATCTTCGTAAGTTTTATATTTAGTAAAAAAACAACTAAACGACAAATTATAATTATATTTTAAAATATGTTCTTTTCACTTCAATTAAAATATTCTCTTAGACGTCATTCATCACAAAAAAAATAATTTTCAAAGTTGGGGGACAAGGCAAAATACGGGGGTACAAGATTTTTTGAAAATGCCCAAATACTACCTGAATTTTAATCTAAGCTGTAGTGGCTAACTCTGAAATGTAAGTTTTAGCATTCCAACGGGAAAGACGAAGTATTTATTTTACCAAAACATATGTACATGGGCGAAGGATTTTTACCAGTTTCCAAACTCAACATATTTGATTGTATTTAATTAGATTAATTCTTGGAATTAATGGAGATAGCTTGTACTCTTAATTAAGGTAGAACCTGCAAAAGAGCCGGCGAAATTCTAAATTTCTTACGTTTTTTTTGCAATTTACACACAACACTAACCTAAAAATTGCAAATATAACGTAAGAAAATATAAACATCACAGGTTACCCTGGAACTTCCACCGTTCGTCAACTTAATTTTCACATCTATCTACCAACTATCTGGATAAACTAGCTCTAACGTTGACCACATCACCTCACTACTAAAAACTAATATCCTAATCCTTACCTCCAGCATTTTTACTCATATACTCTAGTATAGATTTCTCCTGCTCAATACTGCTGAGTTCCTCGAACGATTGATTCACGTAGCTCTGCAGGAGCTTCAGGAAGTATGCCCTCTTCGTCTCGTCGTCTGCTGAAGATTCCATCGCCTTTGAGAGTTTTGTGAGCTGTTCTTTTAGTTCTTGCATCTCCTTGAACCTTCGGATTTTGGCTTCTCTTGTTAGTACCTAGAATTGTTTTGAAAGCATGTTACAGAGGCATGTACGAACAACAAATTGCTATGTGCTTTTATTGTAGATTAACTATAAATGAAAATGAATAATTAAAATTTTAAAGTAGATTCGACTAAACAATATGTGCTACTAGCATACTTTCTTTCTAATGTCAAAATTGATGCCCATTATGCAACGGGCATCAATTTTGACAGTAGGAAAGGAAATGATATGTTGAATTGATAGCTCCATTTCTAATATCTTTCAATATATGTTTTGTCTAAACATGAACATTCATACATATAGTTTGTTCCAAAACAATTGCCTGAAATTGTAAACAAACCCTATTCAGGTTAAAATTTTAATTAATTTGTAATTGAAAAATCATCAATTTTACTATAAATTAACTTCAAACATCAAATTAAAACATTTTTTTAAATTATTCAATCAAAACAAAATGGGGTTTTTATATTCATATTTTATAATCAAATTAAATCACCCAATTTGAGAGTGCTACAAATGGGCATCTCAAGGTATGTTTTCTGATCTAGTTGTTTACAATTTCATGAGATACTTTTGGAAGAGACCATAGAATAGATTTTCTCATATACCAATCATTGTGTTAAGACTGAGCACACTTACCAACGAAGCAATCTTAGCTTGTTCAGTTTGTACTTTCTCAATAGTGTTTGACTCAGAACTTGTCTGTGGCACATCGAGATCTGTCACCCCATAGTCTTTACACCTCTGCAGGAAGTCTCTGCAAAAGTTTATAATAAATATATTTAACACTTTATAGTATTACATAAAAGTATTGTTCTGGTAGCAGGTGGATGAGAGTTGCCGAATATCAAGCTGATTGGTGTGCAATTGTAGAGGCCTTTGTCCAGCAGTGGACTGCAATAGGCTGATGATGATGATGATGATGGTGATGATGATGATGATGATGATGATGGTGATGATGATGATGATGATTGTATTGGCAATCAGCAGGGTTTTTCTGGACCATGTCATTGCAGGCTTGTGGAGATTTTAAACATCAGATCAATTCATTACAACAACATGAACATTCACATTCAATATTATTTAAAAAAAAACCGGCCAAGTGCGAGTCGGACTCGCGCACCGAGGGTTCCGTACAAACCTGTAGGTATCCTCGGTTTATGAATAAGGTTTATGCTTATGAAATTAAATGTTTTTTTTTTAATTTTTATATTTCATAGATTGAATGAAAGGTAAATTGCGGTGTACGATTTATGATGTATTAAAAAAAAACTACTTACTGGATCTCGTTCAAACCAATATCCAACATGGTTATGTACATCATATATTTTTTTTTGAGTTTTATCATTCTCTTATTTTAGAAGTTACGGGGGGGGGGACACATTTTACCACTTTGGAAGCGTCTCTCGCGCAAACTATTCAGTTTAGAAAAAAATGATATTAGAAACCTCAATACCATTTTTGAAGACCTATTCATAGATAGCCCACACGTATGGGTTTGATGAAAAAAAAAAATTTTTGAGTTTCATATCGATACCGGAAATTTCAATTGTCGTAAAGGACATTTTGCCGAAAATGAGTTATATATATATATTTGGAATCAGCGTCGCAAGCTCTATCGATTGGTATATTTAAAAAAAATCTATCTTTAAAAAAAAGCCCCTTACGACCTGGCTTTCCAACAGCTCTAGCGCGATTTTTTATACTATTTGGGATGTATCGTAAAAATAATTTTGAATAGGGGAGCGTAAAGTCATGTTTTAATTATTTAAGAGGTCGTAATTCTCATTTTTGCATTAAACTTTTTATACGACATTCTTAACCACATAATAAAGATATAGTCTTAACCCTTACGACCAAATCTATGCTTTGTTTTAACTTACGTAATTAGGGCGTAAAGGACGTTTGCAATGTGTCTGGTATACATACCTTTATGTAATATTAACGTATGGAACCTCCACGCGTGAGAACAAAAAGTTTTAAGTTTTTTTTTTTGTATGGGTGAAAACACTTAAAGTTAATTTATTTGAAACTGAATGGAACTGAAGAGCATCAGGCTCACAAGAGGTATTGTACCATACACGGCGATCAAGGTGACATCAAATTCATATACATCAATTTCAGTGCCGCTTCGCGCGTACCAAATTTTTTGAATTTTCGATACGTGATTTTTCAAATCTTTGACATGGTCAAACGAAGTTGAGCATCGATTTACTTGTACTGTCGTTAGTTAATAGCCTATTAATGACTTTTTTAATGAGAATAATTAAATACGATATTGATCAAATACTTTTTTTTACAAAATTGCATAATCAGTCATAATCACGCTGATTAACAAGTGACTAAAAACTGATGTTACTAAGTCTCTCATTTGTTAATCACCGTGACTATGGCTGAGTTATAATGACACGCCCTTCCGCTCCGCCCAGAGCGGGAGACGTCATTTGATGATTTCCCAAACACAAAAAAAGACCTCTAACTTATTCATTTCCGTAGGAGTTGCTTTACATATATCACAAGTCGGAGATGAGGTATTTGATAGATGGGAAGTGATTTTGCCATCAGTCATGGTCGTAGGCATCGAGTGCTTAACAGAATGGCCTCCCATAATAGAAGGCTGCAGGTCTTCAATCTCGTTTCCAATCGTAGCCTGTTCTTCAACTATGTTCAACCTGTTTTCTTTTGAAAACTTAAAATATAATGGTCTGCAGAACATTGTGAAAGATGGCTCTGGATTCTCCCATATCACTTCTTCGCCACAAACTAAGCGCAGGGGCTCAAACGAACATATAAAAATGCTAGAATCGTCATCCTCTGCCGAAGTTTGCTTATATAAACTTTGCCCTGAAGCACCATCAAAACCCCACTTGAATATAAGTATACATTCTTTTCCATGCAGTGAAGATTCTACACGAAAAAATATTCCAAGTCTAGCCACAGTTTTGTTCAAAATAGCTTGAAGTTTTACTTTAACCCCTCTTTCCGTGACTTCTATGGCATCTTTTGGCGGATAGCAGTCTTCAAAGATAGCTGTATAAGAAGGATACAATGGTATTCCTTCTTCTTTTGCACAATATATTAATGTTATATACTGCCACTTCGAAAGCTTCAATGAGGTCAAAATACCTAAAGCTTTATCAGCAGAATGTATGGGCATAGTTTTCTATGCCTTTAACAATTCCTTTATCTTTGTAGCTTCTTCGGGCTGCTCCGAGACTAGTTTAATGATATCTGCTATATTCTTATTTTGTGCTTTTAAACCAGTTGCATGAGCATGACTTTCAGTTCTGTACGTTAGGAGCTCTTCCACTCTTCTGTAGCGGGCTTAGCTTCACAAATGGTTTTCTTGGACTCACAACTGATGTTGATGTTCCAACACTGCACGTTTCCGGTCCACAGGATGTTGATGCACTCTCATTTATAGCGAAGTCAGAACTGGAACATGGTTGCTGTTCTACTAACACCATAGAAGGGGTTATCTTTTCCCTCACGACCTCAGGCCATTTTATGTCCTTTTGCAGCTATGTCTCATACTTTTTGATGAATGTACGTCTCGTGCGATTACGCGAGATCCATTTGTTCCTCAACGAGCACACATAAGTCTGACAGAATTGTTTCAATTCGTACTTTATTCGCAAAAACTTCAAATAACATTTGAGGTTGTTAAAACGTGGTGTTTGCCACAAACAGGATGATGTTTATCACATATTAATCGAGTGCGTCCGCAATGAAGAATTTAGAAATAGCTTAGATTGTAGGATTAGAGAGATAGGTTACTGTAATAGTGTTCTAGCTGTGCCACTTTCTGATGCAGCTAGAGTGCTTTACAAACTAGCTATGATAAGATTATGTTAAATAAGTATGAATATGTTAAACCAACCAGGGCGGCATAATCGCATGTGCGACAAAGCCCTTTCCTGTTGAAATAAAAAAAAATAAAAAAAAAACCAGGAAAATGTCCAAATTGGTAACAAAACCTTCCATCACAACACAATAAAATTATAAATATAACGTAATAGCGCAAAACATTTTGTTTAAATTTTGAATTCCTATTAGAATAATATTTTTACTACTTTTTTACTAAATATCTGAATAATAAATAAAAAATATTTTAATTTCACTTGTTTTTACTACATATTGTAGGTATTTCTATTCAAAACTTTAGGTTTTTTGTTCCTTTTACCCCCTTAGTCTCTGGTTTAATTGACCTGTACTATCCAATGATAATCAAGATTAGTCCTTTACGACACATCTGACTTTATCATAACCAATTTTTCGTGGCTGTAAAGTACTTCAGTTAATTTTTTTTGGGCTGTAAAGGACTCTCATTTTCGTCAATAATTATGTTTGGTTTATTTTATTAATTTTTTTAGATAGAACACGAAAAAATAGTGAGGGTTTCTTTTGACATCATGAATATAGTACTTTGTTTGAAAAAGATATAAGTCAAAAACAATTTTTTTTTTTGTTTTTTGGCTCTACTGAAAACTCGTGTTTTGTCCTTTACGACAATTGAAATTTCCGGTATCGATATCTAAGTATGGGGAACCCCAAAATTTATTATTTTTTTCTATTTTAGTGTAAAAATCTTGATGCGGTTCACAGAATACATCTACTTACCAAGTTTCAACAGCGTAGCTCTTATAGTTTCGGAGAAAAGTGGCTGTGACATACGGACGGACGGACGGACAGACGGACAGACAGACGGACAGACAGACAGACAGACATGACGAATCTATAAGGGTTCCGTTTTTTGCCATTTGGCAACGGAACCCTAAAAATGATTACAAACCGTATTTTTACTAACTTTAAGTATGCAAGGAATTTTCGCCTTTATTCATAAACGATGATTAAAGATAAGAGACGTTTAAACGTCAAAAATGTATGGCTAAACAGCAGCTATTCACTACTTAACTTTAAACAATGTTTATGAATAAAGGGGTGAATTTGCAGAAGCAAAATTTGTTATTAGCAAAATTACATGTGAACTATAATTATAAGTTATTCAAGTTTTCCTAAGAATAAGTAGTCTCGTAAAGATCCTTTCATGAAAGTATTTAAATTATAAATAAACCTTGTCTTACTTGAAATAAATCTCAGCCACATTCACAAGTTCCAAACGTGGTTGGTTGCACAGCTTCAGGGTGAGGGAACCAAGCAGGGCTGGTAAGAGCAGGTACTTTAGGGTCTCTGTCGGTAACTCTTCCAGGCTCTCGTTCTTACTGAACATCCCTGTCATGGACACCAGGTTTGTGGCCTTCTCGAACTTTGCAACTGCTGATTTGACACTCAACTGTAATGTTGGAAAGTATTATTTGTTTAAAACCTTATTTCGAAATTTAACATATTCTAAACATGATAAATATATCACTTTTTAGTTTTGTGTATTTTAACGGAATGTTAGCCAGTTCAGTAATTTACTCGACAATCATCTTTGAGAGCACAAGTATGTCAAGGTATTCTAAGAAATATTGAAACAGATTTTTCTTGATTACTGTAACACTCTAAAAAATGCTGATATTATTGAATAGAGGAAAGGCATTGCTTACATCATCTCTCCAAACAAATAGAGCTAATGCGTGTGCTAACACATATGTAGGTAAGTGTTAAACATGTGAGTGTACCAGTTAGCTTTGTACTCAGTACCAAAAATAGATTTTAAGAATGTTAAGGGGGTTGGAACAAAATTCGTAATATTCATAAGAGCCCCTAAGTAATTAGTGTTTCATATACATAGATAGACATAAGAATGATATGACAAAGAATTATCAATGAATTTATCACAGTCATTGATGCATCATACCTATGTTGACGGATTGACTTTAAAAAAATAGTTGCGATGAAAAAGATTGAAAGATGGTGTGGTTTATCAGGATGATTATAATATAGTGGTGGTAAATAATACAACAAAGAATTATAAGCAGTCAAGAAACCTTTCTTCAACTCTTCATAATTGGCTTTTATGGAAGAGACACCATAATTTCGACAATATCACGTCGGCTGTTATGGGTTCTATATCATCAAACACTGGAGATTGGTCTGTGAATCTTTTTAGTCACGTTTGGTCAGTTGGATAACAACAATACCAGATGAAAGATTTCAAAAAGCTACATGGAACGTTCTAGAAACATATTTAGAATACTAAACATCTGCATTTCATTTAGCACAATTATTGAAGAAACTTGAGGAATCCTAACCGTAAACTGGTTTAAAATAAAACGAAAAAGCTCACCTGTACTGCGTTGCTGTTAGTAGCCTCGCTGCCTTTGTCTATATTCTCAAATATCTTCATCGCGTCGTCGAATATCTTACTCAAAGGTTCCTCATCCGTGGACTGGCCAGCATCAGTTACGGTTTTATTAGTACTAGTCATTTTAGCACGAATTATTTACTTATTTTAATGTAAGTCGGTGTTTCGACGGTCGCTCGCCGCAAAACTTATTTTTTTATATGACACTGTTGACATTTCCACATCTGACAATTGACATTTGGCTTTTGGAACAGTGTCAAGACACTGACGTTTTTCTTAGAGTTACTAGTTATAAGAATTACATTTTCTACTAAAACAATACTAACGCTTGAAGTGAAAATCAGCAAAACTCTTTGAAGAAAAATAAAACAATGTCAGCAGAGACGGCCTTTATTAAAAGAAATACAATAGTGCATAAGTGCGTACGCAGTCACAGGTGTACTTTTTTCCCCACGCTCTCATAGTCCGATGGGACGGCAAACCGACAGAGGAGAGATATCAGGCGCAGAACACGTTCCTGTTCATTTTGAAACTACTAATTTTCAAAGGACAGAAAGACAACAAAGACTTACTCCACTACCTCAAGACTTTTATCTTATTAGCCGCCTAGCACATCTAAGTACTTCTAGATAACGATTGCC
Organism: Aporophyla lueneburgensis; assembly: GCA_932294355.1. Classification (NCBI taxonomy): domain Eukaryota; kingdom Metazoa; phylum Arthropoda; class Insecta; order Lepidoptera; family Noctuidae; genus Aporophyla; species Aporophyla lueneburgensis. The sequence continues at coordinate 31,234,491 of OW028739.1, read as the reverse complement.
AATATTGAAACTATTAACCAGTTATGCTCATAAATCAGTATTACGTAGACGGCGCAACGACTTAACCTACGCCTACGTAATGTCTTGCGGCTAATGCAATGTTCACCACAAAATCCATCTAAATGAAACCTAGCTCTAGTTAACTCACGTTTATTCAACAACTTGTTGACGTAACTCCAGCTTGTGTTGGTTTTTAAGATTAGATACTAGGTAAATAGTAGTATAAAATATTTTACGCAGTAGTCTACCTACAAACTTGTCACAATATCAACAACACAGTTGAGTAATTTGGGAACTGTAATACTTTTTCTGGGTAGCAAATATTTACTTATAATACGTCATAAGGAAGGTCAAGGTCAGTGGGTGATAAATTAACTAGTGGTGTACCATGTCGGCATCGGACATCAGACGGAAAGGAAAGTATAAAGTATATTTTACGACGCCTAACACAATAAGTAAAGCAATACTCAGAATAAATACAAATATCTGGTTGACCGAGCTTTGCTCGGTATTTTTTGGTAATTGTGTTTAAAATAATAAGTTTATGTTCAAGTTGACTATCGATAAAGTTGGTCATTGAAAACACGAATAAAACGACATTTTATAAAAATGAGTCCTAGCTAGATCGATTTATCGCCCCCGAAACCCCCTGTATACAAAATTTCATGAAAATCGTTGGAGCCGTTTCCGAGATTCAGATTATATATATATATATATATATATATACAAGAATTGCTCGTTTAAAGGTATAAGATATGTCGATAACAGGTTCGTCGGCGGACTGTAATAGCCTAAGTACTGAAGTACTAAGGTAAGATTATTTACCTACACGGGTTTATAGGGCTACTCATTTATTGCGAAAGATTACAATTAATACACCAAAGATTTGACTGCACACCTACAATATCATAAGTAGACCTAATTAGTTCCATGTGAAACAACAAAGTGAGTATTTGAAGTAACCCACAATCACACGAAAGTTAATGGGAGGCTCATATGTTCTCAAAAGGATTAGTCATAATTTATTTATAGGATATGTACCTATTCATCATCAGCAGCCTATAACGTTCCCACTGCTGGGACACAGGTCTCCTCTCGGTGAGAGGGAGCGGGCCATAATCCACCACGCGGGCCCAGTGCGTGTTGGTAGATGTCACATGTCTTCGAATTTTTAGTTCTAAGACATGCCAGTTTCCTCACGATGTTTTCGTTTTTATTTTGGGTTCGAACTCACGACCTACTACTTATAAGTCGTGGCAGTTACCACTGGGCCACCACTGCTCAGCACCTCTGTACCTACTTATTAGCTATCAATTTTTTTTTTTTTTGGATAATGACATCTCACTGGTCAACATAAGAGGTTTTCGGCTGCTTAACCGGACTTGCCTGTGGTGTGGCTATCTTAAGCCAAGGCTTTAAAAATATTTGGGGACGAATTTAAAGCTACAAGCTTTACGGCGCAGGGTCAGGGCTGGTATGAGCAAGGGTCGGAGTGGGCCTCAGCGCCTCCGACGAAGACGGAAGAACGGCAGGGTGTCGGTGCATTTTGAACATGCTATCTGGAGGGAGGTTATCGCGTAGTCAGGAATGCCTGGGGTATGTGGCGAATCCTACTAACGCGAGCGGAAGTGTAGCGGATGGCTGCCGCAATCGGGGGATTGCGGTTCTAAGGGTGCTTTATAGCAGAGTCAAAAAAACGCTTGGAAAGGCGTTTTATGAACTGTTGAGTCGTTCATACCGCACCGCATTCTGAGATTTAGATTAAGATTCTCATTGCGGACATAAAAGGGGCCTCCCGTGACCTTTCTGAGAAAATGGTTTTGAAGGGTCTGCATCCCATGGAGATGGTGGGGTTTAGCGTGTGCGAAGACGAAAAACGTAAAAGGCATGATGGGCGTATGACCGCGGTGTAGATGTACAATTTGCACTAAAGGGACAATTTTCTACGCGTGAACGAGCCAATGAAAGTTAGGTAGTGGTTTAGGATCTATTAGTGATTAGACTGGGGGGGGGGAGGTGGTCGGCGCGGTTTCGAGACGAGAACCACCTGACCCTTGTCAGGATTGATTTATACTCTACATTTCCGGAACCAAGCGTCTAAGACGTTGGCGTTGGTTGTGCAAGTGGGAGTAATAGCGTCCTGACAGTGACCTATATAGTCAATGGTGGTGTCGTCGGCCAATAAAGCCAATTGGGCATTTTTACTTCTTCGGCTATCAGACAGTCAAAAGACACATAAATACTCGAGATTTCGTTACCCGTATTAGGAATGAAAGCATTGTCGATGCCGACCTGTGCTCAAACCACGCGATACCAACGTATATGGGGCCTCGATATGCCGATTAAAATATCAAAAGATACGACAAATGGACAGCACTGGGCAGTCAAGTATAGCCAGTATAACCTCATCAGTACCTATATTCAGTTGAGACCCGGTGGTCGACAAGCGAGCACGTTGCACAGCAGCACATGTAAGTTATTGTTCGTATGCACCGGAACGGAAACACAGTGTGACCTCGGCGCATAACAATCGTGTACTCAGGGACGTGTATCTTGTTATTTCCATTTTTAAAACAGAATTATGGTGTGACCAGTCCCAATTTTGAGTTGAAAGTGGTATTTTTTTCATGTTTCCTCAACGCATCCATTATTCATATTGTCGTTACATACGCAAGTATTGCCTTAAGTTATTTATTACTTATTTGAAGTGAATGGTGAATGTGTTCTAGAAGCTGCTTCAATAGTAAGTACACAAAGTACCAACCACAGAAGCCCTTATTCCTACGTCATACTGTGTTTTATTGTGTAATGCTTAAGCTAAGATACTTCGTCATCAATTGTATTGTTTACTTCATAGGGTTCACGATGTTTCCTGATTAGCTGCACTACACCTATGACGAAATTGCATTCTATTATTTTTATATGACCGTGTGCATTTAATTAAATAACTGTGACAAACCAATTTACATACCTAATTTGTATTCCAGTAGTCAGCTTTGTCGGTTGATACGTACTTATATAGATTATGGGAAAATTTTGAAGCTGCTTAAAATAAGGTTCATTCAGCATCTCCCTACTACCGACCCTAATTCAGTTTGACTTCCTGAGACATAAATCTTACTTCGTCTCTTACATTGTGCTGTTCCGAGATAGTACCTGCTCCCTAATTGTGAAATACACTATCAAATTAGAATGGGAATCATTTTGAAGGATATTGCTAATCCATTGCTTCATCTGTTCGAAACATGTGTCTGCTCATGAACTTAAATAACGCAATGAATGTTGTTGTACTGTCAACATGAAAACCATTCCATAACACACTAATAGTAATTAGTGTGTTATGGAATTACCCCGCTCTCCAAAGCAATATTTTAAATAATATATAATGGGTATTTTCAGCATTCTGTGATATCATAGTGTACCATTTTTTGGTAGAACCAATCGCATATCTACTCCTGCCGTTAGTCTAATTCATTTGGGAAAGGCGCGACACGTGACCTATTTTTTAACGTTTATGTTTGCCATCAGTCTTTCTGGCCAGCCTTGCCAATTAAAATCAAAAATTACAATAACCAATCTTCTTTTGTTGAAAAGAGCTGCACCGTAATTGTGTAACACACTATCAAATTAGAATCGGAATCATTTTGAAGGATATTGCTAATCCATTGCGTCATAAGTTCGAAAAATGTGTCTGCTCATGAACTTAAATAACGCAATGAATTTTGTTGTACTGTCAACATGAAAACCATTCCCACTATGAGTGTGTTACGCAATTTCCCGCGCTAGACATTCTAAACAGTTCTTCCCATTCAGCATAATAAACGACGAGTAAAAATTACGACTTTGCACTATTTTAAACTAGGCCAAGGCATTTTTTCTTATTCCATTTTATCCGTACCTACTAATCTGCGCTTTATTACGGCTTTAGGGGCAGTTTATTAAATTAACAGTGGTATGTAGGGAAGTATAAGTAATCCTACCAAGTAATTTTATTCTTCATACACTTTGTAACGATATGAGTCTTTAAATTTAATCGTGACTGTTATGTGCCCGTCACTATGTAACCAATGTAATTTACTTACTTAGATCTTAAAACTAAATTACTATTCGCTAAGTTAGCTAATATTTAAGCTATTAGTACATATAAGGTAACTTAGCAGAAGTCATGCATATCCAAGTCACAAGTAATGAAGACGTTTTATGTTGCATTCAAACTTCAAGAAATTGTTCTACTAAACAGGTGAGCAAATAAATAATGTAGTCACCTAAAGAGTTGATAATATTGTTGAAACACGTTTTCTGAAGCATTTAGGTAAACTAACCTTCCCGATAGGTCCAACCAAGATTATTATTCGTATTTAATGCAGCTTGCATTGAAGTGATTTTCATTTATTCTGTTCCACGAATTATCTATGGGGATTCTCCCAATTCTTCCGTAGCTGCTCCGATAAAGAATTTCAGCCCTTATTTCTAGATGTTTCCGATGTTCCGAAATCAATTGACAGTTTTTTTTTTACGATCCATAATCTGCTTATAAGGCGCATAGCTGAATTCAACATCGTTATAATTTACACCTTACCACCAGACAATATTTTATCATCTCAATTTTTTACCAAATCGTGAAAGGTGTATTCATGATTGCTTTATTATGTTGTTACTGCTGGCTATTGTTACAATTCAGGCACAATAGCGGTGAGTCACCCTACCGAATTAAACAATTTCTTACAATTGTTTACATAATTGATAGAAAGGGTTAGCATCAACATCATTGGCAAGTACATTACTCACGTTCGGTTTCTACATGATATATAGTTGTCATGGCTGAGACTATGGAGGACCTCAGTACAATGCTCGATGACCTCATTAGAGCTTACGAAAAAGTGGGTCTTAAAATGAACATTGCCAGTGGGTAGGGCTCGCAGAACAGATGGTCGATGGGGCCGAATGGTTCTGGAGTAGCGACCGCGTACTCGAAGATGTAGAGTTGGAAGGGTGGCCTTAAGGTGGGCCGATGAAGGGATGACCTTGTGAAGGTCGCAGGAATCACAGAACCGGTCGAAGTGGCGGAGATTGGAGATGGCATATCTAGCAGAGGACGTCTTTCGGCTGAAATGATTACTTAATAGATAATCACTCAGATTTCATTCAACTACTCAGATCAATATTTTTTAGTATTGTTACCAATATTAGAGTTCGTCAATTACATGATGCAGACTACCTACAATCCAGTCATATCTACTGACGCATGAGCTCATGTCCGATGAAAGCATTGGAACTTTTTTGTCAACATCATTATGTCCCAATAAAAGTAATCAGGGGATACATCAGGGCCATCGATCAATTTAAAGGGTGAGTAACCGTGACTAACTCGTGACCTAACTTCATTGTGTGGTTTCTGGAAAATTCTGGCGGGAAACGCTTCGTGCTGGCTCGGGCAGGATGGCGGCCATTACAGTTATTGTCCCGACAGTCCTACGGCTTACACAATCGTTCTTTTTATTTCAATAACGTCTCGAGAAGTCTCGACCACGAACGACTCTAAATTAAGTACAAAAGTCGAATACAGAAGCTCAAAATCGATTAGTGCCGTTTTCCTCCTAAATAAAACGTTTTTATCTCAATCAATCGGTTGATATCTGACAGATTAACAGTAACTCATTTCAGCTGAACGTCATGCATCATTATCGAGTGTATTAATCCGTATTTGTTTACTGAACGATAGCAATAACAATAACAATTTATTTTATGAGGCAAGCATCCATCAGTCACAGATGCTGCACATCGTGGACACTGATTCACATGTGTGTGCGACGAGCGACGCTCATTATCATCAATCAGCTCGATTACGATAACTCATCCGTTAATTTCTAACAAAGATGTTTCTGTTCCAGATATGATGGCTACTCAAGTTCTTGTTTGAAGTTCTTCATCTCACATCAAAATGACTCGCAGCACTGTACTTGCTTTCTACCTGATCGCAACTGGCTTAACTTACGGTTTCAACGGGGACAGCTTTGAGCTAGAATGTCCGGACGAATGCGACTGCCACTACTTCAGGATTAATTGGGTGACCGACTGCTCTGAAAGCAACCTCACCGAAGTGCCCTACGATGAGCTAAGCTTAAGCGTGTACATCCTCGACCTGAACGGCAACAACATCACAACTTTGAAGCCCTTTCCAGGAGATATCAAAATGAGAAGACTGCAGATAGCCAACAATCGCCTGACTAGGGTAGATAAAGAGGCTTTCAAGGGATTAGAATATCTGATAGACGTCGATTTATCAGGGAATAACATCAGCTACGTAGACCCCGAAGCCTTTCTGTAAGTACTTACCTGCCTTGTTAAACGCGCATTAAGCCGAATTGTTTTCTTTTGTAAATTTATTGCATGGAACAAAGCCGCCATTGTAATTGGTTATCAAATTACAGAATTGACATTTGCGATACAAATCCTCCAAAACAAAACATAATAAATGGCGTTACAGTTTTGTTTACTGGCGGGCCTAGCGGCCACTGACTCTTCAAATATTATGAAATAACATCGGCTTTCAAAGCAAAAGGACAAAAGTTATCCGAATTGATTGCTTATTTGTAAACTGTAATAATTTCCGAACTTTCTATCGCAAACACAAGAACGATAATTTACTGTCGTTTTTATATCTTCACGCTCAGTTTCCTTTGTGGTTTTAGTTTAACAAATATTATCCAACCAGCGACAACTAACACTTATACCACCAACTACTCCATCCATTTAACTTGAATCAGTCAAAATACCTTTCCTGTCTAAAAGTTGACTGGAATTAGCTGATTTAATTGATGAAACAACCTACTATGTGTCGTGATTATGTGTGATTACGTTACGCAAACACTACAACCCAACAAATGAGTCATCATGATATACCACATCTTAATTTGTTTACTTCGCTCGCATAGTTATGTTCTCACCGACCGCCATTGTTTGCGGGTCGACTCTGACATTCATACGGGAACACAATGTGTGCTGATGATAAAATTGTTCAAATTGCTCTTAAACTCGTTATGGTACCAGAAGTGAGACCAATTGCCGCCAGCTCTGACGCCAATATTGGATAATAGTCACACAACGAATGCAAATTGGATTGGCTAGATCACCGTTTACATGCTTACGCTCATTACGAGTGGCGGGGTTTGACAAAAGACCCAGTTACCTTCAGGCTCCAATAGATTGGTCCAACACGTGTACAATGTTTTGTTGGCTTATTGTCGTTGTGCCATACCCACTCATGATTCATTGAAGACTAGTTTATTAACTTGTCGCACTGCATGCAAAATACTGAGTGCGTTGGTATGACGCATCGTTTATTAGCGGTTCAGTTTTATTTTATCCCAGCCCCTTTAAGATTGTTCTCTGTTCAAGGATGGGCTCTTCGTTAAACTTTCCGTTGTCGTTATGTTTGCTATTAAAACCATAACTACGTTTAAGTTTAATCAAACATATGGAAATCAATTTCATCTTGTGTTTCAGGGACGCTCGTGGACTACTAAACGTGGAGCTACAAGACAATCCACTGACTACTGTTGAAGGACCGTTTTTGGCCTCCTCTACACTGCAATACTTGGATATCAGTAATTGCAACTTATCATCAATCAATCCACAGTTCTTCGATAACATCACAACGCTGACAACAGTTGACCTTTCAGGCAACCCTCTTAAATCACTGGAGGCAGGCATGTTCGATGTCCTGACTAGCCTAGAAACGTTAAAACTCAACGATTGCAAGCTCACTGCTATATCGGAAAACACATTCTCGTCTGCAGTAAACATCAAGTACTTAGAGCTATCCGGTAACCAACTGACCAACACGGACTGGCCCGAGGTCCTCGGGAAGTTGCTCAGACTAGAGTACTTGAACTTGAGGAAATCTGGCCTCACTTCCCTCTCAGAGGATACGTTCTCAAATTGCACCAATTTGGTCACACTCAATTTAGCTGACAACGAATTACGTGACTTAGATGTCGCAGCCACGCTAGGCAACAGCGTCACTCACTTAGAGTTATTGGATTTGTCCAACTGTAACATACAGGGCCCAATATCTGCCGAAACCTTTACAAATGCGACCAGATTGAAAATTTTATATCTATCCGGAAATCCGTTGGTTGCAGCTGACTTACAAGCTGCGTTAGAGCCCCTTCCTAAACTTGAGAGACTATTCTTGAGTGACTGTGGTCTTAGCGATCTGCCAGACAACTTTAACGTCTTCGATCATCTTCTAGAGTTAGACATATCTCACAATCCACTTGAAAATGTTTTCACTAAACTATTAGCACCACTGGAAAAGTTAGAATACCTAAACATGGGATACAGTAATCTTTCCTACATTGGACCAGACACCTTTGCCAAGATGACTTCAATGAAGAGATTAGTACTATCTGGCAATGATCTTTTATCACTAGAAGCAGGACTTTTTGGAAACTTGACACAACTCACTACGATAGAACTGGAATTCTGTGGGCTGAAAAGACCTCTGAATGGATTGGCTTTCTTCAAAAACTTAACATACACGGACTTGCGAGAGATTCGTCTTGGTGGTAATCCCTTGGTGATCCCAGCGTCGGGACCTATATTCCCGAAGCAATTATCTCAAGTTTCAATTCTCGATTTAAGTAACTGTAATATATCGTCACTGAACGTAGATGCATTCAAAAACACCGAAAATATAACGGACCTCAATCTTGGTGGAAATCGTCTGAGATCTACGATGGACAGTTTATCATTTTTAGAGAGATTACATCATTTGGAGAAGCTTAATCTCGGCAGCAATAATCTGACAACAATCGACCCTGAGGTATTCCACAACAATCCTAAGTTACATTCACTGAACCTGCTCGACAATCCGTTCGTGTGTGACTGCAAGATTGCTGAGATGTGGGACTGGGCGAACATGATCAAAGGAGACTTGGATGTCCTGGTCGGGGCCAAGAGTGCCGAGAAAGACATCGTGGTCAAAGGAAACAAAAAGAAGAAGAATTTGTACTGTCATTACAATGAAACGCAACTCCGTAATATGACCACAATGGTCAATAAGACAGTACCAGGAAGAAGACCTTTCGCAAAGCCCAGAGAATTAACGTTCGCCAATAGAACATGGGCGAAATACGTAAGAGAATCGGGCTGTGAGCCGGTCGTCAAAATCCTACGACCAGTGGCTTTAGTCGGTGAGACATTTGATTACCAAAGCAATCAACTTTCAACTGGAGTGACGGTTGTAGCTGTAATGGCTTTGAGTCTAGGAGTCGCGACGGTCCTTATGACGATCAAACTGTTCAGGAGAAAGAACGTGATTGAAGCAGACACAGAGACAAACAGGAAAGTCAGATAGCAGCTGAATATGGCTACTAAGTGCCGGTGTAATACCACCGACCATTTAGTCTTTTAGAATTATATTATAATTTATTTTTGTACTCTGATCTGTAATTTTATAATAGTCTCTCTAGAAGTAACAAAGTTTTAGTAATGTTTCGAATTTATACGTTCACTTATTTATGTTATGTTACTAGTCACATAGCTTCGATTGAGGTCATGATTCTCATGCGGTTTGTGAAGTTATAGCTTATTAAGTACCTATCAGTATTGAATAAATAAAAAACATTTGCCTATCAACTTTTTATTTGACTTTGTCCAAAATCAAAATTCACGAGCAAAAAAAAAAAAATAAAAACAACATGTCCCAGAAACGAAAATCCGCCGACATTTCACATGTGATATCCGCCGACCGGCACTGGGCCCGCGTGGTGGACTATTATGGCCCACTTCCTCTCAATTAAAGAGGTGACCTGTATCCCAGCCGTGGGAGCATCACAAGGTTTACCATAGCCAGAGGAGTAAGTATGCAAAGCGACAAATCAAGCTATAAATTTCCAGTATAAGCTGACTTCTCACTGTACGAAAAGCTTATACAATGCGAGGTCAGCTAAAACTGGAAATGTATAGCTTTGATATGTAGACGTGTGTACTATGATGTAATTAGCGTGACACACTAACATCAGGACTGGTTTTCATTTTGACGGTTCAACAACATTCATTGCGTTATTTACGTTGCTTATCAGACACATTTTTCGAACATATGAAGCAATGGATCAGCAATATTTTTCAAAATGATTCAGATTGTGATTGATTAGTGTGTGACGTAATTAGGGTGCTGAACGTTTTCAATCAATTAGAAATGTTGATAGATATCTTGGTGGTTAGAGGAACGCCATGCACAGCAATTATAACCATAGAGTGACCATAACCATAACCATTTGTAAAGTGTTGAACAGAAATCCAAGCCCATTATTAGTAAATATTATAACTAATTGATTCGAAAATGGTTTATTGAAAAACTGATTGGTTTCAGTAGTAAAACCGCTCACTATTTGTAGCTAAAGCAATCTTTTTGCCTATTTCTTCACATCTAAGCGTCTGCAACCTGTCGGCGTATAATCGAATGTTGCTCAAGAGATAACTCAAGGTACTGGAATCTCTTTTTGTTAAAGTTTTCGAAATATTTTGCGTTTTCAATGAAAATATTTTGATGAAACAACAATATCCATGTCGCTTTCATTATGATCTCTAATAGCAATTAAACCGGAAAAAAATCTATGACTTACCTACTGAAAGACCATTTCGAAATAAGTAAGCAAGTTAAGTTTTTTTAAATTGAAATTATAAAAAAAATAATTTGAAATATTTAGGAAATTGACGCATTTAATTTCAAACACAGAACGCAGCTCATTATAATGAATGAAGATAATGTCGGCATACATTATACGCGTAGGCGCGTGCGCTTCTCAGCTCCTTGCACTTGCACTTGCGCTCTGCTCTTGGCGGTAAAAAAGTGTTCTCGCGTGCCTACCCTATCATCACATCGCGTGATTATTGTAATGTTGGTTCCGATCGAGGAAATCAACGCAGGACCGATAGTCCGATACACCCCGTAACAACCGGACACGGAAGGAACTAGGATTCAGGAATGCTTTTTATCGTCATCAATTATGATTATGGCTATGACCGACTGATCTATTTTAACTACGGCAGCAGTTTCAACAATTGTAATAGAACAAGTGAAACAATGCATTTCTTCAGCGTTGCAGTCGATAGTCTCTGAATCCGGCTAGCATGCAAAATTGAACTCAGAACTTTTTGCTTTTTCCACGGTTACTGATTTTATAGTCTATAGCAAAGTAGTTTATTTTTATTTTTTATTAACTGATAGACAACAATTGTCGCAAAAAATAGCTAGCGTCACGTAATGTATTGGTAGATAGCGAAAGTTTAATTACGTAACAATAAAGAAATAGTTCAAGTTGCTGTTACAGAAGTTTTTATATGGATCACCTCTCCTTAATCTCAGTAAAAAATATAGTTCAAATATTTTAACAATTTATTAATTTACTATTATAACAACTTAACATTAACAACACAATAAATACTTAAGTCTTATCAGCTAGCTGGTGCCCCAGCCGCTGTACTAGTTTTCTTAATGTACCAGTTTTCTTTGTACACTTTCTTCCTCATGCCTGGCTTTTCACTTTCAGGTCTATGGTTACTTGCCATCGCGGCTAGTTCACTATCAAGTAGTTTTGGTATGGATATCGGCTCGAAACCGTACTGGAACTGTGGCTCTACGAAGTTTGTTTTGCTCTTGTATCTCTGGTAGGGTCGTGATGCGAAAGCTGAATTATCGCGCGGCGCCCCATTGGAGTAATCATACTCGTATAACTGTTGTTTAGGTTTGTGGTGACCGTAATATGACTTTCCCTTTTCTTCCTTTGTTGAAGGAAAACCAAACGTAGGCGCCACCGAGTATTTGCCGAATTTCGGTTTCTGTTTCTTGTCGTTATCGTCAGCCACATAATAATCAGGCTTTTGTTGTTTGTATAACTTGTAATATCCTAGTTTATTCTGATAGCGATCGAGTAAACTTTCTGGCTTGCTAATTGAATAATCGGTGTAGTAGTCTTCCTTCATTTTGTCTCTCGAGTCTTTATAGCTCGAGCGCGCTTCTTTTGGGAATTCGTCGCCATCTTCCTGATATTGTTGAAAAGGGGTTTGTTCGATGTTATATTCGACGTGATCGGGAGGAACTCCGTAACTTTCGGGATCAAAGATGTCTTTCTCAGCTGCTTCTAAAGCCTCATTGCTGTATGCAGGAAAACCAACTGCGGCATTTTTATACGCCTTTTCAAAATCTTCTTCATTGTTTTCTTCTCGGTCAACCACTTCTTCTTTCACTTGTTCTTGGTGCATGTGCCTTTCGTCCGGAGCTTCCTCGTGAATTATAATACGCTTTGATTTTTCATGAACATGAGATGGCGGTGTATTGTGTGACTCAGAATGAGGAGGCGAATAGTGGCGATGCGATTGTTGAGGTTGTGAATGTTTCTGCGGAGAGGAGTGATGATGCCGGTGCTGTGCGTGTGACTGCTCGTCCCGCTGGGGAGACTGCGCATGTTCTTGCGACTTTGCATGTCCCTGAGACTTTGCATGATGCACGTGCTGACTGGGGTCAACCTTTATTTGAGCATTTGCGAGCAGACGTATATCTTCTGCATACTCCTTTGTTATGGGCTCAAAATCGTAATGAATTGGATGTTGAGTCGGGGCGGAATAATATTTCGATGGATCAGCATGTAAAGACTCATCGTGATGTCCGCGACTCGGTCCGTGATGGTGACCTTGTTCTTGATGGGCTGGTTCGTGATGTTCCTCAGAAGATTTAGGTTGCTCCTTATAATTGTGATGATATCCTGGATCGCCATCTTCCGAATCATGAGAAGAATCTTTATGCCTTTCGGAATCACTGTGTGGCGTGCTGTTGTGCACATGTTCTTCCCTGTGCTGTTCTTCTGGTTTGAAATTATATATGAGGTGTGATGGACCTTGACCATTGCCTTGGTAATGGCCTTCCTTTATCTGGACCGGTTCCTTTGACGTGCGCGTAAAACTGTAAGTAACAGGGTCCTTCTCAGTCTTGGATCCATAGCTGTAATGCACTGGTTCCGACTGAGTCTCCTTGTTGTAGCTTATTGCTTTTTCTTTGTATGTTTCCTTATGTCCAGGCATATTAATTTCGTATACAATTTCTGGTACATCATCAAGAATCTCGTGGTGCGGTTCGGTCGTTTTCTTAGGAACATCATTCTTTTTCGCATGTTTATTCGAATGTGTTGGTTTCTTTTCTTTCTTTTTATGTGTATGCTTCTGTGGCTTTTCACTGATATTTCCGCTATCATATAACATTGTCTTTTGAACTACAAACTCTTTCTGGTAATTTTTGGCACCGTCGATATCAGCTTGTGGCAATTTTTGGTATGTGGCCTGGTGAATTCTAGGCAGGAAATGTTGCACTTGAGGTACGAAAGTCTTGCCAAACGTCAGAGGTTCAAGCAGAGTTAAGTCTAGTAGTGGGAGATTAGGATTACTTTTCACTTGCACTACAGATGTCTTTCCATTGATATCGTTTACGTAAGTGACAGTTGTCTGTTTAGCAGGAGCTGATTGTAGTTGAGCTTTATCATTGTGCGTGCCATGAGTATTTCCACCTGAGTGTTTTGGGGCCTCTTCTACTCTTTCAAAACTATGTTCTACATTAACGATTTCAGGCGCTTCTTGTAACCTTTGATAATTTACCCCTGAGTGAGTCTCGTGAGGTTTTTCTTGGCTATGATGTGCCTTCGGTCCGTCATGAGCCGCGTGGAGGTTTTCTTGCACTCGCTGGAACTTCGATTCACTATGTTCAGAATTAGGTTTTTCTTGAAGACGTTGGAATTTCACGCCACTATGAGATCCGTGCGGTATTTCTTCGATGCGCTGGAATTTGGCTTCACCGTGAGGAACAGGAGATGATTCCTGCCCATTTTGGAACTTGGGTTTACCAACAATTATTTGAGGTAACTCTTGCTGTCGCTGGAATTTAGGTTCATTTTTGTTATTACTGTATTGGTCGTGCGACTGTGTGTTGAAAAACACCACTTTATTGTTCGTTGACTGTTGTTGGGCTTGAGGAGCTCTAAAGCCGTAATTTTGAGTATTTGATGAGGGCGCCAAGCTTTGAACATTCTGCGCATACACTAAGTGTCCGAAACTGGGAAATTGATTGAGAGGAGTTGGAGTTGGGCTCTGTAGAGCTGGGACTCTGAAGGGCGCACCGAAAAACACCTGGGGGGCAGATTGCTTGAACTGGAAGTTAGGCGAGGCGGCGACTAGTGGCTGAGCCAAATGTTCCGGTAGTTTCGGTTGGAGAGATACATACTGCTGCGGAAATGCGGCTTTGTATGGAGCTTGCTGAGGGGCTTCAAAATATCTGTTTCCGTACGAATCCATCAAGTATGTATTCACATTTTGATTCGCTATCTTCTGTTTCACCGGGGCGACTTGCGAGGCCGCAGCTTTGGGCGCAGCGATAAACTGCGGCAGCTGGAACGAGTAGGACGCGTAGGGCGCCGCACTGGCGTACACTCCGAGAGGAACGTTGCGGTACAGGCGCGGAGAACTCGCTGCACTCTCATTATCCAAGACTGTTGCGGTCTGTGTCACAGATCGTTTATCACCAAGGGCTTGGCTTATCGCCAGCCAGCACACGACCGCTAATATTACCTGCAAACAAATAGCAACACATTAATTTATCATAAAATTGTTAATAATAATAGAACTATGTTAATTAAATTAATGTAATACAATTAATAAACTATTTAATCAATTTACCTTTCTCCCCATGTTGGTCGACGTCGTATCGAGACGGCGGGAGAGGCACTGCAGCGGCGCGGCTCCCTCCGCAACCTTATATCGTAACGTGCGCAAGCGCAACCGACGATCGTCTTTTTGCTGAGGCCACTCTATTTTACTCCGTGTTAGGTACAGACACCCGTTATATCATTAAACACTCAATAGTGCCAAATAAAATAAGCCGAATTGTTATTATTCGTTTACATTTAATTGGAAATGGAAAATAAATAAAGTACCTACTTCGTGTGTCCGGAAACGTAACATAATTATAAACTTATGTTACACGACCGTCAACAATAGATTTGGGAGTCGCCTGGTTACGTAGTGGACAGTGGGTGATAGAATTGTAGTAATAACTCTCGTTCAGCTGCTTGGTGACAGTTTTGGGTATGAAGCCGCCATAACGCAGCATTTGTAACCGATTAAGGGCATCGGCACAGACTTAGTGTCACGCTCGAAACTGGTGTTAATTTGGTGCAACAACGAAGCAACGGAATGTCACAACGGATCAAGGATAAATATTAACCGAATAATCTAAATGGGGAAAATTGTTTCCAGCTATGAATCGGATCAATAGTAGATTGTATTGATTATTTCCCAGTTTACTTAATGGTAAAATGTGTCACACGGTATTTACTTTCCTAACCCACTATAGCTTTCTTCGTTGCACGGTCACGGTCAGTGTGTAGGGAGCCTAGGCACTGGAAACCCAGTGAAAGTCCACGTATCAGCAGAGTCGGTGGTCATCGGTCAAGCGTGATCTTATATCAAATTCACGGTCAACCGAGATGGGTATCAAGTGGTAACGTCACACAAAGTTCATCTGATATGTGTGAGGGTGTGTGTGTGGGCACACTATTGTTATTGAAACATTATTTTCACTTTTTCTTAGTGTTTTTAGTATTATGAGTTTCACGAACTAAATTGGGTATTACAGACTTGATATTATGTTATTTAATAGGAATGAGTATACAGAACCGTGATGGTATGTTATGTTACAGGAATTAGTGGAGAATAACTCGAGGTTTGAGGGAAAACATTGTGAGGAATGAAACATGTGACATCTACCAAACCGCACTGGGCCCGCGAGATAGATCATGAGTTCATGACTCATTCCCAGCCTGAGAGGCCTGTGTCCCAGCAGTGGGAACAATATAGGCTGATTATGATGAACTCGAGGTTATTTCGGTATTGTGCTGCTTTCTGGCTAGGTGAGCCAGTTCATCATTAAGTAAATTATTCTTGCCACAAAGGACTTTCATTGCCCACAATCCCCCTGCGATACGTGAAGATATTTCTTTACCTTACATTACAGCATCGACAAATGCAATGATTACGAAGTGAGACCACAAATTGTACAAGCCGCAAGGTTTTCATATTCTTGTTTGCTTAGGTACGTTCCTGGATTATTTCATTCAGTGGTTAATCAATTATGCCAGTTTTTTTGTTGGATGGGAAATCATCAGATGACGTCTCCCACTCTGGGTGGAGCGGAAGGCCGTGTCAGACTTTTACTGACTAAAACCCAACAGTGTTCCTTCAGTTGCCCATCTGCCAGGGCCACGGTGCCAGTCTGCACTACGAATACACGAATTATAGCCTTCGCAAGTTCTAAACCTGCTACTTGTCGGTTCTTATTTTATTATTCCGAAAATTTGGCTTGCTGGTAAAAACTAGCCATCGAACATAATAATTCGTATAAGAGAACTAGCCAAGTCAGACCTTAGGCTACAATATATTATCCATAGTTATAAGAAGAAATGATATTTTATGTAGTTATTAATCAATTTCAGGACGGACCATTGAACTTGGCACCCATTTAGATCTCACTTCTTTTGTTGTCGAAGTCAACAATCAAGGCATATATCATAATATTGAACTTGGCTCTCATTTCACATTTATGTTTTTGATGGGTTTCATATAAGTGAAACATTTAAGGCGGCGGAGATCATATAAAGACCGTGTAGATTGGTGTCTGAAATGGTCTTTTGAGGAAAGAACCATCCAGGTTTGAGTGAACCTATCCAGTCAGTGCACGCATTTGTTAATTATATTATCGTACAGCTCAACTCGGAGCGCAACAACTATGGGAACACGTTTAGGTAGTTAAGTGCCGCTCGATCCACTTTGCCTACCGCGCACCGAAAAGCGTAAAGTTAGAGTACCTACAGAGGTACACACATTATGTGTAGTCGTCTGCCTAGCGTTTTCCAACTATGTGGGGGTCGGCTTCCAGTCTAACTGGATACCTGGTAGCCTTACCTGATCGATTGATCCGTGCGGCTGTTATTATTTAGCCACAAACCCTTACATTATGTGTGTACCATAGATATAAGAAAGAAGATGTGTATTGTGTACTCTATTGCGTACGTGTATGTATTGTAATTTTTACAATAACATTGCATTTTTTTTATTTTCTTTCGCTGGTTTTACAAGTTGGTCAATTATTACTCGTTAATTTGTAAAGGCTACTTCTTAGCTGAGATAATTTTTCTTCTAACTTCGTTAAACAGGTGGTATTTTTCAGATGGGGTTTTTTCGTTCTTTGGCAATTGATCCGGTGTCAACAATTCTGTTATAGTCATCATAACCGTTTTACGAATTTTCCAGCTACATGAAAACGGTCTTTGAATATTTAAAAAAAACGGCAGAAAAATGGCTTTTCAAAAAAAAATTTGATGTCCATTTATAAGATTAAAAAACGCTACTGAACCAACTGAGGTTTGAGTCGATACTATAAAAGGCAGAAATAGCTAAAAACTTTTCCATAATAACATTTCGTTGAAAAAAGTGAGAATCGGACTTACTTTTTATTGCAAGACAGACTTATTTAGGAATTAGATACTTTGTTTATGGGTAAGATATAGAAAAAAAAAAACAAATTAAACTAAATAGCCCTTCAGCAAACGGCAACAAGGTAAGCCATGAATATTTTTTCGTTGGTAGATAATGCCCAATTCATATTATTTACCTTTGTAGGTCTCTGGGAGATACAAAATTTTCACCTAGTCAGTGGCGGATTTACCAATAGGCTAAGTAGGCTGCAGCCTAGGGCGGCAGATTTAGAGGGGCGGCAAATAAAGCCGAAATAATAAATAAAAAAAACTTATAATTATTTATTTATTTATTTATTGGTCTATCTACAATTGTTACACTTTATAATCTAATAATCCGATCCAATCCAATCGATCCGATCTGATCTTTCGTAATCCGTACATCATCATTTCAGCCGAAAAACGTCCGCTGCTGGACATAGGCCTCCCCCAAGTACCGCCACTTCGACCTGTTCTGTGTTTCCCGCATCCAACGCAGTCCTGCGGCCTTCACCAGGTCATCGGTCCATCTTGTGGGAGGCCTTCCAACGCTCCATCTTCCAGTACGCGGTCGCCACTCCAGAACCTTCCGGCCCCATCGGCCATCCGTTCTGCGAGCAATGTGCCCTGCCCACTGCCACTTAAGTTTGGCAATTCTTCGGGCTATGCCGGTAACATTGGTTCTCCTACGGATCTCTTCATTTCTGATTCGATCGCGTAGGGAAACTCCAAGCATAGCCCTCTCCATTGCTCTTTGGGTGACTTCGAGCCTTTTTATGAGGCCCATTGTGAGCGACCACGTCTAAGTGCCATATGTCATTACTGGCAATACACACTGGTCAATGACTTTTGTCTTGAGACCCTGCGGTAAGTGGGACGAGAAGATATTGCGTAGCTTCCCGAACGCTGCCCAGCCGAGTCGGATTCGACGATTGACCTCTTTCTCGAAGTCAGTTGAAGACGTACCTAACTGGACAGTCTGTCCTAGATACACATATTCGTCCACAACTTCGAGTGTAGCGCCTCCGATCTTCGTTGGAGTGGGTATCACACGAGCATTGGACATGACCTTTGTCTTGTCCATGTTCATTCTAAGACCCACTCTTTCGGAAGCTCTACTGAGGTCATCGAGCATTGTACTGAGGTCCTCCATAGTCTCAGCCATGACTACTATATGGTCGACAAATCGAAGGTGAGTAATGTACTCGCCATTGATGTTGATGCCAGCCCCTTTCCAGTCCAAAACCTTGAACACTTCCTCCAGTGCAGCGGTGAACAGTTTCGGAGAAATGACGTCTCCCTGTCTCACCCCTCGCTGCAGAAGGATAGGTTTCGAGGCTTTGTCCTGGAGCCGGACTGACATAGTGGCGTTTTCATACAAACACTTCAGCACCTCGATGTACCGATAGTCAATCTGGCACCGTTGAAGAGACTGCAATACAGCCCAGGTCTCGATTGAATCGAAGGCTTTTTCGTAATCCACAAACGCTAAGCAGAGAGGCAGGTTATACTCTTCGGTCTTCTGTATAACCTCCCGCAGCGTATGTATGTGGTCTACGGTGCTAAAGCCTTTACGGAATCCGGCTTGTTCGGGAGGCTGGAAGTCGTCAAACCTGCGTGCGAGACGATTCGTGATGACTCTTGAAAACAGCTTGTAGACATGGCTCAGAAGTGAGATGGGCCTATAATTCTTAAGTAGGGTATTGTCACCCTTCTTAAAGAAAAGTACCACCACACCTCTGTTTCATGCCTGTGGCGTTTTGCCCTCGAGTATGACGGAATCAAATAGCTTCTGAACGGCTTTTAGAACGGGTTTCCCGCCGGTCTTCAGGAGCTCGGCCGTAATTCCGTCATCACCCGGCGCCTTGTTGATTTTAAGCTGCTTCAGAGCCATCCTAATCTCGTACAAGCTGACGTCCGGAATATCTTCAGTGTAGTGTGGAGTCAATCTAGCTCTCGGGTCGTTAGCTAGATTCATAACGGGGTTTCTGGTGGACGTGTATAACTGTCCATAGAACTTCTCGATCTCTCCCAACAGCTCAGGTTTGGCGGACACGACTCTGCCATCGTTGGTCTTCAGTTTCGCGAGCTGACTCTGCCCAATAGACAGATCTCTTGCAAAGATTTTGGAGCCCTTGTTCCGCTCTATCGCGTCCTTAATACGTTCCGTATTAAAAAGGCGAAGGTCGCTTTTCAAGGACTTAGAGATCCGTCTATTTAGCTGTCGGTACTCGAGTGCAGCTTCTGAAGACTGCAGCACCCCTAGCCAAGTTGATAATCTGCAATCGTTAACGGTAGTCGCTCAACGTTAAGTCACGTGGTTAGAACAAACGAACAAAAAATTCGTAGCCAAATTCACATCGTTCAAAATGATAGAATAATTATTATCGTTTCTACAATGTTCAATCCTTTGTTTTAGGGTGTCGTTTTTCTAAAGACATTGTAGAACGAGCGGCCGACTCAGGCGCTTCAACATGGCTACCAATTTATCGTTTTCTACAATTGCTGACACTGAGGCGTTACCGATTGTAGAACGGTAAACGTTTGTCACTTGGCTAGGGGGGCAGGATCATTCCGCGCCTCTGTTCCATGAGCTGTAATGTTGGATCTGAGAGTTTCTTTTTTCTATTCGTACGGCGGGTCTGGAAGAACTTAGACCCGACCGTACGGACAGTTTCCACGAACCCATCGTTATAATCGTCCACGGAGCTCCCTAGGCACTCAAAACGATTCTGGAGTTCGAACTGAAAGCTCTCGGGGTTCTAAAGTTGGATCGGTGCTGGACGGAGCGTTGACTTCATCAGCCGAGACCTTTCCAGCTTGATATTGATATTCAATGTGCCTCTTACCATGCGGTGATCACTTCCGGTTTTCACCGCGTTGATCACAGAGACATCATTGAATATTTGCTTCTTCGTCGACCTAATGAAGTCAATCTCATTTTTGGTTGCACCGTCAGGACTCTGCCAGGTTCACTTCCTGTGCTCACGTTTTCTGAAGAAAGAATTCATCATATAGAGGCCTTCCTTCTCCATAAAATTAGCCAGTAGGTGACCCCGGTGGTTCCGACGTCCAACTTCAAATTGCCCCACTCTCAACTCATCATCGCTTTGCTTGCCCAGTTTCGCGCTGAAGTCCCACATAACAACGGTGAAATGAGTTTTGAAACCATGCATGGCTCTGGAAATATCCTCATACATGGTCTCCACCTCATCGTCGGGGTGTGTCAAGGTTGAGGCGTACACCTGTATGACCTTCAGCGAATACCTTGCGGATATTCTGAGTATAAGGAACGCCACCCTGGTCGACACACTCTCGATCTTCACAACGTTGCTCACAAGGGACTTATGGACGATGAACCCGACACCACCTTGGGACTGCTGGTCGCCCTCCCGGAAAAAAAGAGCAGGTTTCCGGAATTCAGGATTATCGAGTCCTCCCCCTCTCTTCGGACTTCAGATAACCCTACTATACCCCATCGTAACCTGCTCAATTCTTCCTCGAGCTCGGCGATCTTCTCGTCGGTCTGGAGTGTACGCGTGTTGTATGTTGCCAGGTTCAGTTGTCGGTGGTTGTGGTCGCTGTCAATCCGTACATAAAAGATGTACGAGTACTAAACGAACCTTAAAATACATGCTGCTGTTTTTAGATCAACAGTATACTCGTCACTACATAGCGGGTTGTAAAAATAATCTAGTAACTGACAGAAATATCATCTAGTTCACAATCATACTAATAACGGGAAAAGCCGATGTAATGAGGACGATAGAACACAAATCATAAAGTTGCAATTTCTGAATAAATGTAATTAAGGGTATGCTCCAACCAGCCTGCGAAATTCAAAAATTATTGCGTTTTTTGCAATTTGCACGCCATCCAGTGCTAGGTTGTATGTTCAATCAAAATCATCAATACAACGCTCTAAGTTCATAAAGGCGTAGAAACAAAAAAATAACAGAAAAAGTGATTCCTATAGCTTTATGAACTTAGAGCGTTATATTGATGATTTTGATGATTATAATTCTGTAACTACATATGTCTAACAGCCGCGAATAATATTTTAATCAACATATAACCTAGCACTGGCGTGCAAATTGCAAAAAACGTAAGAATATTTGAATTTCGCGGCTTGGTTGGAGCATTCACCTTAATATGATTGTGAACTAAACTAACGTATTTAATTTCAAAAGTCAGTAGGGGCGGCAAAAATTGAATAGCCTACTAGCGGCAAATCTGTAAATCCGCCACTGCACCTAGTCTATGGTTTTGACAACTGGCGTTTTGCTTTTGACGTTTCATCACAATCACAGATTATTAATAATAAAAATAATTCAGTACATTTCACATTTCGCCACCACTTTCTGACTTTCACCAATCGCACCGTGCGTGTTTGTGTGTCGTTTCGTGCTGATTTCTGAGTGAGCATACTCAGTAAATAATAACACTGAGGTATCGATATTTATACTCGATACCGCGATTCGGAATCTTGTAAAAATATCGATAGCTACTCGGTATCGATTTAAAGTATCGTAGTCATTGGATCGATGTTTTCTTTCATAGAATTAAAAACAAAGGGACTTACTAGAGCAGTGTTTCCCAACCTGTGGTCCGCGGACCCCTGGGGGTCCGCGAGAATATGTATGGGGGTCCGCGGTGGACCCCCATACATACCTGGACCATACATAAATGCTATTATGTGCAGTGGCGGATTTACAGATTTGCCGCTAGTAGGCTATTCAATTTTTGCCGCCCCTACTGACTTTTGAAATTCAATACGTTAGTTTAGTTCACAATCATATTAAGGTGAATGCTCCAACCAACCCGCGAAATTCAAATATTCTTACGTTTTTTGCAATTTGCACGCCAGTGCTAGGTTGTATGTTGATTAAAATATTATTCGCGGCTGTTAAAGACATACGTAGTTACAGAATTATAATCATCAAAATCATCAATACAACGCTCTAAGTTCATAAAGCTATAGGAATCACTTTTTCTATTATTTTTTTGTTCCTACGCATTTATGAACTTAGAGCGTTGTATTGATGATTTTGATTGAACATACAACCTAGCACTGGATGGCGTGCAAATTGCAAAAAACGCAATAATTTTTGAATTTCGCAGGCTGGTTGGAGCATACCCTTAATTACATTTATTCAGAAATTGCAACTTTATGATTTGTGTTCTATCGTCCTCATTACATCGGCTTTTCCCGTTATTAGTATGATTGTGAACTAGATGATATTTCTGTCAGTTACTAGATTATTTTTACAACCCGCTATGTAGTGACGAGTATACTGTTGATCTAAAAACAGCAGCATGTATTTTAAGGTTCGTTTAGTACTCGTACATCTTTTATGTACGGATTGACAGCGACCACAACCACCGACAACTGAACCTGGCAACATACAACACGCGTACACTCCAGACCGACGAGAAGATCGCCGAGCTCGAGGAAGAATTGAGCAGGTTACGATGGGGTATAGTAGGGTTATCTGAAGTCCGAAGAGAGGGGGAGGACTCGATAATCCTGAATTCCGGAAACCTGCTCTTTTTTTCCGGGAGGGCGACCAGCAGTCCCAAGGTGGTGTCGGGTTCATCGTCCATAAGTCCCTTGTGAGCAACGTTGTGAAGATCGAGAGTGTGTCGACCAGGGTGGCGTTCCTTATACTCAGAATATCCGCAAGGTATTCGCTGAAGGTCATACAGGTGTACGCCTCAACCTTGACACACCCCGACGATGAGGTGGAGACCATGTATGAGGATATTTCCAGAGCCATGCATGGTTTCAAAACTCATTTCACCGTTGTTATGTGGGACTTCAGCGCGAAACTGGGCAAGCAAAGCGATGATGAGTTGAGAGTGGGGCAATTTGAAGTTGGACGTCGGAACCACCGGGGTCACCTACTGGCTAATTTTATGGAGAAGGAAGGCCTCTATATGATGAATTCTTTCTTCAGAAAACGTGAGCACAGGAAGTGAACCTGGCAGAGTCCTGACGGTGCAACCAAAAATGAGATTGACTTCATTAGGTCGACGAAGAAGCAAATATTCAATGATGTCTCTGTGATCAACGCGGTGAAAACCGGAAGTGATCACCGCATGGTAAGAGGCACATTGAATATCAATATCAAGCTGGAAAGGTCTCGGCTGATGAAGTCAACGCTCCGTCCAGCACCGATCCAACTTTAGAACCCCGAGAGCTTTCAGTTCGAACTCCAGAATCGTTTTGAGTGCCTAGGGAGCTCCGTGGACGATTATAACGATGGGTTCGTGGAAACTGTCCATACGGTCGGGTCTAAGTTCTTCCAGACCCGCCGTACGAATAGAAAAAAGAAACTCTCAGATCCAACATTACAGCTCATGGAACAGAGGCGCGGAATGATCCTGCCCCCCTAGCCAAGTGACAAACGTTTACCGTTCTACAATCGGTAACGCCTCAGTGTCAGCAATTGTAGAAAACGATAAATTGGTAGCCATGTTGAAGCGCCTGAGTCGGCCGCTCGTTCTACAATGTCTTTAGAAAAACGACACCCTAAAACAAAGGATTGAACATTGTAGAAACGATAATAATTATTCTATCATTTTGAACGATGTGAATTTGGCTACGAATTTTTTGTTCGTTTGTTCTAACCACGTGACTTAACGTTGAGCGACTACCGTTAACGATTGCAGATTATCAACTTGGCTAAGGGTGCTGCAGTCTTCAGAAGCTGCACTCGAGTACCGACAGCTAAATAGACGGATCTCTAAGTCCTTGAAAAGCGACCTTCGCCTTTTTAATACGGAACGTATTAAGGACGCGATAGAGCGGAACAAGGGCTCCAAAGTCTTTGCAAGAGATCTGTCTATTGGGCAGAGTCAGCTCGCGAAACTGAAGACCAACGATGGCAGAGTCGTGTCCGCCAAACCTGAACTGTTGGGAGAGATCGAGAAGTTCTATGGACAGTTATACACGTCCACCAGAAACCCCGTTATGAATCTAGCTAACGACCCGAGAGCTAGATTGACTCGTCACTACACTGAAGATATTCCGGACGTCAGCTTGTACGAGATTAGGATGGCTCTGAAGCAGTGCCGTAACTAGGGCGGTGCCAGCGGTGCCCAGGCACAGGGCGCAGACCCTGGAGGGGCGCAGAAATGACCAGACCAGTATCTAGTTTTGTTTCATGCATGGTAGTTAGTAGGTACATTTTGTTTTATTGCGAATATGGTGTAGACGCGCCCTCTGTACTATCTATATCTATATGGCATTTTTCAAGCGATCTTGAAACAACAACACTTGTAAAGGTGGTTTTATATTTGTCTGATGTGTCGTGACGTGACGCGTCAGAACGGTATCGGTTTCATACATTTAGTACTAGCTGGTGCCCGCGACTTCGTCTGCGCAGGATTAGTATTTCGAACAATATGTTTATAAATTGTAGCCTATGTGTTATTCTGATGTATAAGCTATATTATTGTAAAGTTTCATTAAAATCCATTCAGTAGTTTTTGCGTGAAAGAGTAACAAACATCCATCCATCCATCCATACAAACTTTCGCGTTTATAATATTAGTAGGATGGTAACGTTCACACTAGTGCGTAACGTGTTGTGTTGTGATGGCTTATGTATGGAACCGATACAGTTCTGACGCGTCACGTCACGACACATCAGACAAATATAAATCCACCTTGTCTTGCTCGCAATATTACATACACAAACAAAAGTACCTATACCGTAACTATGAGACAATTTCTGTCTATATTCATTTGGAGGGCGCCACTTCTAACTTAGAAGTTCTAAGCAAATCTGTCAATCTAGCTGAGGACCTGAGGAGATGTACATATAGTTCACGTTACGCTGTCATTGCTGTCAGCCACATTCATTGGTCCTCCCTTTATCTTTGATTTTATTCATTAACTACGTGCGGCGTTACTGACGCACTAGCGTGCGAGAGATAGATAGAAAATTCATCGTTCGACAAGAGTGAATAGGATGACTTACAAAACTAAACGATTCACAAACGTTCTATTCTGCCGCGCCGTCCCACCCAATGTTCGGGGATTCCCCGATACATCGAGAATCACGCATTCAGATAGCCGGCCGGGGGCACTCGGATTAATTGTCTTGCTTCTCAACCATGGTCATTATTTGTATAAAATTTCATTAGTTTAAAGTAAAATTGTGTGTGAGCGTGAATAAGTTTATTGTTGATTTGTTGTTCGTTGATAAACTCGTTTGGGTAAGTTAGAAAATTGTATTTAAAAGTTTTACAAAGAAAGTTGTATATAAGTATATTTTTTCGGTTAAAATTTTTACGTTAATAGTGAAATTAACTGAAAATATTTTAAGGTCGGTGGGAGTAAGTAGGAGCGGCCTGTGCCCAGCAGTAGGACATTTAATACGCTGATAATATCAATAAATATTTATGACTTGTAAATGTTATTACTTTATATTATTATTAAGTGTTATTACTTTCCTAAGTAGGTATTTTTAGGTGGCATTTTTATGTTGACCATTTTTATGCTCGAGTTCGGTTCGACACACAAGTATACATATAGACAGGTACTTGTGTTGAGTTCCGAACTACTCGTATATACTAGACTAGGCCTGCACGCGTAGCATGACCGCCTAGAAACGGAATTTATCGACGGAAGATAAGACAAAATGATAGATTGTATCATAGAAAAATTGTGTAAAACTGAAAAGAAGAGATTTTTCTATTCTTCAGTCGACAAGAGTACGATGTCAAGTATGATGACTATTTTCTGATGAGATAGAAACATTTTTACAGAATTAAAATACATAAGGAACTTTTTCTGTTCTTGGTAGAATAGATATAGAATTGGTCATGCTACGCCGGCAGATTAGCGATTCTTCTTTCAGAAATATTACCTGCCGGCTACCGTAAGCTAAGCAAGCATGCTATAACAAACAACATGTCTCAAAAACGTCCATCCGGTTCTGAATTTCGTAAGAGAAAACGCGTGAGAGAGATGGAAGCAAAAAAAATGGGAAATACGTTACGAAAGTGGACAGTCACACAACCAGAAAACAGTCAGGAAGATGTGTCCAATAATGACGTTTTGGCCCACCCTGGTATGTCTGGAACTAGATATGGAAACAATTTAAAGATAGAATATAAAGAAGACAGCCCAGTCAGCCCATTCCAGCAAGACTTGACCTTGCCCATCACCACTAGTCCAAGTTCTGAAATTCAAATTAAAGAAGCAACTGCAACTGATAAGATCCAGTTAGACATAAACGATCCTGTTTCATGGTTACCATTAACTGACCACATTCGTTGTTTCCTTGTTGAGAAAGGTCCTGATCAAGGAAAAGGTAGTCAAAATATTTCTTCAACTGAAGACGCAGGACGAAAATTTCATATGCATTGGTTTACAAAAAAGATGAGCAATGGCGAGATGGTACCAAGGCCTTGGTTGATTTACAGTAAAAAAAGAGATGCAATATTTTGTTTCCCATGTATACTTTTCGGTTCTTCCTCGACTAAGCAAATAACGCCGGCACTGGCTGATGCACAAAAAGGATTTAATGATTGGCGTCATTTAAGTCCACGTATTCCTGAGCACGAAAACTCTACATTTCATAGAGAAAATTGTATTAAGTGGAAAATGCTTGAACAGCAAATAAAAAGTAAGACCACAATAGATGCATCCTTACAAAAGGCTATTGATCAAGAAACAAATAAGTGGAGACATATAGTGTGTACTAGCATAATTTTGTTTTGCGCGGAAAATAATTTACCCCTCAGAGGCTCTCATGAGCATATTGGAGAATCAGGATCTGGAGTTTTCTTAAGTGCCGTGGATATGATTTCAAAATTCGATCCTGAACTTAGAGCGCACATCGAATCGCTTAATAAAGGAAATATTTCATATTTTACGCCTTATATTCAAAACGAGCTTGTAGATATTCTTGCCTCTGAGGTCAAAAAACAAATTTTAGACGACGTTCGTGCGGCAAAATACTTTTCCACACTTTTTGATTGTACGCCAGACGTATCGCATCAAGAACAGCCCCCCTAGCCAAGTCACAAACGTTTACCGTTCTACAATCGGTAACGCCTCAGTGTCAGCAATTGTAGAAAACGATAAGTTGGTAGCCATGTTGGAACGCCTGAGTCGGCCGCTCGTTCTTCAATGTCTTTAGAAAAACGACACCTTATAACAAAGGATTTAGCGTTGAACATTGTAGAAACGATAAAAAATCATTGATCATTTTGAACGATGTGAATTTGGCTACGAATTTTCTGTTCGTTTGTTCTAACCACGTAACTTAACGTTGAGCGACTACCGTTAACGATTGCAGATTATCAACTTGGCTAGGGGTGCAGATGTCACAAATATTGAGATTCGTAAAAGTATCCGAGCAGAAAGTTACAATCGAAGAACGATTCATAGATTTCATCCAGTCTCATGAAAAATCGGGCGAGGGATTGTAGAAAGAGATTTTAGAGAAATTAGAAGTTGATGGATTGAATATTCAAGATCTTCGTGGCCAAGGCTACGACAATGGTAGTAATATGGCCGGTAAATATAACGGAGTCCAAGCCAAAATAAAACAAATTAATGAAAATGCTGATTACGTGCCGTGCGCAGCGCATTCTTTGAATTTATCTGGCGTACACGCTGCTAGTGTGACACCTGACATGATCACATTTTTTGGATTAATCCAGAAAATATTTGTGTTTTTTTCGAGTTCAACGGTCAGATGGGAAACTTTAATGAAACACTTAAATATTTCATTGAAAAAACACGCCGACACTAGATGGGCCTCTAAAGCTAGGGCCGTCAAAGCTTTGAACACGCAAATACCCCAAATCAGGTGTGTGCTAAAGATTCTAACTACCAATGATTATAATGCGGAAACAATCGCTACAGCTAAAAGTATAATGGACCTAATTAATTATAAATTCATATGTACTCTGCAAATTTGGGATCAAATTTGGGAATCTGTTGACAGAGTGAATGTAGCTCTACAGTCTAAAACCATTACTATCGACAAAGCCTCTGAATTAATCAAGGGATTAACAAGCCAGATTCAGAATATTCGCGACACTGTGGACATTGTTTTCGAAAAGGCAAAAAGAATTTGTGAACAATGTGACATTGAAGACAATTTTCCTGAAAAGCGACGAAAGCGAGTAAAAAAACACGATTTAAGTGAAAGTTCAGACGCCGGCTACTACATTACTCAGCAACAAAGTTTCAAAATTCAGATAAATGAAGCAATAGGTACAATAATTTCTGAATTAAAATGGCGATTCGAAAAACTACGCGACATATACCACTCTTTCGGTTTTTTGACCGTAAAACACATAACTACATATTCGGTTGAAGAACTAAAAAAACATGCAGCTGATTTGAGTATCAAATATTCTGCAGATATAAATTCCACAGAATTTTGGGCCGAAATAGAAACTTTGAAGAGTCAAGTTGAAGCGACTACATTATTTGCTAAATGTGAATGTCAGTCAAGTATGGGTCTTCTCAAAGCTAAAGTAGAACTGGATTTAAAGGAAATGTTTCCCAATGTAGTAGTCGCTATAAAGATATTTTTAACGATGCCAGTGACTGTAGCTTCCTGCGAGAGATCATTCAGTAAGCTCAAATTAATAAAGACGTACCTGCGCTCGACGATGGGCCAAGAAAGATTGTCTGGCCTAGCGATTTTGTCGATTGAACGCGACATAGCACGGCTCCTGTCGTATGACTACATTGTCATATCAAGGACTTCGCAATGAGAAAAGCGCGGAAAGTAAATCTTTGAGTAGGTAGCTGTCCTTTTCTTGTGATTACGGTTTACCTTAGCCTTGGGTCTTTACTATCGAGTACTTTGTGTCATTTCTGTATTTGAGCAAATATTTTTGAATCAACAATTTTTATCTTAAAGAAATCTACTAAGTACCTATACCTTCGTAAACAAAAAATAGATAGATTTATTTTTATGCACATTTGTCCACTTTATTGTCAGAGCCTGGTTAGAGCATTTTTCAAGGGCGCAGTTTTGAAAGCTCGCACCGGGCGCATAAAAGGCTAGTTACGGCACTGCTCTGAAGCAGCTTAAAATCAACAAGGCGCCGGGTGATGACGGAATTACGGCCGAGCTCCTGAAAACCGGCGGGAAACCCGTTCTAAAAGCCCTTCAGAAGCTATTTGATTCCGTCATACTCGAGGGCAAAACGCCACAGGCATGAAACAGAGGTGTGGTGGTCAATACCCTACTTAAGAATTATAGGCCCATCTCACTTCTGAGCCATGTCTACAAGCTGTTTTCAAGAGTCATCACGAATCGTCTCGCGCGCAGGTTTGACGACTTCCAGCCTCCCGAACAAGCCGGATTCCGTAAAGGCTTTAGCACCGTAGACCACATACATACGCTGCGGCAGGTTATACAGAAGACCGAAGAGTATAACCTACCTCTCTGCTTAGCGTTTGTGGATTACGAAAAAGCCTTCGATTCGATCGAGACCTGGGCTGTATTGCAGTCTCTTCAACGGTGCCAGATTGACTATCGGTACATCGAGGTGCTGAAGTGTTTATATGAAAACGCCACTATGTCAGTCCGGCTCCAGGACAAAGCCTCGAAACCTATCCTTCTGCAGCGAGGGGTGAGACAGGGAGACGTCATCTCTCCGAAACTGTTCACCGCTGCACTGGAGGAAGTCTTCAAGGTTTTGGACTGGAAAGGGGCTGGCATCAACATCAATGGCGAGTACATCACTCACCTTCGATTTGTCGACCATATAGTAGTCATGGCTGAGACTATGGAGGACCTCAGTACAATGCTCGATGACCTCAGTAGAGCTTCCGAAAGAGTGGGTCTTAGAATGAACATGGACATGACAAAGGTCATGTCCAATGCTCGTGTGATACCCACTCCAATGAAGATCGGAGGCGCTACACTCGAAGTTGTGGACGAAGGACGTGTACCTAGGACAGACTGTCCAGTTAAGTACGTCTTCAACTGACTTCGAGAAAGAGGTCAATCGTCGAATCCGACTCGGCTGGGCAGCGTTCGGGAAGCTACGCAATATCTTCTCGTCCCACTTACCGCAGGGTCTCAAGACAAAAGTTTTTGACCAGTGTGTATTGCCAGTGATGGCACTTAGACGTGGTCGCTCACAATGGGCCTCATAAGAAGGCTCTAAGTCACCCAAAGAGCAATGGAGAGGGCTATGCTTGGAGTTTCCCTACGCGATCGAATCAGAAATGAAGAGATCCGTAGGAGAACCAATGTTACCGGCATAGCCCGAAGAATTGCCAAACTTAAGTGGCAGTGGGCAGGGCACATTGCTCGCAGAACGGATGGCCGATGGGGCCGGAAGGTTCTGGAGTGGCGACCGCGTACTGGAAGATGGAGCGTTGGAAGGCCTCCCACAAGATGGACCGATGACCTGGTGAAGGCCGCAGGACTGCGTTGGATGCGGGAAACACAGAACAGGTCGAAGTGGCGGTACTTGGGGGAGGCCTATGTCCAGCAGCGGACGTTTTTCGGCTGAAATGATGATGTACGGATTACGAAAGATCAGATCGGATCGATTGGATCGGATCGGATTATTAGATTATAAAGTGTAACAATTGTAGATAGACCAATAAATAAATAAATAATTATAAGTTTTTTTTTATTTATTATTTTGGCTTTATTTGCCGCCCCTCTAAATCTGCCGCCCTAGGCTCCAGCCTACTTAGCCTATTGGTAAATCCGCCACTGATTATGTGTCTGTAATAACTAAAATAAATACCTAATCCGTTTTTTTTGGCTGTTTATTTTATCAAGGGGGTCCGTGTAAACTGTGTTTGATTTCCTAGGGGTCCGTGGCTGAAAAAGGTTGGGAAACGCTGTACTAGAGAATGGACAGTAGCGTTTTCTATGCATTTTACCAACATACTGCAATCGCCAACCTGTCTGCTAAGCGTGGCAATTATGGCAAACCTCCCAGTTTGCCATGATCAGTTTAGGCAGGCTTATGTCCAACAGTGGATTTCTTTTGGCTGAAATGATGATGAAAAACAGCTGTAGGACTAGGTATTGATAAGTTTTTTGATATACATAAACAAGGCACTAAGAAAAAAGTAGTTTTTGAGCTGCTATGCAAAATAGTTCTGTTATAAAGAACTAAGAAAGATTATTTGATTTCTTGATGCAGTAACTGTCGCACCAGCAAAGGGAAACAACCTGTCACACACAAGGTACAGAGTTACCGACTGTTTGTAAAATCATTAGCGTGAATAGCGTCTGTTAATATTGGAAATACTGGTTTTAATTAAATCCTCCCATTCTTCATAAGGATTGCTTCTAATGCAGACAGGATTAGCGAAATATAATGACACCTCAACGGCAACTGTGAAAAAGCAGGGAAACATGCGTTCAGCAACAGCAATACAAAAAATAAATACATAATTATGTAATTGCTCTCATTTCGTCCCCAAACATGAAATCGTCCACCTACGTATTAAACTATAAAATTTTCTTTCGCGACATGACTAATAATTCCGTCTTGGTTATTGATTCCAAAGTATAATCGATACCGAAAATAATTAGATTCGAAAGAAAAGTATCGAGTAAGAGTTTATTTGTATCGTGACCGGTGACATCCCTTTAGATAATTCTCTGATTCTCTGTGGTTATGGACGAAAAGAACCAAAAAAAAAAATCTCTGTGGTTATTATTGTTGTTGTGTTGGAAGGAAGGAAAATGGTGATTGGCGGGAAAGATACAAAAAGTTTTCAATAATTTTATATTTATTAATATAATTCAAGATATGGATGAAAAACCAAATAATGTTGAAGAAATTGATGTTAACAGTTCAGATTTCTACGAAAATGTTAACATTGAAACAGCTGCTTTATTCCACGACGAGATCTATGATTTGCTACTAATTGAGAACGAATCACACGAAAACTTTGAAGATGAAGAATGTGAAGATGAAACGGAAGAGAATACAACAAAAACATAAATACATATTTTAAAGTAATTACTGAAGACATTGAAGCTAAGATTCATCAGTCAAAGCAAATGTACCTATTGTTCTGAAGAAAATGCGGATATAAAACACGTTAGACTGTGAATCGTTCGCCATGCAAAGACTGTTACTTGTCAGTGAAATTCAAAGAGTATAATAATGTGAAATTAGTGATATAGCAGAACAAAACTCTTTTATGTGTTCCCCGCCACGTTCAGGAATTACTTTCCAACACAGTTTATTTCAATTCATTATTTAGATATTTACTGAATACTGTAGAAAAAATTTAATTGTTTCGGGATGTACTTAGCTGAGAATAAGAGTAGTATGTTTAATGATTACGACTGAAGGACATGTATCCATGGTCAGGAATAAATTAAAAAAAAAAAAAATGTTGTGTTGGAAAAAGCGCGGGAACCTTGAAATAATAGGCGGTTTTTTTTTTACTTCTTGTAATTTTACTTTAATTTTAATTTAGTTTGTACATATTTTCCTGTTTTTATTCTATTAACTTAGTTTATAAAACAAGATTTAAGATGCCTAAGAAAAGAAAAAAACCCAAACAAGATCCTGGTGGAGAAATTGTTACTGGTCCTCCGGATTCATCTTCGGAGACAAGTGAGTCTGACTACGTCGACTCCTGCACTGCGGAAGAAAAGGCTACAGAGAAGTATGCCCCGTATAGGGTTACAGACTACAGTCGCAGGTACCCTGAAGATGCCGTAGCTGGGTATGACTTTATTGTATTTATCGAGAGCACAAATGAAGAACAACCAATAGGCCAAAGAGATATGATGTACCTGAGTGGATGCTTCACTAGATTTGTTAAAGGGATTAAGTACTTGAAAAAAATTAACAGATACAAAATCGGCGTAGTTTTCGATCGCCCGAATTTAGCCAATTCATTCTTGGACAATGTTACTTTTCTGAAGGAACAGTCGATCAAAGCGTCGATTCCGGCTGGAACGACAGAATTGTCTGGAGTTATCACGTCAGTACCTACGGATATGTCAAACAAAAAAATTTTTAAGGCAATATCAAGTTCAAAAAAAATTATAAGCGTTAGAAGAATAATGAAAAAAGTTAGAGTAGGTAGCTCATCTGAACTACAGCCTACCCAAACTGTAGTTATTACTTTTGCTTCATCTACATCTTTACCAGATTACGTTCATATTAAGATGTGGCGGCTTTCAGTACTGCCCTATATTCCACCAGTCAAGCAGTGTTTCCGTTGCTTACGTTTTGGGCATTTAGCCAAATTTTGTAAAAATTCGCAAAGATGCTCAGTATGTACTGAGGGTCATTCCTTCAAGGAGTGCTCTGTACCTGCTGAAAAAGCTGTATGTGTTCATTGCAAAGGTAATCATTTATCCATATCTGGCCAATGTCCCATTAAGAAAAGAAAGATTGCTGAAAGCAGAAATACATCGAAAACCCCTTTTTCGGACTTATTTAATAAAGCTAATTTCCCATCACTGAACAAATCGGAACATTCGACAGATATTATAAACTTGATGTTGTCTAATAGCACAGCATTAAGTTTGTTGACAGAATCTATTGTTAACTTGATTAAGTTAAATAAAACACAAAATGAAAGTATTTGTACACAAACTATAACATCTGCTATTAGAGAGACTATTAAAGGTAAAAATATTATAATATAAAATTCACTAACAAAATTTTAAATATTGCTCAGTGGAATGCACAAAGTTTGCTAAGTAATAAACTACAGTTTCAGCAGTTTCTCTATAATAATGACATACATTTAGCTTTAGTTTCAGAAACATGGTTAAAACCACACATACAATACAACATTCGTGGCTATACCACAGTTAGGAATGATTGTGGTAATGATCACAATGGTGTTGCTATATTTATACGTAATGGCATTGAATTTAGATTATTAGACACATATTTTGACGATTCTATTCAAAATATTGCAATTAAAATTAAAATTAATAACAAATACATTTCAGTAGTTAGTTTTTACAGTCCTGGAAATTGCAGTCCTACTTTTGAAAAGAACAAATTTGATTCACTAATAAATAGTATACCTAAACCATTGATAATTGCTGGGGACTTTAATGCCCATCACACTTTTTGGGGTTGTTGTAGTGACGACTCTCGTGGCAGAGCTATAATGAATTCCATGGATGAAAATGACTTGATACTCTTAAATGATGGTCAGCCAACTACTGTAGGGTCTCATCTATGGAGACCAAATGGTCTTGATTTAACTATGGTTTCTTCTTCCTTGGCTTTGTCTTGTGAATGGCAGGTTTATCAGGATTCTATAGGCAGCTATCATTTGCCTACCATTACAAAATATGTTATAGATACTGCTAATGATGTGGATCCTTCTAATGTTTCAAATATTCCTCTTCATTGTAATCTGAAATTAGTTGATTGGTCTATTTATAAAAAGATTGTAAATGACATGATGGAAAGTTTTCAGTATAATAACTCGAGTCATATTGATACATATAATAATTTTTGTTCAATAATTCTACAAGCAGTTCAGATGTCAGTAATCAGTTTTAATAAAAACAATACCACTTGCGACTCTCGCAGATCTAGGAGGAAGCTTCGACTCCCTTGGTGGAACGAGAAGTGCACTAGAGCTGTACAAGATTGTAAGCAAGCATACATCTTATTTAAATCAAATCCTTGTCTAGACAATTTTATAAGTTTCAAACATATGCAAGCCCGAAAAAAACGTATCCTACGACAGGAGCGTCGTGCATGTTGGTTAGAGTTTTGTCATTCTATTAATAGACTCACTCCAATGAGTCAAGTTTGGGCAAAAATGAGGAAGTTAAAAAATGTTTCTACAAATAGCAGTTTGTTTTCTAGTTATGAATGGATCTCTCAATTTCTGCATAAGTATACTCCTGATTCAGTTCAGAATTTTTACACAGTCAGTCACAATAACTTACAAAATTGCACAAATAATTTCATGGTGGAAACTTTTTCTATTGAAGAGCTAAAATCTGCTTTAAGATCAAGAAGAGATTCGGCATGTGGCTTAGATTGGCTCTCATACAAAATGTTAAAATTATTAAATATCACACAGTTTGTCTATATTTTTAAATATTTTGAATTCACTTTGGCATTGTTCTATTATTCCTGAGGAATGGAAAACAGATTGTTTAATACCTATCCTGAAACAGGGTAAAGACCCTAACAGCGCTGACTCATATCGTCCTATTACTCTAAGTTCGTGTGTTGGTAAAATATTTGAACAGCTTCTAAAACAACGTTTGATATTTTACATTGAAAGTAATAGTCTACTACCTTACAATCAATTTGGCTTTCGATGTGGTCGTTCTGCTCGGGAAAGTCTTAGTCATTTATCTCTGGATATACACAGTGCTCTTGTCGAGCATAAAATGTTGGGATCTGTTTTCTTCGATATTGTTGGTGCTTTTAATAATGTAAATTTAAGTACATTGTCATCCATTCTCCTTTCACTAAATGTTCCTGAAAAAATAGTAAGTTGGATTTTTGAGTTTTTAAATGAACGTAAATTGTATGTAAAAGTCAATAATCAATTAATAGGACCTAGGTATTCTTATAGAGGAGTTTCTCAAGGAGGAATATTAAGTCCTCTATTATTTATTTTATATATTGCTAGATTAAATAATGTGCTGGGTAGAGATGTCTGTAATTTACAATTTGCTGATGATTTGGTTGTGTATTGTTCAGGAGAAAACCTTAACAGCATTGAAACAAAACTCAATGCTAGCTTGGAAAAATTGGGACATTATTTTGAAAGTCTTAGTTTGGAGGTCAGCTATGAGAAAAGTAAGGTTGTTGTCTTTTCCAAAAATGTTGTTGGTTCTCCTAGTATTAAAATTTATTACAATAATAGCCTTATGTTAGTGGATAGTTCCATAAAATTTTTAGGTGTTACTTTTCTCAGTAATTTTAAATGGAATGTGTATGTTGATTACTTAGCAAACAGAGCATTAAAAGCTTGCAATATTTTGAAATCTCTCGCTGGCACTTATTGGGGTGCTGATCCAGGGACATTACTGATTTTATATAAGTCCTTAGTAAGAAGTCACTTCGAATATGCATTTTTTTGCTATAGTGGTGTACAAAAACTAGTAGAAAAACTAGACAAAGTGCAAAATAGATGCTTACGTATTATTTTGGGAGCTATGTGTTCAACACCTATAGTGTCAATGCAAGTCGAATGTAGTTTGCCTCCATTGATAATTAGATTCAATTACCTCAGAACAAAATTCTTCATTAAGATTTCTTCTATCAGTGATCATCCTCTTCTATTGCAGTTAAAGAAGGCTATTAATGGGATCAATCCCCCTTTTCTAGTACAAGGTTTATCTGAAATTTTAAAAGATTGTTCTAATCAAAATTATTTTTCTAGCTCCATTTGGCCTTGTTATTTATATTCCTATGAATCAAAGTATTGTCCATTTAAAATAGTAATTAATGAATCTTTGAAGTTTAAAGAGGATGTTTACAGAATGCTTGAGGAATGGAATGGTTACAATCAATTGTACACAGATGGCTCAAAAAATGATAATGCTGTATCTATGGCTATTTATGACGTTCAGGCTCGAAGTGGGTTTGGAAATAGGTTGTCTTCAGTAGCAACTGTGTATACAGCAGAGGCTATGGCAATACTCAGTGCTTTAGAGTATATTGAGACTAGGCAAGAAAATAAATGGATTATTATCACTGATAGTATGAGTGTATTGAGAGCACTAGAAAATCCCAGTTGTAATGCAAAAACAAGTTACATAATTTATAATATCAGAGAAAAATACAATAATTTACATAAGTTCAAAGATATCGTCCTTTTCTGGACTCCTTCACATATCGGGGTAGTTGGAAATGAACAAGTTGATTACCTGGCTAAATTCATTGTTAATCATCATCAGGAATGTCCAATTTTGCATAAGCCCATTCCAAATTCAGATGCGTTGACTTATTTCAAATCAAAACTGGCACGTGAATTTCACAATTTCTGGCAGCATGTAGTTGAAACCAAAGGAAAGTGGCTAGCTGAAATTAAAACAAAGATTTCTCCTCCTTGGTTTACAGGAGGAAATATCTATCGGAACAGAAAGTTTTATACAACGATTTGTCGTCTACGGCTAGGTCACTGTCGATTTAATGCACATCTGTTTAGAATTGGCATTCTGTCTTCCCCAAATTGTGATTATTGTAATTCTGCTATACAAACATTGGATCACATTGTATTTGATTGTCCTAATTTTGCTCTTCAAAGGATCATTTTAGTTGATCGCCTGCTAGGTATTTATGAAAATGCTGAAGATATCCCGCGCTCGCTTCAGCAACTTTTGACGAAAAAAGATTGTTTTTTACCAATTTACGATTTTATTGTATCAACTGTTGATGAAATTTGAATTTGACAACTACTACACTTTTGACATAAAATTATATGATATTGAGATATTGAGATAATATTAAATAAAACATGAAAGAAGACTCGGCTCCGGTCTAACAAAAGGTACTGAACTTGAATATATTAAAAGAAGACTTGGCTTACGCCTAACTATTGGTTATTGAAGACATTGATAAAAATAAGACTTGGTTTCGGCCTGACTATTGGATATTGAAGACATTGAATAAAGAAGACATGGTTTCGGCCTTGATTATATTATAGAAAGACAAGAAAGAAAAAAAAAGAAGAATTGGAAGAAAAAGAAAACTAAATCAGACTTGGCTGTATGGGCTCAGCTCCCTTTGCCTGTCCCAAAGAGGGACGAAAGGAACCAAAAAAAAAAAAAAAATGTTGTTGTGTTGTGTTTTGAAGTGGATATTTTGATTGTGAATTTTGGTGGCGATTTCATCATTTATTATTTCTAATTTCTGTATTATTCAGATAATCATCACATCTGATCGTAACATCCCGAAATGACAGCTGAAAAACGCAAGCGCTCAGTAAACTTTAGTACGGAGGAGAAAATGAGATTTCTTCGCATTTTGAGAAAAAAAGGCCTAGTGATAATAACTAAAGTTACCTCGCACGACCTACAAACTAATCGTTTGAAAGAAAATGCTTGGACAGAAGTAACGAATGAACTAAATGCATCCGGGAACATCCTAAGGTCGGTTCTTTTATTTACAACTAGCGTTGGCCAGCGGCGTCGCACGTGTGGATGTCGGAAATTATCCCGCGGGAACTTACCTATTACCGGGATATAAGTACCCTACGTGTTAATCGGGATTCTAAACTATCTACCTATGTGCCATATTCCATCCAAATTCGTTCAGTAGTTTTGCGTGAAAAGGTAAAAAACATACATCCATTCATTCATCCTCATAAACTTTCACAAATTATAATATTAGTAAGAAGAAGTAGGATTTCCATTAATCGACAAATTCAAGATAAAAGCAATTCGTAAAGAACCTCTTAATTATATTCTTGAATTATAATTTATTTTATTTGACAACATTGGTCCACTGGTTAGTAAAGACTTATCAACTAAGGATTAGTATTCATTAATTAGAATAATACACTATTTATATTCATACCTGCCGCACAAACAACCTGACAAAGTGCCTCAATATTGGTGCATCGTGTTGTTCGGCTAGGGTTTTCAGGATACTGTTGCTGCTAGCCCTCATTATGCTTAATAAGGATGCCATCTTTTTTCTCATAATATAATTTTCCTGCATCATATTCTTTTTGCAGAACTAAGGATAATCTTAAAAAGTTGTGGCAAAAAATGAAAACAGAAGCCAAAGCCTACCTAACCAACGGAGCCAGCGGAGGGCCATCGAGATTGGATGATCCTGTCCTGGAAGCGGTAGCAGACTTAACTGGCTATGGAAGTTCAGTTGAAGGGTCCACTTGTTCAGGAGTAGAGTCAATTTATGACTGTGAACCTCAAATAGAGAGTAAGTAAATCATCATTATTGTAAAGACAGATTGTGTGAAAACGGTGATAAAACACATTGCAAGGGCCAAAAATTGGAAGATGTGGCGTCTACTAACCCGCCCTGGTCCCACGTGGTTGGTTATGGCCCATAATTGGAGGCCAATAGGTGGAGGCCTGTGTCCCAGCAGCAGGAACATATTAGGCTAATCTAAATCTAAACTTCTAAACTATATTATAAATGCAAAAGTAACTCTGTCTGTCTGTCTGTCTGTCTGTCTGTCTGTCTGTCTGTCTGTCTCGCTTTCCTGCTAAAACTACTGAACCGATTTAAATGAAATTTGGTACACAGATAGTTTAGAGCCTGAGAAAGGACATAGGCTACTTTTTATCCCGGTAGTATGTTCCCGCGGGATAATTTCCGACCTCCACGCGGGCGAAGCCGCTGGCAAAAGCTAGTTAAGTATAAAAAAAAAAATTCAGGCATAATAACCCATATTACAAAAAAAATAAGTTAAAAATGTGACAATGCTGTGCAGAAAATAATGAAATGTCATCAACAAAATAGAAATAAGTCACAGAGTTGAGAAAAATACAATGTCAACTACTTGTGCTAAATGTGCTTTGACTTTTGTTTCCTTGCTACAAATACAAACAAACTTTCTTATTGTTTTTGTTGACCATCATTACATACCAAGACTTCCTCTGTGCTTCGGAAATCATGGTAAGCCGGTGGTCCCATCTGTCACTTGTGGAACTTTCAGCCTTGTTATGGGTCTTACAAAAACCCGAAAATCTGACAACCAGTCTTACCAAGAGGTATCATATTACCAAATAACGGGGTTGAGGAGCTTAAATAGACAGTTTCTCCATAAAAAATGCGGGTATACAGCTGCTTCTGGTTAGACTGGAAGCCGACCCCAATTTACTGGGAAAAGGCTAGGCAGATGAAGATGTAGGTCATACTTTACTGATAACAACATTCGCCTGCCAATCTTCACAGGTAAAGGGTGTAGTGTGTGTCAGTATAAACCATTATAATGGGGGGTCAATTAAAACCATTACCGTGTCTGTAATGTTTAGTAAGGGTAAAAACATTCTAACACCTATCATAAATCTGACATTTACTTTTATAAATTGCAGATATTAATATTAAACAAGAAAAAAGTAATCTAAAAAGACGTTGGCCTACGCTATGCGACGATGAGCATTCAAATAAATCTGCAAAAGTATCGTCATCATCCTCAAACAACGATTTTGAAAGTGAAAGACTTAAATGTGAAAAAGAAAAAAGTGCACTTATAGAATTACAAAAGCAACATATGACTGAAGAACATGCTTTAAAAATAAAACATGGGGACTTAAAAACAAAAATATTAGAGGCTGTTTTAAAGAAAGTACAAGGTAAGTAATCATTTCTTATTTAAACCATCACAGACATAGCTATAATTTAATTAATTTGATTTGGTTATTTCTATTAATTTAAGGTAATTTAGTGATCTTCATTCATTAATTGTTTGGCGCCGACTCAAAATTACTCAGGCTTCTTATTTTTTGTTTTTAAGTTTTTTCGGCGGTTTAACCCATTCTTGACCACTGTACCAATTTGGGAACACTTAATAAATGAGGGTTACTAAAAAAAGTTATGGCAATTGTTAGCATTATTTTAGTTTGTTGTGCAGTCGAGAGTGTGTTCATTAGGAAATACCATCGGAATATACAAATTTGTTCAAAAATCTTAGTTTTGGATTCACTAAAGTTTGTTATCCGGAAGACAGTACAGGTAAGCGTACTTTTGTAATTATTATTTATTAGAGGTGATGAATATTGTGAATATTGTTTATATTTTAATAAAATAAGTACCTAACCTGACATTCAAAGTTATATTATTGCAGTTAACTAACACATATATTGAGATATAGTGACATAAATATTGGTGTGCCTATTTGGGTACAATGGCTACAAGTGGACAAAAAATAACCATTTTATTTACAGAAACAAAATGAATCTCAAGCAATATTTTAGTGGCACTAATGACTTCAGGGGCTTAGAAGAAGCTATCAGCACAATAGCAGAGGATAGGGACGTTGACTTGGAGTATTATATAGCCATCATTCCACCAGAGCAAAGTGTCGTAACTGACGAAGAAGAAGGTGATGATGATGTGGCACCTAGTACCCTACCAAACGATGTCCCGGGTAATATCGAGGTATTTGTTCGCAATGTGGGTAGTGATTCGGAATCTGAAGATACCAGTGATGATGAACCTTTGGCTGCTAAAAGGTCACGACCTTCTTTTAGATCGACCCAACCAGAGCAGCCCACTGTATCTGCGCGCCGACAGTCATCCACTGTCCCACTTTGGCGAAAGTGTCCACCAAATTACTCGACAACCTTTGAAAAATCTGACGATATATTAGTTCTCTAAAATCGCGTCAAGAAGAGCTAAAAGAAATGACACCAGTTTCGATATTTTTGAGAAGTTTTTTGATGTAGAAGTTGTTTCAATGATTACTGAATTTAGTAACTTGTTGTACATGGTTGACATGACCATGTCAAATGCATGGCGACTGCACGTTATCGCTAAAGAAGAACCAATGGACCAATTACTCTTCCGCCGAAGTGTTGCCAGACATTTCCTCAAACTGTCACCCCAAAGATGTTCTGCTCGCCCTTCATCAACTAATATTGAAAGTTCACAGTTGGATGGGGTTGATCACGTCCCTGAAAAGTTTCCGAAACGAGTGTGATGTGCTGTGTGCCATATCAGAGGCCGTTGGGGTTGCAAGAAGCGCAAGAAAACCCTGGTTATTGAAAAATCGTGTTTTGCTCATTTTCACTCATAAGAGGCCACTGTGCCAATTTGGGAACACCTCTTAAAACTCACGATTTTTTTTTAAATTATTTTTTTTTGTCATTTCTTTTATTCTTGTACTTACTATATTTCAATTAAATGAAAGAATTTTGAAAATCCGCTCAGTAGTTTTAATTTGGCCACTAATGGGTTAATTTTTTTGTTAAAAAGTTTTTATTATTTTATAGCTTTTTGTGGCTTTAATCTACTAATTACGACATGCTTGCAACATCGGAGTATTCTGTAAGAAGTTATGCGTGGTCATTCATTACAATCAATGAGTGATCAATCAATCATCCCGTTTTCCTACCCTTAGGGTTGGATTTTCCAAATTTATATGGGACCAACTTCGGGGTATAGCCTTTCCAATAAAAAAAATAATTATCAAAATCGGACTTCTCTGTAAAAAGCTATGCGTGATCATACGTAAAAAAAATACATATATATACGCGTCGACTTGAGAACCTCCTCCGTTTTTTTTTCGTCGGTTAAAATTTTGGCACAAACAGTTAAAGTTTATATGGAGTGGCACAGGAAGCTAATATTTTTATATATTAATGCATTACAAATACAAGTTTTAAATTAATTATTGTCGAATTTCGCCCACTAGAAAACCACTTGTTTAAATGAATATATATCATAGCCAGGCAATTTGCTATGTATTTCAGTTATAATCTATATCTTTACTTACTAATAATAAAGCTGAAGAGTTTGTTTGTTAGAATCCGAAAATACTTATTGCATTTGATAGCCTGGTCCTTGACGAAGGTTTTAACATTTTAACATCACGTTATGAAACTTAGTCACGTATTTACAGAACTTCACTCAATACTAAAGCATTACTTAAAACCAGTTTCAGCCAATCAAATGGCTTGAGTAGTTTTAAGTAATGCTTAGGTATTGAGTGATATTACAGAATGTTATTCAATAGGTACTCCAGATACGGACCTTAGAAACCGATCAAAAGAATACTGTAATTTACAGCATTGATATACATTATGGTATAACAAGACACTAGGCGATTAATGAAACGAAGGCAAAATCATATTTTCTAGCTTGTAATTTTATACATTACTAGCTTCTGCCCACGACTTCGTCCGCGTTATATTTATTGCTCCCCCAACCCATCCCGTCACATCGAATAACCTGCCCGTGCGTGTTCTTCGTTTTTGCAACATTTTTCATTGCTGCTCCGTTCTTATTGGTGGTAGCGTGATTATATATAGCCAATAGCCTTCCTCAATAAATGGGCTACCCAACACAAAAATAATTTTTCAATTCGACCTAGTAGTTCCTGAGATTAGCGCGTTCAACCAAACAAACAAACTCTTCAGCTTTATAATATTAGTATAGATGGCATAGCTAACAAGCTAGCTAGCTTATAACTATGTCTGTGATGGGCTTAATCATACAATTCAAATTGTCAGTTTTCTCGTCTTGTATTGAGTATGATTATGTTACACTTGTGGTAAATACCTTTGTTATTAA
The DNA here is from genome assembly GCA_932294355.1 of Aporophyla lueneburgensis. NCBI lineage: Eukaryota > Metazoa > Arthropoda > Insecta > Lepidoptera > Noctuidae > Aporophyla > Aporophyla lueneburgensis. Next base: position 31,190,746 of record OW028739.1, on the reverse strand, counting down.
CAAAGCTTTTTTTTTGTTATAGAAGAGAAACCAGTGGACTCTGAACTACTGAAGATAGTATCAAACATGTAACTTACCTTGTTGGCGCAATTGTCGCAAGCGTTACTGCTGCGCATGAGGTCCTGGGTTTGATTTCGGATTGGGCAGCGTCATTGAGTTTTTCCACCCGGAATTTCTCAGGAGCAGCCTACACAGAGCCTGGATTTATGCCAGGTTTATGTTCTGTTAAATCATAACCGGCGAAATGGGTGTACTAAATAAAGGTACACCTCTGCCTAACCCTTTTGGGAAATACAGGCTTGATGTTATGTTATTAGAACTTATGTTTTGTCTGAAGTGTGAATAATTTCAGTTACAAAATTGAAAAATGAACCTATATTAGGTATAGTTAATGTACTGAAAACTTGTTATTTGTCAATTCTGGCCCCAGCATAACAGCCCCCCCTTTCATTTTGACAGTAGAGTGGTTATTTTACTTGGCTAAATTTACATGTGTAAATGGCTAAGTTAATTAATGTTTTCGAGTGAAGTAACTGCTAAATATTTAGGCATTACATTGATTTGTTTCCTAATCTAGTAATAATTCAAAATAAATCATTTTCTTGACGTTGGTTAGTGTCGTGTCACGTCGTGCACTTTATAAGTTGATACAACTGCTGACCTACATATTTCACTATTTTGTCTTTCAAATATTATAATTTTCCACATCGTGTCCCGTGAAATTCATACCGAATGGGTTTATGAAATCTTCGTACAGATAGCTAACAGAAAGAATTGTTTTATTTTTTGTAATAAAAATCAAAATTTAAACATTTGAAAGTTTATTTATTTTTTTATATTTAATCAAATAGAAAAAAATCATTTAGGAAGTTCAGTGATTAATACTAATGCAACTTAGACTAAGTAAATTAATCTATATCTTAGGTATAAAAGTTAGATTCTCTTACACAAGGTGATGGATCAGGGAGTACATGTACACAGAATGTGCGTGGTGTTTAACAAAAGGCAATGGTGTTCTAAAGACATAGAAGTGACTTTTAGTGATACAGATGAAATGTTGGTTTACTACAGGTAAACCTCTGCCTAACCCATCAGAACAGGCGCGATGTTGTGATGTTACGTTGTAAAAGGAAATTGCTCTTCCCGCCGTGTGAAAAAGAGCTCATGATTAAGGGTTTTTGTTGATTACAAGACGTTTAAGAAAAACCCTAAAAAATACCGTAAAGGGTTAGAGTAGACACAGCAGCAAAATGCTGGAGCTATCAAAGAGATATCATGTTTTGAGGGAAAATACGACAAACATACATTTTCTGCACGCTATTTTGAACCCTATAACCAAATTATAGTTGTAGGGTCCAAAATAGCGTGCAGAAAAAGTATTTGTGGCGTATTTTCAACGAAAAATTGCTCTAGCATTTCGCTACTCATTTCTGCGCTGACCCTAATGAATACAATTGGAGAAATTCATAAAAAGGAGTCTTTGTTGGTTGTCTTGGCTGTGACTGACGCGCTTGCGCATATCAAAAAGATTTCACGTCACTGCCTAATAGTTGAATTTATAAAATGATACTTAGCTTGCTTATTGCCGAGAATTGAATACCAATCAGTAAAACAAGCGCGCGAAAAAAATCTAGCCGCGATTTTATTACATACGCACGGCGACAAATACATTTCCAGTATAAGCTGACTTCTCATTGTACGGAAAGCCTATTCAATGCGAGGTCAGCTAAAAATGTATAGCTTGATATGTAGCCGTGTGTACGTCTGAACGTCGACTTATTGTTAAATTTTTACTGTATTTCTTTTTTCCTTGTAACTGATATCATGAAAAATTGTATTAGCACTTCTGTATTATTATTATTTAGTGAAGTCAAAAATAATTCCTAATAAAAAAATAGCACATTAATCCGAAATTGTTTTCATTATTATAAGTCGAATTTTATGCTCTGATAGAGATTCTTTATAAATTAAGATTATTTTTCTAGTGATGTGCTGGATATCCGTGTCTGTATCCGAGGAAGAAAGAGCGGATATACATTTTTAACGACTACATCACTTTTTACAATTGTATAATTTTTTCACGCCTTTTATTAGCTATTTCCTATATTTAAACCATTGTAGCATTGTCGTTCACTCTATTATTTACACACACTTATGTTAACTAGTGCTATGTTAACTGGGCGACCGCCCAGTGGTCAAAATACGACCATAATTTATTATAAAAATATTCGCCTTCTACATTTCTCCATATAAACTTGAAATGTGCCAAGTTTATGCTCTTCCGTCCGCGTATTTTTTGTAAAAAGGGGTACAAAGTTTTAGATATATAAATTAGGCTTGCAACGAATAGTACATTTGGCAGTATACCGAATATTCGGTGAGCCCCCTGACCGAATAGCCGAATATTATGCAAAAGTATTCGGCCAGATTTTAGCGCCAAAACTTGTACAGACGTGATTGTTTTGCGCTCGTTTGTTCATACCATTCTACCGCTGTCACTGTCAAACGTCAAAAAATATTTTTTGATCGTCAAAAAATAGTTTGCCAACAGCCTTGACGACTGCTAAACAACATTGTTAAGAACTTGCACAAATATGAAACTGATGACCAACGACAAGTTAGAGTAAATACACGCAGGAAAGACTTACCTAACACAATAAAACTGTAACCAGTATTTCTATACAACAAGCTTTCCTTAGAATTTAAAAGCATAAATAGCGCAAACTTATTTAAAAACAAATTGAAGACATATTTATTAAGGAAGTGCTATTACAGCGTCGATGAGTACCTAGATGATAAACGACAACCATAATATTATTATTTTAGAATGGAATTAAATTTTGTCGATTATGAAAACTTTGAAATCATTTAAAATCTGGAATCTCTTGACATCATTATTTAAAACTGTTTGACTGTGTTTTATATTTAAAGCTTTTTAGACATTGTATTTCAAAGCTGTTTGACATTTTAATTATATTGTTTTAAAATTGTTTTTGACACTGCACTTGACATTATAATTATATTATTTTTGAACTGTCTAGTAGTATTTCAAAACTGTTTGGACATTATTCTTGAAACTGTTAGTACTATATTTTGGGTTTTTTTTTTTTGGCAAGTTAATGAATAATTCTTAGTTCTTATAATTGTATGTAAATTGCACGTATATTCCAAACAATGTAAATTGTTCACGAATAAATGAAATGAAATGAATGATGAGATCCCGCCTCTTTTCGGGCTACTTGTGGTTAAACCCCAATTTCTCGATATTTTACTATGAAACCCATATAAAATTGTGACTGTTTCACGGTACTGTGAAATTTTGACTACGACAATAATTCAAATTCATAGAATCGTTAACTTTTCTAATACAGAAGATGATTATGTACCTGTGTTATGTACCAATGACTACTTAAATCATTATAAGAGAAATGAAAAGATGAATATATACATAATGAACAGATTTTTGTTTTTCATTTTACCAATTATCTCCCTATAACAAAATATATTACTTAAGTATTCGCTATTCGGCCGAATAATATGTAGATATTCGGTATTCGGCCGAATATAATAATAGCAGCCGAATGGGCCGAATACCGAATAGTAACCGAATATTCGTTGCAAGCCTAATATAAATACCGTTACCCCTTGTAACGAATATTACGTGGACGGTGGAGTATGAAAATTGTCACAGACAAAGTCTATATTACTACTAGCTGACCGTACAGACGTTGTCCTGTTTCCTTGAACTCGATAGCAGCGCCACCTACCGGGTCCAATAGTAAATCTAAACCATCCAGGGTGCCACCCAAACGCATACAAAAAAATTATTCAAATCGGTCCAGCCGTTTAGGAGTTCAGTGACATACACACGTACAGTAGAATCTTTACATATATAATTGGGTGGCGCTGCTATCGAGTTCTAGGAAACAGGACAACGTCTGTACGGTCAGCTAGTTATATATATAAAGATGGAGAAGGAATGCAGAATCCTAGTACCTATTTTTTATTCTGATTGATTAAGATTTTAATGAACTATGGTCGAATTTCGACCACTAGGCAAATGTGCCACGAAAATCCTATGGAGCCCACAAAAAAGGTAAATCGGGCCATCATATTGACTATTGCTACTAGCCACTGAACCAATTCCACAGGCCGTGAGAAAGATCGGTCACTTTAGTAGAACATAACTTATAAATGGCAAACACAGTGAAAAAATAGTACTAAGTAATCTTTTTTACAGTCGGGAAAAGAAGGAGTCAATAATTAGTATACATAAAAGGTTTTTTTTTAACAGTCTTAAAACTAAAATGAAGTTTAACTATGGAAACCTAAAAAGCATTTGTAACAGCAATAAAAAGCTAATTAAATCTTTTGAATAATGCCGAAGTTAAGATAGGGTGACACCATAAGCACAAAATGAAATAAATGCCCAAAAAAGGAAGATACAACGTTGTATACAGGATTTTTTTTTAACCAGTGCGCAATTATTTTTTTGGTCGTTTGGTATCAGTAATAGAACACATTTCAATTATTTTTTCAATACTTTTTTTTAAATTATTATGTGACCTTAAATCAGTAAACTGTGGACAACCTCCTACGAAATAGTAATAGGTCAGACCGCGCGCCGGCGTAGGTACTTCAAACTTCTTAGAATTTTGACCGATCGAACGGCTGTTAGGTACTAGTAGCTACGCTCGGTCGTTCACCTTCGCCCCCGCGCGCAAGTTACCATAAAAACTAGTTTCAAAACAAACATCTTTCGTTAACGATAACTTAATTTTTTGTACTAAGGTATATCAAAATAAAAATTGTATGGTTATAATAACTCGTTTAAGTTTAATTTGTTAAAATTTGCGCACTGGTTAAAAACTTATCCTGTATAAGCTAGTTGCTGGATTTTGCGTGATGTCGGTCTGATGGGATATTCGCTTGTGGCGGTGTAGATACCGGTACGAATATGTAGGGCAGTTCTTGACACCGGGAAGTTCACGGCAATCCCAAGATTGTATAGAAAACAAAGTTCAAAATGACGTATATAAGCACTGCAAAAGATGCGCAAACGTATTAACATTTCTACACAAGATGCGCGGGCGACGACGATAAACGCTTCGCGCACTTTAGTATAATAACACAATTATTACATATCAAAATAATAAGCAGCACCGGCTGAGTTCACAATAATAAACACAAGAACAAAATTCACACATTAAATTATAACTAATAAATTGGTCTACCAACATTCTTTCAACAATCACTGTTTGAAAAACAAACTTTTAAACTTTTCGGTGGCATTGCGAATATTTCGCAGCGAACCATTCTCAGAAACTCTGATTTTATTTGCTCTACTCTGCTTTTCCACATTGTGGCAGATTGGCAACCCAATTGTCTCTATTATACTTTTGCTGGAAATGTTTCGCAGCAACGAATTTGATTATTTTACCCTGGTAGCAGGTACAAAATATTATGTAATCAGCATATCACATACCACATTAAATCAAACACCTAATCTCTTGAAAACGTTTTTAGTGATGGTCACTTTGTTGGTACTCATGTCTCCTAACCTAGCTTTAACTCCATTGTTAACGGGCTCCGGCATAGATAATCTCCTTTCAGGTTTATTGAACACTGACGTGTGCTTATGAACTGTTTTCTGAACAGGTTTTACCAAAGGCGTCTGAACCACTGTCTTCTGATTGATGTTTTGAATAGCCTCTATTTCTTTATATTGAATTTGATTTGAGAACTTGACAGATTTTGCCTTTGATATTGCCAACTTCGTTTTGACGCTAACAGGAGTCTCATCAGCTCTCATAGTTCCCACGGCAATTTTCCTGCCATTATTTGCAGATGTGGTCACTGTGAAAACCTTTTTAGAGATATCAGGCATGCTCTTGAGGATGCCGGCGTATTTGAGAGCGTCTTTGTCCATTGGAATTGATTGGTCATCTTCTTGGTAGTCCGCCTTTGAACCGAGGCGTGCGAAAACTGGTTTCGCAGGAGCCTTGGACGTGACTGCCGAGACCTTCACAGGATCAGTGTGGCCGAGCCTGGCGAATACTGTATTGGGTGCACCTGGAATGGAAAAAAATACTGCTCTTTCTGTTTCTGTGAATTACGCCATGGAAGAGCATTTCCTTAGTGATCAAATCCACAGAAAAGCATAGTGATACTAAACAGTACTTTGTTGGACTTATGAATGTATATTTTACCTTCATTGTTCTGCTTGTTCTGGGCCGCATAACGTATGAGACGCAGCTTCTTCAAGCTGATGTCATCATCACTGATGCTAAAAACATAAAGAAGTTTGTAAGTATTATAGCAGGTGGTGTCCTGAAGATTCAGCCTACTCACATAGGAGGAAGGTGTGAGTTTATGTTAGTATAATTATTTTTTATAATGTGGTCGTGTTGTTCGCAACTGAATATACTATTTTTTAAGGAATTTAAGAATTCACTAAAGCGCATCACTAACTTATTTCAAATCTGCTTAGTCTAATAAGTAAGTAGTAAGTACTTACACGGCTTCCAGAGACTTCCTCTTAAGTTGAGATGTTGGACTGGTTGACTCTCTCTTCTCTTGTGGGTTGCGCGTGTAGTGCTCTAATATACGACTGGCAGCTGTGGACACAAATAATATACGTAAATAAATAAATGCTTAATAAACAGTTTTGAATCTTATTTTTAGGAGAATACAATTCAGATTACAAGGCAGATGTGACTGGAGATGGTAGGGGACGCCGTAGGAAAACACCTTATTGGTGATGTTCTTCAGAGAGGTCAGGTTCGTAGTACTAGTAACCGGCGTGCGTGTATGCTCAGATGTAAGAACATAAACGAAGCAAAAAGAGTATGTAGAGATCGTAGCAAGTGGTGTTCTGTAATTTCTTCCTATCCCCATGGGAAAAAGGCGTGACTGTATATTTATCAAGTTGTGAGAAAATTATCTGACATTAGATAAATCTATATCTAGATATTAATTTATGAAGCAAAAACTACGCGACGGAGTATGGAATTTAGCACCGTTAAACTTTATATGGAGAAGAAGTGCGAGTATTTTGATATAATAATACATTACAAATACCGTACATTAATTTAAAAAAAAAAACAAGGTTAACAAGCTGAAGAGTTAATGTTTGTTTTTCTGGAACTACTAGTCAAGAGTTCAAAAAAAACATGTTTTGTTTTTGATAGCCCAATTCTGAAGGAAAGCTGGGCTATCTAACTTCACTCACTCTTAGTATCTGAGCAAAAAAAGAATCATGAAAGCGAAGTAATAACGTGGGCAAGCGATGCGATGGGGGGAGGCAAGAAATCAATCAATCATCTTTATTTTCTCACCAGAATATACATAAATTATTTTACATTGGGCAGATTCGACATTTTATAAAGGCTACTATGGGACTTATTAGAGAATAGGCAGCAGCATTGTCTTAGCAATTTACAACCATACTGCGATCGCCAATCCGCCTGCCAAGCGTGGTGATTAGGGCAAAACCCCTCTAATTGGATGAGGCCTATGTCCATCAGTGGATGTCTTTCGGCTGAAATGGTGGTAGATGGTGGTAAGACTGTGAGATTGTGTGTTTAGGTCTTTATAAGGATGTTTTCAATATCAGTTTAGTTAACTTTTTGCATTTAATCTCTGTGAGACTAAAGATATGTTATTATGATATTTATTGTTTAATATACCATCTAGATAGCAAAAGAAACGCTATGTAAAAAATATGACGTAGTTGTTGGCGCTCCAGTGGGTCATATCGTGTTTTTCCTCTGAACAGCATTGGATTATTTATTATCCAACGCTGTCCAGCGGAAAACACAGCATACTCTCTTAGTGTACTGTCAAAGATCTACAAACAGCCGAGACCAACGGCTTAACATGCTTTCCGAGGCACGGAAGAGTCGATATATGCAGCGACTTCACGCGACTATATGCAGTTTTTCTATGCCGGGATGGTGTTTTCGGTTGTGAAGTCATAGGACGCGATATCGAGTCTTCGGGACGCAGAGGACATTTTTCGGCTGACCCGATATCGCGTCAGTGGGACGGGAGAGGTTAAGTTTCGATTTACCCGTGCTATTATTATTATTTCGTGATGTTGTTTTTTTACGAGCCCCTATAAAAACAAGCACGGTTACGAAACGACAACTTCTTTTCCCAGGTTATCAACCGGAAAACCAGCAGATTTATCCATTTCAGTAGCACTATAGTACTTCTTAAATAGTATGAAAGTGTGTACTAACGTGATGATGGCTGTGACACGGTGGTTCGGCCAGTAATGGCAGCGACGGGTACTTTAGCTGTGGCTGGCGCGGCTGAACTGAGCACACGGTCACGAGCTGTACTCTCGTGCACCTGCTTTGCATGCCTGTAAATATTGATAGGCTATTATTACTCATTGAAAAATTGAGAGAAACTATTATTATTACACAAAATGATTTTAGTTTGTTAAGAGACTAAACAGCCAGGCAGAATTCAAATAGCATAACACAACATCACGCTTTGATTTCTCAAAGGGTTGGGCAGAGGTGTACCTATAGTATACCCACATTTCGCCACGTATATTTAAGTTCCATGTAACAGCGGCGAGTCCGTCGCCATTAAACAGGCACAAATCCAGACATAGGGCTGCTACTGAGAAATTTCAAATAGGAAAACCCAATAAAACTTTGCCTAACTTGGGAATAGAACCCAGGCCTTCATGCTCAGTAGTAGCGCTTGCAACCGTTAGACCAATGAGGCACTTGAATTTCTATTATCCTAAATAATATATGAAATGAAAATGTTGCAATTTTCGTAAGTGCAATGCTACATGCATGGGGGGATGGCGGGCGGATGTAGCGTCCATGGTGTGAAAATCAATAGTATCAGCGATGCTGATGACATGGCGCTGCTGGCGCCGACAGCAGGTGCCGTGAATGAAATGCTGAAGGTCTGTCAGGCGTATGCTGCCTCACACTGGCTTGTTTATAATATTAAAAAGTGCGAATACATTGTCTTTAAGGCCGGCGGTGAATGCCCGGATACTATACCTTACCTTACATTACCCTAAACGGCTTGAACGTCAAACGAGTGACAAAATTCAAATATCTCGGGCATTTTCTCACGGACGACCTTAAGGACAATGATGATATTGAAAGGGAGCGCAGGGCATTGGCGGTCCGAGGTAACATGTTGGCCCGAAGATTCGCTCGGTGTAGCAAGCAGGTAAAGATAACACTTTTTAAGGCATATTGCCAGAGCTTTTACACGGGAAATCTTTGGGTCAACCATACCAAAAGGACACTGGATGACCTGCGCGTCCAATATAATAATATTTTTAGGATGCTGTTGGGACTGCCACGGTGGTGCAGCGCCTCTACGATGTTTGCGCAAAACCGAACTGACGGCTTCCACGCCGTCATTCGCAAGAAAACCGCGTCACTGTTGTCTAGGTTGCGCGCGAGTGGCAACAGCATCCTAAAAACTATGGCGGAGAATATCGACTCATCGATTATTAAAAGTTTTGTGAGAAGGATAATCACCAAACATTAATTTGTGGATATCCTTTTCACAATACTGATTATTCTATGTTATTCTCAATTTTGTTTTAATTACTAACACTAGTGATAAGTTTTAATATTGTTTACTAACACACTGGATCATTGTTGTCTGAAAATAAAGAATATAATAATATATATATAATAATCCAACATTAAGCCCCATCTCTTCCCGTGGGTGTCGTAAAAGGCGACTAAGGGATTAACTAGAGAATAGGCAGCAGCATTCTCTATGCATTTTACCAACATACTGCAATCGCCAACCCGCCTGCCAAGTGTGGCGATTATGGCCTTGGGGGACGCTTATGTTCAGCAGTGGATGTTTAAATGGTGATAATGAAGCCCTTATTTATAAACGTTGCTTACAGTTAAGTAATGGTTTAGTGACTGTTTACATTTTTGATGTATAAATGTCACTTTATGCAATGTTTATAAAATAGGAGGGTAAGTCAATGAACATTAAACATTTATCAATATAGGAGTTGCAACTGATTTTTACTGCCATAATATAGTTGCTGCCTTTATAATACAGAACCAGTTGACACTACATTATATTATAACAATAGATCAATAGCAACTGAACAAATAGTTTGCTTGCATACTTTTCTTGACTAAACATAATAGACTAAGTTTTATCTCTAAATTTATTGAAAAATAATCTTATTCTCACCTCAATATAGCGATAACATCTCCCATCCTGGAGATGCCCATATCTCTCAAGTATTCTTTGTTAAGATCCAGGAGCATATCATTTTGTATGCGGTTCTCTGTGAAAGTGAGTGCATATGTTGCAGACACATCTGACGGTATGCCTGCAGCAGTGAAGAAACTCACCCACATACCTAGAATGCATCAGTTATTAATTTTAAAATAAGTTGCAAGTTTCACCTAAGATTTTTCAAAGGTAACTGAGGGAACCGGTCAATATAATAATACAGCTGATCATGGTAGCCAAATATCCATCTACAAAAAGTATGTATGCATAGTGAAAATAATATTTTATATCATTCATTACTAACTGTATTACATACTATACCCACTAATGGATAGGTATTCAGAAAATGGATCATTCATTTTGAAACATAAAAATATGCTTGTTTTCCCATCACTGGATAATGATTTTCCAAGCAGCATTAGTTTATTTGTGTCCTAACCACCATCAAACTGACAAAACAATGCGGGACTTGATATCTTGTCCAGCGTGTCCTGTTGTATGCACGCTACTGGAGTTGATGGACACTACTGAAAATGCTAAGCTCATAGCCAAATTCTGGGCTAACTCTATTGATTGCTATCGACACACTCAGAAGAACAACCATCCGATGAATAAATAAATCAATATTTTATTTCAGTCATTTATCTGACTACACATTGTTTAAGGAAATGGTTTTTGTAATTATTTCAGAATCATGTTAGTGTTTGAAAATTTACCAACACAACTTTCTTTGTAGAACAGATTCAAATATTTTTTTGCAGTCCCACTCAAATATAGCAGGAAATTAAGACCATTGCCATATTTTATTAAACTACATGATATCTTATTTAGTCCCTTCCAACTATGTTTTAACATTATGGTATGCAATAAAGAATTGAGAATTGAATGGATTTGATAGCAAATTGTAAATAGCATTGCTATTTAGGTATAAACACAACAACCTTTTTTTTATAAAATACCAGTTCTTTGCCAAAACTACAACAATTTTTCATGGAGGCATAACCTTGAAACATATTTTTAGAGTCTACTGACTACGGCTGAATTAAATAGCTACCTAAGATTTTACACAATTAAAGAGTAAAAATGACTTACCAGTTAAATTTGAGTCCATTTTTATTGATACTGATATTTTTATCACTGAATTAATACTATATCAAATTACTGAATTTCGCGACACATAAACAGACAGGCTAACTACCACAGAATTCATTCATTAGACACATATTATATTGTAGACTGTGAAACACATTACCACAGAGTAGTCTTGTGTAGTTCACGAACGAACTAGGTCGTAAAAGCGCTCCCATAGATGAACTACGCGTACTAGTTCGCATTTCCCGATCCATAGTTCGTTATTTCATCAGTTCGCGACTGAATGCGCGAGGATGGCGTCAACCGAACTAATATACGGGACAAAACACAAAAAGGTTTTTGTAATCACTTAACTAGTTATTTAATGCAACAATAAACCTTGGTATTTTTTACAATCATGATCATTTTATGAATTATCATTCAAAGGCTTTTGCTGTTTTTAGAGTCCAAAAATTGTAGGTAAAAGTAGAACATTCCATAGTCTTGTCACATGCAGTACGAGAAAAATCTAAACGAGCGAAGGATTTGCCTCTCTTTGATTCGAGCTGGGAGCGGATGAACTAGAAGAGTGGATGAACTAGAAGAGCGGATGAACTAGAAGAGCGGATGAACTAGAAGAGCGCATGAACTAGAAGAGCGAACTAGTTCGTTAAGGAGCGGTGAACTAAACTGAGCGATCTCAGTCGCGAACTACAAGTCCGTTCACACTTGTTTAACCTCTGATTTGGCGTCATCGTCGAAATAAAAGTGGTCTTTGATGTTGTTGCAATAAGGTTGCTTTCAGGTTGCTTCTGTCACTGCTGCCAGAGGTAGAATAACTGTGAACAGACTGACTATGCCCAAGCCTACCACAGAGTACATAATTAACCACCATATACTGACATAAACTCCTCCTTGCTATCCACATAATCTAAGCTATCCACTACCCTATATTATATTGTAGTCTGTGCTATCCACTGTTGCCACCACAGATTATCATTTATAATGTAGCCCCAAAGAGTACTTTATGATATTGTAGCCCACAGACTACATAGAGATATGTTGTAGACACCAACTCCATCACTGAAGACCTAAGAATAGACATACAGCTTGGCAAAAAAAAGTCTGGAAAAAATGAGGGCGCCTGCTTAGCAGGTATGGCCACCCTGTATACTAAGACTAAAAGTGATAAGATACTTGTTGTTTTAATCCACAAACACGAGATCCCGGAAATTCTCATCAGTCAAGATTTCAAGACTTGATAGGCACACAGACTTTTACTTTCATTGTATTTAGTAGATTGCGCATTATTTCGCTGGAATAACTTTTTATCTAAGAGTGCCATCATAATAACATAATGCAAACTTATTCAGTTTAAAAATAAATTAAATTACACTCAGGGATTGCCGATTGAACCCGATACACAAGACATAATGTTCAGCAATCGCATTTGCGGCCACTATCTAGGGTATTCACAACCATTCGATGGTTGGTATGCCTATGCCTGTATCAAATTTGACATGAATGATACTGAACGAATCCTGTTAATGCCGACAGTTTATAGTCGACAAGAAGGTGACTTACAGCTGCTTACTGTCGGAAACTAATCGGAAGTCAGAGAGTACCTATAGCATGTCGCATTCGAAAGGTACGGGCAATATCGAATAAACTTGAACAGTTGCCTAATGAAGGCGTCAGGTATGTATATGCGGGGTACATAACATTATCACTATTCACATGACAATGAAAATGAAATAACACGCTAAAGTTTAGATTTTATTTAAAAAGAAAAACTTGACGTAACATCATTCTTGTATTTCTTTTCGGTGCTATGATAGATTTTTTCCATTAACACTGATGTGTCAGTTTTACATTTCTTATTTATGAACATAGTGTAAAAATCTTTCTTATACGTTTATGGCTCCCATTACAACCCGTCTCCTCAAACTATAGGTAATATATTACGTAGAATAGGCACCTGAAAAATAATAAATATAAATTATACTTTTTTACTGTGGTATGCGATAATAACATTAACAAAAAAAAAAAAAAAAACTTGGCTGTTTCGTTAGAGTGTTGAACTTTTTGTCTAATTGCACACAGATCAAAATCGTCTAATGAGGATCAGCGACGATTTTAGTTAAATATGTAGAATTACAGTCATACCTAAACCAATTATTTCAGTGAAAGTATTATTAAAATTGGACCAAAAATGACGAAGTTAGAGCGGTTTTAATTTTGCATTTTCAAAAACGCTCGCCAATATGCACAATTCGTTGATGACGTCATTTTCACGTTTTCCACGTTCGCGTCCGCGGCACCGCCGCGCACGTTCTTTCTGCCTTTAGTTACGTGACTCGCAGAACATTTAAACGAATAAGGTCTTCTTAAAATATTGTATCGTGCCACGAATCCACGATGCGAAAATACAAGTGTTGCTACACCGGACAAATTGTTATTTTGTGTCCCAAAATACCCAAAAAATAGAAAGAAGTGGTGTACTTTCATGAGGAGCGACGCCCATAGAGCAACACGGACCACCGGCGGACCGGAGGGGAGACGCCATAGCGATTTTTCCCGATACAAAACTGTCTGTCATTTTTTGCGCGGGGAAATCTGCTCTACCCACACTTTCTCAAATTCTCACACAAAAGTAATCGTCTGTTACTACGAAACTCACACATAAAAATTAAAACATACACTAACAATTTCACACACACATAGATACATTTTGTGTCGTAACAGTACAATGAGATGACGCAACTAAACTGACAAGTTGCTTACAGCCGTGGTTGCAACTACTGTCGATACGCATTATCGATAAATTCAAGAACTCGGTTCGGAATATTAAGTTTAAAAAGTGATACAAAGATAGATATTATAATAAAGATTGACTTTATTTATTATGTACTACAATAATTATCATTTAACAAATAAAATTAAGGTTTACATCATTTTTAAAACTAGATAGAATTGTATCTATCACTGGTTTTTAAAGTGGATTAGTTTTGTATAAATATGAATACATTTATGTGGGTCTGCTTTTTGACTTAATTGACGAAGTACACGGAGATGTCAACGAATCAGGAATAGTGAGAGTGGCACTAATGACATCATAGATGATAGTCTGTCATTTGGTAGAGTGAACGATTTTTGATGACTCTGAAAAATTAGGTTTAAAACTGTTAATTTTTCAAGTTGAGAAATCTAAGCTTCATTTCGCCACTATGACTAATGTGTAGTACATCAGGTAGACTGTACGCTGTTTTACCTTTTCCGTGATATAAAAAACTTCCGGGACAAATACAGTGTAGCGTAAATAGTGTAAATAGAGTTGGTTTGGTGCCCTCGACTAATCTCCTCCTATTGTTCGCCAACACATGAAAGTCAGAGGTCTTGAAATGATTTGAGTAAATGACACTATTTCTTGTGGGAATCCAGGTTAGTCTATTATTACAAAATTTCTTCCATGTATCCCTTAAATTTGGATCTTTAGGAAACCTGCAATAAATAAATTAAAAAAGGATTGTGTGGTTTTTATGAAACCACGATAAAAGTGAAACTTTTTTTCACATTATAGACATTTAACTAAAAATTTTCGGAATATATGCAATAGCTTAATAAAAAGACTTAATTTAATGTTCATACGAAATAAGTTAAATAATAAATTCAAGCACTCAAAATTGAAATAAATCTATAAACAACAACATGCACCAGCGAGCGCCTTTCACTTTATCCCTTATTCGCAGCCGACCGTCACGCGACATGCAACACACAGACGAAAAGTGTGAGACGAAGTAAAAGTATCACTTTAAAAAAAAAATGGTTTAAGTTCACACGTAAGTAGTAAGTAATTTTAATAAAACGTGTTAACTCGTAAGTTTTGTAATATTTTTAATTTATACAACTATGTACATTAATATACAGCTTACATTACAATATTTTAAATAAATCAAAAAACTTATTCTCAAAAATGTCTCAGTATGAATATAGACTCCTTTGCCAAATTTATCGATAACTATTCACTAACAAACCAGTAACAACACTATCGCTCGGTGACAGCGTCTACTCGGAAACCAACTCGGATCAGTCGCTGATCAGTGTATGAACAGCCTGTGTTGGTAAACAAATCCGAAACAACGCGACCGATAATATTGTAATTTTTAAGTTTTATGGAAGTAAATGGGAATAAATATTAGTTACATATGAAAGGTAACGCCATCTTATTGTAAATTTGACGTGGCAGATCTCTTTTTGCAGCAAAATACAGAACAATTCGTCATTTTTGTTGGACATCAATTTAGTCGCGCAACTAGATTTAGTCTACTGAGCAGTGCGGCTGCAACTAGTTTTGTTATACGCATAGGACCGCGTGGACTTGTACTTTGACAGAGGGGAACGCCTTCGTATGGCTACTCCCCTCTGGTCCGTGTTGCTCTATGGCGACGCCCCATGTCCCCTTAACTAAAAGTACTTTATGCTGCATTTCAAAAATTTTGACTATAATAATTTATTTTAACTAAATCTATTTTTAAACGCGATTAAAAAGGTGTGGATTAAAACTAGTAGTTATAAACTAAAATTCACACCAACGAACGCCTCGCCTTCACGTGCAAAAACAGTACTGTATTTTTGTTTTCCTTTTCTTTTGATCATATCTCGAAAATGGCGTTTCCTGTCGCAAAAATAATGAAATTTTCGACCCCCTTTACAACTCCCTCACATTTAAATCTCAACATGTGGGTAATATTTCTTTTTTATTTTTCGAAGAAAAAGTGAAAAATTCCATATAAAACACGTCCATTGCGCGCGCCTTGGTCTCAAAAAATTCATTGCGTAGCACACCCAAGTAAAAGCTGAAGAGTTAAATACGTTTAGTGTTGCATAGCCCATTTATCGAGGAAGGCTATATACTATATTATATATAACGTGACGCTAGGACCCTTAGGAGCCGAGCACAAAGAAAAACGTCACGCATACAAAGACCTCGCACGGGCAGGTGATTCGATGCGACGGGATGGGTTGGGGGAGCAGAAAATTTTACGCGGACGAAGTCGCGGGCAGAAGCTAGTAAGAAATATTATTTAAAATAGGTAGAGAGGTGCCTACACATTGTAGAAACACGAAAAAGGTAACTACCTGCCAAATCAAAACATTCTAAAACGTAGTACCTACCTATGCACTGGAATATTTTTATTTTTTTTTACTTTTCAGCCATAAACGAATCAATCTTCGCGAGATTGTCCGACTGGGCCTTGGGTAAATCCGACTTCCATGTTTCCTATTTACCAATATCATAAAACATAAATAAACAAGAAACAACGATTAAACTCCGCAAATCATAACAAAGCAATGCGGCGCGTGGCGGGCGATCGAGTCTGGTGACGTCATCAGCAGTTTCGCGCGCGCGGCGTGCGTTTTAAAACTCCCTTTTTTTTAAAGTTTAATAACTTCGTAATTTCTCGATGGATTTGAGTGATTCAAAAAGAAATGAACTCAGATATTTATATTGTATTCGATGTAATATTCAAAATTGCTATATCCTTTTGTCGAATTGATCCTCATTCTTTCTTCCGCCAACTGTTTTGGTGTTCCTCCAGGTGTAGAAAAAATCCTTAATTGTTTTCCCCTTCATTAACAATTTCTCTAATTGTACTGTGAGATTTACCTTGAAAAAAATATAAAGACAATCATAATAATTCCATGTAGGTACATTTTTCAATTTCAAGTATCAAACATTAAGAATTAACGTACACGCGATTTGTCAAAGTAGAAAACATAACCTCAATAATCTATTAGTAAATAAAACAATAAAATGGCTTGAAACTTATAATACCGATAAAATTTAGTATTAGAAAGGAAAAACAATGACTGGCATTGAATAAAAGATAAATTTCTTGGATAAATACCTGTCATGTCGGCAGTTCTTTCGTAAACATTGTCAATCGGAGACAAAATTTGTTCCGCTTCAGATTCCGCCAAAACTTAGTATATCACAGCTCACACCACTACTCCTTATTGTTTTATTCATTTTTTATATGTTCAAAAGGATTAATAATTGATAGTTAATTAGAAATAAGTAAAATACAACTGGGAACATAACACAATGACAGATTAGCTACACTCTGACAGCTGAGTCTAGAGTTCTAGAATACAAGTCCGAACACTATAATAGTAGCTGCTCCTCAAAGACCTCAGACTTAAACCATTTTCAACCGACGAAAAAAACGGAGGAGGTTCTCAATTCGGCGCGTATATATTTTTTTTTTTTATGTATGACCATGCATAGCTTTTTGCATAGTGGTCCGATTGTGACAATTCTTCTTCTATTGGAAAGGGTATACTCCCAAGGTGGTCCCATATAAATTTGGAAAACAAAATCGAACCCTAAGGGTTGGAAAACAGGGGATGATTGATTGTTCACTCACTAATTGTAACGTATACTGGGTGTTAGTGTAAACACCGTTATCCTTGAAACCAGTGATTTGGTTTCGTTAATAGAACGTAAAATCAATGAAAAAAAAAACAACTTTTTTTTTTAAAGAAAATCTGCATTTTTCCACAAGAATATTTCACCCTATGCGCGAGGGCAACAAACTTCGGGAACTACACCTACACCGCGTGCGAACTGCACGACGCAACGCCGACACGGGTCGCGACCCCGCAGTCAGTCAGCTGGCAGTCTCGCTAGCGATCGCACGTAACGCCGCGTCTTAGCGTCCGTCGCTCATTTCTCGCGCGTGAATTGTGTTACAATGTCTTACACAAATGAACAGTGAACCGAAATGGTTCGGCTTTACGCCATTGCGGGTAATAATCTGAACGGGGCGCATTTTCGCAGTGGCTTATCAATAACCTCGATAACAACAGAATGTTGGACGGGGAACCCATTTTGAACACGTGTTGAGGTTAATGTAAGTCGGTAAGTGTTGATATTTTATTCAGTCAGTGTAAATTTAATTTAATTTTTAATTAAACTGTACATAAAATTGTGATTAACTTTTTAAATACGCCAAAAGTATCTACCCAATGGTTTGGTTTATTAAAAACAAAATGTTTTCAAATCATTTAGAATCCAAAGCCATTTCGAATCAAATTTACATTTAGACTCGTCACGGTAGGTATTTGTGGCTGTCCTAAGCCATATGATGGGAAAGTTACATCACAGGTAATGTGTATTATTTTATGTGTTGTGTGGACGGAACGGCTGGCGATCGTTGTAGTGATTACGTCACTGATGCGCATATCCATGAATTTGCGGGCGGTCTGGGATAAAATCTGTTCTAAACCTTTTTAGGAATTTTTATTTTTTATTTTTTTAACTCGCTCTGTTATTTTATATTTAAGTCAAATTACCCATGGGTTAAGTGACAACGGTGTTTACCCTTACAGTCTGTATACACGCATAACTTTGTACAGAGTAATCCGATTTTGATAATTCTTTTATTGTTGGATAGGGTGTACCTTGCCAAGTATTATTAGTACATTAAAGCCACAAAAAATCATAAAATAAAAACTTTTTAACAAAAAATTAAACCGCCGAAAAACTGAAAAGCATAAAATAATATTCCTTAAAATTTTGAGTCGGCGCTGAAAAATCAATGAACAAGGATCACTCAAAGCGCCGACTCATAATTTTAAGGATTATTATTTTATGCTTTGTGACATTTACTAACCAACTACCAAGGAATTTATATCCAACCCAAACTACATTACCACCACACCACACCAAGGAACTTAAATCCAACCTATAAGTTCCTTGCACCCAAGGAACCTTGCAACACACAGAACCACAAACTTACTATAAATGCTACGAATGAACTTACTAAACTCATCATCAAAACTGCCGAACCGGACCAGCGTCTTTTAGGCATTTTAGTTAGGGCAGTAGGTCGTCATAGGAGCAGTTTTGACATAGTTATCGGCTATCAAATTAATTATAAATGAAACAAACTCGTACAAAATACTTTTGATCCCTTGCAATGCTTTTCAAGTAGTTTTTAATTGAAGGAATAAGGAATGGAAGGAATCATAATTTTCCGACACAAAACTGCGTTAAACGAATTAAATATAATTATATTTTTGACATGGACAGGTCAGGCCGTCAAGGAACGTTGGCATTGACAGTGACACAACATAAAGTGTTTGTAAAAAAAATTAAACCATAAAAATTGTCGGCTTTTCCAGTGTATCTACGAATTTTAAGACTTATGTTGTTTACAGTTAGACATTTTTCCAGTGCTTTATTTTCACAAGCTAGTTTAAAACTTATTCATAGAGGTAAGTAAACGAAACCTTGAAACTCGATCTATAACAATACGCGTCTTTCTTACATAAAATAATAACCTCTTATGAAGTAAAATGAATTTGCTTGTAATCTTATTTTTAGTTCCAAATATCATCGGGTGTCAGTGCAGTAGAAAGATGTCCACAGAATTAGACAACGTACCTAAGGTGGACATAGACCCTGCTGGAGTATTTAAGTACATAATGATGAATGTTTATGACAAAACTAAAGTTAATGTGGAACCAATCGTTATCATTCGTGGCTACAAGCATTGCAACTATCATTCAGACATTTATGATGAGGTAAGAAATGAACAGTAGTAGCATTAATCTGAATCAGAAAAAAAAAGCTTTTCATACTTTAGTATTGTTATTTCAGGTGCAGGAAAGACTTCAACCTTTAGACTGTGAACCTCTTGGAGGAGGTAGAATATCTCATGATGCTGAAAATAAAAAGATACACATCTATGGTTATTCTCAGGGCTATGGCAAGGCAGACCATGAGGTGACTGCCAAATTGATCAAGAAAGCCTTTCCTGGCTACAGCATCACTGTCAGTGATGAGGGATATTAAAGTGTACTGTGTTTTTTTAATTATTTATTATACTTTACAGCTGTGAAATAAATGAATTGAAATAAAGAATATTTTTTATTGATGCCTAATTTCCAATATTGATATGATAAGCTTCAGATGAATAATGATTTATATGCTTTGCTTCCCCAATGCAAATAAACCATCCATTGGGGTAGATAAACCACCATGTCAATGAAATTAGCAATATCTCACCATAAGAATCAGGGTTGTGAGGTATCAATTGAAATATAGAGAAGTAGAATAATAGCCCAATCCAATGTATGTACATGGTCTAAATTCAGTTGGGAAGTGCGTTAAGTTATTCTTTTACCTGTTGTGGTATGGTAATTTTATTTTAGGTGCAACATCCTCACATATATAAAACTAGTAGTATCTATACAAATAAATAAAACTGAAGTGGATGTATTTCAGTTGAAAAATGTTATGAGGTAACTATTGATGCACATATACGAGGTCAAAATTACATAACTAGCAGATCTTCTCGGAGGATATCAGACAATTACTTGAAAACACGTGCTTAGACATTTTTATTTTTATTCGCTCGCGTCGTGTATCGATAAAAAAGCCTGTGTCCTTCTCTTCAAAGTTTCAAAGGGTTTCTTCAAAGGTTCAAAGTATCCCCATACTTAAAAATACATGAAGGATGCGTCATAAATGTTCGAAATCTTATATCTTTAAACAAGCAAATCTTGTATATATATATAATCTGAATCTCAGAAACGGCTCCAACGATTTTCTTGAAATTTAGTATACAGGGGGTTTCGGGGGCGATGTATCGATCTAGCTAGGATTCATTTTAGACAATGTCGTTTTGTTCGTGTTTTAAAATCAACTTTATCGATAACCAACTTAAACATAAACTCATGTTTTTTTATTGGAAGAAAAATAACAAAATGTAATTTGTATTTAAATATAATTTCTAAAAAACACAATTCACCAAAAAATAAATAAACACCAAGCAAAGCTCTGGCATCCAGGTACTATATATAAATACGATATCTATACAAATAAATAACACTGAAGTATGTTTGTAATTTCAAATGAACAGCTTTTCACTAAATGCATATGAAAGTAAATACGGTACTTACACCAAAAAATCCTTTTTTTTAACTTAGTATGTCTGTCTGTCTGTTTGTTCCGGCTAATCTCTGAAATGGCTGGACCGATTTTGACGGGACTTTTATTGGCAGGTAGCTGATGTAATAAGGGGGCATCCATAAATTACGTCACACGAATTTCATGATTTTTGAACCCTCCCCCGTCCTTATCACAGCTGGTTACATTTGTGAGACCCCCCCTCCCTAGTGTGACGTCACGAATTTTATAATTTTACATCTAGAAATAATTATTGAATTAAAACAGCAATTCCGAAATTTAAATGTTTTTTTTTATAAAATGAACATCAAATCAAACACTGCAAGAAATTAACAAAACAAAAATCGATTAATTATATTAATTAAAGATTAAACTTAATCATCTTGAGTCCATATAGGTAGGCATATGCATGGCATAGCAGCCACTTCGTTCTCGTTTGGGTTGTTAATGTCAGGAATATTCGTTGTGTCCACATCTTTCTCATCGAACCATACAGTATCATCGTCATCATCCAAACAAAGAATTTCTCTGGCATGTCTAGCAGAATTTTTTTGAGGACGAATCTTCACGATGTGCAAAACTTGTTGTTTCTTATGTATTTGCTTGTGTTGATTAGTGGCTTTTATGATGCAAAATATAGACCACAAATACCACATGATCGCTTAAACAAGTATGCCTCGACATTGGGGCAATAGCTATCATACGAATATGTGTTTTACGTAACACTTGGATTAAAATTGATTTTGAAATGTGACGTCACGAAATTTAGGACCCCTCCCACTCCCTTGTCACACAATGTCACACTTCGTCGACCCCCTCCCTCCCCCTTAACGTGTGACGTAATTTATGGATAGCCCCTTTAGGCTACTTTTATTTGTGTGCGTTACGATTGCTCCGCCAGATTATCCAAATAGAATTTTTTTTAGCCAAAAATTTTGTCGAAATCGAATGGCACAAACCAAAAATTTGTCAAAGTAGAAATAAAGAAGTTATAAGGGTTTTAAGTTGGCCGCGCGAACCTAACGTGGAGGATTGCGCGGCCATGGAGATCTCAGCAACTACTTGGGCTAGAGATCTAATTCTTTTTGTCAATTGAAGACTGAATTTGTCCAAAATTGTCGAAAAAAGAATTATATGCTCTAGATCAATATTTTACGAAATATTCACCTTAGAAGTTATGGCCGCGCAATCGTACACTTGTCGTTTCTTTGTTGTTGATTATTTCTTTAATCTTAAGACTTTATGCCGTAAAACTGTTACAGGAAGGAAGGTCTTAATTTGTCAAAACTAACAAAAGCAATAAATAATACTAAAGTTTACTGAAACTGAAGATATCAGTCCAAAACAAAAAAGTCGTGGCCGCGCAATCGTAACGCTACTTTGAACGCTGATATCTCATTACCTATAATTGCTAGGAGTTCGGTGTTAACGTCCATTTATACGGCATATAACCCTCATTAGAATGACATATCGTTTTACCCTCAGAACAGCTTCCAACGAGAGTAATCACAAAAATTATTTCATCTCGTACAATGTTTGAGTAGGGTAACCATAATTTCGACTTGATTTGGGAATACCTCTAACTGGGGCATGACATGGAAAACACATTTAGAATATATCTGCAAAAGAATTAATAAATCCTCATTTGCTCTGTACAAACTCTCAAAAATTGTTAACAAAGAAGCCGTATTAGCTGCTTATCACGGACTAGTTGCACCTGTCCTAAGATATGGTATTATATTTTGGGGAAATGCAGTTGATAAGGAATCTGTATTTAAAGCTCAAAAGAAATGTATTCGAGCAATGTGCAATATAGACAATACTACCAGCTGTCAACCATACTTTAAGAGCTTAAAAATTCTGACACTGCCTTCATTATACTTATATGAAATAAATGTTTTTGTGAAATCGAATCCTAATTATCATAAGACTGCTTTTAAAAGCTACTATAGACAATTACGTGACAAAAAAAGATTAGAAATTGATATACCATATGGAAAAACAGCACTAATAAATAAAAGCATTCTTTGTATGGCATCATTGATCTACAATAAGTTGCCTGATGATGTCAAAAAGTTACCTATTCAGCCATTCAAGTCGAGGCTACACAAATTCCTGATAAATAAATGTTATTATAATGTCAAGGAGTACTTACAGGATAAAAATATAGATGGATACATATAGGAGTAATTTATTGACGGAATAAGATGACAATACAAATAGTGTGACATGCTTTATTTAGTTATTTTGACATTTGTATAATTTTATTTTATTTTGGACATATATTTTAATTTCATCTATTAGATTTTATTCATATGGCATGTACTATACTATAATTAATCTAACATTTTTTTAAATCTTTTAACTAACTTTTGTAATACCCTGAATTTATTTCATTATTGATTTATTTTTCTGTATTTTTAATTTGATAATTATTTAATTAGATTAACAATTATATAAATATTTGCACACCTTACTAGGTAATGATACAGAGCACTTAATTTTTCTTTGTAACATCTGTGTATACCTACCTGTATTAAGCGAATAAATGATTTGATTTGATTTGATTTCGACTCACTTAAATCGGACACAAATTCGCTGCAAAGAGTACGTGCAAATTTAGTGAAAAGGTGTCGAATGTGTATCAGTGTTGGAGGTGGACATGTGGAGCACGATCGCCGAAGTATGCAACAACAAGAGAACTGAAACCTGCAGTCGGTAAGTACTTTGCCCAAAGGACATCATATTAAAAAAAGCCCTTATCAGGGCTACATTTAATTCAATAAATTGTTTCTTAATAAACATGATTAGGTCTCCGGATCACTATGCCTACAAAACAATATCAGCTGATACCTACGCGTAGGCATAAGGTATGACGTAGCGTAATTTTCTTTCGTTATAAGTTTGTTTGGCGGCACGCGACAAAGCAGGTTCATGACAAAGGATCATACAAACCGCCTCGCTCTGGCTGCTTCTTTGACACAAAACTGTACGTAGTAACACGTGAACTTTGTCGAGCGATCAGTGTTGCCTTTGATTCGTTTTTATTTAATTATATTCACAAGGGAAAAATAATAATCTCAAATCCATTAATTGGTTACGTAATAATGTACGCAGTACGATGCCGAATAATACCCTTAAGGATCGGACAGGGTTTTTGTAACATGCTGTATAGTAATTTACATCATATATTTTTTAAAGTTTTATCATTCTCTTATTTTAGAAATTACGGGGGGGGGGGACACACATTTTACCACTTTGGAAGATGTGCATCTGGATTGAGGGCCCATTTTTTAAACCCTTGCGTACCGAAATAAGATTTATAGGGCAATTAGTTAAAAATAGTAAAAACTTAAAGCAAAGGGTCATAAACTTAAACGTGAATTAAAACTGTTATGATGAAATAACTTGGGCCCTCAATCCAGACGCGTGCAAAAGTGGCATAGCCTAAATCTCAGTAAGTACTATCCCTGGGTTAATAATTTTTGTTTAAGAATTTAGTTAAGAATTTCTTAGATATTTTAAGAAATTCCCAAATCTGTAAAATATAACACTACCAATTTATGGCGGCATATCTAGGGCCCTTTTTTTTTTTTTTTTTTTCCAGGATGGGAAATCATCAAATGACTTCTCCCGCTCTGGGCGGAGCGGGAGGGCGTGTCAGACTTTTACTGACTAAAACCCACCCGTGTTCCATCAGTTGCCCATGTGCCAGGGTCACGGTATCTCTTTCGAACAATCACGCGACCCCGGCAGGTATCTAGGGCCCTCACTTCATTATTGTTTGTACCGAGGAATCTACAAAACATGAATATATCTGAAGAAATACATAAATACGACTTTAACATGTTTTACTTACAGCTTGGCAAAAAAGAGTCTGGAAAAAATGAGGGCGCCTGCTTAGCAGGTATGGCCACCCTCTATACTAAGACTAAAAGTGATAAGATACTTGTTGTTTTAATCCACAAACACGAGATCCCGGAAATTCTCATCAGTCAAGATTTCAAGACTTGATAGGCACACAGTCTTTTACTTTCATTGTATTTAGTAGATTGCGCATTATTTCGCTAGAATAACCTTTTATCTAAGAGTGCCATCATAATAACATAATGCAAACTTATTCAGTTTAAAAATTAATTAAATTACACTCAGGGATTGCCGATTGAACCCGATAAACAAGACATAATGTTCAGCAATCGCATTTGCGGCCTCCATCTAGGGTATTCACAACCATTCGATGGTTGGTATGCCTGTATCCTGTATCAAATTTGACATGAATGATACTG
The DNA here is from genome assembly GCA_932294355.1 of Aporophyla lueneburgensis. Lineage (NCBI taxonomy): Eukaryota > Metazoa > Arthropoda > Insecta > Lepidoptera > Noctuidae > Aporophyla > Aporophyla lueneburgensis. Next base: position 31,165,159 of record OW028739.1, on the reverse strand, counting down.
AACGAGTCCTTTTAATGCTGACAGTTTATAGTCGACAAGGCGACTTTCAGCTGCTTACTGTCGGAAACTAATCGGAAGTCAGAGAGTACCTATAACATGTCGCATTCTAAAGGTACGGGCAATATCGAATAAACTTGAACAGTTGACTAATGAAGATGTCAGGTATGTCAATGTGGGGTACATAACATTATCACTATTCACATGACAATGAAAATGAAATAACACGCTAAAATTTAGATTTTATTTAAAAAGAAAAACGTGACATAACATCATTCTTGTATTCCTTTTCAGTGCTATGATAGATTTTTTCCATTAACACTGATGTGTCAGTTTTACATTTCTTACTTATGAAATCTAAATATTGTAAAAATCTTTCTTACACGTTTACGGCTCCCATTACAACCTGTCTCCTCAAACTATAGGTAATATATTACGTAGAATAGGCACCTGAAAAATAATAAATATAAATTATACTTTTATTACTGTGGTATGCGATTAACAAAAAAAAAATACTTGCCGGTTTCGTTATAGTGTTGAACTTTTTGTCTAATTGCACACAGATCAAAATCGTCTAATTCTTTCTTCCGCCAACTGTTTTGGTGTTCCTCCAGGTGTAGAAAAAATCCTTAATTTTTTTCACCTTCATTAACAATTTCTCTAATTGTACTGTGAGATTTACCTTGAAAAAAACATAAAGACAATCATATTAATTCCATATAGGTACATTTTTCAATTTCAAGTATCAAACATCAAGAGTTAACGTACACGCGATTTGTCAAACTAGAAAACATAACCTCAATAATCTATTAGTAAATAAAACAATAAAATGGCTTGAAACTTATAATACCGATAAAACTTAGTATTAGAAAGGAAAAACAATGACTGGCATTGAATAAAAGATAAAATTCTTGGATAAATACCTGTCGTGTCGGCAGTTCTTTCGTAAACATTGTCAATCGGAGACAAAATTTGTTCCCCTTCAGATTCCGCCAAATTTCTTACGAAAACTTAGTATATCACAGCTCACACCACTACTCCTTATTGTTCTAATCATTTTTTATATGTACAAAAGCATTAATCATTGATAGTTAATTAGAAATAAGTAAAATACAACTAGGAACATAACACAATGACAGATTAGCTACTTGTTGATGATAAACAAAGCAGTGCTGCCACCAAAAAAATATTTTAGTTCCAATGGTTACCACGACAGACTCTTTTTTGCCAACCTATACCTACCTATGTGAATTAGTTAAAAATAAATATGGACACAAAACTTAATTGTTAAGAAGTAAATGAAAGTCGAATTTTACTAAAAAGTCTGAACTGAGAGCCCAATATTTTCGGCTTTATTGACTAGGCTCAACCTCATAGATTAAGGCAAATTAGAATAAAAGTTTTAACTATTTCTTAATTGAATTGTAACATATCATTCGTTCTTCTAAATGTCATACTTTAAGAGAAAATTGATTTTCAACTTTTTGAAAGAGAATTATTTGTAGAGTGACCATAATGTTCAAAGTACCTGTACATTTTGTAAAGTGCATTCGGCAAGTCATAATTTGCAGCTAAAAGTACTAGATACCTACTAGTTACAATTTGGCTTTCCTTATTTTTAATGTAATTTCTATAAAAATAAATAAAACTAGAACACTGAACAGGATTTCAAGGTCCGAAGGCGAGAACGTACAATCAAACGCAGAAGGTTTTAATTATGACAGTTTAATTCTTGAGGAATCTCATTTTAACAACAGTGGTGGATTTCGCGGCGCCCCCGTCAGGGGGCGCGGCGGGCGGCGCCAGAGCATTTGCTCCCTGGCCGCGGAGGGTGCACGGTGGCCCGCTAAAACGGGCCCCTCAATGTGTTGCCCATTGGGCTATAGAAATATTGGACGCGTTAATATTAACGCGTCCATGTGAATGAATGCTATTAGTGTCTCTGTAGGCGCGCCGCGACGTTGAGTTACTATCAACGCCGCTTTCTTCACGACATCTTGGCGGTCTGTCCCCGCCAGGTGAGACCCCCGGTTACCCGGGGGAGGCCCGGCGAGAGACGACCAGCGACAAGATGCCGACTCGACGCTCCTACAGAGTAGAGTGCGCGCCCCCGCTTATCCCGTTTTCCAGAGCGAGCCGGTAGCGGTCTAAGCTAAGGGGCAGTATGTGCGTGTGGGCGGTAATGTACTGTGTAACACCGCCCATGTTAGCGCGACACGCGGGCCCGTCCGCGTGCGCGCGTGAGTCTGGGTGCCTGCTTAGAGGTGAATGTCTGGTTTGCGTTACGTGACATGCCTATATTAACTTAGGACACGCCACGCAGCGGATGTATGTAGTGTATGTGGAGTGCTATTTGATACAGGTAAGCCGCGTGTAGCCTGGTTACGGCTTACCTGGGAGTCAATCCGGTGATGGTGTCAGTCGCCCCTTACCAGATCGCGGGGCAGAGGTCTCGCGTCGGGGGGCCGCGTATGCCAGGGCGCGATCTGTTTGACATGAGGCCATTCAGACGCGCCGGCACGCGCGAACATCCCCTTCGCAAGGCGCCGCACATGGTCATCCAGGCTCTCGATCCCGAGATCCCGCTGGATGACATCGTTCCTCACGTAGCGAGGAGCGTCAACTATGGTCCGCAGCGCCAAGTGTTGTTGGGCGCGGAGCGTTTTCCGGCTCGACTCGCTCGTGAGGGCGAACCAAGCGGGGGCGGCGTACGTCAGTATCGGGCGTATGTACAACTTGTACACGCCCAACTTGACGCGCGCCGGAATTCGCGACGAGAGCACGGGCCGGAGGAGATAGCGGGCGACTCTCCCCTTAGCCGCGACCTGGCGGACGTGCTGACCCATTTTGAGCCGACGATCGATGGTGACCCCCAGGTACTTGACCCGGGGCGACCACTCGATGTCGGCTCCTTGTAGCTTCAAGGGTGGTGGGAGGGACACATGGCCGGTGATCATGGCCTGCGTCTTACCCACGTTCACCGAAAGCCGCCATTTGGCGAGCCACTCGGGAAGGAGCTCAAGCGCTCGCTGCATCTTGACGGCCGCGTACTTCGAGTTCATCGAAGTAGAGATATACGCGGCGTCGTCCGCATACAGCGCGAGCATCACGTCCGGAGTGGTGGGGATGTCGTCGGTGTAACGCGAGTAACACGCCGGCGAGACGCAACTGCCCTGCGGTACGCCCGCGAGCACCGGCCTGGCGCTGGAAAGCGCCCCATCGACCACCACCCTGAAAGTCCTGTTTGAGAGAAAAGTAGAGACCACTTTGACGACGCGACGGGGCGCGTCGGTGGTGGCCATCTTATACACTAGGCCCTCGTGCCACACACGGTCGAAGGCCTTCTCCATGTCGAGGAATACTGCTACCGCATACTCCTTCTTATTCATCGCTGCTGCGAGGTGGTGCAGTACCCTCGACAGCTGGAGCGTCGTGCTGTGTTCCGCCCGGAACCCAAACTGTTCTGGGCGCGGCGTCACGTGCGGTAGGAGATGTCGCAGCAGGAGTGCTTCGAACACCTTGGAGACTGTCGGCAGCAGGGTGATCGGCCGATAGCTCTCCGGCTTCAGGACGTTCTTTCCCGCCTTCGGCAGCATTATGACGCGCCCTTCCTTCCACGACTCGGGGAAGGCGCCGGTGCGCAGTATCGCGGTAAACAGGCGCGCCAGCGCCGCTACCATTCGGTACGGCAGGTGGCGCAGCACTGTGTTTGTGATACCGTCCGCACCGGGGGCCTTCCTGGGCTTCGTCCTCAGGATGGCGCGTCGTACTGCGTTGGGCGAGAAAAATATCGGCTCTTCATCGGGAGCTATCGGCATCGCGAAGTAGTCCCCGAGGTGTTTCTCGACTGCTGCGACATGGTCTGTGTCGGTAGTCGGGTTTGGGCGGAACTGACGCTCCAGGTGCTCGGCGAAGACCTCCGCCCGGTCCTCCGCTACATATTTAAGCGCCCCGTCGCTGTTCAGCAATGGACGCACCGGGGCTGGGGTGTTCGTGAGTTGGCCGCAGAGTTTGTGAATCGACGGCCAACTGTCCGTCGTCTCGTCGATTCGTTCCTCCCAGCCCGCGGCGGTCTGGGCCTGCAACTCGGCCTTGACCTTCTCCGCGAGACGGTTGAGCTGCCTCTTCTGTGTGGGACACCTCGATTGCTGCCACTGCTTGCGAAGGCGCCTTTTCTCGGCGATCAACCTAATCAACCGCGGGGGTAGAGGCGGTAATAGCCCCCGCTCCCGCGGCTGCTCGGTGGTCGCCGTTTGAAAAGCGCGTTGGATGCAAGCAGTGACGTCGCGAGCCGTCCTGTCCACGTCCGCGGAAGTAGTCATAGGCCGAGTCGGCACCGTGGTCTCTACTTCCTCTTGGAACTGGGTCCAGTCGGTACGTCGACGTGGCGCCAGGGGTTTCAAACGGGTCGGCACACCCGAAAGGACGACGAGCACCGGGTGATGGTCCGAGTTCAGCTCGTCGTCGATCACATGCTGCGTGATCTGACAGTGTAGCCCTCGATGGACCACAATGTCCAGCACGTCCGGCATGTAGGAGACTGCGTCTGGATAATGTGTTGGCGTCTCTGGGCCGGACACTGTGTAACCGAAGGCTTCGGCATCAGCTAAGAGCCGTCTTCCCCCGGTATTCGTGCGGCACGAGTTCCACGCCGGGTGCTTGCAATTCAAGTCACCGGCGAGGAGAGTGGGACGCGTAGAGCCGGATATAAGGGCCCGCAACTCAGATGTGTCTAAGTGGGTCGCGGGCGGCTTATAGCAAGCGTACATATCTATATCCTCGCCGGCTACGTGCAGCTGTACACCCAGCGCGTAAAACGTGCCGAGTGACGGCGAGGGGAGTTCTTGATGGACGACTCGTCGCCTTACCAGTACCGCCAGACCACGGTAATTCTGATGTGCCGACCGCTCGTCCTGTCTGTAAACGAGGTACCCCGGAAATCTAATCCTATCCCCGGGGCCCAGCAGCGTCTCGCTTATCAACGCCACGTCGACGTCCTGTTCCCTAAGGAGATGTCGGAGAGGGGCGACCTTGTCCCGAAGGCCGCGGGCATTCCAGTGGATTACCCGCAACGGCCTAGCCATGGTACAAGGTTAGTAGCTTGGCCAGGCCGTCGAGGATAACCGTTTCCACTTCCTGGCCCTGCCTGATGGCCTTTATCAGGTCCATCAGTAGTTGAATGGCGCAGGCCGTGAAGTCCTTGCGTTGGGTTGTGGGCGTCTTAGCGGGGGCGCCGGCAGCGCCGCCACTCATGTTGGGCTCGGGGTATTTTGCTCTTTCTCTTCGCAGTTTTGCCGGCCGTGGCGCTATGCCGGCGCTGGTGGTGGGTGGACCCACCTCTACGGCCTGCGCCCCGCTGGAGGCAGGGCCTGCCCTCGGGACATCTGCAGTGGTGGTAACGGTCTCGGTCGCCGCGGGGGGTTTGGGCTTCTTGCCTTTCCCTTTCTTTCCCCCGCGCCTCTTCTTCCTCCGACCTGAGGAGGCCTGCGCGTTCCTTTGTGTGGGCCCGTTGGCCGCCGCCATCAGCGACGCGCCCTGGGGCCCTTCTGGCTCCACATCTGTGTGCCTCTCGGTGGCCGCAGTGGGCCGGCGTGTTTGGGCGGAAGTGGCGGCGGTCCCCGCCCGCCTATTCCTTATCTCCGCTTGGAAGGCGGGGCACTTTATGTTGCACGCGGGGTGCGGGCCACCGCAATTAACGCAGGTGGCCGGCTCTTCCCGCGGGCGCGGGCAGTCGCGTGCCGTGTGCTCGCCTCCGCATCGCACACAGGCGAGCGGGCGGTGACACAGGTGCGAGCTGTGTCTAAACTTTTGACACCTGTGGCACTGAGCGGGCCCACGTTTCCCGCGCCAGGCCTCTATTTTCACGCCCCGCATGTACATAAACACGGTCGTGTCATAGATGGCCCGGATGTCCGGGGTCTTCTTTAGAATAGCGTGGAACACGCAGCCGGGTCGTCCTTGTGCGCCCTTAATGTGGCGCACATACTCCGGCTGGTATCCCAGCTCGCGCAGTTCCTCCTCGACCTCCCTGGGATCGGTGTCCGCAGGCAGCCCCCTTATGGCCACCTTTAGGTTCCGCTCCGCTGGAAGGGAGTACGCGAACCAGGCGACGCCACTGTCCTTCTCCAAGCCGGTCAAGTAATGCTGGACCAGCCTGTACTCCTCTTCGCTGTCGGGGGTGAATCGAACACCCCCGCCAAAAGGTCGAGCGTTCGGAGGCCGGCCCAGCTTAGCGGCGATGGCCCGAAAATGCGTCGCCCAGTTGGGCAATTTCTCTACCACCAGCGGAGGGTAGCGGAGCTTCTTAAGTTTGGGTTGCTGCTTACCCCTATTTTCCCCCGATGTCGTGGTCTCCGGGGCAGCAGTGGCAGCAGTCGGTGTGGTGGCAGGGGTGGCGGGGGGCTGCGCGGCGGCGCTGGACCCAGTCGTTCTGCCTCGGTGAGCTTCCGTCGGAGAAGGCGGCGTGCGGCGCGCCGCCTCGGCAAACGTAGGCGACGCCGGTGTACCCCGACCCCGCGGCGCGCTGTCGCGCTGTGGTCGCGGCGGGTCGAGGCAGTAACGCTTCGCCTCCTCCAATTCCTCTCCCGAGCTGCGTCTCCTCCGGTGACGCTGAGGCTTCGGGTCAAGCTGGAACTCGAACCCGAACCCCAGCGATAGCGTCGGCGAGAAGGCCGGGGTGGCCGCATCGGCCTCCGCTTCTCCCTCGTAGGGCCGCTGTCCGGATCGCGGTGTCGTATCGTACGACACGTCATCGCGACCAGAGGCGGCCGAGCCCGCGGACGCCAGCGACATGCTCGATCCCGCATGGGACGAGCACGCCGACAGCATCGCGGGCGAGTCGAACGCGGAGGCTCGCGGGGGTGCGGGCGAGTCCGGTGCGTAAGGCACCGCTCGCACCGGGCGGCTGTGTGGCCCCGTGCTGGCCGGGCGCTCCTGCTCCCTCAACGCGCTTGGTCCCGCTGGCAAGAAGCGGGGGTCCAACGCGGAGGTGCGAGGAGCTGGGCCAGCACGAGACGGCGTCGGTGTCTTGGCTGGCTGGGCGCCGCTGCGCGCCGGCGGCGAAGTAAATCGCGGCGGCGGCGCAGCGGGGCGCGCGGGTGGCGCGCGGGGGCGCGCGGAAGTTGCGGTGGGGTGCACGGGTGGCGCGGTGGCGCGCACACCGTGCACGGGATGCGCGGGAGGCGCGCTAGTGCGCGCAGCAGGCGCGGCTGGGTGCGCCGTTGGCGACGCGGCGGAGCGCCCAGAGGGCGCGGGCCGCGCGGTCGGCGCAGCGGGGCGCACGGGCGGCGCGGCGGAGCGCCCACTCGGCGCAGCGGAGCGCACGGGAGCGGGCACGCGCGCGGGCGGCGCTGCGGTGCGCGCTGGGTCGCGGCTCGTGCCGGCGGCAGGACCCGGGGCCTGGATGGGCACCGGGCGAAACGCCGCGGGGCGGACGGCCACAGCGTGGTGCCGGCCCGACGACGGTGTAGGCGCAGCGCGCGCAGGCGCCAGCGTCGTCGACGGGCCCGCAGTGGCGCTCGTTGCCCCTCCTCCTCTTCGGGGGTCTTCTCCCCCCCCTCTTCTTGGTGCGGCCAGCGGCGCACCGGACGACGCGGCGCCGATGTTCGGCAGCGACGTCGCCCGGTCCAACGCCGGACGCCCCTCTTCTTCTACAGCAGTCCCGGCATCGCGGCCCAATGAGCCGCGCTTGCCGGGCTTCGACATCACGGGGGCGTAGGCCTCCCGCGACCGCTGCGGCGGCGAGCCGCCGGGCAGCGAGCCTCCGCTCGTGTCGCCCCAGGTGCCGGCTGGTCCCTGGAACGACACGTGCGGAAGTGGTTAAAAACTGAAGCACTTAAAAGCACTGGTGCGGTCCGCGCAGGAATGGGCAGTGCGTGTGGGATAGCACTGCCTTGGCCACTGAGCCAATCCTCATTTTAACAAAAAATAATCCGGAACTATATATAGTTGGCTCGGTAACGAAACCATAGCTTGATCTAATTCTACCCTAACGCCATCTAGAGTGGCGTCAGGTAAACTTTGCACCTATTCGATATTAGACATACCGCCCACCAAGGACATATTGCAGAATGTCCTTTTCTTAATCTACACCGCCCACCATGCAACATGTCTTACAATATGGGTTGCACAAACACATAAGTTTAATATTATAACAATAAGAGTAGACATGAAGTATGGTTATATAAAAAAAAACTATTTTCATAATTCTTACAAACTAGATGCAAAACAATTATGAACAATACATATTCTTAAACTATACAAACACAAAGTTTAAGTTGCTACAGGAAGAATAGCCAATTTACTAATAGGTCTCTTTATCAGGGAATTTTTAGTTCTAACAGTAACGACTCGAGTGATTCCGTCAGGCCCAGGATGTTTCAACTCAATCTTTCCTAGCAACCACTTACCAGGAGGTAAATCATCCTCCTTTATCAGAACTATGCCACCTATGGCTGGTTCTGGATTTTGGTGAGCCCATTTATGGCGTTGTAAAAATTGATTTAAGTAATCTTGTGACCACCGCCGCCAATAGTCCTGTACCATTCTTTGGGTAAGTTGCCACCGTCGGAGACTAGATATATTAGCCCTTTCAAAGTTAGAATCGGGTACTAGAACGAGTGGTTCCCCAACCAAAAAATGGCCTGGAGTTAACACCGTTAACTCATTTTGATCCACACAGGAAAGTGGTCGCGAGTTGAGGCACGCCTCAATTTGTGCCAACACCGTCGTTAGTTCCTCGAAAGTTAATGTAGAATTCCCTATAACTCTTCTGAGGTGGTATTTCGTGGACTTTATTCCTGCCTCCCATAGACCGCCGAAGTTTGGAGCGTGAGGAGGAATAAAGTTCCACCTTGTGCCATTATTTGCCAAGCACTCAACCAATTCGGGAATGAATGTTGACCTTTCTTCATTAAATAACTCCTGCAGCTCTCGCGCAGCGCCAACAAAATTTGTGCCGTTGTCACTGTGTAGTTCTGCGCAATGTCCACGCCTCGCTACGAACCTCTTAAAAGCGGCCAGGAAGCCTTTGGACGTCATGTCACTAACGGCTTCGATATGAATCGCCCGCGTAGACAGACAGATGAAGAGCGCGATGTACCCCTTGTACGATTTATTACCCCGTCCTTTAGACACTCTGACGTTTATCGGGCCAGCGTAATCCACGCCACTATACAGAAATACTTTATTTGGTGTAACACGAGGAGATGGTAACTGTCCCATAAGTTGGCTTCTGGCCTTGTTTGTATACCTAATGCAAGTAACGCAGTTTCTAAAGTAGGCCTTAACTAAGGGTTTAATCCCCACAATCCAATACCGAGATCTTAAGTAAGCGCTCATAGCTTGAGGCCCTCCATGCATCGTTTTTTGATGCGCCTCGCTTATGAGAAGCTTCGTGAGGAAGCAATTTTTAGGTATAAGTATTGGATGTTTGCGATCATAACTCAACTGGGACATCTCTAATCTACCTCCCACTCTAATTACATCTTTAGAGTCCAAAAATAAGTTCAACGATTTGTACTTTTTTCCCTTTTTACCTATAGATCCCGTATTCTTTAGTTCTTGTATTTCTTCTTGTAACTCTTCTTCTTGGCCTGATCTAATACATATTTCCATCGCCTCCTCGAGTTCTGTGGTAGACAACTGTTTATTTCTTTGCTTGTTAGCACAATGAATTCTTAAGTGCAAGAACTTCCTACAGTAGGCTACTACCCTGATCATCCTTGAAAGCGATGAAAATCTGTCCCAAAAGGAAACGTCAAAGATACTCGAATGGACCTTCACTTCCTCCAATTTAGTAATCAAGTGTTTAGGTTTTTTATATTCAATCACTGATTGCCTTAAGAACTCTGGTCCATTAAACCATATCGCAGTATTACTGAGTTCCCCAGGCGCCACGCCACGAGAGGCACAATCCGCTGGATTTTGTTTGGATGGAACGTATGATCAATATTGTGTATCTAATGTGTTTAATATTTCTGCAACGCGATTGGCCACAAACGTTTTCCAACGACTTGGATGACTGTTTAGCCATGCGATAACAACTTCGGAATCCGTCCAAGCGTGCACATCTAATACATTTATACTTAGAGTTTTAGCAACGTCTACCATCAACTTGGCTAATAGAACGGCTCCACATAGTTCCAACCTAGGTATTGACACCTGTTTGATGGGAGACACCTTGGTTTTTGAGGTAACTAACGCAACCTGTATGTTACCCTCTGCGTCTATAACTCTGACGTATACCACTGCAGCGTAGGCCATTTTTGAGGCATCCGAAAAACCGTGTAGCTCCGTTTTTACATTGTTGGATTTAGTGTTAAGCCAACGTGGGATTTTCACATTCATTAAAGAAGATAAGTCCTTGCGGTAAGTAATCCATTCCTTTAATAAACTTCTGGGCACTTCTTCGTCCCATCCTATACCTGCTAACCATAGCTTTTGTATCAAAATTTTCGCTAAAATGATACTAGGTGACAACCAACCTAATGGGTCGAAAAGCCTTGAAATGTCCGATATAATTTTCCTTTTACTTACAGGTTCCGTCGGGAGAGGTAGTTCTACAGAGTACTGGAAAACATCAGCGCGAGGATCCCAGGTAAGTCCGAGTATTTTTGTAATGTTATCTATTTTTATTTTTACTTCCTCAGCCTTATCCCTTTTGCTTTCTCTTATCTTAAGTAGTAATTCTTCGCTGTTACTTATCCATTTTTGCAATGGAAATCCCCCTTTAGCTAGAATGTTTTTTATTTCTGCATGAATTTTATATCCTTCCTCTACACTTTCTGCCCCTGTCATTAAATCATCCATGTAGAAATCATTCAGAATGATTTTTGCTGCTAATGCATGATCCTTCCCTTCATCGTAAGCAACCTGATGTAAAGCACGCACTGCTAGAAATGGCGCTGATGAAGTACCAAATGTAACCGTTACTAATTCAAATTCTTCAATTTCTTTTTCAGGGCTTTTCCTCCACAGAACTCTCTGAAACATTGTATCCTCTCTATTGACAAGAACTTGCCTGTACATTTTAATTATGTCAGCACCTATGCAAATTGGATGAGTTCTCCAACGCATAACTGTATGTCGCAATTCTGCTTGCAATGTCGGGCCAACCATCAAGTTATCGTTCAACGATACCCCGTTTATTCCCTTGCAGGAAGCGTCAAATACCACGCGTACCTTAGTTGTCTCCTTATCTTCCCGGAGTATTGCGTGATGAGGTAAGTACAACCCTTTATTCTTTTCTTCTGGAGATACCTTTACCATATGATTAAGTTCTATATACTCCTGCATCACCGCAGCGTAATCCGTCTTTAATTTGGGATTCTTCGAAAGTTTAAATTCTAAACTCTTTAACCTTTTTTCAGATATAAACCGAGATTCACCATCCTTACAACTTTGGTTACCATCCCGGAACGGCAACCTTACAATATAACGTCCGTTTTCATCTCGTTTTGTGGTATTTGTGAAAATATTCTCACATTCCGCTTCTTCTTTACTGAGTATTTTTTCAGCTCCTGATGGCTCCGCTTCTAGCTCCCAGAATTTACGTAAGAAGTCATCATCCTGAACATTGGAATGCATGACTGTGATACAAGGATATGAATTGATGTCGGACGAATTTTCTGTACCGACAACACCCGAAAGAATCCATCCGAATTCTGTTTGTTGTGCTACGAGCGATCCACTGGTACTCTTTCTGATTCCATCTTGAATGATTTGGCTGAATATCTCAGCACCTAATAAAACGTCAATTTTATTAGGCCTGTGATAGTCAGGATCTGCCAAATCGTCCTCATTCAACCTTACCCATTCTACCCTGGTTGCTGTTGCAACTGGGAGAAGCGATGTGATGGACTTCAAAACGTATGCATTCACTTGAACGCCGTAATCTGGATTCACTCGAGAACGTATATCAACAACTACCGAAGAATTAGACATAGTTGTTTTATTCCCACCTACACCTGTAATACGGTGTTTCGTTAAAGTTTTCTTTAACCCTAAATATTGAGCCATTGACTCAGTGATGAAGGATCCTTGCGACCCTTGATCTACTAATGCGCGAACCACCCGATAAGTTCCATCCTTTGACTTGGCTTTTACTAAAGCCGTTGGTATTAAAACCGTATCCTTACAATTTCCTGTCGAAAGGCATGCAACTATTGGCTTAGTAGATCCCTCCGCTTGTACAGCGGCCTTTTGAGTTTCCTCCATTGAGGCACTATTCCTAGGAGCAGCTGACGCTGATTCCTTCTGAATAACGCCCGTGTCCTCACCAACAGACCCAGAACCACCGCTAGGGTGGAGTAACGTATGGTGGCGTCTTTTGCACACATGGCATTTGACGGTGTTTCTACAAAATTTGGCAGAGTGGTTACCACCCAAACAAATAAAACATAGCCCATTTTTCTGTACGAAATCACGTCGAGTATCGTTAGTTTCTTTAGCAAAACCTTTACAAGCCGTAACCTTATGAGCGCCAGAACAAAAAGGGCAAGAAGACTCAGATTTTCCTTTCCCTACCACATGGAATGACTGCGAACTCTTCTGAATATGAGGTTTATTTTCTAAGTTTTCTAAACCTCGGAACCGGCCAGTTAAAAAATCGGAAAATTGAGTAAAAGTAGGCAAATCATCCGTTGTATCTGAAGCTACCTTTAATTCCCAGGCTTTCCTGGTGTCCTTATCCAACTTGGCACTAACAATGTGTATTATTAGGATGTCCCAAGAAGTAACATCAATATCTAAATTTTTAATAGATCCTAAACAATCAGATGTGGTGCTGAGTAATCTTTTTATTTCAGTGGCTGATTCTACTGTTAAACCCTTTTGATTTAACAAACGTTTTAAAATCCCATTTGCTAAGAATCGTTTGTTGTTGTACATTGACTCTAATTTTGCCCAACTAGCTGTATAATTATCAGATGTTACATTAACGTTTCTTAATAGGTTCTCTGCATCTCCAGTTAAGTACCCTTTTAGGTAATATAATTTTTGCGCATCGTCTAGTGTTTTATTATTGTGTATTAATCCTAAAAACAAATCCCTAAACGTCTGCCATTCACTATAATTTCCAGAGAACACTGGTATCTTAACCTCTGGTAACTTAAAATGTCTAAATCCTGTACTACAGCTAGCTCCAGGATTTACATTACATGTTTCACTAGACATTGTCATATTATTTAATATTTGTTTCAGCTCGCTCTTAAACTGAATATAAAATTCTTCTACCTCATCATATAAGCCATTTTTATGATAGTTTGAGTTAAATAAATCGGACTTTTTGATCTCACTAATTATTTTTACATGCGTTTTATAGAATAATTGCCATTGTTGTTCTATTGTTTCAATCCTAGTTTCTAGGTAACAAACAGTTAAACGTTCTTTAGGAGATTTTTTAAAGTTAGTTTTAGACTTAAGCATTTTAGCTTGAATGTCCTCCTGAATATCGTTAAGCGAATCCATTCTTAATTTTAAAATAACACAAGTGGGTAGTTACAAATAAAAAATACACAAATTTTTGCAACTATAACTTAACTAACTTATAACTTAACCCTATAAATAAAAATGTTCTGCTTTTCTTACTTTGAAGCACTTCGAAATTTTTCTAAGTTCCAAATAACGATTAAAATTTTACAAGTGTTTTAAACTAACTTGTATTTCTGAGTAAAATCGGGCGTAGGTTCCCCGTCTGAACCACTTTTTGCTTAAAATTAGTAAGTCCAAAGTAATATTAAAAACGACTAAGTTAATTGTCTAGTGAAATTAAGGTTCAAAATTCTATGCACTTTTCTTGAACTTTAAAGTTAAATTCTTCCTATTAATAAAGTCGAAAATGTACTCACGGTTTTTCACTATGCACTCACTGACACTTTATACTCGACGATTCACCGTACTTGTGGCGCCCTCTGGCGGCCGCTCCACAAACTCCTCTGCCTGGCTCCTCCACGCAACGTCGCTCCTCCGGCACCCAGCCGGATCCTCTGCTTCGATGACGACACCGCTGCCGCCTCGCTGTAGGGATGCTCTGGACAGCAATCCACTGCCCAGTACTAACGTTGCGGGTGATAATCAACCACCACCGCCGATGACTACCAAAAACACCTTCACGCCAATCCGACTTCAAAGGACCATGAACAGGATTTCAAGGTCCGAAGGCGAGAACGTCCAATCAAACGCAGAAGGTTTTAATTATGACAGTTTAATTCTTGAGGAATCTCATTTTAACAAAATTTTTTTTTTTTTTTTTTGTGGGGCATCTCGTAGTTGATCCTGAAAAGATTGTGACTACTTAAACGGATTGGGGCCCGGCGAGTTCTAAACAGTTACCTTTTTAGGCCTCCAGCCGGGGCATTTTAACAAAAAATAATCCGGAACTATATATAGTTGGCTCGGTAACGAAACCATAGCTTGATCTAATTCTACCCTAACGCCATCTAGAGTGGCGTCAGGTAAACTTTGCACCTATTCGATGTTAGACAAACACCCTACAAATAATTCTCTTACAAAATTTTTTAACTCAATTTTCTCTTATAGTATGACATTTAGAAGAACGAATGATATGTTACAATTTAATTAAGAAATAGTTAAAACTTTTATTCTAATTTGCGTTAATCTATGAGGTTGAGCCTAGTCAGTAAAGCCGAAAATATTGGGCTCTCAGTTCAGACTTTTTAGTAAAATTCGACTTTCATTTACTTCTTAACAATTAAGTTTTGTGTCCTTATTTCTTTTTAACTAATTCACATAGGTATGTAAGTAAAACATGTTAAAGTCGTATTTATGTATTTCTTCAGATATATTCATGTTTGCAGATTCCTCAGTACAAACAATAATGAAGTGAGGGCCCTAGATATGCCGCCATAAATCGATAATGGTACCGATTCCCTTGTTCACAAACTAAACTAAATTTAAGTTCAGTGCATCTTTTTCTTTCTATTTCATTAAGAAGAAGACAAAAGAAAAATTTTAGTTTAGTCCTGTCAAATTAATCAGCGCCTGTCACTACTCCATACAAGTTTAGACGTGATTAAAAACTTGCCTACTAAAATTACGTCAATTTACGTCAAGCGCTGATTAATTTGACAGTACTAAACTAAAATTTATCTTCTGTCCTTTCCTTAATGAAATAGAAAGAAAAAGATGCACTGAACTTAAATTTAGTTTAGTTTGTGAATAAGGGAATCGGCACCAATGTTATATTTTACAGATTTGGGTATTTCTTAAAATATTTAAGAAATTCTTAACTAAATTCTTAAACAAAAATTATTAACCCAGAGATAGTACTTATTGAGTTTTAGGCTATGCCACTTTATGTACCTACGCGTCTGGATTGAGGGCCCAAGTTATTTCATCATTACAGTTTTAATTCACGTTTAAGAAATTTATGACCCTTTGCTTTAAGTTTTTACTATTGTTACGAGCTGGGGTTCGGGATAAATTAATTTAAACCAATTTACCAAAACACACAAACTGTTTAATTAAATAAACACAAATATCGCAACTACAAGAAACGTCACTTGGAATCACTTGTTTCGCGTGTACTGTATCACTCGAATCGTATTCGCTCGCTTCCGAAATCGAACTGCTTGTCGGCCCAACAATCCGCTATTTATATCCCGAGCAGAACATTCTCGAACATTCGACACTGCCACAGCGTAGAAGCTTCTAGTAACTTCCATCGAACTGTTTAATGCCACTATTCGACAATAGATGGCAGTAGCGTCTACGTACAATTTCGTGTAGTACTTGCTACTCAATAACAGATGGCGTTAGCGTGTCATTTCCAGAAGTTTCCAACACTGCCCCGTCCTTAGATGGAATTAGCGTGATGTTTCTAGACTTTTCGATTTACGTCACACTGCCCCTTTCTGAGACGGAGTTAGCTTGATGCCTCTAGACTTTACGATCTACGTAACACTGCCCCCTCCTTAGACATGCTCGTCCCGAGCATCATTATTCCCGTAGTATCGTGCCAATCGATCTACATGGACAATTTTAGGTGCAGTTCGCATACCCTTTTGTATTCGGTAAGTGACGTCGTTGATCTTGGTCACAATTCGGTACGGCCCGTCCCATTTTGCCTGCAGTTTAGGGGACTTTCCTTTGCTGCGCACTGGGTTATGCAACCACACTAGCGAACCTTCGTCGAAGCCAGTATTGTTCATCTTCCGATCATAACGAGTTTTCATTCTCTCGGACATCTGTTGGCCTGATTCTCTGACATGCTCATATACGTCATTCATCTTGTTGCGCAGATCATTTGCATAATCTGTTATACTCCGTGGTGAATCAGGGGGAATGCCGGTTATTAGATCAGCTGGTAACCTTAACTCCCTTCCAAAGGTCGCGAAGGCTGGCGTCACAGTTGTACTCTCGTGAACTGCACTTCGGTATGACAGAAGAAACGGTTGTATGTGCTTGTCCCAATCCTTTTGTCTGCTTGCTACAACTTTTGCCAGATATCTTTCCAAGGTCTGATTAAATCTCTCCACCATTCCGTCAGATTGTGGGTGGTATGAAGTGGTTCTGGTTTTGTGAGTACCCATAACCCGACATGTTTCCTGAAACACTTGAGACTCGAAATTCCTTCCTTGATCGCTGTGGATTTCCAAGGGTACCCCAAACCGACAGAAGACTTCGTGGACTAATTTATCAGCGACTGTTGAAGCTTCTTGATTAGGGATGGCGAAGACTTCCGGCCACTTGGTGAAGTAATCCATAACAACCATGAAATATTTATTTCCACTTTCACTTTCAGGGAACGGCCCAGCGACATCTAGTGCTATCCGTTCCCACGGGGCTCCCACGTTGTACACTTTCAATGCACCCCTGCTGCGTGTGTGTGGTCCTTTTACCGCTGCACAACTGGTACATCTGCGACACCAGTCCTCCACATCCTCTCGACAATGGATCCAGTAAAACCTTTCTCGGATCTTTAACAAAGTCCTTCTTACTCCCATATGACCTCCTGAAGAACCATTGTGGTAGAGCCGTAGAACATCTGGTACCTTCGTTTTTGGGACTACCATTTGCAGGTGACAGCTATTCCCTCGAGCATTTTCCCATTTTCGGCACAACACACCACCCTGGATCACCAAGCTCTCCCATTGTGCCCAATAACTTTTTGTGGTGGTACTCATCGCTGCAACATCACACCATTTCGGTTTGGGAGCATTAGCTTTAATCCACTCGAGAATTGGCCTGATATCTCTGTCACTTTGCTGAGCATGCTGTAGGGTTTCCTTCCATTCGTCACTAAGGTCCGTTCTTAGCATCCTGACAGGTACCGTTTCCTTAGCTTCTTGCCTGACACAATGCTTGCAGTCTTCAGGACAAGGTCTTCTTGATAAAGCGTCCGCGTTACCGTGAGACTTCCCACTACGATGTTCAATTGCAAAGTCATACTCTTGTAGCAGTTCTATCCATCTCGCCACTTGTCCTTCTGGATTCTTAAATTGCAACAACCACTTTAATGCAGCATGGTCAGTCCGCAGGTGGAATTTACGTCCAAGCAAGTATTTGCTGAAATGCTGCAATGTCTTTACGACGGCAAGAAGTTCGCGTCTCGTGACACAATAATTTCTTTCTGGCTTTGATAAAGATTTGCTGAAGTAAGCTATCACAACTTCATAATCTCCTTTCCGTTGAGATAACACACCGCCTATACCAGTATTACTTGCGTCCGTGTCAACTATGAATTCATTTTCTGTGTCAGGGTAGCCTAAAATTGGGGTATTGCACAAACGTTCCTTTAAATCTCGAAATGCGATGTCACAGTTCTCATCCCAACAGAACGGTCTTTTCTCCTCAGTAAGCTTGTGAAGAGGTTTGGCAATGTCAGCAAAATTCTTGACAAACCGTCGATAGTACGAGCACAAACCCAAAAATGCCCTGACCTGCGTCTTGTCTTTCGGGACTGGCCATTCCTTGACGGCGACGATTTTCTCAGGATCTGTTTGCACTCCTTCCTTCGAAACCACGTGCCCCAAAAAGCTTACTTGCTGTCTGAAGAATGAGCACTTCTTTGGACTTAGCTTAAGATTGGCTCCTCGGATTTTCGATAGAACACGTTCCAGATTTTGAAGGTGGTCTTCGAATGTGCGGCCCACGATGATGATGTCATCTAAATAGACAAGGCAGGCGTCTCCAATTAGTCCCGTGAGAACTAACTCCATTAGCCTTTCAAATGTTGCGGGAGCATTGCACAATCCGAATGGCATGACTTTAAACTGCCATAGTCCCTTTCCCGTAGAAAATGCGGTTTTTTCCTTGTCTTTGGGGTCTATTTCCACTTGCCAGTAGCCACTTTTTAGGTCTAACGTGGTAAACCACTTCATTCCTGACAGCGTGTCCAGCGTGTCGTCGATCCGGGGTAGTGGATAGCTGTCTTTCTTAGTAACGTCATTCAATCGACGATAGTCTACACAAAACCGCATGCTGCCATCTTTCTTTTTTACCAGGACCACAGGAGAACACCATGGACTAGACGAAGGCTCTATAACTCCATCCTTTACCATTCCTTTAATCATGGTATCTACCTCCTTTTCTCTTGCCACTGGTAGTCTTCTTGGTCGCTGTCGTATCGGTAACTCATTTCCGGTATTAATTCTGTGTTGAACTAATCCAGTCTTCCCTATGTCAGCATCATTTGTAGAGAATATGTCCGCATACTGAAGTAGCATCTTCCTAGCCTTCTCTCTTTCTTCTTCCGATAAATCTTTACGACAGTCTTCCAAAAGATTTAACACGTTAAATCTTGAAGTTTGGGTGTTATTTTGAGGAGGCTGATATTGGCATTCACGCATCCAAGCTACTTCTCCACAGGAGCCCATCAACGTACCCTTCTTGATCAATTGCTCCTTTTCACTTGGGTTCAGTATGCGTACGGCTGCAACGTCGATTGCCTTTACCAAGGTCCGTGCAATTTTCCATGGAAGGTTTTCATCCAATCCTTCAATGAGAATACATCGATTCTTCTGCCCAGAATTATGTGGGAGACTTACTGGAACTATTGTTTCCGATCGGGGAGGAAGAACAATCTTCTTCAAGCAGTACACTTTCCCTGATGGTGCACCTTCTATGAAGACTTCTTCTGACCCACATTTTAGGACTCCTTGATTAACGTCGATCTCGCAACAGTGCCGTCGCATGAAGTCCAAACCTAGGATGCAGTCATCTACTATGTCAGCCATGATGACCTTATGCCGGTAGATTGTGTTACCCAGTTTTAACTCCACCTCCTTCTCACCACGGACGGTTATGTGCTGACCGGTGGCTGTTACTAATTTTACGCCGTCATGCTTACCGAAGAAGTCCCCAAGAAAACGATTCGCTAGTTGGGAACTGACAACCGTGCGAGAAGCTCCAGTATCCAATGTCAGCTTACATGGTCTTCCGTTCACTTCACCTTTTATGACTAGGGTGTTCCCATCATGGGCTTGTGAGACCGAAATTTTTGGGGCTATTTTAACACCAGCCAGCACCCGCCCCGCAGTCCTGGCGTTTATTAGTTTTCCTGCTGCTGGGCGGTGACATCAGCCGCCCTTCTTTCCTGGGTCTGGTCTTCGTTAGCTGTGCTTCGCTTCGGGCAACTTGAGCGAAGGTGGCCTTTTTCTCCGCAAGTGTAGCATCTAGGGCTGTACCTAACACGGTCACGAACAGGTGACGCCGCAACCTCCCTGATGCGATGGGCTCGATGATCATGCCTCACTGCCTCCACCTCCAACGCATGGGCCAAGGCGTCCTTGAAGGTTTCATGGTGCCCAAGTCTCACAGCAGCCCTTACTTCCAGGTCCCGTATGCCATCTATGAAGGTTTGAATTAGTATACCCTCGATGAGCGCGGGTGCAGACTGGTACGCCTTTCGAACCAGCTTTTCGATTTCCAGGGCCCACTGCTGCAGGTTTTCACCACTGCGCTGCACACGATCCTTCAACTGGGCACGAAAAACGTGTTCCAGGTGCGCGTCACCGTATCTGGCCTCTAACGCCTCAACGAGCTGCTCGTAGGTTACATTTTTGCCGAGAGCCTCTAACACAGTTAAAGCCTGGTCACGAAGGGCCAAAGTAAGCGCGGTCATGGCTTGGCCCGTTGTCCACCCATTTGCTTCCATGACAGCTTCAAATTGAATTTTGTATGCCGACCAGGAAGATGTTCCGTCAAAGGGTGGCACTTTAAACCCGCGCACGGAAGGTGCAGCAACTATCGAAGCCGTAGTCCGGTCTCCAGCTTTCAGAACTCCAACCGCTTTTCTTATATCAGCGATCTGGACTTCGGCCTCGGAGATACGATTTTCATGTACCTGAACAGTCTCCTTCATGGCTTTGATGTCCTTGCCAAATGTCGCGTGTAGATCTTTCAAAAGGAGAACCTGCTCCTCTTTATCACGCTGAAGCTGTTCTTGCAGGCGGCGGGTCTGTTCTTCCTGTCGGCGAGCCTGTTCTTTCTGTCGGCGAGCTTGCTCCTCTTTGTCCTGCTGCAGCTGTTCCTGTAGGCGGCGGACCTGTTCTTCCTGCCGGCGAGCTTGCTCTTCTTTGTCCTGCTGCAGCTGTTCCTGTAGGCGGCGGACCTGTTCTTCCTGCCGGCGAGCTTGCTCTTCTTTGTCCTGCTGCAGCTGTTCCTGTAGGCGGCGGGCCTGTTCTTCCTGTCGGCGGGCCTGCTCCTGCAGCATCGCCATTAGAGCAGAAAGATCCATGGCTGGTGATGCTGTAGGAACATCAGACGCTTGGGAGACTGGCTCCGTCGTCGGCTGATTACCCCCAGGTGTCTGTCTAGAAGTTCCTTCAAACCGCCTCTGATCCACCTCCTGCTGGCGCTGAGTCCTGGTACGGATACCTTCCGTATCCTCCTTCGGTAAAACTGGCATAATTTATCCCTTACTTCTGACACCAAATGTTACGAGCTGGGGTTCGGGATAAATTAATTTAAACCAATTTACCAAAACACACAAACTGTTTAATTAAATAAACACAAATATCGCAACTACAAGAAACGTCACTTGGAATCACTTGTTTCGCGTGTACTGTATCACTCGAATCGTATTCGCTCGCTTCCGAAATCGAACTGCTTGTCGGCCCAACAATCCGCTATTTATATCCCGAGCAGAACATTCTCGAACATTCGACACTGCCACAGCGTAGAAGCTTCTAGTAACTTCCATCGAACTGTTTAATGCCACTATTCGACAATAGATGGCAGTAGCGTCTACGTACAATTTCGTGTAGTACTTGCTACTCAATAACAGATGGCGTTAGCGTGTCATTTCCAGAAGTTTCCAACACTGCCCCGTCCTTAGATGGAATTAGCGTGATGTTTCTAGACTTTTCGATTTACGTCACACTGCCCCTTTCTGAGACGGAGTTAGCTTGATGCCTCTAGACTTTACGATCTACGTAACACTATTTTTAACTAATTTCCCTATAAATCTTATTTCGGTACGCAAGGTTTCAAAAAATGGGCCCTCAATCCAGATGCAAATCTTTGGAAGCGTCTCTCGCGCAAACTATTCAGTTTAGAAAAAAATGAAATAGAAACCTCAATACCATTTTTGAAGACCTATTCATAGATACCCCAAACGTATGCGTTTGATGAAAAAAAAAATTTTGAGTTTCAGTTCTATGTATGGGGAACCCCAAAGTTTATTGTTTTTTTTTTTCTATTTTAGTGTAAAAATCTTGATGCGGTTTACAGAATGCATCTACTTACCAAATTTCAACAGCGTAGCTCTTTTAGTTTCGGAGAAAAGTGGCTGTGACATACGGACGGACAGACAGACAGACAGACAGACGGACAGACAGACATGACGAATCTATAAGGGTTCCGTTTTTTGCCATTTGGCAACGGAACCCTAAAAATGATCAAATCAAATAATATATCTGGTTACATTTCTACAAAACCATATCGCACCTCCGCTCAAATAATGTCACATCTCCAAAAACCATTTTTTTCAGGAGACACGTTTAAAGTTTACCTTGAACATATTTTTCACTTTTTGGATCATAATTAAAAAAGTATCCATTTTAGAAGAACACTTTCTTCAGCGAGTTAGATTGAGTTTTTTAGCTCTATAAATTCATATATTTACTAATCTAAAAATCCTGAAAAAAATGTGAAGAAATTCCGGGTTGTGACACTATATGTACAAAGAAAAAACAAAGTTTTACTATAATTTTTTTATTATAATGACACAACTATATTTTAATTCTTACGGAATACAATAAATTCTTAAATGTACTACACGTATCACACTTAAAAATGTCTTATTTAAAAAGACAGTAAAATTTACAAACGTATAACTGAAAAATAGACAAAATTCTATCAAAATTAAATAATTTATGTACTTTAAAACAATCAACAGTTTTTATAAAACGAGAGCAGAACACCTCTAAAATATTTAAATAATAAAACAAATTAAGGAACTTATAATTTTCAACCGTTTAACTGAAAAATAAACAATTCTCTATTTAAATTAAATAATCTAGGTAGGTTCAATACTCATTTTAAACCATAATTTTAAGTAATAATTTGAAAAGGTACTTCTATCAAAATAAAACAATTTAAGTAAGCACTTAAAACATTCAACTATTTAAAAAACACGAGAGTAAAACACTTCTAAAACATTAAACAAACAAAACAAATTAAGGAACTTATAATTTTAACTGAAAAATAAACAATTGTCTATCACAATTAATAATCTAGGTACTTCAATACTGATTTTTAAATTTTTTATAACATTCTGCTTCCATTGTGCCTCTACACGGCGTCTCTTACGTGTATTGAAATTTTTACTGTATTACGGTCTCGTTTGGTATTGGAGAGTGGATATTATTTAAATTAATTTCTTGGGAAGTTGAAGACAAGCATTGTTGTCTTGATTTGTTTGTTCATAAAGTGACAATAGTACAGAGGGAAATGTTGGCGAATTTGTATTAGTAGAAGGAGCCCTAGAAGAGGCTGAACTAGATGAGGATGAACTAGACGAGGATGAACCTGACGAGGAGGCACTTGAGGATGAAGTACTAGATGATCACTGACGAGGAACGACTAGATTCTTGCTACGTTTTTTAGAAGGTAATTTATAATCATGATCTTTAACATAATCGTCTGTTTCTTCTCCCCCAGACTCGAGTTCTTCCAAATTACAGTCTTTATTCTCCCTTCTACTACATTTTGCCTGTAAGTCGGCAATGTTAGTGGTAGGTTCAATTATATAATAATTTTCATTCTCTTTATTTGAGGTGTCATAATTGAGTTCTAAATTTTTTGGTTTTGTATCTTCTGCCACAATAGAAAAGTCATCAGTTACTGTGTTATGTTGGTCATTCGGTTCCAGACATAAAGATAATATTTTAACAAATAATAGAACTACGTCTATGACGTTTTAAGAGCATAAAGTATGTGATATTCTGATACGAATGGTACAATTAAAGTCATTTAACATTTTATCGAGTTATGACGTTATTTGAGCGGATGTGCGATATGTAACAAAATGGATGTAAACAGAGTGTTTTGTACTTTCACACAATTTACTTTTACTTGACTGGCCTGTTAGTCTAGTGGTTAGTGACCCTGACTGCTAAGACTGAGGTTGTGGGTTCGATTCCCACCCAGGACAAATGTTTGTGTGATGAGCACAATCATTTGTTCCGTGTCTGGGTGTAATTTATCTATAATATGTATGTATTTAGAAATATGTAAGTATGTTTATCAGTTGTCTGGTTACCATAGTACAGGCTCTGCCTAGTTTGGGATCAGACAACGATGTGTTGGTTGTCCAAAGATATTTAGTTATTTATTTATTTATGGTCGTCGTAGCAATGCGGGATGCATTGCTACGACGACCATAAATTTATTGCAAAACTAGCTTCTGCCCGCGACTTCGTCCGCGTTAAATTTCTTGTTCCCCCGACCCTTCCCGTCGCGTCGCGTCGAATCGCCTACCCGTGCGATTTTCCCCGTTTTTGCAACATTTTTCATTACTGCTCAGCTCTTCTTGGTTGTAGCGTGATTTTATATAGCCTATAGCCTTTCTCAATAAATAGGCTACCCAACACAAAAATATTTTTCAATTCGGACCAGTAGTTCCTGTGATTAGCGCGTTCAATCAAACAAACAAACAAATTCTTCAGCTTTATAATATTAGTTTAAATGACATTTGTACGTATAGTGTCCTATTGTTCCAAGGATTGGAGGAATATATATATTCAATGGCACCTAACAATTTAAAAATATTTTATTTGATTCATTTGTGTGCCATTTAACCAGTTTAATGTCACTACTTTATAGTATAATCATTTATTTATTTTTACAACAAATGTGGCTGTACAAATACACTGGACATAACAATTACAATTCTTACAATAAAAAAGGCGTCGCGACTGAGAGTCGCGGAGGATCGCTGTGTTACGTCCGTTATCCCTGGTGATCGGGGCTCTCTCATCCTACCGTCTCCCGCATCATTTCGCCTGCGCTAGCGGCGGGTTGGCAGAGGAGGGGACGCGCGGTATGGCACTGCGTAGCAACAACATCGTACTTACTATGACCATAGAAAACCCGTGCTATATCCTCCCCCTCTAGCCTAACTTAAGTGTCCTCGCAGTTGGGCTAGTCTAAATACCTACGCGGCCTACCACGTCTACGTTTTTCTCGATTGGGTGGTTCTACCTGACCGGCGAAAGGCGTGAGGTGCGAAACATGGTATTTATAGCTTGGCAAAAAAGAGTCTGTCGTGGTAACCATTGGAACTAAAATATATTTTTGGTGGCAACACTGCTTTGTTAATCATCAACAAGTAGCTAATCTGTCATTGTGTTATGTTCCCAGTTGGGCATTTTCAAAAAATCTTGTACCCCTGTATTATGCCTTGTCCCTCAACTTTGAAAATTATTTTTTTTGTGATGAACGACGTCTAAGAGAATATTTTAATTGAAGTGAAAAGAACATATTTTAAAATATAATTATAATTTGTCGTTTAGTTGTTTTTTTACTAAATATAAAACTTACGAAGATTTTAAAATATTGAACACCATCGAATTTAGCTGTCCCCTTCCCTGCAGGCCTCAGAAAATCTTTGATTTCTAAAAATATTCGTATGTGCGAGTGGTTTAGTAAATATAATTTGAATTCTTAAAAGTCCAATTTATCAGTTAAAAGAATCATTTATTTTTTATTTTTTCATATTTTCTATTAAAAATAAATCTATATTAAAATCGCAAATTTAAGCTAATCGGAACATTCCGTTTTGTGACCGGTCTTTTTTGCAAATATTCTTCCAATTGTTGAATAATTCGGCACGAAATGGCAAAATAATATGTCGTTCTTCATCGGAGACACCATTTTGCTTTCATTGTCTAACTAATTAGTAGCCAGAGCCGACGCATACTATTGAAGTGTTCTGTGTTTCAATTTCTTTGCTCAGGTATGTGACCAAGTTTTACCATTATAAATCACTTTAAAAAAATTATTGTTATTTTTTAAACTTTGCAAAATTGGTATAGTATATGAAACTACAACGTGAATAGTGCTAAGTACGATGGGTAATTTTAAAACCATTTAAAACTACAATAAGGTGCCATTATGTGACCTCCGTTTTGTGACTTATTCTACGGTCACATATAGCGGAACGGCAAGTCACAACAGGTCGGAATGCATAAAACTTAGTTCACATTGCAAAACCTTACTTACCAAATTTATGAATACAGTTACAAATAATTTATCTTTTTATATTTTTCATTCAAATTTACAGATTGAACTTTACTGACAAAACTTGAACATAGCACTTTTACATGTCAATGTTTTTTTTTTAAATATTATTGACATGTAAAAGTGTTTGAACAAACCTACTTACAGAAATAAAATCATTTATCACTAGCTTCTGCCCGCGACTTCGTCCGCGTTAAATTTCGTGTTCTCCCGACCCTTCCCGTCGCGCCTACCCGTGCGATTTTCCCCGTTTTTGCAACATTTTTCATTACTGCTTCGCTCCTCTTGGTTGTAGCGTGATGTTATACAGCCTATAACCTTTCTCGATAAATAGGCTACCCAACACAAAAATATTTTTTCAATTCGGACCAGTAGTTCCTGTGATTAGCGCGTTCAACCAAACAAACAAACAAACTCTTCAGCTTTATAATATTATAGTATATTATAGTATATAGTATATATAGTATTATGTGATTAGAATCTACGGAGTTCCTATTATCCTGTAAAGTTTTAATATGACTTATGTATATCAGTGCAATTTATAACGATAATTATAGTAATATAAGAATAGTTACAATTATTGTTTTATTTCTTACCTACTAATAATGGTATTTAGGCAATTTTTAAGTTGTGTGCACACAGCCTTATGATTTCAAGACTTCCATTTTGTCACTGTCCCTCCAAATGGGTGGAATGAAATCTATGAAATTAGATAGAGGTTTTACTTTTTAAACCTGTGCGGCCACAAAAACGTTTACAGTAAATATATATATTCGAAAAATATACAAATATTAAGTAAATTACTACGATTTTAGAGTAAAATTAAAAAATAACCCATTGAAATTCGACACAGTCACAAAACCGAATAAAAAAACAATTATTTTGAGTTAATCCTTTAAAATAAGGCTATTTTCTTACAGTTATCTATTAATTACATGTATTATTTAGTTTAAATAAATTTGTAAAGTCACACAACGGAATCAGTTTCGCTACAAAGTCCGTTTTGTTTCGATATTATGGAAAAACTGCCTCTAATTCCGCGTTCCTTTTTATTTTCCTCTATAATAAACTGTATTTCCTATTATATTTTGGCGAAATTTGTAAAAACAAAAAATATAAAAAATATAATCGAATTTTACAGCAGGGTACACTCTTTTTTGAAAATGCCCAGTTGTATTTTACTTATTTCTAATTAACTATCAATTATTAATGCTTTTGTACATATAAAAAATGAATAAAACAATAAGGAGTAGTGGTGTGAGCTGTGATATACCAAGTTTTCTTAAGAAATCTGGCGGAATCTGAAGCGGAACAAATTTTGTCTCCGATTGACAATGTCTTCGAAAGAACTGCCGACACGACAGGTATTTATCAAGAAATTTTTTGCTTTTCCTTTCTAATAGTAAGTTTTATCGGTTATATAAGTTTCAAGCCATTTTTGACCGATTTCAAAAAGGAGGAGGTTATCAATTCGGATGTTTATATTTTTTTTTTTGTGTATGTTCGGCCATAACTCCGTCATATATTAACGGATTTGCAAAATTCTTTTTTTGTTCGAAAGGGGTTTATTTCGAAATGGTCCCATATAAGTTTCATATAGATCTGATGATGAGTTCCGAAGACAGACACCGGAACTCTTTAAAAAATGACAGCAAATCAATCGCGATTTCTGCTATCGCAAAAATATGCATTGCTTGTTTGGAATTAGTGCGGGGTAGATACTATAACTAAAAATTTAAAAATAAAAACTTTTTACAAAAAAAAAAAAACAACCGACTTCCTTGAAAACACTACAAAGTGAAAAATAACTTTAATTTCGGAAGTCGGTGGCAAAAACCTCAAATAAAAATCCTAAGACACCGACTTCCGAATTTAAAGTTATTTTTCACTTTGTAGTGTTTTTAAGGAAGTCGGTTGTTTTTTTTTTTTTGGAAAAAAGTTTTTATATTGTTTTATTTAATAATAGATTATTGAGGTTATGTTTTCTTGTTTAACAAATCGCGTGTACGTTGACTCATTTTTTTGTTTTTTTAGTTGAAAAATATACCTACATGGAATTAATATGATTGTCTTTATATTTATTATTTTACAAGGTAAATCTCACAGTACAATTTGAGAAATTGTTAATAAAGGTGAAAAAAATTAAGTAAGGATTTTTTTTACACCTGGAGAAACACCAAACCAGTTGGCGGAAGAAAGAATTAGACGATTTCGATCTGTGTGCAATTAGACAAAAAGTTCAACACTATAAAGAAACAGGCAAGTCTATTTTTTTTTTAATGCTATTATCGCATACCACAGTATAAAAAGTATAATTTATATTTATTATATTTCCGGTGCTTAATCTACATCATATATTACCTATAATTTGAGGAGACGGGTTGTAATGGGAGCCGTAAACGTCTAAGAAAGATTTTTACACTATTTAAATTTCATAAATAAGAAATGTAAAACTGACACATCAGTGTTAATGGAAAAAATCTATCATAGCACCGAAAAGGAATACACGAATGATATTATTTCACGTTTATCTTTTTAAATAAAATCTAAATTTAAGCGTGTTATTTCATTTTCATTGTCATGTGAATAGTGATAATGTTATGTACCTCACATAGACATACCTGACGCCTTCATTAGTCAAATGTTCAAGTTTATTCGATATTGCCCGTACCTTTCGAATGCGACATGTTATAGGTACTCTCTGACTTCCGATTAGTTTCCGACAGTAAGCAGCTGTAAGTCGCCTTCTTGTCGATTAGAAACTGTCAGCATTAACAGGATTCGTTCAGTATCATTCATGTCAAATTTGCGGTCGCGAATGACTGAATTTAAATAATAGAGGAGATCCGGACAGAGAAGACTATATTGCTAAACCTTCCCATGTGGCCACTTTATGTATGCTAAGTACACACACAATGCAGCAGCGGTGGAGTAAGCCTGACAGGGACCAGTGGGCAAACTAAAATCGAATGGATACAAGAACAAAAATTCGAATTAAAAGCTCACAGTATTTACCGGTTACTATCGGGCATTGGTAGTTAGCTGCATATTGCATGAAAAACTTGAGCTTGATGCTGAAATTTGAGCTGATATAACGAGATAACAAGAAGTATTTATAGTAATGACTAGCTGCTGCCCGCGACTTCCTCCGCGTCAAATTTTTGCTCCCATGACCCTTCCCGTCGCATCGAATTGCCTGCCATTTTTCGTTACTGCTATGCTCCTTTTGATCGTAGCGTGATGTTATTTAGCCTATAGCCTTCCTCAATAATAGGCTACCCAACACAAAAAGAATTTTTCATTTCGGACTAAGTAGTTCCTGAGATTAGCGCGTTCAACCAAACAAACTCTTCAGCTTTATAATATTAGCATAGATAGATTATAATATTAGCATATATATTAGTATTTTCTAGTTCATCAATTTTGAGTATGATTCGTTAGGCGGCCCCTAGACCTACAATAACATTGTACAATACATTTTATTGTACAATAAGATTGAGAGGCGCTTTGAATCCAAACGATCAATTATATTGCACAATAATACGAACTGCGCAATGTTTCGTGTTCAGTTGGAGAATAGTAACAAGAGAAAACTACACCACTTTTTGCCGTAAAATTCATCACAATTCAGTTTTGGAAAAATATAACAAAATCCCAAGCGACGCGTCTGATTTCCCGCCAGAAATTCCCGTGTACTCCTCATTCAAAACAAAACACATATTAAAAATATTGCGCAATACTGACCCTACACGATGCAATGGAAAAATATGGTGCAATAAAAATTAAACATGCTCAAACTTTCATTCAATCATTGCGCAATCTTCAATATCAACCCTATACGGTCAATAATATTGCACAATTCGTAATATTGCACAATTTAATTGATCGTTTAGGGGCCGCCTTATTGTGTTGTTTCTAGGATCAGGCGAGGTTGAATTTTACTGAAACTTTACTGGCAGCCCTGTTGTAATGTCAACGTCAAACACAAACAGCCGAAACGTCAATTTGTTTGACTTCAGATTAGTTCAGATGGTTCATGTTTTTGTGTTAAAATATATCTTGAAAATGGCAAATTTTACAACAGACGGGAAGTTATGCATTGAGCGTGAACTAGAAATCAATAGCAGTGAAAAACAGTTCGATGATTTGATAACACGGTTTGATATTAGCGAAACATGTCAATGGATAACCGACAATAACTTCCATAAGGTAAACATCATCGTCGCACGTTTGCCAAGAGCATATTTGTTTATTAGTTTATTAAGTACATCTTCAAACAGGTATGCCTTCAATTTCCTGATGAACTACTTGGTGTGAGTGCGAAAATTTACGAAGAAATCAAAAAGAGAGTGGAGGTGGATCTGTATATACTTGGCGACACCTCCTATGCCAGGTAAGCATGGTCATCTTTGTTTTTTTTTATTATTAATAGTTTTAATAAGTGCCATAAAGATTCGAGTTTGAGATTAAAGCATAAAATAAAAAAAGAATCATCAAAATCGGTTCACCCAGTCAAAAGTTATGAGGTAACAAACATAAAAAAAATACAGTCGAATTGATAACCTCTTCCTTTTTTGAAGTCGGTTAAAAATGTAAGAGAAGGCATGAAAAAAGTATGATATATTTTATTTTGTGTGCATTATTCATGAGCATATCCAGTTCTTCGTGTGGGTGTCGTAAGAGGCGACTAAGGGATTTACTAGAGAATGGGCAGCACCAATCTCCATGCAATTTACCACCATATTGGGATCAACAACCTGCTTCCCAAGCGTGGCGATTATCTCATCCAAATTAGGAGAGGCCTATGTCCAGTTGTGGACTTATTTTAGCTGTAGTGATGATGATTGCAATGACACATGAGTATAGTTTTAAATAAACCGTTTAAACTAAAATCTATGATTTAAAACCACAACCACTGATTACTTTACTACCATTGATTACTTATTACTTTAGAATTTAGTAGGAATGCTACATTGAAATGATTTACCATATTTATGAATATATATTTAACCTATGTGAAGTCATATATCATACTTACACTAATTTTTGGATTAGACAGACTGAAAACAATCTTAATATGCATATTTATTAAATATCTTGTACTTAGTATCAATAAAAAAGTAGTTTGATTTGGTTTTGAAGCAGCTACACCATATTTTAAATAAAAATGTATATCTAAATATTATAATTAAAATGAAAAATAAGAGTATGTGTAGTCAAGATAACTATGCTTGTTGAAGCCTTAGTTGCATTCTATAAAAATAAAAAACATTTTAAACCAAAAAGATTATTTAACCTTGTAAAACTGTTTTGCATGTATAGTATGAGTAATTAAAATGTAAGTCAAAAAAAATATTCAAAAACTTCTTTCTAATCAATGTTTGTCCATATTTCAGTTGTTGTGTAGACTCAGTTGCTGCAATGCATGTGCAAGGAAATGCTATAGTACACTACGGTCATACTTGCTTCTCCAAGACAAATATACCAGTGTACACTGTATTGCCCAAAGGACACATGAATGTGGAGGAAACTATTAAAGTGTTACATGACAACTTCAATTCCGATGATAATGTCAAACTATGCCTGTTTTATGATGCTGAATTTGATCATTGTAAAGGTAAGATGAAAAAAGGTTATTTACACTCTTAATGGAAAGTACTATGATAGAAGAAAATATTCCAGTCTGAAATCAGGGCTGTAGATGCATTCCAAAGCTACAATATTCTTCATCATTGCTAAAAAAGTTACTTTTATTTATTACTAGCTTTTGCCTGCGTAAATGTCGGTTATCGCGTACGCAGACGTAGTCGCAGAATAAAAATAGGCCTATGTCTGTGCCTGCCACATAGTCATTTCCTGATATTTGGGATTCACTGGGTGGCGATTTTATCTTTCAAAAGTTACTTACCTATTTTTAATTTTTCCAGATATAATTTCAAAATACTGGTTTCAATACTACCCACATAGCTACATATCCTATGTGGAAATTGAAGAAAAACCCAACAGGTTCCTTGGCAGGGTAGTGAGGAACAAACAATCTGATAACTTTCCTCTGGAAGTACTTAAGGATTGCATCTGTATCCATGTTGGGTCTCGAGGGCAGACCCTGTTCAATTACACTATATCTATTGCAGGTAATATGATATTTATATGGCTTTTTTATATTTTCCAGATTGCTGTTTGTTGCTTTTTTTTTACAAACAATTATCTGAATATGTATGTAATCAAAATTATTTTTTTCTCTACAGCATCAGAATGGTACTCCCTAGATCCAAACACAAACAAAGTGGAGCGTTTAGAAGAAACTGTTTGGTTCAAACGCCGAAGGTTTCTTGTGGAAAAGTGTAAGGATGCCAATGTCATGGGCATTCTTGTTTGCAAGCTGGCTGGAGATCAGACCAAGGACATCATCAGCAGGATGAAGCAGCTGTGCAAAGTGAATGGGAAGAAGAGCTACATTGTGTCTGTGGGCAAGCCCAATGTTCCGAAATTGGCGAACTTTCCTGAAGTAAGTCCTTCCATACATTATTTTATGGTTGACTGTAGGTGTATTTTACTTTATCTTGTAATTCAATTGAGATCAAATTTCCTTACAGATTGACATCTATGTAATGATAGCATGCCCAGAAAATGACCTCTACAGTGCTAGAGACTTCTATAAACCTATTGTGTACCCATATGAACTGGAAGTAGCTCTGAACTCAAATAGAGAGCAATACTTTACCACACACATCACTGACTATAACCAACTACTACCAGGACGCCTTCACCACTGTGATATCGACCACGTAAAGGAGGCCACAGATGTAAGCCTTATCACAGGAAAGATAAGGGAGACTAAATTAGACAGTCACGAAGGAAGCAGCACTGACTTGGTAGAAAAACAAAACTGGGCCCTAGAAAGTATAGGACAAAACCTCCAAGAGAGGTCCTGGAAAGGTCTAGAACAGAAACTAGGTGAAACAGAAGTAAAGATAGCTGAGAAAGGCCGCAAGGGAATAGCCATACAGTACAGTGATGAGCCAGAATGAATTTAGAATCTTATATTTCGTGTTTACAATGCCTTTTTTATTCTAGTACAAATCACTTGTCCTAATAATATGTAAGACTGCATTTATACAAATAAATTAGTAAATCATTTGAAAAAAAAAAATTGTTTCCTTTAATAAAACATGTGAAATTGAATTATGAATGTATCCAAAACATAGTTATTTTACAAGATCAACTAGTGCAAAGAGCAAATATTACACAGATTTTGTTTCATATCTGTAGGATTAACCCTGGCAAAAACAGCTTGATTTTCCGAAATCAG
The DNA here is from genome assembly GCA_932294355.1 of Aporophyla lueneburgensis. Classification (NCBI taxonomy): domain Eukaryota; kingdom Metazoa; phylum Arthropoda; class Insecta; order Lepidoptera; family Noctuidae; genus Aporophyla; species Aporophyla lueneburgensis. The sequence goes on along the minus strand of OW028739.1, from coordinate 31,132,146 downwards.
ATTGACCAGACCATACAATGCATAATTTTAAAAATATTTCACAAAGCCTTGACATAAGTATAAATACACAACTTAGATTTATCACAAAACCATTTTCATAGTGGTCCACATCAGTGTGAAACAAAACGATCTAAACATTCCTAATCAGTTGATCTTATTAGTTATTTATATGACAATACAAAATCAGAATTTTCACCCTTTCATGTTGAGTGGGTTCTGTGGTGCCTTTAGCCATTCTTTCCTCAGCATCTGTTTCAGCTGTGACAGCCTAAAGGATGGGTATTCAGCCTTAAGTATTGGTAGGTTTGTCTCTTCGAATGCTGCATATGCTGCTTTGAGACGTTTTTCTGGATGCCTGTCTATTTCCGATTTTTCACTGAAAACATTAATTTAATAGTTTTAAAACCAAAAATCCAAACTAAAAATGTTATTAAGATTTAGGATCATCACACATACATGTTGATTTATGTGAGTTTTTTTTTTATGAGTTCATTAAATATTTCAAGAAATTACCCAAGTATAGTGATGGCTTCATCTACAGTTTGTGCTACCTCCCCATCCAGTTGGATCCTGTTGAGATTCTCCACCAGTGCAGGTTCCTCCACCACCACTTTTGTAGGCTGGAATATAATATAACATGTAAAATGATTAATGGCACAATGATCCATAATATTTATAAACCTAGTGTTTAAACTATAAAAAAAACTAGGTAGTAACATACATTTGAAAATATGGATATCATGCTTGGTAGATTGCATAGGATTTGATGTCAATTAGACAGCCAGCTGTTTTCCCTTGAATAGAAGCAGACTATTCCCATATCCCAGGTACAAGCTTGTACGTACACTAGCTTTTGCCTGTGGTTTCACCTACACACACCTGAAAATATCCCATTGAACATACTACCACGATTAAAACTACCCTATATATGTACAGAACATATCTTTCTTTTTACATATATTTCTAGAACCTGTGTCAATCCATGTATAAACTATCTGTGTACCAAATTTCATCCGAACCCATTTTTCCGTTTTTGTCTTAATTGGAAACATAAATCCAGAGAAATGGACAAAAACTATATTTAAGGCTTCAGACTTGTTCCCTCCTAGTAGCAATTACTTGTTTAAAAAAAATTCTTTGTTCAGTTTTGACTTTGTGTCACTGCAAACATGTTATTTTATTACATGTATGGATTTGAGAGTATTCATAGGCAATTAGTCTGGTCATCTTACCACAGGTTTAACAGGTTCAGGCTTGATAGTCTTCTCCTTCATCTTCTCAATTTGCGCTCGAGTGATCTTGGGAGGTGGTGGTGCTGCCTTCGGAGCAACCTTCAGTGACTCCATTTCTTTTTCTAGTAAAGCCTTAGCTTCAGCCTTTTTCTGAAGCTGTTCTAGGCGTTTCCTCTCCTGGTCTTCCTGTTAAGTAGAAAGGATTAATTGATTTACGTAGTTTTCAATTAATTAGAGGTAGGCTAAATATGTTGTTGTTTAGTCTAAATGGACAGCATGTTGCCATATCATTATAAATAATAGAATTAATTTCCATACAGAATTGAAAGCCAATGCTATGTAACTTATTCCTAGTGTAGTCATCTACTCAGTCTGCTTTCTACTTTTATTCTCATTCTAGAGTAAACATGTTCCACAACTAACCTTTTTCTGCTGTTTCTTCTTGAGTTTGTCGTCGTTGTCCTCCCATTCCGCATCTTCCATTATTTTCTTTACCTTCTGGTCTTTTTCTTGTTTTTCATTCTCTTTTCGCTGTCGCGCAGCGACAGCTTTACTGTTTTCGCCAGCGAATTTCTTCGGCATTTTTGTCTCGGTACCAAGTATTGATGATTCTTATTGGAACGTAAGCAGTTTCATCAAATAATTTAGGATCAGTTACTATAAGCTGTCGATGGTTACTACTTTAAAGTGTGCACTTTTTTAATTAATTTCCGCAATAATGAGTAGTTACTAAGAAATTTTCGAGGAATTTGGCTAGGTGAGGACTGAGGTGCCTGTGGAAAATTTTAACAGCTGTCAACTGCTGTCAACTTGTCAAGTCAATTTTTTTTTTTTTTGGAATTTTATGACCTGGTAACTGGACCTTTAGGTTAAATGTCAAGTCAAACAGTATGCCCACTAGAGATGGGCGTCGAATCAACGAACGGTTTAAATCGACAGTTGACGTAGAATCAACCCGTGGACGGTCTATCATTGAAGCGTGGACTAGTCGATTCATAGACGGCTGAAATCAAAAGTCCACTATGTTCTTACATAAGGCCAACTCAACGACGATGCCCAAACTTAGTCGGTTATTATAAGTTCGGGCGTTGATACCAAATTGATCGTTAGGTCTATGGTAATAGAGTGGATTTTAGTTGACATGTTAGAGTGAACTGGTAGAATTATGCGAGGGAGTAGTCCACAGTCGTACCGAAAACGTCATCGTTATACGTTTAGATTGAACGCATCGTAATCAAGTGAACTATTCGAAGAATTTAACTAGTTGATCGACTCGTCGATGAACGATGATAAACGGTTTAGTTTCGTTAACGAAAATTACGTCGACGACCCATCTCTAATGCCCACTCTCTACCAAAATATTACCCTAAGATTTTATTAAAATCCCTCTTAAAAAGGTTCGCTTAATGTATAGGCGAAATATTTGATTTTAACCGACGAGAGGTGCAAACAATCTAGAAACTTTCTTCGATAAATTCGTTTCATCTATCGCCGCCTTGGTCGATGACCTCTCGATTTAGATTTTCTTGTTTATTACGTTTAAGAAGTTACACTCTGATACCAATCGTTCGCTTGAGCGGAACTGGCGTAGCTGTGAAATATCTTTTGAAGACCTAGTCTCATTTTTGTGCAATCATATTAAAATATTTCAGGGTACTTCGTTATTAACGTATAAAAAAATCTAAATGGTTAATGTTGCAGTCAACTTCGTGTCCTTTGTGCAATGGTCAACACGACTGAGCAGACCACTTTTATTCAAGCAATCAGTGAGGGACGAGAGCCCCACAAGCCAAGCGAGAGTAACACACAAGCATACTGTAAAATCTAGTGGTGGCCGTGGTGGGTCATTGTCGATTTTTTGACGGACGAAACGCAACCGTTTTTCCGACGACGAAAACGGTTGCAGAAAACGGTCGTCGTCGCAACTGGTTTGAAGAGCCGTCTTCAAACCAGTTGTTGCGACGACGACAGTAAAAGATAAAAACAGTTTCATCGTCGTAGTCGTCGCAGAACATAAAATAGTTTTTGGAACGGATTAAGGACGACGACGCAACGAGTGTGATAGTTGAATCAATGGGTTCTGGACCGTATTTTCTTAGCTGTAAAATACATAATCGCATCTAATCATTCGAAGACTGGTTTGTGCAACGAAGACTGTTTGGACCCAGGACGTAAAACAGTTTCATCGTTGCAAAACATAAAACGGTCTTCGGAAACGGTTCGTTGTCGCAACGCCCACCACTAGTAAAATCACGCGAGAGAGTGAAGCGAACCCACCTACGCCAAGAGTCGATTTCAAACCGGAAAAGTGAGTGGAGCGTGCCTTCTCCCCAAGAGCGAGAGGGGAAAGACTTCTCTCAAGACTAGAGAGCAAAGTGAGCCTACCTTCGTTACGAGTAAGCGAAGAGCAATAGGTGACACCTACTATTTTCTAAACTGTGCATGCTTCGTTCGCTCGTAGGTTTTATTTTAAAAAATTGAAATTTCAACATACTTAGTGAAAAATAGAGGGTCGTAGGCTTAAGCGTGCACACGCAGTGTCACGTGGTAGGCATATTATGTGCCGCTTAGAGTTGTTATTTAAATATGACCTATCTTTTGAATGCTCAACTTTGCTTTCATTACTCTAGCACTAAAACTGTCCTAGATATTAGCGGTTGAAATCTTAAATATTTTTGTTGGCCAGAAATATTAAAGTTACCGCTTGGCAAAAAAGAGTCTGTCGTGGTATATATTGGAACTAAAATATATTTTTTGGGCAGCACTGTTTTGTTTACCATCAACAAGTAGCTAATCTGTCATTGTGTTATGTTCCCAGTTGTATTTTACTTATTTATAATAAACTATCAATTATTAATGCTTTTGTTCATATAAAAAATGAATAAAACAATGAGGAGTAGTGGTGTGAGCTGTGATATACCAAGTTTTCGTAAGAAATTTGGCGGAATCTGAAGCGGAACAAATTTTGTCTCCGATTGACAATGTTTTCGAAAGAACTGCCTACACGACAGGTATATATCCAAGAAATGTATCTTTTAGTCAATGCCAGTCATTGTTTTTCCTTTCTAATAGTAAGTTTTATCGGTATTATAAGTTTCAAGCCATTTTTATTGTTTTATTTACTAATAGATTATTGAGGTTATGTTTTCTAGTTTGACAAATCACTAGTGGTGAGCGTTGCGACAACGAACCGTTTCCGAAGACCGTTTTATGTTTTGCAACGATGAAACCGTTTTACGTCCTGGGTCCAAACAGTCTTCGTTGCACAAACCAGTCTTCGAATGATTAGATGCGATTATGTATTTTACAGCTAAGAAAATACGGTCAAGAACCCATTGATTCAACTATCACACTTGTTGCGTCGTCGTCCTTAATCCGTTCCAAAAACCGTTTTATGTTCTGCGACGACTACGACGATGAAAGTGTTTTTATTACGTCTTGGGTCCAAACAGTTTTCGTTACACAAACCCGTCTTCGAATTACTTTATGCGATTTTTTATTTTACTGCTAAGAAAATACGGTCGAGAACGCATTGTTTCAACTATCACACTAGTCGCGACGTCGTCCTTAGTGTACCGCGTTCGTTTACAAAACAGTTCTTACAGTAAAAAGTGAACTTTTTGTCAATGGTAGAGAGTCTATATTTTATTACTACTTCTCGAAGAAATTGCAACTAATTCACGCGACGAAAACGCAATTCTATTCCATATTCGATAAGTTTCGTTTTTTACAAAACGGTCGTCGTCGCAACTGGTTTGAAGAGCCGTCTTCAAACCAGTTGTTGCGACAACGACCGTTTTCTGCAACCGTTTTCGTAGTCGGAAAAACGGTTGCGTTTCGTCCGTCAAAAATTCGACAACGACCCACCACTACAAATCACGTGTACGTTGACTCTTGATGTTTGATATTTGAAATTGAAAAATGTACCTACATGGAATTAATATGATTGTCTTTATATATTTTTCAAGGTAAATCTCACAGTACAATTAGAGAAATTGTTAATGAAGGTGAAAAAAATTAAAGATTTTTTCTACACCTGGAGAAACACCAAAACAGTTGGCGGAAGAAAGAATTAGACGATTTTGATCTGTGTGCAATTAGACACAAAGTTCAACACTCTATAGAAACAGGCAGGTTTTTTTTTGTAAATCTATTATCGCATACCACAGTAAAAACAAAGTATAATTTATATTTATTATTTTTCAGGTGCCTATTCTACGTAATATATTACCTATAGTTTGAGGAGACGGGTTGTAATGGGAGCCGTAAACGTCTTAGAAAGATTTTTACACTATTTAGATTTCTTAATTATGAAATGTAAAATTGACACATCAGTGTTAATGGAAAATATCTATCATAGCAACGAAAAGGGATACACAAATGATGTCATGTCACGTTTTTCTTTTTAAATAAAATGTAAATTTTAGCGTGTTATTTCATTTTCATTGTCATGTGAATAGTGATAATGTTATGTACCCCACATAGACATACCTGACGCCTTTATTAGTCAACTGTTCGAGTTTATTCGATATTGCCCGTACCTTTCGAATGCGACATGTTATAGGTACTCTCCGACTTCCGATTAGTTTCCGACAGTAAGCAGCTGTAAGTCGCCTTCTTGTCGACTATAAACTGTCGGCATTAACAGGATTCGTTCAGTAATATTCATGTCAAATAATATACAGGCATACCAACCATCGAATGGTTGTGAATACCCTAGATGGTGGCCGCAAATGCGATTGCTGAACATTGTCTTGTGTATCGGGTTCAATCGGCAATCCCTGAGTGTAATTTAATTAATTTTTAAACTAAATAAGGTTTCATTATGTTATTATGATGGCACTCTTGGATAAAAGGTTATTCCAGCATACTAAATACAATGAAAGTAAAAGACTGTGTGCCTATCAAGTCTTGAAATCATGACTGTTGAAAATTTCCGGGATCTCGTGTTTGAGGATTAAAACAACAAGTATCTTATCACTTTTAGTCCTAGTATACAGGGTGGCCATACCTGCTAAGCAGGCGCCCTCATTTTTTCCAGACTCTTTTTTGCCAAGCTGTACGTGCGAAAAGACGTTTTCACGTCCAAACTGAAAGTCTCTGTTCTCTGTTAATTCTTCTTCCACTTAAGAGGGCTAAAACTCCAAAGCAGGCGCGACTGCTGTCAAAATCTAAAAAATAACAAGAGGCCATAGACAAAACCTTGTCAAAACCAGAAAAAAAAAACATCAATTGACTTCTCCGCTCTAGGGTGGAGCGGAAGGGCGTATCAGATTTTTACTGACTAAAACCCATCCGTCTTCCATCAGTTCATCAGTTGCCCATATGCCAGGGCCATCTTTCGAACAGATCTCACGATCCTGGCAGGACGCTCTAATGCTGAGTTTGTCTCTATCAGCGATATCAATACCCATTTCACATACTATTATATTACGTCTTTGCCTATGAAATTGCCGTTCTGCAGTACTGGCCATTTCAAATCAAAATAATTTTTATTTGTTTAAGAATTCTAATTTCAAATTAATTTTATTTTAAAAACATGGAATTCTTTTTCCAAAAGTAGTCATTTGCTTATTGATTAGTATTACATTTTCATCACATTTCAATCTTTTTCGTCATCATGGATACGTTAAAAATTCGAAAATTATGGAATATTAGTACCGTTGTGGCAGCAACGCGGCACAAGCGGCACGCAACATCAACGACGTTTACGGAGCTAACACTACAAACCAACGCATCACCTGTTATTGGTTTGCTCGCTTCCGTTCTGGAAATTTCGACCTGAAAAATGAACCTCGCAGTCGTCCGAAGACTTTGGTCGACAATTACGAATTAAAGGCGATTGTGGAAGCTGATGATACACAATCTACGGCTGAATTAGCAGCAGCTTTCGACGTTAGCGTCACAACAATATTGGTCCATTTGCGTCAAATTGGCAAGGTAAACAAGCTTGACAAATGGGTGTCCCACGAACTCAATGATCGCCAGCGCGAAGTACGCGTCGAGACGTGCCTTGCACTGCTCAACAGACACACAAATGAAGGAATTTTGAACGGCATTGTTACCTGCGATGAAATGTGGATTCTGTTTGATAACCACAAGTGCTCAGCAAGTTGGTTGGATCCTGGTTCAGCACCTAAACAATGCCCTAAACGAAAACTTACCCCTAGAAAAGTAAAGGTCACTGTTTGGTGGTCTAGCGCCGGTGTGATTCATCACAGCTTCTTACCAAACGGGGTGAGCATTACTGCAGATGTGTACTGTGAAGAACTGAACTCAATGATGGAGAAGCTGGCACATCTCCAACCAGCATTGGTCAATCGCTCGTCGCCGCTGCTCCTGCACGACAGCGCGCGACCTCATACTGCACAGCAGACAGTCTCCAAGTTACAAGAACTGGGGTTGAAAGCTCTCCGTCATCCGCCCTACTCACCAGACCTTGCGCCTACAGACTACTACTTTTTCCAGAATTTGGATAACTTCTTGGCGGGAAAAAAAATCAATACCCGAGAGGCAGTACAAAATGCCTTTGAAGAATTTGTTGCCTCCCGTCCAGCTGATTTTTTTTAAGAAGGGCATCAATAAACTGCCACTGCGTTGGCAAAGATGCAATGATTGCATGGATGATTATTTCGATTAATACAAATAAAAAATACATGAAAAAATATCGTTTAATTTTTTTCATACAAAACGGCATTTTCATAGGTAAAGACCAATTATGAGGATCAGCGACGATTATAGTTTAGAATTACAGTCATACCTATACCAATTATTTTAGTGAAAGAATTATTAAAATTGGACCAAAAATTACGAAGTTAGAGCGGTTTTATAATTTTGCATTTTCAAAAACGCTCGCCAATACGCACAATTCGTTGATGACGTCATTTTCCACGTTCGCGTCCGCGGCACGGCCGCGCACGTTCTTTCTGCCTTTAGTTACGTGACTCGCAGAACATTTAAACGAATAATGTTTTCTTAAGATATTGTATCGTGCCACGATACGAAAATACAAGTGTTGCTACACCAGACAAATTGTTTTTTTTTAAGTGTCCCAAAATACCCAAAAAATAGAAAGAAGTGGTGTACTTTCATGAGGAGCGACGCTCCATGTCCCCTTAACTAAAAGTACTTTATACTGCATTTCAAAAATTTTGACTAAAATAATTTATTTTAACTAAATCTATTTTTAATCGCGATTAAAAAGGTGTGGATTAAAACTAGTAGTTATGAACTAAAATTCACACCAACAAACGCTTCGCCTTCACGTGCAAAAACAGTACTGTATTTTTGTTTTCCTTTTCTTTTGCTCATATCTCGAAAATGGCGTTTCCTATCGCAAAAATAATTAAATTTTCGACCCCCTTTACAAACCCCTTACTTATAAATCTCAACACGTGGGTAATATTTTTTTTTTTCGAAGAAAAAGTGAAAAATTCCATATAAAACACGTCCATTGCGCGCGCCTTGGTCTCATAAAATTCATTGCGTAGCACATCCAAGTAAAAGCTGAAGAGTTAAGTACGTTTAGTGTTGCATAGCCCATTTATCGAGGAAGGCTATAGACTATATATTATACAACATTAATTTTTGTTTATGCGAAACCCGAAACACGGGTCTAGTATTTTTATGTAAAGAATCTATGAAAAAAAATTCAAAACTGTATCATTAATAATCACAAAGTTATAAGCTTGATAAGTTACCTGGTTGTCCACGCAAAAACATATGCAGATCACCACAAACAGCTAGTGTACGTACCATCTCCGTGTAATGGACGTTTGAATACGAGAAAGACATGACAATTTTAAAATCGAAACAAAACACTAAGGCCCGCGACTTGGAAGCGTAATTAAATATTATCAAAATATAACATGGTGTAAAAATTATTGGAATCGATTCAGTTACTGATTCTGAACAAACTATATTCAGGTTTCGCATATACTAAAAATAATCTTGTATAAGGTCACGCAAAGACCCTTAGGAGCCGAGCACAAAGAAAAACGTCACGCATACAAAGACCTCGCACGGGCAGGCGATTCAATGCGACGGGATGGGTTGAGGGAGCAGGAAATTTTACGCGGACGAAGTCGCGGGCAGAAGCTAGTAAGAAATATTATTTAAAATAGGTAGAGAGGTGCCTCCACATTGTAGAAACACGAAAAAGGTACCTACCTGCCTTATCAAAACATTCTAAAACGTAGTATAGGTTGGCAAAAAAGAGTCTGTCGTGGTAACCATTGGAACTAAAATATTTTTTTGTTGGCAACACTGCTTTGTTTATCATCAACAAGTAGCTAATCTGTCATTGTGTTATGTTCCCAGTTGTATTTTACTTATTTCTAATTAACTATCAATTACTAATGCTTTTGAACATATAAAAAATGAATAAAACAATAAGGAGTAGTGGTGTGAGCTGTTATATACTAAGTTTTCGTAAGAAATTTGGCGGAATCTGAAGCGCAACAAATTTTGTCTCCGATTGACAATGTTTACGAAAGAACTGCTGACACGACAGGTATTTATCCAAGAAATGTATCTTTTATTCAATGCCAGTCCTTGTTTTTCCTTTCTAATACTAAGTTTTATCGGTATTATAAGTTTCAAGCCATTTTATTGTTTTATTTACTAATAGATTATTGAGGTTATGTTTTCTAGTTTGACAAATCGCGTGTACGTTAACTGTTGATGTTTGATACTTGAAATTGAAAAATGTACCTACATGGAATTAATATGATTGTCTTTATGTTTTTTTCAAGGTAAATCTCACAGTACAATTAGAGAAATTGTTAATGAAGGTGAAAAAAATTAAGGATTTTTTCTACACCAGGAACGCCAAAACAGTTGGCGGAAGAAAGAATTAGACGATTTTGATCTGTGTGCAATTAGACAAAAAGTTCAACACTATAACGAAACCGGCAAGTATTTTTTTTTTTTTTTGTTAATCGGATACCACAGTAATAAAAGTATAATTTATATTTATTATTTTTCAGGTGCCTATTCTACGTAATATATTACCTATAGTTTGAGGAGACAGGTTGTAAAGGGAGCCGTAAACGTGTAAGAAAGATTTTTACAATATTTAGATTTCATAAATAAGAAATGTAAAACTGACACATCAGTGTTAATGGAAAAAAATCTATCATAGCACTGAAAAGGAATTCAAGAATGATGTTGTCACGTTTTTCTTTTTAAATAAAATCTAAATTTTAGTGTGTTATTTCATTTTCATTGTCATGTGAATAGTGATAATGTTATGTACCCCACATAGACATACCTGACACCTTCATTAGTCAACTGTTCTAGTTTATTCGATATTGCCCGTACCTTTCGAATGCGACATGTTATAAGTACTCTCTGACTTCCGATTAGTTTCCGACAGTAAGCAGCTGTAAGTCGCCTTCTTGTTGACTATAAACTGTCAGCATTAAAAGGACTCGTTCAGTTTCATTCATGTCAAATTTGATACAGGCATACCAACCATCGAATGGTTGTGAATACCCTAGATGGTGGCCGCAATTGCGATTGCTGAACATTATGTCTTGTGTATCGGGTTCAATCGGCAATCCCTGAGTGTAATTTAATTAATTACAAAGTCTACAAACAACCTATACATAGGACAAAATTTGCCCAGCGTTTTCTTTTCTTTCTAGCTCCACATAATTATAATAAATTTAATGTAACTCTAGGTTTTCGGAAATATAATTCTCCCATATTTAAAAAGATTTTACGAAACCACTTACTCTGCTTAGATTATAATAGCACTGAAGACACATGAATAATTCTGAAATAGCAAACTCCATACATACATACATTCATACATACAGACACACTATCAAACATCACAATCACAGACAAGCCAAAATAGTAATAAGTGTATTCATTTCATTGCTAAATTATTGTAAGTTTTTTCATTTGTTTCTTTTTTCTTTCTTATGGAGCCTATTATCTTAAGTTGTCACTCGTTTGTTACTATACGGGTCACAGCAATGAGGAATAAGACCCCACTGTAATACAGTATCAACTAGTACGGGGGTATTGTGACTGTTACTGACGGCTTTATATGTATATTGTAATGTGAACAGTATCTTAAGCTAATAAATTGTGCACAAATAAATAAATTTTTAAACTGAATAAGTTTGCATTATGTTATTATGATGGCACTCTTAGATAAAAGGTTATTCTAGCGAAATAATGCGAAATCTACTAAATACAATGAAAGTAAAAGACTGTGTGCCTATCAAGTCTTGAAATCTTGACTGATGAGAATTTCCGGGATCTCGTGTTTGTGGATTAAAACAACAAGTATCTTATCACTTTTAGTCCTAGTATACAGGGTGGCCATACCTGCTAAGCAGGCGCCCTCATTTTTTCCAGACTCTTTTTGCCAAGCTGTACCTACCTGTGCACTGGAATAAATTGTTTTTTTTTTTACTTTTCAACCCTATACGAATCAATCTCCGCGAGATTGTCCGACTGGGCCTTGGGTAAATCCGACTTCCATGTTTCCTATCTACCAATATCATAAAACATAAATAAACAAGAAACAACGATTAAACTCCGCAAATCATAACAAAGCAGTGCGGCGTGTGCCGGGCGATCGAGCCTCGTGACGTCATCAGCTGTATCGCGCGCGCGGCGTGCGTTTTAAAACTCCCTTTTTTTAAAGTTTAATAACTTCGTAATTTCTCGATGGATTTGAGTGATTCAAAAAGAAATGAACTCAGATATTTATATTGTATTCGATGTAGTATTCAAAATTGCTATATCCTTTTGTCGAATTGATCCTCATTTAGACTGAATAGTAGGCGCAGCCCTACTACTACAGCTCTACCCTACTACTGTTAGCTGATATGTGTCAATATTATCCGTGTTTAATCTGTCAAGCAAGTATTCTGATATCTGTCAATTTGCGTCAAGTAAAGAATTTCCCATGAGTTGATAATCTAAATTCCGTTTATTTACAACGATTTGTAATTTTGTCATACATAACATTACATTTACAAGAATAAGCACGATGGCTTTAGTAGCTTACGGAAACAGTGACTCGAGTGATTATGAGGACGAGGTCGACGAGGATGCCCCCGTTGTACTGTTGAACAACAAATCAGGAGAAAGTAAACATGGTAAGATTTTCACACAGCACACAAGTCTTAGAGTTGTGGCATACATAATAGCGAGGGACCCTCTGACCAAAGCGTATTATTTAATTATCTTTATACAATAATTTGGTTGTGCATTGTGCCTTGGGACACAAAACACATTTATGATCTGTTCTTGAGCAACGGAATGATGTCTTCTTATACAATAGTGGGTCGTTTTCACTAACATTTTATTATCTTCTTTCTGGTCCAGAGCCAACAACAACAGAATCAGAAGAACAGGAGGAGCCAGAGGAGAATGGTGCTAGTTTGTTCAATTTCCTACCACAACCCTCTAAGACGAAGCCAGAAGTTATAGAAGAAGATGATGATGAGTTTCTACACAAGAAGGAGACAAGTGCTGTGAAACCAAAAGCCAGGATTACAGTACCCTCACTTAGTGATGTAAGAAGTTAGAAATCATAAATTATTGAAGTTCTTAACAACTTCAGCTATTGAAATGATTATTTCATTTTACTCTTTTTTTACAGTTTAAAGATGTGAATAACATTACACCTACTGTTAAACCAAGAGCACCAGCTGATGTAAGTAAACAACCATGAATATTGTAATTATACCAATTTTTTGTGGGTTTTTACTATTATTTCTTTAACATTAACAGAAAAAATCAAACTTACTAAGCATGCTGCCACAACCAAGAAATGGAGTTAAATCCACAGGAAAGTCATTAATACCACATGTACTTACAAAGAAGCCGGCTGTTCCTTTGAAGAAAGCCCCGTTTCCAACACCTGTTAAGAAACCCAAGGTGGCAGCTGCAGCTTCAATCAATGATTCAGACGAAAGTGACAATGATGAAGTAGAAAACGATTTCTTCTCAATACACAAACCTGTTGACATACCAGTTGATCTGGACCCATCATTAGATAATGTACAAAATGCTAAGACACTAGTCAAGGATGAACGTAGAGGTATTGAATCATTCTTCAAGAAGGACGAAGATGTTGACGATGCACAGTTGGAACCTAACTATGATGCTCAAAGTTCACAGGATGACACCAGCTCTGATTATATTGGATTTGCACCTGAAAGTTCTCACAGTAATGCTAATGAACTTGATGAAGAAGCTGTAAGTATCAGTTAAATAATTGTTTCTATCCTTGGAAAGGCTTTACACTTTTGTATCAATCTAAAATAGATTTTAGCTTCTGCCTGCAACTTCGTCAATATAACATTTCTTGTTCAAACATAAAAAAATATGTCCTATAGCATCACATTGCCCCTCGTGAAATTACTGTTTTCTCTGACTTTTTTTCTTCGGCTCCTTTGGGTTGTAACATGATGGGCTCAATTGGTCTATCAAAAAAATATTTTCTAACCTACTTACAAATAAATAAATTTTGCTCTCTAGTCAAATCAAATCAAATCAAAATATTTTTATTTCACATAAGCCTGCAAGGGCACTTATGAAACGTTAGAAGCTAGGTGCACGGTTCCAAATTGTTGATTCCTATGGAGAAGAGCCGGCAAGAAATTCCACGGTTACTCTTTTAAAAATAATTGGGTTTTACAATGTTTTCAAACAACAGTTTTAATAGGTATGCGAGAACAGTATAGGACTGTCAACAAGTACTACTAAAACCACCAACCAACCAGGTACTTAATAAAATAGAAAATTGTCTTCTCACATTCACAAAATATAAAAGAATTTACTTAAATGATAGTATTACATAAATAAAACATAATAACCTATTTAAACCAAATGTCATTGTTGTTATGACAACCAATATTAAAGAGGTCAAATTAGAAATGTAAGTATATAATGTCAAATTATGAATAGAGTATGTCAAAGAAGAATGTAAAAAAAAAAAATCTTAAATAAATAATGTACATAGTCATTTGGGAGCAGTTAATAGACATTTACATGGTCATCCTGTAATGAGCTACCAGGGAAGCCACATGTGCAGACGGAGTTATTGCCAAACTTCCTTGTCTTGAACATAGTCTTTTATCTTATAATATGCATTTTTGATAAGGACACGCTTACTGTGTGATTTGAACTTTCCGTAGCTAAGTTCAGTAACCGACTTTGGCAACTTGTTATAGAAGCGGATACTGTTTATTAGAAATGATTTACTAGTTTTAGTTAATCTAAATTTAGGTATCACAATTTCATTTCTCTTAGTTTGAAAAGGCCTAAGTTTTTGCGAACATAAAAGATACATTCTAAAATATAAAGAGAAGGAAGAATCAGTATATCAATTCCTGTAAATTTGATTCTAAGAGACTCGCGAGGCTTCATTTTATAGATTGCGCGGATTGCCCTCTTTTGTAAAATAAAAACTGAATCTACGTCAGCTGCCGAACCCCACAGCAGAACGCCATAAGACATAATACTGTGGAAATAAGCAAAGTCACTAATCTAGATGTAGCTATATCGGTCAACTGCCTTATTTTTCTTACTGCATATGCAGCTGAACTTAATCTACCTGAAATTGCTGTAATGTGGGCACCCCATTGCAACTTTGAATCTAAAGTAATTCCTAGAAATTTAGTTTCCGAAATAACATCTAGTTTATTGCCGTCAAGTTTTAAATTTAGATCTACTTGGGGTACATTTGGTAATGAGAATTTAATACATTTAGTTTTGCTTGCATTAAGTAAGAGATTATTAGCTGCAAACCATTTTGAAAGAACAGCTAGACCCTCGTTCACATGTAAGACATCCGTATCTTTTCTATCTATTTTAAAAATAAGAGAAGTATCATCAGCAAATAAAAAAAATTATATCCGAAAAGTTAGCCATCATGTAAGGAAGGTCATTAACGTAAACTAGAAATAAGAAAGGGCCAAGAATTGAACCTTGGGGCACGCCCATCTTAACAAGAGACCCCGAGGACGTCATCCCGTTAACATTTACTTTTTGCTGCCTGTTTGATAAATAGGAAAGAACAAGATCAGCAGCTTGTCCACGAAATCCCTAATGGTGTAATTTACAGATCAGAGTATTGTGGTCACTGCCGGGGTCGCGTGATTGTTCGAAAGAGATACCGTGACCCTGGCACATGGGCAACTGATGGAACACGGGTGGGTTTTAGTCAGTAAAAGTCTGACACGCCCTCCCGCTCCGCCCAGAGCGGGAGAAGTCATTTGATGATTTCCCATCCTGAAAAAAAAAAAAAAAAAAAAGTATTGTGGTCAACGCAGTCGCTTTGGAGAGGTCACAGAAGATGCCAATTGCATCCTGGGACTTTTCCCAGGATTCCAAAATGTGACTGATGAGTTGTACTCCCGCGTCAGTCGTCGACCTACCTTTCGTGAAACCAAACTGCCGACTATGTAAAATCCCATTAGAGTTGAAATGAGCTAACATCTGGTCCAACATGATTTTTTCATAAAGGCCCTAGAGGGGTATAAGCATAGTGAATTTGCCCTTGAAAGATATTGGCACGATACTTAGAGGATTTTTAGGTATCGACAAGGTAATAAGATCCTGAAAGTTTCAGATCTCTAACCCATTTGGTTTTTGAGAAAAAGAAAAAAAAAGAAAAATCTGACAAAATCAGAAAAAAAATATTTTCTCAAGAACGCGTGAATCGATTGATTTGAATTTTGGATATGTTTTGGAAGCTGATAGTAGCTTCTAATAAAAAAATTAACACCTTTAACGGTTGATAAGAACCTTGAAAAAAAATGCACTGTTTTTTTAATTTTGATTTTTAAGTATGATACGATTCTGGCACAATCATGAAACTATTTTTTTTGAATTCTCCATTCATTTTTCTATAGACTTACATGCTTTTAAGATTTTAAAAAAAGGTACGCCATATTGCAAAAAAATAAAAACCATTTTTCGTGCAAATATTTACTTCATGTATTTTAAGCCTGCATCTTTATTTGTGTCGGTCGTTCATGTCTTTTAATCTTATTTAAAGTAGACATGTCTAAACCAATAGTTAAAACTTAAAATATCAGTGAATATCAACTAAAATATTATAAATATTGTACACAAAGCGACAAATCGAGCATTTCCAGTCAAAGTGGACTTCTCATTGTACGAAAAGCTTATACAATAGGAGGTCAGCTAAAACTGGAAATGTATAGCTTGATATGTAGCAATGTATACACTTCTAAAATAAGAAACAGATTTTAATTGATAAATTATAAATAAAAACAACAAATGTTTGAAAGGTATATTTGCAAAAAAAAGTTTATAATCACATTTTAGCGGTCTTCATCACTATCATCTTCAATCACAGGCGACCTGCCAGGGTCGCGAGATTTGTTCGAAAGAGATACCGTGGCCCTGGCATATGGGCAATTGAAGGGGGTGGGTTTTAGTTAGTAAAAGTCTGACACGCCTTTCCGCCCAGAGTGGGTGACGTCATTTGATGATTTGCCACAGATAAAAAAACACAGGCGAAACATTGTCTGCATCAAATAATTTGCTTAGTATTTCAGCAGGCCTCAGAATCTGTTCAAATATCTTTCGTGTGACAAATAATAAACAATACCAGCAACGTGAGAGTAGCATCTAATTGTTCTAAGACCATTTGCCCACTCACAGATATGCCTCAATATGCTTTTGGGACCAATAGCGTTTTTATTTTTATACTCAATAAAACATCTATAAACCTTCTTACTGATATGACGAGACTGAATTTGAGCTTCGCGTATGTTTGACTGGTCTTTTACGTATTGAATGGTATGATTACCTGTTTCATCAAGCATTGCTGCTATCGCTTGATTTGTCGCCGTGCGTACAATGTTTATAATATTTTAGTTGAAATTCACTGATATTTTAAGATTTAACTATTGGTTTAGACATGTCTACTTCAAATAAGAATAAAAGACATAAACGAGCGACACAAATAAAGATGCAGGCTTAAAATACGTAAAGCAAATATTTGCACGAAAAATGGTTTTTATTTTTTTGCAATATGGCGTACCTTTTTTAAAATCTTAAAAGCATGTAAGTCTATAGAAAAATGAATGGGGAATTAAAAAAAAATAGTTTCATGATTGTGTCAAAATTGTATCATAGTTAAAAATCGTAATAAAAAAAAAAGTGCTATTTTTTTCAAAGTTCTTATCAACCGTTAAAGGTGTTAATTTTTTTCCTAGAAGCTACTAGCAGCTTCCAAAACATATCCAAAATTCAAATCAATCGATTCACGCGTTCTTGAGAAAATAATTTTTTTCTGATTTTGTCAGATTTTTCTTTTTTTTTCTTTTTCTCAAAAACCAAATGGGTTAGAGATCTGAAACTTTCAGGATCTTATTATCTTGTTGATACCTAAAAATCCTCTAAGTATCGTGCCAATATCTTTCAAGGGCAAATTCACTATGCTTATATACCCCTAGGGCCTTTTGCTCAATGCTGGTAGCACAGATATGGGTCTATAATTAGAAGGATCAGTCTTACTACCCAATTTGAAAATTGGTACTACTTTACTATGTTTCATTAAATCAGGAAACGTACCACTGTCTAAACATTGATTAAATATGCCTGTCAGGACAGGAGCAATTGTGTCAATGATATCTTCAAGAACTTTAACCGAAATTCCCCATAAGTCTTCTGTGTTTTTTATGTTAAGACTTTTGAATGATTTTTTAATCGTGGCAATAGAAATGGGTTTGAATTCAAAATTAGGAATGTCCTTACTGAAGTTTTCTTTAAGAAGAGATTCAGCTAATATAGATGAAGAGGGAAGAGATTTTGTAACTTCTATTGGAATATTGGTAAAGAAATTTTCTAGTGTCTCAGCAACTTTTAACTTGTCTGAAATGGTTTCATTATTAATTTTTAGAGACAATTCATTCTGATCTCGCTGTTTTACAAATACAAAATAGTTTATTTCTTTAACAAATACATGGCACTGAAATTGTGATTGGAGCCTCCTTTTAAGCTAATAAAGCCTGTAGTAGAAGGCTCCGCTCTTCCATAACAAAAGAAAGATTTTGTGTTTCCAGTTTCTTTAGTAATTACCTGCCACACAGCTTTTATTTTATTGTTGGAAGTACTAATTTTGTTACTTATTAATTTAGATTTAGCTTGAGCGCAGATTCTTTTGAAAACCTTAGAATATTTTCTTACATAATTATGAAGGGCTTGATCAGGAGTCAATGAGTTTTCGTGATACAAATTATATAGTAGCCCATTCACAAAATTTTGGTTTAATATTGATTGTAACTCTTTTTACAGGACATGCTTTATTGAATTCTTGGCATACCGTAGAAAACAAAGTACCGTAATTAATATTGGGGTCTTGTGAATCAAAACTTTCTGTTGAGAGATTCCCAAGAACATTATTATTAAACATTTTCAATTTATTTTTAGTAAGGGGTCGCAGTTCAATGGTTTTATCTAAATGCAACTTTGTGTCTAAATCAAATGATACAAGCTGACCAGTATGGTCCGACCTAACGCCACTAATTAAGGATGACTCTTTTATTTTGCAATTGGTAAATACATTGTCTATGCATGAAGCCGAGGTCGGTGTTATTCTTGTTGGTTAATTAAATATACATTTTAAGTTGAATGATTTAAACAATGAGATAAGCTTGCATTTTTCGGGTGAATTAACTAGTAGATCAATATTTAGATCACCACAAGCGAAAACTAATTTGTTCTCTTCAAAAAGTTTACCTAATATTTCTTCCATGATCAAAAATGATGACAAGTTTGAGGCTGGTGGCCTATAAATACATAAGAAAGTATGGCCCTCAACCTCTGCACATGCTACCTCACATAAGCGATCAACAGAGCAAGCAGTGATATCCTTTCTTTCTTTATATCTAAGATAACGGTTGCATAATATCAAGGTACCACCCCCTATTGAAGACCTGTTGTACGCACTGGCCACTGAAAAATTATTTATATTAAACAACATTCTATCCGATTTTAACCAACTTTCACACAAACATAAGATATCCATATGATATTTATCTATTAACATTTCCACGTCTAGGATTTTGCCAGAGAAGCGATTTATATTTTGATGATACAGTAAAATATTCTTATTATGCTTCTCTTTTGTCGCCTCTAAAAGTTTAAAGAGTCAATTACAGTATTATTAGAAGTACTACATAATACTGTTTCGTCACTTAACCTAGTCTTAGTTAAATTATCAATAACTGCGTGTATATTGTAAGCTAACAAAGTAGCTAATACATGTCTACTTTTTTTGGGAAGAAACATATGTTCCCCAACTAAAACAAAATCTCTAACAAAATTGTTAGTATCAAAATAGTACCTTTTCATACCTATTTTGATAAAACTTGTCAAGAAGATAGATCCTGGGAAAAGGCTACTTTTGACCCAGTAGTTCGTTCCCATGGGATAATTTCGACATCCATGCAGAGGAAACCACTGGCAGAAGCTACTGGATTAAACAATGGCCTGTGAAGATAAAAATTAATGTTTGTCCTCAGATAATGAAGTTATGCGGTTCACGCGGTAAACGAAAACGGGAAGAGATTCAGATAGTAAATGTGAACCAAGCAGACGTTCTGGCAGATGCACGAGAGATGTTAATGAAGGGTCTCATGGACGACACCACACAGCGCGTGTCTGCCAGCAAGAAGAAAGGCAACGAGCCCACCACGCAGCAGAGGAGGAAGCACCAGATCACATACTTAGCATACCAGGTTCGTCATAGTATTTGTTTTTTACTAAATAAAATATTTATGGTAAGGAGACTGAAATTCATCATAGCTTTTTCAACTATGTTGAGGTCCGCCCAGTCTTACTGGATGCAGTTGATTATCAGGTTATTGCTAAAAGCAATCTCATGCAGTCTGAGGTAATAAAGGTCTTTATTGTTAAATTTAAGATGTGTCCAACTACTATTTTTAACTACCTATTCAATAATATCCCACTTGATAATTTGTTAACTTTCATTATTTTCTTTTTCACTATATGGCATCTGGCTATTGGTCATGTTCAATTTTGATTACTCTCATGTCTTTAGTATCTCTCTCAAGATTATGATAAATCAATTGAAGTAAGAATCATCAAATCTCTAGAGTGCCACAAAGGAGCAAACATACATAGATACACAGGCTGATAAACATATTACTCTCTGCAGCAGGGTAGTAATAATACAAAATCTTGGCCTGTCAATTTTTGATTGATTCAATGATAAGCAACTAACGTGAAGATCAACATTTCACATGGTATTGGATGCTTAGACACAACATAACCTACAGGCGACCATACGCAAAATACGCGCGCAGACATGTTGTTGCAGACACCAGCCCGTTCTACCTATTACCTAACCTACAGACCACTACTGGATACTAAACTCCATAGAACAATTATTAGTGGCCTGTATTCTGTTCTTTTCATACATTTATATCTCTCATCTTTAACCATTTTGTCTTATTTACAGGCGAAAGCTAATGAAGCAGAACTTCAGAACCAATGGGCCAACAACAGAATGTCAAAAAGACAAACTCAGGCCAAGTATGGGTTCTAGCACAAGACTCCCAAAGCCAAGCAAAATGATGCACATTTTAGATGTCCTTGTAAATAATAATCATATTTGTATTAAAATAATACATTTTTTTGTAACTTATTTTACAGTATTTTATTTATACACAAAGACTATTTAACTAATTAAGACTAAGTAGATTTGTTAATTACAGTCTTCTGGCTTTCCTTGCTCTTGGAGGGTTCCATGACACATGGGTATTGTCTGTGATGGAAACTACTTGCATGCCACCCATTTGTAAACCTTTTACTGCAGCCTGGAAAAGATAGTTATTTATTACAAACAGATAGATATTGCAAAATAAAGATTCAGAAACAATTTCATGAATAGAAATTAACCCTTTGAACGCCAAGCGCAGCTCAAAGGAAGTGTGCTCTCTACGCCGAGTCATTTATTTACTATTAAATACCTACAAATGCTAGTGATGGGGTATTCACAAATATCGATAAACCTTTATCACTGCTACTACAATCGATTCTCCATTTAAAAGTGTTAAATTTATCAAATAAATGTTACAATAGTAGCATTAATTAACTTACATACATGAAATAATCAAATTAACAAACTATTTTCACAATTAAAACTTCACTGAAAGAAGTTTTTATCGAACAAAGCGCATCCCTAAAATGAGATTGACGTCAATACGTGTCACTTGAAAGCGTCAATGGCGTATAGCTTCAAAGAAAATACGGATATTTCAGGGATGTGGTAATGTTTAAACACATAATAATAATAATATATAAAATATAATAAACACGTTTATAGCAAACTGTTGTATTACGGATCTGTTATAATACGGAAAGTTACGGAAATTCATTTTCGCCACGGCAACTCCTGATCGTATTTATGATCTGCCCATAGACATATGATCTTTCTTCAGGCCTTATTTTTTCTAATTCAAATGCAACCAAACTAGCAAAATATTAGTTTCTAATATCCGAAGGCCTTTCACAGATAAATCTCGGAGGTTGGAGTGCATCGACATTCACTTCTATTTCGAATTCGGATGTTCGTCTGTAATTGACGAAACATTCTTCACACTGAGTTGTCTTTTCAGCAGTTTTCTTTCTTTTTTTCGGCAAGTTGGATAGTAAACTTATATATTCTCATCATTGTTAGCCATATTTGACCAACATGAATTGAACCTCTGAATACAAAATGTTTGAAAATCGTCAGACGAAGACTTTTGGCACTATTTAAATTCTATTAACTCCACAAAACGAAATACTAAAACGTATCACGGAGTGATCCGATCCTCTATAAACCATAGACACAAAAAAATACTCTAGTGTAGTAGAATAATAGAAATTACAATCGATCGATTTGTTTCATCCTGAAACAAAATCGATCGATTTTATTTTTCCGACTTTTATCCCAAAGCAATGAGTTGGGCATAGTAATGATAACAAATAAATAATTTTAAAAATTGGTACATAATCCTGTTTATTTTCCATAACAATTTTGAATTTGTATTACACAAACAATTAGATTTGAAAAAATTTAAGAAAGTTAAATTACCCCATCACTAGTGTCGCTTCAAAGCGACAATGGCGTCTGGTGAACGTATATTTAGAGGTCTTTTCTTCGCCGAAAACAAGTTCAAATTTGGAATGAATACTAAAAGATCAAGCTTAACTTTAGTACAATTTTATTTAAGTGACTTACGGAGAAGACTACAAAATTTAAAAACATAATTCTGTTACCTATTTTCTATAATATTAAAAAGTAGCACATCTATTTGTCGCCTAAACTCGTTGTTGGCGTTCTAGCGGCCGATTATGTTTGTCGCTTGTAAGCGTCGTTGGCGTTCAAAGGGTTAAATGACACAAAATATATATAAAAAAAAAATGTTACCAGTCTTCCAGGACCCAAGCCTTGCACCCTTACTCTGACAGTTTTCAATCCTCTATCAAGAGCTTTCTGAAATAAATATTTATGGGTTTTATATAATCAAATCTATTACATGTTTGATTTTTATATAAATAAATGCTGTACTTTGTATAAATCAGACAACTTTACATAAACTTACCGTAGCAATACCAATGGCAGTGGTCTGGGCAGCTATATTAGTGCCTTTCTTGGTATTCTTGAAGCCCTCCATGCCGCAAGATCTGATGATCTTCACCCTGCCACTGGCATCAGTCATGGTGAATATTGTGTTGTTGTGAGTGACTCTAATGTTGCAAATAGGCAGGTCTTTGTATGGAGTCCCATCAAACATTAAGGTGTCTGAATCTAAGGTTGGGAACAAGTTCTGTTTTCTGAAAAGAAAAACAAAGAAGATTATATGTTACATTGGCATCTTTGATTGGGATTTACTAATATACGTAGTTGCATTTGTAGCTTGCATTAGTATTGTCTCCAAAAATTTATGTTAACAATAATCTAAATTTTTCTATTTCGTGTCGATGGCCCGACGGTTCTTTGTTCTATGTTATAGGGGTTTGGTTTCCGCACTTAGTCTTTTGAGTGGACCATTGTGCGTGGCGGCCCGACGGTATATTAAATGTTGGCTCAAAACTTCGCCAATTCCACGGCGTCAACGGTGGCAGCAAAGAGGTCAGTAACATTAAATATTGTTATTAAAAACCATTCATGGATGTTAAATATTGCATTTATATGACCACAATTAATACAAACTCACGCTTTTAGTACAGAATCTAGGTCTATGATCTTCTCTCCTTGAACGCCTTCGTCGTCCAATGGTATTCTCTTGTGATCAAACTTATCTGATGCCTGCGGTGCTGATGTCTGGAGCAACCGCGCCACACTCGTCACAGGAACCCGCAGAGTATTCCTTAGTGCACTCAGCATGTTACTGTGCTATTGTATTATACTTTTTCGTTATGAATGATTGTGTTTTGGAAGTTATCGCGATTTCGAGACCTAACCTAAAATATTTGACAGTTTGACACTGACAGCAGTTACTGTTACGTATTGTTATTGCATGTTGAGTAGTTACCACAGAACGTATGTTCCAATGTTAAAATGTGGCTTCTTTTATTTTCAACCGACGAAAAAAAACGGAGGACGTTATCACTTCGACGCGTATATATTTTTTTTTGTTTTTGTTTTTTTTTTATGTATGACCACGCCTAACTTTTTACATAGTAGTCCGATTGTGATAATTATAATAATAATAATATTATATTATATTTGCTATTTTTTATATTTTTAAATGTTTTTGTATAGGTATTTACTTTGTTAAAAATATTTAAAAATGTAACGAAATATGTATGAAAATAAATAAAAGAATAATAATAATAATAATATCTTAGGACAACCAACACAACGTTGTCTGATCCCAAACTAGGCAGTGCCTGTACTATGGCAGCCAGACAACTGATAAACATACTTATATATTTCTAATTCTTTTTTTATTGGAAAGGGTATACTCCCAAGGTGGTCCCATATAAATGATTGATTGTTCACTCACTGAGAGTCACTGATTGTAATGTATAACCAGAACCACGCTTAAGGCCGGCTTGTAGTGCGGTGTGTAGGCATGAAAACGCTTCCTCACCCCCCGCATAATAGGTATGTATCGAGCGTATAGACGCAGCGAGCGAGCGCCCGGCAGCTAGCCGACGCAAGCGTTTGAACATGCCACAACGCAGCGTAAATGCAGAAGGTAAGGTATATTGGGTTCCAATTGACGTTAGAGATTTTTTTTGTATTCTTCTTTTATTAATTTCTTAAACTTTGTTTGTAGCGCATGGGTGGAGAAAATGGGAATGTCGATTGCAATAAACAGTTGTTTGAACGGGGAATGCCCGATGCCTATAGCTATGGTGCCGGTTGTAGCCTCTATGTTTGAATCCAAAGACTTTTTCTCTTCAGTATCAGCAACATTTTCTGAACTGACTGACACAATTTCTTGGCACATGTTGGATTGGAGCTTGAATTTTGCCATGAGCCCAAATTTTCTTTCACCCATTATTTTAAAATAGCCTTTTTTACATTCAAACAACGCGTTGTCCTATATTTTCTCTTGCAATTGACGTAAGAAATAATTCGCGTCTATAGTTCGCCTACAAGCAACACTTTTTTCATCTGCGTTGTTATTCTTTACCTCAACAAACAAAGAATCGTCTCCATCAGTCCTAAAACAAGCGAATTTAATATATCAAAAATATTAAAAACTCAGATCGCTGAAAAAAATGGCAGTAATATAATAATTTTATTTGCTTACATTTAGTGGCTTCTATAATAAATCGATTATTATAAAGTATTATACACAAAATACATAATAATGTAAATTTCAAACAGATTTTATTCGAATTTTTACCATTCAATCGATTATTCTAAGAGGAATGTTTAGAGAAATATTTATGACTAGCTTCTGCCCGCGACTTCGTCCGCGTCAAATTTTTGCTCCCCTGACCCTTCCCGTCGCGTAGCATCGATTTGCCTGCTAGTCGTCCATTTTTCATTGCTGCTCGCTCCTTTTGAGTTAAAGTGAGTCAACCTTAAAAGATAGACATATGCTCTTACGGACTTTTTTTTAGAACTTTTTAAAAGGAACAATTCCGTCATACATGATTTTTGCGTTACTTTAACCGTTTACGCAGCGCACGCAACGGAAACTCTCAAAAGGAATAAATTTTCCCCGTTTTTGCAACATTTTTCATTACTGCTCCGCTCTTCTTAGTTGTAGCGTGATGTTATATAATTTATAACCTCTCTCAATAAATAGGCTACCCAACACAAAAATAATTTTTCAATTCGGACCAGTAGTTCCTGAGATTAGCGCGTTCAATCAAACAAACAAACAAACTCTTCAGCTTTATAATATTATTATAGTATAGATTATTTGGGATATATTACCGAGAATAACCCTTGCGAATTGGGGTAGGTCGGCTGGTCTATTATAATAACGATAACTTTATTAGAAAACAACCTACTAAAGAAACGCATTGTCACAACACAGTCACAGAAAGTGTATGGGAAACTTTAATGTCTGGGACTATAGTCCAAGAAGTCGAAGTCTATTATGCAATATCGCATGTTGAATATTTCCTTGTTCATTGAAAATATATCAAAATACATATATATTCGTTATTTAGTTATAATCATAGTACGAGAGAATGTATCTATTAAATTATGGTGAACTTACTTTGACTAGTAGTTCGTTCTGAACAGAGACCATGTGACTAGATGGCGCTGGAAGTTGCAAATGTATTTCGTTGATTACTTCGTTAACTTATTACAAATGAAGGCCTTTCTTTTGACTCACTCGTACATTATACTTTCTTATATTCATTTTTTCGATCCCCTCTTTGATCGTTACCCCTGCGACCGATTATGCTCAGATTCAAAATTCAAAATTGTATTTGACTCAAGCACTCCTAAAAAAAACGAAGATTAATTGAAAATGTAACTGTTGTAATGTTTTTGTATATGTGTAAATTATGTTTTGTTTTTTGACGTCATACACTTTTAGTAACTATGCAAAACTATGGAAAAATCGGAACATGCATTGTGAGGTCTCAGTTCTAGGTGAACCACTAGTAATAAAGTTAAAGTACTTATGTGGGACTTTCGCATATTGCATTCAAATTTATCTAAGGAGTGACAACTACCCATGGCTTTTTGTTCCCATTGAAGCGCTGCAAAATAAACTTCATGTAATCTGATACATTTTACGTCGTTAGATAATTTTAATGACGTGAAACGACGTTTATTTATATTATATCGTATAGTATAATAATTGATTTTGAAAAATCTCGGTATAATTACCTAGATTTTTTAATATCAATTATTTTACTATACGATATTTAAAGTTATTGAGCAACCATAAAAATAGTTTGAACAAATTCAATCTGTTCAGTAAATCTTTACCTACTGTACTTTTTTTATATTGTGGCGCGTCTAAGCAATGATTGTAGGTAAATAATGTTTGGAACTGAACGTTATCAAACGAAATTATTTACCGTAAATAAGTAGATTATCTATTTAATTATTTATTTACAGTAAATTATTAGAAATTACGTAGGTACGAGTCAAGTACGAATTTTCGATATACCTTAGTTTTCAAGTTTCTGTATATCCTTTTATTCTTTTTATTACCCATTTTTGTTACAAACCAACACAAGTTTTTATTAAATTGTTTATCTATTACAAAGCGCAAGCGAGGGGGGAAGTCTGTGGAACAAACGGCGTGCGTCCAACCTCGAAGACGTCTCGGCGTGCACTGGCCGGTCGTTACGAGCGCTGGCACTGCTAAATTTCGTGTAAATTTGTTTCGTAGAAAAAAAATATAAGGAAATTATAAAATGTGTTCTCACCAAACCCTTAAAAACAATAAGCCCTATCTTTTGGTATAAATTTTACATGGTTTGATGATGGACTCTCTTCAGGGCAAACGTTTAAAATAGTGATTTAGTGTTATCTTTATGATTTTTTTTTATCGAGTCAATTGTTTTAATTCACGTTTCTGTCTTCACACAACCCTGGACAATATAATCAATTTTCTTAAACTATTTTTGTTTTTACGGAATATTGTCATTTTGCACGATTTACAGAGGTTTGAAAATGTTAAAAAGTACTGCAACCTCGCCTTAACTTTATACAGAGTAGTCTGAGTAGTCCGATTTTGATAATTATTTTTTTGTTGGATAGGGTATGGGGTATACCTTGCCAAGTATTATTAGTACATCGTAGTCACAAAAAATTATAAAATAAAAACTTTTTAACCAAAAATTTAACCGCCGAAAAAACTGAAAAGCAAAAAATAATAAACCTTAAAATTTTGGGTCGGCGCTGAAAAATCAATGAACAAAGATTACTCAAAGCGCCGACTCATAATTTTAAGGTTTATTATTTTTTGCTTTTCAGTTTTTTCGGCGGTTTAATTTTTAATAGTAATAATCTAGTTACTAGATAATAATCTAAAAACCATCCATCGGGCCATCAACTGCTATGGCATACCTAGAAATGTCTTAATTGACTAAGAAGCTAGGTAGGCCGCTGCGGCACAACTTGGGCAGGTGGGGGTACTCCTATGAGCCGAAATGCGACTGTGGAGTCACTTCGCAAAACATGCCCTATCTCTTGTCTTACTCTGTGTGCACTAACACCCGCATTATGGAAGACCTTTGCGGCCAGCCATAACGCTGTGAAAGAGGCTGAATTCTGATCAAAGGTTATTTAAAACCAATAAAGGGAATCATCTATACGATACTTTTTTTTTGGATGGGAAATCATCAAATGACTTCTCCCGCTCTGGGCGGAGCGGGAGGGCGTGTCAGACTTTTACTGACTAAAACCCACCCGTGTTCCTTCAGTTGCCCATGGGCCAGGGTCTCGGTATCTCTTTCGAACAATCTCGCGACCCCGGCAGACGACTTTAGGCTGCTACTGTGAAATTCCTGATCAAAAGACGCCAATAATGGTTTGAGCAGTAAAATACACTGTTCGATTTTCGACGCGCTGAGTTGCACTCTGCTGAATTCTCAATGCTCGGTGTAGCACCAAGAGTTTAAAATCCAGTGCGTTATAAACTCTCGTCGCGATTTTATTACGTTCGTGTGTATGTCGATAATTAGTAAACGTGTAGAATGGTATTTTGCATTTGTACATCTACGTTTACCAGTTGCATGCTCACAAAGGCCTTCTTTCGGAGCATGATGGCCTGACATGACAATATTGTGTAAAAAATACCGACCAAATACGAATAGGAGTCGAACGTGGGTAGCGTATCCCTGAACCATATATCGAGTCATTTCATTTGTAACTTTATTTTGTGTGACTGACACCGGCATGGCCACCGTCCGAGATGTGAAATTTAAATTTTTCTTAAAACAATTAGTCGCCCAATATAAGAGTTAGTCGGTCACTGGTTCAAAAGTTATTTAATACGGGTTTATAAGCCGATCTGGAGAGCGCCTACACCAGCTTGGCCTATTTGAATCTCAAAAGCTAGGGCACCTAGCGAAGTTCTGTTCAAAAGTTATAAGCGTTTCTAGGTGACGACCTGGAGACTGATAGACAGACGGACGGACAGCGGAGGCTTAGTAATAGTGTTCCATTGGCACCCTTTGGGTACGGAACCTTAATAAGGCTTCGCTGCTGTATTTACCAGAGTAATGAAACCATCAGAGCGCTTGAACCATAATTTATTGAATAGAGATAATATAGACACTGATTGGAATTAAATACAACATTTAATTGGATTACATATTTTTGCTACACGTAACGGTTTGCGAAAATCCTCGCAGAGCGGCAGGGACGCCGCTGACCGACAGTTTTAGATGTCCTGCCTCTGCTAAATATCCTGCCTTCGTGAGTTCGGAAATGGCCCATTCAACCGTGTACTCGTTGGCCTCTTTACCCTCTTGCTCTTTAGAGTATATGTAGTTAATGAATAAGACGTAGAATGGGGTGGCAACTAGTTGCAAAAACATCTTGTTGTCTAGCAGCTCTTTGAGCAACTCCTCGTCCACTTCTTGCTTCTTCAGGTATTGCTGGAATAAAAGTACGGTGAGTAAAAGGTTAACAAAGATTGTTTGTAAAGTTTGTCACTATTTGGAGTTTCGAGAAGGTAGTAAGTCACCTCAGGTAGTATTATAAAGTAGTGTTAAATAGACTGGTAAGTCATGAAACGTAACGCTGTCGCCATTTGTTATCAAGTAGCAGGTACCAAACGAACTGGATTATCTGTAACCACCATCTATTATAGAATAGCGGAATTATTAGTTCTGGTACTTTCTATGAACGTCGTCACTAACTGATTAAGGAAAGCAGAGAATCACGAATGTTCGCGAATATTATCGGCAATTAAGCTCATCATGGAAATAGCGGACTGTTAGACTATAAAGACCGTTCCGTAGCGAATGCGAAACAGTGAACTACAAGCAAGACAAGTGTTTCTGATTAAAGGACAATGCTCATGGATGTATGGAATCCCGTACCATGTTGCATCAAAATCAAACTTTGTTTTTATATACTACATTGGTCATATTAACTCCTACAAAAGTTCTTTTTGAAAAATAAACCCGGGTTTCAGAGTTATTTAGTAAAATCAAAATAACCTAAAAACTAGGTCTGTTTTGGTCGACGCTGCCAACGACTTGTTTTATATCTACTTAGACACGTTATACACGGACGAATATTATTGTTCTAAAAAGAGCGTAATACACATATATAAGTTAGGAAGATTTACGAGTTATAGCAACGTCTAGCCCCGCCACAGGGTTCGTGACTGAAACTCGTTTTTCTTTAATACGTTGAGTCTCACAGTTACCTACTGGATACAAGTCACTATCTGCTTAAGCAGTCTTTCCGGTGGAGACTAAACTATAGCCTCCAGCCAGGCACATGTGACACTCGATGATTTGACCGACCCTTATATTATCAACAGTGTGAACCGGTAACGTGGGTATAATAATTCTTGCCAAACTTCTTGGCCGCCCTGAAGTTGGCTACAATGGCTGCGCAGTCGTAAATCTAATAAAAAAACAGCAGCCTATAATGTTCCCACTGTTGGGACACAGGCCTCTTAGTGAGAGGGAGCCGTAGTCCACCACGCTAGCCCAGTGCGGGTTGGTAGATGTGACATGGCTTCAATTTTTTGGTTCTAAGACATACATGCCGGTTTACTCATGATGTTTTCGTTCACCGTTTTGCGAGCTGTGTGATGACATAATTTACACAAAGTATAGCGCCTGTTTGGGTTTGAACTCACGACGTACTACTCGTAAGTCGCGGCCGCTACCACTGGGCCACCACTACTCACCAATACCAATAATACATTATCATAAATAAGGGTGACCAGTCAGACTGATAGGTAAGTGATAGAAAAATGAAACAAACAAGTTCATTTGGGTTTTTAATAGGGATCAAAGTCAAAAATATTTATTTAACAAAACTGTTACATAAATCATTCATCATACTCCTGAAAAAAATCATCTAAATCCGTTGCTGGCGAAGTTATGTCATTATACCGTCCCCAGCTCAAATACTATACTATCGTCATTACATGAGCACAGCAGCCCACTGTTCGCTTACCGACGAGGCGACTGCAGCAATAACCTACTGTGGTTTCTAATGTGTTGGCCACAGCATCATCTCTGCTAATCAATAAATACATGTGATAAGTACGACTGTTGACATGTCTCGAATTAATCATACCTCTTAAGAGGTAATTATTAAGCCCTAAAATCAAAGGTCGTCAATAGAATTATTCACCTCAAATGAATAAATAAATACCAGTCCGATGGATGTGTTCCCTATAATAAGATCTAGCCTGTTTGAGTTGGTAGGTCTCAAGAGCTAACATAGTAAGCCATCTAAACGTCAATTATGGCTTAGGAATATTGAGATCTCCACATGGTCCAGCATCTGGCAGACCTGGGCGATTGGAGTTGTACACATCACGACGTTGAACTTCTCTTGTAGCTGACCTCCAGCAAGCAGCACATACTCTTTCCAATCTTGATATCTATAAAAATAACATGATTATACATGTAATACAAAACATTTCACAATGGGTTATAGACTTGATAAAAGTATTACTGTAATGTGACTAGGACTAGGTAACTAGGAATACATGATAATGATCAGGCAGTAATTGTGTCAAAATAGATAATAATTAGGTTTCATTTTTATGTTGCAACATAAATAAAAATATTTACCAAATGGAGCGGAATATTTCTAACTAAAATGTTTCTCTCTTGATGATCTTGTCTTACAGGATATGGTCTAGTTGCACGTAGAATAGAATTGCCACAAGAACAACATAATTTTCCATGACCAAAAGCAGGCAAAGATAAACTTCCTTCACTGATTGTGTTTGCTCGATCTTGAAGCAGTCTCAAACACTCTGTACAAAGCACACATTCTGAAGACATCTGCAATTAAAACCATGAGTGAAAAAGTGTGCTTCTACCCTTTATGACGTTATCTATCTTCTGTAACATATTCAAAGAAATTATATCTACAAGTAATCAAGAAAGAGTAAAGCGTTTTTTGGCCTCAAACAGGTTCGTTTTTTTTTGTTATTTATTCGTTGGATATTTCCTGTGCGAGTCCAAAAATGTTTTCATTCATTCTATAAAATAATGTTTTGTATGCTGGTACATTCATAAAAAGATTAGTCATTTCAGAATTTCAGGAAATAGGTGCCTGACATTTATAAGTACCTATATATTCAAAGAGTAAAATAAGATCTGCTTACCTGAGTACAAGTTATCCAAGACTGTAACAAGTTAATCATTGGAGTAGACGCTTGTTCTAATGTGTGTAGGTTTCTGGGTATCAAAAATGAACTATTGATACATCGCCGGTTTTGCCGGGTGACTGACGATGTCAATCGGTCGACCGACTCGACATATTTGCACAATGAAATACTCACAAAAATAGTTCACAAAATACAAACAAGTTCTACTTTTCAAAACAATTCAATAATTATTCAATCTCAACTCTCAGAAACAGACGGTACTCGCTACTCGCTAGCGCAAACCACAGACCAGTGTTTCCACTATAATGATTTCCTTTCCCCATCCCTCAATTCTGATTTCCCCTTCTCAGGACTTTTTTCCCCTCAAAAATTATTTTGCTTTAGTTTTGGCACTAGTGTAGTAACTAAAAGAAAAAAAATGTTTATATCATTTTTCTTCTATAGCCTGCCTTCTAACTATAATAATATTATTTACACTAAATACAATACGTCAACAAAATCATCGACAAGATTTGTCGACTTTGCACATCATTACTTACCTTTTATTCCAAGTCAGTATACAGTATGCTAAAGCACAGAATAATATTTTAAGCCTTCAACAGAATGGGAATAAGGGTAGGTATGCGACATATGCATGTATTGTCACTGTTTCTTTTATACGGTAACGGTAACATGCTAGTCCATAATTAATGAGGGTTTTCCCGTATGAAGAATCCGCTAGATGGCAATACGTAGGCGTGAGTTCCAACTGCAGCATGATTGGTTTTTTTCGACATGACATTGTCAGATATGTCTAAATTCACCAATCACGTAGCAGATAGACCACAAGCCTACGTCTTGATATCTAGTGGATTTCTCATACGCAAAAACCCTCATTATGCAACATTTCAAGCGAGGTTTAATATATGATTTCCTACAATTTCCCCTTTTATAGTATTTCCCCTTTTTCTTCCCCTCTGGACCCTGATTACCCCTTAAAAGGGGAATTTCCCCTCATTGTGGAAACACTGCCACAGACTACAGAGTACATGCGCAAAATGTCAGATGCACAGATAACAAATCCATTCTGTTGCATTCTACATATTTTTTACTAGTTGGGAACGGCAAATTAACCATAACAAAACCAGATAAAATAATGATAATCTTTTAAATAGATATTCTATTCTAGTTTTTTTTTTTTTAATTAATGTAGAATCAGCAGAGTATTATTTTTACAGTGAACATGGCACTTTCAAAAATCAAGGTTATGTTAATCATTTATCACGTGAAGTGAAACGGAACGTCATTTATAGGAAGTAAAACAATATCCATACTTTTAAACTTAAAAATAAATTCCCTGTTCAAAAACTAAATCCCCGACGTGTAACGTCGTAAAAAAATATGAAACTAATTACTCCAAAATTTTGGTCTTGATGCGTGAGACTTTTTGGTACCACTTTTGAGCATTCTCCTTTCCTGATTACTGCATTGTGACTATTTGAATAAATTGTTAGTGTTTTTTATGTAAATTGGTATAAATTATTTATCCCGACTCCAGTTCGTAACAGTAGTATACTTTGTACCTCATGCTGACGCACTAAGTTCAATATATCATTTCTGGAATGTTCAAATTTGCTCAGAAGCAGGACCCAAATGGCGTTGATCACTGATGCATCCGACACATTATCAACCAGCCATTTCACTTCCTGAAAGCAGAAAACCGTAATTGATAATAATTTTTACATGTTGGTTAGTAATTGTGGGGGCTTATGGCTAACCGCATGGGTCGATCAACAGTTTAAACTACGTTTGATGCGGGTGGTACGTGAATAGGTGACCATCTGTACAAGACGCCTCCGTGCCTCAGAAAGCATGTTAAGTCGTTGGTCCCGGCTTTAAATCGTGGATCTTTCGAGTCGTTACGGATCGTCCGTCAGCCCGAAAGTCTAACAACTAGTCATACCAAAGGGTATTGTCATCATTCATCATCATTACAGCCAAAAGGCGCCCTCTACTGGATATAGGCCTCCCCAAATTTGACCCCTCCCAGTTTGCCATAATCGCCACACTTGGTAGGCGGGATGGCGATCGTAGTATGGTGGTTAAATACATAGAGAACGCTGCTGCCCGTTCTCTAGTAAGTCCCTTAGTCGCCTCTTACGACACCCACGGGAAGAAATGGGGTGGTGCTATTGGTTACGTCCGAAACCACGCGGAATTGTATTACCAGGGGCATTGTATTGCCCACTAACTGGATTTTGGAGGTCACATAGGCAGTCGCTCTATGTAAATTACTGGTATTCAGCTGCATTCGGTTAGACTAGAAGCTAACCTTTTTTTTTGGATGGGAAATCATCAAATGACTTCACCCGCTCTGGGCGGAGCGGGAGGGCATGTCAGACTTTTACTGACTAAAACCGACTCGTGTTCCATCAGTTGCCCATGTGCCGGGGTCACGGTATCTCTTTCGAACAATCACGCGACCCCGGCAGGCATCGGTCCTAGCAGACCCCTTCAGTTTTGCTGACATCTCTTTGAGGCGCGCGTGGAACACTACGCGCCGTCGGCCCGAGCCTGGTCCTTACCGGGCGGCGAGCTACCCATTGCTCGCCGCCCGCAAGCTCGCGCCTACGGTGGCCGGGAGTCCGCTATGGACTCCCGACGCCCGGGGCGTGTCCTCCTGCGGCGGCTAGGGACGTGAGGGCGCAGAGACTGCCACTCCCTCACGCGCCCCGCCTCCTCCTTCGCGAGCATTACTGCTTCGCAGAAGGAGGTGACGGCTTCCCATTCCCTCTCGCTCCGTACCATGGCTCGCACCAGGGCCGGACGCGAGAGGTCGCCGCCGCCGATCGCCTCCACGAGGACACGGCGGTGCTCCGCCCAGGCTGGGCAAACTTCCACCGTAGGCTCCACCGTGTCCTCTAGACGATCCTAGAAGCTAACCTAACATAGTTGTCGAAAAGCTATACATTTGATAATGATGCTGGTTAGAATTTATAAGACTTTTCTGTGTATTAGACATTACCTCTTCAGCAAGCACGGGTCGCCTAAGCAGTAACTTGATAAGAATCAAGTTCTCTTTCTGATCATCTGGGTTGTTCAGCAGGCTACTCAAATATTCGCTGTGCAGACTCTTTGAATCGCTGCAAAAAGAAAATACGTGTCAATAAAGTTGTTATGGAAAATAAACTTTTTGCGAAGGCAATCTCTGTGAGTGGGAGGGAGTGGGTTGTAATCCACCACGCAGGCCCAGTGCGGGTTGGTCGCTGCCAGATGTCTTCAAATTTTTGGGCTTGGACATGTTTTCATCACGATATTTTTCTTCACCGTTTTGAGAGCTTTGGTGATGAAATATTTTAAACAAAGCAAAGCGCCTGTCTGAAATAGTCACAATGCAGTAATTAGATATTTTGTATTAGAATTACTTGTCCTATTAAGTTCATTCGTAACCGAACAATTTAGCAGTTTTTTTTTTATTTCATCTCTTCGTGACCTTGAGGCCTTGACTACTTAACCGGGCCATGGGCACGCCACAATTGCGGCGGTAAGTCCCCTCTTTGAGGAGTGGATAGAGAGGCGTCACGGCGTCCTCACCTTCCGCCTGACGCAGGTTCTCACCGGGCATGGGTGCTTCGGTGGGTTCCTGTTCAGGATAAAGCGGGAGGATACGTCCGGGTGTTTCCATTGCGAGGATCGTCTGGAGGACACGGTGGAGCATACGGTGGAGGTGTGCCCAGCCTGGGCGGAGCACCGCCGGTAGATGGCGCTGGCATGACGTTTCAAGTCTTTCGTGAATTAAATACACTACGGGTATTTAATTCACCATAACATTCAAACAACAAAAAAGGTTATTTATACCTTTTTATTACAACAAAAGAGAAATGTTCTAAATTAACCCGGCGCCAAAACGTCATAATCGGGAACTAAAAATTCATACAACAGCGATCCCGTAATGATGTCACTTTAGGTCACGTGGCGCCGCTTGATATGTACGAGAGCAAGCCGCTGTACAACGGGTTATGACAGAGACAGGTATAGAAAAATGCGTCAGCGAGAACGAGATAGAGGAATATTGCATATTTTATTCGTTTTCATCTGTTCAATTTAATTGTATTTAATTCATTACATTCCTATATTCATTTTAGAATGATAGTAAGTAGGTATTCTTTATTGATGAGTCAGTAAGTTAAGGCCGACTTCGCTTCGGCTTCTCTTTTAGAAAAATTTACGCCTCGCCGCTGAGATGCTATGTACGTCACCTGTTCCTGGTAGGGGGCCAGCAGTGGAGTACATCGATGAGCGCCTTCTTCTGCTGCCACGTGACACACAACTCCATGAACTTGGCGAACGCATCTCGCCTGCCTTCCTCGCTTAGTAGCATCTCAGCTAAAAATACATTATACACCTTTAGATTTGACTGCAATGTCGCCAGGCAGAGCAGATGATTGTAGACTTTAATTTTAGGGCCAAAATGTGCAAAGTTGTACGAATCATGGCATAAAAATCCAACAGCTCTCATATTGAACTCCAGCGCGAGTAGTTTGCTCTCTATAGTGCTGGTTATAAAGTTCATTATTGGGGAAAACAGGGTGGCTGGGACATCGACACGTAAACTATATCCATGAATTGAAGGCATGATTCTTATAGTTCCTAGTGCAGAAATTTTTCATCCGTTATTAGAAAAAATCGGCTATTTCATCGAAAAGGGCAATGCCTACGCGGTCAAAATGTATTAGACAACTTATTTTTTTTTTATCAACCAACGAAAAATTTCAATGCAGGGATTTCAGAATCATGAACTTGAACTAAATCCATGGTAAATAGTTACGCGTCAATTATCTGCCATCCTGTATATGACAAACTAGCTTCTGCCCGCGACTTCGTCCGCGTCAAATTTTTGCTCCCCTGACCCTTCCCGTCGCATCGATTTGCCTGCTCGCTCCTTTTGAGTTATAGTGAGTCAACCTTAAAAAATAGATATATGCTCTCGCGGACTTTTTTTTAGAACTTTTTAAAAGGAACAATTCCGTCATACATGATTTTTACGTTACTTTAACCGTTTACGCAGCGCACGCAACGGAAACTCTCAAAAGGAATAAATTTTCCCCGTTATTGTAACATTTTTCATTACTGCTCCGCTCCTCTTAGTTGTAGCGTGATGTTATATAGCCTATAGCCTCTCTCGATAAATAGGCTACCCAACACAAAAATAATTTTTCGATTCGGACCAGTAGTTCCTGAGATTAGCGCGTTCAATCAAACAAACAAACAAACTCTTCAGCTTTATAATATTAGTATAGATTAAATTAATAATGATGTGACCTTTTAAAAAATAAATGAGCCTTTTTGTCAAAGTTAGTCGCTGTATCTAAATGCTAGGGCACCCAACCAAATAACTAACCTATTGCAGGTTAGAACTGTGAGCTACTGCGGCAGTTCCCGACCAGCGCTATCCATGTTGGTCGCAGTCACAGAGCTATTTACTATTTTAGGACACTAAAATGAGAATAATTTGAACCTCACAAAAACAGACACATTAATTACATAACAATCAATCTGCCTTGCGTTTTCGCAACAATGTGGGGAGATTTACAATGTCCATGAATATTTTTTAGCAAATAAAAAAAGGGATTATTTGAGGTTCCATTAAATACATGCCTCGTTTATTCAATATCTATACGTGTTTTGTTTGTCTCTGTATGTCCCCACATACAGAGACAAACTACTATAGGTACACCAATACGTAACCCTTGGACCCTTAGGATATCACAAGCGTGATGCTATGATATCTGTCATCAAACTCACCAGACAGCTCCTTAGCATAGTCACTGTCCGGCCACTCGGTGCGGAACAAGTCTACAGTGAACTGCGCGATCTTCATCATGTCGTCGCTATCATGGACCCTGGTCTTCTGGCTCAAAGACAACAGGCTTATTTGCTTGTGTGGCGGCAAAGCGAACTCCGATGCTTTCAGCATCACCTTCTCTAAGAGTTCTTCGGGCCACTTGACGCCTTCCTTGTTGTAGGCGGTCAGGCGTGTAACTAGGTTTTCCATGTCCCTAGAAAGTAACAAATATATATTAGCCTTAGGCGGTAATCAATACGGATAGAAGAACAGGGGGAAGGAGGACTTTTGCCCACCAGTAGTGGTCAAAAGGGTCCACTTTTGGGTGGCCTACGAGTATGTGTAAAATAAATAACTAGATAATTATGAACTTTTTAGTGTTTTAATATTGGTAATACGAGAAAGTGTCCCAGGATATGCTCCAGCACGTGGGACACGTCGGTATCTACGTGCAGACACTGCAGCAACGTGCCCAGCGTGGCCAGCTTGATGTAAATAGCACATACTCACATAGTAGTGTGCAGAAAGTGTCCCAGGATATGCTCCAGCACGTGCGACACGTCGGTATCTACGTGCAGACACTGCAGCAGCGTGCCCAGCGTGGCCAGCTTGATGTAAATAGCACATACTCACATAGTAGTGTGCAGAAAGTGTCCCAGGATATGCTCCAGCACGTGCGACACGTCGGTATCTACGTGCAGACACTGCAGCAGCGTGCCCAGCGTGGCCAGCTTGATGTAAATAGCACATACTCACATAGTAGTGTGCAGAAAGTGTCCCAGGATATGCTCCAGCACGTGCGACACGTCGGTATCTACGTGCAGACACTGCAGCAGCGTGCCCAGCGTGGCCAGCTTGATGTAAATAGCACATACTCACATAGTAGTGTGCAGAAAGTGTCCCAGGATATGCTCCAGCACGTGCGACACGTCGGTATCTACGTGCAGACACTGCAGCAGCGTGCCCAGCGTGGCCAGCTTGATGTCGGCCCACAGTACCAGCTGGCTGATGCACGACACCATTTTGGCTGTGTCGCCATGGCTTTTTTCTATTTCTCTGAAAGTGGACAATGCAAATAAGGAACATATAGTAGTTTGTCGTAAAAAGTTCACGATATTAATAATTTATTAGATCCAATAAAATAACGCCAACTTCCTTGAAGTTGAATGTTTTTAAATTAAATTTTCTTCTGCCAGATAACTGAGGAGCGATTCTTGTAATATTAAGAACGTTCACAGTCTTATGTCAGTCTTAATCTGTCAAAAATAACTCGAGTTTCCATACATTTTTGACAAGTTATTGTCGCCGAAGTGACACTGACACTAAATTTTGAACGTTTTTAGTTATCAGAATGTGCCTTCTGTACCATATGTACAAAGACTATAAGTCTGTCTAAGAGGAGGTAACCCGTGTGGGTTACTTTGATTAATAATACAGTTTAGAATTCGTTTGAGGCAAGATCCTGCTTTAGAAGGCTCAAAAAATCGTTTTTTTTTTATTGATTAAATATACTCCTTATATATCTTAGAACGTGTAGGCAAAGTTATACAGGATGTTGTAAGTGTAAACACCGTTATCCTTGAAATCAGTGATTTGGTTTCGTTAATAGAACGTAAATTGTATGAAAAAAAAAACAACTTTTTTTTTAAAGAAAATCTGCATTTTTCCACTAGAACATTTCACCCTATGCGCGAGGGCAACAAACTTCGGGAACCACGCCGCGTTGCACGACGCCGACGCACGGGTCACGACCCCAGTCAGTCAGCTGTCAGTCTCGCTAGCGATCGCACGTAACGCCGCGTCGTAGCGTCGCTCATTTCTCGCGCGTGAATTGAGTGTGTTACAATGTCTTACACAAATGAACAGTGGACCTAAATGGTTCGGCTTTACGCCATTGCGGGTAATAATCTGAACGGGGCGCGTAGGATGTATGCAGAATTGAACCCTGGACAACCTGTGCCAAACCGTGAAACGATGTTGGCGGCGACACAAAGGCTACGTACCTACGGCCAGTTCACTGTGCCGGCGGTTCAATTTTCAGTGTTTCCCACTGGACACTATGGACAATTCTCCTCATCGATCGTCAACATCCATATCATTTCAGCCGGTCCAAAAACTAAATGATAACGATCGCATACCACGGATGGTATTTTCGCAGTGGCTTATCAATAACCTTGATAAAGATAAAGATAATTTTATTTTGCAAATATGGGTAACAGTAAATGATGACAAAAAATATATAAGTTCAGCCATACTTTACCACGTAGGCATGCAAAAGATTTAAAACATTGATCTTATAACTAAATAATTAAATTTCAAAAACTAAACTAAACTAAATATTACACTAACTTAAAAAAAACTTTCTCAACTATGAAGTCCTTAATATTATAATATTCCTTAGCCACTAAAAAGCTTCTAAGCCTCTTCTTAAATAATGAAAGGGGAAGCTCTTTCCAAATTTTAGGCAATTTATTATAAATAACAGGCGCCATGCAGAAGACACTTTTGCGCATAAGTGCTGTTTTGGCTGTTTCCAGACATAGCACGCTATTGTCGCGTGTATTGCGGGGTACAACATCTGATAGACGTCTAAAACGACTCGGATTTGTCTTAACAAACACGGCTACTTCGAAAATATACAGACATGGCAACGTTAATATTTTGTAATTTTTAAAGTACGGTTCACGGGGTACGGTTCGGTTATTAGTAGGTTTAAGTTTAAACATAGCCCGAATGCATCTTTTTTGCACCTTGAAGGCAGTCTCTCTTTCAGTAGAGTTTCCTCAAAATATGATTCCATACCGTAAATGTGATTCTACTATCCCGTAATAAGCAGTAAGAAGAGCATCCGTGTTTATTATATTTGATAATGTGTGCAGGGCGTATGCAGACTTACTCGTTTTCTTACATAGAATATCAACGTGTGATTTCCAATTAAGTTTTGTATCTATTTCGAGGCCCAGGAATTTCGTAGTTTCAACTTCTTGTATAGTATTATTATTATAGTTTATATTTAAGTTACTACCAGAGGTCTGTTGTCTGAAATGGATAACTTTAGTTTTACAGAAATATATTTTTAAATTGTTTGCATTGGCTAGATGCATTACCGTCGTTTACCGTCTGTTTTAAACTATTATTAATATCACTTTCATAAGTATCTATTTGTTTACAGGCTATTGTAATTGTGCTATGATCCGCAAATAGTGTTATAGGGCGTTCAATAGATTTTGGTAGGTCATTTATGTATAAAATAAATATAAAGGGACCCAAAACGCTGCCTTGCGCTACCCCAAATAATACTTTACGGTCTAAAGAACGAAATATCTCTTCACGTTTACTTACCGTATTAATTTTATTGACTTCAGTTATTTGTTTCCTGGCTTGTAGGTACGAATTAAGCAAATTTAGGACATTGCCTCTAATCCCGTAGGCTTCGATTTTTCTTTTTTTAATAAAATTGTATAAAAAGTCATATACAGGGTGTCCGGTAATTAATGGATAACCTTAAAATGGGTCATGGTAAAACTAATGGCCATTCAGAAAAAAAATACAAATAAAAAAAAAATACAGTTGGTACCAAAGATATTATTTTTTTAATAATAATCGGTGTTTTTTGTTACCATATTTCACATTTTTATACACCATGGCCACAAATTAAGGAATTCTATCGGTTTTTTTTTGTTATACTAATTTACGTTAACTAAGCTGATAGATAGGCAATAAATAGTATGACTATTATTACACGGTTTTTTTTTTAAACAATTTGAATGTTTGTTCTGGGGAAAATTTGTGAAAAATATTCAATTTGACAAAGTTTGAGCAACCGTAACTTTAAAAAAAAGTATCCAGACACAAGTGACCAATTATTTTAAAATATTATGTGCTTCAAGCCAATTTCAAAATGGTATCATTCATTATTGTATCTAATGTAAATTCTGAATTATTGCTATTAGTGTAGAAAATGTGTGAATTTTGGATAAACAACAAAATTTGCAATATTGGAATATTTATTTACATTGAATGTACCTGACCATTCGGGGTTAATAAAAACATTAATAGACGTAAGTAATGAATAGTAATAATGAAATAAAGTCTCTTTAAAACCAGAAATATTTTAACAAATACAAATTGGCTTTGCAATAAATGTCGTGTGTGTAAGTCGTGTGACCGCCATACTAGCTACCTGCGCGCACCCTGCACCACCCGTCTTTTGTTCATGTTAGACAAAGAGGATATGAGTTGGATGAGTGCGAGCGAGATAGTAAATGTAAAAAAACCGGTAGGGGACTAACAGAACTTACAGGAACAGGGACTTAGACTTAGTGCGTCACTCGACTTGCTCGACTTCGCATGTGTTTATTTCGTTTCCGGTTGCAATTGTTGCTAGTTACTGTGAATCAGTGTTAAAACGACGACCTGGCTATTTTACTGGACTATTCGTTTTGTTTACCGATTTGGACTTGTTTTGTGTGGTGATATTTGCGACGACTTGGCTTGTAACTGGATTGTTTATTTTGTGAATCAACATGCCACGTGTTGAGTATACGCCACAAGAATATGCAAACATGCATTTTATTTATGGGGAATGCAGAGGCAATGGAAACGCAGCCGCAGCTCTTTATAGGGAAAGATACCCTAATGCGCGTCATCCAGATTACCGCGTATTTATAAGAGTCCACGGTTGTTACTCAGAAGGAAGAATCCCTGGTACTGGTGTTGGTGGTACTAGTGGTGGAAGAAGCGCTCGTGCTGATGTAGAAGACGTGGTACTTGAGGAAATTGCGCAAGATCCTTCAATTTCTACGCGATCAATAGCTCAACGCACGGGTATAGGGAAATCGACTGTGCATGATATCTTAAAAAAGAACAAATTTCACCCGTTCCACGTTACGCGCGTGCAGACCCTTCAACCAAGAGATTATAATGCAAGATTGCGTTTCTGCCGAAAAATGCTGGGGAAGATGGAAGCAGACCCGCAGTTTTTTAATAAAATTCTATGGAGTGATGAATCAACATTGAAAAGAGATGGCTACATGAATTTACACAATCTCCATAGCTGGCAACTAACGAACCCTCGTGCTATGCGTGAAGACAGGTCACAGTACCAATTTAAAATAAATTATTGGACTGGAATATTAAACGGAAAAATAATAGGCCCATTTGAATTACCGGGGAACCTAACTGGCCAAAGTTATTTAGAATTCCTTGAAAATGATCTTCCAAACTTATTGCAAGAGGTGCCCGAGGTGGAGAGAGAATCATATTGGTTGCAAAATGACGGCTGTCCTGCGCATTATGCTGTATCTGTTCGTGCATACTTAAATAGAACATACCCAAACAGATGGATTGGCCGCCTGGGGCCAATTTTGTGGCCCCCACGTTCACCAGATCTAAATCCACTTGATTTTTTTTACTGGGGCTGTCTTAAGGAAGAAGTTTACGCAAAGCCGATCCGTTCCTTGGAAGATTTACGTAGCCGTGTCCGGGCAGCCGCATCGAAAATAAGCGATCGACGCTATACGCGACTGCTCAGGAGAGCATTCATTCGTAGATGTAGAGCCTGTATCAGAGTGGGTGGCAGACAATTTGAACATTTATTGTAATTAATAACGAATACAGTTTTACTAATGTCAAATGTTGTTTTTTATTAAACTCCAATGGTCA
Organism: Aporophyla lueneburgensis; assembly: GCA_932294355.1. NCBI lineage: Eukaryota > Metazoa > Arthropoda > Insecta > Lepidoptera > Noctuidae > Aporophyla > Aporophyla lueneburgensis. The sequence continues at coordinate 31,088,656 of OW028739.1, read as the reverse complement.
GGTACATTCAATGTAAATAAATATTCCAATATTGCAAATTTTGATGTTTATCCAAAATTCACACCTTTTCTACACAAATAGCCATAATTCAGAATTTACATTAGATACAATAATGAATGATACCATTTTGAAATTGGCTTGAAGCACATAATATTTTAAAATAATTGGTCACTTGTGTCTGGATACTTTTTTTTTAAGTTACGGTTGCTCAAACTTTGTCAAATTGAATATTTTTCACAAATTTTCCCCAGAACAAACATTCAAGTTGTTTAAAAAAAAAACCGTGTAATAGTAGTCATACTATTTATTACCTATCTATCAGATCAGTTAACGTAAATTACTATAACAAAAAAAAACCGATAGAATTCCTTAATTTGTGGCCGTGGTGTATAAAAATGTGAAATAAGGTAACAAAAAACACCGATTATTATTAAAAAAATCATATCTTTGGTACCAACTGTATTTTTTTTTATTTGTATTTTTTTTCTGAATGGTCATTAGTTTTACCATTACCCATTTTAAGGTTATCCATTAATTACCGGACACCCTGTATAGCCATATTAATAGTCCTATGTATACGAAATCCTTTTTGTTCCTCACATAGAATATTATTTTTATTCATGAATTTATAAAGTTCCTTATAAATATACTTTTCAAAAATTTTAGAAATAACTGGTACTAGTGATATAGGTCTGTAATTTTTCATCAGTTTTCTATTTCCTTTTTTTAAAAGAGGCTTAATAATTGATGTTTTTAACGCATCAGGGTATATACCTGCGCTAATACTTAGGTTAATAATGTGACTTAAATGACCGCTTATTTCCAATGACACATGTTTCAGTACTTTCGTAGCAATACCGTCATATCCTACACTATTAGTATTGTTTAATTAATTGATGATTCTCTCTATATCTCGTGGTATACTAGGGACCATGAACATTGTTTTATTATTTGTGTCAATTTTATTACATTTAGGTTTGCTAGTCACATCAAGTTTCCCTTGTACTTTATCGATGAAATAATTGTTAAATGCTTCATAAATTTCATTGGGATTTGATAAAGTACTATTATTCTTTATAATTTTAGTAATATTCGATGTAGGTACGTTATATTTTGCACGATTAATAATTTTCCATGTGGTTTTAGACTTATTTTTAGATGATTTTATTTCCATTTCCATTTTGTTTACGGACGAAGCAATGTTTACGAGGGCGGGGATTGTTCGTAATGAACATTACTGGAGCCAGGTAAATGAACACCGAATACAGGAAAATAATGTTCAACATCGTTTTTCCGTAAACGTGTGGGCGGGAATGTTGGACGGAACCCATTTTGAACACGTGTTGAGGTTAATGTAGGTCGGTAAGTGTAAGAATTTTATTCAATCAGTGTAAATTTAATTTAATTTTTAATTGAACTGTACATAAACTTGTGATTAACTTTTTAAATACGCCAAAAGTACCTACCCAATGGTTTGGCTTATAAAAAAAAAATAATGTATTCAAATCATTTAGAATCCAAAGCCATTTCGAATCAAATTTACATTTAAACTCGTCACGCAAAACCTAAGGTAGGTATTTGCGCCTCTCCTAAGCCAGGAAAAGTATGATGGGAAAGTTACAACACAGGTAATGCGTATTTATGTGTTGTGTGGGTTGCAGGACGGCCGGCGATCGTTGTAGTGATTACGTCACTCATGCGCATATCCATGAATTTGCAGGCGGTGTGGGATAAAATCCGTTCTAAACCTTTTTAGGAAAATATTTTTTTAATTTTTTTACTCGCTCTGTTATTTTATATTTAAGTCAAAATACCCATGGATTAAGTGACGACGGTGTTTACCCTTACATCCTGTATAGGCTAATTCGAAATATTCCCAGAGATATAGCACTGAACGCAGTGGGGTATCGAGCAGGTATACGAGCGATCGGGCAGTTGGGGCGCGCGCTCCCTTCCCTCGGTCGAATCTATACTAATATTATAAAGCTGAAGAGTTTGTTTGTTTGTTTGATTGAACGCGCTAATCTCAGGAACCACTGGTCCGAATTGAAAAATTCTTTTTGTGTTGGGTAGCCTATTTATTGAGGAAGGCTATAGGATATATAACATCACGCTAAAACCAATAGGAGCGGAGCAGTAATGAAAAATGTTGCAAAAACGGGTAAATCGCACGGGTAGGCGATTCGACGCGACGGGGAGGGTCGGAGGAACAAAAAATTTAACGCGGGCGAAGTCGCGGGCAGAAGCTAGTAAATAATAATATCGATCCAAACAATATTTTGAATTTGTGACGTGCTATATTCTTAACCTATAATCTATAGGATGGTTTATTCATGGGTTTTTTTTTTCTTGTGGGTGGGAAGTCATCAAATGAAGTCTCCCGCTCTGGGCGGAGCGGGAGGGCGTGTCAGACTTTTACTGACTAAAACCCACCCGGGTTCCTTCAGTTGCTTATATGCCAGGGCCACGGTAACTCTTTCGAACAGATCTCGCGACCCTGGCAGGCCTCGGTCCTAGCAGACCCCTTCAGTACTGCTGACATCTCTTAGAGGCGCGAGTCGACCCTAGCCTGGTACTTACGTGGCGGGGAGCTACCCAATGCTCGCCGCCCGCAAGGTCGTGCCTACGGTGGCCGAGAGTCTGCAATGGACTCCCGACACCCGGGGCGTCTCCTCCTGCGGCGGCTAAGGGCGTGAGGGGATTACCTCTCCCTCACGCGCTCCGCCTCCTCCTTCCGTCGAGGGTTAGTCTTGCTTTGTATCTTGTCAAGTACAGAACATTGAAATATCATGTATAATTACGCAAGTTCCACGGAAATCGATTCACGAGTGAATCAGATAGTTCAGAGTGTAACGAAAGTAGAAGCGCAAGAAAATTTGTCACCGCGATTGATTGACGAAAATGTGGAGAAACATATTCGTCCAATCACGAATATGTTTCTCCTTTATGAAGAACTTTCACGCGACGAACTTTTGACGCGATGCTTAGGCGGGCATACGGAAAATTCAAATGAGTCTTTCAACGGTACCGTCTACCGCATGAACGCGAAACACCTCAATTCTGGCAAAAAATCTTTGAAATTGTTGCAATGGCTGCAGGAATGTTTAATGAAGGATATTCTGCAGTTTTAAATAGGTACTATGTAGCTGCTCGATTTGAAAATCGGCCAAATTTTCTAGATTTTTGCAGACAACGTCGATGAACGTATCGAGAGGGCAAATCGACGTACGTCCTTTTCCAGCAAGGAAGTTCGCACGGCCCGTAGACTCGAGCAACTTCACCAGAATGAGTTTTTTGAGGAAGAAGAACGTTTATTTTATGGCGCAGGAATAGGTGATTAGCGTATTATAACCGTAAGTAGTTGAATATTAACTTTTTTTTACCGTAAACTTTAAAGCCCGTTTTCTCGAGTTTTCGTTTTTACGCTTCTTCCGAACTGAAGGGCTTGATTGCTTGACTCCCCATCCAGAAAAAAAGGGCTTGCTTGTAAAAAAAACTAGACGACCAATCAAAACAAAGCAAGGCTTGTTAGCTTCAGTATTGTTTTCTCTTCTATTTGAAAAGAATTTCCGAAAAAAAAACTTAACAATTTTTTTTTTACAAAAAGTATTTTTTTTTCCAAACCTGATAAAACAACCAAATTTCATATTTTTTTTAGTTATTTCTAGTTGATATAGAAGGAAAATATAGGAAAATTAAAATTGTGTCTGGTTTTTTAATTTCGAAAAAAATCGAGCTCAATCTGTCCCGCCAATTGAAAACAGCATTTACACGAATGTGCATAAAAATCAGTTGCATGTGAATATTTTTCTCTAAAAATGTTTTTTCCCCATGTTCAGACATGTAATAAAATAATCTAAAAGCTAGCTAGACTCGCTTGTTTTTGTAACAAAAAAGAAATCCCCAAATATCGGTTTTTTGATCCTTCTAAAGCAGGCTCCCGCCTCAAAGAACGTGTGGTGTGTAAAGTAGAATATTATATTCTCGTCTCATATACCACAGAGTCTCAAATTATCTATTTACTTAATGAACATTTTAAATTTATTCATTCACTATCAGACAATACACAGCTTAAAGCGCTGGCGCTGGCTTAAAGTTTGAACAAGAGTTCCATATAGCGAAAGTGAGCTTAAAGAAAGATTCTTGAAACTTCATCCCCTAAAGGAGAACAATAGTTAATAAAAGTTTGTATCGAAGTTCGTCATTGTCCAATGGGAAAAACCATCGGGTACACGGCTTGTAATGGTGTAACTTACGGCCAGATCGCGTCCCGGGGCACGTTGGAGTTGTCGACGATGCTCTGTATGGTGGTGGAGTGGAAGTTCTCCAGGAAGCGCGCCCAGCGCGTCAGCTCCTGCCCCACCTGCGCCCAGCTCTGCTCACTGCAGTAATACCACATTGAATATTGGCTAGAGGGCACACAGTATCAAGTCGGTGATGCTTATAAGGAGCAATAAATTAAATATTTCAATTCATCAATAATATTATACATGCGAAAGTAATTCTGTCTGTCTGTTTGACGCTTTCACGACTAAATCATTGAACGAATTTTGATGAAATTTGGTACAGGGTAAGTTTGAACCTGAAGAGAGAACGTAGGCTACTTTTTATTCTGCGACTTCATTTGCGTCCTTGATAGCCAACATTTACGCGGACGAAGTCGCAGGCAGAAGCTAGTATTTCAATAATTTAGGAAACATCACCACTTTCATATTTAACATTTCCAAGATGTTATAGAACAGAAACTATAAAAAAAATAGATATTCTAAAATGATTTGGTAAGCCTGTGAAGTTTCACAAGCGAATAGCAACGTTGTATGTGACATAAGATTTCGCACAGTTTTAGTAAAAGATCTTAGATCAATAGAAATAAGGTTTCTGATTCTATGGCACAATTATCTTGTATTAGTAGATCTTACTTCTTGTTGAACTTGAAGTCATTCTCCTGTTCCTGCTGGCAGTAGTCCACAGCTTGCATTATCATCAGGTTGCGCGTCACAGCCGGCACTCTACACATTTAATATTTATACATGACAAATTAAACACGCCGAGTTTGAACAAAATCCATCCATAGTATATACTAACATTATAAATTCGAAAGTAACTTTGTCCGTTTGTCTGTATGTTACCTTCTCTCGCCTAAGCCACTGAACGGATTTCGATGAAATTTAGTAGAGTTAGATGGCCTCTTGGAGGCATAGGCTACTTTATGTGTCAGTAGCACTTTTCCGTGGGATGGTTTCCGACATACAGGCGGGCGGAGTCGCGGGTAAAAGCTATTACATAATATATCCGCCAATATTTCAGGTATATACAGTATTAAGACAGACGGTTAATGACAGTAAACGGGCGGGAAGGTTAAATTCCGCAGCATTTAACAGTATGTACCTTTACAAGATAAAAGACTATAACTACTGACATGGCTGTAATAAAATGTAACAACTGACCCTCTTCAAGGGTTTGAATGAGCGTAGCCTTAAAAATCAATCTGCCTAGCTTTGCCCCGACTATGTTGCGGTCTGTCCAGAAGCAGCAGGATACTAGTATTGTACATGAACATATGACAGCCTATTTGACTATCGAATTAGTGGTTAACGCCGTACCCCTTGGCAAATCTGGTTGACAGACTTTCGGTCTTCTGTCCACCCGTAACGACTATCAAAGATCTGTCAGAATGTCAATTAGGCCCAACTGCTAAACGTAGTTTTCCGAAGCACGGAGGTGTGTGTTAGTACTGGTCACCCATCCGTGGACCGACCTCGACAAGAGTTGCTTAACCTTGAAGATCGACACGTGTAGCTGTTGTTTTTTAGCTATGAGCTCCTCAAGCAGTGTTGCTTTACAAAAATAAAAAATATCTATATGAATTTTCCAGTTTTCATTCAACATGTTTTGACAAATGAAATAAGTCTAGCTAAAAATGAGGATGTGATGATTACCGTTCTAGAGCCACGTCGGTAAAGCAGGTGTCGTTGACGAACTCCAACAGCTCGTGTTTGGTCAGCTTGTTGAAGTAGCTAGCGCACTGCCGGTACCGCTGCATCCACTTCTTATTGGTCGCGTCGTCGGGCACCTGGACAATCATATGCAAAGATCATAAAACGAGAAACATTTAGTGTTGGAAGGCTTCCCACAATCATGGTCAAAGATGTGAAGACCGCAGGAATCCGCTGGTTGCGAGAAGCACAGAACCTGTCGAGATAGCACTGCTTGGGAGAGGCCTATGTTCAGCAGTGGACGTCTTTTGGCTCAAAACATGATAATATAACAAGAAATATCCGTTTTCCGATCGCACGTGACAATATGTGAGAAAAACACCTCAATTTGTCCAAACCAGAAAGTCATTACAGGATGTGCATTATTTTTCAAATAATTGAGACAGTAAAGAGCAATTGTCAACCATCGGCAAAAGCAAAAGTTCAGTAAAAATTTGACATGTCTATTTTACCAATTTAGGTAAAATGTTAATGCTTATATTTTTTCTACAATCCTCACACATTCCAGAAACTAAATATAAGTAGCGGTAGTAGTAAACTAAGCTAATGAAAATATCAAAATTAATAATAATGTAACATTTCTGTAAATGGGCCTTGTTTACTTTGGGTGTACCTTTAACCTTATTCTATTCTTTAGTATTCTACTCTATTCTTTTAGTACGATTTTAAGATGAAATGGTCTGGCCTAGGCGAAACTAGTTTATTCTAAAATCGGGTTTGACCGGCAACATATAATAATACATCTACTCACGCTGAAGAAATACTTGGTGAGCCACTTAGTATAGATGGTGTTGACGGTGAAGGGCAACTTGATGGCGGCTGGCAGAGTACGCAGGAACTTGGTGACCATGCCCACGTTCTCCGGCTTGATGATGTTCAGGATGTGAGCAGTAAACTGTTGGGCTGACGGCTGTTCCAGAAGCAGCTTGTAGTCCAGATCTGGTGGGAAATGGGACAAAACGGGTGTACTACTGTATAGAATCAAGTTTAACTTAACAGACAGCTGTGCTGCTGGGGAGTTTGTTGCGCCACTTCTTCTTCCCAGCTAAAGCACTAGGATGTGGTGAAGGGCAGGCGTTTTAGGGGCAGACTTATGTAATTTTGACGTTCGAAAAGTGCTGATTCTCAGCCCAATTCGAATAAATGCCTTTTAATTTGATTTGAAGTAAGAGTAATGATAGTTAACGAGAGTCACTTGTACATTCACGAGCACATTGCGCACAACTGCAAACAGCAAATTTAACCGCTTCTACCCGCGATTTCATTCGGTTGAAATTTCTTGTTCGCCCAACCAAATCCGTTGCATCGCATCGCCCACCCTCGCTATTACTTCGTTTCGATATGGCGTTATTTTTTCCCTTTGCTCGACTTCTAAGGGTCGCAATGTGATGTTAAAGAGTATAACCTTCTTCAAGAATTGGGCCATCAAGTGAAAAAAAAAATGCGATTGGAAGTTACAGAGATAAAAAAAAATACAAGCCAACGCTAGGCTTTATTTTACGTTAACATTACTCTGTCTGTATGTAACCTTTTCATGCCTCCACCACTGAATGAATTACGATAAAATACGAAATAGAAGGCATCCTAGGAAAGGACATTAGCAACTTTTTGGCCCAGTAGCACGTTTTTGTGGAATAATTACCGACATATACGCGGGCGAACCCGCGGGCAGAAGCTCGATTTACACAAATTCGTATTCCAGGCAATTTTTGAGTTTATAAATCAGTGGAATAAGATTTTTTCAAATTCTTCATTTTTGGTCATAAGTATAATCAAAAGTTTATTATACCATATATAAATATATGTATATTTTTTTATTCAACGTTGTTTAAGTCAATACAATATTACAGTAGCCATCCACGAAACTTACCTGAAGAAGCCGCCCTAACCTTTTTGAGCAATTTGATATGTTCAGCACAGGAGAGGGCTCCGAAGGGCGTTTTGTCATCCACGCTCTTAAGTAGCATGAAGAAGTTGATCAGCGCGTTGTGTTCCGTGCCGCTCAGAAGTGGCCAGAGAGACTCCGTTATACTGACGGGGAGACATGATACTGGTTAGTGAGAAAAGTACTGGGCAGTCTTATGAAAAAAGGTGAGAGATGATTCTGATAAGGTTTTGTTGTTGCTTCTGATATTGATGTTTTGTACGACACCCGGTGTTGGCTATTTGTTTCATGACTGTGCACAATATAGTCATGTCTACACGTGTTAATCATGCTCAGTATAATACTGTTATACTTTAACCTGAATAAAAAATACAGCTAGGAAAAACTTTTTTACAAAAGAAAATAAAAGAATTCCTTAAAAACATTACAAAGTGAAAAATAACTTTAATATCGGAAGTCGGTGTCTTAGGATCTGTATTTAAGTTTTTTGCCACCGACTTCCGCAAAGTAAAATAGTTATTTGTTATACAAGAGTGCAAAGTTGCTTTTTAACCGCGTGTTCAATTTTGATGACCGAGCAAGCGAAGGATTCTAAAATTGAATCACGAGCGCAGCGAGTGATTCAAAATTAAAATCCTGAGCGTTAGCGAGGGAATCAAAAGAGCACGAGGTGAGAAATCTTTGCACTCGAGTGCAACACGTAACTTTTCATTCCACCTCAGCGAGGAAATGACTAAATGCAAAAAAAAACATTTACAATCACAAGATAGGTACACTTTTATTTCAGTTTAGGTATTAATTACTACATTATGACAGGTAAGTATTACAGAATAATCTTTAAATTATAACAAAATAATACTAAGGTATAATTAAGAAAATTTTAAAGTAACGTTGCTACAGTTATTTAAATTGAGTGTAATATTTTTGTTTGGTACTGTAATATTGGTGTTAGTCACTTGTGTACTGTTTTTCGGTAAACTATCTGTCATACTTAATAGTTGTACCGATTCATCGGATTCCCTTGGCGTGAATGTTGGAGAGAGAGGGAGATGGTTAGGTGTTTCATAACGGCTTATTTTTGATGTAGAAGGGCCAGTCCAAGGAGCCGATTGAGGCTCTTTCAGTGTAATGGCTCCTACGATGCCTTCACATATTTTAGACTTATTTTGGATGGAATCCTCTATGTATCCCTCTACAACTGCATTGGACTTCCAGCCTCCGTGGCGCTTAAGGGACAGGAGATCAGCTCCGGAATCAGCCAAAAGTGTGGCTGAAGTTCGTCGGAAACAATGACCCGTGTACAACAGGGGTTCTGGAAGTTCAAGAAATGTTGCTATTTCTCGTGGGATACTGCCAATTTTATTAGTACCCATAGGCTGTCTAACACACTTTCCATTGCGATACTGTAGAAAAAATCGATTGATTGGAGTGTTAGGCGGGCGTAAGGCTTGATATTTCTCAACAATCGTTACGTATTCCTTGCGAATGACGAAGTTGCGGTCTCTTTTTGTCTTTGTATTAGGTAAATTAATTAATAGTAAGTCATCTGAATGTTTCTCAATGTTTTTGACATTAAGTTGTGTTAGTTCATTAGTTCGACATGCTCCGTTTATTCCAATAATAAGAACAACCTGTAACGTAAAGAGTATTGTAGTAGATAAATGAATAAAATTGATATGAACGCATAATTATGCCTATCAACATCTACTAAGTATACTATTTAATTGAGATTAATATACTTAAGTAGATACTGAATGTGCAACTGACTTACTTTTGCCGCCAAATATACGGAATCGGGTGCTTCGTTAAGAAACTTTTCAATATCAGATATTGTGAAAACCTTCGATTTTTTTGGTTGATGACCAGATGAGGCTCTTTTTAAAAATGCCACTAATTTAGGATAGGTATCGATATGTTTGTCTTTTTTCATCTTCATTGTTGCTTTTAGCATCGAATACGTACTCCATAGAGTGCTTGCTTTCTTGTTCTCGGATAATTCTATAAAATATGCCAGCAAAACGTTTTCTGAGAAAGTTTTGGCTCCTTTTGCTAGTCGCCACGTGTTGAACATATCGTACTGTTTTAAATACTTCTCGCGTGATTGTTGAGGGAGAAAGCTCATTTGCGCATTATTAACAGTTTCAGTCAATTCTGTTGGCGTCAAGCAAACTTCCTCGTCGCTAGAATCACTCATTTTAGTTTTTTCACTTGTTTTCAAGTTTCTTGTTTTTAATATAAGGTTTAACAATGACGTGAAAAAATGCCGCGTAAAGAACCGCGTACAAAGCAAATTGAAAAAAGAACACCAAGAAGGTTCCGAGTCTGAGTTTTTAACAAATTAAAAAAAAGTTGTATGATATATTCGGCACCATAGAGGTAGCAGTAAATAGGTTTAATGTTTTTTTTAATTCACAAACTTAGTGCACACGATGTTCTAAATTCAATTTACTTTATCCTCTAGAGAATAAAAACGGCTTTTCCACTCAGATATTGAAGATTAAAAATACTCTTTCCGAGATGGTGGGATGAAAAAGTAATTTTTCATCCCATCTATTCGAAAAAGACGACTTGGTTCGCCTTTAAGTGCACCCAAAGGTGGTGTTTTCTATAAGAAACTTTTAGCGGGCAGTAATGAGTTTTTAATCCTCTTTATAAGTGCGCCGCAATTATCTTTGCCGCGCACTTTTTGAATTTGGAACATCTTGTGTTCAGCGCCCAAGAAATCGAACGCAAATATTGTTTGAATAAAGACTGGCTGGTGCGACGGCCCATAGTAGCGCCGCGCGCCGGCTGAATACAAAAAAAAAAGAAATAAAATTAAAAACGCGCGAACTATAGCCCGCGTTTTCGTCAATTTTCACGGATTGATAGAAATTCATGATTTTGTTTTGAAAAATGAGTTCTTCAAGTGACAGTGAAAGTATAGAATTAACTCCTGCTAGTATTAGAACTGACGCAAGAAATGTGATGGATAATCTACTACCTGCAAAATCCCAGGAGAAATATATGAAAGCTTATGGTAATTTTATTGAATGGAGAAATTCAAGAGGCGCCAAGAATTTTTCAGAATCTGTGTTTTTGGCCTACTTCCAGTACTTAGCCAAAACTAAACAACCTTCCACACTTTGGAGTACCTACTCAATGCTAAAATCAACAGTCAGTTCTAATAACGACGTAAAACTGGACACATATTCGAAATTAATAGCGTATCTGAAGAGGATGTCTGATGGATTTAAACCTAAAAAATCCAAAGTGTTCTCAGTCAAAAACGTGGAGACTTTCCTTAATGAGGCACCCGACAACATCTTTCTTGCTGTAAAAGTAAGTAACTATGTATGTATATATGGTGGATTAGTAAAGTATAACCAGTGTTTTAAAATGCGCATTTTATTGTAACCTGTACTTCGATAGATAGGTACTTGTTTTATTCACATTCGGTTTTGTTACAGGTGGCTTTAATTTTCGGAGTACATGGAGCTTGTCGTGGCAATGAACTTTTAAAAATAACTGTTGATGATGTCGAAAATCACTCGGATAATTTACTGTTAGTAAAGCTGACAGACACAAAAACAAAAACTGACCGATCCTTCGTAATCCGAGGAGAATACAAAACTATTGTACAGAAATACCTGGACCTGCGTCCTGCTGATATAAAGACCAATCGGTTTTTCATCCGTTATCAAAATGGCAAGTGCTTCAAACAAGTTATGGGAAAAAATAAAATTTCTTACATGCCACAAGAAATCGCTACTTATTTGCAGTTACCAGATATCAAGCTATATACAGGACATTGTTTTCGTCGCACTTCTGCTACCCTGTTGGCAGATTCTGGAGCGGACTTAACTGTTCTCAAGCGACATGGAGGATGGAAGTCGAGTGCTGTAGCAGAGGGATATATAGAAGATTCCATTGAGAACAAGGCGAAAACATGTGAACGCATCGTGGAAAACATTAAATTGCAACCTTTAGTTAATCCATCCATGCCACTGTCGCCGCGCCCATCTACATCCAAACAAAGAGATTCACCGTCACATTTTCCTCAAAATGAGCCAGATTCTGACATTATTTCAAACACGCAGAATAAAATTAAATCTACAACCATCTCTATTCCTAATAAAACTGTAACAATTAATTTTCAAAATTGTGAAAATGTCTCAAATGTAAATATAAGTTTTTAGTTGTTTTATTATTAGATACTACTTAATTTCAATTTAGTTGTTACTCTGTTTCATTAAATATTAATATTACAATAAAATATGAGGCGCCTTTTATTTTCTCATAGTGGGTGATGAAAAGTAGAGTGTATCACTCGGGCGCAAAATATATTTTTGGCTCGGGCGACGTACTTTGAATCCCTCGCTACGTTCAGGATTCTACTAAAGAATCCCTCGCTACGCTCGGGATTCTACTCTAGAATCCCTCACTTCGCTCTGGATTCAAAAAAACGCCCTCGCCGTAAAAATATTATTTTGCTCCCTTATGATACAATCTACTATTTCACTTTGTAGTGTTTTTAAGGAAGTCGAGTTTTTTTTTTTGTAAAAAAGTTTTTGTTTTTAACTTTTTAGTTATGGTTTCGACCCCACTAATTCACTTATAACACTGCCAGGTGAAATTTAATATATGGTTTTCTCATGGATGCCATTGTCATAACACGGGAAGCACCAACTTTCAAATAAAAAAGAACCATCAAAATCGGTGCATCCAGTCGAAAGTTTTGAGGTAACAAACAAAAAAAAATAGATGAATTGAGAACCTCCTCCTTGTTTTGAAGTCGGTTAAAAATGAGTTGAGAAATAGAGTCCGCTCTACTGCTGCATAATACTTACCGTGCGTGTGTGGCGTGTACGTAGTCGGGCGGCGGCGCGGGGTGCGCGGGGGGCGACGCCTGCAGGGCGACGGCGGCGTGCTCCAGCCACACGTCCAGAGCCGACATCTCGTACTTGTGTGCGAGCGAGCAAGCACGCTCTACATGTTCTTTGTCACTCGATCTAGGAAAACACCATAATTTATCACACAGATCTGTACTTCATCAACAGATTGCCAAGCGAATTTATCAAGTACTTATAAAGCACCTGAGAAATTCGCTGAGATTCGCTGATGGTTCTTCTAACCACAAAATTTAAGGAAAATCTTCTATATCAAACTTTTGATACGTCATAGAAACTTTTCTAAAATCTCAATTTACTGCATTCCAAAATGTACATAGGTGGTGGGTATTATTTGAATAGAAACATTTATGGACCCTGTCGGGCACAGCAATACTTTAAATACTAAAGTAGAACGGAGGAAGAGCTTTTTAATAATTTTCCAGTAAATTCGTAATGTCGGTCTGGAATTGTCAAAAACAGTATAAGCAGTGTTATCATTTATTTTACTATATTAAATTGTATATTATTATCACTTATTTGTTTAAACATTTGGTATCGCAATTAGTAGATGAATTTAGTATTTAAATAAGTATTATATGTGGCGTTCCGCGCATAAAGGTACCAGATGTCGGCATTTAATTTCCGAGTTATTTGCGTTTTTGTTAAATCGGGTGAAATTATAGCATTTTGTGATTTTTACTGATTATTGTCTACAACAAATTTGCTACAATTTGATGCAATTAACATCTACAGACAACATTTCTAAGCACATTTGTTTAAAAGGAAATGTTTGGTAAAAAGGTACCAGATGTCGGTAGGTCTTATAAAATGTCGATATTTTCATAATTAATATGTTGTGTTTTTGAATTTTAATACTATTTGTATATTGGCAGTACAGTATCGGATATGTTAGTGATACATTGATGCATATAATGTGTAGAGATGTATGTAGAAAAATCAGTGTAACAAACGAATAGAACATTGTGTTTTCGTAACCTTAACTTTCAAACTCCATTTTCTCGAAACTAGTTTTTTCAGAATTTCAACTTTGGATGTCTGTTACAAAAAAAGTATTAGGATTTTTTTTGTAATCAGCATTTTAAAGGGACTCTTCTAGATTCTACATCCAGCCTTAACTCAATACCTCCCTATTGGTACCTATATGCGCGGAACGCCACATATATACGCACATCTCACTGTACGAAAAGCCTATACAATGCGAGGTAGTTAAAACTGGAAATGTATAGCTTGACCTGTAGCCATGCGTGAACTTCACTTTTTTTTTACATTATTATTATTTTCATTTTAGATTACATCACATGAAATTGTTCGTATTTATTCAGTTATTTCTGTTTTTTATATTTCTTATTACAGTTAATATATTTCATTTAGTTTTAATCTATATAAAAATATATATATACATATATTGTTTTTATCATGTTCAAATTATTTGAATTTTATAATTATTTTTATATTATATTGATAAATATCTAATTGTTATATGTATGTATGTCATGTATGTGTGTCCATTATTTATGATTGAATTTATCAGCTACATTATGGTACTTGACGTTATAAAATAAAAGTTGTATCACTATGCCGCTGCCTACTATATGGTCTACACAGTAATAGGGGTACATGTATTACAGCTTATAAAATACTGCTAAGTTAGTAACAGGTTAAACTTTTTAGGATAAAACAAAACAATGAAAGAAAAATCCTTTATTATTTTAAAATATTTTTTTTAATACAAATTAAAAGCTTTTTTCGATTGCCAGGTCGGACAAAGTGTTATTGGGTTTTTCCATCTGGAATTTCTCTGTAGCAGCCCGGAGTCTGGATTGGTGCCCGATGGATGGCAATAAGCTCGCCCCCTATTACATATGGGACTTAACATAACTGGCGAAATGTGGGTGTACTAAAAGGTACACCTCTGCCTAACCCTTCGGAGAAACAAGGCGTGATGTTATGTTAAAAGCTTTTATCGTAAATTGTCACGGGAACCAAACGCAAGTGCTTTTAGCCCGATAGCTTCAGTGAATTTGGTAAAATATTTATTTAAAAATTCCGGGACATGTAAGTGAAGTTAAATAAAAGCTTCTAATAATTATTAAAAACATCATACTGCCAAGATAAATATTAAATCATTTAACGTTAACTCATATAGATAACATTGGTTTATTTTAACTCATTTCTCACAGCCGAAATAGCTCAGTTGGGAGAGCGTTAGACTGAAGATCTAAAGGTCCCTGGTTCAATCCCTGGTTTCGGCAATACACTTTTTGCGTTTTTAATTTTTCTGTACAAAAACATTGTTTTCCCACAACTCCGTTATTTTATTTTGATGTTTATTATAATTAAATTGTAATTTTGTGTGTTTGTTTTCATTTCGTGATAAACATCTTTCTACGAAACCAAACTTTTCATAACGCCCGGGTACCGTACAGGCAACTATATCCTTAAAGCCCTTCTTTACTGGTTTGAAATAAAGTCAATGTCAAATTGTTACTATGGGAGTGCGGTTGACTGTAATTTGATAATAACGCGTCAAGTACACTGCTACAGCGATCTTTTAGCGCTCGAATAACGTTTACAGGGACGCGGTTGATAAAACTTACTAACAGCGATATAAGTGTTACTAACAACAATATGAATCACTGTGTTCCATTTAAATAAATAATAAAATAATAAAAAAATTGTGCCATTTTTTTGGGAAATATCACTAGAAATGTATTAAAAAAAAACAAGATGGTGGTTAGTCTTGATTTTGGTCACGCGTCAAAATAACGGTGTAGTGCTATATTGACGCAACACGGCGAACATACGTATCTATACAATTCCAGTTTTAGCTGACCTCGTATTGTATAGGCGTTTCGTACAATGAGAAGTCAGCTTATACTGGAAATGTATAGCTTGATTTTTCGCCGTGCGTATTTTATTTTTGGATGGGAAATCATCAAATGACTTCTCCCGCTCTGGGCGGAGCGGGAAGGTATGCCAGACTTTTACTGACTAAAAGCCACCCGTGTTCCTTCAGTTGCCCATGTGCCAGGGTCACGGTATCTCTTTCGAACAATCTCGCGACCCTGGCAGGACTAGCACATTGCCTGCGACTTCAGCCGCGTGAAAATTTGGCCACCGACCGACCCACAGCGTCGTATCTCATCGCTCGCCCGCGTTTTTACTTCGTTTTTCTCTTAACGTTTTTCACGACTTATGTTTTTTTGCTCGTGTCGTTAGGGTCATAGTGTGATGATTAGAAACCATCGTCAAGAATTGGGTTATCAAATGTAAACATATTTTTTCAATTCCGACTAGTAGTTCCAAAGTTCCTACCCCTTACATCCAAACAAACAAATTTTACCGCTTTATTATATTACTATAGATAGATAGACGTCCGGTTACATACCTGGCAACCCTATAAATGACCTCGTTCCTATACTCCTCATCAGCATTAAAAAGCAGTAAATTAACATTGTATCCCAGGGCCCGTAGCGCGTCCACTTCTCCCATGCCAGTGAGACGCTCGATGCATTGGTGTATCATCTCCATTTGGGCCTGTGAGGCGGTTCCTCGGGCGAGAGTGTCGCGCGCCAACTGGTGGTTAAAAAGAAATGTTGATTGTCAATTTTTGAATGCGGAACTAAGAATGGAAAAAGGTGAATTGACGATTTTTGAGTGTGGAACATACAGTGGAAAAAGATGTCCTGACGACTTTTATTTTAATGAATGTCTTTGTTGCAATTAGATTGATGAAAAATGATTTAGCTCTCCAGCTAATTTGGTTCCAGAAAGCGACACCTAAGTTGTTTGATTAGATCAGAGAGAGCTACTTATTGCTCTTCGGTTAGTGGTAGGAGTAAACGAGTGAAGGTATTTGGTGCATCTGAGTATACAGGGTGTAAAAATACTCATCTTAAAGACGTTACCTACACATTTGGTACAACAAAGTAAGTAACTTTGTACATTTTTTTTTTGTGAGAAATGACTTTTATTTGTGTTTTTTTTTATCGTACACAATTTTTTTTTTCGCGCAATATATCACATGCAAATAAATATTGTGCGCAGCTGACGGCCGTGTGGGTGTTGTTGATCATTTACCTCTGCCGGCCTAGTGAAGTAGGCGATGTCCCTCAGCTCGGCCACGTTGCACCGCACGAGCGTGGCGTAGAGCGCGCAGCTGACGGCCGTGTGGGTGTTGTTGATCATTTACCTCTGCCGGCCTAGTGAAGTAGGCGATGTCCCTCAGCTCGGCCACGTTGCACCGCACGAGCGTGGCGTAGAGCGCGCAGCTGACGGCCGTGTGGGTGTTGTTGATCATTTACCTCTGCCGGCCTAGTGAAGTAGGCGATGTCCCTCAGCTCGGCCACGTTGCACCGCACGAGCGTGGCGTAGAGCGCGCAGCTGACGGCCGTGTGGGTGTTGTTGATCATTTACCTCTGCCGGCCTAGTGAAGTAGGCGATGTCCCTCAGCTCGGCCACGTTGCACCGCACGAGCGTGGCGTAGAGCGCGCAGCTGACGGCCGTGTCGGTGTTGTTGTGGTCCACTAGCCGCTTGGTATGTTCGGGCTCCTTGCACGAGCGCAACAGGCACGACACGCTCAGCGGCGTGTCCTTGTACAGGATTTCTTCAGCGCACTTTTGGACAACTGAAACGTAATGAAGTACCGTAAGTTTTTGCCACTAGGCACTTTAAAACTGAAATAACAGTTTCTGAAAAAGATGAATATTAATGGAAATAGATTGTAACGGACGACGAGCTATATAAGTGACTAGCTTCTGCCCGCGACTTCGTCCGCGTCAAATTTTTGCTCCCCTGACCCTTCCCGTCGCATCGATTTGCCTGCTAGTTTTCGTCCATTTTTCGTTGCTGCTCGCTCCTTTTGAGTTATAGTGAGTCAACCTTAAAATATAGACATATGCTCTCGCGGACTTTTTTTTAGAACTTTTTAAAATGGACAATTCCGTCATAAATGATTTTTGCGTTACTTTAACCGTTTACGCAGCGCACGCAACGGAAACTCTCAAAAGGAATAAATTTTCCCCGTTTTTGCAACATTTTTCATTACTGCTCCGCTCCTCTTAGTTGTAGCGTGATGTTATATAACCTATAGCCTCCCTCGATAAATAGGCTACCCAACACAAAAAAAAAAATCAATTCGGACCAGTAGTTCCTGAGATTAGCGCGTTCAATCAAACAAACAAACTTTTCAGCTTTATAATATTAGTATAGTATAGATTAAACTATGATTAAAGTGCTTAAAGTAAATAAGAAACTGGTATTAGTGTTTATACGTATATTTTAGTAAGTTAAATAGGAATTTAAACAGCTACACCGCCCGTGTAGTTATAAGCGTAGTTCAGATCTATAAGTGTTTAGTTAGTTTTATTGTGTGAAGAGAGTAATTACCTAATGGTAATCACTCTCATAAGATTCTTATTAGCATATGAGCGAGCACTATGTAAGCTTTCTGCAACGGGTCCGTGTTTTAAAGTCAAATAAATATAAAATAGTCAAGTGGTCCCCGTTGCGGTAAAGGATCGACATTGAATAGTATAATGTAATTTTCTAGTGGCTGCATTATGATTGGTTAACGCTCGCTCGACCATTCGTTCCGTAATACTGCGCGTCCGTAGATGTCGCTAGCTGCGTCTAGCGAAACTTGAAGAAATTTTATATAAGAAGGGAAACTGTGGGCTCGAACCAGTTCTATCCGATCCTGACGATCTCACTACTCTCCTCCAGGAGAATCGAAAAGAGACCAGTACAGTGAGCAAACAACACAAACCGTACCGACCTCGCCGCCGAGGTCCGTCGTCGCGACCCCGACTTAACAGTCCCTCCCGACCCTTGCAGGAGCCAGCCCGCGATGCTGCGCCTTTAGCTTTAAATTAGTCCCTAAATAATTTAACCCAGATCCAGCCAGTCCCTTGATGTCCCCCCACCAGTGATTGCCTAAGCCGAGGTTCGTGCCCCCCTCGGGGTAACCCTTAGAGCTTTCGCTTTAGTTTTTAAGTATAATAAGCCCCGGCTGGAGGCCTAAAAAGGTACCTTTTTAGAACTCGCCGGGCTACAATCCGTTTAAGTAGTAAAAATCTTTCAGGTTAACTACGCACTACAAATGCAACTAAATGCACTCCAAAAAAAAAAAAAAAAAAGGCTCATACCAGTCGGTCTCCAGCTCCACAAGATTAAACAACCCACAGAAGAACGAAGTTTTTTATTTGAAGAAACCCCAACACAATACAGTCCACTTCATAAATGTTTTGCCATAAATACTGTTGGCATAATATATGAACCATAATGATCTCTGGAATAAAAATTATTGTTCGCGGCTCAGGCCCAAGGACCATCCACGCCGCACTTTAACCTAATCCAATAGAGTAATTACCAAATTATAATAAATATTATGCCTAAAAATTATTGCAACTCCAAATTATGCCAAAACGTACTAGACTAAATGATAATTACGCTAACCTTTGCACTATGCCAAAGTATTATACGCCACAGTATTATTATGCTAATAGAAGTTATGCGAAAACGTTATGCGGAGCAATTTTTTGCCTTGCAATTTTATGCCAAGAGGGTGATTACCCTCTTCGTGTAAAGTATAATATTATAAGTTTTACATATTTAAAATGAATACATACTAGGGAAGATGCAAGTATAATATTTATGAAAATTTTATGATTAAAATGGTAAAAAAAATATAAAAGAAGGGCTACTGCAACATTTTTATTTTACATAATGTTGATTTTTAACAATAATTACAAATTAAAAATTACTTGAAACGAAACGAATTTCAAAACACCAATCAGCGTTTAGTGACGGCAGTGACGTCACTAAACGCTGATTGGTGTTGTTATGCCAACTAGTCATGTGAACCGATTACAATTTTTAACACCGGTTTAAACCGATTAGTAATTTATTAAAATCGGTTTTTAAGGTTGATTTCGGTTTTTCCTTTAAAAAATACCAGTATCTCTTAATTTGGCTTTGACCGCTGGGACGGACATAACTTTTAAAAAATCCTGAGCGTCTTGTAAATGGATTTTATTTCTATTGATATTTTTTGGCGTTTGGCACATTTTAATGGCGAGTGAAGGTAAAATAAGCTTTTATGATTTTATATGACTTTTATAATCTTTTGGGGTATGTAAAGAACACCATGTTAATTTGTTTTAGATCTGCTTGAACAATATGCACAAGCGATAGACTCGTCCTCAGATGATGAACCAGAAACTTGGCCTAATGCAAATTCTTCAAAAAAACAGCAACCGTTGTCACCTATCTACACTAATATTATAAAGATGAAAAATTTGTAGGAGGTCACCTAACATGGGTGTGTAATAGCTAGAAAACGCTTTATGTCTTCGAAGTACCAGGTTGGCATAACTTGATATGAGCTCACCTAACATGGGTGTGTGGTAGCTAGAAAACGCTTTATGTCTTGAAAGTACTAGGTTGGCATAATTTGGTAGGAGCTCACCTGCCATGGAGTATGTGGTAGCTAGAAAACGCTTTATGCCTTCAAAGTACCAGTTTGTCATAACTTGGTCTAACATGGGTTTATGGTACTTGGTGCTCTTTGCTTTGTGTTGGTGAGATCTGATAAGTTAACACAACATTTATTGATTCTGAGGTGGTACGAAGTTCGCTGGGTCAGCTAGTTGTATATCCATACTAATATTATAAATGGGAAAGTGTGTGTGTCTGTTTGTCCGTCTTTCATGGCAAGACGGAGCGACGAATTGACGTGATTTTTTAAGTGGAGATAGTTGAAGAGATGGAGAGTGACATAGGCTACTTTTTGTCTCTTTCTAACCCCCCCACTTCCCTAAAATGAGAGGTGGAACGCGCTAATCTCAGGAACTACTGGTTCGAATTTAACCATTCTTTTTGAGTCGGATAGCCTATTTATTGAGGAAGGCTATAGGCTATATAATATCACGCTACGATCAGAAGGAGCAACAAAAAATGGACGAAAACTGGCAGGCTGCGATGGGACGGGAAGGGTCAGGGTAGCAAATATTTGACGCGGACGAAGTCGCGGGCAGAAGCTTGTATTTAAATAAAAGTGAAATAGGAACTCAAACCAAAAATATTGGCAATAATCAGACACAATACAACGAGCTATTTGAGAAATTAGTAGCAAGTGAAATGTGAATCATATACATGGACAGGCACGCTTTGATTTAATGTCCGAAATATTATGTCTTATATAAAAAAAACCAAATAAGAAATAAGAACTAATTAATATGAAATAAAGAACAATGTTGAATAATAAACCTTCCTTTTATTTAAATCAACTTTATTAAAAAAATGCTGATCCAATCAAACCAGTGATCAATGGGTTTTATTCGATGTTTTTACCGAATACGTTCACCGGAAAATAACTGGTGATTCTCCGGTACTCATTGCTCCGGTGCAAACCTCTAATACATATCAAAGACTCTCGGATATTTACATGTTTTGTGATTGTAATCGGTTTTTCAATAAGAGCCGGTTATTATCGGTTTTTAAAGGTTTTCAAAAAACCAGGTACATCACTAATGACAACTTATTGTCATTGAAGCAATGGATGTAAAAGTGAATATTATTTTATGGGAATATTAGTTTATAAAAGCAGACTCCAGGAATTTACCAAGAGTTAGTGTTGATTTCTTTTCAGAAAAAGTTTTCCTCCATCCATTTTAAACTTTATCCAATATTCAACGTCATTCTCCAAATGTAAATACACGTTATAGGCAAGTTTGGAAGTATTAAGATATATTTGACTGGCCTGTTAGTCTAGTGGTTAGTGACCCTGACTGCTAAGACTGAGGTCGTGGGTTCGATTCCCACCCAGGACAAATCGTTGTGTGATGACCACAATCATTTGTTCTGTGTCTGGGTGTAGTTTATCTATAATATGTATGTAAAAATATAAGTACATTTATCAGTTGTCTGGTTGCCATAGTACAGGCTCTGCCTAGTTTGGGATCAGATAACAGTGTGTTGGTCGTCCAAAGATATTTATTAGGTACTAACGTGTTTTCACGTACAAGCAGATTTACTAAACATTTATCGAGTATATTCGCAGACTTACGTCAAAGTGATCTTCGCAGTTCACAACATGCAAAAACCGGCCAAGTGCGAGTCAGACTCGCGCACAAAGGGTTCCGTACAAACCTGTAGCTATTCTCGGTTTATGCAGGAGGTTCATGTTTATGAAAATAAATGTTTTTTTTTTAATTTTTATATTTCTGTTGATTAAATGAAAGGTAAATTGCGGTTTACGATTTATGACGTTTTAAAAAAAAACGACTTACTCGATTTCGTTCAAACCAATTTTCGGTGGTAGTTTACATGGTAATGTACAGCATAAATTTTTTTTAGTTTTATCATTCTCTTATTTTAGAAGTTACAGGGGGGGGGGGGGGACACACATTTTACCACTTTGGAAGTGTCTCTCGCGCAAACTATTCAGTTTAGAAAAAAATGATATTAGAAACCTCAATACCATTTTTGAAGACCTATTCATAGATACCCCACACGTATGGGTTAGATGAAAAAAACCATTTTTGAGTTTCAGTTCTATGTATGGGGAACCCCACGATTTATTGTTTTTTTTCTATTTTTGTATGAAAATCTTAATGCGGTTCACAGAATACATCTACTTACCAAGTTTCAACAGCATAGCTCTTGTAGTTTTGGAGAAAAGTGGCTGTGACATACGGACGGACGGACAGACAGACAGACAGACAGACAGACAGACAGACAGACAGACAGACAGACAGACATGACGAATCTATAAGGGTTCCGTTTTTTGCCATTTGGCAACGGAACCCTAAAAAAGAAAGAAAGCGATGCAATGAAGAATCAATAGTGGTATGGTTATGATCATCTGCTGTTGATGGATAGTCAGTTTTAAATTTTTACAAAAAAATATCTCTAAAGTTGAAAAAATTTGCAAAAGTATGAAAGCCGACGAATAAACACGACCAGTGACAGACAAGAATGACGTCATCGGAACTATAGGTGCGTTTTCGCGCGAAAATTCAAACTGTCAATTTAAAACCGCATTTTTTCCGACAAATTACAATGTTTTAATTTTTTAATATACATATTTGTGGTCTATTCTACATGGAAATCTATAAATGAAAACTAAAATAAAAATATTGCATGTTGCCTATTGTAATCGATGGGCCTTAGTAGTTTTTAAGATCCTACCTTCAGTCTCCAACTCGCAGGTGACCCCGTCCTCCAAACAGTTCTGTATGTAGAACCACTTGAGCACGTTCTGCCCGACCGTCATGGGGCCGTCGATGGCGTCCGGCAGGGAGAACCGGTCGTACCGGTAGTAGTTGTTCGACACGGAGTACTCCGGGTATATGGACTGGTAGAACTCTTGGCAGTGGGCTGTGCGGTCCGATAATGCGGTCGTAGCAGATTTGTTGTCGCTGTGTTGAGAACAATAATGCTTTTTAATGGGCAGTTTATTTAAGCATCCTATTGATAATCAAACATATCGATAGGATACAAAAATGGCAAGTTTAGTAGAATTATATTAGATGCGGTGACTCAATATTTTTTTATTTATCTGCATCTGGTTAGTTGGAAAACCAACCTTAAAAATAGTTGGGAAAGGGCTAGGTAGTTGGTGATGATGGTAACTCAACATTTTGGCAAGACTAGATTTACAAAAATAAATGTCGAACTATACAAAAATCTCAAAAGACATATGCTTATATGACTTTGAATAAAGAGAATTAGATAACGACTAACATTTTTTTTTTGTTATATGTTATGGTTAATGATGAATGAAACCCTTCGATGGAACTGTGGCCATAGGCCAGCCTTTAGTCATGCACAATCACTTGGAAAACTGGGATTGAAGGAAAGGTACTCACTCAAGTACACAAGGGCAAAATGGCGCGTGCGATCCTCTGCCGGCTATAAAACATAAATCAACCATGTTCTAACAAAACCTACCTACAAAGACTTTCAACAATTCTGTGTCAGTGTTAAGCGTCAAATCAGGGACGTCCCTGGACTGTGTATTGGAATGGCGCCACCCAAAAGCCGTCGACTGTGAAGACCAGTGAGTACCTTTCCTTCAATCCCAGTTTTCCAAGTGATTGTACGTGACTAAAAGCTCGCCTATGGCCACAGTTCCATCGAAGGGTTTCATCATTAACCATAACAACATACTTTATGATAATTATTATTTTACAACGGTTATAAGAAACACTACGCACCCGAGAGCGAATTTATTCTGGAAAGAGTCGAGAAGATAGTTGAAGAGCGGTATTTTCATCTCAGGTTGGGTGGGAACCAAGTCTTTCTTCTCGACCATAGGCTGAGGAACAAAGAGTTAGGAAACATTTTATACAACGAAATCAAAACTTAAATTACTTACAACGTGGAGGGACATCGTGACACATAGCACATGATTAAAACCCAACAAACTTTTCGTCGGTTTAAAAAATATATATATTATATTATTATCCAAAAAAAATAAAAAACTCATTCATTTTGACCTATGGTATAAAACTGATGGGTCTAAACCCATCAGCAGTTTCAAAAGGTATGTATGTTTGCTTGATCACATTTATTAGGTACCTACCTACCAGTCACTGGGCTTAAGTTTCAAATCATGCAAGGTCCTTCCTGCATAATTACCTATAGTAATCAAAACCTGACTAGAAACATTTCACTCAAAATATTTTCATTCTATGCATATGGATACGCAATGATTGCCCCGCGGCAAGGAAAGAAATCTAGAATAGGGGTGGAGTTTTAAAGGAAAATTCTTAGACAGCCCCTACACCTACAATATTATTGACAAGTCCATAGACTTTTATCACTGATTCTAGAATATGAACACAGAATCCATGATTAAAGTCTTTTTTACGATGGCGACACTGGATATAGGTTTGGTACGTACCGTTGTCACAGCATCAGCAAACTCATCGTCAGTGGAGGGCCATCGCTCACAGAGGCCACTGTTCTCTTTGAGGGTCACGCCCATCTGCTGTAGGCTCTCCAATTCTATACTCATTCTGTAAAGCAAATAAGTAATATTGTAGCTAGAAATAACAATCATGAAAAAATAATCTTTTTTTGTCTTTTTTATCGTAACATGCTAGAGTTCTAAGTTACAACAGCCACACAGGTCGATCGTTCAGGATAAGCTACGCTTGCCGCGGTTGGTCCGTGGATGGGTGACCATCTTTACATACCAAGAACCTTCCGTGCCTCGGAAAGCACGTTAAGCCGTTGGACCCAGCTGTCTTTCGTAGATTTTAGACAGTCGTCAGAAGCCCGAAAGTCTGACAACCAGTCTTACCAAGGGATATCGTATTACCCAGTAACTAGGTTGTGGAGGTCAGATAGATCGTCGCTCCATGTAAAAATACTACACAGTAGTCAGCTGCATCCGGTTAGACTAGAAGCCGACCCCAACATACTTGGGAAAAGGCTAAGCAGATGATGATGATGCTAGACTGAGTAAACACTGTGAATGCTAGTGACGATACAATATTGAAGAAGTTGCTCTTTAGTTCCACGGTAGAATAGTTATGTAGATGTGGCGTCGGTACGCTCGATGACTATGAGACAAATAACCCAAGTAGCACAGAACTGCATTATAAATTGTCACTTAAGGCCCACAGCGGTAATCTAAGCATTTATAAAGACTTATTAGTATTCACCTGTGCTGCAACAGCTGTTTCGACAAAAACCTGGCCAACTATAATGCTTTTTTCTGTACAGTAATTCTATTAAGCACCACAAACACGCCACAAAGTCACTGTTATTGAGCGCTTAGTAGTGCAGTACCCTATTAGCTGTAAGTTTTCGGAATAATAACCCACACGTGTACTATACAACCGTTGCATTTTAAGAGAGAACATATCACCCACTATAACATAATCAGTTACTTTGTGAAGTTATTTAATGCTTTATGCTGCATACAGATTCACTTTTCCCCTATTAGTCAGGTGTTTACCATACACTCGAATAACAGCATGTATCCAAGTGTCGGCATGCGCGAATGGAATATTGGACGCGACGGGTTCCGTATGTTATATTTATTAATAAATAAATAAATAAATAAAATGAAATTAATTTATTTCAGACATAACCCATATTACAAAAATTAAGATAAAAGTAACAATGCTGCAGCAGAAAAGAATAAAATGTCACTAACAAAATAAAAATATACGTCACATAGTTGAAATAAAATAAAATTTCAAATTTACGTCGGATTTAAATTAAAGTAACAATAAATAATAATTGCACATATTAACAAAACAATACAAAAAAGCCTTTATAAATAGAGGCCAGTGTGTTTGATGACATTAGGCTGAGTAGGTACAAAAATGCCCTGCTACAAAAATCTTCTTATAACCTACCCATTTTCGGGACTAATATGGTTGCGACAAAATTAATATTGTTGTTTTATTATGTTTCTGGTACTTACCTAAAAATGAAGAAGATTTATTAAGAGAAATCCAAGATTTTTTTTTAATAATAAATTTATACCTTTCGAGACTTTTTAAGATTCCAGATAAAAAAAACAACGTAATTTTCTTTATGTTTATTTAATGTTCCCTTTTTAAAGTACAATTTAGGGTGTACCACCCTGGTCCAGGCCTTTTTTTTTTTTGTTTCAGGATGGGAAATCATCAAATGACTTCTCCCGCTCTGGGCGGAGCGGGAGGGCGTGTCAGACTTTTACTGACTAAAACCCACCCGTGTTCCATCAGTTGCCCATGTGCCAGGGTCACGGTATCTCTTTCGAACAATCACTCGACCCTGGCAGGCATCGGTCCTAGTAGACCCCTACACTGCTGCTGACATCTCTTTGAGGCGCGCGTGGAACACTGCGCGCCGTCGACCCGAGCTTGGTCCTTACCGGGCGGCAAGCTACCCATTGCTCGCCACCCGCAAGCTCGCGCCTACGGTGGCCGGGAGTCCGCAATCGACTCCCGACGCCCGGGGCGTCTCCTCCTGCGGCGGCTAGGAACGTGAGGGCGCAGAGACTGCCACTCCCTCACGCGCCCCGCCTCCTCCTTCGCGAGCATTACTGCTTCGCAGAAGGAGGTGACGGCTTCCCATTCCCTCTCGCTCCGTACCATGGCTCGTACCAGGGCCGGACGCGAGAGGTCGCCGCCGCCGATCGCCTCTAAGAGGACACGGCGGTGCTCCGCCCAGGCAGGGCACACCTCCACCGTATGCTCCACCGTGTCCTCCAGACGATCCTCGCAATGGAAACACCCGGACGTATCCTCCCGCTTTATCCTGAACAGGAACCCACCGAAGCACCCATGCCCGGTGAGAACCTGCGTCAGGCGGAAGGTAAAGACGCCGTGACGCCTCTCTATCCACTCCTCAAAGAGGGGACTTACCGCCGCAATTGTGGCGTGCCCAGCACTGGGTTGCGACAATCGTACCCGCCATGTCGCCATGAGATCACACCGGAGCTCTGTCCGCCGTGCCGCGATTTGTCGCGGCAGCGGAGTCTCGCCCCGGCGTTTCGCCTCCTCGCGCCACTCCCACATGTGCGCGAGGACCTTTGCCTCCAGATCCCATGGCGGCACTCCGGCAAGGAGGCTCGCCGCCTCGCACGAGATCGTGCGGTATCCTCGGATTAGCCGGATGGCCATGACCCTCTGGGCTGCACTCAACCGGCGCGCTGGGCGCAGCCTCAATGAGGGCGCCCACACCGGTGCCCCGTAGAGGGCCATGGACCGCACGACCCCTGTGTAGAGCCTCCGGCAGGGGCGTTTGGACCCCCCAGATCTGGTCCAGGCCTTGAATTTTCATCTTTTTATAATTTCAAGGAGTACAAAAGTACTTCTCGGTGGCCACCATAGAATTACCTTAGGTTTCCACTGTGCAGGAACGAATGTTAGATCGACAACACCTCTCTCTATAGTCTGAACTATTTTGAAAGTCTCGTTCTGTAAAAACAAGAAAAATATACTTATTATAATAGAAGTATCAGTTTCTTAATTACAACATTATCTATACAGTTTTTGAGGAAAAAAACCAAAAGATACAATAACATATTAAATACCTAAACTTAACGTAACATAATGCTATTTCATGTGGAAGTAGTTAAATTATTAGGCCAACGACCGACTAATTTATAGGTATTTTGTCGCATATTGAATAAATCAATAACTTATGTATTATACATATAATTTAATTATAATCTCAGCTACTTAAATTACAATTTTAATTAAGTACTTATCGTCGAATAACAACTAAAAAAGGGAACGAAATGGCTTTAAAAGAACCACGGCGGAACCCTAAAAGCTTGGATCCATAAAGGTACTTATCTAGGTAACTGACGCAAATGTGAACCAATATACAATAGACAGTACACGGACGTTGATACAGCTCGATTAGTCTATTTTAGTTATTTTCATAGCATAATGTCCTACGGCATTCTGCTGTGGGGCAAAGCCACGGACATTCAAAATATATTTTTTCTTCAAAAACGAGCTGTTCGAGCGATTTACCAACTAGGTGCTAGAGTTTCTCTGAGAGATTTGTTTAAAGATATTGGTATTCTTACGGTGGCATCACAATTCATCTTCGCCAACATCTTATATATTAGGCAAAATATACACCTGTACACTAAAAACAGTGATATTCATAATATTAATACTAGAAATAAGGACAAACTACGTGCTCCCTTTCACCGGCTTCATAAGGTTCATAATTCTTTTGTTGGTCTTGGTATTACCTTTTATAACAAGCTTCCCTCTGCTTTACTAGATTTGCAGTTTAATGAGTTTAAAGCTAAAGTAAAATCCAACCTTTGTTCAAAGGCATATTATTCTATCAACGACTACTTAAACGATAAGAATAGTTGGTCGCTGTGATTAACTCAAGACAAACTCAAGACAATGTTTATGTTCTTTCAATCCAGAATTAGCTTTCCTACTGACAGTTTATATGGGTAGTTCATATAATTGTTTTTATTTATTTTTTTATTTAACAGATTTTGTTAATTTATTTATTTATTTTTATTTTCTTTTAATTTCATTTATTGTGGACATAATCTACTCATTACAATGATTTTAAATGAGTTGTATTGCAACATGTAGTTAGCTAGCCACCTCGTCAGCTGTTCATAATATTCTTGCCTGACCAACCGGCAGCAAGTTCGTCATGCTCCCTTAGATGTCACTGCTTGCGGTAGCGTCGGGGGTCGGGTTACCACCTTCCCTCAAATATGGCGAGGGGGGTAATGGCTGACCTTTGCGTTATGCTCGTGAACGGGTGCTGCTTGTGGTGACTGGTCGCCTTGCTGACCATGGTTTTAGTTATTGTTATTTGTATTAACTGTAATTTTATTCTACTCCGGAGGTGCTAGTTTAACTATTGTAACTTCAACTTAGCTATATGCATCAATGTATGTATATGGATCATTTTGCATCGTTGAACATGTAAGCGGGCACGCCCTTTATGCCTGGAGGCTTTATTTAGTTTTTAAGTTTTGTTTACGTTTTTGTTTTATTATTTCAGCTTGACTTTAGTTTTCAATTTTTTTGTTGGTATGTTGGCGTGTGCTAGCTGACATATGGCGAATAATGTATGTTTTGTTTTATAATATTAATTACTTACACAATATTGTATAGAATCAAGTTCTTCTAACTTAACAGACAGCTGTGCTGCTGGGGAGTTTGTTCCGCCACTTCTTCTTCCCAGCTACAGCACTAGGAAGTGTCGAAGGGTGGGCGTTTTGGGGGGACTGTCTTTTGTAACTTTGACGTTCAAAAAGTGCTGACTCTCAGCCTAGTTTGAATAAATGACTTTTGATTTGATTTTGATTTTAATACTACTCTCCTAATCGATCCATGTCTGATTTGTATTTCACAAGTGCTAAACTATTTTACCCTTGGCTGAATTACAGGCCACATGTGAACACCCGTACAGACCTTAGCATTAAATTGAGATTAAAACTGTTCACTTGCCATCCGCCATATTCACTGCGTTACTTTGTATTATTATAAAATTTTATCTTTTAATTTTTGTTTATTTTAGAGGACATCAATTGTAAACGTGGATTAAAAAATAATTACACGAAAACAGTTTTTTTTTTTTTTGGTTACTTTGTACAAAAACGAACATATTAATTTTATTTTCATTCTAATTGTGTTGCTTTTCTTTTAGTATTTAGTGGTATTCCGAGGGCGCGTGAAAATTTTGAACTAAATATGTATGGTATTTCACAGTAAAGTTACCTTCCCAATAAGATTTCAAGTATAATAGGAGGAAATCAATGTTTTACTTACCTTAAATTTTATGTATGTATATTCTCACAAATGGCACCTGAGATCGCAACACACAACGATACACTTCATGCTTTACAATTTGACAGTTCATATCAAAGAAAAATAAATAATTTAAGTTATTGCATTCCACAATTTCGCTCAGTGTGTAATTTCAACTGTATAAAAGTACACACAATGTACACATTCGTCTTCCTTGCTGTATAATAAGTAACACGTGCCTCATTAATCAGGCAATATGCAGCTCTTTAGGTGACTGTTACACACATAAATGCTACTATAATGTTGTTATAATGCAATTATTTGTCAATTGGATTTCTTATACAGCTATGTGCTGAATAATTTGTGCCCAAATTAGAGTTATATCCTCTGAGGATGCGCTGTCTACGCTATTATTCAGCAACTAATGCATCCACTGTGCACTGTTAAAATGCTGTTATACAGCACTTTTGTGCTACTTGGGAACAGTGGCGTCGGCACGCTCGATGACTATAAAACAAATGAACAGTGGAATCGTCACGCTTGATGACTACGAAACAAAGAACATAACTGACCTGGCCCGCAGTATCTCCTCGATGTTGTCCGCTGGCGTGAAGGTGACGGCGGCGGCGTATAACAGCCGGCGTGTGTCTGTGTCAGCGTGCGCGTGCGCCGTGCGCGCCACGTGCGCCAGCAGCGCGTGCGCGGGCGCGTGGCGCAGCGCGGCCAGGCGGCGGCACAGCTCCACGCACGAGCCGCCGCCCGGCCCGCCCGCCTGCGCCGCGAACGAGCCCGCCAGCTGCAGCACCTGGCCCTCCCTGGGCAAGCGACAGGGTACATTGGAACACTATCACTAAGTACTACTGTTGCCCGCGTGGCGCCGCGCGGCCAGGCGGCGGCACAGCTCCACGCACGAGCCGCCGCCCGGCCCGCCCGCCTGCGCCGCGAACGAGCCCGCCAGCTGCAGCACCTGGCCCTCCCTGGGCAAGCGACAGGGTACATTGGAACACTATCACTAAGTACTACTGTTGCCCGCGTGGCGCCGCGCGGCCAGGCGGCGGCACAGCTCCACGCACGAGCCGCCGCCCGGCCCGCCCGCCTGCGCCGCGAACGAGCCCGCCAGCTGCAGCACCTGGCCCTCCCTGGGCAAGCGACAGGGTACATTGGAACACTATCACTAAGTACTACTGTTGCCCGCGTGGCGCCGCGCGGCCAGGCGGCGGCACAGCTCCACGCACGAGCCGCCGCCCGGCCCGCCCGCCTGCGCCGCGAACGAGCCCGCCAGCTGCAGCACCTGGCCCTCCCTGGGCAAGCGACAGGGTACATTGGAACACTATCACTAAGTACTACTGTTGCCCGCGTGGCGCCGCGCGGCCAGGCGGCGGCACAGCTCCACGCACGAGCCGCCGCCCGGCCCGCCCGCCTGCGCCGCGAACGAGCCCGCCAGCTGCAGCACCTGGCCCTCCCTGGGCAAGCGACAGGGTACATTGGAACACTATCACTAAGTACTACTGTTGCCCGCGTGGCGCCGCGCGGCCAGGCGGCGGCACAGCTCCACGCACGAGCCGCCGCCCGGCCCGCCCGCCTGCGCCGCGAACGAGCCCGCCAGCTGCAGCACCTGGCCCTCCCTGGGCAAGCGACAGGGTACATTGGAACACTATCACTAAGTACTACTGTTGCCCGCGTGGCGCCGCGCGGCCAGGCGGCGGCACAGCTCCACGCACGAGCCGCCGCCCGGCCCGCCCGCCTGCGCCGCGAACGAGCCCGCCAGCTGCAGCACCTGGCCCTCCCTGGGCAAGCGACAGGGTACATTGGAACACTATCACTAAGTACTACTGTTGCCCGCGTGGCGCCGCGCGGCCAGGCGGCGGCACAGCTCCACGCACGAGCCGCCGCCCGGCCCGCCCGCCTGCGCCGCGAACGAGCCCGCCAGCTGCAGCACCTGGCCCTCCCTGGGCAAGCGACAGGGTACATTGGAACACTATCACTAAGTACTACTGTTGCCCGCGTGGCGCCGCGCGGCCAGGCGGCGGCACAGCTCCACGCACGAGCCGCCGCCCGGCCCGCCCGCCTGCGCCGCGAACGAGCCCGCCAGCTGCAGCACCTGGCCCTCCCTGGGCAAGCGACAGGGTACATTGGAACACTATCACTAAGTACTACTGTTGCCCGCGTGGCGCCGCGCGGCCAGGCGGCGGCACAGCTCCACGCACGAGCCGCCGCCCGGCCCGCCCGCCTGCGCCGCGAACGAGCCCGCCAGCTGCAGCACCTGGCCCTCCCTGGGCAAGCGACAGGGTACATTGGAACACTATCACTAAGTACTACTGTTGCCCGCGTGGCGCCGCGCGGCCAGGCGGCGGCACAGCTCCACGCACGAGCCGCCGCCCGGCCCGCCCGCCTGCGCCGCGAACGAGCCCGCCAGCTGCAGCACCTGGCCCTCCCTGGGCAAGCGACAGGGTACATTGGAACACTATCACTAAGTACTACTGTTGAGCAGCCGACAATCTAATAGGTTGACCTGCGAGATGCAAAGCGTTTCATTTCAGTTCAAATAAACTCAAGTATTAATTATACCTCATAGAATCGTTCTTGAACACGAGTATTAGACTACATAATGCTAAAATTCACGAATGTCACCAACTGCGTCCAAATTATTCGTATTCTTTCTTTTGTTTCTTACCTAGTCACTTCATCGTCCCCAGCGATTCTCAGCAGTGCTGCTAACTTCAGCAGTTTATGACTGGACAGGTATGCGCTAGGTTCCAACATCAAACATCCCTCTATGAGCGACAGCCTATCTTCGCACATACGGACTGAAAAGTGAAACAGATGATTTTAATTACTCAATTTTAATACAGCACTATACAGGCTTCCCCAGAGACATCCTACATCCGGACAGTATTCAGTATGGCGGATAGAAGCCGGTAGTCGAAGAGCCAACCTGTACAGTCATGAGCACAAAAATTTATGAATTTAGCAACTTTTAGAAGTGATTTTCCCCTTTTGTACTGATTATAATTTTATGTTATTACGACCATAGTTTTTTGGAACCCACACTTTTATGAAATAGGCCTTATCTCAAAGATAAAATCCGCCTTATTTAAAGAGAAAATCGCTGTTGAGTTTTTATATTAGCTATCGTGACTGTAAAATAACGATAATTTTGGTACCTTGTACTGGAACAACGCCAATATTGAAGGCGTGTAATATTGGTAATGCATTTAATAAATCTATTTCTTGCCGGATATCTTCGCGATCGTCCTTTATGAGTAGTAAACAGCACCTGGAATACGAAGCGTTATTTGAGTGTTCAGCTCTCTGAACAGTTTTCTTGTAGGATCCAAAGGGTTTAGCCGGATAAGTATGACGAGTCTGCCCCCAAATAGAAACCTGTATCGAAACTTATGTTTTATAATTGACTTGATGAGTAAACACAATTTATGTAAGTTTTGCGATCGCCTTTCGCTTTGACCTTGAGATACGAGTAAAAATAATCGTACGCATGACTATTTTTCAAAATAGTATATCTCAAAAACTTATTGAGGTAGAGGAATGAAACCAATGCGAGGCTTTAGGTTACATTACAGAGTATATCATATATATATATATTTTTAATTTTTAGAATATATTTTTGGATAAAAAATAAATAAATAAGGAAATCATAATTTCTTTTTTTGTGTTCTCTAAAACTTACAATCACGAAAATAACATATGTTATGCTCCTTTATATGTACTATTACTCATAAAAATTGCGTAAGAAAAAAATTGGTGCAACACTTCGAAAAAAAATAAAATGTGGTTCGCGCCTTATAGTACCCTTGTACTATAAGGCCCACATCACAATTTTTTTTTCGAAGTATTGCACTAACTTGTTTCAGAATATAGATAATTATGTTCAAGAGGTGGAATAAAAGGTTAAAAAAGAAAAGAAAAAACATACAGTGCTCAATATTTATAATTATCGTCACTTTTATTACTTTTAGTGTTAATCAAAATACCAGAAATCTATATCTATACTTATAATAAAACTGTAGAGAGGTCAATTCTGTACATTGAATATACATTCAAAATGGATATTGGAGGATGAATGGTGATCGATACTGATGCCAAAAATGCAATCAGTAAATTTGTTGTCTGTCTGTCTGTCTGTCTGTATGTGCACGCATGGGGCAAAAACTACTGAAGGGATTTTAATCAAACTTGGTACGATTGTAGTCCATACTCCTGGGCAGGTTATAGGCTATATAACATAACGCTAAGACACATAGGAGCTGAGCAGTGACGATACCCGCGGGATATTTTCCGACCTCCACGCGGGCGAAGCCGCTGGCAAAAGCTAGTAAAAAATATTAATCATCATCACTGTTGTGAGTAATTACTACTGGAACATTTTGAGTCGCAAATAATTTAGTTAGAATCTCAGCAGGACGCACAATTTTCGACAAATATCGTCCATACGACAGATAATAAATAATAGCTGCTGTATGTGAACAGCATCCCACTGTATGGTTGCCATTGGGGCAATCACAGCAATAACGCAGAACACTGTATAAATCATTACCGTCGGAAATACAATGAAAGTAAATACGATAGACTTTGCTTTTTGTCTTGATTTTACTTCTGCTTTAATAATATTAGGTGCTGATTTCACATATTGTACTGAAAGATTATTTAGATCGTCTATTACAGGGTTTCTCAAACTTCTGGCTCCACGTACCTCCATTCAAGTTTCCGGATGACATCGAACCCCCTCACCCCCCCAACAAGAAAAGAATAACTAATTTTGATTAACACTAAAAGTAATAAAAGTGGCGATAATTATAAATATTGAGCACTGTATGTTTTTCTTTTTTTTAACCTTTTATTCTACCTCTTGAACATAATCCACACTATCCACACTAATATTATAAATGCAAAAGTAACTCTGTCTGTCTGTCTCGCTTTCCTGCTAAAACTACTGAACTGATTTAAATGAAATTTAGTACACAGATAGTTTAGAGCCTGAGAAAGGACATAGGCTACTTTTTATACTGCGACTAGCTTCTGCCCACGACTTCATCCGCGTTAAATTTATTGTTCCCCCGACCCTTCCCGTCGCGTCGAATCGCCTACCCGTGCGATTTTCCCCGTTTTTGCAACATTTTTCATTACTGCTCCGCTCCTTTTGGTTATAGCGTAATGTTACATAGTCTATAGCCTTTCTCGATAAATAGGCTACCCAACACAAAATAATTTTTCAATTCGGACCAGTAGTTCTTGAGATTAGCGCGTTCAATCAAACAAACAAACAAACAAACTCTTCAGCTTTATAATATTAAGTATAGATAACCGACATTTACGCGGACGAAATCGCGGGCAAAAGCTAGTTATCTTTATTCTGAAACAAGTTAGTGCAATACTTCGAAAAAAATTGTGATGTGGGCCTTATAGTAAAGGGTACTACTATAAGGCGCGAATCACATTTTATTTTTTTTCGAAGTGTTGCACCAATTTTTTTCTAACGCAATTTTTATGAGTAATTGTACATATAAGGGAGCATAACATAGATTATTTTCGTGATTGTAAGTTTTAGAGAACACAAAAAAAGAAATTATTATTTACTTATTTATTTATTTTTTTATATAAAAAGTTATTCTAAAAATTAAAATAAATTATATGATATACTCTGTAATGTAACCTAAAGCCTGGCATTAGTTTCATTCCTTTAGCTCAATCAGTTTTTGAGATATATTATTTTGAAAAATAGTCATGCGTACGATTATTTTTTCTCGTATCTCAAGGTCAAAGCGAAAGCCGATCACAAAACTTACATAAATTGTGTTTACTCATCAAGTCGATATTAAAACATAAGTTTCGATACAGGTTTCTATTTGGGGGCAGACTCGTCATACTTATCCGGCTAAACCCTTTTGCATGTTTTCTAGTTTTATTTCTTTATGCTGACTTTCTTGTACAGACTTTAAGCTACTACAATCTGTCAAATTCCTTTAATAGACTGTCAACTTTATCGCTACGGTATTAGGTTCAAAACTGATTCGGAAAATTTGATAGTTTCGGGTAGCTTGATGTGCTGGCGTCTGTTCATAAAAAATACGTGTTTTAGAAAAACCCTTAAAAGGTTTAAGGAAATTTGGATCTAATTGGATTTCCATTATATGTGCGAGATTTTTCTACAGACCTTTCCAATGTAGGGGTACATTAAAGGCTAAAAGTTCAGATAAAATTTGTGGAAAAACCCAGATTTCCAGAAGTCTTTACTGAATTTCTTTCTCATTTTTTTTAAAGTCCTATGGAAGCCTATACATAAACCACAAGGTATCTGTGTTCAACATTTCTGGTGGAATATTTGTTATAACGCCATAATCACGTTCCAGCGCGTATAAAATTATGACGGGTTAGCCGAATTCGGCTTGATACATTCCGCCATCTTACTGTATCAGACCTCGTAATTTTAAGAACGTACACAGTCTGATGTCAGTCTCAATCTGTTTAAAAATACCTCGAGTTTCCATACATTTTTTACAAGTTAATGACAATTGATGGTCACCGAGTTGAGACTGCAACTTTATTATGAACGTTTTTAATGACGTGAATTGGCCTTCCTTTTTGACAGATTTTCTACGATAACGACTTACTTAGCCAACTCCAAAGCCGGATCGATGAGTGAATTAGCCGAGTTAAAGTACTCCATTTCAGCCGTCATTATAAGTTCCACACTTTTCTCATACGCTATTTGTGTCA
This sequence comes from Aporophyla lueneburgensis, assembly GCA_932294355.1. NCBI lineage: Eukaryota > Metazoa > Arthropoda > Insecta > Lepidoptera > Noctuidae > Aporophyla > Aporophyla lueneburgensis. Next base: position 31,051,895 of record OW028739.1, on the reverse strand, counting down.
GACCCTTGCGTGCGTCTCTGGAGCACGTCAACACGTCGCTGGCGAGCTTGATGCTGGACGCCTCGCCTGATGTAAGGAGCGCTAGTGCGTATATCTGCAAACACAGTTCAAAATCAAAACAAAAGTCATTTATTAAAACTAGGCTGAGAGTCAGCACTTTTTAAATGTCAAAATTACATACGACAGTCCCCCAAAACGCCCGCCCTTCACCATTTCCTAGTGCTTTAGCTGGGAGGAAGTGGCGCAATACATAAAGTTCGCATAATCAGCCTATAACGTTCCCACTGCTTGGAATCAGACCTCCTCTCTTCGAAAGAGAGTAGAGCGTAAGCTACCATGAGAGCCTAGTCCGGGTTGGAGGATGTCACATGTCTTCGAATTTTTGGTTCTAGGACATGCCAGTTTCCTCACGATGTTCTCCTTCACTGTTTTGAGAGCAGTGGTGATGAAATAATTTACGCGTAGTAAAGCGCCTCATTCTCCTGCTCTCATCCCAATTTATTTGGAGTAGGCGCAACAAGTCTTTTTCTTCCACACTTCCTATTAGTGGTCATCTTAGTAGTCACCCCCTTTCTATCCATATCATAATTCACACAGTCCATCCATCTTTTCTTTGGTCTCCCTCTACTCTTATAGCCATCGACATTCATACTCAATACTTTCCACACGACATTTTCCTCATTCCTCCGTATCACGTGACCATATCATGACAACCGATTCCCACACAACTTTTCAGTGATTGGTACCACTTTCATACTTCCTTTTCTTATTCGAACCCGAGACCTACAACTACCTGCCAGGGTCGCGAGATTGTTCAAGCGAGATACCGTGACCCTGGCACATGGAGCTGAAGGAACACGGGTGGGTTTTAGTCAGTAAAAGTCTGATATGCCCCCCCCCCCGCTCCGCCCAGACCGGGAGAAGTCATTTGATGATTACCCATCCAAAAAAAAAACCCTGATGCATCTTTTCATAAGCATTATTTTTCAGGATTTTTTATAAGGTTATTGCATACTTCACCAAATTTCTACTGATCGTGCATTTTTGACCATGTTTTTTAGTTTTAGCTGTATCTATTAACGAGATAAAAAAACGTACATACAATCGACAAGACGACGACGAACGATCATTTTCAATAGTTTTATTTAAAAGATCGTATTTATTTATATTTCAAGGTTTTTTGACGCATATTTCAACTAGTTGCATATTTTTTAATCCGGTCTCTACCTATCTATCGAAATAAATACAATTTAAGTCATCATACATGATCATTCTCCTGCCCTTATCCCAATTTATTTAGGGCCGGGCGCAACATGTCTTTTTAATTGTGGGGATACTTTGAGCCTTTGAAGAAACCCTTTGATATTTTGAAGTCCTTCTTCAAAATATCAAAGGGTTTCTTATCACAGGCTTCTTTTTATCGACATACCACGCGAGCGAATAAAAATAAAAATGTCTAAGCACGTGTTTTCAAGTAACTGTCTGATATCCTCCGAGAAGATCTGCTAGTTAGGTCATATTGACCTCGTATATGTGCATCAATAGTTACCTCATAACATTTATCAATTGAGATACATCCGAACAACAGAGCCTGCATTTCGAGTATATCTTTCAGTAACGAATCCCAATCTTGAGGCGTGGGTCTGCGGTCCCTAAAACAAAACCCATCAAACATGTTACAAGAGCAAGAGCAATATTATGTGCAACGAAAAAACCCTTTGTCTATAGATTTACAACAAAGCCAGGAACATAATGCGAGTCTTTGTGATAGCCGTACAGGTTGAAGAAATGTCATTGCTATTTCATAAAAAGATTCTTGTTTTGATAGTTTATAGCGACCACTTTCTCCTTCATGTCCTTTCACACCCAAACCTGAGATAAATCTCAGAAGACAAAGGGTTTCTCCCTGCAAATGATTACAGTAACAAGCAACAACTATTTGCATAAGTAGACATGCTATATTTTTCAATTCAAATATGTTTTCCGCAACTACGTTTTACGGAAATCGGTTGTCATGGTATGGGCATGTGATACGGAGAAATGAGTAAAATGTTGTATGGAATGTTTTGAGCATGAATGTCGATAGCTATGGTAGGGGGAGACCAAAGAAACGATGGATGGACTGTGGGTTTCGTTTTGCTTTGTGTGTGTAAGCGATATGATTAATGGTTTGTTTATTTATAAGTACAAAATAATGTATTAGGTTTGTTGAAAGTGTTTGTACTCCTCGTTACTTGTATCTAAAGGTTCATTAGAAAACCAGCGTCAGATAGCATCTCTCTGACATTCATGCTGAAATGAACCTTAATGGCGCAGCCGTGAGGCACACAATTGTTGTTTTTTTTTTTTCATGTTATTCTATTTTGTGTTTACGAATGTCTGTGTGTCCTGTGTTCAAATAAACGGTATTCTTTCTTTCCTTCATTTCTTTGAATGATGATATGGTTCGAAAAGAGTGTGAGTACCAAGTTGACAAGTAATAGAGATTTGGGATAAAGGCAGGAGACTGAGATAATGATATATTGCAAACATGACCACGTGTAGATGTATCCGTCAGGGACACACGCCATACAATCATGTCAACCACAGAACATTACATAACAAAGAAAATAAGATTAAATAAAACATTTTTCTTAGAGTAAAGTGTGTAGAAGTAGAAAGTCTTTAATTTAAGGGACAGACAGTTCAGCAGACAACTACACATTTATGTCACATGCTGATGTTACTATTGCTCAATAATTGATTTGCATCGGCAACTAATTGCAATGCTTAACTCCCATTAGGGGACTAGTATTGCAATTCGTTTTGACCAATAATTGAAATCATATAATATTTCGAACAACAGAAGGGACCTGTGAACTTTACTAGCTAATAATTTATTAGTTGTTTGTTAATTTTCATTCATCTTTACTTATACATAGTAAACTCATTTATCTACTCTCATAACGTAATATACGGATTCTAAACATGTTTTTGACATTTCATTGTCGCCGAGATGAAATTGCGACTAGAATTTGAAAGTTTTTAATTACGAGAATTGGACTTCTCATTACTTTACCGATATCATCAAACGACGTTTATCGACTGCAGTCAAGTTATACTCAAAAGGGGCCGTCCATTAATCACGTGATGGTTTTTTTTAGAATTTTTGAACCCCCCCTCCCCCTTGGTGATACATGGTGAGGTTTAAGACTACCCCCTATATCACCCCCCCTATATCACGTGTATTTTTTAATACCTACAAAGAATCAATTTTTTTTTGTATTTTTTTTTAAATACAGCTATAAGCATTTTCTAATTAAGAAAAGAAAAAATACATGTGATATATTACTAGACCCCCCCCCCCCTTTGCGATATTTCGTGATTTTTTATGGACCCCTCCCCCCTTTCGAGCCTCACGTGATTAATGGACAGCCCCAAAAATGAACTAGCATGTAAACAAACATTTTACATAGGTACAATAATGAGTATAGGTTCATTTTGCTTATAATAAAGGTCTATGCAAATGGAGATTAAAGCATACAGAACATTTACTAAACATGGAATAATAATAATTAAAATTACGCGTGCAGGACCGTGCACGTAATAGAAGTGAAACGTCTTAAAAAAATAAAGAATAAGAGAGATTAAGAGTGAGAGACAGAGAAAGAGAGAGATCTTTTTTCTCCCTTATGTAACGAAGTCTGCTTAAACGTGACGCGTCCTAGAAATGTCTAGGACACCTCACGTTTAGGGACTCACTCACTCTTAATTCTAGTCGTTGAATGGGACTATTTTTAGACCGGAAACAGACTTTTGACAAGACATACCATGCGCGATTGGAACGCGCTCTTTGGTCACATAATCATATTTCATCTCGTCATACTCAACCGCGCATACAAATCGCGGCCTAAAAATTTCCACTTCAACAAATATTTTAGAATAATTCATATCAATAACATCAAAACATAATTGACACAAATAAGGATGTTACTGCACCTCTTGACCAACATCGATAAGTCTATACTTCTAAACTTTATATTATAAATGCGAAAGTTACTCTGTCTGTCTGTTACGCTTTCACAACTAAACCACTGAACCGCTTTTGATGAAATTTGGTACGGGGAAAGTTTGAACCCCAAGGAAGGATATAGGTTACATTTAATTCCCTAACTTCACCCGGGATAACCAACATTTATGCGGACGAAGTCGCGGGAAAAAACTAGTAGAAAATAAGTTCAGCCGGCTTGAATTGACTGTATTACTGGAAATACAGAGATATCTTCGATCGACGTTAGAAAAGTTAGTGTGGCAACCCCCTACACGCCGGGGTCATTAACAGCGTGGTTTGAAAAGCAATTCTGGAATTTTCTTTGAAAAGACATCGTACCTTTTTCTAGACTGATGACCCCGGCGCGGTACATGCAACTGTATACTTATCTTATAATACAGAATTCATAATAAATAACAATTAGAGCAACAGCTATCAGGTTCCGAAAGAGATAAATAACGAGGGTAGATATAGTTGAATTTTAGTAAGATATGTATGTTTTATAAAAAAAAGTAATTTGATAAATGAACTGGAGGGAAACCATTTACATGTCATTACGGAACGATATAAACTGCAGGACAGTAGGATTATACAAGATTATTTTTAGTATATGCGAAACCTGAATATAGTTTGTTCAGAATCAGTAACTGAATCGATTCCAATATTTTTTACACCATGTTATATTTTGTACCAAAAATATTTAATTACGCTTCCAAGTCGCGGGCCTTAGTGTTTTGTTTCGATTTTAAAATGATCATGTCTTTCTCGTATTCAAACGTCCATTACACGGAGATGGTACGTACACTAGCTGTTTGTGGTGATCTGCATATGTTTTTGCGTGGACAACCAGGTAACTTATCAAGCTTACAACTTTGTGATTATTAATGATACAGTTTTGAATTTTTTTTTCATAGATTCTTTACATAAAAATACTAGACCCGTGTTTCGGGTTTCGCATAAACAAAAATTAATGTTGTATAAAGAGGAATAAGCCGTTATTTTTAATAAAGTAAAATATTTGAATTCAGCAACCAATCTACAATATTAAGAATAGTTTTATAATCTTGGGTACATACATAAACATATTATACATACATACAACATAAACACACATCATTTCCGCATAGGGCTACCCCATTGGGAAAAAGGTGTAAGTTTCTGAAGAAACTACAGTACATATTTTGTTCGAATAATTAAAATTAAGAAAAAAATAGATTTATAAATAATCATAAGTGCATACAAGTTTAAACATATAATTTATTTGCACTATCTACTCAACATAGAGAGACGGTAACGAAAATAATAAATCAAAAATCAACATCTGTGACCAATTTCATGCTAAATAAGTGAATCGGACCATTCTTAGACCGGCAACAGACTTGTAACACGTCATACCGCAAGAGGCAACTGGAACGCGGTCATTGGTCACATTTCATCTCGCCTCGCTTTCTATTCCGCTATTCAGCCAATGAGCTTGCGTCACCGTGGTACAAGTGTGCTGAGTACCTTCTTGATACTTACACTGGCCAACTGAGCTTATGTGCCTTCTCCGGTTTCCGCGCCGGATTGTCCTCGTTTATGACACGGAAGGTGTAATTGACGCGAAAAACATATCTGTCAAATGCGTGACATTTTATACAGGCCTACTTAAGGCTTCTACATACTTCAAAAGATGGATGACGACAGTTGTTGTGTGGTGAATGAAGCGAAAATACATGTTTCTAGATTTACAGCAAATGTATTTAGTTAGTAATAAATGGGCGCAAGTGTTATTTACACCTAATGAAAAAAAATTGAATTTAAGAGGCTACCATAAATTAAAAACTAACTTACCCCAAAGCGAGTGTCCTAGACATTTTAGTGAGTAAGTTAGTGGCACCCTGCGGGTTTTCCCTAACTTCCTTCAGTTCTTTCGGCGGCACCAAGACGCCGCGCCACGCCAGGCGCGTGCTGGCCGACACCAGGCACTCTACTTCCTTCACGCGACGAACCAACTCGCTGCTGCTAATGGTCCCGTCACTATACGAGGCAAAGAAAAAACAATACAATAAACAGAGTTACATGAACAACAATTGCGATGACAGAATAGTAATTCATTGAAAAAAGTTATGAAAAAATAATTATTGTAAAATAAAATCAGCATAAACTTTAAAGCACCGTCATTTTTGGAGATATTCAAACATATATTTTTTATTGTGGTTTTTTTTCTAGGTTTGAGAAATATAATTAATTTTAAATACTTTTATACAAAGAAACGTAAAAATATATTGTTACGAGCTGGGGTTCGGGATAAATTAATGGAAACCAATTTACCAAAACACACAACACAGTTTAATTAAATAAACACAAATATCGCAACTACAAGAAACGTCACTAGGAATCACTTGTTTCGCTTCGCTACTGTATCACTCGAATCGTATTCGCTCGCTTCCGAAATCGAACTGCTTGTCGGCCCAACAATCCGCTATTTATATCCTGAGCAGAACATTCTCGAACATTCGACACTGTGCCACAGCGTAGAAGCTTCTAGTAACTTCCATCGAACTGTTTAATGCCACTATTCGACAATAGATGGCAGTAGCGTCTACGTACAATTTCGTGTAGTACTTGCTACTCAATAACAGATGGCGTTAGCGTGTCATTTCCAGAAGTTTCCAACACTGCCCCGTCCTTAGATGGAATTAGCGTGATGTTTCTAGACTTTTCGATTTACGTCACACTGCCCCTTTCTGAGACGGAGTTAGCATGATGCTTCTAGACTTTACGATCTATGTAACACTGCCCCCTCCTTAGACATGCTCGTCCCGAGCATCATTATTCCCGTAGTATCATGCCAATCCATCTACATGAATAATTTTAGACGCAGTTCGCATATCCTTTTACCGCCGCACAACTGGTGCATTTGCGACACCAATCCTCAACATCCTGTCGATAGTGGATCCAGTAGAACCGTTCTCTGATCTTCAATAGAGTCCTTTTTACACCCCTATGTCCTCCTGAACAACCGCTGTGGTAGTTCTGTAGAACATCTGGTACCTTTGCTTTCGGGACGACCATTTGCAAGTGACAGCTATCCCCTCGACCATTTTCCTTTTTGCGGCACAAGACACCATCCTGGAGCATCAAGCTCTCCCACTGTGCCCAATAATTCTTTGTGGTGGTACTCATCGCTGCAACATCACACCATTTGGGTTTGGGAGCATTAGCTTTAATCCACTCGAGAATTGGCCTAATATCTGTGTCACTCTGCTGGGCATGCCGTAGGGTTTCCTTCCACTCGTCACTAAGGTCCGTTCTTAACATCCTGACAGGTACTGTTTCCTTAGCTTCTTGCCTGACACAATGTTTGTACTGTTTAGGAGAAGGTCTTCTTGATAAAGCGTCCGCGTTACCATGGGATATGCCGTCATTGGCCTGTGACATCGAAATCCTTGGGGCTCTATTAACAGCAGCCAATACTCGCCCCGCACTCTTATCGCTTACGAATTTCTCTTGCTGTTGCGCTGTAATTTCGGACACCCTTCTAACCAGGGTGTGATATTCGCTGGCAGTGTTTCGCTTCGGGCAATTCGACCGGAGGTGGCCCTTTTCTCCACAAGTGTAGCACCTAGGGCTGTACCTCAAACGGTCACGAACAGGTGATCCCACAACCTCTCTGAAGCGATGGGCTCGATGATCCTGCCTCACTGCCTCCACCTCCAACGCATGGGCCAAGGCGTCCTTGAGGGTCTCATGGTGCCCGAGTCTCACAGCTGCCCTTACTTCCAGGTCCCGTATGCCATCTATGAAGGTTTGAATTAGTATACCCTCGATGAGCGCGGGCGCAGTCTGGTACGCCTTTCGAACCAGCTTTTCGATTTCCAGGGCCCACTGCTGCAGGTTTTCACCACTGCGCTGCACACGATCCTTCAACTGGGCACGAAAAACGTGTTCCAGGTGCGCGTCACCGTATCTGGCCTCTAACGCCTCAACGAGCTGCTCGTAGGTTACATTTTTGCCGAGAGCCTCTAACACAGTTAAAGCCTGGTCACGAAGGGCCAAAGTAAGCGCGGTCATGGCCTGCCCTTTTGTCCACCCATTTGCACTCATGACAGCTTCAAATTGAATTTTATATGCTGACCAGGAAGATGTTCCGTCGAAGGGTGGCACTTTAAACCCGCGCACGGAAGGTGCAGCAACTATCGAAGCCGTAGTCCGGTCTCCAGCTTTCAGAACTCCAACCGCTTTTCTTATATCGGCGATCTGGACTTCGGCCTCGGAGATACGATTTTCATGTACCTGAACAGTTTCCTTCATGGCTTTGATGTCCTTGCCAAATGTCGCGTGTAGATCTTTCAAAAGGAGAATCTGCTCCTCTTTATCGCGCTGAAGCTGCTCTTGCAGGCGGCGGGTCTGTTCTTCCTGTCGACGGGCCTGTTCTTCCTGTCGGCGAGCTTGCTCCTCTTTGTCCTGCTGCAGCTGTTCCTGTAGGCGGCGGGCCTGTTCTTCCTGTCGGCGGGCCTGCTCCTGCAGCATCGCCATTAACGCAGAAAGATCCATGGCTGGTGATGCTGTAGGAACACCAGACGCTTGGGAGACTGGCTCTGTCGTTGGCTGATTACCCCCAGGTGTCTGTCTAGAAGTTCCTTCAAACAGCCTCTGATCCACCTCCTGCTGGCGCTGACTCCTGGTACGGATACCTTCCGTATCCTCCTTTGGTAAAACTGGCATAATTTATCCCTTACTTCTGACACCAAATGTTACGAGCTGGGGTTCGGGATAAATTAATGGAAACCAATTTACCAAAACACACAACACAGTTTAATTAAATAAACACAAATATCGCAACTACAAGAAACGTCACTAGGAATCACTTGTTTCGCTTCGCTACTGTATCACTCGAATCGTATTCGCTCGCTTCCGAAATCGAACTGCTTGTCGGCCCAACAATCCGCTATTTATATCCTGAGCAGAACATTCTCGAACATTCGACACTGTGCCACAGCGTAGAAGCTTCTAGTAACTTCCATCGAACTGTTTAATGCCACTATTCGACAATAGATGGCAGTAGCGTCTACGTACAATTTCGTGTAGTACTTGCTACTCAATAACAGATGGCGTTAGCGTGTCATTTCCAGAAGTTTCCAACACTGCCCCGTCCTTAGATGGAATTAGCGTGATGTTTCTAGACTTTTCGATTTACGTCACACTGCCCCTTTCTGAGACGGAGTTAGCATGATGCTTCTAGACTTTACGATCTATGTAACAATATCATGATACATTGGGCAAAAGTAACGGTTATCATTGGATGTCAATAACACATGGTCGGAGAGCCCAGAGGGTATTAGAGCAAACATAAGGAGGGCGAAAAGTTGGTGCGGCATGAGGAGCGAACACCGAAAATATATTAGAAAAGTTTCGGATAAGAGCCGTATCCAAATCTGAGTTTAGGGAAAGCCCACAAGCCCCGTGTTTCAAACTGGTTAAAGAAATTATGGATACTATCACTAAAAAAGAAATCCCAGTAGCAGTATTTTTGGATATGAGTAAGGCGTTTGATATGGTATGTCATGAAACCTTATTGCGGAAACTTGAGCAATATGGCATAAGAGGCGTTGCTTATAGTTGGTTCGAAAGTTACTTAAGAGGCCGACAACAATGTACGGAGATTTAAAAAATGTGTTTCGAAACTAACACTCAGAAAACATTTAGGTCACCTTACTTAACAAACTACTGCGGTGTACCACAGGGGAGTGTTCTTGGCCCCTTATTGTTTATAATATATATAAACGAACTACCCAACTCCACGAACCAATATACTATATTATTTGCAGATGATACTACCGTGTTGACAAAAGAGAAAACTCTAGATAACAGTAAAACAGTTACCAATAAAGCACTGATAGATTTAATCAATTGGCTAGATAGGAATAACTTAAAAATAAATACAAACAAAACTAAATTTATAATATTTTTTACCATACAATAACCAAAAAAAATTTGCTAATGAAATGAAATTAAGTTATGCAATAATAATGACATATACGAAGTTAATAATATCAATTTTTTAGGAATAGTTATGAACAGACATTGCAATTGGAAAGCTCAAGTAGATAACGTATGTAAGAAAATAAACAAATTCGTATTTGCACTTAGAAAGATCAAACATTTAACAGATACTCAAACAGCCTTATTGGTATACCATAGCCATGTTTGTTCCGTTTTAAGGTATGGAATAACGGTATAGGGGAATTCGATGGATGCCCAGCGGGCATTCATAGCCCAAAAAAAGTGTGTGTTAGCGCCATCTATTTTATTTTGTTAAACTATTACGCAAGATGTCAAGCTAGTTCCTTTTCCTGCCACCTATATCATGCACTTCGCAAACTACTCCTTGAAGAGCGTCGCCTTCTTTATGGCTCGCTCGAAAGACATTATGACAGTTCAAATATGAATTCCGTTGTGATCGCATTCCCGCTATGTTTTTTTTAACCGCTGTACTATTTTATCGCAGAACGATATAATTGAATATTATAAGTTCATAGCAGTCCCGCTGTTTCTTTAGTGGTGTATTTGTGGCTTCGACGGTTGAACCTGAAGTGCTGTGTTTGTGCCTCTGAACTTTGCCGACACGTGGTGAGCCGAACTCTGCGAAGACTCCGGAGCAGAGCTGCTGGTAGATCGAGCGGCTTCACGAGGAGGTAAGGTGCACGGTTTCCCTCATCCCTTAACCCGTAGGCGAGACACTTGCGTACATCAGTTTTTCTGTCCGCGTCGAAGGAACCTAATTTTCGCCTTCCGTCGGAGCCCCTCCAGTGTGTAAGGTCCATTTTTAATCTTAAGTGGACAGACTCTTGTAAACCTGTGTTTACTAAGCAAAAGCTACTTTCCTTCCCGTCTTTATATGTATTTGAAATCTGCAAATTTGTAAGAAACAGTTACTCGCTTTTTGAAAAAGATGAAAAGGCCGTTTCAAAGAGGAAAATAGTACAAAAGCCACTAGTAGTCCCGCGTAATAGACTAAAACTATGCAACAAAAATTGTTATACCATGGCGGTGAAAATATACAACCACTTACAGCCGCACTCAGAAAGCTACATTAAATTAGTCCTAATGAGTCTTTAACTAATTAGCATTAAATCCGTTAATCAACGGTACATCCCAGAGACATAATTTAAGCGTTCATTAGCAAATGACAGACTTAAGTATCCGTAGGGCGAAGCATCCCCAAATCGCCTTATCGATACCATTTCGATAACGCCTTGGTGTAGCCACATTAAAAAACAGTTGATATTAAACCACAAAAAAGTTTATTTAAACACGTTGAAAACTATTATTCGTAGTAATATAAATGATAATCAGTTCTTTAACTGTAATTTTTTACTAAAATACAAAGTGAAACAATTATTTTCATTTAAATAAGTTAAACCGATTACAACCTTTTTGCTATGGCATCACTACAATCTGTCAATGTCAAATCAGGGATTAATATTCAATGTTTGTTAATTTGTTTCATTCACCGGGCGAGAAAGTTTTGTGTTGTTTTGTTTTGTGTGTTAATTACATTATGGTAAGTTTGGTAATACTTTCAGTAAAAATGTGATAATAATTAAACGACACATCTTCTGTAAACAAATAACTTTATTTTATATTTCTGTTTCATTATAGGAGGATCTTCTAACGAAAACACCACGCAAAAGAATGGCAAATTTCACCGCTGATGAAAAGGTTGAAGGTTGAAAGATCTGAATTGATCGACACCTTAGGTATGCAATTGAATTTACTGAATATTTTACTAACCCATACAAAAAATAGTATGTGTACCTACCTATAACTATGCTAAGCATTTAAGAAGTTTACTAATAACTTTTTTTTTATCCAGATATATATCAGACATAGGAACAAAAACAGTTGAAGACATAATTGAAGTCCAGGACTGTTATGAAATGAACGGCACCCAAGTTGAAGATACAAAACTTAGCACAGGTATTATAATTGTTGTGCTAAAATACAAAATTATTTTAAGATCTTTATACCATAACCTGTTATTTTTATTTTAGATTGCATTGGCTTAACTTCAACAATCAAGCCCAGAGATCTAAAGCGTAGACCCACAGACTACATTAGTCGGGAAGCAGTGATGCGAATAAAGCTTTTAGAAAATAAGAAAACAATTGAAATGCAAATATTGAAAACACAGGTACCTACTTAACTATGAATCCATTAACCTATCTAATGGTTTATTACTATGTATATTGTGAATCATGTTTACATTTTTCTTTACAGTTAGAAGTTGAACAAATAAAAATAAAACAGCATTATTGGACGAAGACAGAATCAAAACATTATTAGCAAAAGCTAAAATAGAATTAGAAGAATTAATAAAATCTATCTCTCTCTCTCTATCTATCTATCTATTAACTGATTTGATGCTTTTGGTGAAAAGTAAAATAAAAGAATTATTATTGGATTAATTTATGCATTTTTATTTATAAAGGAAACAATATTTAAGTAAAAAACCTTTCAACCAAGGCTTGTCGCACTGTAAAACCATTGCTGTTGGAGATTTCAGTAATTTGAGCCAAATTAACATCATCATTAATATCAATGTCATCCCAGTTCAATGGCACCAATTCATCAACCAATAATGCTATATTATGCAGTGTTGCACATGCACATACGACAGCCACAATAGTATCCACCTTAATACCCATTCCTACTTGAAGACAAGGAAATCTTCTTTTCCAAATACCAAAACATATTTCTACAGTATTTCTGGTTTTAATTTGGCTTCTGTTGTATGCTTCTTGGGGAGTTGTATTAGGTGATAAAAATGGTGTTAGAAGCACATTGCTTACTACATACCCGCTGTCTCCTAAAGTTATCCCTTGTTATCCCCCAGTATTAAGTCTTTGCTTAATAGAGCTGCTATTGTAAATAAAGCTATCATGCGTACTGCCAGGCCACCGGGCTACTAAATCATAAAATTCTAAGTTTGGCCCTGTGACTGCCTGGACATTGGTAGAAAAATATCCTTTCCTATTTCTATAAACTTCTGAAGTAATTCCTCCGCCCCGGAGGAATTACTCTTCTTATTTTAATGTGGGTACAGTCGATACAACCAATCACTCCAGGAAAATGAGCTACTTCATAAAACTTCTTCTTCACTGTGTTCATTTCTTCTACCGTAGAAGGTAATTTAACAAAGTCTTTCATTTTGTATACTATCTACATATAGTATGACTTGGGCAATAATTCGTGAAACTGACTGCTGACAGATATTCATTACATTTCCGTCCAATTTCTGCAAAATAAAATGTACAGCCACATATTAGGTAGGTAGGTACATACTTCTAATAAAACCTAACAAACTCCAATAAAACCCAAGTACATTTTTTTTATATAGGTGCAATACAGTTCAGTACCTAGACTACTAACCTGAAAGCTCCCTGTAGCGAAGTAACGTAATGTTATTAGCAACATTATTTCTGGTGCAAATGGTAATCCTCTTTTCGTTGGTTTCCTGAGGTCCGATGCCAGCAACGGCAATATTGCACTTTTTACAGATTCAGGAGTAAATCTATAACGTGCATGGAATTCTTGAATAGAGTACCTATTTAGTAAAGGGATCAGAATAATCTCGTAAATACAGTCTCGGTCCTACTTCTCTATATCTTCTGGCATAATCAACAAACTCAATGAAGTCTGCTAAATCAGACATTATTGCTTTTAAATAAATGTAAATACGAATTCACTGGTAAAAATAAAAATATAACCTCAAACGTAAATGTCAAAATCAATCATTATCAAGTTAAGTAAAGGTCTTTCTGTACTTAACTTTAATTTTCATTAAGGAGCACTAATGAACCGTTAACTGACTCTGGGAGTGAACTTTTTTTAATTTTTACTAAGTAGCCCCTTAAGTAACCGTTAGGCGACTCTGAGTGTGGCAGTTAGCTGAAGAATTTAGAAGTGCTACAGATTTGGAATTTGATAGAAAGCTATATAGCTGGTTGTGTGAGTGATGTTTTTATTCCGTCGATGAATATTTTGAATATAAAATGTAAAACTTATTTATTATAATTATTATAACATCTACATTTGACATTACTTGTATAATTAATTGAAACATTTTCATAAATCTTGTTATTTATTGACATGACATCTTTATTATTGCTCGCAATTTTTAATATAAAGTATGATTTTAAATTAATATAATTGTATTTAATTTTATGAATTGCATTGTTATCGAAATTTAAGTTATGAAATTATTATTAGTATTTTATGTTATTACCTACTCATGACTTAATGTGTACCTACTGCATGCTATAAGATTTCAAATCAAAACATTTGCACGGCTGTTATGCCGAATATAGTGAAAATCATCTTTAGATCTTAAGAACTTATGTAAGCTACCTATATTCTTGCAAATAAATATATCAAATATATCATTCACACAATTTGTGCATCACATCTGCCTTTTCATCATTATAGGTTAGGCTGCACACGATCATATGAAAATCAACAGTTCTAAAGATCACTTTATTTTTGGGCATTTTTTGAAATCTGTAAGTGGACTCCTGACCACGCTCAAAATTTTCAAATATATTTTCGGTGTTCCCTCCCCTTGCCGCACCAACACCGCTATCAATTTTTTGCCTTGCATATATTTGCTCGAAATCCCTCTGGTCTTCCCGTCCAACATAACACCATGAGTTATGTTGGACGGGCGGACAGCTTTATTAAAACGCACCTGCTTTTTCAAGTTATGCAGTCTAATCACAATCAGCCTGTACTGTAACACCACCAATACCAGTACGGGTCGATGTCTTCCAATTTTTGGTCCTAGGAAATGCCAGTATCCTCACAATGTTTTCCTTAACCGCGGCTGTTTCGGTTCGAACCCACAACCTACGGGTCTATAAGTCACGGATCTAAAGAAATAAGATCAAAAGTCATTGTTCTGAGTACTTACGTCTCTTTGAGCAATGTGCCGAGCAAGTCGCACGCCATGTCGAGCTGATCGGTTCCAGTGTGCGCGTACAGACATCGCTCTACCAATTCCAAATGCGTTCGGACGTCCAGCTCAAACTCTGTTTGCGATTGTAGCACCTTGATTTAGAGAAATTAGGGATTAAATGAGAGAAAACCCCACAAAACCCCAAACAAATAAATACCAAATGACAAATGATTAAAGTTGAAGAAAAACAGAAATGAGGTATTTTTAGGGAATTAAGACTCGTTTAAACGTCAGATATGTATGGATAATACTCGTTAATCATATCTTAACTTTAAGCAACGCTTATACATAAAGAGGTAAAAGGTTCGTCAACAGATGACGACGAACATAAAACGTATCTACGCCTGGATTCCCGTAGAGTTTGGCAGAAGTGTATAGTACAAGCACATTGCGACAGTCATGTATTTGTGTCTCATTACAGAAAGCGTCATATTGCTATCAAGCACGCACAAATCCAGACTCAGGGCTGCTAACACGGGCTTGCGGGCGGCGAGCTAGCCATTGCTCGCCGCCCGCAAGCCGGTAAGGACTAGGCGCATAGTGTTCCTTGCGTACCTCGTAAGAGATGTCAGCAGTATTGAAGGGGTCCTCTAGGACCGATGAGATTTTTTCGAAAGAGTTACCGATGCCCTGGCATATGGCAACTGAAGGAACACGGGTGGGTTTTAGCTAGTTAAAAGCTGACACGCCCTTCCCCTCGGCCCAAAGCGGGAGACGTCATTTGATGATATCCCACCCTCAAAAAAAAATAGGTCTGCTGACACACAAACCTACAGCTTTGGCCGACCTGGGGATCAAACCCAGGACACCACCCAGCAGTCACCTTTGCAACTACTAGACCAACAAGGTCAATTATTTGATTTCGACCAAACAGTACAAAAATAACGGGATTTAAAACAGTTAATACTTACAAGTAATATGGTGGACAGGTCGGTGACACTGACACTGACGAGGTAAGAGATGAGGCCCTCGACGCAGGTCTTGCTGCCGTTCGTCAAGTTCTCGCAACGCTTGAGGTGCGGTATCGCGAACTGCTTCAAGTCTGACACGAAGGTTTCTGGTGTTGACTGCAAATGAAACGAGATTTTATCACTTCAACCAACTCAGCCTATCGCTGTCCACTGCTGGACATAAGCGGACATGTAGCGCCACAACATACTGTCCTCCACCTTTCACATCCAGTCTGTCCCAGCCACTTACTTGAATGTAATAGAAAATCAAGGAAAGACGTCTAGCAACGATAATGTTTTACTAGAACTTCCATGCAAACTTTCATCTCTTATTTTTCCGCATAGGGAAACCATTTTCAAAAAACATTTATATTGCTCTCTTTCGCTATATTATATGGGACTCTTTATGCATAATTTAATGCTTCTAAGACCCAGTGGTATAGGCAGCGCGTTGTCTGTCAGAGAATTTAAGATTCTCCAAAGTCAAAGTCAAAGTATCTTTATTGTGGGCACATGTAAGTTACAGGTCTTAACAATATTTTAAAGTATCAATATGTCCTGCCTTATAGGCATACAATAATTATGTAGGTAGATATGGCATAAAATTTTTCCATAAAAGGCATCATCAGGATATCAGTTTCGCCAACTAATATAAAATGACCGACTCCAGTAACCACCAAAATGTTGCATGGAATTCTTAATTTAAAAAACGACGCACTTTTTTACAGGACCCTATTACTACGTTACGGGACCCTAATATTAAGCCTCCACTGTCCGTTTGTCGGTCTGACTGTCAGCGGGCTGTTTTACATGAACCGAAATAGGTAGATAGTTGAAATTTTAGTTTTCTATTTTACCGGTGCCACTAACAGACTTCCAGAAAATAGTTTTAAAAAACTGTGTAATATTGTAGGATGGTACGGAACCCTTCTTGGGCGAGTTCGACTCGCACTTGGCCGGTTTACTCTCATTAAAAAAGTGGCGTTATTGCACAACTGAATTAATCTCCTTGAACATTCCATTTAACTTCTAATAATAACAATATCAAAATCCATTTATTCAAACTAGGCTGAGAGTCAGCACTTAACTATTAATTATAATTACTTAACTATAATTTATTTTCAAGAAAAAGAAACTCACCTTACTCATTATAAGGGTGGTGACTTCCAAATTGGACATCTTTTCAATCTGTTCTAAAGTCACGCCTTCTATATTTAAACTGTATGTTAATACATCTAATGTCATTAGATGGAAATGTATCGTCTCCAATCCCTTAACCCCGGCCCCTAGGGACGCAAGGGCTATAAGTGTGAGTGCGTGCGACACAAGCCCACTTCGTTCTTCTATCTCTCTCGCTCTCTTGTGGTACCATTTGACGATGTCGTCAGTAGCGGAAGGTATGGTGCCAGCTGTTTCGAGCTCAGGAGTCGAGTCTTCTGACCAGTTTGAGCTCCAAATTGACCTGGTATGATAGAAAAGCTTTTGAAGGTAGGAAAATTAAGTTTTTTGTAGGCGTAAAGACAAGTCTTTATAGCGTTAACAAGGACTTTATTTTGGACAATCTCTATTAATATATCAAAAGTACCGTCGGTATGAAAGCAGGGGTGAAACGGACCGAAACTTTAAAAGGGATTTTAACATTGAAATAATACAGTCTGTTCCCAAAACGGATATTAATGTGTAAACGGTATTATAATTAACGGTTAAGTGCCATTGTTGAAAACAAATGTCAATGTTAAAATCCATTTAAAAGTTTTGATACGTTTCACCCCTGTATCCCTTTTCACCCCGTTTGGAGGTAGCTTAACAGAAAAAAAAAAGGATTGTGTGGTTTTCATGAAACCACTATAAAAGTGAAACTTTTTTTCACATTATAGACATTTAACTAAAAAAATTCGGAATATATCCCTACTCCGCGGCCGACCGTCACGCGACATGCAACACACAGACGAAAAAGTGTGAGACGACGTAATAAAAGTTTCACTTTAAAAAAGAATGCCACACATTGAAACTGCTTCAATTCAATTTATTTCTTGCTGAACATAGATATAAATACATAGATGTGCAGTTCATTATATCCTACCAATTAAGGATCCACATAACAATGCTTTTCTTGACTTATATCTCCGATCTAAGTCGAGAACATTTAGGCGGACCCCTAATAAATACGCTTAATATTAATATTTTGGTACTTTTGTGTTTTCTTGTTATATGGTATTCCTTTTTTTGTCTAATAGTTTGTTTCTTTATAGTGATTTACGTGCTATTTTAATTTATTATTTTACTAAATGATATTTTTTTTATTAATGATTTTACACTGTCAAATTTACTGCACCTAGATTACAAGTATAGATTACAAGTAAATGGAAACGCTCCTATAATTGGAAACGCACAGTGTTTGTCCATGTTCTATGTATACTTACATGTGATTATGTAGGCTCTGTTGGAGATCAATTTAATAAATAAATAAATCATTAACAGCTATGTTTGTACACACCTGAAAACCTCCTTCCTGCACCAATCCTCCTCGGGCACGCATGGCGGAACTTTGACAGGAGACTCCTTAAACCACTGGAAATTATGACTCGGCAACAAATGCTGATAGTCATACGCGTTGATAGTCTCTGGTATCTTGTCCAGTACTGCGAGTTGCATGACAGTGGTCTTGATGTGCGGCCAGAGACAAGTGAGGGCCTCTATGCGGCCTTCTTTGGCGATCTCCATGGCACTGTGCACTATGCTGTTGCTTCGGAGGCGGTCGTACTCGTCTTTTATGTAGGTGGATTTCTCGCATTGGAGAATGGACTGGAAATGTCAAAAGAATGAAATCGACATGAAATTTATTTGATTCAGACAGGTACTTCCAGCTCATTTATCAGATTCACAAGTTGAGACTTTGAGCCTGCCAGGGTCGCGAGATTTGTTCGAAAGAGTTACCGTGGCCCTGGCATAAAGGCAACTACTATTGGCACACAGGCTTTCTCTCGATGGGCAACTCCCTAGTAGACCGTAATCTATCACGCATCCCAGTGTGGTGTCAGACAGGCGGCGAAGTCCCATGTCTTAAAATTTTTGGGTCCAGGCCATGCCGATTTCCTGATGATATTTTCCTACACCGTTTTGAGAACAGTGATGATACACAAAGTTGACCGTCACTACTAGACCACATTTGCTCAAGTGTATTACGTCTCAATGAGGGTTTTCTGAAATGGCGGTCACTAGATGGCAGCACAGAAACATCAGGTCCGGGCACCTGTCAAAAGTGTCACAGCGCCTATATTTTCCTTAGTCGTGACCGAATGAAAATGAATCAATGAAATAGTTTTATATTCATTGTCGAAGTAGAGGACCTCTTGTCAAAGAGGCGCCAACTGGTGGCCTGAATTTTCTTGAACACCCTCATTAATTAAATAAAGTAGTACATTACCTCATACAGTTTGAGCCTCTCCTTGTAGAACAGCATGACGTGCCGACAGCGCAGCAGTTCGCTAGTGTACGCGTTCAGGTGCTCCAGCATTATGTCGTCCGTGTCGACCAGTGGGTCGATCTGTTCCTTGTTTATTTCTAAACCACAAATAGGCAGGCATTACAGAAAGGGATTTTTTGCTATTAAAATATAAGGACACTATAGCAGGCTACGTTAGATGATATATTATATCCATTATCATCTTTTTGTACTCATACAGGTCCGTCCATGGTTAGGTGCGATTAGTGCGTTCAAACAAACAAACTTCAGCTTTATTATTAGTATATATCGATCACAGCAAATATATCTTATATCTTTAAACGAGCAATTCTAATCTGAATCTCGGAAACGGCTCCAACGATTTTCATGAAATTTAGTAAACAGGGGGTCTCGGGGGCGATCTAGCTAGGACTCATTTTTATACAATGTCGTTTTATTCGTGTTTTCTAGTTTATCGATAAAATACCAGTATCCAAACGAAAGTTATGAGGGTTCAAAAAAATAACGACGAAACGCTTCGAGAAAAGGTAGGTAGTGGGCTTCGCTTGGTTTATCTTGGCAGGGTCCCTACCGTGCCTCCAGATTTTTTGCCCATTACCACCGTAATGCCAATACATATTTACGCCAAACTGCATCAGAATGTTTAAATGTAAAAACAAACTTAAAATAAGCTTTCATCATGTCTTTTAGACTTTGATAACAGTTATTCCTCTTTATCGTGGTCATAATGTATGTAAAACTATTCTGTTTGTATAACTCACCATCCATGATGGTTTCGTTGGTGAGCTCCAGGCCGAACTGCAGCAGTTCGCGGGCGGCCGGCAGGGTCTCCGGCAGTCTGTCCACGCACTGATGCACCGCCCAGATCTTCTTCGATACTTTGCTCTACAACCATAAGTCTAATGCGTGAAACTTATCGAAAATTAATCGACACCGGTAGTTTATTGTTGGTAAGTGAGAAGCGCCGAAATTAAATTATTCTCACGTTTTTGTAATTTGCAGGTTAGTGTACAAAGTAGTACAATACAAAGCAATGAATAAAATATGATTCGTGACCGTAACTTGGATGTATTTCATCATCATCATTTCGGCCGAAAAACGACCACTGGTGGACATAGGGCTTCCCCAATTTGGAGGGCTTTACCATAATCGTCACGCTTGGCAGGCGATTTGGCGATCGCAGTATGGTGGTAAAATGCATAGAGACCGCTGCTGCCCATTCTCTAGTAAGTCCCTTAATCACCTTTTACGACACCCACGGGAAGAAATGGGATGGTGCTATTCTTTACGTCCGACACCACACGGACGGTGACAATTTACAGAATCATAATAATTAAAATCATCAATAAAACCCTCTAAGTTCATTAAATTCCATGAAATGATTCACAAAAAGTCTTTAAATCATATTTGTTACAGTCGAAAATCATATTTTAATCAACATACAACCTGACAGTGATCTGCAAATAATAAAAAAACGTTAGAAAATATGAATTTCGCGGGCTACCTTAGCAAATCCTCCTTAATAAAATAAAAATATTACCCAAATTTCGTGACCAAATGAAGTCAACTAAGGAGAACGGGCGTTCTAGCCTAAGAACCAATAACAACATGCGATATATCATTGGAAAGGTTTTTTTATATACTTCAACTATTGTTATGGCGGGAAGTTCCAAATCACTGTGTGGAAAAAGTTATTGCACAATAAAGCCAGACTAAAGCACAACAATTTTTTTTCTGCATTTTATTAATGTATATATAACCGTAAGACGTCGTTCTTATATAAAGCGTTCATACGTCACTCTTTGTTCGATAAACCGGAACGCGTGGTCTTGCCGACAGAGGGCGCCTTCGCAAGAGGTGTATGCGGATGAGAGGGGTAAGTGAGCCAGACATCAGACGCGTGCACGCTTGTTCGTTAGTCGTTATTTTGATTTGAGGGTAGCAAATGCCCCTCTCGGGGCACCGGTGTGGGCGCCCTCATTGAGGCTGCGCCCAACGCGCCGGTTGAGTGTGGCCCAGAGGGTCATGGTCATCCGGCTAATCCGGGAATACCGTACGGTCTCGTGCGAAGTAGCGAGCCTCCTTGCCGGAGTGCCACCATGGGATCTCCGGCAAGAAGGCTCGCCCCCAGAGGCAAAGGTCCTCGCGCACATGTGGGAGTGGCGCGAGGAGGTGAAACGCCGGGGCGAAACTCCGCTGCCGCGACAAACCGCGGCACGGCGGACAGAGCTCCGGTGCGATCTCATGGCAACATGGCGGATACGATTGTCGCAACCCAGCGCTGGGCATGCCACAATTGCGGCGGTAAGTCCCCTCTTTGAGGAGTGGATAGAGAGGCGCCACGGCGTCCTCACCTTCCGCTCGACGCAGGTTCTCACCGGGCATGGGTGCTTTGGTGGGTTCCTGTTGAGGATAAAGCGGGAGGAAACGCCCGGGTGTTTCCATTGCGAGGATCGTCTGGAGGATATGGTGCAGCATACGGTGGAGGTGTGCCCTGCCTGGGCGGAGCACCACCGTGTCCTCCTGGAGGCGATCGGCGGCGGCGACTTCTCGCGTCCGGCCCTGGTGCGAGCCATGGTGCGGAGCGAGAGGGCATGGGAAGCCGTCACCTCCTTCTGCGAAGCAGTAATGCTCGCGAAGGAGAAGGCGGGGCGCGTGAGTCTCTGCGCCCTCACGTCCCTAGCCGCCGCAGGAGGAGGCGCCCCGGGCGTCGGGAGTCAATAGCGGACTCCCGGCCACCGTAGGACCGAGCTTGCGGGCGGCGAGCAATGGGTAGCTCACCGACCGGTAAGGACCAGGCTCGGCTCGACGGCGCGTAGTGTTCCACGCGCACCTCAAAGAGATGTCAGCAGCACTGAAGGGGTCTGCTAGGACCGATGCCTGCCAGGGTTGCGAGATTGTTCGAAAGAGATACCGTGACCCTGGCACATGGGCAATTGAAGGAACACGGGTGGCTTTTAGTCAGTAAAAGTCTGACACGCCTTCCCATTCCGCCCAGAGCGGGAGAAGTCATTTGTTGATATCCCATCCAAAAAAAAAAGGGTAGCAAATACGTTTTACTATTACCATTTACATGGGGGGGGTCTGTATTTATGCTTTTGCGGTTGCACAACGACACGCTTGCCTTGGCTTTGCTTGGTAGTATAGATGCAGGCCTACTCTGCTGCCTCCCTCAGAGGCAGCAAGCAGGGTGGCGGGGGTCTTGAGGGAGAGCGCTGTAGTCGTGTAGATCCTCAAGGCAAGTCTGGCGGATACACCTTCACGAGGTTGCCACCCCGTTTTTGGTCTAATTCCTTATGAAATAGACGTAACTGAAACCGCCAGGCGACTTTGCCTCCCCTATCTCCCCTCCCCACTCCCGCATAACCCCCCCATTTCCTGTCCCAAACTACCCCTCCTCACGCAATCCCACCCAAACCCTCACTCCCTACAACACCTACCTACCCACCTTCCACTCCGAAACGTGACCACCCTGTGACTGGGTGGTGGCGGGCTCGACTGTCACTAAAAGCAGCTGATGGTGAGTTAGGAGGAAGCAGTCACCTGCGCTAGGACCTGCGCAGTTGAGCGCCGTGAGCGGGGATGAAGGAGTCCTGGGGGGCTGAGCCGAACGGCACTGGTGGTTATGTGTCCGTGAGGCAACACTCCCCCTTTGGTCTGGATTTCAAGCGAAACGGTGGCCCTACCCACTAGCCAGGGGTAGGGAAATGGCCACAGTGTCTCGTCAGAGGGCCACAGGCGAGGTGCGTGAGGTCCGCTGAGGTTGTCCTCGGATGAGCGAAGCGGTAAGTAAAGGTCATGCTGACTGTGTAAGTGAGGGTTGTTCAACTCGTTGGGGGCCAACCCGATCGAGCACCCGATGTCGCACTGTAAACCAGCCTTGCGCTCCTATATCTCTCTGGTAATCCTAACGTTCGAGCTTTTTCATAGCGAGACGTTCCCAGGTGCGGGCTCCATGGAGGGTGGGAGCCAGAGAGACGAATCCTTTTCACAACATTTAATATGGATGACAAAACAAAAACCAACCATCCCGGAGTGGAGGCGAAAGCCTTCTCTTGCCCCTGGTCACCCTGCAGCCAACGCCGTGGGTACCAGCGCGGGCGCTGGTCTGGCTGTGGCGAAAGCTACAGGCAAGACCCAACAAAAACAAGTCCCAAAAGAAACAAAGGGCGTCGGCGCTGACTGGGACCAGTACCGGCCCTTCCAAAACCCAGGAGAGGACCACGGCGAAGTCTAACTTAGCTGGCGGTCCAACCCTCCCCAAACTAACACCGGTGCCAGATATTACTGGCACTGTGAAACACCCTCCCACATCTGCGGCTCCTCAAGCCTCCTCCCATAAGGAGGACGCCACCAACCAGGTGGTGACAGACAGCCACGAGGACGCGATCTCTCGCGTCTGGAAGGTTGTACAGAAGCGGGGCAAGGGCAAGGGTAAAAGAACTCAACAAGCCCGTTGCCCTTGTACAAACCCCTCATGCGCTCCAGCTGTCACAGCACAGCGTATGACGCGTAAGGAGCGCCGTCAGGCTCGCAGGAGGCAAGGTAAAGGGCCCCAAAACAACCAGGCCACTTCCGTTAGTTCGGTCAAACCGAGTAGCGGGCAGCTAAACTTTGCTGCTGGAAAACGGTCGCAGGCAGAGGCCGGCCTAAACCGCCACTCGACCAGCCGACCCTCATCCAGTGCGCCGGTAAAAGCACAGCAACCCGGAGGGAAGGATCAGGCCGCGGCTAAGCGAGCTCTCAACGAGACCATTACACCTCGTGGAGAGCATAAGCGGCCGCGTCTTGATCAATCCAAACGGGTTGCTCAAAGAAGCTACGCCCAAGCTGCCAATGCCACCCTCGACGTAGCGGTCACCTGTGACCGCACCGGGGTCATCAGCAAGGACGTATCGGACCAGGTGCTCGCTGCTATACTAGATACTAGTCGAGGCCTGCTCTCCGAAACAAGACACCACGGCGCCGACTTTTAACGCAAAGCCGCTGTATGCCGGTGGTGTCCTCAAACTGTGGTGCGAGAATGACCACACCTTAGCCTGGCTAAGGAAAACAATCTCCGGAATGACTCTCCCTACTAACCTAACGCTAGTAGTCAAGAGTCAGTCGGAGATCCAAAGACGGGCACGATGTGGCATCGTGATCCCCGACGAGCAGGGGGTCCTCAGAGAGCCGACCAATATTGGCCGTGCTCTCAGTTACCAGAACCCCTGGGTCGACATAAAGCGCTGGTTGCTGCTGCATGCCGACAAACAGGCCTCGGCATGGTTCGTGGTGGTCGGTGTCCCGGTAGACCAAATCCCGACCCTGATGGGTGCGGGGCGCCGTCTATCTTTGGGGGCAGGGAAGGTGTACCTGCAGTTCCAAAGTAGGAACGGCAGGTTGACCGACGTCCCCCAGGGATGGGACCCCGCCACCGGCACCATCTCCGAGACTCTGGCGCAGCAGCCAGAGACACCAGCGGGGAAGTCGACTCCCCCAGCAAACAACCCGGAGGCAGTCGTGGCCGAACCCGCTGCAGCGGAATCGGCTGCTCCAACTGCCGCCACCCTGGACGCTAGCCCTCCTTCGGGCGCGGAATCGGACGACATAACCCTGTCCCCGGCTTCGCGCCAGGGGGAGGATGGCTTCGACGAGGGTGGCCTGTTTGCCGGGCTCAACCTGGAGGATGACGATGAGGAATTGACCAGCAATGGCGTCCTCTTCGTCAAATTATAAAATCCTCCAGGCAAACCTCCACCACAGTCAGACCGCAACGGCTCAGCTCCGGAAGTGGTTGGAGGTTCAACACACGGCCATCGCCCTGATCCAGGAGCCGTGGATTAGAGCGGGCCGCATACAAGGACTCTCCAATCTTGGAGGTAAGCTCCTGGTCACTACTGATCACGACCAACCCAGGTCGTGTATCTATGTCACAGGTAACCTTAAAACACAGCTTCTAACTGAATTCTGTTGCAGAGACATCTCTGCAGTGAAGCTGTTTATACAGCGTAACGGCGCCATGGAGATGGCAATCGTCTTCGCTTCGGTCTACATGCCTGAAGCGGAGGCGCCGCCCCCGCATGACCTCGCTCGCCTCGTGAGCCATTGCGAGAGATCCGGGCTTGAAGCCATCATCGGTGCTGATGCCAATGCTCATCACCAGCTGTGGGGTATGGACACGCAAAACGAAAGGGGTAAGGCCTTGGTTGATTACTTATTCTCGACTAACCTATCCCTACTAAACACTGGCTCCGAACCGACCTTCGTAACCAGACGAAGCCGCACAATCATAGATCTCACTCTGGCAACAGAGGCCGCGGCAGAAATTACCACTGGTTGGCAGGTCTCCAGGGAGGCTTCCTGCTCCGACCACAGATGGATCCGCTTCGACATCCAGGCCTCTGTCCCGCCAGCAGCTCCGCGCCGCAAACCGCGGAACACAGATCGTGGTACCTACACACGCAGCCTAGAATCCAGACTTGCGACATCATGCGATCCGACGCTATTTGCGGACACTACACAGATTGAGGTACAAGTAGAATACCTCACTAAATCAATAATAGACAGCTACCAAACTGCCTGCCCAGAGACGACTCCTCGTAGTACACCGGGCAAACAGCCCTGGTGGGGTGCTGATCTGGAGCGAAAACGCGGGAAGGTAAGGAAAGCTCTGAATAGAGCCATGATTACATGTGCGGATGAGGACTGGGATGAGTACTACGCAGCCAAATCCTGCTACAAAAAATGCATCAGGTTCAGGAGCACCTCGGGATGGCGAAAATACACTGGTAGCATTGAGTCCTGCCAGGAAGCAAACAGGGTAAGGAAAATACTGGCACAACAAACCACAACTGGGCCTACCACCCTTCGAAAACCAGACAACACACTCACATCCTCGCCAGAAGAAACGCGACGCGTCCTTATTGAAACACACTTCCCTGGATGTATTTTCTCGCAAGTAATCGACTGGCAAGAAGCAAATTAAACACCATCAGATAATGACTGGTCTTATGCTAGCAAGGTGATCACGTTGGAGAAACTCCAATGGGCCATCCGGAGCTTCCATCCGTTTAAGGTCGCCGGACCAGATGGGGTGTTCCCCGCCCTACTACACTGGGGTGGAACTCTCATCGCAGTAAGACTGGTGCCTTTAATGAAAGCGTGCCTGGCCTTTAGATACGTTCCCAAAGTATGGAGGGAAGTGAAAGTAATATTCATCCCTAAACCAGGTAAGGGCGACTACACAAACGCCAAATCCCACAGACCAATCAGCCTGACTTCTTTCCTGCTAAAAACCCTGGAAAGGCTGTGCGACAGGGAGCTGAGGGACGGCGCTCTGAAAACCCTACCGCTGCACGGTAACCAACACGCTTACAGCTCAGGTAAATCCACCGAATCGGCACTTCATCTGGTAGTTAGCCAGATAGAGGAAGCGATTCACCAGAAAGGGACCTGCCTGGGTACCTTCATAGACATCGAAGGAGCCTTCGACAAAACAAATTTCTCCAGCATCAGCAGCGCCCTCTCCAGACATGGAGTTGAACAGGTACTCATAGACTGGATCACAAACATGCTAAGCAAGCGCGTGGTTCGCCTAGAGGATGAGCAGCAACTGGCCATGATTGCCAGAGGCTGCCCCCAGGGAGGGGTACTGTCACCCCTTCTATGGAATTTGGTGATTAACGAGTTAATCGCCAGACTCAATGCCAATCACTACTACACAATAGGTTATGCGGACGACCTCGCCATCCTTATCTCAGGGAAGGTGACGAGCACGATCTTTAACCTCACCCAACAAGCACTACGTATCGTAGAGAGATGGTGCAGTGAATATGACCTCTCAGTGAACCCCACTAAAACTGAGCTAGTCATGTTCACCCATATGCGAGCTTTAGGCCCCTTCCGCCTACCGAAATTGTTCAATACAGAACTTCAGCTGGCCAACGAAGTCAAGTACCTCGGGGTCATTCTTGACAGTAAGTTAAACTGGAGTAGTCATTTAGACAGCAAACTAAACAGGGCCTGCATCACATTCTGGCAATGCAGGAAAATGATAGGTAAGAAGTGGGGCCTATCCCCCAAAATCATACTTTGGCTGTACACCGCAGTGATCCGACCCATGATCACCTACGGGGCCGTGGTCTGGTGGCCCCGCACCAAGCTTATTACAGCCTGCAACAAACTGCAACGCATGCAAAGACTAGCCTGCATGGCGGTCACGGGCTGCATGAGAACTACTCCGACTGCAGCCATGGACGCCATGCTGGGACTACCACCGCTCCACCTGTTCATACAGCAGGAAGCCACGATGGCGGCAGCGCGTCTGGACGTAACCAACCTCTTGAGAAAGAGAGACACACAACACACCGCGCTACTTAAGGAACTCAACAATGAGTTCCCCATCACCAAGGCTATAAATGACCGGGTACCCAAACAGTTCATTTTTGATAAAAATACAGAATCCAGCTTCATGAAGATCGCCGGTGTGAGGGTCTGCGCCCCACTGAGCTGCGCATCTTCACGGACGGATCAAAAACAGACAGTGGCACAGGTGCTGGGGTCTTCTCGCAGGACTTCAACATACATATAACCACACCATTAGGAGTCCACAATACAGTGTTCCAGGCGGAATGCATTGGGATCACTCTTGCCGCCTCAGCCATTATGGACAGGGCAGTTAAAGACCACTCGATCCGCATACTCTCAGACAGTATGGCTGTTCTGCAAGCGCTGGACAGTCACTCGATTGACTCTGGGCTAATATACGAGTGCCACCAGCGCCTCAACCAGGTGGGTAGCCTCAATAATATAACTATTCAATGGATAAAAGGACACAGCGGTTCCCTAGGTAACGATGCCGCCGATGAACTGGCCAGAAGGGGATCGAGCATGACACCGGTGGGACCAGAACCCATCGCGCCACTCCCCTTTGGGTTCCTACGCTCTCTGGTAAGAAAACGTACCAGGGATCTACACTGTAAGCTATGGGTGGACCAAAGTGAGTGCAGGCAGGCCAAGGAAGCACTTCCCACCATCGATGCCCGCCTCACTAAACAGGTCCTCCGGTTAGACAAACGACAGCTGCGTATGGTTACGGCAGCAATAACTGGCCATGGGTCGTTTAATAAACATCTATTTGTCATAGGAGCTACAGACAGTCCGCTGTGCAGGGCCTGCATTGAGGACGACGAGACAGCAGCGCACGTGCTTCTAAACTGCCCGGCGATCGCCACATACAGGGCCAAGTACTTCGGTAACCCAGGTACCCTACGTGAGATAGTCAGCAACATCAAGGCGTTGCTGGCCTTTCTCGAGGAGCTGGGGTGGATCGAATAACCGATTTCCCACCCGTACGCAAAATACGCGCTCAGACGTGGAGTTGCGAACACCAGCCCGTTCTACCTATTACCTATTACCTATTACCATTTACATTTGTCATAACTGTAATTCGACTACGACCTTTGGCTTTGTTTATCGGACTCTGTGATTTGTTGTATGTTATACCACTGGCTTTGTTAATCGCAGTTAGAACTAAGCTTTTAAAAACGGCCTGCTTTAGTCATGGATGAACACCACAACAATTGTGTTATGTGCCAGCGTGGGCTACATAACAGAAGGTATCAGCGTCACATTTTGGCTGAAAATATTCCACAAGATCAATCTGAGCTTGCAGATTATTTACGGGGACATGCACTATTGTAGGTTTGTTTATTTGTTTATTACAGTGGATATTATTATACTAGGGTTATATTATGTTCGCTTATCTTGTGGTAATACATAAATAGCAATAAAGACTTACAGTGGTAGGTGCTCTTATTTTGAAGCTATACCTACTAAGGGGAAATGTTAGTTAATACGAGTAGTTGGATTAGTTAATTATTTTTTCTATTTATAATCCTATAATAAACAACTTCTAAAAAGATAGTTAAACCAATTCATTCACTCACTAAGAGGATTATATAAGATACTGGTTGTTTTCTTTCCAGGTTATATTCAACAATATACGCGTTTTGTGTGTTGTTTTATTGTATTTTGCAGAGCAAGAACTTAGGTCCCCCAGACCTATTATCCTCAGAAATAAAGTGTGTGGGATAATGATAGTAAGTAGGTACTTCGAGTTTAAGCATATCAGCGCCTGTACCATGAGATGAGTGAGAGCGAGATACAACCTTGGCCAAAAGCATTAGACCCTCCTATAAAACACGTGCAACGAATAGAGTAT
This sequence comes from Aporophyla lueneburgensis, assembly GCA_932294355.1. Lineage (NCBI taxonomy): Eukaryota > Metazoa > Arthropoda > Insecta > Lepidoptera > Noctuidae > Aporophyla > Aporophyla lueneburgensis. The sequence goes on along the minus strand of OW028739.1, from coordinate 31,022,246 downwards.
AACAAAAACTGAGCTATCTATTAAACGCGGTGTATTTATATGTTAATTAAACAATAGGTAAGATATTTTGAGGAGCCATAAAACACCTGGTCCACAATTAGCGAGAAATTGCATTTCTGTGAATAAAGTCTAGCTTCATTGCGCCATAACTTCATTCACACAGTGAAATGGGACTTACCGCCATAACAATAGTTGAAGTACATAAAAAAACCTTTCCAATGATATATCGCATGTTGTTATTGGTTTCTAGGCTGGCTTCTATACATTTTTGCCCGTCCTCCTTTGGTACAAAAATGTGAAACAGTACCTCCTGGCTCCCAAACTAGCCTTACGGCCTGTGACTTAAGAGTAATATGAAGTAATGTACTTGGTATAATTGTACTTGGTACTTGTGAAGCGATTCTCATAATGTACCTGTGACGAGGAGACAGGTATTGATACTACTGTGACCATAAGACTATGAGTTGACTACTCTCAAAACTTACTAAGTACTTCTGTATGGCGTCGGTGGAGACGGGGTTCTTGCGCCACTGCTGCTGGTACACCAGGTCGCTGTCCAGGTCGAACGTGTCGGCCAGAGCCAGCGCCTCGTTGTAGTTGCCGCTCTCGATCTACGTTAGCCAGAATACAAGTTAGTCAGTTAATTTACTTTCGAATGGAAAGACACTGTAGAGGAACGAAAACTTATGGGCAATACTCGTATTGTCCAAAATACTCTAATTTCCCTTTATTTTTGACATTATTTGTCGCTGAGACATTAAAGAGAAAAGGCTTATGATGATTTATGACGTGCCTCAGACGAAAAGTATGATCCAATAGTCAGATGGGTGATATTGGCGTATCTAACTCTATGATGCAACAGAGACAGTGGCTCCATCTACAATTTTTAGTGCATTGGCCGACTACTACTTAGTTCTCTTACAGATACAAGTGGTCGTCCAGTGTTCGACCATAATTCGTTTAATACTTAATGTATTTCTAATACATTATTATTTAAAAATATTAGCTTTCTGCACTTCTTCTCCATATAAACTTTTACTGTGCCAAATTTCATACTTATGTGCGCTTGATTTTCGAAAAAATGGGTACAAACTTTTGGCTTCACGTATTAATATTTAGATAAGGAGTTCCAAGAGGATCAAAGGCATTTACCGCTCTTAAATTATTCTTAAAAATAAAGTTTGACAATGTCAAACATGTGAACATACATGTGACAAGTATCGTGTTATCTCACCTTCCTAGAGAACAGCTCGGTGGGCGTGGTACTCTTAACGCCAAGCAATCTGTAGACTCTGGACACTACAGTGATGCGCCGCGGCTTTGGCTGGAACGTCTCGATGTCCGTGATAGCGTACAACACTGTCTTTATTAGCTCCTTGGCTAGTTCCAACATCGTATCGTCTGTGTCTGACTCTACTCTCACTACCTCCATCTGGAAGAAAAAAAACTCTTGGAATACTTTGAAGATATAGGTCGTATTTTTTTAAACAATAATATAATACTTAAATGGCACGTTTGCTTTTCGAAAGCGAGTTCATAGTACAATTTTTTTTTGTCTGCTTTATTTATGACGGATTCGCGTTTGTCTTGTAGTCAAACTGTATACAGATTTTTTTTTTAACTAGTGCACAATTTTTTTTTTGGTGGAGTATCAGTAATAGAACACATTTCAACTACTTTTTCAGTACTTTTGTTTAAATTTTTATCCGACCTTAAATCAGTAAACTGTGGACACCCTACATATTTCGTAATATGATATAGACAATATGAATAGGTCAGTAACCACGCGCCAGCGTAGGTACTTCGAACTTCTTAGAATTTTGACCGATCGAACAGTAGGTAGGTACTTGTAGCTACGCTTGATCGTTCACCTTCACCGCCACGCCGGCGCCGCGCGCAAATTACCATAAAAACCAGTTTCAAAATAAACATCTTTCGTTAACGATAACTTAATATTTTTGTACTAAGATATAACAAAATAAAAATTGCATGGTTATTATAACTCGTTTAAGTTTAATTTGTTAAAATTTGCGCTTTGTTAAAAAACTTATCTTGTATAGGTACTATAGTGTTCATACCTTTGATTATATACCTGTCTAGATGACACATTGGCCGTACCGAACGGCTCAAGGCTTAGGGGTAATGTGCTCACGAAAAATTATTAATTACGCTGGTTTGTGCTGTCAAATTATGTCGCATTTATGTGGGAAAGCTATATAATAATACCAAGATCAGTTTTCATCGCTAAGTTTTGTTATTTAACAACATTTATTTAAAGAAAACACGAATTTTTAATTCGATACTTCGTAGGTTACTTTGATTAGCCGATGTTGCCAGTTTATTACTAGGGAGATTTGGCGAAAATATGGGAAACATATTACAAATATCATTAAAACTTATGAGTGTCATTCCGTGACCGAAATTCGATCAGGAGAATAATAAATTATTATTATTTAAAAACTGACGGTATTTATTTGATCTGAAAATCAGAAATTACGCACATGAAATAAATGAAATCCATGACGTCATGCATTAAATAGTATTGTTGTTAGTTCTTTCTAATATCTGGGTTTTAGATTTCCTACAGATTCCGTACAAGCAAATTGCTGAAGACATATTATATTAATTAAATAAAACACTAATCTAAAAAATGATTATTTTATTTAACCTAATTTGTTTAACATTGATCTTATTAAATGATGGAAGAAAGGTAAGTTAATAATTTGGAGCTGGCATCTTTAAACACGCACACTTTGACAGTTTGATTACTATAAGTACGCGAGCGCTACTCACACATAATCGCGAAACTGGGGACAGTTTTTGTGCATCGTTTGTTTGCGTTACTCTATCTAGACAGGTATATAATCAAAGGTTCATACTATACTTACACTTTAATTCATGATTCCTAATACCTATTTATCATCCTTTTTATTTGTTTCTATGTTTACACTATTCATGCTTTACTTATTTTTATTTGTTTATATGTCTACACTCAGCAAATCGATCTAAATACGATTTATTAACTTACAAATAGCTGAAATAAAATATTAACTCAAATTTTCATGTTGTGACAAGCCAAATTGTCAACTGTCAGTTACTTTTCTGCTTAGTCTATGAATGGCTACTTTTTGGTTTATATAATTTAAATTATTTTTATCAAAATGTCTAGCTATTTGATTTTATTAATTATTACGATTGTTTACTAAATAACTTAACTTAAAATTATATTTATAAAATTCTTTACGCACTCATGTGGCCAGCTACACGCACTCATGGATATGTCCTGGCCGACTACACTTGTCAGATGAGATGATGGCTAAACTAATATTTTGAAAAATGTTTGGAAAGAGAAGACGACTTTGATATAAAAACGGGCGTCCGAACCGCTGAGGGTCCACTCTGGGAAACTACTCTGAAGCGTCCACACTCTGGAAGACTGGACACTCTGGAAGACAGTCTACTCTTGAAGCCCACACTCTGGAAACTAGTCCACTCTGAAGCCAGCACTCTGGAAAACTAGTCCACTCTGAACCCAACACACTGGAAGCCAGTCTACTCTTGAAGCCACTACTCTGGAAGCCAGTCTACTCTTGAAGCGACTACTCTCTGAAGCGTCTACTCTTGAATCCAGTGCACTCTTGAAGCTACTCCACTCTGAAGTCAGTCCATTCTGAAGTCAGTCCATTCTGAAGCCAGTCTACTCTTGAAGCCGGTCTACTCTTGGAGCCGATAAGAAAAACATCAAACCCAGGGGATCCAGCTAAGGATTCAAATCAAATCACCAAAAAAAAAGAAAGAATCACCTGGGACCTCCACTTCCGATCATCGAAGGTTACCTACGTGCCTGACAGGACCATAAAACAAAGAGTGCGTGCCAGGCAGGGTCTTTTATATTAGCTGTACTTCCCAATTCTCATTTTCATTTAATAAATTGTAACAGATCTGCCTTTATCAATTTCATTCTAACAGGATAAGCAGATACGTAACAGTACTTACGCTCTCATCACTGCGTGACTTCTTAGCAGGTAGCACATTGCTCTCACATTCTAACACCATGAACGTTCCACCATGAGCGCACGTTATCTGTCAACCAATTAATACATAAATACATTTTTACACATGTCAATGTTTGTCATCACTTGCAAAGGCTAGGTATACACACCTGTGGCGCTCCCTGGAAAAACTCGGGTTTCTTTCCAAGAATATTAGCCATGGTTACAGTATCACAAATAGTGACGGCGCCGCTGAATCGTGAGACTATGATTTCCTACAAATAACGTGTGGGTTAGTAACATTTGGTAAGTGATGATTATCCTTTATAATAAATAATCTTAAAAAACCAGCTACATTCAGCAGTATCACAAATCAAATTACTTACAATATTAGATAGCTAGATTGTAAAAACACATGATGTTTAAGAATTTTTTATATTCTAATTGCATAATTATAATTGTATTTTCTTATTTATAAAACTGCAAAAAAAGAAAGAAAATAAATCTTAAGCCTCTCAAAATAAAGCTCAGTTTACACCCACCTCATTGCTCCACCAATTAATATCAGCCGGGTAGAACACAGTCAAGTCCTTCTTCCCTGGTTTCTCTTCTCCAGCGAGGGGGTTCCTTAGATCATGAAGAGGCTGGGTGTTTAGCGGCCATCGGTAGACCAGCTTGAGGAGCGGCAGACGCCAGACTGACACGTCGCCGTTGCAGTGAAGGCAGACGAGTTTACTGGCGTTGGGAGAGAGCTCCATTTGAACTATGAAAGTCTGGTCAATAAAGTTTAAGGATTATTAGGTAAATAGATAACATGGATTGTATATGGGACAGTATGTAAGAAAAAAGAGAAATTGATAGAATCACGGCTAAAGATAAACGTCGGAGTGAATGATAGTGATGGATAAAAGTGAATTTCGGCATGAAAGATAGAGTGACGACTAAAAGTGAACGTCGTGTGAACATTAGAGTGACAGCTAAAGATGAACGTCGGAGTGAATGATAGAGTAACGGCTAAAGGTGAACGTCGGAGTCAACAATAGGGTCACGGCTAAAGGTAACCGTCGGAGTGAACTATAGAGTGACGGCTAAAGGTGAACGTCGGAGTCAACAATAGGGTGACGGCTAAAGGTGAACGTCGGAGTGAACGATAGTGTGACGGCTACAGATGAACGTCGGAGTGAATGATAGAGTGACGGCTAAAGGTGAACGTCTACTGGTCCGGCACGTAACGGATTTCGGTTTGTTTGTAACGTTTGACGAACTACTCTTTACTTTGAGGTACGGCAGAAACGTCAAAAACTAAAAGTTATACCGAGAAATAGGCCGGTTGGCGGCGCGTCCTGACATTTATTTATTTATATATTTATTTTATTATTTATGTACACACAGTAAAATACAAAGGGATAAGGCATAGTAAAAGAATTGAGTACAAAGGTACTGCTTATTTCTTAAGAAATTTCTTCCAGCAGACCTGCGAAAGGAGAAATTAAAAAGAAATGTAGACAATAGTGTGTGAAAACAAGAAGAGAGAATATGAATATGCGAAGTCTTAAACTTAAATATACTTATACATATATAATGCAAGAAATTAACATATACTTAAATAAATATATAACGCTAAAATATATAAATAAATATATATATATATATATAAATACACAAAATTATGAGGAAAGGTAATGCTCTTTTACTCGATATTTGAATAGGGAAATAGTTTTTAAGTCTCGAATTGTAGGCGGAAGTGAGTTCCACAATCTTACAGCATGGACAGAGAAGGAATAAGAATAATAACTGGTTTTATGGGGTTGGGATTTAAGAAGGGATCTAAGGTGTGATCTGCACGGTGCATCGCTAGGGCGAGCATAAGAAAAACGCTCACGCAGGTAGGAAGGATAAGACGGGTTGTGTAAGATGTTGAACTTTGGTTCAAGAATTACTTGAACCAAAGTCTCTGACACACAAGCGCTTTTTTTTTCTTCACTATTAGTGAACTCACCGCATTGTTGGAGTATCCGAAGGGCACGTACAGCTTGAACCGCTCCGCGGCGTGCGCCTCCGCGCCGTCCGACACCACGGACAGCTTGTAGTACGGCTCCTCGTTCAGAATGCGCCAGGCTGTGAGGCCAGCATTCAACGATGATTTTGATTCCTGATTGGTAAAACGTATTTTAATTGCTTGCTTTTGCAAAAGAAATATTGATGGGACAAACCACTGGATGTAGAGTCAGAAGAAGTCAGAGAAAAGGTAAGACTGATCTACGCCGAAGGTATCTGTCGTCTCTGATTGCTCTCTGAAAAGTGATCCAGTCTTCTTCTGTACTTTGCGTTTATACAAGATTATTTTTAGTATATGCGAAACCTGAATATAGTTTGTTCAGAATCAGTAACTGAATCGATTCCAATAATTTTTACACCATGTTATATTTTGTCCCAAAAATATTTAATTACGCTTAAAAGTTGGTATCCGCAATCATATGTTTGCACACAGGTCACGACAGTTCATAGCTTTCTAGGCGGCGTGGGCGCACAGCGGGACGGCGACGGCGGCGCGCCCTCCGCTAGATGCATATGTTTTTGCGTGGAAAACCAGGTAACTTAACAAGTTTATAACTTTGTGATTATTAATGATACAGTTTTGAAATTTTTTTCATAGATTCTTTACATAAAAATACTAGACCCGTGTTTCGGGTTTCGCATAAACAAAAATTTATGTTGTATAGTTCTGCAAGCTAGGCTTGCATATTTACAGACCGAGTGAGCTTTTTTACCCTGTTAAAATTAAATTACCTAGATGTCAATACTCATCGTGTCTACGATGTTTTGCTAGGTAATTTAATTTGAGACTGAGTGTACCCTTATCGCTGTAAAAAAGGAAAATATATTTGTATACTTTGAGGAACTATAAGGAGTATGTTAGGACACAAAACTAGTTTGTTAGGACCCACATATGTACCATACATCACATCACTCTCCTCATCAATCTAGGGCATTGATTAGACTAAAAAAATAATTGGTGCGCCCTTCATGTTTCTCAATCTATTTAACTCATTCAGTGCTTCATTAATACGGCGGAGCTTGTGGCTAAGTAGTAACAGCCGCACGGATCGATCGATCAGGTTGAGCTACTAACTTTATATACCAAGAGGTACAGACGGGCGTAGCTCGGAAAGTTCCCTGTTGTAAAAGGCGACTTACTAGAGAATGGGCAGCAGAGTTCTCTGTGCATTTTACTACCATACAGTTGTCGCCAACCAGCCTGCCAAACGTGGCGATTGGGAGAGGCATGGCCGAAATGATGATGACTATATAATATTAGTCAAGCCCTTTCATTTGATAACCATATTGGTGCGTTGTGAAAAATAAAATGGATTTACAATAATACTCAAGGTATATGAAATTGCATTGTCATCGGAATCAAAGGTGTGTACCAAATTTCAGATCATCTGACAACAGAAAGAAGCTTAAGTTCCAATTACTAAATTTGGCCTAAAAAAGATCAAACAGGGCAAGTTAAATCAAACTGTGTTAATATCTTCTCACGACTTACTTTGGCGGATCCCCGAGGCACTCCAGCAACGTACATGGTGCCATGAGACTCGCAGTACTTGAGCGCGGCCACTCCGCCCGCGAACCGGAAAGAGTGGTGCAACTTAAAACCATCTGTCTGTGACACCAGGTACCCACGGAGCTTCCCATCGTATGTCACTACCAGGACCTCCCAGTTCCTGTACATGTTAAGGTATAGTGCTGATTTTGAGGGCTATGTGCCGAATTTGGTGAAATGGTACTTAGCATTTCTAATAAGTTCTTAGAATTAGAAAAAGGGTTCTTGTTTTTTTACTCAGCCATGTGGAACCCGAAAAAGAGAATTAGATAGTCATGCATTAACATTGAGAGAAGAAGACCCTTTTAAAGACAAAAGGAGTCTTACCATTTAGTATCTTTGACTCTCAAAGGCATAAATATGATGTCCGCAACAGCATGAGTGTTGTCTGTGCACTCTAATCCCCCTGGTCTTGAGCAATCCTGTACAAAAATTATAAGACATAATAGCATATGTATGGTTAATTTTGTCAGATTGCTAATTTAACCCACCATTTAATTTGAAAAGTAAGAAGAAACATTTTCTAAAGTCATCATAATTCAAGTTCAAGGATAGTTATTTCCGGACGTCGGGAGTCAATAGGGGACTCCCGGCCACCGTAAGCGCGATCTTGCGGGCGGCGAGCTACCTATTGCGGTAAGGACCAGGCTCGGGTCGACGGCGCGTAGTGTTCCACGCGCGCCTCAAAAAGATGTCAGCAACACTGAACGGGTCTGCTAGGACCGATGCCTGCCACGGTCGCGAGATTGTCCGAAAGAGATACCATGACCCTGGAATATGGGCAACTGCAGGAACACGGGTGGGTTTTAGTCAGTAAAAGTCTGACATGCCCTCCCACTCCGCCCAGAGCGGGAGAAGTCATTTGATGATTTCCCATACAAAACAAAAAAGCAAAAAAAAAGGATAGTTATTTTGGTTTTGTTATTGATTTGATTTTATGTGATCTTTTTAAAGAAAATAATAAATGAATACTATTTCAATTTAATATTTAGTCAAAAACATTATTATGTTTGGTGAGTAAACAACTCTTCTAAATTTAAGTAGGCACCCAGTATTAATAGACAAATAAGTAATGCATGATGTGTTTACCTGTAACAAATTGGTACACTAGTCTTTAAGTATATTGAATGTGTCTCATATAATTTTATCTGTGTATTCAATTGTTGTTGAGTCAAATAAATAAAATAAAAATCTAGTTCATTTAACATTAATTTACGAACATTGTAATCAATTTAATTACTACTTACAATAGGAATGTTGAAAAGGTTAGATGCAGTCAGGTCAAAGAAGCTGACCACACCATTTCCATAGGCTAACACCACAAATGAGCAGTCTGGACTCCACACCAACTTGCGCCATTGAGGATATGCATCACGGCTCACTAAAATGTGTTTACAAAAATTATTATCATGTTCTGATAAACAAATTATTTGACCATCAAATATTGTATGTCTTTATTTATAACTTTTTCAGTTTATAAGAAATAAACACTTCATTCATAAAACAGTTTACTATGGACAGTTTATTGTTATTATCATGACAATAAAAAATTACCAAAACATGGTGATGAAATTACATCTATTCTATACTTATAATAAAACTGTAGAGAGGTCAATTCTGTACATTGAAAATACATTCAAAATCTATATCTATACTTATAATAAAACTGTAGAGAGGTCAATTCTGTACATTGAAAATACATTCAAAATTAATATTGGACGATGAATGGTGATCGATACTGATGCCAAAAATCCAATCAGTAAATTTTTTGTCTGTCTGTCTGTCTGTCCGTCTGTCTGTATGTGCACGCTTGGGTCAAAAACTACTGAAGGGATTTTAATCAAACTTAGTACAATTGTAGTCCAGATTCCTGGGCAGGTTATAGTCTATATAACATAATGCTAAGATACATAGGAGCCGAGCAGTGACGATAAATTTGAAGCAAGTCGGATGAAAATGCGCTTTCCGGCTCTTATCCTCGCAAAATTAACCTGGATTAACACATAGGCTACTTTTTATCCCAGTAGTACGTTCACGCGGGATATTTTCCGACTACCATGCGGGCGCAGCCGCTGGCAAAAGCTAGTTATCAATATTTTTATTAAAATACTTATTGTAAATATTATCAAAATACTTTTAATTTATTACCTGTTGTTCTAGCAGCAATAGTAGCATATTCTGATCGTTTAGTTCTGATCTCCAATATATTGTCAGTCAACACAGCAATCACTTTACCCTCGTCTCCAAGGGCGATGTGCCATTTTTGTTGCTTTTCCAAATGCCTTGATGTAATGAAAACATGGAACATTTATTTGCAACATAAGAATTATATATTTTGATTATTGTTTCGTAAGTTCTTAGTACTTACGTTGTTACACCGTCAATGAGACTTTTTTTAGGCCCCAGGAAGTTCACCCATTTCCAAATAGCTGATATATTCTCTGGTAGTATACTATCTGACTTTTGCTGAAAAAAGTTCGTATTCTGTTATATCTACCAAAAATTTTCATATGAGATACTTGTGAGTAATACTTGTTACTTTATTTTTCAATCGTTGGAAATTTTATAATGGGGTCTAAATGTTCGTAATAATGGAGAGAGTGTACTGTTTACAAAAACAAAAATATGTTCGCACTTACTATGTATTCTGGCTCTGGTTTCCATTCCGAAAATACATACAATTCATGTAAAATAGATTTCATTTCCCCCATTTTCGAGAGATATACCTTTTTAAAACTTTTTCACATTAAAATGCACTTTTGCACTTGCACAGTAGGAGCAATTCAGTCGATCAATACAATATTTCAAACGTCAGAGTATCGTATCGACCGTATGTTTTTGACAGTAGTCGGACAACCGACACCAAAACCTTTCTACGTGAGCTGAAACTGTGTTATTTTAGTAATTTCAATAATAATTTTTAATCAAATACCATCAGTAGACAAAAGCAAATAATTTATACCAAGAAAATCAATAAGCATTTTTAAAAATAGTTTTACTTGTTAAAATATAAGTAGATTTATGTGGTAGTGTATAAGCTCTACATTCTGCACGACACGAAACGAAATACTCCTACGTCAAACAAAACAGTGTGACCATACAATGGATCCTGCCTTTTTGGCAGGTTTAGCCATTTTATCTAATAACCCTTGCACTTGCAGGACCGGTTGACGTTTCGCAAATCTGGCAGTAGGTACCTGGCAGATTTTGGCATTATTCGCATTATTTCGGCATTTTGAGTGTTTGGCAGGACTTAAAAGTTTTCTTGGTTTGCCTTGCCTCGGTCACACACAGCGAGTCCTCGCTGAGATTCGCTGCAAATAATGATCGCAGCGACAATTCGCTGCCTGCCTGTCACACACAGCAAGTTCTACACGAGGATTTCAACAGTCTGTTAGTGCGCAAATTCAAAATGTCGTTTGCTCGGAATGACTATTCGCAGCGAGTACCCTGTCACACACAGCGAATACTCGCGGCGAATGCGTATTCACTGAGAGTAAAATTGAACATGGTCAATTCAAATCACGGTGAATTCAGTTCGTGGTGACTGAATCTATTCGCAGCGCATAGCCTGTCACATACAGTGAATACTCGCGGCGAGTAGGCATTCGCAGCAATTAATCGCTGTGTGTGACCGAGGTTAAGTGGGGCAGGATCTCTAATTTGAAGTTGGTCACACTCGTCAACTCGTCAAAGACTTCCGTCAGTTCAGTTTTTATTTTCTAGAAAATAGGTAATTTGATTCGCGTTGAGGATAAGTTTTAAGTTTAAAACACTATTAAACGGCCTAGCTAAAATAATGGATATCCTCAGTGAAGTATATTTTAAGGTAAATCAAATCCCACGATAAAATAGAAATGTTTACTTGTAAGTACAAAGTTTTTAATTTTCTTTAATCCTTAACATTTCAGAGTGCGGCTGAAAACGAAAAGAATTTTCGTTTCTGGGAGAATTATTTACAAAGTTTGCAGAGTTTAGATTTCAGTATATATAGTGATAAGTTAAAAGTTCCCGCACTAGTCCCCATTGGAAACAGAATTTCGTTTAGGGGAGAACTCAAACATACCAATGAAGTAACTGTTGCTCTCGGCGCCGATTACTTCGTTAAATGTTCGGTACAGCAAGCTGAGGTTCTACGACAGCACAGAATTAAAGGTAAAATTTGTTATTTAATCACGATTAAATTAGCATCTATCTAGCAAAAGGTACCTGCATTAAAATAAACTAAGGTAGTTTATTTTATGAAAGAACCTTTTCAGTAAGGCTTTTAAATGAAAAATAATATAGTCTTAGAGAACAGGAGTGGAATATATTAAAAAAAAACAATTCAGCAAATAACCTAGAAAGTTATATTTCTTACAAATGATTTAAATTAACGAAAAGCACGTAGGTACGTAATCAGTACAAAAGAATAATATTACACGATCGAACTAACACTATAACGTCACTAAGATACGTCCGTTCCGTCCGAAAGTCAAGTAGAAAAGAGACCGCTGACTTTTTTTTTTTTTTTTTAGTGGTGCATCTCGTAGTTAATCCTGAAAAGATTGTGACTACTTAAACGGATTGTGGCCCGGCTAGTTCTAAAAAATTACCTTTTTAGGCCTCCAGCCGGGGCTTATTATACTTAAAACTAAAGCGAAAGCTCTAAGGGTTACCCCGAGGGGGGTACGAAACTCGGCTTAGGCAATCGCTGATAGGGGGACAGCAAGGGACTGGCTGGATCTAAGTTAAATTATTTTGGGACTAATTTAAAGCTAACGGCGCAGCATCGCGGGCTGGCTCTTGCAAGGGTCGGGAGGGACTGTTAAGTCGGGGTCGCGACGACGGACCTCGGCGGCGAGGTCAGTACGGTTTGTGTCTGTGTGCTGGTCTAGCTGTACTGGTCTCTTTTCGACTCTCCTGGAGGAGAGTAGTGGGATCATCAGGATCGGTAAGAATGTGCCGCGAGCGGCGGACTTTGCTAATACGGGACGGGGTGTAAGTAGCTGCCGCCACAACCAGAGGGTTGCGGTGGGCTATGGCCCTATCGAAGAAACGCTTCGAAGCGCGTTTTATGTATTGATGGATATTCGGGAGTTTCATATCTAAATGAAGATTGATATTCCGAACAAACCAGGGCGAGCCTGTGGCTTGACGGAGAAAACGGTTCTGGAGAGTCTGCATCCTATGGATGAATCGGGGCTTGGCATGTGCCCAGACTGGGCTTGCGTATGTCATTATCGGCCTGATACAAGCGGTGTAAAGCCGCTTCTTAGACCGCTGACAGCGCGCCATGCGCTTTTATAACATCTCACTCGGACCGGGTAGGTCGGAAGGGGGAATATCTAAGACGGCCGTTCCTGACAGCGCGACGTCCTCGACCGCAGCATCATTCCCATCATTCGCATCAGATCCATCTCTCACAACCTGGTTGTCATCAGTATTTTGGTCATCATCATTATCTGGGAACATATAAGAGTACATGAGTAATTAAATAACATGACCACTATGGTTTGAAGCTTATTCAATCTGAAGTAGTTCCACGAGTTAGAATTAACGAATTAAAACAGTGTTCCAGGCGCAAGCGTGCACTCAAGCGCCAGCAACAAAGGCAAACAAAGTAATTTTTAAAGTTGAAACAGCTTCAAGCCCAAGAGATTCAATGCATCGCTAATGATAGAATCCGGATTTCCATCACTCGCCATACATTGTTATTGACAGAGGCCCAAACGTTCGCTTGTCGTTTTCACGAATGCATAGTAGAGGCCCAAAGGTTATGCTTACTATGAATTAGTGACACATTGCGTTATTGAGACAGAGGCCCAAAAGTTCTGCATGTCTCCACCATGACCGCGTCATTGAGACAGAGGCCCAAAGTTCTGCATGTCTCCACCATGACTGTGGAACAGAGCAGAGGCCCAAACGTTAGCATGCTCGCAACCAATAACTCACCACTCTCAAAGAAAACTGAGCAAGCATCCGGCGTCCACTCACCACGCCATAACATCATATGTTCGGCGGCGGCTTGAGTCTTCTTACCATAAGACCCAGCTAGTAACTCTAGCTCATAACGGTGGTGTGACAGCGCTCGGACCACCTTATACGGGCCGCGCATGCCGGAGTCTAGTTTTCCAGTAGTCTGAGCAACTTTGCTTACAAACACGAAGTCACCAACAGCAAACGTACGTGGCTGCCTTCGATCTCCATTTACATAAGCATCCTGATAATGCTGATTGGCTGTGAGAAGCTCAGTAGCTTGTTGTCTTCTTAGAGTTAACAAGGCTTCTCTATTGGGATGCGAGTTTTCGAGTGCAACGTCTCGCACCAAGGATCTGATGACAGGGGTAGCCGCGTCTATACCCACCAGCAGCTGTAGTGGTGAAGTCTGAGTAGTGGCTTGTCTGCAGATGTTGAGGGTGAGTTGCACCTTCCAGAGCACGTCGGACCATTGGGAACCTTTATTACCAACCTCGATCCGCAGCATGTTAAGAACAGTCCGGCAGTATCTCTCCACTTGACCATTTTCGCGATGCATACCCGGCGTAATAAAGTGTATCGAAGATCCCAGCTCAGAGACCCAATTTTGAAAAGCCCTACTGTCGAACATCCTACCACGATCACACACTATCATAGATGGGGTACCAAATAGTGACACTGCGTTAGAAAATACACGCTTTAACTCATCAGCGTCTTGTCTGTATAGGGAGTAAAGTAAACAATACTTGGAAAATGAATCAATCACAATTAAAACGTATTTAAAAGCATTTGAGTCTGGTAGTGGTCCAAGTACATTGGTGTGTACAACAGAAAAAGGGATTTTTGGCTTAGACCAGGACTGGATTGGCTGAGAGGGAGCCCTAGGCACCCTTTTATGTGCCAGACATATAAGACAATGACCTACATACTTCCGCACGAACTGCCGTAGGCCCGGAAACCAGAAATGTCGCAAAATGAGGTCAGTAGTTCTGTCAGTACCAATATGATCATGGTCATCGTGGAAAACTCTCAACAGACTGAGCCTATGACCCTTCAGGATGAAGCATAAAAGTCGCGATTCTTCCCCAGTAGGTGTAAATTTGTAAAACAATAAATCGTTTTTTATTGTGTACCTCGTTTGATCTTAGCCCTTCCTCAATTTAGACATCAATTCCTGAGTCTCTGCGTCAGCGGTTTGAGCAATCTTTGCCCAGCTGTTTGGATTTCGGATATGACAGACATTATTGGTAAGAGAAGGAGGGTTACGACTAGGGCTTGCAATCCGGATATCCGGATAACCGCCGATTTCAAAATCCGGATTTTACCTGCATCACTATCCGGAGTTTCAGATTTTACGGATAAGGTCAATGTGGGCAAATCCGTCATACTTTTTTGAAAGTCGAATTTGGTTAACTAAAACTGGTACACTTACTACTTTAATAAAAATTTGATGATTGTAAGCGATAGAAAATTTTGTTGTCTTGTATACACATCCATTTTAAACAACAAAACAGCCCTCCACATGTAACTAACAAGGTTTTTTTAAAAGTCGGTCGTTAGACGGATTTTCCCGAGGATTGGGGGCAAATCCGTCTAGTAGCAAATTTGCCTCGAGTTACGCCGTTTTATCAAGGTATGTAATTTGTAAACAATTAAATGCAGATGATGAAGAAAATTGTTTTGTAACATCATAAAAATAAGGTTTATTTTACGTTTTACTCCCTAAAATCTTTTTTGGGGGCTAATCCGGCCTATTTTTATAATCAGGGACTTTAAACCTTTCTAATAAGTTTGAAAACTAAATATTTTTACAGTATCAGTTTAATTTTTCAGGTAGGTACATTGAAACAATCCTATCTTATTATGACAATGGTATTTATGGTATTAACTTAAATAAACAGGGTTATTTTTAATGAATTCGGTTAGGTATAAGAGCATTATAATTGTAACAACGTTGCGCTTCACATGTTGTACTAAAAATTGAATTAAGGTGATTGCACCTTAAATGTGGTGGTTCGTGCCGCGACAGAGACAGGAGACCACGACCGGAGACCGCGACAGGAAATATTCTGAGTTTAAGACATTTCGACATTATGTTATACTTGTAAGCGCCATATTCACGGGTAAAATGGGCAACAAGTATCAATTAGGTATTTGAAATAAGAAAAAAAAACGCCTGCCGAAGTCGCGGGACTGTCTAAACAGGTAAGCGCGACCCGGGAACACAAAGGTCAACTGTCAGAACGCTTTGAATTGTAGTCAGTACGAGTCTGCCAGTCCGACTAACACAGTACGTCAGTTTAGACAAACTTCTGTCTGAGCTAGTAACTACAGAAGTTTGCTACGATGAGTAAAAATTGCCAAAGTGACGTCACAACCGATCGGATTTTGTTTGGAAACTGTCGGCGTGTTTTTGGTTCGAGGTACAAATAATGATTTTGAATTTAACATAAATTCTCAATTAGACCGAAAACAACTAAGAACAGTTTGTTATGAAATAAATACCTAATCTTTCAATTAAACACAAAAAATAATAGTTCAAAGACCCAATTGTTAGTTACCAGTGGACTTTTAAAGTATAAAACTAAAAATAGGAAGGATGAAAAAGGTTGACGACATCTGCAATGGGGTAATTCCGGTATATGACGATTTAGCCCCTTCGAAATTAGACGGATTTGCCCACATTGACCTTAGTTGTTTTTATTTTTTAAATATTAAATAAAAAGCTGCCAACTGTGGAGTACATAACTGTTATTACGTTATTTGTTAGAGATGGGCCAACTATGACTTTGGCCGCCTAGACGACTAGTCGGCTGCAAAATAGCCGACTAGTCAGCCAAGCCGATCATTGATTTCGGTTGAGTTCGGTTGACATCAGCTATGTTCAAAATGGCAAAGCTACTTCTTGCCATTTGTTTGCTATAGACTTTCTTCCTTTTGCAAATCCTTCAAACGAATCTGTGAGACTGACGATTGTTAAAATTATTTCTAATTTTTTGATGCACAACAACCAGATCAAACATTCATAACTTCAGCGGACAATACACAAGATACAGAAGGTTGTTCTTCTTCAACTGTAAGCGTATCAATTAATATGCAAATATGACAAAAATAATCCGGTATATGAGTCAGCCATCTTCTGCGCAGCGACCGACTTCTTCAACAAATGATTTAGAAACCACAATTAGAGTAGAGATGGCGCTATTTGATGAGAATGGTCACAGAAGCAGGAATTTAGAAACGGTTTGCAATCTACTTTTATCAATACTACCGACCAGCGTTGAAGCAGAAAGAGTGTTCTCTGCAACAGGATATGTATGTAACCTTTTAAGAACTTCCATGAAAGAAGATTCATTAGACAGTTTTAGCCTTTTTATATCATATTACCAGAATTTGTATAAAAATAATTTAAGAATTACGTAATATTATATTATGAAGGTTTATTTGATTATTTTGAGATATTTTGTTCATTTTTGTTTTATTATATTTGATTTATATACTATTGTTTAACAATTGAGCTGATTTACCAGGGAAAGTGATATTTTTATTTAATTATTATGTGTTAAATAGGTTGATTTGATTGAGATGTTGTGATTTGTGATAAATGTAAGATCTCATTTTTATTTAGAATTGTTTTTAGTATGAGAAGAACAGATACAAATTATTTGTGCGGTATCGGTGTTTTATTGTATAATTTTCGAAAGTGAACTAGTTTTTTTTAATGTGATTATTGCTTGAAATATTGGTATAGTTTATTATTTCTTTGTCATTTTGCTTGAGAGACTGATTAAAACGTGTTACAAAAGCAAATCAGTTTTATTGATATTTAGATATAAAATAACCGTATTATCCGCATTATCCGGATACTCCGGATAGTAAAATATTAATATTCGTATTATCCGGATAGTAATAATGAACGGATATTGCAAGCCCTAGTTACGACTTAAAAAATCCGCGTGTTGCATTAATGAACCCTTCCTATAGTCTAGAGCATAGAGCAACACGGACCACCGGCGGACCGGAGGGGAGACGCCATAGCGTTTTTTCCCGATACAAAACTGTCTGTCATTTTTTGCGGGGGGAAATCTGCTCTACCCACACTTTCTCAAATTCTCACACAAAAATAATCGTCTGTTGCTACAAAACTCACACATAAAAATTAAAGCATACACTAACAATTTCATACACACATAGATACATTATGTGTCGTTACAGTACAATGAGATGACGCAACTACATTGACAAGTTGCTTACAGCCGTGGTTGCAACTACTGTCGATACGCATTATCGATAAATTCAAGAACTCGGTTTAAAAAGTGATACAAAGATAGATATTAATAAAGATTGACTTTATTTTTTTTATCGAAATATTAGGTTTAAAAAGTGATACAAAGATAGATATTATAATAAAGATTGACTTTATTTATTATGTACTACAATAATTATCATTTAACAAATAAAATTAAGGCTTACGTCATTTTAAAAACGAGTGGATGTGTATCTATCACCTTAGGAGCATTTATATATACCATGCACGTTATATAAAACTAATTGAATGCGCGGCCGCCGCCATTATATATCGTATTGTGTAGAAAATAAGTTCTCTCCAAAAATGGTTAATTGTGCAGTTTCTAGCTGTAAAAATCGATCTGCTACTACAAATCTGCGAAACCATGGTGTTTCTTATCACATGAAAGTAAATGTTATGCGCCAATGTAGTTTTATTGAAGTACATTGTCGAAATCAACTTTATACCATTACGATAGAAAAATATAGTGGTACGTGAGTAGTATAAACGCAGTACAGGGGCATGGTTTGCATAGTGCTGCGACAATGTAAGTGAATGATAGGTAAAATAAAAGGTTTTTTCAATGATTTAAGCAGTATATTCAGTAATGAGTATGAATATACTCATTACTGAATATAATCAGGAATAGTGAGAGTGGCACTAATGGCATCATGAGATGATAGTCTGTCATTTGGTAGACTGAATGATTTTTGATGACTCTGGAAAATTAGGTTTAAAACTATTAATTTTTCAAGTTGAGAAATCTAAACTTCATTTCACCACTATAACTAATGTGAACTACATCAGGTCGGCAGTTTTACCTTTTCCGTGATATAAAAAAAAACTTACGGGACAAATACAGTGTGGTGTTAGAGTTGGTTTGGTGCCCTCGACTAATCTCCTCCTATTGTTCGACAACACATGAAAGTCAGAGGTCTTGAAATGTTTTGAGCAAATGACACTATCTCTTGTGGGGTTAGTGTATTATTACAAAATTACTTCCATATATCCCTTAAATTTGGATCTTTAGGAAACCTTCAATAAATAAATTAAAAAATATTATGTTTGAAGTTCACAATAAGTAATTTTAATAAAATGTGTTAACTCGTACGTTTTATAATATTTTTAATTTAACGCTTTTTTATACAACTATGTATATTAATATACAGCTTACAATATAATATTTTAAATAAATCAGAAAACTTAATCTCAAAAATGTCTCTGTATGGATATAGACTCCTTTGCCAAATTTATCGATAACTATCTACTAACAAACCAGTAACAACACTATCGCTCGGTGACAGCGTATTCTCGGAAATAGACTCGGATCAGTCGCTCGACCGATCCGTATATTGTATGAGGGCGAGCGGCCTGTGTTGGTAAACAAATCCGAAACAACACGACCGATGATTTTGTAATTTTTAAGTTTTATAGAAGTAAATAGGAATAATGTGATTAAAAATTACTTACATATGAAAGGTAACGCCATCTTTTTGTAAATTTGACGTGGCAGATCTCTTTTTGCAGCAAAATACAGAACAATTCGGCGTTTTTGTAGGATGTCAATTTTGTCGCGCAACTAGATTTAGTCTACCGAGCAGTGCGGCTGCAACTAGTTTTATTGTACGCATAGGACCGCGTGGACTTGTACTTTGACAGAGGGGAACGCCTGCGTATGGCTACTCCCCTCTGGTCCGTGTTGCTCTATGGTCTAGAGTGAATGTAAAATCCTGCAAATAAACCCACCAGCGCGCGACCCGAGGCAACAAGTCTTTCTTTCGCTCCGTTAACTTTAAAGAATTGCAATCCGTCACTATCTTAAAGTGAATACCAATTAAATAGTGGCGAAAATGCTGGAGCGCACGTACAACAGCCAACGTTTCCAATTCATAACTGTGGTACCGCGGTTCTGCGCCCTGAGTGGACTTACTAAAATACCCAACAACCCTCTTTCTCCCACCGCTATGCTCTTGGAGTAAAATAGCACCAAACCCAATAGCACTAGCGTCGGTGTGAAGCTCCGTAAGCAACTGGGGATCAAATATCGCTAAAACCGGTTCATTTGTTAGGCAATTTATAATATAGTCACGAGCAGCGTCCTGCTCAGAGCCCCACGAAAATGGTACACCCTTTCTCAGCAGCCTTGCTATGCTTGATGTCTTAGAGGCATAGCCAGCAATATAACGGCGAAAATACCCTACGAGCCCCAGAAACTGGCGAACCTCTTTCACATTTGTAGGTTTAGGAGAACGTACAAGTGCATCTACTTTACCTGGACTCGGCCGTACCTGACCATGTCCAATCAGTCGCCCTAGGTACTCAATCTCTACGTCTAGAAAAGTATTTTTTTTTAAGTTTATGGAAAATCCCGCGGCTTTAAGTATCAGTAAAACTTCTCTTAACGTTTTGAGACCCTCATCTACCGAGTTGGACAATATCAGCACGTCATCGATATAGGTTAAAACCCTACCAGTGTCAATGAGAGGTTTTAATGTTTTTGATATAATCCTCTGATAGACAATCGGAGCATTGGCCAAGCCATATGGCATTTTTAAATACTCATACTGCCCTTCAGGCGTTACGAAGGCAGTTTTGCTAATGGATTCATCATCCTTCATAGGCACTTGGTGAAAGCCAGTAGCAATATCAAGGCTGGTGAAGATTTTGAAGCTACCAAGTCTATCGATATGGTCATCGATCAACGGCAAGGGAAATCTCTCTTTGATGGTAATAGCATTGAGTGCTCGATAATCGACGCACATCCTATCACTCCCGTCCTTTTTTTTGACGAGGATGATAGGACTCGCGTAATCAGATTGTGATTCACGAATTATTCCCTTGCTGAGCAGATCGTTGACAATATTGCGAACCCTGTTTTTTTCATCCACTGAAAGTTTATAAGGTCGGTGGGTTATTGGAGTGTTAGACGTTAGTTTGATCTCCATACTGCCTGTGTTCACCGTGGAGGTTGCCGTACCGGAAATAAACAAATCAGTGAAATCCTTGATAATTCCCAGCAACCGATCCTTATTGGCACCCACTAAAGGAGTTTTGATACAATCATCCTCCACAGTGCTCACAAATTGCACAGATGACTGAATGTCTGACCTGGTAAGCCGCTGCTCACTACTGGTACGAGTGTAAATTAACCCTTTTCGATTCAGGATATCAGTTCCAATAAGAATAGGCGCGTTAATGCATTCAGCAGGGACAACATATAAATCAATTTCCAGTGATACTTCTGGGAACTCTACGACTGTCGTAATATAAGAGGTTGATTCAATGACCTGACTTCCTATACCGCGCATCAAGCGATAAGCTGGCAAACGATTAAAATTAAAATGTTTTAGCACCTTTTCTGAAATTAAAGAAATATCAGAGCCGCTGTCAATTAAAACATCAACAGGCACCTTCTGTACAACGGCTGAAATTACGTTATTTTGTCTGGGGTCAATACGGAGCAAAAATTTACTTCATTCGTTTTCTTATCGTTACTCTGAGAACGCTGTTTTTGGAAACATGAATCGATTGAATGCCCATTACCTACGCTTACAAAAAGTACAACGTTGTTCGGATTTACCGGTTTTATCGCTTGATGTCAGTGGAGCCGACTTAGAGGCCGTGGAACCCTGAACCGAATTGGTATTTTTAGATTTTTTGGGACAGTACCATTTCTTATGACCCGTTTTGCCGCAAAAGTGTCAAGTGACATTGCTGTTATCTGACTTAGGTGCCTCACGTTTACGTTGGTTAGATGAGTTACTAGAGGAGGCACGATCACGAGCAGTATTGTTGTCATGTTTGGGTTTGACATAAACAGATAAAAATTCCACAAGATCTTTACATGCTAGCTTAGCGTTAGTTGCCGCAGCCTTGACTTGGGGATCGCTGATACCTCTAACAACAATGGCGGATTTTAACTTATCGGATATACCTTCAACTATATTGAGACGCAGCAGGGATTTACGTGCGTATTCTGCATAAGTTGGGTACTTGTTTGAGTTCGTACACATAACCTCATATAGTATGGATGCACAGTAGGGTGTCTAGTGAATAGTCCCGGGAAATCCCGGAACCGAAAGTACCGGTAAATCCCGGAAATTTGCGTTGTTTTAGGAACCGGAATTTCCAAAACCAAATCCCGGTTCTTTCGGTACTTTCGGCAATTCCACCGACAAGTGTATAGAGACTTGTCGGCTCTAGCCGGAAAGAGGTTTTTCTTCAGCTGGGTACCTTTGTAATAAAATAAGATCACGTTAAAGTGATAATAGTTTGGACGCTCTTATATTTTTAAGATCATTATATAGGCAGGAGAGAAATACTCTAAAAAATGAATAAACAGGTACCTAACCTAGGTTATTGAGTGCCCCCATTGTAACTATAAGAATCAGACCAATGTAATATTGGTCTGAGCAAGTATTCCAAATTTTTATAATTTTGTAGGTTGGGTATTTTATTTATAGTATTGTAAGGATGAATATCTATGTTTAAGTTTTACAAAAATATTTAAGTTTAAAGTTATATTTTTATTTAATTTTTTCTTAAATGTATAATTAGAGTCAAGTCATTTACAGAATTTGTCGATTGACGTTGTTCCAAACTACTGTTGAATTATTATAAAAGGTTAAAATTTAAAAAAAAAATGTTTGTTAAGATTATCTAATCAATAAATATTGAGACTGATTAATGCTACGCTAAAACTCCATAGTTCCTTTTCTTGTAGATGTTACGTAGGTTTTAAATTATAATTTGGTTATGCAGAATTGCAATAAGAGTCATGTTAATTTATTTGGTAAAGAAAAGATGTTTAATAAATGTTTCTGTTTATATTATGTAGGATTAGGTATAAAAATCATTTAATGTTAAAAAATGTTGCTAGCATAATATGCGTAATTACCAGTAAAATTATACTAAATAAGACTGATTTAGTGTCTTATAAAACAAGAAATAAAACGTTTCATTTGATTTGATTAAAATGTTTTTACTTTGCCCTGTCATTTCGTCTTTTTTTTACTTTCTCCGTTTCAACACTTTAAACTCCCTTACAAAGACTTATTAAAGTATCAAAAGTATCGATAGTACCGGGAATCCCGGTTCTTAAGCCAGAAAGTCCCAAAAATCCCGGTTCTTTAAAACAGCACCGGTTCTGCATTCCCTAAGGGTGTCCCAAGATATAAGGGCAAAAAATTTTTTCGCAAAATCGAATACGCATACCCTTTATTTTTATTCGGTTTGATCTCATTGGCTCAAATAATAAATATTATTATGACTGGACAACGATAACCCGTGCCGACTTGATGCCAAACTTTTGATATGAAAATTTGTACTGACATACTGTAGTAGGAATTAAGAACTTAATTTTTATTACTCAATTAAAGCTCCAATATACCCAAATAGTTTATTATTTATTAATTTACATTAAAAAAT
The DNA here is from genome assembly GCA_932294355.1 of Aporophyla lueneburgensis. Lineage (NCBI taxonomy): Eukaryota > Metazoa > Arthropoda > Insecta > Lepidoptera > Noctuidae > Aporophyla > Aporophyla lueneburgensis. Next base: position 30,998,974 of record OW028739.1, on the reverse strand, counting down.
AATATTTTCCGGTGTTCTTTCTTGTACGCAATAAAAATTGTTTTTTTCCTTCTCTCCTGATTAATCCATGAAAGTCTTGCATTAACTTAACCGCTCTTTCGGCTACATCGTTTAATACCCTCAGTGCCGAAACTTTCAGGAATATCAGGTTTTGTAGTTACTTGACTGATTTTTGCTTCAAATAGGTACGTCTTTCAGGATCAATTCATATAAGTGATTGCGACAAGCGAAAATAAGCATTTCTCTGTTCAGTTTGGTTCAAGAAGCACACAGGCAACGTTTTTACGACCTGTATTTGAAGCAGTAGTATCACATCAAAGAATTTGCGCTTCTTCTTCTTCTTTCGTATCGATGGTACTCGTACACTTTTTATTATATCGTTTGAGCCCAGTAGGTGGCCCCGTTTATTGCGGCATCAGTGGCATTTTTGACATCATCTGAGGTGCGGATGAACGGGCACTTGGGACACTCCAGCAGGTGGGTCATGGTCTGATCAGACGTACCGCACTCGCACTGGGTGTCGAATGAGTCTATAATCCCCACTTTGACAAATTGTGTCTACAGCTGCCTAATTGGGTACGCAATCGATTGAGAGCTTTCCATATAGGCCACTGCAGATCACGGCCGGAAGGCAAGTGTTCCTGGGGTTCAACAAAGTCATAGTTTGGTCCCCACAAAGGGTGGTGTGTCCTAGATGGCCTGCGTAGAGCGTAAGAAGCTCTTACGACTTTAAAGCCTCCCTGGAGTCATCTTGTTATCGTAGAGGGGATGTCGGGAATCGGATTCTTGGTTCTTTTTTTTCCAGCTGTTTATATTTGCACTTTATCTTCTAAATTCTAGTCTACACTCGCGTTCCAAACTGCCTGTGCTTGTTAATTTCCTGTAGAACTATCTAGTCTTGGTACAGCTATAAGTTGTTCTTTGTTTTCGTAAGAAATCCCTAAAGGAAGACGTACTTTTTTTGATTTCCGAGCATTTAATGCAGGCAAAAGCTTGCCGTCCCAATGAACAGTCACAACTTCTGGTACCTTATTTTGAAAATCCTTAGTTTTTAGCTTCAGCCCGCTCTTTCCGTTTTTCAGTACGAATTCTGTAGATGGAAGTCTTACTTATCGGAAATTCATGAAAATTATATCCAAGTGCTTCAATAGTTGCTTCAAGAATGAACACAGAATCTCTCATACTCAATTGACACCTATCTAGCGCTGCTACTAATTTTGGAGTAATAAAATCTCTCCGCAAGGGATTTTGCAGGGTTGTGTGTTTTGGAGAAGCGCCTTACCCAGTAGATAATACACTGGCGAATACTGAGAGTCGCGCTTTCATTGACAGTAAAATTCACTTCACGGATATTGTTAAATAAAACTGTTAGAAATTGTCCATTAAATGGAAGTTTTGAACCCGATATTTGATGTTTTACGTCACCTATTAAAAATATACCCTTTTAGAACTGCATAATTGCACTGACATGGTGACTGATTGAAACCAATACGAGTTCTATAACGAAATAACGAGTAATAACAAGCACATCGACACGTTAGGTCGCGTCAGCTCTAGAGATCAAATACTAACATGTATCGATGTAAGTCGGCACGGGTTACCAAGGTCCTAACTTCTTAAAATTTTATTTATAATTGTTTTGACTTAAAAGTAAAAAAATAAGAGGGTATGCGTTCAAAAAAAACGACTTTGATTTTTTTGGGACACCCTAATGCACAGTCGATATTACGGGGACAAAGAGATCTAAATTCGACCTTGAAATTACTCCAAGATCTATCACTAGTCACCCAGTCATTTAACCACGATCCCGCATCACCACGCAAACAAGAACCTATTCTGCCTAGGCATTCGCGATCATCCCAATTATTTATTAATCGGCCACGGTCAACCTCAGCGCACCAGACATCGAAATCTTGGACGCTGGGATCAAACGGTGATATGTAGTAGTTATGAGATCTTGTTTTAAAAAGCGTGCTTAAGGCACCAACAATACTGTTCGCAACGTCTTTATTGTCGCTATGCACGTCTGTCGCACGCGAGGTATTCTCTGCGGTAACCTCGTCAGTTATTGTCTCCGTAACACCCGAGCCTTGCTTACTAGCAGGGATTGGCACGACCGGAAGAGAGGACAATAACCGGCTTTCGCTATTTGGACGCAACGGACTATCACTACTAGATGCTGTTGGCAACCGACGCTCGATTACTTCTAACCTCGTAAGAATTCGGTCAACGGCTACATCGCGCGAGTTGTCACGGCGGTCATACGAGTCTTCGCGATATCTACGATAGCCAGACCGACTATGTGGGCTATGTAAAACACTACGACGCCTAGATCAACTATGTCTACGGTCTATTGGACTGTTTCGACGGTGGTTTACGACAATCGGCGGCGTATTACGATCATCCGTATCACCCCGACGATTTTTGCGAGAACCACCACCAGAGTGTCGCACATGAAAGCGTACTCTAGACCGAGACGAACGTCCTGACATTATTTAAGAAACAAACTAGGTAGGTACTTGCGATTGAGAAGTTTGCACACAATAATCACAACACTTTTAAAACCGTTTTTGAGTTTTCAAATAGATGGCAAACGGCCTAGAACGCGTGACCATCCCATTTCTGATCTTAGAGAACAGGAGTGGAATATATTAAAAAAAAACAATTCAGCAGGTAACCTAGAAAGTTATATTTCTTACAAATGATTTAAATTAACGAAAAGCACGTAGGTACGTAATCAGTACAAAAGAATAATATTACACGATCGAACTAACACTATAACATCACTAAGATACGTCCGTTCCGTCCGAAAGTCAAGTAGAAAAGAGACCGCTGACTTTTTTTTTTTTTTCGTGGGGCATCTCGTAGTTAATCCTGAAAAGATTCTTACTACTTAAACGGATTGTGGCCCGGCGAGTTATAAAAAGTTACCTTTTTAGGCCTCCAGCCGGGGCTTATTATACTTAAAAACTAAAGCGAAAGCTCTAAGGGTTACCCCGAGAGGGGTACGAACCTCGGCTTAGGCAATCACTGGTAGGGGGACAGCAAGGGACTGGCTGGATCTGGGTTAAATTATTTAGGGACTAATTTAAAGCTAACGGCGCAGCATCGCGGGCTGGCTCTTGCAAGGGTCGGGAGGGACGATTAAGTCGGGGTCGCGACGACGGACCTTGGCGGCGAGGTCGGTACGGTTTGTGTTTGTGTGCTGGTCTAGCTGTACTGGTCTCTTTTCGACTCTCCTGAAGGAGAGTAGTGGGATCGTCAGGATCGGTAAGAACGTGCCGCGAGCGGCGGACTTTACTGATACGGGAGGGGGTGTAAGTAGCTGCCGCCACAACCAGAGGGTTGCGGTGGGCTACGGCCCTATCGAAGAAACGCTTCGAAGCGCGTTTCATATACTGATGGATAGTCGGGAGTTTCGTATCTAAATGAAGATTGATATTCCGAACAAACCAAGGCGCGCCTGTGGCTTGACGGAGAAAACGATTCTGGAGAGTCTGCATCCTATGGATGAATCGGGGTTTAGCATGTGCCCAGACTGGGCTTGCGTATGTCATAATCGGCCTGATACAAGCGGTGTAAAGCCGGTTCTTACACAGAAGAGACATTTTACTCCGCTTGTTCAGGACGCAATGGAGCCTACCGAGAGCGAAAGCGGCCCGCGAGCGGGCCTGCTTTATGTGCTCAGAAAAGGTGAGGTGTTCGTCGAGGATGACACCTAGATATTTGGCTTGCTTCGCCCAAGGGATCTGCTTGCCGAACATTGAGATGGGTCGGGGAGGGGGGTGATTACGTCGCGGTCGGGTGTAAAAGACCGCCTGACTTTTGTCGGGATTGACCTCGATTCGCCACTTCCTGAACCATTCGCCGAGCTCGTCGACTGCGGTTTGGAGGTAGCGAACCAGCGCTGTGTCACTAAATCCCGAGAAGAAGATGGCAGTGTCGTCTGCGAACAGAGCTAACCTTGCCTTCTTACTTCTGGGGATATCGCTAGTGAACAGCGTGAAAATGAGGGGGGCTAGTACAGAGCCTTGAGGGACTCCTGCACGGATCGGGTGAGGGGAGGAAAGTGCCCCTTCGATGCGATAGCGAAAGGTACGGTTCGCAAGAAAGTCTCGTAGGATGAGCACGAGACGGTCTGGCACTCCGAGTTGGTAAGACCGCTGACAGCGCGCCATGCGCTTTTATAACATCTCACTCGGACCGAGTAGGTCGGAAGGGGGAATATCTAAGAATAGTATATGTATGAAAGTCCTCATGACAGTAGGAACAATAGACTTTTTCTTTAAATATTAGTACAGCTGTAGCATGCCATGCTTTAACACCTTCCCTCATTTATTAGTCGACCTTCTGATCCTTCTAACTTAAGTTCTGCTAAAGTTCATATAATCTCAGTCTGGGCAGGGCTTCAGTCATCAGATTTGCCAGCCGTGTAGCAGAGTAGTAGTTTTGAAACACAAGTTCTTTTATGAACATGTGTCTCACACGAACACATTTGGTTCTTTGATAAAACTCAGGATAACAAAGCTAGGTGAACCTAGTCTAGGTTCACCCTAGCTTTGTTATCACAAAACAGGACTTCATTTTGACTATTAAAGTCTTTAAATTGTATTTTCCACAAAATAATTTCAGCTTTGTCAGCATTTAAATTGAGCATGTAGGTATTCTATAAAATATATACATGCTACATACTAGAAATATAAGCATAGACGTGTCTTCATCTCCAATAAAACTCAAATAGCGAAGTTGATGTATTTGTTCACTCTTTTGATAATTATGATGTTGATAATGTACTAAAACCTAGAAATAATTAGCTAGCTCCTAGGTACCAGTCATAACACCACTCGCCTCCTCAATCTAGGGCATTGGTGATGATGGTGAAATACAATCATGGAGCGCATGAAACAACCGCTCATATAGTATATATTATCTGTTATTTACTTAGGTTTCATTAAGCCCCATGATTTTATTTTTTTAGTCTAATCAATCGCCTATAGACCTAGATTGATGAGGAGAGTGGTGTAATGACTGGTCTACACCATGGTCTGTTATAAGGGTTTGGTTTCCGCACTTAGTCCTATAAGTGGACCATTATGCGTGGGCCATAGCGGCCTTCAGTTGTTAACCCACCTCCCTCCATTAGTTGATTGTGTCCTGCACCCTACTTGCGAAACAAACAATTTATCAGAATCTGAATGGGATTGAAGATTATTTCTAAACCATTGCGTCATTTGTTCGAATAAATTGTCGGCTCAGCAACGTAAATAACGCAATGAATGTTCTTTAACTATGAATATTAAACCAATTCCTACAGATAAAAAATTCCGCAATTACCCCTCTGGCCTGCTGAGAACATCCGTGTAAGATCTGGGTGTCCCGAGGGTCTCTATCCTAACCTGGGTGATGTCTGTAAATCCGAAAAATACATGCGCATCGGTTTCCGTTGTCTGTTATGCCTATTGTGTAAAAGTGTTTGCTTAGCGGGTAGTGTCCTGTGATGGTCCCCATCATCAGACACAGATCATCCCTGTCCAGGCGTAGCAGACGTCTGGTCAGCCAGCCAACCAAAGATTGCATAGTTTCTCTAGACTGCCTGCAACCTGGTGCTGAAGTCCACCAGTTCTTCGCTTGTGTGCAGCCACCCTGCCTAGCTGATTGAAGGGGATGGGCACGATGGGTTCGGGTCTACAGACATGCGCTGGATACCCTGCTGGCCAGTGAGTCAGCAGCGTCGTTGCCTAGTGATCCGCCGTGTCTTTTTATCCATTGCAGTGTCACCATGTTGCGGTTAGAAACTATCACCCGTTCTAATTTGTTTGAGATTCTGGTGTTAGGCTCGAGGTTATGTATTTTTGAAGTGAAAACTTCTTTAGCAGCGTTGTGATTTGAAAGTCTATGAAACGAAAAAGCGACAGTAAAAAGAGACAGACACATAACATCGTCATTACGTTTTGTGTCTCGCTCTAACACTTGGGGTAATGGAAATTCTTAAGTAAGGGTGCTCCTTGAGAAAGTTTACTTTTCTGTTTGACGTTTTTCGAGCAGGCTTTTTGGACAAATAGGCATTTGACTTTTTTACATTATTCTCACATTATTTTGAAGCCAACATTTTTGAAGGTTTCACTTCTACCACGTGTGAATTGCACACATGTTTTTTTTTTTTTTGGGATTGGAGAACTGAAGACAACTATCAACTCTTTCGGAGAGTATACGTAAGTAGGCGTCCGTAACTCTTCTGGCTTCTATGGCGTGTTCTAAGCCAAGCCATTCGAAAGAGTGTAATCATTTTCGATGTGGACTCGCTCGCTGTTTTATTCTACATCATTATTCTTGAGCTTTCCTGCATAACTCGATAAATAACTCATATTTCTGTATGAAAAGAAAAATACGAAAGAAAATCTTATCTAGACCCAAAATTGTACAAACATTTTCGTATTTGCTTCGGTCGGTCTTGCAATAGGTGTGCTCTTTGAACATTCAAACAAAAATCTAACCTAACTGAAAAAAGGTCAGCTTTAGCACGCCAAAGAGACTTTAGGGTGATGATTTCCATTAGAAGTCTCTTATAGAGTACAAAGGAATAGTAAAACTAAAACATTAAATTTATATTATTCTAATCTAGAGTTTTAATTACATTTTCAGATGCCCAATCTAAAGTAAGCATGTTCAACAAAGAAAAGGAATATTTAGAAAATCAGATGTCATTTACACAGAAAGCTATATATGATAATCAGGGCAAGGAAATTATTGAAGATTATATTGAAGAAGATGACAAAGCATGGAGGCAAGCCCATAGAGAAAGAGTCAGGCATTACAAACAAAATAAAGGCAAAGAAGAAAAGGATCAAACAGAAGTTGTTACTGATGAAGTACTGTGGAACAGGCTAGAAGAATTAGAACTTCAAGAAGAGTTGGAAAATGAATTATCCAATGAGCAGGATGATAACATTGATAACCAACATTTAACTAAGAGGAAGGCAAGCATACAGGAGTATTTATTAGATGAATTAGAAGACTACATTAAAGTAAAAAATGATGAAGTTGAGAATGAAAAAACGAATCCTAAAAAGTCAAACAAGGAAAAGAAAAAAAAAGCGACTTTTAAAGAAACTACAACCCCAGAACATACATCGAAGTTGGATAAACTTCAGCAAGTAATAGATAAACAGAATGACTTGGAAGAAAAATTATATCAATTAAAAATGGATAATAGAGAAAGGAGTCAAACTAAAACTGAAAAAGATCTCATCTCAAGGTTAGATGAACTTGAGCAACTTGCTGAGGTTGAAGATGAAATTGACAGGTAAGAATAAGTAAGATTCTAGTTTCTTTGACACAGTTGTTTACTATTTTTACCTATTTTTTTTTCACTGTGTATAATTTAACTGGTATAAAAATAAATGTTATAACAGGCCATATTGTTAACAGGCTAGATGATATTATAGAAAATGAAGATATTGAAGAAGAAGAAGAAGAAGAGCAAGATACAAATGAAACACCTAAACTAGAAAGAAGAGTGTCATTTGTCGATGAGGATGACAGCAACACTTTAGAGATTACCTTCAAGCACAGTCCTACACAATCCAACAATGAACCTTACAATCCAAAGAAAGGTATACAGAAACCAAGCGATATTTATGTTGCACATTCCAAGCTGTTCGCAAATGGAACCACATCTATTTTGAAAAAGTCAAAACATGAGGCAATGACTGTAAATTCTGATACAAAAGCTTCTGAAGAAAGGGTATTACAAGATGATACCCAGAAACAGACACCAAGCGATATCTATGATGCAGATGCCAATTTTTTTGGAAATTGCCCTAAATCAATTTTGAAAAAGTCAACAAAATATGGAACAGTGACTGAAAAAACAGATGCAAAAACTTCTCAAGATAGATTAGTACAATTTGGCGGCCAGGATAATACAGAACCTGAAACAATCGTGATAAAAGATGTTGTGGAGAAAGAAATTCGAGCAGATCTCAAGTTAATTAGTAAAGCAAGACCTACAAGTTTATTTAAGAAAAAACGAATGCTAAATAAATCAAATAAAATTTAGGTATCAAAGACAATGAAAATCTTTATATACATTTATTAAATTATAATAAATGTAATTATGTAATTTTAAAACTAACAATCTTTAAAATAATAATATTTACAAATATATAAAAAAGAAAAGAATCTGCATCATTGTCAATGGTGAAACTGCCCAGAAGGCTGGTTGGCAGCAATGCCACATTTTATGGCAGTGCTGATTGTTTGACCGAAAAATAGGGCAATTTTGTCCAAGAGCTATGGCTGCTTCTTTAAAGGAGAAATGTGTAGAAAATAATAAATTTGGGACAAAACAATAGTATCTATCTAAACAGAGTGAAAGCTGAATGTAAACCTATTTTGGAGTATGTCCGAAATGTCGTTGAAATGTTTTTTTTATTGTTGATCAACTAAGAAATGATGTCTTCTGAAATTGGGGAACCTTCTAGGTTCCACAATTTCAGTGCAGTTAATTAATTTCTACAATTTTAATTTATGCAACTATTATTGCATTAGATTTGTCTAGTGTTAATTGTCTGTTGGTATTGCCAAAAGGGTAAATTTCACGTTTGATGTGGTCAAGGTCCAGGTCATTGATGTTGCAAGTCTTTCAAAACGGTATTTACATCACGTCCTAGCGTTCCATCATCTAAGTAATGTTACAATTTAGATAATCTGAAAACAATAAAGAAGGGTTACTGTTTCATTTCTCTTTGTTACACTATTAGGCGCAGCGCCCACTATCGGTGGGCATCGGTACAGCTCAGGCGGCTTCTAGCGCCTGAGGGCTACTTATGGCGGCTTCGGGCACCTGAGAGCTGCCTCAGCAGTCGTAAGCATACCTAAGGACGCCGAGGCTGGTTTCGGGTAGCTTCGGCAAAACTATGAATAGTTCGGGTGGCAGACACGTTGCAGAACAGTAGTAACGTTACATGAAAACAGTTGTGCGTGTGTATTTATAACGGTGAATTGGGACTTCATTATTAATCTTGCTGAAGAAGAAAATAAACTTGGAGCCTTAAGGCAAAAAAAGGTTTTGGGTAAATAAGCTTTGGAAGCAAAGATCTCATACAGGCATTCGTGAGTAATCTTGATCTCTAAAACTTTTCTTCTGTCATCTTCAAATAAAATGAAAATATACATGTAGTTAATAATTAGGCTATTGTTACCTTTTATTATCATCTGGGTGTTCCCAAGCTACTGGAGGTGCGCGCGGTAAACGTTATCAATTCAATTAACATATTTCAGAGAAATCTGAAACGGACTTTGATTGTTCTGTTCTGGAGCTACCCGAAGACTGCCTATGCGTCCTTAGGTATGCTTACCAGTTACCCTACCGAGGCAGCCCGAAGCCGCCCGAGCTGCACCGATGCCCACCGATAGTGGGCGCCGCGCCTTAGACTAAATACCAAAAGTATTTTATTACTGAACGATATTAGAACAATTTTACCTAAAAATAAAATTGATATTAAGCATACTTACCTTTCTCTAAGCCACAAATTGAGATAGGCGTATCCGGTTCCGGTACGATGAAGCGCTAACAGCCCCGCAGCGCCATTTCCGGCCCAATCCGGCAGGTAGTGGGGATACGTTTGCCGAAGACATAACGATATCCTTGGACCTCATTGCGGCTCAATTTACAGTGATTGATTAGAATGTCAATCACATACATTTATAATTAAGAATCCGCAGACAGAAATATAAATTGGCTTAGAGAAAGGTAAGTATGCTTAATATCAATTTTATTTTTAGGTAAAATTGTTCTATTAAGCCTGACTGTACCTTTCTCTAAGCCACAAATTGAGAAGTGTTTGTTATCGACTGCTGGATTGGGACCAAATTAGAACGCCAATGTGATCAAAAAAGTTTTTAATTTAAACTTTTGATAATTCAACATTATATTAAATCAACAGAATTGGTTTCTATGACTTTAATTATAACACCACATCGGTTGTGCGATTATGTTAATCATCTTATCGTTTGAAATAGATTACTGATCTGATTTGAATGACTCGATTGATTTGTAGACCTGTAATCCTTGATTTCTTTTTTATAATATTTGTGAAATGTTAAAGCAGAGCGCCAATTTCCTCTCTCCAAAATATGATCAATCGGAATATTATCTGACCAACTAGCCGAGGCTACTGCTGACCGCACACTACCAGGACTAGTGTTTATTCCAGCTTGTTTTAACAACGACTTAATCCAGCCCCCTATGATGGTGCGGGTAGCTGGTTTGGGTTCCCCACGTGTGCTAATAAATAAGCTCTCAATATTACCTCTTCGACCTTCAGAATACTCCAGCAATTTGTCAATCCAGTAAATTGGGTTAATGTTAGAGTTTGACTCGCATTTAAGTAAACGCCAACCGGATTGTTTATAAGACATATTATCAGTTTTGGACCCAAAAATCGGCCAAAATACTATAGAATCATCACTCTTTACAAAGTTTTCTTTATTTATACTCAATAATGTAAGATCATGGACTCTGCGCCCAGAACACAATAAAAGGAGGATTGCAGTTCTTTTAGATATTTCGAACAATGACATTTCGGAGGGAATTCTGTCAACTAAGAATTTAATTAAAATATTAATGTCCCAAATAGGACTTTTGGCTTTGGGTGGCTGTTTTAATGCTATTCCCTTTAATATTTGCTTTATTATAGTGTGAGAACCTAACGAGAAGCCATTAGATGGACGACAAAAGGTACATATCACAGACTTATGTAGTGCAATTGTGTTATAAGCAAATTTAAATTTAAGATGCAAATCAGTTAAAAATCGAGCCACATCTTCAGGGGATGGTTCTATAGTGTTCACATTATTGTCACGTGACCATTTACACCATCGTAACCATGCTGGCCTATAAGTATTCAAGGTCGATTTCCTCCAACTACCTTCTAAAATCTCTATCTGATCCTTCTGCCAAGAATCTAATAGCGACGACCACCCTGTATTAACCACACCTTTAAATTCAATTGATGAACTTGTGGAGGCGGTCGATTGGTTGTTGTGTCTATCAAGTCTTGGTCCAATTCCCTTACCTGGTAGGGAGCGCACATGGAGCGAGCTACCAGATCTGCTCTCCAAAAGACCTTCTCCCAATCGGGTGTTATTACCAGGTACATGCCGGTTGCCTGGTTCAGGTGCGCTAGAACTCTGGGTATTAGACACGGCGGTGGGAATACCCAAGCTAACCTGTAGTGCCAAGGGCGACTGAAAGCATTGCTGAAAACAGCTGTCCGATCTAAATCTAGACTCACATACCTGGGTACAACATGAGCAGTTCGTGACGCAAACAGATCTATCTCGGGAACTCCGTAATGCTGAAAAATTTTCCCGGTAGCGCCGGGGAGCAAATGCCATTCTGTCGGGGCAGATTTCCTTGAAAGCCGATCTGCTACGTAGTTGTATCGACCAGGAAGGTGATATATGGACATCTGAATCCGATAACGGTCTATTTCGTCCAGGACTTCGTACGTTAGGTTTAGGAGGTGTTGTGACTGTGTGCCGCCTTCGTTGCGCAGGTAAGAAACTACGGTTTGGTTGTCGCTCTGAATTAACAAGCTTGTATCGGTCATTAGGTGACCTTTTACCTGAATTACTCGCAAAATTGCCAGCATCTCTAAGATATTGCTGTGAGAGTCTCTTTCCTGTACTGACCAATTGCCACATATTGTCTCGTTGTTGAGCTGCGCACCCCAACCTGCCTTGGCTGAGTCGGTCGTTAGGAAATGAGTTGGAGGTGACCCGTGCAGTTGAGAAGCCATGTCGTGATTTTGTGTCCACCATTGTAAGTTCGGAATTACATTGACGGGCATCTGTGATCGACCTTTTACATTTTTGCGCAATAAGGAATTGCTGAAGGTCAGCATAGCACGAGAATTCAAGCGCCCTCGCGGGATTACGAAGCTGGCAAAATTCCAAAGTCCTAGTAAACTCTGGACTTCTTTTAAACTTACCTTGGTGGCTTTTGCCATTTTTGATGTTCTCGATTGCAGTAAGCGAACCTTCGCTGGTGGTAATAATTTGACATTTTGCCACGGGTCCCATAATATCCCCAGATATTCGATTGTTTGCTGAGGAGTCAGCATAGACTTCTGAAAGTTTATTACAAAGCCGAGGGATTGCAATAGTCTTACCGTTAAGTTCGCATGACTTTGCAGAGTTTCTCGATTCTGATTCGCCAAGAGAAAGTCGTCGAGATAAACCAGCAATCGCACACCTTGGTCTCTTAGGATCTGCGCGATCCAATTCGTTAGGCTGGCAAAAACCTTTGGAGCGGTTGCCAATCCGAACGGGAGGCAAGTCATTTGCCAAAGTTGGTCCGATACTATTAATCTGAGGAAACGTCTGTGTCCTGGCGCAATTGGCAGATGAAAATATGCATTTTTCAGGTCTATTTTCACTAACCAATCCTGTGGTTGGAGGAAGTCGGGGACTTTGTACATGTTCACCAATCGAAATTTGTCTATTTTTACATAGTTGTTTAGTAATTTTAAATTGAAGACCGGGCGAAACGAAGACGTCGCTTCCTTTTTTGGTACAAGAAAAATTGTTGAGACAAAGCTCGGAGTCAATGAAGCTTTTTCTAGCACACCTTGATCTACTAGCTTCTTTAATTGGATTAAGATTTCTTTTGAATTTATTGTGTGAAATTTTCTTGGAATCCTTAAGGGATGAATAAGTGGTGGTTTGCTTAAAAAGGGGATCCGATAGCCCGATATTATTTTTAGTATATATAAAGGTGCTCCCAACTTCCTCCAGACACTTACCTGATGTTTGATTCTCCCGGCTTGAAAACGTAGATGATAGTCAATCGATTCGTTTATCACGCCGTCCCAGGGTACTGCGTTTCTTACCGTATCGTGTATCTTCGGTGTGACGAAAAAACTCTTCTGCCCTTCTCTTTCGTCCTTGCGCAGGATTAGAGCCACTATTAGTGGAGGGGCGATAGTTTGCACTGTTGCGCACAGGCACTATATATTTCCTACTTCCCTGTGTGTCCCTTTGGACCGTAGGTTTATACGATCTACCCTGCGAGGATAATTTAGTGGGTGCGGCTTGAAAAATTTTTAAGACCCCACCTTGTTTTCCTACAAAATCTGTAAACTTTGCATCGTCAAATAAATGATTCGCGGACGGGGGTATTTTTCTTAACGATTCCTTAAAACAACTTTCCTTTACTGAATTTAAAATAGCATCACGACGTTGTTGCACTATATCAGCCCGTTTACCACATATCATTTGTAATAAATCGGATTGTATTTTTTGGTATTCCCCGTCGGCAAAAATTTCATTGATTTTTGAAGTAATCTCTTCGGTGGTCGTTGGGTTTTTTAATTCGGATACCCACGAAATGAATTGGCATAAGCCTTTTTGAAACGATTCATTTAGCAAAATAACAGCATGTGACATAGCAGCTAAAGAATTTTCAACGACCGCTAAAGAACGATTACGTTCAAAATTTTTCAACACATCGTTACTTTCGAGCTCTACAAAACCTGGAGTAGAATTATAAAGTTTTTGTACTTCAGAATATCGTACTTGAGCCCAGTCAGGCGAGTTAAAATGTTGCAATTTGTTAAGCAATTCGAGATGCTTATTATTTGTCTGTAATGTCTGTGACTTGAGGGTAGTTTGTATTTTAAAATCAATCCCTTTTTCTTCCTTTAATTCATTATCCAGTTCAGTAGGGCTCGGAATATATAGAATAGACTCACTGTCAGATATGCACGACTGAGTATTATTTTTAACAATAAGATCTTGCAAAGAGGATACTTTTTCAGTAAGTTTTACAAAAGCATCCTCTAATTTACTTAGCTTTGTACGGCGGCGCCGCTCCTTTCGCCTACGATGTCTCCTTTTACGCGTCGTGGAAGAAGAATCGCTGCTACTACTCGAACCACAAGATTGCGACCGAGCACGTGGGGCATTGTCCATACTTATATTATTAAAATTTTCGTCCACAGGGTTCATTATTAACACAAATTAATTTTAAATATTTAACACTAAAAAGTAGGACACCCTTTTTAAAAGTAACGAGTTACTTTTAAACGCGACTTCACCGTTCGGAGTTCCGAACGCCAATGAGGTCCAAGGATATCGTTATGTCTTCGGCAAACGTATCCCCACTACCTGCCGGATTGGGCCGGAAATGGCGCTGCGGGGCTGTTAGCGCTTCATCGTACCGGAACCGGATACGCCTATCTCAATTTGTGGCTTAGAGAAAGGTACAGTCAGGCTTAATAAACTGTTTCTGAACGAAACATCAAAAGTCATCTTTGACACTTCACAGAATTTTATTTTTGAGGTTATGTTGTGATTGCTTCTTGGTTGATTCGTTTTATAATCGTCAGTCGATCATAAAATAGACTCTATTTATTAATCTTTGAGACTAATTAAAAATGCTGTCACGTAGCTGGAGACATCTTTGTCGGCGTTATTCCCAAGCTGTTACTTTTAGAACCAATGAGATTTCACCCGTAAGTTCATCCTACAAAACATTATTTAATTATCACTATTTTAATATCAATTATTCCCCCCTTCAGCCATTTTTATCGTATTTCGTTACAGGCGCAACATAATGAAAAGCAAGAAGGTTTATTCTACAACATGGACCCAAATCTGTGCAAACAACTCTTTGGTCACGGCGGCTTTCCTAGAAGCTTCGTGGAACAGACGAAGACTTTCACGGAAACAGCCATAATGGTGCGCCAGCCTGCATTAGACCTCATGAATTGTATACGAGCTAGTGATATGGACAAGCCAGTCATTAGATATCTTCTTTGTATCCTTTTCAACGTATCCAGTACAGTAATGTTGTGTATTTAACATTATCAGCTTGCAATGTTCTGTACTGGGACTGAGGTTTCCTCTTTGTGAGAAAGATATGAATGTAAATCTTAAGTCTAACCGAACTTTGAAGATACTCTATTAACTCTACTAAGTATGTCTGTTCCAGGTTTTTATTTTGTTCAACCCTGCAATTTAACTTACAAATGGAACTATAAAAACAACTGCGTCCAGTAAAAGATCATCTAACTGTGCAATCAAATTATTGTTGAAAATACTGTTGTTTTATCCCTTTTTTTAGATTTTTTTCTTTAGTTTCCTTAGCATTCCATTAGATGGAGAGAAAGGCACAGGCAAGTCTATAACAATGGCACATCTCCTTCACTATGCTCATGAAGAGGGCTACCTTATTGTACATGTACCTTGGGGTGAGTTACTTCTCCAATAGAAGAAATTAATAGGATAAGACAAATTAGCCATAGTTTATTTATTTATTTATATAATACTTACCATTGGATGATATTGTTTAAATGCAATTTACAGCAAGTACCAAGTTTCAGTACAAGCAAATTGAAACAATGTGAAGTTAAAAAGGGATTCTTGAAGTCATGATGATTATTGTTGTTAACTGCCATGTCGGACTATGTGTCCGACACTTTTTGTTCTATTCAGGCCTTGTCGGACTATATGACCGGCAACACATACAAAATCTGAACATGTCGTTGCTGCCTGGTGGTCATGTTTTTGTAATAAATAATGTATTTATGGAATAAGTAAATAATCTATTTAATGTGAAATAACACTAAGTACATTTTTTAACTGTTTCTGATTTTAACCATGGCAGTTAACAAGTTAAATTTTTTCAAGTACTGCATATACTTGAAAATTATGAGACTTTAGCTTTATAGAGAAGCCATTATCTAAAGGCTGGAAATCTGACCACCAGCCTTGCTAAGGGGAATTGTATTACCCAGTAACTGAGTTGTGTAGGTCAGAAAGGCAGTTCCTTCGTAAAATACTGGTCTTTCGCTGCATTTGGTTAGACTGAAAGCCAACCTCATGATAGTTGAGAAAAAGACTAAGCACATTTATTGCTTGACTTGTTTGCAGAGTGAAATTACACAAGCTCTGTCTCATATATTTAAATATTTTTATTTATCTCTTAGTGTCAGAATGGTTGAGGCGTCTTCCACGTCACAAGGAGATGTCAAACTCCCAGACCCGCGAAGGCTTCGTCGACTTGCCGCTCGACGCCGCCGCCTGGCTCATACACTTCAAGAGTCAGAACCAGACATTACTCAAATCTGGTGATGTAAGTGTGCCAGACCATAATGATATAAAGAGAAAAAGAACCCCAAAACAAAGAACTGTCATGATTTTTTTTTTATGGGTGGGGAAATCATCAAATGACTTCTCCCGCTCTTGGCGGAGCGGGAGGGCGTGCCAGACTTTTACTGACTAAAACCCACCCGTGTTCCTTCAGTTCCCCATATGCCAGGGTCACGGTATCTCTTTCGAACAATCTCGCGACCCTGGCAGTCTCATGAGGGGATTAGATTACAATCTATCATCCATCATACACATCTCGATTGTAGTTATCCTGAGTACCAAAATGTGTAATTAAATTTTAAACTGTTTGCTGATTACTAAATCTACGTATCGCGTCGTATGCGGCACGTAATGGCGATATTAATTTATTTTACACTTAGTTTCGTAAGTTATCTGTTGGAGTTGCGGACACCAGCCCGTAGGTACTATCTATTACCTACCCTAAGTTACTTGTTTTAAATCTTACACGAAAGTAAAGGCTTGTGGCTAAGTAATAACAGCCGTACGGGTTGATCATTAAGGTTAAGCTACGCTTGCTGTGATTGGTCCGTGGATGGGTGACCATCTTTACATACCAAGACCCTTCCGTGTCTCGGAAAGCACGTTAAGCCGTTGGTCCCGACTGTCATTCGTAGATCTTAGTCGTTACGGGTCGTCAGAAAGCCCGAAAGTCTGACAACCAGTGTTACCAAGGGGTATCGTATTACCCAGTAACTGGGTTGTGGAGGTCAGATAGGCAGTCGCTCCATGTACACTACTGGTAATCAGCTGCATCCGGATAGACTGCAAGCCGACCCCAACATAGTTGGGAAAAGGCCAGGCAGATGATGGCTTGTTTTAAATCTTACATTATTATCCACAGTTGAAAATCTCCAAAGAGTATGTGTGGAGTAAACGCGAGAAGACGGAGGTGGGCGCTCCGCTGTCGGCGCTTGTGGAGCACGGCATCAATCGCGTCAAGTACGCCTGTGACGTCATCGACGCGCTTGTCGACGAGATCAAGTTATTGTCCACAAACAAACAGTATGTTATGTTAAAGTTACCACAAGCGTAGCATAATCAGCGTATTATGTTCCCACACCTAAAACACAGGGCTTCTCTCTGAGAGCAGGAGTAGGACGGAATCCAAAACACGGACCCAGTGCGGGTTATTTGTTCACATCTATACAGCTGAAAAATGTGCACAGATTCACTGCCCTAACCCCCCACACTGGCGTATCATTCCATAATTTGTAATGCTTCTTGAGTACTTCTATTGCAGAAAGTAAAAGAAGCTAACATAATTTTATTATGATGTACATACCTATGCACTAATTATTATAGACAAACTTTACAGGAAGTTGGTACAGGTACCTACTATTTTTTTTCTTGATTTTTATTTAATTTGTTGGCCATTATTCTTACTTTTTAATTTCAGATGCAAAACATTTGTGGCGATAGACGGTTTCAACAGCTTCTTCTACCCGTTGACGCGCCTCAACACCCCAACGAAAAAGAAAGTCAAGCCTGAAGAAGTTACACTGACTACTTCCTTCTTAAAACTCACAAATAATGACTGGGTAGGTTTATTTTATAAACAAAAAAACCGGCCAAGTGCGAGTCGGAATCGCGCACCGAGAATTCCGTACAAACCTGTAGATATTCACGGTTTATGCATGAGGTTTATGTTTATGAAATTAAATGTTTTTTTTTTATATTTGAGTTGATTGAATGAAAAGTAAATTGCGGTTTACGATTTATGACGTATTAAAAAAAAACTACTTACTAGATCTCGTTCAAACCAATTTTTGGTGGAAGTTTACATGGTAATGTAAATCATATATATATTTTTTAGTTTTATCATTCTCTTATTTTAGAAGTTACGGAGGGGGGGACACGTTTTACCACTTTGGAAGTGTCTCTCGCGCAAATTATTCAGTTTAGAAAAAAATGATCTTAGAAACCTCAATACCATTTTTGAAGACCTATCCATAGATAATAGATACCCCACACGTGTGGGTTTGATGAAAAAACAATTTTTGAGTTTCAGTTTTGAGTATGGGGAACCTCAAAATATATTGTTTTTTTTTTCTATTTAAGTGTGAAAATCTTAACCAGTCAATTACCGTAATTAAGACACAATTAAAAAACGATTGTGTCTATACCAAATGTGGTATCTACTTAGAGGTTAATGCGGTTCACAGAATACATCTACTTACCAAGTTTCAACAGCATAGCTCTTATAGTTTCGGAAAAAAGTGGCTGTGACATACGGACGGACAGACAGACAGACAGACATGACGAATCTATGAGGGTTCCGTTTTTTGTCATTTGGCAACAGAACCCTAAAAACGCCCAAAAAGCTATAACAGTAAGATTGAAAAGTTAAGGGTACATTTTTCATCTCCTCTTTGAGGAGTGGATAGAGAGGCGCCACGGCGTCCTCACCTTCCGCCTGACGCAGGTTCTCATCGGGCATGGGTGCTTCGGTGGGTTCCTGTTCAGGATAAAGCGGGAGGATACGCCCGGGTGTTTCCATTGTGAGGATCTTCTAGAGGACACGGTGGAGCATACGGTGGAAGTGTGCCCTGCCTGGGCGGAGCACCGCCGTGTCCTCGTGTAGGCGATTGGCGGCGGCGACCTCTCACGTCCGGCCCTGGTGCGAGCCATGGTACGGAGCGAGAGGGCATGGGAAGCCGTCACCTCCTTCTGCGAAGCAGTAATGCTCGTGAAGGAGGAGGCGGGGCGCGTGAGGGAGTGGCAGTCTCTGCGCCCTCACGTCCCTAGCCGCCGCAGGAGGAGACGCCCCGGGCGTCGGGAGTCGATAGCGGACTCCTGGCCACCGTAGGCGCGAGCTTGCGGGTGGCGAGCAATGGGTAGCTCGCCGCCCGGTAAGGACCAGGCTCGGGACGACGGCGCGTAGTGTTCCACGCGCACCTCAAAGAGATGTCAGCAGCAGTGAAGGGGTCTACTAGGACCGATGCCTGCCGGGGTCGCGAGATTGTTCAAGCGAAATACCGTGACCGCGGCATATGGGTAACTGAAGGAACACGGGTGGGTTTTAGTCAATAAAAGTCTGACACGCTCTCCCGCTCCACCCAGAGCGGGAGAAGTCATTTGATGATTTCCAAACCAGAAAAAAAAGGGGTAGATTTCAAGGTGACCCTTTTTTGGCACAGTGTTACTGCATTTTAATTTTTTTCTGTTGTTTTTTCAGACAAACGGCGCCATAGTAGTATCTGCAGATCAGCTGGCAGTTCCTGATGATCATCAAGAAAGTTACCTACCAAGATATTTGTTGTACAAAAAGGTAAAATATCAACAACTAGCTTCTGCCCGCGACTTCGTCCGCGTTAAATGTCATGTTCCTCCGACCCTTCCCGTCGCATCGAATCGCCTACCCGTGCGATTCTCCCCGTTTTTGCAACATTTTTCATTGCTGCTCCGCTTCTCTTAGTTTTAGCGGGATGTTATATAGCCTATAGCCTTTCTCGATAAATAGGCTACCTAACACAAAAATAATTTTTCAATTCGGACCAGTAGTTCCTGAGAATACCGCGTTCAATCAAACAAACAAACACAAACTGTGACCTCTGAGTTTGTTTCGGCCTTTCTTCTCAGAGTAGTCAGATAGGAAACGCCGACCTCATCTTATTTTAAAAAATGTGATTGACGTGTAAAAGTGTTTGTACAAACCTACTTGCAAAAATAAAGTCATTTATCGTTTATCAAACTTTTCAGCTTTATAATATTAGTACATATAGATTACTATACTGCTTCATTGATCTCATCCGCTGTAAGTGCATAATGGATAATCACAATAAACAAGAGAGCATGAAAAATATTGTGAACTTGTTGGTTAATTGGAACAAAGAAAAACTGGCTAATTTGTGTGAAAAAATTATTGAAAGCCATTTAATTTTCTTTTTACTTTATTTTTTCTATATGAAATGGCTATCATGAATATTCTTTCGTTTAAAACAGCCAGTACCTTTTTGTTGGTTTCATATATAACGAAAAAACAAATTAAGGTGTTTAAAACTCAGTAATGAAATATTTTTTCCATTTCAGGGCTTTGAGCATTTAGACCCATTTGTGCCAATAGAGGTAGGCCGATACAATGAAAAAGAGTTCCTATGCTGTGCAGAGTACTACAGGGATCGACTGTGGTTGAGAGGACCTCCAGAGATTGAGACAGAGCTGAAGTTCACCAGTGCATGCAATCCCTTCAAGTTCATGGAACAGTGTGCACCTTTGTAAAATAGTTTTATTTGTATTGTAATATAATGTAGTTGGTATATAATATTAGTTTTATTTTATTACATAACAAGAAACATGACAAGAGAGTCAGTATAAAATTTTGAACATATTTGCTGGCCCAGCACCTTGTATCAGCAGGCTGGATTGGCATGGGAAAAGAGAACAGTATAAGATGAGTAAAAAAGCTAAGTCTACACCAAAAACTAAGGCAAACAAAAGAATTTTATTTACAAGTGATTGTGTTGTAATTTTACTATAACATACATTAATAAAAGTATTATCTATTTTCCTTTAGGCAAAAGGAGTACCGTATTTACTGCCTACCCCCATGGAAAAAAGGCTGTGTTTATGATGTAATTATTTTCCATAAATTAATGAAACAACACACACTGATTTAATAATTTATTTTGCTGAACATAATATCTACAGAATTATTGCTTACAACAAGAACTTAAACATCATAACCAACAATGTGGCGTTTGCCGATGCACTCTCCGACGTAGAACCAGAAACAGACTTCAGCGCCAACAAGGACGTTCAGGGAGGCCTGCTTGATGGTCTGGTTCCTCCATGCACCAGTCTTAAAACTTGTCAGAAGTTTGCCAATGCCAGCCTTGATCTGAGGGATCTCGCTTAGCTTAGGGGGCGCCAGCTCCACTCGCGCATACTTCAAGAAGATATTAAATTTGGGGCGAGCTAATGTGATTCCAGCTGAAAATTAACAAATAATTCATTAACTCAAGACAATTCGCTGAATAGTAATCACTGACAGTTTCTTAGGTTGGGTGGATACAAATACAATGTGTGATGAGTGTGAAACAATGTATGTCGAAAAATACAACATTTTATTTTCGTTAATATCGACCTAACCTTCAATCCGATATTTTATCCAGAATTACATAATATCTGAGGTAAGCAAAACAGATCTTAAAACTTAAATTATTAGAGATCGTAAGTGAACTTAACAATACTTACTGTTAATTAGAGCCGGGATCTTGGCGACTGCACCTGCCATTTTGCTAAATTAATCAAAACAATTGCAGTACAATCTTAAAATTTAACTTCGGAATGGTAATGGATGGAACAAACCGACCTGTCAAGCTGCCATTTGGATTTGACGTTTAAAGAGACGTTCTATCATTTCCGTGACTAAAACCAATAGACATTAGTATTATTCCAAGTCCAAGTATTCTTTTTATAAAAGAAATCTCCCAGATATACACAGTACAGCTAACAAATATAATTATCGGCATTGTGTTGAATAGGTCAAATGCTCTAAAGGTGCGTTTACATCTGTTCAACAACTGGTAATTTTGTGGAAAGCAACATGTTGAAAGCAACACTGTTGCCGTTTGTGGAATGAGTCTTGCAACAGAGCGTCAACCGTTCTACAAAATATGACTTGTTGAACCGTGTTGCTTCTGTACCCACAGCTGACGCATTCATTCAACATGATTGCTTCTACAAATAATATTTTTTGGTAGTTTGTGTTATTAAAAATGAAAATTCAGTGGAGTAATGAAAAAGTTATACAGTTTATTGAGGATTATAGAAATGAAGAGGTACTCTGGAATATAACCCTAAGTGAATATAAAAACAATAAAAAGAAAAAGGATGCCCACTTAAAACTAGCCAATCGGTATGAGTGTTCAGAAGAGATGATGAAGAAAATATAAACAAATATCAAAACAGCATTCCAAAAAGAATACCAGAGAATAACTAAAAAGAGAAGTGGATCTGCTGCAGATACATCCAAGAAGTGGTTTGCCTACGAGAGCCACCTTTTTCTTTTAAATACTTTCAAAAATAAAAAAATAAAGTAGCGTAAACGCACCTTAAGTGTTGAATAAGGCGTGAACTGTGTGATGCGTCTAAAAATCACTTAAATACATCTCTATACGTTTCTATCTTTCTTCAACATGTTTAAAGTAAATAAAGCTATCTCTCTCTGAAATTACATATTTTTTCTTGTAGTTACACTGATATTGTGCTATGCTACGTCGATGATTTTCTGTCAAACGTTTTTGTCAAGTGGAACCGGCGATAATAGCATTTAATATAAAATTAGCTAAATACTATTAGACTATAAGATTGTGAATATAAAACCAGCGTGATCTCTGATTTATTAGGCTATAGAAATGTATTTTCATGGTATGTCTTTATTCTTTCATACAATAATACTAACATTAGCGTGGCACACAACATTACTATTTTTCCAGTATTCTAATCCTATTTCTGATGATTTAAAAGTTTATAAAACATTTTCGGTTTATTAGTAAGGTCTCAGTTGCCTAAGGTAGGATTTAAAAAGCTATATTTGCGTTGAAATCTTAGGGACACGTCATTGTTACTCAGGCGTCGCCGGTCGAACAAATGTTTTACAGGTTATTCTTATAAATATATCCACTGTGAATTGGGTATTTCAAAGTCAGCTATTAAAATTAAATAGACCACAGGTTTCCTGCAATGAATGTTACGTGTTGTGATAGCAAATCATGTTTCTGATTAGAAACTAGTAAAAAAATGCAATCAAGGTTTAACATATACCTTCCATAAAATGTAATAACACTGTTAAATGATTAATTATATTTTCAGCCCTATTCCTCTTATTATTAAGTACACTATCACTGAGCAATGGTAACACTCTGCAAGGTACGATAGACCTGAATCGGCTACAGAATATCCTACAGGAAAATGTGACGAGTAAAGACATCACATCATTGTACTACTCTGTCAAAGGGCTGGCAGAGTTAAATGCTGAGATTCCTAATATTTGTGAGGTGAGTTACACAGTATTTAGGTTACATTAGGGTCATATTACTATTAACTGTAATCAAGCAACTGACTTGTTAATTTTTGTTGAGTTATGTTTGAAGCAGCAGCTTAATGTATTATTTATCATGTGTACACAAGGCTATAGATCAAGCTATAAATTTCTAGTAAAATCTGACTTCTCATTGTATGAAAAACCTATTTAAATCTGAGGTCAGCTAAAACTGGAAATGAATGTAGCCGTGTGTACCATAATGGTTGGATTAAAAATATTGAAATAATTTTAAGAAAAAAACAAATAAAACCATTATAAACTCTTATTGTATTTATTGCAGCACATCAAAAACATCAAATATGATGCTAAGAATATTGAACAAGTGTTTCAACTAGCAAATGCTGCAGCCATATCCAGCTGTCTGAATTCCTTAAAACCAGAAGTTCTGACACCAGCCACACAAGTGCTGGATAAGAAGGATGCCACAATCTCTGACATATACCATGCTGTATACACATTGAAGGCATTCGGCAAAGGTACCGTTTATGACAAGGAAGATGCTTTGAAGAATCTCATTCAGTTGCTGAAGAAAGATGATTCTCCGGCAAAGTGAGTATTTTAGATGTGAAATATAATTAATAAAAAAAATTCCTTCCCTTCCCCCCCAATAGAAACAAACTAAAAAAAAATAATGTTATGTTACTTTTATTTGGTTCCGTAATTTTATTTCTTCTGGCCACAATAGACATACACAACATCTTAGACGCTTTATCTCATTTTGCTTTTTACCTTCGGGCTGAGAGCACAAATTTAATGTTTTCGTCTTGTTATGTTGTGGTTGGTGCTGTGTTGTACATCTTGTTATTTGTTTTTAATCAATTTTACGAAAACATGGATAATCAACCAAGGCACATTGCGAGAAGACCAGAATACTACATTTTCTCCCAAGAAGAAAAAATCATGCCATGCAGCTTTATTCATAACTAAGAAAATAACCCACACTAATATTATAAATACAAAAGTAACTCTGTCTGTCTGTCTGTTTCGCTTTCCTGCTAAAACTACTGAAGCGATTTAAATGAAATTTGGTACACAGTTAGTTTAGAGCCTGAGAAAGGACATAGGCTAAGGTAGTATGTTCCCGCGGGATAATTTCCGACCTCCACGCGGGCGAAGCCGCTGGCAAAAGCTAGTGATCAATAAAATACATAAACTCACGCCTCTTCACGAACTCACCCCTCTTCACGAACTCACCCCTCTTCACGAACTCACGTTCTTTTCCCATGGGGGTAGGCAGAAACAACGGAACGTGTGGCAGACAGGCGGTTCATCATTTCAGCCGAAAGACGTCCACTGCTGGACATAAGCTTCCCACAATTTTGGAGGTTGCCATAATCGCTACGCTTGGCAGGCGGATTGGCGATCGCAGTATGGTGGTAAAATGCATAGAGAACGCTGCTGCCTATTCTATAGTAAGAGACGCGGCGCGGCGGTTTACTTTGTGTAATTAATTTCATCACCACTGCTCTCAAAACGACGAAGAAAACCATTGTGACGAAACCGCCATGCCCTAGAGCCAAAAAAAATCGACATATGATGTTTCCAACCCGTACTGGGCCCACGTGATTGATTATAGCTCACTTCTTTTCGAAAAGAGGAGACGTGTGTCCCAACAGTCGGAAAATTAGAGGCTGATTATAATGCCTGCCTATTGTTCCACAAAATATTTTATTTATTACTATTCATGTTATGAGACATAAGTATGTCCGATGAGCGTTAGTAAGTAGTATAAAAACAACAATCCTTCCAGCTACGGATACGTGTTCGCCCTCTGCGAGCACATGGGCTGTGCCGCGTGGACGGCCTCGCACGCGGAGGGCGTGCTCCTGGCCGCTGACGAGAGCGACTCCAAGGCGCTGCACTTTGAAGGAGGCCTGCCCGTCACCGCCAACCTGCTGGCCAGCATACAGAGGTAAGGTTTCAATAACATGATAACTTTTGTACTGTTTTCTTCAATCCATTTTCACGTTCTTCTGGGTAAAAGGTCCTTTAACTATCATCTTTTTACTGCCTGGATAGTCAAGTCAAGTCACGAGTGGACGCTACTACCGAGCTCGACGTTTTCGGATTGATTCTCATGTCGCACAAAGTAGTATTTGATTTTTCCGAAGCCAGATTGCTGCCAAGTTAATTACATAGAACACAAACTGGCTAAATGTTGGTTTAATACCGCCATAATTTTATAATTTTTTCTTAACAGGACCTACAAGAACTTGAAGAAGCCTTCTCCCCTGACCGACGAGCAAAGGTACAAGTTCGCGGAGTACTTGCTGTCCCGCCGGTCTGTGAACACGCCCAAGGGAGCCTGCCTGTTGATCGAAGCCGCCACCGCACTGTCTGATGATGTGGTAAGGGAATAAATAATCCATGTGCAAAATCTCAATTTCAATAACCTACTTAGAAAATGCGGGCGTATAAATATACTTCGGCAATCATTTAGGTGTTAAGTGATGGGCACGCCACAATTGCGGCGGTAAGTCCCCTCTTTGAGGAGTGGATAGAGAGGCGTCACGGCGTCCTCACCTTCCGCCTGACGCAGGTTCTCACCGGGCATGGGTGCTTCGGTGGGTTCCTGTTCAGGATAAAGCGGGAGGATACGTCCGGGTGTTTCCATTGCGAGGATCGTCTGGAGGACACGGTGGAGCATACGGTGGAGGTGTGCCCTGCCTGGGCGGAGCACCACCGTGTCCTCTTAGAGGCGATCGGCGGTGGCGACCTCTCGCGTCCGGCCCTGGTGCGAGCCATGGTACGGAGCGAGAGGGAATCGGAAGCCGTCACCTCCTTCTGCGAAGCAGTAATGCTCGCGAAGGAGGAGGCGGGGCGCGCGAGGGAGTGGCAGTCTCTGCGCCCTCACGTCCCTAGCCGCCGCAGGAGGAGACGCCCCGGGCGTCGGGAGTCGATTGCGGACTCCCGGCCACCGTAGGCGCGAGCTTGCGGGTGGCGAGCAATGGGTAGCTCGCCGCCCGGTAAGGACCAAGCTCGGGTCGACGGCGCGCAGTGTTCCACGCGCGCCTCAAAGAGATGTCAGCAGCAGCGTAGGGGTCTAATAGGACCGATGCCTGCCGGGGTCGCGTGATTGTTCGAAAGAGATACCGTGACCCTGGCACATGGGCAACTGATGGAACACGGGTGGGTTTTAGTCAGTAAAAGTCTGACACGCCCTCCCGCTCCGCCCAGAGCGGGAGAAGTCATTTGATGATTTCCCATCCTGAAAAATAAAAAAAAAGGTGTTAAGTGAAAATAACATCTTTAAAAAAAGCACCATCATAGTCAAAAATAGCATCTTTGAAATTGCTATAAAAAAAAACCGGCAATACACAGGGTTCCGCGTACCACAAAGCAAAAAACGCTGAAAAACGTTCCTTTTATGGGCTTTCTTTGATGACGGGATACTTCAATAAAATTATGTTTTACTTCGGTTCAGTGTTAAATGTATTTAGTGATTTCTAGTGCAAATGAGCCTTTAACTACCACTTCGTCGTTTCAGCCGTAAGACGTCCACTGCTGGACTTAGGCCTCCCCCAATTTGGGGGGCTTTGCCATAATCGCCACGCTTGGCAGGCGGGTTGGCGATCGCAGTATGGTGGTAAAATGCATAGAGAATGCTGCTGCCCATTCTCTAGTAAGTCCCTTAGTCGCCTTTTACGACACCCACGGGAAGAAATGGGGTGGTGTTATTCTTTACGTCCGGCACCACACGGTACACTACCACTTAATATCTCTCTATTAGTATTTGTTGTTTTGGAATATCCTAAAACGCTTTTTCCTATATACATTAATCCATTTAAGATTCAAATAACACAATAACCTTTCTCCACAGCAAGCTCCCATCAGCATCACGATCAAAGGCAAGAAGTACATCACCTCTGAGTCAGACACCATTGAGTTCTCCATCACAGACCTCATAGGCCGCCCGGTCAAATTCCTGAAGCCTGAGGAAGTAGTCGCACAATCCGGCACACGGCTCGCTGATGACGTCGTTGTCCTATCCAAACAACCTCTCACACAAAAACCTAACGAACCTACGACTTTCGTCCTTAATTTGAGCAAGATTAAGGCCCAATATGGCTTGTACAAGATCGCCTTAAGCGCTGGTTCTAAGACAGCTAATGTGAATGTGGCGGTTTTGGGTGAGATTCAAGTTACCAGTGTAGAGGTTGGTATTGGTGATGTGGATGGCACTACCAGCCCGAAGGTGACGACGGTCGCGTATCCGAACAAACTGACTGAGAAACTCCAGGCTGATCATTTGCAGAAGTAAGTATAGAAAATGTTGTATTTAGTTTTCTCTGAAATGCGAAATTACTTGCCTGAAAACATGCAAATTAAGGTGGAAGTTCCAGGCTAGCCTGCAAATTAAAATTTTCTTAAGAAAATTGAATTTCGTAGGGTACCCTGGACTTCACCTTAAACCCTAATGATTAGACTTCTAAAAGTAATACAGTCGGCTCCAAATCCATTTTAATAATGTGACTTTGACAGCAAATCACTTTAACTGCTCTGAAATAAAGGATTTCGGAGCAGTTAGTTTTTTCTGTAGTTCAAGGTAACACTATCGTCTGTTAATACTGACATGCTTTTAACCGTACTAGACCCAAGTAGGCGGCCATTATCTTGGTCAAATCTGGAACGTAGTTGACTATGTCTCAGATTTTAACACAAATAATTTCTCTCTTAGGGTGACGTTAAAGTTCAGTGTCCGCGACAAGTACAACAAGCCGGTGTTGGTGCAGCAAGCCTTCGTGCGCGTCGGCAGCGCCAACAGCGACGACGAGACCATCTTCGTGGCCGAGCCCGACAACACCAAGGCCTACAAAGTTGAACTTGTGAGTATTTTGTGCTGAAATATCAAGTGTGTTAGGTGTAATGATGTGCCGGATATCCGTATCCGTATCCGCGGATATCCGCGGGAGAAGAAAGATCCGTATCCGTTACTTTCTTGGCGGATCTTTCATCGTATTAATTTTCAATATATCAATGAAAGTCTATATATACGTAGGCGATGAGATAGCAATGAAAAATTAGTAAATTCCATTCAGATACAACTATAAACAAAACATCAGAAAGACCTGCGCCATGAAAGTCGACACATATCTTGTTAAGAGCCCTCTTACAAAATTTGAACGCTCGAGTTTAGGTAAAAGACGGCAATCTTATGTATGTGTGCGTAGCTATCCACACATGCACAATACAAACAGTGTAACGCGAGTGTCGAGCTGGTCTAAACAATCTTGATCCGTTAGAATTATAATGCGGTATTTAGATATTTATGAAAATACTTATTTTATTTATCCAGTCTAATAAAGATTTCCAGACTAATAAAAAAAAATACAACTATATGTTATGTAAAGTATACAATAAAAATAAAAAATTATAACAATTACATATTGGTGCCGATTCTGTTGTACACCGAACTAAACTAACAAAACTATCTCTAAAATTGCTTACTTTTAGCTATGAAAATTGTTACGCTATTCTGCAAGAAATAATCTCTTTTAAAAATTATTTTGACACGACTAAAATCAAATTTGAAAATCGCGACTCAACGTGGTATTTTTAGGGTTCCGTTGCCAAATGGCAAAAACGGAACCCTTATAGATTCGTCATGTCTGTCTGTCTGTCTGTCCGTTTGTCACAGCCACTTTTCTCCGAAACTATAAGAGCATGCTGTTGAAACTTGGTAAGAAGATGTATTCTGTGAATTGCATTAAGATTTTTACACTAGAAAAAAAAAACAATAAATTTTTGGGTTCCCCATAGTTAGAACTGAAACTCAAAAAAAAAATTTTCGTCAAACCCGTACGTGTGGGGTAAAATGGTATTGAGGTTTCAAATTTTTTTTTTTTTCTAAACTGAATAGTTTGCGCGAGAAACACTTCCAAAGTGGTGAAATGTGTGTCCTCCCCCCCATAACTTCTAAAATAAGAGAATGATAAAACTAAAAAAAATATATGATGTACATTACCATGTAAACTTCCACCAAAAATTGGTTTGAACGAGATCTAGTAAGTATTTTTTTTAATACGTCATAAATCGTAAACCGCAATTTACCTTTCATTCAATCAACTCAAATATAAAAATTAAAAAAAAAACATTTAATTTCATAAACATAAACATTTGCATAAACCGAGAATACATACAGGTTTGTACGGAAACCTCGGTGCGCGAGTCCGACTCGCACTTGCCGGTTTTTTTCTTTTGGCTTCGCAACTTAGTACTTGTGCGCTACGCAATGAACTTGCTGAGATACGAAGGCGCGCGCATGGGGGCATCCTGGACGTGTTTTATATGGAATTTTCCATTTTTGTCTGAAAAATAAAAAAAAATATTACCCACGTGTTGGTATTTATATGTGAGGGAGTTACAAAGGGGGTCGAAAATTTCATTATTTTTGCGATAGGACACGCCATTTTCGAGATATAAGCAAAAGAAAAAAAAAATACAGTACTGTTTTTGCACGTGAGGCGAGGCGTTGCCGTTGGTGTGAATTTTTGTTCATGACCACTAGTTTTACTCCACACCTTTTTAATCGCGATTAAAAATAGTCAGATTTAGTTAAAATAAATTATTTTAGTCAAAATTTTTCTACAATCTATTAAAATAATACTGTAAAGTATTATTTTAATAGATTGTAGAAAAATTTTGACTTGACTTGATAATTAACGAAACTCTTATTCAAAAAAAAAATGCGAAGAGTAGCAAAATGTTGTAGTCGTAGTATATTTTTGCCTTCACGATACGAGTACCCGTAAACTGAGACGCGGGAAAAATTGACACAGGTCCTTCCCCGTTGGGCGCTTGCGCCGTACTAAACGCTGCCCGGTTGTGTATCGTAATTTATTCTAATTTAGAGTGATTTCAAAAACGATATTGTCTAATTAAATAAACAGATTTAAATAAAACTTGAGAATTCGATTTGTTATGAAGCATACTTTATATTGACATGAATTTTTTAATGTAATTATGCTTTATTCAAACCAAAAAAACGCGATAAACTTGTGAATAAATCGTAAAAATTGCCATAAGACTTTATTTTTTTTACTAATTAATGTTATTAAAAATCAATATTCTTGTACTAAATGTAACAACTAGATTATATGTCTGTTGTTTTGTGTATTTTTTTTACTCAAATTTCTACATATTAATGATAGAAATAGGAGTCTGAAATTGACCCTGCGCTGATTTTTACGAAAACTAGTTGTGGGAGATTAATTACTACAAAGTAACCAAATAAGTTTTTGTAAATGTTCTACTAAAAGTGACAAAACAAAAGATTGATCTATTTTTTACATGTATTCGTCAATGCCAGAATATTTATAATTATGAGATGAGAGGTAAATAAGGCGACTAAAATCTTAGATATTCGCGCAAAAATGTAAAATGGCTCTTAAGCAAAGCGTCAAGTGTCGTAAACTAAAATTACAAGATCACGTGCATCGCCACCGATTGAGTAAGAAAATTAAGATCCGTATCCGCAGATCTTGACACCAAATATCCGTATTCGGATCCGTATACGCGGATCTGCATTTTTACGATCAGGTACATCACTAGTTGTAATTCTACATACTCAGTACAGTAGCCTTTTAACGGCCCTATCTCACTAGGACCAAGGCGCAACCATGGTCGCACTTCCAAAATTGTATGGTTGGTTTCGCAACCGATTGGACGACTGGTCAGATAGTCACTATAAAGCTATGTATATTTTGCTAGTAGCGCGACCATGGTGTCCTACTGGGATATATGCCTAAGTCAAAAATATGAGATCATTTTTAGATCATTAATTCATACTTATCAATTAAAAGTGTATCTAAATCTACTTACCTAAACTTGCTTAAAATTTAAAGCAAAAGTGGATAGCCAACATTTGGTATTAGCACTACTCCTTCGTCGACCTCATCGATTGCTTTCCATCAGTCAAGATTGATGTCAAAAACTGAACTATGACGAGGGGAGTGACAAAACGATTCGTCTCAAAATTTGAACCACCTCTCAGGTTGTCGATTTTCGATTGCTCGAAAGAGTTACTGTTAGTGTTGCAAAAGACTCGAGTCTTTGAGTCCTAATTTTAAAGACTCGACTCAGTTATGCAAGACTCAGTGTGCTCAAAGGGCTCGGAGACTACAATTAGGCACTCGAGTCTTAAAAAGGACTCAAGTCTCAAAAACGACTCGAGTCTTAAAAAGGGCTCGAGTCTTAAAAGGGACTCGAGTCTTTAAATGAACCCGAGTCTTCAAGAAACACTCGGAGCATGAAGATGAAACTTATAGCCAGGGGTGGATCTACTTAAAGGCTTTTTGGGCTGCAGCCCAGGGCCCCACGAATACAGAGGGCCCCCAACCGAACTGAAACCAATAGACGATATTGTCAATAATAAAAATTATCTAGAATTTAAAAAAATCCGATTATAAGGTTGGCAACACTGCGATCAATCAACCCGTGTGCGCATTATCAAACGGAACGGGGAATTCCCTGTCGCTTGTTTTCGGTCGGTGTATTCCGTGTATTGTCTATTACTGGGGGCTTCCCTCCGCTTATCGCCAGACGCAATTTTCTTATTTTTCCGCACTTCTGCTATCGTCGACTATATTAACGAATTGATTTTGTTATTGTTAGAAAGGTATTTAGTACGTGTGTTTAATTTACTAAGTGATAGATAACTTAAAAGTTGTAAGGACCGGACCTTTCTTTTAATTTACTAAAATTGAAAGTATTCAGCATAACTAGACTTCCTGCTTTTAATAGGCAGTAGGTAAGTAAAAAGAATTATAAAACATGACCTTTTTATTTTTATTTCAGTTTTCAAAACTAAATGAATCGAACTTGTTCGATATTTAATGATAATTTGTGAATTGCTACACTCATTACAAAGTAGGTACCTATTAAAATTAAAAGTTCTATCCAGTTCTTTGTTTATTTTCATAAAAATATCTTATTTTACAATATGTCTGCTAGAAAATATAAAAGTGGAGCTGAAAAAAGAAAATTACAGTTTGGTCGAGAAAAAGAAAGAAATAAATGCGCAAAAATTGAAACTTTTTTTAAATCAGAACATATAAACGCGAATGAAATAGCTATAAATCCATTAAAAAACGTAAAGGAAGGTATTTTATGCAAAGAGAATCTAACCGAAGGAAGCAAAAAATCGCAAAACCAGGAAAAAAATACAAGTGATGAAAATATGCAAGATTTTGAAAACCAGAAAAAAAATACCAACGATGAAAATGTGCAATATCTTGACTTCCAGCAACCCTCTGGTTCCTCTGAAAACGAAATTGGTGTTCAGCAAAAGGAAGGTAATACCGATACCGAGGTGGTAAGAAATTTAGAAAATATTAAGTTTGAGTTTGAGAAATATGTTGACGTGGGCTTGTGGCCAGATTTGCTAAATAATGATTTTATTAATTTCGTCCTCTCACATGAAATGACTGACTTTCAAAATAAAGATCCGAAGAATATATATTCAGCTTCAATGAAGAAATATAAAGAACAAAACAGATCTTTTTCAAATAGGTATTTCACTAGAAAAATGAAAAATGGCTAATTACTGGAAAGATCTTGGTTATGTTATTCAAAAAGGGTTGGTACTGTTTTTTGTTTGACATGCAAACTTTTTTCCAAAACTCCTTCTCAATACACAACCGGATTTTCTGATTGGAAACACATAGGATTTTATTTAGAAAATCACGAAAATTCTAATGAACACAAGAATTCAATGTTAGTGTGGTTGACACGAAAGGAAAATAAGTCTGTTTAAGACAAGGAGCAATTAAATAAAGAAACAGAATATTATTACAATGTCCTAAAACGGGTTATTACAGTGCTAAAATTTTTGAGTATAAGAGGCTTAGCACTTAGAGGTTCCGAGGAAGTATTTGGTTCTCCACATAATGGTAATTTTATGGGTGCTCTAGAGCTATTGGCAGAATTTGACCCATTCATACGTGAACATATTGAACAACGAGAGCTGTAACCCTGTAATAAGTATCATATGAGGAAATAATTGAGATTAGGGTAAACAGATAATTAAACAAATTATAACTGAAATAAATAACGACGACACAAAGTATTATTCAATTATGATGGATTCAACCCCAGATCTGGCTCACGATGACCAACTTGCTATTGTATTACGATACTGTTTTCGAGGAAAAGTGTATGAAAGATGTGTATCTTTCATTAAAATTAGTAGTCATACTGGCTTATATTTATTTAATATTCTACAAGCCTTTTTGACAGTCATATGACAACGCTGCTAATATGGCCGGAATCTACAATGATGTACAAGCACTACTAAAAGAAAAAAATAAATCCGCGGATTACGTGCCATGTGCTGCGCATTCCCTTAACCTAGTTGGTCAAGAATCCGTGAAGGTTGCAACCGAAATTGTAATTTTTTTTGGAATAGTGCAACAAATATACGTTTTCTTCTCTGCTTCGACCCATAGGTGGGAACTGTTAAATCGTGAAACAAAACTAAAATTTACATTAAAAAGTTTAAGCCAGACCAGATGGTCTTGTCACTTTGATGCTGTCAGAGCTTTGAAAAGTAATTATGATGGCATTATGAAAATTCTCAATGGTTTCGGCGAAAATGACGATGAAAAAGTTGATTTCCGAAAAGAGGCACGAAATTTATTTAATAAACTGGCGAAACTAGAAACTGCAATTTTGATTGTTTTTTGGGAAGAAATTTTGGAGATATTTAATGTAGTTAATAAAAAAGTACAGAGCCCTGGTTTAGACATTGGTGAAGGCAATAAGTTAATTGTGTCATTAAAAGAGTTCGTGAAAAACATAAGGCAACAATCAGATCAGAAGCTAAAGGAATACGAAGAGAAAGCTAAAAAATTAAGTGCTAGTGTGGGAACAGACTACAGTGACATAAATAAGAGACGCATTACTTCAAAATTTTCAGATAAATCTACAGATAAAGTCTCAGTAAACGGCGCAGAAAAATTTAAAAGTATAATTTTTGGCTAATTTATGAAAAGAAACTTGTTGATGTTTTCCCAAATTACTATACCATCTTAAAGATTTTTTTAACGATGCCGATCACTAGCTGTGAAGCGGAGCGTTCTTTCTCCAGGATGTCGTATATAGAAAACAAATACAGGACAAAAATGTCGAACTATCAACTAAATCATTTATCAGTTCTTTCGATAAATTGCGATTTAACTAAGGACCTACAGTGCGATGACCAAATAAATGAATTTGCAGCACAAAAATGCAGAAAGGTTGCTTTATAATTTATATAACATAACCATTTATAACCTGTCAATTTATTTTGCAATAAATAATGTTTCAATAAATAAATAAAATATTTTGTTTTTCTATTTTCTTCCTGTACTTAACATATATTACATTACATATACCTACATAACTACAGAAAAGAGTTTCTTGTCAAAATGGCTATTTGTTGAGTAATTAGGTAGGGCCCCTAAGCAGTACAAATTCAAGATCCGCCCCTGCTTATAGCTCATCATTCGAAAAGACTCGAAAGAAGGCAATAAATTCAAAATAGTGGTTATGATGTAACTTTGCGTACAAAAAAATCTGACGAGTTATTCGAGTTTTTTCAATGATGAGCTACAAGACTCGAGTTCATTTTAAGACTCGAGTAGTTTTTAAGACTGGTAACTGGTTACCAACACAATAGAACTGCATTAATTTTTAGTAACTAAAAAGCATGTTATATAAAACACAATGACAAAGAAATATTGTTTTATTTTAATCGTCACTTGAAATACATGTAGGTATATATTCTTTTACGGTAAAAAAAAAACAAAACTCTGATTAACAATAAAGAGAATAATTTTATTACATAACATATAAGTAATAAGAGTATTTTTTCGTTTTCTGGAAACTTATATGGAGAAATCCTAAACTAAACCTTATATGGAGGAATAATTTCCAAACAGTGCGCAACAGTTTATAATATTATTTTCTAGGTCTGCGATGGCCGAATTGATTTCGGTATCAATTTCTAAATAATTTCGGGATTTGTTCGTTTTATTACGAACACGTATCTTAGTCTCTTTAACTAAAACATCCAGAACTTGAGCCAAAGAAATACATGTAGGTGTATTTCAAGTGACGATTAAAATAAAACAATATTTCTTTGTCATTGTGTTTTATATAACATGCTTTTTAGTTACTAAAAATTAATGCAGTTCTATTGTATTGGTAACCAGTTACGAACAGAGAAAAATAATTCTGTTTTCGTAGCCAGTTATCAAACAGGAAGAAAATTCCATGTTCGTAGCTGGTTACGAAAATCCAGTTACGAAAGTGGACGAAAGGCTTGATTCTAGACTCCGAGCCTTTTGAGCACACTGAGTCTTGCATAAATGAGTCGAGTCTTAAAAATTACGACTCGAAGACTCGAGTCCTTTGCAACACTAGTTACTGTGGCCCTGGCACAGGCAACTGAAGGAACACGGGTGGGTTTTATTTGGTTTGTAAAAGTTTGACACGCCCTGAGCTCCGCCCAGAGCGGGAGAAGTCATTTGATGAATTCCCAACCTAAAAAAATATAAGTGTTAAAGCAAGCTATTATAACAACTACATTCCCTCCAGAACGTAGGCAGCATCGCCAAGCATCTGAACTTTGCGTCGGGCGCGTATTCGCTGACGATGTACCTGGGAGACAGCGCCGTGTCCAACCCCATCGCCTGGCCCGTGGGAGAAGTGCTCTTCAACTTCGGCAAGGACGCCAATGCTGTTGGTAAGTAGTCTAGTACTAGATATATTTGATTTTACAGGCTGATAAAAATGTTAAATAACAAAACCTCCGACTAAGACAGAAACGTCTAAAAAGTAAACATCAATATACGTTTTGGCTCTTTAATAAGAAGTTGTAGGTAATATTTTGATCAAAGTATCGTCCTGTCAAATCTTTCTTCATAAAATGTACTCTTTCAATGTAGAAATAAATAATAGTTTAAAAAATAAAAAAACACGCTTCCATAGAAAAACAAAGTAAAAATAATAAACTACCTCAAAAAGCACCCAACGCTTTTTTAGGATGTTTCGTGACGTATGTCAGCGTAGTCTTCGAAAACAGTTATTTTTTGCTTTCCTGGTAATCCTGGCAAGGATAATGGCACAAATTTATAATATTATTGTATTGTCATCGGTCCTAGATAAGTCTACAAAGTTTAAATGAAATCTGACCGTTCGAAGTGGGTCAAAATCAAGTCCAAAGGAGTCAGTCATAAACAAACATACAGGTGAAGCTAATAAAAGCGTGTTAGAAAGAAAGAAAACGTCGCACATGTATTAGGGATTTTAAAAGATAATATTTTTTTTACAAAAACTTATAATGCTCTTTCAAAAACACGCCGTTTCTGGAACAAGTTTTGTGAAATTTCGGCACGCCAATTTTCGTTCCATGTTATCGCGCCCTCACTCGCTTACATTGCTTTGGATGAATCCACGACCTCGGAAGGGCCCTTTTAAGAGTTTTAGTATGTAGATGCTCTTAAAAACTGATGTATCTCCTTAGGCGCACCAGTAAGCACAACCACGAAGCCTCACCGCGGGCCTCTACCAGAGATCGCGCATATCTTCCGCTCGCCCGAGGCACGCCCCCCGCGCGCCGTGTCGGACGTGTTCGCGCTGGCGTGCGGCGCGCCGCTGTTGCTGTTACTGCTGCTGTGGGCCAGGCTCGGCCTCAACTTCGGCAACTTCCCCTTCACACCCAGCGCCTTGCTGTTCCATCTGGCTTTGGGAGGTTCGTATCATCATCATCTTTCTGCCTGCCCTTATCCCAATTTATTTGAGTTCGGCACAACGTGTCTTTTTCTTCCACACTTCTCTATTAGTCGTCATCGCGGGAGTCACACTCTTTCTATCCATATCATAATTCACTCAGTCCTTTCAGTGTTTCTTTGGTCTCCTTCTACTTTTATAGTCGATAGCAAAATACAGTTAATATATTATTTACTAATGACTTCGTCCGCTGGAAATTTATATAGCTTAGTTCGTCCAGAATAATGTAACTTTTCAAAGATGAGAGAGATTTGTTTTAATCGGTTAAATAGTTTTTGATTTTATCTATTACAACAAATCTTAGCTTTTTACAATATTAGCGTAGATCAGCCTTTCCCAAAGTGGGCGATAACGCCCCCTTGTGGTTGGTGAGAGACCCAGAAGGGGAATGGGGGCGTTGTGTAGACTACACAACGCCCCCATTCCCCTTCTGGGTCTCTTACCACCCCCCCTTTAGGCCTGCAGCACCCACAAGGGGACGTTATCGCCCACTTTGGGAAAGGCTGGTGTAGATTATAAGAATTCCCAGCTATAGGGACGTTATAGACTGATTATGGTATGTAAGAATTGCTAGCTGCACTTACATGTACATCAAAACTTTTTCGTTCTTAAAAAAATCTTCTGAAAGAGAGTACTTATCTCTGTGACATCGGACAACAAGTAACACATATCCCTACGTCAGGTTCGCTGGGTCTGTACGGCGTGCTGTGGCTGCAGCTGTCGATGTTCGACACGATGCGCTACGTGCTGCCGCTGGGCGCGCTCACCTTCCTGTCGGGACATCGCCTGCTGCGCCGCCTCGCCACCGACAAGCTAAAGCGCTAGGGAACACGACACTAGCGCATTGTGAGGCCCAGTCGTATCGCATCGCATTGCAACACAAACATCGACCAAGTGCGTGTCAGTTCACACAGTGTGGGGTGTAGGATAAATACACAGTATCGATTCTACCGACCGCAAAAATAACTTTGTATGTTATAGTATTTCTCCAAAAAATCATTGAGAAAACAAAGTTATTACTGTGGTTGTAAGTGAAAATATCCCTTATCTTAAGACAAATAAAAAAAACTCACATAGAAACGTTTTTAATTTTGGATTCCAACATCACATGCTTATGTGCATTTTGTTTTCTCTTGGTGCGTCCTTCCTGTAGTATGCGTTGTATAAAAAGTAATGTACGTTTTTTTCCAATGCCATGCGATGCGACTCGCCCAAATGTGCGTTAGCCTGTACACTGTTTAAACTAAGTTAATGCAAGTTCTGTTTGCTGTGAATGATTGAAAAAATGATTTTAAGTTCCTGCATAGTAGAAGTATGTCCTACAAAAGAACACCTGTTTCTAAATTTAAGGCAACTTTTCACTTGCACATAATTATATCAACTGTATACCATGTCCCGTTAGATCGCAAATTATCAAACATAATTTATGGAAATGGATGTTCTTAAATTTTAGAATCTGAATGCGATAGTAAGATTAGAAATTTGTAACTTGCACACTTGTTTTATTTTAGAATATAATTTATAGACTTGTTATTGCATTTTATTTCCAGTAAGGTGTAACATATTGTGAAGAAACGATGTGTATGTGTGTCAAGGCACATTTACATTCATTGAGCACTTTGTCAACGTAAATAAGATCTCCACATTTCAATGAATAGTAAATTAATTCTAAATTGTATGCTCAGGTTTCTGTACGTGTTCTATATTTTATTCAGTCAACACATACTTAGCAGTTGGAAAACAATGTTACTTGCTTCATCTTCACTGGGGTCATATAAGAACTCTACGGAATTCGTAACAGCTTGCAATTATTTTATAAATTCTTATTCAGTAGAGCTCCTATATAACCCAGTGAAATCCATGTAATTATAATTTTACATAATAAAAGAAATGATTCCTTATTGCTCTTTTTTTCTGCATGTTAATGATATAGGTCAAAAATATGCACTTCCTAGAGTGTGACTGACACTGGCATGGTCACCATTATGGATTTTAGTTTTGAAATATCAGAATTAGTCAGTCACTGATTGCGGTCAGCACAAGGACAACCGCGCGGCCACGCAGTTCTCTGAAATGGAGCTTAGTAGACGTCCCATTCTTTTTGCTAACCACTGATACCATTTCGAATAAAATGTAGACGGTATGAATAAAGCTCTATTGTCCACACTTCACGGTCTACAGAAATTAAATGCTATGGCCGCGCGGTCGACACATGGAGAACCGCGCGGCCATGCAGTTCTCGTAAACGGAGCTCAGTAGAGGTTCTAGCAAAAAGAATGGGACATCTACAAGGCTCCGTTTTAGAGAAAAGCGTGGCCACGCGGTTCTCCGTGTGCCGACCGCGCGGCCATGGTTTAAACCTTTATAACTTTCTGAATATTCGATCTACGAATTTGCGACATTCACTGTTAGTGTTTTACAAATTCCTTCGTAAGGCTTCGTTCCCACGGCATTGTCCTGCACGTTTTTTAGCAGTATACGTCTTAATGTATAAGTAGTGACCATGCAACGTACATAGATCCATTCACACGTCGATTGTACTGAAAAAAAACGTGTACCGCTTATACGTTTAAACGCGTACTCAACGGACTTGTCAAGCAAATCGAATGAACTTTGACGTACTTGTAGGGGTCTACTAGGACCGATGCCTGCCGGGGTCGCGTGATTGTTCGAAAGAGATACCGTGACCCTGGCACATGGGCAACTGATGGAACACGGGTGGGTTTTAGTCAGTAAAAGTCTGACACGCCCTCCCGCTCCGCCCAGAGCGGGAGAAGTCATTTGATGATTTCCCATCCTGATATAAAAAAAAAGTACTCGGTTCGCAGTGGTATATACCTGAGCGTCTTTTGGAGGGGTGGCACGTATTTTATGTTTAATTTCTAAGATTTTCGAATAATTTTTCAAACAGATTCTTGAATAATAGGATGTACCCAAAACCTTCTGTTTTGTCGGCGGCGAGACCGTTGGCGCCTTCGATACCAATATAAAAGTACAAACAAGCGTGGATCCATTAGTGACGTCTACTGACTGTGACAACTATGTGGAAACTGCGGCTATTCGCTTTTACACGAATGAAAATTTACCATATGAACACCCGGTTGACTATACGTTAAAAAAACGTGCAGGACAATGCCGTGTGAACGAAGCCTATTGACGTAGTCGTTTGTTTTCTACGACACTGTCCGAGCAGTCGAAACCGGACACTGTTTTTGAGATTCAAATGGGCAAAGCTCAGGTATGCTGACTCCAGTGATCGGCCACCAATGAACCTTTATAACTTTTGAACCAGTAACCGACTAATTTGTTGTGTAATCAAAATTAAAATCCCCGATGGTGGCCAGGTCAGTTTTTTTTTTTTTTTTCAGGATGGGAAATCATCAAATGACTTCTCCCGCTCTGGGCGGAGCGGGAGGGCGTGTCAGACTTTTACTGACTAAAACCCACCCGTGTTCCATCAGTTGCCCATGTGCCAGGGTCACGGTATCTCTTTCGAACAATCACGCGACCCCGGCAGGGCCAGGTCAGTATCAGTCACACCCCGTAACTTTTGAGATTCAACTGGGCCAAGCTGGGTGATCAATATGAAAATCCCTGATGGTGGCCATGCCAGTGTTAGGGTCAACTCACACTGAAAGAGCGGCGAAGGGCAGCGAAGCGCAGCGACTCGCTCGGTAGAGAAGGCGCGCGGATTCCCGCGACTGCTCGAGAAGTCGCGCGCCTTCTCGTATTCGTTGCACTGCATGAATGCGAATGCTCGCGCGCGAGGGGCGGGATATTGCCAGCGGCCGCTCGTGACTGCTCGAGCATTCTCGGGACTTCCCGCGACTTCTCACGCAGTCACACGTCTCCGTTTATGGAATTCGCCGGAATTCCCGCGGCACCGCGGGTATCCGCGCGACTCGTTTGAGTTTCTCATGCGATAATAAGTATTATAGTAATGAAAATAAAGTTGAAATTCATATGACACTAAAACTGCGCTCCGCTACGCTGGTCTTCGACGTTCTTTTGGTGTGAGTTGAGCCTTAGTCACACTTTCCCAGAGAGACAATAGGTACATTCAAAGGCATTTATTTTTCGTTAAGATTTTTTATTAGCAAAATATTATAATTAACACTCTTAACATACATAAAGCAGAAAGCATACATAGACTTACATTTTCAAGTAAATGCACTCATTATTATTAATCTATCACAGAATAAATCATCTTGAAATGATTCCATTTTACTATAAAATATATTATTGTGTAAGAAATTATTCTAGTTCATTAGAAGCTAAGTCATTAAAACTATTTGCACAAAGGTACACATTGCAAACTAGGGTGTGTTTTCAGAAGGAACCCTTCATCATGCACAATTTATCGTCAAATAAGAATTGGAACTAATCATCAGGTCATACGTAATTATGAGAATAATGAATATACTGTCAGTCCTAGTAATTTTATTACCGGCTCCACCGGTATAAGGCCACGTAG
Source organism: Aporophyla lueneburgensis (assembly GCA_932294355.1). Lineage (NCBI taxonomy): Eukaryota > Metazoa > Arthropoda > Insecta > Lepidoptera > Noctuidae > Aporophyla > Aporophyla lueneburgensis. The sequence continues at coordinate 30,957,506 of OW028739.1, read as the reverse complement.
CACAAGCATTATTTTGGGGAGATAAAAATCCAAGAGCGCATGTGATTTTTCCATCGCGCTCTGTTGGATTCTCAACACTGAATTAAGAATCAGATACTAGATACCTATAAACTAATTTAAAAAACGCCCGTGCGAATAACCGCTTCAGTACCAAATACCCCAAACATTCTTTGCTTTGTTACTTTTCATTGGAATTAATAATACTGTCAGCCACTGAGACTATTGCAACGTTTATGGTCAGTTTGCTGTCGTCAATCTAGAATTCTGCGTCAAGTGTGAATACATTATCCATCTGGTTGGCCATGACTCCCCATTTCTGGTACTCGCTGACTTTCTTCTCAAAGAAGTTGGTCTTGCCTTCCAGTGAGATGAGATTCATGAAGTCGAATGGGTTCTTTGTGTTGTAGTGCTGTGGACAAAACAATAATATTTAGTACCATCATTCCCAAAAATAATTAATTAGTACCTAATAAGCATCACCAACTTTGATTGGGAACTAGTTGGGTCTTATCAGTAATAGTTCAAAAACATACTGATATTGGATGACCTGAATTTTCCGATTAGGCTATAAAAAAGAAACATTTATCAATGCCTATCATACTAGACCCCATTCTCCGCTTTTCGCATTTCGTTCATAGCGTTTATCCTATAAATAAATGCTTTAGTTACCTTTTCTCCAATAAGTTCCATAAGCAGTCTGTCCGCGACGAATTCGATGTAGTTGGACATCAGTTCGCAGTTCATGCCGAGTAGCCTGACGGGCAGGGCGTCCGTGAGGAACTCCTGCTCGATGACCACGGCGTCCTTGATAATGTTCAGCACGCGTTCCTTGCTCGGCTTCTGAACTACGTGCCGGTACATTAGGCACGCGAAGTCCGTGTGTAGACCCTGTAGAGTTATTAATTAGAATTTAGATAATCTTGTGATCAAATAAGGTTGCAAATGACTACTACTAGCTTCCATAACTATCCATTATATTATATTGGTAAATAATTCACAATTTACCATCAAATATTTTACATATGATTGAAAACATAAATATAATTTTAATTCTCTAATAAAAAGTTGACAGCCTGTTTTGGTGTAAAATTATAATTAAAAGGAAATATCAGCATATACAATTTAAATGTTAATTTGGTCCCTATCAAAAAGGTAACTGGGACCCTTTCCTAGTATTTACTATTGTTATCAACATAACATACTACACATAATGTATAGAATAATTACTACCAAGATAAGAAAGTATAATCGTCTCGATTTTGCGATAAACAAGCAAATGTAGGTGAATAGCACTCAACCCACACCGCTTTTCCATACAATAGTTATCTATAAGTTTGTTATGTTTAAGCTAGTGGTTTAGATAAGGGTATGCATGAGGAGACTCACTAAAGATAACAGTATTAAAAGTTCCCTGCTGATACTGTAAGCTACATATTTGTATTGATGAATGACTCAATTTATAAACTAAACATGAAGGGCAAGTTAAGTGGCAGAAGTATTTGACTATTTCCTAATGCTGATTGTTTCTTTCGTAAAAGTACTTGACGTAATAAAACTGGTAAGATACAAACCTCATCTCTAGAAATGAGCTCATTGCTGAATGTCAAACCAGGCATCAGGCCACGCTTCTTCATCCAGAAAATAGAGGCGAAACTGCCAGAGAAGAAGATCCCTTCGACGGCGGCAAACGCGATGATGCGCTCAGCGAACGTAGCCGATTTGCTTGCGATCCACTGTAGGGCCCAGTCAGCCTTCTTCTTCACACAGGGCAGGGTTTCAATAGCATTGAACAAGAAGTCTCTATAACAGGAAAAAGATATTATGATTACAAATGAAATACATACTTTGTGTATGAGTCATGGAGGTTTAGTACCTATGTGTTAGCATGTCTGTAAATATATATGTACAATGAATAAAGGAGGGTAAATAAAAAGTTGCTCAGTTTGCAGATATATTATATAGTGTGGCGATTAGGTTCTTATATTAATTGAAACCACATATTCTACATTACATATTTTAAACATACAAAATTAAAATAATAAAAGTTTGTGTTAAATCATTGAGACCATCGCCCTGTGAGAGTCTAGTGCCTTTATCAAGGCTGGTCTATTTCATATTGTTAATGCTATTTATTTTGTTTGAAGAATTCCATATATATTTTTTGTAATATGATAATTTTATCACAAAATTATAAAATTAACATTTTTAACACACCAATAACTTGTAATAACCTGTACTATTTAATGTGACAGCCTCTTCACCACCTGTTTGTAGTAGTTTCATGCATTTCATTAGGTTTACAATGATTCATAACAATCTTTTAGATATTTTTCACATACATTTTCTATCGCCAAAATATTATTTTTAGCTTGGTTTAGAAATAGTAGGGTACATAATATTAATCACATTCGGCTCAACTTACCTCTCCTTAGGATCCCTAATATACGTGTCAATGAGCAGAGAGTACATCTCAGAGTGTACATTCTCCATAGCTATCTGGAAGCCATAGAAGCACCTTGCTTCAGTCACTTGCACTTCCTGGGAGAAGCGCTCCACCAGGTTCTCGTTGACAATGCCGTCAGAGGCAGCAAAGAAAGCCAACACATGACTGATGAAGTGCCTCTCACCGTCCTTGAGATTCTCCCAGTCTGATACATCCTGTACAACAATTTAATGTAAGTTGAGTAGCTTCAATGACTGTGTGTACAAAACATTGCTAGTGTTTTGAGTAAGGAGCAATAACAGATTTAATGGTGGAGTAGTTCATGAGTTACATGAAGTATCAAATGCAGCAACAGTGGTCTCGAACCTACCGATTTTTCGGTAGGTTCGAGACTTCGTTACTTAAGTATGATTATTATAAATTAGTCTGTAAGTTTTTTTAAATATATAAACGAATTTGATTTTCTTTTTTTTTTTTGTCATTTACAGATTTACCGTTTTTAGATTGCAATTCTACCGATCTCGCTCTATGACGTTCGAGACCACTGTGCAGCAAAAAGGTGCACTTATTTTAATTTAAACAAGCCTAACTAATAAAAGAATGGCTTGTAGTAATTAGGTTTCAATAGTTTCAAACTATTGAAACCTAAATATAAATGCTACGAATTAAGAACAAAAAATAACACGACCTATATTGCGCCATAATTTGGTGCCTCTTATTGTTCGTGGGGTGGTCATGCGTGACCATTTATAACGACAAAACGGGGTCCGTTATCCTGAAGGGTATGACGAAAATAAACACGAGATGTAAACAAGTATATACCTTGGATAGATCCACTTCCTCAACGGTCCAGAACGAAGCCTCGGCCTTCTTGTACATATCCCAGATGTCAGGGTACTGTATCGGGAATATGACGAAACGACGAGGGTTGTCACGCAAAAGGGGCTCCTTTTGTGGGTCAAATACTGCCACTTCCATATCCTTTCCCTCGACCTCCATAGTTTCTCCACTCATATTGTCATTTCTTTCGGCCAAAACATTGTTTTTAACCGGAGACTGCAAAGCAAACAATGGTTAGGTTCAGGTTGACATGTCGCAACACGTCTAATAATAAATTAGCAAGTATGTATAGAATAACTAACCTTCAAATGCACGTTACTGAATTCGTTGTGTAGGTTTTCCTTGCCAACAACTGGGGCCATTGTGTTTTGATTTAATAAAACAAAGAAAATGAAAGTCAACTTTTAGTTTAATTCAACTCGTGTAAGTTGAACGATGCGAATGCGCGATACAATGGCAAATGAAATGATGAAGATCGCCCGCTTTTTTGAGTGTACTCAATTTCCCTCCAATGTTGTGATGTGACTTGTCAACGAATGGTTTTGTTCCGAAGTCCAATCAAAGGCTACAGCGACAACTTTTGAAAATAATTGAACATGGAAATCCCGTTAAGAATATTGATTAACTAAATGAAAAATTGATAAGATATTATAGAAACTGTCTTTCAAAATTTTGAATTGGACATTTAATCCCTACACCGAAAATTATGAATTTGACCACGACAAATGAAGCCATCGAAAAAGAGATTCGGAACGTCATATGTTTACAAGTTCATTGACCATTCACAGATCGGCAAATGGAAAAGAGCGGTATTTACTTCAGTTTGGTTATGTTTATTTTTATTTAAAGAAAAACAGCAATATAATCGCTTTATAGATGTTTACAACTTTTACGACCGTTAAAGTTTGTTTTACAATAAACATTTAATTTGCTTTAATAGAAAAAAATCCCTTAAACACAAGTAAATGGGTTTCGCGCCTAAACTTAACATTTTAACTCATTTTTCTATTGGTTAATAAAATTTACCAATCAAGTATCGTGTCAAAGTTGCGTTCAATTTAAAAAAATGGTTTAAATTGATTCGAAAACCTTTTTCCGTTTAATCATTCACCGATTTACTATTGGGGCTGCCTCAATTAACAGTTGTATGCGAAATTATACAACCTTTCGAGTTTTAGCATTTTACTAGATTTCCTTAACAATAACAGTTTGGTAATTTGAGGGTGGAAGGTTCTCAAAAACGCAAAAAAAAAACAAACCAAAAAAAGGTTTAATGAAAAATTAGATATGTAAAAAAAAAGAAAAGAATGGTCATTACGAAAACGATGCATTTACCTACCTACTGGTGTTTACTCTCTCAAGTTAAGTACTTTTGCATATGAACGGTTTATGAATATGTTTTGCATGCTTGAAAGTTTGCTGTCAACTGGAGCGTGACAATTAATGCAAAAAAAAACTTTTCCAAACCAAATTTAGGTCTAGTCAGCCTTCGGCTTGGGAGATAACGTTCGTCACAAGTGTGTGTGCAAACACAAGTCCCATAGCCCGATGGGACGGCAATCCAACACGACCGAAGAGAGATCAGGCGCAAGGCTTAACGTGCTTTAATATAAAGCGTATTTATTATAAACATTTATTTTTCTCGAACAGCAGATGTGGACTTGCAGTATTGGCCACCGTAGTCTATTTAGTAGTAGTCACCCGTCATCAAAACCGCAAAGTCCGTGAAACGTGGACACTCACGGTACGGCTGCTCCATAAATTCAAGGTCGCTCAGCAAGCTATGAAACGAGCTATACTTGGAGTCTCTCTGAGGAAAAGAATTCGGAATGAGGTGATTCGTCAGAGAACCAAAGTTGTCGACATAGCTCATACAATAAGCAAGCTGAAGTGGCATTGGCCTGGCCATATAAGCCGCAGAACCGATAACCATTGGGGTAGACGTGAGTGGAGATGATGTGAAGTGATGGATTGACTGGAGACCACGAATTGGCAAACGTAAGGTAGGACGCCCTCAGGCTAGGTGGAGCGACGATCTTCGCAGGGTGGCTGGTAGCAGCTGGATGAGAATTGCCGAAAATCGAGCAGAATGGCGTGAAATTCGAGAGTCTTATGTCCAGTAGTGCTATAGGCTGATGATGACCCGTCCGCAACTCTGCTGATTTTTTACTTTTCAGGGGACTGCACATTCAGTTCTCTCTCGTTAGTCCTATCATACAAGTAGTAACTTTGCCGATTTGTACAGATAAGCCTATCAAGTCAAGAATAGTTAATGCGATGCAAAAGCGAACGAAGCAAGCTCAATCATTTTAGCATCCCACCTTGAATGGGACACCTTTATTTTCTTTTGTTCATTCATAAAGAAAGGGGACTGACTGTGTCAAGGATACGATACACTTAGAAATAGGATGCAGAAGCGAGTGTAATGAGCTTTTTAAGACTCCATCTTGGATAATTCATGTATTTTTGTCCATTCATCCAAAAACTGCTTAGCAGTGGTTTACTTTACCATGATCCAAAGCGATCGGTGTTTTAACGAATGGTTAAAAGTAATGCTTAAAAAACGTTTCACATACCCGAGTGCCCCAAAAAATGGTTAAGTTCCATTTGAAGATATTTATTCAACTAAAAAAATAGCATAAAATCATAACACAAGCAGTACATTTTTGGGTGGTATTGTAATCTAAAGACAGCATGGAACAGCATTGTTAAAACTACGTCATTTGGGTAATTTACATGTGATCGCAACCGACTTTTATTGTTCTCTAAATTACTCAGTAATTTCGGCGACACCAGTTCGAGTAAGGGTGAAAGTTTTGCTCGGTATTAAAATTATTATCGACTTCCTCAACAAAGTCGGTCCTCAACGACTCATTCGGAGTGAAAACCACAAAAAGGTGTTGTATAAAAAAGCTTCGCCTTTTTTCTTGCTTTTCTGGCCCAAGATCAAACATTTTAGGGTCGTCTGAAATTTTTGCATTATTCTGTTTTCACGTGGTGGATTATAGCCCACTCCCTCCCACTGAGAGGTGGTCTATGTCCCATTATTGGGAACATTATAGGTTGATTATACTCATGTTTTAGATTCCAGTCATGTCCCTATACATATTGTAGTCTTTGATTCCAATCTTCGTCACTTAAATACCTGTGGCCCAACGTGTTGATAACTTAATATTAAATATTAAGTTTATGTCAAATTTATCATTCGGAACGTTCTGCATGCGTAGCATGACCACCGTAGATAGGGGTTTTGTCGATGGACGATTAGACAAAGTAACGTTTCAGGTACACAGTACGACAGCAGCAAAGTAGAAAAAGTCAACTGCACTTTTGACGTGAAACATCTTTAGGCGAGGGTGAGCGTGGCCACGCACAGTGGCCCATACTGAAAATTAGTGGACTAAGTTTCAATATCGATGCGATTTTTTTTGATGTGATAATTAACATATTAACATATGTATAATTAATACGTTATTTTTGATTATACCATATTTATTTCCTTTCGTAAAGCATGCTTTATAAATATTACCTTTACAAAATATTTTTTTTTGTTTTGCCTTGTGTCGCAGGTTCGCTAGGTTAAGCTACACTTCTCAAAGTCAGCCTTTGGATGGGTGACCATTTACTTTATGTGTATGTTAAGCTGTACTTCGCAAGGTCAGCCTCTGGATGGGTGACCATTTACTTCATGTGTAGCGTTTTGTCGCAGGTTCGCAAGGTTAAGCTGCATTTCGCAAGGTCAGCCTTTGGATGGGTGACCATGTAGTTATTGTTTTGCCTTGTGTCGCAGGTTCGCTAGGTTAAGCTACACTTCTCAAAGTCAGCCTTTGGATGGGTGACCATTTACTTTATGTGTGGCGTTTTGTCGCAGGTTCGCAAGGTTAAGCTGTACTTCGCAAGGTCAGCCTTTGGATGGGTGACCATGTAATTTTTGTTTTGCCTTGTGTCGCAGGTTCGCTAGGTTAAGCTATACCTCTCAAGATCAGCCTTTGGATGGGTGACCATTTAGTTTGTGTGGCAAAATCTGTTCACCCAGTCGAAAGTTATGAGGTAACAAACATTAAAAAAAAACTAGTCGAATTGAGAACCTCCTCCTGTTTTTGAAGTCGGTTAAATATAATTCTGAGTCGAGTCATGTCGAAGAGTAAATTTTATAAAAAGTGCAGTTGACTCTTTCTACTTTGCTGCCGTCGTACTGTGTACCCGAAACGTTACTTTATCTATTCTTCCGTCGATAAAACCCTTTTCTGCGGTGATCCTGCTATGCGTGCTGGTGGATAGTATACCGCGCTTATGATGGTTGTAGTAGCTTGTAAGTCATTTTCTTTGAACTTGCTATGTAGGTGGTATTTTATGTTATTTTTTATAATAGCACTGACTCCACTAGGAGAGGTGTTGTCAGGGTGGTTGGTGCTGTCTAGTCAATGATAAAGTCCTCGAAAGCCGCGTAGCCGGTGGGAATTCGAGTTGCACATTGAGCGGCTGGGCTGGGCCCAGGTTGATGAGCGTTGCAGTTAATCTTTCGCGACTGGTACCCAATTCGTGTTCTGTGTGGGGTTTGTATGGGCGGGCACCCTAATAGCCCACAACGTCATGATATTACGAAGGTCGCAGAAAGCGTTGGATATAAGGGTCACAAGGGAATACCGTACGATCTCTTACAAGGCAGCAACTCCCCTGGTCCACGGTACACGTATGTCTCGGGAAGTACCTGCGTCACAAAGGTTGAGAGCGGACGCCCGCTTCTGATTACTATGCGGGCTGCCCTGAGGATACGGCGCAAAATTCTCTGGAGTACTGCTCAGCTTGGGCCCGATAGCACTGAGTCCTCGTCGTGACTGTTGGTGCGGGTGATCACTAATTTCCAGCCGGGGTTCAGTTCATGGTCGGAGGCGAAAACACCTGAGATGCTGTGGCCTCTCTTTGTGAGGAAGTGATGCATGTAATGTATGTTGAACACCATCATACGGCAAACATGCTTCCTAAAAGACGTGTCAAAAACGAGTTTTTAACTTAAAAGCTATAACTTTCATAAATGTAAATGCTCACATGTATTGACGTTGTTATAGCATTTTTAACAAGTTTTGCATAATAGTTGTATGTACGTCAAAAGCATTACTGAAAGCTATACACTACATTTTTATATCTTGGTGTAAAAGCGGGGTAAAAATACAAACTCAAAAACATTATGTTTCAGTCAACTTAGCCGTCCTAGCTTCATTATTAACTAAGCTGAAATATCGCCAGCCGCAGTTTGATCGCTCTAAGCCCGGCCCCCTTTGGACTTAGGGAAAGTCAGCTACTAGAAGAACTACTTATCTCAATGTTATGGAGCAATTTCGGTCTATATATTTCGGTTTTTAAATCAACAGTTTTTGAGATATGGAACGTTTTTTCAGAGTTTTTTCTAGATTAGCAAAGTAATAATTGCGTTCGATAAAATCAGTCATCCTTCTCTGTGTACGGTCCATACTCATTTTCTTTTGCTATGTTAACCTCATCTGTGACACTCGTAGATCTCTCATATTTTTATAAAGTATAGTTACAATAGTTATTTATTTTAGTATATCTATATTTCAGATGAAAGCTTATTTTTAAATGAATAGTTTATTTTAGTTTCTGTGAGATATTTTTTTTATAAAATTGGCATGTATACTTACGTGACCAACTTTATACCTCTAAGCTTAGAAACTAAAGTGTCTAGAGTGTTTCTCACTAATAATCAAACACAAACATTAGCGTTACCGCCACCGCGCCCCCTACCGAGTACCGCCTCTGTCTGAACTAATCTGAACAATAAATCCGCAGCAGAGACGAAGAGACCCCAAAAAAAAAAATTGATTCTGGTCAATTCTGGTGCTAAAACCGGTGTGTCATTCATGTACTGTCAGTGTCATGTCAGTTCGGGAAAATATAGCCTCTAAAAAATACGCTTTTGTAATTTGTGAAATTGTAAAATAAATAAATAGGAAAGTTTAGCAAATATGTCGGATAACGATGATGATTATATGTGCGAGGAGGAAGAAGATTATGGCTTGGTATGTAATTTACTTTCACCTAATTTATTTGCTAATGTTATTGTGTGTGACGTTTAAACGAGTATCCCCGGAATTCCTAGCTTTTAACCTTGCTTTTTTGGTGAAGCTTTTGCAAAAGACGTACGTTACCAGGATGCCATAAGATCTAGTCTTCATTTTATGCTTGTTTGACATAAAGGTTCCACGAGGTTCGCAAATTTCTGATACCTTGTTCAAAAGAATACAGCAGATGACCTTTTTGCTTGCTAATTTATCAGCAGTTTAATCAGCTGAATGCTATGGAATGATAATGTGATAAACTGTTTCTTTTGTGTTTCTTCTAGGAATACTCAGAAGACAGTAACTCAGAACCAGATGTTGACTTGGAGAATCAGTACTATAATAGCAAAGCGTTGAAGGAGGATGAGCCACAGGCAGCTCTCACTAGTTTCCAAAAAGTCCTCGAGCTTGAGGGAGGAGACAAGGGTGAATGGGGCTTCAAAGCACTCAAGCAAATGATCAAAATTAATTTTAAATTGGTGAGTTTCTGATACATAATTGGCTGCATATCAAAATAACAATTTCAAGAAGCTACATTCTAACTTTAATTTCAACTTATTTAAGTATATATGGAAAAGTATGAACCTGCAGCTCTAGGATGAAATAACCTTAAAATTTATATTCTGTCGTACCTTTCTGGCTTAACTTTATCTACCATCCAGTGTCATAATTTCATTAAAGGACAGTAAAATTTATTTGTTTATTTATATCTCTCTATTTTACATCTATTATCATATCAGCCGCAAGACATCCACTGCTGGACATAGGCCTCCCCCTATCTGGCGGGCTTTGCCATAATCGCCATGCTTGGCAAGCGGGTTGGCGATCGCAGTACGGTGGTAAAATGCATTGAGAATGCTGCTGCCCATTCTCTAGTAAATCCCTTAGTCGTCTTTTACGACACCCACTGGAAGAAATGGGGTAATGCTATTCTTTAAGTCCGACATATATATTCATCTATCATCAAGTACTTAAATTATAAATGTTCTACAAAATAATTGCTTTCCTTCTTAAACCCATTCTCATTACAAGCATACATTTCATAAGGAGCTCATTCCCCATTATCATTTTAATATGATATTGCTAAAACTTGATTCAAAATAAAATCATGTCTTGTACTTGCAGGGTAACTTCACAGAAATGATGTCGAGGTACAAACAGCTGCTGACTTACATCAAGAGTGCGGTCACTAGAAATCACTCGGAGAAATCCATCAACTCCATCCTTGATTACATCTCTACTTCTAGAAATGTAAGTACCAAAATAGTTTAGAATATTGGTCAATAAAATTAATAGTTATTATGATATGATATTTAGCTGAAAGTAGAATAGTAGTAAATAAAGGATGCCGTTCACGGCGGAAATTATACTGGCTTTACCTCATACTTGTATTGTCTTGGTTTATTCTGCTATCAAATATTACTTTGAACTCTTTTTAACTGACTTCAAAAAAGGAGTTCTCAATTCAACTATATTTTTTTTATGTTTGTTACCTCAGAACTTTTGACTGGGTGACCCAGTTTTGATGATTCTTTTTTTATTTGAAAGCTGGTGCTTCCCATGAGGCCCCATTTCAATTTGGTTCAATTCTGACAATGGCACAAATCCATATAAGTCTTAAATAATGTATGTGCGTGACAAATGGACGAATAACGTGATTACATTAGTGCGGGGTACATACTATAACTAAAAAGTTAAAAATAAAAACTTTTTTCAAAAAAATAACAACCGACTTTTTTTTAAAACACTACAAAGAGTCAAAAATAACTTAAATTTCGGAAATCGGTGGCAAAAAACTTAAATACAGATCCTAAGACACTGACTTCCGAAATTAAAGTTATTTTTGATTTTGTAGTGATTTTAAAGAAGTCAGTTGTTATTTTTCTGCCTTTTAACTTGTAACATATTAATTTCATTGACCAATTTCATTATGATTGATTCATTCGTTTATTGAAATATAATTATTATGTATTTAAAAGTGTTCCTTGCAGATGGAATTATTGCAAGATTTCTATGAAACTACGCTAGAGGCACTGAAAGATGCCAAGAACGACAGGCTATGGTTCAAAACTAACACGAAGCTAGGCAAACTGTACTACGACAGAGGAGACTTCAATAAACTTGCGAAAATACTGAAGCAACTGCATCAGAGCTGTCAGGTGAGAATTATTGTCTACTTGCTATATGAAAATCAACATCCCTGAATTTTATTCTTTTTCTTTTCTTCATGATAATTTCATCAAAACTTTTTGTCATGCCTTTGCTTTATTTTTTTTTCGTATTGTTTTTATTGCTTTAAATGTAATCTTTTCAAAATCCCACATGCTATAATCAGATCTAAGTAATCTAAGTCTCTATATAAGTATCAAATAAACACTTTGGACTGACCAGAGACCCTGTTCATTCTTTGGGAGGCAAAAGGCTAAAGTGTGCAATATGTTTAACAACTGTTCATCCTGATAACTATTTGTTGCCTATAATATAGATATTTCCACTTCAGACTGATGAAGGCGAGGATGACCTGAAGAAGGGCACACAGCTGCTCGAGATATATGCGCTGGAGATTCAGATGTATACAGCACAGAAGAACAACAAGAAACTGAAGGCCCTGTACGAACAGTCCTTGCACATCAAGTCTGCTATACCACATCCACTTATCATGGGTGTTATTAGAGGTAAATATCATATCTTAAACTAATATTATAAAAATAAATGATAATCTTTTTTTGTTAGACTTTCACGTTATAATGGCTGGACCAATTTGGACCATGACCTAGGTTTGGACATAAAATACTTTTATCCTGATATTCGGGATGGAGACTTAGGTGGGAAAACTAACTCATTTTATAAACAGGTTGTGCTATGAAACGTTTTTGTTTTGATGTCCAATTATTCTTCTTGCCCTGGCGACTTCCTTATTATATGGCGATATACTATATAATTTATCGCCTACTTATTCTTTTTCTTAATTTTAAAATTGGAAAGTAAAATTGTACTTGCTTCCCGAAAATACAATACTAACCTGACTATGCTTTTCCAAACACATCTTAGATACTTAGATAGTTGACTCAGAAGGTTTTCAGCTTGCATAGTGCCATACATTTTTCGACTGGCCTCAGTTAGAGCACCTGATTTTCTCTACCTATAAATTTTAAAATAATTACTTGCTTATTGCTTCAGAATGCGGTGGTAAAATGCACCTACGCGAGGGCGAGTTCGAGAAGGCTCACACGGACTTCTTCGAGGCGTTCAAGAATTACGACGAGTCCGGCAGTCCCAGACGGACGACGTGCTTGAAATACCTTGTTTTAGCTAATATGTGAGTATCATTTGTGCCTTGAAAAAACAAGAAGATAGTGATACCAAAACCTTGACTGGTTCTCAAAAATAAGACAAAGAAAGAATATAAAAGTACTTAGATAAAAATATTGCCTTCACTGTTCACATAACATCAACATTTCACAATTATAATCTCAGAAATAACAAAACATATGTATATCGTCATTCTTCTCTTCACAGGCTTATGAAATCAGGCATCAATCCTTTCGACTCTCAAGAAGCGAAGCCGTACAAGAACGACCCGGAGATCCTAGCCATGACGAACCTCGTGATGGCGTACCAAAATAACGACATTAACGAATTCGAGTCCATTCTTAAACACAACCGGAACAACATCATGGACGACCCCTTTATTAGAGAACACATAGAGGACCTGCTCAGAAACATCAGGACTCAAGTACTGATCAAACTGATCGGCCCCTACACTAGGATCCATATACCGTTTATATCTAAGGAACTCAATATTGATGAAAAAGAAGTGGAGAATCTACTGGTCACCTGTATTTTAGATAAGTAAGTAGATGCTGTTGGTTTCTCTTAATAAATATTGGTAATTATATCATCTGTGAATAGGTAGAACGGGCTGGTGTCCGCAACTCCACGTCTGAGCGCGTATTTTGCGTACGGATCATCTGTGAATTAACAAGACCAGATATTTCTTAGGCTGTTTCCCAACCGAAAGCAAACGAGTATGAGTAGAATCGGGATGCTAGGGCGAAACATTTATTCATTTTAATAAAAAAACAACAAGTTTTATATAAACTTTATTAAGTTTGTTTTATAAATAATATACTTTTCACTCTAAATAATGTTTTTGTCAATAACAAAAAAAATATATTGTAATAAAATATATACTTATGCTAATGGCCAGCGGCTGCGGGAAAATGAGCACGTTATTTTGAAATATGTAAGAGACTAACTGACTTGTCCCGATTTTACCCTCATACCCGGTTTTGGACTAATCTCCCCTACGTGATCGGCGCGCTCGTACAAAACGAGCGAGTTCACTTAGGGCAGGCATAGATAGATAAAAAGATTTTGCGCTATAAAATGGCACCAAAGATAATGCGAAATGGGGATTTTAATTAAGATAACACAAACAATTGTCGCTAATTAGTTGAATTTAGTCGCCAAATATCAGGATTAGTCGGTCACTGGTTCATAAGTCATAAGGGTTCATATGTGGTCGATTTGGAGAGCGCTTAGCTTAGCTTGGCCCATTCGTATCTCAAAAACTAGGGCACCTAGCCAAGATCTGTTTTTTCCTAAATTGGTCGCTTAATAGTCGGAGTGAGTCGCCAAATATCAGAATCTGTCGGTCTCTGGTTCAAAAGTTATAAGCGTTTATAGTCAGTCACACCAAAATAAGCGAACTATCGCTAATTTCGTTATATCGGTACTTTAATCTATACGCAAAAATTGATGTTGAGAAAATATGAGTGCCGACTAATGTAACAATTATAGATATTTCGAAAAAGTAGTTTTCGCTTATTCAGATGTTACATTCGTATAAATGAATGTCGTATTCGTATAAATGAATGTCACATTCGTATAATTGAATGTCACATTCGTATAAATGTGACGTCGTTCATCAATCAAGTCGTGTTTGCACGTCATAATTCTTATAAACGATCACATACTCGCGTTTTCAGGTATCTATATATTAATACGTGAAGCGAAAACTTTGGATCCCTTTTTACGAAAATTGGGCGGACGGAGGAGTATGAAATTTCGCACACTTATAGTTTATACAGAGAAGAAGTGACGAATGCTAATATTTTTTTTTAATTATGCGTTAAAATACATTATTTTCAATAAATAACACGTTATACACACTACTGTTCATTACCGTGTATCTAATACACACATGCATAGATATTTTTTTGTTTATGGTCCAAATCTGTCTTTATAATTTTGTGCAGTGTTACCAATACCCAGAAATATTTACCCCTAAAGCTTAAGTTAAAAACCCCTAAAATTGCCACAATTACTAAAAAAATCATCTAAAAAATTATAATGAAAATAACCAACGAATGTTCAGTAATCATAGACCGGCACACAGTAGTAATATTTGTCTATATTTATTACGCGACATTTGTTAATCATTCACTCTGCATTCTTAGTATCGAGGAACCGTACTAGGAGTCGCTAATACTTTTATTGTAATCAAAAACACAATGAGAAATGTAAGATGGCAAAACATCCCTAAGAATACCCCTAAAAATGGAACGCCCCTAAAAAATCTCAATCCTCTTATTTACCCCCTAAATTTGGGAAAACCCCTAAGTTGGTAAGCCTGATTTTGTGTCTATAGTCTTACTGAATGTCAAATATAACCATAGGTAATAAATTAATTTTATAGATAAATAAATAACCTATTTCATTTTTAAAATCTATGATCATATCGAGAATATTTGTCTTTAATATTATTTGTATTAGCGACGATAGGCATTTATTTTAGATCTAAAAGAAATAATTTTTGTGGTTTTATGGGGAGTGTCAAGTATGGCATTAGTAAGTTTCCCATACAAAACTTAGTGTCGTGTGCAAACTGTAGAGGTTGTATGCCTCACGATTGTACAGGCTGGTCATAGATTCTACAGGCTGGTTATAATTATGACATTTGGAACCGTAATAATTAATTAAAAATAATAGGGAAAATTCTATAAAACAGAACAAATTTCTGTGATAATTCATTCCATATTGTTCCATATCCAGCAGTTAAGAAGTATTAAGAAAATAAAAAAGATAGTCCTGAAGAAGTATTCTTTACTCATTACACCTACGTCTTGGTCCTGGCCATCACCATCCCGCCAGCGAACCCTCTCCACAGTAGTACAGCGTCAACAATTTGTCTATAGTGTTACTGAATGTCAAATATAACCATATTATTTTTTTATATTTATTATTATCTATATTTTTTCATTTAATAATTTATTTCTATTCAAATGAAGTACGGTCGAATTTCGACCAAAGGGCGATCACTAGTAGATAGTTCATTCCACGACGACGCGCCCCTCTACGTCCCTTTCCTTTCTTTTTAACCGCTCTCGGTACAATTGTCAAAGAGTGGGGCGCGTCTTCATGGATTGAACTATCTATAAGACTCGCTTTCCGTTAGGAAACAGGGTTACAGAGGAGTCGTAACCGACATTTTGGTTGGTTGCAGCACCATCAGCGGGCGCATCGACCAGGTGAACTCGGTGCTGGAGCTGCAGAGCTCGGCGCGCGGCGCGGCGCGCTACGCCGCGCTCGACAAGTGGACGGCGCAGCTCGCCTGCCTGCACCTGGCGCTCGCCAACAAGATGGCGTAGTGCCGGCCCCCCGCGCCCTCCGCCCGCTGACGGCGCGACCCTCCACCGCCGCTTGTTAACCCTGTTAGCTTTACTTGCACCGTGTACGAGCGCGTCTGCCCGATCGGTTAGGCAGTGTTTATGGAATAAGGGCGCGACAGGTGACGCACGCTCGTCTATCATGTATTTATAGGGTAGTGCAGCGAAAGCTCCAAACCGGGGATTGACACTGCGGCGGCCACATTCTCCTCACTGAATTTCTATGCCTTCAGCTCTGCTGACATTCATGGATTGTGACGTTCTCTGCACGACGAAAGATTGCTACAAGCGCCATTATTCGATAAATGCGACTTAGGTCAACCAACTGACAAACATTAGCCATTTACCATTCAGTAAAAATGTAGTGTGCCAAGAGACCCAGCTATACGCGTTGTGAAGTACCTAATGGCGTAAAGCTCCAACCACACCTATGTACAGTCGTTAAGACCGTTTATCCAGCGCGGGCTGGCAACGTCGCATTTTAGATGGTTTATTGTGATTATTTAATTAATCAAAGTTCTATTCTTTTTCAGCCAAGCACTAGATCGTTGAATTTACTGTTAAAATTAAAATATTTAATCGCAATAAGTACTGGCAATATGGCGATTTTTATGAATAAATGCCAATATAATTGTAAAAATTTGTACATGTACTAACTTTTGAATGGTCTAGTGCTTGGTTATAAAATAATAATACTTTGATTGAAACTTAATAAAATAATCACGAAAAACAACTTCAAGTGCTGGCCCTCGCGGGATGAACGCGAGAAAACAATCACAATTTTCAATGTCTCCGTGACAAGTCGTGCTCGAAGTGTGAAGTTGATCACGTCCGCAGCAAGATAATTATTGTACTATAGATCATAGAACCGCAGTAACCAATTTTATTCCATAACTAGATAGTACTTTGGTGTCTATAACTAAGAATATTAAGGTGGTAAGCTCTCGGGTGGCCCACGAAATTCAAACTTTGATACGCTTTTTGCAATTTACAGGTCAGTCCAAGATTTATATTGATTAAAATATGATTACCGTTGCGAATTATATTTTGTTCAACATAAAAGAAAAATATAAAGCTTTCACCTTAAGTTGTAAACTAGCCTTTCATGCTCTATGGTAGATGCTCAATTGAATTGCCCTCATTGGGCAGCTGAATGCAATTTCATATAGATAGATTATGGTCTAATGTCCTTGTCAGTTTTACAGAAATTCGATTTAGTACATAGATGTGGTTCAACATTTTTTAATAATATACTTTATTACTTTTTTCATACGACCGACTAGTGTTACCGATACAGGCGGAGCCTAGAAATAAAATTGAAGTGATTGTTTGTGAAAAACGTTTATGACATGAATTAGGGATTTACGTGCCCGGTTTAGCTTTTCAAACCGGCTTCGCCTGTAGTTCCTGATACTGAAACTTCACTCAGATTTAATTTTATACTGTTTTGTAAGTCTCGAAGCACTTGTGTTGTAGAGAACAGATTATTTTTCAAATTGAAACGATCAACAGGAGTTGGAATCGGATATGTGATATTGTATATGGATGCGTGTATTGATAGTTTATATATTTGTGAATAATGTAATATTTCTCCACAAATTATAAAATACATCGTACGGAGGCTCGACGTGAGCTGGCTTGTAATTATTGGGAACAATCTCGGCAGAACAACTACTGATGAACACGCCTCAATTCAGTGCAGTGTGTTATGCTAATACACAGTTTCAAGTAATTACACGTTTTTTATTTCATCATAACCCGTTACCTTATATTACCCGACTACGGCGGAGCAAAAAGGAGGGCTATGATTTTGACCGGTATGTATGTATGTTCATCTGTTCCCTCATAACTTCTCAACTTCTTATAAATAAATGGGATATTTTCGGAGGCGTCTGTGTGACTGACATTGTCTTTGCCACCTTCAAGGATTTTTTTCGAAAGCAAAATACAATGTCGAAATTAGTCGCCAAATATCAGAATTAGTCGGTCACTGGTTCACAAGTTATAAAGGTTTATTGGTGGCCGATCTGGATTCAGCTTACCCCGGCTGTTGCCATTTGAATCTCCTAGTGAAGATTTGTTTTCTCCCAAAAGTCGCTAATTAGTCGGAATTATTCGCCAAGTCACAGATCTAGTCGGTGTGTAATGAAAAAGATAATAAGAATTCAATTTCTCCATACAAAATACTTCTAGACATTATTAATGATGTCTTTTTTTTTTTGGTTGGGAAATCATCAAATGACTTCTCCCGCTCTAGGCGGAGCGGGAGGGCGTGTCAGACTTTTACTGACTAAAACTCACCCGTGTTCCTTCAATTGCCCATGTGCCAGGGTCACGGTATCTCTTTCGAACAATCACGCGACCCCGGCAATTAATGATGTCTTAAGGTGAAATTTTTGTTTCCAAATATACAGGATCATTTTTTATCCAGTCCGCAAACTGTAACCATGAATTCAGCATATCATTCTGGACCACCCAGCGTAGAAAATTTTCGTTACAATTTACGCACTGGATAAAAACTTATCCAGTATAAAGTTATTCTCTAGAGGACAAGTTGATGAACTGATCAAAATTGTGTTGTGTATCAAATGAAAGGGCACAGCACAGCCTATTTCAAAAATGCGCATGTATTTGTATTGTAAGCACACCTCAAATAGTTTATGTACAACTAAAATCAGACTATTGGAAAATCATGCTTTAAAAAATATAAAACTAGAAAATATTTTCATATGAAAGCCGAGGTCGTATGCCACCTAATCAACACATCTAAAACAGTAGCAAGCGATAAAGGGCAAAGTGGCATAGGTCCACGCCTTTCAGATGAGAATATTTTCTTGTTTCATACTTTTTAGTGCATGATATTTCAGTAGTCCGATTTTAGTTTTTGAACTTACCTTTTATTACCTTCAAGACCACATCTAAGTGTTGCATATTGCTTGGCACATAACATTGTCCCGTAACAAACTGTAATTGTTTTCGCTTTTTGACTTGCGCCTGTTATTTACAATACATCTACACAGTAATATTTGGGTGGCAAAAGAAAATAAAACAATGAATATAGTAATAGTTAAATATTTATAATAATAAAATTGGTATATAACTACATTAAATGGACGGATCGGTATATCACAGGTTAGTTATATACATTTCCATTAGTACATAATACGTATACATTCGTTACAAACGTCTAAACAATAGGAATGAATACATCACAACAGATTCCTCATCAATTATAATGATTATTTTGAAGTTAAACACATTAAATGGCACAAAAGATTAGAGTCGAAACTGGCTTCTGAGCAAAATTGTTCGAAGTGATGTTCTATAAACAAACTTATATAATAATATTTGTGTTCTCCCAAACATGGTTGAAACTTCTTTTAAAAAAATTCTATCAATATCAGACTGTTAGTTAAATTATAATTATTATTAATCTTACAATTACGGCAGTGTATAATTTTGTTTATGTACTTTTTGTCAATATATTATAATTAGTTTAATTTTATTCCATGCCACAACATTTGATTTCAATTTTGAAGACAGTTATACAGTCTTATTAATACAGGGTAAAATTAAGTTAGCTGGTAATACTTTACCTCCTGTTAGGTATCGTTATCGAAAAGTAATTATACAAATTTTCATTCTTCGATGGGGGAAGGCCAACGGTGGTCGGCCTTTCAAAATTTTTCGTGGAACTTAGGTATTTTTTTACGAATTTCCAAAGAGCTTAACTTTTATTTATATTTCATTCGATTTTTATTTATATTTTATCGATACCCAACATGTGAGTAAAGTATTGCCAACAAATTTTTTTGATTCTGTATAGTCGTATTCACTTCGCGTACGACTTTTTTGCTGACCAAGGAGCCATTGACATGCAACTTATTTTGTGCAAATATTATAGTATCCTATCTAAGAACTGACAAGTATGAAATATAACATTTTAACTATCAATAACATTATGGAATGTATGATATAAAATTATAAACGTTTTGATCTGTTTTCCCAAGGCTATAACACATATCCAATAAAGGCTCCCGCAAACAGGCACGACTCTAGTAGAGCAATGTCTCTGAAAACTATACGGAAATTGTTCTACAATAGCCGCGTTGTCGCGTTGGGTCTGTCTTCGGGAGCCTTTATTGTAAGATATTGATGGATCGTCCTATATAGCTCTTTTTTGCACTGGACTTCGAAGCAAGCCTATTTCATTCGACCGGATTAATCCAGATATGTCCGGCGTTTTTACACCCCGCCCGGACTAAAAAGTGCTGAATAAAGAAAGATCTGAAATGTCCAGACCTCTTACAAATGTCTGGCTTTATGTCTGGACTTTTGACGGAGAACAATACGTATTCCTGCTACGTCGTTCGTTGTATGAGTGTCAGTTTGTAATGTGTTTATGTGCGTGCTTGTGTGTGTGTGTGTGTCAGTGAGCGGGCTTGTCGTGCAGCCAGGCGCGGAAGATGGGCAGCGTGCTGGGGTAGTGCGTCGGCGGCTGAGG
This sequence comes from Aporophyla lueneburgensis, assembly GCA_932294355.1. Taxonomy (NCBI): domain Eukaryota; kingdom Metazoa; phylum Arthropoda; class Insecta; order Lepidoptera; family Noctuidae; genus Aporophyla; species Aporophyla lueneburgensis. The sequence continues at coordinate 30,936,971 of OW028739.1, read as the reverse complement.
CTCGTCCGTCTCCTCGCGGAACGGGTATGTTCCGATCAGGATGGGTAGCTGCAGCTTTACTTCTTTTTCTAAACTCTTCGGCTCGATTATGAACTGAAAAAAAATGTGCAGAATATTAGGGTTGGGCTATATCATCAGAAAAAGTTAAAAAAGTAAGTAAGTATTTACCAAAACAAAAGAACTAGCCAGCCTAGGTAACATCAGTATTGTTTCAGTTATAGATAGGTATGGCTATTTCAGATGAGTAAGACCCCTGCCCTTCAAACTAGGAGAATCCTACTGTATCTTGAAGGACAGTGTACTTTACTAAAAAAGCAATGCTTTTGTCAACAAGTTATCATCATCATAATCAGTCTCATGTTCCCACTTCTGGGACACAGGTCTCCCCTGTGAGAGTGAGTGAGCCATAAACCACCACCCGAGCCCAGTGCGGGTTGCTAGAAGCCAATTGTCTTCGAATTTGTGATTCTAGGACAAGTCGGTTCCCTCACGATGTTTTCCTTGACCGTTTTGAGAGCAGTGATGATGAAATAATTTACACAAAGTAAAATACCTGCTTGGGTTTGCACCTACGACCTAAAATTCGTAAGTCGCGGTCATTACCACTGAGCCACAACTGCCAACAAGTTATACAACAATGAACGAATTAATGCTATTTTGTATATTTGATCAGAAGACCTTATTACTCATTTTATTACGTCCGTGGGAACGTGGGTTAACATCGCGAAAAACCCTGTATAGTGGGTATTTCTACCACACCTATAGCGCTACAAGGATTTTTAGGCGCCTAAATAACATCGACAAGGGGCGTTGTTGGTGAACATAACTGATTCTTTTTTTTTTTATTGTTTGAAAAAAACTTCTGAAACAATCCTGTATAGTGGGTATTTCTACCACACCTATAACGCTACAAGTGTCTTTTGGCACCTGAATGACATCAACAAGGGGCGTTGTTGATGAACATAAATGATTCTTTCTATCGAATTGTTAAAAAGAAAAACATCTCAAACGGCCCTGTATGGTGGGTATTTCTACGACTACGAATAATATGTTGAATATCGAACATAAACAAACAAACGAATGTTCGGCTCATCCCTATTTATAATGGTACAAGGATCTTTTGGCGCCTTAATTACATCGACAAGGGGCGTTTTTGGTGAATATATCCGATTGTTTTTATGAAATTGTATTGAAAAATCAATACAATGTCAGGTGTGTTCTCTACGCATTTTACCACCATACTGCGACCACCAACCCGCCTGTCAAGCGTTGCGGTTATGGCAAATCTCCCCAAATTAGGGATGGCCTATGTGCAGCAGTGGACGTTTCGCGGCTGAAATGATGATGATGATGATTGCAAAATCAAGATGGCGCTGTTAGTTCACATGCTCATCACATGTACCTAATTTACATTTATTTTTTACTAGCTTTTGCCAGCGGCTTCGCCCGCGTGGAGGTCGGAAATTATCCCGCGGGAGCATAATACCGGGATAAAAAGTAGCCTATGTCCTTTCTCAGGCTCTAAACTATCTGTGTACCAAATTTCATTTAAATCGGTTCAGTAGTTTTAGCAGGAAAGAGAGACAGACAGACAGACAGACAGAGTTACTTTCGCATTTATAATATTAGTGTGGATTTTCATTCTAAAGTAACATTTCGATTTGACAATTTTTATTATTAATGTATGTGTATTTGTAATAATTCTATGACATTTTTTTTTATATATAACTAGCTTTTGCCAGCGGCTTCGCCCGCGTGGAGGTCGGAAATTATCCCGCGGGAACATACTACCGGGATAAAAAGCCTATGTCCTTTCTCAGGCTCTAAACTATCTGTGTACCAAATTTCATTTAAATCGGTTCAGTAGTTTTAGCAGGAAAGCGGGACAGCGAGAGTACACTACTTTTAAAGAAGTTGGAATGGTATGGGGTTAGAGGCAATGCCTTAAGCCTCTTGAAATCGTATTTGTCGGACAGGAAACAAGTTACGCGGATAGATAGAGTACGTACAATATCAAAAAATGAACGTACGTATGTTTCGAGTCAGAGAACTAATAACTATGGCGTACCGCAAGGAAGCATTGTGGGGTCTTTATTGTTTATTATTTATATTAATGACATGCCTAGACAAACGCACAATCCAATGGTCTTGTTTGCTGATGATAGCACTGTAGTTTTTAGCGATAATGATGTGGCGACACTAGAGAGAGAGATAAACAAATGTCTTCAAATATTAATAGAGTGGATGGGCGCGAATAACTTGAAAATAAATATTGACAAAACTAAAATAATGACTTTTGAACAACGGACAAATCACAAAAAACCTGACGTACGTTATGCTAACAAAATTATTGCAGAAACGTCATCTACAAAATTCTTAGGAATAGAGTTGGATAGAGACATGACGTGGAAAACTCACACTAACGGTGTATGTCATCGACTGAGTCAGCATGCATACGCTTTACGAAATCTTGCAAAAGAGGTCAATGAAAGACCATTGATCACAGCATACCACGCCTACATAACTTCTACATTACGTTACGGCATAATATATTGGGGCAATTCCACAAACATGGAGATGGTATTCAGAGCGCAAAAGAGATGCGTTAGGGCAATCTGCGGGATTGCAAGCACGGATAGCTGCAAACCGTTCTTTGTGAATCTCCGCATATTAACAGTGCATTCCCTATATATATATGAGGTAGTTCTATTTGTAAAAAGTAATCTTCACCTGTTTGGAACATTTAATCTGGGGCGACACAAAAATAAAATAGTCAGTAAGCAACACAAAAAAGCGATTTTTAGTAAAAATTTTCTAGGTATGGCTCCAAAGATTTACAATAAAATACCTAAAGTTTTAATGGACTGTAACGATGATCATAAAATTAAAAATGAATTACACAACTTTCTAATAAATAAGGCATATTACACATTAAATGAATATATGTTAGACCAGAAATTGTTGTGATGTCTATTGGGATTGAGGTGTGAATGTTTTCTGAGTCCGATTTTTACCATATTGTTAACTTAACATGTTTTTTGACGAAATGATATTATTATATTTTAAATGTTATACATATTATGTTTGACGCAAGGAACTTATACCCGACCCCTGGAATGTGCATTGTCAATTTGACACCATTATAAAAATAAACCTTATGTATATGTTACTAAGTTCTATTACAGACAATCACTTGGCCAGAGAGAAATTCGGTCCGAGAGAGAAAGCGTTGCGAGAGCCCTGTGTCCCTTTCTTGTAGTCCGGGAGCCAGCAACAGATTTTCATGACCAATTTCCTCTTAAGCGGTAGTTAGTAAAATGCATCAGAGTAAAGAATTATAAGGCCTCGTGAACGTCAGCTGGCGCTCGGTTGGAGGGATGAGCGGTTGTAGCCTCCCAAACACGAAGAAAAAAAAAATAAATTCACTCATTTCCTCTCAGCTAAAAATTTGTCAAATTGTAGCTAATCTAATATCTCAACGAAAAAATATCTCAAACAAAAATTTTCCTGATGATAGCTTATATGTTACGGTGGATAAATATATAGGTCAGCTGGCTGTATCTTGGTGGAAAAACCGTCAGCTGATACTTTGAAAGTTATTACGTAGGAGTTAGGCAGAAGCATCTACTGCCAATTTAAATGCAGCAGCTGACTAGGTTTCCCTCGACTTTTTGTTAGATGATTTTTTTTTATTTATCGCATCAGTATATTAACAATCAGCTCACAAATTTTCATTTGGGAGGAAATGACGTATCTTTAATTATTCGACATAGCGCTTCAATATGAGAGTTGAGTTGAAATAAATATTCCATATCAATATTTTTGAAAAGAATAAGTATTTAATCAAATCATTTTAGATATATTTAAAAAATTAAATAATCAATTAGCTTAGTATTTAAATTTTTAGTTAAAAATATTTTTTTTGAGAGGAAATCACTAAAAATAAAAATATTTTTTTTATGTTCGTGACACCAGCTGACGTACAATACACTATGTTGTAACCAGCTGATTATTTTTTTCGTTGAGATATTAGATGAGCTACAATTTGACAAATTTTTAGCTGAGAGGAAATGAGTAGATGCTTCTGTCGTCTCACGAATTATATCTCGCGAGGAAATAATATAATTAACCAAATTTGCACCCGGCTCCCGGACTATTGAAGTAGGGTGCCCATAATGAACGAAATTATAAGATTATTTACGGGTAAATTCAATTGACGCATTTGACCAATAAAAAGTGTCCCAACCATTTTTCTTAAAAACGACGTCTGTTAGATTTTTACGACAATTAATACTAAACAAAATGGTTATTTGCCCAGCGCACCAGATATTCCAGGTTATACAATAATACTCGACAGCAGAGTTTATGCGTTGCATTGCGTTTATGTTTACTGCGTTTTACTTTAATCCATCTTTAAAGCGTAACAATTTTTTTTTTAAATCAAATTATTGGTTAATATATTTTATCCTGTTATATTCTTATCTACCTACATCATATTGCTTGGTCACCCTAATGAAAGGGACAGAGGGCTCTCGCGAAGCTATCTCGCTCGGACCGCGTATTGGCAGCCTGTGCGCATTCCAGGTTGGATTTAAGTTCCTTGGTTTGACGAAATTAATTTGACATTTGACATTTTATCAATAATTTAGACCTCACAATCTTTATTGACGTGACAACGTCTTATAAATTGGTTTGCCGGGTGACACTTCAAGAAACTGCGTTACGCTCCGCTCACGTTATGCGCTCACAATGAGAGCGAGTGAGAGGCACGCGTCCCTTCCACTCGGGCATGGTTAGCCCGCCTAAGAGCGAGAGAGACAGACACTATACGAATGAATATTCACATTAAAATTATTTTACCACTCAAAGTCGTTGTCACGTAAAACTTTCGCCCGTATACCGACTTTACAGGCAACCAATTTTTTTTTTATGATTATATATTTTTTTTTTTGTCAATTTCGATATATTGAATTTAGATTTTTCTTTGACCTATGTAACCAGTCTTTTGAATTGTTTTTAAATGTATTAAATTGTCTTGTGTCTACAAATAATATTTTGCATGCCTTAATTGGTAGGACATAATTAACTGCGCATTTACTCAACATCTCAAAATGTATTTATTTTTATGTTCTGCAATAAATGAATTGAATTGAATTTATGCATAAGGTTCATGTTTATGAAAACAAATGTTTTTTTTTTTATTATAGTTGAAGAATGAAAGGTAAATTGCGGTTTACAATTTATGACGTTTTAAAAAAAAACGACTTACTCGATTTCGTTCAAACCAATTTACGGTGGTAGTTTACATAGTAATGTACATCATATATTTTTTTTAGTTTTATCATTCTCTTATTTTAGAAGTTACGGGGGGGGGGACACACATTTTACCACTTTGGAAGTGTCTCTCGCGCAAACTATTCAGTTTAGAAAAAAATGGTATTAGAAACCTCAATATCATTTTTGAAGACCTATTCATAGATACCCCACACGTATGGGTTTGATGAAAAACATTTTTTTGAGTTTCAGTTCTATGTATGGGGAACCCCAAAATTTATTGTTTTTCTTTCTATTTTTGTATGAAAATCTTAATGCGGTTCATAGAATACATCTACTTACTAAGTTTCAACAGCATAGCTCTTATAGTTTCGGAGAAAAGTGGCTGTGACATACGGACGGACAGACAGACATGACGAATCTATAAGGGTTCCGTTTTTTGCCATTTGGCAACGGAACCCTAAAAACGACTCGAGTCTTAAAGAAAAACTCGTAACATGAAGATGAGACTTTAGTTCATCATTCGAAAAAACTCTAATAACCCGTCAGATTTTTTTGTATTATAACCACTCATTTGAACTTATCACCTTCTATTCGAGTCTTTTCGAATGATGAGCTACAAGTCTCATCTTCATGTTCCGAGTTTTCTTTAAGACTCGAGTTCATTTTAGACTCGAGTCCTTTTAAGACTCGAGTCCTTTTTAAGACTCGAGTGCTTGACTCTAGACTTGGAGCCTTTCGAGCACACTGAGTCTTGCATAATAGAGTCGAGTCTAAAAATGACGACTCGAGGACTCGAGTCCTTTGCAACACTAGTCAAAGGATCGGTGTCGTGAGGACTTACGAAGACGTCGTAGTGCACGGAGATGAGGTGGCAGCCGCGCAGGTTGGTGGGCGGCAGCGGCGGCACGTACAGCAGCTCGGCGCGCCACACGTCGCGCTGCCCGCCGCGCGTCTTGCCGTGCGCCAGCGCCGCCAGCTCGCGCACCTCCTTCGCCGCCACCTTGCCGTGCGCAGAGTACTGGATCGTCTGCAACCAATACCGAGCTACGGACTTACCGAATAATACTCCGTCTTGTATGGGTCAGAATGTTGAGCCACAAAAGGGATGAATGAAAGTCAATTGCATGCAACTGAGATGAGAATGTTCAGAGGAAGACTAAAAGTGTCACCGACGGCTAAAAAGTTGTGTGGGAATCGGTTGTCATGGTATGGTCACGTGATACGAAGGAATGACAAAATGTCGTGAGAAAAGTATTGAGTATGAATATCGATGGCTATAAGAGTAGAGGGAGACCAAAGAAAGGATGGATGGACTGTGTGAATATGGATAGAAAGGGAGTGACTACTGAGATGACGACTAATAGAGAAGTGTCGAAGAAAAAGACACGTTGCGCCGACCAAATAGACTGAGATAGGTGCAGGAAAATGATGAATGATTTACCGAATAATAAAAAAAAACTTAGGCTCAAAAACAACACTTTTTGAAAGCCAAGGTTCAAAAAACGACCCCCAAAACCACGTTTTGAAGAGAAGGGAGAAAGAAGTGTTGAAAGAAGTGGCGCACTAAATTCTCAAGCAACATTGTCTGTTTAGGTAAAGTGTTGATAAGTTTTGCCTACTCAGTAAAAAGCCAAACCGTTCATAAGTAAACACCCAGTATATCTTACAGTCCGGTGTGTTGCCGTAAAGAATAGCACCATTCATTTCTTCCCGTGGGTGTTGTAAGGGACGACTAATGGACTTTCTAGAGAATGGGAAGCAGCGTTCTCTATGCATTTTACCACCATACCGCGATCGCCAACCCGCCTGCCAAGCGTGGCTATTATAGCAACCCCCCCTTCTTCCCTTTTGGGAGACCTATGTCCACCAGTGGACGTCTATCAATTGAAATGATGATGATGATGATGACGTTTTACATTCTTGTTCAATTGAGACGGACCATTCTTGTTTGTGCAAGACAAGTCCCATTGCAATATGTGACTTAATGACAGTGAAATAAGGTTTAAATTGCAATGAATGACGCTCGCTTAAAGAATACAATAACTACAAAAAAACGATAAAAGGATGAGCAGACACAAATACTTTATCGCATTCTTTTTATCCTCGTGTATAAAAATTAGATCATCTGTAGAACAAGGCCTCTGACCGGTGGGTCGTGATCGTGACTTGAAATTACAACTTCAGTGGTACGCGAGCCAGTATCAGTGCAAAAACATTCAGGCGTAAAAAGTGAACAAAAGAAATATCGATGCATCGTGATTGGCTTCGTCGAAAAAACGGGAAAGTCCGATCACCTCACAAACTGCTTTGCATCGGCTTTTTTGTATTATTCTATCATAAATTCCGATCTGCTGGCTATAGGTACCTATTGTGTGTATTTATTATCTAGCTTGATAACAAGTTTAATAAAATTCTGTTAACATTTCATTCGCTTGAAAGATGCACAAATTGTGCGGCGCCAAACCTGTAACCTAACCATTGATAATTTTCTACGCTAGAGGGCTCAGAATCAGGTTCAATACCTGATTCTGAAACCCCTTGGGTAGAAAAATTTCGTCGGTTAAAAAAAATTGTACGGGACAGCTGATTTTTTTTTTCCGATTACGATTTTGGCTCCATGGAAAACATTATTCAGTTTTATGGTCTGTTCCACACCCTTAAATTTGACCACACCTTTGTAGTACACTATGTACTTATATGTAGTTTACGGTCACCAAAAGAGATAACCAAGGTCGTCGGATGTAGTTAAAGTTTAGAAAGAAACGATGTATTTTTTCAAATTAAATTAAATACAATCAACATTTATAGAAAACAAACATCTTCTGGGATGAAAGTGAGCTGGCGAATATGAAAAAAAAAAACCGTCGAAGAAAGAAGACTAATGACACGTGGAAGATGTTTGAAAAAGCAATAAAGGCGGACGAAAAAATATTTTACAATTGTTTCATCGTTTCATCGCAATGACCACGCCGATAACGACGTGGCAAGCAGAAGCTGCTGCAACACTGAATTCCAAGTTCCACATTAGCGCGGAGTTACCTACTGACCAAAAGCGGGTGCGATAGAACGTATAGTGACGCGATGGGTGACGTCTAGTGACGACCTGGTTACTTATGCCTTTTGGTGGCTGTACATATAAAAGGGCCTATTTTGTTAAAAAAAATCGTAAATATACCTCAGTGAGGGCGGCGCGGGTCGCCTTGACGGTGGTGCGCGAGTTGTTGACGAGCGTGGCCGTGAGCACGATGCTCTCGCCGGGCACGTAGGCGCCGCGGTCCAGCGACACGCCGCACGACACCGTGCCGCCGCCCACGCAGCCCACGCCCAGCCGGTGCTCCACGCTGCATTCGAACTGTTGCTGCAACAAACCATCATCTCAGTACTTCATAAAAACGGGGGGTTCTTGGGGTTTTCCATCTAGAATTTGTCAGTAACAGCCCGGAGTCTGGATTTGTGTCCGATCGATGGCAATGTGTTCGCCCTTTATTACATAGGACTTAAGTCCTTAGAACTCACGTGCTAAGTGAAGCATTTTTGTACATTCATCTCCTAAAGGTGATAACGCCACGCTGCATTCCAAAACGGGTATAAGGTCCAGACGCAGGCAAAAAGGCTGCCAGGCTCAAATGGGATTGGGCGGGTCACATTAGCCGTATACAAGATGACAGCTGGGCAAAGGTCTCCACATAATGGGTGCCTGAAGACGGACGGCGCCGCCGCGGTCGGCCCACAAAGTGGTGGCATAACGACCTAGATGCGTACCACGACGACTGAATCGAGGTGGCGCGGGACAAGAGTTCCTGGAGGAAATTGGAGGAGGAAATAAAAACTTTTTAACAAAAAATTAAACCGCCGAAAAACTGAAAAGCATAAAATAATACTTAAACCTTAAAATGATGAGTCGGCGCTTTGAGTGATCCTTGTTCATTGATTTTTCAGCGCCGACTCAAAATTTTAAGGTTTAAGTATTATTTTATGCTTTTCAGTTTTTCGGCGGTTTAATTTTTTGTTAAAAAGTTTTTATTTTATATTTTTTTGTGGCTTTAATGTACGAATAATACTTGGCAAGATATACACTATCCAACACAAAAAGAATTATCAAAATCGGACTACTCTGTATAAAGTTATGCGTGTTTATACATTACAATCAGTGAGTGAACAATCAATCATCCCCTGTTTTCCGACCCTTAGGGTTCGATTTTGTTTACCAAATTAATATGGGACCACCTTGGGAGTATACCCTTTCCAATAAAAGAAGAATTGTCACAATCGGACCACTATGTAAAAAGTTATGCGTGGTCATACATAAAAAAAAAAAAAAAAAAATATACGCGTCGAATTGATAACCTCCTCCGTTTTTTTTCGTCGGTTGAAAAAGGGGATAAATAGAATAGTAATTGTAATAAATTGGAACAGGCTTAACAGATGTGGTCGATGGGTTCTGGAGTGGCGCAAGCCAGTTCTGAAGGCGCAGCCTTTTTGAATGAGGTTGTCAGCCAGCCCATAGGCAGGAAAAATAGACCTGCGTAAGTCGCGGAAATCCTGCAAACCTTTGCCTACCCTATAACACTACGGTAACCTTGATAACTGGCGACTATCCGTGACGATATCGAACGATCTACCTACGTAATAGTGCACGCAGCATGAAGCATTACTTGCATGAACGTTTTCTTATTGCGCTTCAATGCACGACCTACCTACGCACTGTGACTGACAGTACCGATGTATACAGCAATTTGATGTAATTATTAGTTCCGCTCTTTAGATACCAAGTAGGGTATGAAAATCAACAATACCATTTCTTAGTTATTGTTTTAATAGCAGCTGTTATCTCCACAATTAATTATTTAAGAATAATTAAACACAACATTAATTAGAAGTACAGGTTGCCACTGAGAACTCTACGCTCTGAACTCGCAAGCTATCTAGTGTCAGTGCTAAAAACGCTAAGTCATCACTTTATTAATCCACACTTCCATAGTATGCTATATTAAATACTAATCTTGTAAATACGAAATTAATTTTGTCTATTCGTATGCTACCGTTTCACACCTAAACAGCTGATTGATGGTCGATGATATTTGACACACAGGTGGACCATGGCATGGGTAGCACTGATACTTTTAATGCTGGTAGTAACTACAGTCCCGTCGAATAATTTCCGACTTCCACGTGGGCGAAGCCGCGGACAAAAGCAGAAGCTATTTTTCTTTTTTTTTGTGGGTGAGAAATCATCAAATGACGTCTCCCGCTCTGGGCGGAGCGGGAGGGCGTGTCAGACTTTTACTGACTAAAGCCCACCCGTGTTCCTTCAGTTGCCCATTTACAAGGGCCACGGTGTCTCTTTCGAACAAATCTCGCAACCCTGGCAGGAAAGCAGAAGCTAGTAGGTAAGTAAATAAATAAACCACTCACAGACAATACGGGCGGCTCCAAATTGAGGTCGATCGGGTTCATGACGATGAAGACCTGTTGGTTCTTGTGAGTCAGTCCGTTGGGTTCCCTCAGTGCTGCCTTGCAGTAGTACTGAACCCAGCCGTGTGTTCCCAGGAATGTGGACGGCAGACCCATGGGCAGTCCCAGCTTGAATGGGAAGCTGTGTATGCCCGGAGACAGGATTGATTGGCTGTTACCTGGCAAGATTTGATAATGGTTATACATAAAGCGATGTTACGTTACGATAGAGAACAGTGGTGGCCTTTTGGTACCGGCTTCGTAAGTCGTGAGTTTGAATCCAGATAGCCGCTTTTCTTTGTGTAAATAATTTCACCATTGCTCTCAAAACGGCGAAGAAAAACATCTTGAGAAAACCGGCATTTTGGCAATTTGGCAAATTCGAAGACATGGTGACAGCTACCAACCCGCACTGTCCCCCCGTGGTAGATTATAGCCCACTCCCTCTCAAGGAAAGGAGGCCTGTGTCTCAGGAGTGGCAAGATTATCGGGTGATTATGCTAATTACAATAGCGTTTTCACAGCGTGTACGCTGGATGTATTCTTTTGAAGTCCAATAATGTTTTTTATTGCAAGGAAGAATAGTCTAACTTTACGGGAAAATTAAAAAAAAAAATAGGTATCGGCGGAGATTTTCGTACAGAGTTTTGAGATTTGACTACGTGTGGTGAGTGCCTGCAACTGGATACTCCAGTGTGAGGCCTTCGGACTTTTGGGTTACAGTACAGTTCGCATCTATACTAATATTATAAAGCTGAAGAGTTTGTTTGTTTGACTGAACGCGCTAAAATCTCAGGAACTACTGGTCCGAATTGAAAAAATATTTTTGTGTTGGGTAGCCTATTTATTGAGGAAGCCTATAGACTATATAACATCACGCTACGATCAAAAGGAGCGGAGCAGCAACGAAAAATGTACAAAACCTGGTAGGCAATTCGATGCGACGGAAAGGGGCAGGGCGCAAAAATTTGACGCGGACGAAGTCACGGGCAAAAGGTAGTATAAAATACCTGTAAACCGCGCGTCGTACATTTTGGCGGATTCTCAGTTTTGGGATGACGTCATTACGAATCACGACTATGTCGGTTGATGTGGTGTGTACTACATCACAAAAATATGGCTTTATAACAACATGTTGTTTTAACCTTTATGTCTATGAATAACGTCAATATTTAAACTGTAGAAGGTTTTAAGTCCATCACCATTCACACTATTTAAATGGTTTGTTATACCAAGGCAAATATTTGATTAACATTTGATTCATACCCATGCGATTACACTTCTTGGCTCAGGGTACAGCAAAATATTGGCCAATCAGTCCTCATTTCAACCAAAAGACGACCACTGCTGGACATAGGCCTCCCCAATTTGGGGTGTTTTGCCATAATCGTTAATCAGTAGGGGATCACAAATTTACTATTGACTAGCAGGTGTTGCCATTTTATAATGAGAGGCTAAGTTTGGTTTGAATATTGAGCAATTTAATTATTAGGCCAGTGCCTAGGAAAGCCTTGTTTAATGTGATAATGTGAGACAATGCAACACCAATGAGACCATTATGTGATGTAAGACTAGTGCAATCATACATTGGGTACTCACTTTCAAGTTTTCTCACAAAAGATAGGTTTTAATGCTATTGTAATTCTGCGTTCTCAATAAACGTTATAAAAGTGGTTGCTCAATTCTTGATGTGAGCAGAGAGCTGGCTTATTTTTTTCGATAAATAATCAGCATTAATCAGCATCAGCATAGCCACTTGCAGCTTTTTATGCAGTTTTCCCATTGACAGTGATTTGGACGAATTCTTTGATGCCCTTTGATTATTTTCCCTCCTTGTTTATATTTAAAATATTATTTTACGACTGTTAGCTTTTAAAATTATGTAAATATATACTTTGAAAAATATAAAGAAAAAAGATTATTATGGTACCTGGTTCACCCAGTAGTCTCATCCTGAAGTCTATGTAATTCTCTTTGTCGAAGAGCCTTTCATGTCTGCCAGATCCTACTCGCACCACACCCTCACCAACAACATGGAAGTGCAGTCCTAAAACAATTAATACATATTATAACTTTCTTTTATTAAAGTTGGTTAATTTAATTTCTGAAATACTGGTATACAGCTGCATCCGGTTACATTGAAAGACCCTAATAAAGTTTGGAAAAGGATAGGTAGATTGATTGATGTATTTACATACCAATAGGATTGAAAAAATATGTAGATAAAAGTTAATTTGAATTAACTTTTATCTACATATTTTTTCAATCAAGTAGGAATAGTATTTGTACGAGCTACTTTACAACAATTTCAATATTTGTTAATGGCGAGGAACAAATAGATTTATGCAGTTTTGTTTACACATCTGTGCTAGTTATTATAAAATGCTTAACAATAGTCACATAATATTTGTTCTAATAACAATGAACTTACCTAACACAGGTGTGTCATCTTGTAGCTCCATTAGAACTTTCCCAGACAAGAATTGCCCAGGAAAATATAACAATGATGTATTATCAAACACAATGAGGAACTTGAGTAGTTTGCGCGGCATTTTGACTGCTCGGACCACTGGTCGGCGCTCAATTCACTTTTAGATTACCTAATACCTGTTCAGACATAAACAAAAACTTAAGTTATAATAAGTTTATTTAATTAACTTTCTTGACTATGCTTTGATGTGGTTATTAATATTTATTTATGACAGTCTAACGTAGCTATTATATAAGTTATGCTTCGGAAGTATGTTCTATTAAGTATTCCTTAACTTATTCACATATGCACAGCAATCACTTTGTTTTATTAGTATCAGATGGGAGGATTAGCGAACCTTGTGGCTATGAAAGTCACGCCTACGACGATTCGACAATATCTCATTAAACTTCTGACATCGTAGGCTGTGTACAAAGTTGAGAAATATGTTAATCGAAGGCCATCAACTATGACCACAGCTCATACCTTGAACGATTTTAAAGAAAGATTATGAATGAAATCCACATTTAAATATACCAAAAAATCACTGTTCTCTTAATTTAATAACTTTCTTATTTTTTTTAAACCCTGTAATTGGGTAAAGATTCTAAACACGAATTATTTTTTACAAAACTTTTTACGGAAACTTAAAACTTTGACATTTCGTTGCGAATAGTTTCTGTCTGAAGTTTAAGTTATGCTGCGTTCATTATTTTTCTTTATTAATTTATAAATTCTGTTCATTTCACATTATCTCATATGACTCATCAAAGCAATATTTGAAAAGCTTGATTTATTCATTATTTTATTTGTTGTTTAGGTATAAGCAACTTCAAACAGTATTCTGATTAATATGTTAAACGTTTTCACTTTATTGTATTAACAAACTAATCAAAATCATGAACGCACTCAATTAAAAGTCTGTTGTCTGTTTTCATTGTCAGCAAAAATAACTTATTGTGATTGGTCTTTTTTTCAATGTTAAACTTTTGTTCAATAAAAACAATTGAGCAGTACTGTCACTACTGTCAATAATTTATGTGAGGTAAAAAACGTACTTTCTTGGTAATGGGCGACAGCGGCTCATGGATTTGTTTGTTGTTTTGAAAATTAACAATTTATCTTTAGGGTTACGTTGATCTTTTTAAATTGTGAACAAAATAATCCAAGATGCCGAGTGAGATGATAACATTACAGCTCGGCCAATGCGGCAATCAAAGTGAGTACTTAATTTTACAGAAATGTTCGGTTATTTTAAATTTGTGGCCGTAATTGCAATTAATTTTAATTCCTAACAGTTGGTTTCGAGTTCTGGAAGCAGTTGTGTATAGAACATGGAATATCTCCTGAGGGGATACTCGAAGAGTACGCGTCGGCGGGGTCGGATCGCAAGGATGTATTCTTTTACCAAGCTGATGATGACCATTACATTCCTCGAGCAGTGTTGCTGGATTTGGAGCCTCGTGTTATACACACCATCATGAACTCACCGTATGCAAAGGTATGGGACCCCTTTACGTGATGTTTACAAATAAAGCATGACATTATGTCAACATTTAAATGAGCAATTCATAAACAATTTGCTTGTGTTTGATTAGCACTTACATACCATGTTATGCTTTATACCATAGAAACCATTCTACAGAAATAAATAATGACAAAATTATTTACAAGCACATAAATCAAGTACTTTAATACTTTTGTCTTCTATTTCTCCTGTTTTAACAATTTAATCCTTTTCAGCTGTACAATCCAGAGAATGTATACCTTTCCAAACACGGTGGTGGTGCTGGTAACAACTGGGCCTCAGGGTATGCTCAGGGAGAGAAACTAAATGAAGAAGTGTTTGATATTATAAACAGAGAGGCAGATGGCAGTGATAACTTAGAGGTAACTATGTTCTTCACTAGTTGTAAAAGTATCTTCATCATTTCAACAGGATAACGTCTACTGCTAGACATAACATAGGCTTCCCTTAAGCACTGCCACACAAATGCGAGAAGCACAGAACCAGTTGGAATGTAAAATTATTCTATTCTATAAAAGTTTAAAAGTTTGTAAAGATATTTGTTATTTGATTTATTAATGATAACAGCAGTTGATTTCTGAACTTCAGGTACATTATATGTTAGCTAGAAAGTATTTGGGTCAAAATCAAATCATAATATGCCCTGTAGCTCTGTGTGTCTTTTGACATAGGACTCCCACAACTGTCTCCATTTTGTTCTATCCTCATAACAGTGGTCAATTATGGCCACGGGGTTAGACATATATCGTCTTCCCATCTTGTATTTCCACCTCCATTTTCTAATTCTGTCTCTTGAGTACCACACAGTGATTCCTGTGTTTGTTAGGCATCTAAACTATTGTTTCAGTAAGATTCATTACTTAAACATAATATTAAAGCTGAACAGATTGGGCAGACATTTTTTACATACACATAACACATGAGATACTTTTACCCAGGAACATGAAGTCGTTTATCTGGGATGCAAGTAAAGGTCCTGGCTACTAAGCTTGTACATCTACGTGGATGTTGGAAATTATCCTTTTGGAATGTAACTATAAAAAAAATTGGCTATGTTACTCCCTACAATATCAGATACATGCCAGAGAAAGCCGTCAATATCCAGTACAGCCATTTTGGAGATCAGCCAAAGCAAATAAACATACAAAAATGTTAAAATCTTGGCACCTACAGTATAGTATCTTCTGAATGATAAAAAATTATGATGAAAAATGTGATATAAAGAGGTTTATTTTGAAATAACCAATTTTTTTTTTCATTCTCGTAAATCTTAATCATACTCATGTTCCTTACAGGGGTTTGTGCTGTGCCACTCAATAGCTGGAGGAACAGGGTCAGGCATGGGCTCCTACATCCTTGAACATCTATCAGACAGGTTTCCCAAGAAGCTCGTGCAAACCTACAGTGTCTTCCCTAATCTGGATGAAATCAGGTAAGCTCTTTGAGTACTTTGTTTGACTTGACCTAATTGTTATTTTTAGTAGGCAGTGGAGTGTGGGCTGTGATGAGAAATAAAATATTGAGTGTTTGGCTGTTTCTTTTTCTTATCTGTTGACTGTATGTCTATTTTTTGGAACAAAGTACCTTAACACCATTTGAAGTAGAAATTTATGTAGACACTCGAATATAATAGAAAGAGACAGAGATAGAAAGTGGTATGGAGAGGCATAATAAAGTTTTTCCTCTCACGACAATTTCTACCAGTCAACTCCTACTGCAAGCCCCGATAGGGAATTTCGTTCCACAAAACTCTTTTCTATCTCAAATTTAGTAAGACCGCAAAGTGAACCGACAGAATAGTGTTATAGTTAAAATAAAGATAGGTAGTATAAAATAAGGCATAACACAATGTAGTCACGCGATGCGCGGTCAACGACTATCCAATTACGGATATTACAATGTCACAGTCTTTGGCTATTGTTACATCTGAAATGGGCTATTAAAAACAGTTTAAGTGTAACAATACGGCTCTTTTGAAGACAGAGGAGAGTATTCAGTGGAATACCTCTTATAAAATAAAATAAAAATTATTAGATAATCTGATTATGGCTAATATTACATCGACTCATCAAACCTACGTAATCAGCTCGACTAACGACCTTAATATGAACCTAGGTTAGCTAGGTGTTGTAGCGAAACCTGTGTAGGCTTTTGTCCAACTTTAGTTTGCAATCTAGTGGCAAGATCAAACTGTGACTTTACTTCTCCTGTTAGTGGACAAGATCCATTTTGAGTCAGCAAAGCGTCATACACCCAGCACAATGATTGTTCCTCCACTGAACGAACAGACCAATACATACACCATGATCACGACAGTAAAAGGCGTATTTTTTAACGTATAGTTACATTGGAATATTATTTTCCTCATATGCGAAACTATCCTACTCTTCCAAGACCGGAGGCTGAGCCATCCGAGCTGACTCTCTCCTCTTTTTTCGATTCTAAATACGAAATTACTGCTACTACAATGCTATACCAACAACATATCCGCAATCGCAGCACACTGAGAATGTTTAACACCGTGTATAGATAGTGCATTCCACGATGACGCGCCCCTCTGCGCCCCTTTCCTTTGTTTTGAACCGCTCTCAGTACAATTGTCAAAGAGTGGGGCGCGTCTTCATGGATTGAACTATCTATATCAGGCGGAGTGTGTGGACATTATACATACGGTTTACGCCATAGAAGCTTAGGAGAGTTATGGACACCCCTATACGTATTCTCTTCAGGTAATATATTTTTCCACAAGAAGAAAAATATCACCTTGAGACAAACAATAGAATGTCACAATGCACTAGAAACGGTATCTTACCGCTTATCGTACCGCTTACACAGTGACACTGCAATGGATATAAGGACACAGGGACGACGCAGCTGATGAACTGGCTGGAAGAGCATCCAATACGTCAGTCTGTGGACCCGAACTATCGTGACACACACAAGCGGAGAGCTGCTGGAAGTCGACACCGAGTTGCTTGCAGCCCGGTGTCGAGGTTCACCTATGCCATCCTTAGATGGCATGCTCACCAAATGTTTATTACGCCTGGATAGGAATGTTCTGCGCCTGGTGATGGGGACCATCACAGGACACTGCTTGCTAAACAAATACTTGCACTCAATAGGTATAATGGACAGTCCTATTTGCAAAGCTTGCATGAAGGCTGAGGAAAGGACAAAACCCTCGGGGTACCTAGATCTTACACAGTTGTTATTAAACACCCCAAGTTATTAAATCAACCTTTTAAGGGAGGTTGGAATAACCACCGACGACCGCCATGGCCCACGCAAATTGAGCAAACTGCAGGACTAAGTGTAAAAACCAAACCCTCTAACATAGAACATTATACCAAACCAACTTATATGTATATAACTCGTGTTTTTCCATGCCAGTGACGTGGTGGTCCAGCCATACAACTCGCTGCTAACACTGAAGCGCTTAACGGAGAGCGCTGACTGCGTCATGGTGCTCGACAACACAGCGCTAAACCGTATCGCCAGCGACCGCCTGCACATACAGAACCCGTCGTTTGCGCAGATCAACACACTCGTCTCCACTATCATGAGTGCCAGTACCGCCACACTAAGGTAAAGTAGATTCTATAAATACATCATTAAAAAAAAACTTGGCCCAATATTTCCAGTGACATGTAAACTTTAGGCCCAAACATCAGCTTCTAAGTAGTTCCAGGGTCCAACCGTTTGCTAGTTTTGTTGTTATTTCCTGCGGAAGTCATCATGGATGCCCACTGTTCTTTCTTTGACCATAAGTCGATGGCCCGGGAGACCCTTGTACATTCACCGCACCACCGACTAGATCTACCCTTCTTAGCTTTTAACATATTAACTAGCCCCCAGTGGCTTCAGATAACGAGTTTCCGTAGACTCCTTTAGTGAACAATAACTTGCAAAATATGTTTGTCTGAAACTGTTTGTCTAGAAAAAGCCAAATATTTTAGTGATGGTTGATAATTGAGTAACTGATTGGTCCAGGTATCCGTCGTACATGAACAACGATCTGATCAGTCTAGTGGCGCCGCTGATACCGACGCCGAGGCTACATTTCCTCATGACAGGATACACGCCGCTGTCGGCCGACCACGAATTAAATACCGTAAGTTACTTATACCTTCGGTAACCAAGATTAACCTCAAATGATTTCAGTCTTTTATTATTAAGTAATACATTTTTAATTTGTGTTTTTTGCTACAGGCGCCAAAAATTCGAAAAACCACAGTACTCGATGTGATGCAAAGGCTACTCCAACCAAAGAATATGATGGTCTCACTTAGTCCAGACAGAACAAATCAACACTGTTACATATCAATATTGAATATCATACAGGTAAATATCAAGCTTATTCAAACTGTTATATCGCCTAGTCTTGTCCGCCAATCACTCATTTTACAACCTTCGAAGGTCTAACAACACATTATCAGCTGATCCCAGACTTTAGTAGGTAGGTAGTTTATCCTTAGTCTTTTCATTGTAGCGTTGTTACCAAGTGACCCGACAGACCTCCTGTCCAAATTTCAACAATAACTCCTGGTGGGGCTCCGACGGAAGGCGGAAATTAGGTACCTTCGACGCGGATCGAAAAACTGTTGAGCGCAAGTGTCGCGCCTAGGGCCAGGGATGAGGGAATCGTGCACCTACCTCCTCGTGAAGCCGCTCGATCTGCCAGCAGCTCTGCTCCGGAGTCTTCAGAGTTCGGTTCACCACGTGTCGGCAAAGTCCAGAGGCACTACACAGCACTTCAGTTCAACCGTCGAAGCCACAAATAACACCACTAAAGAAACAGCGGGACTGCTATGAACTTATCATATTCATATTATATCATTCTGCGATAAAATTAACACAGCGGATAAAAAAAACACAGCGGGAATGCGATGACGGCGGAATCCATATTTGAACTATTATAATGTCTTTCTCGAGTGAGCCATAAAAAAGGCGACACTCGTTTGTGAGGTGCACGACAGTGATTGGCGGGATGGACTAGCTTGACATCTTGCGTAATAGTTTAACAAAATAAAAATAGATGGCGCTAACATTTCCTCCCCCTTTTAAAGGGTCACCTTTAAACCCAATCATAAAGTGTAATAAAGAACTGCGAAAATATAATATTGAAACTGCGATTTATATAAGATAAACTGCGACAATCTTAAACTAACTAACTGCTAGCACTTAAACTACTGTGGTTACAAAAAAAAAAAAAAAAACCATCTTATTGAGTAGGTAATGGGCACAAACGTACGACCGGACGCACGTATGTACCTTTAGCTGTTCTTACAGAAATTACACACGTTATACCATCGTTGGTAGGAAGAATCTTCTCTACTATCGCTAATGGCCACGATAAAGGAGGTGAATTGTCAGTTATAATAACAACAACCGTGCCAGGCTTGATTGGCACAGACGGAGTATTCCATTTCTCTCGGGTTTGTAAACTATGTAAATATTCCATTCTCCATCTCTTCCAAAAAGATTGCACTAATTTATCAAGCAGAGAATGTCTCTGAAGCAAGTTGAGATTATCTGATTCTACTTCAGGCGCGGGCAATGAGAGTAAAGGAGCGGTATGCAAAAAATGACCTGGCGTTAACGCGGTGGGTTCTGCGGGATCGGCACTCAGGACCGTAAGAGGCCGAGAATTTAACAAACACTCGATCTGAACGAGCACTGTAACTAGCTCTTCGTAAGAGAGAAGCTGTTGACCGATGACCTTGAAAAGGTGCGTCTTGACGACCTTCACCATACTCTCCCAACATCCGCCAAAATGTGGGGCGGCTGGACAGTTAAACTTCCATGTGATACGGTTTTCAGCAAGCTCTTCTTCGAAGCGAGAGCGGAACTCGACATTATTAAGAAATTTATATAAGTCGCGTAAATAAGAATTAGCGCCTACAAAATTAGTGCCTCTGTCCGAGTGCATTACTTGGACAGGGCCCCTGCGAGACAAGAACCGTTTAAGTGCAGCTAAAAAACTGGCGGTGCTAAGATCAGTGGTTACTTCAATATGTAGCGCGCGAGTTGTGAGACAAGTGAACACGCAAAAATATGCTTTCAAAGCCTTTCCACCCCGACGGCGAATGGGAGTGTAAGATATAGGACCTGCGTAATCACAGCCCGTGTGAGTAAACGGCTTAATAACCTGACGCTTCCGACACTCCGGCAAGTCAGCCATGAGCGGGAAGACGGGACGCGGTCGAGCGCGGAAACAAATATTACAATCGTGAACTACCTTACGAATAGCACGACGAGCAGACAGAATCCAGTATTTCTGCCGTAATAGTGACATGAGCTGTTCAGGCCCAGCGTGTAAATATTTCTTATGATAATATTCAATTAATAAGTTAACAAAAAAGTCATGGCTTGGCAGAAGTACCGGGTGCTGCTGTGAGTAACTTAGATCAGAATGGGTGAGACGTCCACCAACTCTGATTAAATCGTTATGTAAAACGGTCTTAATTTATTAAGAGATGATGAAACCTGCGTGTTCAGTTTTAAATTTAAAATTTCTTTATTGAAACGTTTATTTTGGATAAGTTTCAGCAATTTGTTTTCTGCAAAACTCAAATCAGCTGCGGTTATATGTACGGAATCGCGACGTGGTAACAAATTAGCGAATCTATAAATGTAAACAATCGTACGGAGTATTTTACTCCATGACGAAAGGCGGCAAAGAGTATCATAAACATAAGAAGCATCAGCGGGAATTAAAACAGCGTGAACGAGTTTCTTTTGTTCAGGTATCTCGTCCAACGTGAGCGGTTCCGTACCTTCAGTAATAGGCCACTGCGACGGATGTAATGTTAGCCAGGGGGGCCCTTGGGACCACAGAGGGTGGTCTTTTAACTTAGCAGGAGAGACACCACGTGACAGACAGTCTGCCGGGTTCTCAACCCCTGCAACGTGATAAAAGTTATCTGCGGAAATATTATCAGATAACTCGATTGGCAACGAACGTTTGCCAACGATGCGGTGAACCTTTAATCCAATAGCGTGCGACTTTTGAATCGGTAAAGGCGTAAATAATTGCAAAACGGTTGTCATTAGGATTAAAACTATAAAGAATTCTCTGATAACGTCGATCAGATTCGCGAATTATAATTTGTAAAAACATTTGTTTACAATCAGCGGTCATCGCTACAGAGTGTAGACGAAAATTTAAAATAATTTTGAATAAATTACCCTGTAGGTTGGGCCCACTGTGCAGCAAATCATTTAACGAAACACCGGACGATGTTTTGCAGCTGTCATCCAGCACGGGACGCAACTTAGACGAAGACTTGTCTGGGCGGAGAACCCCACGATGTGGGATTATATAAGTAGGGTACACATCTGCAGCTTCATGCGGAAGAACTGAGACGGGCGAGATATAACCTTTAGAAAGGTAATCATTTAAAACTTCGTCTTAAGCGGCGCGTAGCTCAGGTGAAGCTTCAAGCTTCCTCTCTAAGCATAAAAAACGTCTACGAGCGATATTGAATGAGTCACCCAGTGTGAACACATCCTTATCAAACGGTAGACCCACGGTATAGCGACCAGTAACTGGGTCCCGTTGCGTAGTTGAACGATAAAAATATTCACATTCAGCATCAGCAGGATGCTGAACGGGCGGGCCAGGAACTTCTTCAAGTTCCCAGAAGCGGGAAATCAAATTGTTATCCATAGGCGAAGGGACTATGGCGCAGCACGATGTTACACATGCTGGGCGGTTACTGAGTGTAGGTACGACCCCATGAGTACGTAGCCTAACACCGTATTGACAGCGGCGGGCACTGACGGGCCACCAGGAACCACGTCAGGCAAAAGTAAATGCGGAAACAGCGATGCTCCAATTAAAATATCAATTTTACTTGGAATAGCGAAACTAACATCAGCGAACTGAAGTTTATTCGAGTAAGGTAGGGCATTACAAAAGCGGAAGGTAAGTTGTCCGTAATTTGATCAACTACTAACGAGTCAATATGAAATCGGATATTTTTATTAAAGCGTGAAAATATACGTAAATTTACTGTCCCGAACGACGTCCTCTCTGTGCCTCCAAAACCTCTTACAGTCGTAGACCGTGTATTGTTTTGACGTAAACGTAAACGTTCACAACATTCCCTAGTAATGAAGTGACTTTGCGAAGCGGAATCAAGTAAAATTCTTATTAAATGTTCACGTCCAGTATTATCGTACGCCACGACTTGCGCAGTCGCGAGTAAAACAGTAGTATGCGAATTACATTGCGGCGTCTCGCTGCAAGCGGCATTAGAGGAAACAGAACGCGGAGCGTCAACGGACATCGAACACAAAGCTACATCAGGCTGCGTGGCGGAGCGCACCGGCTCGGACGCGGGCACGGGTGCGAAATGGACGACAGCAGCGTTCGCTTGCGTTGACGTCACCGGATCGGGCGCCTCGCGCTGCGACGTAGGTATAGTTGAACTCGCCGCTTCCGCGGTCCGTGGGTTCGAATCCCGAGTAAAATGTAATAGTGAATGGTGACGTTGTTTACACGTTCTACAGCCAGATGCGGATTGACAACTCGATATTTTATGTTTAATACTTAAACAATAACGCAACCGTTAATTTTCCTAACAACCTGTAAGCGTTCATACGGAGTTGATTTATGAAAATCAGGACATTTAAATAAGTGTTGATGTGTGACATTAGTACACAAACATTTATCTGTTGAATAGGATTCGACCGTGCTAACATACGTGTTATAACGCGGGGAGGACTGCGGTTTTTTACTATCATTAGAACTGCGGGAGCGATCAGCTGATTTTGCGGAATTATGTACTTGCGCGCCGGCTGTTAAAGCGTGAGTGCGATACAATATTTTACTCTGTTTATTAACGAAATCGACTAAATCATCAAACAAAGGAATATCAGACTGATCCTGACTGTTTTCAAAGTTACGAACAGTTTCACTGTCTAACTTGGTAATAGCTATTTGTACGAAAATTAAATTCAATAAATCTGGAATTTTTAAATGTTGTAAGGCACGGACGGCGTTAACAAACTTATCATTAAAAATGTCCAAATTATCGGAAGTAACGGAAGTTAACGGTTTAAAATCTATGATCTGTTTTAAATAAGTGGCCGCTAGTGTGCGTTTGTCTTCATACCTATTCACTAGCGTATTGAAAATGAGTTCGTAATTCTCAGCGGTAGGTACAATGCCGGCGCATGCGGCTAGCGCTTTACCGGTCAATTTGCCCTGTAAATAATGTAATTTTTGATGATCCGAGAGAGATGGATTATCATGAACAGCGGATTTATAATTTGAGTAAAACAATGGCCATGAACGAATGTCACCGTTAAAACTCATTAATTAAATCGGCGGTAACTTAATGATAGAAGATTTTTTCTCTAAGATGGACGGAACGACGTCTGCATTGGTAGAAGCAACCAAACGTTTTAAGCGACTGTATAACTGTTCAAACGAAACCAGCGCCTTGTAATCAGCGCGCGCGGTGGGATCGGCTGTCAGTAGACAGTTATTATACTGATCCATAACTTCATGAAATTCGGAACGAATAGCGTCAATGTTTGAGCTAGCGTCCAGAAAAGCCTCTTTCGCATCATCTCCCTTGCCTATGTCTTTAGATAAATCGTAGGCAGACTGTAAACACTCGAATAAAGCATTCCGTTTGGCTTCCAACGCCAACAATGATAACTCCGTACTATTAGACTTAATAGCTTTCTTCATTATGAAATGAGAATTTTAAATTGAAGGTATACAAAATAATTTATTTGTGAGTAATATATATAATATATATAATAGTAGTAATAATAGTAATATAATATAAAAGTACAAGTGGGTACTTCTAAAAAGGTAAATCTCAGCGAAAATTATCGAAATAGAACCTTATTTCGCGAATACCACTGAGAATATGAATATTACAGCGAATAATAAGATGAAATATTAGTATGACAGCGGGAAAAATAAGTATTTAGTGTTAAGCGGTAACAAAATTAAATAAATACCTTCGCGGTACGCTTGCGAGCGTAATGGCGGAGGTTACGTTTTCTAGGCTAACAAAAACCTAAAAACGGCGGGTTTTAACACTAAATCTCCTATTAGGTGACCTAAAAGGGGCGGAAACTGTATCAATACGGTTCGAAGGACCACAATAATGGTGGGGCTCCGACGGAAGGCGGAAATTAGGTACCTTCGATGCGGACCAAAAAACTGTTGAACGCAAGTGTCGCGCCTAGGGCCAGGGATGAGGGAATCGTGCACCTACCTCCTCGTGAAGGCGCTCGATCTGCCAGCAGCTCTGCTCCGGAGTCTTCAGAGTTCGGCTCACCACGTGTCGGCAAAGTCCAGAGGCACTACACAGCACTTCAGTTCAACCGTCGAAGCCACAAATAACACCACTAAAGAAACAGCGGGACTGCTATGAACTTATAATATTCATATTATATCGTTCTGCGATAAAATTAACACAGCGGATAAAAAAAAACACAGCGGGAATGCGATGACGGCGGAATCCATATTTGAACTATTATAATGTCTTTCTCGAGTGAGCCATAAAGAAGGCGACACTCGTTTGTGAGGTGCACGAAAGTGATTGGCGGGATGGACTAGCTTGTCATCTTGCGTAATAGTTTAACAAAATAAAAATAGATGGCGCTAACAACTCCTATAGAAAAGGCAATTTTTGTTTTTCCGATTTTTCTGCTGCTCCTTTGGAATCACATTTTCTCTTTTTTCGACCCCTGGTAAGTAAGCTAACAAAACAAAAACCCGTTAATCTATTTATTTCAGGGAGAAGTAGACCCATCACAAGTGCACAAGTCTCTGCAGCGAATCCGGGAACGTAAGCTGGCGTCGTTCATCCCTTGGGGCCCCGCGTCCATCCAGGTGGCCCTGTCGCGCCGCTCGCCCTACGTGCACGCCTCGCACAAAGTGTCGGGCCTGCTGCTTGCCAATCACACTAACATATCTTCGGTAAGTTCGATTATTTTGAAAGCCATGTATTTACTAGTGTAGTGGACGAATGGGATGTGATCAGCACCCTTACTCGCCCTGGGACTTCTCCCACGTTTTTGACGTGCTTCCCTACTTACCTACTGCGCTGGTAAAACACGTCACCACGCACCCCTGAATGCGTAATAACACTACGGTCGACCAAGACCTCGGTAGACTGAACGTGAGGCTGAATTCTGAGAGAAACGGACGAAATAAAACACTTTTCTTCTAGTATTTTTGGTCCATGGACTCCGGCTTGTTCTTCGTTGTGCCTCTTCAACGGCTGAGCTGCGACTAAATGGGCCCGGCCGATCGTGCGTATTTTATAGTCGACGGGGCCGCTTCCCATTACCTTATAGACGACAGTGATTTTCAAGCCCATTTCACTGTTAGTTTTCATCAAGCCGAAGTCTTTGAACCCCTTTATTTTTAATTAATTATCACATAACCCTTACATTTTATATATTTTTACATTTGTTATGTGGTCCCTTCTTATATAAAAACACAATATTGCATGTACATAGTCACAATAAAAACTTTCTAGAACAAAAACTTACAAAGTTTGACTTAGGACAATTGCCACTATCTTTAATCTATGATATCTCTGAATCCTGTGGTCCGATTTTGATAATTTAAACGTTAAAAGTGGTTTTACATCTAATTCTATCGTTAACAACAAAAATAGCAACAATCGGACCATAAACAAAAAACCTCATTTTCAAGTTACGTAATTATAGAACATTCCTTTCGAAATTTTGTACATTTCCTTACAAGATTCACTCAAATTGAAGTTAATTAGATTCTAATAAGAAAACTAAGCATGAAATCTATAAACTAAAACTAATTAGAATCTAATACATAAACTTATAAACAAGACTTTTCAAAATTATTAAATTCCTTACTAGCTACAAAATTATTCCTTATATTTACATTTTATTATCAAGGCGCTCTCTGCGCTACTTGCACCCACTTACCCAGAGGGGGTCTAAATTTTGATATTTTTAGGAACTTTTGAGACCTTTACTAATTTAAAAAATGCTTTCTAACTTACAAAATCATTGTCAGGGTGCACTCCGATACTACTTGCGCCTAGATGCTTAGATTTCGTCGCCGACATTCTCCCCCTCGTGCGTCGCACCATCTTCCAGGCTCGGCGATACTCCCGGCACCAACAACACCACTCTCGAACTGGGTCTTCGTAGAACTCCTCCTCTGGTCTCGACGTCGACGATCCTGACTCGCCCGTCTGGTCCCGGATACACCTGCTGGATTCTGCCGCGTGGCCAGGTACATCTCGGCAGGCTGTGGTCGACGATGAGCACGACGTCTCCGACTCGTAGATCGGTGGGGTTGGTTCTTCCCTTGATCTTCCTGGGCAGCAGGGTAGGTAGGTATTCCCGCAGCCAGCGTTGCCAAAAGTGGTCGGCAAGCCGCTGCGTGGCCTTCCAGGTGGGTCTGCCCACCAGCTCGCTGTCTTCGAAGTTGCCGACTCTTGGTGCGCCACATGACCGCCCAATTAAGAAATGATTAGGCGTTAGCGCTTCTTCTTCAGGATTCTCGGAGAGGTGAGTGAGAGGTCGAGAGTTAACGATGTGCTCGGCCTCTAAGAGGAGGGTGTGGAGTATCTCCTCTCGCGGGTGTTTTTCTTTCAGGGTGGTGTCCAGCGCAGTTTTGATTGATCGCACTAGACGCTCCCATGCACCGCCCATATTCGGGGCACCAGGAGGGATGAACTTCCACTGCACGCCGATCTTCTCTGCTTCTGAGATGAGATCTTCTTGTTTCATGGTGTCTTGTGCTTCTTGTAGTTCTTTGTTCGCGCCGACGAAGTTAGTCCCGTTGTCGGTGTAGACAATCTTCGGCATTCTTCTTCTTGCTGCGAATCTCCGTAAGGCCATTATCATGCTGTCGGTGGAGAGTGAAGGGGTGAGTTCCATGTGTACGGCTCTAGTTGTTAAGCACGTAAATACAGCTCCCCATCTCTTCTCATGGCGTCTTCCTACGGTGATTGTCATCGGGCCGAAGTAGTCAATGCCAGTGCACGTGAAGGGATGTGTACTGTGCATCAGCCTTTCTGAAGGTAGGTTGCCCGTCGGTAATTCTCGCGGTTTAGCTCTTCTCACTTTGCACCATTGACACTGATGTTGCACTGTTCTGATTGCTGATCTTATTCCCAGCACCCAGAAACGCTGTCTCACTTCGTTTATTA
Source organism: Aporophyla lueneburgensis (assembly GCA_932294355.1). Lineage (NCBI taxonomy): Eukaryota > Metazoa > Arthropoda > Insecta > Lepidoptera > Noctuidae > Aporophyla > Aporophyla lueneburgensis. The sequence goes on along the minus strand of OW028739.1, from coordinate 30,909,064 downwards.
CTGTTGCGTGATTACCATGGTTGAATCGGCAGTGGAAATCTTCCAGTATAAGTCTCGTGGTCTTGTCCTTACTGTCGAGCACGATGGGTCTCTTGTATTCTCTTGTTACTCCCCGTATGGCGTCGATTCTTCCTTTCAGCCGCAGGAGGCCGTCTTCCAGCACTACGTCGAGCTTTTTCAATTTGCTGCTTCCTTCTAATGGTTTTCCTTGCTGCAGACACTTGATGTCTTCTTTGAAGCTTCTCTCTTGACTGCCTTTCAGTAGTATGATTTCAGCTTGCTCTAGTTGTTCGGCGTTCAGCGGTATATATTTCCTGTCTGGCACTCTTGAAGATTGATGTCGTTTCTCGACACCTTTAGTTCGTTTTCCTTTCGTCGCTTTCCAGGCGGGATCTTCTCGGCTGACGTTGACCCTCTCCTTTGTTCTGCAGAGTTGTATGAATTGTAACACTCTTGCTGTAGCTCGCCACAGTCTCTTCCAGGACGAGAACCTCTCAGGATCTGGTGATGGATAAGTGGTGCTTGCTGCTGCTACGACGTCTGCTGTCTTCTCTTCACCGGTGGCTTCCTTCTTGAATGTTCTAGGTGCCGGCCAGTGGGCTTCCTCTTTCCTTAGGAAGTCAGGTCCAACGTACCAGCGGTGACAGCAGTCGAAGTGTTCCGGTACGTCGCGCGTCGCATCGTCAGCAGGGTTATGTGCTGTCGGTACCCATCTCCAGTCCTGTGGTTTCGTGAGATCTTCTATCTCTGCTAAGCGATGAGCTACGAACGTCTTGAAGGTTCTCGGGTCCGTCTTGATCCAAGAGAGTACGATGCTGGAGTCTGTCCAGAAGGTCTTCTTTACCACCTTCAGGTCCATTTCTTCTTCCACCGAATGTGCTAGTCTGCTTCCAAGAAGGGCCGCCTGCAGCTCGAGTCTCGGGATCGACACTGGTTTTAGTGGTGTGACACGTACTTTTGCCGCCACTAAGCTGATGTGGTAAGTCCCGTCCCGACCTTGTGTCCTCCAGTAAACTGTTGCTGCGTACGCCATCTCGCTTGCGTCTGTGAAGGTGTGCAGCTCCCCCTCGGTGCCATGTGGCGCTAGACATCTTGGAATCTGAAGGTCTTGAAGCAGCTTCATCTTCTCTAAGTAGGTTCTCCACGCTTCGTATTCCTTGTCTTCTATTTCTTCATCCCAGCCGACGCCGCTTCGCCATATGTTCTGAAGCAGCTTCTTGCCTTGGACGAGAACCGGTGATGCTAATCCCAGTGGATCGAAGGTTGACATTACGGCGCTGGTGACTTCTCTCTTCGTAGGCACCTGGAGCCCTGTAGCTATCTCCTCCGGTGTGTTTCGAAGGTTCGCCCTGAAGCCGATGGAGTCCCTTTCTGTGAACCAGCGCAGTCCTAGTGTCTTCTCTTCTTTCTCGCCAAGGTCCACTTCGGTTTTCTCTGCTGTGTCCTTTTTTACGTCTTGCAGCAGCTCAAGTTGGTTTGATGCCCATCCTCTAAGCTCGAAGCCTGCCTTCCGATGTATGTAGTCCACCTGCGCCGTCACTCTTCTGAAGTCTTCTTCTGAATGAAAGCTGTGTAGGTAGTCATCCATATAGTGGTTCAGCTCGATCGCTCTTGCAGCTTCTGGGTATTGTTCCTTGAAGTCCGCTGCGTTTCGGTTCTTGACGTAGATCGCTGTGCTGGGAGATGAAGTTGCGCCGAAGATGACTGATGTCATCCTATACTCCTTCGGTACTATGTCGCGCCGATCCCCTCGCCACAGGAAACGCAGGCTGTCTCTATCTTCTGGTCTGATACGAACTTGCAGGAACATTTCCTTTATGTCGGCTGCCACTGCTAAGGGCCCTTGACGAAACCTGAGCAGTACTCCAAAGAGTGACTGCAGTAGGTCTGGTCCTGGCAGTAGAGCATCGTTGAGGCTTCTTCCCCTGGATTTGGCTGCTGCGTCGAAGACGATCCTTATCTTCTTCTTAAGGGGATGAACCACGGAGAAGTGAGGGAGGTACCATTTCTTCTTGGAGTCTTCTTGTCCTATAGGTGCTTCCTCTGCATACTTGCTGTCGATTAGATGCTGGATCTGCTTGTTGTATTCTGCCTTCAGCTGGAGATCCCTGTCTATCTTCTTCTCGATGTTGATCAATCGATTCTTAGCAGACGTGTAGCTCTCTGGCATCTGCTCTTCTTCGTTCTTCCACAGGAGTCCAGCTTCAAATCGACCATCTTCAAGTCTTCTGCAGGTCTTCTCTAGGATGGCAAGTGCTCTACCTTCTGAGTCCGTAGTAGGTCTTCTCGGTAGCACCCCAAGCGCTTCGATCGCGAAATGGTCCTTGATGGCTTGATGCATCTCTTCTTCAGGTGTGCTGACATGAAGACACGTGTTCAGGAATTGCACTGGTCTTGTACTCCCGCTGTCCGATCCATGTAGCACCCAACCAAGTCCTGTTCTTGAAGCGACTGGTTGTCCTGGTTTCCCTCTTCTTACTTCTTGAGTCACAATCAGCTCCCAGTTATCTTGACCTATGAGTAGCTGCGGTGGTTCCCCTTCGTAGTACAGCGAGTTGGCGATCTTCTTTAAGTGTCGACATTCTTCAATCCTTTTTCTGTCTAAGAACTGTGGTGCAAGCTTCAGCTCGTTGATAGTTCGGACTCTTCTGATTGTCTTCTTGGTTCCTTGGTGAACTCCCTTCACCGTGAGGTCAAGTGTCTGAGAATCCTTTTTCTTTATCAGCCTGCCTCCTACTGTCTCGATGACCAGTTCTTCTCTGTTTCCTTGAGCGCCGACTTCTTCTGCCACCTTCTCATCCAAGAGTGACACTGTTGACCCCTCATCCATGAGGGCTAGTATCTTCTTAGATCCTTTTGACCCGAAAACTTCCACTGGAACTATCTTCAGGTATGCTCTTGCGTTGTTTACCGCATTCACTGACGCCGTGACACTTGTTTCTTCTTGATGTGTCTCCTTTTTGTCTCCCGAGGTCCTGTCTTCTGAGTCGACGTGCAACAGATGATGGTGCCACCTTTTGCATTCCTTGCATGGTGGTTTCCTGCAGCTCTCCTTCCGGTGTTTCCCTTGAAGGCACTTGAAACAGACGTGGTTCTTCTTAACTATTGCCCACCGATCTTGAACCGACGCCTTCTGGAACTTCTGACATTCAACTAGGAAGTGCTCACTTTCACACATGGGGCAAGTCTTCTTAGCATCCTTTCCTTTGAAGTCCTTCTCCTTCGTAGCATGCGCCGCTTGTCGATGAGTCCTCTTGATCCCACTCTTTTCTTCTGAGGTCGCGAAGGCTCCACATTTGTCTGCTTCTTTGTTCAGGAAGTTGGATACCAGGGTTAAGTCGGAGAATTCACTTTCTTCTGCTGCTGCCGTGAAGTCATACCATCTGAACTTGAGGACCGTTGGCATCTTCTCTATTATTTGTTTCACTATTTCAGGTGAATGTAGGTACTGCGGTTTCTTCAACCCTTTTATCTCTGCTACGCTGTTGTTGATCTGGCTTGCGAAGACACATATGTCTCTTGGGTTTTCTGAGATCTTCGACAACGCCTTGACTTTGTCCAATTCTGCTAACACCAGCGCGTCAGGCCTTCCATATCTTCTTCTCAGGGCTTGCATCACTTCCAGCGGAGAGGCTTCGGAGTACAGCAGACTCTTGATAGCTTCTCTTGCGTTGCCCTTAAGTGCTCTTCTTAAGCGAGCCATATTCTGGACGTCGTTGAACATCGGTGATGTATCCTCGTAGACAACCTTGAACGCCAACCACTCACTGCTGCTGCCGTCGAAGTAGGGTAACTCGTGGATATACTTCGGCTGCGTTGCTTGTTCCCGTATAGTGAAGGCTTCTTTCAACGCCGTCGCCAACGTTTGAATTTCAATCGTAGTTCCTTTCGTTGGAGAGTGCTCTTCTGGCTTCACCTTCTGGGGTTCTTCTGCTGGAGGTTGATCTCGTGGCTCCGGTCGTTCCCTGTTGTCGTCTTCCATTATAGATGTCTGGATCCAGTTCTGCACCTGTGCTGTTCTGTCTTCCAGGTCTTCATCCACGGAGTCATCATCTTCACACTGTGCCAGTTCCAATCTGACACGGGCTAGTTTCACCGCAGCCTGTGCTTGCTTCAGTTCCAGGCGCGCTAACTCTTCTCTGGCTTCCAGCTCGCGTCTTCTGGCCGTGGTACTCGTGGTCTTCGTGGACCTGGCGCGACGACCGACCCCTTTCGGCTTTAGCGTCTTGGTAGAACCAGGAACAGCCTTTTCCGCGGCATCTTCTGGGGCCTTCTTGGTCGTTTCCTTCTGTGCGGCTTCTTTCTTCTGACCGTTCTTCTCGGTCGCCGCTGTGGTCGCAGTCTCCACCGTTGTCTCCGTTGTCGTGGTCTCTTCCGTAGCCGTCGTACCCGAAGAGGTGTTCGTGCCCGATGTAGTTGCGGTTCCCGATGACGCCGACGTGACCCCTTCTGATTCTGTTGCCTCTTCTGTCGCGTCCTTAGCGGAAGGACGAGACGGCGGACGTGAGGGGGCATCCTTCTGCGACCTGGTAACCGGCATGTTTCAGTCTTCTGAATTTTTCGGACTTCTGAACTTCTAATCTTCTGAACTCTTCTGGTTTCTTCCTGCAGGGAATCCGGCGCTCGAAGGACCAATTGTAGTGGACGAATGGGATGTGATCAGCACCCTTACTCGCCCTGGGACTTCTCCCACGTTTTTGACGTGCTTCCCTACTTACCTACTGCGCTGGTAAAACACGTCACCACGCACCCCTGAATGCGTAATAACACTACGGTCGACCAAGACCTCGGGAGACTGAACGTGAGGCTGAATTCTGAGAGAAACGGACGAAATAAAACACTTTTCTTCTAGTATTTTTGGTCCATGGACTCCGGCTTGTTCTTCGTTGTGCCTCTTCAACGGCTGAGCTGCGACTAAATGGGCCCGGCCGATCGTGCGTATTTTATAGTCGACGGGGCCGCTTCCCATTACCTTATAGACGACAGTGATTTTCAAGCCCATTTCACTGTTAGTTTTCATCAAGCCGAAGTCTTTGAACCCCTTTATTTTTAATTAATTATCACATAACCCTTACATTTTATATATTTTTACATTTGTTATGTGGTCCCTTCTTATATAAAAACACAATATTGCATGTACATAGTCACAATAAAAACTTTCTAGAACAAAAACTTACAAAGTTTGACTTAGGACAATTGCCACTATCTTTAATCTATGATATCTCTGAATCCTGTGGTCCGATTTTGATAATTTAAACGTTAAAAGTGGTTTTACATCTAATTCTATCGTTAACAACAAAAATAGCAACAATCGGACCATAAACAAAAAACCTCATTTTCAAGTTACGTAATTATAGAACATTCCTTTCGAAATTTTGTACATTTCCTTACAAGATTCACTCAAATTGAAGTTAATTAGATTCTAATAAGAAAACTAAGCATGAAATCTATAAACTAAAACTAATTAGAATCTAATACATAAACTTATAAACAAGACTTTTCAAAATTATTAAATTCCTTACTAGCTACAAAATTATTCCTTATATTTACATTTTATTATCAAGGCGCTCTCTGCGCTACTTGCACCCACTTACCCAGAGGGGGTCTAAATTTTGATATTTTTAGGAACTTTTGAGACCTTTACTAATTTAAAAAATGCTTTCTAACTTACAAAATCATTGTCAGGGTGCACTCCGATACTACTTGCGCCTAGATGCTTAGATTTCGTCGCCGACAACTAGGGGAAAGTGTCTCCAGATAAATCGTGCTAAGTCTTGTGTCAAGTGCTAATTTTTCGTCGTTTTCGATATCGCCAGAAATGTCCTTCGAAGTCGACCGACGTCGTGCAAGTTTTCTGGACACATTTGTCCCATCGTATCTACACGACTTCAGTCGTCATCATAAGGTTCTGGTACTTTTCTTTAAAGGCCAGTCCGGATGCTACTCTGCACTACGGTAACTCTTTCAAACAAATCTCGCGACCTTTGCAAGAGATCTTGAGCCCTGAGTAGTGATTTTTACATTTCAGATAGGAAATGTTGACTTCATCTAGCTTATTATATAAAACACTAGCTTCTGCTTCCGTGAAATATCTTGTTATAAAATCTATCCTTTGACACTCGGCAATAATGTAACTTCCCATTAGTGAAAGAGTTTTTGGTCTTTATATGACTACTGCTTCGTGCGAACTACCTATCGGGTCCAAATTTAGCTTACCTTTCAAGCCTTTTTTATACAGGAATTTACAGGATGTAAAAATACATATTATTATCACATAGCCGTCGACTATTTACAACCCGGCACACAAAAATAAGAGCTGGGAAACGACTTTTTTTTTTGGTATCAAGTATGACGCGTAATACTGGGGCTTGTGGATAAGTAATGACAGTCGCACGGATTGACCGATTAGGTTAAGCTACACTTGCTGCGGTTGGTTCATGGATGGGTGATCACCTTTACATACCAAGGCCCCTCCGCACCTCGGAAAGCACGATACGCCGTTGGTCCCGGCTGTCATATGTGGATCTTTGGCGGTCGTCACAGGTCGTCAGAAGCTCGATAGTCTGACAACCAGGCTTGCCCAGTAACTGAGTTGTGGAGGTCAGATAGGCTGTCGCTCCATGTAAAATACTGGTTGGTATTCATATGCGCCCCGTTGACTGGAACCCGAACTCAACATAGGGAAAACGCTAGGCAGATGAGGATATGACGCGTAAAACTGATTACAATAATCTATTTATAGAATAAATCAATTTTATTTCAGCCTTGTATTTTCAACATTTCGCTGGTCCTGCACCTGTTTATAATTTAATTTCTCTTTGCAGTTGTTCGACAGATGTCTGCAGCAGTTTGACAAGCTGCGCAAGCGCGAAGCTTTCTTGGAGGTGTTCCGCAAGGAGCCGATGTTCAAGGACTCGCTGGAGGAGTTCGACGAATCTCGCGGCGTGGTTGACGACCTCGTGCAGGAGTACCAGGCAGCCGCCACCCCAGACTATGTGCATTGGAACCCAGGTATGAACGATTTTCTAAAATATTTACCTACATTTTAATTCATTTTATTGTTGCGAAATTATCAAGTCGCAAAGATAAGGTTTGGAAAGGGTATTCTGCCGTCACTGAAGTCGTCAAGTTCTCATCATCAACATTTCAGCCGAAAGACGTCAACTGTTGGACATAGGCCTCCCCCTTGTTTGGGGGGGTTTCCATATTCGCCACGCTAGGCAGGCGGGTTGGGGATTGCAAGAGAACGCTGCTGCCCATTCTATAATAGGTACGTCAAATTCTCGGATTGATCTAATTCCCATAAAACTTTTTGTTTTCAGAGAGCAGTCAGATATAACGGCCATGACTACATGAAGATGGGAACTAAATATGTTAACAGGACAGGATAGGACGCATTCTGAAAGGGATTCCAAAGGAGATGTCGGCCGATGTTATGATGATGTACCTACCCTCAGCTGTTAAAGTTTTTGTTTTAACAAGTGCCATTTATTATTGTATTATTTAATCTCAATTTGTTAACATTGTTTACTCGAATATGTTATGACGGTATACCCCATACCTAAAACACGCACAGTCTGAATAAAATAATTAAAACGCTTTTTTTTACCAAGAATTTATTTATTTAATAGTAGCTATCCTTTCAACATTCCCTTAATATTTATCATACACATATCACTCTCGTGCGAACGTTATCCTTGTGGTTTGTACGTCCCGGCTATTGATACGCAATACAGAATGCTTAACTATCTATTTTATAGACGAACATCGATATTACGTGAGTTAAAAGTTGAACAGCGAATGTCGAAGACAATCACACCGTTTGTGTTTAGGCGCATTCCAGGAGCTTAGCAGTGAAAGCATTTACTTTAGATTCAATAACTATTTAATTTCTAGGCTCCCAAAATGTACTAAACATATTATATAATATAAAAATTGCACAAATGAGCTACATTTATAAAAATAAAACCCTTGCACAAATGGCTTCTATGCTCATATCTCGTGTTTAGCGCACTGGAGAGCAGATCTCAAGTCCATTACCTTATTTTAATTATTCTTATTCATGTACTTTTTATATACCCACTTAATTACTCAGTACTATGGCATATATCGTCGGTCGGATTCATTACCGGAACATTTCCAAAATCACGTGTTTTGAGATGAGTATGTAGAATGGTAGGGAATTGAATATTTTATCCAAATCACTAAAGGTACAACTCAAATGTCATTTCTCTTTGACAGAAAACTATTTATTCGGATAAAGAAATATAGATTTTAGTGATCTCTTCGTTTTCAGTATCAGTTTATTTAGAAATGTCCCGCTGGCAGCCTAAATTTTAAAGTGCAGCCATGATTCATTAATCGAATATTTCGAAATGTTCCAGTATGGCTCTGAAATTCTTCACTTGATTATAGTTTATTCGTGTTATGTGCCAGTCGCGCTTTGAACGCTCAGTGTAGTGGTCAGACGGAGATTGAGATTTGATCAAATAAATTGTAATTAAAAACTGGCCAAGTGCGAGTCGGACTCGCGCACCGAGGGTTCCGTACAAACCTGTAGGTATTTTCGGTTTAAAAATATATATATTTTTTAATTTTTATATTTCAGTTGATTGAATGTAAGGTAAATTGCGGTTTACGATTTATGACGTTTTAAAAAAAAACTACTCACTCGATCTCGTTCAAACTAATTTTCGGTGGTAGTTTACATGGTAGTGTACATCATATATTTTTTTTAGTTTTGTCATTCTCTTATTTTAGAAGTTACGGGGGGGGGGGACACACATTTTACCACTTTGGAAGTGTCTCTCGCGCAAACCATTAGGTTTAGAAAAAAATGATAATAGAAACCTCATTACCATTTTTGAAGACCTATTCATAGATACCCCACACGTATGGGTTTGATGAAAAAAAACATTTTTGAGTTTCAGTTCTATGTATGGGGAACCCCCAAATTTATTGTTTTTTTTTCTATTTTAGGGTGAAAATCTTAATGCGGTTCACAGAATACATCTACTTACCAAGTTTTAACAGCATAGCTCTTATAGTTTCGGAATAAAATGGCTGTGACATACGGACGGACGGACAGACAGACAGACAGATAGACATGACGAATCTATAAGGGTTCCGTTTTTTGCCATTTGGCAACGGAACCCTAAAAATGAGTTCCAGAGCTAAAAGATTGCTTAAATTAGCAATGACAAGGAGTTCAGAGAGTGATCATGATGAGTTTAACGGTAAGTTTTATACAAATACTATTTTTCATAACATAACCTCACTTTACGTTTTTGTGTGAATGTTTTAAAATAATTTAACAAAAAGTGAAACGGTGACTAAAATAGAAGTTTCAGATAGCTTATAATACTAGTATGGGTCTCATTTTGCTTAAGTTAAACAAAGTAGTAGGTTATTTCTTGCCTACAACATACTACTAAATCCTAAATTAACTGGATACTTTTGTGTGTAAATCCTTTTTCAAATTATAGAAAAGGAAGGAACAACTGATTAAAAATGCAGCTTTCGGTAGCTTAAAGGTATTTTGCTTTTCTTTTTTCTTACTAGGTGGTGGTTGTGTGGTGGAATTTCCTTTCATTCCAGAGACAAAATTAAATGCTGTTCGTAAAGAAAGTTCTGCGCTTAATGTTGTCGAAGAGCAAGAAGATCATCAGACCAATCCGGTTGACAAAATGAGTGGGCAGCACATCCTTTGTAAGTACCTAGGTACCTTCGTATGTACCTAATTAGCTAGATAAATACTTCATTTGTAACTACCTACCTGTAGGCCTGTTTCACAGTATCGTAGAGACTTAAATAAACTACTTATGATAATAACTTATGTGACTTTAAAAGTCATCGCTAACGTTTCGCACACTTCAAAAACACCTACACTACATTTGTGAAATGAAAACTGTCCCATCCCACTAATATTATAAAATCGAAAGTTTAGGTGCTTGTTAGCAAACATACCTACGTAAGTATGTTTGCTGTACTTGAAGTGGTGTTTACAATCTTAACCTGTTAGTTAGTGAGTCGAATCTACATAGGTATATTTCGAGCACAGTTGGTCGAGTGGTAGCTTGCCCCACCTTCCGATTCCTAAGTCACGTGTTTGAATTTGATCGTGCACCCATAAAATTTAATGCTAGTTTACTTGTAATGTTTGATTTAAAAAATAGGTATTATATAAAACTTATTTGTTTATAGGTATCGAATCGGATCAGCTGTTGCAGTCAATTGTAATGGATGAAGAAAATAACTTAAACTTACCTAACATAGGTCCACAAAATAATGATACTACTATTCTGAAACTAACAGAAAAAAAATCTGTAGAGCCGGAAGAGATTACAAATGAAAATAAACGTTTAAAAACGACATCTACTCTATTTCGGGAGCCTATGCTAGGTATTAGCATTGTGATTCATTATTACTCCTTTACATATTTTTGAAGAACGTAAGTACGATTTGTCAGTTTGTTTTGATTGTTTGTTTATGTTTTATAGGTGGTGAATTGGATCAAGAGCTAGATCAACCTGTGGTGGAAGTGGAAAAAAACAATAACTTGGATAATGTAGGCCCACATGATTCAGATTTAAGGGATTGCGAAGATTCGGGTACTAACATAGTGATTTATTATTTGAAAACTTCTCCTTTTATTTTTTTTATGAAAGTACGATTTGTAAAAATTGTTTTAATTATTTCTTTATATTTAATAGGTGGTGAAGTGGATCAAAAGCTAGATCAACCTGATTTGAATACCAATAATAAAAGATCAAGAAAGAGGAAGAGACAGCCAGAAAAATGGCAAAAAAATGTGAAAAAAAGTTTGAAGAATACAGGAAAGTCTTATCAAACCCTTAAAGGACGTACAATACCCGCTAAAAAGCTAAAAACTCCATGTTCAACTAAATGTCGATTGAAATGTACTGAAAAAATTAATGAAGAAAAAAGATTAAGCATTTTCAACGATTTCTGGGGCATTGGTGATCTCGAAAGACAGCGCTACTTTGTTGCTAATTGTTTGGGAGTTGTTAAGCCAAAGTATTCACTACACAAAGAAGATAGTAAGCGATCCCTGAATGTGTCATACAATTTTACAATTAATTCCGAGAAAATTCGAGTATGCAAACGATTCTTCACGTCAACGTTGGACATAGGACATTCTTTTTTATCTACAGTGAATAAAAAGAAAGCAGAAGCAACGGGCGTTATATCTGAAGATCTTAGAGGACGTCATGGTAATATCGGTAGATGTTTAGCACAGGCTGACAAAGATGGTGCAAGGGAACATATAAATTCTTATCCGAGAAAAGAGTCTCATTACTGTCGGGCAAGTTCTACAAAAGATTATCTGGATGGTGACTTAAACTTGACTATGATGTACCGACAGTACAAGGAATGGTGCCATCAGAATAGTAAATCTATTATCAAGCAAGGAACCTATGAACACATTTTTCGAAACGAGTTTAACATTGCATTTCACAAGCCCAAGAAGGATCAGTGTTCAATTTGTTTGTCGTATCAAAATGCTGTTGGCGATGATAAGTTACAACTGATGCACAATTATGAGAAACATTTAAAAGAAAGAGATTTGTGCAGATCGGAAAAGAAAGCTGACATAGAAACATGCCGGAATGATGCTAATAAGATAATTTGTTGTTTTGACATGCAGGCAGTTCTGCAGACACCATGCGGGAACGATTCTCTCTTTTTTTATAAAAGAAGACTTAATGTGTACAACTGCACCGTATTTGACGTTGTATCAAAAGCTGCGTATTGCTACCTGTGGAATGAATCGTTAGGGGGAAAAGGTTGCGATGAAGTTGGGACGTGCATTTACAAATTTTTGTAAGACCACTGTGTTGGCAAAAATGTTTTTTTCTACACTGACAATTGTTCTGCACAGAATAAAAATAAATATTTACTAAGTCTCTACCACTATGCTATCAGAGTTTTGGGTGTTGTGTCAATAACACACAAATACTTAGTTGTTGGACACACCCAGAACGAAGGTGACAGTGTGCATAGCACTATTGAACGGGAGAAGACACGAATACTGAAAAATGGATCTATTTTTGTACCAACACAATGGAAATCGGTAATACAATGCGCCAAGAAGACTGGAACTCCATACGCAGTACACGAATTAGACTTCAGTGATATTCTCGATCTAAAGGACCTTGTAAAGCAGTTTGGTAAAAACTTCACGGTTAATAATGACGGTGATCGTGTTGTGTGGAATGACATCAAAAAAATCTTCATGCAAGCGTCTTCTCCATATTTAATTTTTTATAACGACACCTATGATCCAAATGCAACGATGAAGTGCTTAAATGTGCGCAACAAAATGAGAGGCAGAGGTGGTGTAAATGTTGAACTAAATTTACGATATAAGTACCACCAGCGACCAAAGATATCAAGCCTAAAGAAAAAAGACTTGCTTACTTTATGCGACTCAAATGTCATTCCAAGAGTATACCGAGATTATTACTCAAGTTTGGAAGCTGAAGACAATCATATTGAACCCGATGAGCATAACGAAAATGATAATTATTTTAAGATTTAACTGACTTCTTTTATTTTTTTTTAAATATAAATAAAATTAAGGTTTCTAAATTGATTGGTTGTTTGATTTCATTACTGGCTTATTAAGAAATATTCCAATTAGTTCTTAGATTTTCAGGAAATTTTTAATTCATTATTGGAACATTTCACAAAAATACTGATAACTCATTAATTATAAATGATATCCTAAATCTTAGTAATACACAATAAACTTGACTATAATATGCATATTATTCAATTAAAAAAAAATACAAAATGGTCTCTAGATAAAATAGAATAGCATTTGAATATTTTCAAAAACTTTAAACCTTAATTACTCAGAATGTGCCATTTTGAAATGTTCCATTACTGTTTCCGACCGACGATATACAGAGTTGCTACTGCCATCACATTGAAAGATTATGGGATAAACAATTGCGTGAATACATTGATACACCATGAGTAACGTTTATTTCAACTATCACATGGATTATTTTGCTTTTTCCTTGTTTTATCTGAAACATACTACATTACTGGTAGTGGATAGTGACGAAAATGCTTGCTATAAAGATGGCTAAATCGCCATTTCAACTGGTTTTGATCAATATTAACTACAAATAGGAATAATGATTAGTTATACAATTTTTAAAGTAATCAATTGTAATCTGTTGCGCAGCGACACGGGCTGTTTCCGTTGTAATGTTGCTGGAATTCCTAAAAGATAACAGCTGCTGTCGACTGGCGTTACGTCGCTTCGTCTGGAGGGCGTGACTTTTATAGGCAATTCGCTTACTTTTCGGACTGCCCTATTCGTTGCCGAGCTGATATTTTAACCTTAACTAAAGATACCGAAAACGAATGTGCATGATCACTTGTACTACTAAACTAACAGCATGTGACTTCATTTTGGACACTGGCGCATGCTAGCAATGATTACTATAAATGCTCGAGAATAGACATTGCGAGGAATTTGTGGCGGTATCCTTCGCTGTACATTCCCGGGATGAAAACGAGTGACAAATCACGACATGCTGAAGTGAGTGCGGCGAAGTAAGGCATTCCGGCAACATGTCTCTCGATATAACCCCATGATTCCCATGTAAACTAACCCACACTGATAGAGCCTAGTCTATAGCTAAAGAACATAAATATCACACGGATCCACACAACACTAAAACCTATTTTTTTACATCAATATAACAAATTGCTCTTATAAAATTTTTTTTTTTTCAACACAGACTAATTACGAATCACAATGTTGATATTAAACCATGAAGGTGCTAAGAAAAATGTTACGTGATGAAATGGTAAGAGAACATCATTAAAATTAAAAGCGATGCGTAAGTGCCACGCGTTACTAGCAAAATAAAAATGTGCCCAAAACGACAATGACACTTCCTACAATCGATTATATCGAAAAGAGAATAAAATGTATGAGATTGAAAACGTATGTGATGAAAGTATGTATTTTTCATACATTTTAATTCTCTTTTACAAGGATGTCGGCCTTACTAGGTAAACAGCATATTATGGTTATATTAGCGCTCATATTTGAAATGGAGCTTTGACTGGGAACATGCATATAATATGTAGCTATACTGTAGCAGTTACGTAATCAGTAGACAAACAACTAATGGATACTATTTTCATTGTAAACCATCCCTTAATGATTGTAGAAGAGGACATTGTACAGGCCTTGTGGAATATTAGTTAGTGACACGGCCTAATGTCAACAACGGGCACTGTGGGCTAGGAAGTCTGACTGGGCGCCGAAAATTTGGGCTGGATGATGGACGTCTTGCGCAGAGGGACAGTCTCGGGCGTGGGGATGGCGTCGCCCGTGGGCAGCTTCGCAGGCACAGCTGGCGCCTTGAAGGGCTGGGACAGGTTGCCCGGCCGCTGCTTCGCCATTTGATAGTCGCCAGAGTCGAAGAACTTTTGCTGAAATTTAAATCCACATTATGCATGGGGTCTGACGATCATAGCTAAAGCATCGCCTAAGCTGTACCAAATAAATCTATTGCCACTGTAAGGAATGCGCCAAAAGGTCACCCATGAGGTGGATACCTATTGAGAATTATTCAATATAGAATAACTATACTGACCCCCTTAGCTAGCCTCTTCTGTAGGAAAGCCGAGTGTCCCCCGGGTCCTCTCCCCATCATCGCATTTGGAAACTTCGCCTTCAATTTTGCTTCCTCTAACTTCTCCAACTCTTTTGGCTGTAACAACATTACATGGTTAAACACTTCAGTTGCCAAGTTTAACTATTGCGCCTTAGCCAACGGATGATAGTAAAACGATTGGAGTAAAAGACACTGTCAGTCAGGGGCAATGGTGATCTGTAGGTTTGTAAAGTGATCTGTGGGTTGTAAAAACTACTCTGTTTAGGGCACAACAGGCTTCAATACCTGCATTCGACATGTGGTTGACTATAGTCAAGGGGTTTACAGCGCCTTACGTGTCCAATACAATACGGCGTACATAGCGCTGTTGGGGTTATGGTTAGGCCACGACACTAGCGCATCAATGTGTTCGCACTTTAACGCAATCATGCGAAAGTGTATCGCATACAGCCTGTCGGTCGCTGTGGCCGATAGGGCGCGAGGTTAGATACTTATTATAGACAGACAACACAATTACTGTTATTTTGTTCTATTAATTCATTGTATAAAATTGATTATTATTGATTTTGAAATTTTCTTTATGAATACCAATATCTGCCAAGTGTATGTATGCACAACCATATATAAAGATAGTCAGCTAAAACTGGAAATGTAAAACTTGATATTTCGTTGTATGTGCTAACACTGGTATATGATAAATGTTTTTTTTTTATTCCTGTAAGTAGGTTTGTAAACACTATTACAGGTCTGACTACTCAATCCATAACAGTCAAAGGTCACTGCTTCTTTTGGTTTAGACATAATCTTGGTCAGATCATGTGACAACTACGAAGATTGGTGTTTGAAATGGCCTTCATGGTTCAGTCAGTGCACACATTTATCAGTAATCATCAGCTTAACTCAGAAATTAACAAGCTGTAAGGTGTTTAAGTTGTTTATGTAATTACTAGGGAATGCAAAATCCGAATTATTTTCAAATCCGGATTTGCTAATCATAATCGCAAACATATCCGGACTATCCGGATTTTTCGAAGTTTTTTATTTTATTTAAAACTAATTAAGTATCCGTGTAAACTATACAACGACACTCAAAGGACTGTGCACATTTCGACGTTATAGAGAGTTGTCGTTAAATGGAGAGAAGAAAAAACCGGCCAAGTGCGAGTCGGACTCGTGCACCGAGGGTTCCGTACAAACCTGTAGGTATTCTCGGTTTAAAAATAAATGTTTTTTTTTTTAATTTTATATTTCAGTTGATTGAATGTAAGGTAAATTGCGGTTTACGATTTGTGACGTTTTAAAAAAAACTACTCACTCGATCTCGTTCAAACCAATTTTCGGTGGTAGTTTACATGGTAATGTACATCATATATTTTTTTTAGTTTTATCATTCTCTTATTTTAGAAGTTACGGGGGGGGGCACACTTTTTACCACTTTGGAAATATCTCTCGCGCTAACTATTCAGTTTAGAAAACAATTATGATAGAAACCTCATTACCATTTTTGAAGACCTATTCATAGATACCCCACACGTATGGGTTTGATGAAAAAAACCATTTTTGAGTTTCAGTTCTATGTAAGGGGAACCCCAAAATTTATTGTTTTTTTTTCTATTTTAGTGTGAAAATCTTAATGCGGTTCACAGAATACATCTACTTACCAAGTTTCACCAGCATAGCTCTTATAGTTTCGGAAAAAAGTGGCTGTGACATACGGACGGACGGACGGACGGACAGACAGACAGACAGACAGACAGACATGACGAATCTATAAGGGTTCCGTTTTTTGCCATTTGGCAACGGAACCCTAAAAATCTGTATTAGAAAAATTAAAAAACAACCTAGCCATCCTTCTTCAAAGAAAGTAAACCAAGTTCTTCAGCAAACTTCTCCGCCTTAGCTTTCACGATCGGTCCCGACATAGGCATATTATGATGCCGAAACTAAACAGGGCCTGCATCACATTCTGGCAATGCAGGAAAATGATAGGTAAGAAATGGGGCCTATCCCCCAAAATCATACTTTGGCTGTACACAGCAGTGATCCAACCCATGATCACCTACGGGGCCGTGGCCCCGCACCAAGCTTATTACAGCCTGCAACAAACTGCAACGCATGCAAAGACTAGCCTGCATGGCGGTCACGGGCTGCATGAGGACTACTCCGACTGCAGCCATGGACGCCATGCTGGGACTACCACCGCTCCACCTGTTCATACAGCAGGAAGCCACGATGGTGGCAGCGCGTCTGGATGCAACTAACCTCTGGAGAAAGAGAGATACACAACACACCGCGCTGCTTAAGGAACTCAACAATGAGTTCCCCATCACTAAGGCTATAAATGGCCGGGTACCCAAACAGTCCATTTTTGATAAAAATACAGAATCCAGCTTCACGGAGATCGCCGATGTGAGGGTTTGCGCCCCACTGAGCTGCGCATCTTCACGGACGGATCAAAAACAGACAGTGGCACAGGTGCTGGAGTCTTCTCGCAGGACTTCAACATACATATAGCCACACCGTTAGGAGTCCACAACACAGTGTTCCAGGCTGAATGCATTGGGATCACTCTTGCTGCTTCAGCCATCATGGCCAGGGCAGTTAAAGACCACTCGATTTGCATACTCTCAGACAGTATGGCTGTTCTGCAAGCGCTGGATAGTCACTCGATTGACTCTGGGCTAATATACGAGTGCCACCAGCACCTCAACCAGGTGGGTAGCCTCAATATATAACCATTCAATGGATAAAAGGACACAGCGGTTCGTTAGGTAAGGATGCCGCCGATGAACTTGCCAGAAGGGGGTGGAGCATGACACTGGTGGGACCAGAACCCATCGCGCCACTCCCCTTTGGGTTTCTACGCTCTCTGGTAAGAAAACGTACCAGGGATCTACACTGTGAGATATGGGTGGACCAAAGTGTGTGCAGCAAAGAGGAGTGCAGGCAGGCCAAGGAAGCACTTTCTACCATCGATGCCGCCTCACAAAACAGGTCCTCCGGCTAACCGGAGGACCTGGAGGAGGGTCTAAACAAACGACAGCTGCGTATGGTTACAGCAGCAATGACTGGCCATGGGTCGTTTAATAAACATCTATTTGTCATAGGAGTTACAGACAGTCCGCTGTGCAGGGCCTGCATTGAGGACGACGAGACAGCAGCGCACGTGCTTCTAAACTGACCGGCGATCGCCACATACAGGGCCAAGTACTTCGGTAACCCAGCAGGTACTCTACGTGAGATAGTCAGCAACATTGCGTTGCTGGCCTTTCTCGAGCAGCTGGGGTTAATCGAATAACCGATTTTCCACCCGTACGCAAAATACGCGCTCAGACGTGGAGTTGCGAACACCAGCCCGTTCTACCTATTACCTATGTATGATGCCGACAGTCGAGCTTATTATGGGCTAGGATAATAAAGTGACAAAAAAAACGTACACAGCTGCGCAGTTTTTACTAATTTTGGCAATTTAAAAAGTACTTTTTATTATTTAATTGTTGTCGTTACTGAGAGTGGGTGTAATGCTATACAGAGTGTATCATTGTATGGAAGACAAGCTAAACCAATTAAAGTGGAATGATTTCGACGCTTTAGTGAGTTTGTAGTAAAATCGAGTGACGTTACATGAAGTTCACACTGTTTTTAGATTTGTAACGTAGTTTACGCTGAAATATAATTAAGTTGGTGGTTGAAGACACATGCTTTATTTTATAGGTTTACAAAGAAACGCTTTATTGAAATTCGAAAAAAAAGGATTTTAATATTAAAATTCGAATTTATATGAGGACGGAAAATCCGGATTTTTCAGTTATTTTCGAATTTCGAAGTATCCGGATTGCAATCGCTAGTAATTACTAACAAATTGGATCTGGGAAACAAATGAGCAATACTATAATCTAAATATATGAAATGCAGCCTTAAATGTAAGTTTGACACTTCTGTGACAGAAAATTTTGTGAGACAACATGTTGTATCACCCCATGAGTTGATTCTTTATATTGTGCCAATATAAGAGATGAATGTAAATATATTATAAAGATGATCATGTGGATTTTATTTTAAGGTCTATTATAAAACAGTGGGAGTTGAAGCAAGATTGCTTATTTCCATGAGTCAGGTACGATGCTTGCACAACAAAGCAATTTCCCAGTATGTTAGTGATGATAATCCAAGTATCATATCTTTGTTCCACAGCACTGAGAATATAATAATATTCAAAACTGTAAAACAAACTTAATTTTAACTTCAATTGAATCTTTTTTATTTTCAAACAAGATAATTGTAATAAGCTAACAACACACTTAGAATAATAATGAGTACATGAACTTATATTATAAAAAAAAAGAGAAAGAAACATTAGCCATCAATTCATCTGCAATGCTGTCAACAGCCAAAGTGCTTAAATGGTGGTAGCATTGTCACGTTGTATCGAAATACTGATATTTTGACGCACAATGGTCCACTCAAAGGATTAAGTGCGGAAACCAAAACCCCATAACATAGAACATAGAACTGATATTTTGGCCAGAAAATAGGCCAGCCCTCTGTTCATAAGAAGATTCACCCAAACATTTAGTGATATCATCATAACCCAAATGGGCACTCAGACCCTATGACCCTAGTGTTTCAACCTAAATGGCCCAAGATACAAGATAAATATTTTGCTAAAACATGAGTATACACATAATTGACTGATAGAGAATGCCTAAGGCATTAAGTCCGCCTTTGTACCTTTTAGTGTGCGAGAAGCTTAAATAAATTGCAAGATAGAACATGTAACTGATGTAACTCCCAATGAGGTTGTATTTTCACCATCGAGGTTCTCCAGGCCTGCAGCGGTTACCCCAGAACACCCAGTTGTGGCAAGAAATAGCCTCTAGTGAAGGCAGATTATGTATTAATGTTTGATAAGTAAAAGTTAAATAAAACATTAGCAATGAATAGTCCGAAATTACTGCCAAATAAAACTGTATTGTTGTTGATAGTATACAAAATTAATCTTATCAGAAACTACCTGTTATAGTGATATATTGTGTTATGTATTTTTGTCTAAATAATATTGCTGCACTAACTAAATAGATCACTTGTCAAGGTAGAAAAGAAAAATACAAATACTTACATCCTTTGGAGGCTCGGGCTGATCAGGTGAATCACTCATTTTCACAACTGCAAAAAGGAGGTATATAGATAATTATTATTGCAAATTACATTTGGAACATACGCTGGTTCGCTTAAATAATGGGTTATCGGTGCAACTAACCTACCAGATTTAACTAGATTAAACGATAGTTGTTAAAACGAATTGCTTTGTTTACCCACCAATTAAAAACAAAACCAAATAACAGCTTGCTCAAACGAAGACGGATTGGGTACAGACTGGAACCCTCGGAATACCTAAGCAAACCATTTTTCTTATTTATTTACTACGATACCAATTACATGAAAAACACATGGGTCACCACAAAAACAGTGATTTTGTAAGGTAATTCAATAACGTTCGGTCAAAAGAAAGTTGTTTACCTTGATATTTATCTTCGAATCAACAGCTATGTAGTGATTACACGATTCAATTACAATTAGAGCAATTACAATGTGATTACACTCGCACAATCGCTTTTTAGATCAAAATTAACAACAAATCGCAAATTCTCGTGATTTTCGTAACGTTAAAAATGGCGTTTTCAAAAAATGTTGCCACAGGTATATTTATTAAATTCTACTAAACATAAAATTAGTAAATTACAGCTTGGCAAAAAAGAGTCTGGAAAAAATGAGGGCGCCAGTTTAGTAGGTATGGCCACCCTGTATACTAGGACTAAAAGTGATAAGATACTTGGTGTTTTAATCAACAAACACGAGATTCCGGGAATTGTCAACAGACAACATTTCAAGACGTGATAGGCACACAGGCTTTTAATTTCATTGTATTTAGTGGATTGTGCATTATTTCGCTGGAATAACCTTTTATCTAAGAGATGCGAGTGCCATCATAATAACATAGTGAAAACTTATTCAATATAAAAATAAATTAAATTACACTCAGAGATTGCCGATTGAACCCGATACACAAGAAATAATGTTCAGCAATCGCATTTGCGGCCACTATCTAGGGTATTCACAACCACTCGATGGTTGGTATGCCTGTATCAAATTTGACATGAATGATGATGAACGAATCCTGTTAATGCTGACAGTTTATAGTCGACAAGAAGGCGACTAACAGCTGCTTACGTCGGATACTAATCGGAAGTCGGAGAGTACCTATAACATGTCGCATTCATAAGGTACGGGCAATATCAAATAAACTTGAACTGTTGACTGACGAAGCCGTCAGGTACAGACGCTAGCACATCAAGCTACCCGAAACTGTCAAATTTTCCCAATCAATCTTGAACCTAACAATTTAGCGATAAAGTTAAAATCTATTATAGAAATTTTACAAATTGTAGTAGTGCACACACAATGACAGATAAGCTACTTGTTGTTGATAAACAAAGCAGTGTTGCCACAAAAAATATATTTTAGTTCCAATTGTGACCACGATAGACTCATTTTTGCCAAGCTGTACCTTTATGCGCGAAACGCCACATTTATAGCTTGGCAAAAAAGAGTCTTTCATGGTGAAAAACGGTACTAATTTTTTTTTATGGCAGCACTGCTTTGTTTATCAACAACAAGTAGCTAATCTGTCATTGTGTTATGTTCCCAGTTGTATTTCACTTATTTCTAATTAACTATCAATTATTAACGCTTTTGTACATATAAAATATGAATAAAACAATAGGGAGTAGTGGTGTGAGCTGTGATATATCAAGTTTTCGTAACATATTTGGCGGAATCTGAAGTAGAACAAATTTTGTTTCCGATTGACAATGTTTTCGAAAGAACTGCTGACATGACAGGTATTTATCCAAGAAATGTATCTTTTAGTCAATGCCATTCACTGTTTTTCCTTTCTAATACAAAGTTTTATCGGTATTATAAGTTTCAAGCCATTTTATTGTTTTATTTACTAATAGATTATTGAGGTTAAGTTTTCTAGTTAGACAAATGGCGTGTACGTTGACTCTTAATGGTTGATACTTGAAATTGAAAAATGTACATAGAATGAATATGATTGTCTTTATATTTTTTTCAAGGTAAATCTCACAGTACAATTATAGAAGTTGTTAATGAAGGTGAAAAAAATTAAGGATTTTTTCTACACCTCGAGAAACACCAAAACAGTTGGCGGAAGAAAGAATTAGACGATTTTGATCTGTATGCAATTAGACAAAATTTTCAACACTGTAAAGAAACAGGCAAGTATTTTTTGTTTATCCTAATAACGCATACCACATACCACAGTAAAAAAGCATAATTTACTTTTATAATTTTTCAGGTGCCTATTCTAAGTAATTTAGTACCTATAGTTTGGGGGGACTTGGGTTATAATGGGAGCTGTAAACGTCTTAGATTTTTTTTACACTATTTACATTTCATAAATAAGAAATGTAATACTGACACATCAGTGTTAATGGAAAAATCTATTAAAGCAGCAAAAAAGAATACACGAATGATGTTATGTCACGTTTTTCTTTATAAATAAAACCTACATTTTAGCGTGTTCTTTCATTTTCATTGTCATGTGGATAGTGATAGTGTTTTGTACAGACTACTACAATTTGTCAAATTCCTTTAATAGATTTCAACTTTATCGCTACAGTGTTAGGTTCAAGATTGATTGGGAAAATTTGACAGTTTCGGGTACTCGGGTACTCGGGTACTTCGTCCGCGTTAAATTTTTGTTCCCCTGTCCCTTCCCGTCGCGTCGAATCGCCTACCCGTGCGATTTTCCCCGTTTTTGCAACATTTTTCATTACTGCTCCACTCCTCTTAATTGTAGCGTAATGTTATATAGCTTATAACCTTTCTCGATAAATAGGCTACCCAACACAAAAATAATTTTTCAATTCGAACCAGTAGTTCCTGAGACAAGCGCGTTCAATAAAAAAAATAAACAAACGAACGCATCAGCTTTATAATATAACTAGCTTCTGCCCACGACTTCGTCCGCGTCAAATTTTTGCTCCCCTGACCCTTCCCGTCGCATCGATTTGCCTGCTAGTTTTCGTCCATTTTTCGTTGCTGCTCGCTCCTTTTGAGTTATAGTGAGTCAACCTTAAAAGATAGACATATGCTCTCGCGGACTTTTTTTTAGAACTTTTTAAAAGGAACAATTCCGTCATACATAATTTATGCGTTACTTTAACCGTTTACGCAGCGCACGCAACGGAATCTCTCAAAAGGAATGAATTTTCCCCGTTTTTGCAACATTTTTCATTACTGCTCCGCTCCTCTTAGTTGTAGCGTGATGTTATATAGCCTATAGCCTCCGTCGATAATTAGGCTACCCAACACAAAAAGAATTATTTAATTCGGACCTGTAGTTCCTGAGATTAGCGCGTTCAATCAAACAAACAAACAAACAAACTCTTCAGCTTTATAATATTATTATATATTATATATATTATATATTATATAGTAAAAAATATAGTAATATATAGTAATATAGTATAGATATATAGTAATATTGGCGATGCAAAGATTATCCACGCGCCTCTAGTGGCGAAATTTAGAAGTTGTCTAAGAACGACACTTTGCTTTAAAGTTGAGATTAAGTTTAGACATGATCAGATGGATCACGATGACATACAAAAGCCTGTTAATGAATGCAGAAACGTGGAAAACTGTCAAAGTGTCGTTCTTAGACAGATTCACAATTTTGACACTTGGGGCGCTAGTTAGAATCTTTGCATCGCCAATAGTATAGATTGCCCTTACCTTTTGAATGCGACATATTATAGGTACTCTCCGACTTCCATTTAGTTTCCAACAGTAAGCAGCTGTTAGTCGCCTTCTTGTCGACTATAAACTGTCAGCTTTAACAGGATTCGTTCATTATCATTCATGTCAAATTTGATATAGGCATACCAACCATTGAATGGTTGTGAATACCCTAGATGGTGGCCGCAAATGCGATTGCTGAACATTATTTATTGTGTATCGGGTTCAATCAGCAATCCCTGATTGTAATTTAATTTATTTTTATAGTGAATAAGTTTTCATTATGTTATTATGATGGCACTCGCATCTCTTAGATAAAAGGTTATTCCAGCGAAATAATGCACAATCCACTAAATACAATGAAAGTAAAAGCCTGTGTGCCTATCAAGTCTTGAAATGTTGTCTGTTGACAATTCCCGGAATCTCATGTTTGTTGATTAAAACACCAAGTATCTTATCACTTTTAGTCCTAGTATACAGGGTGGCCATACTTACTAAACTGGCGCTCTCATTTTTTCCAGACTCTTTTTTGCCAAGCTGTAATTTACTAATTTTATGTTTAGTAGAATTTAAAAAAATATACCTGTGGCAACATTTTTTGAAAACGCCATTTTTAACGTTACGAAAATCACGAGAATTATAATTCCCGGAATCTCGTGTTTGTTGATTAAAACACCAAGTATCTTATCACTTTTAGTCCTAGTATACAGGGTGGCCATACCTACTAAACTGGTGCCCTCATTTTTTCCAAATTATTTTTTGCCAAGCTGTAATTTACTAATTTTATGTTTAGTAGAATTTAAAAAATATACCTTTGGCAACATTTTTTTATAACAACTAATTTGAATTTATTGCCTTCTATTCGAGTCTTTTCGAATGATGAGCTACGAGTTTCATCTTCATGCTCCCAGTTTTTCTTTCAAGACTCGACTCCTTTTTAAGACTCGAGCCTTCTTTAAATCTCGAGTCCTTTTTGTGACTAGAGTCCTTTATAAGACTCGAGTGCTTAACTGTAGACTCCGAGCCTTTTGAGCACACTGTTGTATAATAAAAATAAAACCTCATCTGGCACTCCGACAGGTTATTCCCCTCTACATAAAGAGAGGAATGTGAATTACTGGGCTGCGTTCAATTATTGCTCTTGCTCACAAAAAAGGACGCACAGAGCGCTCTGCTCAGCTGTTTGGCCACTGAATTACCAAAATATTTACGTTGCATTCATTGTCGTGCGAAATAATTGAACACACCCTGACTGGCACTGACATTGACAATTTAATTTTGGCGTTTGTTTATTTCATTCATTCATGGTTGTAAGCGCGTTGTTTGGCGCTATGCGCAATTGAAACTTTAAACACAATTTACCTAATTCAAAATGGAACCAGTTAATGGTATGATTGAAAATGATGAAGAGGATATGGATGGTGCCATCGTCAACATACATGTTCGCAACTTTTTTTGTCACGACAATTTGGAAATAAAACTAAACAGAAACGTTAATTTTATTGTTGGTCGCAACGGGAGTGGAAAAAGTGCAATTTTGACTGCTTTAGTGGTCGGCCTAGGTGGAAGAGCGTCGGCTACAAACCGCGGAAGTAATCTACGCTGTAAGTACAAGTTTGTTTTCCTTTAACCTGTCCTTGTAATCCTCCCATGTAATTTGGGATTGGCGCAAAATGTACCTGCGTAGTGTAATATTACTCTGCCCCTGAGACGACCCTGCGCCCTATTTTTCTCCTGTATTCACTTACGCCTGTCGTTTTCTGATAATCACTGTAAAATTGTTCAGATCTAAACTCTTTCTGTAATTGCCACAATAACTTGTTGTAACTTTTAATCCAAAATTAAACGTAAAATCTGAGAATCCCTAATAACCTTCCAACTACTAAATTGTCTACTGTTCTATTTACGCCATGTTATTGTTTCAAGCTGTTTGTTTCAAGTTTGTACCAGGAGTTTGTTTTTCCAGCATTTATAAAGAAGGGAGCCAACTCTGCGACAATTGAGATAAAAATCAAGAACAGCAGTCCTAAGGCATACAAACCTCATATTTACGGTGACTACATAACTATTGTAAGGCACATCAGTGCTTCAGGAAGCTCCAGTTATAAAGTTAAAACTGCTTCTGGTAAGTACCTGCATTTATTAATGTTTACCTACTTGAAAAAATATTTATTACTTCCTTCCTTCCCTGTTATGAAGAGGCTTTTATCTCTGGTAATTGGAATGACGTAGGATAATGTCAACATAACATAATTAATATTATAAAACAAAACATACATTATTCACCATATGTCAGCTAGCACACGCCAATATAGGTAGAACGGGCTGGTGTCCGCAACTCCACGTCTGAGCGTGTATTTTGCGTACGCACATGCCAATATACCACCAATGTTTTGTTGGTGGTATATTGGCGTGTGCTAGCTGACATATGGTGAATAATGTATGTTTTGTTTTATAATATTAATTACTTACACAATATTGTACAGAATCAAGTTCTTCTAACTTAACAGATAGCTGTGCTGCTGGGGAAGTTTGTTCCGCCACTTCTTCTTCCCAGCTAAAGCACTAGGAAGTGTCGAAGGGCGGGCGTTTTGGTGGGGACTGTCTTATGTAACTTTGACGTTCAAAAGTGCTGACTCTCAGCCTAGTTTGAATAAATGACTTTTGATTTTGATTTTTGATCATGTTTCCTTTCAGAATGAAGTTTGTCTGTCTGAGTCATTAGAGTAATTAAATGTATTAAATAAGGGAAGCCCTAATGGCCATTTTATTGTGTCTATGATTGAGTCACACAAGTGGTTAAAACATAAACTAATAAGATAGAATGTACTATAAGTATAAACATAGGAGATAAAAATATCCTTGAATAGGCCCTTTAGTATATTTTTTCATTACATTTCAGTTTAGGTATAGTGACAAAGTCTTTTAAAAATTTGGATTATAGTTTTATTACTTTGGTTTGTTTAACTCATACTGTCTTTTGAATATGAAAGCTGTCTACAGTTTCCGTTCACTTTACTTTATATTCCAGTATCTAGGTAAAAGTATGTTTGAGCTTTGTTGGTGTATGGTAGGTTAAAATATTTAACATGATGTGTAATGTGTGTATTTCTATAGCCGCTGAAACAACAAAAAATTAAATAAAGATTAAAAACTTAAAAGCAACGCGTTTTTAGGGTTCCGTAGCCAAATGGCAAAAACAGAACCCTTATAGATTCGTCATGTGTCTGTCTGTCCGTCCGTATGTCACAGCCACTTTTTTCCGAAACTATAAGAGCTATGCTATTGAAAATTGGTACGTAGATGTATTCTGTGAACCGCCTTAACATTTTCACATAAAAATAGAAAAAAAAACAATAAATTTTGGGGTTCCCCATACTTAGAACTGAAACTCAAAATTTTTTTTTCATCAAACCCATACGTGTGGGGTATCTATGGATAGGTCTTCAAAAATGATACTGAGGTTTCTAATATCATTTTTTTCTTAACTGAATCGTTTGCGCGAGAGACACTTCCAAAGTGGTAAAATTCGTGTCCCTCCCCCTGTAACTTCTAAAATAGGAGAATGATTAAAAAAAAATATGATGTGTATAGCATAGCATTACCATGTAAACTTCCACCGAAAATTGGTTTGAACGTCATCTAGTAAGTAGTTTTTTTTTAATACGTCCTAAATCGTAAACCGCAATTTACCTTTCATTCAATCAACTCAAATATAAAAATTAAAAAATAATAATTTCATGAACATAAACCTTATGCATAAACCATGAATATCTACAGGTTTGTACGGAACCCTCGGTGCGCGAGTCCGACTCGCACTAGGCCGGTTTTTGCGTTGTGGCACGGGATTCATCGTACTCGCGCTTAACCGGATTTTTAATACAACCACTATATTTGACGCGTATCTAATTGATTATTAGATGATGCTTATATTGCCTATGTAATAAATTTCATAATTATCTCAAGTATTTACTGCAATCGACTTGTGGTTGTGGAATCTATACTTAATACATAGTATAAAGCTAAAGAGTTTGTTTGGTTGACCGTACCTACTTATCTCAGGAACTGCGTTAAGTGTTGGATAGCCCATTTCTCGAGGAAGGCTATAGACTATATAACATCACGCTAGAACCCTTAGGAGCCGAGCAAAAACAAAAACGAATTACGAAAACTAAGACCTCGCACGGGCAGGCGATTCGATAGAGACCCGGCGGCGCACAGTGGGCCCATACTGAAAATTAGTGGACTTAGGCAACAAAGTTACCATATCGATGCGATTTTTTTTTATATGACGTGTTATAATATTCCTGAGAACTTTTATTCTCATAAAATTTCTTCTAAACTTGATAGTTTGTCTTGAAAAAAATTTATTAGATTTTTTTGTATGGAGCGAATCACGTTTTTTTATTTGTTTGTTTGTTTGTTTGTTGTTTTTTTTTGTTTGTTTTTTTTTTTTTTTTTTTTTTTTTTTTTTTTTTATTTTTTTTTTTTTTTTTTTTTTTATTTTTTTTTTTTTTTTTTTTTTTTTTTTTTTTACTAATATGTTGGGTGTGTGTGGAACTTTTATTCTCATAAAATTTCTTCTAAACTTGATAGTTTGTCTTGAAAAAAATTTATTAGATTTTTTTGTATGGAGCGAATCACGTTTATTTGTTTGTTTGTTTGTTTGTTTGTTGTTTTTTTTTGTTTGTTTTTTTTTTTTTTTTTTTTTTTTTTTTTTTTTTTTTTTTTTTTTTTTTTTTTTTTTTTTTTTTTTTTTTTTATTTTTTTTTACTAATATGTTGGGTGTGTGGCGTGAGTATATGATAGCTAGGGTCATTCTCTATCCACGAAAAAAAAATCAGCGCCGGCCTTCTGCGGTAGCGCGAGTAATCATTCGGTAAAAAAATAATAATTTGGAAGAATTTTTTTGTCATTTAAAATAAATTCAAAGCATATTTTTTGTCTCATTTGGCTGTTTTCACCTTCTTTTTAGTTAAATAAATAGTTTTAATAGCGCATACGTACTTAGAACTAGTAATTCTGGGAGAGATTTAGTTATTATTGCATGTTATCGGGACAAATGAGTCATCAATCACAGTGCAGGTGCTCTGCATTGTGATTGATGACTCATTTGTTTGTGCGCGCATAACTAATGAGTCATCGAAAAATGCTCGTCTCTGATTGGCTGTGTTATTTTAAAACTGCACGTTATCTATTGTTGAATAAATATATCGTAATGTTTCAGGTTATACTAATTTTGTTAATGATAGGTGAAATAATTTAAATTTGTACGGGCAAGTCGTTGATAATTATCTACATAATCAACTGTATGTATATTATTATAGTATAAGTTATCGTACGTATGATCAATATGAAACTGTGAAGTAATTGTAGCCCTGAAAAGGGCTGTTTGTCATATTCCTAACCCTGATGGGCTTTTGTGGGAATAATTTAGAGCCGGATCACATTATTTCTTGTTCCAGAAGTGCTAGTGGGTCCGGCAAATTTTCGGACTCTGCTATGAGGCATTCTTCTTCCTCCATAATTTCACTGTCACAGGGAGGCTCAACTGTAACAACTGAGTTGCTTCAGGCAACAACTCATTATGAACCTGTTTCATTATTTTAGGCCTTATGTAGGATATGTGGGGATCAGAGCTTATTAGAAGTCCATGGAGGATGTCTTCGTTTGTTGCTATTCTCCCCGTTTTCCGAGTGTGCCTCTCCCTGACGTTTCTGAAGTCCTTATTACGGGCTTCCGAAGCTTCTTCAGATAAGGTACCTAAAACGAATAAGTAACATTTTAATTTCAAAACGCAATCGAGTCAAATAATACATCAAACTATATTTATTTTTTACTTACCGATTGGCAAAACACCAAAGTGGTTACAGATGTCTGCACCGTGCATTAGAAGTTTATGTACACTAACTGGCATGTAGTACCACGAATAGTGTTGCACGTACACATCAGCTATTTCTCTACAGTATCTTCTAAGTTTTTCACAGTCAATGTTTTTGCCTGATGATATGGCTTGTAGAATAACGGAAAATCTGAAAATCAGATTTTCGTCAATTCCCGTTATTCTGGAAGATCTTTTGTAATCTTGGAAAAAGCGCCTCGCTGTATTCCCGTCGTTTGTAGTTCCAAAACCCTAAAATGGGAAAACAATACTGTAATATACAATACATAGAGATATAATTCACAAACAACATAAAGAGAGCGAAAATTAAATACATACCTGTTTGACTATATCAATCAGCATTCCAGTTTGCTCACGAAACTCTTGCTGTGTGGTATTTTTTTTAGCTTGTTTCAAAGCCTTATGTTCGCCGCGAGCAGTCCATCGTTGAAAATCCAGATTATAAGATATATGGAGAAGACATTCCATACACCGAATCTTCATATGCAGTGAAGAAATTCCTTGTTTGTAAATTTCTTCACGAAGTGGTTTAGAAGTTAAAGCGTCTAAATTATTCATCTCACTCGGTTTTGCCAAGCAAATGGGACACGTTGCATATGATGGTACTCCAGCAATAATATTGGCCACTTTTCCATCAATCATGGTCATATGCAATTCATGTGATACAATAATATTTCCACACTGTGTAGATATTCGTTCATCAATTTGTTTTTTCATCTAAGACTCTTCAGACTTTATAAAGTCAGCTGTCTCCGAAGTGAAAGTGAACTTCACTGGTCGACAGTACAGAGTTGAGCAAGGTGTGGGGTTCTCCCAAACTAGATTTTCATTCCCAGATGATGGCCTAGTAGACACTAGCCGAAGAGGGACGATGCTTATCATGACTACTGATGAATCATCGAACTCTGTAGCTGTGTTTGACGTTTTCTGTTTATAGTTACTCTGCGACGAAGAACCATCAAGTCCCCATTTCCAGGTCAACTTGAGTTCTTGATTTTGAGACCTATCAACAGTATTTATATCAAGTAATATCCTCTCCACAGTGTGGTCCAATAGCGCTTGCAATTTAATGTGAGCTCCGTTTTCGGTAATCTCCATACTCTCTTGTGGTGGGTAACATCTTTTCTTGGCATTTACAAGCTTTGGATAAGATGGAAAGGCAGCACAGTTTTCTTCTTTCAGAAATTGTCGAAGAGCTAAGTACTTCCATTTCGAGAGCGCAACTGATGTATAAAGAGCTAAACACTTATCTTCAGAGACAGTACTTAAGCTCTGCTTTTTGAATAGTCTCTCTTCTACTTCGGATAGCGCATCTGGATTACTGGAAAGGTATTCGACCACTTTTGCCAGATTCGTTTTGCCGTTGTCTTTCAATTTTGTTATGTACCAGTGCTGCAACTCTTCCTCGGAATTTTCTGCTACTATGGAAGTAGAACGTCTTTTCTTTTGCTTATTACTTAACTCTTCGAACGGTTTTCTGTGCTCCTTTTCTGTAGATGTTCCCGCTTCTGCAGTACATACTGCAAGAGTAGGAACATGGCAATCTATATCCACAAGCTCAGATAAGGCTGCGTCCGAAAAGCCCATCACACTTCTCAGATCAACACTGTCACAAACAGGCCAGTTAATGTTTTTTTCCAACCACTTGCGATTAATTACACGATTCATAAAAGTTTTTTGATTTCTACTTGACTCTATCCACTTTTTATTTAAATTTACACAAAAAAGTCGACAGAACTCCTTGATTCGGTTCTTGTCTTCTTCAGAAACTTCGGTAGTCAAGACAGAAATGATGCTTTCATACAGAAACATATGATTTTTCAGATCACCGCCACTTCTTAATTTCACAAAAAGATCTAGGTTGGTACAAAATCCAGCCATAGTTCTAATGTAAATATAAAAATACAAGTATTTCACTGTGTTCACAAACAAGCGACAAGAGCGAAACTAGATGGACTTAATGAATCTATACTAATATTATAAAGCTGAAGAGTTTGTTTGTTTGTTTGATTGAACGCGCTAATCTCAGGAACTACTGGTCCGAATTAAATAATTCTTTTTGTGTTGGGTAGCCTAATTATCGACGGAGGCTATAGGCTATATAACATCACGCTACAACTAAGAGGAGCGGAGCAGTAATGAAAAATGTTGCAAAAACGGGGAAAATTTATTCCTTTTGACAGATTCCGTTGCGTGCGCTGCGTAAACGGTTAAAGTAACGCAAAAATCATGTATGACGGAATTATTCCTTTTTAAAAGTTCTAATTTAAAAGTCCGCGAGAGCATATGTCTATCTTTTAAGGTTGACCCACTATAACTCAAAAAGAGCGAGCAGCAACGAAAAGTGAACGAAAACTAGCAGGCAAATCGATGCGACGGGAAGGGTCAGGGCAGCAAAAATTTGACGCGGACGAAGTCGCGGGCAGAAGCTAGTGTCTTTATATTTATAGTTAGTGTTAATTACTCAAGTAGTGGACATAACAGTGAGTGAAAATTATTCAGCCAATCAGAGACGAGCATTTTTCGATGACTCATTAGTCGAGCGATCGTCGCTTAGCCGAGTGCACAAACAAATGAGTCATCAATCACAATGCAGGTGCTACCGATAACATGCAATAATAACTAAATCTCTACCAGAATTATTAGTTATAAGTACGTATGCGCTATTAAAACTATTTATTTAACTAAAAAGAAGGTGAAAACAGCCAAATGAGACAAAAAATATGCTTTGAATTTATTTTAAATGACAAAAAAATTCTTCCAAATTATTATTTTTTTACCGAATGATTACTCGCGCTGCCGCAGATGGCCGGCGCTGATTTTTTTTTCGTGGATAGAGAATGACCCTAGCTATCATATACTCACGCCACACACTCAACATATTAGTACAATTGAAGAAAAAAAATTAAACGTGATTCGCTCCATACAATAAAATCTAATTATTTTTTTTTCAAGACAAACTATCAACTTTAGAAGAAATTTTATAAGAATAAAAGTTGTCAGGAATAATACAACACGTCATATAAAAAAAAAACCGCATCGATATAGGAACTTTGTTGTCTAAGTCCACTAATTTTCAGTATGGGCCCACTGTGTGGCGGCGTCTAAATAACTATCGTCGCGTCACAGCGTTCATCTTGCAATATATGTACACTCGCTGTGCTGCAAGCCCTAGTTGAGTCATGAGTGTGCAGGGATACATAATGTAGTATGGTCTAGTTTCAAGGATACGACTATCGATAATGTGACACGGCATACACCGGAATTGTAATGAATTTAATTATAGTCAATATAGTTACGCCTAGAGATTGCAATCCGGATAGTTCGAAATTGGAAAATAACTGAAAAATCCGGATTTTCCGCCCTCATATAAATTCGAATTTTAATATTAAAATCCGGTGTTTTCGAATTTCAATAAAGCGTTTTTTGTAAACCTATAAAATAGAGCATGTGTCTTCAACCACCAAATTAATTAGCGTAAACTACGTGACGAATTTAAAAACAGTGTAAACTCCACGTAATGTCACTCGATTTAACGACAAACTCACTAAAGCGTCGAAATCACTCCACTTTAATTGGTTTAGCTTGTCTTCCATACAATGATACACTCTGTATAGCATTACACCCACTGTCAGCAACGACAACAATTAAATAATAAAAAGTACGTTTTAAGTTGTCAAAATTAGTAAAAACTGCGCAGCTGTGTACGTTTCTTTTGTCGCTTTATTATCCTAGCCCGTAATAAGCTCGACTGTCGGCATCATACACAGGTCGGTGGAAGGTAGAACGGGCTGGTGTCCGCAACTCCACGTCTGAGCGCGTATTTAGCGTACGGGTGGGAAATCGGTTATTCGATCCACCCCGGCTCCTCGAGAAAGGCCAGCAACGCCTTGATGTTTCTGACTATCTCACGTAGGGTACCTGGGTTACCGAAGTACTTGGCCCTGTATGTGGCAGTTTAGAAGCACGTGCGACGAAAAAGTTTTACTGATACGCGCAATAGAGGCGGGAGAGAAGATAAGTGATGTTGGCAGACGCTTTGGATTTAGTCGCTCTACCGTGTCCACCATATGGAAAAATAAAGAAAAAAATCTACAAGCAGAGCAGGATGGAAAATCTTCCAAATAAGAAACCTAAATAAGAAGATTTGGATCAAGCTATACTATCATGGTTTCACCGACAGCGCCAGCATAATATGCCTATGTCGGCGCCGATCGTGAAAGCTAAGGTGGAGAAGTTTGCTGAAGAACTTGGTTTACTTTCTTACAAAGCATCAGAAGGATGGCTCGGTTTTTTTAATTTTATTTTTCTAATACAGATTTTTCTTCTCTCCATTTAACGACATCTCTCTATAACGTCGAAATGTGCACAGTTCCTTGAGTGTCGTTATACAGACTGTAAGGGTAAACACCGTTGTCACTTAACCCATGGGTAATTTGACTTAAATATAAAATAACAGAGCGAGTAAAAAAAAAAATATATTTTCCTAAAAAGGTTTAGAACGGATTTTATCCCAGACCGCCCGCAAATTCATGGATATGCGCATCAGTGACGTAATCACTACAACGATCGCCAGCCGTCCCGTCCACACAACACATAAATACACATTACCTGTGATGTAACTTTCCCATCATACTTATCTTGGCTTAGGACAGCCACAAATACCTACCTTTGGTATTGCGTGACGAGTCTAAATGTAAATTTGATTCGAAATGGCTTTGGATTCTAAATGATTTGAAAACATTTTGTTTTTAATAAACCAAACCATTGGGTAGGTACTTTTAGCGTATTTAAAAAGTTAATCACAATTTTATGTACAGTTTAATTAAAAATTAAATTAAATTTACACTGACTGAATAAAATATCAACCCTTACCAACCTACATTAACCTCAACACGTGTTCAAAATGGGGTCCGTCCAACATTCTGTTGTTATCGAGGTTATTGATAAGCCACTGCGAAAATACCATCCGTGGTATGCGATCGTTATCATTTAGTTCTTGGACCGGCTGAAATGATATGGATGTTGACGATCGATGAGGAGAGTATTGTCCATAGTGTTCAGTGGGAAACATTGAAAATTGAACCGCCGGCACAGTGAACTGGCCGTAGGTACGTTGCGCGCCGCCAACATCGTTTCACGGTTTGGCACAGGTTGTCCAGGGAACAATTCTGCGTACATCCTACGCGCCCCATTCAGATTATTACCCGCAATGGCGTAAAGCCGAGCCATTTCGGTTCACTGTTCATTTGTGTAAGACATTGTAACACACTCAATTCACGCGCGAGAAATGAGCGACGGACGCTAAGACGCGGCGTTACGTGCGATCGCTAGCGAGACTGCCAGCTGACTGACTGCGGGGTCGCGACCCGTGTCGGCGTCGCGTCGTGCAACGCGGTGTGGTTCCCGAAGTTTGTTGCCCTCGCGCATAGGGTGAAATATTCTTGTGGAAAAATGCAGATTTTCTTTAAAAAAAAAGTTGTTGTTTTTTCATTGATTTTACGTTCTATTGACGAAACCAAATCACTGGTTTCAAGGATAACGGTGTTTACACTAACACCCAGTATAGTTTACACGTATACTTAATTTTTTTTTTAAATAAAATAAAAATACTGCGTAAATCCGGATACTCCGGATTTGTGTGCGATTATACTTTGTAAATCCGAATTTGAAAATAATCCGGATTTTGCATTCCCTAGTTACGCCATATCAATACTATAATTAACATTGTAAAGCTGAATTGATTGTTTGTTTGTTTGTAGGCGCTAATCTCAGGAACTACTGGTTCGAATTGAAAAAAAAAATTAGTGTTGGGTAGCCATTTATCGAGGAAGGCTATAGGCAATATAACATCACGCTGCGATCAATAGGAGGGAAGCATCAATGAGAAACGTTGCAAAAACTGGGAAAATGTATAGTCTGCGATAGCGTATGTCTACCTTTAAGGCTCACTATAAACATTTAACATTGTAATCAAATATAAATATTATAAAGCTGAAGGGTTTTTTTGTTGAACGTACTAATCTCAGGCACTACGTTTAGTGTTGTATAGCCCGTTTATCAAGGAAGGCTATAGACTATATAACATCACGTTAGAACCTTTAGGAGCCGAGCAAAAAGAAAAAACGTAAGGAATACTAAGACCTCACACCAGGCGATTCCTTGAGACGATGTGTCGGGGAATGCGTACGAAGTCGTGGGCAGAAGCTAATGCTTGTATAATGTTTAAATTACATGATGTTTATTTCTTAGAGTAGGTGTGAAAAAAAGCGTGGGGTGCTTTTTAAGGTATTTTTTTTTATTGATATCAGGCACTCCACGCTTTTTTCCATTATTTTCTACTTTTTAGTTTGGTTTTCTATGGAAGCGTGTTTTTTAGTTTTTTTAAACTATTATTTATTTTCTATTTTTTTGGGGGTTTCGAATTTTGATATGTATGTCAGCGTAGTTTGTGACGTATGTCAGCGTAGTTTTCGAAGACAGTTTTTTGCTGTCCTGGTAACCCTGGCAAGGATAATGTCACAAATGTATGAAATTATTGCATTGTCATCGGTCTTTGATATGTGTGCAAAGTATGAATGAAATCTGATCGTTTAAAGTGGGTCAAAATCGCGCTATAAGGAGTCGGTTACAAACAAAAATACAATTGAAGCTAATTTAAAGCGTGTAAAAACACATATGAAACATATTTTAAGAACTAGTATGAGGTCGGTCTGTCTGAGCTAATTGATCCCTTATAAGAAATTCTGAAACAAACTCCGAAGTCGTGGCCTTGATGGCACCTTCAGTAACTCCATCAGTCGCAAATTGTTGGGCATAGAGTTTCAAATGGTCCATGTACAGGAGGCGTGATGTCACCTGATCACGTCTTCTCAATCGATAGTCTAGACCTGAATCCTCCAGCAGTGTGTTAAGGGGATGCAAGGCTAAACAAAATAAAAACTAGATGAGGTCAGCTGTTCTCATGTGAGCTCAGAGTAGAGCAGAAATGTTAAAACTATTTGGTGCTGGCATTTCCTAGCTGACTAATCTCTCTCCCTTTATAAATTGCTGAACAAACTCAGAGGTAGTGGTCTCTTAATATTATTTTAACATCTTTTCTCATCAATTCTAGGATTCTGGGGTCCGGGTCTTTTGGAAGGCGTACGAGGGACCAAAGCCAACTCGCAGGGCGTTATACATATTATAAACGTTTATAATTTACTTGCTTCTGCCCGTGACTTCGTCCGCGTAAATTTTTTCCACCCTGACCCTTCCCGTCGCATCGAATTGCCTGGCAGTTTCGTTCATTTTTCGTTGCTGCTCCGCTCCTTTTGATCGTAGCGTGATGTTATATAGCCTTTAGCCTTTCTCAATAAATGGGTTAACCAACACAAAAAGAATTTTTCAATTCGGACCAGCAGTTCCTAAGAATAGCGCGTTCAACCAAACAAACAAACTCTTCAGCTTTATAATATTAGTATAGAAAAGCCTAAGTTGTCGCACTACAGGCCTCTCTTCTCTCTCTTTACTTTTCCCGTAATAATGCAATAGTGTGCCTAGTAGTAAAGATTTTTTTTTTTTTTCAGGTGATATTGCATCAACGAAATTCGACGAAGTGAACGCAATAACCCTCGCGCATGACATACAAGTAGACAACCCCATTTCAGTTCTAAACCAGGATGACGCTAGAAGTTTTCACGCCTCCGACGCCAAGAAGAAATACGCCCTGTTCCGTAAAGCGACTAATTTGGACCAGACGGAAAACAATTACAATATTGCCATTGAGAACTGTAAGAAAGCTGACACTACAAGGAAAAGAAAACAAGAAGTACGTTATTTAGTTTAGTTAGATGATTAAGTATTTTATGATTATTAATACGCTTCTTATCGTTTTTTTCTGTTGTACTTCACGCTTTCATGACTAACATTCAAGATAGCGCAAGCGTTTAATTTGTCGCAGTACTATCTTACAAATGAGAAAAAAACCTAAACCTTTTAGTACATTGCTGCTTTCAAGAGTCGAAGTCTAAGCAATTTTTGCTATTTCAGGCTTGTAAAGACTTAGAAGCAGAGTACAAAAAATGGAAAACTAGCCATGAACAGTTACGATCGCACGATCAGATCAAAGCAAAGAAGAAGGCTCTACAGAACGAGTACTATTGGAGCGAGATAGCGGAGTTAGAGCGAGAGGCGAATAAGATTCAAGAACAGTATGACAAACAGACAGCCATGATGGAAAAACTGAAAGACAAACTCAGCAAAATGGCAGAGAGCTACGGTAGCAATACCAGCGCGATTGAGTGAGTCAAGTCGACAAATGTTTATTTTACGAAACTAACTCTCACTTACTCTTACTTCAGAACAAATAAATAAAAGATATACATTCCAATCATAGGCTCAACATACTTTTGGTTGTTAACTGACATTGTATGCCCCCTCGATTAACAGGCCTCTCTTCTCTACATTTCTATACCCCTTTTTAGAGTTCCGTCCCGTTCCGTAGCCAACAAGGAACCCTTATAGATTCGCAATGTCCGTCCGTCTGTTAACTCAAAGACGTAATTTGACATGGGCTTATAAATACATATATTAAGCCGACAAAGTGCTCAAATAAAACACATAAAAATAAATGTTTAGGTGGCAGGTATATCGGCGCGCGACCAATTACCATTTTTGTTTTTTTTTTGTTTGGGAAATCTTCAAATGACGTCTCTCACTCTAGGCGGAGCGGAAGGGCGTGTCAGATCTTACTGACTAAAACCCATCCGTGTTCTTTCAGTTGCCTAAGTCAGGGCCGCGGTAACTCTTTCGAACAAATCCGCGACTCTGGCAGGTGACCAATTAGGGATTCAGTACATCATTCCTTAGCGTTGTAATTTCGTGGCGGTTATTTTAAAAATAATAACTCTTCAATTCATTTTGACCGATGAGGGATAGCACTTTTGTAGAAAACAGCAGATTTTTTTATTGTTAATAACCGATGATACGTTTCAGCGCAGGGGGTTCAGAATCAAGTACTAAATCCATGGTAACATGGTTGTGCGTCGATTTGCATGCCCACCCTATGTATTACGAACTTAAAATGAAAACTATACTACAAGTTAACGAGAAATAGTAGACCAAATTACATTTGCAGTAGAAATATATAGTAAAACAACTACGGAACCCTTCATTATGCGGGGTTCGATACGCACTTGGCCGGTTTATTTACTTTATAATAATAAAAAAATATTTACAGCGAACTGCGAAAGGTTCTCAACGAGAAGACGCTACAGAAAACGGCGTTGGAGCAGGAGCTTCGTGCACTGGAGACTGAAGTGAATAATGTGCAGGCCTCGTGGCGCAGCTCGCAAAGCAATACCGGAAAGCTCACCGACTCGCTCAACAGAGAGAAGCGGAAGATTGGAGATCTGGAGAGAGAGATACAGAATATTAGGTAAGTTGACTTACTTAACAAAGGCTTCGGATCATTCACTAGAGACCGAAGAGAACAGTGTGCAGGCCACGTGAGTTTATAACAGAATAATTCCAGCATGGTTACCGACTCTCTCTACAGAGTGAAGAGGAAGAACGGTGACTTCGAGAGGGAGGGATAGATACAGAACATTGGGTAAGTTGAGTTAGTTAGAAAGAGCTTCGATCACTATGTTTCGAAGTGGATATTTTTTTTCAATTCCGGGATGCTCACCGACTCGCTCAAGACTCTCTACAATAGCAGATTTATAATGAAATGACATCGGACGTACACAAGTTGACAGTTACAATTTCAAACCGTTGACTAAGGAGATCACCCATTCTGCTTTTTTGTTTATGTACTTCGCGGTATCTCTGGCAATCGTGGATGGATTTCAAAAAATCTTTTTTAATAGATAGGGGTATACCTTAGGGTAGGGATGCCCGATCTGAATCGATTTTTCTGAAGATCGATTTATGGCCATACGATCTACCGATTTTTTTACTCGATTCAACAGGATACGATCTTCGCCCAGGTCGAATCTAGACCGCACCTAGAAGACCGTATTAAAAAATCGTATCAACTAAAACCTAAATACGAACTACAACATGTCGGGCATGTTTGCATTCCCTTCGGTACGACTGTTTTCTGAAGAATTTTGCATGCATATTGCGTTTTTCATTATTATTATAAAATTAATACGTGAAGCGAAAACTTTGGATCCCTTTTTACGAAAATCGGGCGGACGGAGGAGTATGAAATTTCGCACACTTATAGTTTATACAGAGAAGAAGTGACGAATGCTAATATTTTTTTTAAATTATGCGTTAAAATACATTATTTTCAATAAATAACACGTTACACACACTACTGTTCATTACCGTGTATCTAATACACACATGCATAGATATTCTTTTGTTTATGGTCCAAATCTGTCTTTATTATTTTGTGCGATGTTACCAACACCCAGAAATATTTACCCCTAAAGCTTAAGTTAAAAAGCCCTAAAATTGCCACAATTACTAAAAAAATCCGCTAAAAAATTATAATGAAAAGAACCAACGAATGTTCAGTAATCATAGACCGGCACACAGCAGTAATATTTGTCTATATTTATTACGCGACATTTGTTAAACATTCACTCTGCATTCTTAGTATCGAGGAACCGTACTAGAAGTCGCTAATACCTTTATTGTAATCAAAAACATAATGAGAAATGTAAGATGGAAAAAAACCCTAAGAATACCCCTAAAAATGGAACGCCCCTAAAAATCTCAATCCTCTTATTTACCCCCTAAATTTGGGAAAACCCCTAAGTTGGTAAGCCTGATTTTATGTCTATAGTCTTACTGAATGTCAAGTAATAAATTAATTTTATAGATAAATAACCTATTTCCTTTTTAAAATCTATGATCATATCGAGAATATTTTTCTTTAATATTATTTGTATTAGCGACGATAGGAATTTTTAGATATAAAAGAAATAGTTTTTGTGGTTTTATGGGGAGTATCAAGTATGGCATTAGTAAGTTTCCCATATAAAACTTAGTGTCGTGTGCAAACTGTAGAGGTTGTATGCCTCACAATTGTTCAGGCTGGTCATAGATTGTACAGGCTGGTTATAATTATGACATTTGGAACCGTCATAATTAATTAAAAATAATAGCGAGAATTCTATAAAAACAGAACAAATTTCTGTGATAATTCATTTCATTCCATATCCAGCAGTTAAGAAGTATTAAGAAAATAAAAAAGAGAGTCCTGAAGAAGGTATTCTCTACTCATTACACCTACGTCCTGGTCCTGGCCATCACCATCCCGCCAGCGAACCCTCTCCACAGTAGTACAGCGTCAACAATTTGTCTATAGTGTTACTGCATGTCAAATATAACCATATTATTTTTTTATATTTATATTATCTATTTTTTTCATTTACTAATGTATTTCTATTCAAATGAAGTACGGTCGAATTTCGACCAAAGGGCGATCACTAGTTATTATAAAATTACGATCGATCTTCTGAGATCGAGTAAGATCGATTCATTACAATACGATTAAGATCGTGAATCGATTCACGAAGTTATGATCTAATACGATTCAGAGGATCGATTCAAAGCAAAGAATCGGGCATCCCTACCTAAGGGTCAAATGAATTTTATTTCCCTTGCTTGAGTATATTTGGCGTTAAGAGTCAATAAAACGTTTTTAATCCACTTTGTATGTCTAGACGACATTCTACTGTTTCCTGTCACTGTTGCTTACATAAAAAGTATACATACATAACTTACTAGTATATTACGTGTTGGTATAGGGTAGTAGGTACCAAAACTAAAAAGTGAAAAATAAAAATCCAAAAATAAAAACCAACAACTTCCGAAAAAGACATACAAAGTGAAAAATAACTTGAATTTCGGAAGTCAGTGACAAAAAACTAAGACTTATATCCAGAGACATCTTTATTTTTGGAAAAAGTTTTCCATGTCTGTGTTTATGACCGCGTTGTTCTTCTAAACTCCGCAACAGATTTTATGTAGTTTTTACCATCATTTAGAGAATTTATTCCGGAAGGTTTATGTGTACCTACTTATAATAATTTAATATTAAACTTGTATAAATGAAAGAAATCTCAAAGTTAGATCAAGTTGAAAAACCTAAAGGTTCTTACAAACAGGCGCGACGCGATAAAGCGACGCGACACTTGTAGAATAAAGCCTCCTACAAACCGGCGCGACGCGCCACTCGTAGAACAATTTTTATGTGAACTTCTTGGAAATTGTTCTACAAGAATCGCGTCGCGCTGTCGCGTCGCGCCGGTCTGAATAAGCCTTAATTCTTATGAAGTTTACATAGAAATTGTTTTATGGGCCTGTTTGCAGAACCCTTTTTTTGTGGGTGCGAAATCAGCAAATCACGTCTCCCGCTCTGGGTGGAGCGGAAGGGTGTGTCAGACTTTTACTGACTAAAATCCACCCTTGTTCCTTTAGTTGCCTATGCCAGGGCCATGGTAAGTCTTTCGAACAATACCGAGACCCTGGCTGGGTTCGCAGGAGCCTTAATACCTATTTATGTCCGCCAGTTCGGGCGGGGCGGAGTCCCGGCGCGCGCAGCTAGAGGCGGCAGCGGCGCGCGCGACGGCGGCGGCGCAGGCGGTGCGCGCGCGCTACGACACGGCGCAGCACGACGCGGCGCAGGCGCGCGACAACGCCGCGCACGCGCAGGCGCAGGCCGACCAGCTCAACAAGCAAGCGCAGCACCAGCGCGGGCAACTCAGTATGTTACCACTTTTTTGACACTTTTTTGACCAAGATTATGTCTGGACTTTAAAAATGACTGTGATCTCTGAGTTTGTTTCGCCCTTTCTTCTCAGAGTATTTAGGAAACGCCGACCTCATCTAATTTAAAAAAAAATATGATTGACGTGTAAAAGTGTTTGAACAAACCTACTTATGGAAATAAAATCATTTATCATTCATCTATACTTACTAATACACGAAGTTGCGGGCAGAACCTAACATAAGATCACGCCTGTAGTCCCCTATACTTTATTCACATTACAATCCTAGCCTATTAGCTGAAGTAATTTAAAAACTAAGTAACTATGAAATTGTCCAATAACGTCTCTCATTCATTACAAAGAACATGTGAATCAAATGTCATGATTCACATGTTCTTTATCAAAGTTAGCACTTTCACTACAGTTCACTTACATTGCACTTAATTAACTCAAAAGGTTTTACCATATTTAGTCTTCGCACTAATTCAGTGTTGTCAAGGAGTTGTATTGCCTCGACATTCACGTGATGATGAAGTCGGTGGTCATGAGCTTCTGCATATTTTTGTATAACTATGTTTACGACATCCATCTTGAGGTCCCTGTGAAGGTCGCTGTTTATTAATGATTTACTCATAAGATAATTTTATTGATTTCCATGTCAATTTTTTCTAATGAAAACATTTTTGCTCCCTTTGGTATTCGATCTCGAATGGAACAATTTATTAGCTAAATGCTTCTCAAAACATCTGTAAAAATGTATATTTGTAAAAATGTACCAGGGCGTGCTGACTATATCCCTTGAAAACTTTGTATGATTTGACGATTACTTTGGCTGGTGCAGCCCCACAGCTGTATACCGTAGGTTCATACAGGCTTTAAAACTTGTTTTTATATCAACCATTTATTAGATACTGACAGTGGCTACCAAGTAGCCAATACATTTTTTGTATCGAGTATCTAATTTGGTTCTTTTCTTTCTGACATGCAATCCAGCACAGTTTTGCATCCAGGGTAATGCTGAGATACTTAGCAGTATTCGCGTATGGTATTTGTTTATTATTCATGAATACCGGGAATTATTGTGTCTTTTTATTCGTGAAGTTAATGTGGGTAGACTTGCTTTCATTAATTTTGATACGCCATGTAGTCCATTCATAATCACGATTTACAGACTCTTGAACGTTTTCTACGGCCTCCTCGTTATTATTTCCACCAGGAAACAAAGCAAAGGCACCAAAAGTTGCAATGATATCTTTTTTAGCTTAGAAATATGTATAGGATATACAGTACCGGGCCTAGTAAACTTCCTTGTGGTACTCTAACTTTTATCTGCTTAAGGTTTGAATAGGTTTTGGCTTATTCTAAGCAATCTGTCTGATAAATAGGACTCTACGATGTCTGAAAACTGTTGAGGCAGCATTGTTCTTAGCTTATACATGAGGCCAATGTGCCATACTATATCGAAAGCCTGTGCAACATCCACCTCCTTCTCCTCAAGGGTCCTTTCAATAATATTTGTGATTCTGTATACTTGGTCGAGCGAGTGTTGTTCTCTAAATCCGAACTGGTAATCGGGGATTAGATTGGCAGCTTCAGTAAGAAATCTCAATCTCTTTAGAAATCGTTTCTGAAATAGTTTTGACAACCGTGGCCCTGGAATATGGGCAACTGAAGGAACACGGGTGGGTTTTAGTTAGTAAAAGTCTGACACGCCCTTCCGCTCCAGCCAGAGCGGGAGACGACATTTGATGATTTCCCACACAGAAAAAAAAGTTAACAGTGAGATTGGTTTGTAAGATGTTGTTTCTAGTGGTGGCTTCCCAGGCTTGGCTATCATGATGACTACAGCTACTTTCCACATGTCACGATCGTGTTTCAAACGAAATACAGTATTAATGAGCGTGGTAAGCTTAACTATAGCTTTACGTGGGAGATTCTGTAAAACTTCTCCAGTAATTAAGTCGTAACCAGGGGTCGGATCACCTTCGATTAAAATTACACTTAATTTCTCTAGATACTCCTTTTAGGGTAACTAACTTAATATCTGAACTAATTCGTACTCCGTGAATTATCCTCTCATTAGTGTGGGCTACGTTTGGTAGGAATATTTGCTCTAAATGCTCAGCGAACCTTAAGGCTTTTTGTTCGTCGGTCACTGCCACAGAACAAAGAATACAGAGAAGTGCCCCTACACTGGCTAAGCACGGGAACCAGTGTCGCCAAACTCACACATTTGCATATCAAATACTCCATTACACACATAAAAAACAGTGATATGATTGGCTACAAATTACAAACGCAACTTTTACAAATCATCTTCTTATTGCTTTCAAAAATTGTGTCTTATTGCAACTAATGAAAGTTGTTATTATTTGACATGACACAAACAATAAAGACGTTTTTCGTCTAAAAACTTTAAATAGACAAGTTTACAACGAGTTCAGCAACTCAACGCTAGATGGCGCTGTAACCAATTCATTCTATTCAGAACGCTAGCTCCTTTGAAATAGATGTCATATTCATATGCACTTGTAATCTCTTGTGGTGAGTACAAAAAAAAAGTTAGAGATGTGACATATATCGATATATTAATATTGATGTTACGTAATTTATTCGGGTGAGCAATGTACTAATTTGTTAACATCATACAAATGCTTATTATCGAAAAAGGTTGATTATCGTTAAAATATCAATGTTAAAGAGATATTTGTATGTTTGTATGTAGGG
This sequence comes from Aporophyla lueneburgensis, assembly GCA_932294355.1. Taxonomy (NCBI): domain Eukaryota; kingdom Metazoa; phylum Arthropoda; class Insecta; order Lepidoptera; family Noctuidae; genus Aporophyla; species Aporophyla lueneburgensis. The sequence continues at coordinate 30,864,233 of OW028739.1, read as the reverse complement.
GGTAATATTATTTTCATAAAATTAAGTACACGGGCGAAGCTGCTGACAGAAGCTAACGATAAATGAAACGATAACAGATGGTGCTAAAAATTTTTACTGACCTTGAAATAACACATATTTATTTAATATTTGCCATTTTGATAGTCGAATATTAATATATTTTGCCGTGATAGCATTCATTAAGACAGTAATATGATTAGACGTAGGAAAATCCCCTAATTGGTTATAGCTTATGTTTTGGAATATTGATGACCCAATAAACTGGTGCATTATTTGAGCCATGATATAATCTTTATTAAATATATGACCGTCTTATAAAAATATTTCGGATGTCTGATGTCATAACTTAATCACAGATTCTGATGGGCATAATAACCCCCTTTAGCCTTACCTATAATAAATCTATGTAATTACCTATTGATTTGTTTTCTGTTACTAAAGCACTAACGCAAATATCACACTTATGTTATCAACTGTCTTATTATTTAACCAGCTATGTGAGCTATTGATTCCTTACTAAAATCAGACAAAACTATCGATACCGACCTACTTTACGGATGTGTCCCATCCCTAATCGAGTAGCGTCGAAGTTACTAGAATTTAGTTTGTGATTGTCCAGATGACGACCAAGTGCATTTAGACTTTGTTTAAATGAATATAAGGTTGTTTATAGTTTGCATTGAAGTCATAACATGTGGTATTGTAATTAAAATCAATTATATTAAAAATTAACAAAGTTTAGCAGTTACCAATGATACGATACACCTCTACAAGATACATTTTTTTTCTGCTTTCGTTTTTGCAGGTCAAAACCGCACAACAAGGGATAATTTGTATTATTTCGCGTATTTCTGAGACATCCAATCGCGACAAATATCTGACGGCGAATAAGCTAAATGTTGCGCATCTGCGCTTAATGTTGACACGCGCGCGATATGTGAGGGGCACTTCCTCTAGTTTTCTTTATTCCGTGGTCACTGCTCATTTTCCATTAACTTCTACAAAATAAAAATAATTTTTTTTTTTAAATCAGTGCACGAGAATATCGATCTTCTTCTTCTTATCGTGTCGACAATCTAGAATATTGATGAACACACATAAAAAATACATATAGACAGACTTACGTCCTCGTTTTTTTAAGTCGGATAAAAAAGAGCCCTTACTGATACGACTTGCATTCTTTTGTGCAAGCTACGGGCAAGTTGCAAGCTTTAGATATGTATGCACTTTCTAAGCTGAAGCTCATATTCAACCTAGTTCAGGCAAATAAGCAACTGTGCTCTATTTTTAATATTATTGTGTTCGGTTCAAAGGTCAGCTGAAGCAAACACTGCGCGAGCTGGAGTCGCGCGGCAACGACTCTCTGGCGGTGTACGGCAAGAACATGGTGGAGCTGTGCCAGCTAATCAACGCGGCCGTCGCCAAGAAACAGTTCTCACAGAAGCCCAGGGGCCCTATCGGTACGTATCTGAACCATACGTCATGTTTGTGAATGGGCGTCGTCAGTTGACACTGGTCACACCACACGTAGCTGGCACGGCTTATTTTAATTTCTAAATTGACTTTATTACGGACGCTATTAATGTGCACGTCTTTTTATATTGTTCTCATTTGTATAATTTCAACAGGAATGACGTTACCAAGTTTTTAAACGATATTTTGATTTAAAAGAGCCATGGATTTCTGGCGCATTCTTCTCCATCGGTTTATCTTTCTGAGCGATCCATCCTTTGACAATTCAAAACTGCCTGTAATTTGTTTATTTGAAATACCTAAATGCTTTGAGCTTATGAAAGTTATGCGCAAAAAGTAAAAGGAAGATATTATTGCTTTGAAAGAAAAGTTTGCTCCTCGGTAATTTTCGTGTTTCTGGATTAGCACTAAGGTCGGATCACAGAGTAACCGCCCTAATTGAAAAGGACGCGCTTTGTAATTGTCCTCTTATAATCATTGCGCGTATGTGTAAAGTTTTTCCTGTTGTGTTACCTAATCCGGTCTCAGATCGACATTTCTCATTGAAAAGTAGTAGTATTTGTAAAAATGTTTTAATGGATATTTTAAATGAAATATAGTGACAATAGTTTTGGGAAAAGCTTGATAAATGGAGGATCCTCTTAACATACTGGGTGTAAGGGACAGCCCTCCACAAACTAATGGGGTGGATTCAGTATATCATACTAAGATGACCAGTACAAGGAATTATTTCAGGACCGTTATGTGAATCCAATAAACCTGATTTGTTTGATTTTCTCACACGCATTGTATCTCGAATCAATTCGGAAAGCCGCCTTTGTGCAATCGCCGACGACGAGTTCGATGAACTCTGTAGTTAGACGGGAAGTGAACAGCTGATTTTACGCGTCGTTCGTTACATTATTTCAACATCCATTGCTGCTTTTTTGATTTTAGTCGTATTGTTTACATAAATGTAGTGCTGCTTTCAGACAATGTAATTTTACATTAAAATAAAACTGAAAAAGCTGAAAAAAAAGTAAAAAAATGAAAAATCCGGAGAAAAATTCCGGTGGAATATGATTCAAAATAAGGAGCTGAATGCACTCTGTCAGTTTGTGGAGGGCTGCCCCTTACACCCGGTATTATCCAAAGTCTATCAGAATACCAGTGCGGCGACACTTACACGACACCATTTGCCTCGTATAGGAATTGTTTTTTTTTTAAATATACTATACACCGTGACATTTTAGTCGTCTTACAAAGGCCGCCCACTTACCACAATATATCCGACATAATATAATTCTAGGCGTGATTATAAAATTGTTACAATTAATTAAGATAATAGGTGCTAAGAAAAATAAATAATGCATTAGAATGATGAAATATCCGGTTAATAATGTTTACGTATCAGATGGTACAGAACATACCTACCCAACGCACGAGTCAACAAGATGATTCCATCTCCATTTTCCATGAGACAAAATATCAATTTCAAACTACGTCATGAGACATCATAATGAATAATATTTTTATTTTTTAGTTATTCTAATGTTTTTTTTTTTTCTTTGGATGTGTAGTAGTCGTGTTACATGAAGTGGGCTGCCGTTGTAAGACGGTTACGGTCGGTGACGGGCTTTTTCCCATGGGGGTAGGCAGAAACCACGGAACGCCACCTGCTACGATCTCTGCACACTTATTTTGTTTACGTTCATACAATTGATCATTCAATGATAACTCGCAAACAAACCATTCCTGGCCCCAAGCAACAAATCAAGTTGCAAATTAGCTGTACCCATAACCCCTTACAACGAATGAATCAAATGACAAATAACCTTGTATATTTCATGACGCCATCCTGTGATGCATAAAGTTTAATACATGTAAGTATTCGGCAGGCGCTTATCTGAAAGTGAAAGAGAAGAAATGGGGCGGAGCGCTGGAGCACATAATCGGTGGAAGCATCCAGAGTTTCTGTGTGAACACGCCTGAAGACTCCCGTAAACTCTTCCAATTGATGAATCAAGTGAGTATTATCCACATCCACACTTCCATACTAATATTATAAATGCAAAAGTAACTCTCTCTGTCTGGCTGTCTGTCTCGCTTTCCTGCTAAAACTACTGAACCGATTTAAATGAAATTTGGTACACAGATAGTTTAGAGCCTGAGAAAGGACATAGGATACTTTTTATTCCGTGACTTTGTCTGCGTCCACCATAACCGACATTTACGCAGACGAAGTCGCGGGCAGAAGCTAGTAAACAATAAAACATTATGTCAGGCATAGGCGTAGTTAGAACCAAATAAAATAATTATTACATGACAAAGCCGTGAGCTCGATAGGATTTCTCATACAAACTTTAACCAGTTTGTGAATTGACAAAAGCCCTTGCTTAGGCGAATCACACAGTACGACGCGCCATCCGACGGGGCGCTGACAAAGCGCCTCTGCGCGTGATTTGATACACATGTTGCCGGCCAAACCCGATTTCAAGATGACCTATTTTCGCGTAAACCAAACCAGTTCTCCCTGCAACGTCGCCGTCGTCCTGACAACGTCTGTACAGTCAGCTAGTATACATATATAATGTCTGCTACTTTTGTTTTCGCTCTGATATGTTTGAGGTTTAATTTGTCTCAACATAATTATTATTATTAATCAGTTTATTTCAGATAAAAACATAATCCATAACATTAGAAAATTCAGTGGCGAAAGCACCATATAACACGATTCCTACCGGCTTGCCTTCGGGGATTCGCATTGGTAACTCAACTCTATCACTATTAAAAATACAATAGTATGTAAATAGTGTCAATAAATATAGTTACACTACGGGTATTTAATTCACCATAACATTCAAACAACAAAAAAGGTTATTTATAGCTTTGTATTACAACAAAAGAGAAATGTTCTAAATTAACCCGGCGCCAAAACGTCATAATCGGGAACTAAAAATTCATACAACAGCGATCCCGTAATGATTTCACTTTAGGTCACGTGGTACCGCTTGATATGTACGAGAGCAAGCCGCTGTACAACGGGTTATGACAGAGACAGGTATAGAAAAATGCGTCAGCGAGAACGAGATAGAGGAATATTGCATATTTTATTCGGTTTTCAGCTGTTCAATTTAATTGTATTTAATTCATTATATTCCTATATTAATTTTAGAATAATAGTAAGTATTCTTTATTGATGAGTCAGTAAGTTAAAGCCGACTTCGCATCGGCTTCTCTTTTCGAAAAAATTACACCTCGCCACTGTTAGAAATTACAAAAATACAATTAATACAGGGATATAAATTAAAATTCAAACACATAAAATTATTATAATTATAGGTTAGTAAAATCTTACATAATGACTACATGTTTTTGTTTAACAGCTTACAACGGTTAAAGTACATTGGAATGATACTGTGAGACTATATCGGTACTTTTTTGTAATTTAGTAAGTAGGCTGTACATGCTGTTTTTGTCTTTTCTGCATAGGTCTATACTGAGTTGTCTCATTGCGTGTAGGGAGTAGTGGTTTGACCTAGCCGAAACTAGTTCATCCTAAAATCGAGTTTGGCCGGTAACACATAGAAATTAAGTAATAAAAATTAAGTACAAAAAACGACAAAATAATTAGGACACTTATCTGAACGGTCTTGAAAACTGGTGAAATAAATTATGCAAAATTAAGAGCTCTTACACACGAGCGGCATGTTGCCAATGGCAGTGTCGACGGCAGCCGACGTCATGCCAATTATAAAGATCAATTGCAAAATGGGTTCCGCAGAAGACACATGTTCACATGTTGTTGTTTTTACTTCGTCGACGCCGACAAAAACGAAAACGAAAAACACGTTAATTGTGGATTCAAGAATTATTAATCAATGGAGATCAAGATGGGCATTTTTTACTCTCTATCCACTTTTACGAAGAAACGAGCAAAAGTTTTTCAATTATTTCCGATTGTCCATTGCTTCTTTTTATGAGTTAACGGCTATTTTCAAAAGTTCAATATCTCGCCTAGATATCATAATACAGAAAATCATTTTAGCTGAGCAAAGACTGTTTTTTATTGTTTTATTACTGTAATCTTTCAATTTATAATTCCAAATGCAAGCATTGCTCTTTACTGCCACAGTTAGCAATTAAATATCAATTTTGTCACTGGAACTCATTTTACAAATTCACGACGCGGTTTTGACCTATCTTGAATACTTGAGCATTCGACTAATAAAATGCTGACGCGGCACTCTACAACTGCAAGTGTCACTATAGGTCGACGGCTGCGACTCGATCGATGACACTATAGATCGACACTGCCGTTGGCAACATACCGCTTGTGTGTAAGAGCTCTTACAGTGCTGTCTTCTATGTGGGCTGTCAAAGGGCAATTTGTGTCGTTGCGTGGAAGCACTCCTTATTATTGGAACGAAGTTCTTTCACGCAGCAAGCAATAGGGGTTGACTGGTAGAAACTTTAATGTAAGGAAAAAGCGTAAGCCCTGACTTTTTCTCTCTGTGTCTATTATACCAGTGTGTGGGCGTGCGAGTATCGCGTAAGGTACTTAGAACCTTCCCCAACCGCGGTACCATTCGGCTAATAATTTAGCCCATTTCTCCGTTTTGTCTCTGATTAGGTGGCCCGTCCGTTTCCATTTCAGCTTCTTTATATACATATACTAGCTGACCCGTGCCCACTTCGTTGGGCGGTAAACATTTTAACTTGTGATGAAATTATGAGTGTGGTTTGGTTAGTACTGACACGTAACCCAACCCAACTGTCACCCACCGATCAGAATGAAACTTTGCACATCGATATAACACTAAAAAATATTGAACCCGTGTTTTTTTTTACATTTCCGGAATCCAATTTTTAGGGGTAGTATAGTAACCACCCCCTAGGTTTATAAGGGTTGTAACGGTTTGTGGGGATAAGTTATATTAGGGTTAAAGTGGGTAAGCCTATTTGTGGTCAAGATCGTAATGTTCTGATTGAAAAGTACTATATTAGATGTAATGCTATCATTTGGTACCAAAATATATTGTCTTTCAGGAGTTCCAACCCGAGATAAGCCAACATATGTCCATGGGAAAAACACTGCTTTCTCAGGTCAATGCCCACCAGAGAGAATGTTTGACCCTAGGACTTATTTATAGTGAGAGCAAAAGAGATTTTGACGGGATACTGTAGCCTTTTAAACGGTATGGGTAAATCCGTCGGAATCATGGGTATCCGCGGAATATAAGCTAGTTATCCCACTGCTGGCCCTGTGAGAATGGTCGCCACGATTATATTCTCCCGCAACTCTTTTATAAGCAGCCTTGTGCCATTACACATGTTGGGGGGGCTCAAGTTTCTTAATAGCAGTGATGGGCAAAAAGTAATTAGATTAATAATTACAAATTACAGTTACATTGTAATTAGTAATTAAAATACTTTGGAACAGATTACTTAAGTAACTAATTACAATGAGTACTTACTGTAATTGAATACAAAGTAATTTAATTGCAAGTTAATCTAATTCCATTATAACGGATTACATAAGTAATCTGATTAAACGTAATTACACATTTATATTATTAATTTATGTCCGTAATAGACAGGACACCTGGATCTTACAAAAAAATGCCATATTTAATTCAATTTTGACAAATTAATACGAAAACGAAACAGATAATCATATTAAAAAAAAAATCTGTCAATGATTATATAGTTTTAATTCTTTTATTAGTTATAATTTTCACCATTGGTTGATAAAAAAATAGTTTTCTAATTTACAATTTAAATAAACTTTTAATATGACTCTTTTTTCAAACATTTCGTCTGACAGACGGTTTGCTTTCGGACAATTGATCATTGCCGCGTACGAAAACATACGTTCCACAGGCGCAGAAGAAGGTAGAGGAGGTATTAAATTTAAAAAATATTAATTCTTTCATTTCCTTACGATTATTTAATATTTGAAGTTCTCTGCTGTCTTTTGCCAAAAAATTAATGACTATAAGTTCAGCTTTGGATCTTGGCTCGCTGCTCCCTATACATCTTTGATACCTACATCGTAGCCATGCGATGCAAGCATGTCTCATTTCATATTCAAAGTAATTATAATTACAATATAATTGAATACTGTGTAATTACAATTAGGTTACATTGTAATCAAATTATTTTGTAATTAAATACATTGTAATTAATTTCATAGCACATCCAAAGTAATCTAATTACAAAGTAATTGAATATTATGTAATTAGATTACATTTTAATCAAATTATTATGTAATTCAATTATTAATTAGATTACAAAAGTAACTAGTTACGCCCATCACTGCTTAATACCATGATAGAAATGCCAACTTTTAACATAAGGTCATGAGGAGGTAAGCCAGAAGGGCTCTAAGAATTTAAACATTCTTGAGGATAGTGCACTGTATCGTCAATATTACACACCGTATCAATGGACTTAGTGTTTTACTTGACCGGGAATTTTCTCTAAAATCAGTTTATTTATCTCATTCACTATATCGTTTCTAGGAGACACTATTGCCCTGGAACAAAGCCAATAATAATCTCTTTCCAATAAATTTTCAAGACCGGGATAAATAGCGTCTATCAGATGTTCTATGTACCTATGTAATATGTGACCTAATCTATCGTCAAGGTTAATGTCATCGCTAGTACTGTTGGTGCTACGACAATTAATTAATAATTAATAATTAATTAATTGTCCTAGCACCAACAGTAATAATTTTTCCTTCTCCAAGATTTAGTAGTTGATGCGGAAAGTCGTTATCGTAGTTGTCGCTCAAATAAGCTCTCATGTTTGTTCGTAAATTGAGAGTTTCAACGAAACTCCATAAGTTAGATGATTTTAAGCATGCCCTGAACATCGGCGCGTGTTCCTTTTGTTAATACAGCCAGTGTTTGCCGAAAATCACCCGCAAAAACAAAAGTAACACCACCCATAACAGCATCTGAGTTTCTGAGGTCTTTAAGCGTTCGGTTTACTGCTTCAACATGAGCTCTATGACTCATGGTACATTCGTCCCAAATTAAAGATGTCTCTTGTAACAGTTTCCCGAGCGGTTCATTTTTACGTAAGGAGCATACTGAGTGTTGTTCCAATGATACTGTCAGTGGTAGCTTAAAGGTGGAGTGAGCTGTTTTCCCATCATTTAATAGAGTTGCGGCAATCCCTGAAGAGGCAACAGCTAGCCCATTTTTCCGGGATTGTCTGACTTTTGCCAACACCAAATTTGCGAGGAATGTTTTGCCTTTGCCTCCTGGGGCATCTAGAAAAAAATATTTTACCCCTGTTATTTATAATACTGTCATAATAGCATCAAAAGCTTGTCATCTATGGTAAATGGATAAAACGTCCGTACAAAGCATGTTCTAATGCGGTTCGTGAATGGACGGTGGCATTTTGCGATTTAGTAATTTTATATTATCTTCGAAACTATTTAACCAATTGACATACTGTTTGGGGCAAATCGTATCTCTATGATGTTCTTGTGATCATAGTATTTTTTTTTTCAATAAGGTTTAATATTTTCTTGTTTAAAAAATCGTCCAAAGGTAAGTACGTCGAAAATTACTTTTTTTAACACATAAAAGCTACTATATCTGCTAAAATATAAAAGATAGAAATATGGTGTCGCGGACTCTTTTGTAGAACTATTCAAAGCGGACCAGGTTGCCATACATTGTTTTGAATTATATACAGCTGTTAAGGCAGCGCATGCAAATAACTCTGTTGTAAGAGCAATTTTTTTTCCGCCTGGCTAGACAAAAATTGAGATAGTTCGGCTAATATGCATGATATCTTTATAATTTATAGCCTACTAGCTTTTGCCAGCGGCTTCGCCCGCGTAGAGGTCGGAAATTATCCCGCGGGAACATACTACCGGGATAAAAAGTAGCCTATGTCCTTTTTCAGGCTCTAAGCTATCTGTGTACCAATTTTCATTTAAATCGGTTCAGTAGTTTTAGCAGGAAAGCGAGACAGACAGACAGACAGACAGACAGACCGACAGACCGACAGACAGACAGACAGAGTTACTTTTGCATATATTAGTATGGATAGCACTCACGAATAATGTAGCTTTCTACCAGTGAAACAATTATTAAAATTGGTTCATTACTTCCGGAGATTACCCCCTACATACAAACTTACAAACAAATGTTACCTCTTTATAATATTAGTATAGATAATTCTACTGTACGTGTGTATGTCACTGAACTCCTCCTAAACGCCTGGACCGATTTTAATGATTTTTTTTGTATGCGTTGGGGTTTAGAGAACCCTGGATGGTTTAGATTCACTATTGTACCCGGTAGGTAGCGCTGCTATCGAGTTATAGGAAACAGGACAACGTCTGTACAGTCAGCTAGTATACATATATAATGTCTGCTACTTTTGTTTTCGCTCTGATATGTTTGAGGCTTAATTTGTCCTTTCTCTTAACATTAAACATACTTTTTTCCATGTTGTGATGGCAAATTTGTAATGTCTTAGCGTTTTGCTTTGTTATACACGAGTTAAATACTTTGCCTTTTCATTTTAGTGGTATAAACAGGTTTTTGGCCAAGTAATAACAGACCCTTCTGTGCCTCGGAAAGCACGTTAAGCCATTGGTCCCGTCTGGCTTTTCGTAAATGATAAATGATTTTATTTCTGTAAGTAGGTTTGTACAAACACTTTTACATGTCAATGATATTTTTTTAAACTAGATGAGTTCGGCGTTTCCTAACTGACTACTCTGAGAAGAAAGGCCGAAACAAACTCAGAGGTCACAGTCTCTTTTAAAGTCCAGACATAATCTTGTTCACATCATGTGAAGGTCATGTAGATTGGTGACTGAAATGGTCTTTTGAAGAAAGAACCACACAGATTGAGTGGACCTGTCCAGTCAGTGCAAGCATTTGTCACTAATCGTTTAGCTCAACTCGGAAGATAAGGAGCCCAACGCTTTGACGAACAGTACCAAAGAAAGGACATTTGGGTAGGCCACATAAATTACTCAAACTGCCAGATCATGATTACTAAGAACGAAAGAAAACAAAATTAAAAAAAGACCCACATAGTCTTCACATTCACAATAATTAAAAAATACGATACTTTACAAAGTAAATATTCATGTCATTGTATATATAAAAAATTATCAATGTCAATGTGTATATAAAAAAAAAAGAAACGTATATAATTTTGTTGGTCAGATCATTTGATGACCATGTAGATCGGTGTCTGAAATGGTCGTAGATCTGAGACAGGCGTTACAGGTCGTTAGAAGTCGACACCCAGTCTTAAGGGGTATCGTATTACCCAGTAACTGGGTTGTGGAGGTCTGATAGATAGTCGCTCCATGTAAAAAGCTGTTAATCAGCTGCAACCGGTTAGACTGGCAGCCGACCGGTTAGCTAGGCAGATGGAACAGGTTTTTTTGTGTCGTGTGCCTTTTAGTGTCTGCTAAGTAAATGTATGTGTTCGTGGCGACTCGCCAGGTGTACGGCTCGCGGCCCAAGCCCTCGGTGACATGCAGTAGGTTCCTGCCGCGCGCGCACGACGTGCGGCGCACGCGCGTGCGCGCCGGCGCCTTCGTGTCGGCGCTCGACGCGCTGCACGTCGCCGACCCCGTCGTCGCCAACTTCCTCATCGACAACGTGGCCATGGAGAGGGTCCTACTCGTTGCTGACCACGGTAAGTAGAATATCAATAATGATAATTTCCTTTGATTCCGGACACAGGTTCATAGATAAATACTTCATCGTCGTCATCATCATTTCGGCCGAAAGACGTTCACTGCTGGACATAGGTCTCAATAAATTTCTGGGGTTGCCATAATCGCCACGCTTGGCAGGCGGGTTGGCGATCACAGTATGGTGGTAAAATGCATAGAGGAAGCTGCTGTCCATTCTCTAGTAAGTTCCTTAGTTGTCTCTTACGAAACCCACGGTAAGAAATGGGACGATGCTATTCTTAACGTCCACCCCATATGGCGGATAAATACTTAACCTAGCATAATCAGCCCTTAATGTTGCCACTGCTTGGACACAGGCCTCCTTTGTGTGAGGGAATGTGCAATAATCCACCACACAGGCCCAGTGCGGTTGAATGTCACTGGTCTGCAAATTTTTAGTTCTATGTCATACCGGGTTCCTCACGATGTTTTCCTTCACTGTTTTGAGAGCATTGGTGAAGAAACAAGTGACACAAAGTAAAGTACCTTTCAGAGGATTCAAAACCAGAACAACAAGCGAATTTACACCTTATTTCCAACGTGATAATGAATGAAATTGGACATGGATCTTAAAACCACAAGCAATGTAACATCACTCCTTGTTTCCCCGATAGGTTGGGAAGCGGTGTAGGTATAGGCCTATAGTATATCATGATTCGCTAGTATATTTGAATAGACCAGCTTTTGCCATCAACCGGGCACAACTCCAGGCAGGGCTGCTACTGAGAAATTTTGTACTTTAAGCAAATCGATGTTAACGATCTTCAGTGTAGACCGTGGGAACTACCTGGAGAAAGACAGTTTCTTGAATCATCACACAATTGTCAACTAAACCGTTTCACAGAGGACGCGGTCCGTCTATCGGACAACGAAGAGAACGTACCAGAGAACCTCTCCAAGATAGTAACCCTGGACTCTACGGAGTACCACCCCGCGCCGAACTACCGCAGCTACGGCGGCGCCGCGCGCACCAGCCGGCTGCTGCACCTCAGCACTGACGAGAGGAAGAAGTAAGTCTACACACATGGAGAACAAGCAATATTACATAGAAAGCCGAGTGCCCGATGGGAGTTACCTCTGCAAAAACACACACACACAAACAAATAAAAACACCAATATACAGGTTTTTTTTTAACCAGTGCGCAAATGTTTTTTGGTGGTTCAATATCAGTAGTAGAACATATTTCAATAATTTTTTCAATACTTAAGAAAAAATATCCGACCAGTAAATCGACCATTAAATCAGTAAACTGTGGAGACCCTACAAATTTTGTAATATTATATCGAAATAGTAATAGGTCAGTAACCACGCGCCCGGCGTAGGTACTTCGAACTTCTTAGAATTTTGACCGATCGAACAGCTGGTAGGTACTCGTAGCTGCGCTCGGCCGTTCACCTTCACCGCCGCGCCAGCGACGCGCTAAAGTTTCCATTAAAACGAGTTTCAAAATAAACATATTTCGTTAACGATAACATTTTTTTTTTGTACTACGATATATCAAAGTAAAAATTGCATGGTTATTATAACTCGTTTAAGTTTAATTTGTTAAAATTTCCGCACTGGTTAAAAACTTATCCTGTATACAAAGTTTCATCCCCTAGTTAATCACTTTAGGTGGTCAATTTTAAACACGCTTCTTTCACTACCGTTGTACGTGTACATAGTTATCGAAAGACCTCATGCACCTCAATTAGAGTATTGAGTTAAATGCAAAATACAACTTTTTTTAAAGCTTACTTTTATTACTGTTGTCAAAAATGAATGAAATCGCTTCAGTAGTCAATCATGAGCGAAATAAACTACTTTCAGGACTTGCGTATATTCTGTTACATCTTGTGTATCATGGTTTTTAAAGAGGGTCTACGCTGCGTTACATTGTCTGCCAGTGAATAATTGAGAAGATTAAGATTTTTAATAAGTAGATTTACGTGTTGTATGGTGTAGGTACCTACAATATACATACATAGCATAAACATAGTCAGTCTATAATTTTCCCGCTGCTTGGAGTGAGCTGTAATCCACCACGCGGGCCCAGTGCGGGTTAGTAGATGTCACATCTTCGAATTCTTCGTTCTAGGACATGCCGGTTTCATGAATGTCTATAATAAATAAATAAAAAAAGTATTTTATTATCAGGCATGCCTGTTACACGTAACATTAAAGTTAGTACATTGTTACTAACATAGGCAATATTAAAAAAAAAAGCTTCTCAAGCCACATTTTTATGAGGACGGAATTTCCTGCGAGTCGCGACACTTGTGTCTCCAGAGACATCTGTCAAAGTCACGCGACATCGCTTTGTGTCGCCCGATATGTCTGGAGATAGTCGAGCAATGTCCGGGTCATGGTGTCGCGGAACGTTTGTCACTGGCTTATTCATGATTCTATAACAGAAACCATGAGCACTAATCACCACGCTGGCTTAAAGCGGATTTGGGGACTCGTGCCAAGACGAGCCACGCGTAGCGCAAGGGCGCACTACCTACCTTTTCTCGAAAGGCTTCGTCGTCTTTTTGAACCCTCATAACTTAGGTTTGGATTATACCACATAAACAAAATTTTCGGGAGATCATGTCAATAATAAACTTATTAATCATAATAAAGTTTCAGTTGTATAGCTCTTATACTTTAGATTTTATTGATATTCCAAAAACTCCGATTTCGTCTCTGACTCACTCACTGATGATCATCAAAATTGTTACATACTGCATATTTTGACTAAGGTGTAGAGTTTGTGAAGGTAGAAGGGCTTGTAGAGTTAGAAGCATGGCTATACATGAGATCTGATAACTTTCTGGCAGTACGAGTCATATGGTCTTGACAACATTTTACGTGAAAATGTTTTTGATGGAATTAGCTCTTTTAACATACTTAAAAAATGAAATATATCTTAAAAGGCAAGTGGTAGCCGAGATAAGGGAAGCTGAAGCAGAACTCGAAAAGATAGAAGCGGGAGCCGAAAAGTTGAACCAAGAAGCGAAGCAGGCGCGAGAGGCTGAGCGCGCCGCCTCCAAGCAGCTGCAAGCGCTGCTGGCCGAGCGCCACCACAGGGACGAGGCGGCGCGTCAAGCCGCTGCAGCGCTGGGCCAGCAGCAGGCACCGCAACACGCTGTGCTGGTATGCGACTTACATAATGCACCACAGGGACGAGGCGGCGCGTCAAGCCGCTGCAGCGCTGGGCCAGCAGCAGGCACCGCAACACGCTGTGCTGGTATGCGACTTACATAATGCACCACAGGGACGAGGCGGCGCGTCAAGCCGCTGCAGCGCTGGGCCAGCAGCAGGCACCGCAACACGCTGTGCTGGTATGCGACTTACATAATGCACCACAGGGACGAGGCGGCGCGTCAAGCCGCTGCAGCGCTGGGCCAGCAGCAGGCACCGCAACACGCTGTGCTGGTATGCGACTTACATAATGCACCACAGGGACGAGGCGGCGCGTCAAGCCGCTGCAGCGCTGGGCCAGCAGCAGGCACCGCAACACGCTGTGCTGGTATGCGACTTACATAATGCACCACAGGGACGAGGCGGCGCGTCAAGCCGCTGCAGCGCTGGGCCAGCAGCAGGCACCGCAACACGCTGTGCTGGTATGCGACTTACATAATGCACCACAGGGACGAGGCGGCGCGTCAAGCCGCTGCAGCGCTGGGCCAGCAGCAGGCACCGCAACACGCTGTGCTGGTATGCGACTTACATAATGCACCACAGGGACGAGGCGGCGCGTCAAGCCGCTGCAGCGCTGGGCCAGCAGCAGGCACCGCAACACGCTGTGCTGGTATGCGACTTACATAATGCACCACAGGGACGAGGCGGCGCGTCAAGCCGCTGCAGCGCTGGGCCAGCAGCAGGCACCGCAACACGCTGTGCTGGTATGCGACTTACATAATGCACCACAGGGACGAGGCGGCGCGTCAAGCCGCTGCAGCGCTGGGCCAGCAGCAGGCACCGCAACACGCTGTGCTGGTATGCGACTTACATAATGCACCACAGGGACGAGGCGGCGCGTCAAGCCGCTGCAGCGCTGGGCCAGCAGCAGGCACCGCAACACGCTGTGCTGGTATGCGACTTACATAATGCACCACAGGGACGAGGCGGCGCGTCAAGCCGCTGCAGCGCTGGGCCAGCAGCAGGCACCGCAACACGCTGTGCTGGTATGCGACTTACATAATGCACCACAGGGACGAGGCGGCGCGTCAAGCCGCTGCAGCGCTGGGCCAGCAGCAGGCACCGCAACACGCTGTGCTGGTATGCGACTTACATAATGCACCACAGGGACGAGGCGGCGCGTCAAGCCGCTGCAGCGCTGGGCCAGCAGCAGGCACCGCAACACGCTGTGCTGGTATGCGACTTACATAATGCACCACAGGGACGAGGCGGCGCGTCAAGCCGCTGCAGCGCTGGGCCAGCAGCAGGCACCGCAACACGCTGTGCTGGTATGCGACTTACATAATGCACCACAGGGACGAGGCGGCGCGTCAAGCCGCTGCAGCGCTGGGCCAGCAGCAGGCACCGCAACACGCTGTGCTGGTATGCGACTTACATAATGCACCACAGGGACGAGGCGGCGCGTCAAGCCGCTGCAGCGCTGGGCCAGCAGCAGGCACCGCAACACGCTGTGCTGGTATGCGACTTACATAATGCACCACAGGGACGAGGCGGCGCGTCAAGCCGCTGCAGCGCTGGGCCAGCAGCAGGCACCGCAACACGCTGTGCTGGTATGCGACTTACATAATGCACCACAGGGACGAGGCGGCGCGTCAAGCCGCTGCAGCGCTGGGCCAGCAGCAGGCACCGCAACACGCTGTGCTGGTATGCGACTTACATAATGCACCACAGGGACGAGGCGGCGCGTCAAGCCGCTGCAGCGCTGGGCCAGCAGCAGGCACCGCAACACGCTGTGCTGGTATGCGACTTACATAATGCACCACAGGGACGAGGCGGCGCGTCAAGCCGCTGCAGCGCTGGGCCAGCAGCAGGCACCGCAACACGCTGTGCTGGTATGCGACTTACATAATGCACCACAGGGACGAGGCGGCGCGTCAAGCCGCTGCAGCGCTGGGCCAGCAGCAGGCACCGCAACACGCTGTGCTGGTATGCGACTTACATAATGCACCACAGGGACGAGGCGGCGCGTCAAGCCGCTGCAGCGCTGGGCCAGCAGCAGGCACCGCAACACGCTGTGCTGGTATGCGACTTACATAATGCACCACCTGCCTTTTACGGCGTGAGGCGACGGAAACCTGCGAAGAGTTTTTTTAAATAATTTATCGCTCAGTATCAGGTTGTACATTGATCAAAATATGATTCTCGACCATAACTCATAAAATTTGTAGAATTATAATAATTAAAATCATCAATACAACTGCCTATAACCAATATATGAGTTTGTTTCGATGTATTTTCGGAGTAGTCAGATAGGAAACATTGGCATTCATGTAGTTTTTAAAAATAATATCTGGTTGACCGAGCTTTGCTCGGTATTTTTTGGTAAATTGTGTTTAAAATGTTGTTGTGTTGTGTTGTGTTTTTGGTGAATTGTGTTTGTTGTTTAGTTTATGTTCAAGTTGATTATCGATAAAGTTGGTCATTGAAAACACGAATAAAACGACATTTTATAAAAATGAATCTTAGCTAGATCGATTTATCGCCCCTGAAACCTCTTGATTTCATGAAAATCGTTGGAGCCGTTTCCGAGATTCAGATTATATATACATATATACAAGAATTGCTCGTTTAAAGATATAAGATTTTGTTTATTTTTACTAGAAAAGTCTTTGCTAAAACCTTTAATAAAATTGGATTCGAAGACTTTCATTTGAATTATTTGTCTTAGGTGGATGAGTTAAACATATCCAAGGAAAAGTTGGGCAGTCTTCAGAAGCAAGTGGACGAGCTCACTAGCATGGAGACGGTCTACCGAAAGAAGCTGGACGAGTATGACGTCAGCATGAGAAAGAATAAGAAAACGCTGGCAGAACTTAAGGAAACTTGCAGGAGCTTAAGGGTAAATCTATTTTAACCAGCTCGCCATTTTTGTGTCCTTTACTTAAACACAAATAGATCCATCATCCATCAATTAAATATAGGTTGCCAGGAACATCGGCCCACGAACGGTACCATAAATTCAGCACATACATAAACAGCATAGCAGCTAAATGTGATACGTCGCAGAAATTTTTTCTTAGTTTTGAAAAACTTAAAAAAAAAACAGTACAATACCTACCATGTTGTATGTACGTAAACCGTACAACAAGCGAAGTGCACATTTACCATGCAACTCTGCCTACTCTTGCCTGCAGGCGTAATAATAAGCAAAACGAAGGGGAAAAGTTTGTTTGTATTTTATTTTAGACTAGCTTCTGCCCGCAACTTCGTTCGCGTTAAATTTCTTGCTCCCCTGACCCTCCCCGTTGGATTGAATCGTGTTCCCAAGTGAGGTTTTCGTATTCGTGACTTTTTCTTTTTGCTCGGCTCCTATTTGACGTAGCGTGCGCTAATTGGGCAACCCAACACTAAAAGATTTCTCAGTTCGAGCCAGTAGTTCCTGAGATAAGCGCGTTCAACCAAACAAACAAACTTTTCAGCTTTATATATTAGTATAGATAGGTATAAAATCTCTTTGACTGCAGTGTTTGTATCTGACTGGTTTTGATACAATTAAATAGATGCTAGTTAAAAAAAATACATAGCACTAAAGATTTCAAAAACAACTTCAAAAAACGGATCGATCGAGGTTCTCAATTCGACTATTTTTTAAATGTTTGTTACCTCAGAACTTGCGACTGGGTGAACCGATTTTAATTATTCTTTTTTTATTTGAAAGCTTGCGCTTCCCGTGTGTTCTCCAGTTCTGACAATGGCTTTCATGAATAACAATATCCCATCAAAAACATAAATGTGAAATGCAAAGAGCCAAGTTCAATATTATGATATATGCCTTGGTTGTTGACTTCAACGACAAAAGAAGTGAGATCTAAATGGGTGCCAAATTCAAGGGTCAGTCCTGAAAATTATTTATAACTACATAAAATATCATTTCTTCTTATAACTTAGGATAATATATTGTAGCCTAAGGTCTGACTTGGCTAGTTTTCGTTTATTAATACAAAAAAAAAACAACCGATTTCCTTAAAAACACGGTGGCAAAAATTTTAATACAGATCTGAAGACACCAACTTCCGAAATTAAAGTATTTTTCACTTTGTAGTTTTTAAGGAAGTCGGTTTTTTTTATAAAAATGTTTTTCAATTGATTTTCTATCCGCCAAAATGAGTAAATCTATCCAAGAAATCATTCACATTCATATTTTGTAGTTATATTGCAAATAAAAGCTTGTAAAAAGGAAAAATGCTGATCAAACTGTGAAAAAAATATGCGACGTTTATGTAATTAATACTAAAATAATCTATACTGATATTATAAAGCTGAAGAGTTTGTTTGTTTGTTTGATTGAACGCGCTAATCTCAGGAACTACTGGTCCGAATTGAAAAAATATTTTTGTGTTGGATAGCCTATTTATCGAGGAAGGCTATATAACATCACGCTACAACAAAGAGGAGCGGAGCAGTAATGAATAATGTTGCAAAAACCGGGAAAATCGCACGGGTAGGCGATTCGACGCGACGGGAAGGGTCGGGGGAACAAGAACTTTAACGCGGACGAAGTCGTGGGCAGAAGCTAGTAACTAATAATACAGTGTCAGTAAGACAAAGTTGGCAAAGTTGTCAGTAAGACAAAGTTGGCATGGTCATTTGATGCGTGTCAGACTTTTACTGACTAAAGCCCACCCGTCTTCCTTTAGTTGCCAGGGCCTCGGTGACGGTATTGATGTCAAAGCTGCTGCTTGCTCTGGTCGCCTTGTTACGGATAAAGTCGATGGCATTTAAACAAAAGTTTTGACCCATTTGAAAAAATCTCGGCATACAAAAACGTTCGAAATTTATGCCACGCGAGGTCATAGAAAGAATCCTTATTAATCGTGCACTCATTTCCAAAAAGAAAATACTTTTGTTTTTTATTTATTTAATTAGTTATCGATATACTTTACCCATGTGTACCCAACACATGGGAGTGGGACTACAAAATGGCACATATTTATATAAATAAATCTTTTTTATAAATTATGACAAAAAAGTCTTGAATTTGTATATAAAATACGAGAAAACCTTTGCCTCGGGCTTACACTATGTTCACGTTGTAACTTCGTGTCCTATATCCAGGAAGAGTTAGACCAGGAGCAACTGAAGCTCGATCGAGGCGTGACGGAACGTAAGACGTACGAACAGCGTCTCCGAGAAGATAGCATCAAGCTGACGCAAGTAGAGGTTATTCTTGAAGAAAAGCGAAGCGTCATCAGACAGAAGATTGAAGAGGCTGAACAACTCTGTGTTAGAGTGCCGAATCCAAGGTAAGGGAAAAAACAACATGTTTTAAGTAAACAGCTGATCGCGGGGTTAACGCTTTCGTGACGTACGTAGTTTACTTGTAATCTTACTAATCTTCCTATATATATAAAAATCTCGTGGCACGATGTTTGTTAAGGGTAAACTCCGAAACTACTGAACAGATTGTTATCAAACTTCGTATTTATTTGTAATTTAGTCCAACTTAAGAGATTTTATTTATTTATTTATTTTTGGCTAACCAACAACTGTATATACCTACACATACAATATAAACATGATTTTCTATTAACTAAGGTTAGTATTACAGTTTATTATAGGTTAGCACCGCATGCCCCATAAAAGTAAGAACTATGATACAAATTTGCACTATGCTATAAAATTAAAGTACATAAGAACATATTAAAAAACAAAATTAAGATTAAAATCAGTCTATGACATACTACACAAGAATGCAAAAGTAATATTATTAAAAAATACACGAAATAGATCTAAACATTGGTAACGGTTGTTCTGTGGAACTTGCCAAATGGGTCAAAATGTACGTCAACTAGATCGCTGTAGCTGTTCAACAGTTTACAAAGCCGAGGGACGATAGAGCCTGAGCCCAGTACTGTTCTACGGGGAGGTGGGTAAAAGGGAGTGATAGGAAAACGAGGAAGTCTAGCAGGAGTCCGAAACCGAAATTTTGCTAGTAATTGGGGACAATCTATTTTTGACCGCAGTAGTTTAAACAGAAAAATGGAATCAGCAACTTTCTTACGTTTCTCCAGTGATACCATCCTGAAATGAGAAAGTCTGGCCTCATATGACCGCTTTCTTTTAGCGATTCCGCTGGCATAAGCAAGATGCCATAGAAATCTCTTTTGGATTCGCTCTAATCTCAAATTGTGTGTTGCATAATGAGGTCTCCAGATTGTGCTGCAATATTCCAAGATACTTCGAACAATACTGTTGTACATTAGGATTTTGGTACTACTGCGCTTGAAGCCAGCAACATTCCTTACAACAAAACCCAGCATTCTAGAAGCTTTTTTTATTACATGCTCGACGTGAGGAACAAATGTCAGTGCATTGTCAAAAATAACGCCTAAATCTCTTACTTGAGTCACCTCTTGGATAACATTAGTGCCCACATGGTAAACACTAGCTGTCACTTTCTTCTTCCGGGTAAATTTCACATGGTAACACTTATTGATGTTTAAGGCCATACCGTTATCGCTACACCATTTAGTTAATGAATCAACATCATTCTGAAGTAGTTGAGTATCATCGCTACTTTCGATAACCCTAGAGAACTTCAGGTCATCCGCATACATGTAACATTCTGAGAAATTGAGATAGAGTGGGATATCGTTTGCAAAAACATTAAACATAATCGGACCGACATGCGAGCCTTGAGGGACCCCTGAGGTGACCCTGAAAGTTTCAGATTGAAAGCCATTGACTGCGACAAAGTAGAAGCGATTTTCTAGATATGACTTTAACCAGGTGTGAAGTGTGCCAGTAATTCCGTAAGCAGCAAGCTTCGACATAAGTATATGGTGAGGAACACGGTCAAAAGCTTTACTGAAGTCTGTGTAAATTACGTCCACCTGCTTGCCACAGTCGATGACATCTGACAACATTTCCGTAAAAGTCGCAAGGTTAGTGCTAGTTGACCTAGAACCCACAAAACCATGTTGAGAATCGCTCAAGTAGAGTTTAAAATGTGATTGAATATGGGGACAAATTAGACACTCAAAAACCTTCGCGAAAGTTGACAGTATAGAGATAGGTCTATAATTCTGAATGTGGTCTTTCTCATCGCTTTTATAAATAGGCACAACTTTGAAATAAAAAATGGCGGAATACCATCTGGGCCAGCTCCTTTGCGAGTATCCAAACCCTTAAGCTTACTCAATAGGCTCTCGCGATCAATTACAGGTGCCGTTAGTGAAAGGCTGTTATTTTTCATATTACTAAGAAAATCAGAGACTGGTTCATTTTGTGTCGCCTTTGCATTACTAAAGGCAGAAGAAAAATGTGAGGCAAACATTTTGTATATTTGTAGACCGTCTGATGTCACCACGGTTCCGTTAGTCATAGTCGCGGGGAAAGAACTACAGCCACCTCTCTTGTCCTTATCATATGACCTAAAGCGATTAGGGTTCTTAGAGATGTCATCCTCTACATCTTTTATATAATTATTGTAGGATTCCATTGCCAATCTGGAACACCTTTTGCCCAACAATTTGAGTTCGAGCTCATCCATAGGGTTTTTATAAATTTTGTATCGGGATCTTATTTTCTCCTTCTCCTTTAAGGCTCTTATTAAGTTTTTATTATACCAAGGAGGGTATTTTTCGGTTTAATGGTAGACTTACTTGGTGCATGCAATTGTATGATGTTGTGACTTGTTTCGTAAAACACACGTAGCATTTCATTGACATCAGTAGTGTCTAGAAACACAATATCCCAGTCTATATTATCGAGATCATGACAAATTTTCCCGTAATCCAGTTTGAAAAAGTTAAGCCTTCTAGTCTGCAAGTTATAAGGGAGCCAGGCATCTTTACTCGCTCTTAGCACGATTTCGATTGGGGGGTGTAGGACATCAATAACACTAAGGGGATTTAGAGCTGCAGTAACACTACTGGAAGGCAAATTTGTTAAAACTAGATCTAATATTCGTTCAGACAAATTCGTTATGTCATTAAGTTGCGCTAATTTGTGCATGTCAGTAAAATCTATTCGAATACTACTGAACCCAGGAGGAGTGTAGTTATTTACTGAGTCAATAACAAGTTCCACTTTATGTTACCTAAATTAAAATCACCAACAATACAGGCGTGCAAGCCTGTCTGTTCCAGCATTAAATTGCAACAATCCAAAAAGTGGTCCAAGGTGCCACGTACAACAGGGGGTGGCAAATATACAGCACACAGAGCTATCTGACGAATAGATTTCATGAACGGAACTTCTATAACTACCCAAAGATCCTCACACTGGCTTTCCCATTCAGTCATTCGTTTTGAATTTATCTTTTTTGAAACAGCGATCAATACACCCCCTCCATCGTTTTTCCCACCATTTCTATCTCTTCTGTACACTATATATCTATCGTCAAAAAGCTCCGTACTTAAGACACTACTATTTAACCATGTCTCAGTTAATATTACAATATCATAGCTTTCCATTGACAACGGACGACAAAAGTTATGTGTTTTTGTTCGTAGACCTCTTGTATTTTGATAATAGATATTAATGTCCGTGAATTTTGTTAAAAACAGTAATGCCAGTGCTGCGATTACACTTGAATAGAAGTAAAACTAAGTTAACTTATTTAAAGTGTCCAGATAGGATAGTGTTATGTCAAATAATTGTCCTTTGTATTTGAAAAACAAATGTTTATAATACGAAAATAATGTGTATTAATTGGTTCTTTCTAAGAATGCCTAATAGATGACGTGGGTTTCGATTTCCAGATAATCTTCTTTTTAGTATACATAGTAGAAAACAAAGTCGGCGCTCGCGTTTGTACGCTTAGATCTTTTAAACTACTCAACAGATTTTACTGTGCTTCATAAGTGTAATACGCGGGCGATGCTGCTGGAAAAAGCTAGTAATATTATAAATGTAAAATTCTCGATGTTTGTTACTCAATTACGCAAAATCGGCCGAACGGATTTGGATGAAATTTGGCACACAGATACTTTATAATCTGGATTAGCATAAAGATTACTTTTTATCCCGGTAGTAAGCGCCCGTGGGATAATTGTCGTACTGCACGCGGCTGTCATTAACATTCATTGTAGTTAATTAAAATATGAAGTTAGAAAAACTGTGTTTTATGTGTGATTAGTTACAGATAACAAAATTAGTCTATAATGGACTGACGCGTACTGTAAGCATTGGATCAAGGTGGCTGTGGAAAAGGATACCTGGGTTTGGGGGAGGTCTTTGCTCAGCAGGACAGTTTAGGTTAAAATAATAATAAAAAAACCGGCTGCTGGAACACAGACTTCTCTGTGAGAGAGAATGTTCCATAATCCACAATGCGGGCCCAGTGTGGGTTAGCTGATTATAGATACCGATCGCTAATTCGAATTTGTACAACGTGACTAACGTATTGCTTCCACGAACAGAGACAAGGCGATAGTGACGAACGAGCTGAAGAAGATCCAGTTGAAGCTGAGCTCGATCCGCAGCGACGGGCTGACGGAGGCCGAGGTGGCGGAGCGCCTGCTGGACGTGGAGCATAAGTACCGCCACACGCGTGTAGCGCTCGAGAGGCTCCGCACACTCATCGACGAGGTGACTGTACTAACTACTCCTTTTTTTTATGACTTCTCGCAGCTTCTGCTGGCATTGAGGTTGTCGGCTGCTTAACCGGACTTGTCTGTGACTAAATTAATAAATTTAAAAAAATAACAAATTTCCAAAGTGAAAAAGCTCGAAATATGGAAAAAAATCGAAATATAAATGAATTAAAATTGTTTTATCAGTTATCACTCACACCGACGCCTACCGCTAAGTCTGACGTAATTTGGATGGATTTGTTTCTTCATTGTCTACTAGAAACTCCGCTCGTCTACGGTGTTTGTTATGTACCTAGGTCAAACATTACATAAAAACGTACCGTGTTTTCATTTACAATAGCTTCCCATACACATCGTTAATCCTTCGAGCTATTTCTGAAACGCTGGTGCCACGACGGAACTCGTATTCATTAATAGCGCAATATTTTAAGTTTTCCATGTTGTGACCAGAACGTGGCACAGTGTTTTATGAAGACGATTTTTCGGACATTGATTTTTTATATAAAAACTGATAGTTTAAGTTATTTCAATGCAATATTTCGTATCCCCATTTCACTAGTATGTTTAGTACTTGAGATATAAATTTTTGAAAATCGTCTTTTTTTCAACCGGGTATTTAGAAAAAAAATCATATCTCTGAAACTAAATATGATACGCAATTTTGACCTCAGAAACATCGATGGCGTTTTTTATGCTGCATATTTTAGAGTACAAATAAACCTCGGAACTTCGTTAGATTCAGACTTATACGAGATTTTTAGTTTTTCGTTTTTATTTTTTTTTCTCGATAATTCCATCGTATTTGGAAAAGTTATTTATACTAAAATTATGCCCATCATCCTCCCTACATACCACAAAAATAACACATCCTAATTGCGTGGAATCTAGAAGTTATTCCAAATTAACTGTTTTTGCTAGGGTTGTCACTTTCGAATCTGAATGTTGATGACTCAATATTTATTTAATGGGACGTATTGGTTATTAAAACTTCGACTATTAAACCTAGGAATTTTGTTATATCCAGACTTATAAAAGGTTTTTAGTTTTTATTTATTTTGTTCTCGATAATTCCGTAGTATTGGGATAAGTTATTTAAACTGAAACTAGCACTTTGCCAGTAACTTCGTTCGCGCATGTTTTGATAAAAACTTTAACACCCTTTAAAACTGTATTTTGACGGTAGTTTAGAAAAACGAATAACGAGCCGATTCTGTTGTCACAAAATTCTCTAAACTAAACTAAAAATCACTTAAATTTGGTTTATCCCTGTCAAACGACGATTTCCTATTCTCAAATAGACTAAAGTGACACAGCTTAACTATATTTTAGTTTGAGAGCACTGATTTTGATTGCGCTGAATTTTTAGTTTAGTTTGCACCAAACATTTTGACTATAATAATTTATTTTATCTAAATCTGACTACTTTTAATCGCGATTAAAAGGTATGGAATAAAATTAGTGATCATGAACTAAAATTCACACTAACGCAACGCCTCGCCTTCACGTGCAAAGACAGAACTGTATTTGTTGTTTTCCTTTTCTTTTGCTTATATCTCGAAAATGGCGTGTCCTATCGCAAAAATAATGAAATTTTCGACCCCCTTTATAAAACCCCTGCACATATAAATCTCAACACGTGGGTAATATTATTTTAAACTAGCTTCTGCCCGCGACTTCGTCCGCGTCAAATTTTTGCTCCCCTGACCCTTCCCGTCGCATCGATTTGCCTGCTAGTTTTCGTCCATTTTTCGTTGCTGCTCGCTCCTTTTCAGTTATAGTGAGTCAACCTTAAAAGATAGACATATGCTCTCGCGGACTTTTTTTTTGAACTTTCTAAAAGGAACAATTCCGTCATACATGATTTTTGCGTTACTTTAACCGTTTACGCAGCGCACGCAACGGAATCTCTCAAAAGGAATAAATTTTCCCCGTTTTTGCAACATTTTTCATTACTGCTCCGCTCCTCTTAGTTGTAGCGTGATGTTATATAGCCTATAGCCTCCCTCGATAAATAGGCTACTCAACACAAAAAGAATTTGTCAATTCGGACCAGTAGTTCCTGAGATTAGCGCGTTCAATCAAACAAACAAACAAACAAACAAACTCTTCAGCTTTATAATATTAGTATAGATTTTCAAACAAAATGTGAAAAATTCCATATAAAACACATCCAGGGTACCCACTTGTGTGCGCTTTCGTCTCTCAAAAAATTCATTGCGTAGCGCACACAAGTACCACTATGCGTAGCCAAAAGAAAAAAAATTCCACGTTGAGTCGCGATTGTCAAATTCGATTTTAGTCATGTCAAAATAATTTTTAAATTTAGAGATTTTGTCTTGCAGAATAGCGTTACAATTTTCATAGCCAAAAGTAAGGAATTTTAGAGATAGTTTAGTTCGGTGTACAACAGAATTGGCATTAATGACAATTTTTATTTTGATAAGAATTTGTGCTAAGTTTTAAGTTTATTAACCTAAGAAATAAGATTACTCCATACGATCTTTAAAAACCCCTAAATTGTTCTATTGGAGGTTGTTCTGAAAATCTAAAATGATATTAAAATGTAAATGTGCCCTGCCCACTGCCCGTTAAGTTTGGCGATTCTTCTGATTGTGTGGATAACTTTGGTTTAAATATAGAGATAACTTCAGATCCGGATATGAAGTAATATAATATGATCGCGTGACAACCCTAACGACGTAAAATACGGATCAAGCTTAAAAATGTTGTGGGTTCTAGATTCCACGCAATTAGGATGTGTTATTTTTGTGGTATGTAGGAAAGATGAAGGGCTTAATTTTAGTATAAATAACTTTTCCAAATACGATGTAATTACCGAGAAAAAAAATAAAAACGAAAAACGAAAAACCTCGTATAAGTCTGACCCTAACAAAGTTTCGAGGTTTGTTTGTACTTTAGAATATGCAGGATAAAAAACGCCATCGATGTTTCTAAGGTCACAATTGAGTATCATATTTAGTTTCAGAGATATGATTTTTTTTCTAAATACCCGGTTGAAAAAAAATATTGCATTGAAATAACTTAAACTATCAGTTTTTTATATAAAAAAGCAATGTCCGAAAAATGGTCTTCATAAAACACTGTGCGTGGTAAAAAATAAATCAAAATGCGCGAAAACAAATGAATCTCTAAATTCGAAACACATACACATGCTTAAATTAGAATTTGGAATTCCTAACCAATACCAGATATGACATGAAAGTGGCCACTTCGAAAAAACTACAATTTCATGTATTGCGGAGGATATTAGTATACGTTTCTTAGGGTCGGTTCACATCTGACGGAAGATGCGTCGCGTATTATCGGTCGCGTAACGCCAGAACAGACAATTATATGAGAAAACATTCAACCTTTTACACCTAACCGATGATGCGTTAGTGCGTTGAGCGTACAGCGTCTGTTCCGTTCCCCCCAACGCATTGTCGGCCGACGTAAAGAGTGGCAAAGTCGCGCCACGTGTACTTTCTGTAGATGCTGAATGCAGAAACTGAATAGACGCGTAATAACGTGGCAAAACAAAGTTACGCCCGACGCATCTTCCGTCAGATATGAAAACACCCTAATTGACTGAATAGACGCGACCGATGATACGCTCGACGCATCTTCCGTCAGATGTGAACCGACCTCTAATATCGCTATTAGAATTGAATCGATATGAGGGGTGTAAAAAAGCGATTATTCCGAACCTGACTGAACCTGATTAGGTTAGGAACTTGAAAAAAATTATGATCTTTGTTCCGAACGTAACCCTGCTCCTAACCTGACCCGATGTATCGCTCCTATCATAACCCGAATTGCAATCTATCTATGCAAACAGGCTGACGCCCGCAAATAGGCTACACGTCCAGACGCGGGAAGCGTTGTTTTATACTATGTAAAGATAAAGATTATGTAACTACAAATTTTGCTTAATCATCTTTCAGTGTAAATACAAAAAGCGGCCATAAAAAAACTCAAGTTTTCGCAATGGGTGTCGGTTTTAGGGTTTTCGAGGGTGTTAAAACCAAAAGTGAGGTCAAAATGAAAATAAAAGATGGCGGCTGCAAAAATTTTCAAATCTTTCGTCTTGGGGAGTTGTTATAGAGCAGGGGTTCCCAACCTTTTTTTGTCTACTGCCCACTTTAAGAATAAATTATTTTTTAACGCCCCCCTTTTTAAACATACTTAAAAACCGCTAAATACTTATAACTGATTATTGAAACGCAAATTTATAGTATTCGGACAGAGTATCTTTTATTGAAAATAAAACAAACATAATCAATTCTATATTATATAAAAACTAATGTGAAGGTTGAATCTGATGCTGTTCAATAAGTTTGTTGATATCAGGTTCCAATTTACTCAAAAACAGCCGCAAGTCGCCACGTTCGGTAACACGCAAACGATTTCTCTTTTTAGTAAGCAGCGTTGCCACAGCACTAAATCCACGTTCACACAAATATGACGATGGGAATGCTATCAAAAATCGTTGAACAATTGACCACAATCCAGGGTACAATTGCGGGATCGGTTTTTGTAGCCAAAATTCTTGATATCCATTTTTGAACTTGATTTTTATTTCTTCGTTTGTTGTCAATTATATAAGTTCTTCTTCCAGCTGAGGTGACATTGCTGTGTTGACATTTGAAAACGGATCCAACACCCAGTCTGGTATTTCCAAGTTTAAAATGTCCTGGTATCGTTCGGTGAAGTCAATGTGGAGGTTTTCCAAATGTTGGCAGTAGGCAAACAAGTCGTCGTTACTGCAGTATACTGATAAATTCGGAAAATTGTGAAACTCACGTCTGCCCATATTCTTTTGGTGCAGAAGCAGTTTGGCTGCGAAATCAGCAACGACATTTTTTGTTTTAATTAAATTTAGTTCATCGCCTTGCAGTTGGAGGTTCATGTCGTTGAACATTTTATACAGGTCTGTCATGTAAGCTATATCATTCTTTGATGTTATGAGCTTGTTGCGCAGTTCTGTATCTTTAGTTTCCAAGAACTCTATCATAGAATCAAACAGGTTGTAAAATCGAATCAGACAATTGCCTCTTGACAGCCAACGAACTTCAGTATGAAGCAACAAACGGTTGAAATCTTCGTCATTAGTAACACAAAGCTGATGAAATAATCTATCATTCAAAGAGCTGCTACGGATTTTTTTGACTGCTTTGATAACATATTGCAGTGATTGAAATAGTCGTTCACTTAAGTTTCTAGCAACCAAATGTTGTCTATTAATAACGCAATGTATAGCAAGGACATCTGGAATGTTATTCTTTAAGTATGCTATGAAGCCTTTATGGCGCCCTGTCATAGCCGGAGCGCCATCCGTAGCAACTGATATAATATTTTTCAAAGGAATCTCTTTCTCTTCACAAAACTTTTCCAATGTATTGAATATGGTTTCGCCTTTTGTATCTGTCTCCAAATTTCTGGCAAACAATAGTTCTTCACGTATTTTCTCATCTTTAATAAACCTCACGTAAGATAGCAACAACGCTTCATTAGTTGGTAAAGTGGACTCATCGAGCTGAATTGAGAATTGACTAGTCCTCAGATGATTGCAAAATGATTCTTCAATGTTTTCAGCCATTTCATCAATTCGTCTTTGCACAGAATTATTACTCAAAAGAATTTTTCGGATAATATCTGCGGCCGGTTTATGAAGCACAGTAGTTATTACTTCCTTTATTGCTGGCAAAATTAACTCTTCTCCGATGTTGTGTGGTTTGCCTTTTTGAGCAATTAACAAAGAGATATTGTACGAAGCTCGAAGTCCGTCGTCATCTTGCTTAGCAGCCGCCGAAAATAGTTTTGATACACTTGGCTGAGTATTATGCTTCTTCTCTAGGTCTTGAAAATATGCTACATTCTTTTCTGTCTTATCTGGATGCATTTTATTCAAATGATCTTGCAGTCTTGAAGGCTTCATTGCTTCGTTCGAAAATGTTTTTAGACATAGAAGACACAAAGGCGACGACGGGTTTGTGGGATTTTCAATAAATCCGAATTTAATATATTCCGCAGAGTATTGCCGTCTCTTCTTTTTTACTTCCGACATTGTTTTGTTTTAAGAAATACGTAAGTGTTGAAATCAAGTACTGCTTATCTATTATGCGCGAAACCGCAAATGAAAATAAAATAAATTTACGTCGTTTATATAGAATTGCATAAGCAGCACGCACCAACAGGAATAAGACAAACGTGCATAAACTCGTTTATCTCATTCGACGCCCAATCGTAGAATAGAATAGAATACTTTTTATTTCATTAGTCAGTAAAAAAAGAGGGTTACATATCACTCACAAATCATAATTTTACAAGTGTTTTTCGTTGCATTTTATTTGGCGCAGTATGTCCGGGTGGGGATCTTTTGCAACCTAATGTGTAATTCTTTTCACACACGATTGAATTATATAAAACAAGTGTGAGAAGTTTTGGATTTAAGATCCCATCAGGTCCTAGACCTGAAGTAACTTATAAACTAGGAGTGACTCTGCGAGTCAAAGCCTATGCTGACGGGGGAGGGCCGTTCTTTTGTGGAGCGGTGTGCTTCTCTCAGATTTGTTTATGTAATCTATGTCGCCTATTCTATTTGAGAAAAGGAACGGGTTGAATTGTCCATATTTCGTGTAAGTGGGACCGGGATCTTCTAGGCCGCTGATCGTAAGTGAGGTTAGTTTTTCGATCATATCGCGATGGAGGTCGTGTGCTCTGAGATGCCACGGGTCTTGTCCAAGCATTTCCCAGAGGGTTTTAGTTTCAGTGCGACGTGGGAAGTCACCTGCAGCTTTCAATGCCATTCTGTATTGTCGTTCCAGTTTCGTCAGATTGCTCTTGCTGTATCTCGGTAGAAGTTGAATGACTCCGTAATCGAGTACCGGCAAGAGGCATGTTTGTATGATGAGTAGTTTCGTGTATACAGCATGTTACAAAAACCCTGTCCGATCCTTAAGGGTATTATTCGGCATCGTACTGCGTACATTATTACGTAACCAATTAATGGATTTGAGATTATTATTTTTCCCGTGTGAATATAATTAAATAAAAATAAAAAATAAAAACGAATCAAAGGCAACACTGATCGCTCACAAAGTTCACGTGTTACTATGTACAGTTTTGTGTCAAAGAAGCCGCCGCCTTTGTCATGAACCTGCTTTGTCGCGTGCCGCCAAACAAACTTATAACGAAAAAAAATTACGCTACGTCATACCTTATGCCGACGCGTAGGTATCAGCTGATATTGTTTTGTAGGCATAGTGATCCGGAGACCTAATCATGTTTATTAAGAAACAATTTATTGAATTAAATGTAGCCCTGATAAGGGCTTTTTTTAATATGATGTCCTTTGGGCAAAGTACTTACCGACTGCAGGTTTCAGTTCTCTTGTTGTTGCATACTTCGGCGATGGTGCTCCACATGTCCACCTCCAACACTGATACACATTCGACACCTTTTCACTAAATTTGCACGTACTCTTTGCAGCGAATTTGTGTCCGATTTAAGTGAGTCGAAAGCTGCCACACTTAGATTCTGCCACAATTCGAGATCTGACTTCGATTTCCGAATCGCACTCTCTTTTATAAACAATTTGTTTAACATGACCCCATAAATAAAAATCCAGTGGAATGGCTGATTGGAATACGACATTTTTCGCGAAACGATAGCGGCACGTGATACGTACAGACAGACGTCCGATCAAAAGCTATCTACACGAAAGACTGGCCATTGGCCAACAAGTAGCGCGCCGGTAGGCAACCAGTCGGCATCATCAGAGTCGAACGAGTGCCTACAACGCGGTACTGTAGGGCGGTGGCCTTTGAAATAAAAATAGGTAAAAATATCAAGATTTTGCCGACGGGTGGAGTGTTGTTAACTTATGAAAATTTCCCATATTCACTGTTATATTTCGCATGGATTATAAAAATAAAAAAAATCAATTACCTTTTGTTTTTTTTAGATAGATTTATATATCATTTTTTCTAGTACGTATGTTGAACGAAGATTACGCCTTTATTGGATCGGACAGGGTTTTTGTTACATATTGTATGTTCACTTTAGATCGGTACCCTATGATGGAGTTTAGGGCGCCTTTTACTCGTTTTAACTTTTCTACTCTTTCTTTTGTGTGTTCATTCATTGATAGTCTTTTGTCAAATACGACACCGAGATATTTTACTTGGTTCTTATATTCGATCCTTTCATTTTTTTATTGGATGTAATTTCTGTATCCACTGTTTATATTCCCTCGCCTGGGTTTTTTGTGAGAAAACATGATACACTCCGTTTTATCCACATTACATTGGAGGCCCCATCTCTTGTAGTAATCGATCACCTCCTCCGCAGCCCATTCTGCGCGCCTTGTGGCATGATCTGGCTTCTCCGCTGCATTGAGAATACATAGGTCATCTGCATATTGAGATAGCATCTGACCAGCAATTCGTGATTTTGGAATGTCGGCAACATATAAATTAAAAAGTACGGGTCCTAGAATTGAGCCTTGTGGAACGCCGTGTGGAACGTCCTTTTCTGTTTGAATTTGTTCTTATTTTTATAAATTTGTTCTTATTTTTATGATAAGTTTATCACAAAAGTAGCCACTAATGCACTCTGCATTCGGCAATTTTGTTTTTGTTTTGTTTGTTATTTAGTAATTGTCAATGTCGTAATGCATATCTGTATTGTCTTTGGTCCGTAGCCATGACATCAACAACCAATGGATAACTTTTTAAATCTTGAATACGGAGCTTTTGGCTACTTTGTACGTGTGTATATTTAGTTTTTTATTTTTTGTTACTATTTTATTTTGTGCGTTTTGTTTGTGCAGAATAAACAATTTTTCTTTTCTTCTTTCTCTTTCTTTCTTTGCTGTTCCTGTTGTTGTTCTAAATCTGCCTTTGGTGGTCCTTTTCGATAGAAAATTTTCTATTATTTTTATAATGTTGTTACGTGCTCCTGCTTCGTACATTTTCTTTATAAGGCCTTTATGATTAATTGAGTCAAATGCCTTGCTGAGGTCAGTTGATATCATGGCCACACTGTGTCCTTTTTCCAAGGCGTCGGTGATATATTTGCCAGTCCTCAATATTTGTGTTCCTGTGCCTCTTTGACGAACAAATCCGTGTTGGTGTTCGGGAATCAGTTCGTTGATTTCTGTGTTTATTCTCGAAAGAATAATGCGTTCAGCCCATTTGCCCATGATATTAAGGAGGCTTATTGGTCTGTATGACTTGGGTTGTGTGTAGTCTTTTCCTGGTTTATGTAAGAAAATGCAGGTGCTTTCTTTCCATCTCTTAGGGAAGTATCCCGTGTTAATAATATAATCCATAATTCGCTTGAATATGGCAATCATCGTGTCTCCACCCAATTTTAGAACGTCCGCTCTTATGCCGTCAGGGCCAGGTGCTTTCTGATTTTTGAACTTTCGAAGGGCTGCTTTTAACTCTGCATGTGATGTCGCTTCTAATGGATGAAATGGTGTATATTTTTCCGTATTTTCGTCTTCCTGGGCAATTGAAAATTGAACACAGCAATTATTCGTACGTCTGACGTACGTCGTACGTGTTCAATTTTCTATACGGGGGAGCCTCTGAGGTGGTCGTTTCATGGCTCTTTGTATACCCCACATTTTTCTTCTGTTGTCTATCTTATTTTCTAAAATTTTATTCCAGGTTTCTTCTCTATTTTCTGCAGTTTTCCGAGCTAGGTGACGTTTTAAGCTGTTATATTCTCTCTTTAGTTCGTTGTATCTGTTTGTGAATCTTAGACTCCATGCTATGTGTTTCGCCTTATTTCTCCTTTCGATCAACTTTTGAAGGTATTCGGGAATTTTCTTTAAGGTTGGTTCGTTTGAACGGTGCGAATTCATCCAGCGTTTGTACTATAGCTGACTCCAATTTTGTAATAATTTCGTCGCAGTCGGCGTCTGTTTCTATTTTAGCGTTTGAGTCTATTTTTGTTGCTAGATATTGTTCAAACTCTTCTCGTTTTTTCTGGTTTGATTTAATATCGTACTGACACAAGCAAGAACAAGTATTATAGAACCAGCCGATTGGTATAGGAATGTACAATTCGGATTATTTAACAAAAACTTGTTAAAACATGATTGCCCGCGGTCTTTTATATCGAACTGAGTTTGAGCTATATCTTAATTAATATTAGTTGATGTTCACAAGATGTAGTCGAGAGTCGAGAGCTCAGTCGGTGTCTAAGAGTCTTCCTAGCTAGGTAGATGAAATTATAAATCGACCCCAAAACCCTACACAATGCCCCCTTTTTTTTCTGGGTCTCTTACCGCCCCCCTTTAGGCCTGCAGCGCCCACAAGGGGGCGTTATCGCCCACGTTGGGAAAGACTGTTATAGAGGGTGCTGATGCAGATAATGAGGTCAAAATAAAAAAACCCAAAATTGTAGATACGATTTTTGTTTTTTAACGGCTTTCGTTTTAAAATTTTAAATGAGGTCCAAGATTTCGGCTGCAATATTTTACGGAAACGTACTGCCAGGATGAAACCAAAGGTGTTAATCCAGGTTAAAGGGTAAGTAATAGATGGTATAACAACAAAATCTCTAATATTAACAACATATAACAACGGAACCTATAATTTTATTTAATATAGCGGTTAGTTAATATAATGAACGATTGATATAATTTTAAAATAACTAATTTTTATAAGCATAACATACATTATATATAAAATCGTTAGACATACCACTCAAAAGATATAAAACTTATTTGTTCTAAATAGTTCGACGGAGCCCCGCTTCGCGGGGCTCCTATTTCTGGGTGGTTTAAAAAAAAAATAATCACGAAGGCTAAGGCGGGAGCTCCGCTCCGCTTCGCTCCCGCCTTAGCCTTCTAACCTAACCATTCCGAGTCGGGGTACTCTGAGTCGGGGTGTTAACCATAATGACGTTTTTTATATATATTAAACGTTAGACATAATGATTTTCGATTGAATAAACAATATACATATTAAACGTTAGACCAAATGATTTTCGATTACATAAACGTTATATCAAACAACGTTTTACTAATTATGTTTTAGAATAAATAAATGTTATATTTAAAGAAATTATATCAACAGTTGGTATATCTCACGTTGATTATACCTTATGAACGATAATAAAATGAAATTAGACCAAATGAGTTTATACGTTATGAGACGCACCCCAGGTTAAAAACTTATCTGTGCCCCAAATTTCATCCGTCCGAACCGAATCGGATCGTGATTTAGTAATAAATATCCAAGCATACAAACTTTCACATTTATAATATTAGTAGAATGAACAACTGCCGATACAATCGCTATAGCTAACAAGCGAAATTATAATAGTATACGTAAACCTTGTTCACAGCTGAAGGTCGCAACTGAGGAACACTTGAAGACATGCTACTTCATTCAGACCAAGATTGCTACCAAAGTGCAGCTTAGCTTCCAATCCGTGTTGGCATTAAGAGGGTACTCGGTAAGATATATTATCTATTTTGTCCCATTGTCATCTAGTCCTAATTTTATTTGAGGTCGGCGCAGAAACTCTTCCTCTTTTAATCGCCTTAATTTTTGCATTCATCAGTTTTTAGCCATATTATCGTTCTTTTAAAGTACATTAGAGCATTTCCAAGTAAATGGTACAATACAGGAGAAAGCTTACAGCTTACAGCTTCTGGAGGGAGGTGGGCTGGTTGGAGTGAATACCGACGGCCGCCATGGCTCACGCACAATGGTCCACTCAAAGGACTAAGTGCGGAAACCAAACCCCCATAACATAGAACATAGATACAGGACAAAGCACAATCTAACATTGCCATGTAATGTATTCCTGCGCATACTCGAAACGGTATTTGTATTAACTAATGTACAATCTCACGGCGAGTGACAATTACCTGTTACATTACATTTTTATGCGACTACTCATTTAAATGTGATCGCACGCTCTGCTCGTGCTAGTGTTCTGCTTCATGATACGTTACACTTTGTGGTTTGACTGACCAACTAGAGCAGATCCATGTTATGGTACAAGTAAATACTCTAGTTTTGCGATTCCCAATGTGGTCCAGGTGGAGTCCCCCAGGGGTCCAAGGGAGATTCAATGGGATAACATTTTGAGGAAAAAATAAATTGGGAGCCTCTGCTCTATTCTATACTCACCTATACAGAATGACAGAAAGAAGAAAAAGAAAGAAAGAAGAAAAAGAAAGAACGAAGAAAAAGAAAGAAAGAAGAAAAAGAAAGAAAGATATTTTTAGAAGAGTCACTATTGACCGCGTGAGTGTGAAGGATAGAATCGGATTTTACATGTCAAATTTTTATGTTATCCTTTTACGTCACCACCTTTCTCATCAGAGATTTATCCAATTCTTCCATCCTTTTTTGTAGTCCATTCCACTGCTTAAATATACTTAATATAAGGTTAATACCACCCACCTCTCTACTAGTCCAATGCAAGGATGCATATCCGGTTGACTCGCAATCCTTTCCTATCCTAAGGGTACGTCTTCCCTACCATTACAGCGCCCCTGGTCTACTTCTTGATATGCAGTAGCCTTTGTGGCACCATGAAACATGAGGCCTTAGGGGCTAGTGCAAATCTTGGGGTTAATTCGATTAATCGAGTCTGGTCACACCACGCTGGGATCGGCGCATTTCATTTCATTTATCATTCTACTGCTTACATAGAATATTCTTTGGGATTAATGAAAGGCAATTACATGCAGCTGAGATGAGACTGTTAAGAGGCATGTGTGGTGTTACACGAATGGATAGAATAAGAAATGAGCACATATAAGAGGAAGTCTGAAAATGGCACCGATAACTGAAAAGTTGTGTGGGAAGGAATGAGGAAAATGTCGTGAGGAAAGTATTGAGTATGAATGTCGATGGCTATAAGAGTAGAGTAGAGGGAGACCAAAGAAAGGATGGATGGACTGTGTGAATTATGATATGGATAGAAAAGGGGTGATTACCGAGATGACGAATAGTAGAGAGGTGTGGAAGAGAAAGATATGTTGCGGCGACCCCTAATGGAATGGGATAAGGGTAGGAGAATGATGACATAGTTTTTTTTATAATGTTATGTGTTGATGTGTGGTAGGGCCGCATGGAGATGGACCACAGCGCGGGGTCTCTGGAGATCCAGTGCGCGGGGCGCGAGAGTAGCGGCAAGCGGGTCGCGGCCAGCACGTCGTCGCTGTCGGGCGGCGAGCGCTCCTACTCCACCGTGGCCTTCATCATGGCGCTGTGGGACTGCGTCGAGCTGCCCTTCTGCTTCATGGACGAGTTCGACGTCTTTATGGTACCGTGCCCAACTATTACTAATCATTATCATTTCAGCGAAATACGTTCACTGCTGGACATAGACCATCAAATTGGGATTATTACGAATACCTGCGAATAATCTTTTGTATGTAAATATTTTTCACGTATTCTAAAAAAAAACTTAAGTGGACCTGCATAGCTATTGTACTTACTACCGTTCGATTAGGTACCGTCAACTATGGCTTCTTTACATGACCGACTTTACTTGTGAGTAAAAGATGAATATGAATTAAATTATATCGCAATTACTAATAATCTGGCTTTTCAACTTGTACATGGATTGTCTGACAGATTTGAAAGAGGGTGAGTGTTGATTGATAATAATGAGTGAGTTGCATCGTCAGCAGAACAGTTGCAAGACATGGTGACTGTAATGGATGAAGCATTTAAGATGAAGGGGATGAATATAAATGTGAATAAGACGAAGGCCATGGTGTTTGAAAGAGAAGAGAATGTATCGGTGTGTGATGTGAAAATAAATGATAACCGAGTGTGGAGCAAGTAAGTGAGTTCGTATATTTGGGGAGTTTGTCCACGAGGTATGAAAAGATTGATAAAAATGTGAAAAGAAAAGTAAACGCCGGAAATAAAGTAAATGGTACTCTACATGCGATTGTGACCAACCAGTTGCTGCCCGATAAAGCTCGACTGGCTGTTCACAATGGTGTGTTGGTAACGCTTATGTGTGGAAGTGAATGTTAACCTTTTGACCGCCAGAGTCATGTATAGATGACAAACCAAAACGTGCCCAGCACGCCACGGTCACGATACCGTGACAGACATTTAAACGTAAATAAAACTCATAAAACAACATTGTTTTTATTATTTCCTTTGCTAATTATGTTCCTTGACTCATCCTATTTTATATTAGTTGGGCTTCTTTCTTTATATTTCATCCGTATTAACATAAGATGGCAAAAACTAACACCAATTATAAAGTTTGAAAAACATAGTGCCCTCAGCGCCACAGTCATCATATCATGACACGTAGTGATGTAGCTAGCAATCAATATAACAAGAATATCGAATTTGACGGTAACCTATGTTATATTTAATTTCTTTAAATTATTCAGCAATAAATAAGTAAAACTTTTGATATAGAACTTTAGTGATTCAGGAATAATGAAAATTATTTAAATATGATTAAAATACTGAACTATCTGCTCATTAAATGTCGGTGTCAGTTGATTATCGATAAATCATAATGAGTGTAATGCCCATCTCCATCACACTTTCATATTGTCTGTGCCTGGAGCGCCAGAGTCATCTAATCGTGACAATCCGATGACGTCACACGTGGTCGATTTGTAAATAGAGCTGTTCCTTTACTTGTATCAGTAGTTTGTTCTCATTACTTTATTATTCTGAACGACTTTTTTTGTGGGTGGGAAATCATTAAATGACGTCTCCCGCTCTGGGTGGAGCGGAAGGGCGTGCATATCAGACTATAGTCATCGGAACATACATCCTTGTTTAACGATACTATTGTGTTATAAGTAATAAAATAAATTAAACTACAAAGTGAAGTTCAGATTTTAGAATTAAAAAGAGAATAAAATTCATGTAAACCATTTCAAACAGCTATTAGTTCGGCTATCGTGTTATAAAATAAACTCGTATCCGATTGAGGTTTATTTGAACTAAGTTTCATTTGTTTCCGAGGATATTATTGTCTCTTTCTTCGTATTTATTATAATATTTGTACTTACAAATCTTGAGTATAAAAACTTCGTTTAATGATTAAAATACAAATTCATTTGATGATTTAAATTTGCTTTCGCCTATTTTCGTCGTATTCTGATAAGTATTTATCTACAGTAAATGGTTTTTATTTCAACTGACATATCATCAGTACCTACGTGGCGGTACATTAAGGCATTATTACTGGTTGTTCTTTCAGAGAAACTTAAATCTATATATGTAAATAAAAATGAATACTATATATAATAATGGCCCGATTCGTCTAATATTTTTTTGTATGTTCCTTAAGGCCTTCGGAAGATTTTAATAATAATAAAAAAAAAAAAATCGCTTGGACAATAGTAAAAACAATACTTTTCTTTTTCATATTAAAAAATATACATACGATGCGACGGGATGGGGGAGCAATAAATATAAAGCGGATGAAGTCGCGGGCAGAAGCTACTTGTATTAAATAAAAATGCTGCTACTGTATATAAAAAGCGAAACCATTAAAATAAAATAACTCTTTCGATATTATTCATAAATATCGGATGCGCACCACTAGTGCAGAGGCGAGCAAATTAAGAAAAGTCGTGCCAGCTACGTCAGTGTCTTCCTATCGTGACAAGAATGTACGTCATGATTGAACGTAGTGCTGTGATGGTGATGACTTGCTTTTATCGACTGTTGTTTTGAATTGTGGATTTAACGCCGAAACTGTGACACATATCGTATCATTTTTACCATAAAAGACAAAGCGGGATGAAATAAAACTCCTTTATTATATATTTCTGGTATAGTAACCTTTTATTAAAAACATACTATATGTTAAAAAATACGTGGTTAGTGCTTTATCGATATAATTTCGAACTCACTACTATTTTGTAGGTATTAAAGGATGAATTTATAGCTTGGCGCTGAGGGCACGATTTTACTTTTTTGTCGTGGCGCTCAAAAGGTTAAGCATGAAACTAGAATAAATGCTGTGGAAATGCGTTCGTTGCGAAGCATGTGTAGTGTGACCGTGAATGATAGGAGGAATGATGTGATAAGACAATGGTGCGGTTTAAAAGATGTAGTGACAAAAATTGAAAAGAGTATTCTTAGATGGTTTAGTCATGTTGAGAGGATGAATGAAGGGCGGCTAGCAAAAGGTATTTACAAGGCAGATGTGACTGGACATGCCGGGAGGGGATGCTCTAGGACCTAGGAGAACATATAGTGACCTTATTGGTGATGTTCTTCAGAAGGGTCAGGTGTGTAGTACTGGTAACCGGCGTGCGTGTATGACCAGATGTATGAACTTAAACGAAGCAAAAGGAGTATGGGTCGTAGCAGGTGGCGTTCTGTAGTTTCTGCCTATCCCCATGGGCAAAAGGCGTGATTTTATGTATGTGTGTATGTACTAAAATTATTGTACAATTAGTCGATTTTTTTTTCTTTTGACGTGTGTGACCCAATTACCTAAACCCGTGTTGTTACAGGACAACGTGAACCGGAAGATAGTGATGGAGCTGTTGGTCGACCACGCGCTCGGCAACACGAGGCGGCAGTTTGTGTTCCTCACGCCGCAGGACACGTCGGCCGTCACCTCAGGACCAAAGATAAGCATACATTTGTGAGTCCCACATCATCATACAATGTTTAATAACTTATTGAAATTGATATGTCCCTGGCGATATGTGAAGGCCAATTCTCATATTTAAAAACTCAATCTTATTCTCATCTAAACAACAGTTGATGTGAAAACTTTAGAAAATTAGGGGTATTTTTGACAGGCAAAGATTTTTTTTTTAAATAATGGAATTGCCATCTAAGGCAGGGCTAAGATTACTAAAGTTGTTGTCGATGTTTTTACTAACATGACCGACCTGCCAAGCTCGGGAAAATAAGTTACCGAAACTTTGATCTCTCAGGAGGTGTAGCATTATGTTAAAAATTTTCATTGATTAAATCTAGCAACAACTGTGCTATTCATTTTCATTCGGTCGATTTTAAACTTCCACCTTTTATTTTATGTCACTAGAAGTAATTGCCTATTTCAGCATCATGAAGCAATTTCATCTCGTTTTATTTTAGTACTCATTCACACTTAGCCTTGTTGGTAAATAATTTCATACAAATTCTTTTCCACATTTTAATTCAAATAAGCAAAGAATTTGCCTATTCAAAAATGCAGGAGGGCTTAGGCCAAGATCACAAAGGCGCACGGCATATGATTTATTTATCCGTTTTAATGATTCCAATTTTGTTACAGAATGGCAGACCCACGGCCGTAGTACGTAATCACGTAAGCATTTTTCATACGTAATCCGATGGAGATTATTTTATCATGTGATTGTTATTAATTACGAGTGTTACCAGTTCTTATGTTCGGGTATCTTCACGGTGCTACATGTTACATCATTAAATATTTTTTTATACTGTTTTGTAAGTGAAGATACTATGTGCACACAGTGAATGGAAAATAAAAGAATTTTCAAATAAATAATCAACACCATTTATTTAATACTATGTCGCCGTGAATTGACTGTACATACAAAAATGTGATCGATGCACTTATTGCACAAATGACATCCGATTTACTTTATTATCCATGACATGAGATCACATGCGATGAAATCCGGTATACAATATTGTCCTTCCTTTTACAATTAGGTACCTTTTATATTAAATTCAATAAATTGATATAAAAATAACTTAAATCTAAAAATTCTAATCAATTTCTACTAAGGATATAATTTTAAATTATTTTAATATAAAGTAACAAATCTAAGTCTTATTTATAAGGCCAGCGTCGCCTTAGTGGATAAGCGTAATCGTTCAACTTAATTCTACATTGAATTTTACTATAACGAACAATACCCGGTTCTATTGGAGTTAGGTACACTGTACAATATTATATATTATTAATAAAAATACAATAAATCCATAAAATATGGTGAATACGATTTGTACAACAGATTAATTTAATATTTTTCTATACATATAGTAGTCGTCGAGTGAAATGGAAAGATTCAGTTAGTTTAGAATGTTAGATGGACAGTGGAGTTTCAGTATGTTTTTATTTTTGCAAATAAATCACAGAAGAAGAAAATGTATTATGCCTTAGTTCTAATAGAACATTGTAAAACAAAACAAACTCGATATATTTCTTAAATTTATTATTTTACTTAACACTTGATCTGTCTGATCTTAACAACATCAATACATTGTCAAAATAAGAAATGATTCACTCGATGGTTTATTTGGAAAACAAAAGGTAACACCAGCAAACTCACTGTAGATATTGCAGGATATTTAAGCATTAGGAGGGAGTACCCGCAGACGAGAGAGTAAGTCGTTACTACTATGGTAGCGGATTTTCTATAAACACTTCAAGCAATGGCTCAGGTTTAAAAAATAAGCAATTGTTATTAAAAGTGCTCATAAAGCAGTCTATTTTCTGGCCATAAATATTCATTTCCAATGGTGTTGTGTTGCAAGCATAATTTAAGTTCTTTCAATATAATTAGAAATGACACATCAAACATAATGATTCATATAAAGCACTGTTACCTACTTAATACCTAAGAATATGCTGTACTAGAGTCAGGGGATAGAAGTTCATGCATTCAGTTCATTGGATAGTGCTTTATAACTCATAAGACAGTCGATACATGCGGTGATACTTCATTTCTAAGTATACCAAATAAAATAAAAACCCACAGAAATTGTACAGGACAAACGTTTCCAACCTTGTGGCAGTCTTTGGTTAAAATAAGCCGCGAAAGATATTTTCATTATAATTATAAGAATTTTATATCAATTTAAAAAAAAAAATAGTTGACTCAAAGCTCTAGTAATCAGTCTCGTGAACGTTTAGCGCTCATTTATCATGAATTAGAAATAAATTATAATGTTCATCAATTTATATACAAAATGTCGAGAAAACCAAGAACTAAGCATACATCTAATTCACTAATAAGAAAATTATATATTAGTGTTACGTAGATCGTAAAGACTTGAAACGGCACGCTAACGCCATCTACTATCAAGTAGCAGGTACTACACGAACAATTATCCGTAGACGCCACCGCCATCTATTATCGAACTATAAATTATTGACAATTGATTTGGATGCTCAAGAATATAATAAGGATATAAAAGAGAAAATGATTGTCTGGTAACCCATGAATGTGATGCACGATCAAGCGGAGATTTTACAAAAATATAAAAAAAAAAATACGTAAAAATATATTCGTTA
This sequence comes from Aporophyla lueneburgensis, assembly GCA_932294355.1. Lineage (NCBI taxonomy): Eukaryota > Metazoa > Arthropoda > Insecta > Lepidoptera > Noctuidae > Aporophyla > Aporophyla lueneburgensis. Next base: position 30,821,092 of record OW028739.1, on the reverse strand, counting down.
AGTAAACAAAGTCATAGGGATCATATTTTCGCCTATTTGAACTAATTAGTTAAACATACAGAATATAGTTTTGATTGAAAAATGATTAATTGCAATGCATTCGTGTTTTTATTTACACAAAAATATTATATTATGCGTCCACATTGATAGTTACTTGTGGTGTACTTAGTAGTTGATCTATACAATAGGGTGCTTCCTGTTGCCATGGAAACAGCCTTAGATAAGGTAGATTGATACAAGAATTGAGAGAACACAACCTTGTATGATAATATATTTTTTGTGTTAAAAAATTATATAGTGGATTATTTCTACTTAAACATGGTGTTAGTGATTATGAACATACATTTTATGGAATGTTTAAGCAGCAGTATGAACTGGCTTACTGCCAGAGTTAGTCCGAAACATCGATATATTATAAATCTTCATAAGTAGGAACAATATACTATTTACAGTTTTATTTGTTGTACAAGCAACATTTTTTTCTAGCCAAGTAAAATCTTACTGGAATATACAGAGAATAATGCAAATTAAATAAAAGGTAAAACAAATTTGCCTGGCAGAACTTTACCCACGTGTTGGGTATCGATATCGGTAATTAAATAAGAAAAACAAAAAAAAGCATATTTTCCATCATTCCAACTTTGTTGAAAACTTTAAATGACACTGACATTTACATTAAAACAATCAAACTACTGTTATATTTGGTTTCTTGATATTCGTTAAAAACTTCTATGTTCCATGAAAAATTACAAAAAAAAGCTGATTGATTACGGGACTGATTACTTTCGCCCATCGAATGATAAAAAAAATGTTTTTTTTTTGTTCCATTAGTTTTTTATGTCGATACACGTACGAACACGTAGCTAAATTATTGCCAGTAATTTAATTTGGGTATATGAAGGCTTCCTATTAAAAATTGCCACAAACTTTTATTTTGACATAACAAATACATATCTGTATATTCCAGTACTATTTTGTGCAGCTATTTTTATTATGTTTTTTAATTAATGACTTACATACTTATAACGAAATAGTACCAGTTCATTCCTGGTACCCCTAAATGTTAGATCTGTACTTCGAAGTTATTTTTGTTCTTTAGTTTTTATTTTGCCTATTTATAGGTATTCAAGGCACGTTATTTGCACCTTTAATATCCTTGCAGATCTAGTTCATTGCCACTTTTAAAAACAATATTTTAATTAAATAGATAAACCGGTATTTGAATGATCACTTCTCAATTGAAATGTTAGTGGCATGCATACTGCAGTCGCGTCATTAGTGCCTAGTGATGTTAATAAGCAGCTCACATGTACACACGCGTTAGAAACTCACGCGATATTAGTATAAACTAAACGTTCAATTGAGAGTTACCATTGCAAATCGGCTCGTTGCAAATTGCGACTTTTATTAGTCAATAAATATTTGATGACAATGTCTATCAGTAGAATTTCTACATACATCTATTTGTTTGGTTGAATAAAGTCCGTAACCTAAATTGTTGGTGGTCCACATGTGATGACAATGTGTTGCAGATAAAGTTATTCGTATTTTATCTACTTCTTATTGATGTACTTATATGCGATATGTATTCGCATTCCTCGCTGTCAAATTTAGTAGCCAACTAAATAATGCAAATAAATATTAGTCTTACACTTCATCACGATAATATATGACATTTAATAGGTAGCTCTTTAGTTAGATTTATTTTTTGTAAAAGCAGCTATTATAACAATAGTAGAATATAACATCTTTGTAAATATACACTTCTTATATTTAAACCAAAAGTCAAGTTTGTGTAACAATCTTCAGAGTGAGAATAGACTGCAGCTTATCGTAATGAATCAATCAATTTACCTAAACGGACGTAACGAATTTCTGTGCTAAGGTAAACAACAGTACAATGATAAAATCTGGAGCTTTTCAGCTCAGCTTTAGATGACATCAAATTGTACCAAATCGATAGAGTATTAAACAACTGCTCTTAAAACAACTTACTGTCCGTATCGGAACATAACAAACAACATTGACACACCTTAATGTAAAGTGTGCGATCACTCGGTGGAGAGCGCGGGCGACAGAGCGCGCGTGCTGGGCGTGTTGCTGCGCGGCGTCTTGGGGCTCTTGTGGTCGGACTGCGGCGGCGTCGGCGGGTAGATGTGCGCGCTGTGTTGCGACGTCGACGCCGCCGCCTCCGTCTGACTCGACGACTGTTGCTCCACCATTATCTGGTAAACTTTATCCTACCAGACAAAATACCCAACATTTTAATTGTATTATTATATTACCATCCATCATTTTACGACTCATTTAGATAAATTACTTGCATTTGCACAATAAATTAAAACATTGACATAATAGTGAAGCGTGAAGAAATGAGACGTGATTAGCTTTCGGTGGTAAAATTTTCAAAATGCAAGAACAGAATTAAGTATTGTTATTTTTATCCAAACAGAACATTATCTTTTGTCTATTATTTTAATTTACCTACTTATAGATTAAATACCTAAACCTTCTAGTATTCTAGTTCGTTTAAAGCCTTGAACACGTATTGTGTTATTTATGTGACGCTACTTTGAATTATTTAGCATAATATTCAGCCTGCAATTAGATTGTTATCTTATCACACATGCGGTATCTGCATTTAAATGCAACGTGCGTTTGGAACCCGCACGAAAAGAATTACATTTTACTCTCTTAGAAAGGTACAATAACTTTACGATCTAATAAGGCCAAATTCTTATGATTAAGATCGTTTAATCCCACTGTATGACTATTCAATGAAAAAGTCCTAAGCGGATCCACCTTAATTACATTAGTTACCACTCTCTTGCTATGGAAAGAATAACAGCTGTCTTTGTCTTCATAGAAACCCGAGTCCATGGGTCGCCACGTGCTCGGGCCGAAGAGATGTCGAATTGAATAGGAAGAGATGTCGAATTGAATAGGAAGAGATGTCGAATTGAATAGAAAGAACTTTGTCTATTCTTGGTAGAATAGAGATAGAATTGGTCATGCTACGCCTGCAGAAAGCACAGATTATTCGTCGTGTCTGGGGGAGTCAAACCGCCGCTCGAGCTCAGTCTCCTGGCTCTCGTACACTCTCTGCGCTCATCGCACTCTTGGACCGTAAGCCTAATTGGGTTGTGTTCGCGGATGAATGGTAGAAGATCTAATCAGTATGTCTGGAGTACTGTGAGATGAGCGTATGACTGTCACGTAGTTGTGTATTTTTCGTTATTGTACTTAACTTTTGTTTCTGTCTTTACCTAATGTAATCGGCCTTAGCCGTTCTATCTACATATACTAATATTATAAAACTGAAGAGTTTGTTATTTTTTCGTTTATTTGGTTGAACGCGGTCATCTCAGGAACTACTACTGGGCCGAATTGAAAAAATAGTTTTGTCTTAGGTAGCCTTTTATTGAGGCAGGCTATAGGCTATAAAACATCACGCTATGAGACAAAAAGAGCGGAGCAGCAACGAAAAATGGACGAAAACTGGCAGGCAATTCGATGCGAAGGGAAGGGGAGCTAAAATTTGACTCCGATGAAGTCGCGGGCAGAAGCTAGTGCTAAAATAAATCAATATATTCAATACAACTGGCCTCTACATGGGAGCTATCGGGACACAAAAAGAAACGTGAGATGACGTGAAGAGTAGTGTATACTCACAAACATGTCGAGGGTGACGTTGTGCGACTGTATGCGGTGGCTCTCGTCCAGGTTGACGTCGGGACAGATGAGGTCGAGGCCGCCGCCGCTGTGCAGGAACTCTCCGTCCCCGTTCCGCACCACGCACACGCCACCTGCCCCACGCACCACCTCCACGCTGGGCGCCAGCCATCGCCAGCATGGCTCCAGCTCCTCCCAGCTGTAACCTGCATACGACCCACCCCATTACCATCTCGCTTGAGCGTACTAACTCAGTTAAATCGTTTTTCCAAAACGCGAACTAGACATGCGATTGTAATGTGTTGGAATCTATTGTTTGTTGTAAAGGTCTGATGTTAACATATTTTTACAACCGAAGTGACAAATTGCTGAATCACACGCGACCCACGCGCCGCAAACAAAAAGAATGCTATTTATGTAACGTCTTGCGACCTTCCTCATAGCTTACATCATATAATTATAACAACAAATGTACTGAACTCACCTGATACCCTGATAGCCAGGTCTTTGGTGAAGGCGTGTGCTATGGCCGCGGCGGCGACGGCACTGTACGGGAACAGGTTCACGTCCACATGTAACACTGCTAAGTCTATCAATTGTCCACATATCACAAATTCTAGCGATGAATACTGGGGGAACACGAAAGTGTATCCTCTGAGAGCGTTCGCGCCTACGTCACTTTCGCCGAGCAGCCTGCGCTTGGCGCTCCTGCCTTCACTGGCGAGCTGCATGTACACGTTGAGCCAGCTGTTGATGGTGATGGGCGTGATGCTCCACGACAGTATCTTGAGGATGAGCAGTTCCTCCAGAAGTATTTCGTCTGTGGTGCACGCGCCGTCTGTGACGTACGCAAACTCGCAGATTTTAGGTGGGTACACTTCTTCGACTTTCGCCGCTATGAATAAACATGTGATACCTGAAAGAAAAGGCTTTGAGAACAAGTGTCTTAACAGTAGGTTCGGTAGTTTTATAATCGATTAAGAGCGTTAACGTGAAATCCACGGCACCAAGTTTAGGTAATTGCAGTGCTCCTTCCACTCACACAGATACGCGCATAACTGTGTGCGTAGAGTTGGTGTGCTGCCCGTCATTATAGTCAAACTAACCCAAGTTGATCCTTAATGTTTAATGATACTTACTTATTTAATCGTCAGTTGATTTTTATTTACTATTCTTATTTTTATTACATGCTTGTGAAATAAAAAGGCAATTTTGGATACGTAGTATAGTAAGTAGGTACTATTTAGGGGAGAAAAGTTAGAAATATTGTACAAATGTAAAATCCTACTACGAATAATATTATAAACACAAAGGTTTGTGAGGATGTATGGATGAATGATTTTAACAATTTACCGTAAGAACTACTGAACGAATTTTGATGAAACTTCAATTCATATCGATTACACATCAGAATACCATACAGATCATATTTTCAAATAATAATTATAAACGCGCAAGTTTGAGAGTTTATTTATGGATGTGTAGATGTATATTTGTTACTCTTTCACAAAAACTACTAAATGAATTTTGATTAAAAATTGCTCATTTGATAAAAAAGTACATGAAAAAATCATAATGAAGGGGGTTCATCATTTTGAAGTCGTAGGAAGTCGCGATGGTCCTCTAGCAAATTATTAAGTATTCTAGTTTTAAAATAAAATATTTCAATATCGAAGAATTCTTTATTTATAATATTATATTTATTATATATAGCACTTGTATGTAGATTTAAATAAATGTTTTCCTTTACCGACTTTGAAAGATAACCGACACGTGTGTTCCACACATCGACAAGCTGGTTTTGGAAGACGAGGCTAAGTCCTGAAAAAAAAAGATAGATGTAATCCCATACGTAAATATGAAATTGTAAATAAAAAATACGTTAGTTGTGCTTTACCTTTACCTCATTTTAGATTTTAACATCTTCCGTACTCACAACAACATTATTTTCTTTACAATGCCTGAAGATAAAAAAACAGGATTTTATTTTACCCCTTTGTCTGATGATGTTTACTCATGTTGAATTCCAGCTTTCTAGTACTAAGGGTCTCTGAGCTAAGCCGCGGTCGGACAGACAGACAGACTTAGCGAAACTATAAATGGTTCCTCTTTCTACGGAACCCTAAAAACATTTTTAAAAACAAGCTTTTAGTTAAATTCTCTAAAAAGAAGAAATAAAGTTTAAATTAAATCAAATCAATTAAATTATTATTATTACAATGCAAGTTAAAAAAAATCAGATGATCGACGGTTTAGTTTGAGGAAGTATTGTTTTTTGCAATTTCGAAATTGATCGTTTAGAAAAAAAAAATGTATTTGAGTAGTACAATCACCCCCTAGAAGGAAATAAATTAATAAACGAGGACCTTATATAGCAAACTTCGATCAACAAAATAACAAATCAAGTTCTATACAAAATATTATTTTACCCAACCTTTTAGCCCTAGCTTTAGCTGAAACCTCTTGATTGAGTCTCTTCCTTTTCCTCGATAAAACTAGTTTCGTTTTTTTACTCTTATTCCCCATGGCACCTGAAACAATTTTTGTTGTTTCGAAAAACATTGTTTTCAATTATCTAAATAAAAAATAATGATTTTACTTACCAACCCAAGATCGTTATATCGCACTATAAACTCACCTGATGCCAAGGGTCGGGAGAGGTCACGCGTAGAGCACTGAGCGATACGTCCACTCTTTGAACAGCCTCGCGGCGGACTGATTTAAAATTATTACCGCGCACGGTTTTATAGTAGTTTTAAAATAATTGTAGAAAAATAATAAAACTAATTTAGTTGAAATTTTTTATTGCAAGTTTTAAAGAAGATGTTCTTCTATTACAATACATCTTTATTTTGTAAAATTAAATAAGATTTATTGGAAGAAATAATGAATTTAGCAACTGCTTTTTCTTGTTAATTTCACTTTGTTTATTGTTTTATTTATTATGTTAGGCGCTGAAAATCAAAAAGTCTCTCTCAGTTTTTTGCTCAAGGATGTGAACAATTAAATATGTTTATTAGTTTGTCAATTTTATTAGTGGTTTCGGATATTTTAAGCTTCGAAATGACTACTGTAAAAGGATTTTAGAAAACACTGTTTGTTTATCTGGTTAGAATTCACGAATACTTTATTAATGTAAAAAGGTTTTCAGTCAACTTTTTAGACCGAAATATTTCCAACAATATTTAGTTATTCACACTTTCGTTAGATACGTTTTATGAGGTGATTAAATGGTTTGAAAAGTACGCTTTTTGGGTCAAACAACCAAAATCGACGTTAACGCTCTTAACTGGGGAAAGTAAAATCTGTGGGATATTTCAAGTATATCAATGTTGATATGTGCTTTACCTATAAGCTGCAACCTGCCCTTCTGAACGTCTTCCGTGTTGGATAGATATCGGTCCACATAGTCCACTGTAAGATGAAATGTTTCTCTATGCAGCTTGTATACTTCACACACCTGTTGAAAGAAAGGGCAACATTGTAGATTGTGGTACGAATTGAATTGATAGAAATCGTCACGTTACGAAAATGCGTTGTGGGGCCCACTCTATGCGACCTTCTCCCCTCTCTTTCTATTATATGCATCGCATATAAAACTGACCCAACTACACGAGTTCTTTTTCAACCCCGACAAGAGTCAGGCGGTTCTCTTTACGAAACCGCGACTAAAACCCCGCCCCCCGACCCCCCCCTATCCATGTTCGGCAAGCAGATCCCTTGGGAGAAGCGAGCCAAATATCTAGGCGTGATCTTAGATCAGCATCTCTCCTTCTCTGAGCACATAAAGAAGGTCCGCTCGCGGGCCGCTTTCGCTCTCGGTAGGCTACACCCCGTTCTCAATCCAAAGAGCAAAATGTCACTTCGGTGCAAAAAGCTCATTTATACCGCGTGCATAAGGCCAATTATGACCTATGCTTGTGCAGTCTTTGCACACTCGAAACCCCACCACGTCCATAGGATGCAGACCCTCCAAAACCGTTTTCTCCGCAACGCCACAGGTTCGCCTTGGTACGTTCGGAATGCTAATCTCCACCTCGACCTTAAACTCCCGACTATCCATCAATTCATGAAACGCATCTCCAAGCGTTTCTTCGATAGGGCCGCAACCCACCGCAACCCTCTGGTTGTCGCGGCAGCCAACTACATCCCCTCCCGCATTAGCAAGACCCGCCGTCCGCGGCATATTCTAACCGACCCTGATGACCCCATTACCCTCCTCCAAGAGAGCAATAGGGCCACCAGCACCTTACTTAAACCGAAACGTCCGTCATACCGACCTCGCCGCCGAGGTCCGTCGTCGCGACACTCCCGACTAGCAAATAGTCCCCCCCGACCCTTGCATGAGCCAGCCCGCGTCGCTGAGCCTTTAGTTAACGACCCCCCAGATCCAGCCTATCCCTTGCTGATCCCCCCCACCAGTGACTCCCTAAGCCGAGGTCCGAACCCCACAGGGGGTGCCCTTAGGTCTTAGTCGCTTAGTTTGTAGTTTTTCCTTTAGTTTGTAAGCCCCTGGCTGGAGGCCTTAGATTCGCGTCTAGAGTCATCCGCAGGGAAAGCCCGTTTAAGTAGTAAAAGCCTTCGGGCTAACTACGAGAAGTCCGTGTCAAAAAAAAAAAAAAACGAGTTCTTTTTTTTTACTTTGAACTCGCTAACCAGACGCGAGGACGCACACAATGGGAACCCCATTAATAGATTGGTTATCACTTCCACTTTTAAGCTTCCAAACAATGTTATTCGTAATTCGTACATCAATAGTTTCATATTTCTCAAACTAACAATGTCTGCAGCTATCGTATAAGATTATTATTGTCCGTAGTGTTTCATTGTGTGTCTCCCGCTAGGGTTATCTGTCCCGGACTCTCCCGGACGTCTTAATGGCTAAGATTAATTTCGGCTAAGACATAAATTAGGTAAATTGTCTACTTCACTTCGTTCCTGTTTCTATCATCATATATGACGCATCTTGGAGAAGCTTTTAATTGGTCTTTAAGAGCTGTATTTAAGTTTGTGTTAAATTAATATTGGTCAAAGGCCCTAGTTTGTTACAATAACAACTATTATTTTTTATTCAAATAATGAACTTATAAAAAACTTACAATAATATTCCCGTTAACCTATATAAAACAAATGATGTAATCGTACTTGTTGCACGTTGTTTTGAAACTTGAGAACGAAGCAACAAACTGTTATCTGAATGTGTCCAAATCAATAAACGGAGGCCCCGCACATGTTCGGAAAGTCCTAAACAGTACTCGAGCGACTTGAACGGTTCAGTTATCGGTACAAAAAAACTCGCATTGATATTCTAAGAAATCCGGTACAACTGAATGGGACAAATTCTTTTTACGTCGCCAAATGTTACGTTCGCTCGGAATAAACAACTTTTATGGATAGACTACGGAACTTTATAGAATATGCGTGCCTTAACATCATAATTCTCGCATAGGTACACGCACCTATCGTTTGAAACAGACGAATGACCTCATTTTATGCTAAGCAAATCCCTATACTTACGCCGGAAATGCAAGGATACGAGATGATAATAATGTGATACTACTATTAGCGCATGTGATTGAGGAAAACCCGTCCGAAATACGCACGTAAAGCGTCTGTCTAATCATGAGGCAGACGAGACGCTCGCAAAAAGTTTGTTACCACAAAGTTAAATGTACTGTTATGTACCTACAGTTCCGGATCGATCGGTGCGAACTGCTATCCACCGTGAATGGGATGTTACGTTACCGAAAATTTATACTGTTTCATTAAGTGCCCCATATCATGCGAAATCCCATATTGAATTACCTGGCTTAACAGGTTATGGGAAATTTTATCCATGAATTCGTTCCGAAATCAGATTCTACTCCTAAAATCCTTTATGATGACTCATTAACATTTCACGTAGGTCGTAGTTCTAGCCCTTACATTGACCTATGACCAAGGTTTAATTAGGTAAGTTTTCGACAGATTTTAATAACCACGCTTGTGTATACCTAGTAAGGATACTTCTATGTTCAAAGGATACAAATCTGTGGTAAGGTAGAGTCGTGCAGTCGGTGCAGTCCAATTATATTGATGTCTTGTTTATCTTAATCTAATCGAAAGATTGCTGTTGTTATTCCGAATAATACCTAAATAAAATCTTTTCGATACTGCCTCGTAATGAATATAGAATTTTATATCTTTTGCCGACTTAAATGGCGTTTAGTAACAGGGTTTGAGGATAACAGTAGTTCGGCAGTAAGGTCACCGTAGAATTATGTAATTGCGATAAATCAGAAGACCAATTCTCTAATCAAAAACTAGTGGCAATCTCATATTAAATAAGCATTAATTTCAGCGGAAATCAATGGCAAAAACTAACTAGAGGTATTTTCGACAGATGCAAACTGAGATCAGGCTGTGAACGTTGTTAAAATTACTAGTTGCCTTCTGAATATCGTGAATTCCATTCAGGAGACTATCCTTGTGAAGCAAGAATCAAGCTATATCATCAATAAAGGAACCGATCGTACGATAACTAATGAGGTCACAACAGTTTTTCAAAGCGGCGGAAAATCCTATGTAAAAAAAAAGAGAATCAACCTTGCCAATCGAACACCAACATCTCATAGACAATACAATACGGTAGGAGTATAATATTAATCTTTGAAACCTTATCAAATACATGCGTACAATAGAAGTGTCCCACTTTCACAACAAATTAAATTAGTACCTGTGTTGAACTGGCACATAAATAGTACGCGTCTTATCTTAAAAGAAGCTAAGCTTTGCGCGAAGTGTTACCTACAAGTTCCATGTATGTAAGTATAGGAACACAATGTGCAATGATTTGAATAACTTATCGTTACTTTTGCAAATGCACTCATAGGCCCGCCAGAAAGACATTTAAATTCCGGCAGAACCGTTTAATTCGTCTGGTATTAGGTATATTCCGGGATACGAAAAGCCCGTTAGCTACTTGTTTTTTTTTGTACTATTTTTCCGATGAAGGTCATCTTGACGTCTTCTATTCTATAAATAGAGAATTCGCAAAGCCTGAAACTAATCGCCAAATGACTGAATAAGTGCATATGACGGCAGAAGTAGATGAATGTTTGACGAAACGTCTGCCGAACACCACGGGGTCAATGCCACTTATCGACATCCCATCTGCTGTGATAACGACCTTGTAAATAGCAATTAAATTTTCTAATCCATAATCTTTAAAAAAAACCCTTGCATAGTACATTAAATAAAAGGGTGACGATAAAACTGGCAACTTCAAAACGCGTTGGTTAAGAGGTCAATGAACACGGCAAAAAAGGGGTCATTGACCTCCATTGTCCATTACTTTCATACAAATGTGTAATTGATAAACAAATGCTTACCTTAACCTGTTAAAAATCACTGTAATGCAGCATGGAAATAAGATGGAGGGTGTTAGAATCTAATGAGGTAGAAGTTTTTATATTGAGAACCATTAGCAGAATACTCATTCTCACATGACACCAAGATTTAAGTTTTTGTATAAATTACACTATATGCTAATGTCTCTCTTAGGAAATATTGTCTAGCTGTAGGATAAAAAATAACTACATACAGCAGAAATCCACAGTACTTCCCATATCTTGCTTCCTATAGGAACTAGTGTTCTTATCCCAACATTTCCTATAAGATAATGTTCAACGTTTTACTAAACTGCTTGGCACTGAATTTACAAATCCCCCAATCTATTTATAGCCCACATTCTTAGCGTCAATGGTTTTTCTATGACTACTTGTAATCATTTTAATTCATTCATGAGTGACTGAAATTATGCAAAAATGTGTCTTACCTCATTCAGCCAGTCTAGAAGAATAGCTCTCATCCTAGGTTGTAGATTAGGGTGATTGTCAAACATATTAGGGTTCTTCTTATTGCTAGATCTGGCATCACAGTCACACATGCTGTTCCACACATCTGCTGGATCCGCCCAGGACAGGCCAGGCAGTGGGCACTTTCGTTTGGGCAATGTTGGGCATGGTATCTTACTAGTGCTGCAATAAAGGCTCCAACTTAGCACACATTAGGCTGTTACACAGATCTGAAGGTTACTCTAGGACACACTGTAATGTTGTAATTGTCTATTTATTATGCACATAGGTGTGTGCTTACTATCTCTTTAGGAAGGTCAATTTATTGTGAGCTACCTTTTTGCAGACTGAGCTCTTTTTACTATGATAGGTAAAAAAGCTCTTATTATAACTATGGTAAGGTAAATGACTCAGTGTTTTGCTTACAGCATATCATTTTAATATGTAGACTTCTAGGCCATACAGAATCTCATATTCCGATTGACTTGCAAATTCATTTTGTTCTGGATGATTAAGTCAGATTTGCAACATAGATTGGAATGAGTTAAAAGTGTATAAAAGTAAGTAGAGACATACCTGGGCCTCTTATTGGAGTGTGGTGTAGACTCGCCTCTAGCCACATTCTCTAAAGGGCTCAGCACACAATTAGGAAGGTCAGATATACTCGGTGGGCTTAAAAAACTATCAGGGTTGTAATCTAAGTCTGTGTAAACGCTCCTTGGCTGGTCTACTGGCCCATACTGGGAGCCCTCATCATCACTGGAGCAGGACGATGATTCCACTACTACATTGTGTGCTGGCTGGTCATTTAGTTCTTCTTCTATTACCGATGGGATCTTCACTGGTGGCATATTCTCTAACTACAAAATGGGAAGGTAAGTTACACTCTACATTTTCATCAACAATGAATAGGAAAACTGAACTAATACAAACCTCATCGTCAGTGGAATTTCTTTTTCTTTTCAAGGTCAAGCGTTTATCACTGGCTTCACAGAAGGAGCTGTAAATAAGTGCAGGAGACCATAAGTAAACAAACCCTAACCACCAAGGTCAGTATTGGGTGTAGGAGCAACAACACTGCACTTACCCAGTTTGTGCCATTGTAGTTGGAATATATCAACTGGCACTCTATTTCCGCAGCCTGTAACAAAACAACGAATTAGTATATTTGTCAATTATGCTGTTATCGGTCATCAAAACTTAGATTTAGTGGCCTAAAATTACCGCATGTCATGTTCAACTTGTAAATAGGGTTATGTCACTTGACAACCGTAATTGAGGGCATAATTCCAAATTTATCATAAAACGCATGCATTCTATTTTAATAACGAGCTCTCTAGAATAGCATATACATCGTTATTATAAAGTATTTCCCCGTAAAACACCCTCTGTAGGCGGAGGATCCCGCAGCGTGCCCCCTGCTGATTGGCGGGAGAAATTTTTTCAGAGGCTGTTTTAGGGTGGTAAATAACGAGAAATTCGCATAATAAAGCGATTTACATTCACTAGAATACATGAGCTTTGATTTAGGATAATAAAAATATAGAAATACATGAATCAGCTGCGGTAAAAAATGCCACGAATCCGTCACAATCGCGCGCGAAATTCTCCCGTCAGCGCCATTAGACACGTCGCAAGCTTGGGTTTCTCGGCACATCCACTTATGGAAATTGATAAAAATAGCATGCGTACGATACAATATCATCACATTACTAATGTATTATTGAAATATACCGATTTAAACTGAAATAAATACTTCTTATTCGACATAACCGTTGACAATATAATTGGCTTGGCTTATCGCCCACCAAAGGTTTATAACCTAATTATGCCTACAAGCTAAAGATTTCTTTCCAAATATTGTACTGTACAAGATATGCCATATCATTAAGAAATGAAATGCAACTCCATAACATACCTGGTCATTCACAAATTATTCCAAATTACACAAAACGTACTTTGCTCATGAACTAGATACGATGTACGAACTTTCAACACATTTATGGCGGATTTCACTGTATTTTGGTCACATATGAGACTATATTCACTGAATATGAGTAAAAACGATACAATTACTGTATTTCTTAATTTTACATGATACTTTTCAGCTTTTCACGGCTCGATAACGCCCGGCTTTCCGCGCGAAAATGTCGCGGTAAAACTTCGGTACTCAGGGGGTTGACTATTGACTAACTTCATGTTTGTTTCCTCTGAAAACGAAACGTCAGTCGTTCCACGCAATCCTTTATACGTAGAAAATGAGCGTCTTTTTGTGCAATGAAAAAAGAATGATGCACCTTTTATAAATTGGACAGCTGGCGAAAAACAAATGTATTTTGTTTTTTATTCACAAAATAAAAGCGAAAGTTTTAACAACCCAGTGGTTATGTACGAAAACATGACAATTAAGTTGTTTTAATTAATAGTTTTACATCTTTGGCTACTTCTTTACTTGTTCTGTTTGAAATAATATTGAAATAACTATTATTAAATCAAATTGTATGAGAATGTCAAATAATTCTTAAACTCTGAAGTATAACGTTAAGTAGAACGGAACTTAACATGAAAACCAACGCTTCTGTTCTATTGGTTGAATTATGCATCTAGCGCCACAGTACTACCACAATAATAAAGAATTTGTTTGTCCTTGTTGTTGGCATCCCAATAAAAGCTAATTTCATGTCGTATCACAGCTGGGCGCCAGCTGATAGAAAATTGAGCGAGAAAAGTCAATAAAGGTGCGCTAATTCGGAATTGATAACGTGGCGATACGGTGCCAAATGTATGTATTATGTGAACGGCAGGTGAATTTCTAGTGAATATCGGTCATAGTAACAATATGGCAGTTCAAAATATAGCAGTGAAGTTATGTGGTGTACTGCAGGTGCAGGGCGAAGAAGGTAACATCAAACACTTTATTATCATCGAACGAGTTCATCTAGCTTGATAATATACAAAAAGCTGTAAAGCCTCACATGAACCTTTATTTGAAATATCCAAAGACATGTTAGCCTCTTTTTGTATGTTAATATTGTAACTCATAAATTACGCAGTAATCACGTTACGCATTCGTGAATTTCCTTGAGACCAGTTTAGTATTGTCTTATAATTATATTTGCAGAGGTAACGGCGCGACAATGGCGCCTGTTAGGCCAAGAACAGGATGGGTCGCAAGTCTTGAGCTGGGTATCAGATAAGGATGGCAAAGAGGTTCTCAATATTGGGTCTTATACTAATAAAAACAAGACATTGATTACTCTCCATACATTCGATGAAAAGTTGAATATAATACAAGCATCAGTGAATGCTACACACACTTTGTTAGTTTACATTGTGAAAACTCTTACAAGCGAAAATACTGAAGTTAAAGATCCATTGTATTGTCCTTATTTGATATGCCTCATGCCTGAGAGTGATAGGACCCCTGCACCAGTAGAAGAGCCATCTACGAAGCAAATTATGGTTCAATATGTGTATGGAAAAAGCACTAAATACAGTCCCGGAATACGGAATGATAGATTTTTGCTTTTCAAGCATTTGGAGTGTAAGTAAAATGAATATTACTCGACCAAGCTCTTTATTTGTGTTGTTGTTAACATTATGGAAAGACAGACCTCCAAAGACATTTTAAGGGGCAATTAAAGTTCATAATGTTCTTGGTTAAATTAATATGCTTGCTAAACCTGATACTACTAGTATTTTACTAATAAAATAAATGGCCTGTTACTTTGTAATAAAATATCCCAAAGTTTTTGATCCACTGCCAACTCGGGCAGTGGGCCAAAATATCACTAGTTAATAAAAATATCTAGTTAAATTTAAAAAGTTATATCATCAAGTAAGCCCATAACCTTTTTGGATTACATTGTAGGCATCAAAATCTACCGCACCCCTATGTTCCTCAATGAATGTGATGATGGCACTGACAAGTGGGGCTTTGATGGCATTTACCCTGAACCTGAGAAGATTGTCAAAGTGTTTTCATGGGCACAATGGGACTGTGTCAATCAGGTAAGCCAATCTATTCGAAAAAGTATAGGCAACGCATGTGTGGTACCCCTGGTGTTCCAAAAATTAATAGGCTGCAGTGGCAGAATCAGATGGGCCACCAGATTGTTTACTATTATAGTAGATAGTTCACCAAGGCATGAAAAAAAAAACAAGTAGGTAATACAGGTCATTGTCCTCACCACCAAATCAAAGCATGTATTTTGCATACAGGTGGGAAAATCCCTTATTCTGTCTACCCCAGCTCATTGAGGAAAGCCTGGCCTTGGTGTTACTGACAATCTCACATAGGTTACCTGTGTTAAAAAATAAGTAATTTAAAAACATTCCGTTTTACAAAATATATTCAAGAAATTATAAATTCAACTACTTACCTACTGCTGAAATTGCAAATTGCTACTTGCAATTTAGCTTGCCTAACCCAACATTAAAAAGTGGTAGAAACTTTTACTAGATATAGTTTACCACATCAGTTATCAGCCATGTGAATAAAACAGCTGTGAGTTATGGACAACACTTCAGTTAAAAATAATTTAAAACCAAGTGCTTTATAAAATGCAAAAACACTGACTAAACACAGGTTATAGAAAAAAATTAAGAATATGCAAGCATTGATTTAACAAATTAACCTTGTTTTAATTGGCGTCATGTCAGCATTGCATTTCAGCATTAATATGCTCTAATAATGTACTTTTTTGTTTATCTCAGCCTAAAACCACAGATAAAATGTTCATATAAATTGTAGAAAAGACACAGGGACCGACTCCCGGATTCGAACTCGCGACAACACGCTATCGCGTCACTATCGAATACCGCAAACCGCGAGGCTATCGCAACTTCCTAAAGTTCCATGAAAACGACTACATCATTCAATTCGGGAGTATCAAATAATCAAATAAATGCTATTATTATATTCGAGACTAGATCTTTTTTGATGGTCTAATCATGTCGTGACCGCCGTAGGTAGGAACCGTAGATACCTACGGCGTAAACCTAATTTTACGTTTTTCAAAATTAGAATTACAAAAATGAATAGTCAAAGAGCTAGGGATCGTGACATTTAATACTTTTGTTCTTTAAACTCTGCCCTTTTCTAGGCATTTATTTAATAAATGTGGAATCGATATACAAATTGAGCAAACTTGCAATTGATCATCAATATAATTTACATTGTTTTGTTGCTTTTGTTTAGTTGATGATTATAATCAACAGTAGTATAGTAGTAATGTTATTTCTATTAATATTGTGCACTTTGTTCAGGTGCTATACTACATCCACTATCGTCTGCCGACGCAGAGTTTTGCTGAAGGTGAAGAGGTGAAATCGCCATCGGAAATGACGCCAACGTTATCCGCTTTGCAGTTTCACGCTGACCTGCCACATGAGACTGTTGTATGTAATTATTTTTTAATTATAAGTACCTATACTCTAATTATTAAAGAGAACCTACATAGGTACTCTATTTGTTAAACAGGACTCATATAGGTACTCTTTTTATTATTATTTTTCAGCTTTTTTCGGCTATAACTCATCCATGGTCTAATAAATAAATTCCCAGGAATATCTTTGAAACATGTTTAGGTCGAGTCGAGATTTAATGTCTTGGGATTCCTAACTAGGTATAATAGTTTAATATAAGATTTGATTCAATCTAAATATTAGGTAGGTACGTTTTGTTTTCAGGCAAAATAACGTGGCGTTTACCCATAATAAATTTGGTAGTAAAACCAATGGCATATTTTGCCTAATATTATAACGGCACAATAGATACACATCATGATTCCTCTTTTTAACGGTTTGTTTGTATTTTATCTACATCAATATGATGAGTAACTAGCTTCTTACGACATGTTAACTATTTCAAGTAAAAAATAAATATGTAGTTATAATTTCGCACGGTCGCAAAAATGATCAAGGTAATATTGGAAAAGTGAACATTTACTTCAGTAAAGAGTGCTCAGTTGCACAAAGGTAGCCACTTTCGCCTATTAATAATACGGTTCTCGGCAATCTAGTCTAAATTCGTACACATTCATAAATGTGTTACTCGGTGGGCCCGAACGTGGCTATTTATTCTTTTTACAAAATACTATTTATAGACTAACTGTCGTCGAACACTTGAAATAACCGAGAATATACAAGCCTGAATGAATGCCAATGGAAATTAACCAAAATTATTTATAATATAGGTACCAGTAAACTACAGATTAATAAAATAATTGTGTAATTAATATTATTTTAATTCCAGAAGTTTCTTTTTAGTATGCATCGTTAACTATGCAAATTATGGAGTAGAAAGAAAGTCACTATGATTTCTTTAAAAGCCAAGATATGTTTATTATTATGTCGACTATTCCCAATATTAACAAAGATGTGCGACAACCTTTATCAATCATATGCATACAATAGTTTTCTATTAACCTCTAAGTCCCTGAGATACCACATTTGGTATGGACATAATGGTTTTTTAATTGTGTCTGTAATTACGGTAATTGACTGGTTAAAAATGCATGTTCAGAATCTGTAACACAGTATCCATACTCAAAATAGCTACGATTCCAATAACTGAATTTCATAAAATAATCAGAAAAAAGTACGATAGGATCGATAAGTTAACCGGTGAATCCGTAAAAAGCCTTAAAGTTTCAATATAGTGTCAATTTGTTCTGTGAAACAGCTAAACATTCCGTTGAGTCTGCCACACGTGTCGAGCTCTGGTGAGGGGGCCGCTTGCGGGGCGTACGAAGACGACCCTATACCATTGCGGGTGCATGATTGCAGCCTCGACCTGCAGATCGTCTGTGATCAAAAAGGAATCTTGTGCATCTGCCATCATTATCTCTACAAAGTGAGTGGATTTATGTGTACATATTTTGTATGCCTTATACTTACTAGTACCGCTGCAACACGCTTTACATAATTAGCCTAGGTATAATATCTCCAGTGCTGGGGTTTTATGACTTAGGGAGAGGGAGTAAGCCGTGATGCAATTAGGCCCAGCGTGGTAGTGGGTCTCATATCACATCATCATCATTTCAACCGAAAGACGTCCACTGCTGAACATAAGCTTCCTCCAATTGGAGGGATTTGCCATAATCGCCACGCTTGGCAAGCGGATTGGCGATCGCAGTATGGTGGTAAAAAATGCATTGAGAACGCTGCTGCCCATTCTCCTGCAAGTCCTTTAGTCGCCTTCTTCGACACCCACGGGTAGAAATGGGATGGTGCTATTCTCGTCGTCGTCATCACATCACATCTCTTCGAATTTTTCACATAAATATCCTTTGCCATGTCAAAAAAGGAAAATCTTTCGATTTCCGTCATCGTTTTTAGAACAGTGACAGAAAAAAATAATCCTTTTCAATTTCGAAACCATCGGACTCTTTAAGCAGGAGCGCTACTACCTCTCTTAATATTTCATTTACTTATATGTACCTACATACTATAGTTAAGTATCTTCGTTTCCTCAACAGCCTCTAGACGACTCTACGACCTCTTTAGTAATAGAAGACAGTGCAGATTTAAAGGACTCGGGCGTGAACTTCGCCTATTCTATAACTCTCCTGCAGCACGGTTGTGTGGTGCATAGCGTCGTGCCTGATCTGCCGTGGTCGCTGGCTAAGTCTTTGAGACCTTCCTACACGCTTTATGCTGGTAAGAATTGAAATAATAGAAATTATTCATAGTTCATACTCCGCATGATTTTTGTCATCCCTCTTACACCTTATATTAATCAGATACGTACTTAACCCAGAGTCTAAATGCGTTTGTAAAGTTATCTACAAGTTTTATTGGAGCAAGGTAAAATAGACTTCTATTTTTTATTTTGTTACGCTTGCGAAGTTGGAACAAAATTAAACTTGAGCAAAATGAGATGTTATCTTGATTTTTTACAGACCACCACCTATTAGTAAACATTCCGATGCTCTACACCCAAATGATTGACATCAGTCTGTACCACGAACCGTGTTGTCACATCGTAATTCCTATGGACGAATGTGACAGTGGACCCAGCCTGGCTCCTGTGCTGGGTTGGGGAGCACATGCTATGGTTGACTTGAATACGCTGGACGTGGTCACCATGGTTGTCGCAGATAAAGACCTCACGGCCACCTTCAAGAGTAACACTGCCGTTGAAAATAAGTTGGCTATACTGCATTATCTGATTCAGCATGACGGGAATCAGGATTTGGCTGAAGAGGTGAGCAAATTGATAAATTACTGATTGTCTTATTCGGGACTGACTTGTGATATAAAAGACACCATGATAAACGTATAAAAATAGATGACATATAGTTTAATACAGAACATTATCGATGTGTAAAATATTAATTACAGCGGGTTAATAAATAAATCAATTAAAAAAAACACTTTGAAAATGTGATAAGGATAACGTAAGTACACAACACAAAGCACATCATTAAAACTAAAAAAGACAAAAACAGTAAATTCAAGTTAAAGTTTGAATCCTGTCTCCTAAACTAGGATTTCAGGCTTACCATGTCTTTTCTCCTAAACCTTATTTACGTTTACGAATTCTTTCTAGCCAAATTTGTATTACTGAAGAGACATAGCCAGAAAAACTGGAATCTTAATTTAAACATAATGTTTTAGCTGATATCTTGGATGTGCTTGAACCAACGCGATGGTTTCGGCTCGTTCCAACGCGTGATGCAGGAGTATCTAGTCGGCACTACGTACGCGGTGACGCGCCGCTCTCTGCCCGCGTCTGCGCTCAATCTCATGAAGATGTTGCCTTTCACACAACACCTCAAGTTTGCTGATGTTAAAGTGAGATATTTAAACTTTTTATGAATTCTAGCAATATTTAGCATAATATTAGCCTATAATGTTCCAACTGCAGGGACACAGACCTCCTCTCTGTGATTGGACCATCACCCACCACGCGGGCCCGGTGCGAGTTGGTAGATGTAATATGCCTTCGAGTTTTTGGCTCTAGGATATGCCGATAACCTTCACCGTTTTCAGAGCAGTGGTGATGAAATAATTTACACAAATTAAAGCGCCTACCTGGGCTCGAATCTACGACTTACAACTTGTTAGTCGAGGCCGTCCACTGCTCCAGCAATATGTTTTGGGGTTTAAAGAATTTTTTTCCTAAGGCAATACATAAGAACTATATAAAATACTAGTAATATTATCCCAATTCGTTTTCCACAATAATAACGAATGTTTTGTGACTCACAGTGTGTATAACGCTTTTAGTATTTTTTCTTTCGTAGATAAAATATAATTAGAGAAGCTAAATGTTTTCCCACGTACCATTTAGTTGTTGGCTTCATTTAAGCCCTGAAAGATGCATGATGGATGCATGTTGGGCGTCATGGACCGGGGTAGGAAAGTAGATGCGACTTATCGTTGTCTCGAAGACAACCCAACGAGTGATGTATCAGTCAACACAATGTGAGCTCTCAGTCCGTTCATATATTGATTACTTCGAAACAGCATTAACACTCATTTCAAAATCCTTTCACTGCTAAATGATTTTCGATGTTTACCCTTTGAAGCGCTATTCAAGGCTGGGTTCGATTCCTAATTCCTGGGTCACGAAAGTGTTACTGGGTATTTCTATCAAGAATTTCTCAGTAGCAGCTCGGTGTTTGGATTTGTGCCCGGTTGATGGCATTAGACTAGCGCCCTATTACATGGGCTTAAACATAACTGGCGAAATGTGGGTGTACTATAGGTACACCTCAGCTCAACGCTTCGGGATTACAGTGGCTATGTTATGTTATATCAGAATATTATGTGCGCTGTAGGTCCGCGACATGTGCGTATCGGTGAGTCAAGAGAAGTTGTGGAACAGCTCGGTGGTAGTGCTCGCCCCTCGGCAGCGCGTGTGTCAGTTCGCGGAGGACGTGTGGACGCGCCTGTGGGTGGCGCTCAACGACCAGACGCAGAAGAGGCTCCAGCCGCAAGCCGTTATAGACAAACTGCGCGTCAGCTTGCATTGTTATCAGGTATGTTTTATTTTTTTGCATTTCCCTGACTTAAACGACTATTTTAAAAATTCTCTTTGACACTTTCCCAGACAAGCTCTTTCACAAAGAGTTCTACTTCGTCTAAAATATGTTATGGTATTTACTTCGGTGTGGTATACTGTGTGTGCACGTACTTTCACTGACAAGATATATGTATTATATGAACCACATCAGAGCATTCAGACCTCAAGCTCGCAACCTATAGTATTTCGAAACAGAAACTGTTTCCGTAGCCAATATAGGCATGTGATGTATTAATAAAGTCACAGTCTTAACCTAACCTAGTACGTTTTCAGTTCAGGGGCTCTAGCTTAGTTACTGCGACCAATTCTGCTCCCGCGTAATTGGTTACAGTTCCAACCTAACCTAATCAGTAAATTACTACGAGCAACTTTGAGAAAAAGTCAGAAATGTGAAAGAGGTCCCATTATAAAAAAGTGTGTTTCATTTAAAGAGCTTTTAAAGAGAATCAGTTAAATATTTCCCATTATTTAAGTAAGTATTGTCCCATAGCCCGAGGCACTGTCCCGCTGCAGTACGCCCCTGTCCCCGGGCGCTCCGCCGCCTCCTCTGTCCGCCCCGCAGCGCCGCTCATCTATCGGCAGTGGACAAGACCTGCTACCTTTCTTCGAGCTCGACGTGTGCACTGCGAGCAAGCAGGAGCATATCATTGCTGCGGTAAGTTCATATTCTATACTCATGCATCATCTTGTCAACTCACAAAAATTAACATAATGCCTACTAATTGACTGCATATTTTAAGGTCCGTATTCATGGTAAACAAAAGTTGAGAAACAACGCAACATAGTACTCGCAACATGATGTTAGCATCAAGCACTGTGGAATTTGTGCAATGTTTACTAACTATAAAGGAAACTGCATGACTCGTGCTACTTTTAACACTCTAATCTTAACTACGTAGGTAGCGCCAAAAATTCTCGGCCTGTCATTTTTAAACTTGCTTGAGAAAAACCCAATTAGTGCTAACGCAAAGTGAAAGACTTCTAGTCGTTACAGACGTAAGGTTGAACTTCTAATCCTATTCAGTAACAGTTGGAGGGATACCAGGTTTTGACAAAAAAAAGATAGTGAGGTGGTGCAAGAATGAATGAAATTGAATGAACTTGAAATAATGTACTTACATGCAAACTTTGTATTTTAAATCTAATAATTTGTCATAAAACACGATGTATACTATATCAATATATATAGTCTATGGCCGCCAGAGGAAATAAAATGACCATAGTAAAAAAAAGTAAAATGACATGATTTTTGTTTAGTTTTGTTTCTATCAGAAGAAAATAAAAAAAGGAAATAACTGTTATTAATAATTAGGTATTAATTATTCTTATATTCCAGAAAATAAATTATTTTCATTGATCCATCTGCTAGGTTTTCTTCTCAGGCCGAGAAGTTTTGGCGCTACCTACATAGCTTTGATATTTAACAAACGCGGTCTTGCCTAATCTGCGCTTATCAGAGAGCATGTTTTAGTTCCGACAGCGTATTAACATGCACTGATTTCTGACGTAACGCATGCAAATAACAATGAATATCGGCCTATTTACGGCGGCCTAACAGAACCTGCGCGAGGTGAGCGTGCACCTGATGCGCGGGTGCGTGGGCGCGCGCGTGGAGAGCGGCGTGCACGCGGTGGCGACGCGCTGGGCCGCCGCGCAGCTGGACGCGGCGCGCGCGCTGTGCCGAGCGCTCACGCGACCGCTCGCCGCCACGCCCGCCAACAACCAGCAGAGGGGGTTCACTTTCATGTACGATACGATAGCTCCTAGACTATCTTTTGGGTTTTTTGTTTTTCAAGGCTGGTTTTTTTTTGTTTCGTGGTTTGGTTTTGTTTTTGCTTCAGGTTGTCCTCATACTTATTATTACTGATCGTTCAGGTTAAGCTAAGTTTACCGCGGTTGGTCCGTGGATGGGTGACCATCTTTACGTAACAACACTCTTCTGTGCCTCGGTAAGCACGTTAAACCGTTGGTCCCGACTGTCTTTTGTAGATCATAGACAGTCGTTACGGGTCTTCAGAAGCCCGAAAGTCTGACAACCAGTCTTACCAAGGGGTATCGTATTATCCGGTAACTGGGTTGTGGAGGTCAGATAGGCAGTCGCTCCATGTACAAAATACTGGTACTCAGCTGCATCCGGTTAGACTGCAAGCTAACCCTAATATAGTTGGGAAAAGTCTAAGCAGGTGATGGCACAAGCATCGAAAAATAAATTATGCTTTTTCGCAGTTTGAAATGGACTGTCGACTCGGCTACAATCAGTATAAGGTCCACTTTGTGTTGTTTTTTTTTTTGTTTTGTGTTTTTTTTTGTTGTGGTTTTGTTTTAAGTTATTGTCGTACCAACCTAACTACATAAATATGTAAGTACTATAAGCGCCAACCAATCAGACATTCATTTTTTCATAAGTTGTTTTATCCAATTTTTAACTATCCTCCTTCCAGTCCTAAATGGCGACACACGAGGTTCATATCAAAACATGTTTCGTTTTGGTCTTTATTTATTATTCTTTTCATATCTGTCAGCCGCTTGTTTCACTATGTCTGGAAGGATCTCATTAAATGAGATGGTTAATATCATTCCATTTTTATGTTTATCTGGTAAGTATAGGAAGTACCTTTACGGACACCAAAACAGACCCTAAATCTAGTGTCATATTAATTCATTCATTCACTATGTTAATTACAAAATTTAAATATCAGCAATACGAGATGAGTACAGGTTGGTTTAGAAGACATTTTAAAGCACAAAACTGACTATAATTTTAATTATTTCCAGCGATGAAATGGACCCAACGCACGCGTTCATAGTATTTAAAGTTCTGGAACAGTACTACTTGGCAACTGACTCGATCGCCTTCCCTCTACCGCAAGGATTCAGCTCATTCTTCACGTACCTCGGGTACCGCACGCTCCCGTTCCATTCGTTCGTTCAATACGTTCACCGAAACGTGTTCGAGTTGCAGATTGATGTCATGAAGGCTATCATTGCATGTGAGTACATGTTTTATACATAACATAAATTAAATATTTTTTAAATCAAATTATAAAATTAGGTCCGTTTTCAATTAACAGAATACCTTCTGATTAAATTCTCTCTTCTGATAAAATGTTTGATTTTCAACCGTTATAAACGAATCTAGTGGTCGCCCAGTGGTCGAAATTAAACTTTTTTTTTTCATTAATTGAATGTACATATTTTTAATGAATAATTATATCGTCTGGCGAAAGATCAATTAAGGTAAGGGACGAAAATGCGAAAATGAGTTATAAATGCACTTCTGTTCAGTTTTTTCTGCTCTTTCTAATGCCATATTTAAAAAAATCTAGCTTTAAAAAAATTACCGATACAGTAAGGATTTTTCAATGCTACATAGCAATATTTTTTTTTTTCAAAAATTAGTGAAGCGGTCAATGTGTTCGTTTCAAAAAGTTACTTTTGTTGTTTTAGTTTTGACTTGATTTAAGTTTTGTTAAGTTTTACTTGTTTAAATTATGAGAATCTCTATGAAGCCGACGCGCGACGTAGTAACTTCGTTTTAGTTTAAATAACTAAAAAAAAAGTCAGGTTTGATTATGTTCCCTTAAAATTGATGCTATACTTTATTATGTTTTAAGATTCTTTATGTACCCAAGCTACTATTTAAGTTCCTTTTTGTTAAGTAATAAAACGAAAATGGGTATTACCATTTGTATTACCAATGCGTTTGTTTTTTGTAAAGCAGCATAGATTATAAACGTTCCATCCTGATTTTAATGCTATAGTTTATTCATTTACATAAGAATATCTAAGTAGACTATAGACTTTATAGTTCCTTTTAGTTTTAAAGGGCAGTTTCCGTATGATGTGTAAAATTAGAGTTAAGGAAATCATTAATTCCGTAAATTGTAAGGAAAATTAGCTAGGTATGTAAATTTATAAATTGCTGAACTTTAACTTTCACATGAGGTAGGTCCATACATAATACATACATACTGGGTGACATTTTATATCGTCTTGAAAAAAAATGGGTGTAATTGGTGAATGGAGTAGAAGCCTTTGGCATAGAAATTTTTATTTTTTATATTTTTTAATAACATGTAATAAAATTGATCTAGCAATAAATACTATACATTTAAAGCAACATTTTCATACTAGAACAACAGAAACAGAAATTTGGAAAAAAAATAAAAATAAAATCAATTAAAATCTTTCGAAACTCAAATCATATGCACCCTACTCAATGCGTGGCATGTATCAACGATTCCGTAGCGCGAGCTTACCCTTTGAAGCCGGCTGATAGGCGGCCTCATTGATCTCTCGCAGGCGCACGAGCCGTACATTCATCCCCATCCGTCCGCGTCCCGCGCTCATTTAGTCACCTACGATGAATCTGAAGGCCTTCCTGCGTTCTATTCTAGTTACACAACACACCATATGAAGGTCGAGACGGTAAAAAATGTCATCCGGTATATCTATGTACCGATGTGTAACTACAATATTATTATTTCTGTAAGGTTGATATTGATTAAAATAATATAAAGAAAGTTTATTTTATTTGTTTTTACGTGTTTTACTTAAATACCTAAAAGAATATCTAAATGATGTATAATAAATAATAAATACATTTTTCATCCCACCATCTCGGAAAGAGTATTTTTAATCTTCAATATCTGAGTGGAAAAGCCGTTTTTATTCTCTAGAGGATAAAGTAAATTGAATTTAGAACATCGTGTGCACTAAGTTTGTGAATCAAAAAAAAACATTAAACCTATTTACTGCTACCTCTATGGTGCCGAATATATCATACAACTTTTTTTTAATTTGTTAAATACTCAGACTCGGAACCTTCTTGGTGTTCTTTTTTCAATTTGCTTTGTACGCGGTTCTTTACGCGGCATTTTTTCACGTCGTTGTTAAACCTTATATTAAAAACAAGAAACTTGAAAACAAGTGAAAAAACTAAAATGAGTGATTCTAGCGACGAGGAAGTTTCCTTGACGCCAACAGAATTGACTGAAACTGTTAATAATGCGCAAATGAGCTTTCTCCCTCAACAATCACGCGAGAAGTATTTAAAACAGTACGATATGTTCAACACGTGGCGACTAGCAAAAAGGAGCCAAAACTTTCTCAGAAATCGTTTTGCTGGCATATTTTATAGAATTATCCGAGAACAAGAAAGCAAGCACTCTATGGAGTACGTATTCGATGCTAAAAGCAACAATAAAGATGAAAAAAGACAAACATATCGATACCGCCAGACAGGCCTGCTGGTCTAGTGGTTAGTGACCCTGACTGCTATGCCGGAGGTCGTGGGTTCGATTCCCACCCAGGACAAATGTTTGTGTGATGAGCACGATCATTTGTTCTGTGTCTGGGTGTAATTTATCTATAATATGTATGTATTTAGAAATATATAAGTATGTTTATCAGTTGTCTAGTACCCATAACACAAGCTCTGCTTAGCTTGGGACTAGATGGCGTTGTGTGATAGTTGTGGAATATTATTATTATTATTATTATTATTTCCTTTATTATATTTAAATACATATTAATTACATTTTTAAATATTAAAATATATAAAAAAATATAAGAAAACATTTAAAAATATAAAAAATAGTAGCCCACCGGTATCGGGAACAGGGTCCAAGCTACCGGTGGTCAGGGCTGCTGAGAAAGGAACCTCCTAACAATACGCGCCGTGTCCAGGATGACTGCTTTCTGGATCAGGCCCTTGATCCAGCTGCCTAACGAGAGCCTCCTGAGATGTTGATTGAGGCTCTTGCCGATTATGCCATTGGCCGTAACGACTATCGGCACAATGACTGCTGTATCCACATCCCACATCTCGACAACCTCGCGAGCCAAGTCAAGATACTTCATCTGCTTATCTTGTTCAGCTTTCGCGAGGTTCTCGTCATGCGGGACTGCTATATCAACAATCATTGTGCGACGCTCTAATCGATCTATCACCACTATATCCGGCTTATTGGCAACAATAGTCCTATCAGTGACGATAGATCGATCCCAATACAACGTGATATTGCCATATTCGAGAACTGGGTCGGGCACATACCTATAGTATGGTACTTCTGATTCCACAAGGCCGTATTTCAGAGCAAGTTGCTGGTGGATAATCCTGGCTACAAGGTTGTGTCTATGCAAGTAGTCTCCGTTAGCCAGACGAGAACAGCCAGAAATAATGTGTCGGATTGATTCACCCGGACGGTGGCATGCCCGACAGATGTCAACCGTGCCATCCTTCACAATATATTTCCGGTAGGAAATATATATTATTTTATTATTATTATTATTACCTATCCTAAATTAGTGGCATTTTTAAAAAGAGCCTCATCTGGTCATCAACCAAAAAAATCGAAGGTTTTACAATATCTGATATTGAAAAGTTTCTTAACGAAGCACCCGATTCCGTATATTTGGCGGCAAAAGTAAGTCAGTTGCACATTCAGTATCTACTTAAGTATATTAATCTCAATTAAATAGTATACTTAGTAGATGTTGATAGGCATAATTATGCGTTCATATCAATTTTATTCATTTATCTACTACAATACTCTTTACGTTACAGGTTGTTCTTATTATTGGAATAAACGGAGCATGTCGAACTAATGAACTAACACAACTTAATGTCAAAAACATTGAGAAACATTCAGATGACTTACTATTAATTAATTTACCTAATACAAAGACAAAAAGAGACCGCAACTTCGTCATTCGCAAGGAATACGTAACGATTGTTGAGAAATATCAAGCCTTACGCTCGCCTAACACTCCAATCAATCGATTTTTTCTACAGTATCGCAATGGAAAGTGTGTTAGACAGCCTATGGGTACTAATAAAATTGGCAGTATCCCACGAGAAATAGCTACATTTCTTGAACTTCCAGAACCCCTGTTGTACACGGGTCATTGTTTCCGACGAACTTCAGCCACACTTTTGGCTGATTCCGGAGCTGATCTCCTGTCCCTTAAGCGCCACGGAGGCTGGAAGTCCAATGCAGTTGTAGAGGGATACATAGAGGATTCCATCCAAAATAAGTCTAAAATATGTGAAGGCATCGTAGGAGCCATTACACTGAAAGAGCCTCAATCGGATCCTTGGACTGGCCCTTCTACATCAAAAATAAGCCGTTATGAAACACCTAACCATCTCCCTCTCTCTCCAACATTCACGCCAAGGGAATCCGATGAATCGGTACAACTATTAAGTATGACAGATAGTTTACCGAAAAACAGTACACAAATGACTAACACCAATATTACAGTACCAAACAAAAATATTACACTCAATTTAAATAACTGTAGCAACGTTACTTTAAAATTTTCTTAATTATACCTTAGTATTATTTTGTTATAATTTAAAGATTATTCAGTAATACTTACCTGTCATAATGTAGTAATTAATACCTAAACTGAAATAAAAGTGTACCTATCATGTGATTGTAAAGGATTTTTTTTGCATTTAGTCATTTCCTCGCTGAGGTGGAATGAAAAGTTACGTGTTGCACTCGAGTGCAAAGATTTTTCACCTCGTGCTCTTTTGATTCCCTCGCTCGCTTTTTAGAATCCTTCGCTTGCTCGGTCATCAAAATTGAACACGCGGTTAAAAAGCAACTTTGCACTCTTGTATAACAAATAACTATTTTAAAGGCCCTAGGGGTATAAGCATAGTGAATTTGCCCTTGAAAGATATTGGCACGATACTTAGAGGATTTTTAGGTATCAACAAGATAATAAGATCCTGAAAGTTTCAGATCACTAACCCATTTGGTTTTTGAGAAAAAGAAAAAAAAAAGAAAAATCTGACAAAATCGGAAAAAAATTATTTTCTCAAGAACGCGTGAATCGATTGATTTGAATTTTGGATATGTTTTGGAAGCTGATAGTAGCTTCTAGGAAAAAAATTAACACCTTTAACGGTTGATAAGAACCTTGAAAAAAATTGCACTTTTTTTTTAATTACGTAGAAATCGTAATTTAAAAAAAAGTACAGTGATACTAGGACTATGATACAATTTTGGCACAATCATGAAACTATTTTTTTTGAATTCCTCATTCATTTTTCTATAGACTTACATGCTTTTAAGATTTTAAAAAAAGGTACGCCATATTGCAAAAAAATAAAAACCATTTTTTGTGCAAATATTTGCTTTACGTATTTTAAGCCTGCATCTTTATTTGTGTCGCTCGTTTATGTCTTTTATTCTTATTTGAAGTAGACATGTCTAAACCAATAGTTAAATCTTAAAATATCAGTGAATTTCAACTAAAATATTATAAACATTGTACGCACGGCGACAAATCAAGCGATCAATCATACCATTCAATACGTAAAAGACCAGTCAAACATACGCGAAGCTCAAATTCAGTCTCGTCATATCAGTAAGAAGGTTTATAGATGTTTTATTGAGTATAAAAATAAAAACGCTATTGGTCCCAAAAGCATATTGAGGTATATCTGTGAGTGGGCAAATGGTCTTAGAACAATTAGATGCTACTCTCACGTTGCTGGTATTGTTTATTATTTGCCACATGAAAGATATTTGAACAGATTCTGAGGCCTGCTGAAATACTAAGCAAATTATTTGATGCAGACAATGTTTCACCTGTGTTTTTTTTATCTGTGGCAAATCATCAAATGACGTCACCCACTCTGGGCGGAAGGGCGTGTCAGACTTTTACTAACTAAAACCCACCCCCTTCAATTGCCCATATGCCAGGGCCACGGTATCTCTTTCGAACAAATCTCGCGACCCTGGCAGGTCGCCTGTGATTGAAGATGATAGTGATGAAGACCGCTAAAATGTGATTATAAACTTTTTTTTTGCAAATATACATTTCAAACATTTGTTGTTTTTATTTATAATTTATCAATTAAAATCTGTTTCTTATTTTAGAAGTGTATACATTGCTACATATCAAGCTATACATTTCCAGTTTTAGCTGACCTATTGTAAAAGCTTTTCGTACAATGAGAAGTCCACTTTGACTGGAAATGCTCGATTTGTCGCTTTGTGAACAATATTTATAATATTTTAGTTGATATTCACTGATATTTTAAGTTTTAACTATTGGTTTAGACATGTCTACTTTAAATAAGATTAAAAGACATGAACGAGCGACACAAATAAAGATGCAGGCTTAAAATACATGAAGTAAATATTTGCACAAAAATGGTTTTTATTTTTTGCAATATGGCGTACCTTTTTTTAAAATCTTAAAAGCATGTAAGTCTATAGAAAAATGAATGGGAAATTCAAAAAAAATAGTTTCATGATTGTGCCAGAATCGTATCATAGTTAAAAATCAAAATTAAAAAAACAGTGCATTTTTTTTCAAGGTTCTTATCAACCGTTAACCTCTCGCATGTTTTCAATAAAAAAACAGCGGGAATTCAAATGTATTTTACATGATTCACATGGTGTATCATAAACAGTTGGGCATTGAAATAACATGATGCACACGTGTGCATCATAAACACGCGAGGGGTTAAAGGTGTTAATTTTTTTCTTAGAAGCTACTATCAGCTTCCAAAACATATCCAAAATTCAAATCAATCGATTCACGCGTTCTTGAGAAAATATTTTTTTTCTGATTTTGTCAGATTTTTCTTTTTTTTTCTTTTTCTCAAAAACCAAATGGGTTAGAGATCTGAAACTTTCAGGATCTTATTACCTTGTCGATACCTAAAAATCCTCTAAGTATCGTGCCAATATCTTTCAAGGGCAAATTCACTATGCTTATACCCCTAGGGCCTTTCCATACATTTTATAAATACTTAAATGTGTGTAAATTTTATTTCACACAATCTATTTACATTAAAAGAAAAAACATCGTTGGTTTTGCTTTTGACACTTACATTAAAATGTCTCAATAAAACTTAAACGATATCTGGGCCAATTTAAAGTAAGGGATCACTTGTCAAAATTACTTTTAAGTAAGGGACAGCTATCTTTGAAAGTATCGTGTTTAGGAAAATGGGCATCATCAATAACAATGAGCCGTCGTAAACTAAATAATTCTGTGAAACTCGATCATAAATAGCCTTAGAATTAAAAAAGTTATGTTAAAATTACCCGGAAAAAATCTTTGTTGGCTCGTACTGAAAAATTGCATTTTGTCCCTTACCTTAATTGATCTTTCGCCAGACGATATAAAAGTATTAACTTTCTGCAGTCCTTAGCTGCATACATAAACTATAAATGTGTGTAATCCTCCGTCCTCGTATAATATTCGTAAAAAGGCGGCCCAAAGTTTTTGCTTCACGGATTAATTAATAGTTATGAATAAAATTCACTTTACGTGTCTGTCTGTGTGACCGCATTGTTTTTTTTTTTAATTAGGCAACGAATTTGCATCATCACATTGAAAAGTTGTACCGGAAGGTTAATATGTTGTTCATTATTATTTACCATACATAGGTACATGTACCTAATAAAGAAATCTCGAAGATTTTGTCAAGTCGTAAAAACCGTTCGAGGCACCGGAGCTCCTGAGGGTAGCGTAAAAATTCAGACTAATTCACGATCTGCCCTGGAGTTTTCCAACCAACAACGGCTTAGTGTTACTGTATATCTCACGTAAGGTACCTGGGTGAGAACGAAGTACTTTGCCCTAAACGTGGCGACCATCGGGCAGTTTAGGAGCATGTGAGGTGCTGCCTCGTCGTCGTCCATGCATGCCCTGCTCAGCGGACTGTCTGTGACTATTATGACAAAGGGGTGTTTATTGATTGACTCGTGGCCAGTTACAGCAGCTGTTGTTAAGTTAGTCGGTGAAACTGTTTCGTGCGGCGGCCATTAATTGTAGGGAGTGCTTGTTTGTCCTGCCTGCTACTCTCACCTTGTTCCACGCATAGTTTGTGATGTTAGTTCCTGGTGTGTTTACTTACCAGAGTGCATAAGTACCCGTAGGGCAAAGGCGCGATGGGTTCAGGTCCCACTGTTGTCATGCTCGACCCTTCTGCCAAAGTTTGTCGGCTGCATCGTTGCCAAGCAAGCCGCTGTGTCCTTTGTTCCATTGAATGGTTATGTTATTGAGGCTACCTACGTGGTAGAGGCGCTGGTGGCACTCGTATATGAGCCCAGAATTAACTGTGTGACTGTTGAGTGCTTGCAGAACAGCTGCTTTTAGTACATAGTGTCTGAGAGTATGCGGATCGAGTTGTCCTTAACTTCACTGGTTGTGATGGCTGCGGCTAAAAAAATAACCATGCAATCGGCCTGGAACACAAGTGTTACGGACCCTCAGTGGTGTGGCTATGAGTAATTTAAAATCTTCCGAGAAGATTTCAAAACCTGTGCCACTACTTGCTGTGAATTCATCTATGAAGATGCGCGGCTCCAGAGTGCTACTGAGGAGTACCTCTCATCCGCGTTCCTCGTAAAGTTGGATTTTGTATTTTGTATCGAAGAAAAAATGTTTGGGTAACAATAATATTTTTTTCCCATTACGAAAGTCAGAAATTACTGGATTACTGGCTTTCGTAATAGGAAAAACTTCTTGTTGAGTCCCTCAAGCAGTGTGGTGTATCTCTTACCCCAGAGATTTTGTGCATTATTACATTTATTACATACCACCACCATCATCGCTTCCTGTTGCATGAACAGGTGAAGCGGTGGTAGTCCGAGCATGTCTTCGACTGCTGCAGTCGAAATAGTCCTCGTGCAGCCCGCAGTCGCCATGCAGGCTAGTTTTGCATGCTTTGTAGTTTTTTTTTAAGCTGTAACTAGCTTGGTGCGGAGCCACCAGGCTACGGTCCCGTAGGTGATCACGGGGCGGGTCACAGACGTAGTATAATTTTAGGGGGATAGACCCCACTTCTTAACAATCATTTCTCTCCACTGCCAGAACTAACTTTCTGTCTAGAATGACTGCGACGTACTTGACTTCATTGGCCAACTGGAGTTCTGTAGTCAACAATTTTGATAGGCGGTAAAGGAATAATGCTCGTTTTGGATAAACATTACTAGTTCAGTTTTAGTGGGGTTCACTAATAGGTCAAATTCCCAGCACATCTCTCTACGATACGTTGCGCTTGCTGAGTGAGGTTACAGATCGCCCCGAAACAAAGATTGTGAGGTCATCTGTATAACTATTCTGTAATAGTGTCCAGGCAGGTTATTTTCTGATTAATCACTTCCTCTATCTAGCTGACTACTAGATAAAGAGCGGATTCGGTCGATTTACCCGAGCTCTATGCGTATGGGTTACCGCGCAGTGGTATGGTTTTCAGAGCGCTTCCTATCACACTATTGTAACCGATCGCAATCTACTGATATCCTGACTAAAAAGCACCACGTACACTGTGATACTTTATGATAATTTATAAATAAATAAATAATGAGTTTGTTGTATATACCTAGTTGCGCGATGAACTTTATTTGTGCAATGCAGATTCGCATGTCAGTCAGTGTGATGCGTAGTTCGCATGTGGCGGAGTAGATGCCGCTACAACAACCACACTTTAATTTTACCGATTCCAGCTAAAGATGACGAGAATAAGACGACGGTGAACAACAAGCTGCGCCTCATACAGCTGGTAGGCGAGGGTCGCGCGCGGCGGGCGCTGGCCGGCTGGCCCAGCAGGGCGGCGCTCGTGCTGCGCGCGCGGGACCACGCGCACTCGCTGCTCAGTGGCGGCGCCGCGTCGCACCACGAGGCCAGTCGACACCGACCCGTCAAGGATACTGGTGAGTACTGTACTGGCACGCTGGCCGGCTGGCCCAGCAGTTGGCAGTCTTTGAGTCAGCTTCAATAATACCGTGTATTTTTCCATTTAGTTTAAACTAGCTTTTGCCAGCGGCTTCGCCCGCGTGGAGGTCGGTAATTATCCCGCGGGAACATACTACCGGAATAAAAAGTAGCCTATGTCCTTTCTCAGGCTCTAAACTATCTGTGTACCAAATTTCATTTAAATCGGTTCAGCAGTTTTAGCAGGAAAGCGAGACAGACAGACAGACAGACAGACTGACGGACAGACAGACAGAGTTACTTTTGCATTTATAATATTAGTGAGGATAGTGAGGATAGTGTGGATTGATGATGTTAGAACTTCTTGTCACTGTTATTTACTTAGCAAGTAAATACCTTTGGACAACCAACACATCGTTGTCTGATCCCAAACTAGGCAGAGCCTGTACTATGGTAACGAGACAACTGATAAACATACTTATATATTTCTAAATACATACATATTATAGATAAATTCATTCATCACACAAACATTTGTCCTGGTTGGGAATCGAACCCACGACCTCAGTCTTAGCAGTCAGGGTCACTAACCACTAGACTAACAGGCCAGTCAATGCAAGTGAAAGTGTATGTGTGAGGCTAGTACCACACCAAAAAAAGTATTAACTTTTTTAGTTGGAGCAACAGCCTATCTGACTTCACAACCCATTACTGGGTCATAAGATACCCTTTAGTAACACTGGCCGTCAGACTTTCGGGCTTCTTTGGTTTAACGAATGTCAAATGCACGAATGACAACCAAGACCAATGGCTTAACGTGCTTCCCGAGACATGGAGAAGTCTTGGCATGTATAGATGGTCACCCTACAGACCAACTGCGGCAACCGTATCATATCCTCATCGAGCTATCAATGCAGCTGTTGATACATAGCCCTTAGACATCAAATAACATACAAAAAACTCATCACCTACATATAGAAAGAAAGAAAAAATATTTATTCTGCACAAACAAAACGCACAATATAAAATAGTAACAAAAAATACACACGTACAAAGTAGCCAAAAGTCACGTATGACCCTATTAAATGTATTCTGTCCATGACCATAAGTTAGATAAAATAATATTCAGTTTTATTAATAGGTTACATAAACTTTCATTCCAGGCATAGCAGCACTGCCTTCAGGGGAGCGCCTGTCTCCACTGGACACATTCCTGGACTTGTTGACAGCTAAGGCCAGCCTCAACGAGTTGGACTTCAACCTCATCATCGAAGCCACATTGGCCTCGGTACAGCAAGACTCTGCCGCTTAAATTATTTCTTTAGTAAACAGTGTCGATTCTTTTGTTTATCACCTAAATTAAAGTATTGCTATCTCTTACCAACAGACCGCGAAAACAAAGACAAGTGACGCTTTAGATCTGCCAAATTAAATAACGTCTCAATTGCCTTGAAATTGGCGTAATTTTAAGCATGATGAATTTATTTCGTCATCGTGGCGTCGAAGAAAATCTTAGTTCAACTAAATCTAGCGGTAATTAATTTCCGTCTCGTTCGTGTTTCATTAAAAGGAAAAAGATAGCAAGAGCTTAAATAAAGTTTAGTTGGTGCACAAAAAAATCATTATCAAAGCCACGTTTTTAGTCGAATTTTAGAGTAGGAATCAACCAAAGAGCGCCAGGTATTTAATAAAAAGTTACTACTTAGGATAAAGAACTGCCTTCTTAAGTTTAGCTGATAAATACTCTCACATTTTGGTCGGTCAAGTTTTCTAAATATCTTCGCCACTTTTTCCACTGCTTCAGTCAGCACTTGGTGTTACGGTCATTTATTTATTACTATCCACAGTAGGATATCTTTGTAGTTTTTTGGAAAAAGCTTACTAAAATGTTGTTAAAATGGAGGCCCGCGAAATTAAAACTTACGTTTTCTGCAATTTGCAGGTCAGGCTGTATGTGGACCAAAATATGATTTGGCGACAATTTCATAACAAAAAAAAAACATTAAATGGCATTAAATGAACTTAGGGTTCTATTGATGATTTTAATGCATATAATTATGTAAATCCGTATGTTATTGTTGCGAATTATATGTTGTTGCAACACGTACTGCCTAACTACCTACTGACTTGGAAGTTACAAAAAACGTAAGAAAATATGAATTTTGTGAGTCACCCTGCTACCCGGGCGCTTTCCTTTTGAAGTTAACATTTTAATGGGATTGCATCTTGTTTAGCCTATCACACTATCCTTTATTGACTGAATACAACCAAATATATCATAAGAATATTGTAGTGAATTTTTCAGTGTTTTGTAGTGATATTTTGACATTCCACTATTTCTTAATTTATTTAGTTATAAGCATATGTAACCAAAAAGCACAAAGATTTTAATTGTGAAAAAAATCACCTAAAACTATCTTGATGTGCAATTTTCTAGTGCAATATTTATTGACGATTTGTATTGAAATAAAAGTCTTTTAAATGATGAATGAATTTTATTTATTTAATAACTATTTAATCCTCGAAATAAATGCTTTTGCACAATACGATCATTTTGCATTAAGAATGTGCTTCAAAAATTTAACAAACGTGAGCACAGCTCATAGGCACTCCGATTCAAACAGATTCAAAAATGATGTTATTTCTGTAAGTAGGTTTGTACAAACACTTTTACACACCAATCATAATTTAAAACTAGATGAGGTTTGCGTTGCTTATCTGACTGCTCTGAGAAGAAAGGCTGAAACAGAGGTCACAGTCTCTTTTAAAGTCAAGACATAATCTTGGTCCGATCATGTGAAGGCCAAAAATGGTAATTTGAGGAAAGAACCACATTGGTTGAGTAGACCTGTTCAGTCAGTACACCCATTTGTCACTAATCGTGCAGCTTAACTCAGAATTGAAGGACACGTCGCGGAACAAATTCACGTGTCATCAGTGGGGGCGAAGTTAAAAGCTCTAAAGTTTGAATCGGACTGTAACAGGAGTGAAAAAACACTATTACTTAACTGTTTTTTTTTTTAAATATCAATTGTAGAATGGGTTATAAGTCACCCAGTGAGCTCTCTTCTGATCTTTATCAGTTTTATGTGATGTAAACAATGATTTGTACACTTCACTAGTTTGAGGGTCCTGGGCAACACTGTAATCTTTCTTGGTTTTCTTGTAAGATGGGTCCTGAGCCAGTTCCGTGGGGTGGACGCGCTTCGTCGACCCGAAATGTCCCCTTGCTTGCTTGTTAGGATTGTATTTAGGTAAAGACAGTGGTATTGTGTCAATTTCTTTCTTGACTGCATTACTTGTGGTTGGTGTAGCCTCTGGTTCATCTTTTACTCCATTCACTGGTTTACCTTCATCTGTTTCAGTTACAACTTCAGTAGATGTGGATGACACAGGAGTGGATGGCTCAACTTTGATTTCAACTTTTTCCGTTTTTTCTGCCTTTGATTTCTTGCCACTTTTTCTGCTAGCGATACGCACAGCTATCTTTTCTCTTAACTTTTCGATATCCTCATCAGTTCCATTGAGTACAACAACATCGTTATCCGTGAATGGTTGCTGGCACTGGGGACAAAATTTATTAGTTAATACATCGCATAAAATTGACCTGAATTACAATCTCAGTTGAAAATACTATATGAAGAAATGGTAACAAGTCTGTCATTGGTAGCATGGTAGCCTATTTCTCCATATAGGTTATGACCTGCCTGGCCACTAACATCCAGACCCAAAGAAATCATTCTTACTTATATTTGTTTTTCTTTTGTCATAAAATAAAAAAAATGTGAAAGATACATATTATATTAGCTCCTGCCCGCGACTTCGTCCGCGTGAAATTTTTGCTCCCCTGTCCCTACCCGTCGCATCGAATTTCCTGTCAGTTTTCAACCATTTTTCATCGCTGCTCCGCTCTTTTTAATCGTAGCGTGAAATTATATAGTCTTCCTAAATAAAGAGGCTACCCAAAACAAAAAATAATTTTTCAATTCGGACCATTCGTTCCTGAGATTAGTGCGTTCAACCAAACAAACAAACATACAAACAAACTCTTCAGCTTTATAATATTAGTATAGAATATATAAATGAAATAATAAGAAATCGGTTAATAAACAGAGAAAGTTGGAATTTAATTTTAGAAAAAAGTATTCCTTTTTTGTTCATCATATGCTTAGCTTTTTCCAACTAAGTTTGGGTCGAACTCTGGTCTAACTGGAGCAACTATCAATCTATACTAATATTATAAATGCGAAAGTAACTCTGTCTGTTACACTTTCATTAACTAAACCACTAAACCGTTTTTGATAAAATTTGGTTTGAGGTAATTTTGAACCCCAAGAAAGGCCATAGGCTACTTTTCCCGCGATTTCGTCAGCGTCCGCGATAACCGACATTTACGCGGACGAAGTCGCGGGGAAGAGCTAGTTATAAATAACTGTAATAATAAAAGTTATTGAGGGCTTACCATGTGGCAGAGATTCTGCTTAACTTCCTTGAGTGCCCTCTCAGCAAGTACACAGCCACAGCTCCACAGGAACACGAAGCGGAACTTGCCAGACATCTCCAGGCCGCTGATGGGGCAGATGTAGGGAGCATTGCCTTCACCTACGGCACCCTCTGTATGGTCAGCAGCAGTGTATGCGGGGTTCTTGACGAGGTTCAAGTCTTTGATGTCCTGTAAATATTTGTTAAAGATTGAAATTGGTGATTTTGATTGAGAATGATTTATCAGATAACAATATGGTGTGTGTGTATGGTAAATCTTAAGCTAAACTTGTGCTTCTCTAGGATGTTACAGAAAAGTGTAGTCAGATTTAAGAATGTGGTAGAACAAGCAAACCTACCTATTTTCCCCATAGGACTAACATCGTAATCACAAAGAAATAATCAACTGTCTTATACTAAACTTTAATATCTACTCAACACAAACATATGGGATGTTGGTCCAAGAGAGAAAGATATGGTAATTTTGTTCTAAGGTTCGACTTTTAATCCTATTCACTAACTTGACAATTAGAGGGATACCAGGTTTTGACAAAAAAAAGATAGTGAGGTGGTGCAAGAATGAATGAAATTGAATGAACTTGAAATAATGTACTTACATGCAAACTTTGTAATTTAAATTTAATAACTTGTCTTAAAACAAGATGTGTACTATATCGATATATATGTAGTCTATGGCTGTCAGAGGAAATAAAATGACTTTAGTAAAAAAATAAGCAAAATGAAATGATTTTTATATCTAGTTTTGTTTCTATCAGAAGGAAATAAAAAAGGAAATAACTTTTATTAAAAATTATTAATTATTCTTATAATCCACACCTAAAAATGATTTTTTAAAGTTTTATTTAATTTAAAACATTTTTATCATTCATTCTTTATGCGAAATCGTTCACTACCCCGACACTATTAGTTTTAGAATGGTATCATTATTTTGCATTGAACTGTCAAGTTAGTGAATAGGATTAAAAGTTCAACCTTAGGTGCATAATTTTCATATAATCCATCTATTTAAAATATTCATTTATTTAATTTTTAAAAGAGTTACAGTGGAGTTTCTTGCCAAATTCTTCTCCATACTAAAGTACATTTTGGAATGGGCAACTACTATCAATTGAATTGTAATGTAAATGTTGACATTCAAAAATGCCTTTTATGTACGTATTTGAAATAAATGCTTTGATTAAGAAAGTTGTTCAGTTAGATGGTCTGTACCATGTCATGAAATGACCAAGGCATTTTGATACAATACAGCAGTTAGAACCTTTTTAGTTTGACACATGTTGCCTTTAACAGACTTTAAAAATTAAAGTTATTTTTCACTTTGTAGTATTTTTTCATGGAAGTTAATTGGCTTATTTGTAAAAATGTTTATTTCTCACCACCTAGTAGTTGTACCTACTCTACACAAATTCATTTACCACTATTTAAATGGGACTACCAAAAACAAAAAGGGAAAATATACAGATGATCATATAACCTCCTGCTTTATTAAATTTGGTTAAATTTAACAACAATTGAGCAAACAAAACTCCCAAATTTTAAGAGAATTTTCTTAATGACTCCAAAAGAAAAATATGATGTCATGAACCCAATTTAATGTGTAACCTATTTCCTAGTCAATTAGAAACCTTAGAAATAGTTATTTCTAAGGTAAGGTGCAGGCTGGCCAATAGCCAATTACGAAAGAGCATTTAAATGGTGATAGCATTATCAAGCATATTAAATACTTATCTAGAAAATGGTTACAGATGTGTTTTTCAGAGGCATTTTTGTCACGATGATCTTAGAACAATATTACGAGCCTTTACCTTCAGATTTTTGATGTGGTTGATGGACTCTGGTTTGGTTTCTTTGTCAAGTAAAGATTCGAGGACGGAGCTTTTACTATATAGCCTGCCGAGGCCACAGGCCACCACGGGCGCCTGTAGCGGTTGTTGGGATAAAGCGCAGTTGCGCCACTTGAATGATCGTTCAGCATCTTTGTCTTTCTACAAGAAAATAACA
The DNA here is from genome assembly GCA_932294355.1 of Aporophyla lueneburgensis. Taxonomy (NCBI): domain Eukaryota; kingdom Metazoa; phylum Arthropoda; class Insecta; order Lepidoptera; family Noctuidae; genus Aporophyla; species Aporophyla lueneburgensis. The sequence continues at coordinate 30,780,355 of OW028739.1, read as the reverse complement.
AAATTAACACTGGAAATGAAATGTTTACAATTAGTGAAATACTAAGTGTTCCCAAGACATTTACCTGTTCTGGCTTCTTTTTCATTCGCACAAGTTCATCTCGACGTGGGATAGTACCACCATCGCAACCCATGTTGGAATATTGATTAATAAACTGATTAGAAACAAAATTATTTACGTTTTTGTAAATTGCTATTCTGCTTAATGAATGACGTATCGTATTTGCAATAGTTATATTTTCCCGTAATGACAGTCACAGAACAAATATACCCTAACGCTAAGCCCTAACGGGATGAATGACAGTAGTTATCAAAACAAAAACTCTATTTCCGGTTGGTGTCTCTGTCGCGGTGGTTAGTTTGTGAATAGTTACAAAAAAGTTGTAAATTTTCTATGAACTGATCAAAGATTCACCGGATTAGAACATTAATATAACTTTGATGTATGATCCAATCCGTATCACGAAAAGAATACCTAGTTTGTTTTTAAATGTATTACTGTTTTATGTCAATAATTTATTTACAGTTAACTAGCTTTTGCCAGCGGCTTCGCCCGCGTGGAGGTCGGAAATTATCCCGCGGGAACATACTACCGGGATAGAAAGTAGCCTATGTCCTTTCTCAGGCTCTAAACTATCTGTGTACCAAAATTCATTTAAATCGGTTCAGTAGTTTTAGCAGGAAAGCGAGACAGACAGACAGACAGACAGACCGACAGACAGAGTTACTTTTGCATTTATAATATTAGTGTGGATTAGTGTGGATAGTAATCGACAGGGCCCATCAGCAGTCTTGGCTGCCCTAGGCCGTTTAGTAGTAGCCGCTCCTCCGCACCATCAGCATCTGCCTAGCCTTTTCCCAACTATGTTGGGGTCGGCTTTCAGTCTAACCACATGCAGCTACCAGTATTTTACATGGAGCGACTGCTATCTGACCTCCACACCATTTTGCTGATTTTGCCGTGTAACATAAATAAGATAACTGCACAGACGTGATGGATATCGGTACTTAAACATGAATCTGAATTTGCCTTCATTTCAACTTAGCCATCATAGCTCCAATAATGCTGAGCTGAGATAATGTTAACAGCTAGCGCAGCTTGGCCGACCTTGAAGGATGGTCTTCCAAGACCTAGGCCTCTACTACCTTAAAGTGGTACAGGTATATGCGTTGACTTCGACATGCTCTGACGACACAGTGGAAGCCATGTACCAGGATGTTGTCAAGACAATGCACAGTACGACTAAGGACCACTACAATATTGTTATGGGGCTTTTTTTTTTGGATGGGAAATCATCAAATGACTTCTCCCGTTCTGGGTGGAGCGGGAGGGCATGTCAGACTTTTCCTGACTAAAACCCACCCATGTTCCTTCAGTTGCCCATGTGCCAGGGTCACGGTATCTCTTTCGAAAAATCACGCGACCCTGGCAGGATTATGGGGGGCTTCAATGCCAAAGTGGGATTACAGGAACGCGATGAACTGAATGTTGGACCGTTCGTTATAGGGCGCACCAATCACAAACTCAACTTAGTCAACTTTTTAGACTTGCGTGAGCTTTTTTAACACGGTTTTATTAGGTCGACCTGTATGTAACTAACTATGTAATGGAATCTAACGTAACTAATTTAACCATCTTCCAAGGATCGTAGCGTCATAAAAATTGGCAGCTGTATGTAGTTCTGATGACAATACAATAATATGGTGCTGTCGAACTGATCTGATGATGGAGCCGGAAGATATGAACTGATACTGTATGATGGGACATCGTATTATAGCCGTGTTTGGACTTGTTAGAAAGGTCTTGTAATGAACTTTGACCACGATTAACTTTTTGGTTTTTACGTACATTTATAAAAGTGTGTTTTTCTATTGTTTTTTTAAACTATAAATTTATTTGATGAATTAGTTCTTCGATAAAAAAAAAATCCCAAAGGAGTTGCACCTGGCAAAGCCCCGATAACGTGACAAGTAACGAGATAGACTTCATCATGACGGATAAAAAAGATATGTCTGTGATCAGTAGGTTTAATACCGGAGGCGATCACAGACTTGGCTGAGGCACTCTAAATATCAACTTCCGAGCTGAGAGAATCCGCATGACGAGGCCTACCCTCCAACCTACGCCGCTCTAGAATCCGAAAAGTTCCAACAGGAACTTCATATTCGATTCCCCCTACCTAGAGACTCTCGGGCTTATGAGGGAAAGACAAGAGTTGCCAACCACGCAAACGTCTTCATCAGATAAGAGGGCCTTAAACTTAAAGATCAGAAAGCTGACGCGACGCGACCCTCGGTGCTCTAACTCCCGCGACATTGAGGTCACGATTAGGCAGAACCGATGTCCGAAAGTGTTCAGTCAGCAACCTTCCTAAGGTACCATCTGACGAAACTTAGAACAGAGGATGTCAAAATCGTGACTTCGAAGTCCGAGATACTCGAGAAAGTTGAAGACATTTAAGAGCACCCATACTCAATGCGGGTGGCAAAACAAGCGGAATATAGTAGAGATGATCATCGAGCCGAATTAACGTGCCACTACGTGTCAACCAGTGCGAGGTTAGGGTGGCTCTCGATCAGCTAAAGAACAACAAGGCACCTGGGGATGACGGGCGAAGCAGGTGGGGCAGCAGTCTTGAGAGAGCTCACGAGTTTCTTCAACTCCGCCATCCACAAACAGAGACTACAACGCCTGAAGCGTGGAGCAGACATGCGCTGGTTCTGTTTTTCAAAAAAGGTGACTAATAACCTTGCTGAAGAACTACAGACCCTTCTTGACAGGCCTGTTGGTCTAGTGGTTAGTGACCCTGACTGCTATGCCGGAGGTCGTGGGTTCGATTCCCACCCAGGACAAATGTTTGTGTGATGAGCACGATCATTTGTTCTGTGTCTGGGTGTAATTTATCTATAATATGTATGTATTTAGAAATATATAAGTATGTTTATCAGTTGTCTAGTACTCATAACACAAGCTCCGCTTAGCTTGGGACTAGATGGCGTTGTGTGATAGTTGTGGAATATTATTATTATTATTATTATTCTCACTTCTGAGCCATTTATACAAGCTGTTCTCAAGAGTCACTACGAACTGTCTCACCAGGAGACTTGACGAGTTCCAGCCACCAGAACAAACCAGTTTTCGAAAAGGCTTCAGTACCGTAGACCACATCCATACTGTTCGGCAGATTGTAGAGAAGACCGAGGAGTACAACCAGCCACTATGTATGGAATTTTTGTACTACGAGAAAGCCATCGACTCCATCAAAATATGGGCAGTTCTGGCCTCCCTGCAACGATGTCGAATTGACTAGCGCTACATTGAAGTGTTAAGATGCTTGTATGACGCTACCACGATGACCGTGCAAATCCAGGATCAAAAAACCAATCCTATCCAACTGCTTAGAGGTGAGGTTTTTAGTGAGACAGGGGGAAGTGATAGCCCCAAAACTGTTTACCAATGCATTGGAGGACGTTTTCAAGACGCTGGACCGGACTGGACATGGTAACAACGTGAACGGCGGGTACATCTCAAACCTTCGCTATACCGATGACATTGTCACAATGGCAGAGACGCTGGAACAGTGAGACTAGATACTGCATAGCCTGAATGGAGCCTGTCGGTGGGTAGGCCTCTGCATGAATTCAAGACGAAAGTCAAGTACAACTCGCATGCCTTGCCGAGTCCTATCCACATCGACGGTTCGCATCTCAAAGTCGTGAAGGAGTACGTCTACTTAGGGCAAGTCATCCAGCTCAGTATACACAAGTTTGAGAAGGATCCAGTTCGTTAGGGCAGCATTTGGGAAATCTCGTCAAGTCTTCTTGTTGCCTATCGAGCAATGTTTGAAGACTAAGGTCTCCAATCAGTGCGTCCATGGGCGTACCCAGGTTCTGGGCCGGGGGGGGGGGGGGGGGCAAACCAGAATTTTTTATAAGCACTTAGTCAAATAAATAAACATAAATTAAAACAGTTCTTTTTTTTAATCTTTAAATATTAAGCTAATAGCTATTTTAAAAATAACTTTCGAAGGTCTTTAGCAAAACGATTTGTGTCGTTTTTCGTGAAATAATCGCCCATAGCGTTAACAAATTTTCTATGTACACTGAGCATACAAAGCCCATTTAATCTATTTCAATCATGGTCGATCTTAGCTACGTTTTTACTCGTCTGAGTATGCTGAATGACCTTTCAAATGTAGCGGTGGAACAAGGTATTAACTGCCAGTAAAATTTCAAGGGCTGTCTTCACCTTTGGGTAAAAAGATTCTGCTACTCCATTAGTAACTCTGTTTTTCCAATACTTTCAAAGTCCTGCTACTGCTTATTCATCCAAAAAGATGCAGATGTGATCTAAATCATAAAATTGAGATATGTACTTCCTCCATACATTTTTATTAGCAGGGTGCAACAATGAAGGAGTAAACGCTGGTGCATGGTTTTCTGCCGAATCTCGCCTCTAATGAAGATGATAACGAATCCAAAAAAGGGCACACATTAAGAGCGACGAAAACAATCGCTAAGGGGCTCGCTACAGTAGGCAGCTGGTTGATTTGCGCTCTGTTGTTGGCGGCTTACTGTCTAAGGTCAACGCAGCTCAAGGTTCAAAGCCGTAGCAATTTCTGCAGCTGAATCGATTAAATTTACACTCGTTTCTTCCGCGAAACGCCTATGTGCTGCACATTTTATTATGTCCAGTGTTTTAGACTTCGGCACGCCACTATTACGGCGAGTAGTCCCCTCTTTGAGGAGTGGCTAGAGAGGCGCCACGGTGTCCTCACCTTCCACCTTACGCAGGTCCTCGCCGGACACGGCTATTTCGGGAGGTTCCAGTTTCGGATATCGTGGGAGGAAACACCCTCGTGTTATCACTGCGTGGATCGCCTGGAGGACACGGTGGAGCATACGGTGGAGGTGTGCCCTGCCTCGGCGGTACACTGCCGTATCCTCATGGAGGCAATAGCGGCGGCAACCTTTCGCGTCCGGCAGCGACCTGCAGGCTATGGCACTGAGCTAGAGGGCATTCGAAGCCGTTACCTCCTTCTGCGAAGCAGTAATGCTCGCGAAGGAGGAGGCGGAGCGCTTGAGGGAGAGGTAGTATCGCCGCAGGAAGAAACGCTCCGGGTGTCGGGAGTCGATTGCGGACTCCCGGCCAGCGTAGGCGCGTGCTTGCCCGGTAAGGACCCGTCTCGACGGCGCGTTGTGTCCTACGCGCGCCTCAAAGAGATGTCAGCAGTATTGAAGGGGTCAGCTGGGACCGATCCCTGCCAGGGCCGCGGAATTGTTCTAAAGCATTACCGTTGCCTTGGAATAGGCAACTGAAGGAACCCGGTTGGGTTTTAGTCAGTAAACGTTTGACACGCCCTGCCGCTCCACCCAGAGTGGGAGGCGTCATCTGATGATTTTCCCACACACACAAAAAAAGCGTTTTAAGCTGTTATATGTTTGGGACGGGTGCAGCAGGGAATTGTATTAGTTAACCGACTTTAAAAAAGTAGGTTCGTTCTTTGTTCCACTGTATTTTTCTATTGACTTGACAAGTTGGTTTACGAATATGTGTAGGATAGATAAAAACATTTTTACAAAAAAAAAAAAACAACCGACTTCCATAAAAACACTACAAAATGAAAAATTACTTTAATTTCGGAAGTCAGTGGCAAAAAACTAAAATACAGATCCAAAGACACCGACTTCTAATATGAAAGTTATTTTTGCTTGCAGCGCTGCTAGCGAGTAGGTAGAATGGGTGCGTCGCACGATTTCCAACACGCTTTTATTAGGTTCATACATATGTTAGTGTTAGTATGTAAACTTTGAACATGACTTTGACCCCTTTCAAAACGTCGGATTAACTCGAAATTTGGTATACTTATCAAGTACTAATGACAATACTATAATTTTATAAATTTGTGCCATTATCCTTGCGGAGGTTACCAGGATAGCAAAAAAAAATCGTCTTCGAAAACTACGCTGACATACATCACAAAATTCGAAACACCCTAAAAAAATTAAATTAAATAATAGCTAAAAAAACTATAAAACACGCTTTATATAAACTAGTTTAAAAGTTGTGTATTGTATTACAAATAGTTATTTTTCTTATTTTTTATCGACAAAAGAAGATAGTTAGTTGACATTAACAAATTCCAGGGGGGGGGCAGCTGCCCCCCTCTGCCCCCCCCTGGGTACGCCCATGAGTGCGTCCTGCCCGTAATGACATCTGGTGCCAAAACGTGGACATTGACAGTTAGGCTGGTCCACAAATTCAAGGTTGCTTAGCTCGAAATGCAGCGGGATATGCTCGGAGTTTCTTTAAAATCAGAACTGAAATTTAAAAAAAAACGGAAAAGAACTGGAGTGACCGACAGACATAGCTCGCAGAGTAAGCAAGCTGAAGTCGCAGTGGGCTGGCCATATCTATCGAAGAACCGGTGGCCGGTGGAGCAGACGAGTCTTGGAGTGCAGACCGACAGACTAGGTGGACCGACAACCTAAGGAAAGTGGCTGGGTCAGACTCTATGCGGAAGGTGAAGGAGAGGGTGTTATAGCGCAACAGGGAGAGGCCTATGTCCAGCAGTGGACTGCGATAGGCTGAGTTGATAGTATATACCAATTCCATGTTTTTATCCGACAAGAGCAAGCAGCTCACAGCTGGCTGTCAGTTGTCATGTCATTGTCTGTCTGTCAGTCTCACATGGCCGTGGTTGGTCTTGTTTTTCATTGAACGATAGTAAATAATTGGAAAAACATCATTTTATTACTGATATTAATATAATGCCTGATGTTGAAATGGACAGAGTGCCGGAAAATGGTTCGGACTGCGAAGTTAGCTCACAAAATGCGTCAGATGCAGATAATATTTCAGACTCTGGTGGTGGGATAAAAAAGAAGACTAGAAAGCGTGGGATCGTATTTTTGTCAACTATTCCTCCTTACATGAATGTGGCTAAGATCCGTGAAATATTCAGTGAATTCGGTGAAGTTGGGAGAATATATTTGCAGTCGAGTGCCAGTAAGTTTTTGAGGTTATGTTGTTGTTTGGAATTGTCCAAAACTTGTATTTAATTGATATTTACATTAGAGTTCTTACAATGTGTAGTGGTTTTGAAATTGGTAGTATATTTAAGCTCACCATGAAAGTAAACATAGTTTAGAGTTATGGATGTCATGTTTTATTGATACTTTTTGTTTAATCAAATTAAAATTCAAAAATGTTCTTTTACAGAGCCTGGCGAGAAACGTAAGCGAGTACCAAATCAATTTACAGAAGGCTGGGTAGAGTTCCAGAAGAAAAAAGTGGCCAAGATGGTTGCAATCCAACTAAACAATACAAAGATCGGCACCAGAAAGAAATCACGGTACTATGATATGATATGGAACGTCAAATACATCCCGAGGTTCAAGTGGATCCATTTGAGTGAAAGACTGGCTTATGAGAGGGCTGCACTCAAACAGAGGTTGAGGGCTGAGATATCACAGGCTAAGAAGGAGGCCCATTACCTACAGACTAATGTGGAGAAAAGTAAGAAAATGAAGAAGAAGAAAGCAATGGAATCAGTTGAATAAAATTACAATTTTAAGTTGATTTTTGCGTTTTTATTTTTTCTACTTGTATCTACCTATACTTTATGCAACTAAATTCTAAAATAAGCTATTTGGTGCTTGGGCTGAGTGAACATTATTTTTGACTAAAGTCCACTCTTCCACTGATTATTTCTTCAACTCGCATTCTTTGCTTCGAGTTAAGAGGATCTGGCGTCAACTTTTGCATGTACCGTCGTGGTGGTATTGTGTGTGAGAGGATTCCTTGTGAGAATTCTCGATGTACTCTCACTCCATCCAGGGCATTTGACTGAAGTCTCTCAAAACTGTGTAATTCCATCATAAATTGTTTGCGTTGCGCTGCTTTGGCGTAGTGATAACGGTGGCGACAAACAACTCGGCTAAAATTAAATTATTATAGTTATTTGATAATTTTTATAGTCATTATTACTATCTGACGTTCTGGGACTATCACTAACAGTTGAATTGTAATTTTTATTTTAGATCATTTTGTACTTACTATGCTAATGCCAATGAAGAATAAGCTGGGTGTATGCTGACATCAGATCGTGCTAACTCTGGGAACCCAGGGTACAGGGGAATACGTCTCTTTTTCTCCTTCTCTGGAGGTTTTTCCGTATCTTGCAATTGACTCATTGTTAACAATTTCTTCTAAAGGCATGGGAACAGTAATTTATTGTTAATTGCGCCAATACATTGTTGCTTTGGTAACTAAAATCAACTTGAACCAGCTGTTTGGTCAATAACATATCTCTGTCAAAGTGACTTCTGGAATGTAAATAAACAAAATAAGGTTGTACTGTAAATAATATTTATTTATTTTCTGGTAAGGTTGTATATGGTCGAGGTACATGAACATGATTTATTTAATTACAAACTAGTCTACAATCTAGTCAAGTACGACCGCATGCTGAGTTTCCGCCTAATATAAACTAAATAACATCTCGGGTAAATAAATCCGTCACAAAGGGGGTTACAGAATGTAGGGTACCTATATGTGATGCTGGTGGTAGAGCTGGGGCTGGCGGGAATGTTTATTACGAGGCTGAGAGTCACACTAAATTGAGGAGAAAAATTGGGCCGTTTTCAGTTGATACTCACAAAATAAGCAATATAAACGAAAATTTAATAAACAAACAACTGAATGTATTTCAGACAAAACAACCAAATTTTTCCCAAAGGCATTTTTTTTTGGGTTTAACAAAAGACAAATAAGCTATACGAAAAAGGCCAATAAATCACAGAATATAAATTAATAACAGTTTATTGATACAGCATTAATATTAAATCTACTCCGCAGCCAAATGCAACCTCTGAGGTCAGTATTGCTTGGTGACAACGTGAACATTCTCTATAACGATTATTTACACAATTCCGGCTGTTAAAATGAGGTCGCGACGGCTGCTACCCTGCTCTGGCATACACAGTCATTGAATTCATTCACTAACACTGAACACAGGAGAGATTTGTTCGGATTTGAATCGTAGCACTGGAGCACCTGAAATTATAAATTAAATTTATAATAAGTATAACTGACACTACTATAGTATAACTGAGTATCTCTGAGAAGGGGTATTGTATAACCCATGCTGGGTTGTGGTGATCAGACAGGCGGTTGCTTTTTATTCGGCATCATTGAATTTGAATGTGGACCGACCCCAACATGCGGGGAAAGGCTAGACGATGATATCTGAGAATATAATTTGTTTGAAGTTGGCGCCACATTCTATAATTCGTCATCTCAGTAGTCACCACCTTTCTAGTCATACCATCTTTCACCAGCCTCGAGGAACATAATTATCAAAAACAATAATAATACTCATTTTTTTTACTGAATGCAACATTTTTGCAACAGTAAATTCATTCTAGGAAGTGTCAAAGGGCGGGCGTTTTGGGGGGACTGTCTTTTGTAACTTTGATATTCAAAAAGTGCTGACTCTCAGCCTAGTTTGAATAAATGACTTTTGATTTTGATTAATATGGTAGCGCTATGTTTAAATTAAATTATTAAAATGGAATCACCAGCTTTTTTTTTTTTTTTTTTTAGCTTTTGGCAATTGAGCCTATGTCGACTATTCTGCCAGTGTCACGTTTAGACGGTAGCGCAGCGGCGAGCCGTCGACTTTGCACTTTGTGGTAGGTTTACAGATTTTGTTAGTCGCTGAAAAAACGAGGACAAGTGTTAGAAAACATAAATATTCTACATTATTATATAAATAAAGTGATACACAACACAAAGACATACAATACATATTATTTACATATTTATTACGCACCATTTAAAATTTCAAATCATTATCATTTAAAAAAGTTGTTAAAATTCTAATAATTTTGGGAGAGAAGTGGCATAAAAGGGAATGGAAGTTAGTTGGGAGAGGAATGTTACACTTGGAAATTTCTTCATAGAGGTCGAAGGATTTGGTATTCAAGGAGCAGGAGAAAAATATATGGTCCAAAGTACCGTCCGCAAGACCGCATTCACAGAGGGAGCTGTCCCTAACATGGATCTTATTCAGAAACACTGGGCTACAACAATGTCCGAGTCGCAATCTGCAAAGCGAAGAGACAGTTCGTTTGGCCAATTTTGGGTATTTAAAAAACCAAGGCTTCCGCTGGATGTCAGGCTGTATGGATGAGTAGTAAATACCCTTGACTTTTGAGGTCTCATTCCACTTTTTTGTCCACGAGTCGAACAATTTGGGTTTGGCACCATTTCGCAAATCGTAGTTATGAGCTACGTAGTGCTTTCGATCAGCCGGATTTGATGTGGCATACTTTGCTAACGAATCAGCGCACTCGTTGCCAACAATTCCCGAATGACCAGGGATCCAGGCAATCTCGATATCCAAGCCGTTTTGGGAACAGTCAAACAACAAGCTCTTAATTTCTAAAATGGTTTTACTGTGAATTTTACTATAAAGTTGATTTTGTTTTAAGGCCTGAATACTACTGAGGGAATCTGAAAAAATTACTGCTTTTTTAATTTGATGTGATTTGATATAGTGTATGGCTTCTAAAATGCCAATACACTCTCCTGTAAAAACTGATGTTTCTGGTGGACATTGAAAAAGTAGGGCAATTTTTGAATTTTGAAAGTATACCGCTACTCCTGTACATTCTTTTGATGATAATTTTGAAGCATCAGTAAAGAAAAAATTCCATCCTTCCCAGTAGCGCTTGACGGCTAACTCGAAGTCGCGTCTAGCGTTTTGAGAATTCCTCGAGATGCCCAGTCCCAAAACGGCCTTTGGTTCGAAGTGGATCGTTTCATATGCAGCGGAAAAGACGGGGAGGATTGGATATTGACAAACAGGCGAGGAGAGGTTTTTAAGCTCTCTGTACCTATTTATCAATAGAGGAACTGTTTTATTTTTCCAATAAGGACTGTTATTGAAAGAAAGGTCGATTTGCTCTAAAATTGGGAGTAAAGGATGGGATGAAAGAGAGAATACTTTGGATAGGAAACGATCTGCCAAATATTGTCTTCTTAGGAATAGGGGTGGTTCTGTACATTCATTTTGAAGCGCATTTATGGGAGAGGATCTCATGGCACCAATAATCATTCTCAGGCATTTGGCCTGGATGCTGTCTAGCCTCTTGAGTGCTTCTCTGTTGCAGGGCTCTAAGAGAAAGCAACAGTAGTCCAACGCGCTCCTAGTCAGCGCATTATAGACCAGTTTAAGGGTATAAGGGTGAGCTCCCCACCACACCCCGGCCAAAGCCTTAAGGATCGACACAGAGCGTTCACATTTTTTGACCGTGTTGTTAATGTGGTCAATCCCAGACAATCTTGAGTCCAGCGTTACTCCCAGAAACCTCGCCTTATCCTTAACTGGAATGATTTGTCCATCAATACTTATATCTACTTGGGGAACTGAGCGCTTGCGGGTAAAAATGACCGCTGTACTCTTTGGAGCACTTAGAGATAACCCGTGATCAAGGAGCCATTGGTTTAGTGAGGATAGAGAGACATTCATTGATAGAGCGGCATCCTGGATGGAATTGCCAGTGACCAGTAAAGCAATATCGTCAGCATACTGAAGAATTTTGCAGTCATAATTTAGAGACGAGGCCAAATTCGCTGTGTAGATATTATATAACGGGGGACTCAAAACAGATCCTTGAGGTAAGCCTCTCCATACTGTTCTTTGTTCAGAGTCGACCCCAGGAATTCTTAGTTGGATGACGCGATTGGCAAAGATGTTACCAATGATACGGCAAATCCTAGCCGGAATTCTCAGCTCGTGCAACTTTTGCCTGAGAACAGGGAGGAGGACCGAATCATATGCAGCTGATATGTCCAAGAAAACTGCCACCACAGACTCATTCCTGCTGAGGGCCAGCCGGACCGCTGACGTGAGGATACCTACACTATCAGCTGTGCCCAGACCTTTCCTGAAGCCGAACTGAGTCGCCGGAAGCAGCCTTCCACTCTCCACCAACCACTCTAAACGGTTCTTAACTAAATGTTCTAATAGTTTGATGAGTATGGACGATAAAGCGATAGGTCTATATGAGCAATGATCGTTAGGATCTTTGCCTGGTTTTAAAATCGGGATGACAACTTGAACCTTCCATTCTGAGGGAATATATCCGGAAGTAAAGCAAAAATTAGCCAAGTCCAAGTAGTATTGGTGGGTTTTTGGTCCAGCTTTGACAATAAAAGAGTACGGGAATCCATCCACCCCTGGGGCGGAGTCTTTAACATGAGATAGTATATTTTTTAGCTCTTCCAAACTAAATGGTCTGTTCATTGGGTCACCAGTGTTGTCCACATCATCAATGCCAACACAATTGTCTTCTATACCCGGAACATATGCTGGAGCGATTTTAGAGAAAAACTGGTGCCCCAGTTCTTCTGAGAGGATTTTCGAAGAAGTAGGAGCTAAATTACTCCTAAACAGTTTTATTTTCCGCCATACCACTGAAATCGGAGTGGATGGGCTCAGCGAAGAGCAGTACCTTGACCAACCCTGTCGTTTTTTTTTCTTAAGAAATTTCCTAGACTTGGCCAATATTCGCTTGAAAGCGATGAGGTTATCCAGGTTCATATCACAGTTAACAGTCTCTTCAGCCTCATTCCTGGCCCTGACTATGTCAGTGCATTCCTTATCCCACCATGGCGGAGAGGGAATTTTGTCGGACTGGGGTTTTTTGGAAGGGAAACAGTCATCTGCTGTAGCAGAAACAGTGGAGGAAAACGAAGAAAAACATTCCTGGGGATTAACCTCGTTGACTTTTGGGAGGGAAGATACTCTTAAGTCTAAAATTTTGGAATATAAATCCCAATCTCCTGTGTCAAGTCGGTATTTTAAAAGGGGAGGGAGGACTATTGTGGGAACATGTTTCGAAGGGAATTCAATCATGATGGGGTAGTGGTCACTTCCATAAGTCATATCCAAGCGACGCCAAATGAGGAGGCTAGACATATTGGACGAACAGAATGTCAAGTCAACACAACTATTACTCTGCCCTGGTGCAGACCTGCGTGTGGCACTGCCATCGTTAATGACACAGAGATCCAGATCGTCCAATATATCCAGCAAGCCAATGCCAAAGTTATCACAAGTATCCGATCCCCAACGATAATGATGACAATTAAAATCACCCATAACAAGAATTGGACCGCTAACACTGCATAACAAGTTTCTAATTACCGAAAGATATTCGAGTTGTGGGTGCGCAATATAAAAAGAGAAAATATTTATATCCTCAGCCTTAACAGCAACAACATTTATGTTGTCACCAACAAAGGGTAGAGGAATCGGGGAAAATGATACTTTGCTATTGATGAGCAAAGCACATCCCCCATATCCATCTAGTCTGTCATTACGAACACTGCCAAAACACGGCATCCTAAAATTACTTTCAGGTAATAGCCATGTTTCAGCTATGCCGCATACTGATGGTTTATATTTATTTATTAAAAAGGAAAGATCAGGCTTCCTGGGAGTAATACTCCTCACGTTCCACTGCAGGAATGTCAGGGGATGGAACATTGTGAATGTAATTTAAGATTGAGGTCAATTTTAAGGCAACGTGGTCAGGTATTGATTGAGTAGGATTTGTCAGAACAGTCATTAACATATTTGTGATTAATTCTAAGATATTTTTCGAGCTGTCTGCTTGTCTGTACATAATTGGTTCGGTGGCTTCCGCTGGAAAGGCGCACCCATTATGGGAGGGAGAAAATGAGTAATCTCTGGTGAGAGCTTGATGAGCTTGCTTATTATAGCCTGGAGAAAGGTGGGCACGGGGCTTTGGGTTAAGGAAGACCGTTTTACGGTACGATCTTTGGGTGGGAGAGATTGGGCTTGAGGTTTGGGATTGGGGTTTATTTATTGTAACCTTGTTACGAGAGGAGTACTTTGATACATCGGCATATGATCTAGAAACAGGAGGGAAAACCCGACTTGCTTCTACATATGAGATAGATTTTTCCGCCATCAGAGCTTTGATGCTCTTCTGCCGGCCCAATTCAGGACAAGTACTGTCATTTGCGAAATGGTTACCAGTACAGGAAATGCAAAATCCTAACTCAGGGGCGGTTCCACATCCAGCTATTCACCAGCTAATCACCAGCTATTCAATTGACTTGTAGATCCCAAATTAGGGTACCTACATAACTAATAATTATGCGCATTTTCACAATGTTCAATAAGATTCCCTAGCCTAGGCCCTAAGAAGTCTCTATATTCCAGCATAGATGTATCTAACAGAAGAAAAAACAATTGTGTACAATTTTAGACAGCTTGTTTGAGTCGGACTTTTCAAATCTCAAAAAGTCAAAAGTCAAAGCATTTATTTTAAATAGGTACTTTTTTTTAAATTAGCCTACACTGTCCCACTGCTGAGCAAAGGCCTCCCCCAAATCCCTCCAAGGCACTTAGAGGGCACTTTTGAATGTAAACATTTACATTAAAATAGAATTGATTCTAGTCACCCATCCAAAGGTAGATTCGTATGGAGAAGAATGGGCAAGAACCTTCACCACTCTTTTAAAATGTTTTTCAATATTAGCATACAACATTTATATAGTTATATGTGAAGACAATACACCTAGGATAAAATTGCTGTACACCAACAGAATTGTGGTCGCTCACAATGGACCTTATTAGAAGGCTGAAAGTCACCCAAAGGGCGATGGAGAGGGCTATGCTTGGAGTTTCCCTACGCGATCGAATCAGAAATGAAGAGATCCGTAGGAGAACCAAGGTAACCGACATAGCCCGAAGAATTGCTAAACTAAAGTGGCAGTGGGCAGGGCACATTGCTCGCAGAACAGATGGCCGATGGGGCCGAAAGGTTCTGGAGTGGCGACCGCGTACCGGAAGACGTAGAGTTGGAAGGCCTCCAACAAGGTGGACCGATGACCTTGTGAAGGCCGCAGGAATCCGCTGGATGCGGGAAGCACAAAACCGGTCGAAGTGGCGGAGCTTGGGGGAGGCCTATGTCCAGCAGTGGACGTCTTTCGGCTGAAATGATGATGATGATGATGACACCAACAGAAAAAAAAGTGACAAAAGCAAGCAATGAGTGATAAATTATGTCTAGACAATATTTGTATGCAACAATCATGCTGACCTAATTGTTGCATACAATTACTGTTTAATTCAGACAGGCTATTTAATTTACCTGAGCAAATTATTAATCTGCCTTTTGGTAAGAGATGAACAATTTCGTTACATTTTAGGGACGGGTAATATTTGGCTGACAAGCGAATTTTCATCCAGGTTGCATTACTGCAAAGAATATTATGAGATCAGCAAGATTACTGATCTCATAATATTCTTCGCAGTATTTGCAGGCTTGTAGGTGACCTCATATCTGGTCTATTGTAAAAATATTAAATGAATACCGGAACTGATGTTCCGGTACCTAAATAATATTTACTATCACTCATTGAGTGCATTCAAAGATTCTCCACAAAAACAATATTAAAAATACATTCACTGCACCAAGCTTCACTGACAATCTTGCTGATTGTCTAATCTTATCATATTGATATTGAGAAAAGAAATCCCATTAAAGTAGAACTTGATAATACATTTAAATGTTGGAGACACAGATTTTAGCATCATGAGTGTCCTACACCTTTGCTTAACCGTTCGAGGATTACAGGCATTACGTTATGTTCATTATCATCATTTCAGCAGAAAAACGTCCACTGCTGGACATAGGCTTCCCACAAGCTCCGCCACTTCGACCCGTTTCGCCCTGCCCGCATCCAGTGGAATTTGGGGGGGTTTACCATAATCGCCAGGATTGGCAGGCGGCTTGGCGATCGCATTATGGTGGTCATATTGAATGCTGCTGCCCATTCTCTTTGTCGCCTCTTACGACACCCACAGGAAGAAATGGGATGGTACTATTCTTTACGTCTGGCACCAAACGGAACCAGATACGTCTGGCACCAACGGATGTTGTGTTACTTTAGTGAATTTATTTACCTTTGCCTTCTCCTCTTGGCATGGTGACACCTTTGAAGCAACTTTATCCCCCTGAACCATATTAAATAAGTCATTTGCTTCCTTCAATGTCTTCTGGTATTCAATTTGCATTCCGCTGTTTATCTTTTCGTGTGCCCTCTTCAGGCTTTCAATGCGGTGTGCCCAGTAGGCCTCCTCAGCTGCGTATTCGTGCTGGCGTCTGTGCTCGTATGACGGTGCGAACTGTTGTGCAGGCTGGGGTTTCGATTCAGCTTGCTGAAACAGTGTTGATGAGAAATATCAAATAAAAAGTTTCAAAAGTTTCTTTTAGAAATAACAGTTTTTATACTCATAATGTCTCTCATGTTTTTGCTGCTTACAACAATTATTCTTCTCTGGGTTTGCTTAGCTGTTAAGAATATTATTTTAGATATGTCGACTCAATTAATTCGCTATTTAGTACAAGTAAAATGATTACTGGTTTAAAAAATCTTAATATTCATATAAAGTATCATGTTTGAACTGTTTGTATTTATTTATTGATTTACTGAATAAAGTGACAAAAACTTATTACAATAATTGATACAAGATCCATACTAATATTATAAATGGGAAAGTGTGTGTGTCTGTTTGTCCGTCTTTCATGGCAAAATGGAGCGACGAATTGACGTGATTTTATAAGATGGAGAGTGACATAGGCTACTTAAAAAAAATAAAAAACCACCAGACCATTAACAAAGCGCACATTAAAGGTGGCTGGGGTGAACTTAGAAAAGCCGTACTTTTCCCATGGACAAATTGTATGTAGCATGTTCACGTGTGTCTATTCTATCCCCAAATGTATTAAAATAAAATTCTGTTCTAAGTTCTCTTCTGTGTTCTAAATCAGGAAAGGGGAACAGTGTTACCCCGAATTTAACGCGAGCGAAGCCGCGGGCAAAAGCTATTTTATATATAAATGTTGACATCAACCAGTTGGTTCTCAGAAACTGCTAAGTTAACCTACAATAGTTTCGTTTTAGTAATGACCTCCCTATGCTCATGAAAAAAGACAGTGAAGCCACAAAATAAAATAAAATTAATTTAAATATTTTTAAAACAGTAACACCCTTCTATTGTCCTAACAAGCAATGACATTGATCAAAATTATGTAATGTAACATCATATTTACTTTTGAGGTGAGCTGAGATTGTATCCGGTCTAAAGCCTCTTGGGACACTTGGATGGCATTTTCATTATCCACTGTAACTTTTCGAGTGCTTTGAGAACCTCCCATATTTAATAAAAGTGTACTATCCAAATAATTTTATCGGCAAATCACGTCAAAAAGACATTTTTTGACAGCTCAGACACAATCCCAACCAAAGACTAGGGAAAGCAGGTCAAGAATCAGTTGTCATTTCATTGATCCATTGGTTATGGTTAAATAATTTAGAGCACTTAGGTCTTATTGCTGTTTTAGAAAAAGTTATAATATTCAATATTTGGATTAAAAGTTAAGTTAGTTAGTTGGTAAGTTTAATTTTAAAATAGATATTACTTTGTACCCTACATTGTTTAACTGCATCATGCTGAATAAATGTTGTCAGCTACCTTCATTGGTGTTGGTTAATAAAGTGACGTAACAACAGATGGCGCTACTTGTGGCATATAGAATAGAAAATAAATCCAACGCAAAGATATCGATACTGGAAATATGAAATAACGTAAGGGACAAAACGAAGGTTTTCAGGAGAGCAAAAATAAGATATTTTTCTTACAAAACTGGCTATAATTTTTTAACTATATGTTTTATGTAAAAAGTGTCTAGGACAAAGTTTCTTAGGTTTCTTCATTCTTTGAAGCTAAAATAGTAAAAAATCAATAAAGCCTACAGTTTCAAAGATAGCATGTCCCTTACGTTAAATAATAATGAATACGAGTGATATACGTTTACAAAATGTTAGATGTAATTAAACGGCATTGATGTATGGGACACTTAAGGAAATAAACATTTACAGTTTTTCAAAGTAAAGGTCTCTTAATGGTACACTCTATATTGTTAATGCTGTTAACAAATATAAAAAATAGAATCTAGACACGCGGCAGCGTGTCAAGCCAAGTTCAAGTAGCAGAACTGGCGAGCAGCACCGTGTGTAATATTACACGAACCATTTGGAGCCACTTTTGACCCCCTCATAACTCAATAACTATTTCACATAAACGTATCAAATTTGGTTCATATAGTGAAACTTGCAAGATACATATGTGCTCCAAATTTCATAAACATATCTCTAATGGTTATTTAGATATTAACGTCCAAAAATCGTCATTTTTATCACTGACTGACCTATAGATCAAAACTCTAACCCAGTTCTAGATGACCTAGAAAGTTCAAATTTGGCATGCAGATAAATAATTAAGTGAATACAAAAGAATAAATCAGAAACTGGTAAATTTTTATTATTTTATCATAATTTTTCACTTAATTGATTCTATTAGGAACACATAACAAAAACCATTTGGTATTAAATTTGTTATAAATAAAGTACCTACTAATAATTTATGCACAAAAAGTAATGATATCCCATCAAAAAAATAAATGTGAAATGAGAGCCAAGTTCAGTACTATGACATATGCCTTGGTTGTTGACTTCAACGACAAAAGAAGTGAGATCTAAATGGGTGCCAAGTTCAGTGGTCAGTCCTGACTTGGCTAGTTTTCATATACGAATTATATTATAGCCTTCGCAAGTTTTAAACCTGTTACTTGTCGGTTCTTATTTTATTATTCCGAAAATTTGGCTTGCTGGTAAAAACTAGCCATCGAACATAATAATTTGTATATGAGAACTAGCCAAGTCAGGACTGACCACTGAACCGAAGCCGCGGTGGTGAGCGTAAAACCATCTGCGACGATGAGCACGCGTGGGTCCGCCGGAGCCCCGCAGCGCCGAAGCCGTGACAGAAACCATGCATGCTGCATGTTGCATGCTCGCCTGCATGCTGTAAGCTTGCTTGCATGCTGCATGCTTGCTTGCATGCTGCATGCTTGCTTGCATGCTTGCTTGCTGCATGCTTGCTTGCATGCTGCATGCTTAGTTGCTTGCATGCTGTATGCTTGGTTGCTTGCATGCTGTATGCTTGCTTGCATGCTGCATGCTTGTTTGCATGCTGCATGCTTATTTGCATGCTGCATGCTTCTTCGATATGAAATGTATGCCAAAAGATGATTCTAAGTTTAAAGTTTCTGAGATATGATAGTTCTGACTTTTAATAACTATCGATATGAAATTATGCCAAGAGACGATTCTGACTGCGAACTTTCTGCGATATGATGGTTCTACTTTTTAATTATTATGGAATAAAATTTATGCCTAAAGATGATTCTGACTTATAAAATTATGCGTTGTGAATGTATGATAAATGAGTGTATGCCAAACGATTTTATGCGATATGAAGTTTATGTCATCCACTGTTATGCAAAATAATATTATGACGAAAAAAATTCTGCCATAAAGGGTGGACCCAAAATTAGACTCATTGTCCCAAAAGAAAAATAAAATTCACTTAAAAAATTTGTTATCGTTAAACATAAAAAAAAACAAAATTAATTTCTTCCATAATAGAAAGCCTACAGTTAAATTGAAGTCTCAAAAATTAGTCATTATTTTATCAATCTCATCATCGTCGGTGTCATGGAGCCTATCTTTAATTCTATCTACTTAATATTCATTGTGAAACCTATTTGGAATTATATATTGTCACATTTTTGAGATCTTTAAACTTTGGAACTGAAATTGCAGTCTTTCCTTATACAGAAATGGTAAGCTGTCTATGCTACTGGGTCATATAATATAATTATGATAATTTGAGTCACAATTTAATGTAAGGTACATGGTATTTGTACTTTCTCAGAGAACACTAATGTATAAGACACAGCTAATAACTAATTTAACCCAACAAAGAGACTTACATTAGTTTTTATAAAAATATTAATTTAAATGTCATATACAGCCAGTTTCTAGAAAAAAAATGGTCTAGGCCTACGGAAAATATGTGATGTAAAGGACATTTTTTTAAAGATATCGAGATTTTAAATATACCAATCGATAGAGCAAAAAATTCCGAATCCGACGATATATATAACTCATTTTCGACAAAATGTCCCTTTCGTTATTTCATATTTCCAGTATCGATATATTGGCGAGGGCCCACTTCTTGGTAGGTGTACTGTCCGAATGCACCAAAGAGTATAATAATAATATGGAATGCACTCTTTCTGCTTGGTCGGTTAAGGCACTGCCTCACTGCGTGTAATCAATGAAGGAAGTGTTCATCACGTGGTAGATAGAACTGGTAGTGCTTCTGGAATTGCCTTGTATCGTAGTTTGTTGATAAGCTTAATTTTTTCAAACCATAATATCGGTATGCCTAAATATATGACGCTGGACCACTGTTTTTTATTTTTGCAAATTCGATATCTTGGTAATCTAACTGAAACTTTTTGGTCTCCGAATAAAACATGTTTAGACTTCCAGTTGCTTAAAAGCTCATCATCATCATCATTTTAGCCATAAGACGTCCACTGCTGGACATAGGCCTCTCTCTATTTTGGGGGGTATACCATAATCACCACGTTTGGTTAGGTTTGCAACCCACTTAGGTTGGCAATCGCAGTATGGTGGTAAAATGCATAGAGAACGCTGCTGGCCATTCTTTAGTAAGTAGGCTTGGGCATAGTAGTTCGCGACTGAGATCGCTCAGTTTAGTTCACCGCTCCTTAACGAACTAGTTCGCTCTTCTAGTTCATCCGCTCTTCTAGTTCATCCGCTCTTCGAGTTCATCCGCTCCTCTAGTTCATCCGCTCCCAGCTCGAATCAAAGAGAGGCAGATCGTTCGCTCCTTCGCTCGTTTAGATTTTGCACGTACTGCATGTGACAAGATTATGGAATGTTCTACTTTTATCTACAATTTTAAGATGTATGGTTAGGGACCTTACACCTTGAGTTGATGCTGATTGATACACTGATACTGATTGATTGATATTTATTGATAAAAGTATGATTGCATGATAGATGAGTGCACGCGGTATGAATGCTATTCGTGTACTAAATTAGCCGGCCCGGCGCAGGTAAAATGCTGACATATTGATATGAAAACTGTGCTGTGCTTGCACTGTACATGCTCCAGGCCCGGAGAAGAAAAGGGTGCACAGGGTGATATGAATCGTGATGAGTTACAAAGTGATAAAACATAATTGCCTATAAAATAACTTAAATAACACTACATTGATCTGTATTGACTTCCAAAACGTGGTGATGACGCCCTGTCAACTATACGTGTGCTGCTGTGGCTGTTGTCGACAGTAGCGGTCTGTGGCGGTCTCCTTGCAGCTGTCGTATAGTGCACGTTGGGTTCCTGATGATCCTGTTGAACCGTGTCCCTGTGCGCTCGCAGCCGTCGCAACCCGTAGATGAGAATACTGATTAAGATCACTGCGACCACAGTGTATATGGCGATGTAATGGTGGATGTCGTGGGAAGAAACTTGATCTGTCAATGCCTCAACTTCCTTCACTCTGGCATTCTTGATGGCGAGAGTGATGACTTCCAAGTCCTGTTGCCGTTTGATAGTCTCTTTGGTGTCGTTCAGTGCGGCAGCGGATGGTATAGTCAGATTGATGATGTGATTTATAGTTGGAATCTCGATATCCAGGACGTCTGTTTTTGTATGGATTGAGTTAGTTAAGCTTTGGTGCGAATAAATCGTAAATGTTTGACCTTTGATGACGCAACCGTCACCGAGTGTCAGTACCCCGGCCTTGCTGAGTCGTTCAGCAGTAATATGATCCCCACATATGACTCGCACCGTGCATTGTCCACAACAATAATACAAATATGAGTTGACGATGCTTAATTCCGTCCATTGATCTATACATTCTTTGGTTTCGGTTTGACATTGATTTGCAACTTGATCTTTTACACACAGATTGTTGTCTGAGGTCATCTGATAAATAGGCCTTTTTAGAGAACAAATGAAGTCATCCTGGTCGTAAGGCGTACATCTTCCCCAATCGGCTTCCGATATCGGAATGTAGGAATCTTTGTGGATGTTTATCGCTAAATGCTGCGCGATAGGTGTGATGGTGACCATGCTTTCAGCTACTTGCAGTGGGATTGGTATGAGGTTGTAAAGCTCATAGTCTTCTCTAGTCACAAGTGGGATCTTGACTTCAAAAATCATGTATTGTTTTGTTGTTCTCGCTTTTACTTTGAGTAAATGATATATCTTTGCTAGATCCGTTTGAATGTTATTTATGGGTATGGTCAGCTCCTTTGAAAGTTGCCCTGTTATTGTATTGAGTTCATCTCTCAGCTGTGTTGGTGTTAAGAGGTGAAAGTTGAATTTTTCATAGAAAATATTCGCTACTGTATCCACTAGCGTTTCCTGGATATTTTTCAGGTCTGACAGCATAATGTTTGCCACCAAGGCTGATAAAGTGAAGTCACTTCTGCTGTCTGTCTTTTGTATCTGCTCTTTCAGTTTGTTCATTCCCAGGTTGCAGTTGATTATGTATTGATTTACGAGTTTATGTTGTTTTTCCAAGGCGGTTTCTACTCGTTTGATAACATTCAATTCTGCTTCAACGATTGATGTCTGGTTTTTCCACAATAAGGCAAGATGTTTTTGATCCTTCTTGATAAGGTCAATATCTTTCTGATATTTTTCGGCAAAATCTTCGTCCAATATTCCAAATAAACTTCGTGCGATGTTGCCTACTCCATTGATAAAGCCTCTACGTCGGCGCAATCGGTGCATTTGCTGACCGAGTAAAATGCTGTTGTAGTGTTCGAGTTCGGCGTACCCATGACGTAACTGTAATCGGACTACGTCACATTGTGGTATTTGATCCGTTGAACATATGTTTTCCAGGTGATTCATGTATTTGTTGATTACATCTATTCCTCGCCAATATGGAGCCATATCGCAGTAAACTATTAGCTTCCATTCTTCGCGTTGTAGCCGCATATTGGCTACCTTGTCGAAGTAGATGCTTTGATTGTTGCTCAGGCTTGAAAACTTGTATTCGCCTCTTGCTGTAGGTACCATTACCATAAGAATCATGAGAATGGTATAAATTAAGTTGCATAATTTTGATGACGATTGTTGTGTTCGTTGACTTGATACGTTACTTGCGGATTTTTGATGTTCTTGTTCTTCTGATTGATTTTCATTTATAGGCAGTAATGATAACTTTGATATTGGTCTTTTCATTGTTCCATTTTTTGTCCGAATAGTAACCACCCGGACGTACCCATCTTTTCCGGGATGAAGTTGCGTGATTCTTCCCATTGCCCACTTTCCTGATGGTAACTGTACGTCGTGTATGATGACAATGTCGTTGATCTTCAAGTTTGTGTGCGGTTGGCGCCATTTGCTACGCACTGATAATTGGCTTAAGTATTCTGTTCTCCACCTTTTCCATAAATCATCCATGATTTTTTGGGTGAGTTGCCATCTCGTACGCAAATCTTTCTCCGTTTCGATTAACGTCAAGGTTGGTCCGCTTGCTAGAAAGTGGGATGGTGTGAGGTAATCCAAATCTTCTGGATCTTCACTTAGAGCGCACAATGGTCGTGTGTTCAAACATGCTTCGATTTGTGCTAGCACTGTTGAATATTCTTCAAACGTGAGCCTTTGTTCGCCAATCACTCTCTTTAGGTGGTACTTTAAGCTCTTCACAGCTGCTTCCCATACACCTCCCGCGCTTGGCCAGGATGGGGCGTTAAAGTGCCAATTGATCTCCATGTCGGTGATTGCTTCGTAAAATTCCACGTCTAACACTTTGTGAATGTTGATGAATTCTTCATTAAGAATTCTGCTTGCTCCTACGAAGTTCGTACCATTGTCGCTGTATATATGTTTTGGGGTGCCTCTTCTTGCTGACATTCTGCGTAATGCTGATAAAAATGCTGAGGAGCTCAGATCTGAGACCAGTTCCAGATGCACAGCTTTCGTGGCCATGCATACGAACACAGCGATGTATCCTTTTGTTGTCTTTACTCCTCGGCCTTTGTTTGTTTTAATGTAGACAAAGCCAGTGTAGTCAACCCCTGAGTGATAGAAAGGTCGTGCTGGATTGCTGCGAGCTGCAGGTAAGTCTCCCATTAACTGCTCTTGTTTGATTGGATCGTGACGTCTGCACTTGACACAGGTTCTAAGGCGTTTCTTGACTGCTCGATTTCCGCCCTGAATCCAATATTGTTGACGCAGCCAAGCTTGCGTGATTCGAGCTCCGCCATGATACGTCATCTGATGTCCTTGGTCAATAAGTAAGTTACTGAGATGAGAGTTTTTAGGTATTATGAGAGGATGTCTCATATTTTGACTGATATTCGCATTAGCGATCCTCCCGCCAACTCTCAGTAAGCCTTCTTGATCCAGGAATGGGTTCAACTTCAACAGCTTACTTTTTGCGCTGACTTGTTTATGTTTCTGAAGACTGATGATATCTTCTCTGAATTCCCACTGTTGTACTTGCTTGATGATAAAATGTCTGGATTTCTTCATTTCGCCGATTGTTAAAAACTTTGGTTTGTGCTGATTACGTGTTATTGCGCGCAAAGTCCAAGCTAGAACTCGCGTTGCTCTGTTGAAATTGCTACATTTATTTAATATGTTTTGAGCAATGTCATCATTTTGTTGAATGACGCTTGTTTGTACTGATTTTTTCATTTCGTCTTGCGTAACATAAGTTTGTTGTTTATGTTCATCTTCATCAAATGATGGTAGCCACGTTGGTCCATGCCACCATAGTGAATGTTCTTTGAGCTGCTCTGCTGAACATCCTCGGCTAGCACAATCAGCTGGATTTTCAGCCGACTTCACATAGTGCCAGTTCTTGATTGGGATTACTTCAGTGACTTGTTTCACTCTATTTGCCACAAATGGCTTCCAGCGATTTGGGTCTCCCTGAAGCCAGCCCAGGACCGCTGTTGAATCTGACCATCCATATATCTTGATATTGTAGTTCTGTAAAGTATTCTGAACTACTTTCATCAGAAGTGATAATAAATGTGCTGCGCTAAGCTCCAATCTTGGTAATGATATCGCTTTATTGACAGGAACCAGTTTTGATTTTCCTGCTACTATGGTCACAGGAGTTTGATTGTTCTGATTGTTCTGTTTGATGATCCTGCAATAAATTACGCAAGCATACGCTTTTGTGGATGCGTCACAGAAACCATGCAGTTCAATTTCTGTGTTTTGCTGTGTTTGTAGCCATCGCGGTACATTGATATGTTCTATTTCTGGTAGATCTTTCTTGATCTTCTGCCATTGCTCGTTGATATGTGCCGGTACTTTGTCGTCCCATTGTAGGGTTAGTGACCAGACATTTTGGAATAAAAGTTTTAGCTTGGTCGAGACAGGAGCCAGCCAGCCTAGTGGGTCAAATATTTTGGATATATCTGACAATAAGGACCTCTTAGTAGCTGGAGCTGTCGATTTTGTGTCAATCTTCATTTCGAACTTGAATTGATCGTCCAGCGGGTGCCAACGTAACCCCAATGTTTTAGTTGACTCTTGATGTTTGAATTCAAATGATTGCGCTGTGTTTGCGGTGACGTCATCTAATACCTCTAATTTATTAGATGACCACTTTCTCAAATTAAATCCGCCTGATCTGAGTAATTTGATAAGATCTGTTTTTAGTTGCTTAGCTTCTTCGATGCTCTGATGTCCTGCCAACAAGTCGTCCATGTAGAAACAGGTTTCAACAACTGCGGCCGCAGCAGGATACCTTGAGCGTTCATCTTCTGCTATTTGCTTTAGAGTCATCATGGCGAGAAATGGTGCTGATTTGGTGCCATATGTAACTGTTGTTAACTCATATTCTCGTAATTTCTCTTGAGGTGAGTCGCGCCAAATGATTTTTTGATATTGCAGATCATCGTCATGACAGTAGATTTGTCTGAACATTTTCTCGATGTCCGCTGTAATCGCATATCTATGTTGTCTCCATCTCAATATTAACGTAAGTAAGTCTTGTTGGAGATTTGGGCCACTGTACATGAAATCATTTAAGCTGTAGCCAGTCGATGTTTTTGCTGACGCATTAAATACCACACGTAATGCTGTTGTTGTTGATTCGGGCCTCAATACACATAGGTGAGGTAAAATGCAATCTGGCTGTTTTTTACTCGTACACTCGCGCATGTGACCTAGTCTGATGTATTCATCGATGAATGCTTTGTAATCTTGCGCAATTTTTGGGTTTTTTCCAAACTTCTTTTCCAATTGATAAAATTGTGCGACTGCCTTGGGTTTTGATTCTCCCAAATTTTCCTTTATTTCTGGCTTTAGCGGTAGTCTTACAACATATCTGCCATCCTCCCGTCGCAAAGTTTCTGTCTGATACTGCTGAATGCACTGATGATCCTCCTTCGACATGTTGATATTGCCATCTGCTATGTCTTCAATGGCCCAAAACCTTTGTATGTCTTCAAGATTGTTCATTACGACGTTGCAGTGATATGATTTGACATTTCCGCTTAATATCCACCCAAGTTGAGTTTGTTGTGCTACAGGGAGTGACTCATTTTCTTTGATGATACCTCCCATTATAATTTGTGAATATACGTCGGCTCCTAGTAGTAGATCTACTGGTCGGCTTGTATAGAATCCTGGATCTGCTAGCTGTATGTTTTGTAGGTATGCCCATGATGGTTTTGAGAATGTCCTGTTGGGCAAGTTGTGTAACAGTGTGTTCATTATCAGCACATCTGCTTGAAATGTAAATTCAGTATGCATTGATGACGCAGTAATACGGATCTCTCCCTTACAGTTGGCTTGACTAGTGCCGATGCCAAATATGACGCCTTTGCATGCTTGTCTTGGGAGTTCTAGTTTTTGAGCTGCGCTTTCTGATATTAGAGAGACTTGTGAGCCTTGATCAATTAGGGCACGCAATGTGTGATATGTCCCATTTCGTGCTTTGACACGAACAAGAGCTGTTGCTAGCAGTATTTCTACAATACTTTCATTTGAGACATGGTTGACAGTGTCTCGTGTTCTGTTTTCTCGTGATATGGACAGTTGTTCTTCTGCTGATGACTTCGTGTTACTTGTCCCGCCGTTGCTGTGGAGCGTATCGTGCAGCAAGGTGTTATGCTTTCCTTGACATACTCTGCATTTTGTCTCCGAGTAGCATGGCTTGTCTTTGTGATCATAGAGACAATTTTTACAGAGGTTCAATTGTTTCACAATATCTCCTTTGGCCTCTGGCCTAGATTCTAAAAATGTCTTGCAACGGAAAAGTCCGTGGTTGTCATTGCAGAGTGGACAGTTTGGTTTATTCATTGCAAAACTTTTAAACGTTGAATTGCGGAAAAATGGTTTGCCTGCATCGTTCTTATTATTGTGCTGATTAGGTTTGCTTTGTTTGTTAGGCTGATGTTCTGATTCTTTTCTGTTGAATGTTTCTTGCTTTGATTTTGGAGTATACTGCTTACGCCTAGATGATTCAAGAGCGGTGTATTTGTTTTCCAGAAATGATAGGAAATCGTCGAGTGTCGGCAGTGCTCTAGGATTGGTTAGCGATTGAATGTATTCCCCATGCGTATCGCTGTCCAACTTAAGTGCCAGTAGGTGCACAATAAGTGGGTCCCAGTTTGATATGTTGACGCCGAGATTCTTTATGGCGTTAAGACATTCGTTGGTAGTATCAAACATCTTCTTGATCTGATAATCTGCTTGATTTTGCATTGTAGGTATTGCCAGAAGTGCGTTGATATGCGAGCTAAAGATGAGCTTTTCGTTGTTGTATCGATGATTCATGATGTCCCAGCATAATTGATAATTTTCAGAACTGATATTTAAGTGTTGGACTAGCTTTTCCGCTTCACCTTTTAGCTTGCTCTTCAAAAACTGCATCTTCTGAGCACTCGACATTGACTTGTTGTTGTGGATTGTTTCTATAAATAGATCCTTGAATGATGTCCACTTGAGGTAATTCCCGCTGAATATGGGAATATCGATTTTGGGGGTGCAATTTTCACGGTGTGAAATTGAGCCCATCTTGATATTGATTGACTTTTTCATGTCATTGTATAGCTGCTCATATCTGCTGTATGTTTGCTCATAATCTTCATCTTCCTCGTACAACTCACTGTCAATTTCCCAGTGCAACGAGTCGATGATTGACCACCTTTTTTGTACATTACGCAGTAGATCTTCGAGTTCCCATTTTTCAGAGATGTCCTCTAATACCACGCTCTTGATTGTACGAGACAACGCTTTGAAGTTGCTTTTTTGCTTTCGCAGCATTTCCTCCAGTTTGCTTGCATTTCCTTGAGAAACAGTTTTCCACAGTGATTTAGACTTACTGTTACAAGGATCGCTGTTTGCTTGATCGGGGTCAGCTAATGAGGTGCTTGAAGTTTCTTGATGGTGTTTACTAGATGCCGGTGTCGATACTTGTATTGATGGCTTGCCCGGAGATTGGTCTCTCTTACTTTCACTAGGATCCTTCCGTTCGTAACGTTCGATAGTTTCCCGCGCTTCAGTGTAAAAGAGTTTCGTCCTTTGATAGCAATTATCGGCGAAATAGCTGGCACTGCGAGTTTCGAATTCACATAATTTCAAATGATTAGACTGGAACTCAGACCAATAACTATCCAGAGTTTGCAGTCGTTTCTTGATATTGTATGGAGTCTTACGTTCTGCAGAATCTTTCTTGAAGTTCCTTAATAGCTGCTCCATTGCTTGCATGATTTGATCTTGATTTGTTAAAATGTTTTCCATTGTGGAAGTCATGATTGATAATTTTCTTGATTATATTCCTGACCGCTAGTCAACAAGAAGTGCTTTTGCAAACTCTCCGCGATATTAGCGCCTTCTCAATCCAACCGGTGAGACCCGCTTGTGGGAGGCCGGCTGAACCGATTCGCAACCACGGAAAGAAGAGCAAAGCACCCTCTGCGATGATGGAGCCAGCAGTCGATGGCTTGATGATGTTGGTAGACCGTTGACCGTCGTCCGCATGTCGTGTTTACAGGAACAATCACTATTATGTTCACAACGTGATTGGATCCCGCTTATCCGGCTCGAAGGACCATTAAGATGTATGGTTAGGGACCTTACACCTTGAGTTGATGCTGATTGATACACTGATACTGATTGATTGATATTTATTGATAAAAGTATGATTGCATGATAGATGAGTGCACGCGGTATGAATGCTATTCGTGTACTAAATTAGCCGGCCCGGCGCAGGTAAAATGCTGACATATTGATATGAAAACTGTGCTGTGCTTGCACTGTACAAATCGATAGAGCAAAAAATTCCGAATCCGACGATATATATAACTCATTTTCGACAAAATGTCCCTTTCGTTATTTCATATTTCCAGTATCGATATATTGGCGAGGGCCCACTTCTTGGTAGGTGTACTGTCCGAATGCACCAAAGAGTATAATAATAATATGGAATGCACTCTTTCTGCTTGGTCGGTTAAGGCACTGCCTCACTGCGTGTAATCAATGAAGGAAGTGTTCATCACGTGGTAGATAGAACTGGTAGTGCTTCTGGAATTGCCTTGTATCGTAGTTTGTTGATAAGCTTAATTTTTTCAAACCATAATATCGGTATGCCTAAATATATGACGCTGGACCACTGTTTTTTATTTTTGCAAATTCGATATCTTGGTAATCTAACTGAAACTTTTTGGTCTCCGAATAAAACATGTTTAGACTTCCAGTTGCTTAAAAGCTCATCATCATCATCATTTTAGCCATAAGACGTCCACTGCTGGACATAGGCCTCTCTCTATTTTGGGGGGTATACCATAATCACCACGTTTGGTTAGGTTTGCAACCCACTTAGGTTGGCAATCGCAGTATGGTGGTAAAATGCATAGAGAACGCTGCTGGCCATTCTTTAGTAAGTAGGCTTGGGCATAGTAGTTCGCGACTGAGATCGCTCAGTTTAGTTCACCGCTCCTTAACGAACTAGTTCGCTCTTCTAGTTCATCCGCTCTTCTAGTTCATCCGCTCTTCTAGTTCATCCGCTCTTCGAGTTCATCCGCTCCTCTAGTTCATCCGCTCCCAGCTCGAATCAAAGAGAGGCAGATCGTTCGCTCCTTCGCTCGTTTAGATTTTGCACGTACTGCATGTGACAAGATTATGGAATGTTCTACTTTTATCTACAATTTTTGGACTCTAAAAACAGCAAAAACCATTGAGTGATAATTCATAAAAAGATCATGATTGTAAAAAATACCAAGGTTTATTGTTGCAATAAATAACTACTTTAGTGATTACAAAAACCTTTTTGTATTTTGTCCCGTGTATCAGTTCGGTTGACGCCATCCTCGCTCATTCGGTCGCGAACTGATGAACTAACGAACTATGGATCGGGGAATGAGCGAACTAGTTCGCGTAGTTCATCTATGGGAGCGCTCTTACGAACTAGTTCGTTCGTGAACTACACAAGACTATTAGTAAGGCTATGACTGCTTATAAGCTATGAGTAGGTAATTCAGTATAGTTACTTCGTCTGTTTGTTCATCTCCTTCACCCAAATATTAACCCTTTTTACCTTGTGTCTTGTTCTGAATGCCCATCGGCTTCACTCTTCCCCATACGTAGATATTATATCGGTATTCCTATTGTTCTCTTTGCTGACCATGCTATGCTTAGGGCTAAAGTAACAGCAATAATTATTTTTAATGACATGAAATTGAAATAAAGCAATTAAATCGATTAACCATAAAAGATCGAGAACATTTTGGCGAAGGAAACGCGCGGGTTGTGCGGGGAGGGGTGCGGCACAAAAACTGACCACAATGGAGGACCGGTTGGGCCGGTTGCAGCCTCCGACGCTATCATCCCGCCACCGACGTACTTTCTTCTGTCTGATCGGAACGCGATACGGCTTGCCGCGTTCCTATGTTTATTTTTTTTAAACTGACTGAAAAAAGGAGATTCTGTATTACACCTCCTTTTGACATTTGAATATCTGAAATATTCTGAAACGTTACTGAAACAATCTTGATTATTTCAATTGTAAATGCTCAATGAAAAAAATTAATTTGACCTTTTAGTTTTTTGAGTATTAAATTATTCTGTACCCGATGATTCTGTGATACCCTGTGATTCTGTATCTTATCGATATTTCTACTTGGTTAAGGCATACTTGCCTAACCATGTAGTGCCTCACAGGTGCAGAGAGAGAGAGAGAGAGGAATGTAACTGTTCGCTCCTTACTAATCTAAAACTGGTTACCATGCTGAAACATTGTTAGTTAAGGGTGATGCACTAAGGGCACATGGGCAACTGATGGAACACGGGTGGGTTTTAGTCAGTAAAAGTCTGACACGCCCTCCCGCTCCGCCCAGAGCGGGAGAAGTCATTTGATGATTTCCCATCCTGAAAAAAAAAGAAAAAAAGGATAGCACACAAAATTTACGTTTTTTTTTTGTAATTTGCTGGTCAGTCTGACAGTAACAGTAACACGATAAAACAGTTACTGGGTTGTGGATGTCAGATAGGCAGTTACTCCATGTAAAAAACTAGTATGTACACAAATGCATCCGTTTAGATTGAAAAGCTAGGCAGATTGATTTATCTTTTTACTAACATAGTACCTAATAAGTACTACTACTAACACCTGAGTTCTTACTCACCAACGAAGGTATGGGCCCGTCCGTAAGTAGTCCGAGTGAACTCTTTAGTTAAGTAAATTTTTCGAACGGGTAAAAACCCATCGGGAGTACGGACGACTGTCAAATCTTGATGACATTCATTTTCAGGTCGGGTAAAGTCAAACTAATCTTATGTCTGTAGGTAATACGGAGTAGGAATCTCCCGTTACTTCGGCCGAAACTACGGACTTGTGCTTGGGCAGTAGACGCCCTGTTGTGGGCCAAATAGTTGCCTTATAAATAATTATTACATTGCAAATTGTTACCACTGATCTACGAGTGACATAGATGTTATGTACGGAATGGCATAGAATTAGAAAAACAAATACCCTTATATACTAAGCAAAATTTATTAAAAGTCTTAGTAACTGCAAGCCTGATCGCGTCTGTCGGTCGTGTTTCGCGCCGGTTGGTCCTACAGCGTGGCCCGCGACGTTTATCCGGACCATAAACACCGCGTTCTATAAATCAGTGTAACGTACACAACTGTCACACATATACGATTAATTACCGTACATTGTCTATGGAAATACCCACGCTCTGCCGCAAGTACGGGGCGGATACGAGAACTTTTATGTTTATGATGCTTCTGATAGATTGCTCGCTTGCAATTTATTATAAACATTCCTTACGCATAACCTGTTGCTATGTGCTGAATATTATCATTGGATATTTATATATGTTATTCGAACTTATATTTAACTGCATTCGAATTTTCCCATTTACAAAAGTGTTTTAATAACTAGTTACTTCGTCTTAAATCTGTGTCCCACTTAAGAAACGAAAATTTGAAATCCTAAACTCCAGTTAGGTTAGAACAGAAACAACAAGATTGGTAGGATAACGTTCAAGTAGGTACTGCATTGTTCTAGATCTTTCCCCTGGCTCTTTTACCCCACACTTAAGACAAGGTTTTCATTTTAAAATAAACGTTTCAAGCAGAAGGCTTATCTCCCAATGTTATGTCCTGCCAAGTTCTAGAAATAGTTACACTCATCTCTGTAAAGGCGTAAATCCTAACATGGCACAGGCGCCTACCAATCTCGTTCATATCAAACGTTTCATTTCATACACCTCGGCTAGTTCCCGCTACATCCAGTTCTGGTATCTTATTTGCTTACAGTCCTCAATTCATAATTACGTTTATAATAAAACCGAGTGTACAAGGGGCAGGTGAGCCTCGTTCAGGGCGACAAGCTGACATACAGCTTAATTGCGATTTATGTGTCGAGGAGCCGTGTGATACCTACCAGGCTTTGACTACACGCTAGGTAAAACGTAAGCTTTGGTTAATAACAAAACACTGAAGGGTCATTACTTTGACTTTGTGGCCAGTTCAGTATACGTAAGAGTGACAATTTTCATTTTGGAGCTTGACATCTGTGATGGTCTATGGCTATATTGGCTGTATGGGCTCAGCTCCCTTTGCCTGTCCCAAAGAGGGACGAAAAGAACCAAAAAAAAAAAAGGTCTATGACTATGAAAAAAGCGCGGGAACCTTGAAATAATAGGCGGTCTTTTTTTGCTTCTTGTAATTTTACTTTAATTTTAATTTAGTTTGTACATATTTTCCTTTTTTTTATTCTACTAACTTAGTTTATAAAGCGGGATTTAAGATGCCTAAGAAAAGAAAAAAACCCAAACAAGATCCTGGTGAAGGGATTGGTACTGGTCCTCCGGATTCATCTTCGGAGACAAGTGAGTCTGACTACGTCGACTCCTGCACTGCGGAAGAAAAGCCTACAGAGAAGTATGCCCCGTATAGGGTTACAGACTACAGTCGCAGGTACCCTGAGGATGCCGTAGCTGGGTATGACTTTATTGTATTTATCGAGAGCACAAATGAAGAACAACCAATAGGCCAAAGAGATATGATGTACCTGAGTGGATGCTTCACTAGATTTGTTAAAGGAATTAAGTACTTGAAAAAAATTAACAGATACAAAATCGGCGTAGTTTTCGATCGCCCGAATTTAGCCAATTCATTCTTGGACAATGTTACTTTTCTGAAAGAACAGTCGATCAAAGCGTCGATTCCGGCTGGAACGACAGAATTGTCTGGAGTTATCACGTCAGTACCTACGGATATGTCAAACAAAAAAATTTTTAAGGCAATATCAAGTTCAAAAAAAATTATAAGCGTTAGAAGAATAATGAAAAAAGTTAGAGTAGGTAGCTCATCTGAACTACAGCCTACCCAAACTGTAGTTATTACTTTTGCTTCATCTACATCTTTACCAGATTACGTTCATATTAAGATGTGGCGGCTTTCAGTACTGCCCTATATTCCACCAGTCAAGCAGTGTTTCCGTTGCTTACGTTTTGGGCATTTAGCCAAATTTTGTAAAAATTCGCAAAGATGCTCAGTATGTACTGAGGGTCATTCCTTCAAGGAGTGCTCTGTACCTGCTGAAAAAGCTGTATGTGTTCATTGCAAAGGTAATCATTTATCCATATCTGGCCAATGTCCCATTAAGAAAAGAAAGATTGCTGAAAGCAGAAATACATCGAAAACCCCTTTTTCGGACTTATTTAATAAAGCTAATTTCCCATCACTGAACAAATCGGAACATTCGACAGATATTATAAACTTGATGTTGTCTAATAGCACAGCATTAAGTTTGTTGACAGAATCTATTGTTAACTTGATTAAGTTAAATAAAACACAAAATGAAAGTATTTGTACACAAACTATAACATCTGCTATTAGAGAGACTATTAAAGGTAAAAATATTATAATATAAAATTCACTAACAAAATTTTAAATATTGCTCAGTGGAATGCACAAAGTTTGCTAAGTAATAAACTACAGTTTCAACAGTTTCTCTATAATAATGACATACATTTAGCTTTAGTTTCAGAAACATGGTTAAAACCACACATACAATACAACATTCGTGGCTATACCACAGTTAGGAATGATTGTGGTAATGATCACAATGGTGTTGCTATATTTATACGTAATGGCATTGAATTTAGATTATTAGACACATATTTTGACGATTCTATTCAAAATATTGCAATTAAAATTAAAATTAATAACAAATACATTTCAGTAGTAAGTTTTTACAGTCCTGGAAATTGCAGTCCTACTTTTGAAAAGAACAAATTTGATTCACTAATAAATAGTATACCTAAACCATTGATAATTGCTGGGGACTTTAATGCCCATCACACTTTTTGGGGTTGTTGTAGTGACGACTCTCGTGGCAGAGCTATAATGAATTCCATGGATGAAAATGACTTGATACTCTTAAATGATGGTCAGCCAACTACTGTAGGGTCTCATCTATGGAGACCAAATGGTCTTGATTTAACTATGGTTTCTTCTTCCTTGGCTTTGTCTTGTGAATGGCAGGTTTATCAGGATTCTATAGGCAGCTATCATTTGCCTACCATTACAAAATATGTTATAGATACTGCTAATGATGTGGATCCTTCTAATGTTTCAAATATTCCTCTTCATTGTAATCTGAAATTAGTTGATTGGTCTATTTATAAAAAGATTGTAAATGACATGATGGAAAGTTTTCAGTATAATAACTCGAGTTATATTGATACATATAATAATTTTTGTTCAATAATTCTACAAGCAGTTCAGATGTCAGTAATCAGTTTTAATAAAAACAATACCACTTGCGACTCTCGCAGATCTAGGAGGAAGCTTCGACTCCCTTGGTGGAACGAGAAGTGCACTAGAGCTGTACAAGATTGTAAGCAAGCATACATCTTATTTAAATCAAATCCTTGTCTAGACAATTTTATAAGTTTCAAACATATGCAAGCCCGAAAAAAACGTATCCTACGACAGGAGCGTCGTGCATGTTGGTTAGAGTTTTGTCATTCTATTAATAGACTCACTCCAATGAGTCAAGTTTGGGCAAAAATGAGGAAGTTAAAAAATGTTTCTACAAATAGCAGTTTGTTTTCTAGTTATGAATGGATCTCTCAATTTCTGCATAAGTATACTCCTGATTCAGTTCAAAATTTTTACACAGTCAGTCACAATAACTTACAAAATTGCACAAATAATTTCATGGTGGAAACTTTTTCTATTGAAGAGCTAAAATCTGCTTTAAGATCAAGAAGAGATTCGGCATGTGGCTTAGATTGGCTCTCATACAAAATGTTAAAATTATTAAATTCACACAGTTTGTCTATATTTTTAAATATTTTGAATTCACTTTGGCATTGTTCTATTATTCCTGAGGAATGGAAAACAGATTGTTTAATACCTATCCTGAAACAGGGTAAAGACCCTAACAGCGCTGACTCATATCGTCCTATTACTCTAAGTTCGTGTGTTGGTAAAATATTTGAACAGCTTCTAAAACAACGTTTGATATTTTACATTGAAAGTAATAGTCTACTACCTTACAATCAATTTGGCTTTCGATGTGGTCGTTCTGCTCGGGAAAGTCTTAGTCATTTATCTCTGGATATACACAGTGCTCTTGTCGAGCATAAAATGTTGGGATCTGTTTTCTTCGATATTGTTGGTGCTTTTAATAATGTAAATTTAAGTACATTGTCATCCATTCTCCTTTCACTAAATGTTCCTGAAAAAATAGTAAGTTGGATTTTTGAGTTTTTAAATGAACGTAAACTGTATGTAAAAGTCAATAATCAATTAATAGGACCTAGGTATTCTTATAGAGGAGTTTCTCAAGGAGGAATATTAAGTCCTCTATTATTTATTTTATATATTGCTAGATTAAATAATGTGCTGGGTAGTGATGTCTGTAATTTACAATTTGCTGATGATTTGGTTGTGTATTG
Source organism: Aporophyla lueneburgensis (assembly GCA_932294355.1). NCBI lineage: Eukaryota > Metazoa > Arthropoda > Insecta > Lepidoptera > Noctuidae > Aporophyla > Aporophyla lueneburgensis. The sequence continues at coordinate 30,743,902 of OW028739.1, read as the reverse complement.
TTCAGGAGAAAACCTTAACAGCATTGAAACAAAACTCAATGCTAGCTTGGAAAAATTGGGACATTATTTTGAAAGTCTCAGTTTGGAGGTCAGCTATGAGAAAAGTAAGGTTGTTGTCTTTTCCAAAAATGTTGTTGGTTCTCCTAGTATTAAAATTTATTACAATAATAGCCTTATGTTAGTGGATAGTTCCATAAAATTTTTAGGTGTTACTTTTCTCAGTAATTTTAAATGGAATGTGTATGTTGATTACTTAGCAAACAGAGCATTAAAAGCTTGCAATATTTTGAAATCTCTCGCTGGCACTTATTGGGGTGCTGATCCAGGGACATTACTGATTTTATATAAGTCCTTAGTAAGAAGTCACTTCGAATATGCATTTTTTTGCTATGGTGGTGTACAAAAACTAGTAGAAAAACTAGAAAAAGTGCAAAATAGATGCTTACGTATTATTTTGGGAGCTATGTGTTCAACACCTATAGTGTCAATGCAAGTCGAATGTAGTTTGCCTCCATTGATAATTAGATTCAATTACCTCAGAACAAAATTCTTCATTAAGATTTCTTCTATCAGTGATCATCCTCTTCTATTGCAGTTAAAGAAGGCTATTAATGGGATCAATCCCCCTTTTCTAGTACAAGGTTTATCTGAAATTTTAAAAGATTGTTCTAATCAAAATTATTTTTCTAGCTCCATTTGGCCTTGTTATTTATATTCCTATGAATCAAAGTATTGTCCATTTAAAATAGTAATTAATGAATCTTTGAAGTTTAAAGAGGATGTTTACAGAATGCTTGAGGAATGGAATGGTTACAATCAATTGTACACAGATGGCTCAAAAAATGATAATGCTGTATCTATGGCTATTTATGACGTTCAGGCTCGAAGTGGGTTTGGAAATAGGTTGTCTTCAGTAGCAACTGTGTATACAGCAGAGGCTATGGCAATACTCAGTGCTTTAGAGTATATTGAGACTAGGCAAGAAAATAAATGGATCATTATCACTGATAGTATGAGTGTATTGAGAGCACTAGAAAATCCCAGTTGTAATGCAAAAACAAGTTACATAATCTATAATATCAGAGAAAAATACAATAATTTACATAAGTTCAAAGATATCGTCCTTTTCTGGACTCCTTCACATATCGGGGTAGTTGGAAATGAACAAGTTGATTACCTGGCTAAATTCATTGTTAATCATCATCAGGAATGTCCAATTTTGCATAAGCCCATTCCAAATTCAGATGCGTTGACTTATTTCAAATCAAAACTGGCACGTGAATTTCACAATTTCTGGCAGCATGTAGTTGAAACCAAAGGAAAGTGGCTAGCTGAAATTAAAACAAAGATTTCTCCTCCTTGGTTTACAGGAGGAAATATCTATCGGAACAGAAAGTTTTATACAACGATTTGTCGTCTACGGCTAGGTCACTGTCGATTTAATGCACATCTGTTTAGAATTGGCATTCTGTCTTCCCCAAATTGTGATTATTGTAATTCTGCTATACAAACATTGGATCACATTGTATTTGATTGTCCTAATTTTGCTCTTCAAAGGATCATTTTAGTTGATCGCCTGCTAGGTATTTATGAAAATGCTGAAGATATCCCGCGCTCGCTTCAGCAACTTTTGACGAAAAAAGATTGTTTTTTACCAATTTACGATTTTATTGTATCAACTGTTGATGAAATTTGAATTTGACAACTACTACACTTTTGACATAAAATTATATCGATACCGGAAATTTCAATTGTCGTAAAGGACATTTTGCCGAAAATGAGTTATATATATATTTGGAATCAGCGTCGCAAGCTCTATCGATTGGTATATTTAAAAAAATTCTATCTTAAAAAAAAAGCCCCTTACGACCTGGCTTTCCAACAGCTCTAGCGCGATTTTTTATACTATTTGGGATGTATCGTAAAAATAATTTTCAATAGGGGAGCGTAAAGTCATGTTTTAATTATTTAAGAGGTCGTAATCCTCATTTTTGCATTAAACTTTTTATACGACATTCTTAACCACATAATAAAGATATAGTCTTAACCCTTACGACCAAATCATGCTTTGTTTTAACTTACGTAATTAGGGCGTAAAGGACGTTTGCAATGTGTCTGGTATACATATCTTTATGTAATATTAACGTATGGAACCTCCACGCGTGAGAACAAAAAGTTTTAAGTTTTTTTTTTTGTATGGGTGAAAACACTTATTGTTAATTTATTTGAAACTGAATGGAACTGAAGGGCTGATGTTCACAATAGGTATTGTACCATACACGGCGATCAAGGTGACATCAAAGTCATATATATACCTTTCAGTGCCGCTTCGCGCGTACCAAATTTTTGAATTTTCGATACGTGATTTTTCAAATCTTTGACATGGTCAAACGAAGTTGAGCATCGATTTACTTGTACTGTCGTTAGTTAATAGCCTATTAATGACTTTTTTAATGAGAATAATTAAATACGATATTGATCAAATACTTTTTTTTTTACAAAATTGCATAATCAATCATAATCACGCTGATTAACAAGTGACTAAAAACTGATGTTACTAAGTCCCTCATTTGTTAATCACCGTGACTATGGCTGAGTTATAATGAGACGCCCTTTCACTCCGCCCAGAGCGGGAGACGTCATTTGATGATTTCCCAAACACAAAAAAAGACGTCTAACTTATTCATTTCCGTAGGAGTTGCTTCACATATATCACAAGTCGGAGATGAGGTATTTGATAGATGGGAAGTGATTTTGCCATCAGTCATGGTCGTAGGCATCGAGTGCTTAACAGAATGGCCTCCCATAATAGAAGGCTGCAGGTCTTCAATCGTAGCCTGTTCTTCAACTATGTTCAACCTGTTTTCTTTTGAAAACTTAAAATATAATGGTCTGCAGAACATTGTGAAAGATGGCTCTGGATTGTCCCATATCACTTCTTTGCCACAAACTAAGCGCAGGGGCTCAAACGAACATATAAAAATGCTAGAATCGTCATCCTCTGCCAATGTTTGCTTATACAAACTTTGCCCTGAAGCACCATCAAAACCCCACTTGAATATAAGTATACATTCTTTGCCATGCAGTGAAGATTTTACACGAAAAAATATTCCAAGTCTAGCCACAGTTTTGTTCAAAATAGCTTGAAGTTTTACTTTAACCCCTCTTTCCGTGACTTCTATGGCATCTTTTGGCCGATAGCAGTTCTTCTTCGCTTCAAGGATAGCTGTATAAGAAGGATACAATGGTATTCCTTCTTCTTTTGCACAATATATTAATGTTATATACTGCCACTTCGAAAGCTTCAATGAGGTCAAAATACCTAAAGCTTTATCAGCAGAATATATGGGCATAGTTTTTTATGCCTTTAACAATTCCTTTATCTTTGTAGCTTCTTCGGGATGCTCCGAGACTAGTTTAATGATATCTGCTACATTCTTATTTTGTGCTTTTAAACCAGTTGCATGAGCATGACTTTCAGTTCTGTACGTTAGGAGCTCTTTCACTATTCTGTAGCGGGCTTAGCTTCACAAATGGTTTTCTTGGACTCACAACTGATGTTGATGTTCCAACACTGCACGTTTCCGGTCCACAGGATGTTGATGCACCCTCCTTTATAGCGAAGTCAGAACTGGAACATGGTTGCTGTTCTACTAACACCATAGAAGGGGTTATCTTTTCCCTCACGACCTCAGGCCATTTTATGTCCTTTTGCAGCTATGTCTCATACTTTTTGATGAATGTACGTCTCGTGCGATTACGCGAGATCCATTTGTTCCTCAACGAGCACACATAAGTCTGACAGAATTGTTTCAATTCGTTCTTTTCATTTTTGACAAATCAACTTTATTCGCAAAATCTTCAAATAACATTTGAGGTTGTTAAAAAAAACTGGTGTTTGCCACAAACAGGAAAATGTCCAAATTGATAACAAAACCTTCCATCACAACACAATAAAATTATAAATATAACGTAATAGCGCAAAACATTTTGTTTAAATTTTGAATTCCTATTAGAATAATATTTTTACTACTTTTTTACTCAATATTTGAATAATAAATAAAAAACATTTTAATTTCACTTGTTTTTACTACATATTGTAGGTATTTCTATTCAAAACTTTAGGTTTTTTGTTCCTTTTGCCCCCTTAGTCTCAGGTTGAATTGACCTGTACTATCCAATGATAATCAAGATTAGTCCTTTACGACACATCTGACTTTATCATAACCAACTTTTCGTGGCTGTAAAGTACTTCAGTTAATTTTTTTTGGGCTGTAAAGGACTCTCATTTTCGTCAATAATTATGTTTGGTTTATTTTATTAATTTTTATGGATAGAACACGAAAAAATAGTGAGGGTTTCTTTTGACATCATGAATATAGTACTTTGTTTGAAAAAGATATAAGTCAAAAACAATTTTTTTTTTTGTTTTTTGGCTCTACTGAAAACTCGTGTTTTGTCCTTTACGACAATTGAAATTTCCGGTATCGATATGATATTGAGATATTGAGATAATATTAAATAAAACATGAAAGAAGACTCGGCTCCGGTCTAACAAAAGGTACTGAACTTGAATATATTAAAAGAAGACTTGGGCTTACGCCTAACTATTGGTTATTGAAGACATTGATAAAAATAAGACTTGGTTTCGGCCTGACTATTGGATATCGAAGACATTGAATAAAGAAGACATGGTTTCGGCCTTGATTATATTATAGAAAGACAAGAAAGAAAAAAAAAGAAGAATTGGAAGAAAAAGAAAACTAAATCAGACTTGGCTGTATGGGCTCAGCTCCCTTTGCCTGTCCCAAAGAGGGACGAAAAGAACCAAAAAAAAAAAAAAAAAAAAAAGGTCTATGGCTATATTTTCTGACATACAAAAAACAAGTGATTAATAAAAGCACGCAACAACTTGAAAGCCCGCCATCGTCATCTCGATAGTTTCCCGCGCTCTTACATTACGCCATTTTGAAAGTTTTTCCAAAACAGTTGCAAAAGCCACATTTTAACGTGATCAGAGTATTCAGCCAAACACGATATTTTTTTTCGATAAATTAGTATCATTATCATAAACTAGCTTTTGCCAGCGGCTTCGCCCGCGTGGATGTCGGAAATTATCCCGCAGGAACATACTATCGGGATAAAAAGTAGCCTATGTCCTTTCTCAGGCTCTAAACTATCTGTGTACCAAATTTCATTTAAATCTGTTCAGTAGTTTTAGCAGGAAAGCGAGACAGACAGACAGACAGAGTTACTTTCGCATTTATAATATTAGTGTGGATAGTGTGGATAGTGTGGATTAGTGTGGATAGTACCTACAGCTTTCAAATAATAAAGAGAAGTTAAAAAAAAGTCTAAACATCTGCACATTATATCATAGGTTAAATGATAAAGCTAATTTGACTTGGAATTCTTTGTGGTCGTTCGATCACCTTATTCTGTTCACAATCGATTCTTTACAATATATTTATGTTATTATGAGGAGCTCTGACGTCTAATAACAATCGATTTTCTACCTGCACGACTTTGCCCTGTCAGTGGTCGCATCTTCTCACCCCACGTTCAGAGGAGATTTACTAAAAACACCACTACTTTTGATACATTTTTAACCTAATTCAAACTGTCACAAAGTCCATATTTGGTTCACCAAAAAATACGATTTGTACAAAAATAACCAGTCATTCAAATCATCGAAGGGTCCGCTTTTAGACACAGGTGCTTGTTGCATAAAAAAAGCAAAAAACCTTTTGAAAAAGAGGTCCCAATCCCGGCAATTAATGGATTACGTATAAAATAAGACGCGTAAATGGGACCATAAAGATTGTAACGTCTTTCGCACCAGGAGTTGACCACTTGGTATGTTTTATTTCAATATAAGCATTTTTTCTTGGAAGAAGAAGAAGTTAAAAATGTATTAGTATGTGAACAGATAATCATTTATTTATTAGCAGAAATGAGTAATTAGTGCAAAGATACGCCATTAAATACGCCCGCCAAACGGCGTGACGCGACAGCGCGAGAAGACACTAGTAGATCAATTTCCATGAAGCTTTCATATAAATTGCTTGTGGGAGCCTTAACTTATGATGTCAAAAAACAAGTGCCAAGTGTTAATTAATGCGCCAAGCACTGTAAACACGCTCCTTCCAAAGGATTGTAAGTTAAAATTATCACATACTGCAAATACAAACATAAGTCTAGCCATAATCTTCTTAAAGCCAAGGTCACCATAACTTAGCCTGGAGATATTTCGACATAAACTTGCCAATGCATGTCGTCATAAAATTGCAATATTAAAGAAAACATTTACTCTTCAAAGGATCAGGTAAATATCCGCGTATTAAGAGAAGTTGTGTACCCTATAAGTGGGCTTAAATCATGTCATTTATTGGTTACCCCTGATTTAAGATGCGTACGCGCTGACCAAGGAACTAATGAACGTAAAACCTGCCCGGAGAGTATATCTATAGAATTTGAAAAAGGGTTATCGGTATATAGACACGTTTGATATTTATGGTAAACATGATTGTAGTTAACATAAATTATGGTTAGATTATATAGTATTATTATTTTGTGAACGAAGGTCTTGAGAGTAAAAGGTATTGTCGCTTTTTTAATATTTTTAGGGGCTAACTAAGCTAGGTTTCTGGTAAAATGTTCCAGGCAGATTCAAGTCAATAGAGATGAGGCGTATATACTAGAATAGGTACAGGGAATAGGTATGTAAAGAGACTAGGTTGCACCTATTCCAACTTTTAAAATACTAGATCCACCTAGTCTCACTCATCTCACTGTGCCTACGCAGTACACAGCACCCGCGCCGCGGTCCGCGCTAATCGAAGTACCAACTACGCGGCGAAGCGAGATAGCAGCATAGTCATAGCTCATTCATGTTTGACAAAATCATTCGTGTGTCAGTCACTTGAATTTGAACCCTAATTCAATGGCATAAAAGTAACATGACACGCACTGTGTTGTGCTAAAATATATACTGTCCTTTTTTAACTACACTATTCCGCAGTCCTTCCATCCTTGTCTGTCGGACTAGTCTCGAGACTCGATGCTAGTCCGGAGTAGGAGTATTTTATAGAATAGGTACTTTGACAATACTCGATACTAATGAAGACTATGATGATGCAATCTAGTATCAAATACGGACTCATGCGAATGTGATCTCGCTTGACTCGACGTCGCAAACACGTACTATCGCAATTATTTAGTGATCGGTTTTTGTAACGAAATTTTGATAAATCATTAAGAACTTAGATCTTTTTTTATTGTGACATTAATTAATTTGTTTATTGGAACGAAGTTCCTATGGCGCGTTGCGAAAGGGGGCTAGACGGAATTAAGAGAAAAAGTTGTAACGACACTTTTTAACAGACTTAAAAAAAAGGAGGTGGTTTCTCAATTCGACTGTATATATTTTGTTTTGGAACGTAGGAGAGAGAGAGAGAGAGAGAGTGAGAGAGAGAGAGAGAGAGAGAGGGAGAGAGAAGGAGAGGGAGAGACAGGGAGAGAGAGAGAGCGAGAGAAGGAGAGAGAGAGAGAGATAATACTTTTGTTGAGTGTATACAGGTTTTTTGTACATAATAAATAATTTAAAAAAAACAATCATGAATCTTGGAAAGGAACTTCGTTCCATCCGGGTGTCCCTTGACACCTCTCAAGTTTTGTTTTAAAAAATGGTTCCCAAAAAAAGAAGTGTCGCTTGTGATCATTTTACGGACAAAGGCCAACATGTTTTAATTTTACGTTGATAGTCCTAAGCCTGTGGAAATTATGAAGGTACAATTTATTACTGCTGACGCGGACGTACGAATCTACGCGTATCGGTGGTACGCAAAGACTAAACATCTATAAAGTATGCGTATTTCATGGACTAGGTGGACTAGGTGGAATAGGTATTTGGATCTAGTATTTGTACGGACTTGGACTAGGTGCACCTAGTACAAAATTTACCTAGTACGACCCATCTCTACAAGTCAAGTATACTATGTTCTCTTTGTTTAGTCTTAAGGTTTTCGGTACTGCAAAAGTGGATTATGATAAGTATCGAAATAAGAGACGAGTGATTGTTTGTACTGTGTACATTGGAAAGTTTTGATAACTTTTCTTTTCTTCAATGTTAAATTGAAAAGAGCTTGTAGGCACGTAACTTTAGCAAAACTTACTGATCTGATATCAACTGTTATATTTACAAATTCCAAGATATTAGTATTAAAAGCGGTGTATTTCCTTTATGTTGGGACGTGCACTAAGTTATTGAACACGATAAGTCGGTACACACCTTTCCCGCGGGTAGTCCTACAATTTATAGTCAGTGAGAGGTATGGACCGTCTCCATTCATTTATCAAATGCTGCGCTTCTGTGCTAGGTATGGTGAGGGAGCGGCCATATTGTATGCGATACGAGCAAACAACTGGCAGATTTTTTTTGTTGTAAGTTTTAGTGACATTTTTTATTTTACATATGTCATAGAAAGCGAGCTTATTTCGGTTTTTAACTCGAACGAAAACGTGCTAATCTATATTAGGTATGGTGGTATTTTTCAGATGGTATTTTTGTTCTAAGTAGGAGGTAGTACGTACCGTGTTTCTGGCAAATATTTTATGCTACTCTGTTAGACGCAAAGTTACCCTTATTGCTTAATATTATATGTTAGACTAGCTTTTACCCGCGGCTTCGCCCGCGTGGATGTCGGAAATTAACACAGGTATTTTTCTAAAATAAAATAATTTTTCGAAAATAAAAGTAGCCTAAGTTACTCCTTGTTACATCAGCTATTTGGCAGTGTAAGTCCCAAAATCGGTCCAGCCATTTCAGAGATTAGCCGGAACAAACAGACAGACAGACAAAAATTGTAAAAAATATTGTTTCGATATATGTACCGTGTATACATCCATATACACTTAGTAAAAAGTGGTTATCTTAATAGTACTAACAGACACCAATTTTATTTATTTGTATAGAGTATAGATGTAAAGATTTGAGTTTCAGATTCAGATAATAATTATTAAGGTACTCAGTTTTTTATTTGATGTGCATTTTTGCTCGTCAAAAATCCAGCAGAGTCAAAGTAGGCAGATTTTGAAGTCGCTACTTTACTAGTGGTTGCAAAATCACGAGTCACGGCACATTACTGTGTTGTGTCGTGGCGTGAGATATAATATATGTACCAATCGAATAAATTTCTTCATGAATCACTTCATATCATAACGACTTGATAGCCACATTTTCCGCAATTTTCCGGCCGACCGCAAATATTATTCGATCACATCCGAATCCGATCACATACACATCCGTAGTTCGTAAATTAAAATCACAATTGTATACCAAAATAAAATATACAGTTAAAAAGCTGAAATAAATGAGATTTTTTTTAAATTAATTTTGAGGGTAGATGTTAGTTATGTTCGTTCTGGGTACTACAGTACCCCTTGGCGCTCTACAGGATAACGGGGTTCGAAACAGTTAGGCCCGGCTTCAGGCACGTGTGACAAGGATGGCTTCGTGAAGGTGGAGAGGAAGAAGAGGAGGAAGCTTCCTCCTTGTCGGAACCAGTGTGGGACCGCGCTTGTTAGATCCAACATGCTGCTGCGTCCAGTTATACCGACGACGCAGCTCTATGTGTCCCATCTACACTACACCAAGAAGGTTGAGGAGATCGTGGAGTATGTACGTGTGAAGACCAACTGGACCTTGAGGGTTGAGAAGTTGGAACCGCGCCACAACACGAACTTCAAGTCTTTCGTGGTGCGAGTTCCAACTTATCAATCGAGACCTTCCTGAAGGAAGAGTTTTGGCCGAAGGGTGTCGTGTATCGGCGATTCCGCGGAAGGCTACGCGACACCACGCAGCGCAACACGATGCCGTCACTTCGTGTACAATAGTTTTATGTTTACCTGTTTTTATTTGTATGTATGTTAGTCTGTAAGGTATTTATGATATGGGTCTTTGTAGCCCGAAATAAATTGATTTGATTTGATTTGATAACGTCTTTTGATTGGATGACACTGTGTCACAAATCAATACAATACAAAAAAGTTTAACGTAGCTTATGGACGATCCCTCAAAGTATATGTTACTGGCAGCAGAGATAGTTTTCTATCTTCCCGCGAAGTAAGGATTTATGTCGCTTATCAAGCGCTCGCGCATCGCTTTAATTTGTTCCAACTAATTGGTCCGCACTTTTCTTTATCCGTATCTATCGAGACTTCTTGGCGTAAATTATAGCCAGTATTATTTAGAGTGCTATGTAAAGAGAAGAAAACGAATGTGTCTCGACGATGCGGCTAGTTGATATCAAATGTATGAAGAGTTGTGTATATTTAAAACTAGCTTTTGCCAGCGGCTTCGCCCGCGTGGAGGTCGGAAATTAGCCCGCGGGAACATACTACCGGGATAAAAAGTAGCCTATGTCCTTTCTCAGGCTCTAAACTATCTGTGTACCAAAATTCATTTAAATCGGTTCGGTAGTTTTAGCAGGAAAGCGAGACAGACAGACAGACCGACAGACAGACAGACAGACAGAGTTACTTTTGCATTTATAATATTAGTATGGAAGTATGGATATGGATATGGAAGTATGGATAGTATGGATAGTATGGATGGATGGATTATCAGTAAATTACATACACAAAATACATAAACTTACGCCTCCTTCCTATGACCGAAACTATTGAACGATCCTTATATACGCCTTTTGCAACGTTCCTACATCATCATCATCATCTGCCCAGCCTTTTCCCAACTATGTTGGGGTCGGCTTCCTGTTTAACTATATTTCGCATGGAGCGACTGTCTATCTGACCTTGATAACCCAGTTACTGGGTATTACGATACCCCTTGGTAAGACTAGTTGTCTGACTTTCGGGCTTCTGATGTCCCGTAACGACTGTCAAAGATCTACAAATGACATTCGGGACCAACGGCTTAACGTGCTTTCCGAGGCACGGAGCAGAGGATTTCTTGGTATGTAAAGATGCAACGTTCATTACACCCTAATTGCGTAACACACTATTCATGAGAATTTGAATCATTTTGAAGGATATTGCTAATCCATTGCTTTATATGTTTGAAAAACGTACTACGCAATGAATGTTGTTGAACTGTCAAAACAAAACCAGACGTACTCTTAAATTGTTACGCAAGTACCCCTCTAGTCATACACGCACGTCAGTAGCGAATACTACGCACCTGAGCTTTCCGAAGAACGTTGTCGAAAAACATCTGAAAAATGACTGTTTTAAATCTCTAAGTACTCCACCAAAATCCGTTTACCATCCTCCATCAACGACATCCGTCAACACGCACTGGCCCCGCATAGTGCAAAGGGGCCATTCTTTCTCATAGATAGGAAGCTGGAGTTTAAGCAGTGGAAACGTTACCGGCTTATTTTAGATTTGGTACAAATATTGTTTCGTGTGTATACCATTTCTTCCCGTGGGTGTCGTAAAAGGCGATTAATGGAATTACTAGAGAATGGGCAGCAGCGTTCTTTATGCATTTTAAAATCATACTGCGACCGCCAACCCGCATGCCAAGTGTGGCGATTATTGTAAAGCCCCCCGAATTGGGGGAGGCCAATTCGGGTTCAGCAGTGGACGTCTTTCGGCTGAAATGATGAGTTACTCCAGCCACATCCGTCTACCGTCTTCAATCAAAGACATCCATCAACTCGCATTGGGCCTGCATGGTGGATAGAGGCCTACTCTTTCTCATAGAGAGGAAGCTAGAATTCCAGCAGTGGGATCATTATATGCTGATAATGTTGTTGTAGTACAAATATTGTTCTGTGTTGTCCGGACTTAGAGAATAACACCATCCCATTTCTTCCCATGGGTGACGTAAGAGGCGATGAAGGGACTTACAGCAGCGTTCTCTATGCATTTTAAAACGATACTGGGATCACTAACCTGCTTGCGATTACGGCAAAGCCTCCCAAATTCGCGGGGACGCTTCTATTCAGCGGTGGACGTGTTTCGATTGTAATGATGTGCAAATATGTATATGTTTTTTTGAGAAAAATGAGAACCAGAAAGTTACAAAACTACAGATTTTTATATAAAACAGCAGTTATAACCTACATTTCCATATCCCACGAATACAAAACTGTAGCCTTCAGTAAATAGGAGCATTTATAATGAGATGCGTAGTAAGCCTCCCGGTCTTAATTATATGAAGCCTAATATACGGTTTGGTTCGCGATTAACTTGCGGTCGCAGACTTGCCTGGAAAGTGTTTTAATGACACAATTTTATTATTAAAACAGCTGCAATTTGCATTTGCTTAATGTATTTTGAGAAATTCCGTTGCAAGTTTAAGGAAAATGCAGGTAGGTACTGTTTACATTACTGATTAAAAATTATCGCCTTTTGGTTTCATACTGCGTTAAATGTTCTTGTCAATGTGTATTTTTTTTTCAATTTGCTTATTTTCTTTGAAACTTGAATTTGAATCAATGAGGCATATTCAGTGAAAAAGATTACACAAAAATATTTTCAGCTATTCAATTAAACTAATTATAGCCGCCTGCGTATACGTACTTTATAACTGGAAGACAAATGGTTATCCTATAGGAAAGCGTACCTATGCAAAGTGAGACCTTTTGACCCTACACATGGTAACCCTCCATATTTCCTCACCCTGTCAAAAGTGTAAATAATATAAACAAACATAAAAAAGGTGTTTCTCAGATAATTATCTAGAGAAACATCTCAGCGTGTAATTACACACTTAGCTGTGCTGATAATCTGTAAGGCTTTAAACAGATTCAGCGATTATGCGTCCTTACAAGAAATCGCATGAATAATATGTATCGGGTTATGTGTCGGAGAGTTTTATGAACAACACAGTAAGCCTGCTTTGTTCTTTGAGAATTTTAATGTGTTTAACTTTCGCGGAATTCCTTTGAGCTTTATATTTTGCCGCCGCACATGTTTTAAGGCCTAACGCTTTGTGGGGTAGAGAAGTTACTACTCATTATATTGGGCTTACGTCTTTCAGAGTTCTTTTAAGTTTGGCGGGTCGTGTTTTATTTATAAGGTCTCCTTTAAGGCAGGCCGCACACCAGACATACACTTGAGTTACGACAATTGTGGCCTTTTTGTGGGTGGTAAATCATCAAATGACGTCTCCCATTCTGGGTGGAGCGGAAGGGCGTGTCAGACTTTTACTGACTAAAACCCACCCGTGTTTCTTCAGTTGCCTGTGCCAGGGCCACGGTAACTCTTTCGAACAAATCTGCAAGCCTGGCAGGGACCGTTGTGGCCTCACATTTAAAACGCGATACATTGCAACTACGCGGAAGCGCGCTCATCAAGGACACATTTGTAGCGGGTGCAGTTTGTGGCGAGACGTCTGCCATACTACACGAATTCAAGATCGAACACATTCCTATTTTGTGGCGCGGTGATTAGCAATAATGAAAGACAACATTGAATTTTTTGTTGAGTTTATTGCAGAGGTTGAGAAAAACCCTATATGAAACAACCATGGACTCGCTGATCTCCGACCACCGTCCACCGTCGTCAAATATGGTCGAAGTTTAGTAAGAAACCGAGGATTTTTTTCATATGAAAGTTATTTATTCCTTACAAGAAGTGTGTACTGTCGGACGATGATGTCACCATTCTGGAAGCTGCGCCACAACTCTGCGTCCGATGTGCGAGGACACGATACATTTGATACGAGTTAAAATGTGGCGCAGTACTTGTGGCGACGTAAATGTAGGATGCGAGTACCGTGTGGCGTCGGTGTGTGGACTCATTAAGACTTGATGACGTAAAGTTTCAAACTTTGTCGTAATATTTTTACTACTGGCCATCAAGTGGTCGAAATTCGACCATAATTAAAAATGTTAGCTTTCTGCGCTCCTTCAATATACTCTTTAACTGTGCCAAATTACATAATCTTAAGTTTGCGTAATTTTCGTAAAAAGGAGTACTAAGTTTTTGGTTCACGTATTAATATATATTGATGATAGCTATATCTTCTGTGTTATTAAAAAAATCTAATTTAAAACCAACTGTGTAATAAATATTAGAAGGCAGAAATCACAATATCAACTCAGAATCTAAGGTTAGGTATATACAACCCAATTAATTCGTAATTCCAAAAGCCTAAATAATTGAATTAACCTCTCCGTATTCTACATTTAGTAGTGCCCCCGACTAAAAGTCGTGGCGTTCGAACAAAGCCTTATGGCAAAGGTATGCGCGACATCGAATGACCTGTAGACCCTGCAGCTTAATCAGGTTTATAATAAATGTTGTTTCTAATTACATAAAATATCCTCCTTGCTTTGTGGACAGTAATAATAGCTATTAATAGAACCGTTTACAATATGTGATATGTAAATTATTTTTGCTCTGCAGTTGAATAAACTTTGTAGTGTGAGAAAAGGGCTTTTATTATTTTATCGTTTTTTTTATAACTTACCGTTTCCTTAGAAACTTCTCGCCTCTCTTCTCGTGTCTTTATGGGACTTTTAAGAGGTAGAGTCAGAAAAAGTTTAATTTATGACATATCTATTTATACGAGTATATTACCGCCAATTTGGACGTAGGAGTATATTTCGTCATGTGAGTCATTTTGTGACATTTAGCGATTATGATACAATATGGTGCCATACAACGTAGATCGTCTGATATACGTTGGATGGCACCATCTGCTGTCGCTGAAAACCAGCGTTGGGGCTCTGTCTTGCATAGGATCGCAGCATTATGCTGAGCGATGGCCGTTTTGGCCGACGCATGTTTCCCCCAGCATTTTCTTTTATTTTTATTGTGAGTTTGAACTTTCTTTGCACCATGTTTAACCGCAAATAAACGGAATTTCTTCATTTCGTTCTGATCTATTAGACCAAAATGATACAAGAGAGGACAAGGCTTTAATTATACTTCAAACATAATACAACTCCAATTTCTCTAGACTACCCTAGGGCGCGATTCTTCTGTGAAGTCTCTCACATTGACAAACTGTGATAAGTTCTTAGTCTGTGGTGTTCCTCAGGTTATTGGACTGCCTGTCACGGATGACGCGTACAATTTGGTGTGTTGGTGCGCTCTTGAGAGTACGACAGACAAACAGACTGGAGTGCTGAGCCAACAACAGTGACTCAGGACCCTTCCGGTGGACACTGTTTGTCCATCTATGACAGGGTTGGAATTTATTTTCACGCCTGTGTTTAAGGGAAACGTTAACCGCTTAGTTTTGGTTTAGCGAAGAATTCACTTTGCTATTCTTGTAAAGTAGATGATGAATTTTTTGTTGTAAAGGCAGAGTGGTTTTGTGAGAAAGTTATCTTGTTAAATCATAAGCTAGGTAGACACTATTAAAACTTTACTTTAGAACTTCGAAAATACCGCATATATTTTATTAATGTGTGGAATTTTACGACCTCCGAAGAGAAAACTGCGGACATCACCGTGAAATTTATTAGTATTTTTATAGGATACAGGTGTGCTAAGTACTTTACTACATTGTTAAACACAAAGTGAACGTTGCTGCTAATTTCGTTTGACAATAAAAGTATCGGCTACAGTTGTAAATATGCATGGTACTTGACTTTTACAGTCAAAATTATTATAATGTTACTGATTGATCTTTATGTAAAGTCAGGGAAATTAAGATAGTTATTCGGTTTACTATCAATTTTAATTTTGCGAATATTCGAATTTTAACTGTAATTCACACAGTTAAAATGTCTACATCAAGGCAAATTAACGTATTGTGTCCAGTTGATAAACTTTTAAACACTATCAAACTTTAGTCTTAGCCTAAACGTCTGAGCCAGTATTTGCATTCCCAAGTTTATTTCGATTTTGGTAAAGTTTTTAATACCAAAATGACAAGTTAGTACCAGACTAAGTGGTCAGTTTTGTAAAGGAACGCTGTAGTTCGATTTCTTTTAGGTTCTTATTTCAAAACCAAGCTCGATGGCTTAAACTAGTGATTGATTCCCAGAGTGGTTCAGGTGATAGGAGACTTGAGGGAGTCTATTTTAGGTCTAATCTTCATATTTTTGGACGAGGTTAAGAAATATGGCGGAAATATAGCAGATTGGTCTACCGAAACCAGTAAGATTTTGAAAATGCTCTACGAGAAAAACAAGTTTGGGAACCTCTGGTTTAAACCATAGCTAATGAAAACCTTGTTATGCAATAAGACCGTTAATGTCCCCGACTATACCCTTGATCATCACCATCTTTATGAGGCTATGTGTACCAAATTAACACCCGGGCACTGTACTGTATTTACATATTAAATTGACCGTTCTAGAAGACGAGTAAAAAAATGACCTATGTAGTGTTTGATAACAACTCGAGAAAAGCCGGTGACTTGCGCAGGCGCAGCGAGCGCGTTGAAGTCTTTTGTACGCAGTCACGCATTCTATCACATCGAAATTATTTATTTATTGAGATTAATAAAATATTTATTAATATGTGTTTGTAGTTTTAAATGAATCATAACAATCCATTGTTTGAAAATAAGTACAGCAAGTGAGAAAATAAAGGCTATTTATAGAAAGCGTTATTAGAAACAAAACTTGGCTGTAATTGCGTGTGCGCATCTAGCTCGTTGATGTCTTTTGTATGCAACAATTATTGGAACGACGTTTCTCCATGAGGCTTTTGGTAGGAGTTGACTAGTGGAAATTATCAAGTACGGAAAAATCGTTATATCCCCTTTGTGCGACTAGAGAAAGTCACATAAAGGGGATATAGGGTCTCTTTCGGAACTTCGTTCATGACAGGGTCCCCCGGACGCACTCGGCTTTTTTTACTTCAGTTGGTTCAATTGCTGTTTCTGCCAGAATATGCAATTACAAATACGTCCACCTGGGATTCTCGGGGAGCTCCACATTCAGAATTAGTGCTTTCGGGCTCGGTGATAAATCCAGTCTTCAGTTCAGAGTTTAGAAATGAAACGTGGATGAGGTAATGGTTACTGGTTCAAGAATGCTTTATAAGATTCACGGTATCACCCCGCTGAACCTGCCAGGACGAGTGCTAGTAAACTGATAAATCATCATCATCTGCCTAACTTTTTTCCAGTTTAACTGGATGCAGCTAAATACCAATATTTTACCAGCATGGAGCGATTGCCTATCTGACCTCCACAACCTAGTTACTGGGTAATACGATACCCCTTGGTAAGACTGGTTTTCAGATTTTCGGTCTTCGGACGACCCGTAACGCCTGTCAACGATCTACCAATGACAGCCGGGACCATCGGCTTAACGTGCTTTTCGAGGCACGGAAGGGTCTTGGTATGTAAAGCTGAATATAATCCATACTATATATCTATATATACAAGATTATTTTTAGTATATGCGAAACCTGAATATAGTTTGTTCAGAATCAGTAACTGAATCGATTCCAATAATTTTTACACCATGTTATATTTTGTACCAAAAATATTTAATTACGCTTCCAAGTCGCGGCCCTTAGTGTTTTGTTTCGATTTTAAAATTATCATGTCTTTCTCGTACTCAAACGTCCATTACACGGAGATGGTACGTACACTAGCTGTTTGTGTTGATCTGCATATGTTTTTGCGTGGACAACCAGGTAACTTATCAAGCTTATATCTTTGTGATTATTAATGATACAGTTTTGAAATTTTTTTCATAGATTCTTTACATAAAAATACTAGACCCGTGTTTCGGGTTTCGCATAAACAAAAATTAATGTTGTATAAAAGAAAGTTGTGTTAGTTACACTATTTATAGCTCAAGAACGGCTGAACCAATTTGGCTGAAAATTGGTGGGAAGCTAGCTTAGAACCAGGAAACGGACATAGGATACTTTTTAATTATAATAATTAATATATAAAGCTGAAGAGTTTGTTTGTTTGTTTGTTTGATTGAACGCGCTAATCTCAGAACCTACAGGTACGAATTAAAAAAATATTTTTGTGTTGGTTAGCCTATTTATCGGGAAAGGCTATAAGCTATATAACATCACGCTAAAACCAAGAAGAGCGGAGCAGTAATGAAAAATGTTGCAAAACGGGGCAAAACGCACGGGTAGGCGATTCGACGCGACGGGAAGGGTCGGGGGAGCAAAAAATTTAACGCGGGCGAAGTCGCGGGCAAAACAACCAAACCAACCACCAAATACCATTTTATCGTCAACTCTACTGTAACAATCATAACTCACAGATGTCAGCATAGTTTCAAAGTAACTAATTATTATTTATATTTATTGCAATATTGCAAATGATGTCTGTTCACACGGTCTCGGTCTGCGTCAAGTCTTCGTGTCTCGTGCCGATGCCGTTCTCAATATTGATTACAACATCTGTAATATATCATGTTAAGAGCATATTGAAAGGACACGATAAAGGCAGAGTTATTTATTTATTTCTCTGTCAACATCTTTTTAACGTCAGCAGATATATTAACGTTTGTATTGTCGTTTATATGTTTGCTTTGGTTTGGTTTTAGTCCTGCACGCGTAGTATGACCATTTATATCTCTACTTTACGAAGAAACGACTCTTTCTATACAAAGTGACTCTTTTGTTAATGTTTGAAATCGCGCAGTAGAAATTTTTCTGCAATCTGCAATTTTGTTTTTAGTTTTGTGGTGGTGATCTTTATGTACACATACGAGTATTTACTTCATGGTGTTAAGGCTACATCTGATTTATTTTCACACGCTGATTTATTTTTTGAATAACAATATTTAATAACTTATAAGTAGTTTGATCAACTGCTATTAAACCGTTATAAATTGCGTTGTTGATCGTTTGCATGTATCAGAGGAGCTATTAACCAGTCAATTACCGTAATTACAGACACAATTAAAAAACGATTGTGTCTATACCAAATGTGGTATCTTAGGGACTTAGAGGTTAAGTATTAAAATCAAAGCATTTATTTAAAATCGGCATATAAAAGGAACTTTTGAACGTCCAAAAGATAATTTCATATGGAGAAGAATGGGCAAGGAACTCCACCGTTACTCTTTCAATACTGCATTAGAATATTTAAGATACATTCAGTATACAATTGTTATTTAAATATGTGCAAACGATGCACCTAGAATAAAATTACTATACCACAGTAGGTAAAAATAATTAAAAAAATGGAGCAACGGCAGATTAATTAATTATATGATAGATATATGGTGCTCAGATATTTACAAATATATATTGTAAAAGTAAGTATACGATGTTTCAGGAATATTAACAAATTATAAGTCAGTGTGTGAGTTAAAGTAATCACAGAGTGTAAATAATAGTCATAAAAATTATAAATTATACAATTCAATTAGCAACCTGATTTTCTAGACTCTAGATTATTCTATGGAGCAGGACTAGCATGTTTTGAAACATTCTTATCTTAGACTAGCTTCTGCCCGCGACTTCGTCCGCGTCAAATTTTTGCTCCCCTGACTTGGAAAACAAAATCGAACCCAAAGGGTCGGAAAACAGGAGATGATTGTTTGTTCACTCACTGATTGTAATGTATAATCACGCATAACTTTATACAGAGTAGTCCGATTTTGATAATTATTTTTTCATTGGATGAGGTATACCTTGCCAAGTATTATTAGTACATTCAAGTCACAAAAAATATAAAATAAACTTTTTAACAAAAAATTTAACCGCCGAAAAAACTGAAAAGCAAAAAATAATAAACCTTAAAATTTTGAGTCGGCCCTGAAAAATCAATGAACAAAGATCACTCAAAGCGCCGATTCATAATTTTAAGGTTTATTATTTTTTGCTTTTCAGTTTTTTCGGCGGTTTAATTTTTTGTTAAAAAGTTTTGTTAAGTACTTTAGGTAATCTAAATTTTTTTTGATCTGATTTGTCTTCATTTCTATTATTAAACATACATCTAACAACACTAGTTTACATGAGTTTTGTCCATGAAATGGAATATATATAGTTACGTTACTTTGGGTATCTACAACTCGGAAAAAATATTTAAAAAATCCAGCACGTCAGTTTTTTTTAATGTTTATTAAGAAGATTTTTACAGAAAAGTACATCTAAATAAACAATTGACAGTTAAAAATGGGTAATTTTTGCTATTTTATTATAAATATTTTCATCTGTATCCCTCACAACAGCCCAACAATAGTCATCTAGCATATTTTGGTCCCAAAAACCTTGATAATTTTCCTCAAATGATTTTAAATCTTGCTTAAATCGCTCACCGTGGTCATCACTCACACTACCAAGATTTTTTGGAATAAAATCTATATGGGAATGCAAAAAAGGAGTTTTAGTGACATATTTACACCCATACGTTCATAATTTTACAATAGATTTTCAATAATCTCTTTGTAATTATCACTTTTTTATTGCCTAACAAAAAAAAATTTACGACACTTTTGATAGAGTTTCAGGCTGCTTTTTCTACCTCGTTTAAAGGGCTCTCGAATTTTGTATCGTCCAATATTCTCCTGATTTGAGGACCCACAAATATTCCTTCCTTTAATATAGCCGCAGAAAGATTCGTAAATACAGGGCAGAGGTATTGAAATGCAGACTTAGACTTATCCAAAGCTTTGGTTAAAATTTTCATCAAGCCCAACTTAATGTGAAGCGGTGGTAATATTTATTTTTTTGGGACAACTAAACATGTATTTTTTACGTTCACCTTACCTGGAACAATGCATATTTTATTTTATTTTTTGATTTTTGAGTTGAAATCAAGAGTGTTTGTTAAACAAAGTTAACAATCGATTACGCGGTTAGTTGACTCTCTCCATATCATTGGTTTACCAAATTTCAGTGATCTATTCTTACCTGAATACCAGGAGCTGAGGACCAATCTGTAATTAGTGCAAATCACATGAGGAACCTGATTTTTATATTGATTTGACACCGAAAATCCATAATAATAAAAATAGGCTTCTTTCAAAATTGTTTCCACAAACATAACAAAATCGATTTGGATGTAGTCTACACACTCTAGATGGCATTTTTATGTAAAAATAAGAATTTTGAATCATACAGTTGTTTACTAAATAGAATGATAAACGTAATTAAACAATTGCGGGTAGGTAAAAAACAAAGACCTCTATATCTCAGAATTGTGACGTGCTAGGAAAAATAAAAAAATATGTTTTTAATTACTATTCATAGCCTACATAAATAATATATGTTTCATGCCATGGACAATTTTTTTTTATTTTTTTTTTGTAAACTAGTGCAATTATTTTATTCAGAAGATGTAGATATTTTTCTTACGTACATGATATTTTCATAAATGAATTGACAAGGTACCGTCATAATATTAATCCTTTTAAATTGATCCCTGATAAACTCGCGACGTAGATATAAATGGCTCAGATATTACCACTATACATCTTATATCCTTTTATCTACCAGCAAACTGTTAGACAAGTCTGTCGAAAAATGCAGCTTTATTTTTCCTAACGTTTTTCTCAAATTACGAGTACCACGCGTCCAAAACTTGCAGAAAGTGTCGAAAGCGAGTTCAACGCGTTTTCAATAAGAAAAGTTTGAACTTAAAGTTGATGTACCTACGGTGGAGTGAACGTGTGTATCAAATTGGCGCGGCTCGTGGGTCATTGACCAGATAATCTAGCCGTCTAGCAACCTACCAATAATAACCATTTTCCTTCCTACATTCAAGCGCTCAACTAATGTTTTTGACCTTGACTTTTTGTTCTTTGCACAAAAACGTTGAGTCAATATCGATTAATTGCTCGACTGTTAGAAGTAACGTCTATTATTCAATTAAAAACGAAAATGTTAAAATGCATATTGGATGAATGAACACGTCAGTCTTTTGAAACCAGTTATTAATCAAGATTTTTCTGCAAAATCATTCAATTGCAAACACAGTGCTAAGGCTTGAAGGTCAATTCTACTAGCTAACGTGCAAAGTGAAAAACATGAGACCGGAATGCGATGACATTGTGAATATACCAAAAACCTGCTAATCTCAAAATTCGGTTGGTTCTCACTGCGTTCGCTATATCATTGCAATCTAGTCTCATGGCGGTCAATTTGTTTTCGTTCACATCCAAATTAGAGTCGAACTTTGATCTCTGTTCTCTATTAATTGCAAATATAACTCCTACTACGAGCGAACCAAAGAATATCTTATATCTTTAAACGAGCAATTCTTGTATATATGTATATATATAATCTGAATCTCGGAAACGGCTCCAACGATTTTCATGAAATTTAGTATACAGGGGGTTTCGGGGGCGATAAATCGATCTAGCTAGGATTCATTTTAATAAAATGTCGTTGTATTCGTGTTTTCAATGACCAACTTTATCGATAATCAACTTGAACATAAACTTATTATTTTAAACACAATTTACCAAAAAATACCCAGATATTGTTATTTAAATCATCTTTGCTCGTTATGGCAGCTCCTATCTTCTGAATAGGCGTCGAGACATTGAATGGGATACATCTCAAGAAATCCTATGGATGAAACAGGTCATCAGAGTATTCATAGATATGAAGAAGCGAGCTATCTGTCTCACAGTATGTGGCTCAGAGCTAACGATCCTTTTGCTCGTGGATACTGTTCGTGATACTGCTCGGAAATTGCTCATCTTGTTACACAGGTGTGAAGATGAATAGACGCAATTGTAAGTAACAATATAGTTGATAAGAAAGTTATGGTTGCAAACCTTTTTTGAGTACTATCTATGCACACGACTCTGTCTGCTTTGAAGTCCGAAAAATACAATGAATGGTAAGGATTTTAAGTAAATTGGAATGGAACTTGTATGTATAGACGCTAGCACTAGAAGCTACTACAATCTGTCAAATTTCTTTAATATGTTTTCAACTTTATCGCTAAAGTATTAGGTTTAAGATTGATTGAGAAAATTTGACAGTTTAGGGTACCTTGATGTGCTGGCGTCTGTACTGTATATAGTACAATTTTAACCTCCTCGGTGTATACTACATCCGATCGATTGTTTTAAGCAACTGTACCTCCGAAAATTCAAACGCCGACTTTGTTCGCCGCAACTCTAGTTGAATATGGTGCGTTCAAACGATTATTATCTTTTTTAGAACTCATGAAAGTTCAATGCAGTGTGTGTAGTATGCATGATGTAGCTGAGGCTCTAGTTCTGATGGTCTGCTGAAGTATACTGAAGAGGACTTTTAAAAGACTCATGTTAACTATACAGTATTTCATCGTCATACACCTAGCCTTTTCCCAAGTGTTGACAGTAAAAAAAAAACTTTGCAAAGTATTATGTGTCAAATTCAGTTCATTGATAAACATTCTAACTTAATCTCGGTTAGGTGATTACTAGAACATCAAAAATTAAATAAAACAAAGGAATTTGATTATTGAAATAGAAATCTTTGTCTTCAATTTAATTCGTTAGCTGCCATGCCGACACTTTTTGTTCCATTCAGGCCTTGTCGGACTATATGACCGACAACACTGTATACAAAATCTGAACATGTCATTGCTGCCTGGCGGCCATGTTTTGGAATAAATAATATAATAATATAATATAATATGTATGTATTTAGAAATATTTAAGTATGTTTATCAGTTGTCTGGTTGCCATAGTACAGGCTCTGCCTAGTTTGGGATCAGATAACGGTGTGTTGGTTGTCCTAAGATATTTATTTATTTATTTAAACTGAAATAACACTAAGTACATTTTTTGACTTTTTCTGATTTTAACCATGGCAGTTAACGTGTTAACCATATAAGTGGCTGATCTTGTAAACCAAATAAAGAAAACATGACATGAATAATATCGTAAAGCATTACACTATTCTTAACCAAAATTCAACTCTGTAATACAACTAGCTGTATAGTTGGCGGTTTAAGCACTCGAACTGAATCACATTAGTTTCAGTACTTAGCTGGCTTTGTCTTTACTCTAAATTCCTATTCAGCTCGCACTGGAATGCTATTCCGAACGAGCTTAACCAAATACTGGACTTAGTCGGTTTGTGTTTAAACTAGGGATGTTATGGATATGAAATTTCGGATACGGATTGGTTACGGATGTAGGAATTATTATTATACCGGATACGGATACGGATATGAAATTGTTTCGGATTATCCGTTAGTTTTGAATAATTTCGGTTACGGATATTAAACTTTTAACCAGTCAATTACCGTAATTACAGACACAATTAAAAACCATTGTGTCTATACCAAATGTGGTATCTCAGGGACTTAGAGGTTAAGGAATTTCAAAAGTAAAATACAGATAGCTAATAAAATGGTTTTATTTATATGTCACAATTCGGTAGGAATTACAATCAGTCTGTGAGTAATTATTACAGCCATTTAAAATAAAAATGATTAAAATTATAAATATAGATTGAGTGGTATCTAATCTACCTAAAATAAAAATGTAATTACAAATCCGATATTATCCGAAACTTTTATTTCGGATTCGGTAACGATACATTTTTATGTCGGATATCCGATAGTTTCGGTTACGGTTACGGAGCTCCCTAACAGCCCTGGTTTAAACTAATTGGTTTCATAATGACTATTAGTGAGGCTAGTTTTAGGTGAGATTTCAGCTTAGTATTAGTTGGTTGGTTAATCCTCGTAATAATCATATTATGAGCATATTCAAGCATCTGGCTGTTTGACATTATAACACGTGTTGTTTCCCCGTTCGGTAGAAGTGTATCTATAGAATACCTAGAAATTTCGTTTGCTATGTTTAAGTTCCATGTAATAGGGGGCGAGCCTATTGGCTGCATAAAACAGCTGCCATGGAGAAATTCCCGATAAAAAACACAATATCAATTTGCCTGACCTGGGGATCCAACGTTGTGCTTGCGACCACTAGACCAACGTGGCAGTTTCTGAATGTATGTAAACCATAAATGTTGGCTTTATATTGTGATCATAAAAGTACCCAAAAACTATGAATGTGACCTTGGCTCCACCCACACACACGTTTTTTTTTATTTTCAGGCCTGTAAGTTGTACTATGTCGGTTCTCCTCAGCTTAATCCTTCTTGGAAGAATTGTTACATTAATATTTTTTTTTTTTTTACATTAATAATACTGACATGTTAGGCTGAATCTAAATAGTACGAGAAAGTTCATTGTGTTTAAAAGCTTATTACCATCAAGCACGGGCACGAATTCAGTCTCCAAACTGAGAATTTCATCAAAAAGTACAAGAAATTTGTTTGACAATAAAATATAGAATTCGCATAAATTCCGTTGATATTTGACATAAATTAACGATTATGAAATGGAAATTATCTTCATACAACCATTTAAGTGCTCCATAGGCTGTAGAATAGTTATGAAAAATAATATATGATTTCACATAAAGCAAGGAATCCTATTTGAGGTTATAGTGAGAATAGATAGAATTTATGGTAAATTGATATTGATAAGTTTATAGTTTATGTTTATGGTGCAGCGGGAGTTTATAGTACAGCTTACCTATTGGTTTAGCGTGAAATTGAGTCGAAACTTTTACGACTTCGCGCAGGAAATGCATTAATTCTTATGAGTCTGGAAAGTGTCTAGCTAAACACAGAATGTTCGAGTGTCTATTACTGTCTGCCTGTCTGGACACATTATTTTTCATGTGTTTTCTACATTCTCTCATTCTTGGCGGTGTTAAACGTTTAATCAAAGTAGATTTTCGTTCACTAAATACAGACGGAACATTCAATAGGCAAAACTGATATCGGTCTGCGATTTGCTCCTTTCTTTTAAATGGCTGGTCAGGTCATAATGTCTATCTTAATTTAGAGTTAATAAAAACGCTACAAATCCGGGTATTTTTATTATTTAATTACGACCTCTCCCAGTTATACTCCTAATATAACTAAACCATTGGTGCCGACATTTCACATAACACTTTATTTGCCTCAAATTAATCCTTTCCGTGGTTTCGCTGCCGTGGATAAAAAAACGACACCAATCGGCGGAGCAATACCACGATACCTTCGAAGCTCAGAAACTGTATTACATGCAAAATTAAACCTTATACTTTCAAGTTTAAGGTGTAAATACGTATTTGGTGTGTGGTGTATGTATGAGTGTGTATTGTAACATGTAACGTCTGCGGGGCGAGGAGGGGAGGTGGCGTGGGGCACAGGAATGCGGTCTTCTGAGATACCCTATAGGCTATATATACACTATTGATAGACGTGCATTTTATATAGGAGCCGGGGACTCGGAAAACTTTGGACTGGATTATGATAATGGATAAAGGAATTTGAATAAAGTGGATAATAGACAGTGGATGCGGGAGAGCAAATTGATTAAATGCGTACTTACTTAGACTGAGACGTATGCGTGAAGTAGGTATCGGTGGTATTTTCCTGTTGGGTTTATGTAAGATACTTTACTTTGTGCAAAAATGGTAAAATAATTTTGTTTGGTTTTTATTGCTTTTATACAAGGTATTTTAAGGGTAAACATTTTTTTCTCATGATGAATTAAAGTACTAGTAACTTTAATTCTTCAATTCATCCTGAGAAAATTGTCAGCTTCATTGTCTTTACGTTACTCCTCTTTTGGTAAATCCTTTTCTCGATATCAATGACGATCCCTCTGTGACGTAATGTACTATAAAATTTAGTTCAGTAATTATAGATTAGAACTAGAAAGGAAATTGTATTAGCGTATCGGCTAATTTAGATTTAAAATAGTAGGTTCAAAGGCACTTCCAATTTCACACTATCCCATCTTCTTCACACAAACGAGCAAACAAACAAAAAAGCGACCATATTTGCCGAAGTCCTAAGTGTACATATGCGAACCGTCCACCCAAGTAGTAAAAGAAAGCCCGCGGCAACAACTGGGAGGTTTTTTGGCCGGACGGCCCATTTCGAGGGGTCAACGACCCGCTTGAAACAATTGCCCACCGTAATTTAT
Source organism: Aporophyla lueneburgensis (assembly GCA_932294355.1). NCBI lineage: Eukaryota > Metazoa > Arthropoda > Insecta > Lepidoptera > Noctuidae > Aporophyla > Aporophyla lueneburgensis. The sequence continues at coordinate 30,717,045 of OW028739.1, read as the reverse complement.
GTCTTGAGAATATTTTTAATGATGCCTTCGCGTTTGGGAGTTAATGTGTTTTACTTGTGTTGCGAATTTCTGTTTCATCTTTTTTGATAGGTGTCTGTTTTGGTGTGATGGTCTGATATGCTGTGAGAAATTATCTATTAATGAAAATTCTTAATGAATCCAGTTGATGAACTCGTCCAAAATTTAGACCATTAAATGAACCCAGAGAGATCGGCAAAGCGATTCCTGAGGAATATCGCCGTCGATGTAGACCACGGCAAAGGTGATGTGACAATCTGATGTTTGAGGGCCAAACCAGAAATCGGACAAGACAAAGAGATTTGAAAGAAGAATATAGGTTAGAAAAAATAACTTAGCAGCAGCACATCAAGTGTCTCTAGCCCAGTTTTATAATAACGCAGCATTAAGTTCCACAACTAATCACGGAATGATATGTTGAGGACATTAAACAATTTTTTTTTACACAATTTTTCTGACAAATGCGTGCATTGACTGGACAGGTCCACTCAATCTGTATGGTTCTTTCCTCAAAAGACCATTTCAGACACCTCCATGTACATGATCCTCAAACTATCAGACAGCGACTATCTCCGGATTTTTTATACACATTGACATTGATGAATTTTACCTATACAATGACATTAATATTTACTTTTAAAGTATTATATTGTTTTAATTATTGTAAATGTGAAGATTAAGTGGGTGTTATTTTTTTTTTCTAGGTTCCTTTTCTTCTCATTTATTTTTTATCACAGTCTGGCAGTTTGAGTAATTTATGCGACCTACACAAATGTCCCTTCTTTGGTATTGTTCGTCGAATCATTGACCTCCTTAAGTTCTGAGTTGAGCTGCATGATTACTGACAAATGCGTGCACTGATTGGACAGGTCCACTCAATCTGTGTGGTTCTTTCCTTAAAAGACCACTTCAGACACCAATCCACATGGTCTTCACATGATCTAACCAAATTATGTCTGGACTTTAAAAGAGACTGTGACCTCTGAGTGTGTTTCGGCCTTTCCTCTCAGAGTAGTCAGATAGGAAACACCGACCTCATCTAGTTTTAAAAAATATGATTGAGGTGTAAAAGTGTTTGTACAAACCTACTTGCAAAAATAAAGTCATTTATCATTTATCATTTTAACAAATAGAGAAGACATTGGCGTTTCGATTCTTCATGAAAAACATTTCTTCAAGGAATTTATCAAATCTTTCTCTAAAGTCTGACTACAAGCATATTTGCATACTGCTGTTCAAAAGTTTAAAAAAAGCTATAAAAAAGCCAGTCTAAGTTATGCATGACGTCACAGGCCAGGTCTGCGTCGTGACTGAACGAACGGGAGGCGCAAGCGCAGCTATCGCGTATCGCATTCACGGAATATCTAGCATTCGCTTAACTAGCCACGAACTAACTGACTTTCAAGCTTAAAAAGATTGATACTCCTAATAAGGAGCTAAATATTTTAATTTGGATTTTAGTAGATTTAAGTGGTTAAATTAAACCTATTTCTAAATTACCAACTTGTTCTAAGTTCTGTAGTAACAAAATAATGGATACAGAATAAGATGGAAAAATTTTGCATTGGAAAAAGTTTTCTTTAAAATCAAGCAAAGTTTTTCCCGAAATACTTGCTTTTGTAATGTGCGTTTTGTTTGTGCAGAATAAACAATTTTTCTTTCTTTTCTTTTCTTTCTTTAAAACTAAAAAGCAATTATTATCAGCGAGAGCAGTAGTGGCCCAGTGGTCGTCGTTTCAGCCGTAAGACGTCCACTGCTGGACTTAGGCCTCCCCCAATTTGGGGGGCTTTGCCATAATCGCCACGCTTGGCAGGCGGGTTGGCGATCGCAGTATGGTGGTAAAATGCATAGAGAACGCTGCTGCCCATTCTCTAGTAAGTCCCTTAGTCGCCTTTTACGACACCCACGGGAAGAAATGGGGTGGTGTTATTCTTTATGTCCGGCACCACACGGTTGGTAACGGCCACGAATTCCGAGTAGTAGAAGGTCATGAGTTCAAAGCCAAGCCGGCGCTTTACTTTGTGTAAATTATTTTTATCACCACTACTCTCAAAACGGTGAAGGAAAACATCGTGAGGAAACCGGCATGTCTTAGAACCAAACATTCGAAGACATGTGACATCTACCAACCCACACTGGACCCGCGTGGTGGATTATGGCCCACTCCCTCTCACCGAGAGGAAGCCTGTGTCCCAGCAGTGGGAACATTATAAGCTGTTGATGATGATGATTATTTTCAGCCTATGCAGGCGCAAAGCCTCGAGAAAATGTAAGTTTTCTGTTAAGTATCAAAGTCTGTCTGTTTTGTTCAACGATAGCAAAAGAGGTTTTCATTGCGATGCCAGTAACACATAAGTCCTGGATGAAACTGGATTTTTTAATGGTACTTTAAGATGATTACTTGTAACAAAGTCAACTTTTATCGGCATACTTTAATACCGATTATATCGAGTTTTTTAAGAGCTATAAAATACCTAAATATAAAGTTGTTCTAAACCAGATTGCTTGAGTGCTTAAGACCTAAGCGCGATGACTCAAACATCAGAAAAGTCGGTATAGGTATTAAATTGTTTATTTGATTCAAACAATTGTTGAGGAATGATGTCACGATGCACGGTGGTGAGATAATACTAGATTCTCAAGACCTGCTTGAGATTAAATTGTAGGACATTACAATAATGAATTATTAATATATATTAGACTCACAAATGCATAAGCTAGTATTCAAAATATTAAATTTTTTGTCGCTCATCGAATGCCGTAATTAGAGACACAATAGAAAGACAATTGCTTATGTCAAACTGTGTAACTTAAGACATTCAAAAGGTTAACTATTAAAAAAAATTGTTCTTCCATACACCTTGCATTTTCAATGAAATATCAGATTTTCAGAAAAAACACGTATCTGTGCGTCTAGAATCCTGTACTGAATAAGATTAATATATTTAATTTCAGTTTATGCGGCGATGTCCTCGCTACCGTGAATAAATTATTTCATCTAAATCACAGGGCAACTCCTAACGAGTTAGATAAACTTACATTACATTAGAGATATGATGAAAACGTCACAAAATATACTGCATCGACATCTTGTTGAGAGTATTTGTACGAAACGTTTGGAAAACGCTTGTCACTTGTCTTGAAGTCTTCTGGACGCATCTTTTTAGTCGTATCATTGCCGTTGTCTAGTGTTTTTTTGTGGAGAAGTGAAAAGTTTTCTAATAAAATAAAAAAAATGGTTTTCTTTGCTGCCCTAGAGTCTTAAGCTTTCTGAGCTTGTTGTAATTATTTGAAGAAATGTTTCTATAGCGCGTTCACAAGTGTTAATTTCATATACACAGTGACATATTTGTAAGGGAAAGCTGCAGTACTAAAGACCCCCTCCTGCCGAACGAGTTTCGTAAAATATCACCCAAGAAGACGTCCCAACATCCTAACTCTTCATCACACACATTTGTCAGTTTGTCTAAACTGTTCACACTGTTTGTTTGCCTATCTCTACATACATGATATTTCTATACTGTGACTTTTTCCTGCTACATGAAAAATCAACTCTTTTGATGGGCGAGATAGAGTTGAAAAATGAGTTTTGAGACATTGTTTTGTGTAAGTTTCACATAGTATCAGTATCGTTTAGTAGATACTAAGGTTTGTTATCTATATTATAAGACTAGACTGAACATAATTTTCTCGTTTGTTACGGCAGTATTCTGTAACATTTTTTCTGACTATACGATTAGCAAAGTCTGTTTTATGCACATGGCAGCCTATTTTAATTTGCCATATTATATCAATTTCATACAAGTGTCAAAGAATGATAGTTGTGATTTGAAAATACACACGATTTAAGTTGGTAATTAATTGGTTTAGAAATTAATGATGGTGTTCTGCTGCATCCGGTTTGACTGAAAGCCGATCCCAACATAGTTGTGATAAAGCTGGACAGACCATGACAATGATGCTCATTGATTTTGTGGCCTTTCTGCACAGTTTAGTATAAAAATTGAATAAATTAATGCTTGCGACACTGTTTTTAACCGACGAAAAAAACGGATGAGGTTCTCAAGTCGAGGCGTTTATATATATATTTTTTTTGATGATAATTCTTTTTTTTGTATTTACCTATGCTTCAGCTTTTACTCATCAATACCTCACCAAATATTGGCTGGTGAGATATTGATGAGTCTTAGAGAGATCTTAAAGATCCAAAAACAACGTATTACCTTCTTAAAACAATGTCATAATGACTAATCTGTATGTCATAATGACTAATCTGTATCTGTAAGTATGACAGTATTAGTCTTACAAGTATGACATTATCAATAACCCCAGTAAAATATTGTAACACTTATTCTCGACTCGCAAAACTTGAGCTATTAACGAAGAGGCAGTTCTAAAGCCGAGACCACACAAACACAACAAACGTCAACCTCTAGCTTCCATATAAGGTGTAAAATCCGTGACAATGGTTTTACGCAAACGTTCCTAGTCACAGTCACAACGTCGTGTGACCGCAAAACAAATGTGTAACAACTAGACAGAATCGTGAACGCCGCTCAACGCCAAAAACAGCATGTGTGTTTAAGCCCTAAATTAAATAGAATTCAAGTGTGAACACGGTTGCTCGACTTTCGTTATTCGTGCTCGAATTATACAGATTATTTCGGTCAGGGCTGCCAAAGACGACGTGGTCGACAACTGGTTAAATTTTAAGTAATCATCATTTCAGCGCCAGACATCCAGCAGATATAGGCCTCCACCAATTTGGGAGGCTTTGCCATAATCGCCACGCTTGGCAGGCGCGTTGGCGGTCGCAGTATGGTGGTAGAATGCATAGAGAATGCTGCTACCCTTTCTCTAGTAAGTCCCGTAGTCGCCTTTTACGACACCCACGGGAAGAAATGGGGTGCTGCTATTCTGTACGTTCGGCACCACGCGATAGAAATCTTGAATAATACAAGTCAACTCTTGTCCCACTGCTGGGCAAAATCCTCTTCTGATACAGAGAAGACACAAGCATCGCGCTTGTTCAGGACGGGCCGACTGATTTCAGACTTATCTAGGTATTCTAATATTACAAAGAGGTTTTGTTTGATTGTAGGGGTTTACCGTACCTACTCCGGAATCCGATTTTGATGAAGTTTGTAATGTGGATACTATGAACCCATTTTATTGACAAACCACGTGACAACCTACAACTCTTAAGTCGGGGCCAATATCTCTAGGCCACCACTATACGGCCTTAATCAGACTTAATACATATTTGGGAGAAAAGAGACCTAGGATGGGTTTTTCGTAAAAGTAGGACAAAATCACCAGTTCTATCGACATCCTCTAATAGCTGATCTGTCAACCCTATCTTGAAGTAACGCGTTATCACGAGCACACTCGCGGTATAAATGTACTCGTCTCACCGACATGCGGTAAACTACACACTGCTATAAATTACTCCGTGCAAGTTTAGATAGACCTTAAATCGGTGCTGTAAATCTGAATGTCTGTCTTATACGGTGTTTTCTCGCAGTGCAAATTAGGTACTTTCTAGAGCCTTAGGTTATGTAGGGGCTATAAATGAGGGTACGATGTCTGGTGGGTTTTATTATGATAACGAAAATATTTGGGTTTCTTGCGTAGTGTTCAGACTGGCGTATTGGAGTTTTACTGCCTAATTCTGCCAAATCGGCAGATGTTTTAGAGCGGATGTATAACTTTAGGATGTCTCCCAAAAATTGTACACAGTTTTATTCTGAATAGCTCAGATTTTTATCCTTACCTGGTTAGAATCCAATACAATAGGCAATTTCTTGTGCTAATAACATAACATATCATGATGCCTTGTTTCCGCGGAGGGTTGGGCAAAAGTGAACAGAGAGTGAGTACACCCATATTTTTTCAGTTATGTTTAAGTCTCATGTATATAAGAGGCAAACTGGGCACAAATCCAGACTCTTTCTTCTAATAATTATAGTGTCTATGTTAGTGGGCTTGATTTCCGCAGTTAATCCTTCATGTGGACCATCGTGCGTAAATAATTATCGGATAAATGATTTTATTTCCGTCACTAGGTATTTTACAAACACTTTTACACGTAGATCATATTTTTTAAACGAGATGAGGTCACCCTATCTGAATTCTCTGAGAAGAAAGGCCAAAACAAACTTAGAGGTCACATTCTCTTTTAAAGTTCAGATATAATCTTGATCAGATCATGTAGATTGGTGCCTGAAACGGTCTTTTGAGGGATGGACCACACAGATGTAGTGGACATGTCCGGTTAGTGCACGCATTTGTGAGTAATTGTGAAGCTCAATTCGGAGGTTAATTGAGCTCAATTGAGGTATTTCCCACCACAAACTTGAAATAGAATTACTGATTCTCCACACTGTTTACCTATAATTCCTTCTTATCTCATAACCATCGTATACTAGCCCCAACAGTCCAAGGTTTCTCTTCATCACTTAATAACACTTTAGGTGGCACAGCGTCGAGGGCGAACCGGACTACGTCATGCCGGCTAATTGATGACTCGGGACTTCGGGAGGCATCGGGAACCGATCGAGTATCATCGGCATCCGAAGTTTACGTGTACGGGTATTTCATTATAAGTAGTGATAAATCCTGCCATTTTGTAGATATATCGATTGTGATAAAGTTTTGAAGATTTTTTTTATAGATATGCAATGTATCTGTACATAATCTACTAACCTTTTCCCCACTGTGTTGTGGTTGATTTCCAGTCTAACTGGATGCAGCTCAGTAGCAGTATTTCATATGGAGCGACAGCCTATCTGACCTCCGCAAGCCAGTAATACTGTACCCCTTGGTTGGCTCAATTCATTCAATTCATTTATTTGTTCTCTCTTCACAATATTGATTTCCTTAAAAAATTACAATGTTTATGACAATATTATTGTTTCGTCCCGTTTGACTTGTTTAATCTGTGCGCCTACGCATCATGGCGTGTAACGGAGTGACAATTGTCACTTGTCAGTTTGATTTTGACACTTGGTTTTGATCTTTGAAAAATGCGCGGTCGTTGTTTTTGCCTTGCGACCCTTGTTGAAATTAATCTTCTTGAATCGATCGTTTGTGGACAATTTGTCGTGATCCAATTGTTTTGTGTGTAAATAACCCCTTTTGACGAAATAGAACGGGTTTTAGTTTGGACTTTGATTGAAATAGTTTGAGGTGATAGTGATTCTTTGTGAACCGCATGCTGTGAAAATCTACAGCGTCTTGAGCGGCCTTGTATCCTGGAATACTTACAGCGTCACTACACAATACAATATACACTCATTTACATACATAAATCCAGGTAGGATCCAGAACCAGTTTTCCTCAACCAGGTGAGTGATTGAATATTTGTATTAATCAGCTCCGTGCACGGCGGACAGTTCGTCACCACTCTTGTCCCAGGGCCCACCATCATGCTTCCAATGCGCTAATTAAATCCTATGGCCAGGGCCTTGGCCTGGCGTCGAACAATTATATTCCAACATTGTAAGAGAATGGTGCTTGAAATAGGTTTTTTTACAGCCTGGTTGCAGGTTACCAGGATTAGATATACTGGTTTCCAGGCTTTCGGGCTTCTGAAGACCCGTAACTATTGTCATAGATCCACGAATGACAGCCAGGGCCAACGTCTGAGCATGCTTTCTGAGGCACGGAGGGCTCTTTGTATGTAAAGATAGTCATCCATCAACAGACGCAGCTCAACCTGATCGATCGAGCCGTGCCGCTGTTATTACTTACCTAAACTTTTTTAGTAGATCATCATCATCATCATCATCATTTCAGCCGAAAAGCGTCCACTGCTGGACATAGGCCTGCTCAAATTTGGGGGTATTGCCATGACCGCCACGCTTGGCAGGCGGGTTGGCGATCGCAGTATGGTGATAAAATGCATAGAGAATCCTGCCGCCCATTTTCTAGTAAGTCCCTTAGTCCTGCCAAAATCGCGAGGCTGCCAAGGTCGCAACATTTGTTCGAAAGAGATACCGTGGCCCTAGCATATGGGCAACTGAAGGAACACGGGAAGGTTTTAGTCAGTAAAAGGCTGACACGCCCTTCCGCTCCACTCTGTGCGGATGACGTCAAAAAAGTCCCTTAGTCGCTTCTTATGAAACCCATGCGAAGAAACGGGATGGTGCTCTTCTTTACGTCCAATACCTCACGGTTTCAGTAGGTATGTCAAGTTAATTTCAAAACTCAGAGATCGTTGAAGAGATTGGAGATTTGAGGTACCTGGTGTAAAGTTCACTTAACCTCAGCAGGAAAGGGAGTATCCTCCAACAAGATGGGTGTCAATGCAGAATCTTGCTTGACGTCAGTTTGATGCGTAGTGCGCATGTGCCGATGGAGATGCTGCTACAAGACTACCCACATTCCATAGAAAACGCGAGAGTTTTCTCAGAGCAAACGCAAAATGGGGTAGTGGACGAGGGCCTTTACGATTCAGTTTAAGACATCACAAAACTGATCATCAGTTCTCAAGGCTTGTCCATTGTCTTAGAACCATACTGTTAGTAGTACATCATCATCATAATCAGCCTATATTGTTCCCACTGCAAGGACACAGACCTCCTCTCGGTCAGAGGGAGTGGACTGTGATCTACCACGGGCCAGTGCGGGTTGGTAGATGTCACATGTCTTCGAGTATTTGGTTCTAGGACATGCTGGTTTTCTCATGATGTTTTCCTTCACCGTTATGAGAACTGTGGTAATGATATTATTCACACAAATTCAAACGCCTGCCTGGGTTCGAACCCACAAACAAGTTGCTCGTAAGTCGGGGCCGATACCACTGGGCAACAACTTCTCCCAATTCACATACAACATACTTTGAAGTATATTCGTTAATCTCACATAACAAAACCCATTGTGTCAAACTCCAGTCGAAGTACGTGCCACCAAAGAGACACTATAATTCTGATATTACATTCAGATACAACTGTGTAAATTCTAAATCATACTTGCATAAATCAAGTGTATAAAGATCATTCATGCTTGAATTTATGATCCCTGACAGAGGTCCCCTTTGACTAATGAGCTATGCTAGGTTCCGTGTCGAGGTCAGAGGTCACAGCGTGGCAGTGGGATCATTCAATATACGACATATGTATATTGCATACACGTTTGCAACTTTATGTGAAGCATATCTAATGCCTTCTCTGGAATCTATAAGTTATTATGAAGTATTGTATGTCAATATATCATGTACGTACCCATAATAAAGTATTGTATTTTTGTTTTATGTAGTGGCACGCGCTTTACACGTGGTAACCAAGTGTATAAACATGTATGTTGTGTTAGTGTGGGTGAAGCCGAGTAGCGTCAGCATATAACACACACACACGCAACACTGACACTGACTGGCTGTCTCGGACGTTACCGAGAGCTGCGCTTACTTACAAATTCACAGCATATTTTTGCATTTGGTACCACAAGTTACTGGGATAAAAATACTGTAGCATAGTAGCCTTTCCTATGGTGCCTAATAATAATGTTTATAGTATTTTTTTGCGACGCACATCATTTATAATCGCGATATTTTTGTACTTTAAATCGTTTGTATTTCGCTATCTGCCAAGATTCTCCCTCTATTATTCTGATACCGGGTGCAGTTGTAGTGAATTCAATGTAAAGCCAAAGCTGACTTAAATAAGCAAGAACACCTGTGTACTGTTTCGAATTCTAACAATACTGTTACAGAAAATAGAGCAGAAAATAAATGACTGTCGAAAACACGAACAAAAATGTAACATGAAAACGAAGAACGTTCCTTTATTTCTTTTATCAAAAAACATATTCATTCGTAAAACTTCAATTCAGATAGTTAAATTCTCATACTGTGAGAATAAATTTTAAAACGCAAGTAAGTATGTTAGGGTTAATACGAATTGAGCACGCAATTACATCATTACGCTTAGTTCGGACAAACGAGCACCACTTAAGCCATAAGTCGGCTCATTTCAATTAGTGCTGACCCTTATAGACGCGTGAGTTTAAACATGGAGTATGAAGAAATGGAGTATTGGGCTAAAGCCCAAGCAAGGTTGTAAATAAGCTCACCCGCCTGATCATCACCCGAAAGCAAAGAAAGCTAAAGACTAATGGAAATATGCCTTTTTCGGGTACCGTATGCCAAGAGTGCCAACGGGACCCTATTATTTAGGCTTCGCTGAGACCGTCAGTCTGTCACAGAGTTATATCTCTTGAACCGTAACAGGTAGAAGCGAGAATCATGTTTTAATCAAAATACAACCTGACACTGACGTGACGTAACGACAACATAAGAAAGTTTGAATTTCGCAGGGTAACCTTGGGGCTTTTACTTAAATACAAAAGAAGGAATTGTGGTCCATGGAATATTTATGCAGTCTATGATCAACCAACTTAAGTAAAAGTTTTCCCAATTGGTGCCCGATGAATGAATTGGGATGTTATAAATCTGCTCGAGTTTAGACGCCATATTATTTGTATCAGGGCTCAGCACTCCATTCATTATTTCATAGTTATAATTTTTTTTTGCGTTTACTCTTGGTATTCGGGTTGTAAATTAACGTGATTGACTAGTGGGTATTTTTTTGGGTACCTAAATTGTTAAATGTTTTGTGGGCTTTCGAATAAATGAAACTTGCTGCAGCTTTTTAATATGTCCTTCTACTCACTGGCAAACGGTCTAAGGAAAGGCTAAAGCTGTGGCGAATAGTGCTTGGCTACCAACCCACTCGTTTCACCTCCAGAAAATCTCGCATGACATGAGTTGCCTTGACTTATCTGGAAATCTTCAAATGGACTTCGGACTCGAGTAGGCCGAAGCAAAGAAAAATTGCTCAGGTGGAGATTCACAGATGACCCGGAGTGTAAATGTGATGCTGTACCATAAACAGTGGGAAACTATATTTATCGTGTGCAGCATGTCCTGTTGTATGCACGCTACAAGAATTGATGAAGCTGCTGCTGAGGATGCCAACTTCATAGCCAAACTTTGGGCTGGCTGTATATATGTTGATATTGATACGCTAAGAAAATGTTGTGCTTTTATAAGAAGCAATACCATCGTAGTGATGGCACTGCATCTTATGTAAACGTAACTTTTATTTTTTGTTATATGAAACAAACGTCGTCGGTCTGAACGCAATAAACACAAAAGCTACTAAATGAATTTTCATAACGTTTACTGTTGAAAGTATTGGAAGTATGCTTGGATGTTTGTTATTCGTACCCGAAAAGAATGGGAAAACAGCTTTGGATAAAATTTACGCGCAGATAGTTCATAACCTAGATTAACACAGACACACAGGCTACTTTACTTCTTATCCCGGTAATATGTACTTGAGGAATAATTTGAGAGCCCTGCTTAAGAAGCCACGGGCAAAATATATTTAATAATAAAGGTATGTATTTATCGATTTGTTATATGAAAACCCGCTTATAGATCAGTATTCTCCACAGAGATAACGGTTATCCATCAACAGTCATATGATGTCAAAGGCCTCATTTCATTCAGCGCATTAGTAAGTAATTGCTATAATCGATTTAATCGATCCATCGCTACAGTGTATCGATAATCGGACTCGAACCTTATTTAGTAAGGTACATGTGTTGATCGTAAGCGAAGATAAATATTGATTAAATTTACTGGTGGAAATGCTTTCTGCATTTATACTATTAATCTTTTTACATAGATAGTATAAAACAAAGACCCTTCCCGCGTCTGCTTAGATCTTTTGAACTCCGCAACTGATTTTAATGCGGTTTACATCAATAGACAGAGTTATTCAAAAGGAAGTTTAAATATGTTTGTTTGTGTTTTTAATTTTTCTATGTTTATGTTAATTGCATGTGTATATATTCAACACAATGCAAATTGTTTGTGAATAAATGAAATTAAATGAAATATGTATCATACGCTGGCTAAAGCCGTTCGCAAAAGCAAGTAATATTATAAAGCAAAGCGAGTTTGTTTGATTGAACGCGTTAATCTCAGGAAATACTGGTTCGAATTAAAAAAAATATTTTAGTGTTGGATAGCCCATTTATCGAGGACGGCTATAGGTTATATACTATTATGTTAGGACCCTTACGAACCGAACAAAAAAAGTCACAGCTACAAAGTACTCGCACGGGCAGGCGATTTGATGTGACGGGAACGGTCGGGGGAGAAAGAAATTTGACACGGACGAAGTCGCGAGTGGCAGAATCTAGTGTATAATACGAATTTTGTATTCTTTACTTCCTAGCTGGTCTAGTGATCGCAAGCGCTACACTTAAGCGTGAGGTCTTGGGATAGATTCCCAGGTTAGGTCAAGTATTATTGGGTTTTTTCGTCGATTCAGTAGCAGCTCGGAGTCTAGATTTGTGGCCGGGATGATGCCAATACACCCCCTACTACATTAGACTTAAAGACCTAACTGGCTAAATTTTAGTGTACTAGATGTACCTCTATCTAACCCTTTTGGGAATTCAGGAATGACGTTATATTTCTTTATGTGAATTAACTGTCAAAACAAAGATAGCTGACGTGGCTTAAAAGGCTGCCCAACTTAAATGGGACTGGGCAGGACATGTTTGCCGTATGCCGACCAAACTGTGGGCCCAAGTAGCACCGAACCAGTGTCCTGAGACAGTGAGGCGGGGTCGCGGCACACCACGTAGGAGATGGCGGGACGAGCTGGAGAGATTCCATCAAAACTGGCAGTAGGACGCGCGGCTTCGCGATAATTGAAAGAAGTGGAGGGAGGCCTTTGCCCAGGAGTAGGACAGTGCAGGCTAGCAAAAAAAAAACTGTCATTGGAGGTACTTTTTGCATATTTGATATGACTTTTGTAAAAGTAGTTCAGTTTGAAAATGAAGTCTGTGGTATCGGCTTTAAAATGTATAAAGTCTAGGTTATGGTTTAGTCAAATGCTTCTTAACTATAAAGCCGAAAAACATCCACTGTTGCACATAACATCACCACCTCGATCGGTTCTGTGCTTCTCGAATCCAGTCCATTCCTTTCACCAGGTCATCGGTCCATCTTGAGCTCCTTTGCCTTCCGATACTATGTCTTCTAGTACGCAGTCGCCACTCCAGACCCTTCCAGCCCGAACAGCCATCGGTTCTGCGAGCAATGTCCCCTGCCCACTGCTAGGCCATTCTCCTGCGTGGCGATGGACCTCTTCATTTCTAATTCAACCACGTAGGGAAACTCCAAACATAGCCGTTTCCAATGCCCTTTTGGTAATTTTCAGCCTTCTAACGAGGCCCATTGTGAACGATTACGTGCTATTACGAAATGTTACTATTAGCATTTCATCATCATCATCATTTCAGTCAAAAGACGTCCACTGCTGGACATAGGCCTCCCCCAAGCTCCGCCACTTCGACTGATTTTGTGCTTCCCGCATCCAGCGGGTTCCTGCGGCCTTCACAAGGTCATCGGTCCACCTAGTTGGAGGCCTTCCAACTCTACGTCTTCTATTAGCATTTGCAATAATAATATTAAACTTCTAGGTACCACCGCAAATACTGGCGGTGAAACACTTTTCGACCTTTTGACAAAAGGTATAAGAGTGAAGATGCACATAGTTACATAGAAGCAAGATAAACCGCTCATGAAATGTTGACCAAAATGACGTAATCCTGCAGACTCATCAATCTTCGTAGACTTATGCAGCCTTTATCCAAAAGCCGTTCAGTTTTGTATTGTAGTCCTAATTGCATGGACATAATTACCTGTTTTAAATGCATAGCGCGCATAAAATGCAGATCTTACTCGGTATTAAAAACTTAAGAAGCTGCTTCCAGTGGTTAATTGCGCTTTCCGTTCCTCATTCAACATTATTTTCTTTAATTGCAGAAAGTCTTTAACACACTTTTTTTTAAGCTTGACCTGAATCTTGATCTGATGATTACGATCACGCACTAAAATGATAAAATAATTCATTTGTTTTGTATTAGTTACGATATTGCCCAATTCTCACCGTGGGTGTTGTAAGAGGCGACTAAGGGACTTACTAGAGAATGGGCAGCAGCGTTTTCTCTGAATTTTAACACAATACTGCGATCGCCAAATTGCTTGCCAAGCGTGGCCATTATAGCAAACCCTCCCAAATTGGGGGAGGCCTATGTCTAGCAGGGGACCTCTTTTGGCTGAAATGATGATGATTATGAGGTACGATACCAGTACCTATGCAATTTTTCCCTTTTTTTTCAATCAAAAAGTCTGGAACGCTTTTTAGTTCAAAACCAACCACTTCATACCTTTGTATGAAGTGGTTGGTTTTGAACTAAAAAGCGTAAGCCGAAAGCATATATTGTGTATTTTTTAAATCTGGAAATATGAAGGACTTATCTAGGTGCCGGTTACAAAGGTAACAGGCACCTAGATAAGTCCTTCATATTCCTAGATTTAAAAAAATACACAATATACAATCTTGGCACATACACACAAAACCAATTTCTTTGCAAATTAGACGCATAGTGTGCCAGAAAATACAAACCTATCTATGTACCGACTTCTACACACAATACAAAGTAAATGAGCCTTTATTACAAAGTAATAAAGCTCCCAATGCGTCTATTATTTATAATGATGCAGACGGATTTCTCACTGACACGGGCGATGATAAATTAATGTATGATAAATGAATTTATAGTTTCACAGACAATGAATGGGTAATTTATTATGTCTGGAACCAGGTCGATATTATTTTACGAAACTGTATTAATATTGTTAAAATAGTTTTGTTTTATTTAATAGAACTCGCTGTGATGTGTGATTGTTTGTGAGTGGAGAAATCGTACGTTTGCTTGGAATCATTAAACGTAGTGCGAGATCTTTCGTAGATTGTATAAGAAAACTTTTGTATGTATTGAGAAACTTACGATATGTCTGCGACTCGAAGCTGCTTACCACGACCTACTACGCGTTATGCCAATCAATTATTACATATGGCATATCTATCTGGGGAGGATGTGCTAAGACACCGCTTATCAAAGCAGAAAGAGCGCAACGGGTCATTTTAAAAACTATGCTGTTAAAAAAATCTAGATTTGCGACCGTTGAACTGTACAAGCTAAGTGCTGTTCTTAGCATTCGACAACTGGACATGACACTGAGAAAGTCTTACGCATTCAACACAAGAAACCACCGGATTTTCCAGCCACTATACGATGAGCTTACAAAGTCTACAAACAACCTATAATAACAGATAATAATAATAATAACATTTAAAAAGATTTTACGAAAACTTTTACTCTGCTTAGATTATAATAGCACCTGAAGACACATCTAGAATTTTGAAAAAGAAAACTCCATACATACACACACAAACTATCAAACATCACAATCACAGACAAGCCAAAATAGTAATTTGTGTAGTAATTTCATTGCTAAATTATTGTAAGTTTTTTCATTTGTTTCTTTTTGAAGTAAAACTTCTTTAGCACCATTGTGGTTTTGAAAGTCTATGAAACGAAAGAGCGACAGTAAAAAGAGACAGACACATAACAACGTCATTATGTTTTGTATCTCACTCTAACACTTGGGGTAATGGAAATCCTTAAAGTAAGGGTGCTCTTTTAGAAAGTTTACTTTTCTATTTGACGTTATTCGAGCAGGGTTTTTGGACAAATAGACTTTTGAATTTTACATTCGTCTCATTATCTTGAAGCCAAAATTTTTGAAGGTTTCACTTCTACCACGTGTGAATTGCACACCTGTTTTTTTTTTCTTATGGAGCCTTTTATTTTAAGTCCTCACTCGTTTGATACTGTACGGGTCACAGCAATGAGGAATTATGCCCCACTGTAATACAGTATCAACTAGTACGGGAGGTATTGTGACTGTTACTGGCGCCCTTATATATTGTAATGTGAACAGTATCTTAAGAGCCATCTCACAAAATTTGAATGCTCGAGTTCAGGTAAAAGACGACAACCTTATGTATGTGTGCGTAGCTATCCACACATGCACAATACAAACAGTGTAACGCGAGTGTCAAGCCGGTCTAATCAATCTTGAGCCGTTAGAATTATAATGCGGTATTTAGAGATTTATGAAAATACTTACTTTTATTTATCCAGTCTAATAAAGATTTCTAGACTAATAAAAAAAAACAATTATATATTGATGCCGATTCTGTTGTACACCGAACTAAATTAACTAAACTATCTCTAAAATTCCTTAGTTTTAGCTATGAGAATTGTTACGCTATTCTGCAAGAAATAATCTCTAAAATTAAAAATTATTTTGACACGACTAAAATCAAATTTGACAACCGCGACTCAACGTGGTTTTTTTTTCTTTTGGCTTCGCAACTTTGTACTTTGTGTGCGCTACGCAATAAACTTGTTGAGAGACGAAGGCGCGCGCAAGGGGGCAACCTGGACGTGTTTTATATCGAAATTGTCATTTTTTGTTTGAAAAATATAAAAAAAATATTACCCACGTGTTGAGATTTATATGTGTGAAATTTCATTATTTTGCGATAGGACACGCCATTTTCGAGATATAAGCAAAAGAAAAAAAAAACAGTTCTGTTTTTGCACGTGAGGCGAGGCGTTGGTGTGAATTTTTGTTCATGACCACTAGTTTCATTCCACACTTTTTTAATCACGATTAAAAATAGTCAGATTTAGTTAAAATAAATTATTTTAGTCAAAATTTTTCTACAATCTATTAAAATAATGCTTAACTTGATAATAAACGAAACTCTTATCTTATACAAAAAAAAAAATAAAATGCGGAAAGTAGCAAAATGTTGTAGTCGTAATATATTTTTGCGTTCACGATACGAGTAACTGAAAACTGAGACGCGGGAAAAAGTGGCACAGGTCCTTCCTCGTTGTGCATTTGCGCCGTACTAAACGCTGCCCGCTTTTGCATCGTAATTTATTCTAATTTAGAGTGATTTCAAAAACGATATTATGTCAAATTAAATAAACCGATTTAAATAAAACTTGAGAATTCGATTTTTTATAGAGCATACTTTATATTATCATGAATTTTTTAATGTAATTATGCTTTATTCAAACCAAAAAAACGCGATAAAATTGCGAATAAATCGTAAAAATTGCCATAAGACTTATTTTTTTACTAATTAACGTTATAAAAAATCAATATTCTAGTACTAAATAAAACAATTAAATTATATGTCTGATGTTTTGTGTATTTTTTTTACTCAAATTTCTACATATTAATGATAGAAATAGGAGTCTTAAATTTACCCTGTGCTGATTTTTAAGAAAACTAGTTGTGGGCGATTAATTACTAGAAAATAAACAAATAAGTTTTTGTAAATGTGCTACTAAAAGTGACAAAACAAAAGATTGATCTATTTTTTACATGTATTTGTCAATGCCAGAGTATTTATAAAGATGAGATGAGAGGTAAATTAGGCGACTAAAATCTTAGATATTCGCGCAAAAATGTAAAATGGCTCTTAAGCTAATAAATTGTGCACAAACAAATAAATAAATAAATAATGAGGATGGCAACAGGAAAACAAAACTTGAAAAATGCAGTTGAAAGACAGCTCAAGGATTGATAAGGTGTCAGTTATCATGAACATACCCATAAACTTCACAAAAGCCATATTGTGGGTAATAGTTATAACAATCGTTACAGCAGGGTAATTGCGAAACACACTAACAATAGGAATGGCTTTTTTTACAGTTCAATCAGTTTTCATTGCGTGACGTACGTGGCTCAGAAGTCATATTTTTCAAACATATGAAGCAATCCTACCAGCGGCGAGGCGTAAATTTTTCTAAAAGAGAAGCCGAAGCGAAGTCGGCCTTAACTTACTGACTCATCAATAAAGAATACTTACTATCATTCTAAAATTATTATAGGAATGTAATGAATTAAATACAATTAAATTGAACAGCTGAAAACTAATAAACTATGCAATATTCCTCTATCTCGTTCTCGCTGACGCATTTTTCTATACCTGTCTCTGTCATAACCCGTTGTACAGCGGCTTGCTCTCGTACATATCAAGCGGTGCCACGTGACCTAAAGTGACATCATTACGGGATCGCCGTTGTATGAATTTTTAGTTCCCGATTATGACGTTTTGGCGCCGGGTTAATTTAGAACATTTATCTTTTGTTGTAATACAAAGCTATAAATAACCTTTTTTGTTGTTTGATTGTTATGGTGAATTAAATACCCGTAGTGTAACTATATTTATTGACAATAGTAGCCACTATTTACATACTATTGTATTTTTAATAGTGATAGAGTTACCAATGCGAATCCCCGAAGGCAAGCCGGTAGGAATCGTGTTATATGGTGCTTTCGCCACTGAATCCTACCAAATAATTCAGATTGTGATTGACAGTCATCATCATCATCACCTGCATAGCCAATTTACCCAACTAATGTTGGCTTCCAGTCAAATTGGATGAAGCTGAATACCAAAATTATACATGGAGTAACTGCCTGCATGACCTGACCACCCAGTTAGTGGTTTACACGATACCTCTTGGTAAGATTCTGATTGATAGTGTGTTACGTAATTTGGGTGCAATTTTTAAACCGTTTAGCAATATACCGCTGTTGCCTAAGTTTCAGTAGGCATTGGAAAAGGTTCCGGAACAAATACTGATATACAAACTTAGTTAGGAGCTTCCTTAACCTCTAAGTCCCTGAGATACCACATTTGGTGTAGACACAATCGTTTTTTAATTGTGTCTGTAATTACGGTAATTGACTGGTTAATAAAGAAAACCTAAGCTGATGACTGTACTATCTGCCGGGGTCGCGAGATTGTTCGAAAGAGATACCGTGACCCTGGCACATAGGCAACTGAAGGAACACGGGTGGGTTTTAGTCAGTAAAAGTCTGACATGCCCTCCCGCTCCGCCCAGAGCGGGAGAAGTCATTGGATGGTTTCCCATCAAAAAAAAAAGTGACTGTACTATAGAAATAATTAATAATACCCGCTCCTTTTGGGTACCTTTCACACAAAGAGTCCATATTAGTCGGTACGACAGGATTAAGTTTACAAGACGCGATTATAATCCTGAACTTATTACGTCCAAAGTCGCGTATAAAACCTGATATACTGAGCCTCTGACACAATGGCTGGTATAAATAATATACTTAGATATAAATAGATATTCAATGAGATCCGTACAACAATAACTAGCATTTGGCAGCGTCGAATGCGCGCTGCTATCTAGGCCTCCGACAGAATAGAAACTTAACGATGTCAGCGGTAACTACGCGGTAGGGCTGCGACAAGTATTAAGTCAACCACTGCCTGGCTCATCAAAATTTATTTTAACATTTGGAATTTGTTTAGGTATTATCTTCTAGAAATTACTGTCTGTTCTACTGGTCAAAAGCGCGGACTGTGGGGTCCCAGGTTTTAGCCTCAAGTCGAGTAAAATGTTATTGTTCTCTTTTAGTGCATTCAGAACTTCAGAATTTGTGTGTGTCTGATTTGTCAGCGATGGACTCGCCTTCTATTTCATGGGTGTAATCAATAAGTAAAACTGTGGGTGTGCCTTACATCAGTGTCTACCTAGTTCAGGGATTACATCATGAAATATGATGTTCTGTTTTATATAGCTTAATGAATAGAAATCTCAACATCTCCATTTCAGCCGAAAGACCGCCCACTGCTAGACGTAGCCATCCCCTAAAAATCGTCAATTCGATCGGATTTGGGCTTCTCGCATCCAGCTGATTCTTGCGGTCTTCACAAGTTCATCGATTCACGTTGTGGGAAAACTATTCAAGACTTTTCCAGGCTTTCCAAGGCTACGTTTTCGGGTACGCAGTCGCTCCAAAAGCTTTCGGTCCCATCAAACATATGTTATGCGATCAGTTGGCCTTGCCCACTGCCAATTCATCATAATCAGCCTGTAATGTTCCCACTGTTGGACCACAGGTCTCCTCCCTTTAGGGAGGGAGCGGCCTGTAATCTACATTGAGGGCCCAGTGCAGGTTGGTAGATGTCAAATGTCTTAAAATTTTTGGTTCTAGGACATGCCGGTATCTTCGCGATTTTTTCCCCGTATCGAGAGTAGTGCTGATAAAAAATATTTACTCAAAGTAAAGGTCCTGCCTGGGTTCAAACCCACGACTTACAACTCGTATTCGGTAGCTGCTAAGTCAGCCCGGATACCACTGAGCCACCATTAGTTAAGTTTGGCAATTCTTCAGGTCATGTCGGTTACCATGGTTCTCCTGCGGATCTACTGATTGTTGATTTCATCACTTAGGGAAACTCCGAGCATAGACCTCTCTATTGCTTTTTGGGTTTCTTTCAACTTTCTAATGGGGCTCATTGTGAGCGTCCACGTTTCAGTGCCATAGGTCATTTCGCAGTAGCATTCCGGAGTCTGGATTTGTGCTGGATTGATAGCAATAAGTTTGCCCCCTATTAAATTCAACTTAAACATACTTGGCGTAATGTGGGTGTAGTCTAGATTCCATCATTTCATCCGAAAGACGTCCACTGCTGAACATAGGACTTCCCCATTTTGGCATAATCGCCATGTTCGGCAGGCGGCATGGCGATCGCAATTAGCTGGTAAAATGTATAGAGAACGTTGCCACACATTCTCTAATAGGTTCCTTAGTTACCTTTTATAACACCCATGGGAAGAAATGAGATGGTGCTATTCTTTACGTAGACATGGAACCTACATATCTGTCCAACCCTTCGGGGAAACAAGCCGTGATATTGGATTCATTATCATCATTTCAGCCGAAAGACGTCCACTGCTGGACATAGGCCTCTCCCAAGCACCGCCACCTCGACCTGTTCTGTGCCTCCCGCATCCAACGCATTCCTGCGGCCTTCACCAGGTCAGCGGTCCATCTTGTGGGAGGCCTTCCAACGCTCCGTTTTCCAGTACGCGGTCGCCACTCCAGAACTTTCCGGCCCCATCGGCCATCCGTTCTGCGAGCAATGTGCCCTGCCCACTGCCACTTAAGTTTGGCAATTCTTCGGGCTATGTCGGTAACCTTGGTTCTCCTACGGATCTCTTCATTTCTGATTCGATCGCGTAGGGAAACTCTAAGCATAGCCCTCTCCATTGCTCTTTGGGTGACTTTGAGCCTTCTTATGAGGCCCATTGTGAGCGACCACGTCTCAGTGCCATATGTCATCACTGGCAACACACACTGGTCAAAGACTTTTGTCTTGAGACACTGCGGTAAGTGGGACGAGAAGATATTGCGTAGCTTCCCGAACGCTGCCCAGCCGAGTCGGATTCGACGATTGACCTCTTTCTCGAAGTTGGACCTACCTAACTGGACAGTCTGTCCTAGGTACACATATTCGTCCACAACTTAGTGCGCCTCCAATCTTCATTGGAGTGGGTATCACACGAGCATTGGACATCAGCGGCGAGGCGTAAATTTTTCTAAAAGAGAAGCCGAAGCGAAGTCGGCCTTAACTTACTGACTCATCAATAAAGAATACTTACTATCATTCTAAAATTAATATAGGAATGTAATGAATTAAATACAATTAAATTGAACAGATGAAAACGAATAAAATATGCAATATTTCTCTATCTCGTTCTCGCTGACGCATTTTTCTATACCTGTCTCTGTCATAACCCGTTGTACAGCGGCTTGCTCTCGTACATATCAAGCGGTGCCACGTGACCTAAAGTGACATCATTACGGGACCGCTGTTGTATGAATTTTTAGTTCCCGATTATGACGTTTTGGCGCCGGGTTAATTTAGAACATTTCTCTTTTGTTGTAATACAAAGGTATAAATAACCTTTTTTTTTGTTTCAATGTTATGGTGAATTAAATACCATGAATTAATAGTGTAACTATATTTATTGACAATAGTAGCCACTATTTACATACTATTGTATTTTTAATAGTGATAGAGTTACCAATGCGAATCCCCGAAGGCAAGCCGGTAGGAATCGTGTTATATGGTGCCTTCGCCACTGTTGGACATGACCTTTATCTTGTCCATGTTCATTCTAAGACCCACTCTTTCGGATGTTGGATTAAATTAATGCAAAGGCATGGCAGAAAAGATAGACAATAATTACAATTAGAAGGATACCAACTGGCTGAAGCGATGATGATGCTGACAGATAAAACAATAGAGGCTTACAGCCCTATGGAACAATGGCAGTCGAACGCAACGGGCAGTATTGAGCAGTGAATAGCCCCGCATACTGCATTGAGCGCAGCCACACTCGCCGCCATTGTAACTTGTTTCAATTAGATGTCTTGTAACTATTTAGATTGTTGATTAGATTAGTTGAACGGCCCTTATTTGTAGCTGAAATGAGAAGTACAGCTCATAATGGTGATTGCATTAACGTGTATTCTAGTTAGAATAATTATCTTCTCAGTTCTGAGAAGGCTGTAGTGAACTGTGCTCAACAAAGCCGATTGATTGTGGAACTAACGCAGAAAGATGGACGAAGTATCCGAAAGAGACAAAGAAGCATATATGATTAGTGGCTCTGTTTAAGTCCGATGATCCTAGGAATTTTTTTTTTCCCCGTATTCTTATCCTAATTCGTTAAAATGATTGAAATCATCATTTTTAAGATTACGTAGCCGAGGTTTTCAGTCTCCGCTGTCTGGCCATTCATTCGTCTGTAGGCCAGAGGTTGAATTTCATGAATCGTAATAAATAGACAGGGAAGAGATGGGAGCATTAGATAACATTAACAGCCGGTCCCAACTGGAGAAGAGTGGTTAGAGGTAGAAAACAATGGAGGATGAGGAGGCATATGTCTCCTGGCACACTGAACTGAGAGACATTCTGTTAAACCTTAAAATATTTTAGACAACAAACTTAAAAGTTCAGGATAAAAGGCTCATGGATTGACTGACTGAATAGAAAGACAGTTGAAATTTTCAGAGGGTGTTTCTGTTGTCGCTATAACGACAAATATTAAGACTAAAATAAAGTAAAGAAAAATAATTGAAAAAACAAAAGCGTTAGGTGCTTTTTGAGGTATTATAATTGGTATCTAGCATCCTACGCTTTTTTCTGATTTTAATTTGGTTTTCTATTGAAGCGTGTTTTTTCATTTTTTAAACTATTATTTAATTTCAATTGTTTAGTTGTTTCAATTGTTTGTTTGTTTGCAAGCCGAACTAAACAACTCTGAGTTACCAGGATACCCAAAAAAAAACTTAAGGATAATGGCACAAAATGAAATTATTGTGTTTTCATCGGTCCTCGATCCTGCCAGGGTCGCGAGATTCGTTCGAAAGAGTTACCGTGGCTCTGGCATATAGGCAACTGAAGGAACACGGCCCACCCGTGTTCCTTCCCCATACAAATTACGTGCTTTTTTGCCTTGTGGCACAGAACTCTTCTCTTCTCACTTGGCCAGATTTTTATTATCAACAAGAATATATAAGGTAATTTAAACTTAATTTTCCTTAACGTATTCATGAATTTAGGCCAGTACATACACACATAGTGGTTATGTAACTATGTAATGAAAACCACATAAGCTCTTAATCGTTGAATGTACGCCAAAATCACGTACGGGGCTGTACTCTGTGCAGACCGCAAACATGAATTTGTTATATCATCTCGCTAGTTGTGTTGCCCGACGGGGTAGGCAGATGCGTATCTGCTGGAGACCTGCCGAAGTTAGTACTTTTCACACATAAAAGTAGGTACTAGTTCCTGGTCAATTCCAATACCTTTCAGATTTTTTTCGGCTGTATACATTTACTAACATTTCACACACTGCCTAAAGCGCAGAGTCTAGAAGCTATAAATTGTGTACCATGACATTTTCTGCACTAATGAAAGATTTTCGAAAAAAATCTTACTGTTTTTTTTTTTATCATCTGCTGAAGGAGTTATATCCCTTATACGGGATGAAACTTTGTATGGAAGTTCGTAATTTTTACCGGACTAATATTTTTGATCGCCATGGGGCGATGTGAAAGCCCATCGGGCATATGGCTTGTTCACCATAATTTACTTCACCGCGAGACAGGATCAAAGATAGGACCTAAATCTATGTTTAACTTCTTAATCTATTTAGTGTGGCACCAACATCGACACACAAAATGGATTTAGCACTTACATTATTCTTCCCTGCGTTAAAATTTTTCGTCTGTTGTTAAATAAATTAAATAGCTGTCGCTTGAATTTTGACCGCCTGTAAGATGCAGTTTTCTATGAGATAACACATTTTTTACAAGATTTTTCTTCGCAACGAGGTCTAGAATTATATACTGTATTCAAGGTTTGGTTTGGCTTCGATGCCCCTACCCCCCCTGTATTTCTTTCTTTTAAATACGCCACATTCCTCGAGTTTATGACGTCACTGCCTATTCTTCAAAAGGTATAAGTACGTGCTGACGAAGTAATAAACACCTAGGTTTGAAAGCTCGCTCTAAGCCTTCAAACAGGGAAAGACTCGTCGGAATCCGCTTAGTACTTGAGTAAGACAAAGGACTGACAATAGAACAAAAGTCTGTGGTCTGTTAGATTATATTCCTATTGTATGTCTGTCTTGACTGGCACTAGGCTTTATATTTTTTAGGTCACGTATGAGTAAAATACATAAAAGTATCAAGTGCTTTAGTTTTTTACCTTCAATCTTTTTTTTTGTAGGTATCTGCAATAATTATGTGTGTAAGATATCAAGATATTCTAACACATAAACGAGTCATCTCGATATAGGGCGAGTGATGAGCTTTTCAGATACATGCCATGACAAAATAAAGGTCTAGCAAAAAGTTATATTACTTTCTTCGTTTTTGATCAGTTCGTGTTGCCAGTGATGGCATTGAAACATGGTCGCTAACAATGGGCCGCATAAGAAGGCTGATTGTGACTCAGAGGGAAATGGAGAGGGCTATGCTTGGAGTTTCCCTCCGCGATCTAATCAGAAATGTAGAGATCCGTAGGAGATCCAAGGTAACCGACAGAGCCCGAAAAATTGCCAAACTAAAGGAGCAGTGGGTACATTGCTTGCAGAACAGTTGGCCGATGGGTCCGGAAGGTTCTGGAGTGGCTACTGCGTACTGCATGAAGTAGTGTTGGAATGCCTATCACAAAATGGATCGATGACTTGGTGAAGGCCGCAGAAATCCGTTGGATGCGGGAAACGCAGAAAAATGGTCGAAGTAGTGGTTATTTTTTTTGTTGTAGGACATGTCGTAGTAAAAAGTTCTGACTACTTAAACGGATGGTGACCCGGCGATTCCTAAAAAGTTAACTTTTTAGGCCTCTAACCGGGGCTTATTTTACTTAAAAACTAAAGCGAAAGTCCAAAGGGCTACCCCGAGGGGGGTACGAACCTCGGCTTAGGCGATTGCTGATAAAGAGAGCAGCAAGGGACAGGCTGGATCTGGGTTAAAATTATTTAGGGACTAATTTAAAACTGCAGGCGCAGCATCGCAGGCTGGGTCTTGCAAGGGTCAGGAGGCACTATTAAGTCGGGGTTGCGACGACGGACCTCGGCGGCGAGGTCGGTACGGTTTGTGTTTGTGTGTCTTTCGAACTGTACTGGTTTCCTTTCGACTCTCCTGGAGGATGGTAATGGGATTATCGTGATCAGAGAGAACGTGCCGCGGACGGCGGACTTTGCTAATACGGGAGGGGGTGTAAGTGGCTGCCGCGACAACCAGAGGGTTGCGGTGGGATGCGGCCCTATCGAAGAAACGCTTCGAAGCGCGTTTCATGAATTGGAAGTGGTGGTACTTGGGAGAGGCATAATATATGTTATATCTTTCGGCTTAAACGACGATGATGATGATATGACTTTGATTTGAATTTAACATGAGGATTATATTTAGTTATTAACTAGCTTTTGACCGCGACTTCGTCCGCGTGCAGTTCGGCTATATCGTAGCGTAACTTAGCGTAGGCGAGCGCTAAGAAAGGAAGTAGAATTGCACGGACGAAGTTTTGTTTTCATTGGTATTTAATTTTTAATATATTTTTTTTTAGTTCAGGTGTAATATTGTGCAATTTTTTTGTATGAATCTTCATGTCTATTTTGTTTTATGTTTTTGTGCAATTTTTGTAAAATAGTTGTTGTTTTCATAATCAGCGACCCGATAAACCATAAAAACGATACCCAAGTCGATTTTCAGAATTTGTCACTCCTTTTCCACCTTTTAGGGGTTGAATTCTGAAAGAGCCTAAAACTTGGTTACTCATTTATTGATAGGAGTACTCCTGTGAAGTTTCGAATAAAATAGTTTAACTAATCTTGTTTCCCCATATCAATTTTCAAGCCTTTTGACACCCCTTTAGGGTTTGAATTTTCAAAAACCCTAGGACATATAAGTGTTTATTTTTTATTGTTAATCTAAAAACAAAGTTTCAGGCTTCTAGCTCTAATAATGGCGGACTTCCATACAAAATTGTAACCCCTTTTTCACCCCCTTTGGGATGAATTTTCAAAAAATCCTGGCCAAATTTTAGTGAAATCCGTTCGGTAGTTTCGGCTGTGCGTTGATAGATGAGTCAGTCAGGTTTGCTTTTTATATTAGATTATTATATTATTTTTATATTTTATATATTGCTTTTTATGTTAGTGTATATAGATTACCTTTCTTATTTGAATACCTTTATGTCTAACAAGCTGAAGTAAGAAAACGAAAGAAAACTCTACACAGAAAATTATACTCACAAAAGAAATAATAAACAATTTCGCGAGTTCATCGAGATTGCGAGAAACAAAAAGTTTTCTTCCATAGTAACTACTTATATATCAGTTGGACCATTGTTCTATAGACAACTCGTAACTTTTGTCCTGAATTATTAATTGGGAGCCCAGGAGTTAAGTACAAAGCCATGTCAATGGATTGGCACGCTGACTGTTGCTGCCCCACTAAATGTAAGTGGGCGTCATTGTTTGCATGTCTTCTTACAAAATTGAATATAAACTAATATTGTAAAGCTGAAGAGTTTGTTTGTGTGTTTGACCTCTGCTTGGAATTGAAAAAAAAATTAAGTATTGGGTAGCATTTATCGAGGAAGGCTATAGAGTATATACCATCACGTTACGACCAAATGGAGCGGAGCAGCAATGAAAAATGTTGCAAAAACGGGGAAAATATATTCATTTGAGAGCTTCTGTTGCGTGAGCACGGGCGATTCGATGCGAAAGGAAGGGTCGGGGGAGCAAGTTTAACGCGGACGAAGCTGCGGGCAGAAGCTAGAATTATACTCATACAGGTATTGTTTAGGCAACTGTAAGCTCTAGTTCCTACTGTGGTAATTTTGATGAGTTAGGCTAGGATCGATGCTGTTTTGTTTTCTGTATAAATTGCGAACTAGCATTGATTTACTGCATCCAAGAAAAGTTAAATCCAAAACTGCCAAATAAGGTATTTCAGTGCTACTTAAAATATCTACTTTTTATTGAAATGATCACACTTGTTCAAGTTTAATATTTCTGTATGTAAATACTGGATTACTGAAATTTTCATAAAACTATTTATACTCAACAAAATATCAATTAAGAGTTATTCAATACGAAGTCTTGATTACGACGCTCGAAAGAAACTGACTTAGAAAACTAAGCGATGCTACAGACATCAAAATTTCCATTCCGTTTCGTTAAAAAACGGTTTACGGTAACTGTCAATTGAGATACTTTTTAAACATGATCAAACACCTGGTAAAAATCATTTGAGGCAAGTTACATGTTTTCAATTTTATAATATCTTACAATATATACCTACATAATTTAAAATCTAAGTAAAAAATATGTACATGTATATACAATATAAAAATAAATAATCATAAAGCATATATTCGTCTGCATCGTTGTCAACAGGAAACGTGCCCAAGAGGCTGGCAGCATTGCCACGTTGTATGGCAATGCTGATTCTTTGACCAAAAAATAGGCCAGTCCTCTGGTCTTTAGGAGGTGACGCAGACACTGTTCACACAACTGCTCAAACAACAATTTAAATCTATTGGCCTAGACCTTAACCCATCAAAATGTGAAATTTTCCTTTCTGACATTACTGGCAGACAGTTGCCTGCCAGTAATGTCAGAAAGGAAAATTTCTCGCTGGTATCCTTTATCTAGTGTCAGTTGACACTAGATAAAGGCCGGCGAGAGAATTGTTGATGACATTATTAAGCGTCTACGTATGTCACCCTACTAGATACCAACGAAATAATTTACTAAGTTTTATCAAATCAAACATAAGTACTATCAAAGTCTGAAAAAAAAAACATCATAATAAAGAGCTTATTTGACTAGATTATTGTTGTTAAGAAATAGTCATGGCTAAGTTTTTTTTCTTTCTTGCTTGACTTCATGACTTTTGGCTAAGCGATACTTTTAATGTTGCCATGTAATATAAATCTTAGTCAACTTACATACGCTGTGGCTTAACGTATTGCATTAATATACTTAGGAAATATATTTCTGTATCAGAATACAAATGTTAAAATAAAAATGATTGCTTGTGCTAAAGATTATAGCGGTCATAATTTTTTAATACGTACAAATGACATCGTAGTGTAATTCGAGTATGGCAACATCGCAAAAAAAACATGACATTTCAATTGTCAATCGGCCGGCACTGATAACTTGTCGTTGTCTTAGCGTGCATCTCATTATTTTGTTTTCAATCGATTTTACGTGATTTTCTACTTCATCAACTGTTTTTGCTTATGAACTCTGAGATTTACGGTTCCCGGTGTGACTAGTGCTTGCCTAAGGATTCTGATTGTTTGCCTATACGACGATATTTTTCTGTGACTCTGGATGCCGATTCTGCCTGATACCTTGGATTTTTTTGTGTGTGCATCGATTTGTTTATCACGATGAGTAGCCGTGTAAGGCCTACACGCATCATGTGTGTCAACTGCAACATATTATGTGTCAATAAAATGCGCCGATACCCGGCATTGGCACTTAACTCGACAGTTGGATGTTACGCTCATACAATGACTGAAGTATGATATCTAGGATGAGCCAGACATCAACCATATATCACAGCACCCGCAAGTTTTCTTGATGACATTGTGGTTAGAGAAGATGGGGAATAAATATTTAAAAAACAAAGTTGTTTTCTTTTTCTATACCTACCGATGACCTACCCTTATCATGTAATGAATCATACTATATCTATTACTAACTGCTCTAAAGATAGTTGACTAAGATTATTAAATAAATATTCTTCTGAACATATAATGAAGTAGGTACCTGCCTACTTACTTACGTGGACCATGTGGCAGACCTACGCACGTCGGTTGGACTTAATATTCTGAATACGTAGTCCGTCGTTTATTTTATATTTAAAATGCATTTCTATCAATGATAATTTCAGCAATAAGTAGGTATTTCTATATATCTTTTTCGATAAGTCTGTTGTTGACGAGACATAACCTCTAAAACTTCAACCTGAAATATCTTAAATTCCTGACTTCCTATAAAAGTATAACTGAAGACAAAACTGCTCATCAATTCAATCTCTATATTTTTACATATTTTTCATAGGCAGACGCTAAAAAAAAATGTCAACAATTTGTTCGAGAG
Organism: Aporophyla lueneburgensis; assembly: GCA_932294355.1. Lineage (NCBI taxonomy): Eukaryota > Metazoa > Arthropoda > Insecta > Lepidoptera > Noctuidae > Aporophyla > Aporophyla lueneburgensis. The sequence continues at coordinate 30,687,546 of OW028739.1, read as the reverse complement.
TTCGACACTGTTTTAACGCAATAGAAATTATAGAAAAAAGTTCACTGCATCTCCTAGGTTCCCCAATTTTAGAAGACAGATTTTCTCAATACATCGACGGTAAAATTAAAAATTTTAACGATATTTCGGACAGGCTTTCCAAAATAAATATACATTCGGCATTCACACTAATAAAATACTGTTGTTTTGGCCCAAATTTTATATATTTTCTTCGCTCTTCCCCCTTATGGAAGCAGCCACAGCTCCTGGACAAAATTGACCAAATTATTCGCAGTACACAAAATTGACCAAATTATTCCATTTTAAATGTGGTCTTGGACGATCGAGCGTGGCTTCAAGCCACACTACCCATCCGCTTTGGTGGTCTCGGCGTCCGTAAAATTACTAGTATTAGCTTACCGGCATTCCTATTCTCTATCCACAGCACTGAAAAGTTGACCGGGAAAATTTTAGCTCCATCCCTGGTTGACTCTGAAGTGCCGTGGTTCACAGATGCAGTGAATGCCTGGAAAACGACTTGCCCGGATACAGATCGGCCCGTGAACCCATCTTCCCAGAGACAGTGGGATGAGCCGCTCTGCAGGTTGGTACGGAATAATCTTATAAATACGTCCACCAATACTGCTGAGCGTGCCCGACTTCTGGCTGTGGGCGAGTGGGAGTCAGGCCTCTGGCTTCAGGCACTACCGTCACCCAACATAGGTACTATGCTGAGTGACTCAAACTTCCGGATTGCTACATACCTGCGTCTGGGCGCTCCTTGCATGGCTCTGCATCGCTGCCAATGCGGTGAAGGTGTCGACTGCCTCGGACACCATAGCCTATCCTGCAGTAGGAGCGCAGGCCGGATAGCACGGCACGCCAGCATTATTGTGATTATTTATTTTTATAGTGTATATACATGTATACATTTTTTACTTAGATTTTAAATTATGTATATACTGTAAGATAGTATAGTCAATAATGTTAGAAAAAGTAAAGAATAAAATATATTAACAATTAAAAAAAATATATAATTAGTATTTAAATCACTAAATCATCATCATCATCATTTCAGCGGAAAGATGTCCACTGCTGGACATAAGCCTCCCCCAGGACTTGCTATAATCGCCACGCTTGGCAGCTGGGTTGGTGATAGCAGTATGGTGGTAAAATACATAGAAAACGCTCCTGCCCAATCTCTAGTGAGTCCCTTTGTCACCTTTTGGGGGAAGAAATGGGATGGTACTATTCTTTGCGTCCGGCACCATACGGAATCACAAAAATCACTACAAATCTTATAAATATTAAACAAAAATTACTTTATATTTTCAAAAATTTCCTTAACTATGGAATTATGGCCCCGCAATAGAGATATAATTGGGTGTTAATATTTGTTAACGTACAATAAACATTGTAACCATTATAAGTTACTGTACAAAGGAAACCTGATTGCCTGTTCTCTTGAAGGTCTTTGAAGTGGTATCTTATACCTTTAAACGAGCAATTCTTGTATATATATATATATATATATATATATATATATATATATATATATATACAAGATTATTTTTAGTATATGCGAAACCTGAATATAGTTTGTTCAGAATCAGTAACTGAATCGATTCTAATAATTTTTACACCATGTTATATTTTGTACCAAAAATATTTAATTACACTTCCAAGTCGCGGGCCTTAGTGTTTTGTTTCGATTTTAAAATTATCATGTCTTTCTCGTATTCAAACGACCATTACACGGAGATGGTACGTACACTAGCTGTTTGTGGTGATCTGCATATGTTTTTGCGTGGACAACCAGGTAACTTATCAAGCTTATAACTTTGTGATTATTAATGATACAGTTTTGAAATTTTTTTCATAGATTCTTTACATAAAAATACTAGACCCGTGTTTCGGGTTTCGCATAAACAAAAATTAATGTTGTATATATATATATATATATATATATACCGGGTGACTTTTTTAACGTCTTGAAAAAAAAATGGGTGTAATAGGTGAACGGAGTAGAAGCCTTTGGCATAGAAATTTTAATTATTTTTATTTTTGAATAACATGTAATAAAATTGATCTAGCAATAAATACTTCACATTTAAAGTAACATTTTCATACTAGAACAACAAAAACAGAAATGAGGAAAAAATAAAATAAAAAAATCAATTAAAATCTATCGAAACTCAAATCATAGGCACCCTACTCAATGCGCGGCATATATCAATGATTTTGTAGCGCAGTCCTACCCTTTGAAGCCGGCCGATAGGCGGCCAAATTGATCTTTCGTAGACGCACAAGCGGCACTCGCATCCCCGTCAGCCCGCGTCCCGCGCTCTTTTAGTCACCTGCGATGAATCTGAGGGCCTTCTTGCCTTCTATTCTAGTTACATAACACACTGTATGAAGGTCGAGACGGTAAAAAATGTCATCCGGTATATATAATCTGAATCTCGGAAACGGCTCCAACGATTTTCATGAAATTTAGTATACAGGGGGTTTTGGGGGCGATAAATCTATCTAGCTAGGATTCATTTTTATGAAATGTCGTTTTATTCGTGTCTTCAATGACCAACTTTATTGATAATCAACTTGAACATAAACGTATTATTTTAAACACAATTTAGGTACCAAAACATACCGAGCAAAGCTCGGTCATCCAGATATTTATGTTAAAACGATAAAGATTTAAGTAACTTTATTTATTTGTCTAGATAAAATTCATGGATTACGTATTTAAATTAATAAAGAAAAAAAATTACAACCTAAATAAACTAAAACTATTTACAAATTAAAAAAATAGCGGTGAAAAGTCATCCGCATTGCTGTCGACTGGTAATGTACCCAAGAGACTGGCGGCATTACCACGTTGTATGACCATGCTTAGCCTCTGGCCAAGGTTAAAACCAGCTCTTGGGTCACGGGAAGTGCCCACCAGCCGTTTAGAAAAATACTTAAATAGCTAAGAGCACTCGGACCCCACGGCCCAAGCGTTTCAACCCCAAACGGCTCAAAAATATAATAACCAATAAGGTTAGTATAATATACTCACGCCGCTTGATGTTTTTCGCAGCCGCAGCAGCGGCAGATTAATAAAGATTTATTAAACACCCAATTCGCACTGAGACCACGTTCGTATATGCCTAGTAGTTTCACAAAGAGAATTCTAAACAATTTCAATTTTTTCCGAAACTTGAATCTCGAATATTGAATTAAAATAATTCTTCGATCGTTTTTAATTCTAAGACAAATCAAATGTATAGGTAAGCCAGGGAGTAAGGTAGCAAGGCTAAGAGCCTAAGTATCACCATTCTAACTAAGTAGCTATTTTAATGCACAAAAGCTAATCAGGCGTGCTAATGACGATGACTGTTCCCTTCAAGTAAAGTGAACTGACGGACAGCAAATTGTTGGGTTGAAACCTAAATAAAGACCATCGTAAAATCTAAGCATTTTCAATAATGCGCTGCCATTAACATTACGCTGTATAATCTGTTCCAAAAGTATTGGATGAAAGTGTAAACAGAGCCTTTTTAGATTAAATTCTTACTTCAATTACTCACATAAGAGAATTAGGAGCACATTCATCTGTATCTATGAGGTTTCAACTGAATATCTCATTTTTTTTCTCAACAATAATTGTTTGAATTACTTTATTATTATTGAATACCGAATATATTTAATCTTCAAATGCCTCTAATCGTCATTACTCAAAAATCGCAAATTATAAACAACATGTATTGCATCATTTAAAGGTAAAGCATTTATTTCAAATAGTCACACCTTTTAATAGAATTGATTTTAATTGCCCATTCCAAAAAGTATAATAAGAGCAGTGGTGGCTCATTGGTAACGGCTGCGACTTATTGGAAGCATCCCTAATGTGATTTTAAATTAAAATTTTGGGTTTAAATATTTTAATAATTAAGTCAAAGCACTGAATTTTTAAGTGGCTCTATAATTTGACATCTACAGTTATGTTCTTTGTTCCATTTGTTTACATTTTGATCAGAGACTTTTGGAACAGATCATAAGGGGATTGATTTGCGAAAGTCGTATTACATAGATAATTCCCGTGAGGAAATGGAATGATGATTGAATCTCCAATGATGTTCAATCTCGACGGCAGATCACTCAATTATTGTAATCATTCTCTTGTGAAATGCTGGGAGAATGCCTTCATGGGGCATTGATGTTTGGAAATAATTCACCAGTAGGCTTTTCTGTAAATAATTATGTTCGGGAATTTGTATTGGCCCGACTTTTAGTTTAGTAAAGGCAGTTTACAGAAATTCAATGAAATACAAATAAAATAAAAATCGTTTATTCTCACGCATCGAAGGCCCATAGCGTGTTAATATTACCAAAAAACTTACAAACTAGGTATGTTATTAAGAACATAAACTAGAACAAAACAAAAACACAACATTCAATTAGAGGAAGATTTATCAAGCCCCATGTCTGACATGTAGCTTGATAACCCTATCCATTGTAAGCCCTTCTAACCTATCTGAAAAAACCTTCAGAATGCTATTGCTACTCCCCCTCACTCCCTCTGCGCATCAGTAATGCGACTTTCTTGCGCATAATCGCGAAATAATCGTCAGTATGCGCGTCAGCGAACATCCCTGATGCACTACATTGACGCGGGAGCCTCAACAGTGAAATGAAATTATGTTTATTTCTGTTGGGGTTGATTTTTCAATAGGCAACTTTTATTTGATGAATAAATATTGTGGTTTGACAGCTCTTGTATTTCAAATATTTCAAACTGTCAGATTTATTATTCCGATAAAAGTTAACTGACTGTTGAAAAATCAGCCCATAATAGATTTTAAGACACTATTACTCAGATTTTTTTTGGTCTATGTTTTAAAGCAAGATGGCGCGCTAGACAACTTTGTGCCAGAGTAAGTTCTTTAAATGCTTTGTAGGTGCTTTCTAAAAAAAAATAAAGTTCGGAAAATTACTAAACAGGTGTGGTCGGCATAAGTCATCAATGCCCGGCCATTCTCTTCGTGAAAAGACAATACCTTGAAGTTCATTTTTTATTACTGAAGGAAGCATGATAAGAAAAGAAACACCACAAAAATCTCAATAGGTTTTCCGGGTGTTGAAACTCTTTTAAGCAATTGTAATAGTAACGGAATAATTATTATTTGGTGGTTAACACAGTATGTGTTAACCACCAAATAATAATAAGTACAGTATAGCAGTGGTGGCCCGGTGGTAACGGCCTCGACTTACGAGTTGTAGGTCGTGAGTTCGAATCCTAGTAGCTCCACTCTTGTTCGTTCTTGTACATTCCCACTGCTGGGACTCAGGCCTCCTCCCGATGAAAGGGAATGGGCCGTAATCTACCACGCGGGTCCTGTGCGGGTTGGTAGATGTCACGTGTCTTCAAATGTTTGGTTCTACGAAATTCCGGTTTCCTCACGATGTTTTCATTCACCGTTTTAAGAGCAGTGGTGATGAAATTACTTAGTTAAGTGCCTGCCTGGGTTCAAACCTAGGAGCCGACTCCACCCGATTCATATGTCGGGGCCATACCATTGCCTCTGTTGGTCCTAGTGAGGAATAACTCTGCCAGTTCATCCTACGTATGTCAAAGCCATCTTCCCATAGTCTTGAATACTAATTGCAAAAATAGCTAGTACAAAAAAAAATATGGGTACTACATGTTATTTCCGATTGAATTAATTAGAGTAGGTATTAAATTAGCGTTCGTTCGTTTCTCGGAATAGTCTTGTAACTCGCTACTACCAGTTCTGTTTGGCTGCCATTCTTGTTGTATGCTAAGATTAAATTTAGTTTGTAGTTCATTGTTCGTGAATTGTTGTTCTATTAAAAACCACTAAAAGCTTTATAAATTTAGGCTTACTAGAGAATAGGCAGCAGCGTTCTCTATGCATTTTACCACCATACTGCAATCGCCAACCCGCCTTCTAAGCGTGGCGATATTGAAAAACTCCCCCCAAAATTGAGGGAGGCCTATGTCCAGCAATGGACGTCTTATGGCTGAAATGATGATGACGATGATGAAAGGCTATTTATAGACACCTTGATTTTGTTTAATTGCTATTCACAATAATAGTAGAGCAATCCTTTGATTGGTACCTCTTGTTTGTAAAAATTGCCTTCAGTCTCTAACTAACTCACACTCCTTGTAATAAATATGTTCATAAATCAGTAATTTTATAAGTCTTTGAGTATCGTGGGAGACTCGCTAATTAATCGTTGTGAGTAACCGAAGTTAACTTTAACTGCTCGCATTAAACCTTTAACGGCTATTACGTCGAAATCAAAATTGAACACGAAATTTTCTTCTTGTTCTCGATTGTGGCGTTCATTTTGAATATAAATGCACTACTTCGGTTGAGGCACCCACGCCGTTTCGCTTTTATTTTGTCGAGAACACTTTATGATGGGATTATTATAGCTTTGATAACACATTATGAATATGTAAATAGCTGTTTAACTTTAGAGTTTTTTTTTGTTTAATTTGCAGAGGTTAGATTGCTCTTTGTGGTAAGGTATATTGCCTGATTTAATTATAGTCATCGTAGATTGACTGGATGGATGACGCTTGCAACAACAAATTCTAAATTGGGTGAAGGGGAAACGCTAGGGGACCTGTAAATTGCTGTTTTGTTTTCTTGTTTTTTATATAATCTTAGCTTTTATATGTACGTGTGTCTGTGACACATAAATCTACTATTTTTCTTTGTTTAAAAAACACGTAAGAAAAATGAATTGATTTAATTTTTATTATAACCTTAAAAATTATGATTATGAGGCAGAGGAATCATCTCAAAATATCTAAGATTTGATTTGGAATACAACTCTAATGATATGGGAGACCTATTCACCAAGATCTTAATTCCAAACTATTGAAAATACCTCCACGACTCTTTTATCAAACAAAAATCGATACCCTAAAGCAAAAATATCTATTCTCAAACCCCAACCGACCTAATAATACCCAACGAACAACTTATAAGTAATAATATCAAATTCTCAAATCACTCGATAAGCATCTCGAACAAAAAGTATCGGAATAATAAGAGAGGAGAGGCCGGGCGTGTCGCGTACGCACGCGTAGTGCTATAGCCGACGGCGTCGCCGGTAGGATTCGGCCGGACCGGTTCGTCGGGTCCGACCGGAGCCAGTTTTTTCGCAACACAATTCTTCCTGCCGTCCAACCCTGTTCTCTTACGACTTCGATATACTTGTACGTGTATGTAGGTTGGTTGGTTTTCGGTTGTTTAAATGGCGGGAGCTTGGGATGTGAAGTTAGTATGCTGTGAGCCGGGATTGGTTGATTATTTGAGTTTCTGTTGAACTAACTAGACGTTGAAGCTTTATCTACAGCACGTTAGGACGTTTTTAGAATAAAGATGGAATTTTTGTTCACTATAGCTTGTGATCAATCCAGAAATAGGTTCCTAATTTCGCCATTGAATTTTGTTACATTACGCACTTATTTGCTTTCTTTCCTGCCCCATCGCTTTACGGTAAAGATGATCCAGAATTAGACAATGAATTAATTCATCATCATCTCATCTGTTTAGCCTTTTCCCAATTATGTTGGGGTTGGCTTCCAGTCTAACCGGATGCAGCTGAATACCAGTGTTTTACATGGAGCAACTGCCTATTTGACTTCCACAACCCAGTTACTGGGTGATATAATATCCCTTGGTAAGACTAGTTGTCAGACTTTCGGGCTTTTGACTATCCGTAACGAATTTTAAAGATGTACAGATCACAGCCGGGAGCAACGGCTTAGCGTGCTGCTATCCGAGGTACGGAGGAGTCTTGATATGTTTTGGATGGTCACCCATCCACGAAGCGATAGCGGCAAGCTTAGCTTAATCTTTGATCAACCCGATGGTTTGTTATTTGTTTAGCAAGGAGCGATTTGAGAATTAATTCCAGGCGCAAGATTCAAATTCCTGAGGTCTCTTACATCCATAGTATTGTTATAGTAGAATATAGGGTAAATAAGAATCAGGGACTTACTAGATGAATGGGCAGCAGCGTTGTCTATGCATTTTACTACCATACTGCGATCATCAATTCGCCTGCCAAGCGTGATGATTATAGCGAACCTCCCCAAATTGACGGAGGCATTTGTCCAGCAGTGGACTTCTTTCGGCTGAAATGATGATGATGATGAACAACCATGGGTCTTTGACTGGCTTACATTCCTTTACTAATAAAATACACTTGAATAATGATACCAAGAATCGTCTGCTAATAAATCAGTATTGATCAAAAGTTGTATGGTGTCTGGTGCGTGGGTTTTCGATCAGTCTGTCCGTACCTGGTACGCTCCTATATTTCCCTGAATGGCTCAGGAATTAAGTTTAATATATGAGTTGTTCACCTACTAGAGTAATGCAAGTATATACAGCTAGATAACAGGCTAATCAATACTTAATATTATAACGCTGAAGAGTTTATTTGTTTGGTTGAACGTGGTAATCTCAGGAAGTACTGGTCCGCATTAAAAATATATTTTTGTATTGGGTAGCCTATTTATTGAGATAGGCTATATAACCTCACGCTATGATCAAAAGGAGCGGAGCAGCAACAAAAAATATACGAAAACTGGCAGGCAATTCGATGCGACGGGAACGGTCAGGGGAGCAAAAATTTGACGCGGACGCAGTCACGGGTAGAAGCTAGTATACTAATAGGAATAGTTTTCATTTTGATAGTTCAACATCATTCATCGCGCTATTTATGTTGGAAAGCAGACACATTTTTCGAACATATGAAGCAAAGAATTAGTAATAACTTTCAAAATTACGTGAGTGAACTTTGAGAGCTACTATTTTTCCTTCAAGCTCGGTTTAGCAACAACAAAACAAAACAAACAATTAAACAACAAACAAAAACACAAACAATTACGCAAACAACGCAAACAATTATGCATAACAAATATTTATTGCTCATGGGTCACAAGTTTTCTGCTTTTAAGTGTCTTTTCCAATGCTTGAGGTTGGCCAGTTAAGTTATAATAAATACGCAAAAAAAAAGACAAAAAATCTGTTCGGCAAAAATATGTCTCTGGTTCTACTCTTCAAAATATTTCAAGAGGCTTGAACTTCATAACCGCTATGGAGAACTGTACAATATATACTTACCGATATTAATACATATAGTTCTTATGTAGATACATGTAGAGTAAAAAAATCAGCAAGCCGCGCCACTCCGAATCTTGCGCAGAGCGTTGACTCCGCAGATGAACCATTTAGACGTGCTTGTGTACTGTGTATACTCGAACGAGTTTCATGTACGTTTCCATTGACATCCGATACGATATTGTTGGTTGGTTATCTTTAGCTGGCGATTACAAAATCAAATTGTCTTCACTACCTTAGACAACTGACAAATGTCAGTGTGATTGTGACAGTTTGGATAGAAAATTTTCGTCTGAAATAGTCTACATCTAAAAGGATGTAGACATAGATCGTGAGAAACGAATGACAAGATGATAGGTTGTAGAAGGATTTCTACGGTGCGATTTCAAAAATAGAGAAACGAACAGTCACTTTGTATAAAAATTAAATAGAAAGCGTCACGATAAGCGTGCAGAAGACACTGGATTCGTTTTAGGGCCGTTAAACTGGTTGATTTGTACGTTGATCTTCTTATGATCAATTCAATGACCAAAGTAACAAGAGTTCCCTTTCTAAGATCTTCTTTTAGAAATGCGAGAAGTAATTATAACATTATCGCACCTTTAATAATAAAATGAAATAATTACAAAATAAGACAAGACAGAATTCGGAACACCACGCTGCGTTTCAAAACGGGTATAACCGACGAAGGCTGCCAGGCTCAAATGGGATTGGGCGGGCCACATTAGCCGTATGCCGGATGACCGCTGGGCAAAGGTTTGCACACAATGGGTGCCTGAAGATGGACGACGCTACCGCGGTCGGCCCAGAAAGCGGTGGCGAGATGACCTAGATGCGTACCGCGACGACTGGTTTGAGGTGGCGTGGGACAAGAGTTCCTGGAAGAAATTGGGGGAGGCCTTTGCCCCGCAGTGGGACAGTATAGGCTAAATAAAAAAAAAAAAAATTACAAAATTAAGATTTTTGGAAAATAGCGTTTAAAGTTTTGCAAACACGATGCATTTTCCAACAATCAATTTTGTAATTATTTCAGTTTATTATTAAAGGTGCCATATGTTCTGCTTAATCGCTAGCTCCATCTCGTTAGCGCGATGATCTATATATCATCAGTCTAGCCTTTTCCCAGCTATGTTGGGATCGGTTTCCAGTCTAACCAGAAGCGGCTGAATATCAATATGTTAAATGGATCGACTGCTTATCTGACTTCTGAAACCTAGTTACTGCGTTACACGATACCCCTTGGCAAGACTGGTTGACCTTTGGGCCTCTGACGACCCGTAACGATTGTTAAAGATCTATAAGTGACAGTTGGGACCAACGGCTTACATGCTTTTCGAGGATGGTCACCCATCCACGAGCCGATCGCGGCAATCGTAGCTTAACCTCCAATCGATCCCGCGGCTGTTATTATTTGGCCACAAACCTTCAAATATGCATCTTCAAAAATTCAGGATCCATGGGAATAGTATTAAATGTTGCCCGCTTGGTGAGTCTCATTTAATTTGGTAGGCTATTTTCTTTATGCACATACGGCTATACATCAAGGTATGCAGATCCAATTTAAGCTGACCTCTGAATATACGGAAATCCCATACAATGTAATATCAGTTTATACTTTATTATTAAATTAGCTCAAAAGGCTCAAAACAATTATTTTATTAAAAATTCACTTAATAAATCAAAGGCGTCCTGGCAAGTTATCAACAATAAATCATGTACTTATGAACCCATTTCTAAGATAAAAATAAATAATAAAATTGTTACCGACCCCAACGAAATTGCAGACGCATTCAACAACTACTTCATTAATCAGATACATAACTCACCTAAAACATCTTTCAACACAAGTGATCTACGCAAAAACCCTCATACAATGTTTATGAGACCAGTTGTACTTGAAGACGTACTTAGGGTGATAAAATCATTGAAAAATAAAATTTCCGTAGGATATGATGAAGTATCAACGAAAGTTATAAAATTTGTATCAAATAACGTAATCGAACATATTAGCCACATTATTAACTTAGCTATCAGCACTGGTGTATTTCCAGACGGTTTAAAAACAGTCATAGTTAAACCGCTTCACAAAAAGAACTGTGAAGAGGATATGGCTAACTATAGACCGATCGCTTTAATTCCCGTATTTTCCAAAGTGGTGGAAAAGATTATATATAAATTAATTAACAACTTTCTTACAAAATACAATATACTATGTAATGAACAAACAGGATTTAGACAAAATAAAAATATTAGTTCTGCAATATATGACTTTTTACACGAAATAATGATAAATGTAGATAATAAGACACCTATCTGTGCCATTTTTACAGACATGACTAAAGCTTTTGACTACGTCAATCATGATATTTTATTGAACAAGCTTAATAGCAACGGTTTAAGGGGAAACGTGCTGAATCTTTTCAAATCCCACCTCAGTCACCGCACACAATATACGGAGATATCCAGAAGCTGTCTTAAAACAAAATGTGAACAAAAATATAAATCTGACGGTAAAATTGTTAAATTTGGTGTACCGCAAGGCAGTGTACTGGGTCCCCCGCTGTTTTTGCTATATCTAAATGATCTGCCCCGTCACATACCAACTCCAATGGTTCTATTTGCCGATGACAGTACAGCACTGATAAAATGCACAGATATTAATAATTATGAACAAGATATCAACATTAACCTTAAAAATATTATTGATTGGCTTGAACAACTTAGTAATAAACTTACCGAAGACTAATGTGATGCATTTTCATCAACGTACAGTTCCACCAGACGTTAATATCCAGTACAATGGACAGGTTTACATCCAACAAAGGTCGCGAAATTTTTAGGCATTTATCTAGACAATCAATTAACTTGGAAACCGCAAGCAGAAGAGGTGTGCAAAAAGTTAAGCACTGCAGCTTATGTTCTTCTTAACCTGGCAAAAAAGGTTGACATAAAGACTGCTTTAGTAGCTTACCATGGTTTGGTCGCATCGGTCTTGAGATTTGGTATCATTTATTGGGGAAACTGCAGTCTTAAAAATAAAATATTTAAAGCCCAAAAACGTTGTGTGAGACCAATGTGTCATATTAAACCTAGAGATAGTTGTAAACCACTGTTCAAGTCATTGAAAGTTCTAACTTTTCCGTCTCTATATATTTTGGAAATGGCAGTTTTTGTAAAAAAGAATAAAAGCCTGTTTGCTAAGGTTTCGGACACCAAGAAAGGTCCCGTCAGAAGTCAGTACAAAAACCTTTTAACTGTCGGTAGCTATAAAGCAGCACTTCTCCAAAAAAGTGTTTTTTGCATGGCTCCAGTTATATTTAATAAACTCCCAGATAGCATAAAAAATGACATACTGCAACATTTTAAAAGTAAACTTAAGGCTTTCTTGGTACAGAGGTGTTATTACTCGTTAAGTGACTTTTTTAATGACACTATGTGTGACATATCAACTGTATAATTTTATTGACATTACTTAATTCTATTGACAAGATTTAATTTTATTGGCACTATTTAATTTGATTGACATTATTTATTTTTATTGACATTATTTAATACTCCTTTGTGCATGACCTAGACTTGTAATAATAATTTATTAATTGACTAACTTTTTCATTATTTTGTTCAAGATTTGTTTTATTATTTGTAAAATTTTTGCATGCCGAAACTTAGGCAGAATGTACTCGGCTCATTATATTTCTATAACAGCTATATTGTAAAATACCTGCATTCTATCCCAATAAATGATTTGATTTGATACTGGAAACGCTAGCTTGATGTGTAGCCGTGCATACCAATACCGCTAAAGTCATTAAAATCCTCTACATGCTGTCGAATTTCATTTGGAAACCCATTCAGCATTGACACAAGGACTCTCGTTGGTTATTAAAATTGCAACAAAAATAGTAAAAGAAAATATCCGTCCAATAAACGCGCCAACGGACAAGCGCGCGCGCCGGCGCGCACACACACGCAGCGCTCGTAGCCACGCCCCACACGCGCAAGCGCTCGGTCACGAACAAGCCCGAGATTATACGAAGATTGTCTTCTCGTCTACTCTGGCTATATACTTGCCAGTACATAATACGAAGTACCTATTGTTTGTGGCGATGACTCGCAGATACCAAGTATATGATTTATAAAAGAAAAAACTTATTGGAACGCTTGTAGGTATAATGGTTCCAAGAACAAAGTTGGGTGTACAGTTTTATGAGTCAATATGTGAGTAAAACTGAGACTAACGATCTTTTCGTCTTTTATAGCGCTGTTTTTAAAGTAATTGGAAAATTACATTGTTGCTAAGATTTTCTTAACAAAATTTAAGCGTTCTCCCAAGTAGTGAATTCATATTGAGTTTGGCTTTTTCCTAGAATTAAAACATCCTAATAGAAAAACAGATACGTGATTCTGAGCAGGAAAATTAAGACGTGCCTCTACGTTGTTTTTGCAATCATCAACCGCTTTTTAACCGACTTCAAAAAAAGGAGAAGGTTATCAATTAGACTGTATTTTTTTAAATGTTTGTTACCTCATCAATTTTGACTGGGTGAACTGATTTTGATGATTCTTTTTTTTATTTGAAAGCTGGTGCTTCCCAAATGGTCCCATTGTAATTTGGTTCCATTTGGACAATGGTGTCCATGTGAAAACCATATATGTCTTAAATTTGCATTAAGTATTTGCGCGACAAATGAACGAATGACGCGATTAGCAATCTGATCGCGTCATTCGTGCGGAGTATCTACCATAACTAAAAAGTTGAAATAAAAACTATTTACAAAAAAAAAAAAAAAACAACCGACTTCCTTAAAAAAAACACTACAACGTCAAAAATAACTTTAATTTCGGAAGTCGGTGGCAAAAAACCTTAAATACAGATCCTAAGACACCGACTTTCGAAATTAAAGTTATTTTTGACTTTGTAGTGTTTTTTTTAAGAAAGTCAGTTGATTTTTTTTGTAAATAGTTTTTATTCATCAACTAGGACACCGATTCCGACATCCTTATCTAACGACTATTTGCCGCAGGTCTCAAAATACATACAAATTGCCAATCATCTGGAGCACCTATTAAATCCTCTACATCACTAACTAAGTTCGATTCGGTACAAAAACCCGTCTTTATTTCCGGTGAAACGAACAAATACGAGTATTTTACTCTGAGACTGTTGTAAAGCGAGGCACACATGGTCTGGATACTATTAAATATTTTGCGTTCCACACAAATGATAGGAAGAATAGATTACTCTTTTTGTTTATCATACAAATCTATAAGTAAAGCTAAAGAGTTTGTTTGGTTTTAAGGCGCTAATCTCTAGCTCTCTCTAAAAAATCTTTCTGCATTTAATAACCTAATTCTTGAAGAACGTTATAAGGCTATTAAACATTACGCTAATACTTTTAGGGGCCGTGCCAAATTAAAAATACAAAAAGAACGCTAAGCGAACAACGAAGTAATACATAGTTCGGCTAGGTGATGGGATACGACGTGGTAGGTCAGGGGAAGATATGTGGCGTGCTGGATAAATAGACAAATATTACATTGGGAGACCCAATGCGATTGCCAACCCGCCTGCCAAGCATGGCGACAGCGGCGAGGCGTAAATTTTTCTAAAAGAGAAGCCGAAGCGAAGTCGGCCTTAACTTACTGACTCATCAATAAAGAATACTTACTATCATTCAAATTAATATAGGAATGTAATGAAAAATATGCAATATTCCTCTATCTCGATCTCGCTGACGCATTTTTCTATACCTGTCTCTGTCATAACCCGTTGTACAGCGGCTTGCTCTCGTACATATCAAGCGGTGCCACGTGACCTAAAGTGACATCATTACGGGATCGCTGTTGTATGAATTTTTAGTTCCCGATTATGACGTTTTGGCGCCGGGTTAATTTAGAACATTTCTCTTTTGTTGTAATACAAAGGTATAAATAACCTTTTTTGTTGTTTGAATGTTATGGTGAATTAAATACCCGTAGTGTAACTATATTTATTGACAATAGTAGCCACTATTTACATACTATTGTATTTTTAATAGTGATAGAGTTACCAATGCGAATCCCCGAAGGCAAGCCGGTAGGAATCGTGTTATATGGTGCCTTCGCCACTGCATGGCGATTATGGCAAACCCACCTAAATTGTGGGAGGCCTATGTGCAGCACTGGAACTCTTCCAGCTGAAATGATGTTTTTTGTTGAAATGCATTTTCAACAAAAATAAAGCATATATAAATAAATGAATAAATAAATGATGATAACGATGATGATGTTTTTGCTAACCGAATGTTGTCAATTAACAATAACGAAGCAAAAGCAGTTACCCAAGACCGGTATCTTTGCATTTTGCAGTTTAACAGAAATATTTATCTTCACAGTGTGTTCAAAGCTTTATAAAACGCAACTACGTAGATAGTTAGTAGAATATCTATATTACGGGGACGATGAAGAATTTAAACAAAATTAATGTTATTTCGTTTACTCTAAGAGTTTGTGTTTAAATTAACCTGCCTATATTTCCACTGGTTTAAATAAAAAATCTAAAACATAAAATTTGCACATTCAAGCACATTCTAAATATGCTTGACTGTATACGTATACGTTCGTATACAATAAAAAACTTCATCACCAGCTTGTAATGTTCCCAATGCTGGGACACAGGCCTCCTCTCGGTGAGAGGGAGTGTAGATGTCACACGTCTTCGAATTTCTTGTTCTAAGACATGCCGGTTTCTTCACGAAAAATCTTAATACCAACATTTTAAAGCTTGTTCTAAATATGCTTGACTTTTCGAATGCACACAGAATTCGTATAATGCTAGCTAAAAGCACTAGCTACATAAGGTAGACTTTTGCAGACAACCTTTACAGTACATACGTTTGGCGTAGTATAAGTGCGTACTACGTACGTTGTGTATGTCACGTCATTCAGGCGCAGCGTCCAGTGTAATTGAAATTAATTGTACACAATGAAAACGTACCTTTTTTAAGGTTTTACATGCGACTCCACTCACGCGCGTCCTTTTGACGTGTCATCTGGAAAATTAAGTGAGTATTTGAAAGTAAATTTTTCTTTTCGAGTTTCTATAATTTACTTCTGCCCGCGACTACATCTGCGATGCAGGATGAAAATTAGCCTACATCCTTACGGCCCCTACAGCGGCGTCCATATGGTTAATCTGCGTGCCGAATTGTATCTAAATCTGTGTAGCCGTTGCTTTTGCATTTATAATATTTTATTTATTACTTAAGATAAATACGTATATTTTCAGTATTGAACATAAATACTCAAATGATTTCATGGTTAAATCCCGTTCGTCCCATTAAGTATACCAGTGGGACGAACGTGGATATGATAAATATTATTTGTTGAATTTCCGATCGTCCCACCAGTGGGACGACTTTGTTGACCCGGGAATCGAATCCAGGAGCTCATGGTCAGCAGTAGCGTCAGCAACCACTAGACCAACAAGGCAGTCAGCAGAAGGATATCAAATCAACAAAATAAAGAACTAAAGTTACTCTCATTATATTCATCAGAATCTGAAACATTTTGAAGGTTATTGCTTACCCATTGCTTCATATGTTCAAGAAATTTGTCTGCCCATCAATGTAAATAAGGCAATGATTGTTGTTGAACAGGCAAAATAATAGCCGTTTCTACTGATAGAGAATTACACTATTAGCTCGCTGGATTATCATCATAAATTAATATAATGTTGTTATGAAGATTGTTCGCGAGAATGAACATAATTATCTAGCTGTCTCTACGCCATTAACTCTAATTAATTTCCAACAAGAAACTTTGTCTACTTTATTTTATGACAAAAGTGGTGAAATAAATAACCTTCTTAAAGGCCTTCGCAGGCACGATTCTAATAGAATAATTCCCGTTAGTTTTTTATATATTTTTTTTCTACTAGAGTCGGATCTCGTTGTCGCATTGCGTTTGTCTGCGAGAGCCTTTAGACGAAATCATTCAAAATGTACTATTTGCAATATAAGACGATATTCATTCATGTAAGCTACATTGAAGTATTCGACCATCAAGTTTTACCAGAATAGTTCAGTGTGTTCGTTCATTTCTTAATTACTTGACTCTAGCTGAGTCCCAGCTTCGCCCGCGTCGATGTCGGTGATTAACTTGCTACCGAGACAAAAACCTTGCTTCTTACAACATCAGCTATCTGCCAGTGAAAGTCCCGTCAAAATCGGCCCAGCTATTTCGGGGATTAGCCGGAACAAACAGACAAAAAAAAAAGATTTTTGTTATATAAGTACCATATATACTTTTATATAAATTTAATGAAAGCTGTTAATTCAAAATTACAAACACACACTTCAATTTTATTTATTTGTATAGATAGTTATATTTGTGGAGAAACAAATTGGCACACTGGTGTATTTCTATGTTGACCAAACCATGTGGATTCAGACCAGTTTTCTATGGTTTTCATACTGTCCTGTCGCGAGATTTGTTTGAAAGAGATATCGTGGCTCTGGCATATGGGCAACTGAAGCAATGCGGGTGGGTTTTTTTGGTCAGTAAAAGTCTGACACGCTCTTCCGCTCCACTCAGAGCGGAGACGTCATTCTCCACCCAGAATAAAAAAAAGGTATTCATATTGGAAGGGTTTTGTAAAAACGATTAAAACCATCGTTTCTTAATTACTGCCTGTAATTTATACGAAAACTAATTTTCATACTGTGTTGGTTTATCAAATCAGACATGTAAGAATAGATGGACTGTACTAATAGTTATAAGGAAAACGGTTACCAAGAAAGATATAGAAACATCTGAGAATTTTCGACACATTTAGTGATTAAGGCGTAGGATATATTAATGAAGATTGTTTATTATTTATTAATATGATTTACCAAATTTATGGGGCCGCTAATCGCTGAAACAGATGAAGTGATTGGGATTTTGAAGTTTTACTTTAGTTAAAATGTGTTCTGGCAAGAAAATAATTTTGGAAACAATTCTGTGTGGTTGATTTATTGTCATGTTGATAGTGTTCATAACGAGCGCGACATTAAACCATAAATTATTTACATCGAAGCTCGATAGTTCATTATCAAATAATATAAACGATAGAAGTTTTTTTTTTACGGTAAGTATTAAGGCTCGTTCAGACTAGCACGACGCGGCATCGCGCGCGATTCGGCGATTTATACGTATATACGTAGTTGTGTTATACCTAGCTGGCAACGATCACACTCAGGCGAAAAAGAAAAATATTTAAAGCTGATTAAGTTTAGTTTGTTCCGTATGGAGCCGGACGTAAAGAATAACATCATCCATCTCATCAATGGGCAGCAGCGTTCTCTATGCATTCTACCATCATACTGCGATCGCCAACCCGCCTGCCAAGCGTGGCGATTATGGCGTACACCTCACTTTGGGGTAGGCTTGGTCCAGCAGTGAAAGTCTTTCGGCTGAAATGATGATGATGATGTTGAAGTTTACTAAGTTATGTACCATTTATTTTGTAATTTCCGACAAACACAGTTAAAAATTCTATAACATAATTCATTTTCGAGTTATCTTCAGACAGTCATTTTGTCAGTTATAGAAGTTATTTAAATTAATTTTCTTTTGTCGGTTCCTAACATAAAATGTAAGAGCTTTGGTAATTACACAATACAGCTGCATGTTGCCGCTTTATTCTGTAATTTTATTTGGCAGATGTTGTCATCAAATACTTACTGTTTGATGAAATTACAAAATTAATTATTGGGGTCTTTCTAGGCTATTATACTAAGAGGAGTTTGTATATTCCATTTTTTTTTCGTGGGTGGCGCAAAATGCAACTAAGGAACTTACTAAATAATGGGCAGTAGCGTTTTCCATGTATTTTACCGCTATAATGCGACCGCCAATGTGCTTGCCAAGTGTGGCGATTATGGCAAACTTCCCCAAATTAAGGGCGGCCTATGTCCAGCAGTGGACGTCTTTTGGATGAAATGATCATGATAAAGATGAGTGAAATTGAATAAGAGTTTTGGAAATAATAATTAAAATACATTCAAATACTTACAGAATATGCAATTGGTAATAACTAATTATTTTGATTAATAATTAACATTCAAATAACATAAAGCAGTGATGGTCATCACCAGCCATGACTTACTAGCTGTAGGTCGAAGGTTCGAACCCAGACAGGCACACTATGGCTTTCAAAACATCGTGAGGAAACCGGCATTCCTTTGAACCAAAAATTCGAAGATGATTGTGACCACAGTTTTGACGCAAAATCTTGAACAATGCTGATGGAAGTTTACAGTGTGCCAAGCCGTTTAACCAAAGGGCAGTTTTGTAAATATTTCTTAGCATAGGCAGCTTTTAATTAATGTTCTCAGTGCTGAGATACAGGCGTCCTCTTCGTGAGAGGGAGTGAGCCCAGTACGTCTAGGTGGATGTTACGTGTCTTCGTATTTTGGTTTCTAGGACATGCCAGTTTCCTCACGATGTTTTCCTTCACCACTTTAAGAGCAGTGCAACAGCAACATATTTGTTAATCCAAGAAAAATCTTTGTAGGTATACACAAAGATCTTTAATTGGATAGTACATATTTTCGACAGACGAACAAAATTGATTGCAATAAAACGGAAACAAAAAAACTGTTATCGCATTTAAAACCTTATAACAGTACTAAATAAAGAAGATAAAACCCGTTAAATAGGCTAAGTAGAAAACCTAGGTCCTAAAATACCCCAACCAGTTTTCTATCAATTCTCATACGAGTAAGTATCGCGGGAAGGTAAGCAGGTGTACCAGTAGTCGTGGTTTTTAGCCCGTGCTTATAATGGCGGTATAATTATTGTACTATATTGTTGTTCAACGGGGCATCAGGTCAGCAGTAGAACCCGTATTTGGTACGTGAGCTGACTACTGGAGTACTCTGGAAAAATAAATAGAGTGTATCTAACAGTTGATTCATTTAGAGGTACTATTTTCAAAGGTCAAACAAAAAAAAACCGGTTATCTTTATTATAATACAAAATAATTATTCACAACATGATTCTCCGATTGTTTCTCCGAGGGGTTAGGCTGAAGTGTACCTATAGTACCCACATTTCGCCAATTATGTTTAAGTCCCATGTAATAGTGGGGCCAGCCTATTGCCATCAATTGGGCACAAATCCAGACTCCGGGCTGCTACTGATAAATTTCAGATAGTCACTTTGCCCGACCTGTGACAAGACCCCATGCTCAGCAGTAGTACTTGCGACCAGTAGGCCAACGAGACAGTCATTACATTAATTTTCAAATATGATTTCTTTTATCATGGTCTATTCTGACGTTCACATCTATGATACGTCCCAGGATTTCGAGTAACATTTGGCTGATAGTGCGAGTTAATTGCGACGTATGATTGAGGAATTGGAATTTAACTTTAGCTTTCGATTGCTCAATTGTACCCTGCTTATCTATGCAGAATTTGGAGATTGCATGGCCTTAATGAACCACTCGTTACTATTCAGAATTGTCATACAATTTTGACTAGTTTAGAACATTGGTTGTAGAGGATACAATCCCGAGTATGTTTTTCAATCCCGGGATTACGGGATTTTTGAATCGTAATCCCGGGATTCCGGGCCTATCCCGGGATTAGACAATGTGGTTTCTAATTGGGCTAAAATGAAAAAACAACTTAAATAATTTAAAAAAAAATCTTTTTAATGTCTTTGCACAACAAAAATCACAGTAGTACAATAAGAAAAGATAAAGACAAAACGAAAATACTATATTTTTGCAAAAAATCAAAAAGACACCATAATTTTTTATAAAGCAGCAAAATATCAAAGCATCCAATCTTTGACTTCCAAGCCTGCTTCGTAGTTTATTGCCAATATAAGCAGCAGCTGAAAACACTCTCTCAGGTTCTACGCTGGTTGGAGGAATAGACAATACGTGTAGATACTTATATGCTGTTTCTAAGTGATATCCACGAACTCCTTCATTTTTGAACAGTCTCATTTCACGTCTAATACTACAATATTTGCCAACCCCAATTCATTTTGTACTTGTACTTCAGGATCTGGGGATTTCATATTCTTGTTAATTTCCAGCTGTAACTTTTCCTTTAAGTCCCTTCTAAGTTCTACGACAAACATAACATGTATATTAGGATTTTACCTGTTACGTATGTACTGTGTATAGTAGGTACGTATCGTACGACGGCGTATCTAAGGGTTGTTTTTTGTCGTTATGTAATAAATGCTATTCTTATAATCTAGGCAAGGTTATTATCAAGGCGCAACGGACTACGGAATTCAAATTAGACTTGTTTGAGGCAATCCCGAAAATCCCGGGATTAGCCAAGGACAGTCCCGGGATTTTCGGTGCCAAAAAATCGTCGGGATCCCGGGATCCCGAGATTCGGGATCCCGGGATTGTATCCTCTAATTGGTTGTCGCTGAGATTATGAATAGATTTTTAAGGTTTTTAATTACGTTATTAGTCTTCTGGTATTTTAATGAGCACAACATTTTAAAGCAGATTAAATAAACATACTAGGAATTAGACTGCCATCAACATCTAAATGTTACTTACTTTAATGTTTCACAATATGCAAAATAGCGAAACAGTCACCAATAAATCCGCAATTAAAGCACGCAAAGATAACCTCACCATAACAAACGGCATCTAATTAATTTAAGGGTGTTTCGCATTTTTCGTGCATATTACATGTCCAGTTAAAAAAAAAATACTTGTTCCTTGAATATCTTCATTATTTTTAAAGGGAATCAAACATAATAAACTTATACATATGTGCATGTATTATTTATACATCCACATAACATAGTTAATTAATTATACATAAAAAACTTTAATTATTCTCATTTCCTTCGGTGTCCATTTACTATTCTCCTAGATAAATTCGTATTTTAATCATAAATATCAATATTAAATAAAAACAAAGTAGCCATTTCAAAAAACTGCATTAAAAAGCATAACGTTTACTCCTTAAATAAATAACGATGACCCACAACATAATATGGTTTTATTTTATTAAACATTTAACATATATTTCTTCTGATTACCTTCGGTTTGAAAGAAAATCAAAATTACAGTCACCCTATGACCGTTAATGCTTCTGAGACGCCATGTTGCGCCCCGCGCACGTCTCAGTCACCTATCAGACGTCGTAGCAGTTAGATGCTTGGCCGTGGTACAAAAATATTTTCGTGTGAAGTTGTGCAGGTGGTGATTATTCTGGAATTGTTCTCTTTCCTATCGTCCGTACTACAAAGTGAGTATTTATGATTTTGTTTACTTTGTAGTTAATTATGATTTCTAATAATTACCTTCGTAGTTGAGAATGTTCATGAGGTTCGTAGTTTTTCATTATTTAGGAAAAACTCGAATAAAGGATTCAAATCTCATTACGTTCTTCCTCACTGCCTTCGTTTACCTTCGTTTTTTTGGATCGATGGTAATGAGGTCAAAACGATGGCAATTAGAAAATGTTTAATCTCAATTAACTTTTATTTTATCTTGTGTGAACCTTTTGAATATATTATGTTTGTACTTCGGTGTAGTCGCGGGCTCTTGTCGCACCCGTAGTATTTTTCTTTTCACAATAGTATTGTTAGTTTAATTAATAATTCTAATAAATAATTAATATCTGTTACTTTGTTATTTGAAGTTTCTAAAAGTTAACTTGTGAGCCATTAAACTTTTCATAATGCTCAATTAGTAAGGATGAGGTTGCATGAGGTTTAACATTACATTGTCTTTACAGGAAAAATGCCAAAGAAAACTAAACAAACATTGGAGCAGAAACGAGAGCGTGATAGATTACAAAAACAAAAAAAGTATGCGGAAATTAAGAAAGATCCCGAAAAGTATGCAGAACTGAAAGCAAAAGAAAGAGCAAGGTATCTGAAAAGAAAAGAACAGAGAAAAATAAGTAGTGCGGAAGATATGACACCTAGACAATTGAGAGTTCAGAGAAAAAAATGGAGAGTTAATGCGAAACGTCATTATGAAAGAAAAAAGAAACAAAAGGCTATTCAGCAGTTATTACTGGATAATTCTCCACCAAATAGTGACACTGAAGTACTCCCAGCTGAACACGATCCTCTCACTCGACCAGCTATTAGCCCCATGCCTAGTTCATCTATAAATTGTTCGGGTTCGGGTAATAGCAATTTTTGCCAACAGTGTCTAAAAAAGGAAGTTCTTCTAAGAAAGCTTCGCTATCGACATAAAAAAGAAATAGGTAATTTGAAACAAGAAATTGAAAAGACGAAGAAACAGAATGAAGCCGTTAGAAAAATGCTGTACAGAATAATGAAAAATAAGAAAAAAAATGTGATTGCATCGGCTGAACAAAAAATTGAACATTTGGTTGAAAACGTGAACATAGAAAATCGTGAAGAAATTAAAAAGAAACTAATATTTGGTGAAATTCTTGCAAAAAGTGTTGGGGAAGGCTATAAGTGCTTGAGGAAAAAAGACAAGCCAGAGTTTTCTAATCTGGTTATGTCAGAAAAGGGTGAATTCAAAAAATATAAGCTATTGACACAAACAAAAATATTTACAGTGAGAGACAAAAAAGAAAATAAAACCGTTAAGAATGAAAACTTCACAGAGCAACTAATTTTAGAGTTTTTTGACGATGATGAAGTGACTAGAATTGCTGCAGATAAAAAAGAATACATTACTAAAAATAAAATAAGAAAGCAAAAAAGATACTTAACGGACACATTGACCAATCTTTACAAAAAGTTTACGCAGAATTCGAATGTCAAGGTAACGTATCAAACTTTTTGTAAATATCGCCCGTTTTGGGTTTTATACCCAAAAGAGTCCAGCAGAAATACCTGTGCTTGCAAAATTCATATTAATATAGATTTGTTGATAAAATGCCTCAATGCACATAAAATACTAAAAGAATCTAACGGGACAGGTATTTTAGAAAGCTTATGTTGCAACGTTAATGATGAAAAGTGTTTGAATCGATCTTGTGAAAAATGTCAATTGAAAAATTTAGATTACGCCGAATTCCAGAATGACAAAAAAATTAAATACTATCAGTGGTGTAGTTGCTCTGAAAAATACTATGTAAAAGAACAAGAGAAAACCAAATTAGTTACAAAAAAAGAAACATTATTTGATTTTCCACGAAACATTATTCTTCAATTGGAAAACTCTCTTGGGGGCTATATGAAACACTGCACTAATATTTTGTCTCAGCATAAAAACATTAAAGAACTTAAAAATAATCTTACACCACAAGAGGTTGTGGTTCACGTTGACTTCAGCGAAAATTACTGCGTTAAATATAACGAAGAAATTCAGAGTTTTCATTTTGGTGGTAGTAGAATGCAATTGTCACTGCACACATGTGTCATATATTTGATTGACCCAGAAGTTGGAATTCAAAAGCAATATAGCTTTTGTACTGTAAGTGAATGTACCCAACATGATGCTGCGGCTGTCTGGGCACATTTATTACCGACCATTGGGTATATTTCGGAGATTTCTTCCCAAATTGACACAATTCATTTCATATCTGATAGCCCAACAAGTCAATATAGAAATCGCTATATTTTTTATATGATTAGCCAACTGTATCGTGATTTTCCACAACTAAAATCTGTGAGCTGGAACTACTTAGAAGCGGGACATGGCAAAGGGGTGCCAGACGGAGTTGGCGCTGTTCTCAAACGAACAGCAGATCAAGTAGTCCGTTTTGGTGGTGACGTGGATTCATTAAAAACATTTTTAGCCTGCCTTAGACCTAGCGTGAAGATAGAAATTCGCATTGTGATAAGGAATGACATTGCAGCAAGAAATTTTCCTACCGTTCTAAAACCAGCCAAAGGTACAATGATGGTGCATCAAGCAGTTTGGTCTTATGGGTGCTCTGAAATTAGTCTGAGGAAATTAAGTTGTTTTCGGTATGGCAATAAAGAGATATGCAGTCACGGCAAACATATTGGACATTACGACGTTCCTTCTTTTGAAGTCGTCAATACTAACCAATTCCAAAGTTTTCTCGATGAGAATACAACACCAGAACATATCCAAGAATTAAACGATACAGATTTTGCAAATATTCGTTCTGACTCATCGATCAGCTTCGAAGATAAATCTTTAACCAAACCGTCCTCACCGAAAGTCAAAATACTATCGGATATTAATGTTACTGACTGGGTAAATAGAAAGTTTTATATTAATAAGGAGAATCTGGTCAAAATGAAAACAGAGAATAAAACTTATCAAACAGATTTTGAGAAATTCATTATGTGTAAGAATGATAATGAAGATGTCAACAAAGAAAATAAAGACGAAATATGTGAAAACAAGAAGAAAAAAACACTTAACTTTTGGAGTGACATCGATGACGATGATGATACAAATATTTTCTAATATGAAAGATGAATGAAAAATGTGTTGTTTTTTTATTTTAAATACTTACCCAATAATTATTCTTGTTTAAATTATTAGTAGGCTTACTATTAATTACATTTATGTTTTTGTTGAAAGTTTTTTGATTTTGATCTCATTTTTCCAAAGATACTATAAATGTACGTAGAAATGTGTAAAATTATTAGAAAGGCAAGGAGAAATGGCCTATATTATGTGTTGATAATTAAGTACCTATCACGAAGTAAGTTTAATTTAATTACAGCTATTTAGTTCATTGAATTTTAGAGCAATAAAATACATATTTGTGAAACAGTGTGTTGTATCATTGCCTTCCGTTTATCTTCATACCCGTCGCAGCTCTGTGCCTTCATTTAATGTCTTAAAATATTTACCTTCGCTAACGTTCTCATTACCGTCAAATTCCGATTTTTGATATGATAATAATTTCGTTGATATCCATAGGAGGAAAGTATAACCCAGAAAAGATAGAAGTAGTACCTGTAAATTAATTATATTGAACAAAAAAGAAAGTAATTCGACAATAATTTGAAATTTAGAAATTTCAACGTTTTTGCACGAACGATGCGAAACACCCTTAATCATGTCCCTTAACGAATACTAAACACTAAGCGAAGCTAATAACTTATCTGCACAACTTAGACTAGCCGTTTAATAGTCTAAATGAATCATTCATCTTAGTTATTGTAACACGGCGCAACTTACAAGTTTCACCAGCATTTGTTTCTTACACTAGATACAGACACATTTTACAGTCTTAAGAATAAAAATACAGTGAAACAATTATTTAGAGGTAAACGCCACGTGCATAATACATACATGCAAATGCAATAAATTCGAAAAACAAGCTACTTAGCTATAAACGATAGTTAATAAAAATAAAAAAAACAGAATTGGTAAGGATGAAACATTAGCAAAATTGAAAAATTGGTAACAATGATTAATTGGTAATATTGCAAAACTGGTAACATTTAATAACTGGTTACATTTACAAATTGGAGATATTGAAAATTTGCTCATATTGAAAAATTTAGAACAATGAAAAATTGGTTACAGTAAAAAATTGGTATTAATGATCAATTGGTACCACTGACAAATGGGTAAATTTGAGCCAGTGGTAACATAATAAAGAATGCTAACATATAAAAATAAAGTAACATCGGTAAGTAGGTAGGTATATTTAAATAAAATTATAGTAAGGTAGAACAGCCACCGGGCCGAATGCGGCAAATGCAATAAAGTAGCTCATAAAGCAAAAATGAGGCATTGCTATTAGGTACTAAGTTCAGTTCGTTCCAATAGGTAGGTACATCGTTGGAACCTTTATATTGTGTCGATCGATAGTCATAGCCTGAGGAATCTGTTCGTGGAACCGACCAGCTTGTTTCGCAGCATAAGGTGTAGACACGATCAGAATGAAGGTAATTTATTAGGAATCAATGGACATCATTTACATTTTTGTGGGTAGATATTACGGCATAGCTAGAATTAATGGAAGTTAAACAAAATGGTGGAGAAAAACATCGTGAGGAAGCCGGTATGCACCAAAAATATTAAGACATGTGAGTTCTGCCAACCCAAATTAGCCCCGCGTCGTGGGATATAGATCACTCCCTCTCTAAGAGAGAAGGGCTGTTTCCTAGCAGTGGGAATATTATAAGCTTACTATGCTTATATAATGCTAATCAATTAGTAGATGTAGTGTGATTAATTACTAGCAAGGGCTAAGGAGCTTTGGAAGGATGTTTAGATAGGCTAATTATTAGCTAATAATTTGGCTATTTACTAGCTTTTGCCAGCGGCTTCGCCCGCGTGGAGGTCGGACATTATCCCGCGGGAACATACTACCGGGATAAAAGTAGCCTATGTCCTTTCTCAGGGTCTAAACTATCTGTGTACCAAATTTAATTAAAATCGGTTTAGTAGTTTTCGCAGGAAAGCGAGACCGACAGACAGACAGAGTTACTTTTGCATTTATAATATTAAGTGTGGATTTGCAGGGTTGAAGCTTTGAAGGGTGGTCCAACCAGACGAAAATACATATTTAAATCTGAAGAATCATCATCATAATTTCAGCCGAAACTAGTCCACTGCTGGACATAAGCCTCCGCCAAAGGGGAGGTTTGTTTTTAATCGCCACGCTTGGCAGGCGGGTTGGCGATCGCAGTGTGGTGGTAAGATGTGATCCGTGTGATGCCGGACGTAAAGAATTGCACCATCCTATATCTTCCCGTGGGTGTCGTAGAAGGCGACTAAGGGACTTACTACAGAATGGGCAATCTAAAGAATAGTACAGTTAAAATAGAAAATTATCAACTAAAAAAACTCTGTGATTTTGTGAGTAATTAAAAAACTAATCCTTTCTGGAGAATTTCTTACAACTGAATTTCGAGAATATTTCGACGCATTTACATACATACATTTAGCGTATTACAAAAATCGATTCCTAGAACAAATTACAAAAAAGCGCCAACATCCAAAGGCTAACGCATTATCTGAACGTGAGATCAAGCGCGACCTGTTGAACTCTAGTGCGGACTCATACTTAAGCCGCGAGAACCTATAATTACGAGTTGAAGGGTTTACAGGGATGTTATTGATGTGCCATTCCACACTATACTTAGATACAGTCGACAAAAGAGATAAGTATGCACGCATAACTTAGTAAGTATTAAGTAGTAAGTATTACGATACGTTATGCGTCTATAACGTTCCCAATGCTGGTAACACAGGCCTCCTCTATGGGATGTTACATGTCTTTCTTAGTCATGCCGGTTTCCTCACGATGTTTTCCGATACGATATGATGAAATTAAAGTTTAGTGTTTACATAAAGTTAAGTGTCTGGTTGCGTTTGAAACTTTGATCTCCAATTCGTAAGTCGGGGCCCTGGGCCACCACTGCTCCCAATTATGTGTGTTCACTAACAATATCATGGAAATTGTTTGTGTGGTGACAAAATAAAGGATGGCTACGATATAGACGCAAAAACTGGTACCATGTATTCAGTACATCATTCCGAGCATCTTTGTCAAAGTTATTCGTCGCTTATTAAAAAAAAAATTACATAATACATTTTGTCTATGTAGCACTTTTCTATGCAGCAGCAGATTTTTTTTTTCTGTTTATCGACGAAAATCTTCTATGGTAGGGGAATTTTCTAGAATTATATGCATGGTAATAATTCGTGCAACACTGTCCTTTTCACCGTGTATATTTATTTTTAGTTTGTAAGTACACTGAACTCTTTTGTCGACTGTACATAAATACAAATTAGTCTAATATTAGGTCTTTACTTATGAAATTGCCGTTCTGCAGTACTGGTCATTTCAAATCAAAATAATTTTTGTTTGTCTAAGAATTCTAATTTCAAATTAATTTTATTTAAAAAACATGGAATTCTTTTTCCAAAAATAGTCATTTCTTTATTGATTAGTGTTAAATTTTCCTTGCATTTTAATCTTTTTCGTCATCATGGATACGTTAAAAATTCGAGTAATTATGGAATATGAGTACCGTCGTGGCAGCTACGCGGCACAAGCGGCACGCAACATCAACGACGTTTACGGAGCGAACACTACAAACCAACGCACCACCTGTTATTGGTTTGCTCGCTTCCGTTCTGGAAATTTCAACCTGAAAAATGAACCTCGCGGTCGTCCGAAGACTTTGGTCGACAATGACGAATTAAAGGCGATTGTGGAAGCTGATGATACACAATCTACGGCTGAATTAGCAGCAGCTTTCGACGTTAGCGTCAAAACAATATTAGCCCATTTGCGTCAAATTGGCAAGGTAAAAAAGCTTGACAAATGGGTGCCCCACGAACTCAATGATCGCCAGCGCGAAGTACGCATCGAGACGTGCCTTGCACTGCTCAACAGACACACAAATGAAGAAATTTTGAACCGCATTGTTACCTGCGATGAAAAATGGATTCTGTTTGATAACCGCAAGCGCTCAGCAAGTTGGTTGGATCCTGGTTCAGCACCTAAACAATGCCCTAAACGAAAACTTACCCCTAGAAAAGTGATGGTCACTGTTTGGTGGTCTAGCGCCGGTGTGATTCATCACAGCTTCTTACCAAACGGGGTGAGCATTACTGCAGATGTGTACTGTGAAGAACTGAACTCAATGATGGAGAAGCTGGCACATCTCCAACCAGCATCGGTCAACCGCTCGTCTCCGCTGCTCCTGCACGACAACGCGCGACCTCATACTGCACAGCAGACGGTCTCCAAGTTGCAAGAACTGGGGTTGGAAGCTCTCCGTCATCCGCCCTACTCACCAGACCTTGCGCCTACAGACTACTACTTTTTCCAGAATTTGGATAACTTCTTGGCGGGAAAAAAATTCAATACCCGAGAGGCAGTACAAAATGCCTTTGAAGAATTTGTTGCCCGGGAGGCAACAAATTCTTCAAAGGCATTTTGTGATTTCCAGCTGATTTTTTTAAGAAGGGCATCATTAAACTGCCACTGCGTTGGCAAAGATGCATTGATTGCATGGGTGATTATTTCGATTAATACAAATAAAAAATACATGAAAACAATTCGTTTAATTTTTTTCATACAAAACGGCATTTTCATAGGTAAAGACCTATTATTAGGTTTGATAAAGTCATTTATCAAAAGTAGATAATTAAATCTCAGAAAGAGTAAAATTTTGGCCGAAAATGATGCGGCATCAGGTCTACAGATTGATTATAATATGCGCCTTCATTAAGACGTTTAGCTAACCAGCGACTGATTTATATGTCCTACAGAACTTGTAAATAAATCAATTAAAACGAAGTGAAAATGCAAGATTAATCGATACTACTTTGGTTCATTTACAAATGTAATTTATCTGCCATATATGTCGCAATGCTTTGGGTATTTTAGCTAGAACCATGTGATTTTAATCGTAGACTTGATTTATTGTTGCATTGGAACTGCTAATTGGTTTCGAAACGTTTAGAGATTTTGTTATAATTGCTTTGTCCCGGCTCTGTATAATTACTTGTTCTGTAATCTAGGTTTTAAATTGACTCGATGTTTGAAGACGATAAAAGTAAAGTTAATTCTCTTCTTCTTAGTCTTCTCTTCTCTAGGTTTTCCATTTTAGAGGTTTTGTGGACGAGGTTTATCATTATTGAATTTGTTTGTAAGACGTTTGGGGTAATTTTGTGCTGAGATTTTGATTCAATATTCCTATAAGTGCCTGGCAGGTCCTTACTATGTAATATTATTCATGAACAGGTGGATGCTTCTGTCTGTCCATTCGTTTGATGTTAATTCCTAAATTGCCTCTTGGTCACGCGTGTCAACGCGTAATGGAATTGGAAATTATGGTTTTTAAAGGGACTTTTTCCAGTGGTGGTGGCCGCGACTTACAAGCCGTAGGGTGAACCAGGTGCTTTGCTTTGTGTAAATTATTTCATCACCACTGTTCTCAAAACGGTGAAGGAAAATATCGTGAGCAAAGAGCATCTTATAGAACCAAAATTCGAGGACATGATCTGACATCTACCAATCCGTACTGGGTCCGGTTGGTAGATTACGGCCCACACCTTCTCACAGAGAGGAGGCCTTTATCCCAGCAGTGGGAACATATAGACTGATTATGCTATGCTATGCAGTCTTTTAAATTGCCAACCTTAATATCTTAGAACAACCGACACACCGTTATCTGATCCCAAACTAGGCAGAGCCTGTACTATGGCAACCAGACAACTGATAAATATACTTTTATATTTCCAAATACATACATATTATAGATAAATTACACACAGAACAAATGATTGTGCTCATCACACAAAGATTTGTCCTGGGTGGGAATAAAACCCATGACCTCAGTCTTAGCAGTCAGGGTCACTAACCACTGTACTAACAGGCCAATTGCCAATGATTTCCCTTCTAACTACACCCTAATAATATTGACGGTAAAAAGTTTTCAACCGATTTTTTTAAACTTCGAAATAGCATCATGCTTGTTGCTTGCTTCTGCGCATCGAGAACAAACGCGCCGCATAGTTCGGTAACTGCGCGCAGATTGATTCGTTATCACATACACCGCACGAAGTATGGGACAAGAACGCGATGTACCGACCACTTTAATTGACAGCTGAATCGGTACGGGCCTCGAATTAAACGGACTTCGTTTTGAATTATTTATAGGGTGCATTGCGCGAGTGGCCGGCGGGGGCGCGGGGGGCGCGAGAGCGCGGGCGGGGGCCGCGGCAACAGGTCCGCATTGTGTCGGGATGCAGGGGATGAGGACCATGCTAGGGCTGTCGCGAAAGAGTTATGTTACCTTTTAAAAGTAAATATTTACTCGTTAGTTTGTATGTGACTGATGTGTGGTGAAACATTATAGGCTGAATATAATGAAATGTTACGTGGATGACGCCACAAGAGCAATGGAATATTCTGTAGGCAAAAATGATTAACTCCCATATAAACTTTCATCCTCTTTTTGGATTTTTAAAACCTCATTCCAAAGCCATCAATCGCTAGACCCGGCAAATCATCATTTATTTTGCTTGTACTTATTCATTCGATAGACAACGCACAGCCTAAACCACTGGGACTAGAAGCTTTATATTTAGCACAAAAATTCCTTATATACAGAAAAATAAACCAGTGCGTAAGCTGTTACCATAAATTCAGCAAATGAGTTTATCCTCCGAGTGTATGCATAATCCACATGCAGCTGAAATGGAATGGAAATCATAGTCCTCATTGGATTATGATTCAGCTGCATGTAGGTTATGATTTTAATTGGGAATCTCCATTGTAGTAAACTAGCTTTTGACCTTTCTCTTGAATCACTCTATCTATTAAAAAAACCGCATCAAAATCCGTTGCGTAGTTTTAAATACCTAAGCATACTTACATAGGGACAGACAGAGGGAAGTGACTTTGTTTTATACTGTGTGTGTAGTGATACAACTTAAACTGTATGAAACCGTAACAGTTACGACTATAGAAGTTTGACGTTTCCCATTCGATAAATAATACCAACATCTTTATATTACTAGTTACTAGGGCTTTATAAACTTTGGATCCGGCTTCAGAAGTACCTGTTCATGTCAAGCCAACGGTTATAGCCAGCGGTCAATTATACTAAGTCAATTAACATTCTGCTCAGTAAACCGTTTAAGCAATTAGCTAACGAACAGATCTATCAGTTTAACCGATGTTAGTGTTCAAATTATTTTCTAGGTTGCTCCGATGGACTAGTTTTGATAAACGTTGCGAGATTTGGTTTGGGAAATTAATTGTTTAAAAATTGACTGCCGTCTTAAATTTATACCATTTATTCAAATCATAGAACTGTGATGAGTGGTAACGAACGCGACTTACTAGATGTCTTAGGTTCAAACCCAAAAAGACGCAAAACTTTGCGTAAATTATTTCATTACCACTGCTCTCGAAAAGGTGAAGGAAAACAGCGTGTGAAAGTCGGCATGTCCTAGAACCGAAAATTCGAAGACATGTGACATGCACTATCCCGCACTGGGCCCGCGTGGTGGATTACACCAACTACCTCTCACAGGAGGGAGCCACGTGTCCCAGCAGTGGGAACATTATAGGCTAATTATACAATACTATTCAAATCATAATTGTCATTCCCATTCTAAGACAGTTGTTTGAATTAGATGAACAATCACTCCGCCTGACTTTACTTACTAGAATATAAAAACCATTTTCAAACTTAACTCTCTAGTTAGGCCTAAATAAAATCCGCTTTTGATCATGATTTTCTTACTCGCATCACTTTATATCTGTCTCTTTTCCTTATTAATCTAGCACAGTAATTCCTCACTAAAAATATTTACCTTTGCTCGCCACCCCTACGCATCGGGTGCGGGGGTGCTAGGTGCGCGGGCGGCGCGGCAGGAATGCGCGCTCTTGTTCGTTTTGGGGAGCGTCTGCGCAGGTAGGCGCGCGCCTCTCCTCTCCCGCGCAGGCCCCGTTGCTATGTGCATACTCGACTGACGAAGCTTCCAGAAATCGATGCTGGAAAGGGTTAAATCTTAAGTCAGTATTTATTGAAGTTTTATAGATTTTTTTTTTTAAATAGGCAGAAATGAAACAGGTTTGTTATGAGAAAAATAAAACCCTGTCTATGTTGTTGCGCAGTTGCAATTTGTAAAAACTGTTTTTTGTAGTCGTAGATCTACGTTTCGTGTCTATGTACGTATACTAGGATAGCTCGAAGGTGATAACCAACCAAATTCTGGGTGCATTTGTCCTTAGAACATAATAATTATATAAAAAAGAAAACTGGTAATAGCATGGTACCTAATACAAAGTTAAGAAACTTTTGACAGTTGTATTTGATCACTAAATCACCCTTACTATATACATTATACTATATTTTATGTGTTTTTTACTTAAACTTGGGGGTATGAAAAGCCAATTTTGTATTGGCCTGCAAAGCTACTGTTAACGAAAATGGTGGTGCGTAACATACGATCTTCAGACATAATTAGTTTAACAAAAAAGTAGCCTTAAATAAAATATTTCGATAAGTTATAAATGCACTAAAACCACTGAATACAATATTAGTATATCAATGAACAAACTTCATAAGACTTTGCAAAGTACCTGCGTCTCCCACGTTTACGTTCGTCAGTCGGGTATACACCGGCGGAGCCCTTCAATATTTTTTTCTCGTTTACTCGTCCGGAGGTCATTCGAGTAGTAAAAGTAAAGTATTGAGTCAAAATAAAACTGCACCGACGGCCCATGGGAGCTGAATCCAGGTCATAAATGGTGCGCCCACGAAAACTGCACGTTTTTAAATTGGCTGACGTTTTAACAAGCAAATAATTGACACTCATGTACTTCACTCACTCACCCATGACACTCATACACTCACGCATAGTGGATGTGCTGAGGTAGTCCGTGAAAATCAATTTTACTTACGTTTTTATGCAATTTGCAGGTCAGTATCAGGATGTGTGTTGAACAAAATATGATTTCGCGATCGAAAATTAGAATTTCGCGGGGTACCTTAACATCAGTCCAATATCAAAACAACCCTTGTATTTCATTGAATCCCATTGAATTACCATATCATGAAAAGTTCATTAAATATAATAAAATGCATTTTGATGATTATAAGTCTGTAAATACAAACGTGTAACGATCGCGAATCATATTTTGACATACTAATTGCAAAAAGGGGACAACCAAAGATAACATATATAGTGACCTTCTTGGCGATGACCTTCAGAAAGGTCAGCTGGGTAGTACTTACAATCGGTGTGCTTGTATGACCAGAAGTATGAACGTGAACGACGTAAAAGGGTTATGTAAGGACTAAGGATTCTAGCAGGTGGCGTTCTGTTGTTTCTGTCTACCTTGGGAAAAAGGTGTGAGATTATGTATGTGTGTATTTGTAAAAAGGTAAAAAAAAAAATTGAGCTTCTCTGGCGGTTCGCCCTTAATATCGTGTCCATTGTGTACTGTTTTGAGTGCGTTACAGGAAAGGATGGACGCTACTGAAAGAGTTAAAGTTTTGCTTATTTACAAAATATCTAACTAAACGTTAAGCAGAACATAAATAACAAGTATTATATTTGATCATTTTGAGACGGGATGACTCGACTCTTCACTTTTTATTTCAAGGGCATTTACGAAATCTTAAAACTAAACATCAACATAAAAAAGTATAGCGATAAACCACGCCTGGTTACAAACAAAAAATATACATTTTAATTAAACTGCCCTGATCAGATAATTTAGAAAACATGCTAGGCAATTAACTTTGTATTAAAATACATATTAATTAAAAATTATAATTAGTATGATTACCAGAAACAGATAGCAATTAAGGCAGGGTAACAGCTACTTAATTTATGTAAAGCCTTTACTATCTTTGAAATTCAAGTTGTGGTCATGTTTACAAAGGGCATGCGGTTTGTCTATGGTCAACAACAATCAATACGGCTGGTTGTTCCGCGTCTATTGTCTTCTCTTTTATATGGTAATTTGTGGTGAACTTAATGTTTTGTGGTCGATGAGCGTTGAGATAATGCTAATATGTGGTTGGATCCAGGTCGTTGTAGAGCTAGTGAAATAGTAGTATTTTTATTGAGACAGTTATTGTTAGTATAGATGATCCTGTTAGTATAGAATACGTTAGTATGCATATCTGTTTCCCATTCAATAATACACACGTTTAAGTGACCACACTATAGTTCAGACCACATGTTCTGCTATAACTCAACACTTCTCATTTCTATTATTTCCAAAGCCTTATTGAGGTAACTCCATACCAATATCAATAAAATACTTTCGTGGTTGAGACACATTTCAACTGTGGTCGTGGTCACGCAATAAAAAATTGTTTCCAAGTCCACAATACGGTGGTTTTTATCAGAAGTGGGAGGAATGAATGAGTGAAATCCGATTACAGGTTGTCAAGAAACTTTTAACCTACTCGTACCTCTGTATATATTATACGTATTTTTATAAAGGATTATGCTCATTTGTATTTAAATCACTTGTGTTTGGAAGCTATTATGTTACCGGTAACCTGTTTGTAACCATTGGAGTGTTATATAAAGTGATTAGAGTAGCGAAAGATCGATTTAATTAGCGATTTCTTGCGTTAAGATGAAGTAGGAGCGCGTGACTTTGCTATAAATATATGAAAATGTATTTGGTTTTGGATATCACTTAAAAAATTGCATAAGATAAAAGAATTCAGCTTTGATTGGTGGTTCGCTTCCTAACGACCACGTGACTTGTATAAACAAAGCACGCACTTACAATGGGCGGGAAACTAGCAAGAGTTTTAGAGAATTCCTACACATTGGTTTGGACCATCTTTGAAATACTTTTAAGTTTTACTGCTAGAACTAAGTGCGGACTTAAAACCACCACAATGGAAATCTCGTAAAACATTGCACAACACAGTTGCCTGAAATATATTTGCAGTATATACGAAAATATATGCATATTACAGCGTTTCTCAAAAAGGGCATGTTATAGGCGAAGTTCATCCACTTGAAATTAGAACTGTGTTTCCAAAACGCGGTCCTTCAAAGCGGCTTGTTAAAATAAAATGTTACGGATTAATTGAAGGGACTTTATTTGTGTGACTCGTTTTGTGGACTTGTTTATTTTTCCTTTGAATTGATTCCTTGGATCGGTTTCTCGTTTGAATATATTTAGTGTTCGGTTTTGTATTTGTAATAAGATTAGACGCCGCAAACTGGGAGTATTTGAAGTGGGATTACACCGAGGAACAAGTTCTGAGCTTAAAGTCAAACAGTTTCGAGATAGTAAATAGAATTTGATAAAAGCCAATGTGTAAATTTAGTTTCTAATTTCGGGATACTGTTTATTTTGGAGATAGGACGCAAAACAGAAGGAAAGAACTATTCTTTAAAAGTGAATATAATTCTCACTCAAAAGACCACACAGTCCATATGCACCTCAACAGCTGATGCTCTTTTTATGTTCTCATATTTTGAAGTGTCATCGAATTCATATTATTAAAGCAGTACTTAAAGTCACTATCTTCCCAGATAAACTCACCAGCTACCGTTGCATCTAAACACACCGTCTGTATTTCATCCATTATCACTAAAATTTTGAGGAACGTCCTGTGCGGCAATGGGGTTGCCCCCCCCACGTTATTTTGACTTTGCTAAAGGTATAGGCTATACACCTCTTCTTGCCCTTTGGGAGAACACAAGCTGGTTTGTAGTGCGTAGCCAAAATCTCCAGACAACGTGTTTATTTTGGCGACAAGGCTCAACATGGCGGCGTGAAAGTGTGAGTGGTAACATAAATCGTTCGGGCCCAGTCGTGTGTGTTACGAGCCTAGGGTCACGCCTGCGACACGCACGTGCTATGACAAATGTGGCATGTTAGCAACTGTCCCTATAGGTGGTAACCGTGTTCTTCAAAAATAGGGTTTATGTGACATTTTTATCTTCGAATTGGAGGATAGTGAAAACTGCCAGTTGTTTTCCAATTTCCTGAAGACTTTCTTACTAAGAATAGTCCTTGTTTGTCTCTGAGTATTTGCTACAGTAAGTAACACATCAGGGTTTGTTCTATGAGCAAGTATCCTAGGATGGGAATAGGAATTATGTGATTCGAAAAGTAATGGAGCAGCCTTATTATTACAGGGAATAGAGTTTACTAGATTAAGTTGTGTAGGTTGTGCCTTTAGTTTTAATGTATGTATTATATTGCATTACAATTTTAAACAGACACATGGACGTAAACGCGGCAAAAGAGGTATGTAATGGCGTCGGGAGTCAATAGCAGACTCCCGGCCACCGTAGGCGCGAGCTTGCGGGCGGTGAGCAATGGGTAGCTCGCCGCCCGGTAAGGATCAGGCTCGAGTCAACGGCGCGTAGTGTTCCACGCGCGCTTCAAAGAGATGTCAGCAACAAGGAAGGGGTCTGCTAGGACCGATGCCTGCCAGGGTCGCGAGATTGTTCGGAAGAGATACCGTGAACCTGGCACATGGGCAACTGAAGGAACACGGATGGGTTTTAGTCAGTAAAAGTCTGACATGCCCTCCCGCTCCACCCAGAGCGGGAGAAGTCATTTGATGATTTCCCATCCAAAAAAAGGGGTAAGTAATTATCATAGCAGGTAGCCTTCTGTAGATCCTGCCTACCTCTATGGGAAGGAGGCGTTAGTTTATGCGTGTATGTATGTACAATTATTAGTACAACGTTTTTCAGAACGTTAGTAGGCAATATATTAGATACGGCTTCATAAGAAGCATTTCAATTCAAAACACAAAAAGGTTGACGTAAAAAAAGGCGCTTAGAAGTGAAAAACTCACCATTACTGGCAACAAATCATTGGTTTAGCAAAACGTACGGGTAATAAAATAAATATTAATACTAAAAGTGTAGTAAAGTGAGTAGGATTGTTAGTAACCGGCGCAGTAAGGAACATTAATCTTACTTTACTTTGAAAGCGTACCGAGAACTCGCTAACATTGCTATGTTTTCCACTTTTTATGTCAGTTTTTGACATGTATTATTTTACCAATTACGAACACTAAATGAGGTTACACGTTTTACAAATATGTTACGTAAATTATCTTGGAAGACAAATTTTAGGTAAACATGCAGAGAAAGAGTAATGTTTGAGCTATAATACGTTGTGGGGTATATTGTTGCAAAAGTTGAACTTTTTGTTGCCTTAGCAACAATAGAATCATTATTCCCTTAAAACTAACATCACCATTTTCTTACAGAGATATATTCCAAAATGAGGCATCATTTTATGCCCAATATTTAACAGCCCAAATGTCTCGATGGCTGAGTGTTTACATTCTATCCTGAGGATCGCCCGTTCGGTTCCCACACCGGGACAATTGTTTGCCACGTCCATCAATATTTGTTTTGGACTGTCCACATAGGTTGTCCTGTACTCAGGCGTTTACAGTAAGCTTATTTTGTATAGTAGTATTTTCCCGTCGCTCTGTGGGACTATGCTGTGCTGGGAACTTTATTCCTAAGATTTATAGGAACAAAAATAAATGATACCGTTTCTACGCTGTGAGCAGTGATTGCCCAGTGGTAATGACTGCGACTTACGAGTTTTAAGGTCATAGATTTGAAGCCAGACCGGTGCTCTTTGTGTGCATTATTTCGTCACCATTGCTCTCAAAACGGTGAAGGAAAACATCGTGAGGAAACCGACCTAAAACGAAAATTTCGAAGACATGTGATATCTACCAACCCGCACTGGGCCGGCGTGAAGGATTTCGGCCCACTTTTTGTCATCGGGAAGAGGCCTGTGTCCTAGCAGTAGGAACATTATCGGCTGGTTATGATGACCATACCTTCTGGAAGCCAATTCTCGCACAATTCGGATTCGTTATTGTTGCTCGATTCGTATTTTTCCCTCGTTAAAATCGAGTCGAACTATTCTCGCCACGTCGATTCGAGCATATCTCGCAGGAAAGTCACCCCGCTAAAGAATCGCTGAATCTTTACACGTCTAGCCCAAAGTCTACGTGAATGTGGACACATGGTCGTCCAGCAGTTTCACCACAAACAAATTGAAATTCGTGTTTGACAAGACTCCTACCGCTTGTCCTTCAGGCAGGATATTTGGTTACACAAAGATTAACAATATTTTCAGACATCGTAGAGTAATGTAGCTGGAACACATATGTATATAGATACAACTGTGTCGTTGGAACGGTTGGACGCAAAAGCTATAGGTACTGAGAGCCAGAGATTCGGTCCGGTTTTTACGACAATCACGCTACGTCTTCTCCATCGTGTTAAGCTTTAATATTATTTCGTAGTCAAAATTAATTGGCAGACATTCTGTATAAATTTCATTATTCCATTACATGTATAGGTAACCAATGTAAACAATGAAACAACAATAAAATATGACTTTAATTTGACGTATTAAAACTCGTGACATTTACAAATCAGCATCTTTCTATAGGCGGCCATGAATTCTGTTGTAACAAATACAAAGGAGAATTTATTTGAATATTTGTAATTAAATTAAAATCGATTAACGCAATCAAGGATGTATTATAAGAAGTAATATATATTACTTTTGTACCTACCTTTTGTACATGTTATTATTTAAAGAAAGTTAGCTTTTAAATAAATAAATAATAAATAATATTTATTTCAGACCATCAGTCCATATTTTAAAACAATACAGTTTTACACACAAAAAATAAAAAGAAACAAAAAGATACACAAAAAATACAAAAAAGCTCTATTTTATATACTGGAATGACGCACGGTGAGTGGTCATCCAGTTCCACATCAATGGATTGTCCACTCTGTTGGCCATGATAGCCACCAAGCTGTTGGAGCTATCGCGCACTCGCCGCATCAGGGACGCTATTCGTGTCCGCATAATAGCATAAAAATCAGGCACACCGTGCTCCGCGAACATCCCCGACGCACTGCAAAAGCGCGGTAGCCCCAACATAACTCTGAAGGCGTTATTATATTGGACTCGCAGAGCATTGTACGAGCTTTTTGTATAGCCGACCCATAGGGCGCACGTGTACATAGATTGGCAATAAGCTCTAAAGAGAGTGACTTAAATTTAAATTAATTATTATTTAATTTAATTATTTAAATTTCATCATCAGCAGCCTATAATTTTCCTACTGCTGGGACACAGGCCTCCTCTCGGTGAGAGGGAGTGGGCCGTAATCCCCCACGCGGGCCCAGTGCGGGTTGATAGATGTCACATGTCTTCGAATTTTTGGTTCTAAGACAGGCCGGTTTCCTCACAATGCTTTTTCCTTCATCGTTTTGAGAGCAGTGGTGATAAAATAATTTACACAAAGTAAAGCGCCTACTTGTGTTTAACTCACGTCCTACTACTCGTAAGTCGCGGCCGTCACCACTGCTCTGTTTAAATTTGGTATTTATAAATAAATAAACTAAGTATTATAAATTAAAAACACAGCTAGTATAATGCAAAACTTATATTACTAACAACAATACTTTACGTAAACAATACACTAAAATAATCACTAGTTAATACGAATAGTTGGAGTCATGATAGCGGGCTATCCTCGAGCTTAGAAATCGCCGGTTCATTTCACCTCTCGGCCAAATTCTTTATGAATGTCGAAAAATGATCGTGTGGCACTCGTGTTTGATGAGGCTCCTAATGCGATCCGCAGGACGAAATTTGTTTTCGCAAGAATTTTCCAACGTTCGTTTGGGCCTTTG
Source organism: Aporophyla lueneburgensis (assembly GCA_932294355.1). NCBI lineage: Eukaryota > Metazoa > Arthropoda > Insecta > Lepidoptera > Noctuidae > Aporophyla > Aporophyla lueneburgensis. The sequence goes on along the minus strand of OW028739.1, from coordinate 30,646,311 downwards.
TAAAGTATTTTCATGATCATAGGTATACAGCTGCGTCATTGGAACAGCAGGACAGTCTGGTTGGAGCACAACGCGCATGCATTACGACAATTATACTTCCTCCTCTTCTTCTTCATCTTGAGAAGCTTTGATGTAATTGACCACAATAAACCGTTTACTACCTATAATCTGTTTACTTAAAATATCATTGGCAGTCATTCTGTTTTATTTAATTATTAATTTGGGTAAATTCGACCGATGTATACAAACAATCAAAATGATGGCTTTAATTTGACGTGACGAATATCGGCTGACATTGACAAAACGGCAGCAGTGATGCATTCCGTTGCAGCAAATACTAAGGAGAACTTATTTTAATGTTAATATTGAAAATAAAAATGCGGTTACTAAATTAAGAATGATGATATTGATAAATGTTTATAAAACACGTATCAAATGCTGCTCAAAACATTTTTTGACTTGAAAATCATTTTTAAAAATCATCATCATCATCATCATTTCAGCCGAAAGACGTCCACTGCTGGACATAGGCCTCCCCCAAGCTGCGCCACTTCGACCGGTTTTGTGCTTCCCGCATCCAGCGGATTCCTGCGGCCTTCACAAGGTCATCGGTCCACCTTGTTGGAGGCCTTCCAACTCTACGTCTTCCGGTACGCGGTCGCCACTCCAGAACCTTTCGGCCCCATCGGCCATCTGTTCTGCGAGCAATGTGCCCTGCCCACTGCCACTTTAGTTTAGCAATTCTTCGGGCTATGTCGGTTACCTTGGTTCTCCTACGGATCTCTTCATTTCTGATTCGATCGCGTAGGGAAACTCCAAGCATGCCCTCTCCATCGCCCTTTGGGTGACTTTCAGCCTTCTAATAAGGCCCATTGTGAGCGACCACGTTTCGGTTCCATAAGTCATCACTGGCAACACACACTGGTCAAAGACTTTCGTCTTGAGACACTGCGGAATGTGGGACGAGAAGATATTGCGTAAGATATTGCGTTAAAAATGGTCGAAAGTAAAATAACGACTTCGTTATAAAAAAAGCATCGTTATGTAAAATGGATTACTTGGTGTGACGCATAATGGCAACATTTTTGTCCCGAGATTCGTAATTTACGATCGATTTGTACTGAGAATAGATGATTTCAGAAAATCTCACCATTTTATAAGCGACTTAGAACACGAGCGAAAACAACGAATGTGACATTTACGAGCGAAAACGCGAGAATTGCCTTCCTGGTTTCATATCAGTACACACTATGATTAGCTCATGCTGTGGCGTAAATTAATAAGCCAGGGTGTTGAGCTGTTTAAGTTGGGCAATACCATTGGCAATACAATTGGGTAACACAATACAGAAATTAACTGTGGCTTGTAATTATGTTAACGTTTAGGATCGTCATGTAGTCATCATCGATCTTCTACCTTTATCCCAATTTATTTACACTTCTCCATTAGTCGTCATCTCAGTAGTCATCCCCTTTCTATCCATATCATCACTCACCACAGTCCACACATCGTGTCTTTGGTCTCCCTCTACTCTTATAGCCATCCACATTTGTACTCAAAACTTTCCTCACGACATTTTCCTCATTCCTCCGTATCATGTGACCTTACCATGACATCCGATTCCCACACAACTTTTCAGTTATTAGTGCCACTTTCAGACTTCCTCTGATGTACTCATTTCTCATTCTATCCCATTCGTGTAACACCACACATCTCTCTTGACATTTACATCTCAGCTGCATGCAATTGCCTTTCATTCATCCCTTTTATGGCCCAATATTCTGACCCTTACAAGACAGCAAGTCTAATCATGGTTTTATATATTTTCTTTAAGTTTAAAGGGACAATGGGAGTCTCAGAATTTTTCTTTTTGTTAGCGGGAAATCATCAAATGACGTCTCCTGGTCTGGGTGGAGCGGAAGGGCGTGTCAGACTTTTACTGACTAAAACCCACCCGTGTTCCTTCAGTTGCCCATATGTCAGGGCCACGGTAACTCTTTAGTTCAAATCTCGTGACCCTGGCAGATATCGGTCCTAGCGGATCAAAAAAAAAAACGAAAAAAAAGGGAGTCCCCAATTGTTCCCGTAAATGAATATACAAGGTGCAGTTTTGGATCTGCAAAACATTTTAGGAGGTAATTATGTTAGTGATTCTCGACCCGAATCCACAATAAAATGGGCAGGTATTTCTTTTTTCATTTTATTCTTATTTACGGAAATCGGTAAGTGTGAAAACCCTTTTTTAAAACGCGGCCAGTCTGTACGTATCCTTAAACTGCGCTTTCATACACACAAACAAACGCAACCGATATTTCTTTCATAGATTTTTTGAAGAGGGTTATTAAGAGAGTTATTCTGAAAAACAATAAAATTGAAAAATCTAAAAATAAAAAGTATTATTGATTATTGACTTGGTATCGTATTGTTATATGATTATTTACGAGTCTCATAACAACCTCCTGAAATGTTTTGCAGGTTCAAAACTGCATCGTGTATTTGTGAAGAAAATACTTCTACTTCGACTTGAAATAAAACAAATAAATAACAGAAACGTCTCATTACATTCACAGTGTAATTAACTTTATTGTTTTATAAACTCGTACGTACCTCAAGCTCTTTATATAGATTTATAAAAATTTACAGTTGTTAACAACACATTGGATGTTTATTTATTAGTTTACATCTTTTGCACGGCAAGTAGAGGTTTGTTTTTATTAATCACTAATTATATTGGCTTAACTTGGGTTTCCTTTTAGATTTTATAATGGATTTTTAGTGATAGATGAAGAAGTCTATGATGGAAAAAGCAAGCCCAGAAACAGCTTGTTCACTATTGTTTTGTGTGTCTTACTAGAAAATGTGTCACGAAAACTGTAATTTTTGGTGAAGGCAAAAAACAGAAAACTAAACTTGCGAAAAACAGGAATGATCGTTACTAAATAATTTGGTAAATATTTAAATCTGTTAGGTGATAAATGGGATTATAAAACAGGTTATCATACATTTTAAAGATTAGAGCTCAACATAATACAGAAAAGGGAAGTTTAATTGAAATTGAATTAAGTAAATAATACAAACGGCTATCTTTTGCTCTTTTTATACATGAGATTACTTTGTAAAACTTTAAAGTAAACTAATTAGATGATGAGTAAAAAAATGAGATATGTTCCTTTCTTACTTATTAAAACTATTAAAAAAACAATATAGCAAAAACACGAAGCCTTTACAACTTACTAATAGAAGTTACGTAACGAAATGGAATATCAAAGTACCCTTTCGTTACATCTTTATTAATAGGTAAAATGTGTGGGTTTGTATGTACTACCAATACGATTATGAATATTCTTTCATTAATAGGAAACTACATTAACATTTACTATCAAAAGCTATGTTTAATGTTAAAATGAGAAGCTACATGCGGACGAATTCGCGGACAGAAGCTAGTTTTGTAATAAACATTTTTTTTCCTCTAGCTCGTTCAAAAGACATCAACGCGTCAATAGTAGAACGCGTTGATGTCGCAACAACATGTATGTATCTTTGCGATGGTTGATCAATGTTTTCATTAAAAAAAAGATTACATTTAAGACCACCATAACAAGGGTCCCGGTAAACTTCATACGGCATCGCGGAAGAACCAGGCGTAGATGGCGAGACGAACTCGGCGCCTACATTAGGGATTGGTCCGTATTGTCTCAGAATAGAGTTGAGTGGAAAAAGGAAAGGGGACCTTTGTCCTGCAGTGGGACAATACAGGTTGATAATAATAATATTAAGTGTGTGTTAATATTCACATTAGGTAGGTTAGGCCTTAACTGTCCTCCAAAACTTATTACTAAAAATGTATTATGAAAACATGCTTACAAAAGTCAATAAAAAAAGTAACCGTAGAGTGTTTAGCCGGCTCTTCTCCATAGGAAACAACCGATTGGAACTGTGTACCGAGCTTTTCACATTTCATACGTGCTCATGTAAGTTTTGTGAAATAAAATATTTAGATTTTGTTTGTGTAAAAATTTGGATAAAATGATATCTCATGGCACAGTTTCTCTACTCTTCATATATCCGTATATAAGAATAAGTAACAAGTCAGTATTTGATTTGATTAGAAGCAAGAAGATCATAAATACTAATTGTAACTGAAAGACCAACTAACACAAAAACCAAGATTTAATCCAAAATCTTGTACTTCAAAAAGTAGGCCGTAGCCAGTTATGAATATTGACATTAAAAGTGTACAAATAAAAGAAAGTTGCAAACAATAACCCCGCATTCAGATCAGGGCGATACCCGTGTACAAATAATACTTAAAATGTCACGTTTCTCTCATGCTCCGAATGTCACAGACTTTATTTATTGTGCCAATAAAAAGATTGGCGGCCATGAATAAAAATATCTTTAGATTACGATGTGAGTAAAAATAAATATTACGTCAGTAATCGTTGTCGATGGCTTTATTTGGCTTGTGAAAGTTTTTACTTCTGTTCAATTTTTATCGGTTTTCCTGACGCGTTAATTTGAACTGCCTGGTTTAGTGGCCGCAAGTGCTACTAAGCAGGACATCCTGGGTTCGATTCCAAAGTCAGTCAAACTGTTGTTGGATTTTTCATTTTGAATTTTTCAGTAGCAGCCTAGAGCCTTTTTTTTTTCTGGATGGGAAATCATCATATGACTTCTCCCGGTCTGGGCGGAGCGGGAGGGCATGCCAGACTTTTACTGACTAAAACCCACCCGTGTTCATTTAGTTGCCCATGTGCCAGGGTCACGGTATCTCTTTCGAACAATCACGCGAGCCTGGAGCCTGGACTGGTGACCAGTTAATGGCAACGGGCCCCCTTTAATGGAACTTTAACGTAACCTGTGATAAAAGCATAAATCTGCTCCAACCTTCAGGGATAAACTTTGAGCTTTGCTTTACTGGTGGTCTTATTTTGATGTTATTTTTCCTACGAGATGTGGCAATATATATGTACGTATCAATATTTGGGTTGGTTCCACGGTCCGATCGAATATCTTAATAATATCTTCTTTGTACATCAATCATCATGATAAAAAGCGATTGAGCTATGTTGTTATATAACATAACATCATCCCGTCTTGTTTGTAATATAAATGTAGTGCTAATTCAGTATTTCACATAAAACTACATGGGCACTCATAAAAAGTCAGAAGCTAGCTGCACAGTTTCAATCGGTCGTGTGCTATTAAGAAGACTTGGCAAGACACTCTATGATTACACTTTTTATATTAACAGGCTTTAACAATGTTGTCAAGAGGTGTAATTATGCTATAATCAAAGTTACTGATAACTAAGGGCCCGATCACACCATTTTTTTTTTGTTCTCGAGGTGGAAATACTCATGAATGTCCTCCGTCCTGGGGTAAGCGGAGGGGTCTGTCAGACTCTTACTGACTAAAACCACCCCGGTGTTCCGTCCCACACCTACGTCGGGGACCACGGGAACCAATATGTCTTCCACGATCCCCGACTGGTGCCGCCCTGCCTTTGCGGGCCTCCTCACGTTGGGGGAGTGAGGTGTTAAACTCTCCCCCATAAATCACAGAGAGGCGCACGTGCAACATTACGCGCCACCATCTCGGGTCCTAAGGAATAGGGGGCGACGGATCCGGGGACATCCCAGATCCGTCGCCCCTGGACCCATTTATGGGGGCTGGAAGACGGCGTTGTCCGCCCTCCGCCGACGCCCGGTGCGCTTGCTGCGGGCTGGGTGAGTGGAAGATATCTCCCGCTCCCTTTTCGCAGCCTCCTTCTGCGACATAACTGATTCACAGAAGGATACCACCGCGTCCCAGGACTCCTCGCTGCCGACCATCGACTTGACTACGGCTGGCAGCGACAACTCACTGCCTACTCCTGAGACGAGGGCACGACGTGGCTCCTCCCAAGCGGCACATTCTGCCAGCGTATGCCACGCCGTGTCCTTCGGGCAGTCGACGCAGTGGTGACACCGGGCGTCCAGCTCCCTGTTTATGCAACACAGGTACTTCCTGAAGCAACCATGCCCCGAGAGCACCTGTGTTGTCCGAAACGACAGGGAGCCGTGCCTCCTCCCGAGCCAGTGCCCGAATACTGGCTGGACCACCTCAACGGTGGCGAGGCCGGCGGTAGGGCGTGAAAGCCTGTCTTGCCAGCTCGCCACCAGGGCCATAGCTCCATGTGGCGCTCCGTCAGTTGCTCGTCCCGCTCCCGCGCTTCCTCGCGCCACCGGTACAGTGACGCGAGTGCTTTCGCCTCAAGGTCCCACGGTGGGGATCCAGCCAGTACACAGGCCACCTCGTAGGAGATCATGCGATATCCCCTGATGACTCTGACGGCCATAGCACGCTGCGGTCTTCGCAAAACAGCGATGCTGCCGGCCATCAGGTCAGCCGCCCAAATTGGGGCCCCATACAGGACCATGGATCGCACGATCCCCACGTAGAGCCGCCTACAGGCGGCGCTCGGGCCCCCCAGATTGGGAAGCAGCGGCCCGATCACACCTACCATAACCACACCAGAACGACCACACCTGATCGGGCGGGAAAATGGGTAGTTTATTCAAACTGACCACATTTTGCCGTCAAAACCAACCGTGTAGGCGATACCGACCACTTCGCAGCCGCAATGCAGCCACCAGTGAGACCACACAGCGAGATGTTTTAGTTACCACAAAGCAACTGAAGAAATTGCAACGATACACGCTTGTCCACATTTTGTCGCTTGAATGTGGTGTGGTTGTGGCCCATGTGTTCGAGCCGTACAAAGCTCAGACTATTCAATTTCACAAGTAAAAGGTTCCCAGACGTTCCCAAAGGCAAAGCGACCTACATAAAACTACTCAAAACGATTTAAATGCTTTCAATAAATAATGTAAAATTACGTCCTCTGAAAATCATATAAATTAGTTAAATTCCTCGAAGTGTATAAACTGGACACGCCAGTAAATACAGTGCTTGAGTAGTGAAATATGATTGGTCGGTCGTAAAGTACTGCGCTGATATTATTAACTGCACAGACTACCAGACAGACAATGCCATATGTATGTATAACACTAGTTGTTCCTTGCAACTTGCTTAAAGGTAAGTTTATAAGTTTAATGCCTTGAATGGAGGCCCTAATTTATCAAGGCACCCAGACAACTTCTTAGATTGACCTGCGAGATGTGCGAGATTCTCTTGGGGTTTTGAGGGTTGAAAATCGGAAAACTTTCTTATTTAATGTCTATTTTATTTAGAAATCTATCTGCCCAAGTTTGTATTCTTCATAATTCTGAAAATTTTGTGTTGAGTAAGTCAATGGTATTTGCCTTCAATAAACATCACATACTAGTGAGCAGTCCCAGTTTTGCCCGACGAATTTATGGTGAAAGAGACTGAGCGGGCCGTAAGAGTAGCCATCGCGTTTACCTAAAGAATTAAACATTTAGATATCAGCTGGTCAATATCGAACTAAAGTCCTGCAGCAGCTTTTATCAACGCCCTTGAAAAGAAAAGAAAATGCGAAACACTAAAAAATTGTAATTGTTTTGTATTCAATTGTTCATCAACTTACTTCAGTTAAAACATAAAAATCAGTTCAGTGATTTCCGAGCTAGACTTGAACAGAAAGACATACCTACAGTCGCGGTGAGGCACTATTCTTTACTACATAAATATAGTAAGGTTTGTATGTGTGTGTATAGACGTCGGCTCGCGAAAAGGTAACCTTGGTACAAAAATATGTGTACGTCGGGTCGCTGCGGGCGGGGCCCGGTTTCAGAGTTCGGTAAGTATTTTCTTGAGGTCCTTTTTATGAGTGTTGTTTTAGGATTGAGTGATGGTTGGTTACAAGTTCAATCTGGTTCAGTACTAAAAATAAGTTTAGCCAGAGGTCTGAGATTTAAATAGAGATTTCAAGTTGGTGAAACTAGCAATCCAAACTATGTCCAATTTCGAATTTAGATCATGATGTATTCTTTTTTTGAGTTGGCAGAAAATCATTGTGAAGTGACCTAGTGGCTTTCTATTAAATCAATTTGACTCGTGTTGAGGCTCGCGGTCTTTTGGTCAATTTGCGAACCCTCAACATTGAGTAAGCTTAACCAGTGGGAATAATGGTTTAAATAACTGTCCTTTCTGTAACTTAACGTTACTTCTCTTTAGGTCAGTGGGAGAGAAAAGATTAGGTTTAATATCAAGTAATATTTTTTTTTTAGGCTGATATTAGTGAACGTTACTTAGCACATTCTTAGATATGTTCCCTTCTCTGTTTACGTACGTAAAGTTTGACATCTGTTCGACAATGACAGAAATTATGAATAGATTAATAAACGTAGCTTTGAAACATGTAATCTTTTCTTTAAAAATGTACGGAACTCCCTTGCACACACTACCTATTCTTGACACAATTCCTTGTAAATTTTTTGCCCTATTTTTTCTGCGGGCCGTTGGAGCTGATGCTGTTACTGATAGATCTATCTCTTGCCGCGTGATTGTTTAGCTCCAACCTTTTTATGGCGCTATGGAAACTGCCAATTATGAGCGAGGAAATGTCAACGGTGTGGGGGGGAGGGTGGTGTTGAAGATATAAACCTATAGATGGTATGGAATTTTATAACGCTTGTGAAAGATCCGTTAAATTATAATAATAATAATAATAATAAACCCGCAGGGCAGCATGTGGCGTGCTGTTGGGCAGTAGCGACCCCACGGACCCGATCTCCTGGGAGAATTCTTGTTCCTCATCTCTGGCTTGCCTTTAATGGCCGGCTGGAGTGAACACTGACGAGTTTCAGAGCCCCACCTCATTCTTGCCTTTATTGGCTGGCTTGAGTGGAGATTCGCAAGAGCAAACGTGCTCGGGGAAAGGAAGTATTCCAGTAAGTGCTCGTAGGGACTTGACCATCTTCCGGGCTCTGGGATTGTTCTGAAAGCCGTGGAATACCTCTCCACTTCTCAAGCACCTCAGGAAGTGTTGCCCCCTTGTCGCTGCGTCACTATGTGCCAGCGACGTTTCCCGGGGGCCCATTATTTAGTGTGCAAGTCACCCCCTGCCATTTTATCCGTGTATACAAAACATTGATCAGGCAGGGGCCATAGTCCTTCCATAGTTGCGGTTACCAATCCACTATAGCCATCCAAACCCATAGCCTAATTTGCTTTGTTTCCATATTCTGTAATAGTTCTGCTCCAACCAGGGATTGTCCTTGGGTGCGCTTGCATAGTGCATACGAGGATAATCGTCGGTTGGTGCTCCCTCATCATTTAAAATTTTCTAAAGGGCCTCTGCGAGTTGGCTTCGGCTCCTCGTACGCCTTCCAAAGGTCCAGAACCCTAGGGTACTGAGAAATGTAAAAGAATAAGAATAATAATAATAATATTCCACAACTATCACACAACGCCATCTAGTCCCAAGCTAAGCAGAGCTTGTGTTATGGGTACTAGACAACTGATAAACATACTTATATATTTTTAAATACATACATATTATAGATAAATTACACCCAGACACAGAACAAATGATCGTGCTCATCACACAAACATTTGTCCTGGGTGGGAATCGAACCCACGACCTCCGGCATAGCAGTCAGGGTCACTAACCACTAGACCAACAGGCCTGTCTTATGTTTCAATTGGGTAGTTGTTTTTTGTGGGCGAAAGGATCAAATCTTTGTCTGCGTAGTCGCAGCTCAATAATATTATTGTTTTCTTGGGACGAACAAATGTATCTATAGGGATAGTGTATTTTGATGATGGGTAGCAGATAACTTTTGCGTTATTCATACAAAATGATGCTTTAGAGAGCAGTGGTGGCCCATTTTTACCGGCTGCGATTTATGAGTTCATAGATTTCAACCCTGACAGACGCTTTATTTTGTGTAAATTATTTCATGACGCTGCCCCGTGATAGAAAATATCGTTAGAAAACAGCCATATCTTAGAACCAAAAATTCAAAGATATCTACTAGCTCGCACTGGGCCCGCGTGGCCTGCTATCTCTTACAGAGAGGAGTCTTGTGTACCAGAAATGGGATCATTATAGGCTGATTAATGATTATGGTATGTTATACTTCTGGGTTTATTAGGCTGAGCTCAGATTCATTTTACGCCACGAAATAAAATATAGGAAAATCAGCGCTTCTTCTCAAACAAATAACAGGAGCTGTTTCTTACTGCATGCGTGCGTTTACGCTACATCCAATTTGTACCACACTTGATGTATTCCAGAAACTACGACGAACTGTATCCGCTGCATCAGTTTTTGTGGCTCGTTAGCGAGCGATGGAGATGAATGGTGGCGCGGAGTGGCGCTAGTCGCCCCACCGACTGGTTTCTTAAACCACACTCATGTTGATGTGATAAAGATTAATGAGGGAACGGGTTTATATCATTTAGGTACGTCTACGATCATGTAATAAAGAGGAAGTGTGGGTATGCTGTTTCTTATTGATATTTCATGTTCTTTTTAGAAATAAATGGGCAAATTGAAAAAGAAAGGAAATATATTTTTTGGGCCTGCCCTTTGATCTAGTGATCGCTAGTGGTGCTGCTGGGAATTCAGTCCTGAGTTCGATTCAAAGGTCAGGAAAAGTGTTATTTGGCTTTTAATATTAAAAGATTCTCTTGCAGCTCGGAGTATGGACCTGTGACCGGTTGATGACTGTAGGCTCGCTCCTAAGGGACTTAAACATATATGTCACATTGTGGGTATACAATAGCTACACATCTACCTAACTTTTTGGAGATTATTGGCATCTTATTGTGTATGTGTGCATTTTTGAGAACACTAAAACAAGTTCTTTTTATCTACACGCAGCGATGATGGTCATTTTTTAATTAATAATAACAGAATTCCACAAAAAATACAAGTTATGAAACGCAATAGCAGAATTTACAAAATATACGTGATTCAGAGATAGGTGCAGTACCAGAGGACCATTAAGAGATCAAAGGACCACTGAGGACCAGACAAGTGTTTCTGCGAAAAGTGATTCATACGATTTGAAACAGCATCGCGTAGGTAAGTGATGCCTGTAGTACTTGACCCCTGAAGGGGAATATTGACTAAGAATTACACCTACAGGAAAATGTTTCTGCATCATGTGTAGGTACCTGTGATGCCTCTTGCCTCTGTGGTACCTCGTAGGTATAAGTTAAGTGAGTGGTTTTGTTTGTTAATGTTAAATATGAAATCAGTCAATCAGACGAATGTTTTTTTTATTTCACATAAACCTACATAGGTTCTAGTGAAACTTCAGAAGCTAGGCACGGTTCCAATTGGTTGATTTTTATGGCGAAAAGCCGGCAAGAAATTCTACGGTTACTCTTTTAAAAATAATTGGCTTTTACAGTGGTTTCAAATTGCAGTGTCAATAGGCATGGAAGGACAGTTCTCATATGCCAGTCATAAAAAAAATTGAATATTTTCAGGGGTTTTTTTTTATTTGAGTGATTATTAGGTTTTTCAATCTGGATTTTTTCGGATTCTGGATTTGTACCTGGTTGATTTGGCAATAGATTCGCCATCTATTAAATGTGAGTTGATATGTTCAACAGGTGAAATGTGAGTGTACTACTATAGGTATTATTTAAATTTGTAAAGGATTAGCCCGTAATAGCAGTGGAATAGAATAGGCGGAAAGGGAAGGTTATGCCCTGTAGTGGAACAATACAGGCTAATTATAATAATACTAGCTTTTGCCAGCGGCTTCACCCGCATGGAGTTCGGAAATTATCCCGCGGGAACATACTACCGGGATAAAAAGTAGCCTATGTCCTTTCTCAGGCTTTAAACTATCTGTGTACCAAATTTCATTTAAATCGGTTCAGTAGTTTTAGCAGGAAAGCGAGACAGACAGACAGACAGACAGACAGAGTTACTTTTGCATTTATAATATTAATATATAATATATAGTGTGGATTAATTATAGTATCTATTAGATATTTTTCTTCTACTATTACACACGTTGTCTAATCTCTTTGTATATTCTCTCCTATTGCATGTATGCTGGAAGAGATTTTAATAGAAATAAGCATTACCTTTGTACATATTTTTCTATTCCTTTCTTCTTGTCTGTTCATATGTGTGCATAAATGGTTAAATAAATAAATATTAATAAAGGCTCAACTAATGAGATAGTAATTAATAATGGGGTACCAAGGTTTCCCTAGTACGGACTCCAGTCTCTCGCAAAGGAGCTTTTGATCACATTTACTTATTATGACTAGTCGTAACATATTATTTCTAAGCCAACCTTTGTAGAGAGAGAAATAAATTTATATTGTATTGTATAATCTTTTGTTAGGGGCTCTCTTGGGAGTCAGCAGGTCTCAATAGATTTAATGAGATTTGTAAGTGTGGTTGTAATTTTCTTGACCTCATCCCTAAATTCTAACAGTTCAGTGTGTTTATTCATTGTGAGGCTTTCCCGGATTCCATTGTCAATGGTTAATAACAATTTTTATGTTAAAACCATGAAAAAGTACGAATAAACATGACTGAGTGAACGTTTTTTTTTAAGCGGAAACACTATAAGTCATCATTCATCATCATTTCAGCCGAGAGACATTCACTGCTGTACTTACGCCTCCCTCGATTTGAGAGGATTTGCCATACTCGCTACGTTGTGCAGGCGGGTTGGCGATCGCGGTATGGTAATAAAATGCATAGAGAACACTGTTGCCCATTCTCTAGTAAGTCCCTTAGTTGCCCCTTACGATATCCACGGCATGAAAAGAGAGAGGCTAAATTGTTACAAATCCATCGAAGGACCGAAGGACCAGATACCTAAGTTATTCTGCGAAGATGACGCACATATAACCGCATAGTATAATTGACCTTTGGATGGGAGAGCAACCGCGAGCGGCGGTCAACATATTGAATTTGGTACCGTTATATGCGCTGATGCTGAGCGGAAATACCCGAAGCAAAAGCGACTACAGTATGACGAATAGGTGCGTAAGAGAAATTGGATTTACTTACAACGATTTACTCTTTACACCGTGTGGTGTTTGACGTAAAAAATAGGACCATCCTACTTCATCCCGTGGGTATCGTAAAAGGCGACTAAGGGACTTACTAGAGAATAAGCAGTAGCGGTCTCTATGCATACCAGCATACTGCGATTGCCAATCCGCCTGCCAAGCGTGGTGATTATGGCAAAATCCCTTTGGAGCTATGCTCAGCTAATTTTTCTGTGATTGCTTCATAGCAGCTACGCCAACTCTGGAGTTAAAGATATCTGCTAGGTACTTAGCACCCTGTGAATAAAGATTTGAAAAGGAAAGGTCAGGTTATGCGACGTCTCAGAGATAATTAAAAACAGAACTACAGAGCTCATCTTCATGTCAAACCCACCTTCCACCCGTCTGCACCCACGATAGAATACTTGTACGGTTTACGTACATTCCGTCAGGCTGCAAACGCAGCAACCTACTTTTCTCTTTGGTATTTAAAACAATGTTTAATATGATTTTAAGTTAGTTGACGAATTACATACTTACGCGAACACCGCGGATTAGCATCCAACCCACTTTTACTTTGTTGTGATCGGTACTCTAATAAACCTTTAGTGTTACCGAATCTGTGTGTGTTTACATCAACTCGCCTAACTCCAAGTACTGACTTACCACTTCTTACTTAAAGCTACAAGTGTAAGGTACCAACTACTACGGGACCTTACATTTAATGGTCCTTCGAGTATTTCACAGTTTGGGGTAATTGTATCTCTTGGAACGACAGCGAATCGGCTTGGCTGGCCTTCCACAAGCGGATCTCACCAGTCAAGTGGAGAAAGCGCGCATTTTCGTAAAAAGAGTACAAGAGCTCTGAGCAATCAACGAAGAGGGGATACTTTGGAACTTCTTCGTGAATCAAGCGGAAAAACAAGACTCAACTGCGGCAACAAGCCAACTACTACTACGACTACTGCTACTACAGCTTCCGGACTACAACGTGAACTGCGGGCAATACGAGGCCTACAAACTAGAAGACACCGAACTACGTGTTCTTCAATACCTACTTTACTACTACATCTTACTACTACTACTACTTTCGATTACCGAAACGACTACATCAAGATGAGCGAAATCACTGCACAAAACGAAGTCTTCGAGTCAATCAAACGTCTCTGTACTAACTACCAAAAGGACAGCGCGTCTCGGAAAGGAAAGGAGTACCTGACTCAAAGGTTAGTGTCATTGGAAAACCTCTGGCAAGACTTTGGCAATAGACACAATGTATTACTTGAACGAGAGGACAAAGAAATCCAATATTTTACTGGAAACATTTATGAAAAGACGAAACATATGTATGAATCCACCAGGATTGATATACTGCAGCGGTTGTTGGTCTGGGAAGGAAAACAGGCTGAAGTTGTCATTCCTCATCCTACGGGAGTAGATACCAAGACCAAGGAACTGCTTGATCGACAAGAATGTCACATTAAAGCACTAGAACGGGCGATGTCCAAAATAGAAATTGACTCCATAACTGAAAAATGGGAGTTAGAGGATCACCTGAGCGTCCTGAAAACCAAGTGGGACACTGTAGAGAAATGTCACTGGGAGCTAGAAGCTATTTTGAAAGGGTCAAACGAAATATACAACGACTTGTTCGCCAACAAAGAACGTCAGTACGATGTCATGAAAAGATCTCTCAACTCGAAACTATGGACAAAAGCGTAAACCACCAAAACTATGCACCGAGGATTCAACTACCGGAATTCACTGGAAACTACAGTCAGTGGATTACGTTCAAGGATATGTTTCTGGAGACAATCCACAACAATGCAAATTCTTCGAAAGCGCAGAAAATGCAACACTTAAAATCTAAGCTTAAAGGAGAGCCGGAACGATTAGTTCAACATTTGGTCGGCGCTGAAAACTATGAAACTTGTTGGGATATTCTTATTCAGCGATACAACAACAAGAGACTCCAATTTACGAACTTGATGAATACTTTGATGGAGTTACCATCCATCCAGCAGGTCAATGCTGCTGTCTTGAAGAGAATGCATGACGTAATCAACGAATGCATGAATGGCCTACATAACATCGGTCTAAATACATCAAGCTGGGATCCAATAATCGTGTACTTGATGGCACAGAAGTTGGACTCAACATCATATACTGAATACACTAGAGAATTAGAGCATCCAAAGCAAGTCCCGGAGCTGAGTGAATTTTTGGGGTTCTTGGAGACCAAATTCATGGCGTTGGAAGCAGCAAAGGGTTACCAAAAAGATGCATCTAACCAACATAAACAAATATTCAGCAACAAAACGAAATTTAACTCCAATAAACCATCATATGAACCACATAGAAAAGAAACATCAAGAATATACCATGCGTCATACGGTAAATGCCTTCTGTGCAGCGGTTTTCACGTGATCATGCAGTGTCCAAAGTTCATTGAAATGGACACACGGCAACGGAATGACACAGTAAGGAAATTACAAATATGCAAAAACTGTTTGTATAAGCATGGAGACACAGAATGCACGTCGAACAAAACTTGCAAAGAGTGCAATAAACCACATCATACGATGTTACACTACTCAGCGCAAAAACTGTCGCCAAGTTCCAATATGAACAATATGGGTCAACGTTCTCAACAACGGGAACATCAACCTTCAACATCAACAAACCAACATAGTTCGAACCATTTATCAAACAACTACATTATGGAAATATTACTTACTACAGTAGAACTTCAAGTAAAGACATCAACAGGAGACTTTATAACGTTACGAGCTTTACTGGACCAAGGATCTCAAGTAAACCTCATCACGGAGAACGCGGCTCAACGACTGAAACTACCTAGAAAAAGGATGAACGCTACAATTTCCGGCGTGGGTACGATTTCGGGAGATTGTAAAGGACGACTAGAATTAGAGTGTAAATCAAGATGCACTGACTTTGCATTTTCAGTCAGCACTCTAATAATGAAAAGGATCACGAACAACTTACCTAACAAAACATTTAAAAAAGAAAACTGGCCTCAGCTACAAGGTCTGAAACTAGCGGATCCTGACTTCAACTTATCAAGGAGCGTGGATTTGCTGCTGGGAGCGGATATCTATTCGCAAGTTATATTAGAGGGGGTCCTAAAGGGAGATGCCCAAACGCCGACAGCTCAGCAAACCCGTTTAGGATGGATTTTATGCGGCAAGCTAGAAACTTTTAACTGCCATGTCGCTCTTGTCGACCTGAACGACTTAAAGAGATTCTGGGAGACAGAAGACATCATTCAGAACACTGAGGACACATCTAAAGACGACTGGTGCGAAAACTACTACAAAATGACTACTGAAAGAGATCGCGACGGAAAATACATTGTAAAGATGCCACTGATTCCTCGTTATGAAGAAAAATTGGGAAACTCAAAGTCGATCGCAATCTCTCAATTCTTACAACTGGAAAGAAAATTCGACAGAAACCCTAAACTTGCATCAATGTACAAAGATTTCATCCGCGAGTACATTGATTTAGGTCACATGAAGCTTTCAAACACGACACCCGCCAAAGATGCAATCTTCTTACCGCATCATGGAGTACTGAGAGAACAATCAACAACAACAAAACTACGAGCTGTTTTTAATGCTTCCCAGAAGACCATGGGTGGATGTAGCCTAAATGACGTAATGGAAAAAGGTCCTAATCTGCAAAAGGACATCCAAGCATTGATATTACAATGGCGTGGCTATAAATACGTCTACACAGCGGACATTGAAAAAATGTACCGTTCCATATGGTGTCATCCGGATCAACAACATCTACAGAAGATCCTATGGAGAAAGCAACCAAAAGACAATTTACAAGAATATCAACTGCAAACATTAACATATGGGACAAAAAGTGCTCCATGGCTAGCAATGCGAACACTCAAACAGCTTGCTACCGATGACGGCCACAAATACCCAAAGGCCGCTGAAATATTGCTAAATCAGTTCTACGTCGATGACCTAATCAGCGGCCACAACTCTACAAAACAAGCAAAGGAAATTCAAACATCGATCATAAAACTACTGAAGGGAGGCGGAATGAATCTGCGAAAATGGTCAAGCAACGATCCTGAGCTTCTACGACACTTAGACGAAGATCAAATATCGAAAAGTACATTTGATTTTAGAGGCGACGAATCAATGAAAACGTTGGGGTTGAGTTGGAATCCAAAAGATGACGTTTTCATATTCAACTGGTCCATAGACGACTACAACAACGAACCACTAACTAAAAGAAACCTGCTATCACAAATATCCAAACTATACGACCCCTTGGGTTGGCTGGCGCCTATAACTGTGTCAGCTAAACTACTATTCCAAAGGGTGTGGCTAACTAAAATAAACTGGGATGCTGAACTACCTACTGAGTTACAAGACGAATGGCGGCATCTAAACAAAGAACTACATCTAATTAAAAACATTAAAATAAACAGATGGATTGGCAGTACGCAGAAAAATATCCAACTACATGGATTTTGTGACGCAAGCGAAAAGGCATACGCTTGCGTCATATACAGCCGAGTAATCGACGAAAAGGGCGACCCAAGGATCACATTACTAGTATCAAAAACTAGGGTAGTGCCGATTACTCAAAAAACTTCATTGCCCAGACTTGAGCTATGCGGAGCACTACTACTCTCCCAACTCATGGAAAAAGTGAAGAAATCACTAACGGAGCATGAGATATCAGCTTATGGTTGGTGTGACTCCAAGGTGGTGCTAGCTTGGATTCAGGGAGACCTCTCAAGATGGGAAAGATACGTAGCTAACAGAGTGGGGAAAATAAAAGACGTAATTCCACCTCAACAATGGTGTTATGTACGATCGGAACTTAATCCAGCTGACTGCGCTTCGAGAGGCTTGCTACCGAGCAAAGTAGTCAAGTTCAACTTATGGTGGAACGGACCTATGTTTCTGAAAAACTTTGCAGAAACAGAAACACCTCATAATGTGAATTGCCACTTTACTACAAGCGAAGCAAACAGGGTCGAACCCAATGACGTCAGTTCGAAAAACTACAACACTGAAAATATTGTTTACAAGTTGTTGAAGAACCACAGCTCGCTGACTTCAGTAATAAGAATTACTGCTCGAATTGTGCGATATATTGCATCACTAAAGCAAAAATTACGACCAAGCGCTACTTACCTAACAACAACTGACCTACAATACGCAGCAGAATATATAATAAAATATGTTCAACAAAGCGAGTTTGCGCAAGAACACAAACAGTTGAAACAAAATAAAACTGTGTCACCAAAAAGCAAAATTTACAAACTCAAACCTTATCTGGATAGCAAGGGAATCATTCGCGTAGGCGGAAGACTACAGCACTCTGATCTTCCTGCAAATATGAAGAATCCCGCAGTGGTACCCTACTCCAGCCGCTTCACTGAACTACTGATCGACCAAGCACATTCGATGACGCTTCATGGAGGAGCCCGTCTGACCCTTACTTACATACGGCAACGATACTGGATAGTCTCTGGAAATCGGGCGGTAAAGGGAAGAATACGACGCTGTGTGAAATGTCATCGTTACAATTCTACGGACAATGCTCAACTAATGGCCGATCTGCCAAAACAAAGAGTAACACCAAGCCGTCCATTCACTCACACTGGTGTTGACTTTACTGGTCACGTAGACGTGAAACTTAACAAAGGAAGAGGAGTGAAGACCTCAAAAGCATACATCGCGGTCTTCGTCTGTATGGCTACGAAAGCTGTACATATCGAATTAGTCTCAGAACTAAGCACGGAAGCGTTTATTGCGGCCCTTCAGAGAATGTGCGCGAGGCGCGGAACGCCTGCTCACATGTACTCAGACAACGGCACGAACTTCGTTGGAGCATCCAAAGTACTGAGAGAGGATTTCAGTAACTTCAAGAAGCTACTCTCTCCTGAGTTCTTTGACGAGATTGGGAAACTAGAAATTCATTGGCACTTCAACGCCCCTGCTTGGCCTAGTGCGGGGGGGATATTCGAAGCAGCCGTCAAATCATTAAAACACCACTTGAAGCGGGTTCTTGGGGATCAAAAACTGACCTGGGAAGAATTCACTACGTTACTAGCGAAAATAGAAGCCTGCCTAAACTCGAGGCCTCTATGTCAGCTAACAGAAGATCCGGAGGAATTTTACAGCACTCTCACTCCTGGCCACTTTCTAACTGGCAGTGCTACGTTGTCTCTACCTCAACCGGAGCCTGACAACAGAAAGATGGATCTGAGAAAACGTTGGCAACTAACGGAGCACATGCTGGATCAATTCTGGAAAGCTTGGTCCAATGACTATCTGAACACCTTACAGTCTAGAAGCAAGTGGAACAGAACTGTACAAAACCTCAAACTAAACGACGTGGTCCTAATCAAGGAAACAAACTTACCTCCTGGCAAATGGGCCATGGGACGAGTGATGGAAACTCATCCCGGTAAGGATGGTCTAGTACGAGTGGCCACCCTTAAAACAAAAACTGGAGTGATAAAACGACCCACTGTTAAACTAACTCCATTACCACAGCAAGAAACACTGCTACCTACCGAAGAAACAACAAATAACAAAAGAGAAGAAGATACAATAACTGAAAACCAAAGAAGAAAAAGGAGCACGCGAACCAACAAGTACAGTTTCCTGACTTTCGCTCTTATAACTTTAATAGGAATGTTAGGAACTGCACAATCGTCACCAGTAACAAACAACTATAAGGTGACCTCTATAACCAACAATCAACCTATTTATTTCGATGAAGCCGGAAAACTGCAACTTATACATGATGAATGGACTCTACTGATCTATTACAACCTAACGTCCTACTGGCAAGCTGCGAATAACATGAACGACTACATAAACCAAATTGATAAACTCTGTCAAAGAATCGCGCACGAGTTTACACCATGCGAAGCAGTTGTCAGACACCTACGTCATGAAATGCATCACCTTGAGAATTATAACACTATGTTACTTTCTCAGCATTCGCGACAAAAACGAGGCTACTTTGATGGAATCGGAAAATTAGCCAGAACACTTTTCGGGGTTTTGGATGAAGACTTTGCGCAAAAGTACGAGAAGGATATCCAAAACTTGCAAATCAACGATAATTACTTGTTACAGTTGATGAAGAATCAAACTTTGATCATAGAGGCTGAAAACAATGTAATTAAAAACAATACGGAATTTATGGACAAACAATTTCACGCAATACAAACCTACATAAATCAGACTTGCAACATAATCACAAAAATTGAGAACAGAGCACAAATTTTATACACAGCAAATGACGTGAACACTGCCGCTTTATCATCAACTTTAATTCTGAGCGACTTGCATAGAATTCAAGAAATGCTAATGAATGCTCTCGCCAACATTTATCGAGGTCATTTGGATACACACTTGTTTCCTGCATCTCAAATAATAGAACAGCTGAACATCATCTCTGGAAAACTTCCACAGGGACTAGCCTTACCGATAAAGGACATACAAAAAGATTTCCGTGACATCTACGAACTAATCCATGTCAAGGCTCGGATTACAAACAACTTTCTACTTTTCGAATTGCATATTCCACTTTTGAGCGATGAGGACTACAAAATATACCGGGTAATACCTATACCATTCCAGAAACAAGGACAATTGAGAATCGTGCAGCCTTTCTCCAATTATATCGCCATAAACTTCGTGAAAAATTCGTACATCACTATGGAAGAACAAGACATGCGCCAATGCACGCCATACGGAGAAGACGAGTACACATGCATTTCACGTCAGCCGGTATTTAGCTTACAAGACAAGGACGCACCTTGCGAGGCCAAGGTATTCAGTCAACAAACTTCATTATCCTGCGTCATCAATGATGTAACTTGCAAAGAAACTTGGATCCAATTACATAAACCTAACTGGTGGTTGTTTACATTATGCGACAGACAGCTGATGCGCGTCATATGTAGCGATCAAGTTACGCCAGCAGTCATCAACGGTACTGGGGTGATTGCCTTGAAACCAAAATGCATACTACAAAAGAAAGATGCGACAATATTCACCTATAACCACTTAGGAAGCAAATTTCACATGGAGGCGGATATTGAAGTACCTACACTTAACACGACTATCAACAATTTATTTGATCTAAGTTGGAAAAACGCACAGCTGAATATGACAGAACTGGATACATCTGCAATAAATATCAGAAACATAGATAAGCAAATAATTCAGCAGAAAGAGCAGGAAAGACTACCACAAGGGATAGATATATCGAGTCACGACATATATCTCTACTCTGTGACTTCTCTGCTGTTGGGAGGAGCTGCTTCGTTTGCTGTCTACATTTGGATTAGGAGACTATGGCATAAGAAAACTAAAAGGCCACCTACAAGACAACCTACAGGAATCGACAACAAAGTCGAAATCGAGATGCAAGAAATACGCCATTCGACACCGCCGGAGCCACTATACAGCGACGCGAGGCCGAAACAACTGTTTCACTTTGAGGAGCAGTAAAGCTTATTGTTTTTATGTGTACATGTTTAATTTTACTTACTTACTAATGTTTACTTTACTGTCTTTACTTTTTATTGTGACGTTCTGGGATGTCTTACTTTTATATTTTTACTTACTTAACCTACTTTTATACGGTCTATACTTTTTATTATTGCGTTTTGGAATTTTTACTTTAAAACGTTTTATGTACTGGATGCTCATCCCGCCTTTTCCCTCGGGAGCATGTACGGTTTACGTACATTCCGTCAGGCTGCAAACGCAGCAACCTACTTTTCTCTTTGGTATTTAAAACAATGTTTAATATGATTTTAAGTTAGTTGACGAATTACATACTTACGCGAACACCGCGGATTAGCATCCAACCCACTTTTACTTTGTTGTGATCGGTACTCTAATAAACCTTTAGTGTTACCGAATCTGTGTGTGTTTACATCAACTCGCCTAACTCCAAGTACTGACTTACCACTTCTTACTTAAAGCTACAAGTGTAAGGTACCAACTACTACGGGACCTTACAATACTATTAGTGATCTCACAATGAACAATTACAACAATCTCGAGACCGTCGCAGACATATTGAATACCGTACCGTTACCTGAACCGGAACCTGTCGGTAATTCGCGTCGCTTTAGGGTGGTCCTCGCCATGATGAACTGACAAACTGTATTAGTCAAACTAATACCAATTATACACCGGTTGTTGTAGCTGAATAACTGTGAACTGTCTCGTTTGGTCCTGTTCTGAAACACGTGTTTGATAGTAGGCACCTAACTCAATTTGACCCTCTCTCGACCTTTCTATTGGAAGACTTCTTGGGTTGGTATTAGAAAAGATAAAATAGTTATCACGAATTAAAATCGTCAGAAGTATTCAAAACAACAGCACAACAAATATTTCATTGAACGCTATTTAAATTATTTTCAAGTATTTCATCAAAATTCACAGACTGTCCTACCATCAATGAGCATTCTATCAATTTGGAATGTAAAGCTTGTCTGCACAAGTATTCAATTTATTACAATTTAAAGCTAATTTTATTAACGGCTATTTAAAATTGAACCACCTGGTTTGCCCGAAGGCGGTGCTGTAGTAATTGCTACCGATTTCATTCTCCGCGAACTTTAAGAATCAATTAAGGGGCTTGGTATTGGAGCCAACAGGATACCGACGTGTTTACAAAAAGGGCAGACACAGGTGTTAATTTTATATCTATAACGAAAATTGTTGGTTATGCGTAAACCAACGGTGTGCTTTAGAAGATATAGTGACAAAAATTGAAAAGATTACGCTATGATAGCTTTTGGTCGTGTTGATAGGATGAATGACGCGAGGCGACTAACATAAGGTATTAACAAGGCAGATGTCAGTGGAAACGCCGGGAGGGTAACTTTCGGGGAACACATACTAACCTGGTGATTTTCTTCAAATGAGTCAGATGTATGACCATTAACGAGGCACGGATTATGTAAGGATCGTAGGAGGCGGCGCTTTGCAGCTCCTACCACGGAAGGATCAGAACCATGGGAAGATGTCCGCGGGTTTATGTATGCATGTGTGTAAAAGATACGATGCTGAAAAGTCTTACCAAATGCAGCATATCCGCGTATTGATAGTTAGGATGCGGGGCCGTGAACACTCAGGTCACCTTGGTTTCTTTACGTTTATGGTGATTCACACATTAACACATTCTACGCTAGCACAGAAAAAGCCATAAACACAACCAGGGCCTCGGGTTACAGTCTCTCAGATAATGGCCATACTATCTCGGGCGGCACCAATCTATAATGATACGTTATTAATAGACAACAGAACAACAGGTCAAGCCACACTTTTGACAGCTTGAGAATTTATGGCCCGGTTCCGAATTGCGATAAAAGTGATTATTTCGCGAATCCTACCAAATTTAATAGTCGCAAAATATAAGGGCTATTGAGTTAAAATTATGACGTTCCGCGTTGGTCGGACTCGCGATATTATCGCTTTTATCGCAATTCGGAAAGCAGGGTTAGTGTACTCTCTCTTGTCAGCCATCGCCGTGTTTTGAACCCATTAAGAGACTACCCAGTCTAACACGGTCTGTCGGGAATTATGAAACAAACAGTTATTTAACCTCTAAGTCCCTGAGATACCACATTTGGTATGTAAACAATCGTTTTTTAATTGTGTCTGTAATTACGGTAATTGACCGGTTAAAGAAACAGTGTAGCTATGATCTATCAAAATAAACTGGTTACTCTAAGTTTGTATGTGACATGCCATGAAGTGACGTACACTTTGACAGATCAGAAGTTTTGAAACGTCAGTAGCCACAACTTATGTTCGAATTCTGACAGATTTGACGGTTACAAGTAATAGTGTTTTGATGTATTAGAATTTGGTTGATCCAGCTAGCAAGTTCATAGATAGGTCATAATTTGTACAGAGGAACTATGCATACTATGTGATTAAATATATCGGCGTGATAATAAATGTATTATTGTATTGCATAGTTGGAGTTCCAAGTGGTGATGGAAGCAAAGAATAACACCATTCCTTTTCTTCCTGTGCGTGTCGTAAAAGGCAACTAAGGGAATGGGCAGCAGCATTCTCTATGCATTTTACCACCATACTGCGATTGCCAACCCTTTCTGCCAAGCGTGGCGATTATGGCAAATCCAACCAAGGTGGTGTGGTGGACTCCGCCCCTAAGAGGACCCACTGACCCAATTCGGGGGTGATTTTTGTCCAGCAGTGGACGTTTTCGGCTGAACTGATGATGATGATGAATGAAAGGTTTGTTGTCTTTCCGAAGAGGTACCTATCTAAATTGAAACTGAATCTGAAACTAAAGTAGCGTATACAATTCCTTTTTAACTTTAAGTACTTCCATTTAACACCTTCAAGTTAATAGCATGTCACTCACCGATTGGATATTCACAGATAAAATAAATAACAAGTCCTAACCACAATCTATCTGCTAAAACGGGATGCATGTCAGCCGTAATCGATTTGCCGAGTTCCCTCCTCAATATGGAAATATTCTAGATCAATACGATAATACTGCATACAATCACGAATAAATCACTTAGGCAAAGTAACTTATTCTTAGATGTTAACTCCCATTTGGCAGCCAATAACTGTCACAATTAACGCATTATTATTGACATATTGTCCGTTTGTATGTTTATTTTTGGTGGCGAAAACGATGTATATGGTTTTATATTATATGATAACATCTTCTAAATGGTATTTTACAATAATAATTTTAAAGAAAATTATAGAAAAATATAACAACTTGGAAGTTTAAAATAAGAACACAAAACGGATTATCCTTCCGAATCCTTATATAGTAAGTTGCATCTTTATTTATGGTATTCTCTTTGTCTGGACCAAAAATATCATGTTTACAATTATTTCCAGAAGGATTCTAGGCCTAGTTTCGAAGATTTTCCTAATAAATCTTTATAATGTGCTAATAAAGGTTTGACGTACATAGCATTCCAAACAACTAACGAATAAACGATACAATGCAGTGTCTAGTGTAGTCAATACTCAATACTCAATTCTTTATTGCATTCCATATGTTACATAGATGGTAAAAAATAAAAATGGTACAAGATCAAATATGGACCCTGTCGGGCACGCAAAAATTAGGAGAGAGGAAGAGGGCTGAGTTACAATTTAATTAAATCAATATTCTCATTTGCTGTCTTTCATTTGGTATATAATTATATTGTGTACATATTATTATTATGTTTGTGTAGACAGGTATAGCATATCAGTTGCTAATTATATATATTTGCACGAGATTACATTATTATTATTAAATTCTTACAAGTTTTCGCTTTCGCTTTTTTTTTTAGTCTACATCTCTATGCAGCAGGCTTAGCATGACACTTTATATTTCTACGAGGAATAGACGCAGCTCTTTCTATTCCAAGTGACATTTCGTTTCCTCATTTTTGACATTGCACCATAAAAATTCTTCTACAGTCTATCATTTTCTTTTTCGTTTTTAACGATCTTTGTCTAGGTCCTTTTCTAAGTAGACTATTTCAGAAGAAATTTTTCTATCCCAAATGTCAAAATCACACTAAAAACTGACAGATGTCTGAAGTAGTGTGAAGACAATTTTCTAATGTCTAACAACGAAACACGGAACATCATTTTTATCTACTCTTCTGTCGACGAACGATGCTCGTGTTAATCCTGCTAGAAGAAATTTGTGAGGAAATCAGCATTTATTTTTGTAGGTAGGTTTTGGAGGATCCTTTCTTTTTGTTTGTTTAAATGTGTTAAACTGTAAAGTAAATAAATTCCCTTCCATACCACCAATAATAATGAACACTCTACTATTTTATTCATTTTAACATATCTATCCTGAAAGCGCACAAAAAATAAAACGTCAAAGCTAATATTAAACATAAATAATTTAATTAAAAAACAATTGAACATACGTCAAATTCAGAACAATGGCATTCATTGCTCGGAGCTTATACAGTAATAATCATAAATTATTTTAATGCATTCATAAACAACCTTTTGAAGACACATTAAGCTAAACGAATGTACTATAACTTAGCTCTTAGGCCTAAGATATTGTGATAGGTGCATATTTGTAGCTAAGTAAAGCTGAAGTTATTGTATGCCTTATTTGAGCAATAAACAAAGGATATCTTAATTTTATGTACATTAAAGTTGCATGAAAACTCTATTATATGCGTTCCAATGGTGATACATAACTCTGTACATTCTAGAACAAACGAATTTGTGTCCAAGCGCTTCGCTTGTGTCTGTTACTTCAGAACGCGGCTTTTTAAATCAAAAAATAAAATTGGAAAATCAATATCCTGTAGCTAGGTAGCATGGAAAACTGCTATGAATGGGCATTTTATGAGAAAACATTATACTGAATTTTTTGATGTTTTCATCAGTATTCTGAAACTGGTATCGAAGATTCTAGTTCCAAGATCAGCCCAAGGTGGTGTGGTGGTGACGACTATGAGTAATGTTTAAATTTAAATTTGATTTAAGAAACGATAATTTTCTTCTAAATAAGCTAATAGCTTCTAATAAGACCGTTGAACGAATTCACGTTCAACGGTCTTCATACATCGTGGATACTAAACTTTTTAATAACATTTTTAGTGTATTTCAATAAAACGTGTAATGTTGCCGCTTCTAAAAAAGTAAATACACAGCATTGATTGATTAACTCGTTCTACGTTTTTATTATGGGTCATAAAAAATAAAGCTAAGTGCGTCTAGACGTTACAAACTATAAAATTTATTGGTACCAGAGGCGAGAATGTACTCCGTTAGAAACTAACATTTTATTTGTACTGGGAACAAATTTTATCGAAATTACTATTAAGGAATGGTTGGATTTGTCGCTGGTACTTAGACGTTGGGGCCCCGAAGTTAGCCCTGAGAATAAGAGTTACAAGATAACCTACCCACCAAACAGCTTTTGCAAATATTTTAACCGCGTAGGTATTATTGCATTTTTCTATGAAACAGTAGATTTTTTTTTTGAGAAGCTATGAATAATTTCTTAGCTAGGTGGTCTAGAATCAGATTTTACTAATGCCCGTTCATTAATTTATGATAGTATAACACTATTCATGCTTTGTCCGGAATGTCGTATAGCACTCAATATTATGAGACTCGTAGCATTATTGACCCAAATAATAATGGATGGTAGCATCCCAAATCTATACATATTAGAAAATAGCTATTGCCCGCAGCTTCATCCACGTGAACGTCGGAATATATCCCACGGGAACGTACTACTGGATTTATAAGTACCAAATGTTAACACATTAGACACCACATCCAGGTCACAAACTATCTTTACGCCAAAAATCCGACACACATCCAGACAAGCAGAAACGGCCAAATATGTAAGAACTGTATTTTGGGAATCAGAATTGTTACCACGCCTCAGTAAAATAGCAATTATTGCTTTCATACCTTACTGACTTAGTTACTATTTTATTACAATAAAAGTATAGAAATAAAGATTTGCTTTTAGCGTCTGGCTGTATTATTACAGCGTAGTTCTTGTAAACTACGCATCGGATTTTTATTTGGTTTTCACCATTATTTAGAATATTTAATCAGTAAGATTTATGTGTATAAACACAATTAATTATATCATAATTAGAAATTAAAAAAAAACGATGGTTTCGTAAACGTAAAACTGTGACGCACATAACAAATGAAACCCGCTAATTCAAAGGCCCCATTCTTAAAATAGCCTTTGTATCGGCCCTCGAATGTTTATAAAGTAAGATTTAAATGCAACAAGAACGAATTGCCATTGTTCAAGAGATAAGCCGTTACGGAGGCGGTCTAACTGTCCCAAGATAAGCCTGAGATTCAGATAATACGCGGGAGTATTGTGGGATCGCTCGAGAATTAATACGAAACACGGAACGTTCATTTAGGTACGGGATTCTAGAATATATGCAGCATTACAGTATATGAGATGTTTGTACTTATAGGAGAAACAGGGGATATACTGCGTATGCTTTTATATTCTACGGAAATATCCGAAATGCCGAGTTATTTCGGGTTAGTCCGATATTTTTCGATCTCGACTGGCAATCTTGCGTAGTATATTGCTGCTAAATAAAAAATAATAAAAATAAAATAAGCATCGTTTATTCTCAGGCATCGAATGCCCATAGCGTGTTTGTATTACCAAAAAACTTACAAACTATTTTAGTAAGAACATAAACTAGAACAAAACAAAACAAGAACAAAACAAAACAACAACACAGCATTCAATAAGAGGAAGATTTATCAAGCCCCATGTCTGACATGTAGCTTGATAAACCTATCCATTGTAGGCCCTTCTAATCTATCTGACAAAACCTTCAGATTGCTATTGCTGCTCCCCCTCACTCTGCGCATCAGTGATGCCACTTTCTTACGCATGATCGCGAAATAATCGTCAGTATGCGTGTCAGCGAACATCCCTGATGCACTACAGTAACGCGGGAGCTTCAGCAGCGCCCTGAAGGCATTGTTATATTGAATGCGCAATGTGTTGTCTGTTTTTTGGATATGTTTATTGAATATTTGACAAAACGCCTTAAAAAGTGTTATTTTAACCGGTACTTAACAACCAGCAAACCTGCGAGCCAGCATATTTCCCCTCACAGCCATCGCTCTGCGCTCTCTTTCCATATCTGAGCATCTTTAAGATCCTCCGTAACAATATGGCCCAAATATTTAAATTCTGTTACCCTCTGCATATGTGTCCCGTTTAGATCTACGGGAGGAACATTTGAGGGAATTTTATTTTTTCCTCTGAACACCAACAGCTATTAGGATTATATTTTAGCCCATGGTGCTCGGCGTATCTTTCACAAATAGTGAGCAGTTTCCTAATTCCACCGATTGTGGGGCTCAGCAGTACCGTATCGTCTGCGTAGCTTAAGTTTTTTACACTTACTCCGTCTATATGGCATCCGACATGAGTGCTGTTTAGCTCCACAAGCAAGTTATTAACATATTTGCTAACACGTCTTAGCAAATTTAAAGGATTAGGCTAAGTAGAATCTTCTCCAGTTTCTATTTTTGCTTAAGAATTCTTTTTACAACTCTGTGATTGAAGCCGCCGTGAAAACTTGGATGAAGTAAGATTTTTACAGAATAGGCCGGCTGTTCGTGTACCATAATTATCTAAATCTTCGACGGGTTTTTTCACAATCACCTTTTATTATTTGAATTACGATTAGTGGTGTTCAAATAATGATTGAATCAGTTTATTATAGCGTTCTGTCACTTAATTAAAAAAATAATTTATATTATTTAGCTGTAAAAGATAAGTTTTAATTATCTTCACGTCATAAATCATTTAGTTTAATGCCTAGCTAGTGCAATAATTAAAGTTTTATGTCATTATTAGAATCCAACGTATATTTTTAATTACAATCGAGAGAGATGGGCATTTAATTTGTAATGTGTAAATTAAAATATAGTAACGATTAAACGACGTGTGGCGCAGTCTTTACAGTTTTAATTAATTAATTAATTATAATATCGTTCCATTTACGCATAAAACTACGAATTGCTTATTTCTATTGACATTTTTTTTATCACGGATTGGAAAAGTGTTTTTAATCTGTACCTAGCTAGTATATGTTGCTCTTCGTGTTAGACTTTTACTGACTAAAACCCACCCTGTATTCCTTCGGTTGTGGGTGCCAGGGCCATGTAACTCTTTCGAAAAGATCTGCGACCTTGGCTGGCATCGACCCTAGTGGACTCCTTCAAATTTTACAGACATCTTTTTCATTCTTATCATTCTGGTCCATGCCAGACGGCGAGCTACCCTTCTCTGTAATGCTTGGAATGCTTATTCTTCAATAGAACTCTGAGTAGCGTAATTAAGTTTTAAAGATATTCAAGTAATCATCATCATCTGCCTGGTACTTTCCCCTACTATGAGGTTGGCTTCCAGTCTAACTGGATGCAGCTGAATACCAGTATTTAACATGGACCGCCTACCTATCTGACCCCCACAACACTATACAAATTATACAATACCTCTTGTTAAGACTAGTTGTCAGACTTCCGGGCTTCTAACGACCAACGGTTACACGTCGCGAGCTTGCGGTTGGCGAGCAATGGGTAGCTCGCCGCCCGGTAAGGACCAAGCTCGGGTCGACGGCGCGCAGTGTTCCACGCGCGCCTCAAAAAGATGTCAGCAGCAATGTAGGGGCCTACTAGGACCGATGCCTGCCGGGGTCGCGTGATTGTTCGAAAGAGATACCGTGACCCTGGCACATGGGCAACTGATGGAACACGGGTGGGTTTTAGTCAGTAAAAGTCTGACACGCCCTCCCGCTCCGCCCAGAGCGGGAGAAGTAATTTGATGATTTCCCATACTAAAAAAAAAACGGTTACACGTGATGTCCGAGACACGGACGGGGTCTTGGCAGGCGCGGTCGCAGCCTTCGATTTTGGGGGGGTCACCATTAGTACGGAAGAATATTTTAACAATTTTGTTGCAGCAGCAACAAATTGTAGTATCAAAAACTTTATCCCCAAAGACAGTGATACTGACTTTGGGGGGGGGGGGTCATGACCCCTAGAACCCCCCGGCTCGGACCGCGCCTGGGTCTTGGTATGTAAGATGGTTATCCATCCACGAAAAAATCGCGTTCAATAGTTCGAAATGTAGCCACATAAAATTCACCAGAAAAGTAAATATAGTGAATTCGGTGTACAAAATAAACGGAGTGAACTTATGTGAGGTAGATGTAGTTCGAGATCTGGGGGTTATCTTGGACTAGAGTCTCAGAGAACTCACATTTATACCACATATCGAGAACATAATCGGTCGATCACAACGTATGCTTGGATTTGACATTCGTAATGGAAAGGTATTTCAACGCCCACATACTAAGTTAGTTCTATACAATAGCCTTATAAGATGCTTCTTATAAGGCTATTCCCCCTACTATTAGTCCTGGAATACTGCAGTGTGATATGGAGGCCTCACTACGCAACCCACTCGCTGCGGATAGAACGAGTCCAAAAAAGGTTTATCCGAAACCTAGGGTACTCAAAGGGAAGACAATTCAAATATCTCTCCTACCTTGATAAACTAGGCTGCTACAAAAACTTTTAAAAAAATTATAAAATAAAAATTTGGCGGTTTAATTTTTTGTTAAAAAGTTTTTATTTTATAATTTTTTGTAACTTTAATGTACTAATAATACTTGGCAAGGTATACCCTATCCAACAAAAAAGAATTATCAAAATCGGACTACTCTGTATAAAGTTATGGGTGGTTATACTTAACGATCAGTGAGTGAACAATCAATCATCCCCTGTTTTTCGACCCTTAGGGTTCGATTTTGTTTTTCAAATTTATATGTGCCCACCTTGGGAGTATACCCTTTCCAATAGAAGAATTGTCACAATCGGACTACTATGTAAAAAGTTATGCGTGGTCATACATAAAAAAAAAAAATACGCGTCGAATTGAGAACCTCCTCCGTTTTTTTATCGTCGGTTGAAAATGAGTACCCTGGAAGCTCGAAGGAAGCTCTTGGATTTGAGATTCGCACATAAACTGCTCAATAACACCACTGACTGCCCACAATTGGTATGTAGGTTCAATCTCAGAGTACCCCGTAGACCACCTCGCAAACCTATAACACCCTTAGTTCCACCTCTTCGCCGTACAGTATCTAATGCTAATTCGCCTATACCCCGCATGTGCAAACTCATAAACGAACGCAGCGACCTGGTTGATGTCCACGCTGACTCAATATCGACGTTTGTCAGACGTAATTACGTCGATAAAAAAAACCATGACTAATTAGTAATGGTTTTTTTTTTCAAATATAAATATCTAGAATTTAAGTACTTTAAGTGTTTAAAATTTAAGTTATAATCACAAAGAACATTTTGCATGCGGTGTTTGCCTGTAACTGGTTGTGTAGTTAGATTTAAGACACTATTACTTATATGTTCCTACCTGTATAATATCTGTAACAACTGTTGGTGAACCTTAATTAAATAAATAAACTCACCGCGGCAAGCGTAGCTTAACCTGATCGATCGATCCGCGCGGCTGTTGTTGTTTAGCAACAAGCACCTCGTTATTCTAGTAATATATATTTTATTTATTTATTAATTTTACAAAAAAATCATCATCATCATCATTTCAGCCGATAGACGTCCACTGCTGGACATAGGCCTCCCCTTATTTGGGGCGTTTACCATAATCGCCACGATTTGCAGGCGGGTTGGCGATCGCAGTATGGTGGCAAAATGCGTAGAGAACGCTGCTGCTCATTCTCCAGTAAGTCTTTTAGTCGCCTTTGACGACACCCACGGAAAGAAATAGGATGTGGTTTTTTTTCACGTTCGGCATTAAAACCATGAGACATTCTCTGGCAGCCTGGCAGCCTGTCAACCTTTGGGACATTGCATATAACTATGTTTTCACCCTTTTTTTCATAGTCTAGAATATCCCATACCTTTTCATATTTATGATATGACCAACCACTTGATATATTTACAGACATTTCCTAGAATATTAACTGATATTCATGACAGGGACACCTAATCCGAACAATAACCGTTTTAGTACCCTGTTACCTGATTCCATTTCGAACACTGACATAAATAAAGCAGTTTTATGTACGTTAGTTATCGTTGCGGTAACAATACCTTATGTACAGGGGTTATAAGTTAGACATGCACCATGACTAGACCAAAATTGGTTATAGAAAGATATTTTTGGACACGTGTACCGACAATTAAAACTGATACCGAAAAACTTATTGGTATCACACTAAGGACGAAAGCCGAAACCATAAAATATTCGGAATCATAATTAAAAGTAGTGGATGATAGTGGTGAGATAAGCGTTCTTTATTCCAAAGATTTATGACTCTGATGAACATATTACGAACTCATGAAAGGTATACCGGCGTCGCGAGTATTCAATAAGTATGAAAGCCGAAACCAGAAATTGAGTGGAACACTAGTAAGTGTGTCGTAAATCGGCAGTCCGCATTTACTAGCACGTTTATTGGTTATCGAACATAAAGTTTTTAAAGAAATCTCTCTTTTAATGTTTTCTCTTTGTGTGGTTTGAAATACTGATATTGACGGATATATGGAACTTTATCTTTCGTGTGGCTCATTTCGACTTTTACTACTTTTATGATTTTTGGAGAAAATATCGGATAAGGAAGATCTTTTGTCTTATTTTACGGGGTTGGTTATGTATTATCATCAACATAGGATTCATTTTTGCCAATCGCGGCCGGGAAGGATGATTGTCTACGTTGGGTGCCATAACTGCTTTCTTCTGTGCAGCCTGCACGTAAGAAAGCAGACAGAATAGGCACAGAGACCGATGTCGTCTGATCACTTTTAAATATCTGACAATACAATACATACAGAGCCATAAAAACCATTTGCCATTTAGTTTAATGGCGGTCACATACATCACATACATACTCTAAAGCAGCCTATAATATTTCTACTGCCGGGACACAGATTTTCTCTCTGTGAGAGGGAGATGGCTGTAAACCACTACGCAGGCTTAGTGTGGGTTAGTAGATGTCACATGTCTTCGAAGTTTTGGTTCTCTAGGAAATGCCGGTTGCCCTACGATGTTTTCCTTCACCGTTTTGAGAGCTGTGGTGATAAAATAATTTACACAAATTAAAGCGCCTGTCAGGGTCTGAACTTACGACCTATAAATCGTAAGTCACGGCCGATTCCACTGGGTCACCACAGATTGGCTAAATAAGGTTCCAACGTCCGACACGGACTGAGGAATTCTTAGTTGATGTTATTTCAATTAAAGTTTAGCATACAAATCAAAACAGTGTATTTAGAGTTAGTTAGTTAGATTTAACAGTGTATTTCAGATCCTACATGATATGCATGGGTAAGGATGGAATGCCGAAAGCCGAAACCATTATTTTCCTATTTCAAAACCGTAAAGGGATCGCAACCAGAAGCATGTTCCGGCCTTATCTAAGTCTTTTGTAGAAATAATATTATTATTATAATAAATATGTATTAGAGAATAATGATGTCGTTTGATGTTATTTCACATCTCCAGTTTTCAAAGCGTATGTTTCCCTTTATGTGTGCTGTGAGTTAGGCTTGACAGTTAAATGTTCTGTTATAACTAACAAGGCTTTGATATTTTGCGCTTTTGGAGGACACTCATGGAGGAAGTTTTCCTTTTGAAGTAGTTATCACACGCGGCTTTTGATGTGCGACATTTTGTTGCTTCAGCAAAATGTGCGTTTTTATGCTTTACTTTCTATTTCTGTACCAACAAAGTGTTTACCAGTGAGGGAAATTGTGCATTACCGTTTTCACTGTTGCGTTGGCGACCATGAACGGTGACTATTATTATATGATGATTCGGTTGTCGATTATTTTTAATTATAAATTGTATTGCGATTAAAACAAATCACACAAAAAAAAGAGATTTTGGCTCCAGAGCTATACCTTTATTTAGTAGCCAGTGACTTCTTCCATTTAGGTTAAAAATTAATTAAATTAAAGTTTTTTGATATGCGACGTAATATCTCCATGCTAAGGGTCTAGAATCATCATCTTCATCAACTGCCTAACCTTTTACCAACTAGACTAGGTTAGACTAGAAGCCGACCGCAACGGCTTTCAGTCTAACCGGATATAGCCGAATACCAGTATTTAAAAAGAAGCAAATACCTATCTGATATCCACAACCCAGTTATTTGGTAATACGATACCCTCGGTAAGACTGGTTGTCAGACTTTCGGGCTAAGGAGTCTAGAATCATGTGCTGAAATCATGATTACAGTTTGGGCGTCAATATCCCGACCACCTTGTATAAGAAAATGGATATCACCTACCTGATCAACTAATGGAAATAATATTATTACTCACGTACGTACAGACGCCAACACATCAAGCTACTACAATCTGTCAGATTTCTTTGATAGATTTTCGACTTTATTTCTAGAGCATTAGGTTCAAGGTTCATTGGGAAAAATTGACAGTTTCGGGTAGCTTGACCTGGTGGCGTCTGTACCATAAACTTGGCGTTGTCTGAAACGTAAGACTAAAAGCACTAAGCGAGTTAAGCGTCCTGAAATCTTACATCTATACATATCTATACAAATAAATAAAACTGAAGTGTCTGTTTGTAATTTCAAATTAACAGGTTTTCACTAAATGCATATGAAAGTAAATACGGTACTTACAACAAAAAAATATTTTTTTAAACTTTTGTCTGTCAGTTTGTTCCGGCTAATCTCTGGAATGGCTGGACCGATTTTGACGGGACTTTTATTGGCAGGTAGCTGATATAATAAGGAGTACTTTTATTTTAGAAAAAATCTTTTATTTTAGAAAAATACCTGCGTTAATTTCCAACAACCACGCGGGCGAAGCCGCGGGCAAAAGCTAGTTTTCAATAAACTTCAGACGAAGACGTGTCACGTAGTTTAGATAGCCAGGCGCCATACTTAGTGAAAATTATATTCATATCTAGTCGCAGTCTCATTATAGGTGACAATCACGACCCAAAAACTTGTCAAAAATCTAGGGTTTGAGGTATTTTTGACAGATTAAGACTGAGATAAGACTGAGTGAACATTATTACAATTACGAGACTTGCCCCTCTGGGTTTTTATTATTATTATTATTATTATTTATTTATTAATTCAGACAAAGTCCATAATTGTTAGTTACAAAAAAATATCTTACAAACTATGCTAGTACAGACATATTACAAAAAGAGAGGTAAATAAGGTGTGAAGTCATGAGACCTCCCGCTCGTGTTCAGGATAGATGGCCACGCTATCCGACCAGAACCCGAACGAAAGCCCTCATGACTGCCGAGTCATACTTCTCAGCAATTACTTGTAGGATGCTGTTAGTGCTGCCTCGCACTCTGCTTAGTAGGGAGGCGGTTCGCTTGCGCATTATTGCATGGAAGCCATCAACACGTGCCTCCACAAACATACCCGAAGCACTACAAAAGCGGGGCAGCCCTAGCAGCATCCTGAATCCATTATTATACTGGACACGCAAGGCATTGATCGATCTTTGAGTATAGCTGACCCACAGGCTACTCGTGTAAAAAGTTTGGCAGTAAGCTTTAAAAAGTGTAACCTTTACCTGTTTACTGCAGCGAGCGAACCTGCGTGCCAGCATATTACTTTTAGCCGCCAATGCCCTGCGCTCCCTTCCAATTTCAACATGGTCATCAAGATCCTCAGTGACATAGTGCCCTAGGTATTTGAACTGGTAGACCCGTTTTAGCTCAACACCATTCAGTTTTATGGCGGGCACACTAGGTGGACACTTGCCAGAGGCCCTGAACACCACGAACTCACTTTTTTTACCGTTATATAACAGACCATGATTAAGGGCATACTTTTCACAGACCATTAAGAGCTGCCTCATTGCACTGACAGCTGGGCTCAGCAGAACCATGTCATCTGCGTAGCTAATATTATTCATGCATACATTATCAATTGAGCATCCGACATGTGTGCTGCTGAGCTCAGCTATCAGGTCGTTAATGTATAGGTTAAATAGCTTAGGGGAGGTCAAACCACCTTGCCCCGTCCCGCACTCCAAACCGTACACATCGGAGAGGCTGTCTGCCCATCTGACATTATTGGTCTGGTCTGGTTGGCAATCGGAGGAGGTTCTCAATACGACGCGTAAATTTTGAGTCGGCGCTGAAAATTCAATGAACAAAGATCACTCAAAGCGCCGACTCATAATTTTAAGGTTTATAATTTTTTGCTTTTCAGGTTTTTCGGCGGTTTAATTTTATACAATCTTCATCATCATCATCATCATTTCAGCCGAAAGACGTCCACTGCTGGACATAGGCCTCCTACAAGCTCCATCATTTCAACCGGTTTTTTGCTTCCCGCACTCAGCGGCAACTTGCTTAATTGTAACCTGAATGGTAGAAGAAACTGACTTCTGAAATACAGGTCCTCTAACCTAGGTCTGGAGCCAGGGTCTTACATTTTTCTTTAACTGGTTTTAATGGCAATAAAATGTATTATTAAAAACAATCTACAACTGACTCATACATCTCATTTCTTCCCGTGGGTGTCGTATGAGGTTTTATACAATCCGCTAAATTGTACTTTAGTTACATGAGTAGACTAGCCAGAAGTGATTACGTTTAGTGGCTTTAATTAGGTGTAATACGTTTACAATTAGGCACCTGATTGAGAGGAAAATAACATTCGTTGGATGCATATTATTTTTATAATCAGGTGCATCTAGCATTTCTAATACCGTATCAATTATTGAGAAATCGGTTCCTAACGAGTTGATTATACAGAATTGACTAAATACTAGTCAACATCGTGTACCTTATTAGCATAATCAGACTGTAACGTTCCCACTGCTGGGACTCAGGCTTCCATCACGCGGGTCCGTTATGGGTTGGTGTACATCTTCGGATTTTTGGTTTTTAGACATTTCAGTTTCCTCACGATATTTTGTTACACCGTTTTTGTTCATTTGTAGTTATTTACTTACTTAATCTTCATTAGGTTCTTTTTAACCGACTTCAAAAAAGGAGGAGGTTATCAATTCAACTGTATTTTTTTTGGCTTATGTTTAACTTACCACCAGATATAGTTAACATATAACAGACAAAACTAGTAAATTATCACCAAAATTAAACCCGCATTTTAATGTAAAATTATAATCAAAATTTTAACATCTTGCTATCCTATTTAAGCAAACTGACTCCAAATAAATCATTGTTAATCCAAAAGTAGTAAATGATCACCAAAATTAAACCAGCATTTCAATGTAAAATTATAACCAAAGTTTTTACATCTTGCTATCCTATTTAAGCAAACTTACTCCAAAAAAAATCATTGTTAACCCAAAAATAGTTAGTGAACACGAAATTATTAAGAGTGTACTACGTGAGTTCGACAAATGGGTGTGCGAATAACACTTATACGACAAAACTGTACTGCGACTCACCATAGTTCGAATGCACGCTTGTGCGACACCAAATCAAAACTTGTAGTTTTGATTTGGTGATCATTTACTACATTTGGTGTTCGAATACAATTTAAAGTGTAGTCGTGACTAAAATAGCTAGTACTATTGTAATTTTAGACTTTATTTTTCTGGTGTCAAGTATATATTTTTGGTTAAAGAACTAAGGGTATCAAAGCATTTTATGGTGATCATTATATTTAATCCCATTTTTTTTAAATGTTTTTACCTCATATACCTCTTTTGACTGGGTGAACCGATTTTGATGATTTTTTTTTTCATTTGAAAGCTGGTGCTTTTTGAATGGTCCCATTTTAATTTGGTTCCATTCGGACAATGGGATCCATGTGAAAACCATTAAGTCGTAAATTTGCATTAAGTATTTGCGTGACAAATGAACGAATAACGCGATTAGATTAGTGCGGGGTATCTACCATAACTAAAAAGTTAAAAATAAAAACTTTTTACATAAAAATAACAACCGACTTCCTTAAAAAAACACTACAAAGTCAAAAATAACTTTAATTTTGGAAGTCGGTGGCAAAGAAACCTTAAATATAGATCCTAAGACACTTCCAAAATTAAAGTTATTTTAGACTTTGTGTGTTTTTTTTAAGGTTGTTATTTTTTTTTTCTGATTTCATTTGTGATATAGGTACATTAACCTATCAATTGCCGTAATTACAGACACAATTAAAAAACGAATGTGTCTATACCAAATGTGGTATCTCAGGGACTTAGAGGTTAATATAATAAAGGTTTTAATTTGATATGGTAAATAACTTGTGCCTTTATCAACACATGACCAGGACTATGGATCATCATCATTATCTGCTTAGCTTTTTTCCAACATGTTGGGGTCAGCTTTCAATCTAACCGGATGTAGCTGAAATACCAGTATTTTGGATGGAGCGACTGCTTATCTGAACTCCACATGCCAGGTATCGGGTATCATTTTATCCTTTGGTAAGACGACGACCACAAAAGACAGCCGGGACCAACAGCTTAGTGTGCTATATCTATGACTATGGATATGGAAAGTAAAATATACCAAGAACACTTAGAAACAACTATGCTGAGGCCTCTCATCAAGTAGTTTTAGTTGTCAGATTCAAAATAATTCTTCTGTGTTTTCAGTATGTACAGTGGACAGTTCTAAAGAATTTGATTAACTGCACTATGTCTAACGAAGTAGTCAAATACGGGTATACCATAGGCCCATTTCTATTTAACCCTTTGGACACTATGTTACGCTTATAACTTCTAACAAAGTGTTCAGTTCAGTAAATCCATGCTACACAAAAAACTGTAACACAGAAACAGTCATTTGATTCGCCTCGCAGGTCATGCCATATAAAGTTCATTCACCTTACGAATTCGCGGTAACCGCCTTATCACATCGCTGGGAGTAACAATAACTATAAAATAAATGGGGACCTTAACGTTGCTGAGAAATATACTCTTCTTTATTAATTCCTAATAATTCTCGACTTTTGTGCAGAAAAACTTGGTACCAAAGAGTTCGAGACAAGTTCTATTCGCCATTCCGATCCAGTCCGTCCCATGCCGACTTTTCCAGCGATGCTTTTCCACAGGGGGTCACGTAGGGTTCGAACCTTGCATAGGTTCGAACCCCACGTGACCCCCTGTGGAGTACAGATCTCGGCTCAGGGTGTCGTTTAGCATCTAGTCGCTATAGTCATCAATTTTTAAGCCCTGGCTGGAGGCCTTAATTTATTAAGGTAGCCGCAGGCAAATCCTGTCTCTGACCCACATCCTGCTGGTGCTAACTCTTGGTCTTGGTACGGATACCTTTCATCTTCCCTTTTGGTGAACCTGGTATAATTTATCCCTGACTTCTGACTTGGATGGATTTTTTTCGTTGGTATGAATAAAAAATCAGCTGTATGCTAAATGTATGGAACAGCAGTATAAGAAAGGTGAGCACTAAGGAAGGATTTTTGAAAACTTGCTTCCTAAAGGGGTTAAATGCGGGGATCAAATTTTGTATGGAAGTTCGTGATTTTTGCCTGGCAAAAAAAAAAAGCTATTGGGCGCACGGTTTGTCTTAAAATAAAAGACTTTCCATTATCGATACCTTTAATATTGACCGGGTGTTGTACATACACAATCAACCTATGTAATTATTTGTATATGTAGGTAGATAACTTAGCATATAAGTGTGACCGTGTAACTTACCGTAAAACTGCACAAGTACGTGTGTTCGTCAATTTTAGGTTATTGTACTGCTATATTGCGATTAGGCAAGGGACGCCCACT
This sequence comes from Aporophyla lueneburgensis, assembly GCA_932294355.1. Classification (NCBI taxonomy): domain Eukaryota; kingdom Metazoa; phylum Arthropoda; class Insecta; order Lepidoptera; family Noctuidae; genus Aporophyla; species Aporophyla lueneburgensis. Next base: position 30,606,043 of record OW028739.1, on the reverse strand, counting down.
GACCTATGCCGTACCACAGTAGGTATAATAATATTCTTTGCCAGGTGTATTCCCATTCCGAGACACAGTGGTCACGTGGGAAACACAATCACAGCTGTGTTACCAGTAGTCATGATCATGATCATCTTCATCATCAATTCAGCCGAAGTCTACTGCTGGACCCTTCCTCATTTGTAGGGTTTTGCCGCAGTATGATTGCATTATGGTGGTAAAATGCATTGAGAACGCTGCTACCCATTCTCTAATTCTCGAAATGGGATGGTGCTATTCTTTAAGTTCGGCACTACACGGAATACGTCACCAGTAGTGTGTCAATACAATTCCCCAACCACCTTTATTACTCGTGCGAATCCTATAAAACAATAAGTTTTTAATAATTACATCGGGATATCATCATCATCATATTTTAGCCGCAAGACGTCCACTGCTGGACTTAGGCCTCCCCCAATTTGGGGGGCTTTGCCATAATCGCCACGCTTGGCAAGCGGGTTGGCGATCGCAGTATGGTGGTAAAATGCATAGAGAACGCTGCTGCCCATTCTCTAGTAAGTCCCTTAGTCGCCTTTTACGACACCCACGGGAAGAAATGGGGTGGTGTTATTCGGCATATGTGTAAATTTTATTGTTTCTTTTGATTAGAAAAAATTAAACGACAATTTAAATGATCTACACATATGTTTTAACAGAGTGGTGAGTGCAAATGTTTCCATTATTTCGTGTTTTGTTGTAATAGAGTGGCAACTGGATAGTGACGTAAGCATGTGTCACTCCCGGAATACGAGGCTTTTTTAGGCCATGTGACGTACCTAATTATTTCCGTCTTATCTGAGGCGTGACACATCTAACTTTATTGTCTTTCATTTAGCTCAATCTACTATTAGGACCGTAATTTTTCATATACAAATGTTTTAAAATTATAAACATTCACTGACTAAACTCTAGAGCCAGAGATAGATAGGTCCCAAGAGATTCTCACCAATTAAATCCATGATCTACATACAATACGTACTCTTAATTTAATTTATTTTTTCTTTAATGATACATGATTGACATTAAAAGGCACCTTTTATGTGCATATTTGAAATATGTAAATGCTTTGATTTTATATCTGTAAGTAGGTTTGAACAAACTTTTACATGTTAATGATATTTTTTTAAACTAGATGAGGTTGGTGTTTCCTATCTGAATACTCTGAGAAGAAAGGCTGAACCACAGTCTCTTTTAAAGTCCAGACATAATTTTGGTCAATCAGGTGAAGACCATATAGATTAGTGTCTGAAATGGTTTCTTGAGGAAAAAAACAGACAGATTGAGTGGAACTGTCCAGTCAGTGCATGTATTTTTCACTAACCATACAGCTCAGCTCAGAACTTAAAAAGCCCAATGATTTGATGAACAATATTAAAGAAATTTGGGTAATAGCAAACCAACAATTGTTTACACTGTTACAATTTTAAAATAACATTTTACTTAAATCTAAGGTGAGTAAACAATTTCTTATGAGACTATACAACTCAGACTATCGCAATCCACTGCTGGCCTATCCCAGGCTGCGCTACAAAACCCTGTCCTTCACTTTACTAATCCAGTCTCTCCCACCTTTAAGGTCGTCAGAACATCTAGCTTGAGGTAACCCACACTAAGATTTGCAATATGCGGTCTCCACCTCAGTCCATTTTTTTGGAAGCAAAGTTTCCTTTTCAGCCACTCTTCTCGGTGAGTCGTCATTTTGGCTGTCACCCTATTTCTAGCCATATTATGTTTTCCGCAGTCCATCGTTGCTTTGGTATTGCTCTACTCTTACAGACTTCCACTATTCATTTTCCTTATTCCTCCGCGTTAACGTTTACGACATTTAAACCTAAAAACGATACCTACATTTTGTCGCTGATTTAAAACGCAATAAAACTTAACAAATCGTAGTTAGTTTTATTAAACAATAGATGTATAATTAACGTGGGAAACGTGTTTTATTGATCTAACATAATTCAAGTAAGACGTAATTGTTACCGACTCATTACAACTAATTATAATTAGCGCGGATTTGAATGCAAGATTGCGGAAAGAATAAAGAAATAATTAAGAATTTACAGAGTTTTTGAGCTTTTTTCGGAAAATTAGGATCGTTAAATTGTGGTCTTTTGAAACAAATGAGTCCGTTACTTCTATTCAATGCAGAGTTTTGAATTAATAGATACAAATTAGTAAATTTGATAAATTTTAAAATGTTTTATTTTAAAATTTTAATTTTTTTTCATATAAACCTACTTCGTCACTTATAAAACGTTAAAAACTAGGTGCATGGTTCCAGTTAGTCGTTTTCTATTGAGAAGAGCCGACAAGGAACTCTACGGTTCTTTGAAAAAATAAAACCTACTTAAACTGAATAATACCATTATTATTCTTCGCTATTGATGGTGTATGACAAAATCTTCCAAATTATTGTGATCAACTTATATTGCCTAATTTTCAAATCTAGTCCTCTTGTTTCCAAGACTTCGCTAACTCTGGGAAAAAAAAGTTTAGTAAAGTCTTGGACTTAAAACTTTAAACAAACTGTTTCACAGTCGACGTGAGGCTTGAAAAACCTGAGAACATAAGATACATTTAACCCGTCCTCCTTCGAAGTAAGAGTGAACAAGTATCTTTTGCGCACGCACGTTCCATCTTAAGCTTCATCAATCGCTTTCCATCAGGCGTAATAGAAGTACAGCGCAGGCAATAAAACATAAGCCTAGAAATAGAAAGCACCAAAAACTTTATCATTTTATCAATGCCAGTGTCATTCACGGTAATCTGTATTAATCATCACCATCTGCCTAGCCTTTCCCCAACTATATTGGGGTTATCCAGTCAAATCGGATGCAGCAGAATATCAATTCAAAGCGACTGCCTATCTGACCTCTACCCCCCAGTTCAACCAACTCAGCCTATCGCAGTCCACTCCTGGACATAAGCCTCTCCCATGCACAAATACCCCTTCTTTGGTATTGTTCGTCGAATCATTGACCTCCTTAAGTTCTGAGTTGAGCTGCATGATTACTGACAAATGCGTGCACTGATTGGACAGGTCCACTCAAGCTGTGTGTTCTTTCCTTAAAAGACCACTTCAGACACCAATCCACATGGTCTTCACATGATCTAACCAAATATGTCTGGACTTTAAAAGAGACTGTGACCTCTGAGTTTGTGTCGGCCTTTCTTCTCAGAGTAGTCAGATAGAAAACGCCGACCTCATCTAGTTTTAAAAAATATGATTGACGTGTAAAAGTGTTTGTACAAACCTACTTGCAAAAATAAAGTCATTTATCATTTATCATGCTGCGCCACAACATTCTGTCCTCCGCCTTCCGCATCCAGTTTGTCCCCAGTTACTGACTGTCAATCTTCCGGGCTTCTGACGACCCGTAACAACTGTCAAAGATCTACAGATGACAGCAAGGACCAACGGCTTAGCGACCTGTCTGAGGAACGGAGGGGTGTTGTTTTTTTGGTAGGGAAATCATCAAATGACGAGTCCAGCTCTGAGCGGAGTGGGAAGGCATGTCAGACTTTTACTGACTAAACCCACCCGTGTTCCTTCAGTTGCCCATGTGCCAGGGTCACGGTATCTCTTTCGAGCAATCACGCGACCCCGGCAGGCATCGGTCCTAGCAGACCCCTTCCTCGTACCAAGCTTCACATCTTCGTCTGCCAGGGCCACGGATTTGTAAGAAAGATTTACCAGAGCGGGAGAAGTCATTTGATGATTTCCCATCCAAAAAAAAAGCTTGGTACGAGTACGTAAAGATAGCACAGCTTAACCAGTCGATCAATCCGTGCGGCTGTTATTAATTAGCCACATTCTGAACTAATATGGAATAAATAAAATATAATTAGAAATAAAGCGACTAGGTAGGTGTGCTGATACTGGTTCACTTGACATGCGCGCGCGCCGAGTGAGTCGCCCACGCGCCACCGCGACATGCTGGGTCACATTCAGGGTTGACACTCACACTCTTTTGTGTTTTGTAAATGAAGATGAGTAAATATCGGTGGGTTCCTGTTCAGGATAAAGCGGGAGGATACGTCCGGGTGTTTCCATTGCGAGGATCGTCTGGAGGACACGGTGGAGCATACGGTGGAGGTGTGCCCTGCCTGGGCGGGGCACCGCCGTGTCCTCGTGGAGGCGATCGGCGGCAGCGACCTCTCGCGTCCGGCCCTGGTGCGAGCCATGGTACGGAGCGAGAGGGAATGGGAAGCCGTCACCTCCTTCTGCGAAGCAGTAATGCTCGCGAAGGAGGAGGCGGGGCGCGTGAGGGAGTGGCAGTCTCTGCGCCCTCACGTCCCTAGCCGCCGCAGGAGGAGACGCCCCGGGCGTCGGGAGTCAACAGCGGACTCCCGGCCACCGTAGGCGCGAGCTTGCGGGTGGCGAGCAATGGGTAGCTCGCCGCCCGGTAAGGACCAAGCTCGGGTCGACGGCGCGCAGTGTTCCACGCGCGCCTCAAAGAGATGTCAGCAGCAGTGTAGGGGTCTACTAGGACCGATGCCTGCCGGGGTCGCGTGATTGTTCGAAGGAGATACCGTGACCCTGGCACATGGGCAACTGATGGAACACGGGTGGGTTTTAGTCAGTAAAAGTCTGACACGCCCTCCCGCTCCGCCCAGAGCGGGAGAAGTCATTTGATGATTTCCCATCCTGAAAAAAAAAAAAAAAAAAAAAAAAGATGAGTAAATATTGTTTTGTTGGAATGAGTCTTATAAATAGTGCAACTGTCGTCACCATTTTCGTGATCGGAGAAAAAACAAAGATGCTAATTTCTGGATGCATTGGAGCTATCATTTTTTTCTGGATATTGTAGGTATCAAATTTAATTCAACGTGTTTTGGTTTTTATTACACCCCGAGGTTTAAAAAGGAATAAGTCTCGATCTCGGACGAATATCTGGATAAAAAGTATCCTATGTCCATATATCCAGGTCTGTCCTTGCGCCAAATTTTATCCAATCCGATTAAACATTTTAGCGTAAAAGCGTAACAGCAAGCATACATTTTTTTTCTCTTTAAAAGACTGGTTTAGGAGAATAACTAAATTTTACTAGAACGCCACATTAATTTTATGATATTTCAGTCTAAAGTTCTTTAAATATACCTATTTATTACTTACAGCCAGACGGGGTGAATAGGGATACAGAAGTGAATCGGGGCGAAACTTTAAAACTGTTTTTAACATTGAATTAACATAGTTTGTTACCAACAAGGACACTTAAACGTTAATTATAATACATTTAACACATCAAAGTCCTTTTTGGCAACAAACGATGTTATTTCAATGTTAAAAAAAAACGGTTTTAATATAACGCATTGTCTTAATAACATATATCAAAGTAATTTAAACATTACTTATTTATTTATTTAGGCAAACCAACTAAATACACACAAAGACATTCACAGTACATATCATTTTCAAATGTAATAGCATTGCATGCATCTAAATTATAGAATAGAATATTTATTTAATAAAGTAACCAAGACTCAAAAATTGTTAGTAAAACTTACGACTATGTTAGTAAACACAGAAAATAAACGAAACAAAGAAAACAATACAAGAAATCAATAACGGTTGGTCACCGGTGCGACATCCCATGAGAGACGGCACAACAGTGACCTACGTATGCACAGTCCAGGCGACGCGCAACCATGCTTAAGACACTGTTGGAGCTGCCCCACACTCTGCGCACCAGGGAGGCGCACCTTTTACGTATTGTTGCGTAGAAGCAATCTACATGCGCATCTGCGAACATCCCTGACGCGCTACAGAAACGGGGCAGCCCCACCAGTATCCTAAACGCATTGTTATACTGAACGCGGAGAGCGCTGTACGATCTCTGCGTATATCTAGCCCACAGGCTGCACGTGTAGAAGGCAGTACAGTAGGCTCGAAAGAGCGTGATTTTGACAGAAAGTGAGCATCGTGCAAACCTGCGAGCCAACATGTTTGCTCTAACCGATAACGCCCTCCGCTCCCGTTCAATGTCATCATCGTCTTTGAGGTTGGGAGTCAATATATGACCTAGATACTTAAACCTGTATACTCTCTGTGAAGGTAAATTATAGGTGAGCACAGCATTTTATTAAAATCTCACTATACAACAATTAATACAAAGATGGATAAAAAATAACAAAGCAACTAGAACAATATGTTATACTTAAAATTAATTTGTAACAAATAAAAACACACATCTCACGTCACACAAATTCATAGACACTGCCAACCCTAACATCACGTCATAAGACATTTATCTATCCTAGTTGTATAGTTATTGTCACATCCGGGATAACACCCTATATACCTGGAATTTTAGTCGTTAATCTAGTCTTATGGTCGTTTCGTACCTGGAATATTATCTATGGTCATAGCAGTTTTGATTTTATTATACCAATGAATATATTTAACGAGAATTTATTGAACATTTTGCCTTGTTTCCCCAAGGAATGGACAGAGATGTACTTAAATACTATAGTACAGACTTCAGCACAGTAGGCTACCCGAAACTGTCAAATTTTCCTAATCAATGTTGAACCTAATACTTTAGTAATAAAGTTAACTATTAAAGTTTGACAGATTGTAGCCGCTTTATGTCCTAGCGTCTGTACATCCCATTATGTTTAAGTCCAATGTGATTAAGGCGAGCCTATTCCCTTCAACCACAAATCTTGACTCCAGTCTGCTACTGCTTCGCGGATTTGTTTGAAAGAGTTACCGTGGCACTGGCAAGGTGTGAGATGCCCTCCCGCTCCGCGCAGACCGGGAGATGTCATTGAATGATTTCACACTCCACAAAAAAAAGGCTGGTAGGTACTGAGCAATTATACGATAGGAAAATTCAATAACACTTTGTCGATAGTTGAGAGTTGAAATCGTGCCGCGATATTTTTTCGTCCGCGTGTACGGCGACTAATATATCTATACTTCTATACTAACATTATAAAGCTGAAAGACTTTGTTTGTATGTTTGTCTGATTGAACGCGCTAATCTCAGGAACTGCTGGTCCGAATTGAAAAAATATTTTTGTGTTGGGTAGCCTATTTATCGAGAAAGGCTATAGGTTATATAACATCACGCTACAACTAAGAAGAGCGGAGCAGTAATGAAAAATGTTGCAAAAACGGGGAAAATCGCACGGGTAGGCGATGCGACACGACGGGAAAGGACGGGGGAACAAGAAATTTAACGCGGACGAAGTCGCGGGCAGAAGCTAGTGAAATATAATATTGGTTGTGTACTCGGTGGTCCCATTTCTTCCCGTGGGTGTCGTAAAAGGCGACTAAGGGACTTACTAGAGAATGGGCAGCAGCGTTCTCTATGAATTTTACCACAATACTGCGATCGCCAACACGCCTGCCAAGCGTGGCGATTATTGCAAACCTCTTCAAATTGGGGAAGGCTTATGTACAGCAGTGGACGTGTTTCGGCTGAAATGATGCTGATGATGACTCGGTGGTAATGTGGGGCATTAAGAGCAGCTCACCTACTCTTGCTGCGGTCTATGATTTTTTTTATTTTACACGCTTTATACTAGCTTCACTTGTATGTATCTTTGTTTGTATCTTTGTTTGTATCTCTGCTGGGGAGTTTGTTCCGCCACTTCTTCTTCCCAGCTAAAGCACTAGGAAGTGTCGAAGGGCGGGCGTTTTGGGGGGACTGTCTTTTGTAACTTTGACGTTCAAAAGTGCTGACTCTCAGCCTAGTTTGAATAAATGACTTTTGATTTTGATTTTGTAACCGACTCTTTATACCGCGATTTTGACCCACTATAAACGACCAGATTTCATTCAAACTTTGCACACATGTCAAAGACCGATGACAATGCAATAACTTCATAAATGTGGGCCATTATCCTTGCCAGGGTTACCAGGACAGCAAAAAACTGTCTTCTAAAACTACGCTGACATACGTCACAAACTACGCTGACATACGTCTCAAAATTCGAAACGCCCTAAAAAATAGAAAATAAATTATTGATTTTTAAGGTATTTATTGATCAGGCACCCCACGCTTTTTTTCCATTATTTTCTACTTTTTAACCGACTTCAAAAAAAGGAGGAGGTTATCAATTCAACTGTATTTTTTATTTTTATTTTTTTTTTTTTTATGTTTGTTTCCTCATGACTTGTGACTGGGTGAACCGATTTTGATGATTCTTTTTTTATTTGAAAGCTTGTGCTTCCCGAATGGTCCCATTTTAATTTGGTTCCATTCGGACAATGGGGTCCATGTGAAAACCATATAAGTCTTAAATTTTCATTACGTATTTGCGCGACAATTGAACGAATATCGCGATTAGATTAGTGTGGAGTATCTACCACAACTAAAAAGTCAAAAAATAATAACTTTTTACAAAAAACAACCGACTTCCTTAAAAAAACACTACAAAATCAAAAATTACTTTAATTTCGGAAGTCGGTGGCAAAAATCTTAAATACAGAACCTAAGACACCGACTTTCGAAATTTTTTTCGAAGTTTTTTTAGTTTGGTTTTCTATGGAAGCGTGTTTTTTTTTTAAGTATTATTTTTGAAGGTCCCAAAAGACTGTGGGAACAATTGAGACCAGAAATCGACTTAGACCAATCACAAAACTATAAGATACCCTATCTTTACCTTTATGCCTAGAAGAAGTAATCTAGATGTTTCTCAATCCGGATTTGACAAAACGGATCTTACTTCAGATCACGTTTACATGCGGTTTCCAGAATTGTGACAATTATGACCAGGGGGTCTAAAAAGGCCACTTTGGTAGAATCATAAGAGGAAAATATTATGAATCATATTATAATCCGTAAAATGGGCACAAACTGACAATTCATAATATGTTCTGCGTACAATTCGTTTAACACAATTCATCTATTTGACAGTTTTGTATGGAGATTCGTAAAATGGTACACTTAATATGAATTGCTTTAATGAAGTTTAATGTCAAATAGCAGAATCATAAGAAGTTAGTCAAGAGGATCATTTTACAAATCATATTTGGGATTTTGTGAAAAAATATAGTAATAATGGCAAATTTAGGCCTTAAGAAAATTTTCTTGAGCACGCTCGTAATATGTAGTCCATTTTAAGTCATCAACGAATTGTGGCACTTCGAAAAATGGACATAGCGTTTCAAATGTGGGTCCTCCAGGTTTTTTGGGTTCTAAAGGCAAAATATATGTCGTGATAAGGTCCATGAGCTGGAGCCGTAGGTATATGTACTGCCGCGCTGGCATGAGTAGGTACTACCTACCTTCAAGAATAGTAATGAAGTACTTAGTCAGTTTTATGGTAGTTCCAAATAGACACTACCATCTAGTGTTGTCATCATCATCATTACATCCGAAAGACGTCCACTGCTGGACATAGGCCTCCGCCAAGCTCCACCACTTCGACCGGTTTTGTGCTTCCCGCATCCAGCGGATTCCTGCGCCCTTCACAAGGTCATCGGTCCACCTTGTTGAAGGCCGGCCAACTCTACGTCTTCCAGTACGAAAGTGTTGTTCTAGTTCTACTGTTGTGAATGTTACAAATTACCACAATCTTCTATTCATATTTTAGGCACTGAGTAGATCCAATTAGTACTTAAGCATCTGGATCATACCACAGGCTAATATGGGCGCACACCATATACACAACACAACATAATATATGTATATACAACAATTAAATTTAAATATTGATTTAAGATGAACAAGTATTGACTTACTCTGTATTAAAAACGATCAAACTTACATGAAATAAACATACAACCTACCTTCAAGAACAGTAATGAAGTAGTCAGTTTTAATGAAGCAGTTCTAAATGGACATTACCATCTACTCTTGTGAATGTTACAAATGACTTCAATCTTATAATCATACTAGCTTCCGCCCGGGTCAAATTTTCGCTCCCCTTCCCGTCGCATCGAATTGCCTGCCAGTTTTCGTCCATTATTCGTTTACTGCTCCGCTCCTTTTGATCGTAGCGTGATGTTAAATAGCCTTCCTCAATAAATGGGCTACCCAACACAAAAATAATTTTTCAATTCCGACCAGTAGTTTCTGAGATTAGCGCGTTCAATCAAACAAACAAACTCTTCAGCTTTATAATATTATAAGTATAGATTTCAGGCACTGAGTAGATCCGCTTAGTACTAAAGCATCTGGATCATACCATAGGTTACCAAGGGCGTACACTATATGAAACACCAAGTTAGTGTATAAAACAATGTGATAGCTGTAGATTACCAGTAACTCGTTACTCTTCAGTGCCCAGTTGAAAAAATACTTATTCAAAAGTACACACTATTCACACCTAGCTTATTTTTGTGATTTGCACCCGGTAAGTAATAAACATTTCCAGAGGAAATAGGTATGTAGGTATATTTATTTTCCACATCATACAGCTCGCTCACAGACAGACATATGAACGGACCAATGGACAGCGGAGGCTTAGTTATAGGGTCCCGTCCTGGTTACTCTTTGGTTACGGAACCCTAATAAAAATCTACAACCTACGTGGGACATAGGCCTTATATTACTTTACTTTCACTCCAATTTCATTAGGTAGTGTGTACCTATAAAATAGGACATACAGTTTACCTTTATACCTATCATTTGAATAAAACAATACACAAAGTTAAAATATTTTAATAAATTTACAATTCTCATGTACTGTATAAAAATCTAGCAATAATCAAATAATGAAACTAACATATACACTATAGTACATCAGTTTATTTTTCTATGAACATTTTATGTGTTGATGGTAGTCACGGAGCTGCGGAGAGGCAAACGATGACTGCTTGGAACAACTTCACCAGGCTAAAAAAGAAACTGTGTGGTTTTTAAGAAAGTCTAATCATCAGTCAATAATTAACATACCTGTGAAATAAAATGAAATTGAAAATAATAATATCATTGTTTAAGACAACCTAAGACCAACAGTAATGACAGGTTGACAACAATAGTAGACTTGGAGCCCAATAGCTCTTTGTGTTTAGTTAAATGGTAAAATTTAGTTTATTTTCCTCTTTGTATTCCGTTATATATTTCATGAATGTTAACGATAGTAGGTACTCAATTTTATGTCGAGCCAGAGGGCACATAAAAACGTTATATAAATAACATCATAATCATTTTCAATCGTCATCATAAGTCTTAGTCTTAATGAAAATAGCTGTACGGTTATAAAACTCCACTCACTGCGGTATCTTGATTGCCGAGTTCGAAGAGTCAAAGCCGCTGTTGTAGCATCGGCAGCGGTAGAGCTTGGTGCTGGCACACGAGTCTGGTCAGAAGTAGACGCTGCAGTGATCTTGATAAAGGGTTTAACAACGACAGAAGTTCCACTATCAATGCAGAAAGACGAGCAGAATTTTCATTCCATGCCTAGAAATTATTACGTCCAATTAAATACCTTTGAACAGTGATACAATTTGTGGCTTACAGCCTCATTTGTGTGCTGGGTTGGCGGGAAATGAAACTACTGGAGACTTCTTTCTTCGTATATTGGAGCACTTTCTTCACGGGTAGCCGGGCGTCGAATGCGCCGAATCGGTTTTTTTTTTTTTTTTTTTGTTTTTTTTTTTTTTTTGGACTGGCATCTCGTAGTTAATCCTAAAAAGATTCTTACTACTTAAACGGATGGTAGCCCGGCGAGTTCTAAAAAGTTACCTTTTTAGGCCTCCAGCCGGGGCTTATTATACTTAAAACTAAAGCGAAAGCTCTAAGGGTTACCCCGAGGGGGGTACGAACCTCGGCTTAGGCAATCACTGGTAGGGGGACAGCAAGGGACTGGCTGGATCTGGGTTAAATTATTTAGGGACTAATTTAAAGCTAACGGCGCAGCATCGCGGGCTGGCTCTTGCAAGGGTCGGGAGGGACTGTTAAGTCGGGGTCGCGACGACGGACCTCGGCGGCGAGGTCGGTACGGTTTGTGTCTGTGTGCTGGTCTAGCTGTACTGGTCTCTTTTCGACTCTCCTGGAGGAGAGTAGTGGGATCATCAGGATCGGTAAGAACGTGCCGCGAGCGGCGGACTTTGCTAATACGGGAGGGGGTGTAAGTAGCTGCCGCCACTACCAGAGGGTTGCGGTGGGTTACGGCCCTATCGAAGAAACGCTTCGAAGCGCGTTTCGTGAATTGATGGATAGTCGGGAGTTTCATGTCTAAATGAAGATTGATATTCCGAACAAACCAAGGCGAGCCTGTGGCTTGACGGAGAAAACGGTTCTGGAGAGTCTGCATCCTATGGATGAATCGGGGCTTGGCATGTGCCCAGACTGGGCTTGCGTATGTCATAATCGGCCTGATACAAGCGGTGTAAAGCCGCTTCTTACACAGAAGAGACAATTTACTCCGCTTGTTCAGGACGCAATGGAGCCTACTGAGAGCGAAAGCGGCCCGCGAGCGAGCCTGCTTTATGTGCTCGGAAAAGGTGAGGTGTTCGTCGAGGATGACACCTAGATATTTGGCTTGCTTCGCCCAAGGGATCTGCTTGCCGAACATTGAGATGGGTCGGGGAGGGGGGTGATTACGTCGCGGTCGGGTGTAAAAGACCGCCTGACTTTTATCGGGGTTGACCTCGATTCGCCACTTCCTGAACCAATCGCCGAGCTCGTCGACTGCGGTTTGGAGGTAGCGAACCAGCGCTGTGTCACTAAATCCCGAGAAGAAGATGGCAGTGTCGTCTGCGAACAGAGCTAACCTTGCCTTCTTGCTTCTGGGGATATCGCTAGTGAACAGCGTGAAAATGAGGGGGGCTAGTACAGAGCCTTGAGGGACTCCTGCACGGATCGGGTGAGGGGAGGAAAGTGCCCCTTCGATGCGATAGCGAAAGGTACGGTTCGCAAGAAAGTCTCGTAAGATGAGCACGAGACGGTCTGGCACTCCGAGTTGGTACAGCTTATATAATAAGCCGTTGTGCCAGACTTTGTCGAACGCTTTCGCTATATCGAAGTATACAGCGCCCGTGAACATACCACGCTGAAAACCAGCATTGATATGTTCGACGATGCGGTGTACCTGATGGACACACGAGTGTTGGGTTCGAAAACCGAACTGCTCGTTGGGGATGAGGCCCTTGGTTTCGGCATAATCCCTGAGTCGCTTATAAATAAGTCTCTCATAGATTTTGCCGAGAACTTTGAGCAAACTAATGGGGCGGTAGCTCGTGGGCTCGGTTTTGGGCTTACCGGGCTTAGGGATGCCAATGACGGTGGCTTCCTTCCACGCTTGGGGGAAAATATTATTACTCAAGGCACCATTGAAGATGGTACACATGAGCATAATCAAGTGAGCGGGGAACAGCTTGATCACTCTGTTGGTGATGCCGTCTGATCCGGGGGCTTTACGAGATTTCAGACCCTTGATGATCTCGTGCACCTCGTCAGGTGTGACAGGGGGCAGGGGATCATCAGGGTCTTCAACGGGCGGGAGTGAGGCTTTGCGTTCGACTTCCGCGTTTACCTTATCGACAAACGCTTGGTCTACTGGCTGCGAACTGGGTGTGCATTGGGCTTCGAGGCTATCGGCTAGGCATTCAGCCCTGTCGATATCCTCGAATGCAATGGTCGCATCGGGGCGGGTCAGGGGGGGCATAGTGGAAAACTCAGAGGATTTCAGTTTCCTCTGAAGTTCCCAGAAGGCGAGATGAGTCGGCTCTAGTTCGCTCACCATCTTGTCCCAGTTAGCGTCACGCAGCTCAGTCACACGTGTCCTTACAGCACGCTGTAAGTAACGCATGTGAGCTTTGTTAGCATCACAGGGAAAGATGCTGTAAGCACGAACGGCCGCGTTCTTCTCTGTCAGCAGATCACGTACATCGTCGGGGAGTTTCCATTTACGGTCACCCGTATCTGGAACCTCCCGTGAGCTTTCGCTCACGATCGATTGTACGTGTTCCGTGAGAGAGTCGATCGCGGCCGTTGTGGCGGCGACAGAGTCAAACTGATCTGGGATAGAGTCTAAGTGATGTGACGTGTTAGATTGTAAGCGTTCGCTTACTTTCTTCCAGTCAGTGATCACTTTAGTGGCGGGGGGTTGGGAGGGGTCGCGAATACCTAATCGGGGGGCCAGGTTCATGACTACTGGTCGATGGTCAGAATCGAGTTCGTGAATAGTCTCTATAGAATCCAACCTTAAGTTGATATTCTTAAGGAGCGCTATGTCAAGAACGTCGGGTAGCTGATCGACATCGAAGGGGAAGTGAGTGGGAGTCATCGGGGCGATGACATCGAAGATCATGGTAGAACAGAGGTTGAAAAGTTGCCTACCTCTAGTCGAGGTCCTGGTGCTATTCCAGGCGGGATGTTTGGCGTTGAGATCGCCCGCTATGATAACGGAGTCGCTCATGCCGAAGAGATCGGAAAGGTCGTTAGCGAGGAGTTGAGGGTCCTCTGACTCATGTGTGGGAGGAAGGTAAGCCGACACAATAGTGATCGGCTGGTGACCTGTCAGTGCTAACCGACAGGCCGAAACTTCTAATCGGGAGAGTTGGGGGGGATCCATAGGTATGCAGTACAGGGACTTCCTATAGTATATGAGGGTGCCGCCTCTGTGACAACGTGACCTGTCGTTGCGAACTAAACGATAGTTTGCAATTTTCGGGTCGCGATGATGAGGCTTTAAGAACGACTCTTGTATGAGTAAAATGTCTACGTGATGGTCGCGGAGGAACGTGGCGATCTCATCACGTTGGCCGTGAATGCCATTGGCATTGAAGAAGCCTAATTTTAGGGAACGGGGTTTAAGTCTAGTTAATACTCCTCGACTATCCATAATAGGGGCGTTGGGAGTTCATGCGGTGAATTGCTTGCGTGATCTCGGGATACGCAGCATAGATTGATTGAATGCGGAACAAGTTACCGCCGGCGGCGACTAGTTCCTGGGCCATCTGTTGGGCACGCGGGGTGAGGAACGTGCTATAGGTGTTAAAGGTCCCAGTGATTACGTTAAACGCATCAAGGGGAGCCTGACCTTTCCTCTGAGCCGGGGCTGGTCCTGCCATAGGGGCAGTGGGAGGGGCCGCGGCGCGGGCGGGGGGAGCGGTCGCGGGAAAACCGGGGGGCGTAAGGGGCGCGGGGGCGCGGGTACGCGGGTCCACTAAGGGAGGGATGGGGGCGGGCTTTGGCCTAGAGGAGGCCAGTGCGGGAAATTCCTTCTGGGAGCTCAAGAGAGGCCATTGGGAAGGACGCTGTGGGGCCAGTCTCGCGGGGAGTTTGGCCGAGGGGGATTCCCTAGTCTGGCGAGCGTCAAAACGTTGCGCCAATTTAGGGGAAGATGACTTGGGGGCTTTCGGGCAGCCCCGGTAGTTTGCCGGGTGACCGGACTCTTTACAGAGCACGCAACTGGGTGGCTCGGTGCAGAGGGTGCGGTCTTTAGGCCGGGTACAGTCGGCTGTACCATGATCTCCCAGGCACTTGACGCACCTGGGAGTAGCGTAGCAATTGTACGCTGAGTGCCCGTAAAGTTGGCATCTGTGGCACTGGCCAACGATGCCTGACTTGCGGGGCTTTTCTATTTTGAGTCCAGACAGATTGCAGACTGCCCTGACCTTGAATATGGGGTGGTGACCCTCCGTGGGAGGGCACACCACCAGGACCATATCAAAGGCCATGCCTTGTCTGCCTCTGTGCATACGGTGGACCTCTAAGACAGGCACGTTCTGCCTTTCGAGGTCTGCTTTGACTTCGCTGGTGGCGATTTCGCAGGGGATTCTGCGGATCACCACCCTGGTCAGTCGCTCCTCGGGCAAGGAATACGTGTGGAAGGACACGTTCCTGGCAGAGAGGAGCCTGGTCAGCTCGCGATAATCGGTCGAGGTCGGGACCGATACCTTAATGCCCTGCTGAGTGGCACGGGCACTGGTATAGTTGACCCTCTGGTCAACGCACCATTTGGACACCTCCGTCCACTTGGCCTTGTCCTGTATAAATACAGGGGGCGGTGGAGGGAGTTTCCTGGCGGTGGTTGAGCCAGAGTTAGCGGTCGGGGCGCTACCGTTAGCGCGGGGCGCGGCAACCTTCGCGGAGGTTGAAGGCGAGGGACGGGAGGGGGACGCGGTGGCGGCGGTCGCCGGCGGCGTGGGGGGGATGGACGCGGTCGCGGTGGCGGGGGTCGCCTGCGTATCGGGGAGGGGGTCGGACGCGTTGGCGGATGTCGCCAGCGGGGTGGGGGCGCGGGACGGAGGAGCGGAGTCCTCAGCCGCTATGATTTTAGCGGCTGGGGCTGAGCTGCTGTCCTTACTCTTCTTCCTCTTGCTCCCTTTGCCCTTTGTATGGGAGACTAACTCATACGCCTCCGTGTCCGAGGACGAGGAGGGGTTTGAGTCAGCCTGGGGAGCGGTTGAGGCGGTATCGGGATGATCTTCCGTGTCCATGGACACCGGAAGATCGTCTACTGGGGCGATGGGGGAGGGGATAGCCGGAGTCTCAAGTGCGTCACTGAAAACAGTGACTAGCTTGTTGGCTCTGGCCTTCCTCTCCCTGTTCGCCTTCCAGCGTTTCTTAAAAGAGATGACGAACTCTCGGTCATCATCCACGAGCTCGAAGAAAGCCTCCGAGAGGGCTTCCCTCTCCTCGGGAGATATGGGTTTAACCATGTTTCCCGGGGAGAAAAACTAAGGGGTGGGGGGGGACCTAATCACTCATGAGAGTGATCCTGATCAAAAACCCTACTCCTACGTAGCCTAATCCCCGGTGGGATGCCGGGGGTGAGTGTTACACTCCCTGTCGGGTATAGACAGGGAGGTGATCCTGGTGAGCCCTAAGAGTGACTCCCGTCGCCAATCTTATTGTGCGAACGGGTTCCTAACCGGTCATGCGATGGGTACTGAAGGTACCCGACCAGTCTAGTGCGGGGGGTATAGATATACCCGCGGCACTAGTACGCGGCTGTGGAGGGAAGACTGTCACCGGGGCTGACGAGGGAAGCCCCCAAGGCCAGCGATCCGGGACCCGTCCAACTTTCGTCTAGCCCTGAAGGGGATAGACGGGTGCGTTGGGTCTGCACCCACTCGGCTTCGTTGGCACCGTTAAGGTATCCACCGAGTGACCACGAAACTGTGGATTTGCCCTGAAGGGGCCACAACACAACACACGTTTTTGACTGAGTCTGATAAAGAAACAGGAATCCGAATTTTGCGATTTAAATAAATTTAAATCGCAAAATAGCGGAGAGTAGTCGGGGCGACTACGCAGCGTGGCGCACGGAGCACAACTGACGGGCGAGCGAGCGGCGAGCGGTGGAGGGGATACGCGCAGCGGAGCGGCAGCGTAACGACCTTCCAAGGCGGGCGTCGAGCGTAGAATGCGCCGAATCGGCAAAATGTTCCTTTTTTTTTATACATTTTGTGCTAAGTGCTAACTAGCTAGACAACCAATAAAAAAAAAAATTGTACATTAAATGCGTTAGCCAATCAGCGCGCGGTACATTTTTCTTAGATGCCTCGAACCTTTACCTTAATGGGGACCGCGTGACATTTTTCGCGTTTTTCACTAAGTTTTCCTTTATTTACATAGGTAAAGTATATATAATTAGGGTCTATATATTAGAATCTATCCTAGAAAAATATAAAATACGATATAAACACAACATGAACATAAACACTTAACTATCACTAAACTAATCACGAACAGATCACTACGGTATTATTTACTTAAACTATCGTTACTCTATTACTTATTTACTGTCCTATTAACGTCTATATATCACTTTATGTACACTATTCTTAAGTCACTTGTCCCGTTCACTGTTATTTAACACTTGTCCCGCACATCACTCCCGCCGTGCGACCGTGTCGCATCAGCTGTCGGTGCGGGCTCGTTGCTCGGAGACAGGGGCAGGATCACCAGCTTCCTCACCGGCCGGCGTAGAACACCTCCCTTGGTCAGCACGTCCACTGTTCGCACGATGTTGTCTGGACCCGGATACGTAGCGACGATTCTTCCTCGTATCCACACGTTGCGGGGCAGGTTCGGGTCGACGATTTGTACGAGGTCGTTTACTTGCACTGCTTGTCCTCGTCCATGTGGCTCCCGCCGGTGTTGGAGTTCTGGAAGATACTCCCTCACCCAGCGTGACCAGAAGATGTCTGCCAGTCTCTGTGAGGCTCGCCAGCTGGATCGTGAAATGACGTCTTTGTCGGTGAAAATGCCCGGTAGCGGCACACGTCCCGGTCCTCCCAACAGGAAGTGGTTAGGAGTGAGGGCCTCCGGGTCCTCTGGGCTGACTGATACATGAGTCAGCGGACGACTGTTGACGGTGTTCTCTACTTCCGCAAGTAGAGTTGTGAGGACCTCTTCTGTCGGATGGCGTTCGTGCAGTGTTGCGGTGAGTGCTGTCTTGACGGAACGAACCATCCGTTCCCATGCCCCTCCCATGAATGGGGCTCCAGGTGGTATGTAGCGCCAGGAGATAGTTCTTTTGGCTGTTTCCTCTGCAGTTGCCGCGTCGATTTCCCGTCGTAGTTCCTTGTCAGCGGCCTTTAGGTTGGTGCCGTTATCCGACCATATTTCAGTCGGGCAGCCTCGGCGCGCGATCATTCTCCTCACCGCCATCACCGCTGAGTCAGCACTGAGTGATCCAGCGACTTCTAGGTGTATAGCTCGCGTTGTGAGACATGTGAAGATGGCTACATATCTCTTCTGTCGAGTGCGTCCGACGGTCACTGAGAGGGGTCCGAAATAGTCGACTCCGGTGAAGGTGAAGGGTCTCTTATGGTGAGCTAGGCGGCACGCTGGTAGGTCCCCAGTCCTAGGGTATGGTGGTACTTGAGTTTTCATTCTGCAGAATAGGCACCTTCGTATTATTGTACGTGTGATAGGGCGTAATCTCAGTACCCAATATTGTTGTCTGCACTCGTTGACCGTAGCCTCCACACCAGCGTGATGAAGCTGTCGATGAACAGCTTGTATCCAGAGCTTGACCGTAGGATGATCACCATCGATCACCAGTGGGTTTTTGAATTCTTCCTTCATGTCTTGAGCTGCTCGGATGCGGCTTCTGAGTCTCAGTGCTCCATTTATAGTTTCGACGCTTAGTTGTCGGAGGCGGCTCTCTGTGTTCATTGGTTTTCCGTTGGTCAGACTATCTATTTCTTCCGCGAAGGACTCTTCTTGAGAGGATCGCATCAGTAATTCTTCAGCTTTCTTGAGGAGCTCGGCTGTGATCGGCATGCGTTTCTTCGCTTCTTGAGTCGGCCTCTTCGATGTCGTAGACACCCCCCCCTTTTCTGTGATTCTGGCTTTCTTCCAGGCGGGATCAACTTCTTTGTTTTTCTTTGTTCTTCTGTAGTTTACTTTCTGTTTCGTGGCTCTGCACAGTTGAATGAATTGTAAAACACGTCCCGTTGAGTATCGGAGTCTGTCCCAGCTGGAGAACTTCTCTGGATTGGGGAGGCCTTCTGCTAGTCTCAGACGCCTTCTGGCGATTACGTGGTGGGTCTTCTCTTCGTCGGAGCATTCTTC
Source organism: Aporophyla lueneburgensis (assembly GCA_932294355.1). Lineage (NCBI taxonomy): Eukaryota > Metazoa > Arthropoda > Insecta > Lepidoptera > Noctuidae > Aporophyla > Aporophyla lueneburgensis. The sequence goes on along the minus strand of OW028739.1, from coordinate 30,586,580 downwards.
TGGTGTTACTTTTGTACTCTCTGTCGGCCAGAAGTCTTCTGTTTGATATAAGAAGTCTGGCCCTCTGAACCATCGGTGTTGTCTGTTGAATGTTGATGGTACGTCTCGTGTGGCGTCATCCGCCACGTTCAATTTTGTTGGGACCCAGCGCCAGTCGTTGACCTTGGAACTTTCTTCTATGGCTGCTAGGCGATGAGCTACGTAGGGCTTGTATGAACGTGAGCCTGTTCTTATCCAGGTCAGCACCGTCTTGCTGTCTGTCCAGAACACCTTGCGATCGGGTTTCTTCTCATGTTCTTCGATTACTGCCTCTGCGAGTCTGGTTCCCATGACCGCTGCTTGCAGCTCTAACCTCGGGATTGACGTCAATTTCAACGGTGCTACCTTCGCTTTGGCTATGATGAGGGAGAGGCTGACTTCGCCGTCCGTCGCTACCGCTCTCCAGAAGAGGACCGCGGAGTAGGCCGATTCGCTGGCGTCGCTGAAGACGTGGAGCTCCAGGGGAACTGCATCACTGTAGTGGAGATATTGTCGCGGGATCGCGACTTCGTGGAGGTTCTTCAGCTGCCTCATCCACGTCTCCCACTGCTCTGCCAGGTCGTCATCTATGTGGTCGTCCCACGCTGTCCCTCTACGCCAGACCTCTTGAAGAAGCTGCTTCGCCTTTATCGTGACGGGTGAAGCGAGTCCCAGCGGGTCGAAGAGGGACATTACTATTCTTAGCGCTTCCCTTTTTGTCGGCTGTTTGTCTTCTATGAGTGTTGAAGGTATTCTGGCTAGGTTGAGGTTGAAGGTGAGTTCGTCTGAGTTGATTTTCCAGATGACGCCCAGGACTCGTTCAGTTTTTTCTTCTGTTCTATAGAGTTCCATATCTTCGGTTCGGTTTTCTTCACCAAGTGATTCTAGTAGCGATGTTGAGTTTGATTTCCATTGTTTTAACTCGAAACTTGCTTTCATGTGTACCTCTCGTACACTCTTCGTGATACGTTTGGCGTCCTCGAGGCTCCTGAAGCTGTCCAAGTAGTCGTCGACGTAATGTTTGTGTACGATGGCTGCTGCGGCTTCTGGGTGAGTTTCTTCGTGCTGCTTGGCGTTAAGGTTCTTAACGTAGATTGCTGTTGACGGCGAACTCGATGCTCCGAAAATTAGTGACGTCATTCTGTATTCTTCTGGGGGCCGTTCGTCTCGACGATCCCCGCGCCAGAGGTACCGCAGTGCGTCTCTGTCTTCTGTTCGCAGCTTGACTTGCATGAACATCTCCTTGATATCTGCCGTGACTGCAACCATGTGCTGCCGGAACCGCATGACGACACCTGGTAGTGACTGCAGCAGGTCGGGACCTGCGAGTAACATGTCGTTGAGCGCCACCCCTTTTGTCTTGGCTGCGGCGTCGTGTACCACCCGAAGTTTCTCTGGCTTCATCGGGTTGATTACTGCGAAGTGTGGCAGGTACCAAGTCTTGTCTGCTGTCTTCTGTTCCGGGGCAAGTTCGGCGTACCCCTTTGTGATGAGAGCGTCCATCTGTTCGACGTACTTTCTCTTCAAGGCGGGTTCACGATCGATTTTCTTCTCTATACTGAAGAGCCTTTTCAATGAATTTTCATAGTTGTCTGGAAGTCTGACCTCTTCTTTACGCCAGAGAAGGCCGGTCTGGAATCTTGTCTCCTCTATCTTTGTTGTGGTCTTCTCTAGAATACGAAGTGCTCGCTCTTCCGGATCTGTCTTCGGTCTCTTGGGTTGTATGCACAGCGCGTCCATCTCGAAGTACTGTTTCACAAGGTTCTCTAAATTCTCTTCTGGATCTTCTGTGATGTGTGACACAAAGTCAATCTTCTTCCCGAAGGTTTGTGTTTGACTGCCGTGAAGTACCCACCCTAGGGGCGTGAGAGATGCCACCGGGTGGTTGTTGTCTCCTCTTCTTACTTCCGACGTCAGCAGAAGGTGCCAGTTGTCTTGTCCAATTAGTACTCGTGGTTTCGCGTCGGCGTATGTGAGATGCCCTCGGATGTCAGATAAGTGTTGACATCCTTCTACTAGTTCCTGTGGCACCCGTTGAGATGAGACTTGTAAGTTCTTCACTGTGCGTGCTTGTATTCGTTCTTCGTGATCGTTGAGCCCTCTCAGTTTGATGGTTACTCTTCTTGAAGCCGATTCCGACGTCTTCATGTCGTTGATGGTTTCTATCTTCAGTGGGTCTATGGGGCCCGTCGCTCCGACGCTCGTCACTATGCCCTCGTCGACCAATGTGACTGTTGACCCGTCGTCCATTAGTGCGAAGGTGTCGATGTCTCCTTTCGGTCCCTTCACTTGGATTGGGAGGATTTTCAGGAATGATTGTTTCTTGATTGTCCAAGTTGAGTTGATGACCTCTGCCGCTTCTTCTTTATTCTCTGTCTTCTCTGTCTTCTTTTCATAGTGCAGCATCTTGTTGTGGGAGTACTTGCAGCCGTTGACGCCGCACGTCTTGGGTTTGCAGCTATGTGTCTTGTTTCTGTAGCGAAGACACCTGAAGCAGAGTCGCTTAGACTTGGCCATGTCCCATCTTGCGTCTGCATCTAACTTCTTGAACTGTTCACATTCTGTCGCATTGGTGTGGCCCGCTTCTTCGCATACGAGGCACTTCTGCGTCGGTGTTTTTTCAGTCACGTTGTTGACTCTTTGCATCCTCTTCTGTGGGGCAGCTGTAGTGGGTGCTGCCATCTGTTCAGGCAGCGCGTAGGGTCCGCACAACTCCGCTTCCCTTTTGAAAAACTTCTCTATCTTGATGAGGCAAGGATCTTCACGAGGTTGTATTGCTGCGAAGTCGTAGTACCTGTATCGCAGAGTCGGCGTCAGCTTGTCCACAACTGTCTTCGCGAGTTCGGGGTTGTACATGTAGTTGAAACAACCCAGAGTCTTCAGTGTTGCCACCACGTTGGAAACTTTAGTGGCGAATATGCAGATATCTCTCGGCGACTCGGTGAGGCGCGGCAGACCTCGAAGCGTCTCCATTTCCAACATGGCTATTGACTCTGGTCTTCCAAATCTTGATTCCAATGTCTTCATCACTTCGGCTGGGTGAGCGTTGGTTATGAGTAGACCCTCGACCGCTTCTTTGGCTTTCCCTTTGAGATTTCTTCTGAGCCGATTCGTGTTTTCAACCGTGCTGAACATTGCTTCTGTCTCGTGGTAAGCGGCGCGGAAGGGCAGCCATTCTTGATGAGATCCATTGAAGGTCGGTAACTCGACGAACTTGGGCCGTTGAGCTGCGCTGACTGCCCGAGAGATGGCTTCGGCTAGGATGGCTATGTCGGTTTGCTCTCCCGCCGGTGCTTGACGTGTTTCTCCATGTTTCGTTGTCGCTTGTTCTCTCGTGCGGGCAACCGTTGGATCTTCTATAGGGCGGCGTGGTTCTTTAGTGTTCGCTAACGTCGGACGATCCACTTGATTTTCCAACCAGTCGTCCACTCTTGCGTTAACTTCTGACTTCGAGTAGAGGGTGACGTCATCTTCTTCCTCTTCTGAGTCTTCTTTCTCTAATGTAACTAGATGTGCTGCGGCGAGTTCCACTTGAAGACGTAATAAGTCTTCCTTTGCTTTTGCGAGCTTGAGTTGCTTCGTTCTGCTACGTGTAGATCCCCCAGCTCCCCCTTTGATACTAGGGGGGCGCAGGTCTCGTAGTCCGGTCGGCTTTGGTGGACCGGCGGCTGTCTTCTCAATTCGCTTCACTGTAGAGCTTTCTGTTTCTGGACGGGTTTCACTAACGTTGACGGTGACGGGTGGCTTCGTTAGTTGTTGGGCCTTCGCTCCCGCAGTTAGCGTCGTTGCAGCGGACGGAGTTACGGAGGCGGCGGCGGCGGTGGCGTGTGAGGCGGGGGCGTTTGCGGCTGATGCGGAGGTGGCAGCGGTCGAAGTAGTTGCAGCGGTCGCGGAAGTCACGGCGGATGGATCGGTTGCCGCGGAGGTGTCTGTTTGTTCCGAAGTCTCCGTGGCGGTCGTCCCTGTAACTGTTGATTCCGTGCTGGCTTCCGCGCTGGTGCCGGTTGCGGAGTCGATAATCTCGGGCGATGACGACTTCTGTTCTTCTGACGGCTTCTGTTCCCCCGACGGTTTACGGCCCTTACCCACAGAGCGTGTAACGGGCATGTTGCCGGCTTGATTTTCTTCGAATATCTTGAAAGTACTCTTCTTTTTTCCGTGAAATCTTCTGTATTTCTGCTCTTCGTAATTCTTCCCGCAATATCCGTGTTCGAAGGACCATTAAATGTGGCTTACAGCCTCATTTGTGTGCTGGGTTGGCGGGAAATGAAACTACTGGAGACTTCTTTCTTCGTATATTGGAGCACTTTCTTCACGGGTAGCCGGGCGTCGAATGCGCCGAATCGGCAAAATGTTCCTTTTTTTATACATTTTGTGCTAAGTGCTAACTAGCTAGACAACCAATAAAAAAAATTGTACATTAAATGCGTTAGCCAATCAGCGCGCGGTACATTTTTCTTAGATGCCTCGAACCTTTACCTTAATGGGGACCGCGTGACATTTTTCGCGTTTTTCACTAAGTTTTCCTTTATTTACATAGGTAAAGTATATATAATTAGGGTCTATATATTAGAATCTATCCTAGAAAAATATAAAATACGATATAAACACAACATGAACATAAACACTTAACTATCACTAAACTAATCACGAACAGATCACTACGGTATTATTTACTTAAACTATCGTTACTCTATTACTTATTTACTGTCCTATTAACGTCTATATATCACTTTATGTACACTATTCTTAAGTCACTTGTCCCGTTCACTGTTATTTAACACTTGTCCCGCACACAATTAAATATTGATTTAAGATAAACAAGTATTTACTTACTCTGTATTAAAAATTACCCAATTTGCATGAAATAATATTAAATTAAATTTTGTTTATTGTTGACATAACCACAGATTATTAGAACCACAGACTAATTATGACATAACTGAAGGGAAAAAATTATGTATTCGTTGCCAGCTTATAAAGTTTTTGTTGTTTCTAGTTTCCCTTTTCAGGGCTTATTTGTGACATTTTTATATTTTTTATGCATACTGTAATTAAATAACATTTCAACAGTTAGAAATAATCACTTGTATTTATTAAATCTTCAAAGAAATATTTACCGGTAAAATTACGGTCTTTATTTTTTTCATGCTGCAACATTTACACCAAATGTGATTCGGATATGAATTGAATTGAGTATGATATCGCTAATATGTGTCACCATTTTACGAAAGTTAGAGGAATTGCTAAGGTATTGCTGGGAATTCACAATATGAATTAGTTTCAGCAGAAATGCTTAATGTGGCCTTTTTAGACCCCCAGCACTTCTTCACAAATAATTTGCAAACCGCAATAAGTGCGTAAGTACTTACATACCACATCTATTTACCGTTCACTAACAGAACTGTTAATGAGCAATCAATAATGTATTGAAATTCTTCGAACTCAACAATCAAACTTTTATTGGCACTTGGAATACATACAATGCTGCGTTTGTTGAACGCGCGTTCCGAGGTACGAAATAAACTATCAAAGGATACTGAATAGTGACCAACATGCATATTGAGCCAATGTTTAGAGCCAACATGGGTACATAATTTATATTAACTCATCTAATTTAAGTGAGGTCAATGCCATCAATTTCTGGTCTAATGATGACGAACATTTTACTGGTACATATAATAGGTACCTACACAATATGTTAGAGAGACTTATAAAGTGTATTCCCGTTGGACATTAATGTTTAATTATATTAGTTAAATTAGTAATCACAATAGCGCTCAGTATTCCGGATGTTTAGACCGTTTTGTGGTTATATTTTCTTGGTAAGCGGTGACTGTAGACTTTCGTTTCAGCGTTTTTCCGTTCCTTTGGGTAATATCCTATTAGATTTGAGTCATAAATCTAATAGATGTCAAACACCACTGAGACTCACGGTTTAGTTATGCATTGCTATATATAGGTTTGTTAAAGAGTATTTATTTATTTAAACTTCTGGCACACAAAAAGGTACAAAGGTGGACTTAATGCCTTAGGCATTCTCTACCAGTCATCAAAGGGTGCATATATCATATTTTCGTATTATGATTTACTAGCTTATGCCACGTACCTACATCTTAAATCACTCTGTCCAATGATGAAAACTGATTTAAATCTGTTGCGTAGTTTAAAAGATTTAAGACAGAGAGACAGAGAACAATATTTCAATCGCGAAAGTTTGTTTCACTTTCATATTAAAATGGTTTAACGGATTTAAATGAAATTTGGCACTTGGGTAGACCATGACTTGAGATTGCACATAAAATATTTTTAATTCCGGTCTTACGATTCCGTGAGGTATTTTCCAACATCCACAGCGAAGTCGCGGGCAAAAACTAGTGTAAAAAAATATATTTCTAAATTAATTTCCAACTAATACGAAAGCAAGAAATTACCATTACAATACAAATTACAATTACCATTATTAATAAACCAAGAAATTACGAAACGCGATGAACCCCTGTTACAATCCTAACATACTTTTTTGGCTTCGTTTAAGTTCCAAATGCCTAAAATATTGATAGGTTACATTAGTTATGTAGTTGTTGTTCTTAACTTTGGACATACCTACATGTATAGTGGGTTTTAAGATTTTTTAATGGGGAATCATCAGGATGGCTCGACTATTTCATGAACAAGTCATTCAAAGGGAGTAAATGAATTTAAAGGATTGTTAATGATTACGATTTTATAAACCCATACCTTTACATTATGGCGGGTGTGAATCATATTTTTATTAATAACAGCCTGTCACTGACCAGCAAATTTCAAAAAAAGAAAGAAAATTTGAATTTTGCGGACTGTCGTAACACATACACCTCACCCTAAGACCAAAAAATCAAAATAAAGATCCTTAACGAGATGAGGAAATACTTGAGTTAGATACCTAAACTTTAAAAATAAACCAACTCAGATATGGTCATTACGGTAGGGATTAATTTGAGTACAGTCGCCAGCACATCATGCTACCCGAAACTGTCAAATGTTTCCAATCAATCTTGAACCTAACACTTTAGCGATAAAGTTGATAACCTATTAAAGAAAGACAGATTGTAGTAGCTTCAAGTGCTAGCGTCTGTGCATTAGTAGGGTGGCACGCTATCACCTTCTGTCAAACGTCGTCTACGCGTGGACAACAGTACCTACTACTCAACACGCAGTTGCTCAAAACCTTATTATAACAAAGCGCGAAACCTGATACAAAGACACCGATTTTATAATATTCGGGTGACCTGCGAAGTGACCACGTTTGGCCGTAAAGGACTGCTTACATGTCACCTCTTTCTAACAATGATATTAAGCTCACAAATATATCTGTAAGGTCGACATATTATAGCTGGTGCTTTTTTTTTGGTTGGAAAATCATCAAATGACGTCTCCCGCTCTTGGGCGGAGCGGGAGGGCGTGTCAGACTTTTACTGACTAAAATCCACCAGTTTTCCTTCAGTGGCCCATGTGCCAGGGTCACGGTGTCTCTTTCGAACAATCTCACGACCCTGGCAGATCTGGTGCTTATATGCAGATCTTACAGAAACCTTTGTGGACAAAGTGGGCTATATGGTTCAGTCAACTAGGGCATTATTATTAATTCCAAAGCTTTGATTTGGTGACATTTATAAACGCTGTTTCTGGTAAAAAATTAGATAGCCCATTATTTTTTGAAAATTTTGTTGTACTTAAGTAAAATGAAAATTAAAAGTCATTAATTCAAACTAGGCTGACAATTAGCATTCTATGAACGTCAAAATGAGATAAGACAGTCCCCCAAAACGCCCGCTCTTCACCACTTCCTAGTGCTTAAGCTGGGAAGAATAAGTGGCGCAACAAACTGTCCAGCAGCATTGCTGTCTGTCCAGTTAGAAGGAGGAAGGAAAGAATAGATAGGTACTTTAGCACTTTTGCCTACTTACATATATAGATACAGAGTTTTATCGAGACTTGTCAATATTATAACATATAGGTATGTAATAATTCGTAGTACATTTCTGTAATGAATCCAGAAAGCCAGAATAACATTTGAGAACATCACGCATATTTTACCCTTAGGTTTTTTTTGTGGTTAGGAAATTATCAAATGACGTCTCCTGCTCTGGACGAAGCGGGAGGGAGTTTCAGACTTTTACTGACTAAAACCCACCCGTGGTCCTTCAGTTGCCTATATGCCAGGGCCACGGTATCTCTTTCGGAAAAATCTCGCAACCTTGGCAGGACTCTAGGGGTTACGCAAAGATGTAAGGTGTACTTATAGTACCCACATATTAAAGCTCCATTTAATAGAAGCGCGACTCTATTGCCTACTGCCAGAATATCGTACCATATAAACAAGCCACGATACCTCAGCTAACCTCGACCGCCCACACTGGACCGGTAATAGATAGACAATAGACTCAAACCGGATCCGGCGGATCAGGCCGATCCGGGCCGGTTCTTCGTCGATACACATTAACATAACGAAGATGCCGCCGGCCGGCTCCCCACAGATTTCAATGTTCTCTTGATTATAACGAGGTACTGCAATATAGAACGAATTCGATATTGAACTTATACGATATTTTATTGCCAAAAGGGCCCTGTTCTTGACCTCGCCTCGTCTGGTAGAAAGTAATGGATAAGGTCTACGATGAAGACTTTTTGATTGATTAGCAAATTGTAAATGCATTCTTTCAAACCGATTGTAGTTCGTGGTGGCTCTTAGAATAATGTGTAATTAATGTAACTATCATCTTCATCATTTCTGTCATAATCGCCACGATTTGCAGGCGGGTTGGCGATCGCAGTATGGTGGTAAAATACATAAAGAATGCTGCTGCCCATTCTCTAGTAAATCCGTTAGTCGCTTTTTATGACACCCAGGGGAAGTAATGGAATGGTGGTGTATTCTTTACATACGTTACCAAACGAAACTATACATAGATCTGTTGTAACTGTACATAGATTATATTTTTTTAAGTATAAAGAGGGATTCGCCCAATGGTTCTCTTTGTAGTGTTGATGTTAACTTATTAAAACAAGACTAGAAAAACATGAACGAAATCATATAAGAGACTTGCTATTTTGTCGTCGTTTATAAAGACGATGCTTCAATAAAGAAAAACTGAAAACTTTTGTAATGAAAAATAAAAGACAAAATTACAATCCGAAGGAGTATTTTACTTTACTCAAGCAGTAACTAACCAGATAGAAGATTAACAATATTATTACACAATTTAATATTTATTATAAACCTCGTGAGCCATTATTATTTACTTAAGTAGGCTTAGTCGTATGAACTTTGACCCCGGAAGCTACTGTGGCTCGTCTTTGTGAGCCACCCACGCATAGAAACGTTAGAAACCACTGGAAATTTGCCTTGAACTTGTAAGATTTATTTCTTACATTAACGAATTGAAGATAGAAATGGGTGAGATATAAGTATTACAGATAAAGCTTTGGCACTTACCAAGCTTGGAAAAATTGAAATAATATTGAAAAAATTGAAAAGACTATGCTTAGATGGTTTGGTCATGTTATGAGAATGAATGAAGGGCGGCTAATAAAAGAGGTGATATGAAAGAAAACGCTCAGAAAGGACGCCCTTAAAGGACATATAGTAACTTAGCACACAGATAGACCATGAACTATGTAAGGTGATAGGTTACTCTTCATCCTGGATCGTGGACAACAGCTAGTATTGTACAAAGGCGGACTTCATGTAAGGACTCCCATTTTAACCATATTGTCTTTGAAACTATCCATCCATCGATTTATTGGTCTCCTCCTACTCAAATCTCTCTTTACGTTATGTCCCTTTTTTTCATCAGAATTGCTTCATAATTAACCTTGAACAAAACTTATCAACAACAAAAAAATTCAACCGACATTCACAAAAAGAAACTCCAAAAAAAAAACTAGATTTTCGGAAGTCTGTGTTTTTCGATTTGTCTGTTCATTTATTGCCACCGACTTCTGAAATAACAGTTAGTTATTTTTCGCGAAAGTCTATGTAAAAGCTAACTTTATACCCACTCTTCGAAACAGGACCAAGTTTAAATATGGTAACGTTCAATAAGTACGTATACTCTTTCTGACAAAAGAAAGAAAATCTAATTGGTTTATAAACGACGGAGATCTGAGATAACTAACATTAAAAAAAAACATTCCAAAAAAAGAAGGAGGTTCCCCTCATTTTTTGAGTCGGTAAAAAATATTGTTCGCGATCTACATAGTAAGTACCTCCTATTGATGAAGTATGGAATCGTTCCAATAAAGGATTGAATCTCACGTAACATGCAAAACAGATGATCAGCGATCAACCTAAGGGCCTGACTGACAATCAAACAAACTGTCGCAGGCAGACAGCGACAAACGACAGCCTAGTTCTGTCGTCCGTGCGCACGGTGATGTGGGAAATTGATCGTGTGCGCCGGTCCTAACTTGGCTAAGTTATTCATATGTACTCGTATATCGCGACGCTTCCAACTTGTTTGAACTGGGACTTGCAATTTCACCAAGTTTGAGATTTGCATAGAAATACGGGTTGTTATTATTTTTGTTATTTGAATGCAATAATGTATGTTTGTCCGTATATAAGAGACAAATTCTAAGTTTGTTTTAAGTTGCTTAGTTTATTTAGTGGGTATTTGGTCTTTAAACTAGACCTTTAAAAATTTTGCAGGGTGTTTTACCATTCTTGAATGTCATTATTTTTTTTTTTGCTATTTTTCTCTTTTTTCCTACATTTATAAAATGCCTTCATTATTTCACGAAATGAAATGCTATTTGTCTTGATTTCATTTGTTGTTGTATTGTAAAGTACTGTGGTGTAGTATATACTCGTAGGTATAGATTATAAGTACGTTGGCAATGGTCGCTATCGACACACCTTGAAATTTTTATGATTCCAAAATATTAGTACACATGTGGTGAAACTGTTTTTTTTTTTTTAAACCAGTTTAAATGATATAGTAGTTAAGTTATATTAGTGTTATTTCCTGTGTCTCTCATCTACTAATGGACGTACGTACTTACTTTTTCGGTACGAACAAAAAATGCTCTCTTTCCATATAATTATTTTAAAGATAAATGGTGATGATGATAGATCATTTAGTTACCGTAATTATTAGACAAACACTTATAATTTATTATAATAACAGACCTGTCATAATTTGACGAAAATTGCTGGAGTTAATTGGAAAAGCAAACAGACACAAAAAGTGGGATTGCCAAAATACCTACTACGAATATTATTAATGAATACAATGAAAGATCAAATGAGAAAAACCGTTAATTAACAAACAAAACATGGTGTCTGTATACTGTATGCCCCGAGTGGGTAGCCAAAGGTGTAAGTAAAATTCGCACATATAACCAAGTCTATTTCAAGTCGAATTTTAATAGAGGCAGCTAATGGGAGCCCCTGAGCTGGCAGTAGGAATGGCTTTCTTTTTATTAAACAACATTCATTACGTCATTTACATTGTTGTGCAGTCAAAGTTATCATCCTCACCATCATTTTACCCAAAAGACGTCCACTGCTGGATATACTCGTACACCTCCCCCAAGCTCTGCCACATCGATCCGTTCTATGCATCTCGGATTCACCGAATTCCTGCGGCCTTCAGGTCAGCGGTCCACTTTGTAGGAGGCTTTCAAACGCAACGTCTTCCAGTACGTGGTCGTCACTCCCAAACCTTTCAGCCTCATCGGCCATCTGTTTTGCTAGCATAAGTTTGGCAATTCTTTTATGGTACCTATGGCCCTTACCTTGGTTTTATTACGAATCTTTTCAGATCGGTTAGCCAAACCCCAAGCATAGCCCTCTCCATTGCCCTTTAGCTGACTTTCCGCCTAATAAGGCCTATTGTGAGCAATCACATTTCAGTGTCATCACTTGCAACACGCGCTGGTCAAACACTTTCGTCTTGAAACACTGCGATATGTGGGACGAGAAGATATTGGGTAGCATCTCGAGCGTTGCCCAGCCGAGTTGAATTCGACGATTGACCACTTATTACCCCCTCCAAATAGACAAGCGCCAAAAACAAAAACCAATATTTTTGAGTAAAATACAAATGTTTAAAGTTATCTAGTTCTCCTATATTTCCAGAAATAACATTGTTCCTAGAATATTTTATTGAATTAATTCAAACGCTTTAGCTGAAGTTCATTACAATGATAAAATAGAAAACCCACTAAGAGCACTAGACGAGAGATATTAATGTAGTCAGCTTTCTAGATTTACGTCAATTAGAAAGGTACACCTACATAAAGATTGGAGTACACTGCCGCTGTAATGTTTAGGTTCGCGGTTTAATGTGTTTAGGGCAGTTGTACACGAGTTTGATTCGAGTGGAACCATTTGTGTAGCTTTAAATTTAGCTCAGTATGTTTACCACGACTGTAAAGTTTGGTCAAGCGCAGTGCTTTCCATTAAATTAATAAAATCAACTGAACTAAAAGTTAAAGGTCTGGGAAATAAATTGTCACGCAAATTGAATGTCAACTTATAGTGATGAAATGGCTATAACACGGCTAATTGACGTAGTGTGTCAATTTGCTAAACCATTACTACATTAATGAGAATTTTATCTACTTGATTATATTTAAAAAATCGATACCAGTATTTATTTACACCAAACTATTAATCGAAGTCACAAATTGAAATAAGTACTGTCTGGCGATTTTTGTGCTTTATTGGCAGTTATTTATCAGATAAAATGTCATTTTAGTATCATTTTTAACCAACTTCAAAAAAAAGGAGGAGGTTTCTCAATTCGACCATATATGTATATATATTTTTTTTATGACATCTCGCAGGTCAACCTATGAGGTTGTCAGCTGCTTAGCTGGACTTGCCTGTGGCTACCTATATAAATTAAGGCCTACAGCCAGGGCTTAAAAAAAACTTAAAACTAGAGCGACTACTCGCTAAAGGACCTCGGACCTCGGCTTAGGGCATCGCGGGTAGAGGGCGGCTGGATCGGAATGAGTAAATTTTGTGGTGGGAGTATACTTCTCCCCGAGCCGAACTCTCGCCGAGTTCCACAACTCCCTTGCGGAGTTGAGAGTCATCGTCGTCGGGTTTCGTCCCCTCCCCGTGCTCGTACTCGGGGACTTCAACGCCAAGAATTTGGCTTGGGGTTCCCGGTATACGGACACACGGGGCAGGATGGTGGAGGACTGGGCTCTGGAGACAGGCCTGGTCGTCCTAAACCGGGGTTCTGTACCTACGTGTGTACGGATGCGGGGCGACTCAGTGGTGGACATTTCGTTCGCCAGCCCCGCTCTGTCACCGCAGGTCATTGATTGGCGCGTCATGGAGGAGGTGGAGACGTATTCCGACCACCGGTACATCCGGTTTGACGTTTCCGCCCAGACCTCGAGCGCGCCGATCCGGCAGACCCCGAGTGGTCCGCGGTGGGCGCTGAAGAAGCTGGACCGGGAGCTTCTCCTGGAAGCCTCGATCGTGCAGGCCTGGGTGTCACCACCGGACAGGCCTGCTGACATCAACGACGAGGCCGAGTGGTTCCGGGAGGCCATGTCCGAGATTTGTGACGTGGCTATGCCCCGAGTCCAGCCAGGACGGGCTTGGCGCCAGGTGTACTAGTGGTCGCCGCAGCTGACAGCGTTGCGCGAAGCGTGCGTTGCGGCGCGGCGCCGGTACACCAGGCACCGCAGGCTCCGTATCCGCCCTTCGGATACGGAAGCCATTCAGGCGGAGTTATACGAGGGGTACAGAGTGGCGAAGACCGCCCTCCAAGACGAGATCCTTCGGGCTAGAGGACTGGCCCGCAAGGAGTCGCTGGAGACTCTGAACAGGGACCCATGGGGACGGCCCTACAAGGCCGTCCGGGAGAAACTCCGCCCATGGGCTCCCCCGCTGACTCAGAGTCTCCGGCCCCAACTCGTGGAGGGCGTGGTGAGCGCTCTGTTCCCCTCGCGAGGGGAACATAGTCCCCCGCCCATGGCTCCGCCTCCTGCGGTGCCCGATGCGGACCACATACCTAACGACGACGACGGTGCTCCAGAAGTGACCGAGGTAGAGATGAGGGTGGCGGTACGAAGGCTTAATGCCAAGAATACCGCCCCAGGACCCGACGGCTTGCCTGGAAAAGCCTGGGTCCTGGCCTTGCAGGCTCTCGGGCCTCGACTAGGGGGGCTCTTTAGCGCATGCTTGGAGAGGGGCCAGTTCCCACTTCGTTGGAAGACGGGGAAACTGGTCCTCATTAAGAAGCCTGGGCGCCCAGCGGACTCTCCGTCCGCTTACCGGCCCATCGTGCTGCTCGACGAGGTGGGCAAGCTCTTTGAAAGAGTGATTGCAGACCGCCTCGTCGGGTGGCTGGTGCGGGAGGGGCCGGTCTTGTCGGACGGCCAGTACGGCTTCCGCAAGGGGCGCTCTACGGTGGACGCCATCATGCGCGTGCGAGCCCTCACGACGGGGGATGCAGTGGCCCGGGGTGGGGTCATCTTGGCGGTGTCTCTAGACATCGCCAATCCCTTCAAGGAGTTGCATTAGGGAGGCACTCCGGTATCACCCGATGCCGACCTACCTCTGTCGCGTGGTCGAGGCCTATCTGACGGATAGGGCCGTCATCTACCCCGGTCACGAGGGGGAATGGAACCGGCGAGAGATGTCGTGCAGTGTCCCACAGGGATCGGTCCTGGGGCCACATCTGTGGGACATCGGTTACGACTGGGTGCTGCGCGCCGACCTCCCTAGCGGCGTCAGCGTAGTTTGCTACGCTGACGACACGCTGGTCCTTGCGCAGGGGAGGTCGCACGAGGCGGCGGCCGAAATCATGACACGCGGGGTTGCGACAATCGTCGATAGGATCCGGCAATTGGGACTCGAGGTGGCATTGCATAAGTCCGAGGCCATGGGTTTTCATGGTCCTCGGAACGCGCCACCTGCGGGTTCCCAACTCACGGTGGGAGGAGTTCACATCGGCGTCGAGTCGACGATGTAGTACCTGGGACTTGTCCTCGACAGCCGGTGGAACTTCGTCGAGCACTTCCGACGTTTGGCTCCCAGACTGGAGCGGGCTGGGGCTGCCTTAAAGCGGCTCCTGCCCAATCTGGGGGGTCCAAACGCCTCCTGCCGGAGGCTCTACACGGGGGTCGTGCGGTCCATGGCCCTCTACGGGGCACCGGTGTGGGCGCCCTCATTGACGCTGCGCCCAGCGCGCCGGTTGAGTGCGGTCCAGAGGGTCATGGCCATCCGGTTAATCCGGGGATACCACACGGTCTCCTGCGAGGCAGCGAGCCTCCTTGCCGGAGTGCCGCCATGGGATCTGGAGGCAAAGGTCCTCGCCCACATGTGGGAGTGGCGCGAGGAGGCGAAACGCCGGGGCGAAACTCCGCTGCCGCGACAAATCGCGGCACGGCGGACAGAGCTCCGGTGTGATCTCATGGCGACATGGCGGGTACGATTATCGCAACCCAGTGCTGGGCACGCCACAATTGCGGCGGTAAGTCTCCTCTTTGAGGAGTGGATAGAGAGGCGTCACGGCGTCCTCACCTTCCGCCTGACGCAGGTTCTCACCGGGCATGGGTGCTTCGGTGGGTTCCTGTTCAGGATAAAGCGGGAGGATACGTCCGGGTGTTTCCATTGCGAGGATCGTCTGGAGGACACGGTGGAGCATACGGTGGAAGTGTGCCCTGCCTGGGCGGAGCACCGCCGTGTCCTCGTGGAGGCGATTGGCGGCGGCGACCTTTCGCGTCCGGCCCTGGTGCGAGCCATGGTACGGAGCGAGAGGGAATGGGAAGCCGTCACCTCCTTCTGCGAAGCAGTAATGCTCGCGAAGGAGGAGGCGGGGCGCGTGAGGGAGTGGCAGTCTCTGCGCCCTCACGTCCCTAGCTGCCGCAGGCGGAGACGCCCCGGGCGTCGGGAGTCAATAGCGGACTCCCGGCCACCGTAGGCGCGACTTGCGGGTGGCGAGCAATGGGTAGCTCGCCGCCCGGTAAGGACCAAGCTCGGGTCGACGGCGCGAAAGAGATACCGTGACCCTGGCACATGGGCAACTGATGGAACACGGGTGGGTTTTAGTCAGTAAAAGTCTGACACGCCCTCCCGCTCCGCCCAGAGTGGGAGAAGTCATTTGATGATTTCCCATCCTAAAAAAAAAAGGCCTAAAGCCAGGGCTTAAAAAAAACTTAAAACTAGAGCGACTACTCGCTAAAGGACCTCGGACCTCGGCTTAGGGCATCGCGGGTAGAGGGCGGCTGGATCGGAATGAGTAAATTTTAGTATCATGTGAATCACGTCCTACATAAAGAAGTAGTTTGCAAATGAAAATAGGTAAAATATTTTACAAGCTGTGTTTCCAAGATTTAACCATAGTCTACTTCTGCGCAGTGTAGCCCAGCTCTTAGGTATCCTAGTGAGTCACGGTCCCAGGCCGCCTACACACTAGGATGTGGCGCTATTGTATTCAGAACTTGAATCGCGGCTATTTCGTGAAAGCGTTGAATGCAAACTTATTTATAAACGCCGTAAAATCGCCATATTTTACAAAAGATAGTGCTTATTGTAAAGAATGGCGAGAGCTTGAAGCTCTCCCGGAGATAAATAGACGCTGTAGTTCCCTGGCCCAGCGGGGGATTGTATGTGCCAAGTACTGCCAAGTGTGTGCGTGAGTACAGCCAGTAATCTTGGACGTAGTTCGACTTTTTGTTATCTGTAGAACAAGGGTAGTCTTGATTGTAAGACGGTGACTCCTTATTGTTCTTTTTTTAAAAAGAGTTGCAGAATGAATATGTAGATAAGAATTACTGTTTCTTTTTTCTATTCGTGTTGTTACTGTGCGATTTAAATTAGAATAGGACTGGTTTAAAATATGTTTGAACTGAGTTCTTATTGACGTATTAGCGTTCTTAGTATATCTCTAAATGATTACCCTTGAGTTATGGAATTCAAGTAAGGTTTATGGTTACAATCTATTCTATAATATTATAAAGCTGTAGATTTTGTTTGATTGTTTGTTTGGTTAAACGCGGTAATCTCAGGAACTGCTGATCGGAATTGAAAAATTATTTTTGTGTTGGGTAGCCTGTTTATTAAGGAAGGCTAAAGGCTATATAACATCACGCTACGATTAAAAGGAGCGGAGGAGAAAGGAAAAATCGACGAAAACTCCAGGTAATTCGATGCGACGCACAGTGGGCCCATACTGAAAATTAGTGGACTTAGGCAACAAAGTTCCTATATCGATGCGATTTTTTTTTATATAACGTGTTATATTATTCCTGACAACTTTTATTCTTATAAAATTTCTTCTAAAGTTGATAGTTTGTCTTGAAAAAAAATTATTAGATTTTTTTGTATGGAGCGAATCACGTTTAATTTTTTTTCTTCAATTGTACTAATATGTTGAGTGTGTGGCGTGAGTATATGATAGCTAGGGTTATTCTCTATCCATGAAAAAAAAATCAGCGCCGGCCATCTGCGGCAGCGCGAGTAATCATTCGGTAAAAAAAAAAATGATTTGGAAGAATTTTTTTGTCATTTAAAATAAATTCAAAGCATATTTTTTGTCTCATTTGGCTGTTTTCACCTTCTTTTTAGTTAAATAAATAGTTTTAATAGCGCATACGTACCTATAACTAGTAATTCTGGTAGAGATTTAGTTATTATTGCATGTTATCGGTAGCACCTGCATTGTGATTGATGACTCATTTGTTTGTGCACTCGGCTAAGCGCATAACTAATGAGTCATCGAAAAATGCTCGTCTCTGATTGGCTGAATAATTTTCACTCACTGTTATGTCCACTACTTGAGTAATTAACACTAACTATAAATATAAAGACATTCATTAAGTCCATCTAGTTTCGCTCTTGTCGCTTGTTTGTGAACACAGTGAAATACTTGTATTTTTAAATTTACATTAGAACAATGGCTGGATTTTGTACCAACCTAGATCTTTTTGTGAAATTAAGAAGTGGCGGTGATCTGAAAAATCATATGTTTCTGTATGAAAGTATCATTTCTGTCTTGACTACCGAAGTTTCTGAAGAAGACAAGAACTGAATCAAGGAATTCTGTTGACTTTTTTGTGTAAATTTAAATAAAAAGTTTAATTAATCGCAAGTGGTTGGAAAAAAACATCAACTGGCCTGTTTGTGACAGTGTTGATCTGAGAAGTGTGATGAGCTTTTCGGACGCAGCCTTATCTGAGCTTGTGGATATAGATTGCCATGTTCCTACTCTTGCAGTATGTACTGCGGAAGCGGGAACATCTACAGAAAAGGAGCACAGAAAACCGTTCGAAGAGTTAAGTAATAAGCAAAAGAAAAGACGTTCTACTTCCATAGTAGAAGAAAACTCCGAGGAAGAGTTGCAGCACTGGTACATAACAAAATTGAAAGACAACGGCAAAACGAATCCGGCAAAAGTGGTCGAATACCTTTCCAGTAATCCAGATGCACTATCCGAAGTAGAAGAGAGACTATTCAAAAAGCAGAGCTTAAGTACTGTCTCTGAAGATAAGTGTTTAGCTCTTTATACATCAGTTACGCTCTCAAAATGGAAGTACTTAGCTCTTCGACAATTTCTGATAGAAGAAAACTGTGCTGCCTTTCCATCTTATCCAAAGCTTGTAAATGCCAAGAAAAGATGTTACCCACCACAAGAGAGTATGGAGATTACCGAAAACGGAGCTCACATTAAATTGCAAGCGCTATTGGACCACACTGTGGAGAGGATATTACTTGATATAAATACTGTTGATAGGTCTCAAAATGAAGAACTCAAGTTGACCTGGAAATGGGGACTTGATGGTTCTTCGTCGCAGAGTAACTATAAACAGAAAACGTCAAACACAGCTACAGAGTTCGATGATTCATCAGTAGTCATGATAAGCATCGTCCCTCTTCGGCTAGTGTCTACTAGGCCATCATCTGGGAATGAAAATCTAGTTTGGGAGAACCCCACACCTTGCTCAACTCTGTACTGTCGACCAGTGAAGTTCACTTTCACTTTGGAGACAGCTGACTTTATAAAGTCTGAAGAGTCTGAGATGAAAAAACAAATTGATGAACGAATATCTACACAGTGTGGAAATATTATTGTATCACATGAATTGCATATGACCATGATTGATGGAAAAGTGGCCAATATTATTGCTGGAGTACCATCATATGCAACGTGTCCCATTTGCTTGGCGAAACCGAGTGAGATGAATAATTTAGACGCTTTGACTTCTAAACCACTTCGTGAAGAAATTTACAAACAAAGAATTTCTTCACTGCATATGAAGATTCGGTGTATGGAATGTCTTCTCCATATATCTTATAATCTGGTCAACGATGGGCTGCTCGCGGCGAACATAAGGCTTTGAAACAAGCTAAAAAAAATACCACACAGCAAAAGTTTCGTGAGCAAACTGGAATGCTGATTGATATAATCAAACAGGTGTGTATTTAATTTTCGCTCTCTTTATGTTGTTTGTGAATTATATCTCCATGTATTGTATATTACAGTATTGTTTTCCCATTTTAGGGTTTTGGAACTACAAACGACGGGAATACAGCGAGGCGCTTTTTCCAAGATTACAAAAGATCTTCCAGAATAACGGGAATTGACGAAAATCTGATTTTCAGATTTTCCGTTATTCTACAAGCCATATCATCAGGCAAAAACATTAACTGTGAAAAATTTAGAAGATACTGTAGAGAAACAGCTGATGTGTACGTGCAACACTATTCGTGGTACTACATGCCAGTTAGTGTACATAAACTTCTAATGCACGGTAATGCACGGTGTAACCACTTTGGTGTTTTGCTAATCGGTAAGTAAAAAATAAATATAGTTTGATGTATTATTTGACTCGATTGCGTTTTGAAATTAAAATGTATGTACTTATTCGTTTTAGGTACCTTATCTGAAGAAGCTTCGGAAGCCCGTAATAAGGACTTCAGAAACGTCAGGGAGAGGCACACTCGGAAAACGGGGAGAATAGCAACAAACGAAGACATCCTCCATGGACTTCTAATAAGCTCTGATCCCCACATATCCTACATAAGGCCTAAAATAATGAAACAGGTTCATAATGAGTTGTTGCCTGAAGCAACCTGGTTGTTACAGACATCTGAGCCTCCCTGTGACAGTGAAATTATGGAGGAAGAAGAATGCCTCATAGCAGAGTCCGAAAATTTGCCGGACCCACTAGCACTTCTGGAACAAGAAATAATGTGATCCGGCTCTAAATTATTCCCACAAAAGCCCATCAGGGTTAGGAATATGACAAACAGCCCTTTTCAGGGCTACAATTATTTCACAGTTTTATATTGATCATACGTACGATAACTTATACTATAATAATATACATACAGTTGATTATGTAGATAATTATCAACGACTTGCCCGTACAAATTTGAATTATTTCACCTATCATTAATAAAATTAGTATAACCTGAAACATTACGATATATTTATTCAACAATAGATAACGTGCAGTTAAAAAATAACACAGCCAATCAGAGACGAGCATTTTTCGATGACTCATTAGTTATGCGCGCACAAACAAATGAGTCATCAATCACAATGCAGAGCACCTGCATTGTGATTGATGACTCATTTGTACCGATAACATGCAATAATAACTAAATCTCTACCAGAATTACTAGTTCTAAGTACGTATGCGCTATTAAAACTATTTATTTAACTAAAAAGAAGGTGAAAACAGCCAAATGAGACAAAAAATATGCTTTGAATTTATTTTAAATGACAAAAAAATTCTTCCAAATTATTTTTTTTTTTACCGAATGATTACTCGCGCTGCCGCAGATGGCCAGCGCTGATTTTTTTTCGTGAATAGAGAATGACCCTAGCTATCATATACTCACGCCACACACCCAACATATTAGTACAATTGAAGAAAAAAAAATTAAACGTGATTCGCTCCATACAAAAAAATCTAATAAATTTTTTTCAAGACAAACTATCAAGTTTAGAAGAAATTTTATAAGAATAAAAGTTGTCAGGAATATTATAACACGTCATATAAAAAAAAAATCGCATCGATATGGTAACTTTGTTGCCTAAGTCCACTAATTTTCAGTATGGGCCCACTGTGCGACGGGAAGGGGAGCAAAAATTTGACGCGGACGAAATCGCGGGCAGAAGCTAGTGTTAGAATATATTGCAAGTAAATGTAAATGTTTCGTGTGGTGTCGGACGTAAATAATAGCGCCATTCCTTTCTTCCCGTTTTTAAGGGACTTACTGGAGAATGGGCAGTAGCGTTCTCTATGCATTTCACCACCATACTGCAATCCCCCAAATTGAAGGCGGCCTATGCCCAGCAGTGGACGTCTACTAGCTGAAAGGATGACGATGATGATGAAATGTAAATTATGTTTAATTTTGACACTTCTGTTAATATATTTCATTTGTTGACAAAAATCTTAACAATAGTCCACTGTCTAGATATAATATCTTGCCAGACACGTGTGAAAAGTCGATAATGCTCATACACTTAGGCTTTAGAATTCTACAAACTACGACACATTTGAGAGGCAAGCGAGGACACTTTGGGTGCCAATTTGTTTCGAGTAGCTACCTCACAATGTTGCTTACAAAAATTACAGATATAGAGACGTTGTAGGAGGATGCTCAAGTCTGTCTGTCTGTCTAGTCTCAATGTACTAGAGTATGGGCAGCAGCGTTCTCTATGCATTTTACCACCATACTGCGATCGCCAACCCGCTTGCAAAGCGTGGCGATTATGGCAAAGCCCCCCAAATAGGGGGAGGCCCATGTCCAGCAGTGGACGTCTTGCGGCTGAGACGGATGATGGATGGCTCAAGTCTGGAGTGTGGCTGTGGCTAACTATAAGAATAGTGGAAGAGAACGAAAAGAATTACATACTGATAAATGATTTTAATTATTAGACTAAGTTAAGGTGACCTTATTGGTGATATTCTTCAGAAAGGTCAGGTGCGTCGCACTCGCAACCGGCGTGCGTGAATGACCAAATGTATGAACTTAAACGAGGCAAATGGAGTATTTATGGATAGTAACACGTGACGGTCTGTAGATTCTTACACCATGGGAAAAAGGCATGAATTTATATATTTATGTCTCTGTACTTTAAGGTGTGTTATCAATTCTTACCGAGGTAAATGACTTCGCATTTACAGTCGATTTCTGTTACAGGAATTTCAAATACATAGAGTTTGCTTTAATATTTCATTACGGACAGCAGAACGAAAATATAATTCAATGACAAAGTAGATAGATATTTCCTGCCTGGAAACGAGGTAAAACGGGCAACATAATAACTTATTCGCAAACGGTCACAATTTGTTAGTAAAGTTACGACTAAGTTAGACTTAAGCAACCTTGCTTCAGACTGGCCCACGTGCCAAGTTAATAAATGCAACCGTTTTAATACTTGGCACACGATTGTTTGACAAATAAACAAATGTTTCAATTAGTCTAATTTCGTGATCATATTATTACTTAGCACACCCTTTTAATGACGTATTTGAATCAATTTAGCATAGTCTGTTTTCTATCTTTATCCACAAATAATAATCTGTGTACTAAATAGAATTTATAAGTTAAAAGACTAATGATTTTATTTCTGCAAGTAGGTTTGTACAAACACTTTTAAACATCAATTGTATTTTTTAACTAGTTGAGGGCGGCACTTCCTGACTACTAACTGACTACTCTGAGAAGAAAGGCTGAAACAAACTCAGAGTTCAAAGTCTCCTATGAAGTCCAGACATAATCTTGGTCACATGATGTGAAGACCATGTAGATTGGTGTCTGAAATGGTCTTCTGAGGAAAGAACCACACGGATTAAGTGGAGTTTTCCTATAATATGTCTGCTTGATAATATTCAGGTGGCTGGCCATAACTGAGTTATAACAGCCGCATGTGTCGATTAATCAGGTCAAGTTACTTTTGCCGCGGTTGGTACGGAGATGGCTGACCGTCTTTATTTACCGAGACCCCTCCGTGCCGTGGAAAAGCACGTTAAGTCATTGGTCCCGGCTGTCTCACAACCTGATACCATTGTACCTGGCCGTCGTGCCTTAGGTTTAGTTGAGGCTACTCCTCGATAAGATAATATAATAAGTAAACTGTTAGGCCAATACACGTGCTACCATTTATCTAGAAATTAGCTTCTGCCCGCGACTTCGTCCGCGTTAAATTTTTTGCTCCTCCGACCCATCCCGTCTTCATGTTAGCTGAAACTATAGTTTATTGGATTAGATATTGATGTGACTGTCGGTAATACAGTACAACGGTATTAAAGTACTCAGGGTTGAAATTTCATTACTGGAATCCTAGATGGCGTTGAAGTAGCTAGATTTTGAGATTTTTTGACAAACAATTTTTTATCTTCGTTATTTTTTTTTCATAAGTAACATAGGATACTTATCCTATGTTACTTCTAACACCTCCAAGAATATGTGTACAAAGTTTAATGATGATCGGTTAAGTAGTTTTCGCGTGAAAGCGTAACAAACAAACTTACATTCACATTTATAATATTAGTATAAATTATCACGATTACGCCATAAACCACCTGCCAAATGACATTATTAACATGATGAAGTAATATTTACGTACATAATATAAACTCTAAATTAGGTAAGAAACGGGTAATTTGATATAACAACTTATGTTCCGGTACAGTTGCGCTCAGAACTCATTGTTACGCACACACGTACACATATTGTGTACAGGTGTAATTGTAACGCACACGTCTGAGAAATAAGGCTGAAGACACATGGGCAGTGTTTTGCCATTAAGACGTTTTTCGACAAATCAGCTGTATAAATCTGTAATTAAAATTTTGCCTGCGTTGTCTACTTTCTAATGTATACAAGTGTGTAAATTGGGATCTCCTACTATAGCGTCAAATTGCAATGAATTTATTTGTTTATTTCTTCAAAAGCTCTGAATAATAACCAACACAATACCAGAACTTTGTTTTGTTAGTTTTATGGGCAAATTCAATAAAAAAATAATTGTTAGTGTAAAATGTTGTTTATATACCATAACATTTACATAACTTAGTGATTACATACATTTTTATAAGTGAGACCCAATACAACAATGTACAGACGCCACCAGGTCAAGCTACCCGAAACTGTCAATTTTTCCCAATTAACCTTGAACCTAATGCTCTAGAAATAAAGTCGAAAATCTATCAAAGAAATCTGACAGATTGTAGTAGCTTGATGTGTGGGCGTCTGTACATATGAACAAAGGGATTGCCAAAGTAAAAATAAAATGTGAGAGGTTTCTATCAGAACCGGGCCTAAGATAATACTATTGTAATTATCAAATTAAATCCGATAAATGTCTCAATAATTAATGAGAAAATCAGTTTCTCTCTCGTTTTCCTTACTTGTCGAATTAATTTGGAAAAACATTGAACAAAGATCAAACAATTGCTTTAACGAATAGAGTAAAGCTTATCAAGAACTAAGTCAAACACCAACACCCTAAGGGTCGACACGGAACTGACGAAGCATAGTAAAGCGCGGCTTTGACCTGCCAAACAAACATCAGAATTACATCTCTTAAAATAAAGTCCATAATAAATAACTTGAGACGCGCGCCCCTATCCTCTTTGACACACAAGGAGGGATCCAGGATGTATTTTTGGGAGGGACAGATGAGTTAGATGGTTAAGAAGTGTCTCCCAAAACTATTCTTGTACTATGCTGTTTCTGGGAATCACGTTTTTTCAAAGAATTTAAGGAATAACTACGGAAAATAAACGCTTACCCGAAGTACCTTACGCGAAACTCTTTATCATTTCAGTCGAAATATGTCCACTGCTGGTCATAGGCCAAGCATTTTGGGGAGTTTGCCATAGTCGCCACGCTTGGCACGTGAGTTCACGCAGTCTGTTTGTAAATGCATAGAAAACGCTGCTGCCCATTCTCTAGTAAGTACCTTAACCGCCTTCTACGACAACCACGGGAAGAAATAGAATGATGCTATTCTTTACGTCCGGCACCACACGGAAAAAATGTGGCAAATATACACTTGTAGATATATAATAGAAAGAGACATAGAGAGGAAGTATGAGAACCTGGGTTGCACGAGCGAGCGATGCGAACTCAATGAATTTCGTATCCCACCTCGAATTGGTTTGTTTAGTTTTTCTTTTAGCTGTATAAACTTTAAAAGCGCGAAGCCCCTCAGACCACCCTATCTTTTTAGCATCATAATGTTTTCCTAAAATCCTCTCTCCAGTTCTAAGCCGGTGCATTGTTGGCAAGCGGACCTCTGCGGCTGACTTAGAACTGACTGCGCCACTGTCAACCTTAATAGTTACGCCACTGCTGCTGAAGATATAGCTGGTACTTCTTCAGCGTTCCTCATTGAAGCAATGTCTTCGTGGATATCTATGCATTCAGGTCAGTCCATTCAGACGATTTTGAAAAATTATAGCATTTTCTCTTATCGAGTACATTTAAATTCGAATTCTGAAAAAAATCGATTCTGATTTCAGCTGCTGGTGGCATCGCACTCTCCACCTCATAGCTGTGATAGTGACACGGACCTATTCTGTTGTTCTCCGAGTGAGTTCACAAAAGCTGCAAAGTTAGTAATATGTTACAAAATTTAAATATTGTAAGAAATAATAATAAGTAGGATAAGAATTTAGATGCTAGCGCATTAGATACAAACCTGTAATGGTAAATGATAAATGATAAATGATTTTATTTCTGTAAGTAGGTTTGTACAAACACTTTTACATGTCAATTATATTTTTTTAAACTAGATGAGTTCGGCGTTTCCTAACTGACTACTCTCAGAAGACAGTCTCTTTTAAAGTCCAGACATAATCTTGTTCACATCATGTGAAGATCATGTAGATTGGTGACTGAAATGGTCTTTTGAAGAAAGAACCACACAGATTGAGTGGACTTGTCCAGTCAGTGCAACCATTTGTCACTAATCATTTAGCTCAACTCGGAACATAAGGAGCCCAACGCTTTGACGAACAGTACCAAAGAAAGGACATTTGGGTAGGCCACATAAATTACTCAAACTGCCAGATCATGATTACTGAGAACGAAAGAAAACAAAATTAAAAAAAGACCCACATGGTCTTCACATTCACAATAATTAAAACAATACGATACTTTACAAAGTAAATATTCATGTCATTGTATATATAAAAAATTATCAATGTCAATGTGTATATATAAAAAAAAAAGAAACGAATATAATTTTGTTGGTCAGATCATTTGATGACCATGTAGATCGGTGACTGAAATGGTCTTTTGAAGAAAGAACAACACAGATTGAGTGGACCTGTCCAGTTAGTGCAAGCATTTGTCACTAATCATTAGCTCAACTCGGAACATAAGGAGCCCAACGCTTTGACGAACAGTACCAAAGAAAGGACATTTGGGTAGGCCACATAAATTACTCAAACTGCCAGATCATGATTACTGAGAACGAAAGAAAACAAAACTAAAAAAAATAAAAAAAGACCCACATGGTCTTCACATTCACAATAATTAAAACAATACGATAATTTACAAAGTAAATATTCATGTCATTGTATATATAAAAAAATATCAATGTCAATGTGTATATAAAAAAAAAAGAAACGGATATAATTTTGTTGGTCAGATCATTTGATGACCATGTAGATCGGTGTCTGAAATGGTCTTTTGATGAAAGAACCACACAGATATTGCCACTAACTACTCAAACTGCCAGACAATAATCAAAAGAGAAACAATGACCCACATAGTCCTCAAATTCTCAATAATCAAAGTAATATTCATACAATTAATATTCATGTCATGTGAAATAATAAAAAAAAGAGTGAAAATAGCAAAATAATAATAATAAAAAAAACAACATTCAGTGTAGATTTATTGGAGCAGCTCAATCCCAGGCCGTTTTATCCTCAATATAGTCTTTAACAGTATAATAGGCTTTCTGACATAATTTACGCTTTATAAAAGATTTGAATTTATTTAGGCTTAGTTCTTGAATGAGGCTAGGAAGTTTATTATAAAAACGAATACATTGGCATCTAAACGAGCCACCTATTTTCTTAAGCCTGGTCTTAGGAACAACAAATTTTTGTTTGTTTCTAGTATTGACATTATGGATATCACTGTATCTTTTAAAGAGATTAATATTTTTATGTGCATACAGCAGATTTTCATAAATATACTGAGAAGGCACAGTCATTATATTAAACTCTTTATATTTGTCTCTGAGGGAGCATCTGGGACTTAATTTATAAATCGAACGAATTGCCCTTTTTTGTAAAACAAAAATTGTCTGAATATCGGCGGCATTTCCCCACAGCAGAATACCGTACGACATCACGCTATGAAAATAACTAAAAACTAAACGGGCTGTCTCTAAATCAGTTAAATCACGAATTTTTCTAACAGCGTATGCTGCAGAGCTAAGCTTTTTTGACAATTTATCTATATGGGCCCCATTGAAGCTTGGCATCCAGGGTTATGCCTAAGAATACTGTGGTATCTTCGGGTTTCAACACTTCACCCTTTATGAGGACACTAGTTTCTACTTGTCTAACATGAGGTATCGTAAACTTAATACATTTAGTTTTTTTCTCGTTAAGAAGTAGGTTATTAACATTAAACCAGTTAACTACATTAGCAAGGGCTCTATTTACATTGTCAGTAACCAGCTGCTGACGTCTGAGTTTGAACAAAAATGAAGTGTCGTCTGCAAACAACACTATATCATGTTTATCCCTTATGAGGTAAGGCAAGTCATTTATATAAATAAGAAATAAAAATGGGCCTAAAATTGAGCCCTGGGGGACCCCCATTCTAACTTTAGATTCAGGTGATCTTTTTCCGTTGACGTCAACTCTCTGAATCCTATCACTCAGGTATGAAGTAAGAAGATTCACAGAGGCGTTCCGGATTCCGTAGTGGTGAAGTTTCCTGATCAATGTTTCATGAAGAACACAATCGAATGCCTTGGACAAATCGCAAAAAATACCCAAAGCATCGCATTTGTCCTCCCACGCATTATATATATGACCTAAAAGTTCAACTCCGGCATCGGTGGTTGAACGACCCTTTGTGAAACCAAACTGTTTGTTGTGTAATAAGTTATATTTATTAAAAAATCGTTGCAATTGATTTAGAATAAGTTTTTCAAAAATTTTACTGAAAGTAGGTAGCACAAAAATTGGTCTATAGTTAGTAGGGTCTGATGTGCTACCCGATTTAAACAACGGTATTATTTTACTGTTTTTCATAAGATCAGGAAACTCGCCACCGTCAATACAATTATTAAAAATAACAGCTAAAGTTGGTGCTATAATGTTTATGATCGACTTAGCAGAATTACCCCATAAATCGGCGGTCTTTTTTACATTTAAAGAGTGAAAAGTTTTAACGATATCGTCACAGGTTACATATTGGAAATGAAATTCATTATCACAAACAGGAACGTTTTCTTTAAGTAGAGACTCTGCAGCAGTGGGTGATGAGTTCAAAGATTTGGTAGTAGATACTGGAATCTCTGCAAATAAATTTTCAAAGGCCGCGGCGACTTGAGAATCTGATTTAATTATATTGTCCTCAATAGCCAGACTGTAGTCACTACTTCGGTTGCATGACCTTCCTGTTTCGCTATTAATGATAGTCCAAGTCGTTTTAATTACATTACTGGTATTTTTAATTTTTAAACTCAAATAACGTGACTTGGCTATGCTACAAACTTTTTAAAATAATTTTGAATAATTTTTGACATACAAATTAAATTCAGCAGTGTTTATACAAGTCCGTTCATCATATAATTCATAAAGTCGTTTTCTACTTTTATGTATACCAGTGGTGGCCCAATCACTAAAAGAAGCGTTAATACTAACCGAAAAAGTCTTTGGAACAAATATGTTATCAAATTGTGTGCAATATATTTAAAAAAAAATCATTATATTGTCCATTAGGGTCATCATTTGGCAACACAAGTGGTAGATTATTCGAAAGTTTCGTTTTAAACATTTCCAAGCGATTGACAGTTTTTGGGTTAACAGTGATATCTTTTTTAGTTTTTTTTATGTTTACATTTGTAATAGTGATCAATTGACCACAATGATCTCAGTCTAATAAATTAATAATTTCTTTGTGGATTGCTTTAACATCTGTATAAATGTTATCTAAGCATGTGGCACTATCTCGGGTCGACGGCGCGCAGTGTTCCACGCGCGCCTCAAAGAGATGTCAGCAGCAGTGTAGGGGTCTACTAGGACCGATGCCTGCCGGGGTCGCGTGATTGTTCGAAAGAGATACCGTGACCCTGGCACATGGGCAACTGATGGAACACGGGTGGGTTTTAGTCAGTAAAAGTCTGACACGCCCTCCCGCTCCGCCCAGAGCGGGAGAAGTCATTTGATGATATCCCATCCTGAAAAAAAAAAAAAAAAAAAGCATGTGGCACTATTGGGAGTTATTCTAGTTGGCTCCAAGAATTGGTCAGCAAGATTGCATGACTGAAACAAACTTATAATTATAGTACTGAACCCAGAAATTTCTAACAAGTTAACATTAAAATCACCGCAAGTGATGATAAACTTATTTGAATTAGAAATTTTGTGCAACACTTCATCCATTACCTTTTCAAAACAATCATACAATCCTGAAGGAGGTCTGTACACACTTAATACAATGAACTGCTCCAATTCAATACAGGCTATTTCAATTGTCCGCTCAACAGAGAGGCTCGCAATATCCTTACGGTCTTTAAATTTGAGCTGGTTATTTACTAAAATTAGTGAGCCACCATGTATAGCTTTTTCTCTGCTGAACGAACTACCAACCTGGTGGTTACTAAAATTGAACATGAACTGGTGGCTTTTAAGCCAATGTTCTGTTATACAAAGAATGTCTATATTGTTACAGTTCAGGAAAAATTCTACTTCTAAATCTTTGTTCAAAAACCCTTGAATATTTTGATGCACCAGGTTGATACAATTTAATTCTTTTACACTTTCATTTGATTTATTATTTGCCATGCTAACATTTTTGCTAGAGGTTGCCTCTATTGTCTTAATTTCTTATTTAAATGGAAATCAATATCTACAAGTGCTGTCAAATTATTGGCAGTACAGTTTAAAATGTCATTGCATTGCTCAAAAGAAGCAAGTTGTTTAGCCAAATTCTTGGCTGTAATAGAAACAAAGTATGCTAGCGATGCTGCTATCTGTCTTCTATGATAGTTTGAGAGATAGAACATAACATTATTATGTCTATCTTTTGTCAAATATAAATTACTAGCTTTTGCCAGCGGCTTCGCCCGCGTGGAGGTCGGAAATTATCCCGCGGGAACATACTGCCGGGATAAAAAGTAGCCTATGTCCTTTCTCAGGCTCTAAACTATCTGTGTACCAAATTTCATTTAAATCGGTTCAGTAGTTTTAGCAGGAAAGCGAGACAGACAGACAGACAGACAGACAGACAGACAGAGTTACTTTCGCATTTATAATATTAGTGTGGATTACCAACATAATTGCTGGTATCCAATAAGTGAAATAAATTATTATGAAATGTCAAATTATGCAATGTCATATTAATTTCAAATCTTAACCTATTTTCTTCCTGTGGCAAACTGTTACTATAAGGGAATGTAAACAATACAATTCTTCTCAACTTAAGATTACACAATGTTCCATAATATTGGAGCAATTCTCCTTTCTCCAAATTTCCCCTATTACCCATAAATATTATTAATGTGGTGTCCTGGTGAAAATTACATTTAATAATTTCTTTCATAATATGAAATAGTGAACAACCAGGCATGCAATTATTTATTATGGAGTGCCCCGGATTCATCTGCCAACAAGTAACCTAACTCTTTTCCAATCTCATCGCAAAATAATACTATATCATTTTTTACAATTTGTTCACATGGTTTATTGGGACAACTAATAGTAGGAAATATTAAATGGTAGATGTAAGTTGTAAAATAAATAAATAAAACAACAGACTGTCGAACAAACTGGCCAGTGTGTTCACATCGTTATGCGCAAGCGCTCATTACAGACTTACAGAGTATCCCACGAGTTGAACAGCAATTTGTTCTCAAATTTCTGTGCGCATTGTTTTAGGGTATTGTTTCTTTTGTATTTAATATTATGAATTTATGAGCGTCGTTAACTTGTTTTTGTACTCATCTTTTATTGGTGTTATACTTATTAAAATACTTACCTAAATCAAACAGTTAATCATACACGTGAAATATATATATAATATTACTATACTTGCAAAAAAAAAAAATAATATTGCTAAACAGTGAACATGAATTCACCACAAGATTTTACATCCCACCGGTTCAGAAATTATTCGTCAGCTATAAAAATGAGTTGTTTCATAGAAAAGTGCAATATCTACGCGGTTAAAATATACGGAACACGGATTTAAAAAATTACGGAACAAGCCTTTAAAAAAAATACCGGTATTAAAGTTCAACGCAGTACATGATTTTCTACCTGGACTGGGAGCTTCCGGTTCAGAATCATGTACTGAAAGCCATGGTAAAAGGATGCCCGACGTAGTCCCTGCAAACCTGTGTATATTGCCAGTCAGTTTTCAATTCCGAACTTGCCCTAGACAGCTTCATGAATTATCAAGGAAGCCAAATTCACGAGTTAAGACTATTCGTCAACACTAATTAGCTTAAATAGGAAGACCATTGAAGCATTAGGGATTGACGGACTGATCTCATGGATCAAGGGGTGGATCGAAGATTAAACTACGGTTCGGTTTTGGTTCGTGAGTTGGCGACGGTTTATTAGAAATCGAGACCCATCTGCGCCTCGGTAAGCAGCTTAAGCCATTGGTCTTGGTCGTCAATCGTAGATGTTTGACAATTGCTACACCTATTGTCAGAAGCCCAAAAATGTTTGTCAGTGACATTCTTGTCAAGAGATATCATGTTACTCTATAACTGGGTGGTGGCGGTCATATAGGCAGTCGTTCCATGTAAAAGGCTGATATTCAGTTGATTCGATTAAAGTAGAAGCCGATTCTAACGTAGTTGGGAAAACACTAGGCAGATTGATCGGGCTTGTGATCTCATATTGTTAGATAGTGCAACTTCTGCTGTATTCTTCGCTCTTATTACTGATTTTAGGGAGTAATCGTTAAATAGCGCGTGGTTGAACTATACCTACACCTCTGCCCAACTCTTCGGGGAAGCAAGGCGTGATGATATGTCGTTAAACAGGTACTGCCGATATTTTGCTCCGTCACTAAACCAACAAAAGTTAAACCTCGTACAGTTTTTGCCAATTTTGTAACCTTTGACCAGGAGATGCCTGCTTGACCGAGGCAGGCCCATGCACCTAGCTACTGACGTTTCATAAATGCCCATGTTGGCTTATGTGAAATAAAAACATTTTGATTTGATTTGATTTTCAATTAAAAATTAAAATTGTACAGCAGATGATTTATCTAATATATAAAATTCTCGTGTCACAGTTTTCGTTGCCATACTCCTCCGAAACGGCTTGACCGATTTTGATGAAATATTTTTGTGCTTATCCGGTATCTATGAGAATCGGCCAACATCTATTTTTCATCCCCCTAAATGTTAGGGGTAGTCCACCCCTAATTTTTATTTTTTATTTTTTAGACAAAATTTTTAATTTCTATTTTTTTATGATACAACATACAATCCTCAATTTTCACCCTTCTACGATCAACCCTTATTTTTTCATAGCCATTTTAGTAATTTAATCATTTTTCCTCTCCGGTCGAAAACTGATCAATCGTCATTTAATTAGTTATCCCCGCCTAGGAAATTATTTATATGGCAAAACAACGTTTGCCGGGTCAGCTAGTTTCCCTATATTTTAGTTCACTATGCTCATTTCATTCATATCCCCCTTCTTTTGTTTTACTCTACCGACCAACCGTACCCTAGGAATGTGTTTCTCACGTGCACAGAACCCTAAAAAGTTGTACCAAATCTTTCTGCTCACCACCCAAAGCAGAACAAACGTAGCGCGTCGAGTTTGTTACGCCATACGCGCCTCCCGTGACGAAGAGAGCCGACCTTCTCAAATTACCATCACACTAAAAAAGAATACGAAAAATAACCTCTCGAATTATGCAAGTAAAGGTGATAATGCTGTGAGCAGATGGCTGGTTCAGGGATCTGTGTTACTGACTGTACTCAAGCGTGGACGTTGCGTAAGAATAATTAAGGTTTCGGTGGTAAGGTATTAATTTAATGTAACTTAAGTTCTTTTTAAATAAGAATCACAGAATAAAAGTAAGTCCTATTTTTATGAATACTGTCTTGATGTCAAAGACCTGTATTGGGTGATTCGTTTGCTTTTAGGAGTATCGATGTCAAGATATTAATTTTAAGTACTAATAAAGTATTGAGAGACGTTTATTCAGAGTGATAATATGTAATAAAAAGAAAATAAAAATGAAACCAGGCAAATGGTGGCTATCGAACATTTAAATTAGTGTAATAAAAAATAAATGTTCGATGTCAAATGTCTATTGATTTTCAACGTGCAATAAAATAGTAATAAAAATTAGGAAATTAAAATCTTTTCAACTAGTCAAATCTATATCTATTCAAATAAATAGACTTGAAGTGTCTGTTTGTAACGTCACAATGACAGCTTTTTGCTTAATGCGTTTGAACGTATATACGGTATCTATAATAAAAAACAGTTTTAAAATGTTTGTTTATCAGTCGGTATGTTTGTTCCGACTAACCTTCGAAACGGCTGAATCGATTTTGCCGGACTGGCACTGGCTTATAGCTTATGTTCTAAGGAGTAACATATGCATTTTGTCTCGGGAGCACGATTTCGTGGGATATTTTGCGACATCCGCGAACACAGCTAGTCTATACTTAATTGATAAACATTGAAGAAAAGTTAATATAACGTACTTATTGAACTCTTAAAAAATGCATTCCTCAATTAGAATATGTTAGTACGGGTTTCATTATTTCCGTTTGCATGGTAAATTGTTTGACTAACACAGTGTGAACAAGGCTTTACAAGTATTCAATCAATTAGGGAGGCAAATACAATGAACATAAACACCTGATTCCTAGAAAATAGCAAAATCCTTTCGTCATGTCTCGAATGTCTGTTATTCTGATAATAGGTATTTTTAGAAGCCCACTGCTTTATGAGTTATTGCGAACCAGTTTGGCCGCGTGGCCTTCGGGCTTAGACGAAATGTTCTTAGCCCGGCTACTTGAGACATGACGTGGATACCTATAGTCAACTCTATGCAGGATATGTAGAAGGTTCACTGTGCAATAGTTTAAGGCAATCTTTACTTTGGACATGCCTTTGCTAGACGTGTTTACGTCTATCTATTGCGCTCGTAGTTTGCTAGTTGTGCGACAGTAACAAAAATAACACCGGTGTTTAAGCTAACGAATGTTTCTAGATCTCAGCCTAAGTGTACAATACATGGTGGCAGAACGATCGACGATCGACGCGTAAACTGAAACCATGGCTTCAACATACTTATGATTATGATCACCCTGCGTTGTGATTTTTGGTCGACTATTAAAAAAACATTCGCTTTTACATGCATTTTTACCGTCTAAGCATTGCATTTTTTTATAGTAGCAGCGTCTCCACCGCAACACACTGACGTCATCGCGCAAGCAAAGTTTACCGCGCAACTAGCATATACACAACGTCCCGACATCAGTCGTTGGACAGTCACCCACAGAACACTACACCCGAAACCCGAAACTCCTTTTTACACGCTTTATATTAGCTTCACTTGTATGTTTGTATGTTTGTTTGTAACCGACTCCTTATAGCGCGATTTTGACTCACTTTATACGACCAGATTTCATTTAAACTCTGTAAACTTATCGAGGACCGAAAACAATATTATAATTTTATAAATTTGTGCCATTATCCTTGCCAGGATTACCAGGACAGCAAAACTACTATCTTCGAAAACTACGCTGGCATACGTCTCAAAATTCGAAATACCCTAAAAAATAGAAAATAAATAATAGTTAAAAAAACACGCTTCCATAGAAAACCAAACTAAAAAGTAGAAAACAATGGAAAAAAAGCGTGGGGTACCTGATACCAATAAAAAATATCTTAAAAAGCACCACGCGCTTGTTTTCCATTATTTTCTACTTTTTCGTTTGGTTTTCTATGGAAGCGTGTTTTTTTTTAACTATTATTTTCTACACAGGTTCGGTGAACTTTACACCCTGTTTTGCCGTAGTTAGAAGAAAAAAAATGCACGCCTGTGACGTTGCCATGATCAGTTAAAATCCGCCGCGTTTTTGCGCTAAGATTTATCTCTTGCCAGAAATATGCGCGCGAAAACCTGCTTTGTTTTCAGCTCAGATTTATCCTTCACTATAATTTGTTTTTCGTATCACTTGCTCAAAAAAGTGACATTCTATGCCACAAAAAGCTAACATAACAATAGTCATTTTTAATCTGTTAAAAACAGGGAAAGAAAATTGTACTGAATTTCATTCATCCTCTAGGGGGAGAATGTGATTTAAATTTGGAATACTTACCGAAATTTATACTGAACTACATCTGTGTTTACACCATTGAGTTTGTATATAAAGCATTATACATCTTTTTGAAAAAGGAATACGCATTTATTATGCAGTTATGATTATTAAATAAAATTACGAAAACCGACGAGGCCGTATGAGCTTGATGCCTTTGCTTTTCCGACAAAAAAATATTAGTCTAGGAATTTGCCGCGTTTTTGTTTTCTTCAAATACATAAACGTTAATTGAACCATTGTTTCGAATGTTAACTTTTCCTTTATTGTCATTATTTTTAATAAATTTTATCTCATATTATTATTGTGTTAATTTTTTCGCAAATGGTACGAAAAGTAGAGTATTTTCCTCGGTGATAAAGCTGTCTTAGTCTTGGGTGAACTTAAATCCCTCGCTACACTCAGGACTCGTCTTAAATCCCTCGCTTCGCTCGTGATTTAAGTTTTTAACACCCTCGCTACCCTCGGGAGTAAACCTCGAGTCCTTCGTTTCGCTCGTGATTTAAATCGTCACCCGCGACAGAAGACACTGCTTTATCCCCTTGGTTAATAATCTACTATTTGTTGAGAGTGTGAGCATAAGCAGCCTATAATGTTTCCACTGCTCGGACACAGGCCTCCTATTTATGAGTAGGTGTGGGGGGGGGGTGGTATAGATGTCACATATCTTCGAATTTTTGGTTCTAGAACATGCCAATTTCCTAACGATGATTCCCTTCACCATTTTGAGAGCAGTGGTGATGAAATTATTTCCACAACAATACCGCCTGCTTGCGCTTAAACCTACGATCTACAACTCAAAGGTTGGGGCCAATAACTATTGCGCTACCATTGCTCCTTAAGCTAAGTATAAACAGCTACGTTTTAAAGTTGACCTTTTGTATCTCTTTGTAATACGGTGTTCCGATTATGTCGATCACGTGTTCCAAGCGAAGTTGATTAGCAACATGCGCGCCGAGCGTGGTTATGGGTGTACCCTAAAGTGCTATGGACAATTTAAAGGGCTAAGCTGTTTGTTTTGTTTGTCAAAAAACTTACCAGCTTGCAAACATGCATATGCATAAGTACCGAAATGGCAATAGTATCCTTTGTTTGATTCTGTATTATTTGGCAAATATGCAAGTCCTATCATGTTTTGGTAGAAACAAGCTGTGTCTATCCAGTTTTGAATACTCGTTCTCTTGTACTTGAGGAGCCACTGTTTCTCCAGTGGCCCCAACTTACTAGTTGTTGGTCATGGATACGAACACAAGCAGGCATTTTACTGTCAATAATTTCATCACCACTGTTTTTTACCACTGCTTTCAAAACGGTAAAGGAAAACATCGTGAGGAAACCAGCATGTTTTAGAACAGAAAATTCGAAGACATGTGTCTTCTACCAACCCGCACTGGGCCCGCGTTGTAGATCATAGGTTTCTCCCTCTCGAAGTGAGGAGGTCTATATCAGCAGTGGGAACATTATAAGCTAATTATGTTTATTTATACATATATGTTTCTTGTACGTGTCAGCTCTAATAATATTTCTATTTTACCCTCTCCATATGGAAGCTAGTGTGATTTTAATATATTTCTAAACTAGTAACTATGCAAAAGTCGACAGAACAACAAAACTGTGAAGGACTCCTACCACATAAACAGCTGGCAATCACTCC
The DNA here is from genome assembly GCA_932294355.1 of Aporophyla lueneburgensis. NCBI lineage: Eukaryota > Metazoa > Arthropoda > Insecta > Lepidoptera > Noctuidae > Aporophyla > Aporophyla lueneburgensis. The sequence continues at coordinate 30,549,368 of OW028739.1, read as the reverse complement.
TTACTGTTCCCGAAAGACTTACCACCAACACTAGACGAGCCGACTCCACAAAAGTTTACGAGCTCAACAAAGAGTTCTTGTTAAACTCTTTTTTCCTTGACGCATATTTTCATCAGTTTTTTTTGCGACAAAACCGAGTATAACTATGTTTTGTTGAAAATCGGCGCCTTTGTGTAACGGCCGCGTTGGCCTTCGGCGTCCGTGACTGGTCGGCGTCGAACTGCATCGGGTCAACGATACTACGGAATGGAACGAAACTAGACAGGACTAGACGGAGAGACGGTGACGTCATCTGCGTGGTATTTGGCTTTAGGAAGTATGGTGGGAACTTTTAGTTAGTAATTATAGGTGTTGAGGTTAGGTATCATATTATGTGAGACTGAGGAAAATAATCATAAAGAGGTTCTAGCGTTGAACGTCCAAATGGCGCGGTGATTAGCTTCCAAGGGGCGTTAGCCTTAATTCTGGATGTTAATAATAATTATTCATCATTATTTCAAATGAGAAAGTTTGCATGTTTGGATGTTTGTTACTCAATCATACAAAAACGGCTGAACAGATATGTATGAAATTTGGCACACATATAGTTTATCGCTTGGATTAATCCAAAATTAACACATATGACTTTTTATCCCAGTAGTAGGTTCTCTTGGGTAACTTCCCAATCACCACGCGAGCAGCGAACAAAATAAATTAAATAATTAATTAATTAAATGCGTAATTGATAAAATGTTTGTGTTATTGTTAGTTGTAATCAATAAGAATCTCATTTGGTTTCGGTCACTTTGCCGTTGGCGTAAAGGTACTCGGCGTTTTGTACTTTCACTTGTCACATATCCCAATGTGATTGTGTTTTTGTATCTCTCACCAAACTTCACACTGTGCTCTAAAAGGCCACTGTTTCAAATCAGTACGTGCGACAATTCGTTCACTTATCGGCATTTGACCTCTTTTGTTGTAGAATTCAGCACGAAATGCGATTTGCGCCGCTCCAAAGACCGAAATTTGAGCTCGCAGTCAAAATATACGCGACATTCGTAAAGCCAGCATAAGCTGGTCCTTCATCCCTAATTTCTGTGGTACTTTAGTGGGTCTTGTAGTAATGGAAGGTCATTTGTTTTTGGTCATAAGCTACTGTATAGTAATAATTGAATGTTGTAGTGTACTTATGATAAGATTAGAGTTGTTTTGGAACTGTGTGACGAGCGTGTGGGTTCCTGTAGGGCGTAACATCTTTTTAGGGTTCCGTTGCCAAATGGCAAAAAACGGAACCCTTATAGATTCGTCATATCTGTCTGTCTGTCCGTCTGTCTGTCTGTCTGTCTGTCTGTCTGTCCGTCCGTCCATATGTCACAGCCACTTTTCTCGGAAACTATAAGAGCTACGCTGTTGAAACTTGGTAAGTAGATGTATTTTGTAAACCGCATTAAGATTTTTATACTAAAATAGAAAAAAAATAATACATTTTGGGGTTCCCCATACTTCGAACTGAAACTCATAATTTTTTTTTTCATCAAACCCATACGTGTGGGGTATCTATGAATAGGTCTTCAAAAATGGTATTGAGGTTACTAATATCATTTTATTCTAAACTGAATAGTTTGCGCGAGAGACGCTTCCAAAGTGGTAAAATGTGTGTCCCCCCCATCCCGTAACTTCTAAAATAAGAGAATGATAAAACTCGAAAAAATATATGATGTACATAACCATGTAAACTTCCACTGAAAATTGGTTTGAACGAGATCCAGTAAGTAGTTTTTTTTTAATACGTCATAAATCGTAAACCGCAATTCACCTTTCATTCAATCAACTCAAATATAAAAATTAAAAAAAAAAAAACATTTAATTTCATAAGCATAAACCTTATACATAAACCGAGGATACCTACAGGTTTGTACGGAACCCTCGGTGCGCGAGTCCGACTCGCACTTGGCCGGTTTATTTTTTTTTTTGAATGGTACATTCACCACCATCACGCCTTGTTTCCCCGAAGGGTTAAGCAGAGGTGTACCTACAGTATACCCACATTTCACCAGTTCTATTTAAGCCTCGTGTACTAGGGGGCGAGCCTATTAGCCACCGTTATTGACATCCCTAAGCCCGGTAAGCCCAAGACCGAGCCCACGAGCTATCGCCCCATCAGTTTGCTCAAAGTTCTCGGCAAAATCTATGAGAGACTTATTTATAAGCGACTCAGAGATTATGCCGAAACCAAGGGCCTCATTCCCAACGAGCAGTTTGGTTTTCGAACCCAACACTCGTGTGTCCATCAGGTACACCGTATCGTCGAACATATCAATGCTGGTTTTCAGCGTGGTATGTTCACGGGCGCCGTATACTTTGATATAGCGAAAGCGTTCGACAAAGTCTGGCACAACGGCTTATTATATAAGCTGTACCAACTCGGAGTGCCAGACCGTCTAGTGCTCATCTTACGAGACTTTCTTGCGAACCGTACCTTTCGCTATCGCATCGAAGGGGCACTTTCCTCCCTCACCCGATTCGTGCAGGAGTCCCTCAAGGCTCTGTACTAGCCCCCCTCATTTTCACGCTGTTCACTAGCGATATCCCCAGAAGCAAGAAGGCAAGGTTAGCTCTGTTCGCAGACGACACTGCCATCTTTTTGTCGGGATTTAGTGACACAGCGCTGGTTCGCTACCTCCAAACCGCAGTCGACGAGCTCGGCGAATGGTTCAGGAAGTGGCGAATCGAAGTCAATCCCGACAAAAGTCAGGCGGTCTTTTACACCCGACCTCGACGTAATCACCCCCCCCCCCCCCCCCGACCCATCTCAATGTTCGGCAAGCAGATCCCTTGGGCGAAGCAAGCCAAATATCTAGGTGTCATCCTCGACGAACACCTCACCTTTTCTGAGCACATAAAGCAGGCTCGCTCGCGGGCCGCTTTCGCTCTGGGTAGGCTCCATTGCGTCCTGAACAAGCGGAGTAAATTGTCTCTTCTGTGTAAGAAGCGGCTTTACACCGCTTGTATCAGGCCGATTATGACATACGCAAGCCCAGTCTGGGCACATGCTAAGCCCCGATTCATCCATAGGATGCAGACTCTCCAGAACCGTTTTCTCCGTCAAGCCACAGGCTCGCCTTGGTTTGTTCGGAATATCAATCTTCATTTAGACATGAAACTCCCGACTATCCATCAATTCATAAAACGCGCTTCGAAGCGTTTCTTCGATAGGGCCGTAGCCCACCGCAACCCTCTGGTTGTGGCGGCAGCTACTTACACCCCCTCCCGCATTAGCAAAGTCCGCCGCTCGCGGCACGTTCTTACCGATCCTGATGATCCCACTACTCTCCTCCAGGAGAGTCGAAAAGAGACCAGTACAGCTAGACCAGCACACAGACACAAACCGTACCGACCTCGCCGCCGAGGTCCGTCGTCGCGACCCCGACTTAACAGTCCCTCCCGACCCTTGCAAGAGCCAGCCCGCGATGCTGCGCCGTTAGCTTTAAATTAGTCCCAAAATAATCTAACCCAGATCCAGCAGTCCCTTGCTGCCCCCCCACCAGTGATTGCCTAAGCCGAGGTTCGTACCCCCCTCGGGGTAACCCTTAGAGCTTTCGCTTTATCCAACCTTAAGAAATGTTATACATTGCAAAATCTAAAATAAATCCTTGACTCATGTTGTCTAATCGAAAGAGTTGTAGTAAAATTTCAAAATAGTATTAACAGCTCTATTTGCAATTAATATAGAGCAATTAAGAGAGGTAATTACCACACCCGTGTCGTAAAGCTTCGAGGCTGCATGTCGTCGTCTTAGTTTATGAAACAGAATGTATTTAACAACTAGTTAAGTAGGCCAGAAGGTCTTAAAGACCAACATATCTTTTTCCAACCATTCGACAGGTTATCCGAATCGAAAATGACATATTTTCAGTTACCAAACAACAAACGACAAATCAAACAACGACAAAACAACAAACAACACGACACGACAAATCTAGTCCCCTTGAAAGGATAACGGTCCTTTATTAAGTTTTAACTGAAAAATAATCAGCTTTTGGATTTCAAAAAAGCGTTACAAATTCAAAATCAAAGTCATTTAATAAAACTTGGCTGAGAATCAGCACTTTTCGGACGTCAAAATTACATAAGGCAGTCCTCCAAAACGCCCGCCCTTCACCACTTCTTAGCACTTTAGTTGGGAAGAAGAAGTGGCGCAACAAACTCTTCGGCATCACAGCTGCTGTATAGATGACTTCTTCGATAACATTGATTAATGTTCGATTCGGCACGGAAGCGTGTCGAATAGTTGTAAATAATTATGCTAATATGTACCGTGTGGTTCCGGACGTAAAGAATAGCACCACCCCATTTCTTCACGTGGGTGTCGTAAAAGGCGACTAAGGGACTTACTAGAGATTGGGCAGCAGCGTTCTCTATGCATTTTACCACCATACTGCGATCGCCAACCCGCCTGCCAAGCGTGGCGATTATAGCAAATCCCCCCCAAAAATTGTACCGGTCAAATTGGCGGTGTTTGGGGGAGGCCCATGTCCAGCAGTGGACGTCTTGCGGCTGAAATGATGATGATGATGATGCATCTTTTAAAGGATCAAAGAATAGCTATACAAAGACAGTTTCGACCTTCGTTAGTAGTTTTTAAGGAACACAGCACGTAGTTGCACGTTGTAGAACCTACTAGGTATAGTAGCTTAATATCTGAAACAAAGTAATCCATAATATGTTTGACCATAAATTTGTTACAATTAGCGGCTTGTGGCTTAGTAAAGCCGCGTAGGTTGATCGATCAGTGTAAGCTACGCTTGTCGTGTTTGACCCGAAGACGGGTGACCACCTCCACATACCAAGACCCCTCCGTGCCTCGGAAAGCAAGTGAATCCGTTGGTCCTAGCTTTCGTTCGGGGATCTTTGACAGTCGATTCGGGTCGTAGCCCGAAAGTCTGACTAGTTGTGAGACTTTCCTTGCCAAAGAGTATCGTGTGGCCCAGTAACTGGGTTGTGGAAGTCAGATAGACACTCGTTCCTTGTAAAATCAAATCTCAAATCTTTATTGCATTACATAATGTATACAGGTGGAGGGTATTAATATATACCTATAGAATCAATTATGGACCCTGTAGGGCACAGCAACATTTTAAATTCTAATTAGAATAGAGGAAGAGCGCTTTAATTATTTTCTTATAAATTCTTAATATTGGTCTGTATTTTGAACACTATTGTATATTATTATTGTTTATTACGTATTTATTTACATATTTCATATTGTAATTCGTATATTTAGTTTCTGTATTGAAATAAGAATTTTATTTTTATTTTAATCATGTTTATATTATTTAATTATCATTTATTATTACTATTAATTAATTAATTTATTATTGACATTATTGTGCTAAATACAGGCTGCATCCAGTTAAAATGGAGACCAACCCCAAATAGTTGTGAAAAGGTTAGGCAGATTGGTTTATTGTAGACCAATACGTATATATGTTTGGTTTCCATACACGCACACCCCCAGAACTGAAAGTCAGCCTCTTAAAAGTTCCATAAACTTAACGGACAAAAATTACATGGGTTTAAAATACTTCCTACATGTGTATGCAATGTTTCACACGACAGAACCCATACACATTTACCTTAATCCCATCCCAGGTAGTGTAAGTGTGAAAAAATTTATCGCATTTCCAAATAAGCTCATACAGACTTCCATAATTCCCTTTACCCGAACATTTCTGAAGGCTGAATCGTGCCAATTAGCACTTAAGAGTTATTGCTTCTTTGGGCCGGATTTAGCGACATTGGCTTGTTCGCTGTCCCTGCTGGCGTGTCCAATATCTATGGCTCATTTCATCGATTAGAAAGTATCTTGGTATTTGTTTTTTCTGTTTAATCCTGACATTACGTTTATAGCTGGGTCCGTAGATGGGTGTCTATGGTTTCGGACGTAAAGAATAACACCATCTTCTTCCCGGCGACTAAGGGAGTTAATACAGAATGGCCAGCAACGCTCTTTATGCATTTAACAACCATACTGCGATCGTCAACCCGCCTGTCAAGCGTGGCGATTATGGCAAAGACCCCCAAATTGGGGGAGGCCTATGTCCAGCAGTGGACGTCTTCTGACTAAAATGATGATGTAGGTGGCATTTGTAACTATACTTTATGGGTCACGTGCATAGCTTTTACTTTAAAAGTTTTGTAAGCTGTCTTTAATGTCGCGATTGTTGGATTTAAATCTAATGTTTTATTGCTGCACCCCGAGTAGATTACGTTTATCATTCTCATGATGTCATAAGGCCAGAATTATAGATCTATTTATTTGCATAAAATCATCAATGCGGTCATATCATCATCATCATCATTTCAGCCGTAAGACGTCCACTGCTGGACTTAGGCCTCCCCCAATTTGGGGGGCTTTGCCATAATCGCCACGCCTGGCAGGCGGGTTGGCGATCGCAGTATGGTGGCAAAATGCATAGAGAACGCTGCTGCCCATTCTCTAGTAAGTCCCTTAGTCGCCTTTTACGACACCCACAGGAAGAACTGGGGTGGTGTTATTCTTTACGTCCGGCACCACACGGTACATATAATATAAATGCGGTCATATAATAAATACCTTCGATTATCTTATCCTACAGTTCCAGTATCCTAAAGTTTATGGATCTTGTCTTACGCATTTTTTTTATTTTTTTTTCAAATACATCACAGTTTATATTAGGTGCTGTAAAGATTGTCTGCAAAAGTCGGACTTACGTTTTGCAAGCTGGTTATAAAAGAACTCTAGCTACATTCGAAAAGTCAATCAAATTTAAAAATGGAAAAGAAAAGAAAAATCCAGCCAGGAGGCTTTTTTTTGTGGGAAATCATAAAATTACGTCTCCCGCTCTGAGCGGAGCGGGAGGGCGTGCCAGACTTTTACTGACTAAAACCCACCCGTGTTCCTTCAGTTGCCCATATGCCAAGGCCACGGTATCTCTTTCGAACGGTATCTCGCGACCCTGGCAGGCATCGGTCCTAGCAGACTCCTTCAGTACTGCTGACATCTCTTTGAGGTGCGTGTAGAACACAACGCGCCGTCAACCAGAGCCTGGTCCTTGCCGGGCGGCGAACTACCCATTGCTCGCCGCCCGCAAGCTCGCGCCTACGGAGGCCGGGAGTCTGCAATGGACTCCTGACGCCCGGGGCGTCTCGCGCGCAGAGACTACCTTTCCCTCACGCGCCCCGCCTCCTCCTTCGCAATCATTACTGCTTCGCCGAAGGAGGTGACGGCTTCCCATACCCTCTCGCTCCATACCATGGCTTGTACCAGGGCTGGATGCGAGAGGGCGCCGCCACCGATCGCCTCCACGAGGACACGGCGGTGCTCCGCCCAGGCAGGGCACACCTTTACCGTATGCTCCACCGTGTTATACAGACGATTCACGCAATGGGAACACCCAGGCGTTTCCTCCCGCCTTATTCGTAACAGGAACCTCCCGAAACAGCCATGTCCATTGAGGACCTGCGTAAGGCGGAAGGTGAAGACGCCGTGGCTCCAGTCTATCCACTCCTCAAAGAGGCGACTTACTGCCGCAACTGTGGCGTGCCCAGCCAGGAGGCTTGTCGGCCAATTTTTTTGCCTATTTTTGCCACTGTTACTACGGAGAGAAACACTACAAGAAAACAATATAAATATTTGTCGACGTAAAATGATTTCTTAGTAATTATCTAGATTTCTTTACTAAAATTGTAAATCCCCTCTGTGCAACTCCTCTTAATTGGGCACATTTCTGGGGAGACTGTTAAGGGGGATCTCTCCAAAATCAAGCTCGCCAAGTCTGTGAGGCGCGGTACTGTGCAAACCTATATGTGCAAGGCAGCACGTAAACAGTTATCACAGAAAATCTAAGAACAGTCTAACCAATAAATTATTAATGTTCGGTACTAACCCGGTCTCGCGTGTTCAGCTACCATGAACTGTGGTGAGCCAGTTTTACCTAGGTGTACATTAATTAGAGAACACGCTTTAAGGAGTGGCTATTCCCTAGATCTTAGGCTGAAAGTTTAGCACAAAGTTTATAGGAGAAAGGTGGTAGAATTAGTGTTAATACTTATTTTAATGGCGTTCGATAATGATTTGTTCTGCTCGATTAGTGAGAACTGCTGTTTATGGTTTTACCGAACATAAATAGTTTCGGATCGAACAAAGCCTTTTTGCTTGTGATTTCTATTAGGCAAATAATTGTAAATTAATGGAAATTACTTGAAGACAAGGTTTGGGACAGTGTCATGTGTCATGCATGAGGATCAATGAATCGATAGCAAGTAGCTACAGCTTCGCCTTTTTGTGTTTTGGAAAATATCTCACGGGAACATACTGCCAGAATAAAACATATCATAAGACGTGTTAATCCAGGTTTTAAGCTGTTTGTGCTAAATTTCACCTAAATCCGTTCCAACGTTTTGCGCCAATCCTCAACATATGTACAGACGCCAGCACATCAACTTACCTCAATCTAATTTTCTTTACTAGATTTTAAACCTTGTATCATACTAGTGGAAGGTTAATTTTCGATTGGTAAAATTTCACAGACTGGGGTAGCTTAACCTGCTGGCGTCTGTACATCCACACAAGCAGACGAACAGACAAACATCAGACTCACCTCGTAGCAGTTACTTTTTATTTAAAAAAAATATCCGTATGTATAGCTTGCTTATACTATTTTTAGTCTAGTTCCGTGTACTGCCGGACGTAAAGAAAAGGATTATGGGACTCACTAAAGAATGGGCAGCAGCGTTCTCTATCCATTTTACCACCATACTGCGATCGCCAACGCGCTTGCCTAGCGTGGCGATTATTGCAAACCCCCTAAACCAGAGGAGGTCCATGTCCAGCAGTGGATGTCTTTTATGATTATAAGTATGGAAGATAAATATATATATATACTAGCTTTTGCCAGCGGCTTCGCCCGCGTGGAGGTCGGAAATTATCCCGCGGGAACATACGATCGGGACAAAAAGTAGCCTATGTCCTTTCTCAGGCTCTAAACTATCTGTGTACCATATTTCATTTAAATCGGTTCAGTAGTTTGAGCAGGAAAGCGAGACAGACAGACAGATTACACTCAGCATTTATAATATTACACTCAGGACACCCAGGACACAGGACCCAGGTCACCCAGGACTTGGAGGTCCCGGTGACCCAGGTCACTCAGGACTTTGAATTTTATATATATATACATATATATACATACACATACATACACACATACATACATATATACATACATATATATAAAATTCAAAGTCCTGAGTGACTGACTGATATATCAACGCACAGCCTAAACCGCTGGTCCTAGAGACATGAAATTTGTACTGTGTGTACTTTGTGAAGAGTAGGTATCCACAAAGAAAGGGTTTTTGAAATTCCAACCCTAAGAGGGTGAAGAGGGGGTTTAATTTTCTGCGAAACTTTTTATACTCTGGGTTGGATAAGACGAAGTAAGCAGTGCGATAAGACATTGTTTACCAGGATTAACACATATAGTACTTTTAATCCCGGTAGCACGCTCCTGTGGGATATTTTTCGACATCCAAGCGGGCGAAGCCACGGGCAGAAGCTAGTGTGTATATATAATACCAGCCTTTTATAGACCCGCTGTAAAGCAAAAGCCTTGTCTCTTACTCATCTATTATGTATACTTCCATTTTAGTTCAGTTTTAATTTTAGATTTTTATCCGGTATCAAATCTGTTCCTATATTCTACAGAATCATTAACCAAATGAATAAAGTAAATAATATGAGATAAACTAAATACATTGATACACACATAGATTGGATGTCGTGACGTCTCGAAGTAAGGCTTCATCAGATAGACTGCACTTTGATAGGAGCTACAAGACTTCATGCTTCATTATAATTTAAACCTGGAACACAGTTGATTAGCAGTGATTGGCTATTTAAAGTACGATTTAATTGCAGGGATGTAAGGGAGCTCCGTAACCGTAACCGAAAATATCGGATATCCGATATAAAAATTTATCCGTAACCGTAACCGAATCCGAAATAAAAGTTTCGGATCATATCGCATTTGTTATAAAATTTTTATTTTAGGTAGATTAAATAACACTCAATATATATTTATAATCATTTTTATTTTAAATAGCTGCAATAATTACTCACAGACTGATTGTAATTCCTACCAAATGGTGACATATAAATAAAACCATTTTATTAGCTATTTGTATTTTACTTTTTAAATTCCTTAAAAATTTAATATCCGTAACCGAAATTAGCAGAAACTAATGGATTATCCGAAATAATATCATATCCGTATCCGTATCCGTATCCGGTATAATAATCATTCCTACATCCGTAACCAATCCGTATCCGAAATTTCATATCCATAACATCCCTATTTAATTGACAGTAATTCCTAAGCTCATTGTAGTGTAGGTACAGACAAAAACGTGTTAGATTGTTTGTTTGTTTTGGTCTTGACCATTATAAATATCAGATCAGATCTATGTTCAGTTAATATAGTTCCGTGTGGTGCTGGACGTAAAGAATGACACCATCCCATTTCTTCCCGTGGGTGTTGTATGAGGCGACTAAGGGACTTACTAGTGAATGGGCAGTAGGGTTCTCTATGCATTTTACCATCATACTGCGTTCGCCAACCCGCCTGCCAAGTATGGTGATTATGGCAAACCTTTTGGCTGAAATGATGATCACCAATATAATCAATATACCTTGCTTTTCTGAACTATGTTGGAGTCTCATCAGACGCAGCTAAATACCGTTTCACATGGAGCATCTGCCTATCTGATCTCCACAACTACACTACCAAGTTACTGGGTATCACAATACCCCTTGGTAGGACTGGTTGTCAGAATTTTGGGCTTCAGACTGACCGCAACGACAGTCCAAGGAAAACGTGTTTTCCGAGGCACGGAGAGAACTCGGTATGTAATAGATGGTCACCCATCCACAAACCGCTGTAGTCAGCAAGCGTAGCTTAACCTTCAATCGAGATGTGCTTCTGTTATTATTTAGCCATGAGCTTTATTATTTTCTCTCTCGACTATCAATACCTTTCATTATTACTTTCCTATTAACACTTTCTTCGAGACCGCTTTTGGCGGGAAGGCAATTATAATCTGTAATTTATATTGTGAACATTATAAAGAGTATTCTAAGAGTGAAATATTATTTTCGAGACCTAAAAGCACTGTTTATTTTTTAGCTTGAAAGCTAATAGCTTGGATGTTATCATCGTCATCATCATTTCAGCCAAAAGGCGTCCGCTGTTGGACATAGGCTTCTCCCAATTAGGCAGGTTGGCAATCGCAGTATGTTGGTAAAACGCATAGAGAACTCTGCTGTCCATTCTCTAGTAATTCCCTCAGTCGCCTCTTGCGACACCCACGAGAAGAAATGGGTTGTGTGTGTTATTCTTTACATCCGACACCACACGGGACAAACAAACAGTTCATCTCAAATTAAATTTCAATTAAAAACATTCATTGGTTTCTTACTAAACGTCAAATATCCGACGACCCTAGTTACTTCTCTCTTGTAACTGTGGTGACTGTACATTATAAAGCTTTCAACCGAATTTCCCGTTCTCAACCAAATTAGCACAGATCCGAAATGCCACCACTAAGATAAGACAAAGCAAGCAATTTGCCTAAACAGACGACTAATTAAGGATACGTATCAGTATAGCATTTCAATAACGATGTTGTTTCTTCAATATGCACGCACCCCGAGAAATGTCGCGGAGAAATCGGAGCCACGCCTCGCAGATAAGCCTTTCGTTGCGACGTTGAATTTGCATGCAACGCAAAGATTATTGTGAAGACCGGACAATTTATTTTGTCTTTATTATTCTTGCTTATTAGTCGATTCGCACAAATTAACTAGCATTTTCTTTCATGAGTGGGAAATCATCAAATGATGTCTCCCGCTCTCAGACTTTTACAGACTAAAACCCACCCGTGTTCCTGCAGTTGCCTATATGCCAGGGCCACGGTAACTCTTTCGAACAAATCTCGCGCTCTGGCAGAAAGTAACTAGCTCGATTCGGGTGAATCGGTTTAAACGACACTTTTAAATTATACATTATTTTCAATTGACGACTCATACAAAGTTAGTTTATTCGTTCGCGAATCGAAAACTACAGAAATACGTATTCGGGAATAGGCACTTTTTGAAATACATGCAATAAAGTGCCGAGTCGCCCGATTTGGGCGATTTAATTAGACTAATAAGCCATCGTTTTCTTGCCCCTTTACTGAAAGCCGACCCCAACATAGTTGGAAAAAGGCTAGGGAGATAATGATGATCTTATCACAGTTTATTTGAGATTGGTGCGTCTTCCATGCTTCTCTAATAGGCGTCATCTCACATCTCCCTTTCTAGCCATATCATCTTTTGTATGTGATGGAAATAGCATTTGTATCTGGTACTCAGCTGCATTCGGTTAGACTGGAAGCTGACCCTAACATAGTTGAGAAAAGGCTATAGGCATATATGCTCTTGATAATTGGTAACGCATATCCACTAAACATCATCCTCATCTCCAACGCCCATTACTCTATGGCATCACGTTCTTTAGAGCTGCATAATGAGTTGCATCGGCACCGCGGATCACGTGCTCCGCCGTTAAAGGCGACGCCAGACAAGCTTCGACCATTATACAACACATATTGTAAGTGACCATTTTGTTTTAATATCCAGTTCCACGATTTGGAAATGTCGAGAGAATTTCTCGGAATTTATTTTGTATATTTCCATGCTTATTGGGAGTGGTATGTGCGCACGAGTGCGTGCTTTTATTGGATAAAGCTGAAAGCATTTACTGATTATGTTTGGGCTTCTGTTTATCGCAGAAAATTTGTCAAGACATTTTAGGAATTCTCGTATTTGAGTATATTATGTTTTCTGAACAAAATGAATCTAATAAAATATATTGTAAACAGCTGAAACAAAATTGCTTAAACTTTCTTTTAGCTCAGCACAGGACGGTGCAAAATCTAAATAGAGAACATAATAATTCCAGGTTCAAAAATGCTACACATCTTCAATACTATATTATAATATTATAAAGCTGAAGAGTTTGTTAGGTTAAACGCGGTAATCTCAGACACTACTGGTCCGAATTGAAAAATTCTTTTTCGATTCGGACCCGTAGTTCAATTGACTCACGCTGCAATCAAAAAGAACGGAGTAGCATAAAAAAATGGACGAAAACTGGCAGGCATTTCGATGCGACGGGAAGGAGAGCAAAACTTTGACGTGGACGAAGTCACGGGCAGAAGCTAGTATAAACTATATTTAAATGCGTCACTGTAAACTTTTCTTATCCATTTTCATTCGGTTTAGTTAGTGCCTCATTTGCTGTTTATTTGTGGGAAGACATGCAATAAGACAAAGTTTTTAATGCCCAGTACACTATCAGAATAAAATAGAGAGCCATTTCCATCTTTTAAATAAACATCCTAATATGGTATCTGGATTAATACTCCCACTCATGGTTGAGGAAGTGAACCGATTTTAAAATTGACTACTATAAATGTTCTCTGCCCACACAACTGCTTATATGGTGTTGTAGCTACGATTTTTGTCAGGAAAAAATGGCTCTCCATTTACGTACCTATGTAATCTTATATCATTTGCAATTTGTAAAGTTACTTACGTTACTTAAATCGGCTTACCTGATTTTATAGGTATTGTTGTTGGTTTGAACGCGCTAATCTCTAGAACAATCCGTTATAATAGAAATTATCGTTTTACACTGGATAGCCCATTTCTTGAGAAAGATATATATAACATCGCTATATATCTTTCTCATATAATAGGCTATTTAACATCGTTTTGGGATCCTTGGGTACCGAACTATAAGAAAAAAGTCAGAAAGAACTCTAAGCGAAATTGAACTAATACCGCGGGCGATGCGATGAGACGCGATGAGTTGGGGGAGCAAGAAATTTCACGAAGACAAAGTCGCGGGAAGAGGTAATATATATATTTATTAAAAAGTTGAAAAGTTCAATATCCTCCTTATCTTTTGAGAGACTACGGATTTTCTTATCTTTTCGATTTAGCACTTTTTTGGGCTCCACTGGAGGTGCGCTCTTAACTGATTCAAGATTGTCATCTTTTCTCCCTTGCAAGTCTTTAATATAACATTTTTATCGAATTGTGTATATTTAGACTCAAGCAATTATGGCGAATAATTTTACCACCTTGAGTGCTTTTAGCAACTTTGTCTACTACACGAATCATCAGACACACGGTCGCGAGATTTGTTCAAAACAGTAACCGTAGCCCTGGCATATGGGCCACTGAAGGAACACGGGTGAGTTTAAGTATAGTTAAAGTCTGCCACGTCCTACCGCTCAGGAGAAGTAATTTGATGATTTCCCACGAAAAAAAAAAACATCAGACACACGTATTATCATTAATTAAACGACAAATATTTTTCCTTATTTTACACAATTTAACATAACATCACGCCTCTATTCTTCGCAGGGTGAGCAGCGGTGTACTTATAGAACAACCACATTAGTTCACACCTCAGTTATGTCTAAGTCACATTTAATAGGTGGAAAACCTATTGCCATCATCATCATCACTAAAAGACTATAATGTTCCCACTGCTGGGTCACAGGCCTCCTCTCGGTGAGGGAGTGGGCCATTATCCACCACGCGGGTCCAGTGCGGGTTGGTAAATGACACATGTCTTTGAATTTTCGGTTCTAAGACATGCCAATTTCGCCGTTTCCTCACGGTATTTTCCTTTATAGCCTTTTTTTTTTGGATGGGAAATCATCAACTGACTTCTCCCGCTCTGGGCGGAGCGGGAGTGCGTGTCAGACTTTTACTGATTAAAACCCACCCGTGTTCCTTCAGTTGCCCATGTGCCAGGGTCACGGTATCTCTCTCGAACAATCACGTGACCCTGGCAGTTCCTTTATAGCTTTGAGAGTCATCGCCATTGCCATCAACCGGACACTAATACAGACTCCTGGCTACAATCAGCCTAAAGGTCATCCATTTAAGGACGGAACGTGGCAAATGTAGCTTAACCTAATCAATCGACTAGTGCGGCTGGTATTACTTAGAATATATTAGTTCGTTAACCAGAACGCAATCGCTGGAACAAGTTATATTATAAGCTGGGACACATGAGTCATTAATGTGCAGCAATGAGGTAACAACTTGTCAGTGCTACTCGCACTTACCTACCTACTGGTATGTCGCAATATCCCCGTCCAGTACTTGTCCCGTACATATCACCACTTACCTACTAGTTCTGAGATAACGAGCTCCAGTGTGTTACACACTTTATGTGTCCAGTCTATAGGTAATCGCAGCTAGGTAACATTGTGTCACCAGCCTAGACTTTACTATTTGACATCGCGATTGCGAATTTTGTAGTCTATATTTTTCCTTACACTATTATCGTAAGTGGACCATTTGCTATTACTTAAAGTTGTAAAATTGAAACATGAAAAAAAAAATGGTCCAAATTGTAATTTTGTTAGGGAATATGATAGACACAGTTTTTATGAAAATAATCGTTGACTGTGTAAGTAAAATCCTGATGGCTTTGGACATGCTTAAAAGAATAATAAAAACTCAATTGCTTTAAAAGTGTTTTTTATAAAAGATGAACACGGAAATTTTATTTTAAGAGGTTGACTATTAATTCTCATTCACAATATGGCATCTGATTGTCGCCATATTGAATTGTGTTACATTTCTTCTCAGAGAACAGTCAGCTAGCAAATACCGGCGCCATCTACTTTTAAAATATTGACGTGTAAAAGTTGCTTATAAGATCAACTTATATAAACAAATATTTCATTTCGATTAATACAGTTATATGTCTGATACGTGTTTTAAGTGACACTCAAAAAATTAAGAAAAATCGATTGACGTAAGAATCACCAAAATTGGCTTATGCATTTGGTTTCTAAAGCGCCACAAGGGAACAAACATACATGCATAATTTGATAAACACATTATCATCCTTTTCGTCGCGCAGTCGTCTAAAAAGACCACCTTTAGCAAAAATTGTGATCTTTTCCTCGACATACTTTTGATAATCTAATTTCTATGCATTTAATAATTACCAGCTTTTGCCAGCGGCTTCGCCCGCGTGGAGGTCGGATATGTTAATCCAGGTTATTTTTTTTTATAATACATATTAAAGTGTACTCTTTGAATATGGGAGTTTGATAAAGATATGAAAGATGTGAAATACAATATACAATATATTTATGTATTTAATAAACTTTTTAAGAAATGCCTAACGATTAACTACGTTATTGTGGCTAATTTATATAAGATAGATTTATACTATTCAGGACTTTTTTGTAGATCTTTTGAAGACCATCGTCTTTGTAATACATACTTTTGGTGTATGATCAACGTATGCGAGGATAAGAGCTCGAAAGCGTATTTTTATTACTAACGCGTATTTTTTTTGACTGGCCTGTTAGTCTAGTGGTTAGTGACCCTGACTGCTAAGACTGAGGTCGTGGGTTCGATTCCCACCCAGGACAAATCTTTGTGTGATGAGCACAATCATTTGTACTGTGTCTGGGTGTAATTTATCAATAATATGTATGTATTTAGAAATATATAAGTATGTTTATCAGTTGTCTAGTTACCATAGTACAGGCTCTGCCTAGTTTGGGACCAGATAACGTTGTGTTGGTTGTCCTAAGATATTATTATTATCTTTATTCATTTAAACAAACTTATAAATTATATTTTTAAATATTAGAATATAAAATAAAAAAACATTTAAAAATATAAAAAATAGTAGCCCACCGGTATCGGGAACAGGGTCCAAGCTACCGGCGGTCAGGGCTCCAGAGAGAGGAACCTCCTGACGATGCGAGCCGTGTCCAGAAGTACCGCTTTCTGAATCAAGCCCTTGACCCAGCTGCCTAACGAGAGCCTCCTTAGATGTTGGTCGAGGCTCTTGGCTATCAACCCATTGGCTGTGACGACTATCGGCACAATGATCGCCGAATCCACATTCCACATGTCGACAACCTCGCGAGCCAAGTCAAGATACTTGATCTGTTTATCTTTCTCGGCTTTCACGAGGTTCTCGTCATGCGGAACCGTTATGTCAACAATCATTGTGCGCCGCTCTACTCGATCCACCACCACTATATCAGGCTTATTTGCGACAATAGTCCTGTCAGTGATGATGGATCGATCCCAGTACAATGTGATATTTCCATTTTCGAGAACTGGGTCGGGCACATACCTGTAGTACGGCACTTCCGATTCCACAAGGCTGTATTTAAGAGCAAGTTGCTGATGGATAATCCTGGCTACTAGGTTGTGTCTATGCAAGTATTCTTCGTTAGCTAGACGAGAACACCCGGAGATTATGTGCCTAATTGATTCTCCTGGACGGTGGCATGCCCGACAGATGTCAACCGTGCCGTCTTTCACAATAAATCTCCGGTAATTGTTCGTCATCATAACTTCGTCCATAATTGCACAAACAAAGCCTTCGGTTTCCCCAAAGAGGTTACCGAAACGCAGCCAGGCTACGGACGCTAGTCTATCTACATCGGGTCCATGTAGGGCCCGGAAAAAGCGTCCGTGGAGCTCCTTACTCTGCCATACTTCCATGCGGTCATTAGTATCAAGTATTACAGGTTTGCGCCAGTTCTCGTTAGCCAAGGAGAGCGGGGTGAGGCCCTTGTCAACCGCGACCACATCTCGATGCATCCCCACGTCGGTTTCTAGGAAATATTCCCTGAGACTGCATATCTCGCGATTGTGGAGAGTCTTAGCATTTAAAAAGCCTCGACCTCCACACTTTCGCGGGATATACAGCCTCATTACCGATGACCGTGGGTGATGCATTCGATATGCAGTCAGCAGCGTACGGACCCTCCTATCCAGGGCGTCAAGTTCAGTTTGAGTCCATTTGAGTATGCCGAAAGAGTACATCAAAACCGGCATGACCCAACCGTTGAAGGCGCGCACCTTATTTCCGCCTGATAGAAGACTATTAAATACTTTCTTCAGGCGGCTAAAGAAGCGCTCCCTCAACGATTGCTTCATGTCAGTAACATTGATGCCCAACGCTTCCGACATACCCAAATACTTATAGGTTTCGGATGCGGAGAGGGCTCGGAGGTTTATGGAATCCGCGAGTTGGGTTCTCGCGGATTCCACAATCTTCCCTCGCTTTACATGCATGACCGCACATTTGTCCACACCAAATTCCATCCTGATGGCGCTACTGAAGGTTTCAGTTACTTTCAGTAGCTCCATTAGTTGAAAATTGTTGGGGGCAAAGAGTTTAAGGTCATCCATGTAAAGGAGGTGAGATATAACCTGACCACCTCTCCTCAACCGATAGCCTATACCTGAAGCAGTATGCTCAAAGGATTCAGGGCTAAGCAGAACCAAAGCGGACTCAAACTATCACCCTGAAATATGCCTCGCTCGATCCTTATCGGTTCGCTGTTCCTTTGGATATTTCGACATCCTGGATAGTGAAGGACCGTCCTCCACTGCCCCATACATGAAATCAGGAAGGTGCGCAGAGTTGCATCAACTTTATACAACTCCAGCACCCTCCTGAGCCATGTATGTGGCACCGAGTCATAGGCCTTCTTATAATCTATCCAACATGTCGACAGATCCTTTCGGGAACGACGAACCTGTTGGCTAATGGCCATATCAATGAGGAGCAGCTCCTTAGTACCGCGAGACCCGTTCCTACATCCATTCTGAGAGACAGACATGATGGAGTTGGTGTCAATATGATTGTACATTTTAGCTCTCAAAATGGATGTAAGAACTTTATAGACCGTCGGCAAACACGTGATCGGTCTATAATTTTTGGGTTCCGCGGTACTACCTGATTTGTGGAGCAGGTGGGTAATTCCTGTTGTTAGGAACTGGGGTAGCGAACCAGACTCCAAAGCAGTCTGGTACTGAGCCGCCAAGCGAGCATGCGATCCAATGAACCATTTGATCCAAAAGTTGTGCAGCCCGTCCGGCCCTGGAGACTTCCAATTGGGCAATGAACGGACTGCACGAGCTACGTCTTGGGGGCAGATGGTAATAGCCCCCATTTCTGGTATTGGATCGCAGGCTCGCTCGACTCCTCGAGCCCAATCCCCTTCGGTGTGACTGACAGGCACCGACCAGATACTGCGCCAAAAAGAACACATGGCATCATTATCCGGCAGGCGCGCGCCCGCCACACCTTGGACCGGTCGCTCCCAAGCCCTATAAACCTACCTTTCATCACTCTGGAAGGTGCGGTTCTGAGTATATCGGTCCACTCGCCGCTTATACCTACGAATACGGTTCGCCCATGCATATACTTTCTGCTTCAGGAAGTCTATGCGCTCTGTGACACGGGACATATAGTCTCGAGGGCTGATATCAGTCCCCGAGAACGCCCGCCTCACAAAACGCATCACTCTAGGGCGAGTGTTGCCCTCCCTGAAGCAGATTAGTTTGCTGATGAGGGCTCTGGCCCCACCAATACGACGCTCAATTCTGCACTGCCAAGCTGGTACGGCTAGTTTCGGTCGTGTAGCTCTAGAGTCATTAGGGAATTTGACGTGAGCTACACGACATGCCGCTACAGCCGCGCAGTACAGAATCGAATGAGTATCGGTGAGGTCTTCGCAGTCATCAAAGTAGTTTGACAACTGCGAATCCAAAGCCGCCACCAGTGCCCTATTTTTGTTATGCATGGGCAAACGAGGTAAGCGTGGCCTAAGTTCGGGAGTTATGAACCGATATTCCTGAATCGCACACTCCAAAGCGCTCCTCAATTCATCATTGCAATGGGTACTTACGTTTGTAGCCCTGTCATCCCATCCCTCGTCAGCATAAGTTGTGGTAGGCTGCGCTGGTACTGCAGCAGTCTGCGGCGTGGGGGCGATAACATGGCTACTCCGCATTTCATTACGCAAGCGATCAAGTACAGTGTCATCCAACATACGATGACTTTGGATGACCCGCACCTGATCCGACAGTCGTTGTGCCGAAACGTTGACAGCTGGCTCAAGTACCTGAAACAGAGAGAGCATCCGAACACGGTACGCGGTCAGATTGTTTCCCCCCTCTGTAGCCCCATAGTATGAGCGCATGACATTTTCATTGATGGACTGTGTCCATCTCATGCGCTGCACACTTCCGCCGGGAGCTGGGACCCTATCAGAGGCCGGTGGGCCTCGAGGTCCTAAGCCGTCCGGCGGCCGGCGTCCTCCCCGTCGACGAGCAGGTGGTGGCGTCGTGGGCGGAGAGAAATACTCGTCACTCGAGCTCGACGCAACTGCCACGGCCGGTGTCTTCACAACGCCCGCAGTGGGGCTGGGTACCGGCGGCGGCGAGGCGGAGCTGAGCGACGAGTCCGGAGGTGGTGGGCGTGCGCGACGAGCCGCTGATCTTGTAAACATTTCGTCATGGTTTTTTCATTTTCTAAATATTGTAGTTCGGGGATGACATCTGTCATGTCACCCCCGATCCTGTAGTTTTTGGTTGGATTTATTTCATTTTGCTGCGATATAGTCTCTTTTTAATACTGATATTGTAATATTTTTAGGTCTAGGTTCACTGTAAAACCGAAATCTATTATAAATTTTTTATTATTTAAATTATATCTGTTCGAAATGTGTGACGTCTTGTTCACGGTGTTGCCAGCTTATTATTATTATTATTATTCAACTTGCTTCAAATTTATCGTCACTGCTTGGCTCCTATGCGTCTTAACGTTATGTTATATAGCCTATAACCTGCCCAGAAGTATGGACTACAATCATACCAAGTTTGGTTAAAATCCCTTCAGTAGTTTTTGAACCATGCGTGCACATACAGCCAGACAGACAGACAGACAAAAAATTTACTGATTGCATTTTTGGCATCAGTCTCGATCACCATTCATCCTCCAATATTAATTTTGAATATATTTTCAATGTACAGAATTGACCTCTCTACAGTTTAATTATAAGTATAGAAGATAGTTTCTATGAATATATATTTTGATTAGTATTCGAGAATAAATTGGATCGTCATACTTAATATTATTATTTCCTGTCATTAGCATAGAAATTAACAAAACTATCATGCCAAACACAAGTAAAATGTCTAGATTTATGTGATAACAGTACAAATAGGTATGTAACTAAAGTAGAATGTCACTTTATAAAGTTATCGCCTTCATTATCGTTAGATATTAACTTAATATCGATTATAATTTGTTTCTCGAAAGCCGAGTCTGAATATATTGTTCCTGTGTTGAAAGGAATTTTGTTTATGAAGGTATTCGAAAGTAGGTTCTGATAATTAGGTAATTTGATTTATCATTCGTACACAATTTGTCCAACGCACAACGTCAGCGAGACGTCAATGATAAATGTGATGGCCATCAACTGTCTACGAATTTTTGGTTCTAGGACATGCCGGTTTCCTCACGATGTTCTCTAGCACCGTTTTGAGAGCAGTGGTGATGAAATTAAATACACGAAGTGGATGCCTGGGTTCTAACTCACAATTCGTTAGTCGGAACCGATACCACTGGGCCATCACTGCTGACTAGGCCACCACTATTGACTGAGCCACCATTACTCACTAGGCCACTATTGATAACGAAGCCATCTTTGCTTATTAAGCCACCAAGGCTCCCTGGGCCACCACTGCTTGCTGGCCACCAATGTTCACCAGGCCACCACTGCTTCCTGGAACACCACTGCTCACTGGGCCACCATTGGTCACTGGGCTACCAATGGTCAATGGGCCACCACTGATTACTCTTGGCCATCAATGCTCACTAGGCCATCACTACTTACTAAGCTACCATTGCTTACTAGGCCACCACCGCTCACGGGGCCACCCCTGCTCACTAGACCACCACTGCTTACGGGCCACCATTGCTCACTGGGCCACTACTGCTCACTGGGCCATCATTGGTTACTGGGCCACCACTGCTCGCAAGCCCAGAGGCCCACACTAGTCTTTACAAAAAGTAAAACAAATTTACCAAATCTTTTTATTTCAAACCGTTTTCCTTTGTTCTGAATCACCAGCTTCTTTATCTCCATAGAAGGTCTCAAACATATGTTTTTCTCCACTACCAAATTATAAAAGGAAATCTTCTGTTAAAACTATAAGGAAAACCTAAGTTGTTTAGTTAACTGTTTTACGTCAAGTTATGGAGTGTTCACGTCCGAATCACTTTAGTGTGGGTAGATGATAAATTTATGAGTTAGTCTTGAGGTCAGGTACATATACCCTTTTCGACGTGGACTATTTATTTATCATAAAACACTGGTTGTCTTTGTTTATCACGGCATTCAACTGAAATGCTTTTTGTTTAGGTGTGTATTCATAATTATATAAGGAAATATTTAGTAACTTAAGTTAAATATTTTCCTTCTTACGAATTAGAAAAACCAGTGGTGTATGAAGTGACTAATAATTTTTGAGAAGACACCAATTATTTTGTATCTGACAATCGAGTTAGCAAAGCACAATTAGAAACAAAAGATTGTCGCAATAAGAGCAATAAGTTGGTACCCGATGCCATTAGTTACGGGTTAATTGACGATAAATCCAGTCAAGCAACTAACGCTAGTGTCAGTGCCCCACAGAGTTGATACTTTATACCTAAATACAAACAAAAACCGAACACATATACTAAATGTTCGTATAAATACAACAAACCTACATCACGCGCCATCTTGAAAACCAGTTCGAAAAAGGAACGTTAGCTGCAACGAAATTCAAATTCAAATCGAACGTTATTCGCACTTGCCGAAACTCATGACCTTCTCACAAACGCTGTGATACTGACAGGGTCGATGAACTTTGTTGATGCAGATGCGTTGCCGTTCACATGTAGCGTTACAACCTCCCACGTGAGAGGGGTTGAGGGATGAGAGGAGGCGGGAGCGGGAAGGAAAGCTGCAGCGGTTTTTAAATGGGCCGGATCTTTTAATCTAAGCGATAGCAAATGACTGTAGGAAATAGCTGATCAAATGATACTAAAGAAGACAGTTACTTAAATAAAAGATCGTGTCGAATGTCTACCCATAAACATTGGACATAGAAGAATGGTATATTACATTACATACTTTAACACTTTTATTCGATTTTGAAAAAGTCTGTTATATTGTTGTGTATCGTTTTAAATTCAAAAGTTGTTGGGATTTTAAGCAACACACTCGAAGGCTACAAATAATACATTCACCATGCAATGCTTAGCAGTATATAAATGGTTGCTAAAGACAATTTTCACTGGGTCTTCATAAGTAAACTGTTTAAGTCATGTTACAACACTTCATTATTTCCCTAGCTTCTTGCCAACTACATATATTGGGGTCGGCTTTCTGTCTAACCTGATGCAGCCGAATAACTAGTATTTAACATAGACTGATTACTTATTTGAATTCCACAACCCAATTACTGGGTAATACGATACCCCTTGGTAAGACTGGCAACAGCACTTGTTCCTCGCTAAATCATTGCGGATTCAGAAATTAACACCGCTGCATCTTATAACTTACACCACACGGCCATAAGAAATCCGCCTACACGAGTGGCTCTCGAACTAAATCCGAGGTGATTTGAAAAGCTTTTGTTGTATTTAAATTGGGTGCGGCGTATGTGCTCGCTCGCCAATACGTGAGTCTTATTCAATGATGGCTGCTTTTTGGCCGTTTAAGTATTTTTTATACGATTAGAAAAAGGACGGTTAGCAGTCACTGTTGGCATGATTTTACGTTGTCCTTTGTTTTAGTGTGAGTGACTTAGAAACATGTAATCTTTAATCAGGTTTTTATAAGTCGTTTTAAATCTCCATGGTGTAGAAAGACAGAGTAGCAAAGAAAATCAACGCGGAAGCTGTAACCATGAATTTAGCACTCAATTCTAGATCGTTTATAGAATAGATGAAATTTTGTGAATTAATTAAAAACGAATTGCCACCCATACCTATATTTTGACCGCGTAGGTGTATCTACATTTAAATGAAACAGCTATTATATATAAGTAACTTTAAAAAAAATCTACGTTAGGGAAGAAGAATTATGTAGATACTGAATCCATAGTAAAGGCTGCACGTCGATATACCTGATTTATATCTGCTGTCAATTTTCAATTTAGCTGTTGTAATTGGAAACTTGGACGACCAATGGCAATCGTTGATATGATTCGAAGAAAATAGTAATGATTCGATGAAAATACTGATGGAACAGTCCTCCTCGTTAGTGCTTTACCAATATCGACTTTATCATCATCATCATCATAATTTCACCCAAAATAAGTTCACTGCTGGACATAGGCCTCCCAAGCATCGCCACCTCGACTGGTGTTTCTCGCATACAACGGATTCCTGCGGCCCTCATCAGGTAATCGGTCCACCATGTGGGAGGCTTTCCAAAACTACGTCTTGCAGTACGCGGTTGCCACTTCAGAACCTTTCGGCTCCATCGGCCATCTGTTCTTCTGTTCCAATTTTGACTTAATAATTTAAATTTCACTAAGGTTGAAACTTTTATTCAATTCCTACGTGATAAGGGATCTAGAAACAAGCCAAGAATTATTTGAGTAGCAAAACTAAAACCAACTGAATAATACATCGTCACTGATCATTCTAAAGTTTCACAGCGCCATTGACGTGTAGTGGTGATTAAAGTCTTAGAACCCATTCCGATATATCTATACTATATACTATATATTATATATAATATTATAAAGCTGAAGAGTTTGTTTGTTTGTTTGTTTGATTGATTGAACGCGCTAATCTCAGGAACTACTGGTCCGAATTGAAAAATTATTTTTGTGTTGGGTAGCCTATTTATCGTGGGAGGCTATTGGCTATATAAAATCACGCTACAACTAAGAGGAGCGGAGCAGTGATGAAAAATGTTGCAAAAACGCGGAAAATTTATTCCTTTTGAGAGTTTCCGTTGCGTGCGCTGCGTAAACGGTTAAAGTAACGCAAAAATCATGTATGACGGAATTGTTCCTTTTAAAAAGTTCTAAAAAAAAGTCCGCGAGAGCATATGCATATGCTTGAGAAAGCTGGAGTTCCATGTGAACTAGTAAGCACTTTGAAATGCTGGTATGGAGGCCAGATCAATCAGGTTCGATGGGCTGGGACTTTGTCGGAACCGTATGGATTGGAGTGCGGTGTGAGGCAGGGGGGACTGACCTCACCTACGCTCTTCAATCTATACGTCAATGAGTTGATTGAGACGCTCAGCAAAGAGCGAGCCGGCTGTTACATTGATGGAGTGTGTGTAAATAATATTAGTTACGCCGATGATATGGCTCTGCTGAGCGCCTCGGTTTGTGGCCTTAGGAGGTTGGTGGCCATCTGTGAAGATTATGCCAAACTTCATGGTTTAGTCTACAACGTGTCTAAGAGTGAGGTCATGGTCTTTGGTGCCGGCGGCGGACGGTGTCCAGAAACTATACCACCAATCGCTTTGAGCGGAACTCCGCTCTCACGGGTATATAAGTTTAAATACCTTGGACACGTCTTGACCGCTGGCATGAAGGACGATGACGATATTGAGCGAGAGCGAAGGGCGCTGTCGGTTAGGGCAAATATGATAGCTCGCAGATTTGCACGTTGCTCACGGGGTGTTAAATTAACCTTGTTCCGAGCATACTGCACTCCATTGTACACGTGTAGTCTGTGGGCTGATTATGTGCAGAAATCGTACAGCGTCCTTCGCGTTCAATACAATGATGCGTTCAGGATATTGATGGGGTTGCCCCGCTTCTGTAGTGCGTCAGGGATGTTTGCGGACGCTCGAGTCGACTGTTTTTATACAACGATGAGGAAGCGATGCGCCTCCCTGGTGCGCCGCGTGCGGGCTAGCCCCAACCTTATTCTGCGCTGTGTGGCGAGCAGACTCGATTGTTTATATGTGAATCACTGCTGCAAGCTGTCCACCTCGGTGATAGACGTGTGGCGGTGATTCACATATATTCATGTTATAGGTTAAGTAATTAGAATAGGAATACTAACATAGGGGTAAGAAAAATTGTTACTAACACAACTGAGTCTTGTCACTTGATTAATAAATATATATATATATATATGTCTATCTTTTAAGGTTGACTCACTATAACTCAAAAGGAGCGAGCAGCAAAGAAAAATGGACGAAAACTAGCAGGCAAATCGATGCGACGGGAAGGGTCAGGGGAGCAAAAATTTGACGCGGACGAAGTCGCGGGCAGAAGCTAGTGATGTCATAAAATGGTGGGTGGATATGGTAGTAATTAATCTAGATCCTTTATTGAACGTGCGTACTTGAACTGAAGTGGTTAATGTCAGGGTTGTCTGCTTGTTAGAGGAATTGATATGTCACGTGTTACTAGTAACTCGGTCATTGATTAAAATAAAAAAAGTTTAAAAAAGTTTAAAAAATTTATTTCGGAACAAATAACACAGGACAAGTTTGACAAGTAAAACGATGGTAGCTGCAAAAGTATAAACTGTAGCGCAGCTAACAACGCCCTTCTCCAGATCTGCCGTGCAGGCCCTAAAGTGCAGTATGAGGAAAAAAGCGGTTTCGAGAAAATCGCGAAAAACTTTTTAACACTGTTTTTTTTAATATTATTAATGTGTATGGTGCATATATTTATTACTATGAGGACTAAGTGACAACAAAGATGGTATTTACAAAAACAAATGTTAATTTAGTTTATTAGATTTTAATTAAAACCGGGTTTTTTAAAATCTTAGCAGTTACTGCACGCAAAAAGTTACACATATTCAGATTAAAATGCCGTAAAAATACTCGATACTACAAAAACTTTGATTTTTTTGCTACTTTGCAGACTAATTTGCAGCATAAGACTTTCTTTACTGCATTTTAATTTGAACTAATTGCACATGTAGTATATAACAATTTCTTCCAACTTACGAGTATGCTTAGGGTAGGAATTTACAAAAAAAAAAAAATACATTTATGTATGTATAAAATTGTCGTTTATTTTATAATATTATAGGGTAATTGTAACTTAAATTTAAGGTGCTTTAAACACAAGCGGTTATAAATACATTTCGATAAAAATTAAATGGTATAAAGCTTTTTGGTTTCGCAAGAAACATGAGATATTTCAATTAAATGGCGCATTTATATATAACTAAAAATAAATCACAAAAAATATCAAACGTATCAAAAATACCATAAATGCTCAACATTCGATACATCTCTATATGGCATGCATCGAAGGGCGGGCGTTTTGGGGGGACTGTCTTTTGTAACTTTGACGTTCAAAAAGTGCTGACTCTCAGCCTAGTTTGAATAAATGACTTTTGATTTTGATTTTGATTTTGATTTATAAAAATAATAAAATATGGTAATGATACGAGTATCATTTAATCGGTTTCATTACCAAAAACAAAAGTTGGTTAACGATAAAACAAAAAAAAAACGAATGTATTTAAAAAAACATAAATGCATAACGCTCGGTACATTTTTATATGACATGCATAATCAAATTACCTATGATTCGGTATCATCATCAAAAGCAAATGCTTCTAGTGCATCTTCGGTTTCTACAGCCGATAAAGGTAACATTCTCCAGAATGCCATTCTGGCATCAATGGCCCCAAGATTTTTATTATATTTAGCTTCCTGGTGAAGTGGTACCTTTGGGGGTGCATCTTTTATCAGGTCTGGGAAGTTATTTTTTATTTTAAGCAATTAAATTGACTGTATTGTTAAAAACGGAGGAGGTTCACAATTCGACGCGTATATATATATTTTATTTATGTATGACCACGCATAACTTTTTACATAGTGGTCCCATTGTGACAATTCTTCTTCTATTGGAAAGAATATACTCCTAAAATGGTCCCATATAAATTTGGAAAACAAAATCGAACCCTAAAGGTCGGAAAATAGGGGTTGATTGATTGTTTACTCACTGATTGTAATGTACGAGTATAACCACGCATACCTTTATACAGAGTTGTCCGATTTTGATAATTCTTTTTTGTTGGATAGGGTATACCTTGCCAAGTATTATTAGTATATTAAAGTTACAAAAAATTATAAAATAAAAACTTTTTAACAAAAAATTAAACCGCCGAAAAAACTGAAAAGCAAAATATAATAAACCTTAAACTTATGATTCGGCGCTTTGAGTGATCTTTGTTCATTGATTTTTCAGCGCAAGGCTTTTTATTTTTTGCTTTTAACAAAAAATGAAACCGCCGAAAAAACTGAAAAGCAAAAAATAATAAACCTTAAAATTATGATTCGGTGCTTTTAGTGATCTTTGTTCATTGATTTTTCAGCGCCGACTCATAATTTAATTACTCGGCGGTTTATTTTTTTGTTAAAAAGTTTTTATTTTACAATTTTTTAATGTAGGCAGTAGCTTCCTCTATTTACGACTACCTTTTATTCCACTATAGCGGAATCAGCAATCTCAACAGCATGGCAAAAATCGTCGAAATCGTAAACCTTTTTCTTTTTGTTTAAAGATTGTTCTACGTTGTGGTGGAACGAGTCGGCAGACATAAAAGTATGTCCCGGCTCGAAATACTTCAATATAATTTTTGAACCGGCTATGTCACTACTAATAATAATTCCGATAAATTCCGAAATTTCAATATTCATAATCCTGACCATACTAAAAACGGCTAGTCCGTTTTTAGTATGGTCAGGATTATGAATATTGAATTTTTCGCACGATTCACTCTCCTCGTGTCCAAGCCTGGCGAAAGGAATATTGAAAATTACTAGAACGCAGTAAAATATGACCTGTACTGCAGTAAAATTAGCAAAATCGTTCAAGTTACCAATTATAATGCAGTAACAGAGTGTCATACTGCGTTTTAATTAGCATTTAAGTTATTTTCATCTTTTGAAAAGTACCGACTATACTGCAGTAAATAATCAACATACTGCAATTTAAATAGTATCTTCACACTTAAAAATCATATTACGATAAAAGTAAAAGAAAGAAGTTTTGATTATGCTGCACTTTAGTTGGTTTTCACGATATAAACTTACTTGAATGACACTAAATAAAATACCACATTTGACTACTTTGCTGCATTTTAATCTGTAGTTCATGTGAAATAAACTAGTGATCTAACATGCAGTATTAACGTTGCTGGTACAAAAACTACTTACTGCGTTTTAATTTATATTTCTCAATATTTTTTTGGGTGAAAAATACAGATTTTTTGTGGTAATATAGATATTTACTGCGTTTAACTTGGTAAAGTGACGGATCGTGGTAGACGTAACTGCTATAACTGTATTTTAGTTGGTATTTTAATATATTTAGACATGCAAAGTTAAGTTACTGCTTTCACAAATTTGATTTTTTTACCGTTTAAAGCATCCTAACAAAAACCTGATTAGATCTTCATGTTCCTTATACCGTGTGCATTAAGGTTCAATATTTAACAAAAAAATGACAAAAAACCTGTTACTGCGTTTTAGGGTCTGCACGGCAGAGATACAGAATGGAATGATGTTCCATGCGAAAAATGCTTAATAATTTAGATTTATATAATTAATACAGAAACAAAACAAAAAATAAGCCTAAAATACATAATATAAAAGGTGTGATTTGGGATGTATTTTGACGTTGAGTTTATGTGGTGAGTGTAGGGTGAAATAAAATAACATTATGCCTTGCCGTGTGGTGTCGGACGAAAACAATAGCACCACCAGATTTTTTTCTCGTGGGTCTCTTAAGAGGCGACTTAGGGATTATCAGGGTCGCGATATTCGTTCGAAAGAGTTACCGTGGCCCTGGCATATGTGCAACTGTTAACACGAGTCGGTTTTAGTCAGTAAAAGTCTGACACGCCCTCCCGCTCCGCCCAGAGCGGGATAAGTCATTTGATGATTTCCCAACCAAAAAAAAGGGACTTACTAGAGAATGGGCAGCAGCGTTCTCACCGCCTAAGCATTTGACCACCATACTGTGATCGCCCACCCGTCTGCAAAACGTGGCGATTATGGCAAAGCCCCCCAAATTGGAGAAGGTCTATGTCCAGCAGTGGACTTTTTTTGGCTGAAATGATGATGATGATAACATCACGCCTTGTTTCCCCGAAGGATTGGGCAGAGGTGTACCTATAGTACACCAACATTTCGCCAACTATGTTTAAGTCAAAAATAGGGGGCGGGCTAATTGTCACCAACCGGGCATAACTGAGAAATTCCAAATAGAAAAACCCAATAACCCTTTGCCTGACCTGGGAATCGAACCCAGGTCCTCCTGCTTAGCAGTAGCACTTGCGACCACTAGAGGCAATCAATTGATTAAAAATACAATGAACTACATCATAATCGTATTTTCAATTTTCCAAAATCAAAAATAGCTGACTTCTCCTGTTGAAGATGTTCAAAGCCTTATTATTTTATAAATTACTTATGATTTATAAAAATCAAAAGTAATTTGTTTAAAATGGGCTGAAAATCAAGACATTTAGAACGTCAAAATTCTTTAAGACAGTTTTCCAAAACTCCGGCCCTTTACCAACTGTAAGAAGAACTTAATTCTACACTGATGTTTCTGTTTTGCATCAGCTTGTTGTAAAACCAACTTGATCTTGTGAAAAACCTCCAAAAAAGAGACTTACGTGTTATCTGAGCCAAAAAGAATACGGTACTTTCAGATAAGTGAAACAAAATGTCGCCAAGACAAATCTCCAATCAGTTGAAACAAGGCAAGTTCCATAGAAAAAAAAAATGTCATATTGTTGTCTCTAGTGGATAAAACTAGCCACGAGCTACACTGGCTGGCCTGTGGGAATACAACCCGAGATTGGATTCAGATCGAGCAAACATTACAAACAACGGTTCTTTATATTTCCTCCATCCTCCACTGCCCGATACAATCTCGACTTTGAGGACATTTTGCAGAACGAACCTTTTTTATCTTTTCGTATACAATCGCGAGGTGAAATTTTCGCATTCTTCGCTGGCTGGTTGTAAAATCGTGATGACGTCACGATGCAGCGAATTTTTATATAAATTCAAACTTCGAACCGATGCGATTATTCTGCGTTGTTCTCGGAAATATTTGAAATATTTTTACGTTTAATAAATTCAATTTTCATTGCGTTCCATTTTTGTTTGCAAATGTTTATAAAATTGTTTGATATTTTGTTAAAGTTAGATGTTGGTTTTGAATTTGAATAAATACCTAGAAATTCAATTCATTCTACTATTTTGCTTTTGCAGATATGAGTATACCTACATGTTTTTTATGAAGGAGAAAATATTTGTTAGAAGTGTAAAATACCGACGGTTCTTGTGCTGCATTAAGTTATGAACGAGGAGATGAAAACGTATACTGACGGCGACACTACCACAGTCTATGTAAATAAATCTTTGCAGTGGAACCACGGAACCATTTCTTCACAGCAATCGTGCAGGGGCGTGAGTGGAATTAAGTCCCGAAGTGCTATGTTTAGGAAATCCTTTGACAGTTGAAAAGTGTCTGTAAATGTTTAAATTGAAATAATTGCTTCGAATTTGTTGCAATTTAACAATTTACCGGCACTTTTCAGTTGTCAAAGGAATCGGTCAGAAAGATGAAGCTAGTAAGTTGCCCATTTTATAGCGTAGTCAGTTCCTACATGTTAACTTCATTACAACGTCGTTCATTCATTAAGGAAGAATTTCGTCACTGAAACTGAACGAGAACAGCAAAAAAAAAAAACAGATTTATGTAAGAGCTGTCAGTGTAATTATTTTCTGCGGAATTTGACACTGACAGCCCCTGAACGTAGTTTAGATATGCTGATCGCGTTCAGTTTCACTGGTAAATTCGCAATAAGTTCTCCAGAGACACAGTTTCACAGTAAAAATTGACATTAGAGGAGCAATTCTTGTAATTTTAAGAACAGTCACAGTTTGATGTCAGTATCAAGCTGTCAAAAATACCTTGAGTTTCCATACATTTTTGACGAGTTTTTGACATTTGATTGTTGCCGAGATGAGACTGCGAATAGATCTTGAATGTTATTTAATATGAGAATTTAGGTAATTCTATTTTGAAATATCTAATGTCAAAATTGGGTCCTGTCAAATGAAAGATGACATTGACTTACTGCTAGTAGTCGTTTTTTTTGTACACTGTGATACTACTAAAAGATTTTTTCCGCTCCAAATAAGCATTTTACTACAGCTTACATAAGTGTTACAAAAGATGTCTCTCATACAATGGCCGAGCAACGTCGCGTGATGTTGTGAGTATGTAGATGTCACAGTGTTAACACGTCTTCATTGTTTCTGTAGGTAAAGGTCAGGGAGCCATTCTCATAGTGCTGACCTTTT
This sequence comes from Aporophyla lueneburgensis, assembly GCA_932294355.1. NCBI lineage: Eukaryota > Metazoa > Arthropoda > Insecta > Lepidoptera > Noctuidae > Aporophyla > Aporophyla lueneburgensis. The sequence continues at coordinate 30,517,067 of OW028739.1, read as the reverse complement.
GTTACTCTACACTTTCTAGGTACAGAGAGGTGTGAAAGGGACTTTGTTTTGAGAGTAGTAAGGCGCTGGTTGATTATTTGAATGAAATCAAGTCTCTAAAAATCAGAGCTTAGCCTTTTCCCAACTATGTTGGGGTCAGCTTCCAGTCTCAACTGAATATCAGTATTTTACATAGAGTGATTGCCTATCTGACATTCCTTGGTGAGACTGGTTGTCAGAATTAATGTAAAAGAAAACCGAATATCTCTTCTTTCTTTTGGTCCTGGGAATCAATGACAGGACTGTATTTTGTTAGCTATAAATATACACGCCATAGTTAATCGAGAGGATGTAGTGCATTTACAGCGGCTTACTACATTTTTAATGATAAAGGGGCACAAATGCCATCTTTGAAAGCTTTTATAAGAAGGGACCTGCCGTCCACATGACAGTCGCCTCTTATGAATGTTCGAACGAGGAAATATCAAACTTATTACGTCATAATTCGGCATTCGACATTCAAATCTCCAAACGGCAAATCCAATCTGCCTCCAAAATCACGAGAAAGTTCAAAACAAATACGTAGGCTAGTCGTGCCAATAGGATCGGATAGATGAGTCATGTGTCACGGCGGAGTCACGGAGTTAGCCGAGTCGTCACGAACGCGACCCGACTCCCCCGCCCTCTATTGTCTGCATAGAAAGTCGAAATGAAACGTAGAGCAGTCATGGTGTAACAGTGTTTCTGATGAAGTATTGTTAGGTTTCGTTCTAAAAGTTGGTTTTGTTTCAATTCGAGCTGTTCTGTTGCGATTTGTTGCAGTTTTTATGTATACGTCATGTTAATCTCGATTCTAAATTATCCTGGCTTAAACTCTTGTTGCTTCTGTTCAATTTTCTCCTAATCAGTTGAATTTGGGTGTTTATATGATAGTCGTTTTCATTGCCCTTCCAAAAGGGGTCCCGTTTGGAGAGAGGTTTCTTCCACCTTTCATTATTCTACTTTGACATGTCCAGCCCCCATTTTAGGTATGGCTCATAACCTAAAAAGAGGCTTTTTATGTCTATGCTAAAATAAGGCACAAGTATTAAGAAGAAAGCATTATATACACTGTTCTTCTCGGGCAGTAATTTCAGTTACAGGTTAACAAAATTGGAAGAAAAATAATTTCTTAAGTTTGCTTTCATCCTACAGATCACCTCCAAAGGATTTTTAAACCAATATCCTATCCAATTCAACGCTGGAAGCGACATCTAACAATAACTTCACTTACAGACTCCATCGCCCCAAAGTTACAACAAAGACATACAATTTATGTACCACAACTCAGACTTTTCCCCCAGTAAGATTTTATACAAAATGGACGAACGCCCCGGGCGATACATTACGTCATGCCGTTGAAATATACGCCGGTTTTGAGCTACATCGAATATGAAAAATATGTTTGCGAAGAAAACACGAAAACAAAATGTATCAATGCTTACCTAGCCCGGGGAAATTGTATTAGTTGTTGTGATTGGGTTATTTGTATCCTTGGTGTGGGTGGAGACCGTGGATTCTATATACGATCGTCTTTTGTGAATGATTCGAATAGGAAGGAGTTGTAGATTAGATAGGGTTTTTGGAAGGGTGATTTATCCCGACAGGTACTTTATTTACATGTTTTATTGGTCGGTTTCGTATTCTGAGTTGCTACAGGAAAACTTCTGGTCATAGCAGCAGGCTGGGCTGATATTTTTTCGCTAGATAAGACCATAAGTAGCCAACATGTCCAATGCTGGAGTTCTGGCAAATTGGGTAATTTGAGGGGTTTCTAGACAATCTATCCAGTATCCACCTAGCACCTTTTCCCATCTTTCCAGTCAAACCGTTTGCAGCTGAGTACCGGTATTTTTAACCTCCGACGCAAAAAGAGGGGTGTTATAAGTTTGACGTGTCTGTCTGTCTGTCTGTCTGTGGCATCATAGGTCCCGAACGGATGATGCGATTTCAATAAAAAAAAATGTATTAAAGGTGACTTATCTGCGAGTGTTCTTAGACATGTTTGATGAAAATCGGTTGAGCCGTTTAAAAGTTGTGGGGGGGAAAGTGGGGAAGAGTAACCGAATGTCAGCAAATATACTCGAGTGGGGTCTCAAATGAAAGCGCACTGAAAGAGAATATTGATGAATTAATCAAAAGTGTTCTTAGCTTCGTTTGATTCTACATTATATTAAGTATATACCTATAAAAAGTACAAAATAAAAAAATTAAATTAAACATTTAAAAAACCCCCGAGACAAAAACCTAATTTCCCTTTAAAAAGTAAAAAATAATAAAAAATAACTCAATCTTAAAGTACCTAAGAATGTATTAATATTTCAAAAAAAAAAAAGTCGCGTTGGGGGACCGCTCCGCGAGTGCAGACGTCGTTGACTGCTTAGTTAGGTAATAAGACTATTGGTAATTAAATTGTTAGGTTTGAAGCGGTCCCCCCCCCGGCGTATTTTTTTTTTAATTATACATGAAGCGACTGACTATCTGGGTAAGTTTTTTGTATTATCTAGTAAAAACTGGGTAAGTACTACAAAACCTCTTGGCAAGACTGGTTGTCAGACATTCGGGCTTTTGACGACCCGTAAAGATTGTAAAACATCCACAAATAACAGCCGGGATGAATGGCTTTACTTTCGGCACGGAGAGGTCTTGGTGTATGAAGATGGTCAACTGACCACGGACTACCCTCAGCAAGCGTAGTTTAACCCGTGCGGCAGTTATTAGGTACTTAGCAACAAATTGCTCTGAAAATGTGGTTTATAAAGCTGGCAAAGTTGCAAATCAACAAGAAGGTTGGGGTGGTGCCAAAACATAATAAACGTTACTTTGTAGTGAAATATCACAAGAAAACTTTAATACCTACTGACAGGCAACATTACATTTAATACAGACGTATAAGAGAAACTAAAGGAAACTGGTTTATAATAGTGTGCTCTTAGTGCCTTATTAAGTAGAATAAGTACCAAGTAAAACTTTAAATGCCAGATCGGTGGAAAGTGTGAGGTCGGCATAGCACTAGAGATAGTGACGATAAGAACAATATAATTTCGCACTTCGGACGGCCATAGCAGTAACTTCTGTTAGCGCAGTTGCCAGGAAAATCTGAGATAGAATAGCTTCATAAATAGCAATAAGATAATCATTGAGATATGATATCGTAAACGGTGAACCGTAGTGTGCTATTAGATTAGATAATCTTGAACTAAACGTGTACGAGTATCTTTCAATTTATCACCAGGAATGTCTTGAAGCGGCTTTTGTTGCGAAAATCTATTTATGTCATTACGAAATTGTTAAAAAGTCTCGTAATTGAAGTTATTTTGACTTTCATTCTGATGTTTAAACGACAGTAAAGGAGATGATCTCAAGGTTTTGGATAATTCGAAATAATAAATAGTCATCAACCGGGCACAAATCCAGACTCCGGGCTGCTACTGAGAAATTCCAGATGGAAAAACCCAATTACACCTTGACGATCCTGGGAATTGAACCCATGACCTCATACTCAGCAGTAGCGCTTGCTACCACTAGACCAACGAGGCAGTCCACAACCCAGTTACTCGGTAATACAATACCCCTTGGTAAGACTGATTGTCAGACTCTCGGGCTTCTGACGACCCGTAACGACCGCCAAAGATCCACAAATGACAGCTAGGACCAACGGCTTAATATGCTTTCGGCACGGAGGACTCATGGTATGCTAAGATGCTCACCCACTGACCAACCGCAGCAAGCGTAGCATAACTTAATCAATCGATCCATGCAACTGTTATTACTTAGCCAACTAGAAGGAAAGCTAACTAGCAAATTAGAAGGAAACATGTGGCTAATCAAATTGGTGGCAAAATTGTAAAACTACAAGAAGATTGGTGTACTGCCAAAACATTAAAAAATAATACTAAAAAAAAACACTCTTTCATAGAAAGCCAAACTAAAAAGTAGCAAGTAATGGAAAACTGCGTGGGGTGCTTTTGAGGATTTTTAATTGATACCAAGCACCCTACCCTACTTTTTAGCTTTGTGTTCTATGAAAGCGTGCTTTTTAATTTTTTAACTATTATTTAAAATTAAAATTAACTACTATTTTTTTTTTTTGCTTTGTGATCTTGGCCAGGGTAAGGGCACAAATTTACGGAATTACCCTATTGCTATTGGTCCTTGATACGTGTGCCAAGTTTCAAATTAATCCGACGTTTTGAAAAGGGTGAAAATCACGTTCAAGGATTCCCTTACACAGATACATAGATACATACCAAGCTAATGAAAGCGTATTAAAAACGTTACTTTGTAGTGAAATATCACAAGAAAACTTTAATATCTACTGACAGGCAACATAGCATTTAATACAGACGTATAAGAGAAACTAAAGGAAACTGGTTTATAATAGTGTGCTCTTAGTGCCTTATTAAGTAGAATAAGTACCAAGTAAAACTTTAAATGCCAGATCGGTGGAAAGTGTGAGGTCGGCATAGCACTAGAGATAGTGACGATAAGAACAATATAATTTCGCACGTCGGACAGCCATATCAGTAACTTCTGTTAGCGCAGTTGCCAGGAAAATCTGAGATAGAATAGGTTCATAAATAGTAATAAGATAATCATTGAGATATGATATCGTAAACGGTGAACAGTAGGGCACGCCACAATTGCGGTGGTAAGTCCCCTCTTTGAGGAGTGGATAGAGAGGCGCCACGGCGTCCTCACCTTCACGCCCGGGTGTTTCCATTGTGAGGATCGACTAGAGGACACAGTGGAGCATATGGTGGAAGTGTGCCCTGACTGGGCGGAGCAGCGCCGTGTCCTCGTGGAGGCGATCGGCGGCGGTGACCTCTCGCGTCCGGCCCTGGTGCGAGCCATGGTACGGAGCGAGAGGGCATGGGAAGCCGTCACCTCCTTCTGCGAAGCAGTAATGCTCGCGAAGGAGGAGGCGGGGCGCGTGAGGGAGTGGCAGTAACTGCGCCCTCACGTCCCTAGCCGCCGCAGGAGGACACGCCCCGGGCGTCGGGAGTCGATAGCGGACTCCCGGGCACCGTAGGCGCGAGCTTGCGGGTGGCGAGCAATGGATAGCTCGCCGCCCGGTAAGGACCAGGCTCGGGTCGACGGCGCGTAGTGTTCCACGCGCGCCTCAAAGAGATGTCAGCAGCAGTGAAGGGATTTACTAGGACCGATGCCTGCCGGGGTCGCGAGATTGTTCAAGCGAGATACCGTGACCCCGGCACACGGGCAACTGATGGAACACGGGTGGGTTTTAGTCAGTAAAAGTCTGACACGCCCTCCCGCTCCGCCCAGAGCGGGAGAAGTCATTTGATGATTTCCCATTATGAAAAAAAAAAAAAAAAAAACGGGGAACAGTAGTGTTCTATTAGTTTAGCTAATCTTGAACTAAACGTGTACGAGTATGTTTCAATTTATCGCCAGGAATGTCTTGCAGCGGTTTTTATTGCGAAAATCTGTTTAGGTCATCACGAAATTGATAAAAAAGTCTCGTAATTGAAATTATTTTCACGTTAACTCTGGAGCGTAAAAACTGTAAAGACGATGAACTCAAAGTTTAGGAAAAATTAAAATGAATAACATAATATACCTAGTGGCACTTTGGATTCTGCCATTCAGTAGTTTTCTCATCCTTGGAGCTGTGGGAACTTTGGCTGTTTGTGACAATGTTTCAGTAATTAATTAAGGTAAATTCAGATCTGAAATACAGAGAGATAGATTTCCCAATTATTCTTATTTCAGCTGCAAGACGTCCACTGTTGGACATAGGCTTTCCGCAATTTAGGGGGCTTAGCCATAATCACCACGCTCGGCAGGCGGGTTGGCAATCGCAGTATGGTGATAAAATGCATAGAGAACGCTGCCGCTCATTCTCTAGTAAGCCCCTTAGTCGTCTTTTGCGGTAGCCACGAGACGAAATGAGATGGTGCTATTATTTACGCCCGGCACCAGACGGGAACGATTTTACAGTAGTGTTAAATAATAGAAAAATTAATGTCTGAGACTCATTATTTCTTGGAGTTAGGAAAGCGATTTTAGGAAGGAATTATATTTCATCACGGTCATAGAAAACCAGTTTACTTTGACGGCTTATAACTTTAGATTGTTCCATCCTGTAAGCATAAAAAATATGAAGATACATAGTCAATATGAAACTTGTTTGTCCACATGTTGTACTCGTAGGTACGATAAGCAGGTGAAACACACGTCTTTTTTTCTTTTATATCTTTTATTGTACCGTGGAAACCGCGTCTGTAATTATAACCAATAAATATAAACGTCAATACATCACTATCATTTGAAAAGATCTAATAAATATTGTGAGAAGTACACTCATTTGCGTATGTTTTATTTGTTACAAATTAATTGATTGTAATTGCGTTGTACTACATGTAGCTGGGGAATTTATTTCGTAAAACTTTTGTGAAATATGTGGAGATTGTAGACCACGCGTAATCTGGCTATTGTTTATGGCATTGCCTTTCCCAACTATGTTGATCCCAGCTCCCCAGTCTTACCGAAGTCCAGATACCTGTTTGTACCTATTTGACCTTCACAACCAAGTTACAGCGTATCATGATATTTCTTGGTAAGACGGGTTGTCAGACTCTTAGGCTTTTGACTACTTATCCATAACAGCTATCAAAGACCTACGAATGATAGTCGGGGCTAATTGTTTAACGTGCTTTCTCAGGCTCGGAGGGATAGTCAGATAGTCAATATGTAATGGATGGTCATCAATCAATGGACACACCACCGATCGACCAGTGCAGGTGTTATCCACGATTTAGCCACGACCCCTAATTCGTGTTCTTGTGACACATATTATCAAAATCACCATGCTGCTGACAGACTGGTGTTCGCAAATACAAGTCTGAAGGATTCTGGTACCCCTTCAAACGATACACAAGAACGATACTTAAGAGCAATGCCTGGGTAGTATTTCCGAACAAAGAACTGTTTCGTAATGTAAATATTATCTATTGTACAGAATCAAGTTCTTCTAACTTAAAAGATTCACTGACTATTTCATGAAAAAGGGAAAATTATTTCAAAGCTGGTCCGATAGGACTTTTTACGGTCTAGTTTTGTGAAAGTCTTGTTAAATGTAAGTTGTCAGAACAAAAAATATATTAAATTATCAATCCATGTGAATTTCTTTCAGTAAAATTAAAATCATTTTTACCCTCCATTGCATTTCACTTCTTAATACATTTCACACTACATTACACATCTTGCGACTCGATCTCACAAGATTTCAATCGTTGAATACATCTCATAGATGCATAGATCCATAAATTAGAGAAACTGGTTGTCGAGTCTAAGGATAACGCCCATGCTCTGTTGCTTGGTTGCTAGGTGCTCCTACGATACAACTTGGAACGCAACAACCGGTTAAAGCTTTTTAAATAAAATCGTAAGTATTTTTACTATTTTACTTGCTATAAAACGACGATGGTTTAGGGGATTTTCCATTTATTTATTTGTTAGATAAAGGCTGTTGAGATTAATTATTATTAGTTTAAAAGCCGTTTATATATCAGTTATTTTGTAAGATACATATAAGATTTATATTTACATTTAAACTAAGCTTCATTTGCTAATCTATGTTTGAAGAAAATTTATCAAAAGCCATTAGATTATCTTCTTTCACCATCATCTTTGGTGGGTGTCGTAAGAGGCACTAAGGGACTTATTAGAGAATGGGCAGCAGCGTTCTCTATAGATTTTACCATCATACTGCGATCACCAACCCTTCTACCAAGTGTGGCGATTATGGCAAATTCGGCCAAATTCTAGGAGGCCTATGTCCAGCAGTGGACTTGTTTCAGTTAAAATGATGATGATGAGGTACTTGGAATAATTTGCAGTTCCAGAAAGTCTCTGCCTACAGTAATATTTTCCAATCAAAAGCTGGAAAAGAAATTCTAACATAGATACTCCTTACATTACAGCTCACGCTACTTTACCACCTACGTAATTATATTTGAAACTATTTGAGTAGGAGGGTATCAACGGATTCGAAGCTGCATAAGTTATGAGTACAACAGGATAGTCACTTACTTGCCACGTCATGCATAAAGAAAATGGACTTGGTACATAGTAAACAGCCAGATCCTGATAAAAAAATACAAGTATTCGAAAAACAAAATACGTGATGTTTTTTAAAGTCTAACAGATTATTTAGATCCTTTTGTCTCTGTTTTAAAGTATCTGTCTCTGGCAAGGCACTTTAAGGAATTGGAAAATCTGAAATCGGCGAATCGACACTTGAAAATAATAATTTCATTTTCTGTTGAACAATTCTAGAAATACGAATTAGGCAATTGGCACCTTTTTAATTTGTACAATGGAAACATTTGTGTTTTTTTTTATTCGTCTACTCTGACTATGCTAATTAGTAGAGTCAGAGTACAATTTATTCGACTGACTGACTCGATCAATCTAAGCCTCGCTTTTTTTTTCGTGAGTGGGAAATCATTAAATCACATCTTCCACTCTGGGTGGAGCGGAAGGGCGTGTCAGACTTTTATTGACTAAAACCCACCCGTGTTCCTTCAGTTGCCCTTATGCCAGGGCCACGATACCTCTTTCGAACGAATCTCGTGACCCTGGTAGGTCTAAGCCACCCTAGATAAGGGAGTCCCTACTTTTCCTAGATTAGTCCATAGATTTTTCTCTCCATAAAGATGACCACATTGCTGACTGTTAAAGAAAACTAAAACACAAAAAAGTCGCCCCAAGTTCTTAACCGACAACAAACAGATCTATTATGTGTTTCGGCCTCAGTTCAACGACCTCAAATAGAAGTTAAAATACAACCTGTTTATAAAAGCATGGTCTTGTAAATCAATCGGCTTTCCGGCCTCTTTGCTTGTCAAGTATGTTTCGACTATGATGGATTGACGTTGATGATAAAAGACTTGATTGAAATAGAAGTAGGACGGAGGTTTGGTACTTAGATAGTACTGTTAGTCGGGTTTTGTAGGTACCATACTTGGTTAATGTGTTGGTGATCGTAGAATAAACGAAAAAACTAATAATCGTAAAGGTTCAGCCTTTTATTGGGGACTATTGGTAGTGGGTATTTTGAAGTGGGATTTCTTTGAAATAATTGTTCCAAGTAAGCAACATTGCCAAACTACAGCAGATCCTTATAGTATCATCATTATGACTGGCCTATTAGTCTAGTGGTTAGTGACCCTGACTGCTAAGACTGAGGTCGTGGGTTCAATTCCCACCCAGGACAAATCTTTGTGTGATGAGCACAATCATTTGTTCTGTGTCTGGGTGTAATTTATCTATAATATGTATGTATTTAGAAATATATAAATAAGTAAGTTTATCAGTTGTCTGGTTGCCATAGTACAGGCTCTGCCTAGTTTGGGATCAGATAACGTTGTGTTGGTTGTCCTGAGATATTATTATTTATTATCTTTACAGGTAAATCGTTGTAGGTCGTGGGCTGGAACCCAGGCAGGCACATTACTTTGTGTCATTTAATTCTTCAACACTGGTCCCAACACGATGAAGGAAAATGTTGTGAGGAAACCAAAATATCCTAGAACCAAAAATTCGATGACCCGGGACATCTAACAACCCGCACTAGGCCCGCGCGGTAGATTACAGCCCACTTCACCTACTGCTCACCGAGAAGAGGTCTGTGTCTTAGCTGTGGGAACATTATAAGTTGATTATGATGATTATCTTTGTCCTGCAAGTATTTATGCAAGGCAGTAACAATTTCACTGCCTTTCATTTTGCCAATTCGCTCATTTTTCAAACTTAATTATCAGTCATTATTTTTCAAACATAAGGATTAGGTTTAATATCTGTTTCAATTCATGGGTTTTTAGGATAAAGTTCATTATGATTAAGATGCTGGCCGAAAATATTTTTTAGCCACTAGCCAAGCTTTACGGCTTTGATTAAAAACGTAACTATAGTTTGGCAATGTACATATGCTCATAATTAAGTTCATAAATTCTATAACAAATTTATTATTAGTCATACTGGCTGACAACAAAATCTTTGAAATACATCTGATCAATAATTCAAAAAAACTTTTTTTCAAAAAAATGACAATAGACTTCCTAAAAAAAAACATTACAAAGTGAAAAATAACTTTAATTTCGAAAGTCGGTGTCTTAGGATCTGCAATTATGGTTTCTTTGCCACCGACTTCCGAAATTAAAGTTATTTTTCACTTTGTAGTGTTTTTAGGGTTCCGCACCTCAAAAAGAAAAAGCGGAACCCTTATAGGATCACTTTGTTGTCCGTCCGTCCGTCCGTCTGTCAAAACCCTTTTTCTCAGGAACGAGTGGAGGTATCAAGCTGAAATTTATATCAAATACTCAAGTCTAGTATCCTTTAGAGCTGTGAAAAAATCAAACTTCTAAGCTAACGCAATCAAAAGATATAGCCGTTTATGCCGCAAATTTTAGAAACTCGCAAAGGCTTCAAAACCTAAAGGGTACTTCCAGTCGATCTAGAATTTTGAAATTTGGTACGAAGCAACGTCTTATAGCACAGATAAAGGAAAAATTGCAAAAACTGTAAATTTTTAGTTACATCATATAATAAAAATATTTTTAATAATACTTTTACTTCTATATCTACAGATTTGTACGGAACCCTTGGTGCGCGAGTCCAACTCGCACTTGGCAGGTTTTTTTTTTTAGGAAATCGGTTGTCATTTTTTTGTAAAATTTTTTATTTTTAACTTCTTAGTTATGGTAGATAACCCTGCCCTAATCTAATCGCGTTATTCGGTCATTTGTCGCCCAAATACTTAATGCAAATTTAAGACTTATATGGTTTTCACATGGACCACATTGTCTGAATGGAACCAAATTAAAATGGGACCATTCGGGAAGAACCAGCTTTAAAAAAAAAGAGTCCTCAAAATCGGTTCACCCAGTCAAATTTATGAGGTAACAAACATAAAAAAAATACAGTCGAATTTATAACGTCCTCCTTTTTTTGAAGTCGGTTAAAAATACAGTCGAATTGATAACCTCCTCCTTTTTTTGAAATCGGTTAAAAATGTCTTTAATTGTCCAGCAATGCTCAATAAAAATGAACCCTCACTTATTAAGCCCATAAGAATTCACAGGAACTAACTGTTTTACATGCGGTGTCAATTACAACAGTAAATAAATAACTCTTGGCCACAGACTACATAGCCAGCAGATAGCCAACTTCAGACGACGCACTTGCGAGGCTATAGGTAGAGAATCGGAAAATGCTTCGTGATATCTGAATAGTATACTGCCAGCATGTGTGTTCCCTTCCACATTTAACCCGTCTGCCTTCAAAGCAAGAACGTTTTTCATCGGGCGTGATCAAGGTCAAAAGTCCATTGCAGAATTCCGGCCACCGTAGGCGCGAGCTTACGGACGGCGAGCAATGGGTAGCTCGTGCTCGGTTAGGGCCAGGCCCGGGTCGATGGCGGGTTGTGTTCCACGCGCGCCTCAAAAAGATGTCAGTAATATTGAAGGGGTCCGCTACCTGCCAGGGTCACGGAATTGTTCGAAACAGTTACCGTGTCCCTGGCATAGACAACTGTAGGAACATGGGTGGGTTTTAGTCAGTAAAAATCTGACACGCCCCTCCCCTCCACCCAGGGCGGGAGACGTCATTTGATGATTTTTCACCCACAGAAAGGCCCATTTAGTAATAAAAAAAGAAAAGCTTAGTCTCTGTTGGCTATCTAGTCTATACCACCACGCAATATTCTACAAACATAGGTAAAATGGATATTGTTGACGCGAAAACTCATGTATGTATGTGCGAAGAATTTTCCTCGTCCGTGACGGATTCTATAAATAGGTATGATTTTTATCGGACTATGTACCTACCTACCTACCTTTGTAGACTACGATGCGCTATGGTCATTTAAGTTCAGGTTCAAAAAACTCGACTGTGTTTGAATTGCGGTGATCTATGGGCTATTAGGCTATTGGTAATTTTGATTTTTCTCTTGCAATAAATTAAAGTTTTGTCGCATTTATATCTTATACCGCAGCTGAAGCAAATGCTGAGTGTAGGTGATTATTGAAACATAGGGTGACAGGGATATGGATGCGTAGACTGTAACCATGAATTGCACATGCTTCTAACTAGACCCCCTGGCGTACAACTTTTTTTCTCAGTTATTAAAAATCTGCTGTATCATAGAAAAGTGCATTACCAACGGGGACCATTTTTTTCATTGATAAAATGATAATCGACGAAAAATTTCAAGAAACGGTTCAGAATCATGCTCAATGCATGATTCTGAACCGTTTCTTGAAATTTTTCGTCAATCTAGAATCCGTAGTAATGGGTTATGCGTGGATGTACCTGTCAGCCCTGGTCTTAGAAAAGGCTCATGTGACATAAAGGACATTAAACGGTGACATATTTAATTCCTAAAAGTATTTACAAGGCAGATGTGACTGGAAACACGGGAGGGGACGCCCTAGGAGGACATATAGTGACCTTATTGGTGATGTTCTTCAGAAAGGTCAGGTACTCGCAACCGGCGTGTGTGTATGACCAATTGTATGAACCTATATGAGGCAAAAGGAGTGTGTAGAGATCGTAGCAGGTGGCGTTCCGTGGTTTCTGCCTACCCCCATGGGAAAAAGGCGTGAGTGTATGTATGTATGTCTATGTGTATATTTCATATGAGCAGTGTTGGCCCAGCGGTAACGACCGCAATTTACGAGTCCCACTCGTAGTTTCGATTCCAGATGGGCGCTATCATCTTCATCATTATCACTTCACAGCACTTGGCCCTCGTGGTGGATTACGGCCCACTTCCTCTCACCCTGGAGAAAGCCAGGGTCCCAGAAGCAGCCCAATATTTTACATGAGTTTGAGGCTTTTACCACAAAATTAGCGGAAATTATTAACATTCTTCAACCAATCAGACAGTGTAAGTTGATTATACACATAAAAGTTTGGGAACAAAAAGATTTTACAAAATATCATAATCTGCCTACCCTTTTCCAAACTATGTTGGGATTGACTTACAGCTTAACAGGATGTAGCTTAGTAACAGCATTTTCCATGAAGCAACTGCCAATCTTATTTCCACAACCCAGTTACGGGATATTACCTTTTGGTAAGATTATTAGTCCGACTTTCAGGCTTCTGACGATCCATCATCATTCATCATCATCATTTCAGCCGTATGACGTCCACTGCTGGACTTAGGCCTCCCCCAATTTGGGGGGCTTTGCCATAATCGCCACGCTTGGCAGGCGGATTGGCGATCGCAGTATGGTGGTAAAATGCATAGAGAATGCTGCTGCCCATTCTCTAGTAAGTCCCTTAGTTGCCTTTTACGATACCCATGGGAAGAAATGGGGTGGTGTTATTCTTTACGTCCGGCACCACACGGTACGGTACTGACGACCCATAACGACTGTCAAACATCCACGAGTGACCGCCAACAGCTAAACATACTTTCCGAAGAACAGAGGGGTCTCTTTTTTTTTTTTTTTCTGGATGGGAAATCGTCAAATGACTTCTCCCGCTCTGGGCGGAGCGAGAGGGCGTGTCAGACTTTTACTGACTAAAACCCACCCGTGTTCCATCAGTTGTCCATGTGCCAGGGTCACGGTATCTCTTTCGAACAATCACGCGACCCCGGCAGGCTTCGGTCCTAGTAGACCCCTACACTGCTGCTGACATCTCTTTGAGGCGCGCGTGGAACACTGCGCGCCGTCGACCCGAGCTTGGTCCTTACCGGGCGGCGAGCTACCCATTGCTCGCCACCCGCAAGCTCGCGCCTACGGTGGCCGGGAGTCCGCAATCGACTCCCGACGCCCGGGGCGTCTCCTCCTGCGGCGGCTAGGGACGTGAGGGCGCAGAGACTGCCACTCCCTCACGAGCCCCGCCTCCTCCTTCTCGAGCATTACTGCTTCGCAGAAGGAGGTGACGGCTTCCCATTCCCTCCCGCTCCATGGCTCGCACCAGGGCCAGACGCGAGAGGTCGCCGCCGCAGAGGGGTCTTGGAATGTCCAGATGGTCACCCATCCACGTACCTTACGCGGCAGGTGAAGCTTAACCTGACCGATGGACCCGAGCGGCCCATATTACTTAACCACAAGTCATCAAGATCAAATTATAGTTAAGTTATAAAGCAGTACATAGTCAATTCTGGAAACTCCAAAACCTCTACACATCGCCATGAGGAATGCATTAATTTCCATAATTAGTAGGCAGTAGGCACACACAATGGTAGGGTACTTGTGGTTCCCATAAGATTGGAGGTGTTTATTAATGTCCGCACGCTAAACGCATGATTTGGGTACGCTCGCCTAAAGCATTATGCTGTTAAAGATCACCAGAATTGAGATAAAACAATTTACGTGTGCTGTGTGGTCTATTCCAGTGGGGCTTTTATGGAAAAGAAGAAAGACCTAAAAAGAAATTAAACGATTTTTTTTTATTTAGACAGAAAATTAGAAAAAAGAAAAAAAATATTCGTCACAGAAACACGTGCATACATAAAGATGAGATCACATAAACAACACAGATTTATATTCAGGAACACAGAACAAGAATAGTCGGCAGCTGTACGCCGCGACTGTGACAAGAAGGAATCCACTCAGTATGATGCTGTGCTATGGGACAGCACAGCGATGATGTTCAGTAGTCACCCGAAACCAACATACGAAAATCAAGTGAGGATTTATACAGATTAGACAAAACAAGTACCGTGTGGTTCCGGACGTAAAGAATAGCACCACCCCATTTCTTCCCGTGGGTGTCGTAAGAGGCGACTAAGTGACTTAATAGAGAATGGGCAGCAGCGTTCTCTATGCATTTTACCACCATACTGCAATCGCCAACCCGCCTGCCAAGCGTGGCGATTATGGCAAATCCCCCCAAAAATTTTACCGGTCAAATTAGCGGTGAATGGGTGAGGCCCATGTCCAGCAGTGGACGTCTTGCGGCTGAAATGATGATGATGAGACAAAACAAGTAGTAAACTAAAATAGCACAAACAATACTTAGAATTTAATACCATTCAAACAATTAGATAAAAATGCTATGAAATATTCGTCACCAGGCGTAAACAATGCCAATGTAAGTTACGAAAAATATAATACATATACGTAGTTACTAAGGCTGTAGCCATGTAACAAACAGTCTGACGGACATTTTTTGTATACAGAACGGAAAAACAATAACATCAATCTTTCTTTACCTATCTTCGAGTTGGGTTATATCGAAATAACTTAAAAAATGTACCTTTCTTTACATTTAAAACCATCAGAAAAGTTACATATAATTTTCTTTCTCAATATCTGCGGCAAATTGAAAGGTGAAGCAAGCTTGGCTTCGGGTATAATCGGCAAGTTTCGTGATAATTCGTGAGCCGCGGGCAGACGGTGTGGCTAATCAGGAATCGTGGGTGCTTGACCGGATAAGTTCGTTATAAACTGATAGGTGCCTGAGATTCGGTGAAAAATATTTGTACTTGGATGTACTTGTATGAGCGTGTTTTTCTTAATATGAACTGATGAAATAGTAGGTTCCTACTGAGAGGCTAATATAGGTAATAGTAGTGTTTTCTAAAAATTACTATGAAACTCGAACGATGTCGAAGTGTGAATCTATGATGTTGGCGAATTCGAGTTTGAACTATTTGAGGTCAATTTAGTGAGGTTTTCATGTTACAGAATAGACCTTCTAAGTCTTTGTAGACTTAGAAGGTCTATTCTGTAACATGAAAACCTCACTAAATTATAGGGTACCGGTTCTTTCATGTACGTGACCAAACCTAAAAAGAAACCTTACAAATATTTGTACCAAAATTTAATTGATCATATCATTGTGATCATCTATCTAGTTGTTGGAGTCGGCTTCTGGTCTATCCGGATGCACCTGAACACCATATTTTACAAGGAGTGAAGCGTAGTTACTCCGTATAAAATATGGTATATCTGACCTCCACAACCCAGTTACTGGGTATTACAACACCCTTTGCTAAGACTGATTGTCAGACTTTCGGGCTTCTGACGACCCGTAACGACTGCCAAAGATCTATTAAGGACCAAGAGCTAAACGTGTTTTCCGCCAATAATTATTATAATCGTTACAAACCCACTTAGTCTACGCATCCACTTAAAAGAAACAATAACCATTTTCCCCAGAACTCCTATATTAGCAACAAGAACTGGCATAACCCTTAAAAGGTACCCATTGTGGTGACATTCCGCCGTTTATCTTAGCGGCTCCTAGCTGGCTGAGGAATTTACATCGATTACAAATACCTACCGTTTGTATGGACGTGTGAACTTACTGGTACTAGCAAGTACTAGCGTACTACAATCTGTCGAATTTCTTTAAAAGATTTTCAACTTTATCGTTAAAGTATAAAGTTTAAGATTTATTGTAAAAATTTGACAGTTTCGGGTAGCTTGATATGCTGGCGTCAGTATTGATTGCGAGTGCTGTGAAGAATCGTGAATGTCTAGGTTATTATTAGACATTTTCTAGTCTGGAAACGAGTTGAAAGAAACTGATTGGTTGTAACTAGGCAGTAATTAAGTGGGCTGCCTTCAAAGGGTTAAATTGTTTAGGTAATGTCGTTAACGGTGATTGAGGTATTGTATAATTATTGCAGAGGAAAGTTTTTTTTGTGGGTGGGAAATCATCAAATGACGGCTCCCGCTCTGGGTGGAGCGGGAGGGCGTGTCAGGCTTTTACTGACTAAAACTCACCCGTGTTCCTTCAGTTGCCTTTATGCCAAGACAACGGTAACTCTTTTAAACAAAAATTTTGCTACCTTTTGTAGGTACAGAGGAAAGCTGCTTTCAGAATTCTCTTTGAGTATCATTACCAATTAGTTGTTATCTGCAATTTTGCCAAACGACTATGGGCTATGAGGCAGCCTCTGGTCAGAATGCTTATCATCATCCAGTTAATTCTCAGGCAGACGACACTCTATATCCATTGCAACTTCAATAGTCGATTAAATGGCTGAGCTGCTGGTCTTGGGGTCGCAAGTGTGACTGTTGGGCGTGGGGTCCAAGTCGATTCCTTGT
This sequence comes from Aporophyla lueneburgensis, assembly GCA_932294355.1. Classification (NCBI taxonomy): domain Eukaryota; kingdom Metazoa; phylum Arthropoda; class Insecta; order Lepidoptera; family Noctuidae; genus Aporophyla; species Aporophyla lueneburgensis. Next base: position 30,500,010 of record OW028739.1, on the reverse strand, counting down.
CGGAAAAAGTGATATTGGGTTTTCCTATTAGAAGTTTCTTAGTAACAGCCCGGCGTTTAGAAGTTGGCGGAGTGATACTCCCGGGCTGCGGAAAGTACGTTAAGCCGTTGGTCCTGCGCCTGAACTCTCTACGATCATGTCGGATTGCCGTCCCATCGGACTACAACAGTGAGGGAAGAGACAGTGCACGTGTGTCTGAAAACACACTTGTGCATTATAAAATCTCCAGCGCCGAAGGTTGGTCGCGTTGAGTTTGATCGCCATGGTAGAAGTTCAGTCTAGAGGATTATTACTAGTCGATTTGATAAACCATTATTATTACCTATTTGAAAAAATATATATAAACTCGTACTTTTACTGTAATAAGTCATCCTCCATCTTTTACAGGGAAGATGTCCAGGTAGATAAATCGATGCTTTCTATCAAAAGATCTAGCCTAACGATGTTATCTGCATATCCATTAACCTTTCGCTAACTCAATGTCTGCTCCCATGCTCCTTCAGTATTAGTTGCTCATTCTCCATCTAAAGGTTTTCTTTAAAGAACCCTTTTAGTGATAAGGCCCATTATGTCACCAAATATGAAATTTCTTGAAAAAGTGCAACTCTCCAAACTGTGAGATATGTGGTAAAGTAGAAGACGTTGTGCATTTATTGACGGAATGTGTTCACTTTCAGATTGATTGAGAAAAATTTATAATAGATCTAAAATTAAATAAAAATAACATAGGATTGTTTCACGAGATTTTGTCTATTCCAATGTCTGATGCTGCTAAAAGTCTGTTTAGATTTGTAAGTCTTCGTTTTAAGTCTACCTTATGAATTGACATTAGGTCTAAGGGGTTAATTAAGTTTTATTTGTTGTATTGTAGGTACAATAAGGTACGATGGGACCGTCATGTATTTTATATAAAAGTCCCTAAATTAAATAAAGACAATGAAAACAAATATATCTACATTTAAACGTATCTATAATTTTAATATACACATAATAAAGAGTATTCTATGTATAATATCATAATTCAAGGTAACGACGACGACTAATAGAGAAGTGTGGAAGAAAAAAATCTTGCGCCGACCCCAAAGAAATTGGGATGAGGGCAGAAGAATAGTGATGATATTATCATATGCATGGTTCCATATTTGGTGCCGTAGTAGATATCTAGGTATCGAGAGATTGCTCTTTATGTATTGATCAACTGATTGAACGAATCAACGACGAAGTGAGTAGATGTGTATTTAAAATCGTAAATGTTGTGGTTGTGTTTGTAGCAGGGATGTTAGGGAGCTCCGTAACCGTAACCGAAACCATCGGATATCGGATATAAAAATTTATCCGTAACCGTAACCGAATCCGAAATAAATGTTTCGGATAATATGGATTTGTTATCACTTTTTTATTTTAGGTAGATAAGAAAACACTCAATATATATTTATAATCATTTTTATTTTAAATAGCTGTAATAATTACTCACAGACTGATTGTAATTCCTACCAAATGGTGACACATAAATAAAACCATTTTATTAGATATTTGTATTTTACTTTTTAAATTCCTTAAAAGTTTGATATCCGTAACCGAAATCATCCGAAACTAACGGATAGTCCGAAATAATGTCATATCCGTATCCGTATCCGTATCCAGTATAATAATCATTCCTACATCCGTAACCAATCCGTATCCGAAATTTCATATCCAGAACATCCCTAGTTTGTAGGTTGTATCGATCTCTCTCACCGATTGCGATAGATGATGGTGGTAAAAAAGCTGCCTTGATTAAAAAGGATTAAGTGAGAAATATTTCGTGGAACGTTTTAAAAAGCTTGTGAATTGAATATCGAATTACTCAAGATTTGTGATTTCTTCAGGATTTCTAGTCATTCGTATGTCCCTACAAATCTATCAAAATACACACGATTTGCTTTGATTAGCATTGGATACTTAACGATACACTTGAATTGCACGGAAATTAGAAATATACTATTCCACGGTCGTACTCGTTTCGCCTTAATTGCGTTGGCGCCACACAGTTAAACGTGTATTTTCATACCGACATCCGTCAAGCGGACCTACTAGATACGACAATCCAACTATTTTAAGTCACAACTCTTTCGAAACTGGTTCCTCAGTACAAATGAGTATTTTTAAACTCAAAATAAACCACAGCACGTTTCTCGGTGAATGGCAAGTATGCAAGTAATTTCATACCAGCAGAGAAATAGTAAACTCGACGTAAAATTCAGCCGCTAACCTTGAACGGAGGTGCCAACTAGCGCGAACTTGTTGCAATGGTAATCATAACTCTGGTGGTTTAGAAAACCGGTTATTTCAGTGCCGTGAGACCGCCTGAAGAGGTTGGACGTAATTTATACAAAATTAGTGCATGAAATTGTGTTCGGAGCGCGTTCGCGAAATAACCACGGTCCTAACCGGTCTCGCGTTCGAAGAAAGCCGCCATTGTGGGGCGGCCATTACAAAAATTCGGCCATGTTTGTTTCATGGCGCAAAAACGCGGCAAAAGTGAACGATCTGTCTAGTCGCGGTTAGAGACGTCGTGTCGGATTCAAAATTCAAATTCGAACAGATGATTCGGGATAGTTCGTCTGAGTTCGTCTGTCGGCGTGAATAACTTGTGTGGTTACATGTCAGAGGCGTTGGCGATGGTTAAGGTTGGTGACACAGTGGATAGGAACAGCGAAACGCTAAAGCTTAAGAACCTTGGTGAGGTACATTATTAAAGCAATGACTAATGATTAACCGTCAATGACGAGATACAGTTTTTGCCCGTTGAAGTTTTGATAAAAAACTCAAATCTCAGGATGCATACTTGAATGTAACGAACTTAATCGTACGTTAAATGGTGGGGGGATCTGAATATGTAGGTAAGCCCTATCTCAATGGTATATAATGTTGTACACTTAGATGACCTACACCTAGATGTGCCAAGCTTTAATTAAGGATATTTCAAATCTTAATCTCTCTCTTGCCATTACTTTCATGTTTATTTTGAACTCAAGTTGTCCGTTTCACACAGCTTTTTCACTAAACCAATTTACTGACTAGAATTAAATTTTGTGTGTGGTCGAATGCCTCACTAGTTACTCCATTTGTCTCTTGTAGTGTTCGACTCTAGAGCAATACTCAATTCAACATTGTGTCTTTGACAACTTCAATTCTCTCTCTAAATATACTATACTATACTATAATAGACATTAACTATGTTTTGACTGAATTTAGACGAACTAAATTCAGTCAAAACGTAATTAATGTCTTTGTTATTTGTTTCTCGCGCCGCGTCCGCCTGTGTCGTGCGTCGGGGTCATCGTGAGCTGACGTCATCAGGCTAGCTGGACCAATGGGGGCGCGGGGGCGCGCGGGTTGCGCGGGACGCGGCGCGGCGCTCGCGGCCAGTCACGGCCCTCCGCCGCCCAGTGCGAGCCGCACGCGCATCAGTGAACCTCATACCTCATGAGTACCGCAGACCGCACGCCGCTCTCCCATCTTGCAGCGATCGGACTGGGGAAACTGAGGTTTTAGATCAAACTTTCATAGGGCGCGTAGCCTCTTGCGTGCGGTATCAAAAAGCCTTTTTATTACACTTTTTACGCATCAGGCTTGAAAGGCACTTTTCGTTTTACCGCCAGGTTTGCGATCGTGCGGTTTCTCGGAGCTCCGGATGCACGGATCAACATTCGGATCCCGGGTGAGTTCTTTTTGGTTACTTTGAGAGTAATAACGCGACCGGTTTTGTAACTACTCGTAGATTGGTCGGCGAGCGCGAATTCCTCACCGGCCGCCGTTAATCTTTGTGATCTGACTACCGCCTATTTTGTAATTAGTACAAGTAATTTCCTGTATACTTTAATGAACTAATTATAAGTTTATGCAATGTATTAAGTTGATTGAGATACGAATTTAATGTTTCCTGGATTTTAACAAAGTTTGGAAATATTCCTTCATCAGAATTTTACACATGTCTTTGACGTTTTTTTCTCTCTTTCCCGCGACACGATCTTTATGTAGATGTTAGTAGGCGGCTTATTAACATCTCAGCCGCCATTTTTACGGAACAATTTTCTTAAGACACCCTCAGTTTTTTGAAAACAGGGTATTACTTTTGTCTTCTTAAAATCACATCTGAAAGCGAAGAGTCATGTTCTATTCAAATCCAATTCTAAGACGTAGGTATAAATCTAAGTGGTACACAACATATGTGGGTTTTTTGTGAGGCATTTACATCCGGGTTCGTTGTCTGCGCCGCCCACCGCAGGCCTTGACCGCCGCGAACCCGACGCGACAGGCACGACTCGGCCACGACACGAGCACGACACGACACGACTTTTAATTCGGCGGTTAGATACAAACTTGGTTACTTTTTTGATACATTTTCGTGGTTAAAATTTGGATTTAAAAAGTTGATTGTAGGTACTCATATACTTTGTTAAACTAAAAATGGCGGCATTAACAAGATAAAAATCTAAGTTTTGTCTGGGAAAATATTCAAGTTGGTAGCGGGTAGATACGATGAACCAATGTTCAGTTAGGTACGCCTCTTGAATAACTTTAGGCGGCAAATAAAAATGTTTTTGGCATTAAACGTTGCTTTCGACTCCCACGCACGAAATAATTAAATAGCATCTACATATTTGATTAAGCCACCGTTAATACTTGGAAGAAATATTATACAGCAGCAATAATTGCATAAAATTAATAATAGCTCATAGTTTATGATAAAAAATTGTAAAACACCTAATCTGTTGGACTGAATAATATATTAAACTATTCAAGAATTAATAATGACGTAGTAACGCGTTGATGTCTTTTGTATCGGGCGGGGCGGGGCGGTTTGATTAGCGTCCAAATTATAATATACGGTCTTAATAATACCAAATTTATGTTTTAAAATAATAATAACGCGGAGGAAATTGTTTGGGAGAGATAATAATGTAGTTAAAATATTGACAGCTGACAAATATTTTAACTTGTAACGAAATTGTTAATAGGCCAAATTATTGCCTACTATAATTCATGAATAATAATGTAGGCTCTTTTAATAGAAAGGATGTAATAAAATGCGTGTTCTAGTTGCGAAAGATCTTGGCGTGGGGCCAACAGGAACAGCGAATAGCAAGCGAAGTCTGTCAGTGTGGAAATGTTAAACGTACATTTTCTTGTAACTTTATCATTGGAGTTAAAAGCTATAAGTTAGGAAATTGGTTGTTAGTTTATAGAGTTAAGTAACATGTTACTCTTATTTTAACTTGACTTGAAAATTCGTTCGTTAGTTAACGTAGAGAGATAATTCGTGAGTTACTTAGTCAGCGCTTGCAGTTTTGAGCTTGCTGTAGGAACTTAATTAACTTTACTTAAAGTAAAATATAACAAGTTTTAATTCTCTTTTACAAGTTCACTATTCATTTTATTGTAATAAAATTTCAAAATGAAATTGATACTAAAATACAGTTTCAAATAAATATCTTCAACAATCAGAAATGATTGTTAAAGATAAATCTGTGTCTGAATTGTAATTAATTGTAGCAATCAATATTATTAATGAGAGTAAATGAAATGCTGAAAGCCTATCTCTGCCTCTCGACTTTGAACTACTCACCTTTAATTGTTTTCAGATTATATTTGATTTTCAAAGAAATTTTCATACAATTCCCGGTATCTAGGACAAAATAAAGCTTTTTTTATATAAATTTTCGAGATCAAATAAGGTTTTGATTTTAAAATATTTGAACGAGTAATTTTTTTTCTGTTAAAATTTATATTCACAAAAAAAATCACATAGTTCGTTATTTTAATTCCTGCCTTTCACGATGACTACATAAATTCGTATACTTTTGGCCGAAAGCCAAATACTTTATCAGATTTTCATTGAATTTCCATTTCTACACTCCACATTACTAGAAATGAAAAAATTCTATACATAAAGTAACTTATGAAATACTACACGTAGGTGTCTTGTATATAATGTGAAACTGATGATGCCGGAGCATGTCGACACCACACTTCACTTACAAATATATTGCATTTTACGTTGCACAACCTTTATTGAAGCAAGTTTCCACTTATGTACCTACTTACTGATGCCAAAATGGGGACAGATATGTAACTAATTGTTTGTAATTGGCTAAGAGATTTTGATCTTGCGTCAGTGCGATGTGTCTTTCAATATTTTTGGGTGACTACAGCAAAAATACGGTTGGATATACTAATAGGTAATAGGTAGAACGGGTTGGTGTCCGCAACTCCACGTCTGAGCGCGTATTTTGCGTACGGGTGGGAAATCGATTATTCGAGCCACCCGAACTCCTGGAGAAAGGCCAGCAACGCCTTGATGTTGCTGACTATCGTACGTACGGTACCTGGGTTACCGAAGTGCTTGGCCCTGTTGGATATACTATAAGAGTTTTGTAAGTTCTAGACTGACAACGTATTATATAAACCACTAATTAGATCAGTTCTACAGGTGGTCTCCGTGTATTAAGAAAGACATTTTCTCTATAGTTAAAGTAAGCTTATTTATGTGAACAAAGTCTTCATTTTATTAGGCGGTACGTTTCCTATCTATATACATATTCTACTCACAATATGTGCCTATAACTTCGTCGTCAAGTAACACATTCTTACGTCATCGCCAACTAAAGATCAATGAAAAAGCTCATGCTACTCAAATTCTAATAACCATTAGCGTTTTTTACAACTACATTCAATAACGAAGTTATATTTCTAACGCAGAGCAATACCCTTTACCATAACAGCCTCATCTTAACCAATTAACACACTAAAATCGATTAGCACTTAATTAACTCGTTCCATCAATCATTGCGTTGAAAAGTTCCTTTTTTAGTAGAAAATTCTTCAGTTACTCATTGTTGAAGCTAATAATATTCTTGGGGCGGTCGACGCTCGCTGTGATAGAATTCAAATACCTATTTACATAGTCAGCGACCGTGAATGTATGTAAGTATCATTCACAAGTGACGACCGTGTGAATCCGCTTGGCTAAGAATGCGGGGGAAACATTTCAAGCATGTGTTTGTGGCCAGGATTTTTGATGAAATTTTGTCATGAACTTTTTTTCTTTAGAATTGTAGTGTGATAAATGAAAATATTTCTTTGAGTAGGTTTGTACAAACACTTTAAAAAAATTCGATATGGTTGGTATTTCCATTTTGGCTACTTTGAGTAGAGCGACCGCAACAAACTTAGAGGTCACGAGTCTCTTTTCTTTAAAATCGAGACATAACCTTAGTCAGATTATATGTAGATGATGTAGATTGCTGTCTGTAATGGACTTTTGAGGAAAGAACCACACAGATTGAGTGGATTTGTCCAGTCAGTGCATGTTTTTTTCATGTAGAATGATATGCCTGTGAGGTATATAGATTTTTTGTGGTGGTCAGGAATAGAAAATTAATGTTATAAGAACCTTGGGTGTATTAGGTAGATTTCTGTCTAACTTATGGCGAAATGCAACCGTGTTGTTTTATTAACAAAAAATTAAACCGCCGAAAAACTGAAAAGCATAAAATAATAAACCTTAAAATTATGAGTCGGCGCTTTGAGTGATCCTTGTTCATTGATTTTTCAGCGCCGACTCAAAATTTTAAGGTTTATTATTTTATGCTTTTCAGTTTTTCGGCGGTTTAATTTTTTGTTAAAAAGTTTTTATTTTATATTTTTTTGTGGCTTTAATGTACTAATAATACTTGGCAAGGTATACCCTATCCAACACAAAAAGAATTATCAAAATCGGACTACTCTGTATAAAGTTATGCGTGTTTATACATTACAATCAGTGAGTGAACAATCAATCATCCCCTGTTTTCCGACCCTTAGGGTTCCATTTTGTTTTCCAAATTTATATGGGACCACCTTGGGAGTATACCCTTCCCAATAGAAGAAGAATTGTCACAATCGGACCACTATGTAAAAAGTTATGCGTGGTCATACATAAAAAAAAAAAAAAAAAAATTATACGTGTCGAATTGATAACCTCCTCCGTTTTTTTTCGTCGGTTGAAAACTTAACACACCAAATAAAAATTATTTATGTTTCTTAACGGAAACTCGGATTAATGCTTTTACTTAAGACATTCATCTTTACTAAGCTATTAAAACAAGCACGCTAAAATTTATGTATATTTCAACCATTTCTAACATCTAACAGTATTTTGATAGTCGAAAGCATAGCCGGTCCGGTGAATTTCATGTTAAAATCATTACTTTTTTATGGATGCCGTGTCGATGTTAAAGAGGGAGGCTAAGTCTTAATGTAGCTATATATTTGTATATACATATATGTACATATTCACAGTTCACCAAAGAGTTTAATGACCGCTATGTACTTAACATTTTAGTATTATGTGAGTTTCACGGGTATGAATAGAATAGTGGGTTTTACGTCCTTTGTAAGTTCAAGACTTTGTTTGGCGTAGACTTTTCTTGGTATGCCGCCAGATAACTGAAGAATTGGTCGTGTATTTGCTTATAAACATATGACTATCGTTAGGTTTTGGCTACGACTACTGTTTGTCTCATGATAAATATCTATTATATCTTTAGAAACCTACTGTTCCAAGTATGGTCCGTCTCATTTTCCGATTCTATCGAACTACGTATTTTCAAAGTCGTCGGTTCAGTGTTTTATAATGTTGTTGTCCAAGCGCTCAAAACTTCGCGTTTTCTTACATACGTCCATTATAACTTTAGACTTTATTTTCATGACCAAAAATCCGGAAGTCTGTGAGTATTCTAATTCAAAAAAAAATATTCGTGTTAAGCCTATATAGGCGCTTATGAGAGGTCGGAAGTTAGGTGCACGGTTTCAATGTGTAATTTCGTATCTTATGGAGAAATGGCTTATTTTTTTAAACAATAAATGGGTTTTAGAAATCAGTAGTAGTAAGTGACTTAATTCTGAGAATTTCCTAAGGTTTAGAGGCAAGTTGACAGTCCTAATATTGATATACGGCATCCAGTCAAGCTAAAATTTGATCTCATCGCAGTTAGGAAAAGCCTCGGCTGTCGGCGATGATGACTAACTAATAGTTTCGCAATATCGCAGTGTGACAGTGTCGTTAACCGAGTTTCGCAAGTTAATAGCGGCTCGATTCCTCTCTAATGTCTGGCATTCATCTCGATGTTTTGTGTACGTTAACTTTTCCTTTGTTTGACGGAAAAGGCCGAATGGTGCCGAATGGAGCCGAACGATACTCATGTGGATTGTGTTTTGGTTCGTCTTGTATTTGAAAGTGCTTTCTTTCTTTTGTGATTATTAATTTGTTCTTATTAGGAGTTCTCGAGAAGACTTTATTATCACATTTAATTGGTTTAAATAGTGTATATAATTAAAATATTTATAAAATATAACCTAAGCTCGATTTTGAGAACAGGACTAGAACTTTGAACCCTAGCAATTCAACTTGAACAAAGCTGGTTCTCATCAACATAAATTCTTCTACAACTAAAAACGATTGCTCAGAGGAAGCCTGGCTCTATAGTGCATTAACTAAAGTTCCTTGACTTGTAGCTATTATAATAAAATTACCTCGTATTCATCCGGCGCGCCACAATCGCCGAACAGTCAGACAACGGTTCATACATCATTATATTTCACACTTCTATTGTTTCTACAATATTTACTTCGCGCCAGTTAAGCCTTTCTGTCTCTCTGTACATAACAGTATTTTCGTCTGTACTTTAGACGTTAGTCATTTGGGACACGGAGTAAGAAAGAATGGAAGACGCAGTTTATTCGTAAATGTATTTAAGTGCTTTTAAACGACCACTTTCTATATTAATTGCAAGTATGGGCTCTTTATTGCGCCAGTTCTTCTTCCCAGCTAGAAAGTGATGAAAGGCGGATATTTTGGGGGACTGTGTTATGTAATTGTGACGTTCATAAAATGCCGACTCTCGGCCTAGTGTGAATAAATGACTTTTGCTTTGATTTTAATGATGGTCTGGTCTGGTGCTATTACGATCCAAGATTTAACCTGGACAGTCATGAACCAGCAGCCTTCAGGTGTGCACGGTCATCACGAATCACAAATAATATACCTTGTTTCAATTCGATAAAGTTTATTTTATAGTTCAAATATTTGAGCAAATACGTCAAGTGAAGTGCCATCATTACACGTGTTCGCCATATTTGTTTTAACACTTAAATTCGTAAGGTTGTTACCCTTAGTGATACTTCTGTATGGTATTTATTTCGTGTTCCAACGTTTCACATTTACATAGTCAGTGACCGTGGATTTCTCGTGTGAAAAGACTCAGGCGTCGGAGCGTGCAAAGTTCTTCTATACTTGATGTCCAAATTAAATTAGAACGTTCTGTGGTTGTTTTTTTGAGAAGATCGTGTGTCGGATAACTTGTGTGATTTAAATCTAAAATTTGCATTTATTTGAGTGAATTTGGCGATAGTTTCAGTGGCGTTTGTGTATATATGGTGGACCTATTGGGTAATTATTTATTAGCATTGCCATGCGTAATGATTTTTCCTAAATCGTGTTTCAAATCAAATGCACATACAATCAAACTCGGAAAAACGAAATATCAAAAGAAAAATATCGAGAGAGACTCGTAAAATGAATCAAGACACAATCGCATCAAAAAATCGTTTTTAACGAATGAACACACAATATTATTCGGTAAACTTCTACGAAAAACATATTTGCATGTAATTTTATCCAAATTTATCCTGTCAGTGTGACATCGTGTTCCTTATAGCCATAAGCGCTCGTTGTGAGTGCAGTCACGGACAGACCACGGACGAGCTCGATATAGACATATCTACTTCATCGTACGTACCTACTTGTTGCTCAGTACGTGCCTGTTTTTGTTTCTAACTGAGTGTTACTGAAAAAATGGCGTAGATTTTCTGACGAAAATTATAAATGTCAAAATATTTCGGCTTGATTGCACGATTCTAAAACGAACAAGAACTTCTCATTTGGGGACTGGCTGTGAAAAGACATTGTTAATAAAAAAGAATGATTCGTTTTGTCCCTTTTTAAAACCATACAATTTGAGTTGACTCAAAATTAATTCAATGTAGGTACAAAATTAAATAAAACTGTATCTAGACGTACCTACATAGTAAAATGGCAGGATGCAAGCACTCAGTAATTATTTGAATTGTAACACAATGATAAATTTGAAAGTGAAGTGTAGGTACGTAATTATAAATTTGAAGACTGTGGTCATAAACTTTAAATCTTATTTTCCTGTGGCAAAAGGATCCATAATTCCTAATTCTGCAGAAAACCGAACAGTTCCACAGAATGGTCACTAAAATCTTTAAAGAGACACAAAGAAATAAAAATTTGTGCTTCACGGAAAACTAATAACACAGAAGAATTAAAACCACTCGAAGACGGTCATTTACTTCTTCCAACTTTCCAAGAAATACCTGTACATACCATAAAATCTTTATTCTTCTCAAGTTCTTGGAGTACCCACTAAAATTAAACAATGAGAAACAATTAAACGCGCCAGTATCCCTTCAGAAGTTGAGTGAGACAATAATATTCTTTCGCGTAGAACAATAGTCGGCTTTATGAGGATATTATATTTTTGACGTGCCTGTAAATAAGTTTGGCTAAAAAGTGCGTGCAATATTTCTGAGAATAAAAAGTGAGGTTAAAAAGAGGTATAATGAAATAAAATCCTACGTTTGAGACTAACTAAATAAAAAAAAAACAATAATACTAAATATCAAATTAAAGTAACATAAATAATATTTTCATTTGTTTACGTCATATCTATATTTTAGTAGTAAATCTATAATTAGAATACCTACATTAAGTATCTATTCTGTGTAATGAAACATGACAATAGATTCGAATTTAAATAATCATTATCGACCTACATAAGGGTTTTAAGGTTTATATACAGGTCTGTAACATAGCAATAGGATTTCATCCCGGACCTCTGTTCATCTTTTATGGAATTTTTGTGTTCTGCTATATGTAATTTTGCAGTAGCAATCCGGAGTCTGGGTTTGTTGGTTGGTGTCAATAGGCTTGCTTACATGGAATCTATACTAATATTATAAAGCTGAAGAGTTTTTTTGTTTGATTGAACGCGCTAACCTCAGGAACTACCGAATTGAAAAAATCTTCTTGTGTTCAGTAGCCTATTTATCGAAGAAGGCTATAGGGTATATAACATTACGCTATATCTAAGAAGAGCGGAGCAGTAATGAAAAATGTTGCAAAAACGGGGAATATCGCACGGGTTGGCGATTCGACGCCAAGGGAAGGGTCGGGGGAACAAGAAATTTAACGCGGGCGAAGTCGCGAGCGGAAGCTAGTTTAAAAATAATTGCCGAAATGTTGGTGTACTATAGGTGCACCTCTGCATAAGCCTTTAGAAAATACAGTCGTGATGTTAAGTTAGGTTAAAGCTTTTTTAAAAGCATATATGCTTTTGAATATTTTATTTGAAAAGGTTGTTTTGGTTTGGTTATGGTTTTATAATAAAGTATCCACTCCCTATTTATTTACTACAGTAATCAAGATTGCTACTAAAATACAAAATCAATAAGTATGTAGAATTATCGGTAGGTATGTATATCAAAACTGAACTATATAAATATGCAATTTACGTAGATGACCTTGTTTTGCCTGTGCTGGTAAAGTTATAAATAGTATATTTAATACAAAAAGAAATGAAGTGTTTTGATCATTTAAATTAGAGAAGGGAGTTGTTTTTACTTTATGGCACGTTTAATGGATAGTTTAAGTTTGTAGTTTATTTTTAATGTCTTTAATTAGGTGCCCATTATTTTACCGAGCAATTTAAAAAAATGTAAATCCGCGATAAGCTTGATAAAGGAAAAAGTTAAGGTTCGGTTTAACAAAAGTTATTTTAATTAGTATCTAAAGACCAAAACAGTGGTCTGGTTCTACGAAATTAAATAGGTAAAATGTTATTATGTCTTGCAACCACAACCGTCTACTTTTTATTTTAAGTTTTTCCAAGGTATTGTTAAAATAAAAATTTGTAAAGCCACCTGTTATGCAGACTTATTTTTTTACTGAGAAACGTCGCAGCAGTGTATCCCAAAACTCAGTGTTTATCCACTCGATTCCCTATTGAATCGATTCTAAGTAGGTACTCGAGGGACTCGATTCAATAAATTTAAAGTCAAGTAATGGCAAAATTTCTCTATTTAACTCGGGTAACGATACGTGAATCCGATTAAGGAAACTATTGTTTTTGATTCGAGTGGGTAGATCGATTGCGTTGAACGTGGGAACACTAATCGATTTACCAAAATTAGCTTCAATGGTTTTGTTATTTTGAGACTTAGGATTCGCCATTGTGAACAGAAAAAAACATTCATAAGGGCTGGAATAAAATTATTTGAACTTGTGGCAATAGCAATGAACTGATCCTCATTATATAATATTCTAGATTTTTGTTTTATTGGCATTCTCTATTGCTTAATCTAGGATACGGTTTATAAAAATAAAGAAGTCTTTCTTCAGTCGTTGAAACAGAATATTGCGGAAAACGTGATAAAACTTAACAAGGACGTTTTACGTAATTTTTCTTTTTAAACAAATTAAAAAGCGTTCCAGAGAGAAGTCATAGAAAGGGGTTGAGGAAATCAAAACTTTTCAAAGTTCCGTAGCTGCCAAGAATTTTTATAGCTGTTTATACCGACTCCTTTATAAGTTTGTTTGGTCAAACTCAACCCAGTTTTTTGTTCTTAACTAATTTTCTCTCTTAATAAAAAAACAGAGCAGTGGTAGCGCAGTGGTAACGGCTGCGACTTACGATTAAGTCGTTGGTTCGAACTTAGACGAGCGCTTTATTTTTTGAAAATTATTTCATCACCACTGCTTTCCATGTGATGAAGAAAAACATCGTGAATACCTGGTGTGTCCAAGAACCAAAAATTCGAAGACATGTGACATCCACCAACCCGCACTATGTATGCGTGGTAGATTTCAGCCCACTCCCTCTGTGAGCGGGGGCCTGTGTACCAGCAGTGGGGACATTTTAGGCTGAGTATAAATAAGAATTCAGAGAATAGGAATCCGTAGCTCAATAACTCCATTTCTCAAAGCAAACGACATCAAACAGAACTCGTTAATTTAAGTAAATAGCCCGAAATAATGATCAAGTTACAGTAGAAAACCAGCATCGTAACAAATCCCAAAAGTCGGTTTCGACCAATTAATTCGGAGGCCGGACCGGATCGCAGGTACCTTTTTATCTTTCCCTTGGAGCAGGTAAGTGGTCGGTCACCTGTCGTTTGAGAACTCTTCACATTGTTTTCGTTCCCCTGTGTCGCCTTGGCTGGATTGAGGTGCGGGGGCCGGGGTAGCTTTTTACACGTTGGTCAGTCTTGTGCAGTCACCTGTGCGGTATACACGGTTTCCTCAGTGTGCAGTTGGCGTAGTGTCATTGTCTACAGCCAGCTGTCCTTTTGAAGGTAATTTTTTCTTGTATCTGTTCAGTGTGTGAGATTCGAAGTTATTGTAAGGAGTTTTTGTGTTATTGATGGTTTTATGATGATGGATGTTGTGAAGATGTGTGCTGTGTCTCTTTGTATGGACCTTTATGTAAGGTGCCGGTGTATGGTCGTTGTATGACGGTCGGTTTATACTTGTAAGGAACCGTCTGATTTATTGGCTGTGATTCGTACTTTTGTAGGTTGTATCGTGACTGTTCTGTTGTCATTTTGATGTTCTTTGATACAAAAGCGTGTCACTGGCTTGCATGGTGATTAATGCAGAATGCAATATGTGACATCAAGATTCATGTATTTTTGTTAAACGTCATCCAATCTCAATAAGTGGACTCTTATTCTTCTCAAATGTTACTTTATCGTTTCTTAAATATCCATCGCATCTGACCACACCTTGTAGGCATTTTCTTAAACCACACCACTTCTTTATACGGAAAATACAAAACAAAAATTTAAAAAAATCACCTGTTAAACAACACGAACTACTGGTACTTTTCCACGCTGTGGTTTACGCAAGTCACGCAATTCTGTTAGCAACGCCTTCTTTCGCATCTGGCGTGTCGATGGTGTGTTCAGGGCCTTATTTGGCACCGTCCACCTGTTCTTGCTTTAGTTATTATACTGACACACCTGGTTACTGTATTGTGGCGTCGAGGGTGTGTTTTGCTTTTGTATGGTTGAAAATTTCATTCTTGTGCTCGATTTATTTTTGATGTAGTGTTGCTTTGTTTGAATCTGCCTTTGAATTGTGTACTTCATTGACAACTACTTCGTGAACTCAATACTAGTATAGTCCTCTTGACCATGTTTCGGCGATGGCGACCAATATTAAGACGACTCGCCATCGGTTCTCGATATATTATAAGTGCGCAAGTGTATGCGCAGCCACTGGTGCACACTCTGTTCCTTCACTCTCACAGTCCGATGGGACGGCAATCCGACACGACCGGAGAGAGATCAGGGGGATGTGGGTTGGTAATCGGTAGTGTATATGTGAAGATGTTGATGCTATGAATGCTATGGCAGTCATATTTTGCTTATGCTATCAAAGTGAATCCAAATATCACAAGAGAAATTCCACGAGGAGACCCTAAAATAGACTGATAAAGAACAAGTTCGTAAATTATGAATTTGTGATTAGTATTAGCGTCCCTAAAGGTGCAGTGTTTTTGAACAACATAGACATAACTAGACAGTAATCATATTTCAAAGAATAATAAAAAGTTCTTCTATTTAATTCATTGAAACTGAGTTGTACAAAGAATCGCTTATACATTCTAAGGCTTAAAAAAACTCGCCACAGCGGCTGATCACAGAAGAAGAAAAAGTGCAGACGTTTTACTATTATGATAATGATGAATTTGTAATTACTTGTACTTGTGTGCGCCAATGCGGTGCGAGTAATGGCGCCTATAACGAGTCTGAATGAATGAATCGATTATGGAATGATGAATGAACGAGGCTCAAATGCAAGCGAACTGCGATTTGCAAATACATATTACTTTTCAAAAGATGACTCCAAAAACTTGTGAGGATATTGACTTTTTCGTGACCAGTCCGCACTGAGTCCGCGTGGTATATTTCGGCCCACGTCCTCTTAGGCCAGTGAACCAGCAGTGGATGTGGAAGAGTAGGCAGAATATTTCAAAAGTGTGTGCCAAGTTATAATCAAGAAATCCTAGTCATAACGAATCGTGAAACTAAACTCTGCATTAACATACGGTTGATCCAATGGTTCATATCTTATTGTGTCTAAGATATGAACCATTGGATCAACCGTATATAAATACTGTCATCATAACTCAAAAAGCCACAATAAAACTCATTGAAATCCACGTCATACTAACATCTTCCCATTATCGCAGAATATTAAACGTCCAAGATCAAAATAGTCTGGAATAGCCCTAGGCTTTTCACGAGGGCGGCCGGCTATAGCGGCCGATGAAAGAGTAGATAGAAAAACCCTCCGGGTAGTTATTATAAGACGGAAGTGCTATATCTTTATCTGCAGTGACAGGTATTATTGCAGCCCCCGGCTTAATTCTGCTTTTGTTTTATTTCAAGATGGCGGCCTTTTTTTCTTTGTTTTTATTTGTTGTGTCTGCGGGTTTTGTTCGTGTTGTTTTATTTGAATTTGATCGCGAGGGTTGTAATATTTTATTAGGAGTAAAATGTCAGGGGCAGTTCCCATATTTTTTCATTCAGATTCTAATCTCAATTTCAATCTGTCAAAATACCTCTAATTTAAAATACCTCTTTTTGACTGGTATTCTGCAATTCTAGCGCGTCTCCTTGTGAAGTTTCTTACCTCAGCAATTGGTTCCAAAAATAACATTTGATATTCCGATTTCAAAGTTATTTTCTGCTATCATTCTGCAGCAATCTTTAGATAATGGCATTTTCGCGAGACTCTTTGTTAAGCATTTTCAATTCGCTTCCAAAAATAACATTTTATTATTCAAATTATCTCGCATTTTGTCGAGACGTAGACGGTCCAAAAATACTCACCATCCCCTCAAGCAGTCGCTGTGGGACAGACACTTAAAGCCACCTTCCTTTTACATAATATAAAATGGAGATAGCAAATAATAAGTGGTCGTTCTCCAGACGCTCTCATTGTGTTGCATTGCAGGTATTAAAATATGAACCTTTGTGGTGTACCTGGAACTACAATTTACAGCCACAAAGTTACAAGATGTTATTTTATTTATTTCATCTTGACGGCTGCGTTTCTTGGAACGAAAAGATGAAAGTTATTGTATGGTGGTGTATCCAAAGTGCAGGATATTTTAATGCACTTATTTTAAAGGTTTATACATTTATTACTCATAGTATCAGAGAAAATATTATGACAGTGCTTGACTAAAAGTCATTGACTTGGACCATCATAAATTATATTTGACATTTCAAACAATGTGTCACGCATGTCCGTACGTGTTTCAAATCTTTATCGCGTTCGTAGTCACTGTGAACCTCGCCTAACACCGTAATCAATGCAAACGGTCGTTTTCTATTATAATGTTGCCATAATATTATAAATTCACCCGAGTACTTTTACTACGAATTTTACAATCTGGAATACAAAATGCGTTTAGGTTCGTTTTCGAAATTTAAAATTTTTACGTGAGTTTTTTTTACAATTGTATGCAGTCTGCGTTGGGTTATACTTTTTTAAAGGCGATCGATGACAGATAAAAAAAAAATGTTTTAATTTCTTTAGGACAAAATCCACTGACGAAATTATTGTGTAAGCAGTCATGGTTTTAAATAAAAGTTGTTGCTCTGAGCTTTCGAGCCATTTGTAGCAATAAAAACCTGATTGTTGTAGACTTACAAAATACCTACCACGTAGCAAAAAGTGGTTTTATGTGTATGTGGGACAGGACTATCAATCATAGTCCGCATTATGTCAGAACTTTTTAGAACTTTAGTATTTAGTGGACGTTATAAATATTAATTTAGCCTCGCCGGAGCCGAGTTTCTATTTTTTGGATAAGAATAACGTCACTTTTTCGCCTTTTGTTTCAAAGAAAATGTTTGCCTCTTCTGTGTGTAGGGGTCACAAACATTTTGTAACGTTAGCAATTTTTTATACCTTTAACGTAAGTAAAGTGACTAAATTGTAGTCTGTGCCTTGTTGAAATTGAAGCAAAGTGCCTCTCTTGAATCTTAACATTCGCTTCTTTTTTTTTGTAATAGACTCGCTCATGTTAAAGTTTTATTTTACGACACACTGTATTATATTTTGTGATTGAAATATTTTTTAAATTGTAAGTTTTTTGTTGTAGTGAAAAACTGAACTATTTCAGGCGTTACAAAATGAATTTTCATAAAAAGTTAAATGCAATGAGTTGACAGAAAACATTTAAAAACACATTACTCGATAAAATACACTGTAAAATGAATTTGTTGTACTTATTGAAATATTATTTAGGCACCAATATTACTTAATTTCTGGAGAATTTCTGAATTACTTAAATCTTTTACAATAAGAAAAACATATCAATTGATCTTTAAAAGCTATCAGAACCATTTCTAATATCCAATTGTCAGAGTAAACCAAGCAGAAAACCTCACAAAGAATTGAAGGCACAAAAGTACTTGATTCAATCAAGTCATTCGTATATCAGTTAGACTCAAATCTAGCCACGGCCCGAAGGTTGTCCATCTCGTTGTAACCCGATTTATTTCCAACCGTAAATGGCTCCGTTCAAAGAATGAACGAACGAATGAATTTAATTTAGTTCGTTTGTCGATCTTTTTGATCTCCCGCGAACGATATAAGGGGTGTGTTTTCGTTGTAATCAACTTTTGATTGGAAAATAATTTGAGGTTTTATTGGGTCGTAAGTGGGTGTTTCGGTGACTTTTGATGGCGGTGAAGTAAAAGAATAAAAAAGAAGATATGAAGCTTAATATTGTGAAGTGAAAAGCGTCTTCTTTACCTATATTATTTGTTTCTTTTGTGAAGGGGGAAGTGCCAGGTTAAACCGTGAAATTTTACTTTTGTTACGTTTTTGTAGCTTGCAGGTCAGTGCGTTTTTAACAAAATATAATTCGCGATCGTACAACCACCATCTTAGTGCATCTCCCTTAAATGTAGCCCTATATTGTGTACTGTGGTATGCTATGGTAGTGAAAAGATGTTTTTAGTAAACAATTTTTACCTAATGACCATTTTTTTACCCGTTGGTTCTAATGGTGCTCTTCCTGTCTCACACGACCAAAAATTTATATCGCGTCAAATCTCTATGCAGCGGCGAATCTCTAGATGAATTCAAAGAGTTTTTCGCTTGCTTTTAGTGCAGATCGCTCTGCGAACATAGACATGGCTGCCACAACCGGTCGGATAGCTTCGCGGATTGAATAAGCCATTACTAAAGTTTCTACAGCAATTACTAGTGCCCTTAAATGGTCTGGTCTGGTCGGTCGCATAAAATTTATATTGCACAGATGCTCGGCCCGAATCGGACAGTTATTTCTTTAGTGTATAACGGTCTTATGCGTCTTGCTTTTACTGACATATTTAAGGTTTTTTTTATGCCTAAAAAGGAGTTGAAAATTGGGCTTTCTCGATTGCAGTTTGGTATGTCTTCAGAAATCGGGAAAAGACGGTTCTAAATTTAAAACTTTAAATTTAGAACCGTCTTTCCCTATGTAATGCCAGTTGCAAATGATTTGGAAATGGAACCTTGTTAATTTAAATTCTACAGTGTACCCACACGTATCTCTCAGTCACAACCTACGCAGAGGTCGATGGCTTGCAGACAGCAGCCAGTATCTAAGCACTACAACCTACTTTCTCAACTTAAACAAAACTGGCTTTAAATAAGCTGGCACGAAGTAAAAATAATAAAATTCTAAATTTAAAACTGCAGTAGTCGATAGTCGAAGTCCATTCCAGAATTATGAGGAGCATTGGTATTGCAGGTCACGTGCACACGGGCGGTTTGTCGTCGCCATGACTTGGTTTGACTCGGTCGTGACCATTTTCCTATCTTGATGTGGCCGACTAACTATGTCACTCGTTTCCCTGAGCTAAACTGAATTTAGAATCGTATTTTGTCGTTAAAATTGCGATTGTGGTAAGTCAGTCACTCCTACCGTGTATGGAATTTTAATATGTTCTGTCTAACACTTTTATACAAATGAAAAATATTATATTAAAACATAATTAAACGACAATCTAAACTATGGCATCGAAACATTTCTCTGCAATGCTGTTGACTGGTAATATGCTCAAAAAGACAGGTGAAATAGCATTTGTTAACAGCTAAAGTTTAATTAAACAACTGAAATGTCTGTGTAATAAATATAAGTAGTAGCAATATAAATAAGGGGTTCACGGTGTATGTAAAATTATTTACATAAAAATAATATTGCGCTAATATTTCCTTTATGTTTAATATGTATCTATCAATTAAACTGCAATCAATGTAACTTGAATTGAAGTATGAATGAATATTACAATGTAAAAATATGTTAAAGACGTAATACTTGAATTGAAATTGCCTATGTTAACTGTGATTTCGAGGTCCTAGTTTCATTATTGTATGGTCAAGTAGGCTGAGTTCAGATTTGTGACTGATAATAGTTCGAGAAACAATCGAAATAGCCACCCTTAGTTACCACCCTATAGACAGCCGGGTTGCCCATTCCAAATGCAATCTTCCCTATCATTGATTTAAGTCTAAAATGACTCAGTCAAGTCGCGGATTTTACGCAAACTATCTTGCAATATTTCTCATAGAAACTGCGCCAGTCATTTGTTACTCAGCAGAGGTAGAATATGCTAATAGTGTTAGTGATAAATTTATTAATGATGACAGAGACCTTAAAGTAGTGAAGACCCGCGTCACTATAGGCCGTGGAAAATAGAGGCTAAATTTTACCTTCTTCTTTCTTTTATTCTTCTATATATTTAATAGTATTTTTAATATCATTAGTATAAGACATTTAATTGGAAGTAGGATAGTTAGACGTATTTCAATATAGTAAAACTTGTTTAAGCTTGTAATATTTTTAGATTCCAGATCATATTAAAAGTGCGTGATTTATTTGATTTTAACTAGTTTGTGAGTATTTCTAACAGAGGTGTAATTATGTAACACACGTAAAATTTAAATAGATATCAATGGTTTTCATTTCGACAGTTTACCAACATTCATTGCGTTATAAACGTTGTTGTGCTCACGAATTTCTCAAGCAAATGAAGCAATGAATTAGCAATATCCTTAAACTAGCTTCTGCCCGTGACTTCGCCCGCGTTAAATTTCTTGTTCCCCCGACCCTTCCCGTCGCGTCGAATCACCTACCCGTGCGATTTTCCCCGTTTTTGCAACATTTTTCATTACTGCTCCACTACTCTTGGTTATAGCGTAATGTTATATAGCCTTTCTCGATAAATAGGCTACCCAACACAAAAATCATTTTTCAATTCGGACCAGTAGTTCCTGAGATTAGCGCGTTCAATCAAACAGACAAACATACAAACGAACAAACTCTTCAGCTTTATAATATTATATAGTAATATAGTATATATAGTATAGATTAGCAATTAGGGTGTAGTCATCATCAGATATTGTTAGTTAGATTGGGTATCGTAAGATGTTTAAAAGCATGTAGATGCTTATAGACTACACACAGGAAACATTCAAATTCAAATTCAAATTCAAATAATTTTATTTTCTCTTCACAAACAATGACATAGAAGCTTAAGAACTATATGACACTAGTTTGTGAGAGACTGGTGTCTGCACTAGGAAAACCTGTATAGCAGATCACCAGGGTCCCACCACACGGTATATTAACATTTACAGTTATTTGCTAAAATGTGAAGGGATAGTGTATATCAGTGAACAATGAACAAATTAAAAACAATAAGTAAAAAAATAAAAAATAAGTCGTAGAAACTAGCGAGATTCACTATTTAGGATGGGTTAGTAATTCCTCAGTTGCTTTATAATCTAAATTTTGGAGCCATTCAACTAGAGTACTCTTACATGCCTTTTTAGTTAAGTGATAAATTTTTGTAATGCGATTTATTTTATTATATAAGTGGGAACCTAAGAAAGTAAAAAAATATTAAGGAGGAGTGCTTCTTGAGAACAGTGTATAAAATAAAAAGTTGCCTTACCGATAACTTTTTATTTTATACACTGTTCTCAAGAAGCACTCCTCCTTAATATTTGACCCCCTCTCTATATCAGGAAAACGCAGAAAATACTCCGTATGCATTACTACTAAAGGTCTAAGGACGAGCTTCTCTCAAAGATTTTTTACTTTCTTAGGTTCCCACTTATATAATAAAATAAATCGCATTACAAAAATTTATCACTTAACTAAAAAGGCATGTAAGAGTACTCTAGTTGAATGGCTCCAAAAAAAACTCTTCAGCTTTATAATATTATATAGTAATATAGTATATATAGTATAGATTAGCAATTAGGGTGTAGTCATCATCAGATATTGTTAGTTAGATTGGGTATCGTAAGATGTTTAAAAGCATGTAGATGCTTATAGACTACACACAGGAAACATTCATAACGTGATCGTTTCATTTATGTATTCCAAGATTCCAATTATGATTAGAACTGAATAGATTAGTAGTAAAGCATAGCAATTGCCTCACTAAATGCATTCGAACTATATTTTCATTTAATATTCAACCTAGGTGGTCTTCAAGGAAGCAATACCTACCATAAAAAAACGTATGAGGTAATACCCCAAAAAATGCGCAATTAATACTAAAACTAGCCTAAACATGTCTATTATGAGTCAAATAGGACCTAAACACGTTTCCCATCACGTCTTCACAAGGCAATTCTGAAGAGGAACGACAAAAACTCGTTTATACACCAGCTACACACTTGAATGCTAATGTGTGTCTGCGAATACCGAATTCAAATCATGTGTTTTTTAACACAATTCACGCGTACCGAAGGACGATATGCGTAACGACCAATCACAAGCGTGACCGTTGGAGTTCGAATTTTGAAACAAAAGAAAATAATAGCAGCCATCTTTAATTCGATTTTTAATTTCCGAACAGTGTTGTATAGGTAAAGTATAGGTACTTCTGCTTCTGATAGTGGTATTCGTTTTATCGTTGTCCTTTACAAAGGACGTCTTGTCTTTTTGTATCAGTCTTGAAATAAGTCAGTAAGTGGCTACTTTATATTGATTTAGGTCTCGTACTAATACATAAGCAACGTTCTAATAAAATGGAAGAGTATTCCTAATGCGTGCTTCATAAATGATTTATTCTGAACTACATAATTTAAAAGTGGAATTCAATATAACCTTTTTTTAGAATAGGTACAGTTTCCATACCAATGTGAAATATGACGATTGTTTGATACAGTTTTATTTACATGCTCAAACAATATTACTCATTACAAAATTCGACACACTTCCGAATCTTAGGATTCAGTATCCATTACTCATTTAAACCCATACGAAAAACACAGCTGAACGAAAACCACGCAGTGGACCACAAAACCTTTGATATTTCGTATCGTATATCGCTCGTAAAACATAGTATGCAGATGTATTTAGCACGGAATTTACAATAAACAGAGACAAGGTCGTCAATGGCCGTTGGCTCGTCAGAGTGACCTTCGAGAGGCGACGGTTCCTTGGCGTGACTTCGTGCCTCAAGACTTTTACCTTTTTCGTGGCATTATGTCATTTGTCACGTGGTCCCGACTTGGACGGACGTCGCTATAAAAAGTCGACAGTACGTAGGGAATCTACAAATTGTCTGTGGAACCAACTAATGCTTATCGATTTCTGAGTGTGATTATTCAAAAATCATATTCTGTACACATAGTGCGATTATTTGAAATTGTCATGTTGTTAGTTCTGCTTATAGATTTCTGGTATGATCTAAATACATCCTCGTCAATTAGATAAATTATGTTCCGTTCATATATTAACCTCTAAGTCCCTGAGATACCACATTTGGTATGTAAACAATCGTTTTTTAATTGTGTCTGTAATTACGGTAATTGACCGGTTAAGTTTTGATGACGTGATTACATTGTCCTTAACACCGTAGATTGAAAAGTTTGATAAAACCAAGAATACGGTGATTGTTATTCAAAACTTTAAGTCAATTCTTTATAATCCTACTACAATAACATTGTTCTATTCAAATAAAAAAGAAGGAAAATTCACCAATGACAAGCAAAATGTCGTTTTCCTTGGTTCTCGATCAACCACGTTAAGATGACCTCTCGAGAACCATTAACTCTTCATTGTCCACGTCCTTTAAAAGGATGTTGAAGCTCAAGATACAGTGTGCACTTCTATATCTATACATTGTATAAATTACAGTCGCTTATCGTGTCTGTCTGTTTTGAAGCGTTGTTCTCCTAAATTACGCCACGGATTTTGATGCAGTAAATATTTCCTGTATGGTTTAAGCGTGTAAAATATGAATATTAAACCAACCTAATATCTCGAAGTTTTTTAAACAGACTCCGGAGACAAGCTTGCTGGAGCAAGGAAAATCTGTTCCGACACAGATTCAGCTAGACAACTCCGCCTTGGGGTGTAAATATGGTGTTGTTTCACAAACGATGGTACACTTAATATCGTGTTTGGCGTGTCCTATCATCTGCAGATAACAAGAACTGATGGACACGAGTGAAGCCCATACATGTAGCAGAATTCTCGATCATTTGTCAAGTCGTAAAAACTGCAAAGATGGAGGCGGATCACTAGTCATAGTATGTTAGCCTATTTAAACAATTTCGCGAAGTATAGACAATCTTTACTCAAGTCGTTCACTAGTACTGGCCGGTGGGCTGACGATAGTTTTTTATTTCACTTTTTTGTGGTCATGGTCGGACGATATGCGGTTTGTCAGTTACTTTGAGTGTACTAGTCGTACCTGCTGTCAGGTGCAAGGGTTTCGTTTTTTTTTTGTAAGTTTTTAGGTATCGTTTGTAGGTAGTCAATTTTCGTATTCGTCGAGAAATATTATCATTATAAAAAAGACTTTGGGCCCCAGGTGGTTAGGGTTCTTTTCTGAAAAAATATTTATCATTTCTTTAGGTTAGTTCTTTTAGGTTATGAGTATATTTATTTTGAAAATTTACAAATCAAATGCCATCAGTAAAAACTAGTTATAATTACTCAGTAACAAGAGTTATTAAAATATTTTTCTTTCTCTACATGAAACTGTCAAATCGTTCTTTGAGCAACAAAGACACGGCCTCTGAGAATTTTAGAAATATAATGGTTTCCAAAAAAAAAAAAAAAACTAGACAGAACAATTATTGTAACAAAAAAAAAAAAACAAGTCACAACCTCATTATAGCGTCTGCCGCGGAGGCTTTATAAAAATAATAGGAATAATTCGACAGATACTTGTTTTGACATCTATTTTTGTTTTATTTATTTTAATTAAATCTTGAGTGGGTTTTTGCCATTAATGAGACAGACTGGAAAAATTTAAAATCAAGAGATAGAATTGGATTTTTTAACGAAAATATTATTTTGTTTTCACGTTAGTTGAAATAATCAACTATCCGAAACACAAAATAACACAGGCAATCAATTTCACCAAAATTCTCAAGGAAAATAATAAGCCTCAATTATTTACATGATAATTCAAACAGAGGGCTCCTTTTAATGTCGAGATTTTTGCAAAACAAGTCCGAAGGTATCTTCAAAGCGAATTTTTGCTTCAAAGCATCTAAAAAGAAAAAAGTTTCTTCCCATTCGTAAATTGGACTTACAGTTTCAACAAAATTCTTATTTTAAAATACCTTGTCTAATAAAACACTGGTGGTTTTGGATTCTGTTTGGCGTTTGTTTTTTTTTTTCGAGCAAGAGCGCGCGTTCTTGCAGCATAACTTTTAAAGTCAGTTAATATTGTTATATTTTTGTTCTTGAAAGAAATAGGACAGAACTTCTGAGATTCATTTACATTTCAATTGCGACAGGATACTATAATAGTTTAAAATATTACAAGAATGAAACTAATATCAACTTTGTATCAATTTCAGGTCGTTGGAAGTGGCGGGCATCGAGATAACTCATCACGAAGAAAAAAGAACTGCTACGGATACTTCGGAGAAGAATGATCAACCTACTGCACCTACAATTCTTAAAGAAAATCGGAAGAGAACATTAGAAGAACGACAAGAGAAGAACGACAAGAGAAGACTCATCAGAAGAAGAAAGAATAAAGTAGATAGGTTAATTATCTTTGGTTATCTAGCTGTATGAGTTTTTTGACATCATAAAGCTAGGTTACCGGAGTTAAGTGCCATCTACGTCCACGATACGATTTCAACACGTGAAGAAGACGACTCAAAGCTTTGAAGAATTTTGGTCCTTTTCGACATTATGATTTTTGGTCTTTTTGAACTTTATTGTGTCTTGTTTTAAGTACAATATTCCTAGTTACTACCTATGTATCAGTATACAGTACACTTTTAGTGGTCTGAATACTGTAAAATAAATGCCAAGATACTTCTGTTCTGGGAGCATTGTACTTTGATTTTGCTGTTATATTTTTGAACTGTCTATTGTGTCTTGTTTTGAGAATGGTTTTTCCAGTAACTATGTCTTGGTATAAAGCACACCTTAGATATCTGAATACCGTAACCGAAAATCTTAGCCTGAATTACCAAGATACACACTGAGATTACTGTACTTTGTTTTGTTGTTATATTTTTATAATTATTATGACTGCTAGCACACTAGTAAAATAACTATGAATGAGTTTAGTACACGCGGCTATAAATCAAGTTATACATTTCCAGTTTTAGCAGACCTCGCATTGTCTAGGCTTTTCGTATAATGAGATGCCAGCTTATACTGGAAATGTATAGCTTGATTTGTTGCCGTGCGTACCTTTGACAGCTTTTGATAAATATGAAACGGTTTTTGTCTCTACAGTAATTTACCAATGTGGTTGTGTCTTCTGCTTAAGAATATCGTGTGTGTAAAATTCTATTTATTATTACTTATGTTGTTCATGTGATTTCGTGAGACTTGTGATTGTAACCACGGTAAAGTTTGAAAACTAGCTCGTTTATTTTGCGTCTATGACAAGCTGGGAGTTAGCGGTTGTATTAAGATGCATGCCATATTGTAGCCCGCTATATTCAAATTTTCTTGTGTATTTACAGTTCAGTGTCGGGATTGACGATTGTAACAAATATGGTTCTAAAGAATAACATACATACTTACATAAACCTACGTCTTCTTCCCATGGGGGTAGGCAGAAACTATAGAACGCCACTTACGCCTTATACTTATACTTCTCTACTCTTTTTGCCTCGTTTACGTTCTACAGAATTAAAATCATTAAAATCAATAATACAACCCTCTTAGTACAATTAATTCCATTGAATGACCATTTCATGAAAAAGTCAGTAGAACATTTATATGTAGGACTAGCTTCTGCCCGCGACTTCGTCCGCGTCAACATTCTTGCTCCCCTGACCCTTCCCGTCGCGTCGAATTGCCTGCCAGTTTTCGTCCATTTTTCATTACTGCTCCGCTCCTTTTGATTGTAGCGTGATATTATGTAGCCTTTCTAAGTAAATAGGCATTCAATTCGGACCAGTAATTCCTGTGATTAGCGCGTTCAACCAAACAAGGAAACAAACTCTTCAGCTTTATAATTAGTACAGATATAGGCAGGGACAGTGACGCAAACAGTAACCATGAATACAGCACATGGTTACAGTTATCCATAGCGGGGAAATTTTAGCGCAGGTTTCATAGAAAAGTGCTTTAACCTACGGGTAAAAACGTATGGAACAGCATTTTATAAAGTAACCAATGGAAGATTTCCGACGCACTGGGTTCAGAATCATATATTGCATCAATGGTAACAGGTTTCGACTCAATGTTCCTACCACCCTGTAATACACTACGTAATCCATTGTTTCCGAAGCCGATTAAGTTAATAACTTTTAAGACATTCGATTCAAACGAACATTGCCCAACTTATAAAACCTTCAAAAATTCTTAGACGGCTTTAATCTCCAAGAGAAAAAAAAAAGCTTAGATTTAAAATTATACTTCTGAAAAAGGTCGGATTCGAGGTCAATTGGCAGATCAGGTATCGAAGAGTAAGATCTCTTCGGAGTACCCTAAGATTTAAATTGCCAGATTTGCCCTCACTGTATTCAGTCACACGAAAATTTGGCCATACTGGGAAAGAGTGAGCTCATACATTATAAAATTGCTTTTCCATGACTCCAAAGTTAGACACCGCGTGATTATGTCAGATGTGTCAAAACGACATAGAAAGGCGACTGCAATACTTTTTTATTTTACTTCTAATTTTGCAGTTCTGTCAAAATCATAGTGATCTCTACTTTCCTTTAAATATGGTTGCTGTACTGCTACAAGTAAAAAGTAGTTTGCTACTGATAAGACAGTCAAAATTATAACTAAGTTGTCGGGCTATTTCCCAACTACTAGTGATCGCCCATTGGTCGAAATTCGACCGTACTTCATTTGAATAAAAATACATTATTAAATGAAAAAATGTAGATAATAATAAATATAAAAAAATTATATGGTTATATTTGACATTCAGTAACACTATAAACAAATTGTTGACGCTGTACTACTGTGGAGAGGGTTCGCTGGCGGGATGGTGATGGCCAGGACCAGGAAGTAGGTGTAATAAGTAAAGAATACTTCCCCAGGACTCTCTTTTTTATTTTCTTAATACTTCTTAACTGCTGGATATGGAATGAATTATCACAGAAGCCTTGTTTTTATAGAATTTTCCCGGGCTATTATTTTTAATTAATTATGACAGTTCAAAATGTCATAATTATAACCAGCCTGTACAATCGTGAGGCATACAACCTCTACAGTTTACACACGACACTAAGTTTTGTATGGGAAACTTACTAATGCCATACTTGACACTCCCCATAAAACCACAAAAAATATTTCTCTTATAACTAAACCAAATTCCTATCGTCGCTAATACAAATAATATTAAAGACAAATATTCTCGATATGATCATAGATTTAATAAATGAAATAGGCTATATATCTATAAAATTAATTTATTACCCATGGTTATACTTGACATTCAGTAAGACTATAGACACAAAATCAGACTTACCAACTTAGGGGTTTTCCCAAATTTAGGGGGTAAATAAGAGGATTGAGATTTTTTAGGGGCGTTCCATTTTTAGTGGTATTCTTAGGGATTTTTTGCCATCTTACATTTCTCATTGTGTTTTTGATTTTTGAATAAATATAGACAAATATTACTACCGTGTGCCAGTCTATGATTACTGAACATTCGTTGGTTATTTTCATTATAATTTTTTAGCGAATTTTTTTTAGTAATTGTGGCAATTTTAGGGGTTTTTAACTTAAGCTTTAGGGGTAAATATTTCTGGGTGTTGGTAACACTGCACAAAATAATAAAGACAGATTTGGACCATAAAGAAAAGAATATCTATGCATGTGTGTATTAGATACACGGTAATGAACAGTAGTGTGTGTAACGTGTTATTTATTGAAAATAATGTATTTTAACGCATAATTTCAAAAAAATATTAGCATTCGTCACTTCTACTCTGTATAAACTATAAGTGTGCGAAATTTCATACTCCTCCGTCCGCCCAATTTTCGTAAAAAGGGATCCAAAGTTTTCGCTTCACGTATTAATATATAGATATCGGGGTAGGCTTCCAGTCTAACCGGAAGTAGTTGACTACCAGTATTTCCTATAGAGCATACTGGGTAATACGAAACCCCTTGGTAAGTTTGGTTGCCAAACTTTGGGGTTTCTGACTATCCGTAAAGACTATCAAAAATCGACGAATGCCAGCCGGGAACAATGGTTTACCGTGCTTTCCGAGGCACGACGGGTCTGGGTATGTAAAGATAGGCACTAATTCGGACCGACTTCAGTAAGCGTAGCTAATCCTGATCGATCAACCCGTGTGGCTATTATTACTTAGCTACGAGCCCCGACGACGCCCGAGGACGAAAAAGATTTACGCCCCGAGGACGTAAAAAATAACACCACCCCATTTCTTTCCGTGGGTGTCGTAAAAGGCAACTAAGGGACTTACTAGAGAATGGGCAGCAGCGTTCTCTTTGCATTTTACCACGTTACTGCGATCGCCAACCCGCCTGCCAAGCGTGCCGATTATGGCAAAGTCCCCCAAATTGGGGGAGGCCTAAGTCCAGCAGTGGACGTCTTACGACTGAAATGATGATGATGATGACGAGCCCCACTTACTGGAAAAATCATAATGATCTTTACAGTAATTGAAATAAGGTTACTGCTGTCAGAGGTAAAATATCGGTTACTGAACTGTATTTCTGACACATTGGTGGCCCGGTGATATCAGCGCCGACTAACGAGTTGGTAGGTCGTGGGTTTAAACCCAGGCAGGTTCTCTACTTTGTGTAAATAATTTCATCACCACTGCTCTCACTGTGGTGAAGAAAAACATCGTAGAATACCGGAATGTCCGAGACCTAAAATCGAAGACATGTGACATATACCAACCCTCTCTGAGCCCGCGTGGTAGATTCCGTAATTAACCATGCGGTCCCAGTGAAAGTCTTGGCCACTCCCTCTCACCGAGGGAAGTCCTGTGTCCCAGCAGTGGGAAAATTAAGGCTGATTTTGAACTGAATCTTTTAATGCGGTAGGGTGAATCTAATGATTTAAATCTTCGGGAGGATCCTCTAAAAATAACTTAATTAACGCCAAGTTCATCTTAAACCTGCTCATTATAATGATAATCTAGAGTTCATTAAAACTTAAGCATATCAACGTTTGCCTATTAACTTGGAGTTGGTAACTTGTTTTAAAGTTGGGGGTTACCTTCACGCACGTTGGCCGAATTAAAATAATTATTTAATAAAATAAATACAGCTTTGTTGAGTAAGCCTAGAAACCTATTTTGTAGGCGTTTACATTAAATGAGAAGTTATTTGTAGTTTTTCAAAGGACAAATTACAAATCAGTTTTATGAACTGGGCATTTGTTCCAAATAAAATGATAAACGATACATTTCCGGGCCGCGACTTCGTTCGCGTCAAATTTCTTGCTCCTCCGACCCACCACGTCACATCGAATCGCCTGCCCGTGCGAGGTCGTTGTATTCGTGATTTTTTTTTATTAGGATCTTTGCGGGATATTACATATGTTATAGTATTGCCTTCCTCAATAAATAGGCTATCCCACACGAAACGAAATTTTCAATTTTAAACAGTAGTTCCTGAGATTAGCGCGTTCAACCAAACAAACAAACTTTTTAGCTTTATAATATTAATAAACTAGCTTTTGCCGGTGGCTTCGCATGCGTATTATGCATATAAACCTTTCTCTTAAATCACTCTGTCTATTGATGAAAACCACACTAAAATCCGTTGCATTTTTAGGGTTCCGTTGCCAAATGGCAAAAAACGGAACCCTTATAGATTCGTCATGTGTGTCTGTCTGTCTGTCTGTCCGTGTATGTCACAGCCACTTTTCTCCGAAACTATAAGAGCTATGTTATTGAAACTTGGTAAGTAGATGTATTCTGTGAACCGCATTAACATTTTTACACTAAAATAGAAAAAAAAACAATAAATTTTGGGGTTAATACTTAGAACTGAAATTCAAAAAAAAAAAAATCATCAAACCCATACGTGTGGGGTATCTATGAATAGGTCTTCAAAAATGGTATTGAGGTTTCCAATATCATTTTATCAAAACTGAATAGTTTGCGCGAGAGACACTTCCAAAATGGTAAAATGTGTCCCCCCCCCGTAACTTCTAAATTAAGAGAATGATAAAACTAAAAAAAATATATGATGTACATAACCATATAAACTTCCACCGAAAATTGGTTTGAATGAGATCCAGTAAGTAGTTTTTTTTTAATACGTCATAAATCGTAAACCGCAATTTACCTTTAATTCAATCAACTCAAATATAAAAATTAAAAAAAAAAAACATTTACTGATTGATTGATTTTTTGATTTTTCAAGGTCTTTATTAGTATATATGGTTTAGAAATACAGTTTACAAATGATCTTATTCTATTTGTTCACAAGTCTCGATTTATTTTGTTACACAGGCTAACTAACGCCTTTACAAACATATAAACATGAAATTACTTAATATTATTTTACAATGGTTTGACTTATAGTTATAAATACTTATTATTCAAATAGGAAGTATGTGCAAGCCTTAGTATATAGACCCACATAAATTTAAATGATTCGAGTTACAAAATGTACGCTTTATTATAATCTGTTATAATAATATGAGGTAAGCAGCGGGTAGTTCGCAAAAGATCACGCATTCTTCGGCCGTACGAGCGGCGTCAGCTAGTAAGCGAGCTATCGTCATGATGCGTCACGGAGGAAATAGTGATGGGGCAGTCGGTATCGATTGTACGTGCGGGCATACGGCAATGTACTAAGTCTACTTTTGCCAATTGACGATATTAAAATGTTACGATGTGCTGGGTTTTTATGTAAATAAAATTTACGCGAGGTTTTTAAAATGAAATCTTTTAAGAATGGATATTTTATACGGTTGTGTAATATTTTAAGGTTGGTACGAAATTGTGTATTATATGATAGTTTTAGGGCTTTATTTTGGATAGTTTGGAGTTTACTATATTTTGTTTCGGCAATACTAGACCAGACAGGTGCTGCGTAAGTTAGGCAAGGTCTAACAAGTGTAGAATATATCTGCAATTTGGTTGAGGGGCTGAGAACAGATTTGCGATTTAAGACTGGTTTTAATGAGTTTAGGGCTTTTGCACCTTTGCTTATAACCAGTTCAGTGTTCTTATTCCAGTTGAGCGTCTTGTCTAATATAACACCTAAATATTTCACTGAAACACGCCATGTAATATGAAAGTCATCAATTTTTACAACTGTGGTGGGAAGTGCGCGCTTCCTGGTAAACAAAATGCCTTCGGTTTTCGTTGAGTTTAGTTTGAGTTTCCAGGTTTTAAAATATTTGCTTAGGAGTTCCAGTGAATATTGCAGTCGACCAGTTACTACATCGATATCTTTGTGTGTCGTGAATGTTGCCGTATCATCAGCGTAGATGGCAAGTTGTGTGTGAGCTTGTTTGGGTATGTCATTCAGGTACAGTATGAAGACGTATGGGCCTACTAGCGAGCCTTGAGGCACACCAGCTGGGATGGTTTTAGGTGCAGAATGGTCTTTGCCTATATAAACAGAAAAGGATCGATCTTGTAAGTAGTTCTGGATGAGTTTTACTAGACAGAGAGGTACTTCAAGTTTAATTAATTTATGTAAAAGACCATCGTGCCAAACAGAATCAAAAGCTTTTTCTATGTCCAATAAGATCATGCCTGTAGAGAGGCCTCCATTTAACCCGTGGGCTATGTGTTCAGCTACTCTGGCTAGCTGTTGTGTGGTTGAATGTGAGCTTCGGAAACCAAACTGTTCGGGTATCAACTTATGTGTGGTTATTTTAGTGAGACGGGATAGAATAATGGCCTCTAGGAGTTTCCCTATGCTTGGCAATAAACTAATTGGTCGATAGCTAGATGGTATTGACTGGTCTTTTCCGGGTTTTTTGATAGCTATGATTTTAGCGTGTTTTAATGTATTTGGGAAGTATGCAGTGCGTAAACAACCATTAAACACTTTGGTCAAATAAACAATAGCTTTCTGAGGAAGGTTTTTCAAAAGGCCATTTCCCAGACCGTCAAATCCAGGCGCTTTGTTTGATTTCAGTTTTCTTAGTCGTTTTTGGATTTCATGTGGCCTAACAAGTGATGGGTGGTCACTCGTTTTGTAACAGTCTAGCAGCCCAATTGATTCTTTAACCGCCTCTTCAATACTGGGATCACTGACCCAATGTTTGGTTAGGTTCATATTCTCATGGAAGGTATTTGCTAGTGTCTCACATTGTTCAAGTACTGAGGAGGTGGTAGTATTATTTGCCAATTTTAGAGGTGGAATTGAAACAGGTTGATAATTCAATGACTTGACTACTCTCCATAAGTCCGAAGTAGGATTGGTAACTTTAGCTAATTTATTGTTCCAGACATCGTCATTAAGGGTTTGGATCTTAGCCTTGATACATTTCTGCAGGTTGTTGACTTGGGAGAATAGCTGTCGGCGTCTATAAGGGTCGTATTCATCTAAGGCCAGTTTTCGAAGTCGATTTTTTGTTTTAATTTCAGACCTAATTCGACGTGGAAGTTTATGACTACTATCACTAGGTAATTTAGGAATGGCTTTATCTCTTGCGTTTTTGATAGAATGGGTTAAGTGTTCGATAGCAAGTTCAATTTCCGGGGCTGAGTTGAAAGTGGTTTGGCTCAAAGATATAGACTCATTCAAGTGAGATCTATAACCTTTCCAGTTCGCTTTTGAATAATTGTACGTGATACGGGTTTGTCTGTTGACTTTACCACTTGCAGTGAAGTGAACTGGTAGGTGGTTTGAAGAAAGGCGGGTGATTACCTGGGGCTCTGAAAGGTGATATACAGAGTTAGCTAGGATAATATCGGGTGTAGATGGTGTGTGCGAACTATGATAGTGGACTAGAGTGGGGCACGAAGGAGCAAGGATGTCATATTCATTGCTTATCATGTGATCGAAAAGAACCTCGCCGTGGATATTTGAGCGAGAGCAGTGCCAGTATGGGTGCTTGGTATTCAAATCACCCATTATTATAATTTTTGAATGAACATTGATAATTTTGTCTAGGTCAGAAGGTAGTAGAGCTAGGTTTGGCGACTGGTAGGCTGAGATAAAAGCAACTAGCTGATTTGATAAAGAAACTTGTATTCCAACACATTCAAGGTTTTTAATGATAGGCAAATTTAGAGGGGAATGTTCAATGTCCGACTTGACTAAGATGGCAACTCCCTGACCGATTCCATCAGGTTTCTTATCGCACCGATAACAGGTGAAGCCCGGGGTGTGTAGTTTAATATTGGGGGATATTCTAGTCTCTGACAACGCTATGATATCAATAGAAAGCTCGCTTACCAGATCCAGCAGCTCCGTAAGTTTAGAGCGAATGCCATCAGCATTCCAATATAAAATACGTACATATTGTGTTCTAGACATATTGACCAAGATGAGTTAAAATTAAAATGACTTTATCCATCATATTGGTACATCCTAGAAATTGACTTTTGAAGGTTTTTATCGTCATCAATATGGCTAGCATATCAGCTGTTGCCGGATCTTGAGTGCTATCTGTAACGGTGACTTTTTGTGCGTTGGAAGCATCAACGAAGTTCCAGGGTCGCTCGTCGACAGTGTTTGTTTTTAGTGGGGGCTTTATAATCCTGGCGGCTTTGAGTTGATCTTGACGTTCCCGTAAAATTGTTAAATACTTTTCACGCTCTTTGCATTGACGAAAGTTGGCAGGGTGATTTCCACCACAGTTACAGCACTTGGCTGGTTCGTCACGGGTCGTTTTTGGGCATTCCGCGGTCGGGTGCGGGTTGGTACATTTTACACAGCGGGGCGCTAGGTTGCAGTTGGTTGAAGAATGGCCGAATCCTTGGCATCTGTAGCACTGAGTTCCGTAGCGATTGTTGCTTCGGTATTTTCGTATTTGAACGACTGTGTTACATAGGAGTCTGATCTGTCGAAATTTGGCGAAATCAGCACCAGGAGGCAGTTGTGCCAGAAAGGGAGGGCAGTATGAAAATTTTTCTGCAGGTACTTTCATTTTCCGAATAACCACATTCTCGAAACCAAGCGAGGCAATTTCCTCTGGAAGTACATCCTCGACGTAGTTAGGTAGACCGAAGATTACCGCTTTGTACAACTTCTCATCCTTTCGCGAGTAAGTGTGATAAGCTATGTCCTTGGAACGCAAACCGTCTTTGATGGCTTGGTGACCTTCAGGTGTGTGGCAGATGACAGCTAATCGATTATTACGTCTGTACTGCAGGTGGAAGTTTTTCGAGTAAGTCATGATTGTGGTTCTGATGAACTCGTGCGTCCAAGTAGGTTCTATGTCCAAAACGATAGGTGGAATACGTGTGACCTTTTTGGTGACAGCATCACGAAGTCTTGCGCTATGGTCAGCAGCCGATGATTGGTTGCCAGGCAGATTGCTAAAACTATTCTTAGTCTTGATAGGCTCCGGTAGGCTTTGTTCGGCTTGACGCGCAGTTCTTTTGGGAATTTTCCATTCACTGGTTTTAATGGGGTTTAATCGTAAACCGCAATTTACCTTTAATTCAATCAACTCAAATATAAAAATTAAAAAAAAAAACATTTACTGTCATAATCATAAACCTTGTGCATAAACCGAGGATACCTACAGGTTTGTACGGAACCCTCGGTGCGCGAGTCCGACTCGCACTTGGCCGGTTTTTTAAAAGATCTAAGCGTACAAACAGCAGGAGTGTCTTAGTTTTATACTGTGTAAAGATAGTATAGATTCTATAAGTTAATTTTTGTCGTACAAAATGATTTTTACACTTATTAACCAACTTTGAATACAATATTTTCTCGAAAATACGGTTTCCCCATCGCAATAATCGAAGAAAATGAAAAATAATGGGGTCTAAAACGGTACCTGTATAGTGAATTACACTGCATATTTTAACTTCAAATGGACAAGAAATTATGGCTAGTATAATCTTCTACGTTTTGCCCTTAATATTTTGTAATTAAATACATAACTTTTTTATTTATGAGAAAAATTAAGAACGCCCTCAAATTTCTTCATACATTTTCTACTTGCGGCTTGTCATTCCGCGCTCAGACGCGCCCTAGGAAGCACGGGCGTATCGCTTTTTTGTACGAAATAAATACGATCAAAATAATAATAAAGTGAGTGCGTGCTGTATACTGTGGTTGAAAAATTTTGATACTTTTCGGACCAAAAGTATGAGTACCAAACTTAGTACCAGAACTTGGTTTAGAAATAAATAACTCAAATTCTATTGGGAATTATGGAGTAGTGATGATTATGAATATGTATTCAATTACAAGAATTCAAGGTGGTGGATGATTATTCAATAAAAAATTATATGAACATCTATTTTTAATGTGAAAATTAAATTATGCAAGTGTCGTCCATTTTTGGAACGAAATTCTTTAATGTAGCTTGCGGTAGGGGTAAACAAGGGTGCTGTAGCCAATTGTGAGGTCCAAATCAAAATCAAAAATGGCCGTTGCGAAAATTTTCAAAGTTTTCATCATGGGTGTCGTTTTCAATATTTTCGAAGGTGCTGAGGCGGAAAAATCCATACAAATTACAGTCGGAGTTAAAAAGGCTAAGAAACATACTTCCTGACGGGATGTCCACCAACCCCACAAGTTTTTCATTCAAAACGACGAATATTTAATTTTTTTTAAATCAAAAGTGGGCATAGCTATCAACTTCCGGTAATTTTAGGATAGTGATCACGACTGTTTCATCCAAATTTGATCCAAATACGGCGGGTATTGTTTTTTATAAAAAGATTATTATCCATATTCGGGTAGGGATTATGAAATCATCGATATTTTATTTAAAATGGCTGATGCACTTTTATGATGAAATGTCGATACGGGTATCAGTTTTGGGGGTTTTGCTAGTACCTATGTAGTCAAAATATTTAACGTAATTTTCATTATTTACATAAATTGAAAATCATGTAGTTAATCATTATCTCTCAAAAATGTTAGTCATTTAGAATTATAAATACACAGTAGAGTACAAAAACAGCCTTCATACAAAAATGAAGGCCTCCTATTAAGGGTTCCTATTGTGTATTAAATATTCTGAATAAGCGCTTCAATCTCAAAGGCGAGTTTCAGGCTTCACACAATTTTTGCTTAGTTTTCTTTACGGAATATCCTGTACATTTTCAACGATAGTCTACGATCACCATCCGTTATATTTCTTTATTACCCAAAAATATTATTAAAGTTTTTTATTGTTACACCTCATTTTTTTTAATGGACGAATTATATACGTTATTCCAAAAATAATGATGATCATGGTAATAAAACTTATTTACTGTCACCAAATGCAGAAAGTAAAGTTAGTTTTCGTACCACTTGCTCAAAAAAGTGACATTCTATGCCACAAAAAGTTAACATAACAATAGTCATTTTTAATCTGTTAAAAACAGGGAAAGAAAATTGTACTGAATTTCATTCATCCTCTAGGGGGACACTGTGATTTAAATTTGGAATACTTACCGAAATTTATACTGAACTACATCTGTGTTTACACCATTGAGTTTGTATATAAAGCATTATACATCTTTTTTAAAAAGGAATACGCATTTATTATGCAGTTATGGTTATTAAATAAAATTACAAAAACCGACGAGGCCGTATGAGCTTGATGCCATTGCTTTTCCGACAAAACAATATTAGTCTAGGAATTTGCCGCGTTTTTGTTTTCTTCAAATACATAAACGTTAATTGGACCAATGTTTCGAATGTTAACTTTTACTTTTAATTGTCATTATTTTTAATAAATGCTTATCTCATATTATTTTTGTGTTAATTTTTTCGCAAATGGTACGAAAAGTAGAGTATTTTCCTCGGTGATAAAACTGTCTCAGTCTTGGGTGAACTTAAATCCCTCGCTACACTCAGTACTCGTCTTAAATCCCTCGCTTCGCTCGTAATTTAAGTTTTTAACACCCTCGCTACGCTCGGGAGTAAACCTCGAGTCCTTCGTTACGCTCGCGATTTAAATCATCACACGCGACAGAAGACACTGCTTTATCCCCTTGGTTAATAATCTACTATCACTACCAATTTTACTCAACAGTGCTAGTAAAATAAAATAAATAATACCATCGAGTATCAAGATTAGTTAAGTAATGTTTAAAATCGAGCAAACAATGGTTTCAATGTGTGTGTGCGCGTAATATCGTTGTGTAGCGACTCAGATACCTAAACTTGAGCGATTCAAAAATGTTATAGCGTCCTTAATAGGTTGGTACCTTTCATGTCTAGCAGTCTGTTTAAATCGCAATATCAAAAACAAGTGACAGAGATATTAATTTTAAATTTAACTTTCATACGATATTGATACAAATCGTAATTACAAAGGGGGGGAGGGGTTGGTCAGACTGATGCTAAGTTTAAATCTGTTCAGGTTCAGGTAACTTTCTTTGATAAGTTTCGAAGTGATGTTTGGGTGTTTTAGTAAGGAAGAGGGTTCATTCGGCTATTTTGTCCTCATGTTTAGCGCTCAACAGAGATACAGTGGTACCGATTCCCTTGTTCACAAACTAAACTAAATTTAAGTTCCGTGCATCTTTTTCTTTGTATTTCATTAAGAATAGGACAAAAGAAAATTTTTAGTTTAGTCCTGTCAAATTAATCAGCGCCTGTCACTACTCCATACAAGTTTAGACGTGATTAAAAACTTGCTTAGTAAAATTACGTCAATTTACGTCAAGCGCTGATTAATTTGACAGGACTAAACTAAAATTTATCTTCTGTCCTTTCCTTAATGAAATAGAAAGAAAAAGATGCACTGAACTTAAATTTAGTTTAGTTTGTGAATAAGGGAATCGGCACCATTATCGAATTCAATTCAAATGGTTCAATTTCTACTAATTTCGTATCCCCAATGAATATATTTCTGCATCCGCGTCCGTTGGATGCTGGTAGCACAGAACCGGTCTAGCAGTACGTGTTTCTGTTATATAGCAGAGTATTATAATTTATCATCATTATAATTTCCTCAAACTAATAAACTTAATTATACTACTGACACTATGAT
This sequence comes from Aporophyla lueneburgensis, assembly GCA_932294355.1. Classification (NCBI taxonomy): domain Eukaryota; kingdom Metazoa; phylum Arthropoda; class Insecta; order Lepidoptera; family Noctuidae; genus Aporophyla; species Aporophyla lueneburgensis. Next base: position 30,460,305 of record OW028739.1, on the reverse strand, counting down.
TTTGATAGTTTCTAGTATGCGGTTTTATTAAGTTACAAAATAATTCTTTGATATTTAGGTTCAAAGACCGCTGGTATTGTAGTTACTTGAATTAAGAGTTATTATGAGAAATCTGTTTTTTTGGATATCGATACTCATCCCATGTTGAGCTAATTTAAATATAGGTCCTTTTTCCCATCTTAGAGTTATAGATACTTATGGATTTGTTTTCGCAAATACGAGCCACAGTCTGCGTGATTCATAAAAGCTTTCAATGCTATAACTAAGCCGTGAATTTTTAATGGCTCGAACATATACAGAAATCCTCTCGTAAACTTCTGTTTTGAGAGCTTTCGAATGACCAAGTTAATGTTTCCACACATCTAAAAACTACGAGGAATATTTTTGTGTAAAAAAATGTGAAACAGCTCATCATAATCATCATTTCAGCCGAACGCCGTCCACTGCTGGGCATAGGCCTCTCCCAATTTGGGCAAGTTTCTCATAATAAAGTTTGGTGATCGCAGTATGGTGGTAAATTGCATAGAGAACGCTGCTGCCCATTCTCTAGTAAGTCTCATAGTCGCCTCTTACGACCCCCACGGGAAAAAATGGGAAGTAAAGAGAAATAGCTATGAGTGAGAAATTAGTCTCCAAATTCTATAAGTTACTCTAGAGACCACAGACCCGCCCGACTATTACTACTTATAATTTTTTCGACATTACTTGACTTTTCAAATCAAAGATAAAAGACTGTACAGGGACTAAGGAGCAGTGTTATTTATACCGAATTGCCCCTTTATTTGGAAACATTAAAGACGTGGGCGGTAACGAAAGACTTTGGTTAACAAAGTCTTTGATTATGTAGCAAAAGGAAATTTTTACTTTGTTCTTTATTTTACCCTAGCCTCATTTGTTTTTGTTAGGGTTCCATATCCAAAGGGTTCCAACAAGCTCCGTTGTCCATCCATCAGTCTATACAAAACAGGCGTTTTTTCGGCGTTTTTCTACCTTGTGCTACGGAACTCTTAGGGTGGGGAGGAATCCGTGGCCGCATAACAGACTTTGTTTTTTAAATAATTTTCAAGACAACAAATAAAATTACATTCTGCTACAGGCTTGTATAGTCACAATCAAAATATTTTGCCCACAATTATTAGTACAAAAGAAATAAACTAGTTCTACAACTCTTGAAACTTGTCAAACGAGGTCATATAGGCTAAAGCTAGAATAAGCTTATTTAGGCCGAATAATAAGTGCAATTCTGTATACTCTGTGGTAAGCATTAGTTTGTTTTTGACAGATCAGGATTAATGTCTGACGGCACGAATCCATTAGCAAATTAAGATTATATTCGTCCAACGGCCTTATTAATATAATTAGCTAAGTTTCTTTTACGAAAAATATCTAGAGTTTCCTAGTGGAATGATAAACAACTACCGGATTTGTTTTATATTCTTGTTAGGAGCACATTAGCGTAATCAATGTCACTTTATCTTTTATGTATTAAGGGGAAATTGTTTGTTTGCTGATACAAAACAGGTAATCTACATATTGGGTGCCAAAACATTTTATACTTTTTAGTCTTATAGCAATGTATTTTACAGATAAACTAACAGAAATAAATAAATTAAATCATGTATCAGGCAGGCGCTTTATTTTGAGTAAATAATTTCATCAACACTACTTTCAAACCGGTAAACGACACCATCGCGAAAAAACACCGACATCTCCAAGAATTAAACATTCGGCGACATGTGACATTATCTACTAATCCGCACCCACACTTGGCCCGCATGGTAGATTATAGCCCACTCCCTCTCGAAGAGACAAGGCTTGTGTCCCATCAGTGGGAAAGCAGCAGCAAAATCCAGTGCATAGTTTAGATTTTTTTTTAATATAAAATGACAAAAATATATACAATTTATTTATTTATCCACACTATCCACACTAATATTATAAATGCAAAAGTAACTCTGTCTGTCTGTCTGTCTCACTTTCCTGCTAAAACTACTGAACCGATTTAAATGAAATTTGGTACACAGATAGTTTAGAGCCTGAGAAAGGACATAGGCTACTTTTTATTCCGTGACTTTGTCAGCGTCCGCGATAACCGACATTTACGCAGACGAAGTCGCGGGCAGAAGCTAGTACATATATAAATGATATTTAGTCCTACGATATGGCTCCAAATGGTTCGTGTAATATTACATACGGAGCTGCTCGCCAGTTCTGTTACTTTAACTTGGCTTGACACGCTACCGCGTGTCTAGATCTGTCTACGTACTTTCGTTCAGTACGTAGGGAATATTACTTGTTGCAAATGTTCGCAGCATCTGACTCCCAAGGCACTTTATGTTCGCAAATAAACAACAAGTGTATTTTCTCATTAGCTAATTTACGTTTAATGTCATAAGTTCGTTTTTGTTTGTTCTTTGACTTGTTCGACTCCGAAATTTTCAGTTAGTTGTAAGGGTCTAAACACAGGGTCGCTGGTAGATCGGCTTGTTGTCAACATGGTTCTAAACCTTCTTGTATCAATACTTTTCATCGATTTTTCTTTAAAAGCTGTTCTATATATTTTGACTGTGTAGGTATAGGCACTTTGTTTGAAACAGGAGTAATTTTATTTAAAGCCGGCGAAAAATATCTAGTCTAAAGAGTCTAGAATTCGATTGCGAACTCCCACCCACCATAGGCGCGGGCTTGCGGGTGGCGAGTAATGGGTAGCTCTCCGCCCGGTAAGGACCAGCCCCCCTAGCCAAGTCACAAACGCTTACCGTTCTACAATCGGTAACGCCTCAGTGTCAGCAATTGTAGAAAACGATAAGTTGGTAGCCATGTTGAAGCGCCTGAGTCGGCCGCTCGTTCTACAATGTCTTTAGAAAAACGACACCTTATAACAAAGGATTTAGCGTTGAACATTGTAGAAACGATAAAAAATCATTCTATCATTTTGAACGATGTGAATTTGGCTACGAATTTTCTGTTCGTTTGTTCTAACCACGTGACTTAACGTTGGGCGACTATCGTTAACGATTGCAGATTATCAACTTGGCTAGGGGTGCAGGCTCGTGTCGACGGCACGTAGTGTTTCACGCGCGCCTCAAAAAGATGTCAACAAACTGAAGGGGTCTGCTCGGACCGATGCCTGCCAGGGTCGCGAGATTGTTCGAAAGAGATACCGTGACCCTGGCACATGGGCAACTGAAGGAACATGGGTGGGTTTTAGTCAGTAAAAGTCTGACACGCCCTCCCGCTCTGCCCAGAGCGGGAGAAGTCATTTGATGATTTCCCATACAAAAAAAAGCTAGCAAAAGTATTTCAAGAGTTTTATGCATGATTATAATATTCCCACTACTGGGATACAGGCCTCGTCTCTCCGATATGGAGTGGGTAGCAAGCTATCACACGGGCTCAGTGCGGGTTGTCGAATTTTTTGGTTTTAGGACATGCCGGTTTCCTTACGCTGTTTTTTCCTTCACCGTTTTGAGAGGAGTGGTGATAAAATAATTTACATAAAGGAAAGTGCCTGTCTGGGTTCGATCAGACGACCTACTACTGTCAGAGGTGATATCCTAGGCAACATCGATGGCCTAATTTTGATAATATGATAATTATATTTCAGTAAACTGTTCCACAAAAGAAAAATTTACGAACCATAATAGTATATTCGTACCTTACCTATCTGAAGTAGTACAATTTCTTAACAACGTTGCTTCTAAGTTCAAGTTTCTTCAACCTGTAACTAGACCAACAGACTAACAAACATTGTAAATGTATTATTCAGTACATTTTCTCTTTATTATTTCTTGGAGTATAATACAAGTTTTGCTGGAACAGAACTTTTGCAGAGATGCTTCGGTTTAATTTTTAATAAGGCTAGTTGATATCCCAAGAGGGGTGCGAGTAAATATTATCTCTCTTTGTTATTTCTCTACTGGAAATTAAAAGTATGTAGGTAGAAATATATATTTAAAGTTTAATCTAAGAAAAGTGGACTAGAAGAGCAGACAATAACGGAGAATAACAGTTGAACACGTCCACTGGCCAGGTTAAACTACTCTTGTTGTGTTTGGTCCGTGGATGAGGGACTTCTTTATATACTAAAACTCTTTCGTACGTTGGAAAGCACGTTAAGCCGGTGGTCCCAGCTGTCATTCGGATATCTATGGCATTCGTTACGGGTTGTCAGAAGCTTCAAAGTAGTGCTAGTTTAACTATTGTAACTTTAACTTAGCTATATGCATCAATGTATGTATATGGATCATTTTGCATCGTTGAACATGTAAGCGGGCACGCCCTTTATGCCTGGAGGCTTTATTTAGTTTTTAAGTTTTGTTTACGTTTTTGTTTTATTATTTCAGCTTGACTTTAGTTTTCAATTTTTTTGTTGGTATATTGGCGTGTGCTAGCTGACATATGGCGAATAATGTATGTTTTGTTTTATAATATTAATTACTTACACAATATTGTATAGAATCAAGTTCTTCTAACTTAACAGACAGCTGTGCTGCTGGGGAGTTTGTTCCGCCACTTCTTCTTCCCAGCTACAGCACTAGGAAGTGTCGAAGGGTGGGCGTTTTGGGGGGACTGTCTTTTGTAACTTTGACGTTCAAAAAGTGCTGACTCTCAGCCTAGTTTGAATAAATGACTTTTGATTTGATTTGATTTGATTTGAGTCGACAACCAGTCTTACCAAGGGGTATCGTAGTACCCAGTAAATGGGTTGTGGTCAGATAGGCAGTTGCTCCATGTAAAATACTGATATTCAGCTGCATTCTGTTAGATATTTGGGAAAAGGCTAGAAAAGAAAGAAAGAAAAATAAAATTTTGTCTCGTTTACAAATTATTTAAAATTGTTCCGTAAATGATTTCATTAATATAAGTTGGTTTGTACAAAACACATATACACGTCAGAGAGATTGGCATTACCTATCTTTCTACTCTGAGAAGAAAGGCCGAAATAAGAAGGTAGATTATAACATAACATAAACATAACATAACATCACGCCTTGATGCGAAGGGTTGGGCAGAGGTGTACCTATAGTACACCCACATTCGGAATTCGGGAATTGAACCCAGGACCTCGTGCTTCATTATAATTTTAGCATTATTAAAAAAAAAAAATGTATCAGATCAGTAAAAAACAGCAGCTAATCTTTAACTACGTACACTATTTATCTATTATTCATAATTACAGTTTGCTGTTTAAGAAATACCGAGATATATAAATGTGAAAATATCCAGAGATGGCTACTGCGACAGATTGGTTTCAGCAGAATTAAAAAAAAAAAATGGATAAGTGTTCATTCATAATGTTATGGTTGTTTTAAAAAAATATAATACTTCTGCCAAACTGCAAGGCAGTTTGTTGGCAGATGTAGCTCCTTATTTCAGTTTTTTTTTGTAATAATATAATTTGTGAAAGCCAGTATCTATATTACAGTTCTTGAGAGTTCCTACGTATATATTTCCCAGAGCTGTGGTGGTCCAGTGGTATCGGCCCCGAGTTATGAGTTGTAAGTCGTGGGTTCGAACCCAGGCAGGCGCTATACTACTATGTGTAAATAATTTTATCACCACTGCTCCCACGGTGAAGAAAAACATCGTGAGGAAACTGGCATGTCGAATCCTTAGTTCTAGAACTAAGGATTCGAAGACAAAATCAAAATCAAAATCAAAAGTCATTTATTCAAACTAGGCTGAGAGTCAGCACTTTTTGAACGTCAAAGTTACACAAGACAGTCCCCCCAAAAACGCCCACCCTTCGACACTTCCTAGTGCTTTAGCTGGGAAGAAGAAGTGGCGGAACAAACTCCCCAGCAGCACAGCTGTCTGTTAAGTTAGAAGAACTTGATTCTATACAATACTGTGTAAGCAATTAATATTATAAAACAAAACATACATTATTCACATATGTCAGCTACGCACGCCAATATACCACCAACAAAACACTGAAAACTAAACTCAAGCTGAAATAAATAATAAAACAAAATCGTAAACAGAACTTAAAACGTAAATAAAGCCTCAAGGCATAAAGGGCGTGCCCGCTTACATATTCAACGATGCAAATTGATACATACAGCTAAGTTGAAGTTACAATAGTTAAACTAAGGACCTCCGGACCAAACTAAAATAACAGTTAATACAAGTAACAATAACAAAAACCATGGTCAGCAAGACGACCAGTCACCACAAGCAGCACCCGTTCACGAGCATAACGCAAAGGTCAGCCATTACCCCCCTCGCCATATTTGAGGGAAGGTGGTAACCCGACCCCCGACGCTACCGCAAGCAGTGACATCTAAGGGAGCATGACGAACTTGCTGCCGGTTGGGCAGGCAAGAATATTATTAACAGCTGACGAGGTCGCTAGCTAACTACATGTTGCAATACAACTCATTTAAAATCATTGTAATGAGTAGATTATGTCCACAGTAAATGAATTTAAAATAAAATAAAAATAAATTTAAAAAAATCAGTTAAATAAAAAAAAACAATTATATGAACTACCCATATAAACTGTCGGTAGGAAAGCTAATTCTGGATTGAAAGAACATAAACATTGTCTTGAGTTAATCACAGCGACCAGCTATTCTTATCGTTTAAGTAGTCGTTGATAGAATAGTATGCCTTTGAACAAAGGTTGGATTTTACTTTAGCTTTAAACTCATTAAACTGCAAATCTAGCAAAGCAGAGGGAAGCTTGTTATAAAAGGTAATACCAAGACCAACAAAAGAATTATGAACCTTATGAAGCCGGTGAAAGGGGGCTCGTAGTTTGTCCTTATTTCTAGTATTAATATTATGAAAATCACTGTTTTTAGTGTACAAGTGCATATTTTGCCTAATATATAAGATGTTGGCGAAGATGAATTGTGATGCCACCGAAAGAATACCAATATCTTTAAACAAATCTCTCAGAGAAACTCTAGCACCTAGTTGGTAAATCGCTCGAACAGCTCGTTTTTGAAGAACAAAAATATTTTTAATGTCCGCGGCTTTGCCCCACAGCAGAATGCCGCAGGACATTATGCTATGAAAATAACTAAAATAGACTAGTCGAGCTGTATCAACGTCCGTGTACTGTCTAACTTTCCTTACGGCGTAGGCGGCCGAACTGAGCCTTCCCGCTAGGCTCGATATATGTGATCCCCACTGAAGTTTGGCGTCTACTGTTATGCCCAGAAAAACTGCCGAGTTAACAGTTTCAAGCACCTCATTATTTAAAACGACATTGGGTCCCAGGTTCCTAACATTCGGTAAGGCAAACTTTATACATTTCGTTTTCTTAGCATTAAGAACTAGGTTATTTGTAGTAAACCAATCCGTGGCCATTGAGAGCGCATTATTCACGTCATCAAAATCTTTTCTATTCCTGTCTACTTTAAAGATAAGTGAGGTATCATCAGCAAATAGTACAATGTCACAGATATTCTTTAAATAGAATGGTAAGTCATTTATATACACTAAGAATAAGGACCCAGTATTGAGCCTTGAGGTACACCTAACTGAACTAGTAGCCCGGAAGATTTTACACCATTGATATCTACACATTGGTGCCTATTTTGCAAATAAGAACTTATGACATTGAGAGCTTCGTTTTGAACACCGTAATGACGCAGTTTACGCAAAAGTGTGTCCTGGTGAACGCAATCAAAAGCTTTGGAGAGATCACAGAAAACTCCGATAGCATTTTGCGAGTTCTCCCATGCGTTGAAAATGTGTTTTAGCAGAGCAACACCCGCATCTGTTGTCGAACGACCTTTTGTAAAGCCATATTGCTCATTATGAAGGAGGCTATTTAAATTAAAATGTCTTAGTAACTGCTTGAGTATTAACTTTTCAAATATTTTACTAAATGCAGGTAAGATAGAAATGGGCCTAAAATTGCCAAAGTTATTTTTATTACCTGTTTTAAATAATGGTATGACTTTACTACTCTTCATGAGGTCAGGAAAAGATCCTGAATCAACACATTTATTAAAAGTTACAGCTAGATAGGGGGCTACAATGTCTATTATATTACTTAATAGTTTAATGGATATGCCCCAGTAATCTCCATGTTTTTTGACTTAAGTGTCTTAAAAATATTAACCACGTCACGAGGCGTTACATGTTCAAAACTAAATAAGCGACTACATCTGGGCACACTACTATGCAAAACGTTTTCAGCTTTAGACGAGGACGAATTTAAAGAGCAAGTCGTAGTTATAGGTATGTTGGCAAAAAACTCATTAAATGCCTCAGCTACGTCGGCAGCCTTATTTACTAATTTGTTGTTAATCATAATCTCTATTTGTTTTTCCTGTTTAAACGATTTACCCGTTTCATTGTTAATAATTTTCCAAGTGGTTTTAATTTTATTACTGGATGTTTTTATGGTATCGCTTAAAAATTTAGATTTAGCGAAAGCACAGATTTTTTAAAATAACTTTGAATAATTTCTGACATACTCTAGAAAAGGAGTATCAAATATATATTTTTTTAAACCATATAACTCGTATAGTCTCGCTCTACTTTTATAAATACCTGGAGTAGCCCATTGGTTGAAGCTAACAGAGGTTCTATTAATGTCAATAGTTTTGGTCTTGAAAGTAGATTGGTATTCTTTTTGCACAATATCAAAAAGGGCTCCATAGATTTCATTAGGATTATCGTGTTCTACTATAGATGGTGTAATCCTATGAGCAATATTATTTTTAAATTTGTTGCAACGACTAACTGTATAGGGCCTGCATTCTATTTTATGCGGCTTTTTTTGTAATGGCAAAGGGAAGCTGGCTAATAATCCACAGTGGTCAGACGTTAAGTCACTTAACACTAACTTATTATTGGCATCACAATCACTAAATATATTATCAAGACAAGTCGAAGACGATGCTGTGATCCTAGTAGGTTCGAAAAACAAGTTTATTAAATTAAATGACTTAAACAGATTGAGTAGTCTAATACTTAAAGGAGTAACATCTAAAATATTAATATTAAAATCTCCACATAAAATTATACATTTATTAATTGATTTTAATTTATTGAGTGAGTCCTCCATGACCGACTCAAAACGAATAAAATCCCCAGAGGGTGGACGATAGACGCATATTATGACGTAACGCTCTAGTTCAACACAAGACAACTCAATAGTGCGCTCGATTGAAAGATTAACTAAATCTAAACGTTGTTTACATTTCAACTTGTTTGAAACAAGAACTAATGATCCACCGCGTATAGCACTTTTTCTCACAAATGCACTTTGCACAGTAAAAAAATCATCATTCATAAACACTATTTCATGTTCTTTCAACCAGTGTTCAGTCAAACATAATACCTGAACATCATGGTTTTCTATAAATAAACTTAACTCTAGTTCTTTGCCGGACAAACCCTGCATATTTTGATGAACAACATTCAACATATGCGGCTTACCTGTTGTCGCACCTAATAGTTTAAACTACTAGGTGTATCAGAAGTGGTGCTAGAACCACTACTAACAGTAATCGCTGGTACCCTACAAGTACCAGTGTCACGGTGTAAATTGTATGCTAAAAGATTAGCAATTTGTCTCCTACAACTAGGTGGCAAATTCATAGTATAATTTGTTAATTTGTAATCAGTAATAAATTGATTACAATCAAAATATAAAATAGCGTCACTGTGACGACTAGTCCTATTATAAATTAACATATTTAAATTATAAATGTGCCTGTTTTGCTCCTCAGACAAGTATTGAGAATAAGGCAAGGCACAGAAAATAAATTTACAGTGATTGGTCTCATTGAGATGTAACATCAAATGGACACATTGAATTATTTCTTTTTACATTTAGACATGTGACATCTACCAATTTGCACTGGATCCGCGTGGTAGATTGCTGATTGCTGTGTCCCAGCAGTGGGAACAATATAGGCTGATTATGATTTCTTAGTTCAACGCATGGAACTAAAATAGAGAAAACTAAACAGTTTGGTATTTTAGCACATAATATTTGTATTGTTATTGCAACATCCTTTAGTAAACCAACTGCGTCCCTCTAGGAATACGAGCTTCCGAACTAACTCCAGACCTACGAGTACCTTGTTGAAAACAGCAACACGTAATAAAGACATCGCAATACTAGTTAGTTCCCGCGCTCGCCGCCGTATATTTGTAGAGGGCGCTGGGGAGCGCTGAGGTGAAATATTACAGTTCCCTCATTACGTTGAAAACTGAAACAGAATTTGAAAATATTTTCCACGAATGCATATTTTAATGTACTCTCAACTACGTTATATTTTGATGTGGAGATTATTTTTGCTTTTCCGCATTTATTTTAATAAGATTTATGTTATATATTTATTTATTTATTAAAACTTATGCACAAGTAAAAAATACTGTACAAAGGCGGACTTAATGCCTGAGGCATTTTCTACCAGTCAACCTTAGGGTGATGCAGAGACAAAACATGGCAGGTGCAACATAGGGATAGATAATTCGGAAAAAAAAAATACATACAAATACATAGATTTATACATAGATAACGAAAATAAACATTGTCTGGAGAAATAACGATAGGTAGAGGAGAAAACGAATCCAGCAAATCAGCGCTGGGATGATTCTGCCAACTTCTTATGAATATGCTCACGTGCCTTCACTTTAAACGAAAACCGACTGGTTGCCAACCTGATATTCAGAGGAAGCGCATTCCATAGAAAGACCGCCTGGACAAAGAAAGAAGATTTAATGAAACCAGAGCGGTGAGAAGGACATCGTAGAAGACGATTGTGAGTGGAACGGAGATTTTTACTATGCGCAGAGCACAAGTATTGAACCTGGGAAGTCAGGTAAGACGGAGAAGTGGGTTTGTCAAGAATAGAAAACAGCATTAACAGAGCCCTTAACGCTCTGCGCTGACGGATGGGTAGCCATTTTAAAAGCAACCGGTGCTCAGACACATGATCGTACTTACGAAGATTGAAAACGAATCGAATGCAGTTATTTAGAAGGCGGTCAAGTTTATTGAGTAGATCTGCATTAAGGTCGTAGTAACACACATCGCCATAGTCAATTATGGGAAAGATTAGGGACTGTACAAGCAATGCCTTTATGTGTGATGGGAGAAGGTTTTTTAACCGATAGAGCGACCGCAACGTTCCAGTGACTTTCCTACTGACAGTCGTGACCTGCTTTCGCCAGTCAAGACAAGTGTCGACATGCAGGCCAAGATCCTTAACATCAGAGCTAAACGGGATGACTGAGTTATCGAAAATTACAGGTGGCACAGTTAAGCCATTCAACTTCTTTATACTGTGCGGGCTATATAAATCTTATTTTTTGCTTTTGTTTTTTATTAAATACGCAAAGAAAATGCGACGTTATCACATTTAACGTAAGGGTGTTTTCCATAAATAATTGTGACTTCGAATTATTTTGTAATAATATTGCCAGGTGATTATTTGACATAGTCTTATTAACAGCCTAGAGTTGTGGGGTATCAAAAAGAACACCTGGTATAGATAATGACCAATTGGCACCGTGCACCTCGCTTCTGAACTTTCATAAATACCACACGGGTTTAAGGGTCGTACAGACGCGGGTCTGCGATTTATCGCTACGTAACACCTTTAACACTGGCGCGACCACTCGACGTCGTCGAAGCGGCCGCGACGAGCAGCGCGACATGTGCGTGTGGATTGAGAGATCTTTTCGAAAAACTCTTCCAATCCCAACCAAATTATAAGAGGATTTAGGAAATAATTGTGAAAACTTCATGGTAATGTAAAATAATGATCTCTCAGTTGGGACGATCGACAAAAAACAAGATTTTCATTTTCTGTTGAACCAGTAAGATTTCAATCACGATTTTTGTTTCACAAATTTTCCAAGAAGCATAATTTGCAATAAACATGATAATTATTCACACTTTTTCAGTATTAGGTCGTGTTTTACAAGATCACTGAACTGAAAATTGTCCACTCTGAGTGATCCATATAAACCGTTATAAATCTTAAACGTGGCTTAGAAACGAATCGAAATTTTGTTTAGCAGGTTTCACAAATCCTTCACAATTAATTAAAATGCAAATTATAAACACATAGGCAGTATATTCTTGGATACGCGTTATGGCTCTTTCTTCAGTAGTCCAGATTGAGAGATCCAGTTAATGAGTTCTAACTTTCTTTGTTTAGGTTTCACAAATTTTATACCTTACCATGAAGTTTTCACAATTATTTCCTAAATCCCCTTATAATTTGGTTGGGATTGGAAGAGTTTTTCGAAAAGATGTCTCAATCCACACGCACATAGCGCGACAACTTCTGGTACATTTTTTATGGCGTCGCGGCGACATGAAATGTACCTTATGTTGTCACGCTGCTCAACGCAGCCGTCTGCACGAGCCTTTATTTGAAATTCACTTTTCTGAGTTTGTTCTTTTAACCAGGTATTGAACACATTTAGCGTAATTGCATTTGTGGTGAATCTGTATTTCCACTTGAAGATCGATGCAATGAACGATTAAATCAGGGATTGACTCTTCTCCCTCTTTTGAGCGCTTATAGTTAATGTCAGTATAGTAATGCACGACCTTTTGACATAATTTTAGGAAAATAAGGGTATCACTTATACTATTCTGAGTAAAAGATTTTACTAAAATGGGCAGGATACACAAAATAACCTTAGAAAAAAAATTTGTATCTAGTAATGTTGTAAGCTTGTATGTTTAGGAAACGCACGAAATGTGTCAACTTTGAATAGACACACGTAGTAAAGTGCCTGACACACGTTGAGTTTTATAGGGTTGACAGGCAAACCTTGGAACAAAAAAAAAAAAAAACAAAGTTCGGATGTTAGAAGCACAGATAGGAGAGATAGCTAGATAGAGATATAATACTAATAATATTTACACGAATTTAAAAAATGCTTTTCGTGTCTCTCTGTGTGAACATCGTTGTTCTTCTTAACATCGTAACGGATTTTCTTGCGTGTTCCACATATATTTCAAACTATTTTAAATTTTGAGACCTCAATCGGCGCAAATACCTTATGGGCAACTACAGATTTCAGCAGTTTGGGTTAGAAATGCTCGGGTCATAGGGCCCATGCGCGCTTTGCCATTTACTGCAGAAGACTTTCTGGGCACGTGTCCGGATGACGGCGATGAGCAACGACTGAGTGTCGTTATGTTTTTGCATTTATTTGTATTGTTATAATTTAATACCTTTGTAAGTATAGTTTCAAGTTGTGTTTCCCAATAAAACACTTATATCCAAAAAAATAACTCGTCTATTATTCTCGTAGTTGAAAGTGCTACAGGTGAGCAGGTGAGTGATGAAGTCCTGGGTTCGATTTCCATGTCGGGCAAAGTGTTATTGGCTTTTTCTATCTGAAATTTCTCAGTACGAGCCCGGAGTCCGGATTGAGACGGTTTGATGGGAATAGGCCCGCCCTCTATAGCATGGCACTTAAATATAACTGACGAAATATGGGGTCATCTCTGCCCAACCCATCGGGGAAACAAGGCATAATGTTATGCGATGTGCGTGCGTTTTTAATAATAAACCAATCTCGATGTTTTAAGTCGTAAAAAGCGAAACTCGTCGCCAGGCACTGACAATAATCTTCCAATATTACTTCGGTTGGCTGCTATAATTGAACGTAAACAAGGGTTTATTTTAGTGCAAATAACGTGAAGCCTCGTAACGTACTAAATTATCTCTAAGAGAAAACATAAGACCGACCTAGATTTTGTGTAGATCCCCTTTACGCGCCTTGTGCATTATACAATGATAAAGGTCGAAATACATGGATTAACGTAAATATTACAGTACGTACCGTACCTATGTGCCTTTATTTAGCACATTATAGTATTTTTTTTTAAATTGAAATTCAGTGTTTTATCTCAAGTTTAAGGCACACAGCGTCTTCTAATCTGCTCGTTTCAAGTTGTAAAAACTAAACAATCGTCCCGCGTGTTGTCGGACATAAAGAATAGCATCATCTCATTATTTCCATGGGTGTCGTAAAATACGACTGAGGGACTCACTAGAGAATGGTCAGCAGCGCTCTCTATGCATTTTACCACCATACTGCAATCGCCAAACCGTCTGCCAAGCGTGGCGATTATGGCAAAACTACGTATTTTGGGGAAGGCGTATGTCCAGCAGTGGACGTCTTTCGGCTGAAATGGTAATGATGATGAAACAACCAAATATATCAACTCCAGTAGATATCATAATCTTACTATCCTACTAATAATATTATAAATGCGAAAGCTTGTATGTATGGATGTGTGGATGTTTGTTACTCTTTCACGCAAAAACGACTGAACGGATTTGGATGAAATTTGGAACACAGTAATTAGTTTATAACCTGGATTAACATATACGCTTTTTATCCCGGTAGTACGTTCAAAGTTCGAAGCCACTGGCAAACTACACAAGCTACTCCACCATAAATTCATCTACCTAGCCTTTCTTAACTATGTGGGGGTTAGTTTCCAGTCTAACCGGATGCAGCTGCACATCAGTATTTGTCATGGAGCGACTGTCTAACTGACTTCCACGTCCCAGTTTTTGGGTTAAATCGTATACCTCTTGATTGAACTGGTTGTCAGACTTTCGTGTTTCTGACGACCAGTTACAACTGTCGAAGATCCGTGAATGACAGCCAGCATCAACGGCTTAACGTGCTTTGTGATGCACAGTGGAGTGTTGATACCCATGTAGGTACCTGGGAAGAAAAAGTGGCTGAACAAACTCCCCAGCATCAGCACCACAGCCATCTGTTTAGTTGGATAAACTTGATTCTATAAACAAAATCCCACACAACGCCCGCCCTTTTTCATGTTGTACGCTGCCAGGCTAGGCCTCCCAATACGATCTCAAGTGCGCAGTGGAAGAGTTATGAAATGAAATGAAATGAAATTAATTTATTTGCCAGAATATAGGTACATAATAGCGTGGTAAAATAATTTTAGTTTCACTATACTCGACTTATCAGTCGTGCAAATATTTGTCGTACATGCATAATACTATTATGAAAATACAAGTCATAAGTCATTCATTAGTCATACATATTAAAATCACAATTAAATTTACAGGTTTCGGTTTCGGTTTCGGTTTCGGTAATCGTGGGGCTCTAGAGACAAGAAGTGGCTAGCGTACTGTCCGCCGTACGCGGAGCAGACAATACAAGTGAACAATTACAAATACAACAAAAGCACTTACCTCATGGTTGAAGGACACTGCTCTGGTGCCAACCTGGAGATATGTATGTAAGTGAGTGTATGTGTATCGTGTCGTGACGTTATGAGTATTCTTCAGGTTAGATTCCGCTTCCAATTAGGCTGGAGGAGGTCACAGCATGCGATCTTCAAATCACTCATTCACAATAGCGTCACTTTGGTTTGACCTTCAAACTATTTATCCAAAATATGTCCAAAACCCGTGTTGTTACACCAAGATAGGGGTTATTAACTCAAACAACTGGGTCATGGTCCATTGTCCACCAAAAACGACCGGTTAAGAGATTGATTTCAACAAAAGCGTCGCGGAACTCAACACGGCGACCGGGGCTATTTTAGCGGCAAAATTAAGAGAGCTGTCAAGTGTCAACGTCAAAAAATGACAAGTCAGATGTCACTTCGTTACAAGCGCATTCCATTAGGCGCACAGATAATAAACGGTACGCAACATCTACCCCCCCCGGACGGGCCTTCCCGTCCGCTAATCACTTGGCAATCCCGACAAGGTTGCGTTTTATCAGTCCACCTGACGCGCTGCTGGAAGATGTGCAAATACTCCAAGCTCCAACGCTTCCAAAAACTCTGAGCGGGCTGCTGCACCAACTGAAACCGCGATAGCCGATTTTGGCTCACATCGACAAAAGGGTGCTCCGGCAGGGCGGCAAGTGGCTGTCAAATCAAAAAATGGCCCGGGGTCAGGGCCTCCAAGACGTTCAGGTCCGTAGACAGCGGGCACAATGGACGCGAGTTCAATACAGCTTCAAAACGGAAATATACCGTAGCTAACTCCTTAAAGGTGAGAACGGTGTCCCCCAACAATCTGCGCCAGAGTCCCTGTGCCGCTTTCACCGCGGCCTCAAAATACCCCCCCAATGGGGGCAGGCTGGCGGGTCAAACAATAACAAACAACAAAACAACCAAACAACAATAACAACCAAACAACAACAACAACAACAATTTAACCAAATGGCCCTCCTTAGGCAACAAAAAGGGGTGACGGACCCCATAAGGAAGGCTAGAGTGACTCAACCGTCAACAACCAAACAACAAAAGACCCGTATCGTCCAAAAGGGGTTCAACTTACTAACGGCTCCCGACAATATCCAAAACTCTCGCTGCAGAATGGCCAACAGCGCATTGCAACCGGCATGCGAGTTCATAATGTGACGATCAGTCACCAACAATTCAACAACTTGTCGAGGGAGCTTTATCGACTCAACAAAACTCAGGGTCCTTTGTTCCAACAGCGAGCACCTTGAGCCCGGGCAAAGGACCCGACATCAAGACTGGCGATCGAGGCCAATCATCCTCGGGGTGAGTCAACCAGTCTGGTCCCCACCATAGAGGGTGAGCAATCAAGCGGGGTGCCATGCACCCACGTGAGGCCACGGCGCCTGGGTTCAAATCTCCAGGCAAGGGCCTCCAAATCAAAGGCGTATCAAAATTTTGAATCTGGGACACTCGGTACGCAACAAAGACCTCCAAAGAGTGGACGGACGTCTTCAACCAACACAAAACAATTTGACTGTCCGTCCAGGCGTAAGAAAACCGAATGTCTACAGTTCCACCCAAAGTGTGAGCAACGTGGTTCAATAGACGCACAAGAAGCGCCGCCCCTGACAATTCTAACTTTGGGATGGTCAGTGCCGACCGGAGGGGGGCCACCTTGCTCTTGGCCAAGACCAGTGACAAATTCACCTGGCCTGTCGCGCAGACGGTGCGCAGACAAACAACAGCTGCATAACCGTGCGAAGACGCATCACAAACAAGGGTAGCAGTGTAGCTCCCAGGGGGGAGGATAGCGCGGGGTAACACGACCTCGTTGACTACTGGGAGTGCGGATACAAATTGTAGCCAATCTTCCAACAGGGTTTCCCGAATTGGCTCGTCCCAGCCAAGTCCCGCAGTCAAAAGGCGCTCAAGAAAACAATTTTGCCCAAAACAATACAAAAAAACAACAAAACAATAGACAAAAGGCAACCCTGGGCTCCCATGTCCATAATGACACGGACCACAACAGAGTCCCCCGTGGACCCCAGACCTGACCGATGCCGTTGGCAACAAAACCGTGTCGATCTGAGGGGTACCTTAGCGGGGCAGGCGCCAATGTCCTAACAATGCCTGGGCGGCGACCGATCGCCGCACCCAGGCCCAAGTCTTTCCCGACGAGGATGGAATTCAAATTCCTCGTACGCGCGGTGTCCCGAGCCACGCGCCATCGCTGGATGGGCATATCCCACCGGAGGCCTGAATGGCGGGGGGCGTGACTCCAACCGGGGACGTTCCGCCAAAGGAGGGGAGGGAAGGCGGTGCTGGTCTGGCCAGCGCTGCCTAGCAACAACTGCGTAATCACCTTTACGCGGGGAGACCAAATGGCGGTCGCGCGGCTCCCGATCAACTTGCGCGGGGGGTAGAGTGCGGCGCTCAAAATTGCGGGCCTCTCCCCGGTTCTGAACCGGCAAGGCAGAAGCCCGGTAACCAACTCCATGGTACCCCCCCGTACGCGAACCTTCATCAGAGGCTGGTCTACCACCGTGGTTCGCGTTAGCGCACAATATGTCCAAATGGGACCCCCCACAAATTCTACAAGGGCGGGGGTTGGGGCAGTCCCGATGGAAGTGAGCCCCCAAACAAGAGAAGCACAGGCGGCGTGCATTGGCAATTCGGCGGCGGGCACTCACGTGCAACTTCAAAAAGGCCGCGCTAGTTGCCATGCCATGCCCCGTGTCCCTACAAAACTCACAACCAGGACGACTCTGGGTGCCAGCAAAACGAGCGGCGGGGCGACCATCAACAGGCCCGCGAGCCCTAGTCCGTCCCTGGTCTCGTGGCCGGGAAGACGGCTGGCATGACTCAGTGGCAACGCCAGAGTTGTCCACAAACCGACACTCATCCTCCAAAAATTGGACGAGGTCACCAAATGGGGGGAGATGTGTGACACTATCCCCACCATACCTTTGCTCGAAATGAGCCCTCAAATCGGCAGGAAGCCGTTGCAGCACAACATGCACCAAAGGGTAAGACCATTGGTCCACCGGCAAGTCCAATCGCTTTATAGCGTTGGTCGCTGCCACCAACGGGTTCAACAGGTCAGTATGCAATGCTGACAATCCAGTAATGACCGGTAACCCCAAAATCAATTCAATGTGAACGTCAGCCAAACCACGTTTATTTTGGTACCGCCGGGTGAGTAGCTCCACAGCGGTAGGGTAGGCTGAGTCAGTCAAAGACAGATGCTGCACCAAGGCTCGGGCCTCACCTTCCAGGACAGACAACAAATAGGCCAACTTTAGGGCGGGTCTGAGGTCCGAGCGTGCATCAACCAAACTTGCAAACAGGTTGTGGAAACCGTACCAGTGGTCCCAGCGACCGTCAAGTGTGGCAGTTCCAAAGCAGGCAATCTACTCAATAGTCCGGGACCTGAAACAACCGAGGTCTCCGGTTTGACCTGGACAGGTGTCCGGCTCTCCAATATTTCCCGAGCACGTTGACCGATGACATCCCCCAGGTCCAAGATCTGGTCGTAGTCAGCAAGGACCTTGTCACGTGCTGCTTGGTCCAGCACTTCCAAATCCACTTCACAAATGTACTGGTTGTAGCGGGTGAGCAGAGCATCAACGTTGCCGAGTCTCAAGTTCAACTGCTCGAACCGAGCAAGAGTGATCCCCTCAAGATCCTGGCGCTCAGCGGTCGCTGCAGCTGAAGCGAACCACCGCAGCTGTGTGGTCAATCCACTGATTGCCTCTCTCACCGCTTTGTATGCCATTGCACAAACAATACAATTCAATATACCAAACAAAATAATTAAGTAACAAAGTTCAAACAATAAATAACTGGTTCTAATTTAATTAACAAAAATAAAGTTTTATTTTAATTCAAACCAATGTCAACGTTCAAAACTGTAAATATGATATTCAATTCAAATATTCAAATTCTATCCAATTCCAAAAGTTAAGTTCACAAACCACTTTGTTAATGGTACAACAATAATGAACCTTTATTCCAACTCAAAACAATGGTAATACTCAAAAATGCCAATAATTTTTCAAATATTAATTTTCACAAATAACCATATCAATGGTACAAACTCAACATTTTAATGTCTTCCTGACATTCAATACAACACAGATCAGACACAAAAAGGGGCTACAACAAGGGGCTGCACCACAGCCCAATCCAATCCACTTTATTAGCCCGGCTGACCTTGGCAACATCAGGTTACCCGTCTCAACAAATTTACAAATTATTTCAAACAAACAATTAATTACCGTTAACAAATATTTACAGCGAATTACTACTTCCCTTATAGAGACTGCCAAGTAATTAGCCTACTGTAAAATTACCAATTTGGTGGTTTTGTAGGTTAAAACCACGCCTCTGCATACCAAAATGTACGCTGCCAGGCGAGGCCTCCCAATACGATCTCAAGTGCGCAGTGGAAGAGTTATAATCGTGGGGCTCTAGAGACAAGAAGTGGCTAGCGTACTGTCCGCCGTACGCGGAGCAGACAATACAAGTGAACAATTACAAATACAACAAAAGCACTTACCTCATGGTTGAAGGACACTGCTCTGGTGCCAACCTGGAGATATGTATGTAA
Organism: Aporophyla lueneburgensis; assembly: GCA_932294355.1. NCBI lineage: Eukaryota > Metazoa > Arthropoda > Insecta > Lepidoptera > Noctuidae > Aporophyla > Aporophyla lueneburgensis. The sequence continues at coordinate 30,440,506 of OW028739.1, read as the reverse complement.
GTGAGTGTATGTGTATCGTGTCGTGACGTTATGAGTATTCTTCAGGTTAGATTCCGCTTCCAATTAGGCTGGAGGAGGTCACAGCATGCGATCTTCAAATCACTCATTCACAATAGCGTCACTTTGGTTTGACCTTCAAACTATTTATCCAAAATATGTCCAAAACCCGTGTTGTTACACCAAGATAGGGGTTATTAACTCAAACAACTGGGTCATGGTCCATTGTCCACCAAAAACGACCGGTTAAGAGATTGATTTCAACAAAAGCGTCGCGGAACTCAACACGGCGACCGGGGCTATTTTAGCGGCAAAATTAAGAGAGCTGTCAAGTGTCAACGTCAAAAAATGACAAGTCAGATGTCACTTCGTTACACGCGCATTCCATTAGGCGCACAGATAATAAACGGTACGCAACACATGTAATAGGGTAAGTCTATTGCTAAAAACCTGGCACAAATCCAGAGTCAGGGTTACTACTGAGAAATTCTAGAAAGAATTACCCAATTATACTTTTGCTGACCCGGGAATTAATCAAAAACATCACACTAGACAAGCAAGGTATTAACTATTCTCCTCTGCCTGACTAAAGTGGAGTCATTTTAATAGGTAACATTTGACGTCTTTCAGTTCATATGAAAGCATATCGTATAATTACTCGTATCGGTCATTATTACAATAAATATGTAATAGTAATTGAAAAAAGTTAAGCAATTGTGCAGATCTAACAAAACGAAAAAATATATTATTTTATGCCCGCCGTTACAAGGTTACGTTGTTGAATTTTGATGAATTGTCAAATGTTACCTATTAAAATGACTCCACGGTACTACCGACGATCCAGTGGTACAAACGCCAGCACATGAAGCTACTACAATCTGTCAAATTTCTTGAATAGGTTTTCAACTTTATCGTTAAAGTATTAGGTTCAAGATTGATTGGGAAAATTTGACAGTTTCGGCTAGCTTGATGTGCTGGCGTCTGTACATATTTTACAAAAATTTCCACTATGCTAACCCTACTTACGTCACAGTTATATTCTAAAGCTAAACAGAAATTCAATTGAAAGCGAACAGTTTGCGATATTTACACATTCAACTCGTTATCGGGGCTATATCGGAAGGACTCGGATGTTCGACACTCGTTCTATTAATGGATATCCCTTTTTATTATAATAATCACGTGACAAGTTATATAAATACAGGTTTTTGTACGTCTATAATGGGAGCAGTCGTAATAGTCCTTGAAAGGGAGGTCGACAAGGAAAGTGTAGAAAGTTAGAAGATAGTCATTGATACTGCAGTGCTGAGTTTAGGGTAAAACAGCGTGTTAAATAAAAGATCGATTGAGCACGCAGGGTGATCGCTAATCGTATACTATTGCTCAATTAATATGAATGAATAAAGGAACGTAAAAATGCTTAGTCGTCGATAGTTTGCAGTTTCACCGTATAGATAAAATAACGTAATAGTATTTTTTTTAAATACATTGATTTCATGGAGACTTGAGTCTGCACCAATAACTCGTGTTTTACAGGTCTCCAGGCCTCCGAATTATCCGGACAAGTCACAGTATTATAAATATCTAATATAGTGACTGTGTGATATAATCAAAACTGCTCTTCTGATTATGATAACTCCTATCATAATGTTCCAGTTTAAGGCAAGGCATAACATTCCACCCTTGGGAAAGAAGAGTGAGTTCGAGAGCTCATGCCCGCTAAGACTAGGTGACGTCTAATTGTAAGCCTAATTAAAAGCACACCGTTGTATTTTAAACGATCGGTTCAGCGACGAGAGTTGAAAATCCAACAGTGCAATAATTTACGAAATTAATTTACGATTGTGGCCGTATTAATGTTAGTCATACATTGCCTACGATATACGTAGCACATACGTAGTAGTGCTACGCTCGTAGTCGCGGTTAGAACTACGACGGACGTGTATGCTGCGCATTATTAGGCTACAAGTATGTTTAATAAAATAGGGAAAAATCTACATCGATTTAGTAAAATAAGTGATAGACAAAATTTTAATACTACTAATAAAGACAAAACAGACCAACCACTTTTCAGAAGTACATACATCTTTTATGGAGTATTGTGTTTACTGTTGTAACAAAATACTTTGTGATAAATTGCAATTAAATGAAAGAGAACTTAAAACTCATTTGGAAAGTAGATTTGTAAACAAGCATATTAAAATTTAGTCCAGTCATTTGGTAGTTATACCTAGAAAGTATTCCGGGAGTTTTGAAAATTTGTGGTTTGATAGATTTCAACGTGCTCTTTTCGAATTTTTACTTTGCCACCTCGTATCGTTGCCGCTCGTGCCGCCATATTGGAAAATTGGCACCCAAAAACAGTTTTTTGACAGTAACTCCTTCCCAACTCATTTTACAATGAAAACAGCTGAGAAATGAAATAAACCTACAATTTATGTAATGATCGTTTTTTTTTTTGAATCAATAGTTTTAGCTTACAAGCGCCGCAAAGTCCACTCCAACACGCGTTTTGTCCAAATAACTCATTTCCACACCACCATGAGGTAGAGTAAGTGGTGCGTTTTTTTTTGTGGTATTGCCAGTAGGTCTCTTCTACTTGTATCCACAAATGAAACAGTTCACTTCCTTCGAAGCTATGGCTCTAAAAATGCTAATGACACTGTAGAACGATAAACTTGTACTGTCGATTTAGGCAGAATATTTGGGTCCGTGGATTACGCCCCCAGTGGTCGACGCACCTGTGGCGGACGCCCCCGATGCGAATAATTTAATTCAAGGCAATTTTTGATCAAATGTACTATCAGGAACATAAATGATTTACAAAAATAATAAATGTATATTGATTGTAAATATATGTATACTATTAAATCATAATTATATTGCTAACATAGAAATGTTTTTTATTGGATATATGTTTTGAAAAGTGAAAGTCTTAGTAATTTTTCATTATTTATTTATTTATATCAATAAGAAATCTAGTAAAAAATTGTATACAAATCACAGTTTTTATCACATACAGTCAAGAGAATCATTTAAATTAATTACAATAATCAGTCTCAAATGTAATAAAGTAAGATAGTGATTTTAAATAATCAGTCTTAAAAATTTCTGCAGAGTAACTAACTTTTTACATAATGAAATGTTCTTTTCATCTCTGTACAATAATAATTAAACATAATCAACTGTGAAAACTTAAACAAATGAGAATATTTGTACCTAATTATAACATTCAGTTTCAATATAAATAAAATAACAAAATAATAAGGCTTTAAAATGAAAATTACTCGTAGAGTAACAAATTTTTTACATGTGAAATGATTTCAAATTTTGTAAGCATAAAAATAATCAACTGTAAAAACTTAAACAAACATAAAAAAGTAAGTTTCAAAAATTAAAACTTAAAAATAGTGTATAAGCAAAATACAAAGTTAGGTAAATTATATAAAAAAAAAAATAGTATATAAGCAAAATAGAAAGTAAGTTAAATTATTACTTTTTTGGACGGATTGCCACATATGGGCGGATATGTTCTAAAAACATATCGTGGTAATTTTTTTGTTTTCATATTGTTCAGTCAAATTGTCAATATTTTTTTACTCGCTAATCTTTCTTATCAGTTGCATATTTCAATATTCAATAACTTGACTCTGGTGTGAAAGAGATAGACATAATATCTATTCATACTTCCTTGTTGTTATCAATTTTGTGGTCAAAAAGCTGGACTTTTTATTGTTACCAATAACTGGTTTGGCTCAGTTAGTTGACGGGTTGCTTGAAGTTAAAAGATAAAATTTCCAATGGTAAGAATAAGGGGCGAAATGTCCCTACCCTTGTAACACTACCATATATGTATCAAATTAAAGTACTTGAGAAGTGTATCGTTTGATTGTCTGACAAACCTATCAAAGGTGGGGGAGAAAAGTTATTAAAAACAGATAACCTCTGTTTAGCAAGAAAAAATACTTTATTATTATGGTGAAACACTTTTCTCATTTACTGTACTAAGTGAAAAAGCACAACTTTTTATTTTATTAAAATAATCGAATCGGGGGCGTCGGCCACAGGTGCGTCGACCACTGGGGGCGTAAGCCACGGACCCGAATATTTGAGCTCTGTCGGCAGATGGTAGTATTATGGAAGGGCAGGGGGGAGGGGGGCGACGCATGTCTTTATACCTGCGATGAACCGTACAGGCAGTAGTATACCAGGTTTTCAGGGCGTGTAGATCTGGACGTGTCTTGGTTTGCGGCCCTCGTATGCTGAAACTATTGATTTTACAAAAAAAGGTTACTCTAATTTTTGGAAACATGTTGATCCTGCTCCATAGAATAATCTGGTTGCTAATTGAATTCATTATATTTATGACATTCATTTACTCTCTGTGATTACTTAAACTCACATACTAACTTCTGACTTGTTAATATTCTTGGAACGTATGGTACTTTTACAATGGTTGTAAATATCTGAGCACCACGTATCTATCGTATGATTAATTCATCTGTCATTGTTTAATTTTTTAAATTCGTTTTACCTATTGTGGTATGGTAGTATCTTCTAGGTGGTCCTTTTTACCTACAAAATACTGTAAAACATTTTAAAACGAGTAACGGTGGAGTTTGTGTTACCTATTCTTCTCAATACGAAATTACCTTTTCAAAGGGGAGAAGAATCAATTCTATTTTAATTTACACGTTGACGTTCAAAAGTGCCTTCTATGTGCCTATTGACTTTGGCTTTAAATAATAAAAACATTTCATTTTTTTTTTTGTGCGTTACGCCCTTCACAATAAAATAGAGCCAACCAAAACAATTTAGTGGGCCAACATAAAATGGAAAATAGAAAGAACGTCGCTAAAGGATAGCAATAAATATTCGCAAAATAAATAGTTAAAAGGCAACAGAGCTCTGGATCTTCTTACTTCATATTTGAGTAATAGGATTCAGAGTGTCGATGTCAATGGAAAAAGGTCTCCCGGATCTATCGTAACAATGGGAGTCCCACAGGGCTCAATTCTTGGTCCTTTTTTGTTTCTTATTTATATTAATGACTTGCCTTACCTTATAAAAGATAATCATAATATAGTTTTGTTTGCGGATGATACTTCACTTTTGTTTAAACTTAAACGTCAGCAAGTGGATACTGACGATGTTAATAGCGCGATCTCAAAAGTAGTTCACTGGTTCAATGTAAATAATTTGCTTCTTAATGAAAAAAAAAACCAAATGCATTAAGTTTACGCTACCTCACGTTAGGCAAGTGAAAACGAATGTGTTGGTGAAGGGCGAAGAATTGAATCCTGAAGATAGCACTGTATTCTTTGGCCTAACTTTGGATGCCAAGCTTCAGTGGGGCCCGCATTTAGATAAATTGTCGAAAAAGCTAAGCTCCGCTGCATACGCTGTTAGAAAAATTCGGAATTTAACTGACATAGAGACAGCCCGTTTAGTGTATTTTGCCTACTTTCATAGTGTAATGTCGTACGGTATTCTGTTGTGGGGAAATGCCGCCGACATTCAGACTATCTTTGTCGTGCAGAAAAGGGCTGTTCGATCAATTTATAAATTAAGCCCGAGACACTCACTCAGAGAGAAATTTAAAGAAATTAATATAATGACTGTGCCTTCACAGTATATTTTTGAAAATCTTTTATATGCCCACAAAAATATTAAATTGTTTAAAAAATTCAGTGATATCCATAATATAAATACTAGGAATAAACACAAATTTGTTGTACCTTCAACAAGGCTCAAGAAAATAGGTGGCTCATTCAGATGTCAATGTATACGCTTTTATAATAAACTTCCAAGCCATGTTCAAGATCTAAGTCTCAATAAATTTAAATCTTTCATTAAACGTAAGTTGTGCCAGAAAGCCTTTTATACTGTAAAAGATTATATTGAAGACAAAAAAGCTTGGGATTAAGCTGCTCAAATTTTTATATTATAATTATACTGAATGTTTTTTTTTAATTATTATTATTATTTATTTGGAAATATACACTTTGACATTTGATTATTGTTTACACTATGACATGAATGTATACTTTCAGAAGTATAATATTATTATTATTATTTAAGTGATTTTGAATGTGAGGACTATGTAGGTGATGTTTGTTATTTTTATATCTCTTACTCATTCCATTTTAATGATAATCTGGCAGTTTGAGTACTTAATGCGGCCTACCAAAATGTCCTTTCTTTGGTATTGTTCGTCGAATCTTTGTGCTCCTTATGTTCTTAGTTGAGCTGCAAGATTACTGACAAATGCGTGTATTGACTGGACAGGTCCACTCAATCTGTATGGTTCTTTCCTCAAAAGACCATTTCAGACACCCCTATGTACATGGTCCTCAAATTGTCAGACCGGGACTATTTCCTGATTTTATATACACATTGACATTGATGAATTTTACTTATACAATGACATGAATATTTACTCTTAAAGTATTATATTGTTTTAATTACCTATTGTAAATGTGAAGACGAAGTGGGTGTTCTTTTTTTTTGGTTTCCTTTTCTTCTAATTTAATTTTTTACATTCAAAGTCAAAGTCAAAGTCAAAGTATTTATTAGTGTGATTTTTGGTGATACAGTAAGTCTTATAGTTAGGTAAGGTGAGCTCAAAAAACTACCCGTTAGGGCATACACTATTTAACAATATAAAAAATTAAATCGATTTTACATGCAAAATAACAGAGATTATTATTAAATATTAAAAAAAAAATTGAAATATAAATATTTAGAATACAATTAAAATGTCAAATTATTTAGTTTTCATGCATAAATACATAATCATCATTTAGTTTGCTGTCTAAATTTTGTCAAGAAGGAATTCGTCAATGGTATAGTAGCATTTTTCAATTAAAAAAATATTAAGTTTCCGTTTAAATTGTGTCATTGTCTGGCAGTTTGAGTAATTTGTGCGACCTACACAAATGTCCTTTCTTTGGTATTGTTCGTCGAATCATTGACCTCCTTAAGTTCTGAGTGGAGCTGCATGATTACTGACAAATGCGTGCACTGATTGGACAGGTCCACTCAAGCTGTGTGTTCTTTCCTTAAAAGACCACTTCAGACACCAATCCATATGGTCTTCACATGATCTGATCAAGATTATGTCTGGACTTTAAAAGAGACTGTGACCTCTGTGTTTGTTTCGGCGTTTCTTCTCAGAGTAGTCAGATAGGAAATGCCGACCTCATCTAGCTTAAAAAAAGAATTGATTGACGTGTAAAAGTGTTTGTACAAACCTACTTGCAAAAATAAAGTCATTTATCATTGTCATTTATCATTTATAACAAAAAAACTTAGCTGGTGAGTTGAAAGCGTTTTAACTAATAGGGCGATGTCTGCAAGATATTAGCGGTTGCTCGGTTTGTGCAAGCTATTTTACTTGTCGGTAAACAAATCTTAAAGCGCTTCCAATTAATGTTTCTTGTTACTGCAGTATTTATAACTTTTTGCTATCACAGCTGAGCACTGTTTTTGCTGGCAAAGATATTATTTATTATGCAATGTCCCATGGGTTTGTGAGCCTCTGGGTTCCTATATGCATTTGAAAATACGGTAATTAATCACTGATTCATTTGCCAAGCAAATTAATTTAGGCTAGTTAACCGACTTCAGAAAGGAAGAGACAATTCAACTGTATTTTGTTTATTTAAATGTTACGTGATATGTCCCGTAATTTTGGATCGATTTCGAAGAGGAATTGGGTATGTTTCAAGGGTTTTTTTTTGTGGGTAGGAAATTATCAAATGACGTCTCCCGCTCTTGGGTGGAGCGGAAGGGCGTGTCAGACTTTTACTGACTAAAACCCACCCGTGTGCCTCCAGTTGCCCATGTGCCAGAGTCACGGTATCTCTTTCGAACAAATCTCGCGATCCTGGCAGGCATCGGTCCTAGCAGACCCCTTCAGTGCTGCTGACATCTCTTTGAGGCGCGCGTGAAACACTACGCGCTGTCGACACGGGCCTGGTCCATACCGGGCGGCGAGCTACCCATTGCTCGCCGCCCGCAAGCCCGCGCCTATGTCTCAAGGGTAGGCCCAAATAAATTGTATTCCGAATTTGCTGGGGTGTTTCTTGCGTTAGCTTCAATAATATGCATGTGTTATTCCACTCAGTGCATTTTGATATTGTTAAAAGAGATTCTAGTCACTGATATTTATATAGCAAGTAGTGTTTGTGTTGTAGTTATACGAATTTATGTTGGGTAAAATTTAGGGTAATTTTGATTAGTGTTCCTTTAGTAGCCCAAGTAAGAATGCTTAATGTTGGTTAACTCTTTGTGAAACAGACTTAATTCTTTGACCGCCTTTTAGAGCTTATAGCTATTAATCCGCTAGCGAATCTTGAGTGAGTAATTGTAGATGAAATAAGGTTCGGAAATAACCTATTTAAGGTTATAAATGTTTCAAGAAGTTCTGGTAGAAAAACCGAGTGTGCTTTAGACTACAAGGCTGAAGTAAAACTTCTTCAGCTCCATCTATATGTTAAAGAGAGAAAGAAAATGTGTGCTCACACCTCTCTCTCTCTTGCCGCTATAGTAATATACGAAACGTAACTCTCTCTCCTTCTGTCTTCACTAACTTATATTCCCCTCTGTACTACCGTTCACCTCGTCCGATCACACTTTTCGTAACGCTCTCGTCACGCATTCACCAGCTTACTCCCAAAGTCAAACGTGCGGTAAAAGACAATTAATTGACAGCAACATAAATAAGTAAAAAATGGGGTAAAAGACAATTAATTGACAACAACACCGTAAGTAAAAAACGAGTATGTTGAATGTTTGTCCCAACCCTTGAAATTACTTTCTACAAGTTCTCTGAGATTTTACAAAAATAAGATTCCATATATTTCAACGTCAAAGCTCTGAAATCCGTAAGTAAAAGCAAATAGAGATGTCCATGTTCTTTCAGATCGAATTATAGCGAGCATCGAGTTGCATGTTGCATGAGCTCTAGATGTAGACGCCAAATTTTATTACTGATATATCATACGTATGTGTGGAACGGGAGGATGGGATGACGTGGCGGGGTGTGTGAGCTTATATGTATATAGGTCCCAGATTTGAGTTGGTAACCAAGTTTCATAATTTAGACTGGTTGGTATGTTGAGTTGGTTTTTAAATGCATATTTGTTTGGTTATAATTGACTTAAGTAAGGTCGCCAAAAGTAACCCGGGTCATCGGATATAGTCGAAATTAAGTAAAAAATTGATATTCCATCTGATATTTTAGAATAAAATTAAAAATAATTTTTGGGGAGGAGGTTAACAAATAGACTGACAATTTTGGCATTTTTTCTTTGTTATAAGTACTGTAGATATATACTTTCATATGCATTTAGTAAGCTGGCTGCGGATAAAACTCTCCCAAAATTCAAATCGCTACAACAAACCTTTGGCTTTATTAAACCCTATTGTTGGAATGTTATTAGATATTCTTCTCAAGCTGGCTATCCTGTCGCTTCTTCCTTAATACTACTGAGTCCACCACTTTTAATGTATTTTCAAAAGACTTGTAATATTATATTTTCTTTCAAGATTTACTTCCTACCAACATCCTATTTCCAATTTAGGAGCGTCGCAAACCAGACCACTGTGTACCGAGACGGCAGCTTCCCCGCGCAATTCAATTTGTAAAGGATTTGTCTATTAAAGCCACGTATAGTAAAATCTTTAACGTGAAGGTTTTTGTAAATACTTGTTTAGGATCTATCTTTTATGTAGCTTTTGGTAGTTCCAAAAATAGATTTAATTTCGTGTCTTCTTTGGTTTATTTTAAGATAATTTGATGACGGTAATCTTATGGTAAGCAAAACGTTCTTGTAGAAATTCTTGAACACAAACCAATTCAATATTTTTTAACCGACTTCAAAAAAAGGAGGAGGTTTCTCAATTCGACCGTATATATATTTTTTTTATGTGTGTTCACCGATAACTTCATCATTTATGGACCGATTTTGATGATTCTTTTTTTGTTGGAAAGGAGATTTTCCAAGGGTGGTTCCATGATAAGGAAACCAGGATCTGATGATGGCATTCCAGAGAAGTCGAAGGGAACCTTCGAAAATCATAGTGGTGACTAGTGCGTTTTTTATTTCTTTCATTAATAATCTTAAAGCACTACTATTTCATGAAGGTCTAAAGTTGCTCTGATGATGAAGCCGAAAGACAGTCGAGGGAACTCTTCAACGACTTACAGCAAATACCCGGTGTTTGGACTTAATTCATTTCTATTGATGAGAACTTTGCACCCATATGGGCTATAAGTGCCATTACAGGTCTGATGATGGAGACCATAGACAGTTGAGGGAATTCCTCAACGATTTACAGCAGTTCCCTATTGTTGGGGTTACTTTATACGGTTCAAAGTGCCAATTTTATTACTACTATTTAATTAAGGTTCGGAGTTGATCTGATGATGGAGCCGAAAGACAATCGAGGGAACTCCTCAACGATTTACAGCAATTACCTGGTGTTTGAACTTAATTAATTTCTATTGATGAGAAAGCTCCCATAAAGCTTATAAGTACCATTACAGGTCTAATGATGGAGACCATAGACAGACAGTCAAGGGATTTCCTCAACGATTTACAGCAGTAGTAAAGTATCAAATTTCACCTGGTGATTAGTGGTATAGGAATTAGTGCGAGTAGATACCATAACTAAAAAGTAAAAAATAAAAACATTTTTTACAAAAAAAAAACCGACTTCCTCAAAAACACTCGAAAGTGAAAAATAACTTTAATTTCGGAAGTCGGCGGCAAAAAACTCAAATACAGATCCTAAGACACCGACTTCCGAAATTAAAGTTATTTTTTTTTTTTGTAAAATTGTTTTTTCTCGTTTTGTTTAACGTTGGATTTTGAGGAGCGCTCCATAAACCCTTTGTCTGATTTCTGCAAACCAAAGCTTTATTTTATCATCTAGCTTTACTTATGTTCCATTCACAATATCATCCAGTCCCACATATCGCAGTGTCTCAAGAGACACTGCGATATGTGTAGTGTGTTTCATCTTGATGAAAGTCATTGACCAGTGCGTGTGGCCAGTGATGAGCTATGGCACTGAAACGTGGTCGCTCACAATGGGTCTTAATAGACGGGTAAAACTGACCTAAAGGGCAATGGAGAGGGCTATGCTTGGAGTTTCTCTACGTAATTGAATCAGAAATGAAGGGCAACCAAGGCAATTGAACTTGATTTTGACAGTAAGCATGTTTTTCGCAGAACAGATGGCCAATGAGGCCGAAAGGTTCTAGACTGGCCATTGCGTACCGGAAGACAGCGTTGCCACAAAGCAGACCAATGACCTTGTCAAGGTTACTGGAATCCGCTGGATGCGGAACGCTCAGAACCGCTCGAAATGTTAGTACTTGGGCAGGCCTATGTCCAGCAGTGGACGTCTTTCGGTTAAAATTACGATGTTCTATTCAAATGCATACATAGAAAAATAGTCTTCCAGACTGTATTTCCGCCATGGCGGCCAATCTCACTGTCGCTGTCCATTGGTGCGGGAAATATAATAGTGCACGAGTGTGTCCGCAGGCATAGGTGCACCAGTCTCTGCGCCCCGGGCGTCAGGAGTCCATCGCGGACTCCCGACCACCGTAGGCACGGGCTTGGGGGCGGCGAGCAATAGGTAGCTTGTCGCCCGGTAAGGACCAAATCTGGGTCGACGGTACGTTGTGCTCCACGTGCACCTCACAGAGATATCAGTCAAATTGAAGAGGTCCGCGAGGACCGATGCCTGCCAGGGTTACGGAGTTGTTCGAAAGAGTTACCGTGCCCCTGGCATAGGCAACTGAAGGAACACGGGTGGGTTTTAGTCAGTAAAATCTGACATGCCCTCGTCGTCGTGAGACGTCATTTGATGATTTCCCGCCCACAAAAAAAAGTAAAAGGCACAGGTGCACTCTGTCTTCCCTCACTTCCATAAGTCTTATAGTCCCAAAGGACGGTAATCCGACACGACTGGAGAGAGATTAGCGCAAGACCGACGGCTTGACGTGCTTAATACCCAGGTGCAGAAGGCCGTTTTTATATTAATTATCTAATATTGTATATCCCTTTGAGGAAGAGATGGACTTAGTTCATCATTTCAGCCGAAAGACGTCCACTGCTGGGCATAGGCCTCCCCCAAGCTCCTCCACTTTGACCGGTTTTGTGTTTCCCGTATCCAGCGGATTCCTGCGGCCTTCACAAGGCCATCGGTCCACCGGTCGATCGGTCGATCGCTGGACTTAGTTATAAGGACTTTTTATAAGTCCTTAGACAGTTAAAGTTGAAAATTTTCATGAAAAAAAAAAAATAGAATGTTGAGATCGACTGATTTTTCGTTTAGTATTCAAGGAGGATTCTCATGAAAAGTTTCATATTTTTCAAGATATTGCTTTTTGAAGTTTAATAGATTGGGTAGATGAATGTTGAGTACCTTGGAGCCTTCAAGGCATTTCTTTTTTCTGGAAAATATTGTTATTCAAACATACTATACTATTATTTTTAGGGTTCCGTTGCCAAATGGCAAAAAACGGAACCCTTATAGATTCGTCATGTCTGTCTGTCTGTCTGTCTGTCTGTCTGTCTGTCTGTCCGTCCGTATGTCACAGCCACTTTTCTCCGAAAGTATAAGAGCTACGCTGTTGAAACTTGGTAAGTAGATGTATTCTGTGAACTGCATCAAGATTTTTACACTAAAATAGAAAAAAAAAATTTGGGGTTCCCCATACTTAGAACTGAAACTCAAATTTTTTTTTTTCATCAAACCCATACGTGTGGGGTATTTATGAATAGGTCTTCAAAAATGGTATTGAGGTTTCTAATATCATTTTTTTCTAAACTGAACAGTTTGCGCGGGAGACGCTTCCAAAGTGGTAAAATGTGTCCCCCCCCCCCCGTAACTTCTAAAATAAGAGAATCATAAAACTCAAAAAAATATATGATGTACATAACCATGTAAACTTCCACCGAAAATTGGTTTGAACGAGATCCAGTAAGTAGTTTTTTTTTTAATACGTCATAAATCGTAAACCGCAATTTACCTTTCATTTAATCAACTCAAATATAAAAATTAAAAAAAAACATTTAATTTCATAAGCATAAACCTTATACATAAACTGAGGATACCTACAGGTTTGTACGGAACCCTCGGTGCGCGAGTCCGACTCGCACTTGGCCGGTTTTATCTTATTACTCATATTAGCACGATAGAAGAACGTAAAACACGAAAAAAAAAAACTGCAGAAGGGGCAGTTAATTTTGACAAGGAAATATTCTACCATAAATCTTGGCAGCCCTCTAAAATAATCTTTCCCAAAACGTTTAGAGGACGAAGATCATCCTTCCACGCAAATTGGGGATCAACCGTCGGCGTCGGTAAGGGTAACTTTGTAAGTGTCGGTGGACTTTTAGCTGTTAACACTCGAGCTGACCGGATAATTAGGAACTTCGTGCATTGTCGGCAATCTTCGGAACACGAAGTTTGTTGAGATGTTATTTCTAGAAGATATGTTAGTTGGGTAGGATAGGGGATGATGATTTTATAGCAAAGTTTTAGTTCGGTGGGATCATTATCAAATCGATGTTATCACGATAAATAAAAAATAAATCGATGTAATAACGATAAATAAAAATTAAATTGATTTAATCATGATAAACAAAAATTAAATTAATGCAATCACGAATTCAGCACAAAATATAGTCCTCCAGACCGTGTTTCGGCCACGGCGGCCAATCTCAACGGAGACTAGCCATTGGCGCGGGAGATATTACACAATATGCTCTTAGTGTAGAAATTTTTGCTGTTTCATACATTTTGACCGCATATGTAAAGAATGTCCCTCTGGAACAGCTGATGTTTTCCATCCATGGTAGCAGTTTGTCATATCCCTGCCACCCTATATAGGAAGAGTCAAGTAGACGTAAATTTACATGTAATCTTTAACACATGCACATTTATGAGACAAAATTCGTGTTCGCCGTCATAATTAATAAGGTCGCCAATAAGTTTAGTTACCAATTATTCATTATTAAATAATGTTTCAATCAAAATCCTATTGGATAATTTCATTTTTTTTGCTGTTTTCAAATACTTCGTGGTTAAACCAACAACACTCTATGAGGGCGCATGTGACTCGTTTAGGTACAAATTATAAATATACTAGCTTTTGCCAGCGGCTTCGCCCGCGTGGAGGTCGGAAAATATCCCGCGGGAACGTACTACCGGGATAAAAAGTAGCCTATGTGTTAATCCAGGCTATAAACTAACTGTGTTCTAAATTTCATCCAAATCCGTTCAGAAGTTTTTGCGTGAATGGGTAACAAACATACACATACACATACATCCATCCTCACAAACTTTCGCATTTATAAGTAGGATGCGTACAGCTTAATTACGATCTCCCTAGCCTTCTTCTCAATTAACTTGGTTTCCAACTAAGTTGGTTTCCAGTCTAACCAGATAATATAATATTCTGAGTAAGGAACAGTGTTGGGATTAACTGAAACTAGCTGTTCCATAAGTATGTTGCAATTGCAACAAGCTGAGATGGGAATGCTAAGAGGGATGTATCCTGTAACATGAATTTACACGAATGTATAGAATAAGAAATTAGCTTTTATAGAGCAAGTCTTTGGCATCGCTAACTGAAAAGTTGCGTGAAAATCGGTTGTCATGGTACGGACATGTGATAAAGAGGAACGAGGAAAATTTCGTGAGAAAAGTTGATGGCTATACGTGTAGGGAAAGACCAAAGAAAATACTGATTAATGAACTGTGTGAATCTTGATATTTTTAGATAGGGGTAGACTGTCAAGATGACTACTAATGTAGAAATGTGGAAGAAAAAACAAGTTGCACCGACGAATGAATGACATAAAATAATTTTTTATTGATTCGCATACTGAAAAGAAGAAGATTTCGCAATTGTCACTGGACACCAATTTCAAGTTCTTTTTTCCATTGTCAGTAGATACTGTCCTATTTGAAGTGCAGCTTTATTCTCCCATCTGCAGGTTTCATCATAGCCTTTTTGCGAACTGTATTTCTAAGCTTTTTCCTATTTTTTACATTTCCAATTAGTACAGTGTCGATACGATATCTCGATTTCGTCGGCGTCTGATTCAAGAGCACTCAATACAGAAAGGAGGGTGAGCGCCTACCGTAAATTGTATTGCAACGAGATGCAGCGCCTGAAGGTTTGTTGACAGCAATGTTTAATATTGCTGATGAGCAACTCGCTCGGACTCGAATAGATTGTTTTTGACGTAATTTTATGTGTTTCAATATTGTAACACATCATATTACATCACGAATGTAATGTTAGTATTGACTGTTACTTTTGACAGTTCTACAATATTCGTTGGGTTATTTACGTTGCTGAGCAGATAATTTCTTATAGCAAATGGAGCAATGGATTAGCAATATCTTTAAAAATAATTACATATTTATGATTGAGAGTTTGTTTCGCAATTAGGGTGTAGGTTGACAGTTGTTTGAATCAAATAAAGTTTTATTCAGTGATCATTAGAGAATGGATGGTTAGCGTAGCGTTAGACTACTTTATCATGCAGTCTACTAAAGTATTTTAAGCAATATTATCTGCCGATAGAGCATAACATAATATACTGTAAATTACCATAATATTGTCACACAAAGCCGAGCGCCTGTGGTTTTCTGCAACGCAACGTGATACACCCCGACGTGATAAAGCGATGAGAATTCTATTGATTCGCTTATGCTGGGGTTGGCAGGCGGTATAATATTGTACGTCTTTATTAGACCAAAATGGCTTTTCATTTTGTAAATGTATTTGTCGACCAGAAACATATCCCGACTTACCTTAATATTGTTACATAATATGTATATAACATCACACTTTCTTTCCCCGAAGGTTTGGACAGAAGTGTATCTACAGTACCCACACAATGTGTGGGACATTTCACCAGTTATGTTTGTCTCATATGTAATAGGGGGCGAGCGTATTGCCATCAACCGGTCACAATTAAATATGGGCTGCTACTGAAAAATTCCAAATACAAAAACCCGAATAACACTTTGCCTGACTTGGAAATCGAATTTAGGATCTCATGCTCAGTAACGCTTGGGACGACTAGATCAACGAGGCATTCGATAATATTATGTAATAAATGTACGCTTGTTTATGTAACAGCAAAGGCATGCACAGCAAAGGTACAAAAAATGCCGGTCCCATGCTATCCTCTGTTTTATACACTCGTAAAATTAGATAAAACTCTTGAAATTTATCGTTGCGTGCTACATCTGCCTCAAAATAGTGCCAGAACGTGCTGCCATTACTCAGAATCATAATAATATTTCGAACAAAAGAATATTGAATGGCAAACCGCACGATATTTTTCTTTCATTTCGTCTAAATAGCTTCGTTTAGAAATTCAGATTGCACAGAATACAATGAATAAAAATCAAGGGATTCTCTTTTAAAGTTCAATTTCGCTGAAATATTGTGCTATTTTAGTGTTCGTTATAAAGCTTTTGTTTGGTTTTGAGTGCGACTATGCAGCTGAAATCAAAATATAATTTATTCTCGTGGAAAAATCTTTGCTTTTTCCCGTATAAATTATGACGTGTTGATTGAAGCATAGTTATCAGTTAGTACCAAGGTATCGAAAAAAGATGACATGAATATTTACTTTTAAGTATTATATTGTTTTAATTACCTATTGTAAATGTGAAGACGAAGTGGGTGTTCTTTTTTTTTTGGTTTCCTTTTCTTCTAATTTAATTTTTTACATTGTCTGGCAGTTTGAGTAATTTGTGCGACCTTCACAAATGTCCTTTCTTTGGTATTGTTCGTCCAAACATTGACCTCCTTAAGTTCTGAGTGGGGCTGCATGATTACTGACAAATGCGTGCACTGATTGGACAGGTCCACTCAAGCTGTGTGTTCTTTCCTTAAAATACCACTTCAGACACCAATCCACATGGTCTTCACATGATCTGATCAAGATTATGTCTGGACTTTAAAAGAGACTGTGACCTCTGAGTTTGTTTCGGCGTTTCTTCTCAGAGTAGTCAGATAGGAAATGCCGAACTCATCTAGTTTAAAAAAAAAATGATTGACGTGTAAAAGTGTTTGTACAAACCTACTTGCAAAAATAAAGTCATTTATCATTTATTTATCATTTAAGACATAGGTATCTAAAATTGAATGTATTCAGGTAGCATATTGAATTAAAATTTTCTTCCGCTTTTTGGATTTTGTAAGTCAGTGTTAGGTTTTCACAGAATTCACCCTCATCATTTCAGCTGAACGACGTCCAATGTTGGACATAGACCTCCTCCACTATGGGGGGGGGGGGGGTTTGCCATATTAGCCACGCTTGGCAAGCGGTATCGATAATGCTTAGAGAAGTTTTGCCTGTTCAAAAGTACCTATATTTGGCTTAATTAAAATAAATGCATTGAGATATAGAGTGATTATAAATTGAACTAAAAACAGTGTTATTTCAATGCCAACTGAACGAACAGATGTTTTTTTTTTTTATTTATGATCAACGCTGCGGATCATCGCGGGAGTGGGCTATTCTACAAAAAAAGAATCCTACTAATATTATAAATGCGAAAGTTTGTAAGGATGGATGTATGTGTATGTGTATGTTTGTTACCCTTTCACGCAAAAACTACTGAACGGATTTGGATGAAACTTGGAACACAGTTAGTTTATAACCTGGATTAACACATAGGCTACTTTTTATCTCGGTAGTACGTTCCCGCGGGATATTTTCCGACCTCCACGTGGGCGAAGCCGCTGGCAAAAGCTAGTGTTTTATAAATTCATGTTTTACTTTATGTCCCATAAAGTATCATTTAACTTCTTAGGTATATGAACATAATTGCTCCAACAACAATGATTAACGTTTTTATGGACCTTCCTGAAAGCCCTTGTCTACCGCCACCGGTAAAATAATTTACTAATTACAATGTAATTTGCCGTCTAACTAGATTGCCGGATTATGAGCGCGCGGTCTTATAAATTAACATTCTCATTATAAGGATAATTATGTTTGGCTTTATTTTCACGCTGGTTTCAGAAACGCTCCGATTGTGTTGTTTTGTGAGTGAAAAGGAAAATTCCTTTTCACACAATTTATATATTGCTAGAGTCATGATTATGGGTTATCAAATGACAACAAAAGTGTGAAGTTGGTGCGCTTTGACAGAGTCTAGCCTGACGTTCGTGCGAATTGACTAGAGCGGCTACAGTGGTGTGGTGCAGCACTTGACCGTCTGACATCGTGCGGGCAACAAGTGTCTAGAAGCTGTCCAACGATTCGCTTGGGAAGTTCAAATATAATCTAAAAATCAATAATCCTCTTCAGAGTTTTCTTCTCGCCCGCAACACGCATCTAAGCCCAGTAAAATGATCGTCAGTGAAAAATTCAGCTCCAGTCGGCCTCTTGTTCCGACTTATATATTTCCACTTCAAGTCAAAAACACCAGTGTAGCCAGCTCTTGCCAGACCTCTGAGTTTACTGGGTATACGGTAAGGAGCGTAATAAAAGAATATTCAGAAGTGAATGTTTTGTTTTGTAAGGG
Source organism: Aporophyla lueneburgensis (assembly GCA_932294355.1). Classification (NCBI taxonomy): domain Eukaryota; kingdom Metazoa; phylum Arthropoda; class Insecta; order Lepidoptera; family Noctuidae; genus Aporophyla; species Aporophyla lueneburgensis. Next base: position 30,421,924 of record OW028739.1, on the reverse strand, counting down.
AATGTGCGTTTTTTGTGTCTAACGACACAATAGAGTCGTGGATTTTCAAATACGTGCTATTTATAACGTTATTGCGACCGAAAATTGAAAACCATCTTGATAAATATGCAGACTGAAATTAAATTAGCTGGCAATACTTTATCCATGTTTTGCGGAGCGATATTGATAACTAACAGAACAATAAAATAAATATCATTCCATGGTCGAAGATCAAAGCACGCAATCAATCAGCTATTTTTGTAATTTTTCGTGGAACATAGATATTTATAATGAATTTCCAAAAACAAAGTTTTTAACAAAGTTGGAATGTTTTTTTTTTTTTTTAATTCATTACTTTAAAAGTATGAGTAGTAAAGTATAGCCAGGTAATTTAATTTGAACCATTATTTCTATGCATTTTCCTCCCAATGGTAAAAGTTAGGAGAACTTTTCTTTGAGGCTAAATAAGGATGGAAGCAAGGATTGTTTATACAACTGTTGCACTCTTAGATATACAGTAAATACCTACAGAATCATCATCAGCCTATAATGTTCCCACTGCTGGGACACAGGCCTCCTCTCGGTGAGAGGGAGTGGGCCATAATCCACCACGCGGGCCCAGTACGGGTTGGTAGATGTCACATTTCTTCGAAGTTTTGATTCTAAGACATGCCGGTTTCCTCACAATGTTTTCCTTCACCGTTTTGAGAGCAGTGGCGATGAAATAATTTACACAAAGTAATGCGCCTGCTTGGATTTGAACTCACGACCTACCATTCGTAAGTCGCGGCCGTTACCACTGGGCCACCACTGCTCCCTCCTCTACCTACAGAATAATTTAACTTAATTTTTCATCAAGGCAATTCAGGTTGTGTGCATGCTTTTCCAAATTTCAAGGAAACCTTAATGATTTGATTTTATCAACGTGCGCAGTGATGAGTGAGGGATGCGGGTCCTAATTGTCTGTTCTTTACTTTTATGGGGATTCGGGTGGTAGCTAATTTCAGTTCCAAAGTGCGAAATGATGGCGGGACGATTGGATTCTGTCTCTCGATTTTTGTTAGAAATAAGCACGAACTTGCACAGGACTGGTGAAGAAAAAAAAAAAGAAGAAACCGGCAATGTTCTAGAACCAAAAATCGAAGATGTGTGACATCCACCAACTTGTAATGGGCTCGCGTGGTAGTCAATTACGGCCCACTCTGTCTCTCAGAAAGTTAGCCAGTGGTGCCGATTCCCTTATTCACAAACTAAACTAAATTTAAGTTCAGTGCATCTTTTTCTTACTATTTCATTAAGGAAAGGGCAGAAGATAAATTTTAGTTTAGTCCTGTCAAATTAATCAGCGCTTGACGTAAATTGACGTAATTATAGTAGGCAAGTTTTTAATCACGTCTAAACTTGTATGGAGTAGTGACAGGCGCTGATTAATTTGACAGGACTAAACTAAAATTTTTCTTTTGTCCTCTTCTTAATGAAATACAAAGAAAAAGATGCACGGAACTTAAATTTAGTTTAGTTTGTGAACAAGGGAATCGGTACCAGTGTCACAGTAGAGCGAACATTATCAAATCAAATCAAAATATTTTTATTTTTCATAATCTAGTAACCTACATGAGCACTTATGAAACGTCAGAAGCTAGGTGCACGGTTCCAAATTGTTGATTCCTATGGAGAAGAGCCGGCATGAAACACCACGGTTACTCTTTTAAAAATAATTGATTTTTACAATGGTTTCAAATTACAGTGTTCATAAATATTGGAGGAGAGGATTATGTTTTTATACTTGCTCAAAACCGGCACCGATGGAAATGATGAAGAGAGGCATAAATTGCCACACTGATCTAGTGGTCACTACCGTTGAGCTTTAAGTTCTTTGTTCGATTCATTATTGTAGGGTTCCGCTAGGGCCGATGCCTGCTCCGCCCACAGCGGCAGACGTCATTCAATGATTCCCACCCAATAAAAGGTTAAAATGTTATTGAGTAAATTCATCAGGAATTTCTCAGCAGCCCGGATGTTGGGTTTGTGCCCTTAGGCTCACCCGGTTAACACGGGCCTTAAACATAACTAGGGTAATGAGGGTATATCGCAATGTTATACATATAATAAAGTACCAAGTAGACACAATACACTTTCATACAAGTATCAACACACTCTTGAAAAGTGTAGGCATTTAACACAGTAATTAAAGTTAGTTGAAGTTGTATGAAATCTAAGACGGATTGGTCTGTCGGGTCTGTGGTGAACTTAGAGTTTTGGAGTTTAGTAATTGTTTGCAAAGCATTAGTAAATAATTTAATATGTGTATTAGTTACTCGTATTGCGGAGGCGTAATATGTTATATTGTTGTTTTGTTTTACAAATTTGAGAATGCTTGGGTCTTTGGAAGTAGAAACTGCTTCAATAAATAATTCATAAATCGTACAGACTTTGAGTTGGTTTTGCGGAGGTGTTGAAATGCCTACAAAAGACTTTTATATGTTCGCTTTGTATTTTTTTTATATGAAAATTTGACTTTATTTGCGTTGAACGGGATGTACGTGTGGTAGAATTTTATTTAATGTAATCGATTGACTAAAGTTTATAGTTTTCAGTGCTAAGTACAGTGTAAATGAATTTCAAAAAAAAAAAAAAAATAATGAAGTAATAAAGTAGGAATTCCTTAAGGCTATATTTATTGCTAATAATTTTATCCATAGACTTCCACAAAAGTTAATGTAGGTACTTTAATTTATTCCATAATTAAAGAAATTATGATACAGGTATAGAGACATTGGGACAGGTAAAAGAAAATAAAAGCTTGTAATGAAAAGTAAAACAACATTCTCCTCTTGAAACGGTACAAATTAGACTGTCAGCAATAGTTACTAATTGGCAGCTAAACTACTTTAGCTGGCTCTTAATAGTGTCCGTCACTAAATAGTGTCGAGTGGAGTGCGCTCCACGTTGCTCGACGAAGACTCGACGTAAGAAAATTGAGTTCTGAAGCGTTCTGTACACTGATCAACTATATTGTTTGTAGGCGCGAGAGCCTTTATCTCGTTAAATTTTTAGTTGGAGTAAGGAAATCGGAAAATGTTTCGTTATTTTTTTTGGATAATGATGCAACCTATGCACAAAGTGTAACAGAATAAAAGAATAAACGCAAGGTCTGAAAGTAGTTTGTTCATATTTGACTACTCTAAAGGAATTTATTAAAATTTAACTTTTTTGAACAAAAATAATCAATAGCCCTTCGAGCAAATCAAACAAAATACCAATACGTTGTAGATACATACTATTAACATTTTCTCCCGTCGTTACCAATCCCATTTCTTTTTGCGTTTCCTCTCAATTCAATTTCAATTTTAAAACTAAACGGGTATTACTATTAGCTAGGGAGCTGGCGAACATTTCGGTATATGATTTGCACACGTTACACGTCGAGGTGGATTGCAGTTTAAATCATTACAAATTGATTTGGTCCAATCAATTAAGGTCCTATGTCGCTGCGTTTTCGCGTTACAGCGGATTGAAGTTGCTTAAAAAAATCGGGGTATTAAATCATTTGCACATGTATGCCTTTAGAGTTCATGGTCACAATCATCTTGGAAACGAAGAAAATTGAAGAGGCAGGCATTCAGGACTCTGCATTATCATGGGACGGAGTTGTAAAAATGTTAAAAAAAAAAGCTCTACCGAGTCATTTGCATGCGGTTCTCACTACGCCCATTCGATTCACTATGATTCTGTGGATTCGAAAAAAACATGTGGCAGAAACTTTGCTCACTGATTTTCAGCTGTATAACTTTTTGAAATTCACAGAATCAAGGGACAGCGGATATTGCATGGGATATTGTTATTCTTTATAGTTTATTTTTATAAGTTTGTTTAATATTAGTCTCTAAACTCACGGTAACGATTAAACTTCTGGAGCTGAAATCTATGCAATCATATTTTTTTCTCAATCCCAACGAGAAACGAAATGCGCTTGGAACTTTAATTAGAAAGAATTTTTTTATAAATTGCATGCTTGAATGTAATCTGAATAGGATTAGGATCTGGATAGGAACAGTCTTTAAATTTTTAAATCACGTTTTATTTGTGTAAAATACTTAGATTTTGAACCAAGACTGCTTATAGATATACGTATATAGATAGAGGCCGCTCAATACATTTAGTTTCACAATACGGAAAAGGTCGGAACTGAGTTATACCGTTCTCACTCATATTCTCAAATAAAAGAGAGACACCACGAAAGTAAGTATGGGGATATTTTATACTTGCTTGATTTGGCGCGAGCGTCGGCGTCGGGTTGAAAAAAAGTAATCAAATGGTCTGCCTTTGGAATATCACAGGCCTGAACGTCTGCCTCATCGATTTTTTTGGTTTTCATAAGGAATTCAAATATCAGTCCAAGAGGCAGACGTGTGCGCATAATATAGCACACCTTCTTTTTTTACATTTTTGGAGCACTGTCAATAGACAACGCAGAGGCAACATATTGGCAGACTATTTTTCCGTGGTTTTTCTCATGGTTTTTAATCGAACAATTCAAATCTGCCAAGTGTGCACTTCATTATTTAAATCATCAAAACAAATTTAAAAAAAATAATACTACAAAAGTCAGAGCTCTGGATGTCTGCCTTTTCGATTCATTGTGTTTCCAGGATGACTGGGATCATAAGCCCCAGCGGCAGACGTGTGCTCATAATATAGCACACCTTTTTTTTAAACATTTTTGAAACGCTGTAAATTTACAACGCAGCGCCACCATGGTGGCAGACGAAGTCCTTGATATTTCTTGGGGTATAATTATCACTATTAATAACGTCTGCCTTGTGTGCTGATCATATCGAAGTTTTGCTCGCCAGCTCCCTAACTATATGTAGTTACGTCCACGGGGGTGGAGATGGGGAGATAAAAATCTCTCTGTTCTAAAACATTATGCGACAATCTTGCTTGCTGTAAGTTTTTCCTGGTTTATCTTGTTAAACCGTTGATACGAGGAAGGTGGATGGAAAAGCTTTTAAACTTTAATACTTTTACGTTTATTCTTAGAAAGTAGCTAAATATATATAGGTTTTATGATAGCGTCTAAGAGCAAGTGGGCGAAGATGGTTTGAAAATGGGATGAAATTGTTTCGGCATACCTTTACATTTGCCAAAGAAGATTTTCTTGGCAAACGTATCGATATGCCTTTTTAACATTAAATCTATTAATTCTTAAAAATGGTTCAGAAAATTATAATAATTGTTATAAAATTACATTCTTAGCTATTTTATGATTAAATGGGATATAAAAAAAAACACAAAATCATACAAAGAAAAAATCCTAGAACCTTTACCGCTACGCCGTAGCACATAGCTCGTAGCAAACGTAGCAAAAAAAATATGCTCCGCCGCGACAGTGTATCACTGCCGTGACCAGGATTCGAACCTGGGTTACTACGGCCACAACGTAGGGTCCTAACCACTAGACGATCACGGCTACTGGAGCTGGTGACTGTGGTACCGAAATATAAGACTTTATCTCGATTAAACTGGAGTACTTTCACTTACAATTTACCACGGTTTGCGCAAGCGACGAAATGTAATAACTCGCATACCTACACAAAGTTCAATTTTGGGCACCATTCGCTGACTATTGACGGTTTACTTAGAGTTAAAATCGATTGCCTGAGAACGAATACTGTGGTGGACACGACTGAAAATGGGTGGGACAGGCACGCAAGGAAATATGTAACCAGGGTCGTCGATATAGTTGAAGTTTAGTAACAAACCAATAGATGTTTACATATAAAAATGAAAATAAATTGTAAACAAACAGTTCATTTATCAAATTAAATCTGGTTTGAAAGCATCAAACGATTTCTTACTAAACTTCAAATGCTTAAAAAAAATATATAAAAATAAGTATAAACCTAAGACTTTGATATATTTTCATTCCTAAACACATGTAAGTTTTCAAAGGATATCAAATTAAAGTCATTAGCAGTACTAAAAAGTAAAAATATAAAATTGACATGCAAATAATAAAATAACAAAGGAAGAATTTAACTGTAAAAAACTCAAATAAACGAACACAAAGATTCAACATTAAATTATTTTAAGGAAAAATTAACAGCATCAATTATCATACTTTTGCAAAAATATATGCTCCGCCGCGACAGTGTATCACTGCCGTGACCAGGATTCGAACCTGGGTTACTACGGCCACAACGTAGGGTCCTAACCACTAGACGATCACGGCTACCGGAGCTGGTGACTGTGGCACCGAATTTTTACTTTGTATCGAGTTAAAATGAAGTACTTTCACTGAAAATTCGTTACGGTTTGCGCAAGAGCTAACAACATTTTTTGCAAGTTAGTAAAAAATCCAGCGCAGTGTTATACTCTAGATAACGAGACCAATATTTTTAACCAGTATGCCATTATCTGACATGGCTTGTCCCGGCGGTGGTCGGCTACCAGACTAAGACATAATAATTCAAATAAACCAATTACGGGCACTTCTGAATTGCCTATGACATTTCAAAACTGCGTTAATTGGTCGGCCAGTCAGAAAGCTGAAGGCTGTTACCCAGTCTAAAGCATGGAATTGGATACCAATATTTCAACCCTTCCCGTCGCATCGAATCGTCTACCCGTGTGATTTTTTCAATTCGGACCATTAGTTCCTGGTGTTCGACGCCAGGCCAAAGCCCCGACCATAGGATTTAAATATTGCAGTGGAAACGTGATGATAACTATGGTGGGCCTTGGGACAAGAAGTGGCTGCGAACTGTCCGCCGTGCGCGGAGCTGATCAATACAATATTCAAAAGACTCACCTGAATGTAGAACACTGGCTCTGGAGCCTACCTGGGTTTATGTATGTTAATGAGTGTATATTGTATTGTGTAGTGACGTTATGAGTAATCCAGGACAGACAACAAGGGGCTCCAAGAGGCTCTGCTACCAAGGCATGCGGTCCCGATCACTATCACTTAACCTCAAACTATTTCAACCAAATTTCAAACTAAAACCCGTTCTATTTCGTCAAAAGGGGTTATTACACACAAAACAATTGGGTCACGACAGATTGTCACAAGGAATACGTGTGGAAGGACACGTTCCTAGCAGAGAGGAGCCTGGTCAGGTCGCGATAGTCACCTGACGTGCGATACTTTTATGCCGTGCTGAGTGGCACGGGCACTAATATAGTTGACCCTTTGGTCAACACACCATTTGGACACCTCCGTCCACTTGGCCTTGTCCTGTATAAATACAGGGGGCGGTGGAGGGAGTTTCCTGGCGGTGGTTGAGCCAGAGGGTACGGACAGGGCGCTGTTTTTAGCGCGGGGCGCGGCAACCTTCGCGGAGGTTGAAGGCGAGGGACGGGAGGGGGACGCGTTGACGGCGGTCGCCGGCGGCGTGGAGGGGATGGACGCGGTCGCGGTGCCGGGGGTCGCCTGCGTAGCGGGGTGGGGGGGGGGGTTCACGGTGGCGGAGGTCGCCTGCGGGGTGGGGGCGCGAGACGGAGGAGCGGAGTCCTCAGCCGCTATGATTTTAGCGGCCGGGGCTGAGCTGCTTGCCTTGTTCTTTTTGCGCTTGCTCCCTTTGCCCTTTGTGTGGGAGACGAGCTCGTACGCCTCTGTGTCCGAGGACGAAGAGGAGTGCGAGTCCGTCTGGGGAGTGAGCGCGGCAGAATCGGAAGGAGTGGGGATGGGTACATCCTCTGTGTCCATTTGACACGGCGGTTCATCGGTAACGGTAGGGGGCTCGAGGGCATCGCTGAAGTCAGCGATGCCCGGGCTGGCTGGAATTGCGAGTTGCTCAGCCTTGTACAGTTCGGAGAAGTTGGCCGCGAAATCCTTGTTTTTCTTAATTAAAATAAGAAAAACAGAGATCGCAGCCCCCGACCTCCGAATGTTCAACGCCGAGCTGACTCGCAAGTTCAGCCAGGAGCGCCTCGATTTTCGCTAATCTTTCCATGGATTTCTCCATGGCGGAGGGGAGGGGGGACCTAATCACTCATGAGAGTGATCCTATCGCCAAAGCCCTATTCCTAATAACCTAATCCCCGGTGGGATGCCGGGGGTGAGTGTTACACTCCCTGTCGGGTATAGACAGGGAGGTGATCCTGGTGAGCCCTAAGTGTCTCCCGTCGCCAATCTTATTGTGCGAACGGGTTCCTAACCGGTCATGCGATGGGTACTGAAGGTACCCGACGAGTCTAGTGCGGGGGGTATAGATATACCCGCGGCACTAGTACGCGGCTGTGGAGGGAAGACTGTCACCGGGGCTGACGAGGGAAGCCCCCAAGGCCAGCGATCCGGGACCCGTCCAACTTTCGTCTAGCCCTGAAGGTGATAGACGGGTGCGTTGGGTCTGCACCCACTCGGCTTCGTTGGCACCGTTAAGGTATCCACCGAGTGACCACGAAACTGTGGATTTTGCCCTGAAGGGGCCACAAGCACACGTTCTTAGACACTCTATTTAAAGAAATAATACTGTCTTGTAAACAAGACAGAACGTTTTGACTGTATCCGTAAGGAAACAGGAATATCCTTGTTACAAAAACGACCGGTTCAAACGGATTACTTTAATAAAACGGGGTCGGGAAGCCAATAGGACCCACCATCTTTTACAAGATCAAAACCAAAAGGAAACGTCAAAGTGACAAGTGACAGTTCTCACTCTGTTACATGCGCGTTCCGTTAGGCGCACAGATTAATCAAGTCAAACGGGACGGAACACCTGGATTATCGCGTTCAATCAAACAAACAAACTCTTCAGCTTTATAATATTATATAGTATAGATATTATAGATGTTACAACCAATTACTGGGCATTTATCCCTAGGTATATTGTTGTTAAGGGCAGGTTAGTATACAAGCTGCTCCTTTTGATATCCTATAACTCTATGGTACTAATGAGACCATGTCTAAGAATCAACTGGCATATGAATATAATTTATTTTTTCGTTTTAATTTTTCAAATACAATTATTCGACGTCACGGTCGTAAAATATCCTTACGTGAAATATCATTACGTTGTATTTTCCTAGCTTTAAATTTTAATTAGTGTTTGAATAAAAATAACTCATTCGTTCTTTTTATTGAGACTTACACTCGTATTCATGAATAAAAAAAAACCCATTTCTTAATAAAAAATCATATGCCACTCAATTCTTTGGCATGGCCTCATTAATACCCTAGAGTTATGGGACTGGGAGAGCAGTGGTGGCCCAGTGGTAATCCAGTCGTAGGTTCAAACCCACGCAGGCGCATTACTTTGTGTAAATTATTTCATCACCACTGCTCTTAAAACGGTGAAGGAAAACATCGTGAGGAAACCGGCATGTCTTAGATCCACAAATTCGAAGGCATGTGACATTCATCAACCCGCACTGGGCCTGCGTGGTGGATTATTGCCCACTCCCTCTCACTGAGAGGAGGCCTGTGTCCCAGCAGTGGGAAAATTATAATTATTATTCAATTAATCAATTTCAATCAAATCAATCAATCAATTATTTTCATTTTTTTTAATTTTTTTCTTTATTTTTTAAACATGCCAACACGAAATAAGAGTAGCATTTTTTTTTGGATGGGAAATCATCAAGTGACTTCTCCCGCTCTGGGCGGAGTGAGGGGGCGTGTCAGACTTTCACTGACTAAAACCCACCCGTGCTCCTTCAGTTGCCCATGTGCCAGGGTCACGTTATCTCTTTCAAACAATCTCGTGACCCCGGCAGGAATAACAGTAGCATTGAGATTAATTAAATTCTACTAATGATATAAGGATAAAAGATAGTTCGATTCGAACGCATTTTGTCCTTTTATCCAAAAATCTCCATTTTGGTGAGAACGGTCAAAGAAATAATATAAGAATAAGGGGATCTTTAACAATGGCTACAAAAAGAAAACGTGCCTCCCTATTGGTACTCCGCAACCGTATGACCAAAAAAAAATGATGTCAACAAAAAAAAAAAAAAGCCAAAATGACATTAAGAAAAATATTTCAACAGAGCTGTCCACTTCACTTTGTATTTATATTTATCTAGTGAATAGAAAATGGTTAAATCTACGACATTTTAACAGCATTTTGGGTTCGAACCACAACTTTTAAGTCGCTGCCATTATCACTGAGCCACGACCTGCTTTGTTTCACATGTGTATACTATATTAGAGATATCTCGATGACTTGACGGTAGTCAAGTTGTAAAAACCGTGAGCAGCAGCGCCGCCCGGGAGCCTAGTTTGAATTAAAATAAGTTGCAAGTTGCCTATTTGCTTATCACTTTTACTGACTGTACAAAGAAATTGAATAGGTTACGAGCTCGAATATTTAAATTGATGGCACCGATAAGGTCGGCCAATATTTGATCAAGTGATTGGTAACGTTACAAACATTGTGATTTAAGCCCGGACCTGCTTCTATGTAAGTGTAGATATATGGACCATGTTGACAAAGGCTGGGTAAGGTTGGTCGCAAACATAATCATAAATGGAAATGTAAATGAACTTGAAGGTCGAATGCCTACTCTCCAATTACTCTATAAACCCCTTTTTTTGGATGGGATATCATCAAATGACTTCTCCCGCTCTGGGCGGAGCGGGAGGGCATGTCAGACTTTTACTGACTAAAACCCACCCGTGTTCCTTCAGTTGCCCATGTGTCAGGGTCACGGTATCTCTTTCGAATAATCTCACGACCCTGGCAGGCATCGGTCCTGTCAGACCCCTTTAGTCTATAAACCCCTTGTACCAGATTTTTCTTGTCTCGTGTTGGGAAAAATTATTAACAGAATAGTACAATATTCTTTCGTTAAAATATGATTTGTGTTTATGTTGTCTGGTCCATTTGCGAGTTCTGCGACAAACCTAATCAATTACAGTTATTAAACATCTGAAAAGTTTTAAAACATCGCCCAATAATTTACATATTCATAACCAAGTATAATCGTGGGTCATTAATCTGCAATCTCCACAATGGGGCGGCAAGTAAAATTTTTTATTTATTTAAGAAACACTTAGGACCGCATAATTTACCCCAGATTCCCTTCATAATCCCTAAGGATTAAGTCTTAATTGAAACGAGAATAAATCTCTCGGAAACCAAGCATGCATATTCATATTTTAATTAAAATATTAAAAAGAAATGCTCCGCCGCGACAGTGTATCACTGCCGTGACCAGGATTCGAACCTGGGTTACTACGGCCACAACGTAGGGTCCTAACCACTAGACGATCACGGCTACCGGAGCTGGTGACTGTGGTGCCGAAATTCTCGGGCGCTTTGCTTAAAACTCGTTGGAACAAGAGCACTTTCACTATTGATTGGACTCGTTACGACATCTCTTGAGAAATGTTCATTCATGCATTGTCGGGTCCAATTGTAGTGGTTATCGATCAATGGCGAAGTTATCCGAATGCATAGCAAGAGTTTTTGAGTTTAATGAATTAATGGTATATTTATTTGCAAGAATAAAGGTAGCTTAGCTGAAAGAGAGAATCTGAAATAAGATGATCCGGCAGATAATCAAAGTTCTCAACATAGCTCATAGAATTAGCAAGCTGAAGTAGCAATGGGCCGCCCACATAAGCCGTAGAACCGATGGCCGTTAGGGTAGACTTGTTCTTGAGTGGACACCGCGAATCGACAAACGTAAGGTAGGACGCCCTCAGGCTAGGTGGACCGACGATCTTCGCAGAGTGGCTGGTAGCAGCTGGATAAGAGTGGCCGAAAATCGAAATGGATGGCGTCGAATCCTGTGTCCAGTAGTGGACTGCTATAGGCTGATGATGAGGTTGCTAACATAAATTCTTTAGATCTGAAGACGGGTTCCTTCATCTCAACCTGTTGCACTGTTCATGTGAACTGCTAACTCTTCAAGCGAATCTTAACTTAGTTATTGCAATTCTAATTGATAGTCATTACTTTATTTTGAAAGAGGATGTGTGTTATGTTATATCGGATTTAAATTCAAAACATTTAATTTTAACTTAGTTATTGCAATTCTAATTGATAGTCATTACTTTATTTTGAAAGAGGATATGTGTTATGTTATATCGGATTTAAATTCAAAACATTTAATTTTAACTTAGTTATTGCAATTCTAATTGATAGTCATTACTTTATTTTGAAAGAGGATATGTGTTATGTTATATCGGATTTAAATTCAAAACATTTAATTTTAACTTAGTTATTGCAATTCTAATTGATAGTCATTACTTTATTTTGAAAGAGGATATGTGTTATGTTATATCGGATTTAAATTCAAAACATTTAATTTTAACTTAGTTATTGCAATTCTAATTGATAGTCATTACTTTATTTTGAAAGAGGATATGTGTTATGTTATATCGGATTTAAATTCAAAACATTTAATTTCACATAAGCCTAATTGGGCCCTTGTGAAACGTCAAAAGCTAATTGCACCGTTCTATAATGTTTATAAACATAACACAAGATCACGCATATAATCCCCAAAAGGTATATAATATGTATTGTGAAAGTGTTTAATTTATTTTCAGTATTCACTACGTCAAGTTTGTTTATCGGCACGTCATGGTCACATTTCAATATTTATTCGGAGAAATGGCACGTAAATGTAAAAGGTTTGCTAGGGATAGCAAACCTTTTACATTGACGTGCCTTAGGTTGTCACAGTACCTACTTATCACTCCATCTAAATAAAATATCTCATGCTGGATTCTTACTACATCACGTACGCACGGCCACAAATCTAGTACATTTCCAGTATAAGTAGAGTTTTCATTGTACTTATAATACTATATATATAATGCGAGCTCAGCGAAAAATGGAAATGTATAACTTGATAAGTAGCCGTGTGTACGTGGGTTTCATTCTAAACACAACTAGGTAGGGAGGTTCACAAAATTCCACAAGGGCTCACCCTATCCTTGTAAGGCCCAACGTGCAACGTATTGAACAAAGTGACATGCGCCGCAGCAGTCCGGCCCAGACTAAAAAACAAAATGTACTACTAGTGTACTTTTAAATAAACACGCAATAACAACTTAAAGTAGTATTAAATTCCTTTTTAAATAAGAGTACCCAGATAGTTAAGTTTTCCTAAAGAAAACTATTTGATTGTACTTGGACCGGAACCATGTTAGACGATATTGTATTGTACATTGTATCGTACATTGGGTGTATTAGCTCATCATGAGGAACTTAGCTTGGGCCGTACGAAGCTATACCATCAAGAAAACAGCATTGTAGTGTGAATTAAAAAGTATTTAGTTTATTACACACTTTCGTGGTTACACACCGCGCCTGCCATGCAAGTCCGTCTCTCCGAAACCAAGAATCTAAGCTAATATATTTGAAGGATTATTCTTAATCTGCTAGACAGTTCGAATGTAATTAACGTAAATTTATAGACAGCCTGTACAGCGTAGGTCATCTTTCAGTACACTACCTTTACAATACATACACCCAACCAACCTATATGGGCCTACACCTCCCCTCATGACTCACTCAAAAACCGCCATTTAAAGTGCACACCCATTCCAACACACCCCATACATCCACCAAGCCATTAGGCTTCCTCTATAAAAACTCCACTAACACTCCTAGGGTTCCTCACGAACTGTTAGTGCATTTTAACGATTGAGGTTTATGGCTGCAAATAACTGCGTTCGCGACTACTGGGGCGAAAGGTAGTTGTTCCATGAAGGCAATTAGCAGACAGGAGCATAAAAGTCGTTAGTTTTGGTAGTAAAAATCGATGAATGTTGATTAAAGAGGTTGTAATTTCTGGCGATTGACGTGTTTGTCGATGAGCAGTGGTGGCCCAGTGGTATTGGCCGTAACTTACGAGTGACAGGCCATGGGTTCAAACCCAGGTGGGCGCTATACTTTGTGTAAATAATGTCATCACCGATGTTAAAAAAAACATTGTGAGGAAACCGGCGCATGTCTTAGAACCAAAAATTCTAAGACATGTGACATCTAACAACTGCGCCCGCGTGGTAGATTGTCGAGGAGAGGCCTGTTTCCCAGCCGTGGGAATAATACAGACTGATGAAGATGACGTGTCTGTCTTCCTTAGCGAAAGTGCTGCAAAAAATGTGGGCCTGGAGGTTAGTAATAACAGTGCACGGGTCGTTCAATAAGATTATACTAGGCATGCCGCGGTTGGGCTGTCGATGGGTGTCTATGTTTATATACCAAAACAAGTACGTGCGTCGGAAGGCACGTTAAGACGTTGGAGCCAGCTATCATTCTTGGATCTTCGATACTTGTTAGGACAATAAGTTTTACCAAGGGATAACGTATTACACATGAGGCCAGAAAGCGAGCGCTCTATGTTAAAAGTGGTACTTAGATGCATCCAGTTAGACTTTAAGCTGACCGCAACATAGTTGGGAAAAGGCTAAGCAGATAATGGATGTCTGGAAATAGAGGAGTTTTTTCTGTTTTTCAGCATGTGGTGACTCGTGCATAATATATACGTTCGCCATCAAACTGCAAAGATTGGCGAGTTAAAATGTACGAACAAAAAATAAAAATATCATATTTGTACTTCAATAAGAAAATAAAAATAACTTTAGGTGACATTTTCATATCAGTTTTGGTCATGGGTACAAGGAATGGATTCCTTTGATACCTACTGCATTCCTATTCGTCGAGTCGACGTCACGACGACAGTGTGTTCAATTTTGTTGGATCAAAACGTCGCCACTTCCGCGGTTTTAAAGTCTGACCTAATTCCCTTTTCAGTAATTGCCGTAAGATTCGTAATTTTTGCCTGAAATATCCACTTTCGGTAATTGCTAATTCGGGAAATTGTCATTTTAGACCAAAAATTAAATCCATTTTTGGTCGGACCCTACTCGGCGTCTTCGTTGGGCACAAGAAGATAGTTACGAAAATACGAAAAATACTTCTAAGTTAACACAATTATTTAAAATAATAGTTCTTTTATTTAGTCCCAAAAATAATAAAACCCGATGCCAGTTTCATTGATAAATTCACAGCTATAAACACACGAATTCTGACTAAACATGATTCGTAAAAAACAATACTTTTATGGACAAGGACCAAAAATATACTAAATATTTCATTCCTTGTGGTTTACTAGCTGCGCCCAGCAGTTTTACCCACATTAGTCTCAACCCGGTAGAAATATCGGGACTAATGTTTCTTATGTCCTAATACAGGTCACATGTGCCAAATTTCATCCAAACCCGTTCAGCTGTGATATATAAAGATATTTCGTTTGTATCACAAAATAAAATAATAAAAATATTAGTTAGTATTTGGTGGAATGGACCAAAGTCATGTACTTTGTATTTGTATTTGGGTCAGGGGTCGAGAACATCAGGATTACTTTTAGCAACGTTTATGGCTTATTTACAACCTGAAAAGATGTTCGTGATTTAATGTTCCTTCTTTGTAGAGGTCAGCAAGAGATTATTATTCATGTGAAATGTTTGTACATACGTTGTTGCTGCAATTTTTAACTGTGGTACTATTCAATCATTATGTAGAGTAGTCAGGAATTGATGGACTGATGATTTCACCCGAAAGTCGTCTACTGCTGGACATAATACCTCCTCAAATTGGATGGTAACATGCATAAAGAACGCTGCTGCCCACTCTCTTGTAGAGAGAGTCGCCTTTTACGACACCCACGGATGAAATGCAATTATTTAAATCTGGCACCACACGAAATACGATGGACTCACAACTTTAGAGATATCGTAAAATAAATATGATACAATTATTTACAAGTTATCATAATAATATTTAAGAGGTAAAGAATGATAAATGATAAATGACTTTATTTTTGCAAGTAGGTTTGTACAAACACTTTTACACGTCAATCAATTTTTTTTTTAAACTAGATGAGTTCGGTGATAATAATATTCATTAAAACACAATGTTGATAACAGAGTTGTATGTAACATCAATAACTATGATCGCTGTATGTTTGGCTCCAGAAATACACTCAAAATGCCAAAAAGAATAACTCCGCCGCGACAGTGTATCACTGCCGCCGTGACCAGGATTCGAAACCTAGGTTCGAATCCTGCATCAGTCATCATACTAAATAACAAAGGAACAATTTAACTGTAAAAAACTCAAATAAACGAACACAAAGATTCAACATTAAATTATTTTAAGGAAAAATGAACAGCATCAATTATCATACTTTTGCAAAAATATATGCTCCGCCGCGACAGTGAATCACTGCCGTGACCAGGATTCGAACCTGGGTTACTACGGCCACAACGTAGGGTCCTAACCACTAGACGATCACGGCTACCGGGGCTGGTGACTATGGTACCGAAATTCAATATTACTTTTAAGAAACTAGAGCACTTTCTCTGTCAATTTGTCTTGGTATGCGCAAGAGGTGCAAAAAACTCGTTTAGGCAATAACTGTGGTTACTTGAGATAAAGCAATTAAATGAGGCCTAAGGCTTGCATGCATTTGAATAATTAAAATGTTTCGCAAGTAATCATGATTATTATTTCAATATCATAACATCACGCCTGTAATGTTCGAAGAGTTAGACAAAGGTGTACGTATAGTACACCCACGTTTAGCATTTGTTTATTGGACAATCACTGTTGAATGAAAAGCATCCTACTATACCACTAATATTATGAATGAAACCATTGTAAAAACCAATTATTTTTAAAAGAGTAACCGTGGTGTTTCTTGCCGGCTCTTCTCCATAGGAATCAACAATTTGGAACCGTGCACCTAGCTTCTAACGTTTCATCAGTGACCATGTTGGTTTATCTATACTATAATATTATAAAGCTGAAGAGTTTGTTTGTTTGTTTGTTTGATTGAACGCGCTAATCTCAGGAACTACTAGTCCGGATTGAAAAAATCTTTTTGCGTTGGGTAGCCTGTATATCGAGAAAGGCTATAGGCTATATAAAATCACGTTACAATGAAGAGGAGCAGAGCAGTAATGAAAAATGTTGCAAAAACGGGGAAAATCGCACGGGTAGGCGATTCGACGCGACGGGAACGGTCGGGGGAGCAAGAAATTTAACGCGGATGAAGTCGCGGGCAGAAGCTAGTGTGAAATAAAAATATTTTGATTTGATTTGATTGAATGGGAAAGGTTGTGTGTTTGGATGTTTGTTACTCAATCAAACAAAAACGGCTAAACGGATTTAAATTAAATTTGGCACTCAGGTCGTTTATCATCTGGATTACCACATGAGATAGATACCTTTGTCTCGGTTGTATGTTCCGTGGGAGAATTTCTGTACACCACGTTGGCAAAAACTCTAGAAAAAAGTAATAAGTTGCTGATGGATGAGCTAATCCACGACAAATGATGTCCATGTTGCCTACTTACTGAATTCTATACAACTGTAACACAGTTCTACTAAATTGTGAACGAACTATTTAGAATATCCTAAGTTTTGAAAAAGAAAAAAAATATATTTGCATCTTTATTATTAAAAAAATCTACAGTTAGGGTCGCGCTTGATCGGACGTAGATTAAATGATACATAGTCAACGAAATACAGTCACGATACCGTACTTTATAAGGGGACGGTCGGACGGAGGTGTCAATCGATTTCCCATAAAAATAAAGGTTTACTAAAGGTATATATATATCTCTACCTTTTTATAGCTTTATGACACATTCATTTATTGGACATTCAAGCTCTTATGATATAGAATACCTTAATTCCGATACTCGTAAGTTTTTACACGGGTCTTTTCCGTACCTTTTCTCAAACATTACTTTTTCTTTGAAATTTTTGTAGCCCTTTATTGAAAACTCCGTCACGTCTTGAACTAACTGTCTACTTACTATCAACTCTTAACACTGTTACCTGAACTACTTTTGCTGTTACACACTGAAAGACTTTCAATTACCTGCAAAATTGGAGATCGGTACACTCACACTAGATACTCAAACTCACGAAGGCTTGGACAAAAATGTTCATGCAATTTTAGTTCCAGTATTCACAAGAGCTGGTGCGAAAATGGAATGTATGAATTTTGTGAAGTAGTGCCACTTGTTGGTATGCCTGTAGTCCCTACGTGTGAAGTGGAAGACACGTGGACTCTGTACAGTCTTCAGATTTGTTATTAAGGCAACACTTTGGCAATAATATAGTTTATTGTTGAGAGTACTTCTAATAATATAACGTAATATTGATTGACGAAGGGATATTAGACGGTAGCTTGGCAAGCTTGGCAAAAATGTACATAAATATTCGTTGTATTTTTATGGTGAATGGCGAAGAAAGCTGACTTATACAATTATCATCATCATGATCATTCTTTTGCCATTTTTTAGGGTCTGTGCACACGTCTTTTCTTTATTCCACATTTCTTCTACTGCCACCATGTGGCTCCCAGAAAACGGTCGGCGATATCGAGCCAGACCCGAGAGAAAATGGCGAGACGAGTTTGACGTGAATAGACAAGATTGGTCCACACGAGGTCAAAATGACAGTGGAAAGGAGAAAGGGAGGCTTTTGCCCTGCAGTGGGAACTCATAAGTTAAAAAATATTGAGGGTGACACGGACGTTAAGGCGCAACCTGTTACCATGAATTCGGTACATGATTCTAATCCAGGGACCGTCTAGGCGGTGCTAGGATCATGTGCCAATCCATGATTCTATGTTCGCGCGTCGTTGTCATTATGTCACTATCACTGTGCAGTGGATGCTAGTAACTTTGACGCAACTGCATTGGGCTGTTATTTCATACTGAGGTGAACATTCATAACTCATGTAATTTAATAATAAGCTGTTAAGTTTCCAAAAATATAATTAAAATAAGTCCCATACGCTACAAAAACACTGACCCAAATCGAGACTCCAGGGAGAAATTTTGCACAAAGAACCCACAGAGAGAGAGAATACCACTTTGCTTGACATGGAAATCGAACCCAAGACCTCATACTCTGGGCACGCCACAATTGCGGCGGTAAGTCCCCACTTTGAGGAGTGGATAGAGAGGCGTCACGGCGGCCTTACCTTCCGCCTGACGCAGGTTCTCTCTGGGCATGGTTCCTTTGGTGGGTTCCTGTTCAGGATAAAGCGGGAAGATACGCCCGGTTGTTTCCATTGTGAGGATCGTCTAAAGGACACGGTGGAGCATACGGTGGAAGTATGCCCTGCCTGGACGGAGCACAACCGTGTCCTCGTGGAGGCGATCGGCGGCGGCGACCTCTCGCGTCCGGCCCTGGTGCGAGCCATGGTAAGGAGCGAGAGGGCCTGGGATGCCGTCACCTCCTTCTGCGAAGCAGTAATGCTCGCGAAGGAGGAGGCGGGGCGCATGAGGGAGTGGCAATCTCTGCGCCCTCACGTCCCTAGCCGCCGTAGGAGGAGACGCCCCGGGCGTCGGGAGTCGATAGCTGACTCCCGGCCAACGTAGGCACGAGCTTGCGGGTGGCGAGCAATGGGTAGCTCGCCGTCCGGTAAGGACCAAGCTCGGGCCGACGGCGCGTAGTGTTTCACGCGCGCCTCAAAGAGATGTCAGCAAAACTGAAGGGGTCTGCTAGGACTGATGGCTACCAGGGTCGCGAGATTGTTCGAAAGGGATACCGTGACCCTGGCACATGGGCAACTGAAGGAACATGGGTGGGTTTTAGTCAGTAAAAGTCTGACATGCCCTCCCGTTCCGCCCAGAGCGGAGAAGTCATTTGATGATTTCCTATCAAAAGCGTAGCGTAGCGTTTGCGACCACTAGACCAACGAAACAGAAAAAAAACTAAAGTAACCAAACAAGTAATCATGTTAAATGTAAAAAACGACTATAAAGTTTCAAAATTTATTGTCATAAAGAATACTAAGCGCGTCTGAGCACCAGTAATCAATTTTGAATCTTGTCTAAAATTTCTGTATTTCTAGACAATTACCTAGCAATCTAACAGTGTTTAAAAACGATTTCAATCTTGAAACTACGTTATTGCTGCTCTGAGGCGTGGGCAGTGAAAACACAAAGTACTATGTTAATTTAAAACTGCAAAGGGAACTCTTTAAAACGTAATGAAACCTCGCAAGTTTTTCTTGCCGTAAAAGAAAATTCAATCTGGGATCTTTTATTATACGACGCCGCGACGTTTTTTTGAGAATATTACTAGTTACCAGTAACGGGATTGTGAAGATTAGATAAGTTCTCTTAATTACATTATAATTTTTCTGACTGTTGGGACACAGGCCTCCGCTCTGTGAGAGGGAGTGTGTTGTAATCCATTATGCGGGCTCAGTGCGGATTGGTAGAAGTCAGATATCTACGAATTGTTTCGTTCAAGGACATGCCGACGTCATCACGACGTTTTCCTTCATCGTTTTAAGAGCAATAGGGAGACGCAGTCTGAGTTCAAACCTACAACCCTACGAACCTACGACCCTACGAACTTTCGACTAGTAAGTTGTGGCCGTTAGCGCAGGGCCACCATTGTTCTCGACAAACACTCGATCCATGTCAAGTACTGGTATTCGGCTACATCCAATAAGACTGGAAACTGCCTCAAAAGAAGTGGAGAAATGGCTAGGCAAGTGATGATGAACTACTGAAGAACTTCCAAATTATCAAAGAGAAAACATATTGAAAAAACCAAAACAATAAAATAAAATGCAAATTGATCACCACTCTCGACATGCATATTGGTGATCACTGTCTTCTGTTATTAGCTGACAAGAGTACAATAAACTATAGCGTCTTGGCGTAATCGATTACTTCAAGCGTACAGGTATGTTTCAAACGTATCTTCGACATGGATAGAATTGTCTATTCTCTGGCAATATTTCACTTCACTCCCTTATTACAGTGGATGTAAAACATTGGTGTTGTCACGGACGGTATTGAAAGGAACCAAGTGTAATTTGTAACAAGGGGTATAATTTGGAATATAAGTTCAACGTCTTATCTGTAGATACATTTCTCCTCTACCCTTATGAAATTTTCGTTGTTCATTCTTTAACATTTAGCCAAATATCTACGTTTATATTCTTGAAAACCTAACGATAAATAAAATTGAAACAGACTTTGTTAATATTGTTAGGGCAAACTAATCATGTTATAAAGGTTTTTGGCGATCAATCATAGCATTGTATTTAAATAGGATAGAGGAACAAATAGATATGGAAATGATCTGCCGCGAGGCAAGATTTGTGGTTCCCATTGATATCCATGCCTTTGTAAACACATAGTTCATTCAAATTAGTACGGAGGGTACGGGAATCTACATTGGATTCGATCGGGGGTTTTCTTTGTTTGATATTGTTTGGTTGACTTCCTGTGAAACTTTGGTTTTACATGAAGATTCTCGTAAATTATTATATACAAATAAAAGGGTCTATGTAATCCTTTGGTATGAATTTTACTGACGCAATGATCAATAGAACTTTAAAAAAGACAACGGTTTAATTTAAACATCGCGGGAAAAGAATGACTCAATAACGAAAGCTGTTTTAATATCTACATATAAAGTTGAGTATAAGTTGAGAAAGATTCAAAATTTTATTGTGTATTTATGTAAAAACTCAGTTATAGTCAGTCGCAATTAATTTAAAATCAGGGAAATTAATGGATAAGCAAATTAACTTCAAAACTTGAATTTCCCGTATATTCAATCACGACAATCGTTCTTCGAAAGATGTCTTCGAAATATGAAATTGCTGTAGATAAGACGGCGAATTGACGCAGGGTATCAATTTGCTTAGTAAATCATTTCTCTGACGTACTTAAATGCCAGGAGATGTAACTGCCAGGACAGTTTTGATTACGAGAATTAGCCCGTAGATAACGTGTATGTGCAAGATTCATACAGTCAAATACTTATAAAATTAATCTGTAAAAAACAACGAATAACGGAAAATATATCGATTTTCCTTTCCAAGAACTACCCTCGACATTGCAATCTACAAATGAAAATCTGCAAAGCTAAACAAATCTTCTAAAGCATGAAACAAATCTTCTTCAAAATTTAATATTCGGTTCATTGATTAAGCTGACCTTTTGCTAACAAGGTATTCTAATTATCACGGCAAAAGTACGAGAACTGTAGTTTCAAATTGCGAAAGAAAGATGAAGGAAATTATTTTTAATTAACTCTTGTCTCTTTAATGTTGTGTTTCAGATAATAAAGAAAAAGCCCGAGCAAGTACGTATCCAACGCCCGATGAAGGGTGTTCCGTAGTTGGGATGAAAATCCCAAGGGAAAACGTAACATTGTATTTGACAAACATTTTCCCATACATCGATATACGACACAGTAGATTCCTAATAGCTAACTTTAAAATAACAAAAAAGAAAAACTAATTCATAACACTACAAGATAACGATTTTCGGGCTTGTACTAAAAGTGAGACCGTGCTTCTTGCCAACTTTCATGATTCTAGGTTTTTTTAGGGTTTCAGGGGTTTTCCTTTTGAGATATGGAACTTTAAGAAAGGAATAAGTGTTTCACTTAGTTGTCTACTAGTACAATGCAAAAAATACCTAGTGTTCAAAGCAAGGTGCAACAATTTATTAGTCATAAAGAAGCGAAAAAAAGATGCCTTTTCTTTGTACTTTGTTTGTGCTACGTTACGTTACTTTGTGATTTCTCTTTTGAGTACCTATTTTGGTGAAGTCCAAAAATTATTGTTATACTCTTACTTTCTAATGCGGTTGCAAAGATCCAGAATATCAACTGAATCATAGGTACTACTTTTCACATCTTACAAGAATTCAATCAAGTCATACAATGTTGCGACGCTGCAAAGCTTATACTTTTTACAATCTGCTATCAACAGCACTGCATTTTACTTCACATTGCACAAATCCCTCTTTCATTCATATCTCCTCTCGCCACATAATATATTTACATATTTATAGCCCAGCCCGCAGGTCGGAGCAATTTCTCGCTTCATAGGACGTCCGCATCCCGTGTACATTGCGGTTGCTAATCCTACACGTCCGTGCCGCGGTATCTGACCTCAATCTGTGATGTTTCACGTCACTATAAGTTGCTACATTTTATTGGTAATGTAATTTTAGTATTAAAATTATATTAGAAACAATTTTTCCGTGGGTACTGTGTAACAGTGATAAGTTGTCACAAGAACTTAGGACGAAGAACAAAGGTAGGGGGAAAGTGATTATTTCTTGATGCACAACTTATTACCAAGGGGTGGTCCCGGCAGTATTTTGTGGATCTTTGGTATTCATAACGGGTCGTCAGAAGCCCGAAAATCTGAGTCAGACAAGTGTTAGGAAAGGGTCTCGTAATGCCCAATAACTGGGTTGTGGGGTTTAGATGGGTCGGTTTCGTCAAGATGTTTTCCTCCACCATTGTGAAAGCAGTGGTGATGAAATTTTTTGCACAAAGTAAGTCACCTGCCCTACAATTCATAAGTCGGGGTCGTTGCCACTAGCCCAACCACCAAATAAACCCAATAAATTTCAAAATAAAGTATTTCCAAAGAGACAAAACAATATTTCTTTGCGAACATAAATTGTAAACGCGTCGGAGTGTATGTTTGTTATCGCTATCATAAATAAAACGCTCCTACTAATGGTATAAAGGATCCTTTATTTCCTTTCCTTTGTCGTAAAAAGCTATTGAAGTTTTTCCTACGACAATTTTTCCTTTTATTGAGTGTTTTAAATAAGCTGCCGTTTGTATCATATTTATTTAACTACAACCCGTGTGCCCGATAGGATTTTCCATCGGCGAAAAAATGACGAACAATAAAACTTTCATGCCTTATTGAACCTCTTTAGTTGACGAATTTTCAATGATTCTTACTTAGTACTTACCTTCGATATATAGGACGCTTTTGAATCAAGGTGCGCCATTCTTTTTTTTTTAATTAGCCTACACTATCTCATTGCGTAGAGAAGGCCTACCCCAAATCCATCTAGGCATGTCTTTCCAGGGCCACCTCAATCCAACCATTGCAATACGCGTCTAAGTCCTCGCGCCACCTCTTCTCGAGCCGGCCTCGGCAGCGCCGTCCATTCTCTGGCAATTCAAAATATGTTATTCAGCGTCTTAAAAAAAGACATGTTAGAGCATGTCATTGCGGAATGAGGTGCATTTACGTGTACGTAGGCAAGCGATTTGGCAACGTAGTCGTGGGCCCTCGTTTTTTAGGAACGGTCGGAATTAGGTCGGTAAATGGTTGTCAGCTCAACTTACTTCATGTAGTGAACTCTGTGATGAATGAATTGTTTGTCGAGCGCGTGCTTAAATTGATATCTACTTTTATTTTCGTAATTGTTGTTGTTGTGTGCGGAGGTTTTCGTTGGCAACCTTTAAATACGCAATCCTCAAAAGGGTAGTGTTTCCAAGAACGTTTTCGCCATTTATCGCCAGCGCGTGTCTAGAACCTAGTCATAATAATGTCTATTCTTACTCAACGTATCATATTTTTCTGGAGAATACAGGTATAAAACTCGGATCATTTGTGAAGTCAGCACGTTTTGCAGGTAATTTGGCATTGGCATCATCATCATAAATCGTCCCGGAAAATCCTGTCCATCCATCACTATTTCACTATTGTCTACTAGCCCTTCGCCCGCGACTCCGTCTATATTGATTTCGAATTTTCACACCCAATAAACCCAGTATGGTACAGACGCCAGCACATCGAGCTACTATTTAATAGATTTTCAACTTTATCGCTAAAGCATTAGGTTCAAGGTTGATTGGGAGAATTTGACAGTTTCGGGTACCTTGATGTGCTGACGTCTATTTCAGGTTACAATTGATTGAAGAACACAAAAATGTTAGTAGACCACACCGCCCAATAGCCTAAAGTGTGTAAATTGGAATTTGTTGAAGCACATATGTAGGTATTTCTTCAGTATTCAAGCTTTCTTTTGACCTGAAAATTCGCCGAATTAAGCCGATACCATAAGGCATAGAGGCAAAGGCTACTGACCAGTACCAACTCAATATAGTAATCGTAGTTTAGATTTACAGTGGAGCGTCGATTATCCGAACGTCGATCAATCGAACGACCGCTTATCCGAACTAATACGCCCGCCCGACTCGCGCGTGCCATCCTCCTCTCGCACTACATTACTCGCGAAATTCTCTCGAACTGTTAGTTGTATGTCACTCCCAAGTAGCCATTAGCTGATAAACTAAATTTTACCGCGTGAAAGAAACTATTTGCCATTAAAGATATGTCTAAACATAAGGTTTTCGTTCACCTGTACATAAATATGTACGGCTGAATCAATACAGTTCGATTATTCGAAAAACCCGGTTTTCCGAACACTCCTGTCCCCAATTAGTTCGGATAATCGACGCTCCACTGTATTTAGGAGATTAGTTAGACTAAAAGATTGGTTTTTGGTTTCCATCGGTTTAATTTTTTCTCATAAAGTTTTTTTTTTCTGATTGCTTCTGCTATCTGATCTCAATCACGCCTGATGGAAAGCGATGGCTGAGGTCTATGATGTATCTAGCGGGCCCAGAAAATGCCAGTAAGGATGCTGATGTTCTTCACAGTTCTGCTATGACGCCACACTCCACCTCTTACAATATTCACACATATTTAATGGCATGAAATAAAAGAGTCACATACACAAGTTTGACTATCACACATGGACGTCGACACTAATCGGTCATTCCCATATCTAAGATCGTTTCAGACTTGTAAAGTTCTTAGTAAGCGTCTTGTGAGACGCATTTAAAAGGATAATGTGAGGATAATCAGGTTTAACTTTCGTCTGATTTGGAAGATAAATTCAATAAACTCTATTGAATTTATTGTAGTGCAATGCCAATATGGTTATCGTATTAAGTATCTAGTAAAGAATCTTCTTTTGAGAGGCTTTGTATTGCAGGCGTGGTTAATTGTTCAACTATATCTTATTATGGTGGTTTCCAACTCAGTCGGTTTTAGACGCTCTTCTGACGCGGCGACGAAAGCTATTATGTTATTATCCTTCATAATTTCAACCGAAACACGAAACACGTCCGTTTCTGGACATAGGTCTCCCCAAGCATCCAGATACCCACTT
The DNA here is from genome assembly GCA_932294355.1 of Aporophyla lueneburgensis. Taxonomy (NCBI): domain Eukaryota; kingdom Metazoa; phylum Arthropoda; class Insecta; order Lepidoptera; family Noctuidae; genus Aporophyla; species Aporophyla lueneburgensis. The sequence continues at coordinate 30,395,988 of OW028739.1, read as the reverse complement.
TAACGGGTTCTGTGCTACTTAATCCACTGGATTCCTACAGCTTTCACCAAGTAATCGGTGCACCATGTAAGAGGTCTTCCAAGGCTTCATCTCCCAGTACCACGGTCTCTTTACCTTTTGGCCCCACCGGCCATATATTCGACGCTACTATGAATGTAACATCATCATCATATGAGCTTCTCATTTCTTGCACCAATCCCCACGCTCTTGTGTCAGCCTCATCAAGGTTTTGGCTGCGATGGCAACAATGCAGCTATAAGTGTATAATCTATGTAAAAAGGATAAATTGTAGGAATTAATCAGTTCTGCTATTAATCGTGTCCGATTTCTGGCTATTGGAATGACAATGTTCAGCAGAAGCTTGAACCTGCAGTGTTCAGTAAACAGCAGGTGCCTAGGTAAAAGTCGCTGAAGGTATTTGGCTGGACTTGACAACAACATTGTAGATAAGTCTAGTCTATGACGCAGCAGTGCTGGCGATTGCAATTGATATTGCCTATATTTTGTACAACACACCTCTCTCTCTCTCTCTCTCTCTCTCTCTCTCTCTCTCTCTTGTAGGAAGAAAAGAGATGGAATTTCAGAGCTGGTATACTAGTTTAATCGTTTCCGTAAAATGTTAGGACGTTTCAAATCAGCTTAATTAAAACTTCCATGCAAACCTAATTAAAATTGTAAAGCCTTCCGTTCGTTAGTGTTTTGTTTTAGCTGTGCGTAACAGGTAGCAATGGGTATTATTTTAAATACTTACTGCCCCTGCTTCACTCGGGTTTTTTACGAGTTGACAAACTATCAAGATTTCTTTATTTTATGTTTTTTTATTATTTCACACGTGTACGGTTTCGATTTGTTTGTATTACAAACACATTTTAATTAAAATGTTATCTTTTATTGAGTTATTTACAATTTTCTAAAATAGCATTTTGAAGCAACCAATACTTAAAGAATTGTAGCGCAGAGCTCAATTGCCGAGGTTAGATCATAATGTCGCATCAATAAAATTAGAACAAATATTGTGCAAGAGTATGAGAAATTGAAGGTAAGAAGTGCGGCCTATGTTGGCGTGCGGCGCCGACGATAGTTTTTAATTAACTAATTATTTTATCTTAATATTATAATTTTATGATTATATGGTCACATAGCCCTACCGCTGTGTCAAATTAAAGTCACGAATGTAGCGACTCGTTATTTGCCAATTAGGAAATTCCAATTCATGGACACTTTTAAAAGAAGATCAGAAGAAAAAACTCATAATTATTAGCATAATAATACCTATTTTTTAAAAGCCTTTCCTTTCTTTTCTGTAACGTAACACAAAACAGTGCAATACATTTGGCAGCAGCCTTCTCTTTTCATGCGCCATTTGACTGTACCGTCCCTCAGTAAGTTGGGCACTAAACCAAAGATAATATACTAAGTAGCAACTTTGTTAGGAACATTGTTACGTAAACTATCAGCATATGGAAATACTATGGAATAAGTTTTTAACCTGAAATATGTTATATTTTGAGATTCTCTCTATAAACTTTAATATATAAGAGCGTTCAACCCGCGCGGGCTGGCAACGGACTAGATTATTTTATTAAATATTATAAAAGTACAATTATTTTTAGTCAAGCATCCTTGTATGTATAATGATTTATAGTGGTTGTCATATCAACAATGACATTTGGTTTGAATAGTTTATTATGTTTTATTTATGAAATACTATCATTTAAGTACATTCTTTTATATTTTGTGAATGTGAGAATGTTGTAGGCCTTGTAGACTGTAGACAATTTTCTATTCTATTAAGTACCTGGTACTTGTTCACAGTCCTACACTGTACTCGCATATCTATTAACACTGTAATTTGAAACCATTGTAAAAGCCAATTATTTTTAAAAGAGTAACCGTGGAGTTACTTGCCGGCTCTTCGCCATAGGAATCAACAATTTGGAACCGTGCACCTAGCTTCTAACGTTTCATAAGTGCCCATGTAGGTTTATGTGAAGTAAAAATATTTTGATTTGATTCGATTTTTAACATTTAATCTTATATAAAAACATTAAATTGTAATAATTACTGAAAATAATTGACAATTATGTCCATTTTCAAGGTAACTACCAAAATAGCTGAACAAAAATTTTCAGTAGGTACTTGATTTAACCTTAATGTGGTAATCACGAAAAATATCATCATCAGTGTTGCAGTTCGCGCAGGATGTTCATCCTGCAGCATATGTGCATCATAATATAATTGGTGACTAGTAGAAATCGTTACAAAAGGAAAAACGTACGTAATGCTCTCTCCTTGCAACTATCTTTCTTCTGTGTCTCTTTCTATTATACATAATATCTGGTTGACCGAGCTTTGCTCGGTAGTTTTTGGTAAATTGTGTTTAGAATAATAAGTTTATATTCAAGTTGATAATTGATAAAATTGGTCATTGAAAACACTAATAAAACGACATTTTATAAAAATGAATCCTAGCTAGATCGATTTATCGCCCCCGAAATCCCCTGTATACAAAATTTCATGAAAATCGTTGGAGCCGTTTCCAAGATTCAGATTATATATATATATATACACATATATAAAAGAATTGCTCGTTTAAAGGTATAAGATACGAGTGTGTGTACGTACGGGTATCGCGTAAGAAACTTCTTTCCTAACGGAGGTCATTTTGTAAATATGAAACTAATTCTATCTAGTAGATACAGAAGAGAGAGAGAGAGTCCATTCTATTTAGTAGATACTTTTACCTTTTCGCGACTTAATGGCTTAGCGTATTTGAATGTTTGAAACATAGGTAGACCATGATCTAGGTATGAACAAGGGTAAGTTTTGTTGTGGTAATGAGTCTCTTTAGAATAATTTACGACCACAACGCGGTCGAGGCCGCAAGAGTAACTAATAAGGTATGCTCGCGGCTTTGTCCGCGTGAAAATATTACTGATACAAAACTTTGTATTTTGGTATTATTTTCCTGTAAACACGAGAACGCACGTTTTTTGTATGACCTAATTTTTCTTCTTTTCTTAACCTCTAAGTCCCTGAGATACCACATTTGGTATAGACACAATGGTTTTTAATTGTGTCTGTAATTACGGTATTCAATGGGTTAATATACACCGTCACATTTTAATCGTCTTACAAAGGTTGTCCACTCAATGTATCCGACACGATTTACCTCTAGGCGTGATTAAAAAATTGTTATCATTAATTAAGATAATAGTTACTAAGAAAAATAAATAATGCATTAGAATAATGAAACATCCTGTTAATAAAGTTTACGTATCAGATGGTAGAGAAGATATCCATCTCCATGTTGCATGACACAAAATATCAATGTAAAATATGTACGTCCTGGGTCATCATACTGAATAATATTTTTATTTTTTAGTTATTTAAATGTTTTTTTTTTTTCTTAAAGATGTGTAGTAGTCATTGTGAAGTGGGCTGCCGTTGTAAGACAATTAAAATGTCACGGTGTTTATAAACTGCTTACGTATAACGGTTTATGAAATACAGGCCGCTGACAGACAGACCATCGCACAGCCGAGGTTTCGGAATTCTAAAAAACGATCAGTATTGACTTTTTTTTTTTTAGTACAGTACAGTAAAATAAAGTCACTTTGTAAACTGGTATAAAGTGACTACGTTACTTTACTTTTCATGTATGTATCTACATTTTACATAAATATAGGCTCTCCAAACAAATCGCAAAAATAAAACCACGGTAAAGGGTAGAACATAAGACTAGTACAGTCAGCTTACGTATCGTATATTATTACGTATCTACGCAGCAGCCCAGCCACCCATCTCAGTTTATGTATATTACAACTGTTAGGCCTGACGTGGTTTAAGTTTTATAGCCTGGAAAATAGTTAGGAGTCGTATACATAATATATTGACACGTATATTCGTGAGGTTTCGGGTGATAGGCTCGGTCTTCATCTCTTCAAACCGTCAGTCAAACTTATTAATTATTTCTTTCTGGTTCAGAATTATTTTATTCAAAACTTCTTGTTGGTTCCAAAAAGCTTGATATTTCTTTGAGCGTATTTTTTGTAGAAATTAACCAATTTACTTTCTTTCGATTTCTTTAAATATTTTGCTTTGAATCCTTTCTTCAGATGGATTATCAACTTCCTAGCTCCAATCAATGATAAATGTATTTTTTTTTCTTTTCTTTTTGCTTGGCTCCTAGGAACTATAACACTATATAACTAACTTTTGACAGCAGCTTCACCCGCGTAATATACACACATATATACCTTCCTCTTGAACTACTCTGTCTATTAATGACATAGTGATTTAAGGTGAAACCGCATTAAATTCCGTTGCGGAGTTTAAAACATCTAAGCGTACATACACGACATGCGACTTTGTTTTATACTATCTAAAGAAAGAAGATACAGACATTAAGCATGTTATTAAAGATGAAACATGCTAGAATGTGTGGTTTTGATCAATAATTAAACTTGCAAAGGCATCAGCTCAATTAATCACCGCATCTTAATTTAAGCAATAAATCTACCTGTCGAAATATCACATAAAGGTATATACGATCTATAACAATTACCCAATACATTTACGTAGGTACATTAATCATATTGTCTTCAGGCAATCCTTCGTCTAATCTAAATTTAATGTATGAGTACCGTGCAGGCAAATCTCAAGTTTCGAGGTAAAACCACAAAATAAATAAATGCAGAAGTATTCTCTAGCAAATTGATTGAAACCCACGCTCTAAAAAGTATGAGACAAAAGAAAATATTCTCATCTGAAAGCCTATGCCTCGTATGCCTTATCATATCATATCGTAATCGTATTTTTTAGTTAATTACTTTCCGTCCACTGGAGGGCGCCATATGCATATGCATATAATCACTTAGGCATTTTTACGTATTAATTTAAAAATAATAGACTGGAGGTTTCAAGACCGCATGTCGTGTATAAGATTGCAAGTTCAAATCTCAAGCACATAATGCTTTTTCCTGCCAGGGTCGCGAGATTCGTTCGAAAGAGTTACCGTGGCCCAGGCATATGGACAACTGAAGGAACACGGGTGGGTTTTAGTCAGTAAAAGTCTGACACGCCCTCCCGCTCCACCAAAAAATAAACAGGCGGCCTAACCTCTTCCTAAATATGTAGACGTTGGCTTCCAGTATAAACGAATGCAGCTATCAGGATAGCAGTACTTTACTTGGAATTACTACCTATCTGCCCTCCACAACCACAATCTAGTAACTGGATAACATGATACCTCTTGGTGAAACTTTTGGTTGTCGGTTTGTCAGACGGTTGTCAGACTTTTGGGCTACCTACTAGCGGTAACAACTGTGACGATCTACGAATGACAACCGGGACCTAATTTTACTGTGATTTGGGTAAAGTACTTAATAAAAAAACAGATAGCTTGTTCTTGAACTTTGTCAGTTTTGAGAAAAGAACTATATTTCAGTTTCTGGTTCTTATCTCAAAAAATAAAAACCTTGTTTGGTAATAAGACCGAAAGAGAGCAGACTCCGTGGTTACTGTTCTTAACATTTGTTTTCAGAAGATAGAGGCAGACCACCATTAATATGGTGGTCAACTGTTGCGAAGGAAAAAAAATGTTTAAATACTTATCACCTGAAACAAATCGTTACCTATGTTCCTGGCGCTAATGCTCAAGGAGGCCCGACCCCATATAAACTGGGAGGAAAAATAAAATAGATCGAATCAGAGTGAGTCTTCTTCATCTCCTGCCCTTTGTAATCAAACTGATTAGATCGTTTAGAGTTTCGATGCGATGAGATAAGGTTCCCTTGATAAAGTTAAACGAATTCTTACGCGTCGTTTACTTCTTAATTGGAGTCGTGTGTTAGTTTAATAGAGCTAATCTCCGAAATAGTTAGACCGTTTTCGAGCGTGTCCAATTAATATCAACGGCGTGTGTTGTTCTATTAGTTCATTGTTTGGTGATAGCTCAATTAATTTAAAGTTGGCGCCTTTTCCAATGATTGTTAGGTAAATGCTATGCAACGTTACGAACGTAGTTGTAGTTTTAAATCCGGGCAAGCAGAAATCTAACTTTGTCAATTAATTTATACTTTCTGCCTACTCACTATTGTATAGAATCAAATTTATCTAACTAAATAGACAGCTGTGCTACTGGGGAGTTTATTGCGCCACTTCTTCCCAGTTAAAGCACTAGGAAGTGGTGAAGGGCGTGCGATTTGTTTGATTTTGATTACTGTAACGGTAACGGAAAAGCATTTTGAGAAAACCTGGGCGTAATATAAGTCTTAATTCACCCATCTTGATCAAGCGTGGTGATCAATGATGTTACCTTCTATTTTTATGATAAAGCAGTGGACAATAATAGGTTAGTCATCATCATTATCATCTGCTAGGCTTTTTCCAACTATGTTGGGGTTGGCTTGCAGTCTAACCGGATGCAGCTGAGTACCAGTATTTTACATGGAGCGACTGCCTATCTGACCTCCACAACCCAGTTACTGGGGTAATACGATACCCCTTGGTAAGACTGGTTGTCAGACTTTCGGGCTTCTGACGACCCGTAACGACTGTCTGAGATCTACGAAAGACAGCCGGGACCACCGGCCTAAGGCTTATAATAATAGGTTAGTACTACCTTCTGCCCGCGACTTCGTCCGCGTTTTTGCTCCCCTGACCCTTCCCGTCGCATCGAATTGCCTGCCAGTTTTTGTTGCTGCTCTGGTCCTTTTGATTGTAGCGTGATGTTATATAGCGTATAGCCTTCCTCATGAAATAGTAGTTCCTGAGATTACTCCGTTCAACCAAACAAACAAACTCTTCAGGTTATAAAAAAACATAACTGTTTCGTAGGCATAGTATATTGTACGTTAGGTCTGTCCAAAGTGTACAATAGGTAAATGCGATAGAAAATCGTATTGTGAGAACCTCCGGTGAAATGAAATGTTTATTTATGTAGGTAGATCTTTTAAGACAATGTTGTTGGTCAATATTTTAAAAACTAAACGGTGCCGCCATTTCCTAGCTGACTGTTCCCTGACAAGAAATTCTGAACCAAACTCATGTTCATGGTCTCTTTTAAAGTCCAAACATAAGATATATTATTAGAATTTTATGCCAGTCTAACAGTCCAGGGCCAAGTCTGGGAGGACCTTTTCAGGAAAGAGACCTTTTCAAAGAATTGCAGCTTTGAGCTGATCGGTCCCAAAAGACGGCATATATGTATCACTCGTCGTGTAGCTCAACCCTATTTTAGGGAGCTTAACGACCAGATCCATCAGATCTGTGGGACTTTTACCGGGCTGAACAATGAAACACCTTTGTAGTGCGCTTTAAGTTGATTACTTCATTTCTTCCATGTTTTTCTGTTTACAGCAACGCGCCTGCCATTCTATTCCCTCTTTTAAATCAAAAAACTTATTCTAAATTACCTTGGCAGTTCGGATGTGATTAAAGTTATTTTATAGCCAGGCTGTACAATGTTTGTCATGTTTAGCAGGCATCCATGGCAGTACTGATCATTGTAACCCATCGAGTGAGTAATGAAATTGAAATCAAAGACATCTACTCAAACTTGGCTGAGAATCAGCACTTTTTAATCGTTAAAATTAAGTAGGACAGTCCCCAAAACGCCTGCCCTTCACCACTTTCTAGTTATACTGATGCCGATTGTTAAAACAAGTGATAGATAACTTTATGACAAATGCTTCGGTCCCACTACCCGTTAGTGTACGTGCGCTGATAGGCTGTGGAAATAACAGCAGTACCTACAAAATCCGAAAATTTCAAGTTTCTACCCGTTACAGTACAAACAACAGCTCTGTAACAGAGGCGAGACGGATGGACGACCAGACGGACAGCGGAAGATAAGTATTAGAGTCCCGTGGCTTCCTTTGGGTACGGAACCTTAAAATGCCATAGAAATCTTAAGTGTAACAAATGGGATGTGGATTTGTTCGAGTAATGGGTTATCCTTTAACCGCAATTGATTGTAACGACGTGCTCGGGCTATAAACTGGCATAACACTTCATATTAATGTCTTCCTTCTTCCTTATTGGGGATTTTGTGGATGATTAAAAAAAAATATTACATTTTAAAATAAATATCTCACCAATACCAAATAGTTCCGTGTGATGCCGGACATAATGAAAAGCACCATCCCAATTCTTTCCGTGGGTGTCGTAAAAGGCGAGTAGGGGATTTACTAGAGAATGCGCAGCATCGTTCTCTATGCATTTTAACACCATACTGCGATCGCCAATCCGCCTGCCAAGCGTGGCGATTATAGCAAACTCACCCAAATTGGGGAGACCTACGTCCAGGATTGGCAAAATTTATAGTATAAAAAAACCGCTTTTAAAATACCTACTTAGACCATTTCATAATATCACGCCTATATTGCCTAAAGGGTTAAGCATAGATGTACCTATAGTACAATCACATTTCGCCTTTACCTTTGTTCGTAGGATTGTTAAAAATTAATATTTTATTGATCATTCGCTTCTTTCACTTCTTTGGTTCTCGTTATTTCAGCTCGCCTGGTTGAATAACTTGATAACGTAATAGTAAAATATAATAAGTTCACTGGCTGTATAAGTTCAGTTAGTTTTGTTAATTGAATATGATTGTATCAGTGCGTTTCAAAATAAAGGTTAAAAACTTAAAACTATAACAATATTCAACAGATAAGACAAAGAGTATCTTTCGAAACATGTTTTGATTAAAATTAAATTTCTCAATTCCTTGGTACGAATTAATAATATAGACATAATTTCATCTAGGTTACCATAACATTACGCCTTGTTTTTGCGACGAGGTAGGACAGAGGTGTACCTATGGTACACTCATATTTCGCTTGTTATGTTTAAGTCCCATGGCGAGCCATTTCCCATCAACCGGGCACGAATCCAGACTCCGGGCTGCTACTGTGAATTTCTTGATAGAGAAACCCAATAACACTTTGCCCGACCAGGGAATCAAACCAAGGACCTCATGCTCGGCATTAGCGCTTGCTACCGCTAGACCAACGAGGCAGTCATCAGTTCACCTAAGTTAAGTTTATAATGAATGCAAATAAGCCTACTAAATTGTAAAATTTCAACCTAAGTGATAGAAAAACAATGTAGGTAATGAACTCCAACCTTCCATTAGAGATAAAGCTGTTTCTAAGACTCCACGGTTTCTCTATATGTAAATCCCTGTCACTTTGAATATTTACAAGTCGACAATTGTTGGGCACAAAGTTCACGCATACAATCTATACTTATATTATAAAGCTGAAGAGTTTGTTTGATTGAATGCATACAAATATTATTTTTTGTTAAGTATCAACAATCTAACGCAAAAAATGGCAAATGCATAAAGTCACTAATGAGTTTCCAAATTTAAATTCTCAATTGATTCCACGCTCCGAAGTAACAATAAAAAACTGTAATAGTTTAGAAACAAATCCGCAGTATAAAGCGTCCTTTCATAGGAATATTGATATGTATTTCAGTACGAACTGGCGGAGCTTTCAGTTGGACTTTCAGTGACTCAGTGTAAGCGCGCCATCCGCGCAGAATACACGCCGCGCCGCCCCTAGCCGCGCGGCAAAACGACAACAAAAACACCTCGTACTTTTCATAACAACAAACCGATGTTATAAAAACATTTCTTTAAAAAAAAATACAGTTCCATTTGACATTTCTTCGCTATGGTGACTTTGAATTTTGAATTTTTCTTTCTTTGCAGTGTACTTTCCAGTTGTAAACTTTTTGCTAAAGATGTGAGTGCTTCGCAAATGGCACTTTTTAATTTTGTCGATTCATTCTATTTTGTGTAGAAAACAGTGCAAGTTGGTTTATTTTTATAAATCAAGAAATAAATAAGTGTTATGGAAGAGTGGGTTCGGGAGAAAAGCGGATTGAAACAGCTGACTAGCGGCAATTCTCAGTTTGTTTTGTTCGGTAAGTTAATTTAGAATTTTGTTATTTTGAGGTCTAACAATTTTCAGAAGCCGTGCTGTTTGTTATCTTATGGTAATATTGCTAGAACAAGTACTTACCCACTTGACGGTTGATAAGATAATGCATCGATTTGTCATTAGCAACATCAGTGCGTTCCTAAATGAATATTCTTTTCAGTTTTCACTAAATATTCACTGACTCATATTTTCCGACGAATTAACACCCAAATCGTTATTCTAATACGTCTTCAATTTGTTTTGTTCTAAATTTAATACTAGTTTACATTTACGAACATCAACAAGCGCTGTTTACAAAACATATGTAGGTATTCCATATTTAAACATCCAAAAATTTGACACAAGTGTATCATTTTAAGCCGGTAACTGTTTATTGATGAATATGAAAACTGATTCAAATTTCTCCAGAGGATTATATTAGGGATCCATAATACCTAAATCAAATCGCCATCACCGCATTTAATTAAATTCTGAAGATCTTAAGTGTTTTGGGATCCAATACATTTTAGTGAAGCGTTAAAACTAATGTTTATCAACAATGGCTGAATGAAGTTTCGTGGCGTGAAATAGTTAACACTGGCTGGTATTCATTGGGAGGTTGTTTTTATTATTTTCCAATACTGGCCAGTATTGCTTGCGGCACAGATAATATTATTCAAGCGTCCTGAAGGTTTTGATTGAATGAGTCGACAGAATTTGAAGACTCATCTTTTCGCAAAAAAATATCCATTATATGACGTGCTTTTAAGATAACGACTTTTAACGATCAAGAATATTATTTAGAATTTGATTTAGTTAATTGACTACTAATATACATATTTGAAACAATTACCTGTGTCCCTAATCGACGCTGCTTATGCAGTAATTGTTTAGAAAATGCAAATTATTTGTCAATAAATATAATACATGAAAAGCACAAAAATAAATATCATTAATGTTTTGATAAATACTATTTATTTCTGTGAGTACGTATATCACTGATATTTTCGTATGATTATCCATACTATATGTAAGAGAATAACTACTTCTACATTACTATTCTTGTAATAAAATGCGTTCACCACAACAGAAAGTAATGCGAACAATTTGTATTCATATCCTGTCGCCCAACAATGCCTTCGTCATTTAATTGTACTGTTGTAGTCTATGTAGATACTAGACTTACTTATGTGTATTTTCTTCTTTTTGTATTTTGGTAAATACGCTACGAAAATAACGCGTTTAAAAAAATAAATAAAATAAAAATAAAATTCATTTATTTCAGGCATAAGAACCCATATTACAAAAATTTAGTTAAAATGTGACAATGCTGTAGCAGAAAATAATGAAATATCATCAACAAAATAGAAGTATAAGTCACAGAGTTGAGATAAAATACAATGTCAAAACAGGTAACAGATATGGAATTTAAATAAAATAAAATGTCAAATTTACGGGTCACAGGATTAGAATTTAAACAAAATGTCAAATTTAACTGTACCAGTATTGGGATTCAATTAAAATGTCAAAATTTATACCGAACTTAGATTAAGGCAACAATAAATAACAATTGCACATAATATAAACAAAACAATACAAACAAACAATTATAAATAAAGGTCAATGTGTTTTGGTGTTAAAAAAAAAAAATTGAGTACTCCCTGCTACACATGTCTGTCACAACATTGACGTATGTAAGGGCAGTCAAATCGTCCTGCGATCATTGCCAGAATAGTATTGGAGCTGGCCCGCACCCTGCGCACTATGGACGCGCACCGCACAGGGAGGTGCAATATGCCCTGAAAAGGGTGACTTTAACTTGATCGGAGCAGCGTGCAAACCCGCGAGCCAGCATATTCGCCCTTTTCGACAACGCCCTCCGCTCCATTTCGATTTCAGCATGATCTTTGAGGTCAGCCGTGACAACATGCCCTAAGTATTTGAATTGGTCCACTCTTCCTAACGGAACACCATTTAGACAGACAGGTGGTACATATTCCAGGCAGTTTGTACCACCGGCTCCAAATACCATGCACTGACTCTTGACAACATTATATTGGAGTCCATGCTTATCTGCGTACTCCTCACAGACCTGTACCAATTTTCTCAGGCCACATATCGACGCACTCAGCAGCACCATGTCATCGGCATAACTAAGATTGTTGACACATATACCATCAACATGGCAACCGACATGCCTACTGCTGAGTGCGACGATCAGCGCGTCCATGTAGAGATTGAAAAGGGTAGGCGAGGCAATCCACCCTGCCTTACTCCACATTGAAGCCGGTACGGTTCCGACATTGCCCCCGCCCATCTAACGCTGTTGACCTGATGGGTATACCAGTACTTGAAAATGGTGACAAGTTCAGAAGGCAGGTTAATTCCATTCAGCTTATCCCAAAGAATGTCATAGACTACCAGGTCAAATGCCCTAGATAGGTCGAGGAAACACGCATATACCGGCGTTCTACGATCCGTGTAGTATCTGACGGTATGTTTAAGGCACAGTATAGCACTTTCTGTAGAGAGTTGAGGTCTAAAACCAAACTGGTTATCATGTAAGCTTACATATTTATCCAACTGTGCATTAAGCAAACCGTCAAACACTTTGGCTATGATGGTGGCGAGGGAAATAGGCCTGTAGTTAGTTTTACCGGCAAGGTCACCAGTTTTATTTTTCACCACGGGCACCACCACAGACTTCATAAGATCGGTAGGCAGGTAAGAGTGGCTCACCACAGGGAGAAGAACATCGCTAGGACTCTAGATATATACGGGCCAGCATATTGCAAGTGTTCAATACTGAGGCCGTCGTGCCCCGGGAATTTGCCTCTCGTAATTTTCTGAATAACTTTACCCACGTTACTCGCAATAAACCTTACCCCGACTGCCTCGTTCGGCATCTCAGTATCGACGACTCTCTCTGCAGGCCCCAGAGGGGATTGTACTGAGAAATGGTCCCTAAAGACACCCGCTATGTCCTTATGGTCACTCACACCATCAATACTCACAGGAAGACCCGGCCTAACATTTACTTTGCTTGTGCTTTTCCAGAACCCTCGAAAGTCACCCTTGGAATGCTTTTCAGCAAGAGTGTCCATACGCATCTGATCCTCACGATCTCGGGCACGGTTTTGACACCTGTCAAAAACTTTTAGAAAAGTATGAATGTCTTGGTTTTTTAAGAATACGATACGACATACACGATATGGTAGTCAGGTACATGACTGATACCAAAATCTGACCCTAGGCATTAGAAGCATTTTAAGAGTTTAGGGATATATTATTACACCTAAATACATAAATAAATCTATTAGACAAAATAATTTATTAAAGTCTCAATCAATAGGTACTACCCGTCCCAATACTTTTGCGAGTCTAGCCAGAAACATCTGCCTCCGGGGCTGTCTCCTGACCACTGTTATGAACGGCGAACTAGGAAAATGGCAACACGCATTGCTGGTGGATCAAACAAGATGTTAAGGGTACAGACGCGCAAACTGAAATCATGAACTCAGCACATGATCCCGGAACACATGAAACATCGAAAAATATCTGCGTGTCAGTCCAGACCTTTACATATATCGACGGTTATTAAAAAAAAATCTGATGTTTCATACCTACGCGGTTAAAATTAATGACAGAGCACATTTTTTTTTTTAATTAACCTCCTAATAATTTCAATGCTGGGGTTTCAGAATCATGTACTGAATGCATGTCAACATGTTATGATATCCCTATCATCGATATATTATAATTTTTTTTTAGTTTTGAGTTTTCTGTATGTATTTTTTGTATCTTCAAATACCATCATCAGACCACGCCCCACTTGCTGGAGTGTCCTAACTACCCATTCAACTGCACCTCGGATGATCTAAATAATGCCACTGATGCCGCAATAAACGTGGCCAAGTACTGGGCTCAAAATAAATCCTACTACCTACTAATATAATAAATGTGAATGTTTGTGAGGATGTATTGGAATGAAAGTTGGCTCACAGATAGTTCATAACCTGCATTAACAGATATATTGTTCTTTTTCTTAGCCTTATCGATAGCAATCTGAATATAGTTAGCCCAGAATTTGGCTACGAGCTTAGCACTTTCAGCAGCGTCCATTAACTCTGTAGCATGCTAACAACAGAATACGCTGCACAGGATATCAAGTGGTATTTTTATCTCGGTAATACGTTCCTTCGGGATAATTTCCGACCTTGTCGAAGACGAAGCCGCTGGAAAAAGCTAGTAAAAAAAAGCTATAACGAAAGTATACGAGTACCAGTGCCACTGAAAAGAAGAATATGAATCTTCAAAAACGTAAAAAAACCATTTAACGAATACTTAATATGAATTAACGTTTAATTTTGTATTTTCCTTTGTAGTTGATAAATAGAGTAGTTAACGTCAAAAAAAACTGATGGAGGTTCTTAATGGAGATAAGCAAAATTATTTAGATTTAATACTATTATCCTTTGGTCAAAGTCTTTAAAGTTTATTAGCCTACAAGTGGTTTAGGGACGCTCAACATACTTTTGAGTAAAATTTAGCTCAAGTTACTTAAGATTGAGTAGGGTTATTAAGAAAATTGTCCCGGGACGCCTCCGAAGTATCTAGCCAAATGGTGCTTTGTGTATTAGGCGGATAAAAAGTTTGTAGTTGTAATCGATAATTTATCTCGAAAAATAACAACCATATTTTTACCGGAGACAAACTTTTTATCTACTAATATTTTGTCATTTTCTAACTTATGGTCATAGTCCTGTAACAATAATGTTACCTCTGTCAGCAACCTTATCGCAAAGGTAATAAAGGTCACTGTGATATAAAATGTTATCCCTATAAAGGACTGTACCTAACTATAATATATTTTTAATTAGGAACCAATCACCACAGACTCTAAATAATCCCTTAAAAATACACCACAGATTATATTTAAACAGACTTTCAATAACAGAATCCAAAAAGGTTCAAAGCAAATATGATAAAGAGGTCGAAGCATCGTTAAACTAAAGGGCTCAATTAAAAGGGTTGAAATCCCTTCGAGTCGTTATTTTTATTCGAGTTATGGCAACATTGATGACGTATTTAACCGGTAAACCTTAGCATGTCTGTAAATAGATTTACGAAAAGTATAAAAAACGTTTTGTGTGACCGTTTTGTTCCATTTTTCGCAGCGGATTTTGATGTAGTTTTCAGCATTATTTAGATTCATTAATCCGGAAAGTTTATGCGTGTAATAAATAACAATTTTACTTAAAACTTGGAAAAATTACTTGTAACTTGTAAAAATATTAGGAAAGTATTCTTGCCTTTGCAATGTTTGTAAGTATGTGAGCACTATGTATCTATCATATAGTTAATTTATCTCTCATTGCTTCATTTTCAATTCTTTTACCTGTTGTGGTATGGTAATTTTATTTTAGGTGCATCGTCGTCACAAATCATTTTACATATAAATATTGTATACAAATATTAAAAAAAAACATTTTAAAAGAGTAACGGTAGAGTTTCTTTCCCATTCTTCTCCATACGAATCTATCTTTTGGAAGGGGAAACTAGAATCAATTCTATTTTCATGTTGACGTTCAAAAGTGCCTTTTTGTGCCTATTGGAAATAAATGCTTTGACTTTACATATAATAAAGATATCTCGATGTTTTGTCAAGTCGTAAAAATCGTACGAAACAGGGGCGGGTCACGTGTATTGTATAAATATTAGTCATGTCTGCCGCGTTTCTGCTGACGTCATCTATCTTACCGGTTGTGCGTAAAAAGGTTATTTTCAGTATTTATTCTGTTCGCAGGAAAATTGAGTTTACCGGTCGTGTATTTTAGAAAATTGAAAGGCTTAAATAAGTTATTACCTTTATTGAAAATTGAACTGGTGGGTTTTACTTTAAGGCTATATTATTTCAGTTAAAATTTAAGCGTAATTTCAGTAAATCTGTTTTGAAATCACATTTAAGCTGCTGTAATTGGTTTATGGAAATATTGTAATATGAATTGGGATGGGATTTAAATTTAATAAGCATGCAATCGATACTTCACGTGACCAGAGTGCTGGGTCATTCTTTGGCCAAAGAATTAGCATTGCCATTCAACGTGGCAATGCTGCCAGTCTTCTGGGCACGTTTCCAGATGACAGTGATGCGGACGAGTACTTCGACGCCTAAGTGTCCTTTGTTTTTATTTGTATTGTTGGTGATTTATTTTAGTATCTTGACCATAAGCTTTAAGTTGAATGACGTACAATTGGAGGGGCGACGTACATTTGGGGCCTGTGTCCAGTAGAGGACAGTCGTCAGGCTGATGATGACGCATTTAGTTACTAAGGAGCCCCTGGCCTTTTCTTTTCGATTGAAAATTCAATCCCATTACGTAATACATTATATTAAAAACTAGGTATTTAGGTATAAAGAAACAGCCAAAGAACACGGTAAAAAGTCTTCAAAGAGAACTTGTGAGAGATATAAGAAATTGAATGTAGGTACTCCTGTTGGGTGACCTTTAGATAAATTCATTGTAAAGTAATACAAAAATCAATCACATTAAAGAATTTTGTTTAAGGTTCGCTTGCCGCGGTCGGACCGTAGATGGGTGACCATCTTCATTGAAACACATCCATGCCTCAGAAAGCATGTTAAGCTATTAGTTTCGGCTATCATTCATGGATCTTCGAAAGTCGTTACTGGTAGGCAAAAGCCCGAAACTCGGACAAACAGTCTTACCAAAGGGTTTGTGTTACCCTAGTAACTAGGTTGTAGCGGTCAGATTGGCACTCGCTCCACGTAAAATACTAGTTTTCAGCTGTATGCGGTTGGATTGGAAGCCGACTCTAAAATAGTTGAGAAAAGACTAGTCAGAAAATGATGACAGATATTTTCAAATGGTTTTCTCAGATGTTTATTATTTTATAAATTAGTCTTCGTCATTATCTTTACAGCCAAAAGATGTCCACTGCTGGACACAGGCCTCCCCAGATTTGGGGAGATTTGCCATAATCGCCTTGGTGGCAAGCGGGCTGGCGATTGTAGCATAGTGGTAACAATATCTGGATGACCGAGCTTTGCTCGGTATTTTTTGGTAAATTGTGTTTAAAATAATAAGTTTATGTTCAAGTTGATTATCGATAAAGTTGGTCATTGAAAATACGAATAAAACGACATTTTATAAAAATCAATCTTAGCTAGATCGATTTATCGCACCCGAAACCCCCTGTATACTAAATTTCATGAAAATCGTTGGAGCCGTTTCCGAGATTCAGATTATATATATATATATACAAGAATGCTCGTTTAAAGATATAAGATACATAGAGAACGCTACTAAGCTCCTTCTCTAGTAAGTCCCTTAGTCGTGTTACGACGCCCACGGAAAAGAATATAAATTAATACATTATCATAAATCCGGTATCTATATATTTTGTCAGCGATAAGAAAATGCAGTTGACAGGTTCTTCAGCTATCTGATTTTCTTATCGTTTTTCTTTTATCTTTCAATAGCGTTCAAAAGCTTTAGCGTATAAAAGCGTTTTCATAAGTGATCACTGATTAGGGACTGTAGTGCCTATTAAAGATACGATTTAGGTATGTGATACTCAAGTTTTGCAGAAAAGATATAATAGCAAAAGTTCCTCAAACTAAAACAAGGTTTGAACGTATATAATACAAAAAGGCTCAGCTATACAATAGACTTAAAAACTGACTTATATATCAATTAATTAAGAAACAAAGCAAATTAAAAAAAAAGTTGTGACCATTTGGATGAAACTACTTACCAATGAGCTATGGTGACATGCAAAAGCTACTGGAATAAAATATAACTCTATCCCTAATGCCTGTACTATCCTTAACCTTATGCATACACTCTGATTCTTTCGTACTCAAATTCACACACCCTCCCTCTCACTCACCCACTCGCATGCGTGGGTACGTGCTGCATCTCAGCTTGAATTCTCTCTTTTTAAAATATTGTTACTTCTGTTACCTACATTTGTATAAAATAAGATACTTGTTTAAGTTATGAAAGAGCGGAGTCTCCTAAAATAGGATTATTTGTTCAAAAGGGCCTCCTTATAAAAACTTGACTACTTGTGACTGGAGCCTTCCAGTCACAAGTAGTCAAGTTTTTATTGTTAAAATATTAACCCATACTTATTTCTTTTTTTCTCTTTTATTTTCCCCTGTCACTTGAAAATGGAACACCGTTGGATAAGTTATACCTCTGTTAGCAGCATAACATTAGATAAGTAGCGTATATTAAAAAACGACGTATTTATTAACAAAAGTCCTAGGCAGAAGAAAAATCCACGTAGCTTAGCGTTTAGTCGGATGCAGACTTCCTATTTGAGGGCACTTATACGCGGAGCACTTAACATGTCAAGGTTAGCGCTACATAAGTTTGCACACATACAATGTATAAGCTACAAGAGAAATTCATTAACAAGAACCCTAACCGGTGACATTACATGATGTATCGGCTTTCAACATGTACTTATCTAATAAAAGCGTCAACTCTTAAAGCCAAAAATTCGTAGACATGTGACATATAACGAACAGGACTGAGCCGGCGTAGTGGATTACGCCTCAGTCCTCACGGCCTGTATTCCACCAAAAGAAATATTATGTATAGCAAAAGCAAAGTCGGTCTCTAATATCCCCTTTTTTTAGGTTAGAAATCATCAAATGACTTCTCCTGCTATGGGTGGAGCGGGAAGGCGTGTCAGACTTTTCCTGACTAAAACCCACCCGTGTTCCTTCAGTTGCCTATATGCCAAGGCCACGGTAACTCTTTCGAACAAATCTCGCGACCCTGGCAGGCATCGGTCCTAGCGGACCCCCAGTCTTGCTGACATCTCTTTGAGGCGCGCGTGGTACACAACGCGCCGTCGATGGGCCTGTTCCTTACCGGGCGGCGAGCTACCCATTGCTCGTCGCCTGTAATCGCGCGCGTACGGTGGCCGGGAGTCCGCAGACTCCCGACGCCCGGGGCGTCTCCTCCTGCGGCAGCTAGGGGCGTGAGGGTGCAAAGACTGCCTCTCCCTAACGCAATCCGCTTCCTCCTTCGCGAGCATTACTGCTTCGCAGAAGGAGGTCTCTAATATTCCCTGCCGGGTTAATATAATATGCTTACTATGCTATGAAAGCACAATATAACTCAGCTCCCACTATAATAAAACGAGCCAAATTCAAAACAGTTCCCCTTGTAACTGCCACCCACAGATCTGTTTACCCCTTAGGCGATAAAAAGCTCACTAAGTAAATCCGTTAACTCACTTACAGTACAAAAGATAAACTTTGTTGTAAGCTCATTCATAGCTCTGTAAGACATTTATTTGAACCATAATAGTCTGTTATAAAGACGGATTACCTACTAAAATATTTTGATATTCTATCACGCGAAAATGAGCTTAATGTTCAATGAATCTTTAAAATTACTTTTGCTTGTGAATTTTTGGGGTATTATTTACTGAAGCTCGTTTTTTCTGTAATAATAATCTGTACTTGTCGAAGCTTGTCGGGAGACTCGTAATTGATTATTATTAATTGTGACAGATAGCAAACAGAGCTACATTTCAGAAATAATTAATAATCCTACTTGTTAGTATATTAATATTATAAATGTAAGAGTTTGGATGTTAACGTGTTAGGATATTTGTTTCTCAATCATGGGAATATGTCCGAACGTATTTAAATATTTGGCACACAATATTTCATAAACTGGATTAACACATAGGGTAGGTGCTTGTACCAGTACTTTTCCAAGGAATTATTTACGACCTCCAAGGGGGCAAAGCCGCTGGCAACAGCTATTAGTAATAAAAACGCTTTTGCTTGATTGACCATGATTTGAGATCAGTCTTACCTAGGCTAATTTTCACTCTGGACGGCAGATGAAGGCGGAGGCAATAGCTAGTTATAATAAATATAAGAAAGATTGCGAAAATGGCTTTGGATTTAAATGTATTTTTTTACATATGTCTACGACTATGACCTATGTATGTAGATACTACACGGTGCCTACGATTAATTGTCCATCCACTCGATCGTTTTGTTCGGGTGAGTGGATACATACACTATATACACTATGGGCACCTAGATTTACACGTACGAATACCTTTCATACGGTAACATAAACTAAATACCACAGCATTCAAGGGAAACTGCGGGCATTGGTAGTGATTCTTTAATGCACCAACTAAACTTCACCATCATCATTTCAGCCGGATGACGAAGACGTCCACTGCTGGACATAGGCCTCCCCCAATTTGGGTAGGACTTCAATTAAACTTATTTTAGGCTATTGCTTTCTTTTTCCTTCTAATCAAACAAGAAAGAGATGGAAATATATAAGAGCAATCTTTACCAAGATTGTCTTCGACACGAATATCACGAAATTAAATTCATCATGCTTAAAAATCACGCCAATTTCAAGACAAGCGAGACGTTATTTAGTTTGACAGTTTTAAAGCGTTAACTGTCTTTTTCTTTCGTGGTCTGTCAAAAAGAGACAGGAATACTCTATTTTTAGTTTGGGTGGTGAACAAAAGAATCGGTATATCTGGGTGAATTGCCCAAGCAAAAAAATACACGGCAAACCTGAGAACGGTAGTGCAATGTGCTGATTATTAATTTTATATATTTTTTCTCAACAACGTAAGTATTTCTCTACCTTGGCAAAAAAAATCATTGGTATCTACCCTCTAATATACCCAAAAAAAAAATTACAAAGTGTTATTTTATCATCACGGTGACCTGTCCTGAACCCAATTCCGCTCATAACATACCTTCTCCTGCAAATACATTCGTAATATGGATTTAAATTGATTTTGTTATCATTAAATTATAATATATTCGATCAAATAAAACAATTTTTGTTTGTTTATCTTCTTTCTCATGGATTTGACAGGCAGTCAACTTTTGTCTGGAAAAAAGTTATCATTTCAGAGGACAGTAAGTTTTAGTAGAATAGCCACATCAACATTGCGTTGTTACGCCCCTTTCACCTTTTCTCACTCCGGATCAGTCCGGCTTAAGCTCTCGGCGCGAACGCACCGGTCCCAACGTCTTGCGGTTTCCCGCCAAAAAAGTAAGTTTATCATTTCAGTAATATGGGGACAAAAATAGTTTCATTTCGGTGGCTGTTATAACTCGTGCTAGATTTGTTTAATTTGTTTCAAAATTGTGTATTAAATTCGCAGTAAGTACTGTTTTGTTTGAGTAGTGTTCATATTTTTTAAATAATTTTTTTTCGGAGTTAAATGTAGAACTAACCTCTATTTTATCATCTCAGTGTTATCATTTCAGTGGATTCGGTGGACTGTTATACCAATTACAGTCCAACGGAATTAAAAGTATCTCCGAAATGATAAAAACATAAAGTTTTAGAGATCCTGGTGTCAAATACAAAGTCATAGTTTTGTAATGTACCTACTTTTACCTAGAGTGTCGATTAGATTATTTAGGTGTATTTGTTGTGTAATATTTGTGCTTAAGATATATAATATATACATATATCTATGTAGTTAGTACATGTTTACTATACTTTAGATACACATTTGTTCGGCTCAACGAAAATGTGATGAGTGTGTGGGTCACCACAGTGTAGATTATTATACCTACTAATTGTCAACAAAATAATTATTTCGAGGGTTTACCTTCAATATAAGTCACTTACCTTTATTTTTATATCATTTATTACGAGTAAATAACAATAATAAATAATATTTGATATAATTACAAAATTTCTTAATTTTACAAGATATAACAAATAAGTTAAAGAGCATTTAAACGTTATATGAAAAAAAAAGAGATATACCTATGTGATGAGAAATTGCCTGTGAGAGTGTTTGTCTGAGTCAATGCAAGAGAGCTAGTGTGTGAGCGCGTGGTGTATCTGAAGGTATAGTATTTTATAGGATCATAGTATAGTGTGTATGAATGTATGTCTGTGGATATGAGAAAGAAGAAAATTGAAAAGCGTGTATTTTGATTTTAGGATGCCGCGGCCTAAGCAACAGACTAGAGAAGAAAGGTTGGAAAAAAGGAGGTTGTATGAAAGAAGAAGAAAAGAGAGAATTAAGAGCAATGAAGTCTCACGCGAAGAGTTTTTGAGAAAAGACAGAGAAAGGTATGCCAGAAAAAAAGCAGCGGGATTAATTGTTTCAAGGCATCTAATGACCCCTAAAAAATTAAGAATCCTAAGAAGAAAAAACAAAATAAGTGCTGCTGCTTATTACCAAAGAAAAAAAAATAGAGCAGCTCCAGCTCCTATAGCGGCTCGTGCTAACCCTCTGGATGAGACAATTGGGGATCAAAGTGATGGTCCTGGACTAAGCACTTCCTGTCACAGTTCCTTCTTGCCTACTTTACGGCGCAGCTTACGATTGAACAGCAATAGTATTAGTACGAATATCCAAATCCAACGTTCTAATACTACAGAAGCTAGAAGCTTTCATCGGGTATACACAAGCAGTCCACGACAAACCCTGCTATCAACGCATCAAAATTTTGTAAATTTTGACTATAGCAATCCTGGTCCAAGCACTTCTCGTCAAGGGAATCCATCTTCGGCTCGGCGCTGCTTGCCGATGAATAGCGATAGTACAATTGGTTCCAATATTCAACATCATATTGATGACAATGTAGTAACTGGCACTCATTGTGTACAACCAAGTGGCGTACAACGAATAACATGTCCATCAAATCTAAGTAGTATCGAGTCAACATTATGCCCCAACAGCCCTGTTTCAGACTCGTCAATTACATCTGTAGAATTCAAGCGAGGACTTAAAGACAAATTTCGAAAATATCAAAAAACTAAAACTAAGCTAATAACAGAATTACAAAACAAATTATTACAGGTCACTAAGGAAAAAGAAATGTTCAAAAAAAGGTGTAACAGACTACAAAGCAATCATATGATTTTGAAGAAAAGTACCCAAAAAGGAGAAAAACCAGCAGTAGAAGTCATAAAACCTGATGAAAAAAAAAATCGAATTCTCAGGAGGGTGGTGAAATTTTTAGAAGATGATGAAAATTCAACACTGTGTCCTGGAAAAAATGACACCATATCTAGACATGGATTAAAAAAACAAAAAAGACTATTGACAGACACACTTAAAAATTTACACTTGAAATATTTGGGATCAGGAGAACCACCGATAAGCATCATTTTCAAGAATGAAGCCTTTCTGGGTCACTCAACCAAATGTGAATGCACGAAATACATGCCTATGTGAAAAGCACGAAAATATGAAACTTTTGATTGAATCTATGAAAAGAAACCGCCTTATCAAAGAAAATACAATATCCGACGTTTTAAGTAGCCTATGTTGTAGTAAAGATAACATCGATTGTCTGCAAAGAATATGCTCAAGTTGTAAAAATAGACACATTGATTATCAAGAGTTTAATAATGAAGTGAACATAGCGTATTGGGGTTGGGAGAAGAATAAAAGCATATATGTCAAAAATAATGTAGAAAAATCTGCTATTAAAGTTGAAAAAGTAAGGCGTTGGGTGAAACCACTAGATTTAATAAAAAAATTCGAAGATAGCCTGAAACCATTCCTTAAACATTGCGTCAATAATAAAAATCAAAATCAAGCTTTCAAAACGTTAAAAGAAAATATGACTACGGAAGACTGTATTATACAAATTGATTTCAGTGAAAATTATAATGCCAAATATGGATCCGAAATTCAATCCCTTCATTTTGGTGGTAGCAGACAACAGTTCACTTTGCATACTGTCGTAATATATTTCAAACTCGACAACGAAACTTGCAAAACTCAGTCATTTTGTACTGTAAGTACCTCTTTAAGGCATGATGCTGCTGCAGTATGGGCACACCTCATTCCTGTTTTGCAAGAAATTGAGATAACTGCTCCTCTGGTTCGTAAACTTTACGTTATTTCTGACTCACCATCTGCGCAATACAGGAATAAAAATATATTATATATAATAACTCAGTTATCCTCCTATTGTCCGATGCTGACCCACATAATTTGGAACTATTGTGAGTGTGGTCATGGAAAAAGCGCAGCAGATGGAGTGGGTGGAGTATTAAAGAGAACGCTAGATAAACAAGTCTCATATCAACATGATATTACCAATATTGAATCGCTGGTACAAAACCTACAGTGTTATGTTAAAGGTGTGAAAATTGAAACAGTTGAAGATTATCAGGTGACAGAAAAAGATTGGCTCTTGCCCAAAGACTTAAAGACTTTTCCGGGAACTATGAAAGTTCACCAAGTTGTTTGGTCTAAAGAGTCAGGAAACCGTTTGGCACTTCGACATCTGTCCTGTATTGAAAGAGAATGCCTAAATAAAACTATTAGGTGCCCTCACGGCAAGCATTTAGATTTTCATGACTTCACTGGGATTCAATCAACGAATTTTGCAAATAATACAAATATAGCACATCTGCGTCCAATTCAACTGTCAGAAAAATTAGTACTACGTCCCAAGCCATTCAATGAAAAGAATCTTTCCAAAAAATTACAAAGGAATAGTTTCATACATGAACCACACACACACTCAATCACAAACATTGAAATATCAATTATTAAGCCCTCAACATCCCATTCCTTTGATGGAATGAATAATCAAAAAGGAGAGAATGAGCAGGAATCATCGATAATACCCAAATCATTGCTCGAAAAATATGAAAACTTCAATGAATTTAGCACTCCATCGTGTTCATTTTTTGAAAACAATGATACTGAAATTATTGAAAAGTATGAACGGACAAGAAATATTGACAGCGAAGAAGAAATCATGATTACAGCCAAGAAGAGAAAAGTAAGAAGATTATCTTCGTCTTCGTCCAGTTCTGATTTGAATATTTTTTGATTTTTGTTATTGTATATTTAGTTTTTTAAATATTTGCTGTCATTTAATGGCATGACTTGTTTTAGGTAGGAAGTTAAACTTATTAAAGAAGACTGATGACTATAATAATTATAGTAAAGACGTGCTGTGGTGTGATAATTAAAGAAGATTTGTTTATTAGGTACATATCTAAATTAAAAACCTATATTTATAGTCATGAAAAGAGGCTGATTAGTGAATTTGAGAAATAATTGTGTGATTTAAAGTGACATGATGAAAAATTAATCTTTAAGCTACATACTTGAACCTACTCGTAAATACGTACCCAGAAAGACTGTTTTATTGGAATAACTATAATTCGCATTAGGTATAAGAATTACTTATACATAATTGCGAATTATAGTTATAGGTAGAACAAAACTTTGTTGTTTTTTGTTCTATTTAGATATGTACGTTTCTCTATTGTTGTAGTAATTTAAGAATAAAGTGATCTCAATCTCAGGTTTCTGTTATGTTTCATACGTTTATGTAAAAGGATTAAAAGTACTAAGCTATTACTACTAAGATATTTTTATAATGTTTCTTATTCATTTATTGTATTTTAAAAATATAAGAGTTGATTTAATTTTAGAAGTTTTACTGATATACCTGTAGAAACACTATTCTCCTCTCGTTACCAATTTAACTAAATTATACCTAGCATTTTTCTCTTAGTGCAATAGGTAGACATTAGGTATTACTATTAATGGCATAACTTACAAATGCAACCATCATATTAATCAGAAACTTTAAGCTTTCTAATCGCGATACGTTGATTCTTTTGAAAATATATCAAGTAAATTAGTATTAGTACATAAACAAGCAAAAATATTTATTTAAGGTTACCAGCATTTACGATAAAGTTTTCCAACATTTTCACACAACAACAACCACAAAAATTACCAAAGGTTATAAAAGTAAAGAAACTATTCATTCATATCATAATAAACATTACATTACATTAATATCATTCTTTGAGGTTATTGTAACCTCAAAGAATGATATATGTAATAATACTAACTGTAATATCTGTATATTAATGATGATATTAAAAAAACTGTGTACTGTCCTGTCTCAGTGTTTATCTAAAATTTGTGGAAATCAAACCTAACAAAGTACGGAACCCTGGCTGGGGGCACGGTTGTTCTTAGCTGTATCATTTCGGTGGATTTATCATTTCGGTGGTAATTTTTATCATTTCGGTGGACACTTTTAATTTCAGTGGACTCTTAAAACTTTATCCTTAAATATTTATGTAAGTTTTGATAATATTTGATGTCCACTCACGCACAATGTTATAAAATAGACTAAAGTATTATTTGTCACTAAAAATATATAGATTGCATTGAAATAAAAAAATCCCACCGACATGATACATAAAAATCTCTTGTTGAAATTCACCCATCTAATAAAGCTTCGACTCAAACTTAAATCACCAAAGATTCGAACAAAGAAGCGAAGTTTTCATTCGTTTATCGAATTTAACGTCTTAAACGTAATTGGACCATTCTAGGAATTGACAAGTAAATTAATTATCTGACAACGCCATCTTACTTAAGATTGGCTAGCGTAGCGTAGGCGTTTCAATAATGCATCGCAATATATGACGCATACGCCGAGTGAAAATGGTGTTTAGGAGCTATATCTTTCTATACTTCCAAGCGTTTATTTATTTATATGATTTCCCGCATTTTATCCTCAAACAAAATAGTATTCGTTTTTTTTTTGTTGCTCGTTTTTTGGTACAGAAGTACAAAGAGCATGGCGGGATAAGCATGGGGTAGCGGCCCCAGCGGTAATTTCAACTAGCAATTTTTGTGTATGAAGGTCTTATAGAGTACAACTTACCTGTAAAATACATACACATACATACATACAATCACGCCTTTTTCCCATGGGGGTAGGCAGAAACCACGGAACGCCACCTGCTACGATCTCTGGATCCTCTCTCTCTCACACTCCTTTTGCCTCTGTAAAATATTACTTAAAATATGCATTAGTTTCAGAGAAAAAAAAAATATATTTCATAGTTATAAATATATCAATGTCTATGTGAACTGTCGTTGAATTCGTTATTTAAACAAAAAAAAAAATTTAATTCATATTTTTTTCTTACTAACTTCTTTGTTTTCCAATTAAAAAAAAAAACATTCTTGTACCCACGTAAAAATTTGGATACAAATATATGTTGTAGATTATGATGAAGGTGTATTTTAGTGAAAATTTCGTAGGTGTGTTAATTTCATGCTTAGAAAGCATGAAATTAATTTTTCAAAAATTTAAAAAATAAAAATTGATAATTATCCCGAGATTTTTTGACAAAAATATCATGATACGTTGTCTCTCTAAGTCATGTACAGACGCCAACACATCAAGCTACTACAATCTGTCAGATTTCTTTGATAGATTTTCGACTTTATTTCTAGAGCATTAGGTTCAAGGTTCATTGGGAAAAATTGACAGTTTCGGGTAGCTTGACCTGGTGGCGTCTGTACAACATATATTATAGACATTGATATATTTGTAATTTGACATTGATATATTTTTTCTCGAAAACGAATGCATATTTTTAAGTAATATTTTACATGTAAGTTGTACTTCATAAGACCATCCTACACAAAAATTGGCAGTTGAAATTACCGCTGGGGCCGCTACCCCATGCTTATCCCGCCATGCTCTTTGTTTGAAAGAATGCTAGTGCGATGAAACGATTACATAACATAACGCCTAATCTAGGAAATGTCGGGCAGAGGTGCACTTTAAGTAACACCCACATTTCACCAGTCATGTTTGCATAATCAGTGTATAATGTTCCCACTGCTGGGACATAGGCCTCCTCTCTTCGAGCGGGAGTGAACTGGAATCTACCACGCGGGCCCAATGCGAGTTGGTAGACGTCACATGCCTTCGATTTTTTGGCTCTAGGACATGCCGGTTTCGTCACGATACCTCTCTTCACCGTTTTGAGAGCAATGGTGATGAAACTATTAACATAAAGTAAAGTGCCTGCCTGGGTTCAAACCCACGACCTACGACTTGTAAGTCGGGGCCATTACCACTGGGCCACCACTGCTCCCCAGTCATGTTTAATTCCCATGTAATACGAGGTGATCCTTTTAACAGGAACTAGGCACAAATCCATACTCCAAGCTCTGCTATTGAGAAATTACTGATGAAAAACCCAATAATACTTTGCCCGACCTGAGAATCGATCCCAGGACCTCGTACTCAGCAGTAGTGCGTGCAACCACTACACCTACGAGGCAGTAATACGACGGTTAGTTGAGTAAATCAAATCAAATCAAATAAATTTATTTCGGATTAAAAAATCCATAGGTGTTAGTAACAATAAACTTAGCCTAATATTAGTAATTACAATTTATTTAATTAGTAAATATATTCATGTTTCTGAAAACTATTACGTAATAAATTCTTCATCGTAAAATAACAATGCATATTTTCACAGACTGTTTGCGTAGCTGTACATTCAAATTAGCTTTCCAGACAAAAAAATAAAAATATTCTTCTCTCTTGCTAAAACGTCAGGATTTTCTGCACAAATGCTGTCCGCATTTGTAGTGAAATAAAATACACACAACTGAAATTCAGACTTAGTTTAAGCCCCATATGTTTTGTAGACAAACGTAAAATGGCTCTCCAATGAATTTAAAATGGTTTCGTACCTGTTTGTTTTTCATTTACGTGAAACATAATAAAAATTAAACTTTTAATCTTGCTTTGTGTTTAATTTCATTTGTTTCTTTTGTGAGTTTCGTTTGTATTTGTTAAGTGCTTTTGCTTTGTAACACTGATAGAAAACTTTGTACACTTATCAGACAAAAGATACATGTGTATGTATGTTTGTAACTTTATGTATGTATACTTTTATTTAAGAAGGCTGAATGTCACCTAAAGGGCAATGGAGAGGGCTATGTTTGGAATTTTCCTACGCGATCAAATCAAAAATGAAGAGATCTGTAGGAGAAACAAGGTAACCAATATAGTCCGTAGAATTGCCAAACTTAAGTGGCAGCAGACAGGGCACATTGCTCGCAGAACAGATGGCCGATGGGGCCGGAAGGTTCTGGAGTGTGATGTCCAGCAGTGAGCGTTTTTCGGTTGAACTGATGATACTTTTATTTTGTATGTCGATATTTAAATTACTTTACATACGCTGTCTAAATTTCTTTACATCTTTTCTCCTATCTCAGGTATGCTCGCAGAGTTTTCCGTAGAAATATACTTTTCTGTTCCTTTTTTTTGACGGTTTATATGTGTGCATAAATGGTTAAATAAATAAGATATATGAAACTTCGTCAATTTCATAAAATTGATAGAACTCATTTCTACTCACATTAGGCGACACGTAATTGTATGCCTTTATGTAGTTTTAACAGAGCGTTTTAATTAACCGACTTCAAAAAAGAAGAGGTTCTCTATTCGTCTGTTATTTTGTACGTTTGTTTTGCGATATCTCTGGCAATTCTGGATTTATTTCAAAAACTCTTTTTATAAATGGATAAATAAGATATGCCTCAGGACTGGTCCTTTATATTTTTTATTCCATTTTGCTTTGATAGTTTTTGGGCTAGCTTCGATAATACGTATTTAATCCACTTTGTGTAGGTACTTTGATGTTGTTTTAATACTTTTTCTTACTTTTTACTATATACCACTACTTGCTATATAAACAAAAGTTATAGCAATAACTGTTGTTTATATAGCAATTAGTGGTATATAGTAAAAAGTAAGAAAATATAAATTAAAAATATCTTTTCCAGAAAACCAACACAACAAAGTAAAGAAGAACTTCAATCACAGAAGTCGATGGCAAAAAATTTAATTACAGATTCAAAGACACCGAATTCCGAAATTAATGTTAATTTCCATTGTTAAACGGTTGTTCAAAAAACGGTTGGTACATTCGCAAAACATACTACACAATACTTTTCACACACGAAACACGACAGTAACAAATAAACACTCAGGCGACGTCGTAGGACACAGCTACTACTAAGACACAGACACGGGTTATTCGGTTCGTGAGTAAAAACTCTTGATACATTCGCGACATCATCAAAAACGGAGTCAAGAAATACGCTGAGGCGCTGTCTTCTCTAGCTTTTGCTCTCAAGTTAGTAAGTACCCAGATGCGAGTAACTTGTATGTTCCGAGCTTTCGACGTGCTCTGCACTAAACTTAAGATCAACTTCAACAAAGTTTGGTAAACTAGATTGATTTATGCAAGATAGCGATAAGATTTGATAAATTTGATTTCCTTGTTTGAATGTCTAGTTGATGTTTGGCACAGGGAGCTGAGTTAAGAGTTCCGGGTCAAATAATATTGTATTGCTTAAAGAAAAAAAAAAACAGGACTTACTTAAAAATAATACTCGTCCGCTAGGACCTGAGGATACTTGTTTGTAATAGCTTACATAAAACATTCGATAACTGCCGAATATAGTAGGTTATAGTTTTTAGGCTTCCGTTGCCAGATGGCAAAAAACGGAACCCTTATAGATTCGTCATGTCTGTCTGTCTGTCTGTTCGTCCGTCCGTATGTCACAGCCACTTTTTTCCGAAACTATAAGAGCTATGCTGTTGAAACTTGGTAAGTAGATGTATTCTGTGAACCGCATTAAGATTTTGATACTAAAACAGAAAAAAAAACAGTAAATTTTGGGGTTCCCTATACATAGAACTGAAACTCAAAAAAAAATTTTTCATCAAACCCATACGTGTGGGGTACCTATGAATAGGTCTTCAAAAATGTTATTGCGGTTTCTAATATCATTTTTTTCTAAACTGAATAGTTTGCGCGAGCGACACTTCCAAAGTGGTAAAATGTGAGTCCCCCCCCGTAACTTCTAAAATAAGAGAATGATAAAACTAAAAAAATATATAATGTACATTACCATATAAACTAGCACCGAAAATTAGTTTGAACGAGATCGAGTGAGTAGTTTTTTTTTTTAAAACGTCGTAAATCGTAAACCACAATTTACCTTTCATTCAATCAACTGAAATATAAAAATTAAAAAAAAACCATTTAATTTCATAAACATCAGGTTTGTACGGAACCCTCGGTGCGCGAGTCCGACTCGCACTTGGCCGGTTTTTTTAGTTAAATGTGATAAGTTTGATGTAATTCTTTGTGATTACTGAAGTATATGAGGAGATAAATACCTCTAATAACAATCGTTATACCCAGAAAACATAGGCACATATATGTCTGTGCTACAGACTATACATCTAATAGTGTAATCCTTCCTCATACACATATCATACACATCGATGGAAGGCGGTAAAAATGCATAAAACAAAATGTTATCTAGTTGGTTTGTTGTAAGTTTTGGTGTAACAGCAAGAGCAGAATGCAGTTGGTATATATCATACATAATTCGTACATACACATAGTTGTGTTCCCAAGGGAGTAGGCCACAGAAATCTAAATAATAAGCCTTATTATTTAGATTTCTGTGGAGTAGGCAGAAACTACAGAACGGCAGCTGCTGCGATCCTTATACCAAGGGTAGTTTAGCTTCGCTTCATTAGCAGCCTATAATGTTCCCACTGCTGGGAAACAGGCCTCCTGTCAACACGAGGGTTCGCTCACGAACCCTTCGCTTATAATACATAAATAAGCAATCTATACTCATCCATACTAATATTATAAATGGGAAAGTGTGTGTGTCTGTTTGTCCGTCTTTCACGGCAAAACGGAGCGACGAATCGACGTGTTTTTTAAGTGGAGATAGTTGAAGGGATGGAGAGTGACACAGGCTACTTTTGTCTCTTTTTAACCCCCCACTTCCCTAAAATGGGGGGTGGAACGCGCTAATCTCAGGAACTACTGATTCGAATTGAACAATTCTTTTTGAGTCGGGTAGCCTATTTATTGAAGATGGCTATAGGCTATATAAGGAGTGGAGGGGCTACAAAAAATGGAGGAAAACTGGCAGGCTGCGATGCGACGGGAAGGGTCAGAGGAGCAAATATTTGACGCGGACGAAGTCGCGGGCAGAAGCTAGTAATATTAAAAAGCTGAAGAACTTGTTTGTTTGTTTGATTGATTGAACGCGCTAATGTCAAGAACTACTGGTCTGAATTGAAAAAATATTTTCGTATTGGGTAGCCTATTTATCAAGGAAGGCGAAGTCGCGGGCAGAAGCTAGTCAATAATAATAGACTTAAACGCCTACATTATTTTCATGGTAAGTGGTGAACTTCTAACCTTTCGCATTAAAACTACACTTAATTTATTCATGTTTAATAAAAGAACATAACTTATATTTAACTGCACAAAGCTCTTAAACTATTTGAAATTATCTCGTAAACAATTTAAAATTCTCACTGAACCCATTTATTATAGTCGTTAACAATGCCTTATCTCTTGTTTATGTGTAATACTTAAACAATACGCAGACGATTTATGGATTTACTATTAAAACTTAAACGTAATAGAGTGTATACTAACGATACGAAATCATATTTCATTCTTGAATATTGTTCCGTCCTGTTTGAATTGTTTACTCTATGCGCCTACGTTTCTAGACGTGAACAGAGTGACAACTGTCACTTGTCAGTTTTGACTTTGACACCACTTTTTGGTTAGGTCTTAAGAAAGATGTCCCGTCGCTGTTTGGACCTTACGCGACCTTTTGAAAGTAATCCTTTGGAATCGATCCGTTTGTGGACAATTTGTCGTGATCCTATTGTTTGATTGTAAATAACCCCTTTTGACGAAATAGAACGGGTTTTAGTTTGAACTTTGGTGGAAATAAATTCAGGTTAGTGACAGTGATTGAACCGCGTGTTGGAGACCGCATGCCTTTGGTAGCAGGGCGTATTGGAGCGGTGGATTGTATCCTGGAGAATACTCACAACGTCACTACACAATACAATATACACTCATTCACATAGGTACATAAATCCAGGTAGGCTCCAGAAGCAGTTCTCTTCAACCATCAGGTGAGTCTTTTGAATATTGTATTGATCAGCTCCGCGCACGGCGGACAGTTCGCTCGCCACTCTTGACCCAGGGCCCATCATCGCGCTTCCACATAACTATTAAATCCTATGGTGAGGCCCTGGCCTGGCGTCGAACAAATATTATTTTATCAATCATTTTAGCCAAAAGTCGTCCATTGCTGGACATAGACTTCCCGAAAGCGTCACGTCACTGAGCAGAAGACCAATTCTCGTATTTTTTAAACGTACGTAATATTTTTAACGTTCAAAGTCTAGTAAGTCTCATCTCAGCGAAAATGAAATGTCAAAAACTTGTATAAGATAACTTATGCTTGAATAAGACTATGAACGTTCTTTTAATTACGACAATTTCCCCATTTCTGTGACCTTCATGTTGAGCGGATCCCTGCGGCCAAAAAGTCAGTCAACCTTGAGGGCTGCGTTTCCGTTACGCCTTTCGGTGCGCGGTCACCACTCCAAAACCTATCGGATCTGCGAACAATGTGGCCGGGTCACTACCACGTAAATACATATTCTACATCTTTATTGTTGGTTGAAACTCTATCACATTAGTCTAACAGCAAATTATAACGTTTTATTACTGTAGAATTGACATTAAACCTTAGGACATATAAGCAATAGCGTCGTTAATTATACGTCATTGACGCGAAATTTTAGACAAGGTTCTAGGTGTAGTCAATATTTCATAGGCCGACTGTTGTACTATCAGACAAGACTCGTAGCGGCTACGTAGCGCCCGTGCTACGACATCTCGTAGCGACAGCTACGAATGATTAAGTGGGCAAGCCACACAGTTAATTTATAAGTTCAAGTACGTGACCCATGTTACTTGATTACATTGGCTATATTGGATATCACTTGAAGTGATTTAGGGCTGATTTTTCAATAGTCAGATAACTTTTATCTGAAGAATAAATCTGACGGTTTGACATATTTTCCATATAAGAGCCGTCAAACCGCAATATTTATTCATCTGATAAAAGTTACTTGACTGTTGAAAAAATAGCCGTTAGTTATGTATTATAGCTATTCATTATCATCATTAGCCAAGACTTTTCGTAACTATGTTGAGGTCGGCTTCTAGTCTACCCAGATGTAGTCAAATTCCAATATTTTATATGGAGGGACTGCCAATCTGACCTGTATAACACTGTAACTGGGTATTACGATCACCTTTGGTAAGACTGGTTATCAGATTCTCGGGCTTCTAACAACTTGTGACGACTGTCAAAGATCCAAAAATGATAGCCGGACCCATGAGCTTAACGTGCTTTCCGAGGCATGGAGGGGTCTTGGCATGTAAAAGTGGTCACCCATCCACGAATCAACCGCCGCTAGCGCAGCTTAACCTAATTAATCGATTCATCAGCCTATAATGTTCCCACTGCTGGGATACAGGCCTCCTCTCGGTTAGAGGGAGGTTAGGGTAGGGGGGGTTATGTGATCGTGGGTATTACTACATAGCCCTAAACCTCTCACTTTTCCATTATATTATCAATCTAATATACCTCGGTCATTAAATATTTCAGACCACTCAATTACTTGCTGTAGTGACATTCCACGATTATTTCTGACAACCCTAACAATTGAACAGGGACAACTATGGAACTAACAATGCTTATTGTATTTGATGAGGGTTCAACAATATGTCAAACGGATTTAAGTGAAACTACTTGGAACTAATTGTTCTGTGATTATTGACGTTTAGCTACAGCGGAAAATATCCCGTATTTATATGCAGACAGTAGCTATTGTTGCTTAGATGTCGGTTGAGCTGCACGATTACTGACGAATCGTTCATTGACTGGGCAGGTCCACTCAGTCTGTGTTTATTTCTTCAAAAGTCCATTTCAGACACCAATCTTCATGGTCTTCACATGTTCTGACTTAAATTATGTCTGGATTGTCTCTGGTTTTTTTTTGGGTTGGAAAGCATCAAATGACGTCTCCTGCTCTGGGCGGAGCGGGAGGGCTTGTCAGACTTTTACTGACTAAAACCCACCCGTTTTCATTCAGTTGCCCATATGCCAAGGCCGGTAACTCTTTCAAACAGATCTCGCGACCCTGGCAGGCATCGGTCCTAGCAGACCCCTTCAGTACTGCTGACATCCCTTTGAGGCACGCGTGGAAGACTACGCGCCGTCGACACGGGCCTGGTCCTTACCGGGCGGCGAGCGTGTTGCCCATATGACAACTAAAGGTCAGGTCGCCAGGGCCACGGTATCTCTTTCGAACAAATCTCGCGACCCTGAAAGTTGTCTCTGGGTTTGTTTTGGTTTTCCTTCTCAGAGTAGTCAAAACGATCCCCATCTAGTGTTAAAAATATGATTGATGTGTAAAAGTATTTGTACAAACCTACTTAGAGAAATAAAATCATTTATTATTTATCGTTACCAGAATCAGCCTATAATGTTTCCAAAGCTGGGAACAGACCTCTTCCTGAGAGGGAGTGGGCCGTGACCCACCACGTGGGCCCAGTGCGGGTTGGTAGAGTTTATCGTTACTATCTTCAATCTGTGAAGGAAAAACCCCTAGCTAAGTTACAACCGTTTCTTGTCGAATTCCGTTCTCCAATCGGTAACGCCTCGGTGTCAGCAATTGTAGAAAACGATAAGTTAGTAGCCATGTTAACGCGCCTGTGGCGCCCGCTCGTTCTACAATGTCTTTAGAAAAACGGTCTTTATAACAAAGGTTGTAGCGTTGAACATTGTACAAAAGATAACAATTCATTCTATCATTTTGGGCAATGTGAACTTGGCTATGAATTTTCTATTCGTTTGTTCTAACCACGTGACTTAATGTTGAGATGATTTCATTCCCATACATTTAATTAGTTTTCGACTAGCGTTAACGATTGCAGATTATCAACTTGACTAGGGTGCTGGACTTATTGTTAATGTCGTCTGAAATCGCAACCCATCTTGAACAAGTGTGGTGATCAACGCTCGTGCCTTCTCTGTATGAGATGAGAGCTTTGCCTACATAAAAGTCAAAGGAATCCTCCTAACCGAACGAGGCAAATAAAATTCCAAATATGAAAATACTTTCAGAGCTTTTGACTTGAAACAAAAACTCAAACAAAATATAATTTCCGACGCAGAAACAGATATTCGTTATCAACCTTTTAAATTGTTACAGACTATGCTCTATTCATTTCTGGCACCGTCGCCGTAGGAAATAGAAAATGGTTGGAAATCTATGTCATTTCTCAAAGTGTCTTCTTTGTTTCCCTGTCGCATCGTTTTAAAACTTTTCCTGAAAACAAAGGTGTTTTTAACCCCAGAAAAATTGTGTAGGTAACTCTATGGAAAAGTAAAATAATATACATTTATTTGCCATTTGTGTACCAGAGTTGACAATGATATTCGTGGATTTGATAGTTGTTACGGATACTCAGAAGCCTGAAAGTCTGACAGTCAGTCGTCTCAAGGGGTATTGTGCTATCCAGTAACTGGATAACTGCGTTATGCAGAGCAGATAGGCAGTCGCTCCATGAAAAATACTAGTATTCAGTTAGATTGGAAGCCGTTAGTTAGATTGCAATATAGTTAGGAAAAAGCTAGGCACATTGACGAGCAGTTGGTATCATGCCTGTTTTATTATATCTATTGCTGTCTGTAAAACCCACATATAACCTACAAGTAAAAAAGAAAACTTTAGTGTAGGTATTTATGGTTTGGCTTACAATCATTCTAATTATAGCGTTCCCAGGTAATAACCAAGATGTTGGAAAACTAAAATTATATCTGTTATACGGTATACTACTAAGCATAATGCCACCATAGAATTTTTATAAACTATGGTGGCATAGTATACACCATAGCGTAAAACAATAGTTTACCCATAAACTAAACAGATATTACATACATACATACAATCACGCCTTTTTCCCATGGGGGTAGGCAGAAACCACGGAACGCCACCTGCCGATATTAATTAATTAAAAACCAAATAACCGCCATACGGGACTTAAATCTAATCTTGGTTCATTTGTATGAACTCCGTAGTCCGTTATATCCCACGAAATGTCTTCATATTTGACATCCAGTTGAAAATCAACGTAATATCATTGAGCATGGAAAGCAATATCACATTCAACGCAAATCTTATTGAGGTGCGCCAAATATTTGAATTGACATCCAATGTGCTGAGGTGGGTTCAAATGTGGATTATATAGGAGGCGGTTTTGAAATGAAATGAAAACAAAAAGGGAAAAAATTAAATTTACTTATATTATAAAAGAGACTGAATGAGAGCGTGCCGGTTTTTAGAAAATAATGGAAGAAAAAATGTGTTGTGTCGACCCCAAGTGGCATGTGACAAGAACAGGCTGATAATAAAGATGGAGAAATATTCAACTTAGTCAGTATTTCTCTGTGTGCAAAGATTCAACATGAAAAATGATTGATCATCTTCATCATCACTTCAATCGTAAGACGTCCACTGTTTGACATTGTTCTGCCTCAATTTGGGAGGTTTGTCATAATCGCCACGCTTGGCAGGTGGGTTGGCGATCGCAATATGGTGGTAAAATGAATAGAAAACGCTGCTGCCCATTCTATAGTAAGTCCCTTACTCGCCTCTTACGATACCCACGGGAAGTAATGGTATGGTGCTATTCTTTACGTCCGGCATCAAATGTATCACATTAGGAATGAAATACCGGTTTTCATTAAGTATGTTGTGATTAGCTTTTCTTTCGTTGTAAGTCGGAGCCTTCACTACTGGGTCATGATTGCGCTCAAATTTTCTATGATACTCGCTACGTAATTCGTAAGAAGCTGTCATAGCCACTTCCATTAATTAGCACATGTATTTAAAACATTTTTTATTAGTCTGGAAAACTCTTTTTCCTAAAATTGTGCATTTAGTAAGTACGTAACACAGACAAAAGAAAAATACATTAAACATACCAGTACCGTCAACCACTTACAAGTCCAATCCATATTGTACACTGACAAATACCCTACAAACCCCTAGTCCTTTAATACATTCGAGTACAAAAGTCCTGAACATTAATTTCTTTCTCATTTTTTCAAGACATTATTCCCGGTTCTATTCTACACACACTTACACTATATTGTACTAGCCCATCCATCCCTTCTATTTGTTTCTTGTCTGTGTTATCCCGTCCTCTTTACCACCTGTAAAGTCTGTTTTTTTTTTGATGGGAAATCATCAAATGACTTCTCCCGCTCTGGGCGGAGTGGGAGGGCGTGTCAAATTTTTACTGACTAAAACCCACCCGTGTTCCTTCAGTTATCCACATGCCAGGGCCGCGGTATATCGTTTGAACAATCTCGCGACCCTCGCAGGACTTGTTAAGTCTGGAGGTAATTATGCGTAAGGACGGTGGCACTTGTCAATCTAACTTGCGAGTTTGTTGCACACTGGTTTAGTGAGAGGAGGTACTTCCCGGTGCGCAGCATGTGCAGCGCGCTCGCTTACATTTCACTGTCTTACACAGGCATCACAATCTTGGGCACTGACTCATCATTATCATTATATATAATAAAACTAAGTTGATAAAATATGCGTGCCGATAAAACTTAAAAAGGAGTACCGGCACGATAAAGGGACTTATATATAGTGTGATAGCCCTTTATCCCCCCTTGAACAAGAAAGTTCCCGTTTTAACCTAAAGGGCGTGTTTTTAAAGATATAAGGGCTTTTCCAACCCTTCAACTTCGAAATTAAGTATAGTAGCGCCATCTGTTGTCGAGTATTTGAACTTCATTCAGAACAACGATTATTTGGGTTGCATTTCGAAAGGCGCTGCGAGCAATTGCAGCATGTTTAGTAATGGCGCGAAATTTAAAATACCAATTTCAATAAAGACTTAAATTACATTTGTTACTATAATAAAGTTATTAAATTTTGTGTATTTATACAGCAGTAGCTAACTTATATTTTGGAGTAAAGCGACATAATTTTAGTTATTCAAATTAGTTCTGAAAACATTTTAAAATTTAAGTTTTCAAATTTCGCGCCTTTACTACGTATGCTACAGCTGCAGAACCTATTGTTACGGCGGACGATAATATCGAGAATATTCTAGAAGCCCGGTGTCGCCCGCCAGAGTTAGTTCGATTTGAACAGCGAAATATACCCTGGACAATAAAATGAAAAATGTTCTTTATGAACAAGTAGTGTAAATAATGAGAAAATGTTATTAATAATGTTTTTACTATTTACGTCAAAGTTTATTTTTTTATTTCAACTACCACGTAATCTCATATCAGCTCCCGAGCGAAGCCGGGTATCATAGCTAGTACTTAATATATAGGTACGAGTACAAAAGTCCTGTACATTAATTTCGTGTCTCGCAAATTGACTTTCTCTTTCTTTTCAAGACAATTACTCTTGTTTAATTACTTTTTTTTATTCTACACATACTTAAACTGTATTGTACCAGGCAGTGCACTATACAGTGCATCAAAGACATTGTACACGCCATCTTTTAAACAATATATGATTCTCAACTTCCCTGAATTGAAATAAAGCATCACTACATAGGTAAAACAAATATGGAAAATATCGGAAAATCAATTATGGAACTCGATGTGGAATTGAGCGTGACACTTTCGATTGCGGACTCTCGGCTACCGTAGGTGCGAGCTTGCGGGCGGCGAGCAATGGGTAGCTCGCCGCCCGGTAAGGACCAAGCTCGGGTCGACAGCGCGTCTCAAAGAGATGTCAGCAGCGCTATATAATAAATGATTTTATTTCTCTAAGTAGGTTTGTACAAATACTTTTACACATCAATCATATTTTTAACACTAGATGGGGATCGTTTTG
The DNA here is from genome assembly GCA_932294355.1 of Aporophyla lueneburgensis. Lineage (NCBI taxonomy): Eukaryota > Metazoa > Arthropoda > Insecta > Lepidoptera > Noctuidae > Aporophyla > Aporophyla lueneburgensis. Next base: position 30,356,388 of record OW028739.1, on the reverse strand, counting down.
ACTGAGAAGGAAGGCCAAAACAAACCCAGAGACAACTTTCAGGGTCGCGAGATTTGTTCGAAAGAGATACCGTGGCCCTGGCGACCTGACCTTTAGTTGTCATATGGGCAACACGCTCGCCCCCCGGTAAGGACCAGGCCCGTGTCGACAGCGTGACACTTAGCACGTCTTCCACGCGTGCCTCAAAGGGATGTCAGCAGTACTGAAGGGGTCTGCTAGGACCGATGCCTGCCGGGGTCGCATGAGTGTTCGAAAGAGATACCGTGACCCTGGCACAAAGGCAACTGATGGAACACGGGTGGGTTTTAGTCAGTAAAAGTCTGACACGCCCTCCCGCTCCGCCCAGAGCAGGAGAAGTCATTTGATGATTTCCCATCCAAAAAAAAAAGCGTGACACTTAGCACGGCGCAGTCATGATAGATAGGGTAAGGCAGCGACCGAGTAGCCTCCGAGGACTAGAAGTCGTTTGGTGGCGACGTGAGCGGAAGACATTGTTAGTATTGCAGATAAAACCTGGATGAGGCTGGCAAAGATCGAGGAGATTTGCATAAGAAAACAGAGGACAGCAGTACACAGTGCGTGGCGGCAGTGGGCGAATTGGGGCTGGAGATGATGACGTTGAACTAGTGCTACTTTTCTCTTCGAATAAGAATTTTAAATAAACGATGTTAATACATAAGTAAGAAAAAAATCAATAGCCTCTAAAACAAAATAAAAGACTTAGTTTAACTTACATACACATACATACACATACAATCACGCCTTTTTCCCATGGAGGTAGGCAGAAACCACGGAATGCCACCTGCAATTGTATGAACCTAAAGGAGGCAAAAGGAGTGTGTAGAGTTTAACTTACTTACAGTATATTTACCTACCTTATCCATATGTATTTTTAACTCACTTTATTAGAACAGGCGTAACTTGAAGGCATAAATTCTATAGTACAACATAATATATTACAACAACACGGGTGATTGTTTTTGTATTAACCTTATTGAAAATTTCACACAAACAGTAATAATTCATACAGATTGGAGTTTCCTGTTCCACATATGGAAACTATGCTGAAACCAGTGGACCGTGACAAACGAGTGTGCCTTGAAATCGAGTGCCCTAATTGCAAGCCTTTTACGTGATCATCCATCGGTGAAATTGGCGGTAAACACTACTTTTCCGGCATTCTGGAGGCTGGAACCGGTTGATTTATAGACGAACGAAGTTCTCTTTGATGCGAGAGAAAAAGCAAAAGTTTTCCTGTAAATATAGTGCTGAAAAGTACGCTGAAATTGCTTGAATTTTTAATGTATGAATCACGGTTTGTGTCCGCAAATGAAGACGCGGTGAAAGTCATTTATTTATTTTCCTTCTACAGTTAAACAATTATCTTGAAAATCGGTCTACCACAGAGGAAGTAATTTATGAATACATACTCACGCCTTCTTCACATGGGGGTAGGCAGAAACTATAGAACACCAACTGCTACGATCCTTACATACTACTTTTGCTGCTTTTAGGTTCATACATCTAGTCATACACACGTCATGATTACTTTTTCAAAGTACCTTCTATTCATTCATCGGTATATTGCCCAATATAGTCCCATTTTCTTTTAAGACACACGTAAGTACTATACGAGTAATTTCGCACCAACAACTCGATACGGTAAGAACTCAACATCAAAAAGGGTTTATCTGATCTGTTCCAAACGTGCATCCTCGAATATTTTGGACACGTCTCGAGGCGTAACTGTGACTGTATAGAGTGCATTCTCGTGCAGTTTAGAGTGAAGGACACTAGACCACGCGGACGGTCACCCATAAAATAGATTGCCCGAATTAAATCCGCAGTGATCGTAAAATCAGCAGGGACCCGTTGTATAAAATTCCAAAGTAGTCTCTAGACAAGAAATTTCATGAGGACCCAACTCCTCTTACTGAGGTCCTCCGTGCACTGGGATCGAATAATAAAAAATATATATTGTAGTGTGCTTTTAATGGATATTTCGTTTATTCCATATTTTAGTATTCACAGCACATGCCTGCCATGTTAGTCTTTCTAATCTACATGAAAATTGTATATTTGAAGGCTTATTCTGAATCAGCTTTTATAGCCAACCTCCGTGTGGTTCTGTTTTGCAAACATCCTTTACAGTACATACTCCACTGTTTTCCTTTAGCTCATTATCCCTGAGTCACGTTAGCATTGTTCTAGTTACATAATCGAGAGCTTCTAAACACAAACGAGCAAGCCCTCACACGATCTAGTGTGTTGTTAATTAGTAAAACGATAATGTGCGCATCAGCAACCCTGATTAATGGCTAAATGTTCACTATCCAATGATTTATCAGTAGAGCTACTCGTAACAATACACATGTGGGGACCACATAATTTATAGGTAGTCGATGTTTGTAAATACTGACCAAAGAAACGATGAATGGACTGTGTGAATTATGGTATGGGTTGAAAGGGGGTACTACTGAGATGACTAATAGAGAAGTGTTTTTACTTAAGCGATAAGAATAGTTGGTCGCTGTGATTAACTCAAGATAATGTTTATGTTCTTTCAATCCAGAATTAGCTTTCCTACTGACTGTTTATATGGGTAGTTCATATAATTGTTTAGAGTGTGATACGTGACTTAGAAAAGTGTAACACCGAATAACACGTCCCCGTAAGTTTACGAATACGAAACACTTAACAACGAATGCACGCTACCACGAAAAACTTCACGCCGTAGCAATGCGATCTCGAATAACTAAATCTCTAATATTCACTTTTTCGAAACATTTAACAACGAATGCACGCTATCTCGAAAAACTTAACGCCGTAGTCATGCGATCTCGAATAACTAAATCTCTAATTCACCTATTCGAAACACTAATAACAAAGAATGCACGCTTCCACTAAAATCTGAACACCGTAGCAATATGATTTCGAATAACTAAACCGCTAAAAGTCATCGTAAAAAGTCTTTATTCATATAACGATCAACTAAATAGAGAAATGTCAATAAATGCGGTGAAACAAGTGTTTCCTGAAACTAAATACAAGTGTTGTTACTTCCATCTGGGTCAAAATATTTGGAAGCATATCCAGTCTACTGGTCTCTCCAAACTACTCAGAATCGACATCTTTTGCTCACAAAATGCGTCATTTGGCCGCGTTAGCCTTTTTGAAGCCAGATGAGATACCTGAGCCTTTTGAAATACTAAAAGAAAAAGTGTTACCCAAGGATGCAGTGAAAGTCACTAGTTTTTCAAATACTACGTCAATGGTACTTATAAGAAAAGGACTTCTCAAAACCTCGAAACATTAAAGACAAACTTGCAAAAAGTGCCTCCATTGTTTCCGCCTGACATCTGGTCGGTAAATAGCTCGTTGTGGTGCCTCCACTGTTCCAATCACACAAAATAAGGTGGAATCATGGCACCACGCCGGGGTCGCGTGATTGTTCGAAAGAGATACCGTGACCCTGGCACATGGGCAACTGAAGGAACACGGGTGGATTTTAGTCAGTAAAAGTCTGACATGCCCTCCCGCTCCGCCCAGAGCAGGAGTAGTCATTTGATGATTCCCTATCCAAAAAAAAAATCATGGCACCACTGCTGGAACATCCTATTGGGTAGAAAGAAATGGAATTTATATAAGACCATTGAAGAATTAAATAAGGAACAAAAACATACAGAGTTAATAGTTGAAAAATTTAATTCACAGTCTCAAGAAACCAAAAGAGCAAAGAAAAAGAAAATACGGAAGAAAAAATACAAAAACATTTGGAAAAAAGGAAACAATGGACTTAACCACATTTTTATGGTCTTGCATACTTGTGCTATTTTAAACATTAACTGAATTTTTTTAAAGTTTTTTTTTTTAATGTTCGATTTGGTTGATTGTATTGTCATGGAAAAACGATTGATTTGGTTGATTGACACATAATTATTACCTTTTTTCTATATTTAGTTGATTGTTATATGAATAAAGACTTTTTACGATGACTTTTAGAGGTTTAGTTATTCGAGATCATATTGCTACGGTGTTCAGATTTTAGTGGAAGCGTGCATTCTTTGTTATTAGTATTTCGAATAGGTGAATTAGAGATTTAGTTATTCGAGATCGCATGGCTACGGCGTTAAGTTTTTCGAGGTAGCGTGCATTCGTTGTTAAATGTTTCGAAAAAGTGAATATTAAAGATTTAGTTATTTGAGATCGCATTGCTACGGCGTGAAGTTTTTCGTGGTAGCGTGCATTCGTTGTTAAGTGTTTCGTATTCGTAAACTTACGGGGACGTGTTATTCGGTGTTACACTGTTCTAAGTCACGTATCACACTCAATTGTTTATTTTTATTATTTTACTGATTTTGTTAAATTATTTTTATTTTCTTTTAATTTCATTTATTGTCGACATAATCTACTCATTACAATGATTTTAAATGAGTTGTATTGCAACATGTAGTTAGCTAGCGACCTCGTCAGCTGTTCATAATATTCTTGCCTGACCAACCGGCAGCAAGTTCGTCATGCTCCCTTAGATGTCACTGCTTGCGGTAGCGTCGGGGGTCGGGTTACCACCTTCCCTCAAATATGGCGAGGGGGGTAATGGCTGACCTTTGCGTTATGCTCGTGAACGGGTGCTGCTTGTGGTGACTCGTCGTCTTGCTGACCATGGTTTTTGTTATTGTTATTTGTATTAACTGTTATTTTATTTTACTCCGGAGGTCCTAGTTTAACTATTGTAACTTCAACTTAGCTATATGCATCAATGTATGAATATGGATCATTTTGCATCGTTGAATATGTAAGCGGGCACGCCCTTTGTGCCTGGAGGCTTTATTGAGGTTTTAAGTTCTGTTTACGTTTTTGTTTTATTATTTCAGCTTGAGTTTAGTTTTCAATGTTTTTGTTGGTATATTGGCGTGTGCTAGCTGACATATGGCGAATAATGTATGTTTTGTTTTATAATATTAATTACTTACACAATATTGTATAGAATCAAGTTCTTCTAACTTAACAGACAGCTGTGCTGCTGGGGAGTTTGTTCCGCCACTTATTCTTCCCAGCTAAAGCACTAGGAAGTGTCGAAGGGCGGGCGTTTTGGGGGGATTGTCTTATGTAACTTTGACGTTCAAAAAGTGTTGACTCTCAGCCTAGTTTGAATAAATGACTTTTGTTTTGATTTGTGGAGGATAAATACATGTTGCGCCGACTACAAATAAATTGGGATAAGGGCAGGAGAATGATGATGATGATGATGATGATGTTTGTAAATATTCTTTTCAGTTTACCATAAATATAATATTATACCTAGTTTAGCCCAAAAACGTCCACTACTGGAAATAGTAACTTACACTTAACTACTTGGCTCATATATTTTGTTTTTATGCTTGCTCATTGCTTGCTCTTGGCCATCTCACGATGCTTTCCTTCATCGTACGTTAGTACTATGTTACATAAGTGCATTCGTAAAATGGCAAGCTTTCATAATTTTGTGCTAAAAAAGTGGTCGAGAAGAATTAAATCTTCTCCTTTTGCTTTGGACTTTTCGCCCGCTTAAAACAAAATAAGTTGAACCTACAAGTAATTGGTACAATTTAGGTTCATGCAGCGTCTCTTGAAAACTTTATTATGTTGAATAGTGAAACTTCTGTACGTTCCTACTTAGTTTTATCCATGTTGAATCCAGTATGCGTGAGTTAATCCTTAGTTACGCCCACGCGTTGATAACTCGGTGATAATGAGTTAGCATGCTTACTGAAATGGATGGGAATACTTGGGCCAAATTGTGGTGTTATCACACAAACTGAATAAAGAAAATGTAAGGACTTTTGCTACCTTTGTGATTCAAATAAGTTTATCATATTAATATTGTTCCGTCCCGTTCGAATTGGTTACTCTGTGAACGCATTATTTCGTGTAACAGGGTGAGAACTGTCACTTGTCAGTTTGACTTTGACAACGCGTTTTTTGGGTCTTGGTCTTGAAAAATGTAGCATCGTCGCCGCTTAAATTCCGCGACCTTTTGTTGAAAGTAATCCTTGTAAATGGATCCGTTTGTAGACAATTTGTCATGATCCAATTATTTTGTGTGTAATAACCCCTTTGAAGAAATAGAACGGGTGTATCTTTGTACTTTGATTGAAATACCTTAAGGTTAAGTGACAGTGATTGACCGCGTGTTGGAGACCGCATGCCTTTGATAGCAGGGCCTATTGGAGCAGTGTTTGCGGTGGATGGTATCCTGGAGAATACTCACAGCGTCACTACACGATACATATACACTCACTTACGTACATAAATCCAGGTAGGCTCCAGAGCAGGTGTTCTTCTACCATCAGGTGAGTTATTTGAATATTATATTGTTAAGCTCCGCACACGGCGGACAGTTCGCTCGCCACTTCTTGACCCAGGGCCCACGATTATCACGCTTCCACATAATAATTGAAATCCTATGGTCGGGGCCTGGCCTGGCATCGAACAAATATCATGATGCTTGGAGAAATGTTTTCAGATAATTTTCTCTCCAACTCACTACTCTCTTGCCATCTACAGATGGACTTAGGCGTCTCCTAGACTGTTCCACAATACCCTACCTTCCACTTTCCGCATCTAGTTTGTACCAGCTACCTTTTTAAGATTGTCGGTTCATCTAGCTAGCGGGCGACTCACACTACGCTTGCCAATACGCTGGCTCCACTCCAGGACCCGTCTGCTTCACACGCCAACGGTGCTTCGAAAAATATGGCCAGCCGTACTTTTATGAGTCCCTTTTTGAAAGTCGCCGTACTTTTACTGCATTTTCACTTGGCAACTTATGATGGATGATCTCAGAGGCTTTTCATTAAACGAAGCCATAGTCGATGGGCTCATTCGTTATTTAAATTAATATTTTTGGGGAAACGAGTCTTGTAATTTATTTTTAATAGTTTTTAGGTGCCAGTAGGTATTGAAAATAAATGACTATGCTTGCAAATGTTTGGGTAGTCTTATTGAAATAGCGTCCTTAATATTCTGAGCTCATTCCAAGATGAAATTCGCGACCCGAACTCTTTATTGAGTTAGCCCAAAACAAGCACATGGGAACGAACACCCAGGATAAAATAAGTAAGTCTATATTCAACAATTCCAAGCAGCCTTTATAAAGCTTCCCAGGTAATAAAATTGCTTTTAACAAAATCGACATGTTACTTAGTACAGAGGCCTTAACGCGAACGCGCGGAGTAAGCGTAACGAAAATACGAATTACGAATCTGAAATACAAGGTGGGGCAATAGTAATGTCTGAATGTGAATTGGTTGTCAATTGGTTGAGAAAACATGGGCTCAGTTTTCACGGTTAATTCTCGCTGTATAATTTATGACATAAAGTTGGAATATGATATCTGTCAAACGAGTACCTCCCGAGTTAAAACACATTTTTGCTCCTTTTACGCTTGAGTTGTTGCTCGCAAAACATCCTCCCCAAATTGGTGACCTCTTTCTAACGTTAGGTTTCAAGACTTACGAGGTTTGTGGTTTGTAAACGGTAGATTTTAAAAAGCTGCAAAGAAAGAAGTTTTATTTACATCTTTCCATCGTTGCATGAGGTGCGTGACAGTGTGTCAACTACGTATAATTCTTTATCTCTCTACAGCATAATTATATCAAATCACAATGACCTTATGATGCCATTAGCAAAACTTATGGTACATTAACATTATGAAATTTCTTTTGCCGCACCATGTACATACGTCAGCACATCAAGGTACTCGAAACTGTCAAATTCTCCCAATCAACCTTGAACCTAATGCTTTAGCGATAAAGTTCAAAATCGATTAATGAAATTTGACAGTTTGTAGTAGCTCGATGTGCTGTGATCTGATGACTGTACGTGTACATCCTAAAATAACCCATAGATATAATTAATGTCTTAAACTAAGTCTAAACGAGTATTTATCGTGGTCGAATTTACGTTATTTGTAAATACCTCGTGTGTTCGTACCAGCCCACTGATTATGATAGACATATAGCCTAGTTTTCTTGCACGTCACGTCGCTTCGCACTTCGCGGAGTTAGATGACATATCATTTCTTATTCCCTCCAATTCATGTTTGAAAATAGAACAAGATTCTGTTGCAATTTGGAATCCCAAAATTCTTTTGTACCTATTTAATATTTTAGGTGATCTGCTAAAAATTTAAAGTTAGAACAGTTGAAGCTTTTGAATATAATCAGAGGGACAATTCTCATAATATTTCATTTAAAAAAAAATGGATAACATGTCAGTTCAATTAAAAACAAACTGAAAGAATGAAAAGAAACAATGAATGTTCCATATAAGTTAATGTATCTTTCACATACGTTTACGTGTAATTTCTCGTGATCCAGAACGTCTCCAATTTCATAGAACGTCACAGGAAATTAAACATGTCGTGATTTTACATCGACCAACTTTTTTTATTAACATAAACAATACAACACCACGTCTGATTTCCCGATGTTTTAGGCAGAGATGTACCTATAGAATTGGTGGTGTAGTAGGAGTTATATTATTTCTGATGTAGTAATGTATTTCTCATGTTTTCCTCCAATACCAATCTGTCTAGCCTTTTCGCAACTGTTTTGGACGACTTTTAGTGTAACTCGATGCAACTGAGTAACATTATTTACATTTAGCGGCTGCCTCTCTAACTTCTACTACCAAATAACTGGGTTAATCAATCTCCATACATCTTGGCAATACTTGTTGTGCGATTTTTGGTCTTCAGACTAGGGATGTTATGGATATGACATTTCGGATACGGATTGGATACGGATGTAGGAATGATTATTATACAGGATATGGATACGGATACGGATATGAAATTATTTCGGATTATCCGTTAGTTTCGGATAATATCGGTTACGGATATTAAACTTTTAAGGAATTTCAAAAGTAAAATAATAGGTTACTTTACCTTTACCAAAAATTAAACGAATTTTTTTCATGTATTTTTTATTTGTATTAATCGAAATAATCACCCATGCAATCAATGCATCTTTGCCAACGCAGTGGCAGTTTATTGATGCCCTTCTTAAAAAAATGAGCTGGACGGGAGGCAACAAATTCTTCAAAAGCATTTTGTACTGCCTCTCGGGTATTGAATTTTTTTCCCGCCAAGAAGTTATCCAAATTCTGGAAAAAGTAGTAGTCTGTAGGCGCAAGGTCTGGTGAGTAGGGCGGATGATGGAGAGCTTCCAACCCCAGTTCTTGCAACTTTGAGACCGTCTGCTGTACAGTATGAGGTCGCGCGTTGTCGTGCAGGAGCAGCGGAGACAAGCGATTGACCAATGCTGGTTGGAGATGTGCCAGCTTCTCCATCATTGAGTTCAGTTCTTCACAGTACACATCTGCAGTAATGCTCACCCCGTTTGGTAAGAAGCTGTGATGAATCACACCGGCGCTAGACCACCAAACAGTGACCATCGCTTTTCTAGGGGTAAATTTTCGTTTAGGGCATTGTTTAGGTGCTGGACCAGGATCCAACCAACTTGCTGAGCGCTTGCGGTTATCAAACAGAATCCATTTTTCGTCGCAGGTAACAATGCGGTTCAAAATTCCTTCATTTGTGTGTCTGTTGAGCAGTGCAAGGCACGTCTCGACGCGTACTTCACGCTGGCGATCATTGAGTTCGTGGGGAACCCATTTGTCAAGCTTTTTTACCTTGCCAATTTGACGCAAATGGACCAATATTGTTTTGACGCTAACGTCGAAAGCTGCTGCTAATTCAGCCGTAGATTGTGTATCATCAGCTTCCACAATCGCCTTTAATTCGTCATTGTCGACCAAAGTCTTCGGACGACCGCGAGGTTCATTTTTCAGGTCGAAATTTCCAGAACGGAAGCGAGCAAACCAATAACAGGTGGTGCGTTGGTTTGTAGTGTTAGCTCCGTAAACGTCGTTGATGTTGCGTGCCACTTGCGCCGCGTTGCTGCCACGACGGTACTCATATTCCATAATTACTCGAATTTTTAACGTATCCATGATGACGAAAAAGATTGAAATGCGATGAAAATGTAACACTAATCAATAAACAAATGACTACTTTTGGAAAAAGAATTCCATGTTTTTAAAATAAAATTAATTTGAAATTAGAATTCTTAGACAAACAAAAATTATTTTGATTTGAAATGGCCAGACATACTGCAGAACGGCAATTTCATAGGTAAAGACCTAATATAAATAGCTAATAAAATGGTTTTATTTATATGTCACCATTTGGTAGGAATTAAAATCAGTCCGTGAGTAATTATTACAGCTATTTAAAATAAAAATGATTATAAATATATATTGAGTGTTATCTAATGTACATAAAATAAAAATGTAATAACAAATCCGATATTATCCGAAACTTTTATTTCGGATTCGGTTACGGTTACGGATAATTTTTTATATCGGATATCCGATAGTTTTGGTTACGGTTACGGAGCTCCATAACATCCCTGCTTCAGACTACCCGTAATGACAGTCAAAATTATACAAATAACAGCCGAGACCAACGGCTTAACATGTTTTCCAAGGCACGGAAGGATCTTGATATTGTTACGTAGATCGTAAAGTCTAGAAACATCACGCTAACTCCATCTCAGAAAGGGGCAGTGTGACGTAAATCGAAAAGTCTAGAAACATCACGCTAATTCCATCTAAGGACGGGGCAGTGTTAGAAACTACTGGAAAATGACACGCTAACGCCATCTGTTATTGAGTAGCAAGTACTACACGAAATTGTACGTAGACGCTACTGCCATCTATTGTTGAATAGTGGGATTAAACAGTTCAATGGAAGTTACTAGAAGCTTCTACGCTGTGGCGTTGTCGAATGTTCGAGAATGTTGTGCTCGGGATATAAATAGCGGATTGTCGGGCCGACAAGCAGTTCGATTTCGGAAGCGAGCGAATACGATTCGAGTGATACAGTACACGCGAAACAAGTGATTCCAAGTGACGTTTCTTGTAGTTGCGATATTTGTGTTTATTTAATTAAACAGTTTGTGTGTTTTGGTAAATTGGTTTAAATTCATTTATCCCGAACCCCAGCTCGTAACATTTGGTGTCAGAAGTAAGGGATAAATTATGCCAGTTTTACCGAAGGAGGATACGGAAGGTATCCGTACCAGGAGTCAGCGCCAGCAGGAGGTGGATCAGAGGCGGTTTGAAGGAACTTCTAGACAGACACCTGGGGGTAATCAGCCGACGACGGAGCCAGTCTCCCAAGCGTCTGGTGTTCCTACAGCATCACCAGCCATGGATCTTTCTGCGCTAATGGCGATGCTGCAGGAGCAAGCCCGCCGACAGGAAGAACAGGCCCGCCGACAGGAAGAACAGGCCCGCCGCCTACAGGAACAGCTGCAGCAGGACAAAGAGGAGCAAGCTCGCCGGCAGGAAGAACAGGCCCGTCGACAAGAAGAACAGGCCCGCCGCCTACAGGAACAGCTGCAGCTGGACAAAGAGGAGCAAGCTCGCCGACAGGAAGAACAGGCCCGCCAACAGGAAGAACAGGCCCGCCGACAGGAAGAACAGACCCGCCGCCTGCAAGAACAGCTTCAGCGTGATAAAGAGGAGCAGGTTCTCCTTTTGAAAGATCTATACGCGACATTTGGCAAAGAGATCAAAGCCATGAAGGAGAAGGTTCAGCTACACGAAAATCGTATCTCCGAGGTCGAAATTCAGGTGGCTGATATAAAAAAAGCGTTGGAAAATCTGAAGACTGGAGATGGGACTGTGGCTTCTGTAGTTGCTGTACCTTCCGCGCGTGGATTTAAAGTGCCAACCTTCGATGGAACATCTTCCTGGTCGGCATACAAAATCCAGTTTGAACCCGTTATGGATGCAAATGGTTGGACAAAAGGGCAGGCCATGACCGCGCTTACTTTGGCCCTTCGCGACCAGGCTTTAACCGTTTTAGAGGCTCTTGGCAAAAATGTTACCTACGAGCAGCTGGTTGAGGCGTTAGAATCCAGATACGGTGACGCACACCTAGAGCACGTATTTCGCGCCCAGTTGAGGGATCGTGTGCAGCGCAGTGGTGAAAATCTGCAGCAGTGGGCCCTAGAAATTGAAAAGTTGGTCCGAAAGGCGTATCGGTCTGCGCCTGCACTCATCGAAGGGACTTTGACTCAAGTATTTATAGATGGCATACGGGATCTGGAAGTAAGAGCTGCTGTGAGACTTGGGCACCATGAGAAGCTGAAGGACGCCTTGGCCCACGCGTTGGAGGTGGAAGCAGTGAGGCATGATCATCGAGCCCATCGCTTCAGAGAGGTTGTGGAGTCACCTGCTTGTGACCGTATTAGGTACAGCCCTAGATGTTACACTTGTGGAGATAAGGGCCACCTCCGGTCAAATTGCCCGAAGCGAAACACTGCCAGCGAAAATCACACCCAGGTTAGAAGGGTGTCCGATATCACAGCGCAGCATCAAGAGAAATTTGTAAGTGATAAGTGTGCAGGGCGAGTATTGGTTGGTGTTAATAGAGCCCCAAGGATTTCGATGTCACAGGCCAATGACGGCATATCCCACGGTAACGCGGACGCTTTATCAAGAAGACCTTCTCCTGAACAGTACAAACATTGTGTCAGACAGGAAGCTAAGGAAGTAGTTCCTGTTAGGGTGCTAAGATCGGAACTTCGTGACAAATGGAAGGAAACCCTACGGCATGCCCAGCAGCGTGATGCAGATATCAGGCCAATTCTCGAGTGGATTAAAGCTGATGCTCCCAAACCGAAATGGTGTGATGTTGCAGCGATGAGTACCACCACAAAGAATTATTGGGCACAGTGGGAGAGCTTGATGCTCCAGGATGGTGTCTTGTGCCGCAAAAAGGAAAATGGTCGAGGGGATAGCTGTCACTTGCAAATGGTCGTCCCGAAAGCAAAGATACCAGATGTTCTACAGTACTACCACAGCGGTTATTCAGGAGGACATAGGGATGTAAAAAGGACTCTATTGAAGATCAGAGAACGGTTCTACTGGATCCACTATCGACAGGATGTTGAGGATTGGTGTCGCAAATGCACCAGTTGTGCGGCGGTAAAAGGGTATGCGAACTGCACCTAAAATTGTCCATGTAGATCGATTGGCACGATACTACGGGAATAATGATGCTCGGGACGAGCATGTCTAAGGAGGGGGCAGTGTTACGTAGATCGTAAAGTCTAGAAACATCACGCTAACTCCATCTCAGAAAGGGGCAGTGTGACGTAAATCGAAAAGTCTAGAAACATCACGCTAATTCCATCTAAGGACGGGGCAGTGTTAGAAACTACTGGAAAATGACACGCTAACGCCATCTGTTATTGAGTAGCAAGTACTACACGAAATTGTACGTAGACGCTACTGCCATCTATTGTTGAATAGTGGGATTAAACAGTTCAATGGAAGTTACTAGAAGCTTCTACGCTGTGGCGTTGTCGAATGTTCGAGAATGTTGTGCTCGGGATATAAATAGCGGATTGTCGGGCCGACAAGCAGTTCGATTTCGGAAGCGAGCGAATACGATTCGAGTGATACAGTACACGCGAAACAAGTGATTCCAAGTGACGTTTCTTGTAGTTGCGATATTTGTGTTTATTTAATTAAACAGTTTGTGTGTTTTGGTAAATTGGTTTAAATTCATTTATCCCGAACCCCAGCTCGTAACAATATGTAATGGCTCACCCATCCAAGAACCAACTGCAGCTAGCGTAGCTTAACCTTCAATCGATCCATTTCAGCCAAAAGACGTCCTCAGCGGGACATAGGCCTCCCCAAAAAAATAGGGGGGGGGGGGGGGGAGAGGGCTGCCACAATCGCCACGCTTGGCAGATGGGTTGGCGATCCCAGTAAGGTGGTACATAAGTCCATATCTAAATGAGAATGTTGCTGCCTATTTTCTAGTAGGTTCCTTAGTCTCATTTTACGGCACCTACGGGATGAAATGGTTTGGTGCTATTCTTTACGCTGCCGTGATATAATAGGTCTTTACCTATGAAAATGCCGTTTTGAATGAAAAAAATTGAACGAACTTTTTTCATGTATTTTTTATTTGTATTAATCGAAATAATCACCCATGCAATCAATGCATCTTTGCCAAAGCAGTGGCAGTTTATTGATGCCCTTCTTAAAAAAATCAGCTGTTTTCGTTTAGGGCATAGTTTAGGTGCTGAACCAGGATCCAACCAACTTGCTGAGCGCTTGCGGTTATAAAACAGAATCCATTTTTCATCGCAGGTAACAATGCGGTTCAAAATTCCTTCATTTGTGTGTCTGTTGAGCAGTGCAAGGCACGTCTCGACGCGTACTTCGCGCTGGCGATCATTGAGTTCGTGGGGAACCCATTTGTCAAGCTTTTTTACCTTGCCAATTTGACGCAAATGGACCAATATTGTTTTGACGCTAACGTCGAAAGCTGCTGCTAATTCAGCCGTAGATTGTGTATCATCAGCTTCCACAATCGCCTTTAATTCGTCATTGTCGACCAAAGTCTTCGGACGACCGCGAGGTTCATTTTTCAGGTCGAAATTTCCAGAACGGAAGCGAGCAAACCAATAACAGGTGGTGCGTTGGTTTGTAGTGTTAGCTCCGTAAACGTCGTTGATGTTGCGTGCCACTTGCGCCGCGTTGCTGCCACGACGGTACTCATATTCCATAATTACTCGAATTTTTAACGTATCCATGATGACGAAAAAGATTGAAAAGCGATGAAAATGTAACACTAATCAATAAACAAATGACTACTTTTGGAAAAAGAATTCCATGTTTTTAAAATAAAATTAATTTGAAATTAGAATTCTTAGACAAACAAAAGTTATTTTGATTTGTAATGGCCAGTACTGCAGAACGGCAATTTCATAGGTAAAGACCTAATATCTATAATGCCGTTATAAACTATTCAAGGTATGGAAAATTCGGAAACACAGATCGATAGATTTTTTTTCTCATTATAATAGCATTAAAAGTAAAAAATCGACCATATGTCGGACGACCATATAACGGCATTTTAGTTATGCCACGGCAGTACGTACTACACCACAAGGATCGATCAACCCAACCTATTATTCATTTTACCAGTAGCCCATTCTTATTATTCCTGGATGATGTAATATTGATACGACATAGATGGCTTTATTGGGGTCGTCGTTAATGTTCGACTCTTGGACCCCTCGATCAAAACTGTCAGTTTGGTGAGTAACATTATACCAGGTACTTACTACTCGCAGGTAACATGAGGGTTTGCTAATCCATTACCTACATATAATAGCGTGGTATTACGAGTACCTGTAAACCAAGGAGTGGTTTGGACGGTCGTGTATTAAGTCCACATCTGGGAAGGCCGGATTTAACTTATTAGGGTTCATAAATAAATTATTATTATTCTAAGAAGGGTTGGATTCGGGAATCGGGCAAAGTGTAGTTGGGTCTATCTGGAATGTCTTCGAAGCAACCCGGAACTCCGGATTTGTGCCTGGTTGGTGGCAATATGCTCCTATAAATGAGACTATAGACGATACATTATTAAAAAATATATTGAAATAAACGCACGCCTCTGACTATTCCTTGGGAAATACAGGCGTTATGTGATGTGAAGTTATGTTAATTAAATAAGAAATCTATGTGACATGATAGCTGTTTATTGTATGAGCATTGTTCGCATTATTAGGAAAGCCTAGCTTTAGCGTGGCGGTATTGAAAATTTTACGTTGCGTAGGTAATCTACGTACCTCTTTTTACTTATAATATGACTAACTTCTGCCCGCGACGTCGTCCACGTGAATTTCTTGTTTACACAATCCTCCATCGCATTGCATCAGGCGATGCCCGGACTATACATCGTTTTCACTTTACGTTTTTTTCTACGTGGATCCTCAGGCTCTAAGCATGATGTTAAATAGCCTTCCTCAACAATTGGGCCATGAAATGCAACGAGACTTTTTATTAGCTCGTTCAAACAAACGAACAAACTCTTTAGCTTTATCATATTATAAGTACAGATCGCTGCTGTTCATATCTGCTTCCAAATTGTTCTTATTCCTAACTGATAACTACAAGAAATATAGTAATATATACTGCCGAAGACATTCGCTTCCGAAAACGTGAGTTACGTTTGAGAACCTGCGCAAGTTGCGACGACACAGTAACCTATAACATAATTCTCTTGCCTTTCCACGGTAGTCACCTCCTTTTTAGCCATATTATCTTACACACATTCCATGTATCCTTTCTTTGGTCTTCCTGGTATGACAAAGATCAAAAGCATGACTGGTCAGGATAAGAACCCAAGATTACCTTCTTCAGTTTTCCGATAATTCCAAAATAAAATACTACCCCTTGTAAGTGATCTGGGCTTCGAGGATCTGACGATATCTCCCGAAGGTATCGTTAGGTCCTCGAAGCACATTAAAGAAAAAGTATTTTCGACAAAATGGCCCAAATATGTTAAAATACCTCTAATATCAACCTCTGTTGTCCCTCAATTCTTGCACTGCCTTAACTTCGGCTTTGTATCATATACCTACCTGTATTTATTTATCTACATCAGCATTGACCTGTACAGTTTACGTTAAAAATAGTTGCAGCGCAATACGCAACTTTATTAATTTAAACATTCTTTCAACAGCAAAATAGAACAGAAATGCCTCAACAAATTGGAATGTATAACGCGGTGCACGGGGGTCGCGCTCGATATTACTACGATGTGTATTGAATTTCCAATACAGCAATAATGGTCACGAGAAATTCACTTATTTTGTGCACTTGTAGGTACTGGGAGCGGTTTACACCTTCACAGTAAGTACTGGGATTCGTGTGGTGCTGGACGTAAAGAATAGCACCTTCCAATTTCTTCCCGTGGTTGTCGTAAGGGACGACGACTAAGGGATTTACTTGAGAATGGGCAGTAGCGTTCTCTATTCATTTTACCACCATACTGCGATCGCCAACCCGCCTGCCAAGCGTGGCGATTATAGCAAACCAAATTGGGGGAGTCCCCTGTCCAGCAGAGGACGTAATTCGGCTGAGGTGGTGAGTGATGATGAGTACTGGGATGATACAATAAAATTAAATCCAGAGTTTATTGTAGTTCAATAATTTTTAGGGTTCAGTACCCAAAGGGTAAAACAGGACCCTATTACTAAGACTCCGTTGTCCGTCCGTCTGTCACCACGCTGTCTCATGAACCGTGTTAGTTAGATAGTTGAAATTTTCACAGATGATGTATATCTATTGCTGCTATAACAACAAATACTAATAAACAGAATAAAATAAATATTTAAGGGGCTCCCATACAACAAACCTGTTTTTTTACCGTTTTTATATATAATGGTACGGAACCCTTCGTGCGCAAGTCCAACTCGCACGTGGCCGGTTTTCATATTCAATTTTTCTCTTCGCTTTGTCAGCTCATCTGCCGTCTATTGCTTTTGAAATCCTTTTTAGATTGTAAATTAATGTTTTAGTTGTATTACAGCCATCTACTTTTCAATGTTTTCATGAAGGTTACATTTACGCACCAAATAAGCTATATGTACAGTACCAACCTATGCCTGTTGTACAAACACTGTGACAGTGTATGGATGAGTCTGCTGTGACATATTATTAGTCTGAATCAATGAACACAGTATGTGCCAATGGAAATTCACGTCATTATTTTGAAATATGTCTTTGTATTACGTTGAATCAAATTGATGATTTTTCATAGGAAACGATTCAGAATACAAATGAATAATAGAAAAACTTATTAACAAAAAATTAAACCGCCGAAAAAACAATAAACCTTAAAAGTATGAGTCGGTGCTTTGAGTGATCTTTGTTCATTAATTTTTTGTTAAAAAATTTTTATTTTAAATTTTTTGCGGCTTAAATGTACTTATAATACTTTGCAAGGTATACCGTATCCAATAAAAAAAGAATTTTCAAAATCGGACTACTCTGTATAAAGTTATGCGTGGTTATACATTACAATCAGTGAGTGAACAATCAATCATCCCCTGTTTTCCGACCCTTAGGGTTCGATTTTGTTTTCCAAATTTATATGGGACCACCTTCGGAGTATACCCTTTCCAATAGAAAAAGAATTATCACTACTATGTAAAAAGTTATGCGTGGTCATACATAAAAAAAAATATACGCGTCGAATTGATAACCTCCTCCGTTTGTTTACGTCGGTTGAAAAGTGCCTAGTACTCCATTTGAAAGGGAGATTTGTACTGAGAAGTAACAATATTACCACATTAAACTAATTCGCAAAAAATATGAAAGACTGTGAATGCCAATGATGTTACTGAGCGCGAGAAACGAACAGTCCAAAACTACTAATTAAAAAAGATTTTCCTCAAATCACAAACGTTATTTACAAATACTGATGCTGTTTAAGGCAACAATTTTTAATTACACAGTACCTACTTAATTATCCCTCTTAATTGTATTCCTAAACAAGATAATATTTTACCCAAACGGCTTAGAAAGACTCGCCAAATTAAAAATTACCTCGGGCATAATTAAAATAAAATAACCTCATTTTAATTGAATTTCTTCAGAGAGATAAATTGAGGAGACCAAGAGTGTCATTAAAAACGATTTATGGTAATATAGGAAATGAAGCATTTCTAGTTTTATTATAGAAAAATTACATTTCATAGTTCTGTTTACTCGTTTATTGAGATCTATCTTTCATTCCAAGTAATTAGGTTGATACTTGTGCCTAACCGATGGAGGTAAGGCTTTTCGTACTCAAACGTTTTTCTTGTCGTGAATTACTACGATTTATACACTGTGCGTAGGCACAGTCGTCAGTGTTGTATGTATCACTATGGACGCTTGTACACGGAGACGTATTTTCTACGGCACAGTTTATACGCCGTTTATACGCACGGTCGTCAGTGTTGTGTAGATCACTATGGAAGCTTCCACTACTGAAGGAGTCTGCTAGGACCGATGCCTGCCGGGGTCGCGTGATTGTTCGAAAGAGATACCGTGACCCTGGCACATGGGCAACTGAAGGAACACGCGTGGGTTTTAGTCAGTAAAAGTCTGACACGAAAGAGCGGGAGAAGTCATTTGATGATTTCCCATCCAGAAAAAAAAAGCTTCCACTGGACACGGACACATTTATTCTACAAATCAAAAAAAAATAATCAAATCCTTTCTTTATTTGTACGCCAAAGCGCGCAATTTGTAGCGCAGTTTATACGCCATGTCGTAAAGAAATCGTGCCGTTTACAAAAGGCCTTACTCTTTTTTACGCTAAATGGTACCAACAAAAGTATCAATATTGACTCAATTCAAGAAAGTCAGTTTGGCAGATTAGTAGTGCTAACCTGAATTAAAATGTTATGTTTTAAGGGTTTAATTTGCACGAATCTATCTAACTAGATATTTCGCCACGCCCGTTTGATGCTTTATACAATTTAATGTTTCTCAATATAACGGGGAAAAGTAATAAATGTCCTGTGAAATCCTTCGGTCCATAGTAATACTAATTAAATACAATGTAAATTAGTGAGTGGAGACCGCGAATCGGCAAACGTATGGCGGGACGCCCTAAGGCTATGTGGAGCGACGATCTTCGCAGGTTGGCTGGTACCAGCTGAACAAGAGTTCCCTAGAATCGAGCTGAATGGCGTTTAATTGTAGAGGCCTATGTCCAGAATTTTGACTGCTAAAGGCTGAGAATGATCAGTCAAATCTCATAATAAACAATACTTCCCTGTTTGTAATTTGTGCAAAAACAAAGCAGCATTTACTCATTCAGAGATATTTACACAAACAAAATATCACGAGACTTCCACTTACATTACCTTGATACCAAAACTCCACGTTTGTTTACAAATGTGTAGCAACAATTATTTCGCCTAGAGCGTTGCACAGCAAATTAGAGTGACATGATCAAAGGGAAACGTTTAAACCAAGATAATGAAACTACACCAATCCTGTCAGACGTGAAAAATTGTTTCACAATCTCCCTGGGAGGTAACTTTGATCGTGATACGATATGAAGACGTCTAATATTTCATTTTGTTGGTGTAATATTTCGTCCCTAAATTAGATTATTTGTGTAATCTGTACTGAGACTTTTTTATTGAGAGACAGGCTGTACGGCTATGCTTGGCTCAACTCCAGGTTGAATATACGCGATATTTTTTTTTTCATAAAAAAATCATCTTAAACAGCCGATAATGTACCCACTGCTGGGGGACAGGCCTCCAATCTTTGAGAGGGAGTCTGTTGTAATGCACCACGCGGGCCCAGTACGTGTTGAAGACATGTGACATCTACTAATGTCTTTGAATTTTTGGTTCTAAGACATGCCGGTTTCCTCACGATGTTTTCTTTCACCATTTTGACAGCAGTGGTGTTGAAATTATTTACACTAAGTAAACCACAGTACCGTGTGGTGCCGGACGTAAAGAATAAAACCACCCCATTTCTTTCCGTGGGTGTCGTAAAAGGCGACTAAGGGACTTACTAGAGAATGGGCAGCAGCGTTCTCTATGCATTTTACCACCATACTGCGATCGCCAACCCGCCTGCCAAGCGTGGCGATTATGGCAAAGCCCCCCAAATTGGGGGAGGCCTAAGTCCAGCAGTGGACATCTTACGGCTGAAATGATGATGATGATGAAGTAAACCACCTGCATGGGTTTGAACCTTCCACCTACAACTCGGAAGTCGGTGCCGTTATCAATGGGCCACAACTGCTCCTGCTACTATATGTTTTTTTAAATTACCCAAATATCATTACATATCGAGCGCCACCGTGCCTTGTAAAACACGTTAAGCCGTTTGTCCCGGCTGTCATACGTAGATCGTTATTCGACAATCGATACGGTAGAAGCCAAACCGTGCCAAAACTTGTAGAGTCTGACAACTAGTCTTACCAAAGGTTCGTGTTACCCAGCTGGGTTGTGAAGGTCTCATTGGCAGTCGCTCCATATAAAATACTAGTATTCAACAGCATCTAATTAAACCGGAACCCGATACCAAAATGGTTAGGAAATAGGTACTTAGATTGATTTTCACCCAAAAAAAGCAGAATAACGTCTTTGCTAGTTTGTCTGTCTCTCGAGGTCCACTTTTAAAGATGTTTTGCTGTCAATCGGCGTCTTTATGTAGAAGCTCCTATCATAGTAAATGCTTTTATGATTCCTACTGTCTCTGTATTTAATGGTACGAGTTGTTTGTGGCTAAAATATGAGAGATTCGAGTGTACCATAACATGTCATAAAGACATAGTTGGCATACTTTTATACAGGTATGTTATCGTCGGGAGTTTGGCTATAAATATAGTTGGAACTACAAGACTGAAATTCTTTTGCGGAAATAAAACGAAATATACAGGATGGTCCAAGAAGCAACGGGGTCATTGTTGGATATTTCGGGAGAAAGAAACCAGTTTGTAACGATTATAATTCAATGTAATATTGAAAACGAGTCAAACAGGACTCCAATATCTTATATTACTCTATGGTGTAAACCTTGAACCAAAACGCGGAAGACATAAATCATGTCAAAATCAAATGACATTCCTCATGTCACAATATAAGTAGGTTGAGTTAAATCAGCATATATTCTAACAGTTATTGCCAGCCTTCTTGTTTGTTTTTCTTGAATGACTTAAAATATTGTATCGAATTTTGTTGAGTAAAGATTTTCTCTTTGGACAAGATCACTAGAGTATGATTACATCTTCATCATCAGAAGATATGCCTGCCGGGGTCGCGTGATTGTTCGAAAGAGATACCGTGACCCTGGCACATGGGCAACTGATGGAACACGGGTGGGTTTTAGTCAGCAAAAGTCTGACACGCCCTCCCGCTCCGCCCAGAGCGGGAGAAGTCATTTGATGATTTCCCATCCTGAAAAAAAAAAAAAAAAAAAACATCAGAAGATGAAGATACACTCTGTTTTTATCGATAGTAGACTATATGGATTAACATAGAAAAATGCGACATAGAAAGACAAATCTCTGTAGCCAGGTAAGATTTCCTGGCTTCAATAGAAACCGCCTAAACTACAAATATTCGCTGAACCTAACCAACCGGGTGTGTTTCGCGAAACCCTTTCTTTTGTGGGTTGGAAATCATCAAATGACGTCTCCCGCTTTTCGTGTCAGACTTTTACTGACTAAAACCCACCCGTGTACCTTCAGTTGCCTATTCCAAGGTCACGATAACTCTCTTGAACAAATCTGCGACGCTGCTGGCAAGTTTGTGAAGCTCTGAGATAGAGGATTCTAAAACAATCTTTTAGAGATTGTTTTATTGGCTATGGCCTGTATATTTGATGGTAAATACGGACGAAGACAAGATTTTAGAATTAGTGGTGTAGATAAATTACCTGTGACTATAACGAAAAAAGTCTAAGGTAAATGTCAATGTGAATAAAAATCCAACAATACAATTTAGATAGAACACACAAAGAAAACACGGCTCTTCAACTTAATATAATAACATAAATAAATAATATATAAATGCCATCAGTCCTGGGAATACAAAATGTTGTGCGCCCCGTCATAAGACATTACCTTCGTAATTTAGCCGTCTATGTAACCTAATCTACTCCATTACAGGGCATTTTATTTGAATTTAGTTTTTAGTAGAATAATGTGCGGTATTAGTAAGTACTACATTGTTTGGTCGAGAATAATGACTGGCTGCTGATAAGGTATTTAAGTATGCAATAAATATAATATAATACCTGGATACTTACCTAACATTATTTAAGAAGGGGACCTAGAAAAGTGGAGATCGCTTTCATGGCGTTTCGTATTGCTAGAACTTTTATAAGGATAGACATTCTATGTTCTATGTCAGAGGGTTTGGTTCGTTTAGTTGGACCATTGTTCGTGGGTCATGGCGGCCATTGTCGAATACAAAAAAAAATATATGTAAAAATTCAGCCTTAGTTATGGAAGTGCGGAGCCTCCTAACAATGCCATTATCATGCTTAATAATGATCCAATCATAGAGTAATGTAAACTAGTTGGTACAGAAACAAACATTTTGTATTTTGATTATTCCAATCCCAGAAGCCCCCAGAAGTTGATTAGATCTCCTGGTCTGTTGAGAACATCTGTGCAAGATCTGGGTGCCCCTAGGATTTCTGTTGTAATCTGGGTGACGCCGGTGCAATGGTTTTAAGGGCGAATTTCACCAATAAAACTGGACGCGTTCAGTACGACTAAACTGCGTTCAAGAGCTGTCAGTGTCAAAATTACTATGAAATATTGACACTGACAGCTTCTAAACTAAGCTTACAAGTGCTGATCTTGTTTAATTTCATTGGTGAAATCCGCACTAAGTCTCCATTAGATCATCTTTTTTGGTCGCTTATCACAAACCGAAACAATTTTGAGTTTTCCATCATCATTATTGCTAAAAGATTGTTAATTTTCTAGGACCTTTGGTTTTAGGCTTCCTTACCTTCATCACCTGCCTCACCATTTCCCAACTGTGTTGGGGTCGGCTTCCAGTCTAACCTGATGCAGCTGAATACCCGTACTTTACATGGACTGACTGGCTATCTGACCTCCACTGAGTAAGACGATAAGTAAGTACGATGAGTAACTTACTGAGTGAGACTATACCCTTTGGTAAGACTGGTTGTCAGACTTTCGGGCTTCTGACGAACCGTAAAGACTGTCAAAAATCTACAAGCTATAGCCGCGGCTAATGGTTTCAAGTACTTTCCGAGCCAGCGAGAAGTCTTGGCATGTAAAAATGGTCTCCCATTAACGGACCAACCGCTGCAAGAGTACCTTGACCTGCACCCTAATTGCGAAACGCACAATATATCAGAATCTGAATGGGATTGAAGATTATTTCTAAACCATTGCGTCATTTGTTCGAATAAATTGTGGCTCAGCAACGTAAATAACGCAATGAATGTTGTTTAACTATGAATATTAAACCAATTCCTACCGATAAAAAGTTCCGCAATTACCCCTCAGATCGATCGACCCGTTTACACACTCACGTGAGTCATGCCCCAACGTTGAGTTTAGTAAAACACACTATCTTCTGTTCCTGCTAAACGAGATTAATTTCACGTGAAAGCAGCTTTTAGTGCAATCTGCTTTGTGTACACAGCTAAGCTATGGAGCTAGTAACGGCATCGCATGGATAATAATATTGTCTCGTGAGTCTTTGGTACATCCATCACCGAATTTAAGCAAATTTCGACTTTATGGTGAATTAAAAAAGCAATAAACCTTTAAATACATCTTTCTTTTATATACCTCCTTAGCTGTAAAAAGTTAGATTAAAGTGCCTAGGCAGCGCTTTCAAAATATTTAGTTAGTATTTCTACAACTATGTATTTTCTTACTCTGTTAACTTATATGAGTCCCATACATTTTTGACTTTACCAACATTTTTATCGTTGATAGAATGTTTCTTTGTCTACCTTGACATTTACTTTAGCAATTTAGTTAACAGAAAAGTTAACCATAAACGTGAAATGTAGCGAAGTGTAGTGTAAAGTGAAATTCCGAAAAAGGTTAAACCGATAAAAAAAATAAAAACAAGTATTTATGGACTTTTACGTCCAACAAGACTCCAGTCAATTCAATTAGGAACCTCCCTCTAATTTCATTTCCAAACAATAATAATATAAAACGTATTTTATGTTCAAATCACGGTCGTAGAACGCATAACTTCTAGTAGTTAACTCAACTAGTGACCTCAGCCGAGGTCAGTTGATTATATTCTACTTTATGACCTGAATAACTTACATATTAAAGGATCCTACCTGCCTTCACAAACCATATATTACAGTTACGGTTGACGGGCAAAAATAATTGAGTTAATTCACAAAAGAAAAACGCATTTTCATCGATCGTATTTTAATTTGATTTTTAGTAGCTTTGCATCGTAAGTTGAAAATTGGTGGAATATTGATTCCAGCTTAACGTCCTTTGAAATTAGTGATAAGCATAGTCAATCTTATCGTCTTTTACTACCAGAATAACTATATTTAAGGTTTATTTAAGCGATTAGATATTCTTGTCCGTCGCGAGGCAGAATGTTGATGCAAGAATAGTATGTGTGGGACTCACCAGGCGACTTTTTCGAGCAGTGTTTTGGCAACCTAAACTCAGCTTTTATTAAGGACAATTACCTTATCTTGCCGTTCGAGATGGGAGTATCAAACTGCAAGTTCTTTTTATCTGCTTTCGAAAATCACATATTAGAAGCGAGAAACTCTGATTGTGTTATTGAGATATTGTTTGTTTTATTTTGGAGTAACTAATAACTATCTAAAGTATGCGGGAATTTGACACAGTGCAGGAATTAGTTGCTCAATGCCTTCCGCAGTCAAATACATAGAAATTTAATTAACTGACATATGGAGGAGTTGATTACATTTCCCGAAGCTTGTAGAGATTTCTCAGTTGGTACTCATAGGTAATTACAAGCAGTGCTCGGCATTTCAGATATTTCATACTAAAAACAACTGTCGCTAGGTATAGCTCCAATGATTTGATCATTTTTCACTTGTTTGAAGACTGCAAAATACTATTATCTATGTAGATTATTTTATACTTTGGAATGTGAGAACGTTGCAGGCCTTGTAGACTGTAGGCAATTTTCCATTTTATTAAGTACTTGGTACTTGTTGACAGTCCTACACTGTTCTCCCATACCTATTAGTACTGTAATTTAAAACAATTGTAAAAGCACAGCCCGACTAAATTTGACGAACACTCTTACCCAGAAACCAGACTATACTTTTCCGAAAGATTTTGACGTGTTGAATTTGAATCTGGCCTCAAAATTGCTCTATCACGTCAGGGTTTTGAGATATCCTAACCTAAAAGTGCAAAAAATACAGTTTTTTCTCATTTTTGAGGTTATGTAGCACGGCTGATCCTAAATATTTTTTTTTTAATATTGATAGCATCTCAAAGGACTCCCTCTCTCTCTTCTTTAAAGTGCCGTTGAGTTTACTCAAATATCTTTTTTTTTCGCAAAGATATCGCATTTTAAAATTTTCATATACGTGGATTTTCTACGTTTGAGGATTCATACACATACAGTCTATTGATCTGGTTGCAAGTAAATACAAAATTTTTCTGAAAATCAAAAATAAAAGTTTTCAAGCAAATTGTTGAGATGTTTTGAAACGGTATTTTTCGCACTTTTAGGTTAGGATATCTCGAAACCCTGACGTGATAGAGCAATTTTGAGGCCAGATTCGAATTCAGCGCGTCAAAATCCTTTGAACAATATAGTCTGGTTTCTGGGTAAAAAAATTGTCGGCCTTTGTTATTTTTAAAAGAGTAACCGTGGAGTTACTTGCCGGCTCTTCTCCATAGGAATCAACAATTTGGAACCGTGCACCTAGCTTCTAACGTTTCATAAGTGCCCATGTAGGTTTATGTGAAATAAAAATATTTTGATTTGATTTGAATTTTAAGATGGAATGGTAAAGTGCAAAATATTTTTATTTGTTCACAAACATACTCAAGTTCCCCTGTCATCGTGACTTTGTAGTTATGTTTATATTAAAACTTTATGCACGAGTAAAAAATACTGTACAAAGAGGCATTTTCTAGAAATCAACTTTAGCGTGATGCAGAGGCAAAACATGGCAGGTGTAACATACGGGATAGATAGTTCGGAGGTATGGAGAGGGCTATGCTTGGAGTTTCCCTACGCGATCGAATCAGAAATGAAGAGATCCGTAGGAGAACCAAGGTAACCGACATAGCCCGAAGAATTGCCAAACTTAAGTGGCAGTGGGCAGGGCACATTGCTCGCAGAACGGATGGCCGATGGGGCCGGAAGGTTCTGGAGTGGCGACCGCGTACTGGAAGACGGAGCGTTGGAAGGCCTCCCACAAGATGGACCGATGACCTGGTGAAGGCCGCAGGAATGCGTTGGATGCGAGAGGCACAGAACAGGTCGAGGTGGCGGTGCTTGGGGGAGGCCTATGTCCAGCAGTGGACGTCTTTCGGCTGAAATGATGAGATAGTTCGGAAACAAACATAAAATACAAGAATAAATGGGTTCTAATACATAGATACATCGGTATAAACAAAATAACCTTAGTTGGGAGAAATAACGATCGGTAGAGGAGAAACAAATTCAGCAAATCAGCGCTGGGATGTTTCGGCGAACTTCTGACTGAGTACCTTCACTCCATCCTGATATTCCGAGGGTAGATGTATTTGTCTAATATTCAAACGTAATTTCAAACAAACAACCGCAAGGGTCACATTTCGTAAAATTAATGGTTATTAGTGCTTATATTAATTTGGTGTGAACACTAACAAGAAACAAATTAAGTTCTACGTTATTATGTGAGGTCAACCGTCTTATAATGACTTCTTTGGGAGCTTGAAGCACGCTAGAATAACTTGCATTAAGGAGTCGGTTCTGAAAGACGCCAAATTATCTTTGTTGTGTTGGCAGACATGT
Source organism: Aporophyla lueneburgensis (assembly GCA_932294355.1). NCBI lineage: Eukaryota > Metazoa > Arthropoda > Insecta > Lepidoptera > Noctuidae > Aporophyla > Aporophyla lueneburgensis. The sequence continues at coordinate 30,328,981 of OW028739.1, read as the reverse complement.
TGAGCGTAACTTAAGTTGTTCAACTTTGTACTTTATGTTTTGTGTCTCGCTGTTTGTGATTTTGTGTCGGAGATAATTAAAGTCTTGTTTATGTTGTGTGAGAAAATCCGCGCAAGAGTTTTGAAAATCCTTATTAAAAATAAACACTGAAACATATTAAGGTCTTACTCTTGGTGATAAACTTACATGGCAGACTTATCTTAAATCTTTTCTCAAATAGCTGTGACAAATCTCAACCTCTCTTTACCGAAATTATGAGAACTAGAAATCAACAAACCTTCTTAAAAAACGTATATTTAAATGATTTCCTCTATGCTACCGAGTAATGGTATATATATATAGTTTTTACTGAGTCTATACGCTTTTTATCCTGACCTTCTTTCAGAGCTGGAGATTGGTTTTCATGCGTCAAAGTCAAGAAGTGTTACAGTTTGACTGAGAAACAATGAGAGGGGTTTGTGTCGAGATCGTACATCCGCATTTTCAAGATTAAAACAAAAATCGACCAGTCTCACAGTTCTAGTGTATAGTGTTAAGTTATTATATCTTTTTGGACTTTATTGGACTTTACTCTTTAAGAATCGATTTTCATGTATAAGCTCGGGGTATCAAAATGTATGGAAGTAAAATTAAACTTTCTTCGTTACGTTGTGTTTACCAATGTAACATTTTGTTGAAGTTTATTATAATTGTTCGTAAGGAGTATACTCCAGTCGTGCGTCAAAGCTGACAAGCACATTCTCTGAAATATAACAGGTTTTCAGCGCGAGAGCAAATCTGTAAACAACTAGATACTTATAAATTTAAAAAAGCTTACTTATATCTTCTTATTATATCAATAAGATTTCATTTCAAAGTTGACTGTGCTTTCGATGACTTGGAGAAGACCTATGACAGTGTGTGCAGAGAAAAACTTTATACTAGGATTCCAGTGTATGTGCTAGGATAAATAGAGCATATGGGCAAGGCGAGAGGCTATCAGGGCACCTTGGAGCTCCAGGCGTGGTATCGAAGCTGGCTTCAAGGGAGACAAACGTGCCTTGCTAGCTATTAGCGCAAGTTTCACGTCACCGTTGGAAAGCACAAATCGCCAGTAGGCAACGGCGGCGTATGCCAGTTCGCTAGCATCACAAAACACGTGCAACTCCAGATCTGAGAACCCGCATAAATTGTAACACCTTGGAACTCTCAGTTCCGTAATCGATTTAAGGCATTCAAACCATTCGAGCCAAGTTTCCTGGTCTGCCTGTGATAGTCTCTCGTCCCAGTCAAGATTCTTACGCCACAAATTTTGAAACATAATCCGACCTCTCACAACTACGGGGGCTAAGATTCCTAATGGGTCGTAGATGCGCATGACCTGGGCTAACACTACGCGTTTTGTGAAATGACCTGGAGTATCCTTGAGGCCCGGGTTGAAACCTATGATGTCTAGGGCAGGTTTCCAGATCAAACCTAGAGTCCGTGTTGAGGTGTCGAGTGGTAAACTGCCCAACTCTACACTAGAACGATTGACTAGTGAGACGTCAGACAATAGTTCGTTTGGTAACCGATTGAGTGCACCGGGATCATTTGATACCCAGCCGCGCATCTCAAATCCTCCACGTTTATGTATCTCTACAATATCGGCTGCCAAACGAGCAGCGTCCTCCGTAGGTACATCTACACTTCCGATGAAGTCATCCATGTAGGTATCGGACGTAATAGCTTCCACAGCCTGTGGGAACTCGCCTATAAATTCCGATGCGTTTCGGTTGAGGATGTAAATAGCCGTAGATGGGCTGGAACACGCCCCAAAAATCATAGAAGACATACGATAAATCTTTATTGGTCCCGCAGGATCATCGCGCCAAAGAAATCGTTGAGCATCTCGGTCGCATTCTTGTATTTTTACCTGCGGGAACATCTCCTTGATATTGGCGGTCAAGGCAATTTTTCCCTCCCTAAAACGCATCAAAATTCCTAGTAGGGGTTGTAAAAAATCAGGACCCGACAGAAGCATAGAATTTAGCGACACACCCTGTATTTTAGCAGCTGCGTCGTGTACAACACGAAGTTTCGCCGGTTTGTTGGGATTTACTACACCGAAATGCGGTAAGTACCAACAAACTGATGTGGGCGACTGTCTTGTACACTCCTCAGCATAACCCTTAGCTAGCATGTCCTGAATACTAACCTTGTAACTTTGGGCGTATTTAAGATCTTTTGACATTTTCAGTTCAAGACTTTTATACCTAGAAAGTGCCAAAGGATAGCTCTCAGGGACAACAAGGTCATCCGCCTTCCACAGTAAGCCGACCTGGAAGTGCCCATTTGGTAAGCGTTGGGCTGTATGCTCTAGAATATGGAGAGCGCGCTGATCGTCTGCACTGCGAGGCTCATGTTTCGTTATACCGATAGCGTCTAACCTATATTGTTCCTTAATGAGGACTTCCAGGTCTTGGTGCGGACGCTCACGTAAGGATACGTGGCAGGTAGTCTCCACTAAAATTGTCCGGCTGCTTGTAAACCCGAACAACACCCACCCTAACGATGTTTTGATAGCGACAGGCTGGGTCTTCGTGCCTTTCCTGACCTCGGATGCTGTTATCAGGTGCCAATTGTCGATGCCTATCAAAAGTGTAGGCTTTGCTTCGGGGTAGCACAACTCCTCAACTATACCAGACAGGTAGGAGTAGCCACGTAATGATTCGCGGGTGGCTGATTGGCTTTGCAGTCCTAAGTTTTTAATTGCTCTTGCCCGCTGAATTAAGAACTTATGTGGGGTTGATCGGCCTTTTATCTGAAAGTCTACAAACTGCACGCTGCTATCCCTAGATAACCCTCCCACACAATCCAAATGTAGGATGCCCACGGGACCCTCGGCTCCAATTTTGGAGGCAATGTCGGCATCTATGAAGGTAGCCGTCGACCCATCGTCTAGAAGCGCGAATGTGTCTAGGCTGCCAGCCGGCCCGGAGACTGTGACGGGTACTATTTTTAGTAGTGGGCGAAGTGTAGGATCAACTTGAGGGTTGTTGATAGCTACGAAAACTTGTTCAGTTTGATCAGCATCAGTTTTAGTCATAGGTTCAGGTTTGACATCCTCCTTCACATGAGCAGATGCTACAGATTTGTCAATATGCAAAATAGTGTGGTGCCTACGATTACAATCAGCTATTGTGCAACTAGCCTTATTTTTGTTACAAAATCTAAAATTGTGTGGAACTTTATGAAGACAACGATAACAGATTTTGTTGTCTTTGACGAAACGCCATCTGTCATCGATTGTCAAAGATGTAAACGTCGGGCAATTTGACAACTGATGCTCACCTTTGCAAAATAAACATATATTTTTCTGATCGGATGATTTTGCAGGCTTCGATTTGGAATTTTTAGGTGAAACTGAGACCTCTGCTCCCGACTCTGAAACGGTATGCGCTCGCTCTTTGTATGAAGGGGTCGAAGGAGATGGTGTCACCTCAAATACGGCGCCGAACTTCATCACCAAATCGACCTCACGGTTTAGGAAAAACGACAACAATTCCACTCGAGCTTGGCTTAGGTTTTCGTGGTTAGCTGCGAAATCTAGCCACCGTGCGCGCAATAGTGGAGACAGTTTGCTAAGCAATGCTCCAAACAGTTCAGGTGAACGTAAATAGTCAGAATGCTGTAATAACTTAGCAACTTCAACACAATTTCGCACACGGGTGGTGAAAACATGTAGATCCCTTACCTCCGGTCCAAGCTTGGGCAGAGCTTTGATTGCGTTCACCTCCTGTAGCACAATTTGTTCAGGCCTACCATAGCGACGATCCAGGGCATCAATAACGTCGTTGGCGTGAGGTGCCAGCACTAACAGCATGCTGACAGCTTCGCGCGCCCCCCCTTTTAGGGCTTGGTTGAGGCGCGCAAGGTTTTCTGCATCTGTGAAAGCACTTACCGTATCCTGAAAGGCTCGTTTAAACATAAGCCATTCGAAGGGAGATTTACCATCAAAACACGGAAGTTTTATAAAACTTTTATTTTTGTTGGGGCCGTTATTCTTCACAAGTGCCTTTAGGGCCCCCACTAGCTGCGTAACTCCAATTGAGTCGTCTTCTCGGTGAATACCAGTGGCAGCAGCCCTGTCACCCTCGCAAAAATTTTGCTGATGAGGTGATAGTGCAGGACTCAGTGCTGCGATACTCTGAGAACCAACAACTTCATTACGTAGTGGAAGTTCCTGAGAACACAAGATAACTTTAGGATTAATTTTTGCCCCTACCTCACATCCACATTTGGATTGAGGACTTTTAACCGATGGGTCTCTCTCCTGATGTGTAGGTATTTTAGTGGGGAGGGCCGCATTATCTAGCCATTGTTCAACACTGGCGCGGCACCACCCACTGCGAGAACCGTGGTTACTACCGTCTGCTTCAATTGCGGCAAGCTCAGCCCGATATTCGGCTTCAGCAGTGGCAATTTCTAATTGAGCTACTCGACGAATATGTTCTGCTTCCGCTGCGGCCTTTTTGGCAGCGATTATTACCGAAGAGCGACTGGTGCGGCTGTGCGTGTGAGTGGCGACAGAATGTGCGCTCAAGCTAGGCTCTAACTGAGAAGAACGTACCTGAGAATTCCCACTGGTAGTCTGTGTAGTAGGTGCTGGAACGGCCTCACTACTTGACTGGGTAGGTACATTAGAGTTATCTTGGGGCAGTTTCGTCTGTGACCTCGTCACAACCATTTTTTATTTTGTGGGCTAGTTTTCACACTAGACACTAGTTCAATAATATAATTGGTAGAAGGACCACTTGTTGCTGAATCTAATTTTCTAAGCTTCTAAAGAAATAAAATTCCGCTTGTTCGACAAGAAAATTTAATACTTCAACTAAAGAACAAAAGAAACATCAAAAACGTCCAAAAATAAAAAATATAAAAACAAAGACAATTATAAAAGAGGCTTTAATCGGCAACATGCTCCCCTAAAATGGCCAAACGACTTTTCTTGGGAACAGCCTGTCCACGTGTCAGACAAAGAAGTTCCTCTCCGAAGGCGCTAATCTGGCTCCTCCCCAAAATGTGCTGTTCCGCGCGGATGATATCTTCTGAGAACAATGGCGCTGGAGCACTGGAAGAAGAGGCATCAGGCCGTGAATCGCGCTCAACCGTTTTTACAGACTCACAAATACCACGAATCCAAAAATTTTGAAAATTATGACCCCGATGTTTCAAAAGCGAGGCAATGAATTGATGAGTCCTAGCTGTTGCCCTTACCAGCCTAATCCAGGAACTAAAGTGATTGATGTCAGCTACAACTGGTAAAGGTAACTGATGTGAATTGATAAAATTAATGCACTCTGCGACACGTGATGGATGGTTAAATGGTTTTGAATGACGAAGAGATGGCTTGAGCTCCTCCTCTCCAAGAATTGTTGGCGCTGCGACTTTGGGCTCTGATGGCCACTCAGAAGTGGAAGCTAGAAGGAAATTGGGGCCAGATAACCAGCGTGGTTCAATACTGGCCTTCCCCCGCGTCGCATCGTCAGCCACGTTAAATTCGGTAGGAACCCAATGCCATTCAACTAAACTAGTGCATTCTAAAATCTCCCCAACGCGGTGCGCTACGAAAGGTTTATAGTTTCTCGCATCCCTGCGTAGCCACCCCAACACGGTCATGGAATCACTCCAGAAAACTCGTCGGTTAGGCTTAAGGCGGTGCGCCTCGCAAATTTTAGCGGCAAGGCGAGAGGCTATCAGGGCACCTTGGAGCTCCAGGCGTGGTATCGAAGCTGGCTTCAAGGGAGACACACGTGCCTTGCTAGCTATTAGCGCAAGTTTCACGTCACCGTTGGAAAGCACAAATCGCCAGTAGGCAACGGCGGCGTATGCCAGTTCGCTAGCATCACAAAACACGTGCAACTCCAGATCTGAGAACCCGCATAAATTGTAACACCTTGGAACTCTCAGTTCCGTAATCGATTTAAGGCATTCAAACCATTCGAGCCAAGTTTCCTGGTCTGCCTGTGATAGTCTCTCGTCCCAGTCAAGATTCTTACGCCACAAATTTTGAAACATAATCCGACCTCTCACAACTACGGGGGCTAAGATTCCTAATGGGTCGTAGATGCGCATGACCTGGGCTAACACTACGCGTTTTGTGAAATGACCTGGAGTATCCTTGAGGCCCGGGTTGAAACCTATGATGTCTAGGGCAGGTTTCCAGATCAAACCTAGAGTCCGTGTTGAGGTGTCGAGTGGTAAACTGCCCAACTCTACACTAGAACGATTGACTAGTGAGACGTCAGACAATAGTTCGTTTGGTAACCGATTGAGTGCACCGGGATCATTTGATACCCAGCCGCGCATCTCAAATCCTCCACGTTTATGTATCTCTACAATGTCGGCTGCCAAACGAGCAGCGTCCTCCGTAGGTACATCTACACTTCCGATGAAGTCATCCATGTAGGTATCGGACGTAATAGCTTCCACAGCCTGTGGGAACTCGCCTATAAATTCCGATGCGTTTCGGTTGAGGATGTAAATAGCCGTAGATGGGCTGGAGTACGCCCCAAAAATCATAGAAGACATACGATAAATCTTTATTGGTCCCGCAGGATCATCGCGCCAAAGAAATCGTTGAGCATCTCGGTCGCATTCTTGTATTTTTACCTGCGGGAACATCTCCTTGATATCGGCGGTCAAGGCAATTTTTCCCTCCCTAAAACGCATCAAAATTCCTAGTAGGGGTTGTAAAAAATCAGGACCCGACAGAAGCATAGAATTTAGCGACACACCCTGTATTTTAGCAGCTGCGTCGTGTACAACACGAAGTTTCGCCGGTTTGTTGGGATTTACTACACCGAAATGCGGTAAGTACCAACAAACTGATGTGGGCGACTGTCTTGTACACTCCTCAGCATAACCCTTAGCTAGCATGTCCTGAATACTAACCTTGTAACTTTGGGCGTATTTAAGATCTTTTGACATTTTCAGTTCAAGACTTTTATACCTAGAAAGTGCCAAAGGATAGCTCTCAGGGACAACAAGGTCATCCGCCTTCCACAGTAAGCCGACCTGGAAGTGCCCATTTGGTAAGCGTTCGGCTGTATGCTCTAGAATATGGAGAGCGCGCTGATCGTCTGCACTGCGAGGCTCATGTTTCGTTATACCGATAGCGTCTAACCTATATTGTTCCTTAATGAGGACTTCCAGGTCTTGGTGCGGACGCTCACGTAAGGATACGTGGCAGGTAGTCTCCACTAAAGTTGTCCGGCTGCTTGTAAACCCGAACAACACCCAGCCTAACGATGTTTTGATAGCGACAGGCTGGGTCTTCGTGCCTTTCCTGACCTCGGATGCTGTTATCAGGTGCCAATTGTCGATGCCTATCAAAAGTGTAGGCTTTGCTTCGGGGTAGCACAACTCCTCAACTATACCAGACAGGTAGGAGTAGCGACATAATGATTCGTGGGTGGCTGATTGGCTTTGCAGCCCTAAGTTTTTAATTGCTCTTGCCCGCTGAATTAAGAACTTATGTGGGGTTGATCGGCCTTTTATCTGAAAGTCTACAAACTGCACGCTGCTATCCCTAGATAACCCTCCCACACAATCCAAATGTAGGATGCCCTCGGGACCCTCGGCTCCAATTTTGGAGGCAATGTCGGCATCTATGAAGGTAGCCGTCGACCCATCGTCTAGAAGCGCGAATGTGTCTAGGCTGCCAGCCGGCCCGGAGACTGTGACGGGTACTATTTTTAGTAGTGGGCGAAGTGTAGGATCAACTTGAGGGTTGTTGATAGCTACGAAAACTTGTTCAGTTTGATCAGCATCAGTTTTAGTCATAGGTTCAGGTTTGACCTCCTCCTTCACATGAGTCGATGCTACAGATTTGTCAATATGCAAAATAGTGTGGTGCCTACGATTACAATCAGATATTGTGCAACTAGCCTTATTTTTGTTACAAAATCTAAAATTGTGTGGAACTTTTTGAAGACAACGATAACAGATTTTGTTGTCTTTGACGAAACGCCATCTGTCATCGATTGTCAAATATGTAAATGTCGGGCAATTTGACAACTGATGCTCACCTTTGCAAAACAAACATATATTTTTCTGATCGGATGATTTTGCAGGCTTTGATTTGGAATTTTTAGGTGAAGCTAAGACCTCTGCTCCCGACTCCGAAACGGCATGCGCTCGCTGTCTGTATGAAGGGGTCGAAGGAGACGGTGTCACCTCAAATACTGCGCCGAACTTCGTGACCAAATCGACCTCACGGTTTAGGAATAACGACAACAATTCCACTCGAGCTTGGCTTAGGTTTTCGTGGTTAGCTGCAAAATCTAGCCACCGTGCGCGCAATAGTGGAGACAGTTTGCTAAGCAGTGCTCCAAACAGTTCAGGTGAACGTAAATAGTCGGAATGCTGTAATAACTTAGCAACTTCAACACAATTTCGCACACGGGTGGTGAAAACATGTAGATCCTTTACCTCCGGTCCAAGCTTGGGCAGAGCTTTGATTGCGTTCACCTCCTGTAGCACAATTTGTTCAGGCCTACCATAGCGACGATCCAGGGCATCAATAACGTCATTGGCGTGAGGTGCCAGCACTAACAGCATGCTGACAGCTTCGCGCGCCCCCCCTTTTAGGGCTTGGTTGAGGCGCGCAAGGTTTTCTGCATCTGTGAAAGCACTCACCGTATCCTGAAAGGCTCGTTTAAACATAAGCCATTCGAAGGGCGATTTACCATCAAAACACGGAAGTTTTATAAAACTTTTATTTTTGTTGGGGTCGTTATTCTTCGCAAGTGCCTTTAGGGCCCCCACTAGCTGCGTAACTCCAATTGAGTCGTCTTCTCGGTGAATACCAGTGGCAGCAGCCCTGTCACCCCCGCAAAAATTTTGCTGATGAGGTGATAGTGCAGGACTCAGTGCTGCGATACTCTGAGAACCAACAACTTCATTACGTAGTGGAAGTTCCTGAGAACACAAGATAACTTTAGGATTATTTTTTGCCCCTACCTCACATCCACATTTGGATTGAGGACCTTTAACCGATGGGTCTCTCTCTTGATGTGTAGGTATTTTAGTGGAGAGGGCCGTATTATCTAGCCATTGTTCAACACTGGCGCGGCTCCACCCACTGCGAGAACCGTGGTTACTACCGTTTGCTTCAATTGCAGCAAGCTCAGCCCGATATTCGGCTTCGGCTTCAGCAGCGGCAATTTCTAATTGAGCTACTCGACGAATATGTTCTGCTTCCGCTGCGGCCTTTTTGGCAGCGATTATTACCGAAGAGCGACTGGTGTGACTGTGTGTGTGAGTGGCGACAGAATGTGCTCTCAAGCTAGGCTCTAACTGAGAAGAACGTACCTGAGAATTCCCACTGGTAGTCTGTGTAGTAGGTGCTGGAACGGCCTCACTACTTGACTGGGTAGGTACATTAGAGTTATCTTGGGGCAGTTTCGTCTGTGACCTCGTCACAACCATTTTTTTATTTTGTGGGCTAGTTTTCACACTAAACACTAGTTCAATAATTGGCAGAAGGACCACTTGTTGCTGAATCTAATTTTCTAAGCTTCTAAAGAAATAAAATTCCGCTTGTTCGACAAGAAAAATTTAATACTTCAACTAAAGAACAAAAGAAACATCAAAAACGTCCAAAAATAAAAAATATAAAAACAAAGACAATTATAAAAGAGGCTTTAATCGGCAACAGATATATTCAAGTAAGATTTAATTTCCAGCAATGGCAAACTATTCTTTGGCAAGACAGTTTCTGTCTCATATTTAATCTATTATTTCCCAGCCCTAGCAGAACATATAGTGACCTTATTGGTGACGTTCTTCAGAAAGCTCAGGTGCATAGTACTGGCAACCGGCGTGCGTGTATGACCAGATGTACGAACATAAACGAAGCAAAAAGAATACCGTCTGTAAGGATCGCAGCAGGTGGCGTTCTATAGTTTCTGCCTACCTCATAGGAATAAGTGTGAGTTTATGTATTTAAGTATGTATGTAAATTCTCTATATAGTTCGTAATACCAATATAACTATCACACATCTCGCCCATCAAGAACATGTCTAACGAACCCCGAACCGACATCCATCACCATTAACCCGTAGCACCAATGACCTGAAACAGATGTTAACAAATGACTTGAGGGACATCCTCAGATTCAGCAGTAATTAATATTCTTCAATTAAGTGTTAGGAGAGGAATTACGGATCATTAGTTTAGTAATATGAGAAAATCAAGAACGTTAACGTGAAATGGTATAACAAATGAGAGATATAATTTAGTAAAGATGTAATTTGTATTTGTGATTTCCTAGTTCGTCTAGTAGTTGTAAGGGCTAGCTCGCACTGCGGTGCGGTGGAATGTTTGCCGTACGGTATAATAAAACGCAGTCCCGCGCATGGGCGCTGACAAAAACATGTATACAAAAAAAAAAAATAGTTCATCGAACAGTTTTTGAAGCATCACTAGATGGCCTTAATGCTTATTAAGGTTTACTTTTCGCAACATATAAATATTTATGGTTGTATCAAACAAAAAATTCGGATGCTTTGTCGGTTTATCGGTGCGTTACTTTCACTGCAGAACTCGGTAGGTACTTCATATATTTGTATGCCATATAAATTATTAATTGCAATGGACTCGCCGCTTTGCAGCGGGAGGCCCATTGTGAAACAACCGCATGCGTTTTTTTCGTAACATTGCAAGCATTTCTATGACATTTCATACTTCACAGACTATGCGGTAAAAAAACGCACGGGAGTGCGCGCTAGGCCTAAGTGCTGTTGCTGACCGTGAGATTTTGGGTTCGATAACAAGGTCGGGGAAAGTGTTAATAAGATTTATTATCAGGAATATCACAGTAACAGCCCGGAGTCTGGATTTGTGCACGGTTTATCGCAATAGGCTCTCACATTATTATATGGGAGTTAAACATAACTGGCGAAATGTGGCACTGGAAAGATTTCAAAGGTAAAAGAACGGATTTTGTGGTCCATTAGCTTTGGATTAGACTTAACCAAAGTTATTCATTGTATATTTTATTGCAGCGACAAGATTTTCTTTTGGTTTCATCAATTTAAACACAAAGAGAAAACAATAAATTTTATAACTCGTTTGAGGAAACTCGACAAAACACTTTAGTTAGTCAAATTGTATATTTTATATTTTTATTTGGGGCAAAAAAAGAGAAATATCGTATCACAAAGAAAAATAAAAGAGCCTTCTCTGTAATCGGATATAAACTATTCAAAAAAACTTCCTTTTACCTGAAAATAATACACCGAAACAGTTTTATATTCGTCACAAAGAAATATACGAGCGCTCTATCAAATCCTTTGGCACATTCAGTAGGACCGTCGAAAGAGGTCGAATTATGACCGCAACCGGGACATTCACCCTTTTCGTAATGTAATTCCCTCTTAGGGTGAAGAGCCTAAATATCGGCTCACCTCAAAAATTGTAACTTTATTTTATAAGCTTCGTAAACATTTTTGTGGTTTTCGTTTTGATGAAGAAATCCGGGTTGTTAGAAAACTTTAATGTTGAGGTTAATTTTGGGAAAACCCACTTTGTCTATTAAAGTGAGTTCGGTTATTACCTAATTTATAATTCAGTGAAACAACATTCATAAAAACCGGCCAAGTGCGAGTCGGACTCGCGCACCGAGGGTTCCGTACAAACCTGTAGGTATTCTCGGTTTATGCATAAGGTTTATGGTTATGAAAATAAATGTTTTTTTTTTTATATTTCAGCTGATTGAATGAACGGTAAATTGCGGTTTACGATTTATGACGTTTTAAAAAAAAACTACTTGCTCGATCTCGTTCAAACCAATTTTCGGTGATAGTTTATATGCTAATTTACATCATATATTTTTTTAAGTTTTATCATTCTCTTATTTTAGAAGTTACGGGGGGGGGGGGGGGACGACACACATTTTACCACTTTGGAAGCGTCTCTCGCGCAAACTATTCACTTTAGAAAAAAATGATATTAGAAACCTCAATACCATTTTTAAAGACCTATTCATAAATACCCCACACGTATGGGTTTGATGAAAAAAAAACATTTTGAGTTTCAGTTCTATGTATGGGGAACCCCAAAATTTATTGTTTTTTTTCTATTTTAGTGTAAAAATCTTGATGCGGTTCACAGAATACATCTACTTACCAAGTTTCAACAGCGTAGCTCTTATAGTTTTGGAGAAAAGTGGCTGTGACATACGGACGGACAGACAGACAGACAGACAGACATGACGAATCTATAAGGGTTCCGTTTTTTGCCATTTGGCAACGGAACCCTAAAAACGTACCTACAGACTGGAATATCTTTATGATTGAAAATAAAATCCACACTATCCACACTTCCACACTATATATATATATATATATATATATATGTCGGAGATGGCTGTCAAATACAAATTGTGGGTAGTCCGCATAATTAGTTATGATTTTTTCTTATTATCATTAATTTAAGTGATGTTTCTATGAGATATTGTCCTATAAATCAAAACATAATTTATTGAGTACTTGGTGTACTTACTAATTCATTTTTGGAAACTTATTTTGATAACTGTAACCGGTAGGTTTGTTCAAAACAATGAATGACATGTTACTTTAAATGTTAAAATGATTTACGTAGTGAATTCACTATTTGTTTATTTACGACAATTATTCTAATATTATTTGATTATTTTATAATGTGAGTCTTATTTAGTTTAGCATACTTTAGTGTTTTGTATCAAGTAAACACGTGGCGTACTTCCGCGCGCCATCGGACAGAGTTGTCATAGATATTATGGCGGGACATTGTCCTATAAAAGAGCTTGCACTCAGTGAGCAAGTCAGTCTATCTTCGGATTAGACTCAATACAGAGCTTCTGCTCCCGACACTGTCGGTTTACCTGGTACAGCGCTGCTGTATATTCACATAGCTGTATTGACTAGCTGATAGCGAAAGATACACTTTGTGTTTGGGTGGCTTAGGCCTCTATACAAACTGCAACCTTAAGGGTTTGTTCGTTGTACTGTATTGTTATTACCTACTTTATCTTGTAACTGTTTTATTCAAGTTCTTCTAACGTAACAGACAGCTGTGCTGCTGGGGAGTTTGTTCCGCCACTTCTTCTTCCCAGCTAAAGCACTAGGAAGTGTCGAAGGCGGGCGTTTTGGGGGACTGTCTTATGTAACTTTGACGTTCAAAAGTGCTGACTCTCAGCCTAGTTTGAATAAATGACTTTTGATTTTGATATTGTTTCTTTTAATCATTTAATTAATATTGTAATACAACTTGGTAGTTGTTCATAATATTGTTTGTAGTTGTTAATAATATTGTTTATCCCAATAAAATGGGAACGCCAAATCCTGACGATATATACCGCTCGGTAGCTCCTCCTCCTCCTGACGATCCGACTTATATATATATATATATATATATATATATATATATATATCATCTACACTTATATATCTAAACTAATATTATAAATGCAAAAGTAACTCTGTCTGTCTGTCTCGCTTTCCTGCTAAAACTACGAAACCGATTTGAATGAAATTTGGTACACAGATAGTTTAGAGCCTGAGAAAGGACACAAAGGCTACTTTTTATCCCGGTAGTATACTTTTTTCCCGCGGGATAATTTCCGACCTCCACGCGGGCGAAGCCGCTGGCAAAAGCTAGTAGGTTATAAATAGCGTATCCTTACATCACCCCTGTATTCGTCAAAGTGTTAGACAGAGGTACACCTATAGTACAGACGCCAGCACATCAAACTACCCAAACTGACAAATTCTCCCAATCAATCTTGAACTAAATACTTTAGCGATAAAGTTGAAAATCTATTAAAGAAATTTGACAGATTCTAGTAGCTTTAAGTGCTGGCGTCTGTACATCTACATTATGTTATGTCACCCAGTTATGTTTGCGATAGAGTTCGAGCCTATTGCCATCAACCTATTGAAATATATAAATACGCTTATTAACATAACTATAAATGTTTAGTTCCACACTGGTGAGAGAATTCAGTTCACATTTTATGAGTGCGCATTGCGTCAGTTCAGTTCTTTAACTTAGCGTTCTTAACCCTTTAAGCAGAGCATCTGGGTATTCAAATATTTCTTGCGTGACGCACTATATCCCGTAAAAATAAATGACGTTTTGCTGTAACACACGTGTACATGGCTAATGTTTTATATAAAACTGAGGTCACCACGAATGAACGCTTTTTCATTTATTTTTTACTAGCTTCGTCCGCGTCAAATTTTTGCTCCCGTGACCCTTCCCATCCCAACGAATTGCCTGCCAGTGTTCGTCCATTTTTCGTTGCTGCTCCGGTCCTTTTAATTGTAGCGTGAAGTTATATAGCCTATAGCCTTCCTCAATAAATAGGCTACCCATCACAAAAATATTTTTTCAACTCGTACGAGTAGTTTTTGAGGTTAGCGCGTTCAACCAACCAAAAAAACAAGCAAACTCACTTCAGTTTTATAATATTAGTAGAGTAGTATAGATTTTATATAACTATTGTCCGTGACATCACATTATAGCAGGCCCTATCAGAATACCAGCGCTGCGACACTTTTTTTATGTATCTGCATCATGCTGAGATAGCAGCCTTTCTGTTTCTTTTTATTTTACTTTTTTTTTAAATTTTTCTTCTTATTTTAATAAGTATTATTGTGTTAAGCTTTCTGTGCGAGTCACAATAAATACTTTTTCCTTCTTTCTTTTTCTTTGCATCCACGGACCGACTTCGGCAAGCTATGCTTAGCCTTGCTAAATGGCTATTTTTATTAGCCATGAGCCCCGTGTCTTTAAGTTAGGTCTATTCTATGAATTCGGAAATAAGTGTCCTAAATGTAGGGCGAACTATTGCTCACCCATAAAAAATATAGGCAAACTCTTTCAAACTCGGTTTATTCCTTAATTCCTTCAATAAAGACTGGTCTATGTAAACTAGACTGCATACGGAAACTAGAACGAGGAAAAATGAGAATATACGTCGTGTTTATTCAATAAATTGAATAACAAAGCTAACACACTGAAATTACTTAATATTTTACACAGTTTTATCGAATTGAAGAACGAAAGCACACTTTACAGAATACGAACGCTAAAATGGCGCATCCTAGTTTGGAAAGAGACTGTTTAGCTAAGGTTGCCTTGAAAAACGGTGGCCGCAACATACCGACTGCAATTTTCCGGCGAGTGACGTCACTGTAAAGTTATCTGTGTAGTCTGTTTAGAGAACCTCTTTTAACACTGTACAATCCTGTTATTTTTTTTATTTAAGTTGAATGAAGGGTCAGCTGGCAATACTTTGTCGACTTGTTGGGGATCGATATCGAAAAGCAATGGAACATTTTAGTTTTTTAAACTTTTATTAATTTTTTATTATTTGTTATCTATTTTTTAGTTCAACTAGCTACATTTTTTTTCTATTCTGGTTATTCTGGCTAGGAAAATGGCACAAATTTATGAAATGATTGCATTGTCAGTTGCATTGCAGTCCTTGATAAGTGTTCAAAGTTCAAAATTGATTCGACATTTAGAAAGGGGTGAAAATTACGTTAAAAAAAATCCGTTTCATATATACATACATATATACCAAGCTAATAAAAGCGTGTTAAAAAATCATCATTCGATGGTCGTGCCCGTAATTGATCAGCTATTTTTGTAATTTTTCGGATAACAATATTTTTTTACAAATTTCCAAAAAAACATTACGTAACAGTCGTTTGGTTGCCTTTATGTACAGTGACACCGGTCATTAAAAATTTTGAACATAAATAGTTCGATTGATGAAAAAATATAACAAAACAAGGCGGTTCCAGTTGCTGTGTCGTCAAATTCTTTCAATTGATTTTGTTTTGTGACAAAGAATAATATGTGAAACTACCATATGAGGTATAAAATTGTTTCACCAATAAAATACTCCGTAAAAGGTATCACGACGAGATTTAAAATATAACTCAGTTATAAAAGATGAGCTAGTTGTTTCGTTGGGATGTTATTTTTCCATTTACCGCTGTTGGTTTTATCTCGGTAGAAAATACAATAACAGATATCGAGATGTTTTATACGGCGAGATTACGGATATACTCGTATATATAAAATTTCGATAAAAATGTTTTGTGCCACTTGTGGAAATATTTGAAACTTAACGAATATGTGACTTATTTAACCTCCTAGTTTATGTATCTTTGCGAACATCACTTTAATAAGATGCTGATAAACGACATTAAGCCTATTCTTATCTTATTATTCTGCCCGCGTCTTCGTCCGCGTCAAATTTTTGCTCCCCTGACCATTCCCGTCGCGTCGAATTGCCTGCCAGTTTTTGTCAATTTTTCGTTGCTGCACTGCTTCTTTTGATCATAGCGTGATGTATATGTAGCCTATAGCCTTTCTCAATAAATATGCTAAAATATTTTTTTTCTATTCGGACCAGTAGTTCTTGAGATTAGCGCGTTCAACCAAACAAACTCTTCAGCTTTATAATATTAGTAAGATAACGCGGGTAGATCCAATGGTCACGAAATATTTTTGTTTAATTATATGTTTTAAATTCACACCTAATAACTGGACAGCATAAGCAGTAGCATAATGAGCCTGTAATGTTCCCACCGCTGAGACACAGGCATAATCTACCACGAGTGCGGGTTGGCAGTTGTCACATGCCTTTGATTTTTTTGGTTCTAGGACATGCCGTTTCCTCACGATGTTTTCCTTCACAGTTTTGAGATCAGTGGTGATGAAATAATTTACACAAAGTGCATGAGTTACAACCCACGATCTACAACACCTAAGTAGCTGCCGTTATCAACTGGACAGATTTCAACAACATAAAAAAGTAAGCTTAAACAAGCCACGGAAAAGGATATAGAATACTTAATATCTAGTTACATAATGTAGTACCCCAAGGGAGCGAGTGGATCCGCGAACAACGGGTAATATTATAAGCTAGATATATATAATTATATGATATGACCTCCGACCTCTGAAACTGTATACTGTTGTCGCCTAATTGCGTTTCTTCTTGACGAGTTCGTAGTAAGTTTCTGAGCACAACAACATAACTACTTTTCTTTTTCAGTCATTGTGAGACAATCTGCGCGATGCAGGCCAAAGTATTATTTATGTGTTTAGATATAAGTGCTTGTATATTCTTGTGAAAAATTGTCCAGAATTGTTTTTTTTATCTGTTAATTTGAGACTCTGGGGCCCTACTCTCTATTAAATCATCGATAATCCTGTATTATAATACTATGTAAGTTGAATACGATGGATTATACACGTAAACCTTTGGTAATAAATTCTCAAAATTATGGTGAAAACCGCATCCAAATCTGTCGCGGAGTTTACAAGAGCAACGGGGTTACAAAGGCAGACCCGTAAAGCGGCTTTAGTGATAAATAATTTTATTTCTGCAAGTAGGTTTGTAAAAACTTTACACGTCAATGCTATTTTTTAAACTAGATGCTGTCGGTGTTTCCAAACATAATATTGGTCACATCATGTGAAGACCATGTACATTAGTGACTGAAATGGTATTTTGAGGAGAAAAACATCACTAAAAATTGAGTGGACCTGTCCAGTCAGTGCAAGCATTTTTCACTAATCGTGCAGCTCAACTCAGAACTTAAGACGGTCAACTAATTAATAGTATGCATTTATGAACGAGACGTAGAAAAGATTTTCATTGGTGAGGGAAAACCATAGCAGTTTTAATTGACTAAAAACTGTTGTCATCTAAACAAAAGCATATTAAAATTTACTAAGTATCATTGAATAAACATCAAAACTATTCGTTACCATATAGAAACCCGACATTGTTATACAATATACCCCAGAACTTTAACCCCCAGCGAATATAAATCACGAGAACATACGTCCAGTCTCGATTAGACTTTTACTAGTCCTTTGAGACTAAATAGGAAGTTAGTCCGTTCCTCTCCGTATAAACTGGGCATTGATTATGCGACCGGGACATAACGTTCATGGTTCACTTCCCAACACTATCGTCCGTATCTCACAACATGCCATTTTGTACTTCCTTGCTTTGAAAGATAAGGTGGGTTTTCACTTGGGGCAAGATAGTAAAGTTCTTTGAGACAATTTGTCCAGTCATTTGGTTTGATCTTGGGATGTTGCCATTTAGTACGCAATGCGTCTTTTGAAGAGCCAACACTTCGGGTTGAATGGCCACTTTAGGTGATGAGTGTACACGTGATGGTCTAGCGTTCTTTTATTATTATTGTGATAGAATATTTGTGACCGTCGGGACGTTTAGGACCTGTCCAGAAATGTAGGTTCGGCTCAAATCAAATCAAGTCAAACGATTTCAGATAAACTAACAAGTGCACTTATGCAACGTCAAGGACGCCAAGTTACACTTTTAAAAATAATCGGCTTTAACAATGTTCCCAATTTACAGTATTAATAGGTATGGGAGGATAGTGTAGGTCTTGTAACAAATACCTTAGTACTTAATCATATAGAAAATGGTCTATAAATCTACATTTCGATTCTTCTTCTTGTTTTAGGGGCGATAGTATTCTAGGTCTAGTTGCTGCTGGTAAAGTGGGGCTACCTTGACAGAACGGCAGCAAGATTTGGTTGCCATGCTAGAGCTCCTACCCTGCTCTCTGTGCCCCGACACGTGCAGCCAAAGAAAAGTCTGTGCTACCACCGCGCCTTGGAGGTGGCGAAGTGTTTGTCCAATAAGATCTATGGGTTAAATAGCAGACTAGCAGTAATGTGACTGTTCAAAACTTGCAGATATGCTACACCACACCTAGATCTTTATAAGCTTATCTTAGACACTACTGCGGTTATTGTGGATCCTTTTAAGGAATTTCTCAGTAGCAGTTTGGAGTCTAGAATTGTTCCCGGTTGAGAGCATCAGGCTCACCCGTGGCTCACCCTCTATTAAATGGGACTTAAGAATAACTGATGATGAATCCTTCGGAGCAATAAGGCATTATGTTATGTTACTGACGTGAAAGAAAACATGAGGAAATCAGGAGTTAGAAATATCCACTGCAATGCGAAAGAAGGAAAAAGTTTTTATTCTTACTCGTACAGAAATTAATCCAAACACAAATAAAATAAGAAATAATTTAAAAACAAAAGAAAAAACAGATAGTCCTATACGAGGCCAAAAGCCCTTCCCGATCCCCGCCATCTCAGCATTCTCGCGCCGTATTGGTCGAATCATCTCTACATGAAAATAGCTCATTGCCCAGCAAAGGGACTATAAAAGCCAATCATTTAAGATACGTGGTCTATAATGGTCCATGATAGAGTATTTGTGGGTCTCTGATAGCCTGTTTTTCGTATAAATTACATTGATATAACAGTATTTCGTACGTTCATTAGAGTATTTTGTATTCCGTACACAAACCGACTGCCCTATCTCGCATTCCCTTTTATGATTAATAGGGAAGTGGAGAAACCAAATGTACGTAACAACAACCGAGTTTCTATTTATAGGTCAATTTTGCTTCCCTTCCTCTATTAACGTTAATAAAAGATAAGTCGAAATCGATGGTTATCGCTTAGATTAGTGGTTGTCCCTTGTAAACTGAATCACTGTTAATTTGGAACCAGACATCTATTGGTATTATAAAGAGACTTCAAGAGACTATTTCATCTGATAGCCCAATTCGCGAGTTTATTTTACATCACACTACGAAAAAAAACGGGAATGACGCTTAACTCGGATTCAATCATGCGTTTGAGTAGTATAAGCGGCCTGCTCAAATGTCCTTTCTTTGATTTTGTTCATCGTTTTGTTGAGCTCCATAAGTTCCGCGTTGAGCTGCACGATTATAGACAAATGCATATCTGTGGTTCATTCCTCAAAATACTATTGCAGTCACCAATCTACATGGTCTTCAATTGATCTGACCAAGATTATGTCTGGACTTTAAAAGAGATCAGAGACCATGTTTTGGCCTTTATTTTCAGAGTAGTCAGACCAGAAACGCCTATCTCATCTAGTTAGGGTCCCGTTGCCAAATGGCAAAAAACGGAACCCTTATAGATTCGTCATGTCTGTCTGTCTGTCTGTCTGTCTGTCTGTCCGTCCGTATGTCACAGCCACTTTTTTCAGAAACTATAAGAGCTATGCTAATGAAACTTGGTAAATAGATGTATTCTGTGAACCGCATTAAGATTTTCACACTAAAATAGAAAAAGAAAACAATAAATTTTGGGGTTCCCCATACAGAGAACTGAAACTCAAATTTTTTTTTTCATCAAACCCATACGTGTGATCTATGAATAGGTCTTTAAAAATGGTAATGAGGTTTCTATTATCATTTTTTTCTAAACTGAATAGTTTGCGTGAGAGACACTTCCAAAGTGGTAAAATGTGTGTGTCCCCCCCGTAACTTCTAAAATAAGAGAATGATAAAACTAAAAAAAATATATGATGTACATTACCATGTAAACCACCACCGAAAATTGGTTTGAACGAGATCGAGTGAGTAGTTTTTTTTTAAAACGTCATAAATTGTAAACCGCAATTTACCTTACATTCAATCAACTGAAATATAAAATAATAAAAAAAACATTTATTTTTAAACCGAGAATACCTACAGGTTTGTACGGAACCCTCGGTGCGCGAGTCCGACTCGCACTTGGCCGGTTTTTTTTAAATTATGATTGGCATGTAAAAGTATTTGTGCAAAGCTACTTGAAAAAAGTAATTCATTTAATATTTCATTTGTTGTCTTCCACGTGCGATTTATCAAAGTCACCGAGTGGCCTCAGTGAGGACGTTGTCGTTCGGTTAGACAGCACAAACGACTTTTTGTGATCTCTACTAAAGGTTTCATCAGACGACAATAGTCGGTTCTTAATAGTCATGCAAAAACATAATGGCACATAGTTTCGTAGTCTTTCTTTAAGGTAAAGTAGGTATGAGAATCGAACTATTTACCTTTTAAAAGTATATGATTTTGGAAGATCACAATTATGATCGGTACCTACAATATACTTTTAGAAGATAAAAACACATAACACCTCACCTGTAATCTGCAAAGGGTTAGGCAGAGGTATACC
Organism: Aporophyla lueneburgensis; assembly: GCA_932294355.1. Classification (NCBI taxonomy): domain Eukaryota; kingdom Metazoa; phylum Arthropoda; class Insecta; order Lepidoptera; family Noctuidae; genus Aporophyla; species Aporophyla lueneburgensis. The sequence continues at coordinate 30,307,926 of OW028739.1, read as the reverse complement.
TATAGTACACATACATTTCGCCAATTATGTTTTAGTCCCGTATGGCGAGCCTTTTGCCATCAACCGGGCACAAATCCAGACTCCGGGCTGCTACTGAGAACATCCTAGTAAAAAACGTTATAACACTTTGCCAGATCTGGGTCTCGAACCCAGGACTTCATACTCAGCAATAGCGCTTGCGGCCACTAGACAAACGAGGTTGGAAGATTTCCAAGTACCTATACTGTAGCTATATTGAGCTGCTGCGTACCAATGTAACCAAACCCCAAATCATTATTTCTTTTAATTATGAAACAAAAGTTCAAAATATCAAATGTAAAGCACCCATTTCCACGTCATTATAATCTGATCGTTAAGATTAATTAATCGTTCATAATGAAGTCAAAAGTGGAAGTGTTTGAACAAGTTTAAAAGCGTATAATAATAAAACATTATCTTGTGTACTCGAGCGTTAATTTGGTCATTCCTTAACACTTGAAGCGCATAACATACCGACTGAGGTAAATTTGGATAAAAAAATATGTATATTACAATTACGCGATTGGAGTCTCGTATAATTAATAAATATAATAATCATCATATTTCATGAAAAGTCGTAAAAAGTTACGATTATATTTATAACTAGCTTCTGCCCGCGACTTCGTCCGCGTTAAATTTCTTGTTCCCCCAACCCTTCCCGTCGCGTCGAATCGCCTACCCGTGTGATTTTCCCCGATTTTGCAACATTTTTCATTACTGCTCCGCTTTTCTTCGTAGTAGCGTAATGTTATATAGCCTATAGCCTTCCTCGATAAATAGGCTCCTCAAAACAAAAAAAAAATTCAATTCGGACCAGTAGTTCCTGAGATTAGCGCGTTCAATCAAACAAACAAACATACAAACAAACAAACAAACTCTTCAGCTTTATAATATTAGTATGGATTTTAGAAGATCGCTATTGTGATCGGTACCTACAGTATACTTTTAGAAGATAAAAACGCATAACACCTCACCTGTAATCCGCAAAGGGTTAGGCAGAGGTATACCCATAGTACACATACATTTCACCAGTTATGTTTAAGTTCCATGTAATACAGGGCGAGACGGGGGTATAGAATAGCATCACCCCATTTCATCCCATAGGTGTCGTAAAAGGCGACTAAGGGACTTACTAGAGAATGGGCAGCAGCGTTCTCTATGCATTTTACCACAATACTGCGATCGCCAATACACCGACAAAGCGTAGCGATTATGGCAAAACCCCCCAATCGGGGGAGGCCTATCCAGCAATGGAAGGTTTTCGGCTGATATGATGATGATCTATAAATATAAAATTCAAAGTCCTGAGTGACTGACTGACTGACTGATATATCAACGCACAGCCTAAACGGCTGGTCCTAGAGACATGAAATTTGGAGGGTGTTTTCTTTGTGAGAAGTAGTTATCCACTAAGAAAGGGTTTTTTGAAATTCCATTCATAAAAGGGAGAAATGAGAGGTTGAAATGGTGAATTTTTCGACATACACGCGGGCGAAGCCGCGTGCAGAAGCTAGTAATGAATATAGGGCGAGCTTATTGCCATCAACCGGGCACACATCTAGACTCCGGGCTGCTACTGAGAACATCCTAGTAAAAAACGTTATAACACTTTGCCAGAGGTTAGAAGATTTCCAAGTATACTGTAGCTATAGTGAGCTGCAGAGTACCAATGTAACCAAAGCCCAAATCATTATTTCTTTTAATTATGAAACAAAAGTTCAAAATATCAAATGTAAAGCAACCACGTCATTATAATCTGATCGTTGATCTGATCGTTGAATGAAGTCAAAAGTGGAAGTGTTTGAACAAGTTTAAAAGCGTATAATAATAAAAGATTATCTTGTGTACTCGAGCGTTAATTTGGTCATTCCTTAACACTTGAAGCGCTGAACATACCGACTGAGGTAAATTTCGATAAAAAAAATATGTGTATTACAATTACGCGATTGGAGTCTCGTATAATTAATAAATATAATAATCATCATATTTCATGAAAAGTCGTAAAAAGTTACGATTATATTTATAACTAGCTTCTGCCCGCGACTTCGTCCGCGTTAAATTTCTTATTCCCCCGACCCTCCTCGTCGCGTCGAATCGCCAACCCGTGCGATTTTCCCCGTATTTGCAACATTTTTCATTACTACTCCGCTCCTCTTGGTTGCAGCGTGATGTTATATAGCCTTATAGCCTTTCTTGATAAATAGGCTACTCAAAACAAAAATATTTTTTTAATTCGAACCAGTAGTTCCTGAGATTAGCGCGTTCAATCAAACAAACAAATAAACCCTTCAGCTTTATAATATGAAGTATGGATTATTAAGTATAATAATAATAAGTATGGATAAAATATTAATTAGAGCAGGAAGAACATTGAAATGGGTCAAATTTGGGACGCCAGCACTTCTAGTGTTAACGATTTCGTATTGTGTTTCCTTTTGTTAATCACTATGAAGATTATTTTCTCATTGAGTTAGGAATATTTATAATTAGCCTATAATGTTCCCACTGTTGGGACATAGGCCTCCTCTCTTCGAGAGGGAGTGGGCTGTAACCTTCCACACGGGTCCGGTGCGGGTTGGTTGATGTCACATGGCTCCGAATTTTTAAATCTTGGGTCACCGATTTCCTCATAATGTTTTCCTTAACCGCTTTAAGAGTAGTAGTGAAAAATTATTTACACAAAGTATCTGTTATTATTCTTATATCTTCATGCTGCGATACCCCTTTTGGCCTGGTACAAGACTCTGTTTTGGTTTTACTTTTTTATCAAGAATTGGGTCATGACTCTCAAATTCTCTATGATACTCGCTACGTAATTCTTAAGAGACTGTCATAGCCACTACCACTGCCACTTCCATTATCAAATGTATTTAAAAACATTTTTCAATAGTCTGGAAAACTCCTTTTCCTAAAATTGTTTGTGTGATAAGTTCGTGACATAGACTCAAGACAAATACATTAAACATATAATACCAGTACCGTCAACCACTTACGAGTCTAATCCATCTTGTACACTGACAAATACCCTTTACCCCTAATCACTACCCCTAGTCCTTTAATAAATTCGAGTACAAAAGCCCTGAACATTAATTTCGTCCTTCTAAAATTGTCTTTCTCATTTTTTCAAGACATTTTTCGCGGTTTTATTCTACAAACACTTACCTTATATTGTACTAGCCCATCCATCCCTTCTATTTGTCTATTGTCTATTTATCCCATCCTCTTTACCACTTGTTAAGTCTGGAGGTAATTATGCGGAAGGACGGTGGCACCTGCCGGGGTCGCGTGATTGTTCGAAAGAGATACCGTGACCCTGGCACATTGGGCACGCCACAATTGCGGCGGTAAGTCCCCTCTTTGAGGAGTGGATAGAGAGGCGCCACGGCGTCCTCACCTTCCGCCTGACGCAGGTTCTCACCGGGCATGGGTGCTTGGGTGGGTTCCTGTTCAGGATAAAGCGGGAGGATACGCCCGAGTGTTTCCATTGTGAGGATCGTCTAGAGGACACGGTGGAGCATACGGTGGAAGTTTGCCCTGCCTGGGTGGAGCACCGCCGCGTCCTCGTGGAGTCGATCGGCGGCGGCGACCTCTCGCGTCCGGGCCTGGTGCGAGCCATGGTACGGAGCGAGGGGGAATGGGAAGCCGTCACCTCCTTCTGCGAAGCAGTAATGCTCGCGAAGGAGGAGGCGGGGCGCGTGAGGGAGAGGCAGTCGCTGCGCCCTCTGTCCCTAGCCGCCGCAGGAGGAGACGCCCCGGGCGTCGGGAGTCGATAGCGGACTCCCGGCCACCGTAGGCGTGAGCTTGCGGGTGGCGAGCAATGTGTAGCTCGCCGCCCGGTAAGGGCCAAGCTCGGGTCGACAGCGCGTAGTGTTCCACGCGCGCCTCAAAGAGAAGTCAGCAGCAGTGTAGGGGTCTACTAGGACCGATGCCCACCGGGGTCGCGTGGTTGTTCGAAAGAGATGCCGTGACCCTGGCACATGGGCAACTGATGGAACACGGGTGGGTTTTAGTCAGTAAAAGTCTGACACGCCCTCCCGCTCCGCCCAGAGCGGGAGAAGTCATTTGATGATTTCCCATCCAGAAAAAAAAACCCTGGCACATGGGCAACTGATGGAACACGGGTGGGTTTTAGTCAGTAAAAGTCTGACACACCCTCCCGCTCCGCCCAGAGCGGGAGAAGTCATTGGATGATTACCCATCCAGAAAAAAAAAATCAAGTATGGTGGCACTTGTCAATCTAACTTGCGAGTTTCTTGCTTAGAGAAGGTACTCCCCGACGCGGGAGGAGGTGGGGTGCAGCCCGCTCGCTTACATTTCACTGTCTTACACAGACATCACAATCTTGGGCACTGACTCATCCACACTATATTATATTATTTATTATTAATATTATAAAAGCAAAAGTAACTCTGTCTGTCTGTCTGTCTGTCTCGCTTTCCTGCTAAAACTACTAAACCGACTTAAATGAAATTTGGTACACAGATAGTTTAGACTCTGAGAAAGGACATAGGCTACTTTTTAGGGTTCCGTTGCCAAATGGCAAAAAACGGAACCCTTATAGATTCGTCATGTCTGTCTGTCTGTCTGTCCATCCGTATGTCACAGCCACTTTTTTCCGAAACTATAAGAGCTACGCTGTTGAAACTTAGTAAGTAGATGTATTCTGTGAACCGCATCAAGATTTTTACACTAAAATAGAAAAAAAACAATAAATTTTGGGGTTCCCCATACATAGAACTGAAACTCAATTTTTTTTTTCATCAAACGCATACCTTTGGGGTATCTATGAATAGGTCTTCAAAAATGGCATTGAGGTTTCTAATATCATTTTTTTCTAAACTGAATAGTTTGCGCGAGAGACGCTTCCAAAGTGGTAAAATGTGTCCCCCCCTCCCCCGTAACTTCTAAAATAAGAGAATGATAAAACTTAAAAAAAAATATATGATGTAAATTACCATATAAACTACCACCAAAAATTGGTTTGAACGAGATCGAGCAAGTAGTTTTTTTTTAAAACGTCATAAATCGTAAACCGCAATTTACCGTTCATTCAATCAGCTGAAATATAAAAAAAAAACATTTATTTTCATAACCATAAACCTTATGTATAAACCGAGAATACCTACAGGTTTGTACGGAACCCTCGGTGCGCGAGTCCGACTTGCACTTGACCGGTTTTTATCCCAGTAGTATGTTCCCACGGGATAATTTCCGACCTCCACGCGGGCGAAGCCGCTGGCAAAAGCTATTACTTAATATATACAAGTACAAAAGTCCTGAACATTAACTTCGTGTCTCGAAAATTGACTTTCTCATTTGTCAAGAGAATTACGCCTAGTTTTATTCTACACACACAATAAGTGTATTGTACCACAGGAAACGCACTTTACAGAGTGGCAAACACATTGGATGCGCCATCTTTTAAACAATACATGATTCTCAACCTCCCTGAATTGAAATAAATCAACACTACATAGGTAAAACAAAGTCGCTTCCCTCTGTCCGGCCTTATGGCCCTGGTTTGCTTAGATCTTTACAAGGCAGTGGTCTCGAACGTCATTCTCGTCTCCGAGCTCTCATGGACGACTGAATTTTCGACTCGTGTACGTTGCGTATGACTCAAAACAGGGTGAGAATCAAAACAAAAATTAATAATAAAATAAGTAAGTGACATTTCCAAAATGTAAAAACTATAAATTTTAGTATGATAATAAGAAATTAATATGAATTCAAGTTAGTGAAGAAAATTTAACAGTTTACTATTAAAATTCAACTAAACCCGAGCATGCTTTTTTAAGATTTTTGTTCAACTTTACGAATTTTTATTTATTAAATTATACATTATTTTTAATTTTTGCCAACTATAATCGGTTAACACATTTATTGCGGTGTTTATTACATATTTTTTATGGTAATTGTGGTAAAAGTATTGATTGTATTACTTTAACAGTGACGACTGTTTTGAATGATTTCGCTCTACGTCCCCTTAATAGATACAGTGATTAAGAAAGTTTATACGTATAATACGTGGGCGAAGCCGCTAGCAAAAGTTAGTTACTAATAAAAAGAACATTGCTGTTCTACACATTTCGACCGCATAGTTATTGCACTTTTCCATGAAACAGCACATTTTATTTTGGTAACTGACGCCAATTGTCTACGCTTGAAGATCATGCGCTGAATTCATGGTTACAGTTCAATGACCCTGCGACCTGTATACTTTTGACTTGTCTCCTCATTTTAAAAGAAACTAGAAGCAATATAATACTTGAAAATACTTCAAAGATGTATTAGTAATTGATGAAAATACAATTTTCTCAATTACTTAAAACATTAGCAGCACAGTCAGTCATCTATTCGAAGCAATACTTAAAAACTTTATTAAAAAACCTTTAGTATTTTAAAGTAGTAAAGCTAGAATTAAGAAAAAAGGAACGGCCATAAAAGAAAAATCGTGGATTAAAACAGATTTATTAAGAAAATGATTTGAAAAGTGTAAAAAAATTCAATTTCCTCTCAACTTTGCGTTTCACGCCGGAGCGCTCGATCAACTAGGTTTTTAAAATTTTAATAGCACTCACAGTTTTCTTAGTAAGACAAAGAAGTTTGCTTCTAAACTTGATGATATTTAAAAGTTAACCAAGTCTTTGTTGAACTCTGAATAATTAACCGCTTGACATTAACGCTTTCAATTGGTGGTTGATTGTATTTGTTTATTTTTCAACTAAGTTTGTGTTATTTTGCTTGTTAATTTTGTTTTTTTTTCCTTAATTTTACTTCTTTATTGTATTGTATGTCTTTCTAGCTATTGTCTACGCCTTCGTCGCAACGCCTACCCACGCTTTTATCTCCTTTTGTTTACTTTTTGTTTTTGCTCGGCCTGAAGGTTTTAGCGTGATGAAAAATATACTATAGTGTTTCTCAAAAACTGGGTTATCATTGGATTGCAGATATTAGCTCATTTAAACGAACAAACTCTTCAGCTTTATTACTATTAAATATAGATGGGACTACGTATTCCTTCGTGGAACGAAGGCAATGTTATAAAATGTGTCGTCATCACTCCACGATATCACGTAACACTTGTATTTGTATCGCACATCAATGCATTGATATTTAGAATATGTCGGCGTCAGACTGACGTGAAACAGCATTGTTATTGTTGGCAGCAGTCGGTTATGGAGTTTCACACGTTTACAGTGAGCAGCGAGCTGTTAAGACGATTATTGTTGAAATTACTTTGACCACCTATATTAATATAAACATTGCTATCTTTTATACATCATCAACCATCAACTCAGCCTATCGCAGTCCACTGCTGGACATAGGCCTCTCCCATGCTGCGTCACAACATCCTGTCCTCCGCCTTACACATCCAGTCTGGCCCAGCCAACTTTTTTTTTATACATACATACAAATATATAAAATTAAAATGACAACTTACGAAAGTAAGGTACATAAAAACATTGTTATAATTTACGGAATCAGATAAGGTACGGATGATCATACTTATTTTGCCCCAGGACAATTTTCCCGTGGGATAATTTCCGTCATCCACGCGGGCGAAGCTGCAGGCAGCAGGTACTCTTATATAAATTTATATTGCCTAATATATCGGGTGTAAAAATTCCCTTATCAAAGTCGAGAGTCACTTGTTTACATCGTCATTCTTATCATCTTATTTTAGTGGACCATACCCGGGAACTTTCTAGTTCCGGAGATATAAAAGATTACATTTCCAACAGTTGTGAAACTAAATGTGTAATTTTCCTTTTCAAAAATGAAACGAAACTAATAACGGCTATGCTGTTTTCAAGTTTGTCTGCAGACAACTGACGTGTGAAACGTCTCATTCGGAAGACGTCTTATTTAACGTAAAGCAATATAAACATTTTAATGCAACGCATCGCTTACGTCTCAAGAATTTGCTTTTTACACGTTTTGTGTAAGATTTGCACGATCTGTGTATTATTTGCACACAAATTCTGTGCAATCGCAACTAAATAGAAACAGCACTCACTAATTAGTTTGTGTTACAAAGTTCTTTATGTAAATAAAGTAGTTAGTAGTTTTTAAGAGGAAGCCAATTAATTGGTTGTTTAGTTTACACAATGTTTTAACAAGCTTTTAGATATAAATAGGAGAATGTTATGAAGTCTAAACTAAGAAGAACTGAGGAGAGCAGTGGTGAGTACTAACACAGGCAGTCCCTTTACTTTGTGCATTTCATTTCATCACCATTGCTCTCAAAACGGTGAATGAATACGTCGTGAGGAAACCGACATGTCCTAGAACCAAAATTCGAAGACACGTGGTGGATTGTAGCGCACTCCATGTTATGTCCATAGGCGGTATGTATCCAGTAGTGGAAATATTACTGGCTGATTATGTTACGCTAAGAAGAAATAATGAGTATTGGCTTTTGCATATCTACTGTTGCATTTTCATAGTCATCGGTTTCTTCCTGGCACCCAATATTGTATGCACTTGGTTATTTTCACATCTTTTTAGAGTATTCATACGTTTCTAAAGGCAGAAGTTTGTTGGTCTCTATGTTATGCGTTGAATCATTAATGTAAAGAAGGAAGCTTCTTTTCTCACTGGTAACATTTTAGGATGTTATAGAGTATGTATACGACTGTGACGGTACTCAAACGAGTTATTGGAGCTCAAAATGTGCCTACCGATCTTTACATATACTAATGTTCAGTATTATCATTGTTAAAAAGTCTTTGGCTTATCTTGGCAAACTATGATTAATCGTAAGCTCTAAAGGATGTTGTGTCTCGTTTATGTCAAAGTGAATTGGAATCAGTTTTCACAGAAGACACTTCCTTTTTATTTAATAATTCCCGTTATTATAGCCATTCATTCTAAATGACTTAAGACGCTACCAAAAATCAATAGATATAACCTTTTCTGGAGAAAGATCCAAGAGAATTACCGGTAAAGCCAAACATTCAATATCAGAGATCCCTAGACACAAAAGATACAGAAACATTTTCTATTCTTGATCGTGACGATAACAGAATTCAGAAGTATTCTTTGTATTTTCCTATCTGTTCATTTTAGCGTATATTTCTTATCGTTGTGCGGTAGCGTAGCCTGTATATATGTCGGGAACACGGTTCTGCTCTCCAAGGCCAACGATTTGAAGATAATATCGAGGAGAATTCACGGCCAGTTACCTGCAAGTAAATGCTGGACATGAAAACTTGGTATTCCCAAGGTAATACAGCTGTCTATTCGTACAATTTCACAAGAAACTTTATTGAAGATTATTGATGCTTAGGTTAATTTAACGCTTCGTTTTCTGCTTTACAAGTTATTCAATAATAAATGATTTTATTTCTGCAAGAAGGTTCGTACAAATTATATTTTAAACTAAATTAGTTCGGCGTTTCCTAACTGACTTCTCTGAGAAGAAAGGCCGAAACAAACTCAGAGGTCACAGTCTCTTTTAAAGTCCAGATATAATCATGGTCACATCATGTGAAGACCATGTAGATTAGCGACTGAAATGGTATTTTGAGGAAAGAACCACACAGACTGAGTGAATCTGTCCAGTCAGTGCAAGCATTTGTCACTATTGTACTAGTTTCATGTATAAATACTTGGTACAATGACTATCATACGTCATCATCATCAATTCATCATCATTATCAACTACAGCCCGACTTCACCCACTGCTGGGCCTCTTTTTCTTGTGCCAACCTTCACGCTCCTGTACCAGGTTTTGCTCGCGATGGCAATAATGTCGTCCACCCATCTCGCCGCCAGACAACCGACATCTCGTATTCCAGTCCTTGGACGCCACTCTGTCAAATCTTTACTCAACCTGTCATCACCACTTCTTGCCTGATGTCCTACCCAACTCTATTTGGGCTATATAAAACGCTTTACGATATACTGGGTGGGACATGATTCTGAACTCTCATGCGTTAAAATTTTGTATTGCCTTTTGTATGTATCAGTATTTTATTGACTACCGACAAAATATTGTGTAATAAAATAAATAAATATCTTAAGACAACCAACACACCGTTATCTGATCCTAAACTAGGCCGAGCCTGTACTATGGCAACCAGACAACTGATAAACACACTTATGTATTTATAAATACATACATCTATATATAAAAGAAAGTTGTGTTAGTTACACTATTTATAACTCAAGAATGGCTGAACCGATTTGGCTGAAAATTGGTGGGGAGGTAGCTTAGAACCAGGAGATGGACATAGAATACTTTTTTTTATCCCGTTCGACTATAAAGAGGAAAGATTTGATTGTTTGTATGTATTGAATAGGCTCCGAAACTACTGGTCCGAATGGAAAAAATATTTTTGAGTTGGGTAGCCTATTGAGGAAGGCTATATGGTATATAACATCACGTTACAATTAAAAGGAAAGGAGCAGCAACGAAAAGTGTATAAAATTGGCAGGCAATTTGATGCGACGGGAAGATTTAGGGAAGCACAGCTTTGACGCGGACGAAGTCGCAGGCAGAAGCTAGTTATAGATAAATTACATCCAGACACAGAACAAATGATCGTGCTCATCACACAAAGATTTGTCCTGGGTGGGAATTGAACCCACGACCTCAGTCTTAGCAGTCAGGGTCACTAACTACTAGACTAACAGCTAGGGTAGGGGTTCTACAATCATTTGTGCTGATTTCATGGTAACAGTTTTCACGTCGATGTTTTTGCTACCCCGTTTAAAAACGTAAGGTAACGTATGGACAACGATAAAGTTCATGATGATTGATTACTCACACCGTTGACAAAATTGTACAAAATGATATGAAAATTAATCAAAATTCACAATAACGTGTCGCGTTGAATTTTCTCATAAAATCCAGAAACACACGTAGGAATGTTAGTGGGCGGGGAACGCATTTATAACTTCTCAAATATTTTAAATACAACATTGATCAAGATCAAGATGCTACAACATCTATTTTAGAAATTTTATTAGATATCTGATACACCATATTGTTTTTGTACATTCTTTCTAACGTTTTAGTATGTTTATTATCGCAATAAATGCGATGTAGTTAAACAGATAGACTTTCATTCTTTTTATGTTCTTTTGAACTTATTTTATTATTTCGTTTTATAATACCGATGGAATTTTTATGTTTTTATTGAACTAAATTATTGTTATTTAGTTTTATTTTTAATTATTATTGAGCCTTTACGGCTGGTAGTAAACGTTACAATTTTTATATTAGTAACAAACTGTTTTTAATATAGTTAGTAATATTCAGTACCTATAGTGTAATTAGTTACTTGCATAATTATTCCATTTAATGTTTCTAATAATAATACAAAAATAAAAACTTGGATCGTATAATAGCGTTGGTTTTGTACTAATATCAAGTGAGCTTAAGCTGCATAGTTAGTCTATAATGTTCCCACTATTGGGATACAGGCCGTCTCTCTTCGACAGAGACTATAATTTACTAGGCTGGCCCAGTGTGGGTTGTACAAATGTACATGTCACATCTCGTCGAGATATTTTTTTTTTCACAGTTTTGAGAGCAGTGGTGATGAAATAATTTACACAAAAGAAAGCGGCTGCCTGGGTTAGAACCCACGACTTGCTCGTAAGTTAGGCCAGTTATCACTGGGCCACTGCTGTTCCTACTAAAGTTGAAAAAGGGATAAAAAATCTTGATATCTCAATAAGTATCACAATCGTCTCGATTAAAACTAACCCACTAAAACCCTAGACTACAAATGTTGGTAATAGTCAAAACCTTATCATCAAAACAGCCAAATAACCATTCAGTAACCGGATCAATCTCCAAAACGGGCGTATTCGTGTGATCGCTCTGGTGCTTTTCAGATACTGATATTTGATGGTAATTATGTATCTCATTAAAAAGAATGATATTAAAATAGTACATTTTTACTATTGGCCTTCAATTTACACAAACAGTTATGGAAATATTTAAGTTCAAAAAATTTCGCGACCAGAGCAATCATAACTGGTGCCAGAGCGATCATAAATGGTGAAATCAGTGAAACAAAATAATTAATATTGATAAAATGTTATTTATTTAGCCGTTTTCAGTCATATTCATTGTACGTGTAACAAGATTATAATATGTAAGAGAAATGTATTATCAACCGACGAAAAAAAAACGGATGAGGGTATCAATTCGACGCGTATTTTTTTTATGTATGACCACGCATAACTTTTTACATAGTAGTCTGATTGTAATAATTCTTTTTTTATTGGAAAGTGTATACTCCCAAAGTGGTCCCATATAAATTTGGAAAACAAAATCGAACCCTAAGGGTCGGAAAACAGGGGATGATTGATTGTTCACTCACTGATTGTAATGTATAACCACGCATAACTTTATACAGAGTAGTCTGATTTTGATTATTCTTTTTTTATTGGATACGGTATACCTTACCAAGTATTATAAGTACATTAAAGCCACAAAAAATATAAAATAAAAACTTTTTAACAAAAAATTAAACCGCCAAAAAGATCACTCAAAACGCCGACTCATAATTTTAATGTGTATTATTTTTTGCTTTTCAGTTTTTTCGGCGGTTTAATTTTTTGTTAAAAAGTTTTTTTTAGAAAAAGGTCAAGGCATATTATCAGTCATACATATCAAAAATACGGAATATTTTATATAAAATAATTGTTAAAATAACAAATTAACATAATTATAAAAATCAACTTTTGGTTTAGTTTCATTTATTTAAACTTAATTAAATCACTTCTAGGTAAATGAGACAAAATTTAAAACCTTTTGAAATCAACCATTAATACCTACAGTCTTTTATAATTATAAAATGACTTAGACTCTTTCAATATTAGTTTTTTAAAAGTAATTAAAGAAAACTAACGTTTATAAAGAACAAGATAGCATTCTTAAATATAAACAACTTTTAAACGTAACTATTTGTAATCATAATGCTTAATAGGACTTAGAATCATGACTAAAATAACAGTCTTTTCACGATTATCTAAGACATTTGTAATAATCACATTTTCCTTAACTATATCTTTAGTGGAAAGTAAATAAACAATTAAAAAGAACAACACAAAGTAAAATGCAATTCAAATGATGAGATCAGATTCTCAAATATATAGATAGGTTCTTCATTTATTGGGAGCTCATCAGTTGCTGGTAACTTATCCACTTTTTTCTTTAAATAATACCGTCGAGAACTCTGCCTACTTTTCTTCCTACGAACTTTTTGCTGGCTTGGAGTCAAATCACTCATTGGTAGTACTGTGCCCCGAACTGTTTTCCTTTAGTAACTCTCTCTTGACTTTACAAGCTATTGTGCGTATAGGTCTGGATCATTTTTTATCTTGGCCATTCTACGACACTCAGCCAATTTCTTCCTAAGACGTTTTTCTTCAATAGATAATTTATTTCGAGGCATGATTTCAATCTCCAACAATAGTTGCCATTAAATTTTAGAGAAGAAAGGTTACAGTTGTGGTTAGCTAAATGCTAATATAATAATATCATCAAGGTAAAATACGGCAAAACCTGTTTATGGGTTTAGGCTACCCAAAGAAACCCAGGAAAGGTTATAAATTAAAGTTTATATGCATAGTTCATCATTTGTCATTTTAACAGTCCGGTACTACTAATTAAAATAGATTTATAACGAATAATTAATGCAAAATATCATCGCTCTGGTCTTTTTGGACAGAGCAATCACAGCCATAGCGATCAGAAAAAGTCACAAAAACATACATATAGCCGAATTTAAAAGCAGTAGAAAGTTGTGATTACGTCTCATAAAAAAACATCATAACGATCACTTAATTCGCATAACAAACACATTCACAAGCTTACTCTTTAATTTAAATAACGTGCCATAGCAATTATAAAATTCGAGAACCAAATCCAGAGCAATCATGAACTTACCTTCGTAATGTTGGAGCGTGGGAACGTGGCACACAGGTATCCTTCTCGGTGGTTAGACCACTGCTGGCGTTGCCCCGCGGGAGGGGAATAGAGTGTCTATAACGCGTAACTAGGGATGAGCGCGATGTTTTACCTCAGCGCAGAGCGATGAGATAAAATGCCCGGTCAGGACTTTAAATTAAAATTGTGGCAAAAGTGTTGTTAATATAAATAAAAATATTTTATTACTATGAAGATTAACTATTTGTTATGTAATCCAAATAAGTTGTTTCGTATGAACCTTCTCATAAAAAAGTTAAAAAATATTTTTTTCATTCAATCGGGAGTTGGGTCAACCCAGAGCGATCAGGATTTTAGGGTTTAAGATATTTTTTTAAATATTTAAAATAAACTTATTCATAATATTAGTCTTGTATCACATAGATTAGACACCGAACTGTATATAAAAAAATATTATGAAAACGTTTTTCGATTTTAAAATGGGTTTATCCAGCCCGACACGAAAAAAAATGCCTCTGGAGATTGACCCAACCCATAATCGCACGTACCACCACATAATAACAATAGTAATAACATTTTATGATGTATAAACGATCGCGTTCGGTTCTCAATGAGGCTCCAGTATGTTTTCATGCGGATGTTCATATGAATGCGCGTGTAATTGCTCCCGTACGTCGACGTCCACAGTGACGAAAACATCCAGCTTGCGTAGCATATCCATCGTAGAAAGGGGTTTTGTCGACAGAAGAATAAACAAAGTGACGTTTTTATATGTAGTACGCTCTCCTATAAAACCGTGATTTTGTAGGTAACCATATATACTTTGTGGCTGTCGAGTAAATAATTTTCTACTGTCTTTAGCATGGCGGTTATAAAATCAAATTGTTTTCCCTACCTTATGCGACTGACAGTTGTCAGTGTGATTTGGACAGCTGGGATAGAAAATTTTCTTCTAAAATAGTCTACATCAAAAAGGACTTAGAGAAGGATATTAAGAAATGAGAAAAAATGACAGATTGTAGAAAGATTTCTACGATTTTTTTTTCTGGATGGGAAATCATCAAATGACTTCTCCCGCTCTGGGCGGAGCGGGAGGGTGTGTCAGACTTTTACTGACTAAAATCCACCCGTGTTCCATCAGTTGCCCATGTGCCAGGGTCACGGTATCTCTTTCGAACAATCACGCGACCCCGGCAGGCATCGGTCCTAGTAAACCCCTTCGCGCGTGTAACACTACGTGCCTTCGACCCGAGCTTGGTCCTTACCGGGCGGTGAGCTACCCATTGCTCGCCACCTGCAAGCTCGCGCCTACGGTGGCCGGGAGTCCGCAATCGACTCCCGACGCCCGGGGCGTCTCCTCCTGCGGCGGCTAGGGACGTGAGGGCGCAGAGACTGCCACTCCCTCACGCGCCCCGCCTAGGCAGGGCACATCTCCACCGTGTCCTCCAGACGATCCTCGCAATGGAAACACCCGGGCGTATCCTCCCGCTTTATCCTGAACAGGAACCCACCGAAGAACCCATGCCCGGTGAGAACCTGCGTCAGGCAGAAGGTGAGGACGCCGTGACGCCTCTCTGTCCACTCCTCAAAGAGGGGACTTACCGCCGCAAAGATTTCTACGATGAGGTGTTAAAAATGAAGAAACAAAATGGCACATTGTATGAAAACAGCTGTGTCTATTCTTCGTAGAAATAGAAAGCGTCAGGTCCCATCATCATCATCATCATTGCAGCCAGTAAACGTCCCCTGCTGAACATAGGTCTCCCCAATTTGAGGGGACATGCCAAAATCGCCACGCTTGGCAGGCGGGTTGGCGATCACAGTATGGTGGTAAAATGCATGGAGAACGCTGCTGCCTATTCCCTAGTAAGGTTCCAGGTCCAAGGCTACCTAACTATTACAATCTGGTTAGTGAGACCACGTTCAACGAATGTAAAAATATCGCGGTGGGATTGTATCGCGCACTCAATTTTCAACTTTCGGTGTTGAATCGAGAATACAATAGAGCAGTCGAAAATACAGTGTTCTATTTTCAATTCGAGCGCTTAGGAGTTCGTTTAAAAACCAGTGTGCGGTATAATCCTCTGTCCGTCTGTGGGAAGGTAGGCTAAAGGTGTTTATGTAATGATTAATCGTTGCGTTTTATTGGTCAGAAATATAATGTTGAATGTTTTACTGTTGGGATAACAGTGTTGATCAAAATGAAGTACGTTCCAAAAGTGATTACTTAAAAAAACAGAAATATGTTTTATGGATTTTTGACAATAAAACAAATAGGTTCAAAATAGCGATTCGTTTGATGTTGGTTGAATCGAATGACCACCAAAGTAAAAGTAGTTTTGCAATTTTAATGAAATTGAAAAATAAATGCGCTCCGTGGAATAATTTTTAGGTTTTACTTTAGTTGATTGAATTATGATAGTTAACGCTTAAAATTTTGACATCAAAAAGACGAAAAAAATTAGTTCAGTTTTACGATTGTTTTATCATGAAAATATTTTCCTTCTATGAAATATTTTTGAATAAATATTTTCTTAGAACATTTGACAATTATTATAATTATTCAGTTATTTTCTGGCTTGTATTATGTACTGAAACGCCTATCTGTGCGACAAAAACTTTACGTTTTACCGTATCCTACATTTGAGTAGCGCCTTAAATAGCCCCGGTTTAACTAACTCTATCACTTGTTTCTATTTCACTCTCTGTTGGATGCTCCGTGTGTTGCCGGACGTAAAGAATAGCACCATCCCATTTCTTCCCGTGGGTGTCGTAAGAGGCGACTATGCATTTTACCACGATACTGCGATCGCCAACCCAAGCCAAGCGTGGCAAAAAAAACCCAAATTGGAGTAAGCCTATGTCCAGTGATAAATGATAAATGATAAATGACTTTATTTTTGCAAGTAGGTTTGTACAGACACTTTTACACGTCAATCATATTTTTTTAAACTAGATGAGGTCGGCGTTTCCTATCTGACTGCTCTGAGAAGAAAGGCCGAAACAAACTCAGAGGTCACAGTCTCTTTTAAAGTCCAGACATAATTTGGTTAGATCATGTGAAGACCATGTGGATTGGTGTCTGAAGTGGTCTTTTAAGGAAAGAACCACACAGATTGAGTGGACCTGTCCAATCAGTGCACGCATTTGTCAGTAATCATGCAGCTCAACTCAGAACTTAAGGAGGTCAATGATTCGACGAACAATACCAAAGAAGGGACATTTGTGTAGGTCACATAAATTACTCAAACTGCCAGACTGTGATAAAAAATAAATGAGAAGAAAAAGAACCTAGAAAAAAAAATAACACCCACTTAATCTTCACATTTACAATAATTAAAACAATATAATACTTTAAAAGTAAATATTAATGTTATTGTATAGGTAAAATTCATCAATATCAATGTGTATATAAAATCAGGAGATAGTCGCTGTCTGATAATTTGAGGATCATGTACATGGAGGTGTCTGAAATGGTCTTTTGAGGAAAGAACCATACAGATTGGGTGGACCTGTCCAGTCAATGCACGCATTTGTCAGTAATCTTTCAGCTCAACTCAAAACATAAGGAGCACAACGATTCGACGAACAATACCAAAGAAAGGACATTTTGGTAGGCCGCATTAAGTACTCAAACTGCCAGATTATCATTAAAATGAAATGAGTAAGTATAAAAAAAAAAAACAAACATCTACATAGTCCTCACATTCAAAATTCATTCAGTAGTTGCCGTCTTTCAACTAAAATGATGGTGATGATGATGATATGATGATGATGATTACTTGTTTCTGTTCTGTTCTTTGAGCGTATTGTCGAATATATTGTCAAAAACTGTCCAGGCTATCAATTTAAATCTGAAATATATAAAATGGACTTGAATATGTCCAGAGTGCTATTGTAGCAAGGGCGCAAACCATGCTCTTGAGAAAAGTCCCGAGGTTTAATAAGAATTGTACCTATTCAAAGTCTCGTTCATTGACTACCTTCTTAAAATTTTCTTAAATTCCCTTGCAATTCCAAGTACCGTATCAAAATTACCAAATTACATCAAATACTTTCGATAATTTACTAGTGACAACGTAATATATATATTTTTTTTCAAATTGTACAATTTTGGCACTTAAGATACTTCTCAAAATGATAAAGTAATATATAACATCGCGAGGAAAACGACATCGTGATTTTCTAGAAAAATTTAAAAATAAAATTGATGAGGTTTATTGATTCTTTGTAAACATTAAAATAACTATCTAAGCTAATTAAATAATAGAAATAACAAAATTATATGCTAACTTAACTAACACTATTCAGGAACTAAAAATTCCAAGACATTTTACATCGACAACCCACCCGTGGCAGCGTGGTGCTTTACGATCCACACCCTTTCACCGCGAGGAGGCCTGGTTCCCAGAAGCGGGAACATTATAGGCCTATTAATCTTTATGCTTATGCTATACTACTTACTCTTAGATAGCTTGTATAGAGTCTGTGATCTTAGAAGGCTGTGTCAATGAGTGGAGTTCGTGCAGCTAAATTTTGGATGAAAGATGTTTAAACAAAGTTTTTGCTATCGATACGCTGTGAAAAATGGTGTAGAGTGAGCATCTAGAAGTCTGGTCACGTACAAGAACAACAGGTATAGGTATATGGTCTATTTCTTTACCCTTGCCTGACTTTGACCTACTATTGCCAACTGTCCAAGTAGAATAAGTATCGTCACACGTCCATGATTCAGCTTAAATTTTGTGGGCATATACGTAAACTCCGTTCTCCGCATTTTAAACTACCTACCTACCTTATCTACGCTTTGGAATGGGCAAAAAAACTTAATTTTTCTGACTCAGCGCCACTTGAAAATTCAAAAGTGCCTGTAATTGGTTTATTTGAAATAAATGCTTTCAGTTTGAAAAAAAAAAGAAATAAGTAGAAAGGAAAGAAAAATTGTTTATTGTGCAAAAACAAAACGCACATTACGAGAGAAAATAAAGATACATAAAATGCACATATACATCGTAGCCAAAAGTCTCGTAGATATAATTATATAAGTTAGTTTTATTTAAGACTAGCTTCTGCCCGCGACTTCGTACGCGGATCCTGTTGCTTATGCCAGCGACAACGGGATCGTCAAAATCGAAGATCTGAAACGTCTGATGTACAATTCTAAGGCCCGGGGACGGGAAAACAACGGGATGAGTGAGACGATTGGAGTCGTTCCAGATCTTTCATTTTTGTACGTCAATAGGTTGCCCAAGAAATGTGTTGACTGTGGATGGTCACCGATTAGCAGTGATCTTAATATTTCTGGAGGATTTTGTAATATTTCAATATGTACTTTCCCACCTGAGCAACACATACCGTTTGTTTCTTTTTGCCATTTAACAGCTTCACAAAATGTACAATTTTGAACCACACCTCCGATGGCGGAATATGTGGCGTAGTCAATCATAGGAGTGAACGTAAATGCACTCCGTTCCTTATCAACCCAAGGAAGGTCGCCATGCCCTACGGCGATATCTTGAGACACGTCCGATTCTTCAGATGATATCGACATTCTGTTCAGAGAATGTCGAAGGCGATCAGAATTCAAACGTTCGTTGCGCTCTTCTTCTGTCTCTTCATGCCGTACTCCAGCAATTCTTTCTCTCTCACTTTCTAACTGATTATGAATATTTTGTTGTGTGCGTGTTCGGGACAATGTATGATAATCTCGATCAGCAGTTAGTCGCGCATCACGTTCATCACTCGCTTCGAAAGACCTGTTAGTAGATGTGCGAATTCACTGAGAGCTCAAGCGCAATTCTCTATCAGTGAACGTCTCCGACTCGAGAGACAATGCGTGACGTTCACGATCAGCGGACAGTCGCGCATCATGTTCCGCACTTATCTCTAGAGACCTAGCAGCAGATGCGTAGATACGATGAGAACTCAAGCGCAATTCTCTATCAGTGAACGTCTCCAACTCGAGAGACAATGCGTGATGTTCACGATCAGCGGACAGTCGCGCATCATGTTCCGCACTTGTCTCTAGAGACCTAGCAGCAGATTCGTAGATACGCTGAGAACTCAAGCGCAATTCTCTATTAGTGAACGTCTCCGACTCGAGAGATAATGCGTGACGTTCACGATCAGCGGACAGTCGCGCATTATGTTCCGCACTTGTCTCTAGAGACCTAGCAGCAGATGCGTAGATACGCTGAGAACTCAAGCGCAATTCTCTATTAGTGAACGTCTCCGACTCGCGAGACAATGCATGATGTTCACGATCAGCGGACAGTCGCGCATCGTATTCTTCACTGGTCTCTAGACACCTGGATGTAGACGCATAAATACGCTGAGAACGCAAGCGAGCTTCGCGATCCGAAGATGTTTCTACGGAGCGAGTTGCAGCCTGATGTTCTCGAACAGCATCAAGTCTATCCTGACGCTCTTCGATAGATTCTTGGGATCTTATGATCCTCAATCTTTTAGCTCCTTTGGAACGTTGGAAAAGATTTGACCTCTTTCTAGGCATGGTTATAGTTTTATTCTGAAGATACCTGATCAATTAAAATCTAAGTAACTGCTCCCCTGCGTTACCGGGTAGGCTACCGTGTCACGAAGATAAATGGAAAAGGAAATTAAACACTCAAATACCATAAGCCCGAAGGCATATTTCTTCGATAAAATAAAAAATAAATGAGAGTTTTAGCCAGAAGAGTCAAATTTTCAATGATTCATAGAATTTTCATCGAAAATCAGTCCTAAACTGTTACCGCCTTCACCGCGTGGAGGTACTCCCAGCTTATGTTATTTTATAATTATACAGTGAAATTATTGATAGCTTTGATTTCCACATCAGGTGTTCCAGATCTACAATCTTTATACGTTAACAGAGAGTGCTTATCAGGTTGAACAACTCTTGCTAAGACGTCATTCCTATATATGTTATAGTGTAGCTTGGCTCTTAGAGTTCCACATCCGCTGTTCCAATCTTCAAATTTTATACGACAACCGAGAGTGCTCATCAAGCTGAACAACTCTTGCTAAGACGTCATTCCTATATATGTAATAGTGTAGCTGTGCTGTTGGAGTTCCACATCAGCTGTTCCAGATCTTCAAATTTTATACGACAACAGAGATTGCTCATCAGGCTGAACAATTCTTGCTAAGAAGTCATTCCTGTATATGTTATAGTGTAGCTGGGCTCTTGGAGTTCCACATCAGCTGTTCCAGATCTTCAAATTTTATACGACAACAGAGAATGCTCATCAGGTTGAACAACTCTTGCTAAGACGTCATTCCTATATTTGTTATAGTGTAGCTGAGCTCTTGGAGTTCCACATCAGCTGTTTCAGATCTTAAAATTTTATACGACAACAGAGAGTGCTCATCAGGTTGAACAACTCTTGCTAAGACGTCATTCCTATATATGTTATAGTGTAGCTGGGCTGTTGGAATTCCACATCAAGTGTTCCAGATCTTCAAATTTATTCTCTTAGCAGAAAATGCTCATCACGTGAAACAATTTTTGCTATCGTACCATTTTTGTATCTCTTATAGTTTAGCTGGTCTGTTGCGGTTCTGCATCAGGTGTTCAAGTTTCCAAGATAAATTATAGCCTATATATTGCCCAGACTTAATACCTATACAACAAAAAAAAAATCATTCAAATCCGTTCAGTAGTTCCGAAGATTAGCGTGTACAAACAAACAGACAAACAGACAAACAGACACATTTTTTTTTTAGTTTCGTGCTCTATTACTGTTTCTAAACCCCCCTCAATTTTTTTTTTTAAATATATTCAATGTACAGACACAGTTTTTTTACTGTTTTATTATATGTATATAGATTTATTATATGTATAGATATAGATAATAGATTTCATTTTGTTTTATTTAAGATTTCATTTTGTATTCAAATTTTCCTTTACAAATATTAGGCGGCTTTACGTCAGAAAATCATTAATTATTATCTTTTCAAACATGACAGGCAATTAAATGTTTACGTTGTAAACCCCGCGCGTTTGTTTTTACAACAAAAAATTATACCTCACCTTCAGTCAAATAGAATGTTTAATCAGAAAGCTCGGCTCTACAAAAGAAACGAGAGTAAGCTTATAAAATATTTTTAATGTGACTACAGGCTATGTAAATGAAAGCTTGGAGCGTTGTTGAAAAAAATTGAGAGGCAAATGTTTTCAGAGATCAAATAAGCCTACCTTATCTGTACCCCGTGGGAATGTTCGGAGCTTATGGGGTGCCTACATTGATATTTAATAAAACAACTGACAGTCGTTACAAAAAGTCATTTTCTGAATTTCTGCGTATCTAAAATAAAATAGACACTAAAATTGTATATTTGTTTATAATTTGAGGTATAGATAAATAATATGTTTATTTGATAAATAATTTTCATTTGAGGCATGCTAAAGTTTTAACGAATAGAAGTTACATATATAAATGTAGTATTGAATTAACTTTGCTCGTAGTATAATAATATTATAACTCTTCTCCCGTCTTTACATAGTCGCTTCCTGCGTCTATTTGCTTAGATCTTTTAAACTTCGAAACAGTTATCATTAGACAGATTTATTCAAGAGGTATTATTTTAGAGATTTGTTCATATGTACAATGACACCCCTGCCAACCCGCTGCAGTGTTGGCAACTCCTGAAACCTGGAGTCGCTAGGCTCAATAAAAAAGTCGCTAAAACTGATTCTACCGCCCTGATTTGTACTCTAAAAGTCGTCAAATAAGTCGCTAAATATTTGTTGTCGTCAAAACTTTTTTTCGCTAAGACTTGGGCAAAAACTGAGCTGCTGGCAAAAGCTAGTTTGGTATAAAGTAAACACAGTGGGTAAGTGAATCTAAACATAAAAATATAATCTAATACAGAGTGCGTCAGTTGTCACGATGAATTGCTACGAATGGCTGAAAGAAACATTGCTACCTTCAGTAACCGTACCTATTAGTGTTTAAAATCATCAGGTTTTTTACCGAATACCTATAGCAGAGGGGCAATTCTAGTAATTTTAAGATCGTTCACAGTCTGAACTCAGTCAAAAACATCTCAAGTTTCCATACATTTTTGACATTTGACTGTCGCCGAAATGAGACTGCGACTATATTTTGAACATCTGTGATTATGACAATTAGACCTTCATTTTGTCATGGTCGTTGTATGACAGACATTCTCATAACACTACCAGTCATCAAAAGACAGCCACCACGCAACCTTCGATGCGCCGCTCCGCTAGAGTGACATTAATCAGCCAGTATCACTCTTATCCGACCTTTTCGGTGGTTCCTAGTAACTTTGTCGCAAAAGTAGATGGCACCACTTGCTGCGCCATCTTACTAAAAGCGTAGCTCATAGGTGGAAAGGAAATTTAGATTTCCGTCACAATTTCCTTGCTTTAATTCGACTGCATTCGTTTGAAATATTATTCAGTATAGACTCGTGGTTGCTAGCGACGTTGTCTGCGTGTATTTTGTATTGAAAAATATCCAGGGTAAAAAGTAACCCATGTCCTTCTCCAGGGCCCCAGGCTACCTAACTATTACGAACTGTTCACCGATTTAGGACTCGTTCCACAAACGTAAATATATCGCGGCCATCCCCGCACGTCAAAAAAACACACTGTTCGATTTTCAACCCTCGGAGCTAAGCAGAACGTTGAAAATTCCGTGAGGGAAATAAACCCGCCGCGATATTATTACAGCCGTGCGATTGTAGACTTAGGAGCGAACAAATGACGGACCAGAATTACTTTCGCATTTATAATAAAATAGTATATTAATATGGATTTTAATATTTTCTAGACCTGTGCTTCTTAGACTTTGTAGATGTCAAATTATTGTAATCTCTTTTCTAAACAGGAGAAGTTTTTAGCCAGTGCGCAAATTTTAACAAATTAATTTTAATAAACTTAAACGAGTTATAATAACCATGAAATTTTTATTTTGATATATCTTAGTACAAAAAATTAAGTTATCGTTAACGAAAGATGTTATTTTCAAACTGGTTTTATGGTAACTTGTTGCGCACGGCGCCGGCGCGGTGGTGAAGGTGAACCACCGAGCGCAGCTACAAGTAACTACCAACTGTTTGATCGGTCAAAATTCTAGGAATTTCGAAGTACCTACGCCGGGTGCGCGGCTACTGACCTATTCCTATTGTCGATATCATATTATGAAATATGAAGGATGTCCACAGTTTACTAGTTTAAGGTGGGATAAAAATTAAAAAAAAAGTATTAAAAAAATAGTCGATATGTGTTCTATTACTGATACTGAACTACCAAAAGAAATTTGTGCACTGGTTAAAAAAAAATCCTATCCTACTTCCTACTATAATAGAATATCATTATCATTATCATTACATATTATAAAATAAAGTCACTTCGCTGTCTGTCTGTCCCTATGTATGCTTATATCTTTAAAACTACGCAACGGATTTAGTTGCGGGTTTTTTTAATAGATAGGGTGATTCAACAGGAAGGTTTATATGTATATAACATGTATAATATAGTAAAGAAACGCTGATAATTTTAGAGGTTTCTAATGTGATGTCATAAATAAACTCATTTTTTTGCGCTTACATTGCGAACGCTGGCTGAACTCTACGAATAAGATCAAAATAATGTACTACAGTATTGTACACCTTAAAAAGTTCTACAAAAAAGTCCGCAATGGTATATGTCTAACTCTTAGGGATAACCCACAATAACCACTTTTATCCTTTACTTTTTACGAGAAATAATGGCTTATTTATGAATGCGATTTTAAGCAATACAGCATTAATCCTTATCCAATTAAGTACCTTAAATAAATTGTGCATTTCATGTAGATCAAAATTGCCCTGTACAGCATATCATTAAAATGAATATTTTAGAAGATATCAGAGATTATAATAAAATTGCCGCAGAGCGGCTAGCGGGCCGTCCCGCGTCCGGCCATCTCGCTTGGTAGCGGTCGGGTACTGCAGGATTAGTAGGATTGTAATATTGTAATTCATATTGCTTTGGCTTCATAGTAAATGCGAATATCATGTGTGTTCGAAGTACTCAAAATAAACCCAATTGTATTATTCCAAGTAATGGACCGCGAAATATGGCTTAGATGTTTAGATTTTTGGATGGATTTGGTTTTTTGGTTATCCTGGATACTTACCATATACGTTCCCGGGAGATATTTTCCGACAGCTATACGGGCGAAGCCACTGGCCAAAGTACTATTCTTATAACTATGTTTAATTTGGTGTCTGGTAAATGATTGAGTGTTTGTATAGGTAGAATAGGAGCGTTAAGAAAAACCAGGAAGACTTATATTCAATTCAATCCAACCCTATGTCGCAGTCTTCTTACTCTGAATACTATTAGTTTTATTTTAAGTACATCAAAAACACATGATATGTAAGGATCGTAACAGGTGGCGTTCCGTAGTTTCTGCCTACCCCCATGGGAAACAGGCGTAATTTTATGTATGTATAACATGGATTAATACATTCTTACCGCGGTAGTACGTCCTCTTGCCATAATTTCCGACAAACACGCGGGCGAAGCCGCGGGCAAAAGCTAGTGTATTATAAATGCGAAAGTTTGTGAGTATGGATGTATGGATATTTGTTACTCTTTCACGCAAAAACTACTGAACGGATTTGGATGACATTTGGAATACAGTTAGTTTATAACCTGGATTAACCCATAGAGTAATTTTTATCCCGGTAGTACGTTCCCGCGGGATATTTTCCGACCTCCACGCGGGTGAAGCCGCTGGCAAAAGCTAATCCATACTAATATTATAAATGTGAAAGTGTGTGTGTCTGTTTGTCCGTCTTTTACGGCAAAACGGAGCGACGAAATGACGTGATTTTTTAAATGGAGATCGTTGAAAAAATGTAGAGTGACATAAGGTACATTTTGTCTCTTTTTGACCCCCCACTTCTCTAAAATGGGGTGGAACGCGCTAATCTCAGGAACTACTAGTTCGAATTGAAAAATTATTTTTGAATCGGGTAGCCTATTTATTGAGGAAGGCTATTATAGGCTATATAACATCACGCTACGATCAAAAGGAGCGGAGCAGCAACAAAATAATGGACGAAAACTGTCAGGCTGCGATGCGACGGGAAGGGTCAGGGGGCAAATATTTGACGCGGACGAAGTCGCGGACAGAAGCTAGTATACTATAAAACAAAGTCGCTTCCTGCGTCTGTACGCTTAAATCTTTTAAACTACGCAACGGATTTTAATGGGGTTTTCATCAATAGACCGAGTGATTCAAGAGGAAGGTTTGTTTTTTGTATGTATAGTACGCGGACGGAACCACTGGCAAAAGCTAGTCAAAAATATTTGATAGCATTTTCGTGTTTGCATCTAGAAAAAGCCGTCTTTTCCGAGACGGATTATTATTCGGAACAAACGTAAAACACCCCTTAACACGGCCGCTATAATCTGCATATCCAGAATTTACATTTTCACTTGTTGTTTTTTTTCGGTATAAATAAACGAGTAATCTACTGTGAATTCATATTCAAACTTTTATGAAGAGACGACTTTTTTAGCAAAAAAAAATCTCTTTTCTCTTTTATATTTTGTTGTAAGCATTGTGACCTAAATAAGGGGCAAGTTTGTCGTTTCTAAGGCGCTTAGGTTAACATTTGGGACTAATACATTATGTATAATGTTAGAAGGAAACTTTTTAACATTTTTCAAAGGTGAGCTTCTAAGACCTAAGGAACATGTAACCTTTGTCTAAATAAGAAGTTTCAGTGTTTACTAATATATCAGACCCAAGGACTGGACCTCATTAGAAAGGTAAAACTCGTCCAAAGGACAATGATTTTGCTCGAACTTTCCTTACGTGATCAGAAATGAAGATATGCCTAGCCGCCGCAGGAGGAGACGCCCCGGGCGTCGGGAGTCCATAGCGGACTCCCGGCCACCGTAGGCGCGAGCTTGCGGGTGGCGAGCAATGGGTAGCTCGCCGCCCGGTAAGGACCAGGCTCGGGTCGACGGCGCGCAGTGTTCCACGCGCGCCTCAAAGAGATGTCAGCAGTAGTGAAGGGGTCTACTAGGACCGATGCCTGCCGGGATCGCGTGATTGTTCGAAAGAGATACCGTGACCCTGGCACATGGGCAACTGATGGAACACGGGTGGGTTTTAGTCAGTAAAAGTCTGACACGCCCTCCCGCTCCGCCCAGAGCGGGAGAAGTCATTTGATGATTTCCCATCCTGAAAAAAAAAAAAAAAAAAAAAGATATGCGAAGGAGAATCAAGGTTACGGATATCGACTGAGGAATTGCCAAATTGAAGTGGCAGTAGACAAGGTAAGTACCGCCTAGAACAGATGGCTGATAGAGCTGAAAATTTCTGGAGTGGCGACCGCGTACTGGAAGACGTAGCGTTGAAAGGTCTCTCACAAGATGGACCGATAATATAAGGCCACAAGATTCCGCTGGATACGCTTTGAAGTTTTGTCATGAAATTATTGCACTTTTCTATGAATCAGCCGATTACTTTCTTGATAATCGTCCATCGATTCCTACGCTGCGGGGTTCAGAATAATGTGCTGAATATATTATGATTACAGTTTGCGCGTCAATTTCCCTACCACCCTGCATACATTTTTCTTATCCGTTTGTTTACATTTAAATCAAATAATTTACTTCTATTAAGAAATCAAACCTACCTAACCACGGTACGGGCCTACGTGCCTACGTTGTTAAATAATTGCTTGACACTTATAACAACTCTTGCGCATTGCATGCTGTAACGAATTATACCTAAGAGAAAGTAATCCGGTTTGAACGCAATGTAATGTTGTATTTCGATACCACAGTCACCAGCTCCGGTAGCCGTGATCGTCTAGTGGTTAGGACCCTACGTTGTGGCCGTAGTAACCCAGGTTCGAATCCTGGTCACGGCAGTGATAAACTGTCGCGGCGGAGCATTTCTTTTGCACGGTTTTGTAGCGAGCATAGCATCTAAAACAAATGGAATATGTTTCCCTATTTTTGTACGTTGTTTTATAAAAAAGTGACTTGGTTTTTTGTGAGTTATTTGAATATTTTCAACACCCACATAAAGACATTTCTTTAAAATTTAACTTTTTTGACAGAGATACTTCAACAATACTATTGGAACTAGAGAGTTTCTGTAAAGAAGAAATATTTACACAAAGGGACCACATGATAGAATTAAAACCTAATTATCCGCGAATCGAGCATCGCGTATACGAGATTCAGCGTCACCGATCGACTCGAGCCGAATACACCCGATTCAACGTCACCGACTCCAGCCGCATGGACCAAATGGACTGACGACCTAATGAATGTGGCTGGGACAGACTGCGGGAGGCGGAGGACAGGTTGTTGTGCCGCAACATGGGAGAGGCTAATCTCCAGCAGTAGACTATGATAGCCCGTGTTGATTGAGCCCGAACGTGACCTTTCAGTTACATTCACTGTTCGAAAATAATGCGAAGCACACTTTACAAGTTTCACTAAAGAAGTCTTGACTTAAAAAAATACTATCTCAAACAAAGTTTTATATTAACCGACACCCAACACAGTAGCTTGTCACGAATCTTTTGTTTGTCTCAAGAACCATTTTAGAACAATGCTTGAAGAACAAAAGAGAAGACATAGTTGCCAAGAGGGTGGTTCCTCTAAAATTAAATGTCACTCTTCAGACTCTTCTCTGGTTTTATTCATTTTAGCGAAAAAAGTAACAAGTACTGCAGTATTTGCAATTGAAGAATCATCCAATGTCTTTGTGACTTGTTAGTCGATTTTTTCACTTGCCTAAATCTGGCAAGTAAATGCACTTTATTGCATGTACTAACTTATTCGATGTCATAAAGATACGTCTAAGAAAAATGTGTACAATAAGTGTATTTTAATTTATGATACAATAACTTATCAATAAAAAAAAATACTAAAATTTAAAGTATTAAGGAATGAAACATATAAACTTAAAGTTAGTGAAATTATTAATATATTATAAATAAAAAAGGTTAATACTGAAAAATAATTTTGTTTTAATATAATAAATGTCATTTGATCAAAACTTGCTTGCTTGCAGGCAGAATACAAATTACACTTGGGTTATATGAACTCACCTTTACCAACAATATATTTCTTGTAAAGAAACATTTGATTTGATTTCTCATATTGAATAAAATTCAAAACGTGCCAATTGCCTAATAAATTTTTCTGAATTGATCGATGCGCCCACATTCGCCCTTCGTGCAAGTTACCCCCTTATAGAAAAAAATATAATATTAAAGTTCGTGTAAATCTTCGGCGGTCTCGTATCTCATACGTTCGATCTTCTTAAAAAGTTTTTGCTTTGAAGTTAGAAATGACATGAAGAGCGTGGGTTAACTAACGCACTTCGATCGACTCCCACTTAAAGATGTGGGAGGCGAAAAGATCAGAAGGTATCCAAATACTATAAATTCCATCTTAAAAGCCAAGAACTTCATGAATATTATGAATATTATTATCACGCCTTGGTTACCCGATGGGTTGGGCAGAGGTGTATAATTACTGTGGTAAGTAATTTCCATGTAATGGGGTTATGGGGGGCGAGTCCATTGCCATTAATCAGCCACAAGTCTAGAATCCAGGCTGCTTCTGAAATAATGCAAAAGCAAAAACCAAGAAATACTTTGCCCGATATGGGATTCTAACCCAGGACCTCATTCAGCCAGGGTCGGGCATATGGGCAACTGAAGGAACACGGGTGAATTTTAGTCTGTAAAAGTCTGACACGCCATTCTGATCCACCCTAGAGCGGGAGAAGTCATTTGATGATTTCCTACCCACAATAAAAACCAGAGGGGTAATTGCGGAACTTTTTATCTGTAGGAATTGGTTTAATATTCATAGTTAAACAACATTCATTGCGTTATTTACGTTGCTGACCCACAATTTATTCGAACAAATGACGCAATGGTTTAGAAATAATCTTCAATCCTATTCAGATACTGATAAATTGTACGTTTCGCAATTAGGGTACAGGACCTCATGCTCAGCAGCGGCGTTTACAACAACTACAGTTAAACAGCAACTGAGCAAATGTTAACTCGTCATCATCATTTTCCAGCGCTTATAGCAATTTATTTGGGGTCTCTATTAGTCGTCATCTCATCAGTCACCCCCTTTTCTATCCATATCATAATTCACACAGTTACCATCAGTTTCTTTGGTCTCCTCTTATAGCCATCGAAATAAGCAAATATTAACTAAGAAACAATTTGATAACATAATTTTGTATGCTTATTGCTTTCTTTTCAATGCTCGGAGAAAGGAAAGAAAAATATTTTTAATTTACACACGTACAGGAAATACAAACAATAAAAAAACAATCTAACAAAATCATGAAAACAATAAAAAAGCAAAATAAGACCTGTGTGAGTCCAAAAAGGCACCCAGCATGACAAATCAAAATTAAAAAAAAACCACAGAGCTGGTATTATGATAACTCAGACACACCGACGTACATTAAAAAAACCACTAGAGGATACAAAAAATATAAGTATAAAATATAAATAAAACTCTGAACACGTTCTCTCTTCTAATCTCAATATAACCAATATCACGCTGAAAGTTAATCTATATCTCTTATCGTCATACGATATGACCTTTACGAAAAGCCAGAGGTATCTTATCACATGACCCGTCAAATCTATTATTTAACCCTCCGTTATCCGGTCACTGAGCACCTCCAACCTACAGGTACCTTTTGAGATTGTACATATAGGTACTTACCTAAGGTACAGTCAACTAGAGAGTTAGGTATTCAGGCAGTAAAATTTAATCTTGACTAACTAGGTAAATAATTTTAATTGTCTGTTATAACTTTTTGAGCATAAAGCGGAAGCGTTAGAATAGCGCACGAAATTCAAATTTTTTTAGCTTTTTTACAATTTGCAGGTCAATGTCAGGCTGTCATTATTATTTCAGTCGAAAGACCACCACTACTGGACATAGGCCTCCCACATTTGGGAGGAGTTTCCATAATCGCCCCATTGTTTGGCGGTTTGGCGTACGCAGTATGGTGGTAAAATACATAGAGAATGCTGCTGCCCATTCTCTAGTAAGTCCCTTACTGGCGACTACATCTTCGGGAAGAAAATGAATTGTACTATTCTTTGAGTCTGGTACCACACGGATCGTGTCAGGCTGTATGTTGAACAAAATATGATTCGCGACTGTAACACTTATGTATGTTACAGAATTATTATAATTCTATACAGCCATATTACAGGATTGATGACAAAAGCTTACGCCCGATTGCTGGAACAAAAATAACCATAAAAAATTGTTAAGCAATTGCCAGATGCATGTCAACTAGTAAATCTGATTGGCTGACAGCATTTTTACGGAAAATCAAATAGACATGATTTGATTTTAAATTGGACACTTCGTTTTTAGGTCAGATTCCAAATTACTCCCCACTTCAGAGCACTCTAAGAAGTAGTTGCAAGTTAGCTAGCTGCCGATCGATTCTGTATACATATCACTGTGAAAACTTAAGCAAAATGGTCTTGAAATAAGCTGTCAGTATTTATCCCTAGCATCAGATAGAATGAAAGCTCACTTCTATTATTTTCATGATGAGATTTCTACAGAAGAGACCGGCTGCATATATTTATGTTTGTTAGACTGTACCTTTTGCATGGAGTTGAAGATGGTAGGAACCGTCAAATGTTGCCTTACCCTTTCTTAGACCCTTACGGGACGATGCACACGTGTTAAGTTCGCAAGATAATTGATTTTGCGATTATTATTTGATTTAGTTTTGCTTGCTGAACTAATGACCTCACTACGTTGATAGAAGTCAGGTTTACGCGTCAGTAGATTTGGGAGACGTAGAGTTGGAAGGCTTCCCACAAGGTGGACCAATGACCTTGTGAAGGCCGCAGGAATCAGCTGGATGCGGGAAGCACAAAACCAGTCGAAGTGGCGGAGCTTGGGGGAGGCCTATGTCCAGCAGTGGACGTCTTTGGGGCTGAAATGGTGATGATGATGAAGTTAAGGAGTAAGTTTGGGAGTAGACTGTACCGAAGTGATAGTTTTTGTTAACGTACTTGAGCAAAAAATTCAGGTACCTATCTCCCGACCGTCACTTGAGGAAACAAATACTGTATAGTTAATACTACCTGCTGCCCAAGACTTCGCCTGCATGGATGTCATAAATTATTTCACGAAAACATAAAACAGGGTCAAAAGCTACCAATATAACATCAGCTATCTACAAGTGGTACAAAATCGGTCCAGTCGTTTTGGAGATTAGCTGGACAAACTGACAGAAAGACGGACAAAAAAGTTTTTTTTTGTTATAAGTACCGTATATAATTTTATAACCGTTTAGTAACAAGTTGTCATTTTTATATATTAAACAGATATCTCCATTTATTTATTTGTGTTTATATAGTAAACGATACATCTAAATAAGTCTGAAATCTTCAATCCGTACTGGTTCTTGGGTAAGGGTGGTGATTAAACCTTCTTTGTAAAAAAGTGGCCTTTGCCCACCTGTGGGACAGTAATAAACAGGTATTATTATTATTATTTATCTTCCAAGGATAGCTGATTAATTAGCTGATAAAAAGAAGGGCCTTTAAATAAAAATTCAATGTGCCAATACTAATACTGATAGAATTAAAAACCGGCCAAGTGCGAGTCGGACTCGCGCACCGAGGGTTCCGTACATACCTATAGGTATTCTCGGTTTAAAAATAAATGTTATTTTTTTAATTTTTATATTTCAGTTGATTCAATGTAAGGTAAATTGAGGTTTACGATTTATGACGTTTTAAAAAAAAACTACTCACTCGATCTCATTCAAACCAATTTTCGGTGGTAGTTTACATGGTAATGTACATCATATATTTTTTTTAGTTTTATCATTCTCTTATTTTAGAAGTTACGGGGTGGGGGGACACACATTTTACCACTTTGGAAGTGTCTCTCGCGCAAACTATTCAGTTTAGAAAAAAATGATATTAGAAACCTCATTACCATTTTTGAAGACCTATTCATAGATACCCCACACGTATGGGTTTGATGAAAAAAAAGTTTTTGAATTTCAGTTCTATGTATGGGGAACCCCAAAATTTATTGTTTTTTTTTCTATTTTAGTGTGAAAATCTTAATGCGGTTTACAGAATACATCTACTTACCAATTTTCAACAGCATAGCTCTTATAGTTTCGGAAAAAAGTGGCTGTGACATACGGACGGACAGACAGACAGACAGACAGACATGACGAATCTGTAAGGGTTCCGTTTTTTGCCATTTGGCAACGGAACCCTAAAAACGAATTTTAAGTACTCACAGATTCTATATTTCACCATGAATAAGTTATCCAAAAGCGGTATACAGTTAGATTAATAATTGTTGTTCCACAAATACTAAATACTGCATTATTAGCTGGAATATTTTACGACTTTATATGAAGCAATGTTGCAGACTTCGTACAAATTAAATGTTGGCAAGTTGTTTTGGATTCAACTCGCACAGCAAGAGTTTGTGTTCTAATTAAAATAACTCTTTATGAGGGAAATGTTGTGTTAAAAGTAAACAACTTATAACACTTAATTAACTAAATTTAACATATTAACGTCATGAATAAAGCCGCTTGGAGTTCAGATATTGAGCATAACTGCGGCTCTTGAAAATCTTTTATAAACATTTATATAAACTCACGCATTTTTCCCATGAGGGTAGGCATAAATTGTAGAATACCACTTGGTAGGATCCTAACATATTCCTTTTGCCTTGGTTACGTTCATACATGTGGTTATTCACGCACGCCGGTTGCAAGTACTACGCGTCTGACATTTCTGAAGAAGATCTGTTCGACGCCAGGCCCTGACCATAGGATTTAATGAAGTACGTGGAAGCGTGATGGTGGGCCCTGGGCAAGAGTGGTGCGAACTGTTCGCCGTGCGCGGAGCTGATTAATACAAATATTCAATCACTCACCTGGTTGAGGAAAACTGGTTCTGGAGCCTACCTGGATTTATGTATGTAAATGAGTGTATATTGTATTGTGTAGTGAAGCTGTAAGTATTCCAGGATTCCAGGCCACGCAATTCGCTAGAGATTTTCACAGCATGCGGTTCCCAATGAATCACTATCACCTCAAACTATTTCAATCAAATTCCAAAATAAACCCGTACTATTTCGTCAAAAGGGGTTGTTTACACACAAAACAATTGGATCAACAAATTGTCCACAAAACTATAGATTTAACAAGATTAATAATAACAAAGTTCCCAAGGCAAATTACAACCAATATTCATTTTTCAAAGACCCAAGACAAGTGTCAAAATCAAACTGACAAGTGACAGTTGCCACTCCGTTACACGCCATGATGCGTAGGCGCACAGAGTAAACAAGTCAAACGGTCGTACGGTTGGTTGGTCGGTCCGTCTGTTGTCACGGGATAAAACAACATCATCAATGAGGTCCCTTTTGTAAGCCACCCCTCATTTATTCTCAATGACCAATACTACCTTTTACATGCAAACTTTATGCATGATTAGCCTATAATGTTCCCACTGCTGGCACACAGGCTTCCATTCGGTGAGAGAGGGTGGGCCGTAATTCACCACACTGACGAGTGAGGTAATTTTTGGACATGCCGGTTTCCTTACAATGTTGTACTACATCGTTTTTGAGAGCAGTGATGATGAAATGATTTACGCAAAGTAAAGTGCCTGCCTGGGTTCAAACCCACTGCCACAGCCCATTGGGCCCTTGCCACTGAGCCACCACTGCTTCCCGTATACTTTATAAATTATTTCCATATCAAATATAACCAAGAAAGGCTTAGCCTCAAGCTTACCAGCCTGTAACAATCCTACTACAAGGCAAAGACAGCTTCATTCAAGTGTGTAAAAAACAATAATTTATCAATAATTTAAAATTTAAAAATAAATAAATTTATTTATTATTATTAATTTATTAAAAAAATATTTTTTATTTTTTATTTATCAATTTAAATATGTAATTTTTGACATTTTAAAATAAAAATAATTTCTGATTTATAAATTTTGTAAATGTAATATATGTATTTTTTTTTATTTCTCTTATTGTTAATTCTTTTATGTCTTAAATTCTTTATGCATGAAAATATTTGTACGCCGATTCTTACGGCTAAACATGACTGGACTGAAATAATATAATATCTTGCATGCTCCTGTATGTATACAATGTTTAAACAAATAAAGAAATCTTATCTTATCTTATCTTAATACGTTAACTCGTTCTGCTACCAAGTATCGTAATTACTCCTTACATCCGACAAGCAAGGACCAATAAAAAAGGGTTTTAATAATATAATAAAAAATAAAACTATGACCAATGTTTGCCGGACGTCTAGAGGGAACGAGGAAGCTTTTTCATTCGTATCCTGATTGCCAAACAACTATGATTAATTGAGTGAAAAGTTTTCCAATCAATCGAGTTGACGTTGATGGTTTTGTTTTACTGTGGGTTGGGTTCCTTATACTGTGTTAATTTATTATTACTGTATTTATGACTGCTGTAAATGAATTGTTTAGCCTACTGAATTGTGGACCGAACTAAGGTGAAATGGGCTGTCATTCCATAGCCACTATGACAATTTACTTAGACGAGACACTATTAGTAGTAGGATTGCCGTTCATTTTGACAGTTCAATGACATTCATCACGTTATTCACTTTGATGAGCCGACATTTTTTTCGAACAATGAAGCTATAGATTAACAACCTTCAAAATGTATCAGACACTAATTGATAGAGTCCTGCACCCCTAGCCAAGTTGATAAACTGCAATCGTTAACGCTAGTCGAAAACTAATCCAATATATGGGAATGAAATCATCTCAACGTTAAGTCACGTGGTTAGAACAAACGAATAGAAAATTCGTAGTTAAGTTCACATCGTTCAAAATGATAGAATGAACTGTTATCGTTTCTAGAATGTTTAACGCTACGTCCTTTGTTACAATATCATTTTTCTAAAGACATTGTAGAACGAGCGACCGACTCAGGCGCGTCAACATGGCTACCAACTTATAGTTTTCTACAATTGCTGACACCGAGGCGTTACCGATTGGAAAACGGAATTCGACACGAAACAGTTGTAACTTGGCTAGGGTGGCTGGTCCTAATCGCTTTCATTTATAAGTATGCCGTGACAAACGTAGTGTATAATCAAATGTTTGTCCTGGCCATCTGTATTTAGAAGTAGTCTTTTCTGCCCTGTAGAGAAACGGAGACTTTTAGGCTTAAAAATAAATAATTCGATAAGTTTTTTTTTTTCTAAGTGTCACCTTTAGTACACATGCAAAGTGCATATCAAAAAATGTACAGAAAATTTTTCAACACAAAAAATACTCCTACAATTGAGCAGTTTCCTCACATTCAAATTGCACGGAACCCAAATAACAATTAAGTCAAATAAAACCCGGTCAGCCGTTACGGCAAACGTACCGGTTCTGCCCAAATAAAATAAAAGTGCACCTTTTATTGTCATTGCTACATTGTAAACAGATATTTCGGCACCACAGTCACCAGCTCCGGTAGCCGTGATCGTCTAGTGGTTAGGACCCTACGTTGTGGCCGTAGTAACCCAGGTTCGAATCCTGGTCACGGCAGTGATACACTATCGCGGCGGAGCAAATTTTTTACGGATTTTGACTGTGATATAGTCATGATGCATAGAAGTCTGTTTGTATACAAGTTACTGCTATTCATGAGATAGATAACAGTATGATTTTTCATCGGATTTTTAATTAGTAGTGCCTTTTTGTGGTAAGATATTCATGATCTCCACCTTTTTCACAACACTATTCTAATAACAGTGGTGACCCAGTTGTATTGGCATCGACTTACGAGTTTTAGGTCATGGGTTCGAACCCAGACAGCCGCTTTACTTTATGTAAATAATTTCATCACCACTGCTCTCAAAACGGTGAACGAAAATCGTGATGAAACCGGCATGTCCTAGAACCAAACATTCGAAGACATGTGACATCTGCCAACCCACTCTGGGACCGCGTTGTAGAGTACTACGCACTACCTCTACCTCCCAGCGTAGTGGGAACAGTATAGCCTGATTATGACGATGATGCTGATAACTTTTGGTTTCCGAATTGAATATACCGTATTAGGTTTAAAATATACCTGCAAAAAGTATTTTCTACATTAAAAATAAAAATAACCAGATCTTGCGCAAAAGCAAGTGTAACGAACAGTGAAAGTGGTCACATTTCAATGCATTTCGTTAAAAGTGATCGGAAAGTTCGCTTCATTGTTCACCAGCTCCGGTAGCCGTGATCGTCTAGTGGTTAGGACCCTACGTTGTGGCCGTAGTAACCCAGGTTCGAATCCTGGTCACGGCAGTGATACACTGTCGCGGCGGAGTATTTCTTTTGCATTTTTTCTGATATTTTTTACCGCATACTCAACATCTATCTTTCAAAGCTCTTTATACCTTAAGCCCTATTACAAGGGTAACAGGTAAGAAGAATTAGATAAAGTGAACCATAAGAATTGGTAGAAGATAGCATTATAGGTACATAAAGGTAGGTAGAGTAGGTAAACCACGCGAACCTGTTAAAGGACCAGTGAAAAAACTATTCCTACCCCCTTCTAAAAGGCTGATAAATATATCATCATTTCAGCCAAAAAACGCGACCGCGATCGCAATATGGTAAAATGCATAGGGAACGCTACTGCACATTCTCCAGTAAGTCCCTGAGTCGCTTTTTACAACACACACGGGCAGAAGAGGGCCGGTGCTATTCTTTAATTCCTGTAACACATGGAACAGTCAGGAGGGCAGGTAACCTACACGCCCCAATTTAAAAGTTTTTAAACTAGACGAATAGGTTCAGTTACCAAACGGTCCACATACCGAAGGACAAAGATATTCTCTCCCGAACAGCATCAAAACAATATATTACCGCTTTCGAGTTGCTCGCCCATTTGTAGTTTGTAGTTGTCCATTGTTTTTCACATCCCTGTTAGTGGAAATTGTGTACAATATGTTCACTGAAAACCCAGTACATATTCTACGTAATTAAGTTTTATTTTTCAATGAAACAGGTTTGATTTGGACAGCATCTCCCTAGACTTTCTCTAACATTTTTTGTGGTTGGTTTCCATTCTAACCGGATGCAGCTGTTACTAGTATGTTACGTGAAAGGATCTATCTGTGTATTTGAACTCCACAACTCAGTAACTGTGTAACTAGACACCCCTTCTTACTCCTCGCCCTTATTCCAAGTTAATTTGGGGTCGGCGCAACATGTCTTTATAGCGGCCTAATAATGTCCCATTTCCGAACAAAGGTCTTCTCATACATACAATGCGCGACAATTAATAAACATTTTATTCATTCAGTGTTGAACTGTTGACATTCTTCTTTCTGAGTTTGTGCTACTTTGGATCGAACTCAGGTACAACAATTAGTTTAATATGTTATGTTGTGAAAACTACAAAAATCACAGAATCGGTCGAAGGTGCTGTGTTTGAGGCCTACTAAGAAAGAAAGAAAAGAAAGAAAATACGTTTATTTGCGGTAAATATGACAGCGCTGTGGGCGTGTTATGGCTGAAATCATGATAATGAAGCACAAAAAGTATCACTCATTAATATGAATAAAGTCTTAAAACTAAATCAATATTTTCAGCGAATCAATTTCAAGTTTAAAAGTAGTGGGAACTTACGGTACACTTACTCCGCGCGATCGTGCTTAGCTCATAGTTATTTACCTACAGATCTACGAAATCCTATTTTTCCTCAGCGTAATGCCAGTAATTCTAACATAAACCAAAAAGAACGTATGAATGATTACACAAATCCAGATAATTAACAAATAATCACTACAGTCCACACGATATTTGCCTACAGACAGATTACATACCAGCAAATTTTAAAACTTGCCTGCATAAAAATCCTGTGAAAAAATTGAATTTAAAAAGTATATTAAATAGCTGAATTTCAAGCGCTTTACACGCTGAACAAACCCCGTGTGTCTGTATATTCCGGTATGGAACAAAAGACCAACGCTTTGATGTTTGACCCCACTTTGTTCGCTGAAGTTGTCTTTTGTTTTTCACTACCGAGTTTGTAGGATTTTTTTATTTAACATTGAATAATATAGGAGAACTATATTCGGGTAATAAACAACTAAAATCAGTATACAGAATACTGCAGTGAAATTTGAATTTGTTGCTTGGAATATAGATAAGATGTAATTTTATAAAAATAGTACCGATAAAAATAGTATCACACTAGCCGCATGCACAGCGATCGCTGGGCAAGCGGCTAGTTGAGGAGTTTCAGAGGTTTTTTTTTTGTATATGTTTTCTGAGATATCATCAACAATAGAGGACCGATTTCAATTTTTTTTTTTTTAATAGATACGATATGCCTCAGGGGTGTCCCATATAAATTTGATTAACTTTGCTTCGGTAATTTTTTCGTTATTTTCGATAATACGTATTTAATCAACTTTGTGTATCTTGATGATTTCTAATCTTCCTTTTACTGTTGCTTACATAGCAAATAGCGGTATACGAATGATTGTACCATAAATTAAAAGCGAAAAATAATTTGCAAAAATAAATAAACAATACAATTTAAAAAAAAACCCTATAAAGTGAAAAATAACTTTAACTTCGAAAGTTGGTGGAAAATCTAGTCAAAAATTTGCAAAAGAATTGCTCCGCCGCGTCAGTTTATCACTGCCGTGACCAGGATTCGAACCTGGGTTACTACGGCCACAACGTAGGGTCCTAACCACTAGACGATCACGGCTACCGGAGCTGGTGATTGTGATGCCAAAATGTAAGAATGTATCTCGTTTAAACTGGAGTACTTTCACTTACAATTTACCACGCTTTGCGCAAGCGACGAAGTGTCGACACAAACGGTAAATAAGGCAGCATTTTCTTAAAATTGATCTGAATTTAAGGTACCGTAGTCACCAGCTCCGGTAGCCGTGATAAACAACAACATAAATTAAACCTATATTAACACTCGAAATCATAATAAATTCATGTTCCATATTCACGTATGAAAATCATCGGTTTATCCTCAAAGACGTCGCGTCGTATTAAATATTCAATATATTCATAATCACAGGGGTTACAATGGCGGCTAGCGTTAAGTGAATCCTCGTTAATACCATATATTATTAACGTTTCAGATCTTCGTATTTCTGTTTGTTAGTAAATAGGTCTCCTCCTTAGGACTTAAGTGGAGAATAGGCGTTGGGTTGCTTTTAAAAGACCTGTTTTATATAGAGATGATACCGGTTTATGCCTAGTTCCAATGTGGTTAGAAACGAGGTCCTAAACTCTGGGAAAAACTAAATAATCTAGTTTTTAACCCACGTAGACGAATTGACAAGTAAAATATTCACAAATGTGAATAATATTTGTGGATACAGCAATATCCTTTTGTCTTTTCAAAAAGTCAAGAGTCAAACCATTTATTTCAAACTAACTTTTGCCAGCGACTACGCCCGCGTATTATACGCATAAACTTTCCTCTTGAATCACTCTGTCTATTGATGAAAACCGCATTGTAATCCGTTACGGAGATAAAAGATCTAAGCTTACAAATCTTGTTTGTAAACTGAGATCTTTGCTTTTTTACTGCGACTTTGTTTTATACTATGTAAAGATAGATCCATAAAAGGCACTTTTGATTGACAACATTTACATTAAAATAGAATAGATCCTATCCGCCCATTCGATATTTGCTGTGGAGCAGTGGTTTTAGCAAAAGAAAATTATGCTCTCAACATGGATTTTTGTAGTTTATAAGAGAGAGGTGAAAAAATATTAACAAACACGTAAGCGATCCAAAACTACAAAAAAATAATAAGTGGAAAATCGTCGGTCCCTTCCACTTCCTATATACTCGAGTGAAGTTGCGGGCAAAGTTAACAGATAATAATCTGCCAAATCCTAATGGTAGGTGTGTTAAATCCTTATTTACTTGAACATTTATGTGTATGAGGGGACTCGGCAAAGCTCTTCGTTTATTTACAGAGCTGAAAGTTTTCGCGATCAGCCTTGAGTGGTTTTAGGAAAATCGTGCTCAAATTGAGTAGCTGAAATCTAAATTTTCTCAATTTTACCCGGATTTTCTTGGTGTGTATTTGAAAGATGGATTTTTGGAAATTGTCTCGTTCTTTTTTAAGGAGAGTTTTTTGATTAAATTGTGTTGTTCATTTTGGAAAATGTATTATTGGGGTTTTAAAATACGATAAAAAGATTTCGGTTTACTTAAGTTTTGATTAAAACGGGGTTGGAAAACTCATTGACAGTTTGAGTTTGACTATTCTAGATACTTTTATATTATTTTATAGGTACTTTTTAAAATATTGCTGATATGTGTTATTTTATCCAGATACTTACTTCTATTATAAAGTATAATAATACAAGGGACACGCTCTTGCTTATTTTTAAATATTTTTAATAAATATTTACGAAAATTTTCTTATTCTGTACAATCAAGACACATATTACAAAAAAGAGATACTTTCACAGATATTAAAGTACCTTTTCGTATCGGTCTTTGTAACCGCATTGTTCTTCTAAGCTCCGCAATGAATGTGGATTTTGTCTTCATGGGGAGAATTTATTCTGAAAAATTATATGGTATCGGATGATACGATTCGCAAAAATATCCAGATTTCTTTACTATAAGTAAGTTTAATTTTGATCGTCATATACGTATATTTTAGATAGTTATAGAATAATAGACTATTTTTATGTGATAAGATGTTTCATTTTATTATGCTTAGTACCCAAAGTACAGCCCGCATTCTAACGACAGAAAATAATTAAATGATTACAGAAAATCTGTCTCACGCTTAGATATAATACAAATATCAATTTTTAATATGTATTAAATGGCACTAAGAAAAATTCTTGGACAGCCGAAAACGGCAAAAAACGATTTCCATTATGAAAATATTTGTAGTTCAGAAAATGATAAGAAAATGATTATATTTAACGCATAATTGGTTTTGATTTCTAGGGTTCCTTATTCTTTAGTTCAAGATAATCCTACGGATCTTAGCTCGATGTCAAATTGGAGTAGGAGTAAAGGGTTTTTTTTTTTGAGGCGTGTAACTTTAAGGGTCGGTTCACATCTGACAGAAAATGCGTCGCGTATCATCGGTCGCGTAACGCCAGAGCAGACAATTATATGAGAAAACATTCAACCGTTCACACTTAACCGATGATGCGTTAGTGCGTCGAGCGTACAGCGTCTGTTCCGTTTCCGTCAACGCAATGTCGGCCGACGTAAATGGCGGCACCATCGTGCCACGCGTATATTGACTGATGCATTCAGACTAGACGTAACATCTGCGGAGATATTTGTGTACTGACCGTTCGAAGTTTTCTTGCATTGAAAATGTTTGATACAGAACGATTTATCACGGAAATGCAAAATTACGCCCGACGCATCTTCCGTCAGATATGAAAACACACTATTTGACCGAATAGACGCGACCGATGATACGCTGACGCATCTTCCGTCAGATGTGAACCGACCCTAAACAGTCGCAGTGCGTTATGTTGGGGTTAGCTAAAAGATAAATAAAAAAATCAGCCAAGTGCGTGTCGGATTTACACCCAATGAAAAGTTCTGTAGTTGGGATAAATTTATCACCAGGAAAACTTAACATTGTAGTTTAAAAACATTTCCAAATATTTTCGGACTTTATGCTATACTTATTTTCTGAGACCTTGCTTCTTAGCAAATGTTATGATTTTGATTTACTTTCGAGTGAGCGAAATAAACAAACATTAATATAAAAGACCATAATATTTTATTGCGTTGATTTAGAAGATTGGTCGTTTTAAGGCTCCAAGGAACCGTAGACGTACGTATTCGATATTAAATTCAACATGACACCTGTACGCGTTAATGAGAAAAAGCGTCATGATGAACATGCAGAAGCATAAGAAAATGGGTCATGCATGGTAGACGGACGAACAACGAAGTGATCAGATAAGGAAAAATTTTTTTTTTAATTTTTGGGGTACGAAAGTCTAATGAATGAAAAATGTTTTTGAAATAAATTAACTAACCAAGGGCGCACATAATATAATTAAGTTTAATATGGTTCTTAGTACCACAAGACCACGCTTGGGATGAGTCTGCTGTCATACCAAGTAATATTAGTCGCATCTACGTGACAGTTTAATTAATGTTTGTTTTACAAGTCTCACGAACGAGCTTGCCACGCGTCCACTTAGTAGTAAAGGATCACGAACGTTGGGGCTTTTATTTCTTGGTTCTTTGAGAATGAAAGTATTAATAATAAACTTTATTTGTTCAGACTACAACGAGGTCCACAATTTTAGTAAAAAAATAGCTTAGCCCGTTATTTATACAGACTACAATGAGGTGCACAATGTTAGTAAAATAAATAGCTTAGCTAATGATAGTGAAGAACGGCTGCGAGTTACGAGTTGTACCTACGTAAGTCCTAGCTTAGGCCACATTGAGGTGAATCTCGTGCGGAACGCGGGATGTGACTGCACGCATCGGATGTTTAAAGGGAAAAATTCAAGGTAGTCCCTAAAATTCAAGTATTCTGACGTTTTTTGCAATTTGCAGTTCAGTGTCAGGTTGTAAGCTGTACGAAGTATGAACCGCTATTGTAACAAAAATGAATTCATAGAATTATAATTATTATACGAACTTGAAATAGCCAGTCAATGGGATTATAAGAACTTAAAGGATTGTTTTCATGATTTGAATCTGTTCAGCCATAATTGTTTTTCCCAGGATTCGCTTCAGTGTGGCCAAAGTCTTACGAATCAATACCTTAAATATGATACAAATACATAAGGTTTAAGTTTTCCATCTCATAATAATAATTACAAGCTTCAGGCTAGCACTGAAGTAAGATCGCGTTTCGAAGAAGGACGAAAAATGTTTTCCTTTCTCTTCCACTCTGAGTGTTAGGACTATACGTTGTGGCCGTATTAACCCAGGTTCGAATCCTGGTCACGGCAGTGATACACTGTCGCGGCGGGCATTTCTTTTGCATTTTTTCTATATTTTTAGCGCATACTCGGCATTGTTCAAGGCTCTATAAATCTTAAGCCCTATTACCCTTTTACAATAGAAATAGATTAGGTGAACCCTAAGAATGGGTAGAACATGGCATTTTGGGCACATAAAGGTAGATAGAGTAGGCAAACCACACAAATCTGTTAAAGGACAAGTGAAACGATTCCCTACCCCCTTATGAAAAGTAGGCAGGTAAACTTATCATCACCATTTGAGCCGAAAGACGGAGGGTTTGTCAAACTCGCCACGCTTGGCGGGTTGGCGATCGCAGTATGGTGGTAAAATGCATAGAGAACGCTGCTGCCCATTCTCTTGTAAGTCCTTTTTTATTTTTAGGTGGGAAATCATCAAATGTCGTCTCCCGCTCTAGGGTGGAGTGGAAGAGCGTGTCAGACTTTTACTGACTAAAACCCACCCGTGTTCTTTCAGTTGCCCATATGCCAGGGCGACCAAATCTTGCGGCCCTGGCATGCATCGGTCCTGGCGGACCCCTTCAGTTTTGTTGACATCTCTTTGAGGCGCGCGTGGAACACTAAATGCCGTCGACACGAGCCTGGTCCTTACTGGGCGGCGGACTACCCATTGCTCGCCGCCCGCAAGCCCGCGCCTACGGTGGCCGGGAGTCCGAAATTGACTGCCGACGCCCGTGGCGTCTCCTCCTGCGGCGGCTAGGGTGAGGGCGCATAGCTTGCCTTTCCTCCACGCGCCCCGCCTTATCCTTCGCGAGCATTACTACTTCGCAGAAGGAGGTGACAGCTTCCCATGCCCTCTCGCTCCGTACGATGGCTCGCACCAGGGCCGGTCGTGAGAGGTTGCCGCCGCAGATCGCCTCCACGAGGACACGGTGGTACTCCGCCCGGGCAAGGCACAACTCCA
The DNA here is from genome assembly GCA_932294355.1 of Aporophyla lueneburgensis. Classification (NCBI taxonomy): domain Eukaryota; kingdom Metazoa; phylum Arthropoda; class Insecta; order Lepidoptera; family Noctuidae; genus Aporophyla; species Aporophyla lueneburgensis. The sequence continues at coordinate 30,263,026 of OW028739.1, read as the reverse complement.
CCGTGTGCTCCTTAGTCGCCTTTTATGACACCCACCGGAAGAAATGGGATTGTCCTATTCTTAACGTCCGGCAACACACGGAACAGGTAGGCGGGCAGGTAAATTACACGACTCAGTTTAATAACTAGAAGAATAGGTTCAGTTACCAAACGGTCCACACACCGAAGGACAAAGATATTCTCTCCCGAACAGCATCAAAACAATATATTGCCGCTTTCGAGTTGGTCGCCCATTTGTAGTTTGTAGTTGTCCATTGTTTTCACAACCCTGTTAGTGGAAATTGTGTACAATACGTTCACTGAAAACCCAGTACATATTGTACTTAATTAAGTTTTGTTTTTCACTGAAACAGGTTTGATTTGGACAGCATCTCCCTAGACTTTCCCTAACATTTTTTGTGGTTGGTTTCCATTCTAACCGGATGCAGCTGTTACTAGTATGTTACGTGAAAGGATCTATCTATTTGATCTCCACAACTCAGTAACTGTGTAACTAGACACCCTTTCCTTATCTTCACCCTTATCCCAAGTTAATTTGGGGTCGGCGCAACATGTCTTTATACCGGACTAATAATGTCCCATTTCCGAACAAAGGTGTACTCATAGTACCTATAGAATGTACAAAAATTCGTAACCACTTTTATTCATTCAGTGTTGAACTGTTGACATTCTTCTTTCTGAGTTCGTGCTAGGGACGAACCATTGACGTAATCTTAACGTAAATTCGAATGAGTTTTGAGCAAACACAGGTACTACTATTATTTTAATATTATATGTTGTGTAAACCACAAAAAGCACAGAACCGTGTGCTTGAGGCCTACTGCCGCCTTTGTCCAGCTGTAGACGTATTATGACGGATATCATGATAATGATAATGAAGCACAAGAAGTATAACCCATTGAAATGAATAAAGTCTTGAAACCAAATCAATATTTTCAGCGAATCAATTTCAAGTCTAAAAAGTAGTGGGAACTTACGGTACACTTACTCCGCGCGATCGTGCTTAGCTCATAGTTATTTACCTACAGATCTACGAAATTCTGTTTTTCGTCAACGTAATGTCAGTAATTCTAACATAAACCAAAAAGAACGTATGAATGATTACACAAATCCAGATAAGTAAAAAATAATCACTACAGTCCACACGATATTTGCCTACAGACAGATTACATACCAGCAAATTTTAAAACTTGCCTGCATAAAAATCCTGTGAAAAAATTGAATTTAAAAAGTATATTAAATAGCTGAATTTCAAGCGCTTTACACGCTGAACAAGCCCCGTGTGTCTGTATATTCCGGTATGGAACAAAAGACCAACGCTTTGATGTTTGACCCCACTTTGTTCGCTGAAGTTGTCTTTTGTTTTTCACTACCGAGTTTGTAGGAATTTTGTATTTAACATTGAATAATATAGGAGAACTATATTCGGGTAATAAACAACTAAAATCGGTATACAGAATACTGCAGTGAAATTTGAATTTGTTGCTTGGAATATAGATAAGATGTAATTTTATAAAAATAGTACCGATAAAAATAGTATCACACTAGCCGCATGCACAGCGATCGCTGGGCAAGCGGCTAGTTGAGGAGTTTCAGAGGTTTTTTTTTTGTATATGTTTTCTGAGATATCATCAACAATAGAGGACCGATTTCAATTTTTTTTTTTTTAATAGATACGATATGCCTCAGGGGTGTCCCATATAAATTTGATTAACTTTGCTTCGGTAATTTTTTAGTTATTTTCGATAATACGTATTTAATCAACTTTGTGAATCTTGATGATTTCTAATCTTCCTTTTACTGTTGCTTACATAGCAAATAGCGGTATACGAATGATTGTACCATAAATTAAAAGCGAAAAATAATTTGCAAAAAAAAATAAACAATACAATTTTAAAAAATACCCTATAAAGTGAAAAATAACTTTAACTTCGAAAGTTGGTGGAAAATCTAGTCAAAAATTTGCAAAAGAATTGCTCCGCCGCGTCAGTTTATCACTGCCGTGACCAGGATTCGAACCTGGGTTACTACGGCCACAACGTAGGGTCCTAACCACTAGACGATCACGGCTACCGGAGCTGGTGATTGTGGTGCCAAAATGTAAGAATGTATCTCGTTTAAACTGGAGTACTTTCACTTACAATTTACCACGCTTTGCGCAAGTGACGAAATGTCGACACAAACGGTAATTAAGGCAGCATTTTCTTAAAATTGATCTGAATTTAAGGTACCGTAGTCACCACCTCCGGTAGCCGTGATCGTCTAGTGGTTAGGACCCTACGTTGTGGCCGTAGTAACCCAGGTTCGAATCCTGGTCACGGCAGTGATTACACTGTCGCGGCGGAGTATAACTTTTTTTACTTTTGATTCATTTTACAAAAAAAAAAATGGGACTTTTAATAATGCGACTGAAACAGTGGAGTTGAACAAAACAAATTATTTACTATCGCAGAATTTATTTGAATTAACTCAATTCTCTATACTTAATTAAAAAAAACAACTGACATGTCTAGGGCACCTTTTCTAATTGACCTCTTCTCTTTGATCCTTAATCAAATACGAAGAGCCAAAATAAAGTAAATAAGGTTATTTTCATTGTGACTTCTAAAGAGGTTTGTCCAGTTAGTTAATTAGGTGGTAATAAACCGTAATTTGATTGATGGCTCTATAATTTGATTAGGTCCAGCTGGTATAGGCTGGCCAATGAGATTATCTAAACAGACCTAGAATCTAGATAGATAATCTACTTAGTGCCAGTAATGAATTCAATGTTGAAGGAGAACGTAAATAATTATATTAGCTAGGACCCACCTTGGAGTTTTGAGTTCATCTTTGTCATCATTTCAACTGAAAGACGTTCACTGCTGGACATAGGCCACCAAACCACCGCCTCTTGGACCGGTTTTGTGCTTCTTGCATCTAGCAGATTCCTGTGGCCTTTACTGGGTCATCGGTTGTCGGTCGGTGGGACGCCTTCCATTGCTGTGTCTTCCGGTAGGCGGACGCCACTCCAGAACCTTTCAGCCCCATCGGCCAACTCTATTTGTATGTAGAGTTTAAGGTAGTGAGTCCATTTCAAAGAATCAACTAGATTTTTTTTTGTCACTAAATAAATACTCACGATTGCCTATGTAAAGCACCCTTACGTGAAATAAGATTACGACACATTTTCATACCTTAAAATTTTAATTATTGGTTACGTAATTATCAATGACACTTACATCGGTCTTCAAGAAAAAAAAAATGAATACCTACTTATTAAAAAAAAAAAAACATAGGCCAGTTGATTATTTGCCATGGTCTCATTAAGAATCTAGAGTTATGGAATATCAATAGGAATACGATTTATAGAACCTAAAGACCATTTTTAGTTTGATTTTTAACCGACTTCAAAAAAAGGAGGAGGTTATCAATTCAACTGTATTTTTTTTTACGATATATGATCTAACCGACTTGATGCTACTAAGCATGTATTTCGCCTGATGTTCATAAAATATATCTAACACGAGCCCCAGATTAACATAAATTAAACCTATATTAACACTCGAAATCATAATAAATTCATGTTCCATATTCACGTATGAAAATCATCGGTTTATCCTCAAAGACGTCGCGTCGTATTAAATATTCAATATATTCATAATCACAGGGGTTACAATGGCGGCTAGCGTTAAGTGAATCCTCGTTAATACCATATATTATTAACGTTTCAGATCTTCGTATTTCTATTTGTTAGTAAATAGGTCTCCTCTTTAGGGCTAAAGTGGATAAAGTGGAGAATAGGCATTGGGTCTTTTGCTTTTAAAAGACCTGTTTTATATAGAGATGATACCGGTTTATGCCTAGTTCCAATGTGGTTAGAAGCGAGGTCCTAAACTCTGGGAAAAACTAAATAATCTAGTTTTTAACCCACGTAGACGAATTGGCAAGTAAAATATTCACAAATGTGAATAATATTTGTGGATACAGCAATATCCTTTTGTCTTTTCAAAAAGTCAAGAGTCAAACCATTTATTTCAAACTAACTTTTGCCAGCGACTACGCCCGCGTATTAAACGCATAAACTTTCCTCTTGAATCACTCTGTCTATTGATGAAAACCGCATTGAAATCCGTTACGGAGATAAAAGATCTAAGCTTACAAATCTTGTTTGTAAACTGAGATCTTTGCTTTTTTGCTGCGACTTTGTTTTATACTATGTAAAGATAGATCCATAAAAGGCACTTTTGATTGACAACATTTACATTAAAATAGAATAGATCCTATCCGCCCATTTGATATTTGCTGTGGAGCTGTGGTTTCACCAAAAGAAAATTGTGCTCTCAACATGGATTTTTGTAGTTTATAAGAGAGAGATGAATAAATTATTAACAAACACAACACGTAAGCGATCCAAAACTACAAAAAAATAATTAGTGGAAAATAGTCGGTCCTTTCCAATTCCTATATACTCGAGTGAAGTTGCGGGCAAAGTTAACAGATAATAATCTGCCAAATCCTAATGGTAGGTGTGTTAAATCCTTATTTACTTGAACATTTATGTGTATGAGGGGACTCGGCAAAGCTCTTCGTTTATTTACAGAGCTGAAAGTTTTCGCGATCAGCCTTGAGTGGTTGTAGGAAAATCGTGCTCAAATTGAGTAGCTGAAATCTAAATTTTCTCAATTTTACCCGGATTTTCTTGGTGTGTATTTGAAAGATGGATTTTTGGAAATTGTCTCGTTCTTTTTTAAGGAGAGTTTTTTGATTAAATTGTGTTGTTCATTTTGGAAAATGTATTATTGGGGTTTTAAAATACGATAAAAATATTTCGGTTTACCTAAGTTTTGATTAAAACAGGGTTAGAAAACTCATTGACAGTTTGAGTTTGACTATTCTAGATACTTTTATATTATTTTATAGGTAGGTACTTTTTAAAATATTGCTGATATGTGTTATTTTATCCAGATACTTACTTCTATTATAAAGTATAATAATACAAGGGACACGCTCTTGCTTATTTTTAAATATTTTAAATAAATATTTACGAAAATTTTCTTATTCTGTACAATCAAGACGCATATTACAAAAAAGAGATACTTTCACAGATATTAAAGTACCTTTTCGTATCGGTCTTTGTAACCGCATTGTTCTTCTAAGCTCCGCAATGAATGTGGATTTTGTCTTCATTTCAGGAGAATTTATTCTGATAAATTATATGGTATCGGATGATACGATTCGACAACATATCCAGTATTCTTTACTACAAGTAAGTTTAATTTTGATCGACATATACGTATATTTTAGATATATATAGAATAATAGACTATTTTTATGTGTTAAGATGTTTCATTATATTATGCCTAGTGCCAAAGTACAGCCCGCATTCTAACGACAGAAAATAATTAAATGAATACAGAAAATCTGTCTCACGCTTATGTTAGATATAATACAAATATCAATTTTTAATATGTATTAAATGGCACTAAGAAAAATTCTTGGACAGCCGAAAACGGCAAAAAACGATTTCCATTAAGAAAATATTTGTAGTTCAGAAAATGATAAGAAAATTATTATATTTAACGCATAATTGGTTTTGATTTCTAGGGTTCCTTATTTTTTAGTTTAATCCTACGGATCTTAGCTCGATGTCACCTTGGAGTAGGATTAAACGTTTTTTTTTTTTGAGGGGTGTAACTTTAAACTGTAGCAGTGCGTTATGTTGGGGTTTTTTTTTTTTTTTTTGTATGGGAAATCATCAAATGACTTCTCCCGCTCTGGGCGGAGCGGGAGGGCGTGTCAGACTTTTACTGACTAAAACCCACCCGTGTTCCATCAGTTGCCCATGTGCCAGGGTCACGGTATCTCTTTCGAACAATCACGCGACCCCGGCAGGCATCGGTCCTAGTAGACCCCTACACTGCTGCTGACATCTCTTTGCCGTCGACCCGAGCCTGGTCCTTACCGGGCGGCGAGCTACCCATTGCTCGCCACCCGCAAGCTCGCGCCTACGGTGGCCGGGAGTCTGCAATCGACTCCCGACGCCCGGGGCGTCTCCTCCTGCGGCGGCTTGGGACGTGAGGGCGCAGAGACTGCCACTCCCTCACGCGCCCCGCCTCCTCCTTCGCGAGCATTACTGCTTCGCAGAAGGAGGTGACGGCTTCCCATTCCCTCTCGCTCTGTACCATGGCTCGCACCAGGGCCGGACGCGAGAGGTCGCCACCGTCGATCGCCTCCACGAGGACACGGCGGTGCTCCGCCCAGGCAGGGCACACCTCCACCGTATGCTCCACCGTGTCCTCCAGACGATCCTCGCAATGGAAACACCCGGACGTATCCTCCCGCTTTATCCTGAACAGGAATTCACCGAAGCACTCATGCCCGGTGAGAACCTGCGTCAGGCGGAAGGTGAGGACGCCGTGACGCCTCTCTATCCACTCCCCAAAGAGGGGACTTACCGCCGCAATTGTGGCGTGCCCAGCACTGGGTTGCGACAATCATACCCGCCAAGTCGCCATGAGATCACACCGGAGCTCTGTCCGCCGTGCCGCGATTTGTCGCGGCAGCGGAGTTTCGCCCCGGCGTTTCGCCTCCTCGCGCCACTCCCACATGTGCGCGAGGACCTTTGCCTCCAGATCCCATGGCGGCATTATGTTGGGTTAGCTAAAAGATAAATAAAAAAAATCAGCCAAGTGCGTGTCGGATTTACACCCAATGAAAAGTTCTGTTGTTGGGATAAATTTATCACCAGGAAAACTTAACATTGTAGTTTAAAAACATTTCCCAAATATTTTCGGACTTTATGCTATATTTATTTTCTGAGACCTTGCTTCTTAGCAAATGTTATGATTTTGATTTACTTTCGAGTGAGCGAAATAAACAAACATTAAGATAAAAGACCATAATATTTTATTGCGTTGATTTAGAAGATTGGTCGTTTTAAGGCTCCAAGGAACCGTAGACGTACGTATTCGATATTAAATTCAATATGACACCTGCACGCGTTAATGAGAAAAAGCGTCATGATAAACATACAGAAGCATGAGAAATGGGTCATGCATGGTAGACGGACGAACAACGAAGTGATCAGATAAGGAAAATTATTTTATTTTTATTTTTGGGGTACGAAAGTCTAATGAATGAAAAATATTTTTGAAATAAATTAACTAAACAAGGGCGCACATAATATAATTAAGTTTAATATGGTTCTTAGTACCACAAGACCACGCTTGGGATGAATCTGCTGTCATACCAAGTAATATTAGTCGCATCTACATGACAGTTTAATTAATGTTTGTTTTACAAGTCTCACGAATGAGCTTGCGACGCATCCACTTAGTAGTAAAGGATCACGAACGTTGGGGCTTTTATTTCTTCGTTCTTTGAGAATGAAAGTATTAATAATAAACTTTATTTATTCAGACTACAACGAGGTCCACAATGTTAGTAAAAAAATAGCTTAGCCCGTTATTTATACAGACTACAATGAGGTGCACAATGTTAGTAAAATAAATAGCTTAGCTAATGATAGTGAAGAACGGCTGCGAGTTACGAGTTGTACCTACGTAAGCCCTAGCTTAGGCCACATTGAGAGGAATCTCGTGCGGAACGCGGGATGTGACTGCACGCATCGGATGTTTAAAGGGAAAAATTCAAGGTAGTCCCTAAAATTCAAGTTTTCTGACGTTTTTTGCAATTTGCAGTTCAGTGTCAGGTTGTAAGTTGTACGAAGTATAAACCTCAATTACAAATATGAATTCATAAATTATGATTATTATACTAACTTGAAGTAGCCAGTCAATGGGATTATTAGAACTTAAAGGATTGTTATCATGATTTGAATCTGCGCAGCCATAATTGTTTTTCCCAGGATCCGTTTCAGTGTGGCCAAAGTCTTACGAATCAATACCTTAAATACGATACAAATACATAAGAAGGTATAAGTTTTCCATCTCATAATAATAATTACAAGCTTCAGGCTAGCACTGAAGTAAGATCGCGTTTCGAAGAAGGACGAAAAATGTTTTCCTTTCCCTTCCACACAGAGTGGAAATATTCGCACAGAGAAAATCTTGCATACCCCTCACAGTGCATGAAAAATGAGGATTTTATTCCTGTTTTTGATGCAGAACCATACTAAAAGTAGGTACCTCGTGAAGAATACCACACGGAACATAATATTTTTATTACATCAGCGAAGGCTATTCTGCCGGCGGCTCTACATATTGTGTGAGAGAAATATAATAATATCATGTGGAATATTGGAAAAAGTTTCCATACGCAAATCAGGACACGCGTGAACATTTTTCAATTTAATATTGTAGTAATATGGTAGTCAAAGACACTTTGTTCACAGAATAGATGGCCGATGGGGCCGAAAGTTTCTGGAGCGTAATGGAAGATGTAACGTTGGAAGGCTTCCCACAAGATAGATCGATAACCTGATGAAGGCTAAAGGAATCCGCTAGATGCGAGAAGCACAGAACCGGTCGAAGTAGCGGCGTTTGGGTGAGGTCAATGTCCAGTACGTTTTTTTGCTGAACTGATAATGATGATAATACTGTTTTGAGAAATATGCATAACACACTTACAGTAGGAATGGTTTTCATTTTGACACTCCAAGAACATTCACTGCATTATTACACTACACACTACAGGGTACAATGCCTGCAATAAAACACTATTTATTTATTTTTATTATCATTTATGTTGTAAAATGGGCAGAGGTGTGCTTGTAGTTTATCAGTCAGCCAGTTATGTTTAAGTCCCATGTAATAGGGGGCGAGCCTGTTGCCATCAATCGGGTACAAATCCAGACTCCGGCTGCTACTGAGAAATCTCAGAGGCTACTGCTGAGCCGAGGTCCTGGTTTCGATTCTCAGGTCGGGCGATGTGTTATTGGGTTTTAATAACACATCGCCCGACCTGAGAATTGAAACCAGGACCTCGGCTCAGCAGTAGCGGTTGCAACCACCAGATCAACGAAGCAGTATATCATCTGAAGCAATGGTTTACCAATATCTTTACAAACTAATCAGATTGTGATTGATATGTTACGTAATTAGGGTGTAGGTTTGAGGTACTTTCAGCACCAACAATATCGGGATGCACTCCCGTACAAAATGATCTTAACAACTAAGAAAATAAAACTTTATCTCAATTGTACGAAATTTTTGTCTGAGTGCCAGTTGCCGTGTACTGTTTTCATTCTGAAATATTCCTTGTGTCATTGAGTTAAAATTTAATTTTCAACGTGGTTTACGTCATTTTGAACAGTGTGTTCATCAGCTGCCCAGACTTTTCCCAAGTATGTTGGATTCTGCTTCCTGTCTTACCGGATGCAGTATCAGTATTCTACATGAAAAGATTACCCATCTGACCTCCACAACCCAGTAACTGGGTAATATGGTACCCCTTAGTAAGATTGGTGGTCAGAGTTTCGGACTTCTGACAAACCGTAACGACTGTCAATGATGTATAGACCCCAGCAGGTCAAGCTAACCCAATCTGTCAAATTTTACCAATCGAAAATTAACCCTCCACGATTGTGATATAAGGTTGAAAATCTATTAAATAAATTTAACAGATTGAGGTAAGTTGATGTGCTGGCGTCTGTACAAATTACAGCCGCGATCAACGACTTAACGTGCTTTCCGAGGCATGATGTGTTCATGGTATATAAAGATCCATCCACGGACCAACCGCTGCAAGCATAGCTTAACCCGACCAATTGTCCCGTCCGTCTGTGATTACTTAGCCACAAGCCCCTCTTGAACAGTCTATTAGTCCCTATATTATTGACCTTATACCAACAGGACACGTAGTCGGCTTGATTCGATTTGATAGGCGAAATTCGGGCACAGTATATCTTGATTCTAGAAAATGGTACTTATAGTATGTAATATACAGGATAAGTTTTTATCCAGTAATTGTTACCATGAATTCAGCATATCATTCTAGATCCCCTTGCGCAAAAATTTTTCGTCAGTTTTACAAAAAAAAAAAATCTGCCGTTTCATAGAAAAATGCAATACCTACGGGGTCAAAATGTATGGAACAGCAGATTTTTTTTTTTGTATAACCGACGAATATTTTCTACGCTGAGGGGTCTAGAATGGTATGCTGAATTCATGGTTACAGTTTGCGCACTGGATAAAAACTGATCCTGTATATACCAAATTACATTGAATAAAGTTTCCATATGAGAGGTTTTAAAGCCATTATTTTATCTACTTTTTAACAGAAGTTCCAGTTTATCACGGCTTACTAATCCATCTTGTAAGTGAATAATTTTCACAACACTGACAACTAATATCAAAGCTTATCTAAAATTCATTCCACTCTCTCTAAGTTGACTCAAAACACCTGCAATGCAGCTTCAGCTGATATCTAAGCTAAGCTAAGCTAAGCTTGATTTCGATATCAACTATAGGACTTTTGCAATAAGCTAACGATGTATAGATTTTGTATGTACCTAAATATGGTCACGTCTTCTTCTCATGGGTAGACAGAAACTACAGAACCCCACTTATTGATACGATCCTCACATACTTGTTTTGCTTCGTTTACGTTGATAAATCCGGACACACGCACGCCAGTTGAAGGTACAACGCACCTGACTTTACTATGTAATTTAAAGAAAAGTCAAGTGTATTTGTATATTAGGTCCTTATAAGGATTTCTATTCTGGCGTTTCCATTCATATCTCTCTTGTATCCTGTCAATATTACTAAACCATCTAAGCATACTTATTTTTTTTTAACTAGCACGACTATTCCGCAATGTTACAATAATTTGATTAACATAGCTTGCGAAAGTTGGTTGTACCATAGATTAGATAGCTTCTGCCTAACTTTTCTGGGAATACAGGCGTCATGATATGTTATGTATGTATATGTATCATAGAACGGTCATATATCTATGAATTGACCCCAACTGCAGCTTTATCTCGAAATCGAAAGCTTTCCCCGACACAGTCACTTCAAATCCAAGCTTATATAGATTACATCTTTCAGAATCAATCAGGTCCCCACTCAACCCGTAACGACTGTTATCAATCACGCAATCTTAATTTCGAATCAATTACGTTCGCAATCAAGTCCCGAATTGAGCATCTGCAATGCAATCGGAGCCGATAGCGTATCGGTTACCTGTGACTATCGATACGGATTACCGATAGTTTAATCAACGCTCGGTAAGATTATCTGGAAGCGCCAACTGCAGCTGTAATTAATACCTGTGATTGAATTAAGACAATAAGCCATACCATGCATTTCAGTTAGTCTGGATAGTGCTCGATTTCCAGTGGGTTTACATATGATGTGATAAATATTGTAAAACATTTTTAAAAGAGTGACGGTGGAGTTTCTTGCCCTTTTTTTCTCTATACGAACCAACCTTTTAAAAGCGACTAGAATCAATTCTATTTTAATGTAAATTTTGACCTGCAAAAGTGCCTTTATTGTACTTGTTTGAAATATTATATGTTTTGACTTTGAGTTTTGCCTTTGAAATAAAGATTTTATTTGAGAATTACGAGTAGCAATATGTAGAAAGATGTTTTTGAAAAAAAGAGCCTAAATTCTGTTGATGAGATGATTAAACAAAATGTAAGTGCGTTTTCTGGTCACGTCTGCTATTTGTATATACCAAATGAACCGTGGGAAAATTACCAGAATATGGAGTCCTGACACGGCTAGAAGACGTTGCGACAGATCCGTAGAAGATGGTGGGATGGGCTGGTGAAAACAAACGACCCAATTATCCACTTTAGCCCTTTATAATAATAATATTCCACAACTATCACACAACGCCATCTAGTCCCAAGCTAAGCAGAGCTTGTGTTATGGGTACTAGACAACTGATAAACATACTTATATATTTCTAAATACATACATATTATAGATAAATTACACCCATTATTTTATCGAAAGTGCTTGAAACTTTGGGAAGAGGCCCAGATCCCAGCAGTGGGATGATGCAGGCCAACAGCAACAGTAAGTGCGTTTTCAGCTCTAAATCTTAGAAGCACGACCATACTTAGAAATGAAACAACAATATCGGTAGGCCTTGTGACTATGATGTTACTATAAATAACAACGTAGCCTATCGCAGTTCACTGTTGGGTATTGGCCTCTCCCAGGTTACAACACAAAACTCTGTCTTCCACATCCAGTCTATACCATCCACATTCTTTAGGTCATCGACCCATCTAGCTGGGGGGCGTCCCACACTACGCCTGCCGATACGCGGTCTCTACTCCATGATTTCGCTGTAGAACATAATACAGCCTATAACTTGCTCACCAGTGGGATACAGGCCTGCTCTCGGTGAGAAGCAGTGGGCCCTAATACACCATGCGGGCCCAGTACGAGTTGATACTAGGCATGCATTTAAGTTCTGTCGTTTCCATATTTCCCGGCAATTTTGAATTTGGAACTGTTCTATATTAAATGATAATGATAAATGATAAATGATTTTATTTCTGTAAGTAGGATGAGTTCGGCGTTTCCTAACTGACTACTCTGAGAAGAAAGGCCGAAACAAACTCAGAGGTCACAGTCTCTTTTAAAGTCCAGACATAATCTTGTTCACATCATGTGAAGATCATGTAGATTGGTGACTGAAATGGTCTTTTGAAAAAAGAACCACACAGATTGAGTGGACCTGTCCAGTCAGTGCAAGCATTTGTCACTAATCATTTAGCTCAACTCGGAACATAAGGAGCCCAACGCTTTGACGAACAGTACCAAAGAAAGGGCATTTGGGTAGGCCACATAAATTACTCAAACTGCCAGATCATGATTACTGAGAACGAAAGAAAACAAAATTAAAAAAAGACCCACATGGTCTTCACATTCACAATAATTAAAACAATACGATACTTTACAAAGTAAATATTCATGTCATTGTACATATAAAAAATTATCAATGTCAATGTGTATATAAAAAAAAAGAAACGGATATAATTTTGTTAGTCAGATCATTTGAATGTGTTTAAATTTTGAATCTCAAAACAGTTGAAAGTATTAGGATTAATACTATTGTTTAGTCACAGTGTCGATTGAAATCTGTCAGGTTACGTACGAAAATGAATCTTTCTAAGGAAAATGTTCGTGCAATAATTTTCTACAACTCTAGAAGAGGCCTGACACGGCTTCAGTGTTTTGAAGAGCTAACATCTGTGCTCAGTGATGAAGCCCCATGTCTGCGGACTGTCGAACGCTGGTATTTAGAATTCCGGCGTGGACATACTAGTGTTAGTGACAAATGTCGCGAAGAACGCCCAAAATCCGCCTTCACTGAAGATAACATCATTGCTGTGAGACAACTAATTCTCGAAGATCGTCATGTGACATATCGAGAGATAGAGGCTCTATTAGGCATTTCAGAGATAACCATTAATAAGATCTTGCATGAAGCGCTTGGTGTGAGGAAGCTAGTTTGCCGTTGGATACCGCATCTGCTTTCCGACGATCACAAGGTGGCTCGCGTCAGATAGTGTAAGAAAACTCTGCAATGGTTCAACCGAGGAGAGTCAAATCACGTCTACGACATCATCAGTGGTGACGAATCTTGGATCTATGCCTACGATCCTGATTCCAAACAACAATCTTCAATCTGGGTCTTTCAAGACGAGCCAAAGCCGACTAAAGTTGTTCGTTCTCGAAGCACTTCAAAGAAGATGGTGGCCACGTTCGTTGGAAAAACCGGCCATGTTGCGACTATTGCACTTGAAGATCGTAGAAAGGTTAACGCAGAGTGGTATACCAAAGTTTGTTTACCACAAGTTATCGCCGAACTTCATAAATCTAACTCAAAGCGACGCATCATCCTGCATCACGACAACGCAAGCTCACACAGCGCTCGCCAAACGATTGAGTATTTGAAGCAGGAAAAAGTAGAAATTCTTGACCATCCTCCATACAGTCCTAAGCCCTAACGATTTCTTTACATTTCCTAAAATTTAAGAAAAGTCTCCGTGGTCAAAGGTTCTAGTCCGGTGAAGAAGCAGTCGACGCTTTCAAGTCAGCCATATTGAACACCCCCACTTTAGAGTGGAATAAATATTATAATAACTGGTTTGAGCGAATGGAAAAGTATATTAAGCTACGTGGTGAATACTTTGAAAAACAATAAAAAGTACTATAAGGTTCTAGTTGTGTTTTTTTCTTCAAACGACAAAACTTAAAAGGCATGCCTCGTAGATGTCGCATGTCTTCGAATTTTTGGTTCTAGAACATGCCGATTTCCTCACGATGATTGTATTCACCGTTTTGAATACAGTGGTGATGAAATAATTTACTCAAAGTAGGTAAAGCGCCTGTCTGGGTTCTAACCTACGACCTACAACTCGTAAGTCAAAGCCGCTACCGCTGGGCAATCACTGCTCCTGATGATTTCACAATCCTACTAATATTGTAAATGAGAAAGTTTATGAGTATGGATGTCTGTTTGTTACCCTTTCACGCAAAAACTGCTGACCGGATTTATATAAAATTTGGCACTCAGATAGTTTATAACCTGGATTAACACAGAGGGTACTTTTTATCCCGGTAGTATGATCCCGCGGAATAATTTCCGACCTCCATGTGGGCGAATCTGCTGGCAAAAGCTAGTATCTAATATTTTTAAATCTAGTGCGGGTATCGGATTGGCAATCCGACTAGAGTCAGCGTTGTGATCAATGTTCATGCGTTCTCCGTATGAAATGAAGCCTTTTCCTTGCAGTGGGAAAATAATAGGCTTATAAATACAGGATGTCAGGAGCATTGTCGCAGAACCTGTTACCATCGTTTCAGAGCTTGATTCTGAACCCTCCTGTGTTGAATTTTTTTTCGGAAAATATAGCTGTTCCATGCTTTTTGCCCGCAGAATTTTCTCCGCTAGGGGTTCTAGAATCGTGCCACGAATTCATGGTTTTCCCCTTTTTTCCCTTGTATAATGCGGCAATCGAACTCATGAACCTAACAGACAACAGGAGTCATTCGCCTAGGTAATGCACCTAACATATTAATTATTTGATCACGTCTTTAATAGAGACATGCAAACCTGTCGTTTTTGTTGTATTTTCGTGGAAGCAAAAATTTTATTTATTGAAAGACAATGTCACACGGAAGAACACGTCATTAATTTTTTAAACATTCATATATATAATTATCTTATTTCTATGAACGTACAGCCAGTACGATTACATTACTTCAACATCCTCCCCTTAATCGGACAAGGCTACAAATTTCATCTGATGACTGTACAAACAGGCACACACATGTAAATCAACCTGACTGTACTTTACAATGACAGTGACATTAATTTATAAAAAAAAAAAAAAAAAAAACATAGAGCACTAAACAAATCAAAAATAATACAAATAATAGCAAATAAAACATCTTAAGATATCATTAAGCCTATATCAGACACGCAACGTTGGTGTTTGCATCGACTCAACCCTTTGGTTAAAACATCCGCCAACATCTTATCCGTAGACAAATAAGCTAATTTTATTTTATTATTTTCGACTAACTCCCTAACAAAATGGTAACGGACATCTATATGTTTAGTCCTATTATGATGAACCGGATTTTGTGCCAATTTTTGCGCACTTTGGTTATCATTATAGATAGTTACCGGAAAAGACTCACCTGTTATCTCAGATATAAGACGCTGTAAATAAACAGCTTCTTTAGAAGCACTGGACAACGCCATGTACTCAGCCTCTGTGGACGACAAGGCAACCGTGGGTTGTTTTTTACACTCCCACGATACTGGTGCATTCGCTAATTTGAATACGTAACCTGTATACGATCTCCTGTCACCACCGTTGGCCCAGTCGGCATCGACAAAACCACGTAAGGGTTCTCCAGTCTTTTTAAATCTAAGAGCGTAGTCCAACGTACCTTTTAAATACTGCAGGACACGTTTAGCAGCAGTCCAATGCGCCTGCATAGGATTCTTATTGAACTGACTTAAGAAACTAACGGCAAACAAAATGTCGGGTCTTGTATTGATAGCTAAAAACATCAAGCAACCGATTAAGTTTTGGTAAGGGACATTGACAGCTGGTTCAGTCTGAGAACGCAGGTCAACACTAATGTCCATAGGAGTAGGAACAGTTTTGCACTCCGCCATATTAAAACGGTCCAACGTTTCTAATATGTAACGATTCTGATTTACCTTCACATCATTAGTTCCCTTTTCCCTAACGACATGCAAACCAAGGCAATAACTAAGTTCACCTAGATCCTTGACACCAAAAAAATCCTTTAGGCCGTTCTTCAAGAAAGACAATTCATTTTCTTTGTTATAAATCAAGATCAAATCGTCTACGTAAACTGCTAGTATAGCGATACTATTACTCCTTTTTATGTAGACGCAGGGCTCAGACTCTAATCTATTATAGCCTAAATTATGAAGCACCTCATCTAACCTTTTGTTCCAGGCTCTGGCAGCCTGTTTAAGACCATAAAGAGACTTATGTAATTGACATACTTTGGTCTCCTGACCTTCAGCTACAAAACCTTCAGGTTGTGCCATAAAAACCTTCTCCTCCAGTTTTCCGTGAAGGAAAGCTGTGTCTATGTCTAAATGATGCATTTTTAAATTCTGTTCAGTGGCTAG
The DNA here is from genome assembly GCA_932294355.1 of Aporophyla lueneburgensis. Taxonomy (NCBI): domain Eukaryota; kingdom Metazoa; phylum Arthropoda; class Insecta; order Lepidoptera; family Noctuidae; genus Aporophyla; species Aporophyla lueneburgensis. Next base: position 30,246,431 of record OW028739.1, on the reverse strand, counting down.
TGCAATCAAAACCCTTAACGACGAGTAACGAACTACCGGCGAAAAAGTTTCCTCGTAATCTATTCCGTAGCTTTGACGAAAACCTTTTGCGACTAAACGTGCTTTGTATCTACTCACTTTACCTTCAGAATCACGTTTTAGCTTGTATACCCATTTACACGGTATGATTTTTTGTCCTGTATTTTCTACTAAGGTCCAAGTACCGCTAGAAATTAAGGAATTATATTCGTCTTCCATTGCAGCAATCCACATGTCCTTGTCTGGACGTAAAAGAGAATCAGAATAAGAACAAGGTTCATCTTTCAACTCACCACTTTGCATCGCTGAACAACAACAGACGGAACAGTAATTTACAGGCTTTCTATCCCTTAATTTGTACCTCCTTTCAGGTTCCATGTGCGTCTCTTCTTCCTCAACAGGTACTACTGGAGTTGCAGGAAGAGGATAGGCCATAGGTAGGGATGGTTCAGCAGCAGCAGTGCTTGTACTTGCTACAGGATCAGCTGACCCACTTTGTACCTGTAAATCATTGTTATCAGAGGAGAGAATAATGCTATGACGATGTGACTCGTCCCCTATCTCAGCGTTTGTGAAACAATTCTCTAAAAACACTACATCCCGCCCTTTGATACTTTTTCTTATATTGGTGGGATCACGAAACCTATACGACTTGTTGCTATTGCAATAACCAACAAATATGTACTGTTTCGCTTTCGCATCTAATTTTTGGCGATCGCAAGACGGCACATGAACGTATGCACGGCAACCAAATATTCGTAGATGGGAGATATCGGGTTTTCTGTTGAACCATATCTCATACGGAGTACGATTATCTAAAGCTCTATGTGGACATCTATTTTTCAAATAAGTAGCAGTGCGTACCGCATCCTCCCAGAAAGTCTTTGGTAGGTTACTATCTTGTAACATGCACCTAGCTTTCTCCACTAAGGACCTATTTGTCCTTTCAGCAACACCGTTGGATTCAGGACAATACGGGACAGTAGTCTGATGTTTAATTCCCCTTGAAGTTAAATATGCTTCGAATTCACCATTAACATACTCACCCCCGTTGTCGGTACGCAAGTTTCTTATCTTAAAAGAAGTTTCCCTTTCAACCAGAGCTTCGAATTCTAAAAACTTTTTCTTAACATGCGCTTTAGACGGTATAAAGTAAGAAAAAATCATTCTAGAAAAATCGTCGATAAAAGTAACCAAATACCGATTTGAACCTAATGACATTACGTCAAAAGGGCCACAGACATCAGAATGTATAGTTTCTAAAATTCTGCTGCCTTTCTTATAATCAATAATTTTGAAGGGTTTTCTACTTTGCTTTCCTTCAATACAGGCTATACAAGGGTTTTTATCTAAAGAAGAATATTCAATACCTTTAGCTTTGCCACGACGTAGATGTTCTAATGCAACGCGGCACAGATGACCAAGTCTGCGATGCCACAAACTTGAAGTAGTGTGTTCTTTAGAAGCCATAGCATGCTCCGAGTGAATTACTTGATGATCCAATCTATACAAGCCACCAACGTTGCATGTCGCATGACCTACTGATTTGCCGACTACTTTTACTTCATTGCGTCTGTACATAGAACAACCTTTCTTATCAAAAACAATAGTTAAACCCTTTTCAACAGCCTTACTAACTGAAATTAAGTTCGTACGCAACTCAGGAACGTAAAGAACATCTTTGATACCATTTAATTTTAACTTACTGTCTTTTACAAGTAACACTTCACCGACGCCAGCTGAAATTATCTCTCTATTATTTGCTAGAGTTATGTTCTTGCTTTCAGACGTGTTTAAATTGGTAAACCATTCTTTCATACAGGACATATGTGAAGAGGCTCCAGAATCTACATACCAGTCGGTTTGAACTAGATTACCTCCAACACCCAAGGCCGAAATAAGTGTTGTCTCCTTACTATTATTTTTACTTTTTCTCTGCCTTTCCTGTTTTCCTTTCTTCCTGGTTGGGCAATCTGGACGTTTGTGTCCCGGTTCTTTACATTCGTAACAAATAACTTTTCTTTCTGCAGCTTTAAGCCGCTTCATTTTTTCATTTGTTGCAAGAACCAATTCCTTTGACTCTCGTTTGGCACTTTCGTTTAGTAATTTCTGCTTTACTAATTCAGATGTTACCTGAATGTTTGAGTTCTCTAGGGCCATTACTAAGGGATCAAACTCTGGTGGTAAACCTCCAAGTAAAATTGCTCCTATAGACGTATCATCAATGCATCGCCCTATGTCTGCCAAGTCTTGAGCAGTGCTAATGACAGCATTGATATAGTCTTCAATCGAACCAAAATCAAGTAATTGGTATCTATACAGCTTTCGTTCTAACGCCAACTTTCTACCCATACCTTTATCCTCATAGGCATTTGCTAAGGCGTCCCAGACCTCCTTTGCAGTTTTACAAGCCCGTACATGGGTAATCGCTCCACCTTCCAAAGTCAGACACATCTTGGTATAAGCTTTAAGTTCTCTATTTTTTCTTACCGCTACCGATGTACTGTCTTCGATATCATACCCCACAACTGTAGACCACAAGTCCTCGTGCAGCAGGTACATACGCATTTTGAATTTCCACTGACTGTATCCATCTTTTCCATGCAACTGTTTGATGGAAGCAAGGGAAGCCCCTGAACCCGCGTAGGTCGAAGGCACGTTAATGTCACCCACAGACATTGTATTACAGTGCAACAAAATATTTTACTCTATTTAAAATATATTTACGAGCACTAAAAACGTAATAAAATTATCTATTCTGGGCCCATGACCGTTTGTTGTATTTTCGTGGAAGCAAAAATTTTATTTATTGAAAGACAATGTCACACGGAAGAACACGTCATTAATTTTTTAAACATTCATATATATAATTATCTTATTTCTATGAACGTACAGCCAGTACGATTACATTACTTCAACAGTTTCATTAAACTACGCTATAACACGTTAATTACGACTGCCATAAATGTCACATAAAGGCTACATAAGTACCTAGTTAATTGGATATTTCGAAGAAAAAACAATTATTCCCTAATTTTCGTTATACACCTACGACTATTTGTGTCTGCATCACCATGGTTGATTGGTTGAAAATTTCAGTGACATTTAGTCCACCTCTGTACATTTCTGCTCAAAGTATTAAAACAATATATATTAATGTTATCTTATCTTATACCTTTAAACGAGCAATTCTTGTATATATATTATATATAATCTGAATCTCGGAAACGGCTCCAACGATTTTCATGAAATTTAGTATACAGGGGGTTTCGAGGGCGATAAATCGATCTAGCTAGGTTTCATTTTGAGAAAATTTAGTTTTATACGTGTTTTCAATAACCATCTTTATAGATAATTAACTTAACATAAACTTATTATTTTAAACACAATTTACCAAAAAATACCGAGCAAAGCTCGGTCATCCAGATATGAATATATTATAAAGATTGAGAGGTAACAGATTTTAGTGTGTAAGTTCGTATGTGGGGGTCTCTGGGAATCTCTGGGATTACCAGTCTTGTTTGAAAAAATCTAATTTGCATATGATAACTCAATTATTGAGGAAGTTATAAAGTATACTATTAAACTGCTTTAGGCTATTTAACTTGCAAAAAAAAAAACAAAAAGAAATCGGAGAAATCGCTAAACGATAGCGCTGGGTCAGGCAGGGTGCTAAAATTTCACGCAAACAAAATCACAGGTGAAGTGCTAGTAATAAATGAAAACAATTATAATATTACTAACAAATATATTGAAATTATGAGGTGTTACATGCTGCCTACGCAAATCGATACTATAATGGGGAGAAAAACATTTCGAATGATGATATGCGATCATGTGATGTAGTGATTCGTGATAGAGTATTATGTTTGCCAATGTTCAATGTACGAAAAATGTTTGTTTTACAGATAGTGCAGTTCTTCATTTCTTGGCACGTTTTTTCGTTTTTAGGTCTAATGTTTAGAAAAATCAGAATGATCAGCAATGTCTGTCTCACTTCATGGCTATTTAAAAACAGGAAGGCGCTTCTCGCATATATTATTTAACACTCATTTGCCTATTTCGTATCGACAGATACGGAAAAACAGGGGTGGAAATAAATAATACGTGAGAATAATTATAAATGCAAAAGTAACTCTGTCTGTCTGTCTCGCTTTCCTGCTAAAACTACTGAACCGATTTAAATGAAATTTGGTACACAGATAGTTTATAGCCTGAGAAAGGACATAGACTTTTTATCCCGGTAGTACGTTCCTGCGAGATATTTTGCGACCTCCACGCGGGCGAAGCCGCTGGCAAAAGCTAGTTTTGTATGATATATTTAAGAGTTAGGTAATAACGCCTCACGGCCCGATCAATCAAGTTAAGCGATGGTTGCCGCCGTTGGTTCGTCGATAGGTGACTATCTTTACGCACCAAGACCAGGCTGTACCTCGTAAAGCACGTGAAGGCGTTGTGTCTGGCTGTCATTAAGACGACGCCGACCTTACAACGCGCGCGGCAAATAGGTATTTACTATAGCGCGCTAGTCGTGTGCGTCGTCACGCACACATTGACAAGTTTGCTCGAGGCCCGCGTGCAGTTGCACGACAAAAGGTGGTAACCTAGGATTTTTAAAATTTGATTCGTTGTGTTGAGTGACTTGAAAATATGCATATTGATTATTTCAAAGATTTTATGTAGATGCCTACATAAGTCCAGAACATAAATCTAATAATCTGTATTATGTAAAAATTTACGTACGTAGTTTATAGAACGGATAATGTAGGTATAAATATAGCACAATATAGGAAAATACCTACATTATCCGTTTCTTACTACTCATCCGATAGCTATGACATTTGGGCATTATGAATTTTACTTGTACGCCCGGGAATTTTACTCGGTAAGTAGGTAGGCAGGGTGGATGGGTAGGTGGTAGGTATTATAATAATAAAAGTATTACCAAATTAATAAGAACCTTGCTTACTTTACAAAAACATACGATAATCATAGGACATTTGGTATATAATATAATATATAACGGAAAGGTGTGGCCATATTATAAAAATTGCTTCTGCCCATGAAAATGAACAACTTTTTCCAGGGAAGTCAAATTAAATTTAACGTACAAAGTTGCCATAAGCTGACCAAAATTTGTGTGGGGGTAATTTATATCATTCATTTAAAAACATGATTGATATTTCCAACTATAAGGACAATTACTATACGTATATTTTTAGTTTGGACTACACACTGAATACATCCATTATGTACCAAAATTCCTAAATAACTTAGGAATTCTGGTGTAGCGTAGATGGGTTCATGCGATTTATTGTGCTTTTCTTTCGCGTTTCGTTTTTCCTTATAGCGAAATTGAAAGGACAGGGTATTTTATTGCGTTATAAACAGGTTTCATGAAACGAAGAGTAAAAAAAGACATCATAATCTTAAGATACTAGGAAGTACGATAATTAAACACGTGCTAAGTAATTACAACAAACAAATGATCACATTTCTATGAATTCCATGGTAAGTACGAAATATTTACGACCTTGTATCAGTATTTGGTTTGACGATCAGTGAAATTAATGTTTATTGGAGTCTAAATAAAGATGTATTGTTTCACTATTGTAAGTGGTTGCTACACTATAAAGAGTGTTTTAATACAAGGGTAACAATGTGAATCAAACAAACCTTAGTAATTTCTATGTTTTAAAGAGTTTTTGTTGGATAGAAGTTTGTTAAGGGTTCATAAAATAAATTCGTAATTTTACGAAAAAAATATAGTCCACCGCGGATTCTAAAATGAATGTCAGAATAGCAATTTGCACCCCCAAAAACCTACTACACGATACCCATACCGAATCTTTAAGAAAAGGTTGGATCCACTATCTTGGATTTTAAAATGAATGCCAGATTTGAAATTGCCACCCCCCAAAACCCATTACGCGACACCCATATCGAACGTTTGAGAAAAAGTTGCATGCGCCATTTTGGATTTTAAATTGAATACCATATTTGCAAACGCCACCCCAAAAGCCACGACATCCATATCGAATGTTCCAGAAAAAAAACAAATTAAAAGGAACTAATATCACAAAATATAAATACGAAAATTTTTTGATAACGGCTTTTTTACGGAAATGAGTGCCAACTTTTTTCTTAAAATATCCGCTCTTACACTTTCCCATGTTTACTAAAACAAATATTTAAGAAAAACCTTTTAGTTAAACAGAAAAAAAAACAAAAAACAGTAAAATTTTGGTATCCCTACTAAATATAAGTCATACTCAAAAAAACACAAATGTGACTTACCCTATTTCACTCTTGGCGGCAACGTATACGTACACAATAGATCGCAAATTATCGTTACCGGTGCATCGCTCCACGATGCGACGTGACCACTCTCCGAGCTCTCGTGGACAACTGAATTTTTGACTCGTGTAAGTTGCGAATGACTAAAAACAGGGCGGGAATCAAAACAAAAATTAATAATAAAATAAGTAAGTGACATTTTGAAAATGTAAAAACTATAAATTGTTGTATGATAAGTAGAAATTTATATGAATTCAAGTTTGTGAAAAAATTTAACAGTTTACTATCAAAATTCAACTAAACACGAGCATGCTATTTTAAGATTTTTGCTCAACTTTACGATTTTTTGTTTATTAAACTTTACAATATGTCAACTATAATCGATTAACACATTCATTGTGGTCTTTATTACATATTTTTTATGGTAATTATGGTAAAAGTATTGATTTTATCTCTTAAACAGTGACGGCTATTTTGAATTATTTTGCACTACGCCCCCTTAATGTATCTTCGACAGTCGTCAGAAGCTCGAAAGTCTGACAACAAGTCTTACTAAGCGGTATCGTATTACTCAGTAAATGGGTTGTGGAGGCCAAATAGGCAGTCGCTCGATGTGAAATACTGGTACTTAGCTGCATACAGTTAGATTGGAAGCCGATACCAACGTAGTTGGGAAAACGCTTGGTGATGAGCTATATCATCAAAAAAAGATATGATACATTTACCACGTTAGCTGCCATGGCTACAATTAGAAAAAGTCAAAAAATGTACATAGTGTTATTTTACTTTAAATAGATTATTTATTCCATGTATTATGTATTTATTCAAAAAACATGGCCGCCAGGCAGCAACGACATGTTCAGATTTTGTATGTGTTTTCGGTCATATAGACGGAAAAAGCCTGAATGGAACAAAAAGTGTCGGACACATAGTCCCACATGGCAGTTAACGTGCTAAGTCGCGCAAGTTTTGTGACTATCAGTGTTGCCGCATGTTTCTTATTATTTTTTTTTACCGCATACACCATTATTTATAGAAAAAACATTTAAAAAATCTATACTTTGTCAATTTATAAAAACAGTGTGCAGCTCACTAGCCATACTCTATACAAATAAATATTTGAGTGTCTGTTGGTAATATTAAGATAACCACTTTTTACTAAGTGTATATGGATGTATACACGGTACATATATATACCAAAACAACATTTTTTACAATTATTGTCTGTCTGTCTGTTTGTTCCGGCTAATCTCTGAAATGGCTGGACCGATTTTGACTGAACTTTCACTGGCAGATAGCTGATATAACAAGGAGTAACTTCGGCTACTTTTATTTTATTTTAGAAAAATACCTGCGTTAATTTCCGATATCCACGCGGGCGAAGCCGCGGGCAAAAGCTAGTGTCACATAAAAACGTAAACAGAGACATACTTTGTTGCACTACATCAAAATGAACCAACATTATCTACTTGTTACATTCCATTTGTGTTGTCGTAAAAATAAAAGACAATAAACCAGCGTACTAATGCGATTGACAGATAAAACAGACGATATTTGATACATAGAGGAAGATATCACCTGCTTATGTTTATGCTCTTTGCGTGTTTTGTTTATAGCATAGTTTCAGACTACGTGACTGACTTCGTAATAGACAAAGTAAAACGGTACTACGATCTTTTGACGTGCGGTCAATATCGGAACTAACGACGCCATATCGTTTTTTCAATACTATATCTGTGACATTTTCACAAATTTGCCAGCAACGCCCCCAATCAATGTCATTCAGGAGCTAAAAGATTTTTGTAGCGCTTTAGCGCTACAATAATATTTTATATCTTTTACACAAAATTTAAAAAAAAAACATTTTATTCCACACTAGCTGACCATACAGACGTTGTCCTGTTTCCTAAAACTTGATAGCAGCGCCGCCTACCGGGTCCAATAGTGAATTTAAACCATCCAGGGTGCCACCCAAACGCATACAAAAAAAAAACATTCAAATCGGTCCAGCCGTTTAGGACGAATTCAGTGACATACACACGTACAGTAGAATTATATATATAAAGATATCAGGGTCCATAGGTACTCATAGTCAAATATTAATTTGAATAATAGTTTAAAGTTAAATAATATTCAAATAAAAACGATAAATAAAAATGACAATAAAATCATGAATACTAGTACTACTACTACTACTAGTGGGACTAGTGGAACTCTACTAGTGGTACAGTCTGTGCCCTACATTATCTGACCCTCTCGGTATGAACCACGCTCACATCGAAGTGCTAAGTTCCGCCCCATTTAAATAAATCATCTTGTTAAGCCATTTTGGTCATTATCTTGTTAGCGTTAAGATTGAGTTGCGTATGAACAAGTAATATTCTCAACAAGTTACTGTGGCTTCGCGGTTCGATGCTAGATTGACGATGAACGGTGCGTAAGTTCAAATCACACTCCACTTGTTAACAATTTCTTTTTTTAATTGTTTTCATTTATGATTTCTGCCATATTTCTTGCATTATTATAGAACTTCTGATATGATTTCGCCTAACGAAAATATCTTTTAAACAAGTGGGTAAAACTTCCTTGAATAATAGCGAATTTGATCCTTATCGCGGATTGGAAACTCCTTTGGGTATTTTGATAAATCATGTTGTCAAGCGATTTTAATTATTATCCTACTGTCGTTAAGGTTGAGAGGATTAAAAGGTTGAGTATCAAAATGCAATAAGACTACTTAAAACAACCAAGGTGAGGGTGGATTAACAAAAAAATCGCGCGTCAACAACATCACTGCTATATACGCTTAGTATTCTGTGACACATTTTAATAACTGCTTGTGATTTTGCGATATTGAACTTAATGATACCTACTATATGGTTCAAATTCTATAGAATATTGCGTCCAGCTCACAACTAACAGCTAATTTGAAGACAGAATAGTAAGAGTTAATTTGGTCTCGTGGTTATTAAACAAATTGTTGTCTGGGTTCAAAACCAGCATAACCTACAGACTACTTTTTGTTCGTAATGGTTTGTTTATTTTTAGATTTTTTACTTTTCTCTTTTGTTTATTTTTATATTTTTTTACTTTTCTCTAAGGAACGAAGTCTTTAAATGTGTTTTTCAATGGGTAGTTTGTAAAGGAATGAAACAAAATCATTGCAAAAAAATGATAATCTTTATTAATTAAAATATACTATATACTATAAGTAAATAAAGTGAGTAAATGCTCATAGTTCAGAATTAATTAGCTTTTTTACTGTAACATTCAAAGTTAACTATTTGCTAACAAACATTTTTAACACGTTGAGAGCCAAACAAAAAATTGTTAGTAGCAAGCACGCGATAACGCGTGATCGGCCATAATACAGAGCCGACGAATCACGTGATACCGCGTGATCGGCACTCAACGTGTTAAGCATGACAATGCTTGGAAGTTTGTTGTTTATTTTTAACGTAAAGATTTTTTATTTACCCACCTGTTTACAAAATAAGTTTTTTATTCGAAATTCATATCGGTCTTTCTATAATACTTCTTAATAAGCCTTTCAACCTTAACTACAACAAGATAATGATTAAAATGACTTAACATTATTATCTAGATGTCGTTAAGGTTGAAGACTGAAGAATATGCAATACGACTACCAGAAATAACCCAATCGAGGGTGGATTAACATAAAATTATAATAAAAACACCACTGTTAGCTGTCAATGCTTAATATTTAATTCCGTGATACATTTCAATAGCTGCTTATTGTTTTTCAATAATGAACTTAATGGTCTATATCATATGGCTCAAATTCTATAAAATATTGCGTCTAGCATCACAACTAAAATTTAATTTGAAGTCACCTAATAAGAAGTGAATTGGTCTCATGGTCATTAACGCAGATAGATAAGCATCGTTGTCCAGGTTCAAAACCAGTATAACCTAAAGACTTCTTTTTGTTCAAAATGATGTTTTTCTATGTTTTTTTTTTTACTTTACTTTAAATATTTTAGGCGTCAAATGTTTTTTTAGATAGGCAGTTTGTTTAGGAACAAAACAACATCATTATTGAAGAAAATATTTATTATTTCATTAAAAAATACTTAAGTAAATAAAGTAAGTAAATGCTCATAGTTTCAAAATTAATATATATTTTATAGTAGCACATTCAAACTTAACTATTTACTTAATAAGTTATATAAAACAATATCAATGAAATAACCACAACACTTTCTTCTCTTACATATATTATTAACAACGATATATGTTATGATGAGGACTCATCGGTAAGCTAGTTATTGTTCAACAAACAGTTCATTAACTGTGATTAAGTAATTTGTGAAATGTTTTACAGTTTTATAGGTATAAGTATGTGGTGAATCAACATGTTATTTAAACAGAAAAATGGATTTCCATTTATAACAATAACATCACCACAGAAATTGTAACATTGTCATGGTTTAGCATTCATTGAATTGAGCATTCACTTACTTAATATGTTTAAAAATACTTATGTAGATAAGTGAGTGGCGGCGTGACGCATCATCTCCAATAACTTGCTATAGGCGGGCAACGTATGCACCATGTTCCAGCACAAATCTTTTCCTCTCATGTGCTGCAGTAGCCCAGGGTCATTCTACCGATGGTTAGACAAGGTAGTAAGAAATATTATGTTTAATTGCAGCTAAGCGAATAGGCATCAATGGACATTGCATATGGCTTGCAACAATAAGTAGTTTGGTGGCATTCGGATTCGTGACTATACGATATACATCATGGGATTTGCTCCTGGACGATTGCACTGAAGATTTTTCAGTATTTCCATAAAGTCTTAACCATAACCTGACTGTATTCGTCTGAAACAAAAGAAAAAAACTTATTAACAATTTTGGAAACGTGCAGCTAACTTGTAGGGAGTGGGTGTAATGGAATAATAGCAAAATACAAGATTACTAGGCTATAACAAATTATAAAGGTCAATTTCAAAGAGTAAAATTAAAAATTAATATACTTACCGATATATTAACACTACGAACAATCTCTTTGATTTCACCATTTTGTAAACATAATTATTATTTTATGTCTAGTATAATCAGTAGATTGCGACATGACGCTTTGTTTACACATAACAAAATCAATAAAGACATGTCTAATGTTACTTTTCACGATTTACGTCAAACGTTTTACCAATGTTTTGCTTTGTCACTGCTATTAGGCGTAGATTGACCTGTGTCACTTAAAACAACTTACTTCAATCTACCCCACGAAGTCAATATATTTTACTTCCTTGGTAATTATAAGTTCTGTGGACATAAAGATTTCTTTATTTACCCACTTGTTTGAAAGATATGTTCGTTAGGTGAAAATCATATCACCAGTTCTGTAATAATGCAAGAAATATGGTAGAAATCATAAAATGAAAACAATTTAAAAAATAAATTGTTAACAGGTGGAGTGTGATTTCGAACTCACACACCATGCATCGTCAATCCAGCATCGAACCGCGAAGCCACAGTAACTTGTTGAGAATAAGCGAAATTAACGATTAGGTAGTAGCCGTGTAAACACAAACATATTATTTGTTAATACGCAATTCAATCTTAACGCTAACAAGATAATGACCAAAATGGCTTAACAAGATGATTTATTTAAATGGGGCGGGACTTAGCACTTCTATGTGAGCGTCGTTCATACCGGGAGGGTCAGATAATGTAGAGCACAGACTGTACTATACAATTTGCAGTGACATAACCACATTATACAACCAAGAATTAGTTTATAGTGGCTTGTTCTAGAACCAAACATTCGAAAACATGTGAGATATAACAACCCACACCGGGCTCGCTTGACGGATTACAGCCCACCTCTCACTAAAAGGAGACCTGTGTCGCTGCAGTGAAAAAAACATTATAAGCTAATTAAGTGTGTATTAGGTATGTGCGATTATGACATCCGTTTTTGGCACTCGTTATGGTTGCGGAGGTCAAATATGCAGTCGCTCCACCGATCCCAATATAACAGAGAAAAGGCTGGGCAAATGACGTATATAAGATCTACAAACTGCTTTCTGAGGTCATAAACAACTACATTTCATACGACAAAACGCTCCCATCCTGTTTATTTTATTACGTCACGACATCAGCGCCTCACATATCATTCGGTAGACTCACTCATAAAAGCAGACGTCAACATTACTTACGCGCGTCACGTTGTACCACCTACCTACGACGAGAGGTCACGTGACCTACGACCGATCGTTTTCGCTACCTTTTCCGTTTCATTTCCTCTGCCTAATAGTATGATATTGGGATAATCAATTTAGGATCGAATATGTGGTTGTTTTTTTTTTTATGTATTTTATTTCTTGTTGATATTTCTGAGAGGGGATAATTTTGTTCTCAAAATTGAGATGGAAAATGTAAGCGGTAGATATGGCACTTGAATAAAGCGGGCGGTCCTTCTGAATTAGGTCCATAGGCACAGTTACAATGAGTTGCAAATTCTAAAATTATTTTTTCGCAAATGCAGAGGATACTTATTCAGTTTACTGGTTATACTAATAGTAGTAATGTCTTTAATTTTGACACTTCAGCAACATTCATTGAATTATTTTAGTTACTGAGCAAACAAATATTTCTAAGAAATAAAGCATAGGATTAGAAATATCCATCAAAATTATTCAGATCCTTTTTGAAAATGCTTTATGGATTATGGAACACTGTAGCGTGGATAAGATTTAACAAAACACACGAAATATTTTGCAGAGAAATCGAATTTTTTGCGATAATAGAAAAATCAAAGTGATTTTCTGAGTCTCCGATAAAAAATAAATATAACGCTGACATTGTAATACGTTACTTAACTGAGCTTATCCATTACTTATCTGAAGTGACGTGAAGTATTATAGGGAGTACTACAGGGCCGTATTCTGAAACCTATCGGGAATGGGATAATATTATTTTCGTTAAAATGAAAATAATATATGCTTCGCAAATTGCTTGGTAATTTAAATTGCTGTTACAGGAGAATAGAACGTTTTCTTTTTTATTATTGAAAGTGAATAAAGTAAAATTGTAAGTAAATAACTGTCTCCAAAAATACACTTTATTTTTATAGCCTATTTGGTGCTTAAAAGCAGCCTTTATAATACGTTGTAACACGTTGAGACGTAGATATCTGAATAGCAGCTTGTACTGTTCCCACTGTTGGGATACAGGCCTTCTTTACCGTGGTTTTGAGAGCAGTGCTGGCGAAATAATGTACAGTAAGTAAAGCACTCTTCTGAGTTCCAACCCACGACCGAAACAACAACTCGTAAGTCGCGGCGTTTACCACTAGGCCACCATTGCTCTACTGGGCCACTGCTGGTCAGATAGCTGAATAAGGAGTCAAACATTAAGAATAAATATGATATAAAACAGTATCGGCGTTGGATGAGCTGACAAGCGAAGATAAAGATGTTACAAGTTGAGAGCGTAGAACAATTTCTAGGAATAATTTTTGTTACATGACAAACTGTGGTTTATTTTACTTTTTCTGGTACTGTGAGGGTGTAAAATATTCACAGAACGTACCTAACACATACCTTTAATACGTTATATGGAAGGTAGGGTATTAAGAAATATGTATGAGGTGAAGACTTAATTTGTGCAAACGTGCTCAGTAATCGATATAATCATCATCATTTCAGCCAAAAGTCATCCACTGGTGGAATTGGGGGGGTTAGCCATAATCATCACGCTTCTCAGACGGGTTAGCTATTGAAGAATGATGGTAAACCGAATAGAGAACGCTGCTAGCCATTCTCTTGTGACTCCCTTAGTCGCCTCTTGCGACACCCACGGGAATAAATGATGCTATTCTTTACGTCCGGCACTACACAGAACTAATCTATACTAATATTATAAAGCTAATAGAGTTTGTTTGTTTGTTTGATTGAACGCGCTAATCTCAGGAACTACTGGTCTGAATTGAAAAATTCTTTTTGTGTTGGGTAGCCTATTTATTGAGAACGGCTATAGGCTATATAACATCACGCTACAACTAAGAAAAGCGGAGAAGTAATGAAAAATGTTGCAAAAAAGGGCAAAATCGCACGGGAAGGTGATTCGACGCGACGGAAAGGGTCGGGGGAAAAAGAAATTTAACGCGGACGAAGTCGCGGGCAGAAGCTAGTAATAGATATGCAGTAGTACATATTACTTCAATGTGTTCAGCACTGTCGTTTTAATACTTAAACTAGTTTCTTACACCCACGTACTTTTGAAGGTTTTTTGCTTATCTGAACTCCAGCCCTATACTGGATCGAGGAAGTACTTTGATGTTAATTCCTGCATCGTCACGACTCCCGATGTTTTTTATCTTTATCTTTATTTTTTTCTCTCTTCACAAAGGTTCACATACATAGCATAGAGACAGGAATTATATAATTTTAACAAAAGTTCACAAACATGATCCTTTGTGAGAGACTGGCGTCCATACTAGGATACCCTGTGTGACGGATCACCATAAGATATGATGATAAGATGTTTATCTAATCGTGAACGTGCCGAGAGCTCTCCCGGTCAGCTGTGAGCGGTGTCGGGGCCTTTGTAATTAGGATGATTACGTGTTAAGTAATTATATTATATACTTGTTTTAAAGAAGTTAAAAAGGAATCTATTTCGAGATGAGATATTGGTAAAACAATAAACTGGCCAAGAAGAGACCATACCGTTCTATCATACTCGAAAACGATTAATGAGTGGGCTCATTTTCTTGCAGTAAGGGTCATCTCGCAAATAGACTTAGTATAATCAGCCTTTACTGTTCCCACTGCTGGGACACAACCCTCATATATGTGCGAGAGAGGAAGCCGTAACAGTCCACCACGTGGGCTCAGTGCGGGTTGGTAGTTGCCACGTGTCTATGAATTTTTGGGTACTAAGTCATGCCGGTTTCCTCACGATATTTTTCTTCACCGTTTTGAAAGCAGTGGTGATGAAATAATTTACACATAGTAAGGCGTCTGTGACCATTACCATTGGGGCACCGCTGCTACTCACATAGTCTTACAACTTAGAAACAAATCTTCGAAAGTTCCAGTCAAGAGTCATCCCAAAAGAATTTAATTATTTTTCCTGTCCAAAACGTCTTCGCAAATCTCTTGAAACCTGCAATAAGAAAACAGTTCAAAACTTTACTCTTACAGAGTAAAGAGAAAATGCTTAAGATCTAGAGTGACATAAAAAAATTAAGGATGTTTTCCGAAAAATACGACCGAACAACTATTTGTCTTACAGTCGATTGCGACCGGTGTAATAACGCCACCGAGTTAAGTGTCGTGTTCAAATAAAATACGTTTATTGCAAGCCATGAATTCTCACCGATTACAATCTTTAAACTGCTGAAACTTAAGTGGTTTTCGTTGGCAATATCTGCAGTTGGAAAACTCCATAAATACATGTTTTCAATTGTTAGTTCTTAAGAAAATTTAATCATTCATTGTCTCAACAGCTTACATAGTTCATCATTATCATCAGCTTTAAGATGTCCACTATTGCACATAGGCCTCCCCCAAAGGGAGGCTTTGCCATAATCGCCACCACCAATCTTGGTAGGCGAGTTGACGATCGCAGTATGATGGTAAAATGTGTAGAGAACGCTGCTGCCCATTCTCTAGTAAGTCCCTCAGTCGCCTGTTACGACACACGAGAAGAAACGTGTGATGCTATTCTTTACGTCCGGCATCACGCGGACTAATCGCTGATAGATAGTTCAGATATAAGAAAAAAACACCTTGATTTTTAAGGTTCCGCACCTCAAAAGGAAAAAGCGGAACCCTTATAGGATCACTTTGTTTTCCGTCCGTCCGTCCGGCCGTCTGTCAAGACCCTTTTTCTCAAGAACGCGTGGAGGTATCAAGCTGAAATTTATATCAAATACTTAAGTCTACTTTCCCTTGGAGCTGTGAAAAAATCAAACTTCTAATCTAACGCAATCAAAAGATATAGCCGTTTATGCCGCAAATTTTCGAAACTCGCAAGGGAATCAAAATATAAAGGGTACTTCCAGTCGATCTAGAATTTTGAAATTTGGTACGAAGCAATGTCTTATAGCACAGATAAAGGAAAAATTGCGAAAACCGTAAATTTTTAGTTACATCATATAATAAAAATATTTTTAACTAGCTTTAGCCAGCGGCTTCGCCCGCGTGGAGGTCGGAAAATTTCCCGCGTGAACGTACTACCGGGATAAAAAGTAGCCTATTTGTTCCAGGTTATTTTTTTTTATAAAATAGATATTAAAGTGTACTCTTTGAATATGGAAGTTTGATAAAGATATATCTATGTGAAATACAATATATTGATGTATTTAATACACTTTGAAGAAATGCCTAACGATTATGATCAATGTATGCGAGGATAATAGCTCGAAAGCGCATTTTCATCCGACTTGCTTCAAATTTATCATCACCGCTCGGCTCCTATGTGTCTTAGCGTTATGTTATATAACCTATAATCTGCCCCGGAGTATGGACTACAATCATACCTAGTTTGGTTAAAATTCCTTCAGTAGTTTTTGACCCATGCGTGCACATACAGACAGACAGACAAAAAATTTACTGATTGCATTTTTGGCATCAGTATCGATCACCATTTATCCTCCAATATTAATTTTGAATATATTTTCAATGTACAGAACCGACCTCTCTACAGTTTTATTATAAGTATATAGATCATTTTAAACTTACTACCCTTTTCTTCATGAACGCGTAGAGGTATTAAATTGAAATTCATATCAAATACTCAGGACTATAATACCTTTAAGCTGTGTAGTACCTACAGGTTTGTACGGAAGCCTTGGTGCGCGAGTCCGACTCGCACTTGGCCGGTTTTTTTTTTAAGAAGAGGAGCCACAATCAATTACAAAAAAATATACATAAGGGTCAAAGCTTAAGACAAAACAAATAGTCTAAAATAATGATAAGTCCAATTTCATGTTGAGGAGAACTCACCTTAAAGGTCTCTTGTATCCTTGGGGCGTTATGACGAAACTTGCGGACACACAAGTTGTAGAAGTTTGAACCTCGCGTAGGTTGTCCTGTTACAATATCCGAGATTTATACGAAGGTACCTGTCCCACCGCCGGCGAGTAACGAGTAGCGAGAAAAACTAGCCAACTAAAACAGGAGCTGTCGAGCAGCGAGTTCACGATGGTGACAATCAATTATTCAGTGGTATGCGTACACTCACTGAGAGACTTGTACTTGTAACATAACAAGTGCGAGACTCTCAGCGAGTGTTATCCCCCCAAGCGAGTATCGCTGAGCGAGTATAGAACGATTATCATCATCATCAACATCAGCCTATAGCAGTCCACTGCTGGACATAGGCCTCTCCAATTGCACGCCATAGTACGAGTACACAAGGACATTTTTTTTTTCAAATTCAAATTCGTTTATTAAACTTTCACATAGTTTACAGACGTAATAGTAGCATGCGATATAATATTCTAAGCAGCAGAAGACTGAAATTAGATTTAACAGCGGTTCCCAAACTAGGCACAGCCTGTATCTTGGTGACCCAAACAATTCACCGAGTTAATAATTTAGAAGTTCTGCTAGCGCAAGATGGTAATTGATAACTTCATAATAACATTCATAATAAAATAAAATAAGATAAAAATTAAATTGAACTCATAATCATGAAAAAATTAAATTAAATTAAAAAATTAAAATTAAATTAAATAAAAGCCTGAGTGAAAGGAGATTACACAGAATAGGCAATACAAGAAAAACAGTGAGGTTAGTGAAATGTGTGTGATGTGTGTGTATTTGTGAGTGTTGAGAGTGTTGTGAGAATTAGTGTAAGATACAAAGTAGATTCTCAGTTTCGTCATAATTATGTCCGGCTCAGCAACCAAGGTTTATGTTTAGTTTTGGCCTTAGTGTAGTTTTTTGACAATAACCCACGTGTATAGATGTCGAAAACAAATGAAATGTTTTTGGAACGAAGTTCCTTATGGCGCGTTCCGAAAGGGGGCTAAACGGAATTAAGAGAAAAAGTTGTAACGACACTTTTTAACCGACTTAAAAAAAAAAGGAGGAGGTTTCTCAATTTGACTGTATATATTTTGTTTTGGAACGAAGTTTTGGAACGGAGAGAGAGAGAGGGAGAGTGAGTGGGAGAGAGAGGGAGAGAGATAGAGAGGGGGAGAGAGAGAAAAAGAGAGAGGGAGGGAGAGAAAGAGAGAGAGAGGTAGAGAGAGAGGGAGGAAGAATATTTTTGTTGAGTGTATACAGGTTTTTTGTACATAGTAAATAATAAAAAATAATAACAATAATGAATCCTGGAAAGGAACTTCGTTCCATCCGGGTGTCCATGGCACCTCTCAAGTTTTTTTTTTTAAATTCCTATTTTATTCAAAATAAATCTTTAAATGACACTGACGTAAGAGATACCGTGACCCTGGCACATGGGCAACTGATGGAACACGGGTGGGTTTTAGTCAGTAAAAGTCTGACACGCCCTCCCGCTCCGCCCAGAGCGGGAGAAGTCATTTGATGATTTCCCATCCTGAAAAAAAAAAAAAAAAAAAAAAAACACTGACGTGTACAATAAGACTACAAAACGACCGTTATGCTTTAGTTTTTGGAAATCGGTTAAAATATCTATGTTCTAAGAATTGTTTTTTTTTTTTTGGTTTTATCAGTTTTCGATATTAATACCTAATACCTGCCAGGGCCGCGAGATTTGTTCGAAAGAGATACCGTGGCATACAGGCAACTGAAGGAACACGGCTGAGTTTTAGGCAGTAAAAGTCTGACACGTTCTCCCGCTCCGCCCAGAGCGAGAGATGTCATTTGATGATTTCCCACCCATACGTGACGCACATGACGTCATATATTAGAATATATCTCCATGTGTGGTGAGTCTTATACTTAAAAAATTAGTTGAAGGTGTCTGCCTACTGCGACAATTATTTTACTCTTGGTGCCATCAATGTAAATGGACTAACGAAATCTCTGTAATTAATCGGCCTTTCCCAACTGAAGCTTTTTTTCGCAAAATTAGTTCTTTGTTAATGAATTTTATCCTTAATTGGATGAGAACCGTCAAAGAACTAAGGTCGTGTTGTTAAGAACTTGTGTTGTTAAGAAAAGTTGAAGATTGTGGAACGAATTCTTATGTGCCTCCTGAGTTAACGTTGATTTACGGTGAAGGAAAACATCGAGAGAAAACCTGGACTTCAGGAACTGCGTACTTGCAGTGAGAACCTTGTTTTTCAACGATTCGCAACGATCGATTCTTCTATGTATGAAGAGTGGACCGTAGCTAAATTATAACAGCCGGACGGGTCGATCGATTGTGCCACGCTCGCTTGCCACAAACAGTTCGTAGATGGTTGGCAATCCATTATATATCGAGACCTCTACGTGCCTCGGATAGCGTGTTATGCCGTTGGTCCCAGCTATAATTACTACATATTTGTCAACGGGTGGCAAAGAAGTCCATAGATCCTATTGCCATTCTTACCAAGGGGTATCGTGTTACCCAGTTATTTACTGGTACTGGGTTGTGTGGTGCCGGACGTAAAGAATAGTATCACCCCATTTCTTCCCGTGGGTGTCGTAAGAGGCGACTATGGGACTTTTTAGAGAATGGGCAGCAGCGTTCTCTATACATCTTGCCACCATACTGCGATCGCCAATCCGTCTGCCAAGCGTGGTGATTATGGCAACGCCCCCCCAATTTGGGGGAGACCTATGTCCAGCAGTGGACGTCTTGCGGCTGAAATTATGACGGGTAGCAAAGAAGTCCATAGGTCCTAATGGAAGTCTTACCAAGGGGTATCGTGTTACCCAGTTACTGGGTTATGAGGGTCAGATAGACAATCGCTCCATGTAAAATACTGGTATTGACCTGATTCTGGTTAGACTGCTAGTCCCTTGGGAAAAGCCTAGGCAGATTAATTATTGACTGTTTCTTCTTTGTATTTGAAAGAAATCGGCAAACCCAGTTTTCTAAGAATGTGTTGGTATTTGCCTTTACTATGCTGAAGTTACAGGCTAGTATTAATATGATTAGAGTTAGTTCATTTTTTTACTCTATACTAAACCTACATTGCATATGAAATGTACAAAACTAGGTTCCCGGCTCCAATTGATCGTGTTGTATGGAAGGGCCAGCAAAAAGCTGCAATTAAGTATTCTCTTCACAAAAATAGTTGGCTTTTAGATACATTGTTATGAAATAACAGTATTAATATGTGGGTTTGGATCCCTTCAAATATATGTGGTTCTTTCCTCAAAATAATATTTTAGACACTAAGCCACATGTTCGTCACAAGATCTGAACAAGACTATGTATGGACTTTAAAAGAGACTGTGTCCTCTGAGTGCCTTTCTCCTCTGAGTATCGTTATCGAGGAAACGTCAAATGTCATCTAGTTTTTTTTTTTTTAATTTGATTGACATTTAAGTATTTTTACAAACTTACAAAAAATAAAGTTAGTTATCATTCAAACAGTGTAAGCGGATCAAAAAATACCAGGTGCTAAACAAAATTATACTGGGTGTAAGGGACAGCCCTCCACAAACCGATGGGGTGGATTCAGTATATCATACTAAGATGACCAGTACAAGAAATTATTTCAGGACCGTTATGGGAATCAAATAAACCTGATTTGTTTTATTTCCACACACGCAATGCAATTCGGATCAATTCGGAAAGCCGCTTTTGTGCAATCGCCGACGACGAGTTCGATGAACTCTGTAGTTAGACAGGAAGTGAACAGCTGATTTTACGCGGCGTTCGTTAGAGTATTTAAACATCCATTGCTGCTTTTTTTATTTTAGTCGTATTGTTTGCATAAATGGAGTGCTGCTTTTAGAGAATGTAATTTTACATTGAAATAAAACTGAAAAGCTGAAAGTAAAAAAAATAAAAAAATCCTGAGAAAAATTCCGGTTTAAAATGATTCAAAATAAGGAGCTGAATGCACTCTGTCAGTTTGTGGAGGGCTGTCTCTTACACTCTGTATTCTATAGGCAAGTTATCTCCATCAAAACAAATAGATTAGATGAAACTATGTAAATTCTCATTTGAAACCCGCAAACTGTCGGTATTTATGAGGCTTTTAAACACAGCCTGGTTTGCCCTACTGAACCGTAATTTTGAATGACCACACAGAAATAATAATAAATTAAGGTTTGCGGTCCCGTTAGATATAATTTTAAACATTACGATTTTCAATGTGGCTTTATACTAGTCCAAGCTATTTCTAGTGGTGTAATATTGTTAGAAATTATATCTTGTGTGTAAATCCCAGTTATAAACTATCAGAATGTCAAAATTTATTAAATATTTTTGTGTGATTTAGTAAAACTTATACACCTAAACAAATATTATAAAGAGAGACGATTTGATTGTTCGTATGTTTGTTTGTTACACTTTCACACTTAAACGGCTGAACGGACTTGGATGTTTTTTTTTTACTGTTACCGACTAAAACATACCCACCGTGTTTCTTCAGTTTCCTATATGCCAGGGCCACGGTAACTCTTTCGAACAAATCTCGCGACCTTGGCAGGACTTGGATGATTGAGTACTGAAATTGGTTCCAATTTTAGAAGAGCTCACCAATAAACTAAATTTTCTTACAAGTTTTGCAATGTAGGTCAGTGTCATGCTGTCTGTCTGTAGATAAAATGTTTTCATGAAATGTCCCTTCTTTTGTCATTCAATATTGAATTTTAGTGGGTTGTATAGATGATATTAGTGATTAAAATACTTTACATACTATACGGTCGTCTTACGTGAATCATATTTTGTTCAATAAACATAATAATCTCGGTGAAAAGTTATTTTCTGTATTCTTTTCCTTCTTTCTAAACAGTGAACGAAACTGAACCGCCACGCTCGGGTCGGTAACGCTACATCGAGTTCACTCAGCTCCAGTCGGTTTCCAGTGACGCTGAATCGCGTACTCGGCAATGAATAGCGCATAACCAAACCAAATCAAAATATTTTATTTTACATACATAAACCGACATGGAGGCTATTCGATATACCGTACGGAACTCTATGAAAGAGTCCCGTACGGTATATCGAATTACCCTTGAACGATATAACTGTCTACAGAAAGCATGTTTCACCGACGAACGGTAATACGAAAAAACTATTAGTCGATACCATTATTTAGCGACAGCACGTTTCGCCGAATAACGCTACATAGAATGAAAAGTTGGCCGATACCATGATTTGCCGATGTCATAGTTCGCCGGAACACGCTTGAACTAAATAATCCTTTACCGATAGCAATTTGCATCGAAAGCACCTTTTCTTACACCGCCGATCCAAAATAATTGTCTTTAGTTTCTCGCTCATATAATTTTGACAGACATCGATTAAATTACATTAACTGCTATTTCCATGCGTTTATAGTAGTAATTCAATAAAAATAAATGTAAAGAAAATAATAAAACAGCAAATTTGATTATTTTTATAATTATTACGGTAAATAACAAAAATAAAGGTTGCAAACTGCGCAATCATAAGAAACATGATAGAAAACAATCAGTTTTGAAAAAAAAAACTGCCAGTTATGTGTAATATTAATGATTTTTGATGTACATGATGTGAGCTAGCCCGCCTAAGAAAGTTTCTATGCTCATCTCACTCTTTTGGGACAAGTGCTTTTCTAGTCTCTTTTCATATTCAATCTGCGACGAACGACGACGCTTTGGCATTGGCTCAGATGCAGTGATGCGCTCGATTTCGCAGTCGGTATATTTTTGTTCTTTTGCAAACTCCTTGATAGTGTTGAAGATATTCCACTTCTTGCGATTTAAAAGTGTGTTCCACCTGTTATGCCATGATTCCAGAGCATTTTGTGTTTTTGGAATAGAATAAGTACGATTACACACTGACCACATATCTGGTGGGAACAATGGTGGATTTTTGCTCAAAATTAACTTCGTCCCTGGGCCAGATTTTTTTGTAAATACTCCAGATACATAATACTTATTGAACCATTGTGCCAATCCTACGGCTTCAGCTGGCAATACTAAGTTTTTTACTTGCTCGAAGGCCTCCGGTATCTCTGCTGGTTCTAAAAATGCTAAATCAAATAAATGTCTGATTTTATGTGCAAATACGAAATCAGTACCATAGCGCTTTGCCAACCCTTCCGCCTGTACATGCCGCCAAAGGCTTTTTTGGAATCGATGGCTCGCCTTTACTTCTAATGCGCTGAACAATCATTCTTGCTGCTGCTTTGCTAGGCAATTGAGCAGCACTCGTAGTTGGCACATCTTGCAAGCAGCGATTAACAATTTGTGACGGAGAGTCCATTGAATTGTTTGCAATTTCTTTTATCTTTGCATTAAAACTCATCTGTAACCGCTTTTCTGGCTCTGGCAGATGCCCATGTCCATTGTTTTGATTTAAAATCGAATGTTCATCTGTGCAAAATATTGTTGTCACAGTAGCACCACAACCTTTAGAACTTTTCAGCGTACATCTCCAGTAATATTTGTCGTCCAATCTTTTGTTGAGGTGATATGAATATCCATCTACAATAAGTACACTAGCGCCGCGTTTTGATTTCACTATATTACAAGCACTCATTTTCAAATTAATTGACTGATCGTAACAACAACGAAAATAAACGGGAACGTAGTTTTGATTCAAGTCACTATTATGTATTTTATGCTCAAGTCGGAAATAATTTATAGGTACCCACATATTTGCAAAAATACACTGACCAGCGAGAATATTTACCATTTTTACAATGTGGCCAACGTAATAATGAGCATCATCTAATTTGTTTTCGTAAGCAGTTGTACATATATCAATTGTTAATGAATTATTAAGATAAACGCATGGAAATAGCAGTTAATGCAATTTAATCGATGTCTGTCAAAATTGTATGAGCGAGAAACTAAAGACAATTATTTTGGATCGGCGGTGTAAGAAAAGGTGCTTTCGATGCAAATTGCTATCGGTAAAGGATTATTTAGTTCAAGCGTGTTCCGGCGAACTATGACATCGGCAAATCATGGTATCGGCCAACTTTTCATTCTATGTAGCGTTATTCGGCGAAACGTGCTGTCGCTAAATAATGGTATCGACTAATAGTTTTTTCGTATTACCGTTCGTCGGTGAAACATGCTTTCTGTAGACAGTTATATCGTTCAAGGGTAATTCGATATACCGTACGGAACTCTATGAAAGAGTCCCGTACGGTATATCGAATTACCCTTGAACGATATAACTGTCTACAGAAAGCATGTTTCACCGACGAACGGTAATACGAAAAAACTATTAGTCGATACCATTATTTAGCGACAGCACGTTTCGCCGAATAACGCTACATAGAATGAAAAGTTGGCCGATACCATGATTTGCCGATGTCATAGTTCGCCGGAACACGCTTGAACTAAATAATCCTTTACCGATAGCAATTTGCATCGAAAGCACCTTTTCTTACACCGCCGATCCAAAATAATTGTCTTTAGTTTCTCGCTCATATAATTTTGACAGACATCGATTAAATTACATTAACTGCTATTTCCATGCGTTTATAGTAGTAATTCAATAAAAATAAATGTAAAGAAAATAATAAAACAGCAAATTTGATTATTTTTATAATTATTACGGTAAATAACAAAAATAAAGGTTGCAAACTGCGCAATCATAAGAAACATGATAGAAAACAATCAGTTTTGAAAAAAAAAACTGCCAGTTATGTGTAATATTAATGATTTTTGATGTACATGATGTGAGCTAGCCCGCCTAAGAAAGTTTCTATGCTCATCTCACTCTTTTGGGACAAGTGCTTTTCTAGTCTCTTTTCATATTCAATCTGCGACGAACGACGACGCTTTGGCATTGGCTCAGATGCAGTGATGCGCTCGATTTCGCAGTCGGTATATTTTTGTTCTTTTGCAAACTCCTTGATAGTGTTGAAGATATTCCACTTCTTGCGATTTAAAAGTGTGTTCCACCTGTTATGCCATGATTCCAGAGCATTTTGTGTTTTTGGAATAGAATAAGTACGATTACACACTGACCACATATCTGGTGGGAACAATGGTGGATTTTTGCTCAAAATTAACTTCGTCCCTGGGCCAGATTTTTTTGTAAATACTCCAGATACATAATACTTATTGAACCATTGTGCCAATCCTACGGCTTCAGCTGGCAATACTAAGTTTTTTACTTGCTCGAAGGCCTCCGGTATCTCTGCTGGTTCTAAAAATGCTAAATCAAATAAATGTCTGATTTTATGTGCAAATACGAAATCAGTACCATAGCGCTTTGCCAACCCTTCCGCCTGTACATGCCGCCAAAGGCTTTTTTGGAATCGATGGCTTGCCTTTACTTCTAATGCGCTGAACAATCATTCTTGCTGCTGCTTTGCTAGGCAATTGAGCAGCACTCGTAGTTGGCACATCTTGCAAGCAGCGATTAACAATTTGTGACGGAGAGTCCATTGAATTGTTTGCAATTTCTTTTATCTTTGCATTAAAACTCATCTGTAACCGCTTTTCTGGCTCTGGCAGATGCCCATGTCCATTGTTTTGATTTAAAATCGAATGTTCATCTGTGCAAAATATTGTTGTCACAGTAGCACCACAACCTTTAGAACTTTTCAGCGTACATCTCCAGTAATATTTGTCGTCCAATCTTTTGTTGAGGTGATATGAATATCCATCTACAATAAGTACACTAGCGCCGCGTTTTGATTTCACTATATTACAAGCACTCATTTTCAAATTAATTGACTGATCGTAACAACAACGAAAATAAACGGGAACGTAGTTTTGATTCAAGTCACTATTATGTATTTTATGCTCAAGTCGGAAATAATTTATAGGTACCCACATATTTGCAAAAATACACTGACCAGCGAGAATATTTACCATTTTTACAATGTGGCCAACGTAATAATGAGCATCATCTAATTTGTTTTCGTAAGCAGTTGTACATATATCAATTGTTAATGAATTATTAAGATAAACGCATGGAAATAGCAGTTAATGCAATTTAATCGATGTCTGTCAAAATTGTATGAGCGAGAAACTAAAGACAATTATTTTGGATCGGCGGTGTAAGAAAAGGTGCTTTCGATGCAAATTGCTATCGGTAAAGGATTATTTAGTTCAAGCGTGTTCCGGCGAACTATGACATCGGCAAATCATGGTATCGGCCAACTTTTCATTCTATGTAGCGTTATTCGGCGAAACGTGCTGTCGCTAAATAATGGTATCGACTAATAGTTTTTTCGTATTACCGTTCGTCGGTGAAACATGCTTTCTGTAGACAGTTATATCGTTCAAGGGTAATTCGATATACCGTACGGAACTCTATGAAAGAGTCCCGTACGGTATATCGAATTACCCTTGAACGATATAACTGTCTACAGAAAGCATGTTTCACCGACGAACGGTAATACGAAAAAACTATTAGTCGATACCATTATTTAGCGACAGCACGTTTCGCCGAATAACGCTACATAGAATGAAAAGTTGGCCGATACCATGATTTGCCGATGTCATAGTTCGCCGGAACACGCTTGAACTAAATAATCCTTTACCGATAGCAATTTGCATCGAAAGCACCTTTTCTTACACCGCCGATCCAAAATAATTGTCTTTAGTTTCTCGCTCATATAATTTTGACAGACATCGATTAAATTACATTAACTGCTATTTCCATGCGTTTATAGTAGTAATTCAATAAAAATAAATGTAAAGAAAATAATAAAACAGCAAATTTGATTATTTTTATAATTATTACGGTAAATAACAAAAATAAAGGTTGCAAACTGCGCAATCATAAGAAACATGATAGAAAACAATCAGTTTTGAAAAAAAAAACTGCCAGTTATGTGTAATATTAATGATTTTTGATGTACATGATGTGAGCTAGCCCGCCTAAGAAAGTTTCTATGCTCATCTCACTCTTTTGGGACAAGTGCTTTTCTAGTCTCTTTTCATATTCAATCTGCGACGAACGACGACGCTTTGGCATTGGCTCAGATGCAGTGATGCGCTCGATTTCGCAGTCGGTATATTTTTGTTCTTTTGCAAACTCCTTGATAGTGTTGAAGATATTCCACTTCTTGCGATTTAAAAGTGTGTTCCACCTGTTATGCCATGATTCCAGAGCATTTTGTGTTTTTGGAATAGAATAAGTACGATTACACACTGACCACATATCTGGTGGGAACAATGGTGGATTTTTGCTCAAAATTAACTTCGTCCCTGGGCCAGATTTTTTTGTAAATACTCCAGATACATAATACTTATTGAACCATTGTGCCAATCCTACGGCTTCAGCTGGCAATACTAAGTTTTTTACTTGCTCGAAGGCCTCCGGTATCTCTGCTGGTTCTAAAAATGCTAAATCAAATAAATGTCTGATTTTATGTGCAAATACGAAATCAGTACCATAGCGCTTTGCCAACCCTTCCGCCTGTACATGCCGCCAAAGGCTTTTTTGGAATCGATGGCTCGCCTTTACTTCTAATGCGCTGAACAATCATTCTTGCTGCTGCTTTGCTAGGCAATTGAGCAGCACTCGTAGTTGGCACATCTTGCAAGCAGCGATTAACAATTTGTGACGGAGAGTCCATTGAATTGTTTGCAATTTCTTTTATCTTTGCATTAAAACTCATCTGTAACCGCTTTTCTGGCTCTGGCAGATGCCCATGTCCATTGTTTTGATTTAAAATCGAATGTTCATCTGTGCAAAATATTGTTGTCACAGTAGCACCACAACCTTTAGAACTTTTCAGCGTACATCTCCAGTAATATTTGTCGTCCAATCTTTTGTTGAGGTGATATGAATATCCATCTACAATAAGTACACTAGCGCCGCGTTTTGATTTCACTATATTACAAGCACTCATTTTCAAATTAATTGACTGATCGTAACAACAACGAAAATAAACGGGAACGTAGTTTTGATTCAAGTCACTATTATGTATTTTATGCTCAAGTCGGAAATAATTTATAGGTACCCACATATTTGCAAAAATACACTGACCAGCGAGAATATTTACCATTTTTACAATGTGGCCAACGTAATAATGAGCATCATCTAATTTGTTTTCGTAAGCAGTTGTACATATATCAATTGTTAATGAATTATTAAGATAAACGCATGGAAATAGCAGTTAATGCAATTTAATCGATGTCTGTCAAAATTGTATGAGCGAGAAACTAAAGACAATTATTTTGGATCGGCGGTGTAAGAAAAGGTGCTTTCGATGCAAATTGCTATCGGTAAAGGATTATTTAGTTCAAGCGTGTTCCGGCGAACTATGACATCGGCAAATCATGGTATCGGCCAACTTTTCATTCTATGTAGCGTTATTCGGCGAAACGTGCTGTCGCTAAATAATGGTATCGACTAATAGTTTTTTCGTATTACCGTTCGTCGGTGAAACATGCTTTCTGTAGACAGTTATATCGTTCAAGGGTAATTCGATATACCGTACGGGACTCCTTATGAGAGTCCCGTACGGTTTTGAATTGAATTGAATTTGCATCGAAAGCACCTTTTCTTACACCGCCGATCCAAAATAATTGTCTTTAGTTTCTCGCTCATATAATTTTGACAGACATCGATTAAATTACATTAACTGCTATTTCCATGCGTTTATAGTAGTAATTCAATAAAAATAAATGTAAAGAAAATAATAAAACAGCAAATTTGATTATTTTTATAATTATTACGGTAAATAACAAAAATAAAGGTTGCAAACTGCGCAATCAACGATAGGTGAACGATAGGTGAACGGTTCCAACTGATTGATTCCTACGAAGAAAAGCTGGCTAGAAACTCCACGGTTACTCTTTTAAAAATAATTGGCCTTCACAAAGGTTTCCAATTACTGTGTTAATATGTGCTCCAGACGTAAAGAAAAGCACCGCCCCATTTCTTCCCGTGGATGTCGTAAAAGGCAATTAAAGGACATACTAGAGGTTGAGCAGCAGCGTTCTCTATGCATTTTACCACCACATTACGATCGCCGACCCGCCTGCCAAGCGTGGCGATTATGGCAAACCTTATGGCTGAAATGAAGAATAGCTATGCGAAGACAGTGAGACAGTCGTGAAACCTTTTTTTTAAATCTCAAAACATTAGAACTATTCTTCTGTTACGTCTTGTGTCTGGAGGGAATGTTCCTCGATTGTTGTCAGTAGCATTGTGGGCAGGTACTCTATCATAATAAGGACAAGTACGCACAACCTTATGGACCCAGCAACAATACCAATGACGTCACCCATTTCGTGAGGTGAAAACACGTGACGTCGAGAGAGGGTCGGGTCTATTCATACCCTTATAGAATGAATGTTATACTTCTGAGTGAAGTTCGTAACAATTGATGCTAGAAATAGGTCGGCCTGTAATCAAGACGGCGGACAATAGACCGGGGTAACGATAGAATAGTGGAGAGGGAAGAAAGTTGGTTGTATGGTTGTGTCTCTTTCTTAATTAATTTATTACAGTTAACAGTTAGGATGGAAGTACTCGCAAATGTTGAGGCCTAGGGGTAGGAGAGTAGAAAACTTTATTGACATCATCTTATTGACAGCTGTTCAGTTTGATGGTCTATATCACATTCTTATAAAAGACGATACACGCTGTATATTGAACAATAGAATACTAGAACTGACTCGTTAGTCTAAAGGGATACAGGGGTCCGTTCACTCTTAATTTACCTCTGATTTTACGCCCCTGTCTAATTAAAGGTGATCTATGTTTTTCGTTACAATAAGGTTGCTTTTGGGATGTTTCCAGTAACAAGTCTGTCAATATCATAGTGATCTTTAGTTAAGTTACAATAAGGTTGCTATTGGGTTGTTGCTATCAGAGGTAGCATAACTGTGAAAGGACTGCAATTCATGGCCACAGATTGTCAATTACGTTCATTGTACCATGGTGCTTTCATAAACCGCCATGAACGTGTACGTTCCAATTTCAAATGTCATTCCAATTTCGAACGAAAAACAATATGGCTTCATTTGAACGAATTCACGTGTCCCTTTATGTACTGTTATTGAGCTTTAGAGCTAGTGCGCCTGAATGACATTTGTTACCGTGATAAAAAAACAATAGTTATCACGTCACTATCACGTCGGTGAAGAGTTGTGCTCAATGTTATCTGCTCCGATCTACGAGTTAGAAGTGGTGAGTTTGAACCCAGGCAGGTACTCTAATCAGTTACTTTGTGTCCTAGAAATATAAAATACCAACCTGCACTCATGCACTGGACTTGGTAAATTATGGGTCACTCTCTCTCACGGAGAGGAAGCCTGTGTCCAAGCAATGGGAACGTTTTAGACTGATTTGATTAATTATGATATAAAAATTAAATCACTCTGTTCTATCACTAGTTCTAAATGATCTCTTAGGACTTTCAATTGAGCCCAAGATTTCACGAGAAAACATAGAAAACAGAACTAAAACTAAACAGGAAGTCAGGGTTAAATTATTTATTTCAATTAGACCATTTCATCATCATCATCATCATTTCAGCCGTAAGACGTCCACTGCTGGACTTAGGCCTCCCCCAATTTGGGGGGCTTTGCCATAATCGCCACGCTTGGCAGGCGGGTTGGCGATCGCAGTATGGTGGTTAAATGCATAGAGAACGCTGCTGCCCATTCCGCTGGTACCGTGTGGTGCCGGACGTAAAGAATAACACCACCCCATTTCTTCCCGTGGGTGTCGTAAAAGGCGACTAAGGGACTTAATAGAGATTAGACCATTTAAAAATTTAAAATTTACAACAAAATAGCATTGATTCTTCTTGTTCTGTAAAAAAATCTTTCAGAAAACGAGAATTTACAGTTGCTTGATAAAAAGCTTCATTTTGAATCTTAAGACAAATAAATAAAGTTTACATTTATTTGAGCAAAATATATTGTCTTTCTAGCACTTTTTCGTCAACGATTAAATGTAGATTGCTTGCAAAAATGTTTGCATCTCATATTTTGAAATAAAAAAATGCTCAAACATCTCCGTGAATGTTTCAGGTTGTTTCAAAATAATACCATTAACTTTTAAGATAAACTGTTCGAAGTTGTGCTGCAGTAGCTTAGAGTCTTATTCCGCAGGTTGTAAGGTTAAGATTCGTTTGAGGTTTGCCCCAATACTTGGCACAGGGGTGCACCAAAATTGCCTTCGAAAGTGATTTACAACTTAACAAACGGTGAAGGGATGAGCTTTAATTTTTTTACGGACGGACCTTATCACGTTCGAGAAAGGTTTAATTTTGAATGTTTGTTAGAAAGGTTTGCAAGTAACATTTCTCAAAGTAAGCTTTGATTAACTGGCCACAAATAAACAAGGAAAAATATTGTTTAGAATTTTGTTGGAACTCAATTTAACTTAGAGGAAAACACGAAGAGAAAAAAAGCAAAGGTTTGGATATTTAGTATTTAGTTAAATGTTAAAAAAGTGTATTTGGTTTTTTCGGTTGTTGCGGCTCTTTGATATTTACTAAATAATTTTGCTTGAATCACCAGTGTTACCCTTTTTTTTGACCCGTGTTACCGCTTGGTATCGTATTACAGAGTAACCGGGTTGTGGAGGTTAGATAAGCAGTCGGTTCATGTAAAATACTGGAATTCAACTGGATCTGGTTAGATTGGAAACCGACCAACATAGTTGGAAAAAGGCTGGGCAGATGATGACTAATACTGTCACGAGTTGATATTTTTGTTAATACAGCACCTACATTGGTCTAAAACATGCAGAAACAAATTTTTGCGTACGCTCTTACAACGGGTCCTCGCAAATGTAAGTGGTTATTTCCTCAGTTTATCTTTGTCAGATCATGTGAAGAACTTGTAGATAGATGTCTGAAATGGTCTTTCAATGCACGCATTGGGCAGTAATTGTGCTGTTCGACTCAAAACTTTAGTAGCTCAACGATCCGGCGAACAATAGTTATCAAAGAAAGGACTTTTGGGTAGGCTGCATGAATTAAGGCTCGTGCAGACTGGCGCGACGCGACAGTCGCGCGCGATTCGGCGATTTATATCCGTAGAACAATTTCTATGAAAACGCGCGCGACAATTCAAACAGGGGCGACCTGTCGCGCTGCGACACGGTCGCTCCGCGTCGAGCAGCGTGACAACATAAGGTAAATTTTATGTGGCGTTGCGGCCGCGAATTCTTCGAGACGCCATACAAAATGTATCACAAGCTGTCGCGCTGCTCGTCGCGCCAGTGTGAAAGGTGTTGCGTCGCGATAAATCGCCGAATCGCACGCGACCGTCGCGTCGCACTAGTCTGTACGAGCCTTTACTCAAACTGCCACACCATGATTAAGATTAAAACTAACTACATACGAATATAATAATAAAAAATAATCACTCACATAGTCTTCACATTCAGAATTATTAAAATAATGTAATGAATACATTCCAAAGTAAAATTTTAAGAATAAATATCTGGTTGACCGAGCTTTGCTCGGTATTTTTTGGTAAATTGTGTTTAAAATAATAAGTTTATGTTCAAGTTGATTATCGATAAAGTTGGTCATTGAAAATACGAGTAAAACGAAATTTTATAGAAATGAATCCCAGCTAGATCGATTTATCGCCCCCGAAACCCCCTGTATACTAAGTTTCATGAAAATCGTTGGAGCCGTTTCCGAGATTCACATTATACAACATTATTTTTTGTTTATGCGAAACCCGAAACACGGGTCTAGTATTTTTATGTAAAGAATCTATGAAAAAAAATTCAAAACTGTATCATTAATAATCACAAAGTTATAAGCTTGATAAGTTACCTGGTTGTCCACGCAAAAACTTATGCAGATCACCACAAACAGCTAGTGTACGTACTATCTCCGTGTAATGGACGTTTTAGTACGAGAAAGACATGATAATTTTAAAATATACGTATTGTCGTTCGGTGTCCTACTTGGAAGCGTAATTAAAAATTTTTGGTACAAAATATAACATGGTGTAAAAATTATTGGAATCGATTCAGTTACTGATTCTGAACAAACTATATTCAGGTTTCGCATATACTAAAAATAATCTTATATATATACATATATACAAGAATTGCTCGTTTAAAGATATAAGATTAAAGTCGAATTATGTAAGAATGTACCGTGTAGTGCCGGACGTAAAGAATAGCGCCACCCCATTTCTTCCCGTGGGTGTCGTAAGAGGCGACTACGGGAATTACTAGAGAATGGGCAGCAGCGTTCTCTATGCATTTTACCGCCATACTGCGATCGCCAATCCGCCTGCCAAGCGTGGCGATTATGACAAATCCCCCCAAATTCGGGGAGGCCTATGTCCAGCAGTGGGCGTATTACGGCTGAAATGATAATGATGATGATGTAAGAATTGATATCTTCACACCACTAGGCATCAGCATTTTTAATAGCTGAATCTAAATATAAGCCTCTTACACAACGATCGTAATAAAAAGCAGGTGGATTTTTAACATCTGGCTACCATGTGTGTGTTGAACACATTTCCTAATATTTCGTAAACGTTTATTGAGTATGTTGTTAATATACAGCGATGATTTATGTCCTACAGTCTGCTCATAGTTATTTTACCTCTGAAAGCAGTAACCCAACAATAACCTTATTACAAAGAGAATAAAGATCATAGTGATATCTAAGACAGACTTTTTAGTAGCAGCAACCCAGTTTGCCGCATTGTAGCGAGAATAAGGATCACTTTGATTTTGACAATGACGAAAGATCAGAGGTATAATATTGTGTTTACGGACTATATTTTTTTCTATAGATGTTTTTCCTAGACAGTGAAGAGATTATTGTTCACCTTAAAGATAGGTAATTTTTTTCTTCGTCTCATCATCATCATCATCTCAGCCGCAAGACGTCCACTGCTGGACATGGGCCTCCCCCAAGCACCGCCAATTTGACCGGTACAATTTTTGGGGGAATTTGCCATAATCGCCACGCTTGGCAGGCGGGTTGGCGATCGCAGTATGGTGGTAAAATGCATAGAGAACGCTGCTGCCCATTCTCTAGTAAGTAAGTTTCTTTTTCTATTTATTTTTAATTATTATGACTGCCAGTTAAAACTACTGCCTATTTACGGCTCGTTCTATAGAACCATATAACCATATACCACATCGCAGCGAAAAGATGTGGGCAAGCAGTGGTCATGTGTGAAGTGTCGCTGCAGCTTGTTGCAGTTTCGTTGTCGTAACCACAAAATTGCATATCGTCAAGTCGACGAAACGTTGTGTTTGCAATATGGCCGGCCGCTTTTGCGCGGTCTCGCTTGTGGTTGCGCTGTGACTGCAACGTGGTCTTGACGTGATTGATATCGCCCACAAGGTTGACGGTCACGGTTTTGAGGGCCAAATGTGGTCCATGTGTATAAACTACTAGCTTTTGCCCGGGACTTCGACCACCCTTCGTGCGCCAAATTTTTGCTCCCCTAAACCTTCCCGTCGCATCGAAATGCCTGCAAGCTTTAGTCCATTTTTCATTGCTGCTTCGCTCCATTTGATTGTAGCGTGTTTTATATAACATATAGCCTTCCTCAATTAATAGGCTGCCCAACACAAAAAGATTAGTATTTCCTGAGATTAACCAAACTAACAAATTCTTCAGCTTTATAATATTAGTATAGATTACTTTCCATACAAATTAGTGCCCAACCATGTATTGTCGTTGTAGTTGTGGTGTGGTTGTGGCATGTGTTATTGAAGACAGGGAAATCTCTTATATTACGAGGTGATCATTTAAATTTTTAATATAGTAATTCTAAGAAAACAATTGTACTGTTCCCAATTTTACCTAGGTTTATTTGAGAAATCTTGTTCTTTCTCGATACTCTTACTTTATTTTTTTTTTTGTAATCCCCACCTCAGTAATCCTATACGAACCACTTACTTTATACATAAAATCTTTATAAAGAATTATCAATTTGCATTTATCTCCAAAACTTTTTGCATTGGAATTAGCTTTAATACTCTTAAGATACAAAATTTGTATTGAATGCTAGAAAGTCGCTCAACCGAGATTAAAAATGTATAGCTTCTGCAAAGTTTCAGTGTATCTGTAATAAATTGGTTTTCACGCTCATAATAGCTTGCTTAACTAAGCAAGTAATGAACGTGGTAGGGGAAACTTTCTTTCAATTTTGTTTTTATTGTGGTATAATTTATAGAATGCATCTTTATCTGGAAATTCTATAAAATTTATTTTAGCTTACGTACTAGTCGATTCGCACAAATTTCCTCGTCCGAAACAAACAAAATAATACTTTCAAATAGTATATTATTTTCCATAGGCGACTCACAAGAAGCTTATTATGTTTGTGGGTGAATCAAAAACTTCAGAAATACGTATTAGGCAATTGGCTCGTTTTGAATTTTTACACAATTCCTTGCATAAAATTCAAAAAATAAAGGTAACCATGCCATACGCTTGGCAGGTCGTAGTATGGTGGTAAAATGCATAGATAACACTGCTGCCCATTCTCTAGTCTTAGTCGCCTCTAACGACATCCAAGGGAAGAAATAGATTGATGCTATTCTTTAGCTTTCCTCCCGGACCACAAGAAACAACCATGATTATCAAGTGTGTATACCGACCTTATCAAATTTTAAAATAATATTTCGACGTGACCGTGTTTTTTAAAAACCAGTTCACAGAAATGAAATAAATATCAATTATCACTTACAGAAGAGGCCGCCCAAGAACAAAGACGTAATATTCTCATTAACTGAAATCTGTAGGGCTAGAGGAATGTCAATGACTTTAATATAGCGAAGAATATTCCAAGGAACTTAAGAAATATTATCTACCATATAGAATACAAAAAAAAATTCGCCAAATCTTTCCTCTGCCAATCGAACATCAATCTTCTTCCACAGACACAATACCACGAACTTCACTCCCAAACAAAATTCGCCAATCAAACTAACACTATTCTGAGGGTTTGATTGACAGTTCAATCAAAACAGTTTGATGTTAGTTCGATAGCAAAGCTGTGTGTCATTTTTGTGGCTCACCAACATATTCTGGTAAAGTTCTTTTTCCAATAAAAAAACATTGTCGATGATAATGTGTTGTTTTCAAATAGAAAATCAGCATTCGAAATTCTAATTTTGAATTTTGCATTTGCTTTGCTGTCATTTTGAGAAGCCACTTTATACTGTTTTCAGTATCGTACTATCCTAGTAATATTATAATTTTGAAAGTTTGTATCTTTGGATGTTTCTTACCAATAAAAAAATACTGAACCGATTTGGATGACATCTAGGACATCTATTGACACATAGGATACTTTTATCCTGGTAGTAGGTTTCTATGGCTTAATATTCGACACCCATGCTGGCGAAGCGGCAGGCAAAACCAATAATAATTTTCGATACATTTAGAATTCTGGAATTCTCTACATAGTTATGTCAGTTATCGTGTCTCTGACAGCGTTGCTCTTCTCAATTACGCAACGCATGATGATGCGGTTTTCTGTATAATGTAGAGAATTCATTCCGAAAGGATTAGGTATATGTTAATTAATTAAATTGACATTTAATTAACTTAGTGAGCAGTGGTGATCCAGTGGTAGCAACTTTTCATCACCACTGCTCTCAAAACGGTGAAGGAAAAAATCGTGGCGAAAACGACATATCCTAGAACCAAAAATTCGAAGACATGTGACATCTACCAACGCGCACTGTATCCGCGATCTCACCTCGAACAGAGGACGCCTGTCTCCCAGTAGTGGGAATATTATAGATAGATTATGCTCTTAAACTATCATCTATACTATATAATATTATAAAGCTAAAGAGTTTGTTTGTTTGATTGAACGCGCTAATCTCAGGAACTACTGGTCCGAATTGTAAAAATTATTTTTGTGTTGGGTAGCCTATTTATTGAGGAAGTTATATAACATCACGCTATTACTAAGGAAAGCGGAGCAGTAATGAAAAATTTTGCAAAAACGGGGAAAATCGCATGGGTAGGCGATTTGACGCGACGGGAAGGGTCGGGGGAACAAGAAATTTAACGCGGACGAAGTCGCGGGCAGAAGCTAGTTAATAATAAAATCTTTATGTTTTGATAGGTCGTAAGACCATGCCAAGCAGGGACGGGTAGATAAATATAAAATGAAGTAACTAGCACACACAGAATACAAAGATTAGCATTTATTATCCTCATTCCTTTCACTTGCACAAAGGACCAGAATCCTAAAGCATCAACGGTCTTGGTCCTTACATGACTCACAACCTCATTTGTATGACGTGTAAAACAAACATTAATTAAACCACGGCGTTGATGCGAATCATATTACTCGGGAATATTCGGGTGACAGCCGAGATCTTCCGAGCGCGCTCTTGTAAGACGCTAGTGATAAATCGTGTTTTTAGCCGCCTTAGAGACGCGAACTTTGTATATTACAGGTGTTATTATTCGTGTTCTTTATCCGTGGGCATTTCTTGTGTACCTATTGTCCGGACTTTCCTAAGATCACCTAAGGGTGATCTTCGTACATTTATTAACATACGACGTTAAAGGTTTTAGATCATTGTTAGAGCATGGCTTACACAGAGTGACTAAATGCTCGTTTACAGCGAAGACACGGTGGCTTTTTTCCTTTATCCTTATATCTCTACAAACTAACTTATTTTCTGTCACTTGAACATGGACTGAACCTAGAGTTAGAAACACTACAGTGAATATATTTTTGATACTTCGCTTAGAATTTATCAAATACAGTATCACTTTATCTACTTCCTCAAGCATGTCCTTTACCTTGATCAGAATAAAGAGCCAACATTTTTGAATAATAATAAACCATTCAAAATCCACCTCTAAAACTTACTGATAATTATCTAAATAATCCACGAGCTATATCGTCCCATATAAACAGTTATACTCACACTACATTATCAGCTTACATAAAATATAAAGGAAAAGGTAGAAATATCCATTGAATATTGATCACCAGTTCTCCCGTGCAAGAACTCTGTCGTGCAAAAGAATTGCGAGAAACGTAATGTAACAGATTTGAATAGATCTCGCTCCAATTGCTCAGGTACTCGTATATGCTTCTGGAATTGAAAGGTACCAAAGAGAGTTTACATTTACTTTTGAAGAAAAATGAGACGTGTTCAAATAATAAATGATTTTATTTCTGTAAGAGGTTTGTAACACATTTACACGTCAAATTATATACCTATATTTTTATAATTAGAAGAACTCGGAAATATATATTGTTGTTAATGAGTTTGGTGGTTCCTTTCCAACTACTTTAAGAAAAAATACAAACACAAACTCAAAGGTCACAGTGTCTTTTTAATTCGGACATAATCTATATATGTCAGATCATGTGATTACTATTTAGATTAATGTTTGTAATGGTGATTCGAAGAAAGATCCACCCAGATTTGAGTGTACTTGTCCAGTCAGTGAAGCAGCATAATAATAAGCCTATAATATTCCCACTGCTGGGACACAGGCCTCCACTCAAGGTGAGGGAGTGGGCCATAATCCACCACGCGGGCCCAGTGCGGGTCGGTCGATGTCACATGTCTTTCTCTCGAATTTTAGTATCTAGGACATGCTGGTTTACACGCCATGCTTTCCTTCACCGTTTTGAGAGCAGTGGTGAAGAAATAATTTACTAAAGGTAAATTGCCTGTCTGGGTTGGAACCTACTACCTACTACTCACAAGTCAGTGAAGCATTTGTCAACGACTAGACAAATAAAAAATACCAAAGATAGGATATTTGGATTGACCACATAAAGTACTCTGCATATATGTAATCTTCCCACTGAGGGAACAACGGCCGCCTCTCTTTGAGAGGAAGTGGGCTGTATAAACTAGGTGAAAAAAGAAATGAACTATTCCTTCCTAATGTTAGTGTGCCTACGTCAGAATTTCCATCTCCCGTCCACTTTTAAAGCAATGAATTGGGTACGCTCAATTCTTCGTCATTATCCGTCGCACTCCGACAGGCGATTTTTAGTGAAGATTACAAATGGCTTGGCCAGCATTTTAATTGTATTAGAATCCATTATTCTTCATAGAAAGAAGTCAAATGTATTAATCGTATTTTTTACTAATTTATGAAACAATATTGTAAATTTTCTTAAAATTCCTCCTATCTAATAAGTTTCTTTTCGTATCATAAATAACTTACCAGCCATACTGTAGGGTGCTTCCCTAACATAAGTAATGTCAATGCAGATGTAAAATGTCAAATGTAAAATTAAATGCAGAAAATGTCAGTGAATGCTCAACGGGATGAATCTAAATAAAAATGCAAGTTGTCCGACTCAAACCACGTCTAATTGAACACTAAAAATGTAATTAATACATGTAAAATGCATAGAACAATGGTCGCGTCCAAAGTGCAAATACGCGAGCCTACTGGCTAACTTATTGAAATAAATATATTTTAAAACCCATGTACGTGCATCGTACACTTACCTTCCGACTGGACGACGATCCACGATCGGTTCTGCCTGTTGGGAGGCCCAAATAGTGAGATTTCGTGTTTTTATAATACAAAATCTCGTTTTTTTACCTTAAATTTAATAGTTCGTCCTGGACCTACACTCAAATACGTCGCCGTTGATCAGCCCACGCGCAGACGATGTGTTTTGACACCTCACACGTCTGTCTAGCTCTAGGAAAGGGAACTAATTTTAGTACTTTCAATCATAATCCGAGGGTTTTAAAGGAAATTCGTAATCCATTGCTTTATATGTTTGAAAAATTCGTCTGCTCAACAACGCAATGTAAGTGGCTGAACTGTAAAAATGAAAGCATTGCGATCGTTTACGTAATGTGTGTAACTTTAGGATATAATGAAAATTTTTAACCGACTTCAAAAAAAGGAGGAGGTTTCTCAATTCGACCGTATATATTTTTTTTTTTTTTTTTTTTTTTTATGTGTGTTCACCGATAACTTCGTCGTATATGGACCGATTTTGATGATTCTTTTTTTGTTGGAAAGGAGATATCCCAAGGGTGGTCCCATGATAAGGAAACCAGGATCTGATGATGGCATCCCAGAGAAGTCGAAGGGAACCTTCGAAAATCGTAGTGGCGACTAGTGCGTTTTTTATTTCTTTCATTAATTATCTTAAAGCACTACTATTTAATGAAGGTCTGAAGTTGATCTGATGATGAAGCCGAAAGACAGTCGAGGGAACTCTTCAACGACTTACAGCAATTACGCGGTGTTTGGACTTAATTCATTTCTATTGATGAGAACTTTGCACCCATATGGGCTATAAGTGCCATTACAGGTCTGATGATGGAGACCATAGACAGTTGAGGGAATTCCTCAACGATTTACAGCAGTAGTAAAGTATTAAATTTCACCTGGCGATTAGTGGTATAGGAATTAGTGCGGGTAGATACCATAACTAAAAAGTAAAAAATAAAAACTTTTTGACAAAAAAAAAACCGACTTCCTCAAAAACACTAGAAAGTGAAAAATAACTTTAATTTCGGAAGTCGGTGGCAAAAAACTCAAATACAGATCCTAAGACACCGACTTCCGAAATTAAAGTTATTTTTCACTTTCTAGTGTTTTTGAGGAAGTCGGTTTTTTTTTTGTCAAAAAGTTTTTTCTAGTTGCACTTCCCTTTTTAGGGTTCCATTGCCAAATGGAAAAAAACGGAACCTTTATAGATTCGTCATGTCTGTCTGTCTGTCTGTCTGTCTGTCCGTCCGTATGTCACAGCCACTTTTCTCCGAAACTATAAGAGCTATGTTGTTGAAACTTGGTAACTAGATGTATTCTGTGAACCGCAATAAGATTTTCATACTAAAATAAAAAAAACAATACATTTTGGGGTTCCCCGTACTTAGAACTGAAACTCAAAAAAAAAAAAACATCAAACCCATACGTATCCCATACGGTATCTATGAATAGGTCTTCAAAAATGGTATTGAGGTTTCTAGTTTAATTTTTTTCTAAACTGAATAGTTTGCGCGAGAGACACTTCCAAAGTGGTAAAATGTGTGTCGCCCCCCCCCCGTAACTTCTAAAATAAGAGAATGATAAATCAAAAAAAAATATATATATAATGTACATTA
The DNA here is from genome assembly GCA_932294355.1 of Aporophyla lueneburgensis. Taxonomy (NCBI): domain Eukaryota; kingdom Metazoa; phylum Arthropoda; class Insecta; order Lepidoptera; family Noctuidae; genus Aporophyla; species Aporophyla lueneburgensis. The sequence continues at coordinate 30,205,044 of OW028739.1, read as the reverse complement.
CCATGTAAACTTCCACCGAAAGTTGGTTTGAACGAAATCTAGTAAGTAGTTTTTTTTTTATTACGTCGTAAATAGTAAACCGCAATTTACCTTTCATTCAATCAACTCAAACATAAAAATTTTAAAAAAAGCACATTGAATTTCATAAACATAAACCTTATGCATAAACCGAGAATACCTACAGGTTTGTACGGAACCCTCGGTGCGCGAGTCCGACTCGCACTTGCCCGGTTTTTCTTTTATATAACGTCGGTGTCGGACGTAAAGAAGAGCATCACCCCATTTCATCCCGTGGGTGTCGTAAAAGGCGACTAAGGGACTTACTAGAGAATGGGCAGCAGCGTTCTCTTTGCATTTGACCATAATACTGCGATCGCCAACCCGCCTGCCAAGCGTGGCGATTATGGCAACCCCCCCCCCCCCAAATTGGGGGAGGCTTACGTTCAGCAGTGGACGTCTATCAGCTGAAATGATGATGATGATGAACGTCAAACATAATTAACGCAAGACCTCGATCATACACCCCAATTAGAGTTAAAAGCATGACACAATGACCTAACATTTTTTTTTCTTAGCAGTCCATCACTATTAAGGGTCGGATACACTGCGAGTGCGAGAGAAAATTAGGTATTGAAGCGCTACTCACACAGCGGTAGGCGCGCGCGCCCCGCTCGCTCACACATAGATGTGATAATATTTAAAAAAATAGAAGTGGATATTATGTTGTTCTTTTTATTGCATTTATACTTAGTAAGGAAGGATGGGAGAGGTGGTGGTTTATTGCAGTTTTGTATGTAGGCATCAATCAGCTGTTATATTATGATTTTTAAAAACAAAGTCAATTAATACGTCTACACCATTATTTTTTTTTCAGAGTGCAAGTGCCCCTTTTTGTTGCCTGAGACTGCGCATGCAATCTAACGAGCCCAAACTAGAGTTGCAAAGGACTCGAGTCATCGAGTCCTAATTTTAAAGACTCGACTCAATTATGCAAGACTCAATGTGCTCAAAAGGCTCGGAGTCTACAGATAAGCACTTAAGTCTTAAAAAGGACTCAAGTCTTACAAAGAACCAGAGTCTTAAAGAAAAACTCGGAGCATGAAGATGAAACTTGTACCTCATCAGTTGAAAAGACTAGAAAGAAGGCAATAAATTCAAATTAGTGGTTATGATGTATGTTTCATCATCACCATCATCATTTCAGCCGAAAGATGATGATGATGAGATTGTAACTTTGCGTACAATAAAATCTGACGAGTTATTCGAGTTTTTTTGAATGAAGAGCAAGATTCGAGTTCATTTTAAGACTCAAGTTGTTATTAAGACTCGAGTCCTTTTTAAAAATCCAGTCCTTTTTTAAGACTCGATTATGACTCTGGCTCGGCTTGACTCTAGACTCCGAGCCTTTTGAGCACACTGAGTCTTGCATAACTGATTCGAGTCTTTACAATTACGACTCGAGGACTCGAGTCTTTTTCAACACTAGCCCAAACACGATGAGGTTATGTTGTATACTTAAAGTAGGCGGCGGGGTCTGGAAGACCCCGCCGTGCCCTTCGTGGTAATTTTTTCTTAAACCACCTATAAGTAGGAGCCCCGCGAAGAGAGGCTCCATCGACATGACCTCCGAAATCACATGACTTTGTCCTCAAATTCGACATTGATCCTAAGATACTTTGACCTTAAGGTCACTTTTCATGTATTTTGACCTGTTGCTGCTGCTGCTGTTTTGTTGCTCATGAGAATCGCGAAAATTGACTTTCGGAATTTTGACCTTGGTCTCAAGGTCAATGACCATGAGGTCGAGGTCAGTGAACTTGTGATAATAGCGAAACTTGACTTTCGGAATATTATTCTTGACCTCAAGGTCAAGGTCAGTGACCTTGGGATATGGCGGATCTTGACTTTTGACATTTTGACTTTGACTTTAAGGTCAATGACCTTGAGATCAAGGTCAGTGACCTTGGGAGAATCGCGGTAATTTGACTTTGGATCAAGGTCTACGACCCCAAGGTCAAGGTCAATGTCCTTGAGGTGTCCCATGGTGTTCCCCCACCCTACTACTCCCACATCCCACCGGGTCCCGAAGGCTTGATTAGGCGATAGATTATGGTGAAATTATTCCAAGTCTTTTTTTCATAGTGACCCGTTTCGTATCCACTGACCAAAGAGTTTCAATGGCCACCTTCCGACTTCATCATCAGACTCTGGACACCATCGAGATCTCTAGTACTTGTCAAGACAAATCTAACGAGCCCAAACACGACGAGGCTATGTTGTATACTTAAAGAGTTTCTATGACCACCAGTTAGCTTCATCATCAGACCCTGGACACCATCTAAATCTGTAGTACTAGTCAAGACAAATCTAACGAGCCCAAACACGACGAGGCTATGTTGTATACTTAAAGAGTTCCTATGGCCACCGTTTGGCTTCATCATCAGACCCTGGACATGATTCTAGTTCTATAGTACTCGTCAAGGCAAATCTAACGAGCCCAAACACGACGAGGTTATGTTGTATACTTAAAGAGTTCCTATAGCCACCGGTTGGCTTCATCATCAGACCCTGGACATTATTCTAGTTCTATAGTACTCGTCAAGGCAAATCTAACGAACCCAAACAAGACGAGGTTAGAGTTCCCCATCACCAAGGCTAATAACTGACCGGGTACCCAAACAGTTCATGTTTGATAAAATATACCGAATCCAGCTTCACGAAGATCGCCGGTGTGAGAGTTTGCGCCCCACTGAGCTGCGCATCTTCACGGACGGATCAAAAACAGACAGTGGCATAGGTGCAGGAGTCTTCTCGCAGGACTTCAACATACATATAGTCACACCGTTAAGACTCCACAACACAGTGTTCCAGGCTGAATGCATAGGGATCACTTGCTGCTTCAGCCATTATGGCCAGGGCAGTTAAAGATCACTCGATCCGCATACTCTCAGACAGTATGGCTATTCTGCAAGCGCTGGACAGTCACTCGATTGACTCTGGGCTAATATACGAGTGCCACCAGCGCCTCAACCAGGTGGGTCGTTTAATAAACATCTATTTGTCATAGGAGTTACAGACAGTCCGCTGTGCAGGGCCTGCATTGAGGACGACGAGACAGCAGCGCACGTGCTTCTAAACTGCCCGGCGATCGCCAGATACAGGGCCAAGTACTTCGGTAACCCACATACCCTACGTGAGATAGTCAGCAACATCAAGGCGTTGCTGGCCTTTCTTGAGGAGCTGGGGTGGATCGAATAACCGATTTCCTACCCGTACGCAAAATACGCGCTCAGGCGTGGAGTTGCGGACACCAGCCCGTTCTATCTATTACCTATTACCTACTATATGGTAACCAGGGTCTGATGATGGAGCTGAAAGGTGGGCATAGGAACTCCGTAATTAAACGATGCAACCCCATCGAGTTTAGGCTCGTTTGATTCGTCTTGACGAGTATCTTGGTTGGCGTGAATATGTAACTCCAACAAATTTGGGAAATAATAAAAAATACTAAAAAGTTAAAAACAAAATTAAATAAAAAAACCTTTTTTAAAAAACAAGCTTTTATTATTTGTTAATAAAATGAACTAAAAAGTTAAAAATAAATTATAAAATAAATGTAACACGCTTTTATTTATAAAGGAAGAAGCTTAATTATCGTTTAAGGTTACAATGAACTTACAAAGTGTTATATTTCTTATTAGAGTTCATTTATTTTTAACTTTTTAGTTCATTTTATTAACAAATAATAAAAGCTTGTTTTTAAAAAGGTTTTTTTTATTTAATTTTATTTAACACTTGATAGAATCGAGCCCTGAAGAAAAAAATGTTTAATCACCATTTTTTAGATTTTTAATTTTTCAATAGTTATAAAAAATCACAATTAACAAATTAATAAACTTTTATGAATATTTATCGCAGGATCTTATAAAATACATATATCAAAAGGATTCCACGTAGTTTAAAATTTATAGGTCAATTATTTATACCCATTGTTTATGTCAATGGAGATTGGGAAAAAAATGTTTAGTTAACAGTTGTTTAACTTTTTTAAAAATGGTGATTAAACTTTTTTTTCTACAGGGCTCGATTTTTTCAAGTGTTAAGAGGATACTAGATTTTTTTCAAATTTTTAAATCACATTTTATATTATAAAAAAAATATTTTTATTGCTGAACTCTCTTTAGCGGCGGCGCGCGCATGCCGTAACAGCCGCGCGGAGCCCTATTTTCAACGTCAAATAAAAATTATAAATAATGGAGATAGAGTTCCGGCAGTTTATGCTTTTTTATTGGAAATTTCCTCCACTTTAACGAACTTTTTTCAAAATTGCTTAAATGTTAATATTTTTTGAGTTATTAACAAAAAACGAAATATCATTTTTTTTTCATCTTATTTTGTTAATAACAATTGCAATTTTTTACCTGCACCAAAATCCTTCAAAAACATTTTTCTAGAGGTGATTCTGAATCGAATGAGCCATCGCTCATATTTTTATGACCTTTATCTCTATTTTTCACGTTTTTGAACTTGTTGACTAGACTATGCAAAAATTCGACAGTTCGGGTAGCTTGATGTGCTGGCATCTATACATAGACACTTTAGCCAACACGATTTTTAGTAACCTTCAACAGTATTTTACATGGATGGCACATAGTTGTGCGTGAATATAAATCTGGCTATACATTACCGCTTGTGAAATGACCCGAATCTGAGTTCGTTTTCGCGTCTATTCAACAGCTTTCCGATCAGGGACGGGTTTTTGTCCCGTGACAAAAGTCGGGATTATTCCGTATCCACGCCAGTATTCAATTCACTTCCGACTAGCCTATTTTGGATCATCCATCTTGCACCAAGGTTGCGGATCGAACCTTACCGTGATCCGAACGCTAATGTTGTGAACAAGAAAAAGAATAACACAGTGGGGTTCCAGAGATCTTCAGAAAAAATATGTGTAAGATATGTTCCAAAGATGTTTCGTATCGTTATTTGTCTACCGCAGGTAAACATGTACGTCGCTTCAAAACACAATTTTAGGAACAAAGTTCCCTAACGCAGCATCCGGTAAGAGTAAAATTGTGGAAATCGTCACGTAATTAAGAAAAAGTTACACAGTAATGAAAAAGCGTTATGCCCCATCGTTGCGAGTTCTTATTATTCAGAAAAGAAAGAGACAGAGAAAGGGTAAATTTTCATGGTTTTCGAGGATGCTGAAACCAATTCTACGGTAAAAAAAGAAAATCTAAGATGGCGACTGCAAAAAATGTAAATATTTGTCATGAGGGTCGTTTTCATGGTCAAGTATGTCAATGGCCAACATCGGCCATTCAACACAGCCACATTCACGACAGGGTACCACGTTATGTAGGTTTAAGAAAACAACATGAATGCTGTTTAGCTCAGTATCCAAATGAGAGAGACAATCATTCGCCAAATAATCAGAATTCGAACAGCTATTACCCTAAAATAACTCATTATTCCTGTGTTAATTGTGCAGTATTTGCTAGCATAATAACGTCAGGCGTGTTTAATGTAAATACAAAGAGCATCGGCGAATCGTGAAATGGCTAGCGGACAGTGGCGGGTAGTGTGCGGCCTGCGTGTACGCAGTGGCATTCACAGTAACAAATGTGAGCGCCATTATTTTATTAAATAGTGTATTAGTAGCAACCATAGATGTATAGCTACGCACAGTAATTGAATTGAATTTGCGAATAGACTCAGATGCTACGCTTTGAAATTATGACGTAGGGTTTTCTCCTCGTTAATTGATTCTAAGAAACTCGTGAAGACGGTCCATGTCCAGTTAAAGTATTTTGCTTTGTTGCCTTTGGAATAATAGTTACCATCGTACTCCTTAGCAATTGTAGAGATAATAACCTGTTTCATTTTACCATGCAACTTTTTTGTATAATTATAGGCTAACTAACTTTTTCCCGCGCCTTCACACGGGCGAAACCGTTCATCACTCTTTTCGGATTATATCCCACGGAACTCTTTATGGATTAAAAGTACCGTAACCCTCTAATACTTCCGTGATATTCTATTTTCATATAACTCTTTTGGTTTAGACGGCACAAAGCTCCCAGTCGGCATGATATTTCGGAAACCTTAAATTATCATCGTTTATATTTCAGCAATGAACACAAAACCTTAATAAATGACACACTCTTGAGTAAGTTTATTGATGAAAACTGTATGGAAATCCGTTCGTTGGTTTTTGAGTTCATCGCGTTCAGACAGACAGACGTGGTACAATACGTTTGTGAATACCCTAGTAAACATTATCATTGATAACACGCCTTGAATTTTATTTTATTTTTAACCTACAGATATTGCAATTTTGAAGGGGAAAACAATGAATATCTGTTGTATTGAAAAATGCCTGCTGTATAAAGATGAAAAGATAATTTATGTTGGCCAAATTGTTGGAAAAGGTTGGAAAAATGTTATAAGGTTTTTTATCTGATATTTCTGAGTAGCAGCCCGAAGTGTGGATTTGTGCCCAGTTGATAGCAAAAAGATCGCCCCCTGTTACAAGGTACTTAAAAATAACTGGCAATATGTTACTGGTTCTATTATAGGTACACCTCTGCTCAACCCTTCAGGGGAATCAAGGCGTGATGTTATGTTATGTTTGCCCACGTGATGTGCACGGAGTAACGTACTAAAGGGATAAAAGTATACTACGTCCTTGCAGGTCATGATCAAACTTTAAGCCTTTCATAGAAAACCGTTCAGCCGTTAAGGCGTGAAAAGGGGTTAAACATACAGTTCGTTTTACATCCTTACTTCCTTACTAATATTATAAGAGAGAAAATAAGTTTACCCCTAAACCACTGCATCGATCATCCTGAAATAGTACATATAGGTTGTCAGACTTGTCATGTGTACAGAAACGGACATAAGGTACCTTTTATCCCAAAAAACGTACTGTTCCTGAGAAAGAAAGAAATAAAGCATTTATTTGTCAGAATATTGTACAAAGTTGTTATGTGGATTATTACGCTCAAAATATTCTGCCGTTTCCGGCGTACAAATATGGTTTTGAAATTATGGGGCATCATTACATTAAAATTTAATTTTTAATCATTAAAATTATATGTCATCATTACATTAAGATTTAGTTATTAATCAATAGAATTATTTAAATTACGAAACATTTTTTTTATGTAAAAGATATTAATTAAATGTCAAAATTGCATGAAGGGAGATAAAATATGATTTTTACAGAATAATGGTCACATCTTTAGGTAAACTTTTCATACATAAAATCTTCAGTCGAGTAATAACATTTGCTTAAGAGAAAGTTAAATAATTAACATTTAAATGTTCTGAGGCTGAGAGTTTTAAAGCCATCAGGTAATTTGTTATAAACAGTAATGGACATGCAGTACACATTAATAGAAAATAATTTAATTCTACGCCTAGGAACATGAAGCATATGCACTTTGCAGCTGGCTCTGGATACAACATCATTATACAAGTCAAATTCATGTCTGTTTCGGTGTATAAAGATGCAGATTTCAAAAATATATAGTGCTGGAATTGGCAGTATTTTAAGTTTCTTAAATAGTGGAACACAACTGTCCAGTGGATGCGCTCCACAAATTGAGCGTATGCATTTTTTCTGAGCTCGAAAAACTCTTGTAAGTTAAACAGAATTACCCCATATTATAATGCCATAGCGCAGAATTGATGACACATAGCCATGGTATGCACATATTGCCGCGTTAACACTAGCCACACGTGTTAGTCTATATAAAACAAATACAAATCTATCTATCCTCTTACATAGATCGTCAATATGAGATTTTCAATTACAGTTTTTGTCAATAATTATACCCAAGAATTTTACGTAATCGACCTCTTCAATTGTCTCATTTCCATATTGTATTTTAAGTCGTGGACGCGTACTGTTATATGTCTGGAATTGTATCATTTTTGTTTTTTTAATGTTAATATGTAAGTTATTGTGTTCTAGCCATGTAATAATTTTATTTAATGGCATGTTTATTTCATTTTGGTACTCAATAATGTCGTCATTTTCTTTTATAATACTAAGGGTCGTATCATCCGCATATAGGATACATTTGTGGGAAGTTACACTTGACAAGTCGTTAGCATATAGCAGAAATAAAAGCGGACCTATTATGGTCCTTTGGGGAACACCGCAGTTATTTTCACGATACTGTGATCTATATGTGAGCTTTTGATTTCCTGTTTGTCCCGAAATCTCAACACATTGCTGTCGATGTGTAAGGTAGCTTTCGAGCATTACAAAGCATTACCCCTTATGACATATCGTTCTAATTTATAAACTAACTAGCTTTTGCCCGCGGCTTCGCCCGCGTGGATGTCGGAAATGAACGCAGGTATTTTCCTAAAATAAAAGATTTTTTCTAAAATAAAAGTAAGTTACTCCTTATTAAATCAGCTACCTACCAATAAAAGTCCCGTCAAAATCGGTCCGGCCATTTCAGAGATTAGCCGGAACAAACAGACAGGCAGATAGACAGTAGACAAACAGACAGACAGACAAACAAAAATTGTAAAAAATGTTGTTTTAGTATATGTACCGTGTATATACCCATACACACTTAGTAAAAAGCGGTTATTTTAATATTAAAAACAGACACTCCAATTTTATTTATTTGTATAGAGTATAGATATACCGTTAGGTACGGGGTTGAGAAACAAACATCCAATCATACAAATGTTCAAATTTATAATAATTAGGAGTACCTAAGTACGTTTATAATTCATATTACTTCTTAAGTACTACTTCATACTACTTCTCTATTCTTTATCAGAGTGTCATGTGTTTGATGTACTTAATAAAACTAATAGTATTCAAAGTAAGAAGACTGCGACATAGAGCTGGATTGAATTTAATTCAATCCAGCTCTATGTCACAGTCTTCCTAGTTTTTCTTAACGCTCCTATTCTACCTACACAGACACTCAATTATTTACCAGACACCAAATCGACCATACTTATAGGAATGGTACTTTGGCCAGTGTCTTCACCCGTAAAGCTGTCGGAAAATATCAACCAGGAACCTACTACCGGGATAAAATATCCTATATGATAAGTATCCAGGATAACCAAAAATCCAAATCCATCCAAATCTAAACATCTTCAAGTCTTATTTCGCGGTCTCTTACTTGGAATAATATAATGGGTAGGTTTATTTTGAGTACTTCGAACACACATGATATTCGCATTTACTATGAAGCCAAAGTAATATGAATTACAATCCTACTAATCCTGCACTACCCTACCGCTACCAACCGGGACGTACGGATGGCCCGCTAGCCGCTCTGCGTCTATTTTATATAACCTCTGATATCTTCTAAAATATTAACTTTAATGATATGCTGCAAAGTGCAGTTTTGATTGACATGAAATGTACAACGTATCTTATGTATTTAATTGGATAAAGAACGATACGGTATTGTTTAAAATAGCTTGGTTAATGACCCAGATTTTTTTTTGTAATATATAACAGATAAAAGTGGTTTTTCTAAGGTATCCTTAGGAAATGAATATAGACTATCATGGATTTTTTCATCGATATTTTTAAAATATTTAATTCCGTGGTACATTAATTTGATCTATCTCGTAAGGTTAAGCCAGCGTTTGCGATTTTAGCGCACAAAAAATATGTTTGTTACGACATCACATTAGAAATGTTTGAATTTCTCGGCTTTTCTCTACTATAATATGTATGTAAACTACTTTTAAACCTTCCTCTAAATCACTCTGTCTATTGATGAAAAACGCATTAAAATCCGTTGCGCAGTTTAAAAGATCTAATTCTAAGCGTACAGACGCAGCAAGCGACTTTAATATTATGAAAGGTTATCTAGAAAAAAAAAACGCCATCCAGTGGATGTCTACGCATATTTGGTGTCAAACGATACGATGAATTAACTTACACCGCCACCGATTAGGGTTTCTTTTTAACTAACCAATGAATACGCACATACTACACACGGCTATAGGTCAAGCTATATTATTTCCAGTTTCAGCTGACCTCACATTGTCTTTTCGTACAGTCAGATGTCAGTTTATACTGGAAATGTATAGCTTGACCTATAGCCGTGCGTACTATAAAAAAAAAACATTTAATTTTCAAATATTGAGATCAACAATTGAGATAAAAACTATCCTATCTTTTAAGTTGGACCAAATTACAAATAATTAAGAACTTTGATAACAATCTGCTATGTAGTTTTGGAGTTTATTGGCAACATACATCGTGACACAAGATTTTTATATATATAAGATAGTCTGTGATTCACGAAATCAAAAGCCTTGGACATATCCAGAAATATAGAGACAATTGGCAGTTTATCATTAAGGCTTTTCGTTATTAATTTTAATAGAGCAAAACAAGCTGTTGTGGTCGATTTATTTTTTCTGAAACCAAATTGATCGTCACTTAGAATTTCGTATTTGGATAAAAAACCGGAGAGCTTCTCATGCATGACCTTTTCAAATATCTTGGATAATATTGGTATGAGTGTTATGGGGCGGTAATTATTCATATCACTTCTGTCACCTTTCTTATGAGGAAACAACAATAACGTTCTTTAGATAATAGATGGCGCCACGGATCCAATGAATCATAATTGAATTATATTTATACAAGCAGAGTACAAGCCAAATTCGCGAGCGAAGCTGCGAGCAAAAGCTAGTACATTATGTACTTTATTAGTATGAAATTATGGATGTTCTTGGTCCACTGAGCGAAAACTGCATTCGCTAGAGAGCACTCAATCAAACATACGTTAATTGATTATTTCGTTACAAAGAGGATTTAGAGTGGCAGATTTCATTGTTTCAATATCCGTTAATTAAATAAAAATAGTTCTGGATTTTATTTCACAGCAACAATGCTCTTTCATGTGGAAAGTTAATTGTTATTGATTTCTTATTTACTTAACGTTTTTGCCACTCTATGTAAAGTATTCTAGTACCTATGGCAATAAATTGTTTTATTATTTTCATTGGAGTATGATAGATCGTGTGATGCCGGACGTAAATAATAGCACCATCCCATTTTTTCCTGTGGGTATCGTAAGAGGCGACTAAGGGACTTACTAGAGAATGGGCAGCAGCGTTCTTTATGCACTATACCACCATACTGCGATCGCCAACCCGCCTGCCAAGCGTGGCGATTATGGCAAACCCCCCCAAATTGGGGAAGGAAGTCCAGCAGTGGACTCATACGGCTGAAATGATGATGATGATGATGATGATGATGATGATAGATAGGATAGAATATTATGTGTGTTTACGTATACCGTAAGATTACTTACCTGCCTAACTAGTAGAGCAGTGGTGGCTTAGTGGTATCGGCCCCGACTAATAAGCTGTGGGTCGTGAGTTAGAACCCAGGCATGTTACTCTGTGTATTTAACACTATATTTACCAGACCAGTCATTTTAACTGGTCGTGCAATTTCAATTGAAAATTCCCATTACATATAACATTTGCTTTGCGAAATGATGTGACTTTTGTAGCTATAAGTAGAGAATACATTTTATGAAATTAATATTACTTTATATATATTAGTAACAAATATATTTTTTGTTATTAACATTTATACGTTTGTACGACCAGTCAAAATGACTGGTCTGGTAAATCTAGTGTTGATTCCATTACTGCCCTCAACGTGAGGAATTCGGCATGTCCTAGAACCAAAATAATCGAAAGTATGTAACATCCACCAACCCACCGATCCCGATTGGTGGATTATGGCCCACTCTCTCTCGCAGAGAAGAGGCCTATGACCCAGCAGTGGGGATTAGTATGCTGATTATGATGACTTACACAACTAAAAAAGACTTAAATACTGACATCTGTCACCGGTACTGATTAAATTAATAAAATATAACTTATGAGTATGACACAACCTGCCAGGGTCGGGAGATTGTTCGAAAAAGACACCGCGACCCTGGTACATGGGCAACTGAAGGAACACGGGTGGGTTTTAGTCAGTAATAGTCTGACACGCCCTCCCGCTCTGCCCAGAGCGGGAGAAGTCATTTGATGATTTGTCATCCAAGAAAAGAAAAAAGTATGACACAACCAATATTTAAAATTTTTACAAAATTACCTAGCTTTAATAATGAATTTGAAAGTAAACATGGAAAATGAAACATTTTTGTAATCATAGATTTGTTTATTTATTTAGTAGTTAGATTCTTATACCCGTTTCCAGTAACAGAAGCCAGTTTTTAAATATTTTTCACAAAAAATAAAGATATTTTTCAATCCGTCCACAATTGCCGGATATATCACGAAACAAACACACAATAAAAACTTTTTACAAAAAAAAAATTACAACCGACTTCCTTAAAAAAACACTACAAAGTCAAAAATAACTTTAATTTTGGAAGTCAGTATCTGTATTTAAGGTTTTTTGCCACCGACTTCCGAAATTAAAGTTATTTTTGACTTTGTAGTTTTTTTTAAGGAAGTCGGTTGTTATTTTTTTGTAAAAAGTTTTTTTAACCGACTTCAAAAAAAGGAGGAGGTTATTAATTCGACTGTATTTTTTTTATGTTTGTTAACTCATAACTTTTGACTGGGTGAACCGATTTTGATGATTCTTTTTTAGTTTGAAAGCTGGTGCTTCTCGAATGGTCCCATTTTAATTTGGTTCCATTCGGACAATGGAGTTCATGTGAAAACCATATAAGTCTTAAATTTGCATTAAGTATTTGCGCGACAAATGAACGAATAACGCGATTAGATTAGTGCGGGGTATCTACCATAACTAAAAAGTCAAAAATAAAAACCTTTTACAAAAAAAAAAAACAACGGAGTTCCTTAAAAATACACTACAAAGTCAAAAATAACTTTAATTTCGGATGTCGGTGGCAAAAAACCTTAAATACAGATCTTAAGACACCGACTTCCGAAATTAAAGTTATTTTTGACTTTGTAGTGTTTTTTTTAAGGAAGTTGGTTGTTTTTTTAACTTTTTAGTTATGGTAGATACCCCGCACTAATCTAATCGCGTTTATACGTTCATTAGTCGCACAAATACTCCTCCTTTTTTGAAGTCGGTAAAAAAACAAACGAATAGAGAACATTTTGGAAGTTGTTTAAAAATGACACATAGCGTTAGGTAATGGGCATAAATTAGTAATGGAACAAAAATAGCCTTAGTTTCAAGAATATGATATATAAAAATAATTGTATAATGTCGTATGAATTAATTTTCTCGTATGTGCACAGATATTTAATTACTGAGAAAGTTACTCGGTCTGTACCATCATGAATTCATGACTTTTAATTTCATTCCATTTCATCTCATATTCACATCTTTATTCATGTACCAGGTTCTGTTCTGACGCAATAAAAAAATCCTTTTTAAATATTAATATTTCGTTTTCAGGATGCTGCAATTATTTGAGCTGAGTACCACGTGCAAATAAACGAAAAAGTATTTCTTTTTACGATTTGCTATACGAGAGTTTGAAATATTTAAGCAGTAGTTTCACGTGTTTTAATCAACTTTCAGAGGTAGGTAGATAATAAAATATGGAATAATGCTAAAAAAAAAACAGAATTGAAGTAGCATTTTCTTGGAAATTTTCGCGATTATCCGGACGACCAAACGCGATCAAATAACTTTACACCTTCAAGTCAAATACATGGACATTACGACACGTGCCGTACTACGCTCCATCGACTACGCCTTATTAGTATTGCCATTCAAAAATAGGAGCCTGCTATTGACAAACCTCATGCAACGTCCGCCACGCCCAGGGTAGACGCGGTGAATATCCGTATGAAACGACGAGAGCGGGCGGCAATGAATTTTTTTGAACTACCCAAATGAAAGCCATTCCTATCAGAGTATTACACAATTACTTGGCATGATGAGGCGTGGAGATTGGCACATAAAAAGCAAAGCCTATGATCAGCGGTAGGTGAAGTCGGGCTGTCGATGATGATGAGGTACAGGAAATTAAAAAAAACAAAAACTTTTACTTCCACGCCGCGCTTTTACGAAACAACAACAAAATCCGAATTCTAAACATTTTTCTACAAACAAAACCTTATAGACAAGACGTTGTAACACGTCTTCAGTTCCTATTAGTTGTATTTAAAACTTTCCTGAAGATTCACAGGATAAACTTTATACGAAGCTATGCATACGTATGTTCAAACTTGAATTTCTTGAAAGTTCTTCTCCATAGGTACCTAGTTCGTTTTAGAATGACCAACTAGATTCTTCTTTTTGACTTACCGACCGTCAATTCAATACTAACTGTGGTTTTTTTTTTTAAATAAATACTTTCGAGTTTGAATTCCAAGACTTTTAACTGGCCAATAAGTTTGTAATTGTAATAAGGTTAAACGGCTACAAGGTTAATATGACGCGATGCCAAAATTAATGGCGCCGTTTTGTTTTTAAATACATTTCAAATGATATTTCACAAAAATTGGGAAAAGGCGCACAAATCTAGAAGATTTCGTGATTATAGCTAGGTCCGTCCGTCCGGTACTTCAATTAATTTGACATTTCGTTCATTCAACTCATTTCGTGTTCATTCATGAGTTGGTTTCATTTCACTATTTAAAATCAAGTATTTCACATGGAAGGTATCTGAATTCTAAACCTTAAATATTTCCTTATAATCACTTTCTTCAAAATGTTCACGAAGTAAGTAATGTTTCGAACTAATTTTTTTTTAAAGAATTTTTCAGTCACAATTTTCAAATTTTTTGGTCTTTCGGGAAATGATGGACTCCAATTTCGGAGTATTTAAGAACACTAAACTTGTTTATTTTCGCAAAAATAATGAAAGCACCTCACGCCTTGTATTATACGCTTGTGTTGAGAAATACCATAGAAATACAATAATTACGACGGCACCATTTTGACAGTTGCCTTCCCCACTGTAAAATTAATGTTTACAAACATAGCGCCCCCTGTCAACGTCATTCAAACGCCGAACGATCCTTGTCAGTGTTATGTGAATGAAGGACCTATCCTCGCCACGTGTATGTAAATATTTGGCAGCAACCAGATAATATTTCAACTTTGTTGTTAAATGTAAACGAACATTTTATGTAACATTTTCTGTTGCCTGTTGTCACGAAACCATGTTACAACTTTTGTTATGTAATCATGTTGCAAGTTGTAACAAAATTGTAGGTACAGCAACATTACAGGAAAACTTTTTGGATGTGTTTCGTGTTTCTTTTGTTTTTATCACGGTTATGTAAAATCGTAACAGGGTAACTGCAGAATATCATGCAACTACTGTAGTTTATTTGAAATTAAAATGAAATGTACATAAAAACAGCTTAACCTCTAAGTCCCTGAGATACTACATTTGGTATCGACACAATGGTTTTTTAATTGTGTCTGTAATTACGGTAATTGACTGCTTAAATACCCCACATAAATTGTAGCAACGATGTCCGTAGAACCATAAATGTTCTCCATTTGAATTCGAAAAGTGAATTCAAAAAAGATTAGTCTGGATTCCTAATACTGTCAAGTTCTTCAATCTCACCTTAAGTTGTCTGTCTCGAATGCTGTTCACTTTAGATAATTGAAATATTCCAATCGTCTAAATAGACATAATATCTGAACCTATAATCATCAAAATTGCTTCGTTAACTCTCTCAGAACTAATAGATTATCAATTCAATAGTTATCAATTCAATCAAGTTTAACTACAGATTTGATAGTGGGTACACGGCACTAGTAAGTACTGTCTACGTCTACTAGTACGTACTCAGGTAATCGTGTTAGAATAATAGATTATCTGTGGGTATAAATATTTATGAGGTCGTGAATAACAAACTTTATTGCTCTGTGGTATGTTTGATCTAAATCTAGGTTTGTAGTCTTGTGTGTTTCCTATTGAAAGAAAAACTCACTTAAACTGTGGTAAAACCTTTTAATCAATAGCACTTACAACAATTTACACAAAGTATGACCTATACAGCTCGACAGTCCAAAATATAATGCCCTAGCAAACAGTATTCCATTTACTTGACAGCTCTGTGTCCACTTTACAATTTTTCGAAACGCTTTGCCCCCAGGTAAAGCGCGCGAATTTTTAAGTCAATAGATGAACGTTAAACTTATTTAAAATGGTAAATGTTTGTTATATTAATAACTAATGCTTCGTATTTGAATTAAAGTAAATTTACATGTATTTAACATAATATAATAATACATAATTTAACAACATAAAATATTTAAACGCAATCATATTTTATCGAACCAACTTTCTGTTACTAGTCAAGTTGCGTACTAATAAAGTATAAATTCACATTACAATATCTTGATTATTTTATGATTGCTTACATTCGTCCATCCTGACCTATGAGTCGCGTCCTCGCGAAATATATAAAAATAAAAAGCACATACTATAGAACATAAATGGAATTTGTTAAACAATAAGGATTTCTTTACTAAACAAGTAGTATACAAAACAAAAACCCAAAAAAAAAAAATACAATAACTATACATTTTCCATTGATTTATCTAAATTAAATTAAATATTCGGTATCAACAATTTAATCATCAAAAATCCATTTAAAACCAATCTGTCAGCAACAATCAACTAAGTACACTAACAATGTTTTCAGAAAAATAGAACCATATTCAATCCCTTTCCGACAGTCTTTAGTCACAATTCACACTCGTTCCATTTCATGACTGGAACCATATTACCATATCACAATACATAATATCACCTACCATACTAGTCAGTCGAATCTCGCCAACTAGTGGTGTTTCACCATACTACCATTCTACCATACTACCATACTGCCATACTACCATACTAGCCTTAAAAGCATATTCCAGCCTTTGGGAGGCGTTATCCACTACTACCATACTATCTGATAACGAACTTATGCTGTCGCCACTACTAATAACAAAACTGCCTTTCTCCTTAAATATGGAACTCATATAAATTCATAAAGTTTTCAACATAACTAATTCATTACAATACTGCCACAATTTAGTGGTCTGTATCCACATCCGAATTATTACTATTCTCGTCTTCATTGCTCTCGTCCACCGATTGATACATAAGACAAGGGTAAATTTTATCCACTGAAAAAATTCCTACATATTTTTGTTTACCCTTCCTTTTAGTGATAGGCGTATCTTCTACTTCATATCTGTCGTTCTGTAATACTTTGGTAACGCGATAGGGGCCTAAACATTTCGGAACTAATTTCTTACTCTTCCCTTTCTGACCTACTTCTCTTTCTACCCTAACCAGCTGTCCTACTTCGAACTGACGTGGAGGAATTCTAGCCCTATCAAAGTTTAGCTTTTGTTTTTCCTGAGTACGTACTATCTTGTCTAAGGCTTCGTTTCTAATATCTTTTATGTTACTGAGATTAGTATCATCATTTTCCTGAACTGGTAAAACTAATTCACTTTCTGTCAACCCTTTCAGTCGCAACCCAAACAACAATTGAGCTGGGGTTTTACCTACCGCTTTATTGGTGGTGTTATTTAAACCCCATTGTACTTGTAACAAATAGTCATCCCATAGTTTTTCGTCTTTTCCAACGGTCATAGCTGTTAATGAATTTAATATAGTCCTATTGTATCGCTCTACCTGCCCGTTTGCACGAGGAGTAGCAACCGCATTTAAAATATGCTTCACACTTTTTTCTGATAAAAACTGTCTAAACTTTGAGCTCGTGAAAGTAGTACCTCGGTCTGTTATTACTTGAGAAGGTACACCAAACAAACTAAAATATTCTGTAAAAACTGAAATAGTCGTGTGAGTTTTCGTATTCTTTACAGGCTTTAGGATAATAAATTTTGTGAACGCGTCAATGATGGCTAATATATACTTATTCTTTCTTTTGCTCTCGTTGAATGGACCTAAGTGGTCCGCATGTATGGTGTGAAAGGGTTCAGGTACCTTTGGTATTGGATGTAAAAACCCAAATCTTTTCCCAGCCGGTATCTTTCCGTGAGCGCATTGAATACACGCTTGACAATACTTTTTAACAATTTTGTTTATTTTAGGGAACCAATAAGTTGTTCTAATTTTATCTAAGGTCTTCTCATAAGAAAAATGACCTATGTCATCATGACAAGCACGTAAAACTTGCCATCTGACTCCTTTTGGCACATACCATCTAAGTCCATCGTCTGTTATTTTATAAACTACTCCACGTTTTAAAATAAAGTTCTGTTTTGTATAATTAATTACATTTGAATCTGAATCATCCAAGATTCGTTTAATTCTTTGTGTTTCATCATCATTCATTTGAACCGTGGCTAACCAATCTACAGTAATATGGAAAACTTGTAAATCAATGGGATCGGTACTGGCAGTATTCTCTTGTAGAGGGTTCCTACTTAATGCATCTACGTGTGTCATAGAAGTCCCTGGTTTATAAATTATATTAAAATCAAATTCCTGGATCATACTCCACCAGCGAGCAACACGCGGAATCATATCCCTTTTAGTAAAAGTGGCACGTAACGAGTTACAATCGGTAACAATAGTGAATTCTATCCCTACTAAGTAACATCGTAGTTAAGCTATTAACAACTGCCAGGGTCTCTAATTCATATGACGAGAAGTGTTGCTCTTCTGGTGAGGTACGTCTACTAAAGTAAGCGACTGGTTTCATAACTTGATCATCTTGTTTTTGTAAAAGCATACCACCTACACCATGTTTACTGGCATCCGTATGCAATTCCGTAGCAGCATTAGGATTGTATAAGTTTAAGATTGGTCGGGACACTAATTTTGCTTTCAACTGGGTGAATGCCGTCTCTTCGTCTTTGCCCCAAGTCCATGAAACATTCTTTTTTAGCAGTTGGGTCAATGGTCGAGCAATTATCGCAAAGTTTTTAATAAAACGCCTAAAAAAGCTAGCCAAGCCCAAGAATTGCCTTACATTATGGACATCTTTAGGGGTAGGAAAATTATCAACTGCGTCTATTTTACACTTTCCCGGTTTAATACCATTTCCCGAGACTTCAAAACCAAGAAATTCAATTTTTGAATGGAAGAAGTTGCATTTCGAGAGTTTTAATGTAAGCCCTGCATTTCTAATTTTATTAAATACAGTTTCCAGTTTTTTAAGCCCATCATCAAACGAAACTGAAGGCACAGGGACGTCGTCCATGTATACGACAACCGTGTCAAATCTCAAGTTATCAAGCACTTTATTGATAGTTCTTTGAAATACCGCTGGTGCATTTGTCAGACCAAAGGGCATCCTATTAAATTCAAATTGCCCATCTGGCGTGACAAAAGCCGTTTTTTGTTTGTCGTTTTCAGCCAATTCTATTTGGTAGTACCCTGACGCTAGGTCTAAAGTGGTATAGAGACTATACCCCGCTAACCTATCCATCTGATCCTCTATCCTAGGTAAAGGGTAGTGTTGTTTTACAGTTTTCCGATTTAAAGCCCTGTAATCTATGTAATCAAGGGCGTTTCTCGCCATTCTTTTTTTTAACTAAAATTATTGGACTTGCAAACGGCGAACAAGATTCTCTTATAACACCACATTGTAGTAATTCATCAGTCATAGCTCTAACCTCTTGTTTTTCTTTATGAGACAACCTATATGGCCTGTAGACTACAGGTTGGGGGTCCAATAAATCAATATTCATTGTCTCTACATTAGTGCAGCCTAACTCAGTTAACTTAGTAGCAAAACAAGTTCGGTAACGATTTACAACATCCAACAGTTGCAATTTCTGATCCCGGTTTAAGCTATCATCCAAAGACAAGTCATTTAACTGAAAAGACTCTAAAGGGCTTGCAAGATCTATTTTATTTATAGTAGGGCAATTTATAATTTTTATTTGTAAAAATTGCCCTCGAGCTATTAACTGGTCTTTTTTAAAAGTTAAAACGTTTGAAGAAATATTATCCACTAATAGTATACCTTTCCCATTTTCTATTGAGTAAACACCCTCTTCTATATGATGTTCTAAATTAGGGATGGATCTATAACTTCCGTGTACTAATATGGAACCTGTTATGTTCGGAGACGAGTCAACCTCTACATAGGAACATCCAGGTAGAATTGAGCAACATTCTTTTGAAAAAAGTTTAACTACGCTTATAGTCTCTGGAAATTCACGGGAGATTATTAATTCATAATCAGTTTTTAAGATTTTAACCCCTAATGCTTCGGTAAATGACTGACCAACCAACAATGGATACTTCAGAAAATGATCAGGTACAACAACAACATCTAATTCGACACTTACGCCTTGAATTTCCAAAACTACTGGACACCGACCTATAGCATGAACTACGGCTCCACCAAAACCAGTCATGGCCACTGAATAAGTTGTATCCCATTTACCAAATACTTCTACAGCATCGGAGTTTCTAATGAGCGTACAGTCACTACCTGAATCTAAATAACCTATTTTTTTGTGACCTTTGATCAAAACGGTTTGTACATATTTATCATTAGTTTTAGGTTTGATGGTTGAAATTTCTAAAACAGATTTTGCGTCTTCCTTCTTACGATAACATTCATTAGAGTTGTGACCAAGCAATTACTGAACAATTTGTACATTTCTTTATTGGTTTAGTACACTTACTAATAATATGCCCTTCTTCCTTGCAATTAAAGCACCTGATCGTATTTGATTTATTATTAACAAGTGGTTTATCTTTAGACGGAAATTTCTTATTGGCAGACCTTTGAATACTATCGTTTCTTTTGCCTATACTTTTTGCATTTCGTAAGTATGCCAAAAGTTTGTCAGGGTTATCGAATTGAGCTGCTTCTGCTCCTATCCTAATCGCCCTATCGTCTATACCGAAGATCACGCATTCTACTGCTCTTTTGCCTTTAATTTCGCCCCGATTTAATAAAGCCATTTTATCGTAATAATAATCTTCTAAAGATTCCCCAAACTTCGCCCTTTTATCCAACATATCGGAAAGCATTTGACCATAATTTTCATCGCACGGAAAAGCTGCTTTGAGCTTTACTTGCCACTCAATCCAGCTATAATTAACGGTTGTTTGACCTTCATACCACCGCTTTGCATTGCCAGTAAGTTTAGGTATTTTATTATGTATAATTTGCCGATCTGTTCAACTATATATGCTTGCTATTTCATTTACTTTGTGTAACCAATTATTAATGTTCTGATTTTTCGAAGAAGGGTCGAACTCAGGAACTACATTAAAATTACTTATTCTTTCACTACCCCTACTCGAGATTTTATCGAGAAAATCGGTAAATTTAGAAAACACATCAGCTGTAGGAAATGACTCACGTGTACTGGTTATTCTGCTTGGAGACCGGGTGTCTCGTTCATGACGTGGATACCCGGTTTGCTTGTGATTTCGTGTGTTGGTCCTACTGCGCCGTTTCCCCTGTGAACCTGGGTTCACCCTGGTTGGGCTGCGACTCCGATGTGTTGAAGTCCTTTCCGGCGATGGCGTCTCGAGCCGACGAATTCGGCGACCAAGACTCAACACACGACTGCGCTTGCTGCTACGGCTGTCGCTCTGCCTGCAGCTGTGGCTGCGGCCCTGCCTGCTGCACTGGCTGCGGCTGTGCTTCCGGCTCCGCTTGGGGCTCGGCTCTCGGCTCCGCTTGCGCATTGGCTCCCGGCTCCGCCTGTGGCTCTGCTGGTCCAACACTGGTGATGCCTCTAGCGGCAAACTCACTTAAACTGTGGTAAAACCTTTTAATCAATAGCACTTACAACAATTTACACAAAGTATGACCTATACAGCTCGACAGTCCAAAATATAATGCCCTAGCAAACAGTATTCCATTTACTTGACAGCTCTGTGTCCACTTTACAATTCGCGCGCTTTGCCCCCAGGTAAAGCGCGCGAATTTTTAAGTCAATAGATGAACGTTAAACTTATTTAAAATGGTAAATGTTTGTTATATTAATAACTAATGCTTCGTATTTGAATTAAAGTAAATTTACATGTATTTAACATAATATAATAATAAATAATTTAACAACATAAAATATTTAAACGCAATCATATTTTATCGAACCAACTTTCTGTTACTAGTCAAGTTGCGTACTAATAAAGTATAAATTCACATTACAATATCTTGATTATTTTATGATTGCTTACACTATGTTTATTGCATTACCTACTATTTATTTCCAAGTCGGCGTACTTAATATCTGGGGATGGAATGTTTGAAAGGTCTGAAAGTGTTAAAACCGGCTTGGTGCGAGTCGGCCTCGCACGCGAAGGGTTCCGTATCACCGTACAATTTTAAAAAACACATTTCTTGTATAGGACCGCTTTAAATTTTTATTTATTATTATTTAACCATTTATGCACACATATAAATAGACAAATAGAAAGGAACAGAAAAATATGTACAAAGGTAATGCTTATTTCTATTGAAATCTCTTCCAGCATACCTGCAATAGGAGAGAATTTACAAAGAGATGTAGACAACGTGTGTAATAGTAGAAGAAAAATAATACTATAATTTAAATATAAACCTATAAAATAAAAATATACATACATACAAACATTCATAATAAATATCACTAAATATATATACTAATAATGTAATAAAAATGAAAACATTCATGAGCAATTATGACAAAGTGGAGAGATAGTGTTCTTATGATTATTTTATGAATTGTTTTTTTAGCGGGCATAGTAGCAGACACTTTGTGAGAATTTCAAGTGTGTTGCTATAACCGTTCAGAGATACAGACTCGTGACTGACAGACAGACAGATAGATGGATGGGCAGCAGAGCCTTAGTAAACCTGCACCCCTAGCCAAGTTGATAATCTGCAATCGTTAACGCTAGTCGAAAACTAATCAAATGTGTGAGAATGAAATCATCTCAACGTTAAGTCACGTGGTTAAATCAAACGAATAGAAAATTCGTAGCCAAGTTCACATCGTTCAGAATGATAGAATGAATTGTTATCGTTTCTACAATATTCAACGCTACAACCTTCGTTATAATGTGTCGTTTTTCTAAAGACATTGTAGAACGAGAGGCCGACTTAGGCGCGTCAACATGGCTACCAACTGGTCGCTTTCTACAATTGCTGACACCGAAGCGTTACCGATTGGAGAACGGAATTCGACACGGAACGGTTGTAACTTGGCTAGGAGGGTATGTCCCGTTGGCACCCATAGAGTACAGAAACCAGAAAAATTTAATTGACAGATTGGCTTTCGACGAACGTGCCATAAGTTCAGTTTAATAGAAATTGTATAATTTACTAAAATTGAATGAAAACGTATTCTTCGAAGGGCAGGCTATATAGCCAAGTATATTTAACAAGTTATCTATAAGATCCATGTGATAGGACTTTTATTAATAAACAAAAGAAAATGTGCAGAAGACAAAAAAGGTAAAAATTTTCTTCATGGTATTTAATAAAAAAGAATTAGACCTATTGAACAGACATTGAGTTTTAATTTGCGTCTGCCTTCGGAACAAAGACAAATTATTTTCATTAAATTAATTAGTAAGTATTCATAATCAATTTAATACTGTTTTCTCATCTATCTTACTAACTTAACACAAAGAATAACTTATTAATTACTCAAATATTAATTCATATTTTACGAAGTTTATTCAAATAATGTCAACTCTATTGGGTTTAACTGAAGCGTACTGGGACATCAATCAAAAGTTTAAATGGAAAACTTCATCGCTAATTTCTGGGAACATTTGTCATAGAACAAATACAAGGATTTACGAATTGGATGAGTTTCGTTTCATAGTTTGACGTCATCATTAAATTCTATTTTTGAAAGCCTATTTCATTTTCCAACGGATTTCTAGAATCGGTTGTTAATTAATATTCTTTGTATTAGAGCTTCATTAAAATACAGATAGATATTTTGAATTTGGAATCTATAATAGTCAGTGTTAAAGGGTATAGCAGGTTAAGTATTGAAAATGTGCCCCCAGAGCCAAATGTAATGAATATGATATTGTTAAGTAAGCTGCTCATTTGCATTACTATTTATGTAGTTTTTGACTGCCTAGCTCTAACTGTCATTGAGTAACCTTGGAAAATGTCCTAATAACAGACAATTTTTGAAACTTTTCGTTCTCTAAAACTAATAGAGCTAGGAATGTGATTCCAAAGGCAAACTGTAGACAACATTATGACAAATATTACGTATCGATAAATATTACGATCTTACTTAGTTTGCTAAAAATAAATATTTTTTTTTAATGAAATAATTTTTCTTTGGCTATTATTAGTAAGTTCTAACAGAGTGACCACTTTAAAAAAAATCACAGAAATAGTACTTAGTGTGTTGATTTTACTGTTACAAATATCATCGAAATCCCCCACCTACAACATATTCAAAAAAAAAAAAGAAAATGTTGCTCAGATCCCTATTTGTGACACTACACATACAATTTTTAAATGATATGTTTAATAATAATAATACATAATAAGAAAAAGTTATTCTCCATCCACTCTGCTAACCCCGTAAGAGTTTGGCGTACAGTTAAGTACGCAAATCCAATTCAAAGTATGCAGATCCAAGTGTATTTTTATTCAAGACCCTTAGTACAGACTGTGCCCGTATACTTCGTGGCACACTTATTTAACACCGATTGATATACCCTTCTCGCTCTTCCGCATTGGCGGGAGAACACACAAGAGCGAGAAGAGTATAACAAACAGTGTTCAAGATGTGTGTACAGTGCAAAACATTTTTTTTTTTTTTGAATATGTTGCAGGTGGGGGATTTCGATGAAACTTGTAACAGTAAAATCAACACATTAAGTACTATTTCTGAGATTTTTTTTAAAGTGGCCACTCTGTTAGAACTCACTAATAATAGCCAAAGAAAAATTATTTCATTAAAAAAAAATATTTATTTTTAGCAAACTAAGTAAGATCGTAATATTTATCGATACGTAATATTTGTCATAATGTTGTCTACAGTTTGCCTTTGGAATCACATTCCTAGCTCTATAAGTTTTAGAGAACGAAAAGTTTCAAAAATTGTCTGTTATTAGGACATTTTCCAAGGTTACTCAATGACAGTTAGAGCTAGGCAGTCAAAAACTACATAAATAGTAATGCAAATGAGCAGCGTACTTAACAATATCATATTCATTACATTTGGCTCTGGGGGCACATTTTCAATACTTAACCTGCTATACCCTTTATGATCAGTCGAAATGCATTTTTTTTTTTGTTTGAAACATTCATAAATCAAAGTTTTATTCTTATAACACATCCATTCTATATACAAACATTTTCTGAAGAACTATCACACACTAGATATTTCTGGAAAAACACAAGAATTCCCAGAGTTTTACGACTTTCGTCATGTAAACGCTAGGGGTGGCTAAACGTTTGGGTATGACCGGACATGTCTGGTTTTTACAGCCCCTTTAGCTATAAATTTAAAGGATGCTAAGAAGCATCCTTTAAATTTATAGCTAAAGAAAACGGAAAACGGATCCCTAATAAGAATTAGGGATCCGTTTTCAACATCCCTTATAGTCGCCATCTCCGCCCATTCATCCGCAGTTTATCTCAGAGATTCGTAGTCCTAGAAAACTGAAATTTGGCATGGGTATAATCACACGCCGATAAAGTATAAAATCTTGCAATTTTTTCTATGTGAAATTATGGACAACATACGGTGCGTGGAAACTATTTTTTCGATTTGATTCAGAGATAAAATGTTTATAAACTACAATCTTATGTCTATTCTTGGGAAAACTCGTACAACAATACTCTATAGCTATCATTGGAGACTTGTAAATGGCTTAATATCGTGAATTAACCCACTACTAATTATGTATTGTTAGCTCTAAGGCACCCAAACATAATAAAATAAAATAAACTTATCCCAGCTATGAAACCCGTCATTGAACGTAGTGCGCGCCGACACGCACTTGGCCGGTTTTCGCAGATAAGAACCTCTGAGAGTTACTTACCTTAGGTACTGAAGTATGGATACTTGTCCATAGAAACCTCTTTTCTATAAGTTACAAAATTTGTCAAGTTCTATGTTAGCAATGTGCATAAGTCATGATTAAGGTTACCAAACATTGAGTAAGTTTTCTTTCTCAATTTTCTTAACAAAACGAGAAACACGAATTCGAAATCAAAGTAGGGACTTTTTGGAATATTTCTTAACTCCTATTGAAAAATTAGTTGTGGTGACCCTACAGTACGACCGAGGGTTGATATCACTTCGTACAATTTAGATCCGCGTGACATCACTGGACGAGACTTCGTGGTAAACGTTTCTATGTTCTTGGAAATGCAGAATGTTGTCTCTTTCTGAATGGGTCTTAGATTCTGATACTCAGTTTATTAAAAGTACTTATACTGGGCAGTGAATGTACCAGATTAGATGTAGAGTAAAGCTCTTTGTTAAGCTCTTAACCATTGCCGTGTTTAAATGGTATTTGTGTGTGTATGCAGTGAGAAATTTCAGCGAACACGAGACCAATGCTGCCGTGCTTGTGATATATACAGTAAGTGCCTTGGAGACACATTTGAGAAAAAGGCAGTCAAAGTTTTTTTTTTTTACTAATATAAATTAAACCTAAGTTTTCTCAAATGTTTAAGATAAACATAAACGAGATAACATAACAAAAATAAAAATATACAAATTTTTAAGCAATCCTATTGTTTAACAATTTGTATATTTTTATTTTTATTTAGAAATAATATTTTAATTGTAAAGTTTGAAAAAATATTTATGTTAAGGAACGAACAATTAAAACATATATTTTTTTAAGCTATTGCATAGCTTCTATCGAGGGCCTTGAGCGCGGGGACCGAATCCAGAAATTCCGTAACGAAAAAAAACCTCACGCTCCCCACTCCGACGGGCACGGAGGTGTGGCTTGAAGGCCGTGCATTGTCTAACGTCGTTTCTTTTCGGCAGTCTTCGACACGGTGTTTGTGTGCATGCAACTAGCCGTATTGTACGACTCTACGAAGCTCGCACGAATCGAGACGAGCTGCTCCGAAATCGGACGAATACATAAGCAGCTGTTTATGAGAAAGTATATAGGTGTATAGGTATTTATGTACAACAGTGAATAGCTGTACTTGTAAAATTTGTGTATAAAGTGTTTGTATTATTTGTCATCGGTTGCTAGGTAAAAACCCAAAATATTTATCGTCTTGTTATTTGTCATCGGTAACTAGGTAACAAACCAGGCCATAGAGTATTATGGGCATGGAGTACTAGTCCTTTTGTGCGGTGGCAAAACTAGGTACTAAAGTTTACTTATCAAATTTTGCGGTGGCAATCATAAAATAAGTTTCCAAAAATAAGTTTTCCTTAGTGTACGTTTTTTTTAATATCAAAGAAAAAGAAATACTGCATAAATAAAATAAATAAATAATTATAATTGCATAAGTTGATACAAAATGCTATGCAATAGCTTTACCGCGGCAGTCCCCGAGTGCCACACGTCTTTTTTAGTATTGGTACAGTAAGTGTGTGACTAACTGTAACAATCTTTAATTTGAAGTACTTACTGCAACAATGATTACAAAATGAGGTAATGTTTAGATAGAATAACAAAAATTACACAATTTACGTAATGTGTCTTAATCACTTACTGTACTTATGCTAAGATAATACATAAATACCTTGCGAATCTCTTAAGCATTAATATGATATATGCTGTTACTGTAAATATGTTAAGGTTTAGAATGTTAATGTTTTATTTCCAACTTAATGTAATAATAGCAAGTGCCACTTACTGTCAATATGTTTCAGTGGTACTGGGTAAAAAATACTCATAACTTAAAAATAATAATAGCAAGATTACTTACTGCTTAAATTACCTAGGAAATGGTTTTAACTTTATGAAAAAATCAACCTGTATGTGCCCATATTGCAATTGCAATAAGTAAGCATTGACGCAAAACGTGTCTTACTGTAATTTTGCTAAAGCTTATTTGACGTTCTATGCGACATTTACACATTTTAAATATATAGAAATGTAGATCTCATTTCGAATATATACATAACTCAATATCGTCTAAAATGTGACTTACTGTAATTATCATAACCACGGCAGAATAGGCCAGTTAAAAAATAATGAAATATTAAAGAGACCGTGATCGGTATCCTTTTTTCCGCCCCCTTGTTTCCCGCCAAACAACATAAAGCAGAGTTAATCTTGTCTCATGCATGTTTCATGCTTGCATTGGGGCTCACCAGATAGAAGCACTTAGATGACTTAGTCGTGAAAAAATGTAGACAGGTGTAATTAACAGCGTCATTTTAAGGTCTGGCTATAAAATGCTGCTGCCAAATGAAATCTCAGGCAAGCAGACGCCAAATGTCTGGATATTGCAATTAAAGTACGACTTGCCAAAATTCTTTGTTGCAATTAAAGAATATGTTGCCAAAATACAAACGTTTCATTTTATGATGAAAGTATGGTCAGCGGCGAAATGTGGATGTTTTTACTATGGACCTTTTATGGTACAGGTATCGTCAACAGTGAATTTGTGGATGTATTTATTTTGGATAACTAGACTTCTGCCTAATCCTTTGGTGAAACAAGGCGTGATGTTAGATTCTGTTCTATCGTCAACCTGCATCATCAGCCTATAATGTTCCCACTGCTGGGACACAGGCCTGCTTTCGGTGAGAGGGAGTGGGTCATAATCTACCACACGGGCCCAGTGCGGGTTGGTAGATGTCACATGTCTTCGAATTTTTGGTTCTAAGACATGCCGGTTTCCTCACGATGTTTTCCTTCACCGTTTTGAGAGCAGTGGCGATGAAATAATTTACGCGAAGTAATGCGCCTGCTTGGGTTTGAACTCACGACCTACGGGCCCAGTGGCCGTGACTTACGAGTACGTAAGTCACGGCGGATACCACTGCTCTCGTTAACCTTATTTGGAAAAATAAATAAATTACTTTGGAAAATAAATAAATTCTAAATTCTAAAAAAATATTAATATTGATTAATTTTAATACAAAAAAAAAACCATCTTCGTCTTCATCTTTGAAGTGAGATGGAGTGGAGTTTCTTGCTGGCTTCTTTTGCTGTACCTACTATTTGGCAACGTTACTGTTATGTGCTGATAAGGAAAATGTGTTTGACTTTCTGACATGCTACTTCTTTCAAGTTTGTCTACGCTTACATACGTGGTAACCCTGAAACAATCGAGGGTTGCTAAAATTTATAGCTTATATCGTAAAAGTTCTTCGAAAATCTCTATTTTTACGCAAGTGCGATAAAATGACTCTAGTAGTAAGAAGTTATTTGCCACAGATTATGGAAATTTTATATAAACCCCAATATTTTGCATGAAGGCACCAATTTCGTGAATGTTGGGAAGAATATTTTTCTTGTATCTTATTTTTTGAGGAATTTTTCGGGGAAACGTAAAATGTTTCGGGTCGCCAAAGATTCTTTCTTCTTATACTTATTGGGAGGCAAGTAAACTTTATATTAGGTATGTATCCTCCCTAGATGTTTATACATGTAACAAAAATTCTGAACCGTGAGAGTGCAGTCATTATTTCAAGCTGGGTTGAGAGTCAGAAATTTACATAATTACATATGGCAGTCCCCCAAAACGCCCGCTGTCCACCACTTCCTATTGCTTTAGCTGGGAAGAAGAAGTAGCGCAACAAACTCCCCAGCAGCACAGCCGTCTGTTCAGTTTTCATTTTTATTCTATTCAATAGTAAGTAAATATCATTACAAAACAGTAATTTAAATTATATGCCTTCTGTGAGCTAGCACACGCTAATTAGGAGTCGATGCATGTGGTAACCTTTAAAAATGGGAGTCATTATGGTACACATGGCTACGGATCAAACTACAGATTTACAGTTTTAATGGACCTGGCATTTTTTTTAATGGGAAATCATCAAATGACTTCTCCCGCTCTGGGCGGAACGGGAGGGCGTGTCAGACTTTTACTGACTAAAACTCACCCGTGTTCCTTCAGTTGCCCATTTGCCAGGGTCACGGTATTTCTTTCGAACAATCTCGTGACCCTGGCAGGCATCGGTCCTAGCAGACCCCTTCAGTGCTGCTGACATCTCTTTGAGGCGCGCGTGGAACACTACGCGCCGTCGATAAACCTGGCATTGTTTAGGCTTTCTGCACAATGAGATGGCGGCTTATACTGGAAATGTATAGCTTGATTTATCACCGTGCGTACTAAAATCATGAATTTTAAATAGCAATACCTTTCTTGTCTTCAGTTATGATAATAAAAAAAAGTTATGTTATTTCAGTACCTTCGTGCCTCTTTCGGATTGGACAGGCTTCAGTTATATACATACTGGACAAAGATCTCCCTCATACTTTTCTTTTTTTTTGTGTTTTCTTCTCCGGCCAATCGTTCCCCGTTAGGCCTGCCTCGGTGACGACGCCCATCTCCCCGCATGACCATTCAAAATGCGTACATTGTTGTTTTGCAAACCTTTGATTTTGACCTCCTTAGCGTCGTCAAAGACGCGTCTAAACGCCGTTGAGTACAAGCGGCGTACGTTAAGAATATAATGAAATGAAATTGTTATTCCTGTAAATTGTTTATATTAGAATCACTTTTATACAATATTCGTAAATGTCGATGTGTTAATAAAATGGTATATTAAGATGATTTAGCATAATATAAATATATCAAGTAATATGGTAATATCACAAAGATTAGCAGATTGAGCAACTCAATCCTAGCTACAAGACGCTAAAATGAAAAATTATGTATGTGATAAGGTTGTCAAAGGTTGCCATGTCTGTCGAAGAACCGATGGCCGGTGAAGCAGACGAGTCCTGGAGTGGAGACCGCGTATCGGCAAGCGCAGTTTGGGACGCCCCCCAGCTAGATGAACCGACGACCTTAGGAAAGTGGCTGGGACAGACTGGATGCGGAAGGCGGTGGACAGGGTGTTGTGGCGCAGCATGGGAGAGGCCTATGTCCAGCAGTGGACAGCGATAGGCTGAGTTGATTGAAGGTTGTCAAAGTCAAAGTTTTGTTCCGTTTTTTGCAATTTGATGGTCAGTGTCAAGTTATTTGTTGCATTATATTCGCGACCGTAACAGATTTGACAGAATTTTTATTAAACCCTCTAGTTCATTTAACCTAATTCAATTATTATTTCACACTTCTACCTTAACTAATACAAAACTCCATTAATTCAGAATTCCATCTTTATAACCTACATTTTCCAGAATTTCTGCAATTCCCTATCTCCCCAAAGCCACAGTTCAATGCGTAGGTATTTGTTTAGGTATTCCTCGATGCTCATTTGTCTTCCGTGGCACACTCATTTACCTGTCCCGGGGCTGATAAATATTTTGCTTCACCTTATTAAGTGTAGGTGAGGGTTATTTATTAAGCACCTTGGCATTTTATAAGTGGATACATTCTTGAATAAGAATATACTAATCTCTACCCGCGACTTCGCCCGCATGAAATGTATCGTTTTAACATAAAACATATCCTATGATACTCGGTAGTACTGTAGCTACGGATAAGTATTTCCGGAGGTACAAACTCTAGCACATCAAGCTACCCGAAACTGTCAAATTTTCCCAATCAATATTACACCTAATGCTATAGCCATAAAGTTGAAAACCTATTAAAGAAATTTGACAGATTGTAGTAGCTCTATGTGCTGACGTCTGTACAAACCCCCTACGTACAAACTTTACCTCTGTATAATACTATGTAGATGAGTGTAGTATATAGGGTGTATAAGGTCTTCGGTTTACTTAGAGTTCTATGGGCATACACAATCGGAAGTTACCTATGTGGCGTTTTAGATACTCGTTCGTAATTAGCCTATAATGTTCCCCCGCTAGGACACATACCTCTTAGTTTGAGGAATTGGGCTGTAATCTACTACGCGGGCCCAGTGCGGTACTACCAACGGTCTAGAATGGATGGTCACTCTTTCATAAGCTGACTGCGGAAAGCTTATTTTGACCTACGATCAACCCGCTGTTATAAGGTAGCCACTAGCCCCTCAAACCAATCGAACTAAACAAGTTAAGTACAATAAATACGTGTAAAAGTGTTTATAAATAACAATTCACCGCAATAAATATTGCCTAATTAGCAGCAAAGCGTTTCTTCAATCCTCATACCCAAAAAGACCCACAAAAAGATTAAAGAAATCCTCAAATTAAATCTAAAAGATATTATGTTCAATCAGCCCTTCTTAAAATACAAATCATCATTACCCCGATTGTTAATCTACAAAGAGGACAAATTAATTAATTTCAAACTAATTAGCAATTAAATACACTCATCAAAATATTAATGAGCAGTTCCAATTAACTCTCGTCTCTTCGTTGTTGTTCATGTAATTTGTTCTTAATTATTCGCAAATAAATTCGTTAAACTTTAATAAAGTTGTAATTTTATTAAGGGCGAATAAATTAATATGTTACGTTCATAAAGATCAGTTATTCCTCTCTGTTTTTTTTGGGTGTTATTTCTTGGAAGTGTGTAAATCCTACGTAGCCTTTTCACAAATATGTTGTGAAGATCTTCCATTCTAACCTACTGCAGGTCGATCAGGACTCCACATCCTAGTTACTAGGTAACGCGATACCCATGGTAAGACTGGTTGTCAGACTTTTGGGCTTCTGACAACTTGGTAGAGTGTTTAATTAAATTAACATTGTGATGTATCTGTATTGGACATTTTGTTATACTAGTGATCGCCCATTGGTCGAAACTCGACCGTACTTCATTTGAATAGAAATACATTATTAAATGAAAAAAAATATGTATAATAATAAAGGACTAAATTACATGCATTACTTTGTATGTGTACATTTTTTTTCTTAATGTTCTTTTTGTTGGTACAGAGTAAACAATTTTTCTTTCTTTGGTTTCATCAATGAAATGAAGTTATTTGAATTCTTTCAAACTCTGAACATAATATCTCGGCTATTTTTAAGAAATCTGCTGAGAGGGATTTTTCTTTCCTTGGTATATATTCGATAATGTCTACATAAAACACAGTTCCGTGACCGACTGAAGGATTGACTGGCTGACACTATACGCTCAGCCTGTAACTCTAGCTACATAGCTTAACATCACGCCTATGTTCCCCAGAGAATCGGCCAGACGTGTAACCAAACTCAAACTATTTATTCCAATCTAACTTTAGAGGCTTTAGAACTGTCAAAAAGTCAATCAGTTAGTCAGAAAGTAGAAACTAGCTGTTCATTCCAAGCGTAGATCTCTTTGGTGAAGCTCGGGCAAGAAACTCTAAGGGACACTCTTTGAAATCAAGATTGTACAAAATCCTGGGTACATTATTCATGTTGCTTCTGTATGTGATAACAAAGTAAAAAAAAAGAAAATAAAGCCAGAAGTAAGATGGAAAAGAAGCGCTGAAAGTAAGGATGAAATTTATCGATGATTGAATTTGTCGATGACCATACTCAGCCGGTGCCCATTCACAACTATGACGCGCACGGTCAGTACCATCCAGCTCAGCCATTTTGTAGGGCACCGAATGATCCAACACGCGTCACCAACAATGAGACATTTAATTGAACATTTCATCAGTTATGTTCAGTCCCATGAGCCTATAGTCATCAACCGGGCACATTCACAGACTCCAGGCTGCTACAGAGAAATTCCAGATCATCATCATCATCATTTCAGCCGTAAGACGTCCACTGCTGGACTTAGGCCTCCCCCAAGATGGGGGGCTTTGCCATAATCGCCACGCTTGGCAGGCGGGTTGGCGATCGCAGTATGGTGATAAAGTGCATGGAGAACGCTGCTGCCCATTCTCTAGTAGTAAGTCCCTTAGTCGCCTTTTACGACACCCACGGTAAGAAATGGGGTGGTGTTATTCTTTACGTCCGGCACCACACGGTAAAAAAAATCCAGATGAAAACCCAATAATATTTTGTCCAACAAAATATTATTGGGTTATTGGTTTGGGGATCGAACCCAGGGTCTCATACTCAGCAGTGCCGCTTGCAACCAGTAGATTAACAAGGTACCTGTAACTAATAATCATAAAAGAAACACATACAAATAAGTTTGTAATAAGGGTCTAAGTAAATTAATAGGCGACGCTTCACAGACGTCTGATATGTGTCGCCTAAAAATTTACTTGACCCTGTATGCTTCTAAATGATCTTGATACTTTTGTTTGTCAAGTACCTATATTGCGAAAAATTTTGTTCCCATGCTCCTATATAGAAAGGTTGGAGGTTTT
Source organism: Aporophyla lueneburgensis (assembly GCA_932294355.1). NCBI lineage: Eukaryota > Metazoa > Arthropoda > Insecta > Lepidoptera > Noctuidae > Aporophyla > Aporophyla lueneburgensis. The sequence continues at coordinate 30,170,852 of OW028739.1, read as the reverse complement.
CAATTCAAATAAAATAGGGAAAGTTTCATTTATTCACAACTTTTCACTTTTGTTCAAATGCTTCAAACCAGTCCAATTCAGAACTGTAGTGCTAGCCGCGACTTACAAGTTGTAGTTTGTATGTTCGAACCCAGACAAGCGCTTTATTGTGTGTTATTTATACCATCATCACTTCTCTCAAAAAGGCAAAGCAAAGCATCGTGAGGAAACCGGCATATCCTAGAAAAAAAAAGTCGAAGACATGTGACATCTACCAACCTGCACTGAGCCCGCATCGTGAATTACCGCCCACTTCCTCTTCCAAAAAGGAGGCCAACATTATAGTTCGAATATGTTTCAAACCTGTGTTAAAACTCTACTTTTATATCTTGATCAGCATAATTAATAATTTCCTCTCGATATTTTTTTATTAATAAAAACCCTTTTTTAAATAATTCAGTGTTTGGCCACTGAAAACCTTTATGTCCCTACAAAATGAAAAACGAGAGCTGAATAAAATTTCGCACGTGCTGTAATTAAAACAAGATGGACAGATACACATTTATTCAATTAAGGACCAAATCGACCAGTCCGATTGTAATTCGTTTTCGATGTGATATACAAATAGTTAATCAAATCATCCCTTTGGGGTGTTCGATTACAACAATTAGTTCGAGTTTGTTCTCCTACATAGAAAGTTTGATTAACGCTTTACAAACTTCTACTAGCCAGCTCCGATATTACCAAAAAACAGATAGTTACCTATTTTTTTAACTCTTTTGCTTTCGAATCTTTAGGCTAGATGGTATAATTGTCTGATCGGACCACATTGTTAATGTACCTAACTTCAACTGTACAATGTACATTCATACAAGGATCTGCCTTTCGCTGATGCCCGATGCGCGTCATACAAGCCGGGTGAGTGGAAGAGATCTCCTGCTCCCTTTTCGCAGCCACCTCCTGCGACAGGACTGTTTCACTAAAAGATACCACCGCATCCCAGGACTCCCTGCTGCCGACCATCGAGTCGACCACTGCCGGCAGCGACAGGTTACTGTTTACTCCTGAGATCAGGGCACGGCGCGGGTTCTCCCAAGCGGCACACTCTGCCAGCGTATGCCGTACCACGATTAATTTGCTAGCCCAGCTTAGGCAAAGAATAGCTGTCAACAAAAATAATCTGTTTATAAAGCAAGGAAACAAACACAACAAATTCAACGAATTCAATCCTCGCTATTATCATAAACTCGAAAATCCCAAAGCAGTTCATAGTATAGGGAACTTACATTTACGTCCACAAATTGTTATCAGCAAGATAACATTGCCTATTGCATTGAGAAAAACACAGCGATTGAGGCGAAACCCAGGGCCTATAAGGACATAATATGAATCAAGGTAATGATGACATAATCTGGGTAATGTAGGAATTACGATAAGTAGATTGTACGCTGCCAGACTAGGCCCACATAAGGTTTTAATTATTATGTGGAAGCGTGCTAATCGTGGGGCTCTAGAGACAAGAGTGGCTAGCGTACTGTCCGCCGTACGCGGAGCAGACAATATAATTCAAATAACTCACCTGATAGGCGACCACCGGCTTCTTGGGATTACCTGGATCTGTGTATGTAAGTGAGTGTATCTGTATTGTGTTGTGACGTTACGAGTATTCTTCAGGTTACACTCCGCCGCTCCAAAAGATCTGCCATCCAGACATGCGGTCTCCAATAAGGTCACACTTTGCTTAACCTTCAAACTATTTATCGAGATATTTCCAACAAATGAACCCGTGATATGTCAAATTAGGGGTTATTAACAATCAACAATACGATCACGACTAATTGTCCAACAAAACGATCGATTTGAAAAGATTACTTTACAAAAAACTCTCGGAAGCAAAATTCTGTCCGACGCTTTCGAAGACAAAAACTAAAAAGGGGGGAAAAGGAAGTAACAAGTGTCAAACATCAACTTGACAAGTCAGATGTCATTCCGTTCGGGCGGCGCGTTCCGAAAGCGCATAGAGTAACAAAGTGTTCGTTCCGAAACATAGATCTTATGTCAACTTGGGAGTGTTTGGTTATTTATTTTGTAAGCCCACAGTACGTGTGGAGAGAAAATATGAGGAAAAAATTTTCCTTATGACTATTTCCTTATTTGCCAGCTCAGTGAATTATCTCAGAAATGACATGTAGAAAACAAAATATTGTGCTGGACCAGAATGAACTCCGATAAATGATTTTATTTCCGTAAGTAGGTTTCTCTATACACTTTTACGCGTCATTCATTTGATGAGGTCGACGTTTCCTATCTGACTACTCTGAGAAGAAAGGCCGAAACAAACTCAGGTCTCGGGGAAGACTCTATAGAATTTTAAACTTCTCTACATCTTGAACTTGGTGTTAAGGTCTTATTTAATCAGATTAAGTGCCTAACTAAATTGTAAACAGGTTCAGTGATAATAAGTCATCCAAACCTACTAATAACACATAACATAACATCACGCCTTGTTTCCCCGAAGGGTTGGGCAGAGGTGTACCAATAGTACACCCACATTTCGCCTGTTATGTTTAAGTCCCATGTAATAGGGGGCGAGCCTATTGCCATCAACCGGGCACGAATCCAGACTCCGGGCTGCTACTGAGAAATTCCAGATGGAAAAACTCAATAACACTTTGCCCGACCTGGGAATGGAACTCAGGACCTCAAGTTCAGCAGTAGCGCTTGCTACCACTAGACCAACGAGGCACCTACTAATAATATTTAGAAAAATGTAAAAGTAACTCTGTTAATATTCGATCGTTACAAAGACAGATAAGTGAATTTCCATCATGCATATTATTAATAAAATATCATCATCATCATCATCATTTCAGCCGTAAGACGTCCACTACTGGACATAGGCCTACCCCAATTTAAGGGGCTTTGCCATAATCGCCATGCTTGGCAGGCTGGATGGCGATCGCAGTACGATGGTAAAATGAATAGAGAACGCTGCTGCCCATTCTCTAGTAAGTCGCTTAGTCACGTTTCACGATAGCCACGGGAAGAAATGGGGTGATGCTATTCTTTCCATCCCACATGCCACAGGCCAAAAAAAAGATTAATTTTCAATTTAAAAAAAATGTACACGCAGAAGAAGACGCGAAATATAGTTAGTGTTCGCTGCCAGGCCAGACCTCATTTCAATAGCGCAGTGGATGTTATGATCACCGCAAACACCGCTCCAATAGGTCTGCCTTCCAGACATGCGGTCTTCAACACGCGATTTCCAACAGCGTCACTTTCACTTAACCTCAAAGTTCCAACAAAGATATATCCAAATTCAACCCGTATTATTTCACCAAATTGGGGTTATTAACACAAAACAATTGGGTCATGACCTATTGTCCACCAAAACGACCGGTTCTAAGGGATTAATTTACAAAAGGGTCGCACGCGCAATTTGGACCGGCCATCCCTTTTCAAGCACAAAACCAAGAGAAGTGTCAAGTGTCAAAATCAAACTTGACAAGTCAGATGTCATTCCGTTCGGGCGCGTTCCGAAGGCGCATAGAGTAACTAATCGAACAGGACGCAACAGTTAGTCTGTAACTAAAATCTATTTTAAATAAATATTCCGTGTTATGGTAAAACACAACGGCCCCACACAAATGAAGGTAGGCACATTATTATCGCATCCTATCAACTTCGCCAACAATATTAATTTACTCTGAGCACAAACTTAATACGTAATTATTTCGATACCGGAAATTTCAATTGTCGTAAAGGACATTTTGCCGAAAATGAGTTATATATATATTTGGAATCAGCGTCGCAAGCTCTATCGATTGGTATATTTAAAAAAATTCTATCTTTAAAAAAAAGCCCCTTACGACCTGGCTTTCCAACAGCTCTAGCGCGATTTTTTTTACTATTTGGGATGTATCGCAAAAATAATTTTCAATAGGGGAGCGTAAAGTCATGTTTTAATTATTTAAGAGGTCGTAATCCTCATTTTTACATTAAACTTGATAATCGAAACCCTTACGACCAAATCTATGCTTTGTTTTAACTAGGGCGTAAAGGACGTTTGTTTTATTTATTGCCCTTTACAACCTTAATTTTAACAAAAACACAATTAAAGTTTTCGTTTTGTTCTTATTACCGACGGCGTACAGAGGTCTGACGAGCACCATTCTCAAAGAAACTCAAAGTCAGAAAAAAAAACCAAGTGACTGGTATACATACCTTTATAAAAGGTTAGTTACTCCACGTAATAGTAACTCCAGGTTTTTTTTATTTGTATGGTCTCCCATACAAATAAAAAAAAACTGACTCAAACAAAGTTAATTTATTTGAAACTGAATAGAACTGAAGGGCTGGTGCTCACACGAGGTATTGTACCATACACAGCGATCGAGGTGACATCAAATTCATATACCTTTCCGTGCCGCTTCGCGCGTACCAAATTTTTGAATTTTCGATAGGTGATTTTTCAAATCTTTGACATGGTCAAACGAAGTTGACCATCGATTTACTTGTACTATCGTTAGTTAATAGCCAACTAATGACTTTTTTGATGAGAATAATTAAATACGTTAGTGATCAAATACTTTTTTTTACAAAATTTCATAATCAGTCATAATCACGGTGATTAATAAGTGACTGAAAACTGATGTTACTAAGTACCTCATTTGTTAATCACCGTGACTATGGCTGAGTTATAATGACACGCCCTTCCGCTCCGCCCAGAGCGGGAGACGTCATTTGATGATTTCCCAAACACAAAAAAAGGCCTCTAAGTTATTCATTGCCGCAGGAGTTCTTCCCATAATGGCTTCCCATAATAGAAGGCTGCAGGTCTTCAATCTCGTTTCCAATCGTAGCCTGTTCTTCAACTATGTTCAACTTGTTTTCGTTTGAAAACTTAAAATATATTGGTCTGCAGAACATTGTTGAAGATGGTTCTGGATTCTCCCATATCACTTCTTCGCCACAAACTAAGCGTAGAGGCACAAACGAACACATAAAAATGCTAGAATCGTCATCCTCTGCTTAGTTTGCTTATACAAAGCAATGCCCTAAGCACCATCAAAACCCCATTTGCATATAAGTAGGTATAAATTCTTTGCCATCCAGATTCTACACGTAGGAATTTTCCAAGTCTAGCCACAGTTTTGTTCAAAATAGCTTGGAGTTTTACTTTAACCCCTCTTCCGTGACTTCTGTGGCATCTTTTGGCGGATAGCAGTTCTTCATCGCTTCAAGGATAGCTGTGTAAGAAGGATACAGTGGTATTCCTTCTTCTTTTGCACAAGGTCTTAATGTTATACATATACTGCCACTTAGAAAGCTTCAATGAAGTCAAAATACCTAAAGCTTTATCAGCAGAATATATGGGCATAGTTTTCTATACCTTTAACAATTCCTTCATATTTGTAGCTTCTTCGGGATGCTCCGAGACTAGTTTAATAATATCTGCTACTTTGTTATTTGTGCTTTTAAACCAGTTGCATGAGCAAGACTTTCATTGCTGTACGGTAGGAGCTCTTCCACTCTTCTTTAGCGGGCTTAGCTTCACAAATGGTTTTCTGGAACTCACAACTGATGTTAATATTCCAACACTGCACGTTTCCGGTCCACAGGATGTTAATAATAATATCGTAGGACAATCAACACAACGTTATCTGATCCCAAACTAGGCAGAGCCTGTACTATGGTAACCAGACAACTGAAAAAACAAATACATACATATTGTAGATAAATTACACCCAGACACAGAACAAATGATTGTGCTCATCACACAAAGATTTGTCCTGGGTGGGAATCACACCCACGACCTGTCTTAGCAGTCAGGGTCACTAACCAATAGACTAACAGGCCAGTCAATGTCATGTTGATGTACCCTCATTTATAGCGAAGTCAGAACTGGAACATGGGTGCTGTTCTACTAACACTACAGAAGGGGTTATCTTTTCCCTCACGACCTCAGGCCATTTCATGTCCTCTTGCAGCCATGACTCATACTTTTTTTTATGAATGTACGTCTCGTGCGAATACACGAGATCCATTTGTTCCTCAACAAGCACATATAAGTCTGACAGAATTGTTTCAATTCGTTCTTTTCATTTTCTGACCAATCAACTATATTCGCAAAAACTTCAAATAATATTTGAGGTTGTTAAAAACAACTGGTGTTTGCCAAAAACAGGAAAATGTCCAAATTGGTAACAAAATCTTGCATCACAACACAATTATAAATAAAACGTAATAACGTAATAGCGCAAAACATTTTTTTTTAATGTTGATTTCCTATTAGAATAATATTGCTTTACTTTTTTACTAAATATTTGAATAATAAATAAAAAATAATAAAAATACTTTTATTTCACTTGGTTTTACTACCTATTGTAGGTATTTCTATTTAGAACTTTAGGATTTTTGTTCCTTTTACCCCCTTAGCCTCTAGTTTAAATGACTTGTACTACCCCTTGATGATCATGATTAGTCCTTTACGACACATCTGACTTTATCATAACCAATTTTTCGTGGCTGTAAAGTACTTCAGTTAAATTTTTTTGGGCTTTAAAGGACTCTCATTTTCGTCAATAATTATGTTTGGTTTATTTTGTTCATTTTTATGGATAGAACTCGAAAAAATAGTGAGGGTTTCTTTGGACATCATGAATATAGTACTTTATTTGAAAAAGATATTAGAAAAAAACAAATATTTTTTTCGTTTTTTGGCTCTACTGAAAACTTGTGTTTTGTCCTTTACGACAATTGAAATTTCCGGTATCGATTTGTTAACGTAATTACAACAGCAATTACGTAGTACACCGCCGTTGGCAGACAAAGTATCCACTTTGTATTATAACCCGACGGAGTTAAGAAGCAAAGAGATTGTTATAATAATAACTTTATCAACGATTTTTTTATTTTATAGGGTTACATTTAGAGTGGCAAATTGATCGGGTTATTGAAAAGTGTTACCACAAGCTCCGGTAGCCGTGATCGTCTAGTGGTTAGGACCCTACGTTGTGGCCGTAGTAACCCAGGTTCGAATCCTGGTCACGGCAGTGATACACTGTCGCGGCGGAGCATTTCTTTTGGCATTTTGAGTGTATTTTTAGAGCCAACATACAGTGATCATAGCTTAGTTATGGATGTTACATACAACACTGTTATCAAACATTGTCGCAGCGGAGCTTTTTTGTACTTTTTAACCGACGAAAAAAACGGAGGAGTTTCTCAATTCGACGCGTATTTTTTTTTTGTATTTGTGACCACGTGTAACTTTTATAGAGTGGACCGATTTTGATAATTCTTTTTTTATTAAGGAATAGGAAAATTTAAATAAGTTTCTGTATTTTCGACCCTGCTCACGTTTTATGGCACATACAGAAAATTTATTACACGTGCGTGGGGCTTAGGCAAGTATAACTGACCCACACAGATTGAATATCTTGTTCAGAAAATGTAATCTATCTTGAACACAAATTCATTGATTTATGGAATTAATGTCTTAACACAAGGGAAGTTTGATCTTTGACCTTATGACGTCAACAGAACTTAGTGAGTAATCAGTTACATCTGGCTTCGTCTTCCTTGATCTGAGCTTGTTAATACAACTGATATAGCATTGGTTTTAGAAGCATGGCTGTAGTACTTGTAGCTAATTGAATTACTTATCACTTTCTGTCTTAAGTTGTGGGTAAGATTAAGGTCGGATATGTTCGAATGATATTTAATCTTCTACATCTTCTACATCAAATTTAATTTACACATTCGTTGACAGATAACACCGAGCCTAAACCGCAGACTCTAGCTAGAAGAATGAAATTTCGCTTAAGAGTCCCTTTTATAGCAAAAGTGAGCAATAAGGTAGATTTTTGAGAATGTACATATACGGTCCGATACGGTTCTCACTGCTGGGACACAGGCTTCCTTTCCTTTTTGAGAGGGATTGGACCGTTATCCACCACGCGGCCCCAGTGCGGGTTGGTAGAAGTCACATGTCTTCGAATTTTTGGTTCCAGTACATGCCGGTTTCCTCATGATATTTTCCTTCACCGTTTTTTGAGAGCAGTGGTGATGAGATAATTATTACACAAAGTAAAGCGCCTCTCTGGATTCGAACTCATGACCTACAACTTGTAAGTCGCTGCCGTTACTACTGGGCCACCACTGCTCTCAGTGTTCGAGACTCTTAGTGTTAATGTTTGAACATGCAAAAGATAGGTCATATTTACGTATAACAATGCGATTTATAACGTGCGACCTTCTATTTTTTACCTTGTGTACCTTTTCGTATAGCGTAAAACATGTTTAGCTGGAACAGAGATTATGGTGTAGTTATCAAGAATTTTCAAAGCACTAGGAGGAGCTAAATAGAAACATCAGAAAGATTTGCCGAGTCACGGCAAAATGTTATTATAAAGTTGACAAAGGCAAATCATTTCAGAAGTCATTTCTTATCGGCCGTAAATCTGACCATAAATTCCAATCGAAGAAAGCTTGCATCATTTTGATGCAAGCTCTAAAAACTCTAAGAATACGGTCTAGTGTTGACCAAATACGTACAATGGCTATAGCAGTATCGGAAACTGAAGGTTTTTTTTAAAATATACATACCTATGTAAACATAATATTTCGCCTCATAACGGCTGTATGTTTTGTTCATTGTGAGAAACGATAATCCTAGTAATTATGAGTGAACATTACGAAGTCATTAAATGGTTTCAATGGCAGTCGACTAAGAACTGTTTCTTTAAATAAGATTAGAACTGTGACATCCGCGCTCGATGTGAGTGCGAAGCAAGCATAACCCGATCGCTACTGGTAGAAAGATTGCACAGATTAGCCTGGGATTAATACCTTGTGCTTATACCTTCCTCGGTTAGGTTAGAACACTAAATACTTTTTACGAACCGAGGAAATGGAACGCGCCTACTCGCTACACTGCGCTGAGTTAGAGAATCTCGTCGTAACAGTCAGCTTACCTTCATATGAATGAGACCACCGTTTATTAATTGTTTTCGTAGAGCAAGTTTGGCGTCTTAGTGGCTGGTAAAGTGTTAGGAACTGAGACTAGATACTGACTAAGGGTTGTTTTTGGAACTCCTCTTACTAGGTCAGGTCAAGTTAGAGTCGATACCAAACGTTTTCATAAAAACAAGTACTAGACCTACCTACATCCAAACAAGACTTACAGAATGACATGTGATAAATAGAAGCGTTTATTGCTAAAAATTAATGTTCATGTCGATTAAGAGAGCGATTTATCGGCGTGATTGTTGTTATAAAAAAAACTAGATATTACTGTTACTTTTTCCGTTTATCATCCTAGTACTGGACAAAGGCTGACAGATCTTCCCATGACTGTCAGTAGTTCCACCTGTTCCGCTGCGATATTACTAAAACCCCGGATGAGTGTTTTTAATAATAATTTCGTTTACTTGTTTAAAATAAAATGTGAAGACATGCCTTCTGAAGGAGTCTGCTAGGACCGATGCCTGCCAGGGTCGCGAGATTATTCGAAAGAGATACCGTGGCCCTGGCACATGGGCAACTAAAGGAACACGGGTGGGTTTTAGTCAGTAAAAGTCTGACATGCTCTCCCGCTCCGCCCAGAGCGGGAGAAGTCATTTGATGATTTCCCATCCTGAAAAAAGGCATGCCTTTTCAGTGACACAATCATCATCATCATCGCAATTTCAGCCAAATAACGTCCACTGCTGCTGCTGGTTTATTAATAAATAAATAGGCCCCTTCCAAGCACAGCCACTACGACCGGTTCTGTGCGAATTTCTTCGCCCTTCAACTAGTCATCGATCCATCTTGTGGCAGCTATTCCCTACAAAATTAATTGTGACATGCGAAAAACCTACGAACAATTTGATTTCACTGATTTTTTGTGAACATAGAGCTATTATTCTGTTGTTACAGATTTCAAAGATGCTGCGTGATGTACAGTAACATCAGCGATGCGGAGCGCGATGCGGCGGAGGAGACGACGCTCGCGGCGCTCGTAGCGCTCTACGTGCTCGTGTCTGTCATAGGTATTATTGGTAAGTGTATATAACAAACAAACTGGTCTGGGCCACCTACCCGTACTAGGCCACCAACCCGCGATCGTCCATCAACCCGCGATGGGCCACCAATCCGCGCTGGGCCATCAACCCATGGAAGGCTACCATCAAAATGCTGGGTCACCAACTTGCACTGGGCCACCAACCAACGCTGGGGACCAACCCATGGAACGCTACCATCAAAATGCTGGGTCACCAACTTGCACTGGGCCACCAACCAACTCTGGGGACCAACCCACGCTGGGCTACTAAACGGTGCTTAGCCACCAACCCACACTGGACCACCAATCCACACTGGACTACCAATCTACATTGGGCCACCAAACCGCGCTGGGCCACCCACCTCCTCTGGACGAAACACAAACTGGGCTACCGACCCGTGCTGGGCCACCAACCTGCACTAGGTCAACAACCCGCACTGGTCCTCCAACCCGCACTGGGCCACCATCCCGCACTGGGCCACCAACCCGTACTGGGCCAGCAACCCACACTAGACGATCAATCCACACTGGGCCGCCAACCCGTGCTGGGGTACTAACCCGCGATGGGCACCAACCCACGCTGGGCCATTAACCTACGCTGGGCCACCAACCAACGCTGGGTGAACAACTCAAACTGGCTTACCAAACTTCGTAACTCGCTCCGGGACACAAACCTGCACTGAGCCCAAGTCGGTTGTTACAACCCAGTCCCTAGGACAGAGAGGAGTCCTGGTCTGAGGCCCAGGAATTCCTAATATATTGGTGACGAGCAATTATTTAAATATAAATAGTATTATACAATTTATAATTTATACTGTCAGTTACTCATTAACTTACTACTAGTTACTCATGAATTTGGCACTGGAGAGCAGCCGGTTTCTTTTGCATTCTACCTGTGCTGTTGTCCCCAGGGAATATAAAAGAATCAAAAACATACTAAACAACAACCAGTGAATAAGCCAGTTTTCTCATATTTTACGTCTCTAATGTTTACTTAATATACATACTTTTTGAAGTGATTCATCAAATTTCTCTCGGAAGCAGAAATGGCAGGCGTATGTTCATGATTTAGTGTTCCCTTGAAATTAAAAAACCTTTCAGAAAACTTCAAATGATTCGATTCTACTAGTTCTTGGTTAACTATTCTTTTTGCATTTCCTCAGTGTCCAAAAGTTAATTCATGACAACATTATTTGTATTTTATAATATAATGAACTAGCTTTTACCCGCTTCTTCGTCCGCGTAGATGTGGGATGTTATAATTATCTACTAATAAAATAAATAACTCGGTCAGCCTCTTACAGACTAAAAACCACCCCGGTGTTCCCTTTCGACACTTGAACCGGGGATCATGGGACTTGTGCGATATAGGCCTTACTGAGGCAAGTGAAGCTGTAACGCAACTGGCCATTTCTGTGAATGTTTTTCAGAAGGAGCGTTGCGTCGCTGTTCCACAATACTGCTTTGTTCATGCCACCCCGGCGCTCTGTCTCCATCAGGTTAGACTTCCGGTTCCCCAGTGCCTTCTCCTGGCGGGAGATGACTAGTGATAGAGGTGGCTTAAAGCGCATCCTGCTCAGGATGTGTAATCAGACCGCAGACGCTTCCAGGCCAGTCATGCTCCAGACTTAGGGATCGTAATGTGTGTGAGCGGAACACCGCCGATGTTAGCAACCGGAATCCGAGCCAGCGTTGTACATGTAGCGAGTAAGCTTATGCGCTTGTGAACTTGCGTGTGTATGGGGTTCGGTGCACGTTATGCCTATATTAACTTAGTCCACGATGCACACCGAGTGCATATGGTGATTGTGGAACAATTTTTGACAGGCCTGTTGGTCTAGTGGTTAGTGACCCTGACTGCTATGCCGGAGGTCGTGGGTTCGATTCTCACCCAGGACAAATGTTTGTGTGATGAGCACGATCATTTGTGCTGTGTCTGGGTGTAATTTATCTATAATATGTATGTATTTAGAAATATATAAGTATGTTTATCAGTTGTCTAGTACCCATAACACAAGCTCTGCTTAGCTTGGGACTACATGGCGTTGTGTGATAGTTGTGGAATATTATATATTATTATTATATTATTAATTGACTGAATAAGTTGCGTGTGAGGGATTGCTCAGGCGTTAGGGACCGCCAATAATGGTGGTCGCCGATGGCAGTCACCGTCCGGTAATAGGACGCGGGCGAGCCGCCTCATATCAGGTCCGCGCACATGCCAGAGCGCTATGTCCTTGACCTGAGGCTAAGCAATAGCACAGGAACACGCGAATATGCTTGACCTAAGGGGCCTGCAGTGGTCGTCCAGGATCTAGACCCAAGATCGTCGAATACTGACTCGTTGTTTTTTTTTGTTATACAGGCAATGTAAGCTTGATGGCAGCTCTAGCGTCGGGTGGGGCCTCCCGGCTGCGGACGCCACAGATGCTGAGTGCGTGTGCAGCTGACTTCCTGGTCTGTGCAGCGAGTGCTCCCTTAGCGGCCACTCGAGCAGCGAAGATAGACGAGCTGCCGTGCCAGGTTACATATTATATTGAGGTAATTTTGGTTTAAATTAACATAACTGTGCTTCTCGGCAGGAGTAGATAGGATTTAGAGCACAATTCTCCAGTCATTCCTGGTCATCCGGGCACCAGTGGCGTAGCGTGCCTTGGCGGGGCCCCGTATAAAAATTTGTTTGGGGGCCCTTAGGAAGGGTAACGATTTCTCAAAAAAGGAAAAAAAATGTTTGCATAAAATTAAATGAAATATTTATTCATCATAATTATCTGTCTGTCACTTTTTCCAAAACTTTTATAAACAAATTAAAGTAAATAACTCTCCTTGCCTTTTTTTTCGGCAAACTGGAGGTCATACCTACATAATTCTACTGTTATAAGTACAATTTTAATAAGTTATTTTACCAAGTGTGTTGTATTTTTAAAAACGAGAAAACAAAAAGATAATTTAAAGCGTAAGCATTTGATGCGAGAAATGAGCCGCCCAGTAATAGAGATTGACGCACCATAATCGATAAATCAGGTCGGCTATTTTACGAGTGTGTCTGCTTCGAATGCTTTCCGTGTGTTTCTTATTGTGCAAGTTGTTTAAACTGAATGTTGTTAAATTGTCAAATTTTGTTATCTGAACAGCACGCGTAGCATGACCATCGTAGAAAGGGGTTTTATCGACGGAAGAATAGATAAAGTAACGTTTCGGGTACACAGTACGACGGCAGCAAAGTAGAAAGAGTCAACTGCACTTTTGATGTGAAACATCTATAGGCGAGGATTAACCTAAATTTTGGCGTGGTGAGCGTGGCCACGCACAGTGGCCCATACTGAAAATAAGTGAACTTAGGCAACAAAGTTTCAATATCGATTCGATTTTTTTTTGATGTGATAATTAACATATAATTAATACGTTATTTTTTATTATACCTCGTACGTCGTACTGTGTACCCGAAACGTTACTTTATCTAATCGTCCGTCGACAAAACCCCTTTCTACGGTGGTCATGCTACGCATGCAGGACGACTTTACTAGAGCGGAGATGAGTTTATTATTGACTTAGGTGATTCGGATGACTGTTCATCTTTGCCAATGCAATCTGACAACGAATAAGATTAAAATGATTTTTATGATTGTAGTGTTTTTCTTTTTACATCCATAATCTTTATTAGAAATTATTTATAATTAACCACATCTATTTAAAAAATAGATTAATGTTCAATTGCAAACCTTCTCGATTTTTGCTAATAATCGAATTCATTACGCAAAGAGACCTCACTATTTAAGTCACGTGACTAAGTGTCACTATACCCATCCTATAAGAAAAAGACTATAAACGGGGAAATCCCGCAGCCTGCGATAACCGATGTTGGGTGTTGCCAACTTTAGAACGCACGCTTTACGCGGAAAAAATTTTTAGTTTTAGTGACTTTTTTCATTACTGAGAGAAAAATGGGAAGTTTTTATTAATTTTTGCTTATGCACCTCGGGGGCCCCCCTGGCCCGGGGGCCCCGTATAATTTATACGGCAGATACGGCGGTAGCTACGCCCCTGCCGGGCACACAATCCTGATTCCGGGCTGCTATTGAGAAATTCTACATACAAACCCATCACACTTTGCCCGGCCGAGAGATTGAACGCAGGACCTCATGCTTATAAATCTCAGTTTTTTACATGTCAAAACATATTAGAAATCTAACTAACCCACGGCCAAAGACGGAAAAAGCAGTTAGGAAAGGTTGGATGCGGAAGGCGAATGGTCGGGTTTTATTGCGGTATTAAGAGAAACCTATGTCTAGTAACGGATATTTTGTGCTGATAAATTTATTGTTTTCTGTAGCTTCTTAATGAATGTTTTTTACCCACAGTCATTCCCAGTGGCAGCCAGCACGTTATCCCTGGTAGCGATAGCCGCAGATCGTTGCGGCGCGGTGCGGCGCGGCGGGACCTCGCTATGTGCGCGCCCGCACTTAGCAGTCGTTGCGGTGTGGATCATAGCGCTTTTACTTGGTAAGTCATTGTAAAATCCTCTTAATCCTGTATTTATGTTGATTTTATTACTAGAGTACACTGGCTCATCACCACACCGATCATTCCGAGCAGGGCCGCATCACCCTCAACTTTTCCCGCCATTCGTGGTAACTGTCAAATGACTTTAGTGACACTAGTTTTGGAAATGCATGGAATTAGTATGTGCTATTATGTGATTGTATTAAAATATCTATAATTGGGACGATCTAAGAAGTCGGATATGACAGCTATCAAAATACTTTGTGTAGTGAGGGGAAAATAAATCGGTTGCTTTAAAATCCGATTCTTGAGACTTATGTGAAACGTCATATCCGGCTTCTTAGATCGTCCCAATTATAATACATGGATTTACTTACAAGTAATAACAGATCTGGGCGCATAAAATAAAACCAATAAATAAAATAGACGCAACAAAGTATCCTTCTGTATCGGTCTCGATTAGCGTACATATTTTTCTTCAATAATCATTTTCAATGTCAAGTGATACAGGTATATGCGCCGACTTCGACATACTCTGACGAGACAGCCGAGGCCATGTACGAAGATATTGCCAAGGCAATACACAGTACAACAAAGGCCCACTACAACGTTGTTATGGGGGACTTTAATGCCAAAGTGGGAGTACAAGAACGCGGTGAATCGAAAGTCGGACCATTCGGTTTGGGGCGCAGAAATCACAGGGAGCAAATGCTGGTCAACTTCCTAGAGTCGCAGGGGCTCTTTATGATGAACTCATTCTTTCAAAAGAAACCCCAGAGGAAGTGGACCTGGCAGAGCCCTGATAACGTGACGAGGAACGAGATAGACTTCATCATGACGGATAAAAAGCATATATTTAGAGATGTCTCCGTGATCAGCAGGTTTAAAACCGGAAGCGATCACAGACTTGTACGAGGCACTCTAAATATAAATTTTCGTGCTGAGAGAAACCGCTTGATGAGGCCTACCCTCCGACCTACGCAGCTCCAAGCCGCTTTGGGATCCGAAAAGTTCCAACTGGAACTTCAAAA
Organism: Aporophyla lueneburgensis; assembly: GCA_932294355.1. Lineage (NCBI taxonomy): Eukaryota > Metazoa > Arthropoda > Insecta > Lepidoptera > Noctuidae > Aporophyla > Aporophyla lueneburgensis. The sequence goes on along the minus strand of OW028739.1, from coordinate 30,155,288 downwards.
TCGATTCGCACTGCTGGAAACCACAGGCACTATTGACGAGAAAGCCGATGAGGTGGTCAGAGCGCTATGCGACGTATCCCGCAAACTTTTCCCGTCGCAGCGAAAAAGTAAGGTGTCAAAACTTTCCTCGGAAACTCTCGGACTTATGAAGGAAAGACGAGAGTTGCCATCCACGCAGCTGTCTTCGTCAGATAAAAGGACCTTAAACCTAAAAATTGGAAAGCTGACACGACGAGACCTTCGGTGCTCCAACACCCGTGACATCAAGGTTGCGATTGAGCAGAACCGAGGGTCGAAAGTGTTTGCTCGGCAATTAGGGAGGTCCCATCTGACGAAACTAAGAACTGCGGATGGCAGAATCGTGACTTCAAAGTCCGAGATACTCGAGGAAGTTGAGAACTTCTACGGGCAACTTTACTCAACGCGGACGGTGAAACCAGCGGGACATAGTGAAGATGACCATCGAGCCGAACTAACGCGCCACTACACGGAGGACATCCCGGATGTCGACCAGTGCGAGATTAAGGCGGCTCTCGAGCAGCTTAAGAACAATAAGGCACCTGGGGATGACGGAATAACGACAGAGCTCCTTAAAGCGGGAGGGGCACCAGTCCTGAGAGAGCTCGCAAGTCTCTTCACCTCCGTCATCCTAGAGGGTATAACACCTGAAGCGTGGAGCAGGGGTGTGGTGGTTCTGTTCTTCAAAAAAGGTGACAAAACCTTGCTGAAGAATTATAGACCCATCTCACTCCTGAGCCACGTGTACAAGCTGTTTTCGAGGGTCGTCACGAACCGTCTCGCCAGGAGACTTGACGAGTTCCAGCCACCAGAACAAGCCGGTTTTCGAAAAGGCTTCAGCACCGTAGACCACATCCATACTGTTCAGCAAATTGTACAGAAGACCGAGGAGTACAATCAGCCGCTGTGTATGGCATTTGTGGATTACGAGAAAGCCTTCGACTCCATCGAAATTTGGGCAGTTCTGGCCTCTCTGCAACGATGTCGAATTGACTGGAGATACATCGAGGTGATGAGGTGCTTGTATGACGCTGCAACGATGACTGTCCAGATCCAGGATACGAAAACCAGCCCAATCCAACTGCTCAGGGGGGTGAGACAGGGGGATGTGATATCCCCGAAACTGTTCACCAATGCGCTGGAAGACGTATTTAAGACGCTGGACTGGACTGGACAGGGAATCAGTGTGAACGGCGAGTACATCTCACACCTTCGTTTTGCCGACGACATCGTCATAATGGCAGAGACGCTGGAACAGTTAGACCAGATGCTGCATAGCCTAAATTGAGCCACACGGCGGGTAGAACTTGGACAAGACGAAAGTCATGTACAATTCGCATGTCTTGCCGAGTCCAATCCGCATCGAAGGGTCGCTTCTCGAGGTTGTGAAGGAGTATGTCTACCTTGGGCAAGTCATACAGCTTGGTAGACACAACTTCGAGAAAGAAGCCGACAGGAGGATCCAGTTGGGTTGGGCAGCGTTTGGAAAACTTCGTCAAGTCTTCTCGTCGCCGATACCGCAATGTTTGAAGACTAAGGTCTTCAACCAGTGCGTCCTGCCCGTCATGACATACGCTGCCGAAACGTGGACACTGACGGTTGGGCTGGTCCACAAATTTAAGGTCGCTCAGCGTGCTATGGAGCGGGCTATGCTCGGAGTTTCTTTGATGGATAAGATCAGAAATGAAGTTATCCGGAAAAGAACCGGAGTTACCGACATAGCTTGCAGGGTAAGCAGGCTGAAGTGGCAGTGGGCGGGCCATGTTTGTCGAAGGACCGATGGCTGATGGAGCAGACGAGTCCTGGAGTGGAGACCGCGTATCGGCAAGCGTAGTGTGGGACGCCCCCAAGCTAGATGGACCGACGACCTCAAAAAGGTGGCTGGGACAGACTGGATGCGGAAGGCGGAGGATAGGGTGTTGTGGCGCAGCATGGGAGAGGCCTATGTCCAGCAGTGGACTGCGATAGGCTGATTTGATTGATGTCATATTACCTACATAACAATATAACGTAATTAATTATTTACAGTTGATAAAATTACTGTGAAACTAAATACACAAATACAAGACGTGAATGCCATATAATGTAATCGGTCAATGTTCTTTTTTAAATTTGACAGTTAAACTTCTGATTTGACAGGCTTTTTGGAAACCTAGACAATATCTTGAAAAAAGTCTTAGATTTATTTGATAGAAAAAAAACTATAAATAGTAACACGACTATAAAAAAAAACAATTTGATAGTCATGTCAGTAAATACATTACAACATCCAAAATGGCTTCCTTAAATCAAGGAAAGGGCTATTGTAATCCCGTAGTAAATATTTTTATTAGATGTTTTACTACCATTATTTGAATTTCATGAATTCAGGACCCTAAATAGAATCATTTTATGTCTTCATCCGTTTCTTGTTCATTAATCAAATGTGTCTTCCCCTTTTATGTAAAATGTGTAACTGTTTACTGTATTGAACGGTTAATTCCGAATTCTAGAATACTCTTGGGTCTAGATGTCTTTACTTAACTTTCCTCGTCTCTCTCTCCGAATTTCTTGCGTTCCAAGTAATAAATGATTGCCAAACCTGATAATTGCTCATTCCGGTAATTTGCATCTCATTTCAAAAATGATATCCATTTTTTTTGTTTTCTCAGGTGCAGCAGCATTCACAACGACGTGTGTGTCTTGTCCGCCACTTGCCGCGGCGCACGCGCTTCTAACCTACTGCTTCCCTGTCATGGCAGTCGCTAAGTGTCACTGGGCAGTGCGGGTGAAGCTTACTGCCCTGTCCCTAACTGCGAGAGCAGCCCACGGCGAGCTACCCCTCCCCGTGCCCCTCATGAGGAGGCCCACACACGTCATCATCGTCGCCGGAGTAGGACCAAGAGAACGGCGCGACGCTGTTGATGTTGGCGACGTCAGATCCAAGAAGAAGCTCCAACCGAGCCTCCTTGGACCGCAGCCTCAGACGTCAACGCTCAGATCCCGGCGGCAGCTCGGCAACGTCCTCATGGGAATCGCGGCGATATTCGCCGTGTGCTGGTGTCCGCATGCTGCTATAGTGATAGCGAGTGCGTTTGGCTTGCACGTGCCGTTTTTACTGGCACACTTTGCGCTACTGCTTGGGTACGCGCACTCCGCGCTGAACGCTGTAGCGTACTGGGTGCTGAACCGGCACGCGTTGACGTCAGCGTGTGCGGCGTGGCGCCTGCCGCAGTTGCGCGTGCGGGAGGAGCGCCCATCTTCGACCAACGAGGCAGCCCTGGGAGCCTTCCACCCGCGCCTCGCTCGGCCGGCGCCCTCACCCCGCCCTCCGCCCTCAAGCTTCCTCTATTGATGTCCGTCTATCTTCTAAGCTCTGTCAATCTGTGATTCCTGTTTCTCAGTGCCTCGTATAGTCTACAGGCGCCCCGCTCGCCGGGGAGCCGCTCGTTTCGTCGTTATAAACGTGGTTGTTTGAGATTTTATGGAGAATAATATCCGTGAAGCAATAAAGTGTATGAAACACTTACAGACGTTTTATTGTGGACGTAAATGATTGTTGACGTGTCGTATCCTTGGCGAAATGACTGTGATTTATCTTTGGGACAGATTCCTTGTTTATGTGGCGTGTAAGTTCTTAAGCGATAAAAAATATGTTTTGAACACTTTTTAGATTTATAATTGCAGTGTTTTAGGAGACTATGAACTTTGAAATATTCTAAGGTCTAAAAAATGCACATAACTACGGATCGCAATAGTAACCAAACATATGATTACATTTTTCAGTATTTTGTAGGTTATGTACATATGACACAAGTTACGCAGTTCGCAAAATGTTTTTAATCTCAAAGTAAGACTTTCTATGTAATAGACAGACTGAGCATACCTATGCACTAGTTACAGCTACCTATAGACACTAACAAAACCATTGCTAATCTTGATTTACAAAAAAGTTTACTAAAAACATATCAAAGTATATCATTATATGGTACTTTTAATATAATCCCTTTGTTCCGGCTAATCTCCAAATATGCTGGGCAGATTTTGACAGGACTTTCACTGGCAGATAGCTGATGTTATAAATAATGATACATAAGTTATTTTTTCCGATAGCACGTTACCATGGCGTAACTTTCAACATCTTCTCGGTAAAAGCCGCGGGCAGCAGCCAGTCATCTATGTATATTAAGTGGAAGAAATATGTATTAGAGCTAACTTAAAAACTTCTAACCAGAACTGGACCAAAATATAGGACCACTCGGTAAGTATACGGTTCCAAACCAAAGAAATATTTTTTCAAATAAACATTTAAGAATTAGCCGAATTGAGAACGGACATTTTTATGGAATCGATTCTAAATTGTAAACATAATTTTCAAACGCATAATTTCACTATATCCTATCAAACCTAAACAATAGGCAAGGTGCAATAATGTTGACCACTGGAACTCCAAGAACAAACCAAACCCATAAAGGTACAAATAAGCATTTGTTTTTTGTGGGTGGGAAATCTTCAAATGACGTCACTTGCTCTGGGTGGAGCGGAAGGGCATGTCAGACTTTTACTGACTAAAACCCACCCGTGTTGCTTCGGTTGCCCATATGCTAGAGCCACGGTATCTCGTTCGAACAAATCTCTCGACCCTGGCAGGCTACAAATAAGCATAAACATAACATTCACAATGACATTTCAAGGACTTTAAAAGCCCACTACACTCCCATTACAAAGATTTAGCATCGCGCCCACCACGACACGGAACTACGCCGCCGGGACATATTACTGAACTTGAATGTTGAGAATGTCGAGCAAGAGGGACCATCGTCAACCGTTTTGTGGGTTGGGACTTTAAATGTAAACAGGCAGTACAGAGGCAGAAGCCGACCTCTAACTGCCTGTTTACATTTAAAGCATGTAACCGATTACATGGTTACAAAGGGTTGTTGGTTACCAAGCCCGTATGCGACACAATAAAGTAATTACACCCATCTCACAAAATGTGTATTTTCTTATCTTACTAACCAATCCTACTAATCTATACTTCTATACTTTTTTTATATTATAAAGCTGAAGAGTTTGTTTGTTTGATTGAACGCGCTAATCTCAGGAACTACTGATTCAAATTGAAAAAATATTTTTGTGTTGAGTATATCATTTATCAAGAAAGACTATAGGCTATATACCATCACGCTATAATCAAAAGGAGCGGAGCATCAATGAAAAGTGTTGCAAAAACGGGGAAAATTTATTCCTTTTGAGAGTTGCCGTTGCGTGCGCTACGTAAACGGTTAAAGTAACGCAAAAATCACATATAACGAAATTGTTCCTCTTAAAAAGTTCTAAAAAAAAGTTCGCGAGAGCATATGTCTATCTTTTATAGCTAGGGAGGTGGCGAGCATTTCGGTATATGATTTGCACACGTTTCACGTCGAGGTGGATTGCAGTTTAAATCATTACGAATTGATTTGTTCTAATCAATTAAGGTCCTATGTCGCTGCGTTTTCGCGTTACAGAGGATTGAAGTTGCTTAAAAAAATCGGGGTATTAAATCATTTGCACATGTATGCCTCTGGAGTTCATGGTCACAATCATCTTGGAAACGAAGAAAATCGAAGAGGCAGACATTCAGGACTCTGCATTATCATGGGACACAGTTGTAAAAATATAAAAAAAGCTCTACTAAGTCATTTTCACGCGGTTCTCATTGCGCCCATTCGATTCACTATGACTCTGTAGATTCGAAAAAACATTTGGCCGACACTTTGCTCACTGATTTTCAGCTGTATAACTGTTTGAAATTCATGGAATCAAGGGACAGCGGGTATTGCATGGGATTATTGTTATTCTTTCTAGTTTTATTCTTATAAGTTTGTTTAATATTATCCTCTAAACTCACGGTAACGATTAAACTTCTGGAGCTGAAATCTATGCAATCATATTTTTCTCAATGCCAACCAGAAACGAAATGCGCTTGGAACTCTAATTAGAAAGTTTTTTTTTTTATTGCATGCTTGTATGTATTCTGAATAGGATTAGGATCTGGATAGGAACAGTCTTTAACTTTTTAAATCACGTTTTATTTGTGTACAATACGTATATAGATATAGGCTGTATATAGATATACGCTCTATACATTTAGTTTCACAATACGGAAAAGGTCGGAACTGAGTTATACCGTTCTCACTCATATTCCCAAATAAAAGAGAGACACCACGAAAGGATCTATGGGGATATTTTATACCTGCTTGGTTTGGCGGGAGCGTCGGGTTGAAAAAAGTAAATTAAATGGTCTGCCTTTGGAATATCAGAGGCCTGAACGTCTGCCTCATCGATTTTCTTGGTTTTCATAAATAATTCAAACATCTGTTCAAGAGGCAGACGGCGACGCGGCGACGTCTGTTAGCTCAGTGTGTGGTAGGGCGCGCAGCGGCGCTCGCGTAAGCGGGTTCGGTACGCCGAGCCCCGCGCCCTCCCCGCGGTGGTCCACGCATATGTAAGGCGCCGACATATTCCCCGGGTTGAAGAGGTCTTCAATCTTCGACTGGTAGGGGGCAGATGCAGTTGAAAGCGCGGCGAATGGTGCCCCGCTTCGTCTTCATCTCAGCCACTCTCGTGACCCCGTCTACGCCGGGATAGGTCTTCGTGACCCGACCCAGGGACCAGAGCAGAGGTGGCGTCGTCTTGTCCTTAATTAGGACTAATGACCCCGGCTTCACTTCGCCTCTGGAATCAAACCACTTTGATTTTGCCTGCAGCAGAGAGGTATATTCATTATGAAATCGTCCCCAGAAGTGTTGTCTGATGAGCTGAATCCGCTTCCAACGATCCAGCCGCGTAATGTTGGCATCAGTCAACTGGGGGTATGGTACTGATGAGAATGGCCGTCCAATTAGGAAGTGAAAGGGAGTGAGAGCCGAAAAATCGTTAGGGTCAGAAGAAAGAGGAGTAAGAGGGCGTGAATTCAACACCGCCTCTATGTGAGTGAGACAGGTAGCCATCTCCTCGAAAGTGAAGTGGGTAAGATGCAGTAATCGTTTTAAATGATGCTTACATGATTTTACAGCAGCTTCAGCCAATGAATTAAAATGGGGGCTATATGCAGGCGTGAAAATGAATTCAATGCCTTCCTGCGCCATTTCAGATGCAACATTTGATGATTGCAAGAACCTACACATCTCATTTGATGCGCCTACGAAGTTAGTCCCGTTATCGGACGTGATGCTTCGAGGCTTGCCTCGACGCGCCACGAAACGATTTAAAGCGGCCATGTAGGCCTCAGTAGTGAGGTCGGTGACGAGCTCCAAATGTATGGCTTTTACTGCCGAGCAAACAAAGACGCACATATAGGATTTTGTAAGTTTGCATCCTCGGCCTTTTCGATTGGCCACCAATAGAAGCCAATTCTCGCACAATTCGGATTCGTTATTGTTGCTCGATTCGTATTTTTCACTCGTTAAAATCGAGTCGAGCTATTCTCGCCACGTCGATTCGAGCATATCTCGCAGGAAAGTCACGCGACATGCCCTCGTTTACATGCGATATGCATAGAGTGGTGGAGACCAGTCGAAACGGCCATGACGTCATTTCGAGGGGCGTTCGAACGTCAAACAGTCATGATTGTGTCAATTGCGAAAGAAAATTATAAATATTATTAACAAAATGTGTTACGTGTTAATAAACATCACAGAAGACGCTGCGATCGCCACGACAAGGAAAACACATACGAAGAAAACTTCAGGCCTCGTAGAAAGGTCTATCGCGAGTCAATCATTACATACGCGGTACCACTCTAAGCGAGGATTTTAGAACTGCAGTGCTCACCATCCTTCTGCATATTTCCCGATTTGGCCCACACATAGATAGAGAAGGAGCCAAAGCCAAATCAGTACTAATGGAAGGACGTTGATGAAGCTGTCGCGGATGGAGTCGAGCACTACTACACAGCTTAAGTACTTCATCATTGAGATTCCTGCGCTGCAAAAGGCCGTCGTCCTTAGCCCAGAATTGTTCTTGGCTTGCGTTGCGACATGTTACAGTGAAGCATGACTAAACCCAAGTGTGGTGTGATAATAATTCTGTTTTTGTGGTTTATTCTGAATTTATGTAAACTATTCTGTGGTGTATTTTTGTAAAGGGTCTTTTGTCACCTATTATTATTGTTTTACAACAGGGTCATCAATATTGTGGAGAATATTAAAAGGCATTTCAAACACTAATGATTTCAACTTGTATTTTATTTGTTTTCATTATGAAACTTAAAAATAGGAACAATATTGTGCATAAACAATACACTATAAGAAACACTAGTTTACATGATTAGTCGGCAACATGTATGGTATGCTGTTCAGTAGCCCGCTAAAGAATCGCTGAATCTTTACACGTCTTGCCCAAAGTCCACGTGTATGTGGACACATGGTCGTCCAGCAGTTTCACCACAAACAAATTGAAATTCGTGTTTGACAAGACTCCTACCGCTTGTCCTTCAGGCAGGATATTTGGTTACACAAAGATTAACAATATTTTCAGACATCGTAGAGTAATGTAGCTGGAACACATATGTATATAGATACAACTGTGTCGTTGGAACGGTTGGACGCAAAAGCTATAGGTACTGAGAGCCAGTGATTTGGTCCGGTTTTTACGACAATCACGCTACGTCTTCTCCATCGTGTTAAGCTTTAATATTATTTCGTAGACAACATTTATTGGCAGACATTCTGTATAAATTCCATTATTCCATTACATATATAGGTAACCAATGTAAACAATGAAACAACAATAAAATATGACTTTAATTTGACGTAATAAAACTCGTGACATTTACAAATCAGCATCTTTCTATAGGCGGCCATGCATTCTGTTGTCACAAATACAAAGGAGAATTTATTTGAATATTTGTAATTAAATTAAAATTGATTAACGCAATCAAGCATGTCGGTATTATAAGAAGTAATATATATTACTTTTGTACCTAGACTTGTACATGTTATTATTTAAAGAAAGTTAGCTTTTAAATTTCATCATCAGCAGCCTATAATTTTCGACTGCTGGGACACAGGCCTCCTCTCAGTGAGAGGGAGTGGGCCATAATCTACCACGCGGGCCCAGTGCGGGTTGGTAGATGTCACATGTCTTCGAATTTTTGGTTCTAAGACATGCCGGTTTCCTCACGATGATTTTTCCTTCACCGTTTTGAGAGCAGTTGTGATAAAATAATTTACACAAAGTAAAGCGCCTACTTGGGTTTAACTCACGACCTACTCGACTCGTAAGTCGCGGCCGTCACCACTGCTCTGTTTAAATTTGGTATTTATAAATAAATAAACTAAGTATTATAAATTTAAAACACAGCTAGTAAAATGCAAAACTTATATTACTAACAACAATACTTTACGTAAACAATACACTAAAATAATCACTAGTTAATACGAATAGTTGGAGTCATGATAGCGGGTTATCCTCGAGCTTAGAAATCGCCGGTTCATTTCACCTCTCGGCCAAATTCTTTATGAATGTCGAAAAATGATCGTGTGGCACTCGTGTTTGATGAGGCTCCTAATGCGATCCGCAGGACGAAAGTTTTCGCAAGAATTTTCCAACGTTCGTTTGGGCCTTTGTAAAGTAATTTCATGATCATAGGTATACAGCTGCGTCATTGGAACAGCAGGACAGTCCGGTTGGAGCACAACGCGCATGCATTACGACAATTATACCTCCTCCTCTTCTTCTTCATCTTGAGAAGCTTTGATGTTATTGACCACAATAGACCGTTTACTACCTATAATCTGTTTACTTAAAATATCATTGGCAGTCATTTTGTTTTATTTAATTATTAATTTGGGTAAATTTGACCGATGTAAACAAACAATCAAAAATGATGGCTTTAATTTGACGTGACGAATATCGGCTGACATTGACAAAACGACAGCAGTGATGCATTCCGTTGCAGCAAATACTAAGGAGAACTTATTTTAATGAAAAATATTGAAAATAAAAATGCGGTTACTAAATTAAGAATGATGATATTGATAAATGTTTATAAAATACGTATCAAATGCTGCTCAAAACATTTTTTGACTTGAAAATCATTTTTTTAAATGGTCGAAAGTAAAATAACGACTTCGTTATAAAAAAAGCATCGTTATGTAAAATGGATTACTTGGTGTGACGCATAATGGCAACATTTTGTCCCGAGACTCGTAATTTACGATCGATTTGTACTGAGAATAGATGATTTCAGAAAATCTCACCATTTTATAAGTGACTTAGAACACGGGCGAAAACAACGAATGTGACATTTACGAGTGAAAACGCGAGAATTGCCTTCCTGGCCCAGCATAGTCAACGTAACAATTCAAAAAAGGAAACTCAAGATTTGTTCTCGAACTCGGTAGTTGACCCATTATAGGCTGTACGTTCTGAGCCTTATGTCTGAAACATTTAAGACATTTATCATCATCACGACAAACCTAGACAAGCTTCTGCCACCTAGAGGCCAATAAGTTTGTCGTATATGAGACAATAACAACTGTGGACCAGCGTGCACAAGCTTTAAATGCTGCATTTGAAATATAAGTTTTGTAAGTACGTGTTTACTGCATAAAACTATAGGATGTTTCACCTTAAAATCGTAGGGGGAGTTATCGAGCCTCCCGCCCACGCGAATGAGGTTATGATTGTCAATGAACGGTGTCAGAGGAAGCAACCTACTTTTGCGTGGTAATTTTTGTCCAGACTTTAACAAATTATACTCTTCAGGAAACATTTCAAGCTGTGAATAGTGTATAATTAAATTTTATGAATTTTCAAGTTCTGTTAGTGAAAAATTACCTTGCAATTTATTTTTATTTTTTACATTGTAAATAAATCGTTGTACATATGTAAATATATTTTGTATTTTTGTTAGGCTAGAATACTTTACGAATAAATCATGAATGATTGATGAATGAATGGTAAGGTCTGAATGATTACTACTGAATGAATGATTGTTGCTATCACCACTAATGGAATGAGTCACTACTTCCGGCAGACTATCCTTCCCGGTGTTTGGCATGCTGGGCCACTCATTTTCACTATGCTGTAAAAATGAGGGTCCAGACCACCACAGAGGTTCGTCTATGAGAACGTCGGCCCTCTGACCGCGGGAAACAAGATCCGCCGGGTTGTCCTTCGACGGTACGTAGCTCCAGGTATGACCACATGTACTTTCCTGTATTTCATTGACTCTGTGTCTGACAAAAGGCTTTAATTGATTTGAAGGAGTAGAGAGCCAACCCAGGACTATGGTTGAATCACACCAGAATCTACATTTATGAATGGGCATGGTAAGCGATTCCTGAACCTTAGTACACAGCCTTGCACCTAACAAAGCTCCACAAAGTTCAAGCCTCGGTATCGTCGTTGGTTTGATGGGCGCTACCCGATTTCTAGAGACTAGAAGTTGTACGCCTATGGATCCACTGCTATTACAAGACCGAATGTACACACAAGCGCCATACGCCCTCTCGGACGCGTCGGTAAAGACGTGTACTTCATGCGTAATAGAGTCTTCACGCAAAACCCAACGAGGAATTTTTAAGTTGTTCAATGCTGTTATTGTGCCTTCAAATGTAGACCAAAGGTTTTTGATTTCATGCGATACTTCGTCATCCCAGTCATACTTATCTAGCCATAGACGCTGCATGATCATCTTTGCTTCGACGACGCACGGACCTACGAGGCCTAGTGGGTCAAAGATCATACTGATGACAGAAAGGACATGACGTTTGGTGACTTTAGTAGTGGAGGTGATATTTATATTATAAGTAAGTGAATCTGAGTCACAAACCCAGTTAAGACCTAAAGTTTTAGATTGGGATGAGTTTGGACCTTGCTCAGAAAAACGTAAAGTATTATGTAACTCGTTACTATGGGTGACTTGTTTGAGAATTTGAGGATTATTTGACCGCCATTTACGTAAATTGAATTTTGCAGATGCTAGAACCGAATGTACCTTTTTAGAAATATCCACTGTATCAGCTATGGTATCCCCTCCACTAAGAAAGTCATCAACGTAGAAGTCACGTCGTATGGCACATTGGGCACGACTATCCTCAATGTTATCCGCCAGACTAACAAGACACTTAGTGGCTAAATAGGGTGCAGAAGCGGTACCATAGGTAACCGTGTTCAAAGTATATGTCCTAAGAGGTTCTGATGGTTCATACCTGAAAATTATTTTTTGAAGAGGTCTTTGGACTGGATTTATCTCAATGGCCCTGTACATCTTCTCTACGTCACCTGAGACCACGTACCTATGCTGACGAAAACGTGTTAAAATGGAAAACAGATCGTCTTGGACTACGGGACCGACCATCTGTATGTCGTTAAGCGACACGCCCCACAGTGGAACGAATGTATGGGAGCGGTTGGACGTAGACATGTCCGAAAAAAAAGAGTAAAATTATGCCAAACTAATGATGCCATCTTATTCGATTACTTAATGCCTTCATAACTTGTGGTGATGAATTTCTTCATAACTCCCATATTTCGGGAGTAATTTGAGAAAATGTGAAATTTTACTATGAAAATGAGTGTATCGAGCTCTCTCCCTCCTGATTCCGGGCTTGTTTCAAGTAGCGGTCTCTAATATCATAATGCTAATACTAAGAGCTATATTTAATACTAAGACACATAGTGCGCCAAATGTGCACTTTCTGGGATAAAGAGTGATGTTTATTTTATAACACAATTTTTTTATTTTTTGTTTATTTTGTTGATTAAAACCGTTTTTCTAAAGGTTTACCTTATTACAATAACATTTCTGAGCAGCCAATTAGAGAAGATATAAGCTAATTAGGATATATAATTAGGGACTTAAGGTTTACATATAAAACTGATGCACTAATGATTACTGATAAGAACATTGCTATTATTTAATTACTAAATGGCTCTTAATACACTAATTTAGCATGCATCATTTACTAATTATCACAATAACTAATTACCTTGCAATATTTAACAAAGGATACCTGGGATACCTGGATTTTATATAAATAGGTCACTATTAGTAACTTTAAAATCAGTGTTGATTTACACCTCGTTGTATCCAAGCTAATCTCGCAATGTATTTTCCAAATTTTAATACAAATCTTGATATTCACGTTGCTTTATGCGCACGCGCACATAAAGATTTACGCGACTTTAACTATTTGTTCAGTGTTTTAAAAGATAACAGTTGTGTTCAGTTATGTGAAAGTGCTGAAACAAGTTTAAAAGACTGGTGTCGTCGATTTTGCTACCGCATTTATGCAAAATGGACACAGTCTGGAAGAAGCACAGATAAGTTTCGGAAGAAACATGAGATTTGGCTACAGGCTGCAATTCAATGGCCGGAATTACAGAATGAAAATATGGAACCTTCTACAGAAAATATAAGTGACGTCATCGAGCCCATAATTTCTCCTGCTAAATCTGATGCTTCAACTTGTACACATCCTAGTCCTCGTAAATCTTTTGAGGACCTTAGTAACCGGCAAAAAAGAAGACGCACTGAAGATAGTCTTTCATGCAGCAGTAGCAGCGCTGAAATTATGTTTTCGGCCGAAAGGGCGCTTCAAAAGGCAGGACAAAGCGATACAGCTTATGTTATGAAATACTTGACGGAGAATCCAGAAGAGGCCTCAAAAATCAAAGCCTTCATTGAAGGTAAATCAATTCAGGTACGGGAAATATCCCCTTTGAAGGCATTGGCTCTTTATGTATCGATGAACTTATCGAAATGGCGCTATAACACTCTTCGGGATTTCAACACTCAAGAAGGAGCTCTTCAATACCCGAGTTACTACATGTTGGTTAAAGAAAAAATTAAGTGCTATCCGGCCAAAGAAGATCTCACAGTTACAGAGAGCTCTGCAAAAATCAAATTACAAGCCTTGATGGATTTAACCTCAAGAAGACTTATTAGGTCGTTAGAAACCCCTGTTGATCCCAATCAACAGCTCGTATTGACCAGCAAATGGGGTTTTGACGGATCATCTAGCCAAAGCATTTATCATCAAAGGACGAGTGAAGATGAGCAAATCGATCTTGCTAGTAATTTTATGATTAGTCTTGTACCACTGCGGCTCGTCTCAAAAGGTGTAACAATTTGGGAAAACGAGCGACCATCTTCCACTTCATTTTGCCGGCCAATATTGTTTAAGTTTATAAAGGAAACCAAAGAAAATGTGCAGAGAGAGATGGCTGAAATCGAAGCAGAGATTGAAGCCTTAACTCCATCCACCATCACTGATGGAATTAGTGTCAAACACCAACTGCTGTTGACAATGATTGATGGTAAAATTCATTCCATTATATCCAATACAGCAGCTTCAGTGTGTGACATATGCAAGGCTTGTCCTAAAGAAATGAATAATTTAGAGTTAATCAAAGATAAACACGCAAACGAGGACATGTATAAATATAGCTTAAGCACCCTTCACGCTTGGATTCGCTCAATGGAATGCTTATTACACATTTCCTACAAATTAGACATAAAATCATGGCAAGTAAGGGGTGATATAGCAAAAAGGCAAGTTGATGACAGGAAGAAAAGAGTTCAAGAGGCTGTAAGAAGAGAAACGGGCTTACTTCTCGATGTTGTGAAACAAGGCAGTGGATCCACCAACAATGGCAACTCGGCAAGGAGATTTTTTGAAAACTACACTAAATCTGCTGAACTGACCGGAATAGATGCTATGCTTTTAAGAAAAATCTGTGTGATCTTGCAGTGTATTTCATCAGGAGAGAAGATCAACGTAACTAAATTCCGAGAGTTCTGCTTTGATACTGCTAAGCTTTACGTGGAGTTATACCCATGGTATTATATGCCTTCTTCACTTCATAAAATTTTAATGCATGGGCCAGACATAGTTCAGAACATGTCAATTGTGCCCATTGGTTTTCTATCCGAAGAGGCATCTGAGGCTAGAAATAAAGATTTTAGAAAATATAGAGAGGGGCATTCTCGAAAGCATAGCAGTATCTCATGCAATGAAGATATTATGCACAATCTTTTACTGTCTTCTGATCCACTTGTTACAAGTATCCGTCCAAAAGGAAATAAGTTTGTAAAAAAATCTTCTTTTAAGGAATTTTATGAGCTTACGGATTCTGAGAAAAGTGATATCGAATTTGTTAACATAAATGATTTAGCGGACATCGATTCTGAATTTGAATTAATTGATGATGATGATGATGACGAAGATAATTAAATGATGTTATTGTTTTAAAATGTGTAACTTAGTAAATTAGAGCTTACATCTTAATTATTTATTGTACTTTTAATATAACTAGGTAATTTATTATCAACTTACTTAAAAGTCATACTCTCATCAGTTCTTGTGAATATTTTTGTTAATATATATTTCTGTATATATATAATATATTTATAGACCTCTTAATAAGTCTGTCTGCGGTTTAAAGTAAATACAAATGGGGAAAAAACGTTTTTTTTTTTAAATTTTCATTTCCTTTTATCCCAGAAAGTGCACATTTGGCGCACTATGTGTCTTAGTATTAAATATAGCTCTTAGTAATAGCATTACGATATTAGAGACCGCTACTTGAAACAAGCCCGGAATCAGGAGGGAGAGAGCTCGATACACTCATTTTCATAGTAAAATTTCACATTTTCTCAAATTACTCCCGAAATATGGGAGTTATGAAGAAATTCATCACCACAATTTATGAAGGCATTAAGTAATCGAATAAGATGGCATCATTAGTTTGTCATAATTTTACTCTTATTTTTCGGACATGTCTACGTCCAACCGCTCCCATACATTCGTTCCACTGTGCGCCCGAACTAGTCGAAGCTGATGCGTCGAATACTACGCGTAGTTGTGTAGTGGTACTAGAACTACGAATAACTCCATGATGTGGAATGTAATATTTATTCATGGAGGTTTCTGGTGGAGGAGTACAGTCTGAGTCTAACGTCATATGACCTAGGCGCTCATATTCTCTCATGAATTCGTTATATTTTTCATGAAATAATGGATCGCGTTTAAATCGCCGTTCAAGGGAAAGAAAACGATTTCTAGCATTAGTAAAAGAACGACCTAATGTACTAGGATCCCCTTTTAAAGGCATAGTGACGACGAATCCCCCACTATCATTACGGACAGTGGTTTGAGCAAAAGATTGCTCACACATTCTTTCTTCAAGTGAAAGTGAATGTTTTGAAGCGACGTTGTCAAGCTCCCAAAAATAAGTGAGGTCGGGAGTGACATTGGAATGATGGCAAAAATGAATAGCGGAAAAACATGATTGGTTCAAAATACTACCTGAAACTAACCATCCTAACTTGGTCTCGCATAATTTAGGTAGGTTTTTCCCTAAGTCTATAGTTTTGCTACCTAAGACATTCCAGAAAACTTCAGCCCCTACCAGGATGTCTACGACCGACGGAACATTGAAGTTCGGGTCTGCTAGCTTAAGACCTGAAGGAATAGGGACGTGATTGATATTTACGAATGAAGACGGAAGAACCTTTGTGATTTCAGGCAAAATATGACACTCGATATCGACAGTAAAGGCACAGCATAAAGACTCTATTGAGAGGTGACAAGACTGTGTACTAGTGGATATGTGATTATTAATACCCGTTACCTTGGTGCTCGTACCGTGTCGTAACAAACCCAGCTTCTCTGACAAGCTCTGCGTAACAAAGTTCGCCGTACTGCCGTTGTCCAGTAGCAGGCGCGCAGTGTACTTCTTACCCGTCACGCCAGTCACGTTCACCATCGCTGTGGACAGTTATACATGCGCAGAAGTAGCAAGCTGCATGGAATTGGCTGAAAGCGACACGTTTGAAGAAGGTGAAGCAGAAGGCATGGCAGAAGGCAAAGGATTGGAAGCAAGTTTGGGCTCGTTAGACTCTAAATGTAAAAGCGTGTTGTGTTTTGTTGTGCAATATTTGCAATGTGAAAATCTACATTTGTTTACATTGTGTCCAAAGCGTAAGCAATTAATACACACTTTAAATTGTGTTGCTTTTTGTAGACGATCTTCTATGGACAAGTTTCTAAAAGATTCACATTTAAATAATGTATGTGCTTGGGAGCAAAGTGGACATTTACTGTTTTTATTAATATTACGTATGTCTGGTTTTTTATTTGTTTTGTTAGGTTTAGAGTCAGCTTTATCGGAATTAAGGCTATTGTTCAAAGCGACAACAGTATTCCTGTCGGTAGTGCCATGACTGGACTCCACTGACTCCAACCAGTCCGCTTTCCTGCTTAAGAATGAACAAAATTGTGTTAAAGTCGGATCTTCTTTAAAAGTGTTTCTATGTTCTTCCCAGACACGTACTGTTGTTGTATCTAATTTCTTGACCATGAAATAAATAATAATATCATCCCAATATTGAGTGGGCCTTTTTAATGTTGTAAGTGCCCTAATATTTTTGTTAATAATGTTAACCAGGTTTCTGATGGAAACACTGGTCTCGCTTGTTATTGGTTCGGCATCAAACAAAGCTTGGTAGTGGTTGTTCACTAATAGACGGTCGTTATTGTACCGTTCGCCCAACAGGTTCCACGCAATGGTATAATGGTCGGCTTTAAAATCTATATTTTTAATAATTAAAGCCGCGTTTCCTTGGAGTGAAGCTCGCAGATAGTGAAACTTGTTGATGTCACTTATGCTAGTGTTGTCGTGAATCAATGACCCAAAGGTATCCCTAAACTCAAGCCAGCATTGGTAGTTCCCATCGAAATGTGGCAAATCTATCTTAGGCAAACGAACAAAAGAATTCCTAAATGAAATATGTGCACCTGAGTCAGCATCTTTGAAGCCCGCCTCCGACGCAGCACCGTTGGCCGAGACACCGAGCAGGCTGCGCGTGAGTGCCACCAGGTTGAAGAACTGCCGGTCAAAGTCCTCACGCTCAGTCAACGCAGACTCGTCGTCATCGGAAAGCACTTCGATCTGTGTCTGAAAGGCGTCAAATTCGGTGTGTAAGGTTTCGAATTTATTAAAACGCTCCTCTAAATCTAAACGTTGCAACTCAGATACTGCGGAACCACTTTTTACTAAATTTAAATAGTTGCTATAAATAGTAAGCTTCGATTTAATTGAACTACGTTTCTTGATCAACACTTTTATGTTATCTGTCATTGTTGAATAAAAATAACAGCTGTACGCACTGATGCTAATGAACTTAATAGATAAAAAACGACAACAGCTGTGCGTTAGTGAAAGGATTCGAGAATCGCTGTCAAGGTCAAGCGGTCAACACGTGTTAACGTCGTGCAAATCAGCTAATTACCACGCGTTATGATACAAAATATGCGTGTTTTATAAGCAGCGATATGGATAATATTGGGAAAGCACTAATTTTGAAACACTGTATGAATTTAAAAGATGAGAAGAAGAAACACGTTTTTTTTTTTGGCATGAAAAGAAAGCAGAAAAATAACTAATTGGAACGGACTCACTCAAATACAGTATTATACTCCCGTAAGTATGACATGAGCTCCCACGATGACGATGCAGGCTGCTTTGGGAACGACTCCTTCGCTTCAATCTTCCTGGTCGTACAGCGTGGCGTTCGCGCGCGGTCAAAGTCCGCACAGGTGAACACGACGACCGATGATGTTGACGGCGTTAATTACGGCAATACCGGTAATTATTTACGGCAATCGAAGGACCAATGAATAGACTCGGTTGGGACTTTATAATAAAAGTAGCGGTCTGTATTAAAATAGGTGTAATACCTCAATTAACATGTATAATCAACTCGTGAAGACCGTACAAAAGAGTGCCCGTAGCGGCCGACGTATGTTAGCTCAGTGTGTGGTAGGGCGCGCAGCGGCGCTCGCGTAAGCGGGTTCGGTACGCCGAGCCCCGCGCCCTCCCCGCGGTGGTCCACGCATATGTAAGGCGCCGACATATAGTATACCTTCTTTTTTTTACATTTTTGGAGCACTATCAATAGACAACGCAGAGGCAACATATTGGCAGACTATTTTTCCGTGGTTCTTCTCATTGTTCTTAATCGAACAATTCAAATCTGCCAAGTGTGCACTTCATATACAGTTTTTTAAATCATAATAATAAATTAAAAAATTGAATACTACAAAAGTCAGAGCCCTAGATGTCTGCCTTTTCGATTCTTTGTGTTTCCAGGATGACTGTGATCATCAGCCCCAGCGGCAGACGTGTGTGCATAATATAGCACACCTTTTTTTTAACATTTTTGAAACGCTGTAAATTTACAACGCAGCGCCACCATGGTGGCAGACGAGGTCCTTGATGTTTCTTAGGGTATAATTATCACTATTAATAACGTCTGCCTTGTGTGCTGATCATTCTAAATTCTTCTAAATTCTAAATCATATCGAAATTTTGCTCGCCAGCTCCCTAACTATTAAGGTTGACTCACTATAACTCAAAAGGAGCGGAGCAGCAACGAAAAATAGACTAAATATAGCAGGCAAATCGATGCGACGGGAAGGGTCAGGGGAGTAAAAATTTGACGCGAAGTCGCGGGCAGAAGCTAGTACGTATTATAAAGTAAAAGTTTGTACGTTTAGATGATTGTTACTTAATCACACAAAAACGGCATACTGGATTTGGATGAAATATGGCACACAGATAGTTTACAACCTGGATTAACACATAGTATACTTTATGACTGGTAATACGTTTCTATGGGATAGTTTTAGACTTTCCAAACACTAGACAGTTAAAAGACAGTTCTTAATGTAAACACATAAATTACAGGAACAATGTTACAACATTATAAGGACAGCTTATGTATAAAAGCAATCCTAGCAAACGGGTCCAATTGGGTCCTCTAGCAGCAAACGTCAGTACGATAGACAGGTTTGTAAATCAGGAAAATATTTAAGTGACACACAAACTAAAAATTGCTTTAACTAGGGTGACTAGTTGCAAAACCTGAACATGCCCTGTGATTCTCATTTTTATCAACGACTGAATTAAATTGGAAGTTCAGTTCCAGTTCTCAGGGATTTTATTAAGTAGACAGATAAGGATTTGTCCAGCGAGAGAGCTGTTACAAAGATACGCGTTCACCAAACCGTTTAACAACAGTTCAATCAAACCGTAGTGACTGGAAATTCTTGTATTTGGAATACATGAGCTAACTTTAACCGTTATAATAATGCAGCTCTAACTTAAAAGTTCATAAACAGTAAAGACGTGTGACACTTCAACATTGCAGTTTAAAAGCCATGTATTCTCACAATATCCAAGTGTTTGTTGCAGGAGCACTAATTTGATACATCAGTTTGGCATTGTGTACCCACAAGCCGTAAATGAACCAAACTTGACAACTTGACTTGTCCGCCACAACGGAACTCGAAGGTTCGTTTCAGTATATTATGACAGACAAAATAAAATCTGAAAACATAAGCCCGTGGAGCCTATGCCCATACGTGTTTTGTATTGCCAGCGCATCGGCCCGTCACAATCCCGGGCGGAGTTCTAGCAGTTCCGTCGAGCTACTCTAATTTTCATGTGCCGGGATCCCGGCGCTCGGGTGACGAACAAGCAGTGGACATACAGTATGTTTCGGTACTTCGGCTTCGTCAACTCGTTCTCGTTGATGTCCTAATGACGGTAGCGGTGGTTAAACGACCAAAGAACTTAAAGAGGGGATAAGAGGGTTCGTAATTTTTGCCAATGGGAAATCCTATCAGATTGTATAAAGTGAAGTCAAGCAATTTTGAGCCGTGCAACTATATCTGCCAAGTAGACTTGAGCTAAATTTAAACTGGCCTGCAATTGATTTGGTAGGGAACCACAATTATTCACCAAATCATCCAGTAAAACCCTGCGTTCAAGTCATATTCCCTCCATACAGACACACTTACAATTATATAAGTACCTAGCACTTGGTAAAATGCTGTCTGCAATGTATAGGTAGGTTGTGTACTGACTCCTTTGAAAGGCAAACCCGTGTTTGCTATCATGCTGAAGACTGACGGCCATTTTCCAAATTCTACAGCCACCGACAACCGGAAGGGTACCTAAGTCTAATAAAGAACATACAAGCTTCTGGGTAAGCTTCAATCTATTTCCAAGACAGTTTGTACTGTCCTTGTCCCAGTCCCTAAATTCTTGTATGAAGCTTAAGTATTAGTTAGAATAATTGAGTATTTAAAGAAGAAATCAGCAAGTGTCGTTATATACCTGTTTCCAAGACGCAAACAAATAAGAAAGTTTTTTTTTTTGTAACATTTTAATTTGAATTCTGTCTGTTTAAAAAGTTTCAATAACATGTTTTTGTTTTCTTCGTTGTAACGAACAACGTTACAAGCAATATTCGAAGCGTTGCTCCAGAAAATTAAACTAAATTGTCACTCTTGCGGAATTTTTATTACGATAATTTCTTGCAAGAAAAAAAAAATACAAGCTAAAAATATCTCTTTGATTCCCACTTCAATTTAAAACGGTATACAGATTGAATGCTCGGTTGTAGACTGAAAAGAAAAAAAAACAAATTGAAATGGTCGTTCTTTGAGTGGCATTGAATTGAATTGAATTCTCACTGCAAAGCAATCCATTTACATTTTGATTTCGAACAACAATATCGGGATTGCGTCCTTTATAAACTTGTGTATTTGAAATATCCTTCCCTAGCTTGGTTGCACTTAACTGCCGTTTTTTTGTTTATAAATAAAAAGTGCCTAGTAGCGGACGTCTTTCCGCTAAAATTCTGAATAGAAAAGTATTGATGAAACTTTTCTTCGTAGTAACTATCTCCAAATGGCCACAATTGTCGCAACTCGGAGGAGCTCTGGTCTTAAATAACTACACAAACTTGAACGTCAGTGACTGGTTACGGAGAGAACAGGCAGGTGAAAACGAATGTGTTGATAAATGTTGAAGAATTAAATCCTGAAGATACCACAGTATTATTGGGCTTCATTGTGCTAAGTTTCAATGGGGCCCACATTTATATAATTGTCAAAAGGTAAGGTTTGCAAATTACACTAATAGAAAAATTACGCCAACATTCAGACTATCTTTGTTTTGCAGAAAAGAACTATTCGATCAATTTATAAAGTAATTCCAAGACACTACTCAAAGACAAGGAGATTGTGCCTTTTCACATAATCATATACGATCATGAGGTACAGAAACACTATAAGAGCTATTTTTGTGGATAAATAGGTACAGTGACGTACATAGTCACAGCGTTTTAATAATTAATTAAAATAGTGCACTATTCAGTAATAAATAGTAGTACTACGAATTTAGGGTGATTTAAGCGGTCCATGAAATAAATAACCACATATGTAACAACGTATTTTATTGGTACTTGAGTATGGAAAAATTGATATCAATTTTACCGCCAAACGATTTAGAAGTAGATAATATTTCATCTAAAAATATGCATGTGGCTTCTCCACTGTGTCTGAGATAAAAATACTTAAACACCACACGTGCCAAACCAACGTCTATCCACCAAACAAATACAACAGTTTCCAGCAAAATCAGCTCTGGTGTAAGAAAGTAACGTTCTAGCACCTGAAATACGATTGACTAACATAGTATTTACTAATACAAAATGGATTGAATGCATGTGTAATCCGAAATATTACTATTAATTAAAGACTAACGACATCTAACATCATCAGCCTATAGCAGCCCACTGCTGGACATAAGCCTCTCCAATTGCACGCCATTCAGGTCGATTTTCGGCAACTCTCATCCAGCTGCTACCAGCCACCCTGCGAAGATCGTCACTCCACCTAACCTGAGGGCGTCCTATGTACAGACGCCATCAGGTCAAGCTCCCCTAAACTGTCAATTTTTCCCAATGGACCTTGAACCTAATGCTCTAGAAATAAAGTCGAAAATCTATCAAAGAAATCTGACAGATTGTAGTAGCTTGATGTGTTGGCGTCTGTACCTTACGTTTGCCGATTCGCGGTCTCCACTCAAGAACATGTGGTAGACGTGTAATCGGTTTTACGGCTAATGTGGCCGGCCCATTGTCACTTCAACTTTGGCGACATATAACAGTCCTTAGCAATTTTTTCTTTATTAACATTTTTGGATAATTTTAGTTCTAAAGGGTAGAAATATGTATAAAGCGGAAATCATAGTTGAAATCATGTAAATTAGACCATTACATTGGTTTGAAAATTATTAAGAGAATTGCGTAATTGGGAAAATCAGACATCGTGTCACCATCAAAATGTCTGTCAAAATTGAATTTGACGATAACTTTAACGGAGCACTTGGTGCAACTCACTCTAAAAATTTACATAAAGCTCCTGTCTGTGTTAAAACCCACGACCATGGGCCACCACTGCTACCCCCTTGCAAACACGGCCAATGTAATACACACCCCATGTTTCCCTAGTCTCAAAATAACTAGGTTAAGTATGACGTGAAGTTAGCAAACATCATCAACGAGCCACTGGGTGACGTCATAATGTTGCTACCGAAAAATTCCAGCCTTGAATTACGAACGACAACGAATCATTTTTAAAATTCAAATCGAACAAAATAGATCTCTTTTGTTTCCTTTGTGGTTTTTAACATTTCAAATGAATAAAATAGAACTCTTTTGTTTTCTGTGGTTCATACAGTCAGTATTTTGAGAAGGTGAGGATAGAATGGCTGTTGAAATGTTTTTTCAATCTTCTTAGCTCTTGAAAAGGGCTTAGTGTGTGCATAAATGAAAAGCAGTGGCTCTGCGAAGATGCGTGTCCAGACATAGAATTCGTGTTGTTATGTATTCGTATTCCATGATATTAAGGCTGTTATATTAAGTGTTAACAATTATGCAAGTGGTGGCGCAGTGGTGGCCCAGTGGTATCGGCCGCGACTTACGAGATGTAGGTTGTGGGTTCGAACCCAGGCAGGCACTTTACTTTGTGTAAATTATTTCATCACCACTACTCTCAAAACGGTGATGGGAAACATCGTGAGGAAACCGGCATGTCCTAGAACCAATCATTCGAAGACATGTGGCATCTGCCAACCCGCACTGGGCCCGCGTGGTAGATTACGGCGCACTCCCTCTCACCGAGAGGAGGCCTGTGTCCCAGCAGTGGGAACAATATAGGCTGATGATTAGAATTATGCAAGTTGCTTTGATATTATGTAAGTGTTAGTTTTCTTTGCAGGCTTACCATGACGTTTTCTATTTCTACGAAAAATAGACACAGCTCTTTCTATACAATATGACATTTCGTTTTCCATTTTTGACATCGCTCCGTAGATATCCTTCTGTAATCTGTCATTTAGTCTGTCGTTTTTAACGATCTTTGTTTAGGTCCTTTTTTATGTGGAATATCTCAGAAGAAAATTGTCTTATCCAAACTGTCAAAATGGCACTGACAAATGACAGTTGTCTAAAGTAGTGAAGACAATTTGATTTTGTTATCGCCATGCTAAAGATAGTAGAAAACTTTCTACTCGACGGCCGCAAAGTATGGGTATACACAGTTTTCTATAAAATCATGATTTTTCAGGAGAGTTTTTCCATTCCACGCTCGACCTCCGCAGCGAACGGACGTGTTGTTACCGCGCTCGCCGCTCCGCCGCCCGCGCCCCCCACCACTCCGCCGCTGTGAAAGTGCCAGTGTTAGTGTTGTGTCTGCTGCGCAACGCTCCGCATCGTACTCGCTCCGGCTACCCAATTGGCGATCGAAAATTTATTTTCGATCTTGAATTGTTTCAAAAACTGTCTTTTTCAAGACAATCTCTGTTTCTTTAATTGGAGACGTCTAAAACGTAGTGGCCCCTTCTGGGCAAATCCACAGTTTCGTGGTCCTCGGCTGAAACCTCACGGTGTCAACGAAACCGAGTGGGTGCTGACCCAACGCACCCGCCTATCCCCTTCAGGGCTAGGCGTAAGTTTGGACGGGTCCCGGATCGCTGGCCTTGGGGGCTTCCCTCGTCAGTCCCGGTGACAGTTTTCCTTCCACAGCCGCGTACTAGTGCCGCGGGTATTTCTATACCCCCCGCACTAGACTGGTCAGGGTATCTCTATACCCATCCGCACTGACCGGTTAGGGCCCCGTCGCACAATAAGATTGGCGACGGCACACATTAGGGCTCACGCAGTAGGTCACACCTCCCTGTCTATACCCGACAGGGAGTGCTACTCACCCCCGGGCACACCCACCCGGGGATTAGGGCTTGTTAGGTGTTAGGCGCTCCGATGAGCGAGTAGGGTTCCCCTTTCCCAACCATGTTGGGCTCGAAGGTCGCCGAGTGGAGCTCAAAAGAGCGAGAAAGTTTTTTCTCGCTCTGCCAGCTCTTCATGGACGACCCCGAGTTCAAGGAGTTATTTAAGCGACTGTCCAAGCGCGCCCTGGTTGCCCAAGCGCATACCATCGCCGCCGACGCTACCTCGACTCCTGAGACTAGCGTCGCTACATTTAGCGACGCTCTAGAGTCTCCCCCCGTGCCCAGCTCTCAGGTGCCCATTTCGATGGACACCGAAGAGGTCTCCTCTGGCGAGGAGGATAACCGAGCAGCAGACTCGGTCTCCTCCCCCTCGTCAGACGGAGAGAATTACACGCTAGTTTCCCATGGCAAGGGAAACAAGCGTAAGAAGACCAATTCTAGCGCCGCCCCGGCCGCTAAGTTCGCTGCGATCGAGGAATCATCCCCTCCCTCGCGTGCCCCCACCCCGCAGGCTAACGCCGCGTCCATCCCCACCCCTAAAGCGTCAACCTCCGCAAAGGTTGTCGCTCCCCGCGACATTGCCCCCACCCCTCCGGTCAACAAGACCACTAAAAAGATCCCTCCCCCGCCCCCTGTATTTATACAGGACAAGGCGAAGTGGACGGAGATCTCCAAGTGGTGTGTTGACCAGAGGGTCAACTTCACTAATGCCCGCTCAACCCAGCAGGGCATTAAAGTCCAGACCCCAACGTCACGAGACTTTCGTGACCTGACCAAACTCCTCAGTGCACGTAATGTGTCTTACCACACATACGCCCTGCCTGAGGAGCGTCAAATCCGGGTGGTGATCCGAAGGATCCCCGTAGAGATCGCCACTGACGAAATCAAGGCCGACCTCGAGGCACAAAACGTGCCCGTAGATGAGGTCCATCGAATGCACCGGGCCAGACATGGTCCAGCATTCGACATGGTTTTAGTGGTGTGCCCTCCCACCGAGGGTCATCACCCTATCTTCCGGATTAAGGCTGTCTGCAGCCTCACGGGCATCCGTATCGAGAAGCCCCGTAAAACTGGCAACATTGGCCATTGCCATAGGTGCCAGCTTTACGGGCACTCTCAGCACCACTGTTTTGCAACCCCCAGGTGCGTCAAGTGCTTGGGGAATCACGGAACAGCGGACTGCCCCCGTCCCAAAGACCGAGCCCTCTGCACAGAGCCACCCAGTTGTGTTCTCTGTGGAGAGGCCGGCCACCCCGCCAACTACCGGGGCTGCTCCAAAGCCCCAAAGTCCTCCTCCTCGAAACTGGCGAAGCGCGCCAACGCTCACCAGTTAAGAGAAGCCCCCTCTTCCAAACTTCCAGAGAGGCTGAGTCCCCAGAGACCCAGCCCCTGGAACCACTGGAACCAAGGGAGCCACATGCAGGCCTTCCCTGCATTAGGTCCTCCCAAGCCCTCCCCCGCTGGAATCCCCGCGTTACTGGACCCGCGTCCTAACGCCCCAGCCCCCCCCCTGCGCCCCCCGCAAAGCCCGCTAAGCCCATGGCCGCTCCCGCTGCCAAAGCCGCACCCCCTGCTCCCCGTCCCGTAGTACCCACTTCAGGAACAACAGTGAACCCACTTGATGCTTTCAATATCATCTCGGGTACGTTCACAACGTTCTTTTCCCCCAGAGCCCAACGTATGGCCCAGGAGCTAGTCGACGCAGCACGCGCCGGCAACCTGCTCCAAATCCAGGCCATCTACAACGCGTATCCGGAGATTACGCAAGCCCTTGTCTCCCTCTCTACTCAAGCCCCCCATTATGGATAGTCGAGTACTAGCGAGAACCAAACCCCGATCCCTAAAGTTAGGTTTTTTCAATGCCAATGGCATACTCAACCAACGTGATGAGATCGCCACTTTCCTCCGCGACCATCAATTAGACATTCTACTCATTCAAGAGTCCTTCCTTAAACCGAATCATCGCGACCCGAAAATTGCCAACTATCGCTTAGTTCGCAATGACAGGACGCGCTGCCACAAAGGCGGCACCCTCATTTATTATAGGAAGTCCCTGTACTGCATCCCCATGGACCCTCCCCCCCTCTCCCGTTTAGAAGTTTCGATCTGTCATTTAGGAATGACAGGTCATCAGCCGATCACTCTAGTATCGGCCTATCTTGCCCCTCAGTCCTCGACGGAGAACTACCAACTCCTCACGGACGACCTCGATTTACTTCTTGGCTTGAGTGAGTCCGTTATAATAGCGGGCGATCTCAACGCCAAACACCCAGCCTGGAACAGTTCCAGGACTTCGACCAGAGGACGACACCTGTTCGACCTCTGTTCCACCCTCCACTTTGACGTCATCGCCCCGATGACCCCTACCCATTTCCCCCATGATCCCACCCACGTCGCAGACGTCCTCGATATAGCTCTTCTTAAGAATATCAGCCTTAGGCTGGATTCTATAGAAGCTATACCCGAGCTCGACTCCGACCATAGGCCGGTAGTCATGCACCTGGCCCCCCGCTTAGGTTCCCACGATCCCACCCAACCCCCCGCTACTAAAGTGATCACGGACTGGAGGAAAGTCAGCGAAAAGCTGAAAGCCACCACGTCCCCTCACTTAGATTCCATCCCGGATCACTTCGATTCGATCGCTGACACAACGGCCGCGATCGACTCATTCACAGAGCACGTACAATCGGTCTTGAACGAATGTTCAAGGGAAGTCCCAGAGTTGGGAGACCAACGCTGGAAACTTCCGGACGATGTACGGGCTCTGCTGAATGAGAAGAACGCGGCCGTTCGTGCCTACAGCAACTTTCCCTGCGACGCGAACAGGGCTCACTTGCGTCACTTACAGCGTGCTGTAAGGACACGCATTGAGGAGCTACGTTCCGCCGGTTGGGAAAAGATGCTGGGCGATTTAGAACCGACCCACCAGGCATTCTGGGAGCTTCAGAGGAAACTCAAATCCAAAGAAGTCACCACAATGCCCCCCCTGATCCGCCCCGATGCGACACTTGCATTCGAGGATGCCGACAAGGCCGAGTGCCTAGCCGACAGCCTCGAGGCACAATGCTCGCCTAGCTTACTGCCAGTAGACCCAGATCACCTCGCTGAGGTCGATGCTGAGGTCGAGCGCAGAGCTTCACTCCCGCCCGTTGAAGACCCAGATGAGCCCTTGCCCCCCGTCACACCTGACGAGGTGCATGAGCTCATCAAAGGTCTCAAACCCCGCAAGGCCCCCGGATCAGACGGTATCACCAATAGGGTGTTCCAGCTGTTCCCCGCGCACTTGATCATGCTCATGTGTACCATCTTCAATGGTGCCCTGAGCAACAATATTTTCCCACAGGCTTGGAAGGAAGCCACAGTCATTGGCATCCCAAAGCCCGGCAAACCGAAGGCGGAGCCTTCGAGCTACCGCCCCATCAGTTTGCTCAACGTGCTCGGCAAAATCTATGAGAGGCTTATTTATAAGCGTCTCAGAGATTACGCCGAGACAAAGGGCCTCATCCCTAACGAGCAGTTTGGTTTTCGAACCCAACACTCGTGTGTCCATCAAGTGCACCGTATCGTCGAACATATAAGCGTTGGTTTTCAACGCGGTATGTTCACGGGTGCAGTTTTCTTCGACATAGCGAAAGCGTTCGACAAGGTCTGGCACAACGGCTTGTTATACAAGCTGTACCAACTCGGAGCGCCAGACCGTCTCGTGCTCATCCTACGAGACTTTCTATCGAACCGCACCTTTCGTTATCGCATCGAAGGGGCACTGTCCTCCCCCCATCCTATCCGAGCAGGAGTCCCTCAGGGCTCTGTCTTGTCCCCTCTCATTTTTACGCTATTTACTAGCGATATCCCCAGAAGTTTAAAGGCTCAGTTGGCTCTGTTCGCAGATGACACGGCCATTTACTTCACGGGGCGCAGTCAAGACGCCTTGATTCGCTACCTCCAGGCCGCAGTCGACGACCTCGCCGACTGGTTCAGGAAGTGGCGAATCGAGGTCAACCCCGACAAGAGTCAGGCGGTTCTCTTTACGAAACCGCGACTCAAACCCCGCCCCCCGACCCCCCTATCCATGTTCGGCAAGCAGATCCCTTGGGAGAAGCGAGCCAAATATCTAGGCGTGATCTTAGATCAGCATCTCTCCTTCTCTGAGCACATAAAGAAGGTCCGCTCGCGGGCCGCTTTCGCTCTCGGTAGGCTACACCCCATTCTCAACCCAAAGAGCAAAATGTCACTTCGGTGCAAAAAGCTCATTTATACCGCGTGCATAAGGCCAATTATGACCTATGCTTGTGCAGTCTTTGCACACGCGAAACCCCACCACGTCCATAGGATGCAGACCCTCCAAAACCATTTTCTCCGCAACGCCACAGGTTCGCCTTGGTACGTTCGGAATGCTAATCTCCACCTCGACCTTAAACTCCCGACTATCCATCAATTCATGAAACGCATCTCCAAGCGTTTCTTCGATAGGGCCGCAACCCACCGCAACCCTCTGGTTGTCGCGGCAGCCAACTACATCCCCTCCCGCATTAGCAAGACCCGCCGTCCGCGGCATATTCTAACCGATCCTGATGACCCCATTACCCTCCTCCAGGAGAGCAATGGGGCCACCAGCACCTTACTTAAACCGAAACGTCCGTCATACCGACCTCGCCGCCGAGGTCCGTCGTCGCGACACTCCCGACTAGCTAGCTAATAGTCCCCCCCGACCCTTGCATGAGCCAGCCCGCGTCGCTGAGCCTTTAGTTAACGACCCCCCAGATCCAGCCTATCCCTTGCTGATCCCCCCCACCAGTGACTCCCTAAGCCGAGGTCCGCACCCCACAGGGGGTGCCCTTAGGTCTTAGTCGCTTAGTTTGTAGTTTTCCTTTAGTTTGTAAGCCCCTGGCTGGAGGCCTCAGATTCGCGTCTAAAGTCATTCGCAGGGAAAGCCCGGTTAAGTAGTTAAAGCCCTCGGGCTAACTACGAGATGTCAGTGCCAAAAAAAAAAAAAGAGAGTTTTTTGTTTGGACTCAATTATGTGATAAATAATAGATGAACAAAGCTATCTTCTCTTGTAATAGATGAACAAAGCAATCTTCTCTTATTTGACATTATTTAGCATTACCAAGGAAATGGTTCAGGCCAATTACTGTTGTTACTGGCCATTTTTTTGTTCAAAACTACGGTACTTTGACACTTCGAGACTTTGAGAAAAATTGTTGTAGTTGTCTTTTTATACCAATCTATTAGTAAAATTTGAAAATCAAATAGAAAAAATCCTATGATAAAACAAAGAATTCTGTGTCAAATTATGAAAAAGAGTGAATTTCGTAAAAAATAATATAATTAATTAATTATATGGAAGTAGCTTTTGCCAGCGGCTTCGCCCGCGTGGCGGTCGGAAAATATCCCGCGGGAACTTACTACCGGGATAAAAAAAAGCCTATGTGTTAATCCAGGTTATAAGTTTATAACCTGGATTAACACATCACATAGTGACAGTTAATTTAACTGTGTTCCAAATTTCATCCAAATCCGTTCAGTAGTTTTTGCGTGAAAGAGAAACAAACATCCACACATCGAAACATCCATACATCTATACATACAAACTGTCGCATTTATAATATTAGTAGGATGAATTTCGTAAAATAATATAATTATTTATTTATATGGACGTAGCTTTTGCTAGCGTCTTTGCCTGCGTGGAGGTCGGAAAATATCCCGCGGGAACTTACTACCGGGATAAAAAGTAGCCTATGTGTTAATCCAGGTTATAAACTAACTGTTTTCTAAATTTCATCCAAATCCGTTCAGTAGTTTTTGCGTGAAAGAGAATCAAACATCCACACATCGACACATCCATACATCTATACATACAAACTGTCGCATTTATAATATTAGTAGGATGAATTTCGTAAAATAATATAATTATTTATTTATATGGACGTAGCTTTTGCTAGCGTCTTTGCCTGCGTGGAGGTCGGAAAATATCCCGCGGGAACTTACTACCGGGATAAAAAGTAGCCTATGTGTTAATCCAGGTTATAAACTAACTGTGTTCTAAATTTCATCCAAATCCGTTCAGTAGTTTTTGCGTGAAAGAGTAACAAACATCGACACATCCACACATCCATACATACAAACTGTCGCATTTATAATATTAGTAGGGAGTAGGATTTCGTAAAAAAAAACGGACACATGCGTTTTCTATTTATTTATATATTGTCAAAACAAATAATTAATTATTAATAGCCTCCGCGCTATAATTACCATTCGTCGTTGGACGTCACTTCCGTTTTCAGGTTTATATATTTATTTCTTTATAGTTTTGTAATTGTTGTGCCTATGATCCCTTTCCATTTATTTTTATTGTAAATCTCGACAGAAATAAATAAGGAGCATTCGTAAGACAATATCTGAAATGATCTTTCATGTTGTACATTAACTTATGGGAATGCAATATTTTAACTGTAAGGCACGTCTGGAACATCAAGTAAATCAGCGAAATCGACATTTCGTATACGGTTTCATAAGCATAATATTAATAAAACATTTGCGGATTCTGAAGTTTTCTTAAATCTTCGCTTTGATTAACTAAAGTTTAGTTCTTAGGTAGGCCATCATTATTTTAATTCCACTATGTGGAGACTAGAGATAAGCATCATTCACGATACGTATGAATAAATTGATGTGATTGTCTAAAATTAGATTTTTAAGGGGTGAAATAGGGCTCCACGCTCTATTTGTCTAGTTTGGATGAAAGTCCGGTCAGTTTTGAAGCTAGTTTCTTTTAAATTTAGTTTCAAACTCAACGAAATTTCCAAAATCCACGCGGGTGAAGTCGCGGGCCAAAAGCTAGTACAGTCAGTGCCCTGACCCCTCTTACACAGAAAAAATGAGGAAGAGGGGTCAGGTAATGCAGGGCACTGACTGTACGTTAACAAAGTTGTAATTTTCTTATGGGCGTATAAATTTAAATGTAATGTTGAGAAAGACAAATTGATTTTCTGTGTTGCTTTCGAGTGTTATTTCTTGTGAAAAGTAGATAAATTAATCTGACTACCCTTATAACAACTACCTATATTGGGGTGGGCATCCAGACTAACCGAATGCTCATAAATAACTCTTTTAACTAACCAACATACATTAACAACGCGTTTATCCTGTCGAGGTAAGCAGAGATAGAACGCCACCTACTACAATTCTTACATAGTCTTTTTGCCTTTTGTTAGTTTGCCCTTCATTTATCCCCTTAACATTCCCTAGTCAAACCATACATGCTTCGTAAGGAATGCGTTTCGATCAGCAGATGGCGTTGTCCGTTAGCGGCCAATTTCTGAATCGCGGTATTAAGATTCTCCTTCGTTTGGTTGGGTCATGCAGCGTTTTTAAAACGTCAATGTGCCTGTAAGTACAACTTGGCCTACCACACTATCTCGTGGATGATGCTGATTTGGTCATGGCTGCAGTCGGACATTATGTTATTTTTGAAAACTTCGCTCTAACGGAGTTTATTAAACTAAATAAATTCATTTAATTATAAATTATATTAAGATCCTATTTTCCAATATGACT
This sequence comes from Aporophyla lueneburgensis, assembly GCA_932294355.1. Classification (NCBI taxonomy): domain Eukaryota; kingdom Metazoa; phylum Arthropoda; class Insecta; order Lepidoptera; family Noctuidae; genus Aporophyla; species Aporophyla lueneburgensis. The sequence goes on along the minus strand of OW028739.1, from coordinate 30,122,594 downwards.
TAATGACGAGATCGAAACGAAGTTTAAAGTATTACTGAATCGTATTTATTTTTTATCTATACCAATATCGTATGGTCCCACCGTGTATCAATTATGGGATATTAATCAGTCTCATGCATCAAATTATTTTACGTTACATTAAACTTTTCACTGAGATGAATAAATACCGCACAAAACTAAGATTTTCTGAAGAAAAAACTTAGCAAGTCCAAGATCAATTTTTATTTTATAGCATAGTAATTTGTGTCATGGTTCGTACACTTGTAGGGTATTTTTTTTTTTTTTTCAGGATGGGAAATCATCAAATGACTTCTCCCGCTCTGGGCGGAGCGGAAGGGCGTGTCAGACTTTTACTGACTAAAACCCACCCGTGTTCCATCAGTTGCCCATGTGCCAGGGTCACGGTATCTCTTTCGAACAATCACGCGACCCCGGCAGGCATCGGTCCTAGTAGACCCCTACACTGCTGCTGACATCTCTTTGAGGCGCGCGTGGAACACTGCGCGCCGTCGACCCGAGCTTGGTCCTTACCGGGCGGCGAGCTAACCATTGCTCGCCACCCGCAAGCTCGCGCCTACGGTGGCCGGGAGTCTGCTATTGACTCCCGACGCCCGGGGCGTCTCCTCCTGCGGTGGCTAGGGACGTGAGGGCGCAGAGACTGCCACTCCCTCACGCGCCCCGCCTCCTCCTTCGCGAGCATTACTGCATCGCAGAAGGAGGTGACGGCTTCCCATTCCCTCTCGCTCCGTACCATGGCTCGCACCAGGGCCGGACGCGAGAGGTCGCCGCCGCCAATCGCCTCCACGAGGACACGGCGGTGCCCCGCCCAAGCAGGGCACACCTCCACCGTATGCTCCACCGTGTCCTCCAGACGATCCTCGCAATGGAAACACCCAGACGTATCCTCCCGCTTTATCCTGAACAGGAACCCACCGAAGCACCCATGCCCGGTGAGAACCTGCGTCAGGCGGAAGGTGAGGACGCCGTGACGCCTCTCTATCCACTCCTCAAAGAGGGGACTTACCGCCGCAATTGTGGCGTGCCCAGCACTGGGTTGCGACAATCGTACCCGCCATGTCGCCATGAGATCACACCGGAGCTCTGTCCGCCGTGCCGCGATTTGTCGCGGCAGCGGAGTTTCGCCCCGGCGTTTCGCCTCCTCGCGCCACTCCCACATGTGGGCGAGGACCTTTGCCTCCAGATCCCATGGCGGCACTCCGGCAAGGAGGCTCGCTGCCTCGCAGGAGACCGTAACTTAGCAAGCTTAGCAAGTCCAAGATCAATTTTTATTTTATAGCATAGTCATTTGTGTCATGGTTCGTACACTTGTGGGGTATGCGTTGCTAACCTATGATAAACTGTAATAATAACCATAATTAATAAAAAAATATTTTTTTATATTATACGAGTGTTTATAGTTGTTGGTTGGACAATAATAAATAAATAAATAATATCAACTTTCAAGACACATTATTTTAGGTCGAATTAAATTTTACATCATTAATTGTATTTTTGCATAACATGAATATATCGGAATAGAGTATTGATATAATAGGTAATCGTTTCGCGTGGTGCCGGACGCAAAGAACAGCGCCATCCCATTTCTTCCCGTGGGTGTCCAAACCGCCTGCCAAGCGTGGCGATTATAGCAAAGCCCCTCAAATTGGGGAAGGCCTATGTCCAGCAGTGGACTTCTTACGGGTGAAATGATGATGATGATGGTACTATATGGACCCAGTTTGTCAATACGAACTCATTGGATCACGTACTGTATCGAAGAAATTAAATCAGGATAGCTTTTATGTAAAGGCGGGTATTTCAATCTCGACAATTGTGTTATATTTAGTCTAGTCAACAAGTACAAAAACGTGAAAAATAGAGATAAGATCCTAAAAATATGAGCGATGGCTCATTCGATTCGGAATCACCTCTAGAAAAATGATTTTGAAGGATTTTGTTGCAGGTAAAAAATTGCAATGGTTATTAACAAAATAAGATGAAAAAAAATGATATTTCGTTTTTTGTTAATAACTCAAAAAATATTAACATTTAAGCAATTTTGAAAAAAGCTCGTTAAAGAAGAGGAAATTTCCAATAAAAAAATCTGAATTCCCGGAACTCTATCTTCATTATTTATAATTTTAACTTGACGTTGAAAATAGGGCTCCGCGTGGTTGTTACGGCATGCGCGCGCCGTAACAACTGCGCGAACATTTTTTTTTTCAATTAATATTTAGCTAGGCCTGTTTTCACATTAAACATTTTTATTAACATTTTTTAGATTTTTAATTTTTCAATGGTTATAAAAAATCATAGTTAACAAATTAATAAACTTTTATGAAAATTTATCGCAAAATCTTGTATAGTATATATATCAAAAGTGTTCCACGAAGTTAAAAATTTATAGGCCAATTATTTATACCTTTCATCCCATTGTCCCAACAATTGAATAACTTTTTGAAAAATGGTGATTAAACTTTTTTTTCCTCAGGGTTCGATTTTTTCAAGGGTTAAGAAGATACTAGAATTTTTTCAAATTTTTAAAATCACATTTTATGTTATAAAAAAAATATTTTTATTGCTGAACTCTCTTTAGCGGCAGCGCGCGCATGCTGTAACAACCGCGCGGAGCCCTATTTTCAACGTCAAATTAAAATTATAAATAATGGAGATAGAGTTCCGGGAATTCAGATTTTTTATTGTAAATTTCCTCTTCTTTAACGAGCTTTTTTCAAAATTGCTTAAATGTTAATATTTTTTGAGTTATTAACAAAAAACGAAATATCATTTTTTTTCATCTTATTTTGTTAATAACCATTGCAATTTTTTACCTGCAACAAAATCCTTCAAAATCATTTTTCTAGAAGTGATTCCGAATCGAATGAGCCATCGTTCATATTTTTAGGACCTTTATCTCTATTTTTCACGTTTTTGTACTTCTTGACTAGACTAAATATAACACAATTGTCGAGATTGAAATACCCGCCTTTACATAAAAGCTATCCTGATTTGACATTTATCTCTATTTTTCACGTTTTTGAACTTGTTGACTAGACTATATTTGAGAGTTGACATTATCAAGACTTCATAACATCATCGGAACAAATAATAGTCTCCACTATATAACATTTAAGACATTGTATTTTCCATTTTTTATTTGTGTTAACTACTCCTCGCGCATTCTTATACAACAACGCACTTGCTACGTAACTAAAACCGTCAGGAAATTATTGTAACGTCACCAACATACACCAACTAGAAAAATACGTAATATTGAACATAACTCAAATACTATTAATCCGAACTTGACCACAAACTATTATGTATACCTCTAAAAAAAATAGTAGATTGTATCATAAGGGAGCAAAATAATATTTTTACGGCGAGGGCGCTTTTTTGAATCCAGAGCGAAGTGAGGGATTCTAGAGTAGAATCCCGAGCGTAGCGAGGGATTCTTTAGTAGAATCCTGAACGTAGCGAGGGATTCAAAGTACGTCGCCCGAGCCAAAAATATATTTTGCGCCCGAGTGATACACTCTACTTTTCATCACCCACTATGAGAAAATAAAAGGCGCCTCATATTTTATTGTAATATTAATATTTAATGAAACAGAGTAACAACTAAATTGAAATTAAGTAGTATCTAATAATAAAACAACTAAAAACTTATATTTACATTTGAGACATTTTCACAATTTTGAAAATTAATTGTTACAGTTTTATTAGGAATAGAGATTGTTGTAGATTTAATTTTATTCTGCGTGTTTGAAATAATGTCAGAATCTGGCTCATTTTGAGGAAAATGTGACGGTGAATCTCTTTGTTTGGATGTAGATGGGCGCGGCGACAGTGGCATGGATGGATTAACTGAAGGTTGCAATTTAATGTTTTCCACGATGCGTTCACATGTTTTCGCCTTGTTCTCAATGGAATCTTCTATATATCCCTCTGCTACAGCACTCGACTTCCATCCTCCATGTCGCTTGAGAACAGTTAAGTCCGCTCCAGAATCTGCCAACAGGGTAGCAGAAGTGCGACGAAAACAATGTCCTGTATATAGCTTGATATCTGGTAACTTCAAATAAGTAGCGATTTCTTGTGGCATGTAAGAAATTTTATTTTTTCCCATAACTTGTTTGAAGCACTTGCCATTTTGATAACGGATGAAAACCCGATTGGTCTTTATATCAGCAGGACGCAGGTCCAGGTATTTCTCTACAATAGTTTTGTATTCTCCTCGGATTACGAAGGATCGGTCAGTTTTTGTTTTTGTGTCTGTCAGCTTTACTAACAGTAAATTATCCGAGTGATTTTCGACATCATCAACAGTTATTTTTAAAAGTTCATTGCCACGACAAGCTCCATGTACTCCGAAAATTAAAGCCACCTGTAACAAAACCGAATGTGAATAAGACAAGTACCTATCTATCGAAGTACAGGTTACAATAAAATGCGCATTTTAAAACACTGGTTATACTTTACTAATCCACCATATATACATACATACATAGTTACTTACTTTTACGGCAAGAAAGATGTTGTCGGGTGCCTCATTAAGGAAAGTCTCCACGTTTTTGACTGAGAACACTTTGGATTTTTTAGGTTTAAATCCATCAGACATCCTCTTCAGATACGCTATTAATTTCGAATATGTGTCCAGTTTTACGTCGTTATTAGAACTGACTGTTGATTTTAGCATTGAGTAGGTACTCCAAAGTGTGGAAGGTTGTTTAGTTTTGGCTAAGTACTGGAAGTAGGCCAAAAACACAGATTCTGAAAATTTCTTGGCGCCTCTTGAATTTCTCCATTCAATAAAATTACCATAAGCTTTCATATATTTCTCCTGGGATTTTGCAGGTAGTAGATTATCCATCACATTTCTTGCGTCAGTTCTAATACTATCAGGAGTTAATTCTATACTTTCACTGTCTGTACGTTGCCAGACTAGGCCTCCCAATACGATCTCAAGTGCGCAGTGGAAGAGTTATAATCGTGGGGCTCTAGAGACAAGAGTGGCTAGCGTACTGTCCGCCGTACGCGGAGCAGACAATACAAGTGAACAATTACAAATACAACAAAAGCACTTACCTAGTGGTTGAAGGACACTGCTCTGGTGCCAACCTGGAGATATGTATGTAAGTGAGTGTATGTGTATCGTGTCGTGACGTTATGAGTATTCTTCAGGTTAGATTCCGCTTCAACAAGGCTTGGAGACAATCACAGCATGCGGTCTTCAAATCACTCGTTCACAATAGCGTCACACTCAACCATCGGGTCATGACAGATTGTCCACAAAACGACCGGTTAATTAATACAATTGGATCACGACTAATTGTCACAAACGGATCGATTTAAAGGGATTAATTTCAACAAACGCGTCGCGGAACTCAACCGGCGACCGGGCTTATTTTAGCGGCAAATCGACAGAGCTGTCAAGTGTCAACGTCAAACTGTCAAGAGAGATGTCACTCTGTTACTCGTTTAGAAACGTAGGCGCATAGAGTAAACAAATCGTTCGGTACTAAACATCTACCCCCCCCGGACGGGCCTTCCCGTCCGCTAATCACTTGGCAATCCCGACAAGGTTGCGTTTTATCAGTCCACCTGACGCGCTGCTGGAGGATGTGCAAATACTCCAAGCTCCAACGCTTCCAAAACTCTGAGCGGGCTGCTGCACCAACTGAAACCGCGATAGCCAATTTTGGCTCACATCGACAAAAGGGTGCTCCGGCAGGGCGACAAGTGGCTGTCAAATCAAAAAATGGCCCGGGGTCAGGGCCTCCAAGACGTTCAGGTCCGTAGACAGCGGGCACAATGGACGCGAGTTCAATACAGCTTCAAAACGGAAATATACCGTAGCTAACTCCTTAAAGGTGAGAACGGTGTCCCCCAACAATCTGCGCCAGAGTCCCTGTGCCGCTTTCACCGCGGCCTCAAAATACCCCCCCAATGGGGGCAGGCTGGCGGGTCAAACAACAACAAACAACAAAACAACCAAACAACAATAACAACCAAACAACAACAACAACAACCAAATGGCCCTCCTTAGGCAACAAAAGGGGGTGACGGGCCCCATAAGGAAGGCTAAGTGCCTCAACCGTCAACAACCAAACAACAAAAGACCCGTATGGTCCAAAAAGGGGTTCAACTTACTAACGGCTCCCGACAATATCCAAAACTCTCGCTGCAGAATGGCCAACAGCGCATTGCAACCGGCATGCGAGTTCATAATGTGACGATCAGTCACCAACAATTCAACAACAAAACAACAATTCAACAATTTGTCAAGGGAGCTTTATCGACTCAACAAAACTCAGGGTCCTTTGTTCCAACAGCGAGCACCTTGAACCCGGGCAAAGGACCCGACATCAAGACTGGCGATCGAGGCCAATCATCCTCGGGGTAAGTCGGCCAGTCTGGACCCCACCATAGGGGGTGAGCAATCAAGTGGGGTGCCATGCACCCACGTGAGGCCACGGCGCCTGGGTTCAAATCTCCAGGCACGTGCCTCCAAATCAAAGGCGTTTCAAAATTTTGAATCTGGGACACTCGGTACGCAACAAAGACCTCCAAAGTGAGGACGGACGTCTTCAACCAACACAAGCAATTTGACTGTCCGTCCAGGCGTAAGAAGCCCGAATGTCCACAGTTCCACCCAAAGTGTGAGCAACGTGGTTCAATAGACGCACAAGACGCGCCGCCCCTGACAATTCAACTTAGGGATGGTCAGTGCCGTCCGGAGGGGGGCCACCTTGCTCTTGGCCAAGAGCAGTGACAAATTCACCTGGCCTGTTGCGCAGACGGTGCGCAGACAAACAACAGCTGCATAACCGTGCGAAGACGCATCACAAACAAGGGTAGCAGTGTAGCTCCCAGGGGGGAGAATAGCGCGGGGTAACACGACCTCGTTGACTGCAGGGAGTGCGGATACAAATTGGAGCCAATCTTCCAACAGGGTTTCCCGAATTGGCTCGTCCCAGCCAAGTCCCGCAGTCCAAAGGCGCTCAAGAAAACAATTTTGCCCAAAACAATACAAACAAACAACAAAACAATAGACAAAAGGCAACCCTGGGCTCCCATGTCCATAATGGCACGGAGCACAACAGAGTCCCCCGTGGGCCCCCAGACCCGACCGATGCCGTTGGCAACAAAACCGTGTCGATCTGAGAGGTACCTTAGCGGGGCAGGCGCCAATGTCCTAACAATGCCTGGGCGGCGACCGATCGCCGCACACCCAGGCTCCGCACCCAGACCCAAGTCTTTCCCGACGAGGATGGAGTTCAAACTCCTCGTCCGCGCGGTGTCCCGAGCCACGCGCCATCGCTGGAAGGGCATATCCCACCGGATGCCCGAATGGCGGGGGGCGTGACTCCAACCGGGGACGTTCCGCCAATGGAGGGGAGGGAAGGCGGTGCTGGTCTGGCCAGCGGTGCCTAGCAACAATTGCGTAATCGCCTTTACGCGGGGAGACCAAATGGCTGTCGCGCGGCTCCCGATCAACTTGCGCGGGGGGTGGAGTGCAGCGCTCAAAATTGCGGGCCTCTCCCCGGTTCTGAACCGGCGAGGCAGAAGCCCGGTGACCAACTCCATGGTACCCCCCCGTACGCGAACCTTCATCAGAGGCTGGTCTGCCAGCGTGGTTCGCGTTAGCGCACAATATGTCCAAATGGGACCCCCCACAAATTCTACAAGGGCGGGGATTGGGACAGTCCCGATGGAAGTGAGCCCCCAAACAAGAGAAGCACAGGCGGCGTGCATTGGCAATTCGGCGGCGGGCACTCACGTGCAACTTCAAAAAGGCCGCGCAAGTTGCCATGCCATGCCCCGTGTCCCTACAAAACTCACAACCAGGACGACTCTGGGTGCCAGCAAAACGAGCGGCGGGGCGACCATCAACAGGCCCGCGAGCCCTAGTCCGTCCCTGGTCTCGTGGCCGGGAAGACGGCTGGCATGACTCAGTGGCAACGCCAGAGTTGTCCACAAACCGACACTCATCCTCCAAAAATTGGACGAGGTCATCAAATGGGGGGAGATGTGTGACACTATCCCCACCATACTTTTGCTCGAAACGAGCCCTCAAATCGGCAGGAAGCCGTTGCAGCACAACGTGCACCAAAAGGTAAAACCATTGGTCCACCGGCAAGTCCAATTGCTTTAAAGCGTTGGTCGCTGCCACCAACGGGTTCAACAGGTCAGTACGCAATGCTGACAAACTAGTAATGACCGGTAACCCCAAAATCAATGCAATATGAACGTCAGCCAAACAACGTTTATTTTGGTACCGCCGGGTGAGTAGCTCCACAGCGGTAGGGTAGGCTGAGTCAGTCAACGACAGATGCTGTACCAAGGCTCGGGCCTCACCTTCCAGGACAGACAACAAATAGGCCAACTTTTGGGCGGGTCTGAGGTCCGAGCGTGCATCAACCAAACTTTCAAACAGGTTTTGGAAACTTAACCAGTGGTCCAGACGACCGTCAAAATGTGGCAGTTCCAAATTAGGCAGTCTACTCAATAGTCCGGGACCTGAAACAACCGAGGTCTCCGGTTTGACCTGGACAGGTGTCCGGCTCCCCAATATTTCCCGAGCACGTTGACCAATGACATCCCCCAGGTCCAAGATCTGGTCGTAGTCAGCAAGGACCTTGTCACGTGCTGCCTGATCCAGCACTTCCAAATCCACTTCACAAATGTACTGGTTGTAGCGGGTGAGCAGAGCATCAACGTTGCCGAGTCTCAAGTTCAACTGCTCGAACCGAGCAAGAGTGATCCCCTCAAGATCCTGGCGCTCAGCGGTCGCTGCAGCTGAAGCGAACCACCGCAGCTGTGTGGTCAATCCACTGATTGCCTCTCTCACCGCTTTGTATGCCATTGCACAAACAATACAATTCAATATACCAAACAAAATAATTAAGTAACAAAGTTCAAACAATAAATAACTGGTTCTAATTTAATTAACAAAAATAAAGTTTTATTTTAATTCAAACCAATATCAACGTTCAAACTGTCAATATGATATTCAATTCAAATATTCAAATTCTATCCAATTCCAAAAGTTAAGTTCACAAACCACTGTGTCAATGGTACAACAATAATGAACCCTTATTCCAACTCAAAACAATGGTAATACTCAAAAATGCCAATAATTTTTCAAATATTAATTTTTACAAATAACCATATCAATGGTACAAACTCAATACTTTAATGTCTTCCTGACATTCAATACAACACAGAGGTCAGACACAAAAAGGGGCTACAACAAGGGGGTGCAACACAGCCCAATCCAATCCACTTTATTAGCCCGGCTGACTTTGGCAACATCAGGTTACCCGTCTCAATAAATTCAAACAAATTATTTCAAATAACAATTAATTACCGATAACAAATATTTACAGCGAATTACTACTTCCCTTATAGAGACTGCCAAGTAATTAGCCTACTGTAAAATTACCAATTTGGTGGTTTTGTAGGTTAAAACCACGCCTCTGCATACCAAAATGTACGTTGCCAGACTAGGCCTCCCAATACGATCTCAAGTGCGCAGTGGAAGAGTTATAATCGTGGGGCTCTAGAGACAAGAGTGGCTAGCGTACTGTCCGCCGTACGCGGAGCAGACAATACAAGTGAACAATTACAAATACAACAAAAGCACTTACCTAGTGGTTGAAGGACACTGCTCTGGTGCCAACCTGGAGATATGTATGTAAGTGAGTGTATGTGTATCGTGTCGTGACGTTATGAGTATTCTTCAGGTTAGATTCCGCTTCAACAAGGCTTGGAGACAATCACAGCATGCGGTCTTCAAATCACTCGTTCACAATAGCGTCACACTCAACCATCGGGTCATGACAGATTGTCCACAAAACGACCGGTTAATTAATACAATTGGATCACGACTAATTGTCACAAACGGATCGATTTAAAGGGATTAATTTCAACAAACGCGTCGCGGAACTCAACCGGCGACCGGGCTTATTTTAGCGGCAAATCGACAGAGCTGTCAAGTGTCAACGTCAAACTGTCAAGAGAGATGTCACTCTGTTACTCGTTTAGAAACGTAGGCGCATAGAGTAAACAAATCGTTCGGTACTAAACACTGTCACTTGAAGAACTCATTTTTCAAAACAAAATCATGAATTTCTATCAATCCGTGAAAATTGACGAAAACGCGGGCTATAGTTCGCGCGTTTTTAATTTTATTTCTTTTTTTTTTGTATTCGCCGGCGCGCGGCGCTACTATGGGCCGTCGCACCAGCCAGTCTTTATTCAAACAAGATTTGCGTTCGATTTCTTGGGCGCTGAACACAAGATGTTCCAAATTCAAAAAGTGCGCGGCAAAGATAATTGCGGCGCACTTATAAAGAGGATTAAAAACTCATTACTGCCCGCTAAAAGTTTCTTATAGAAAACACCACCTTTGGGTGCACTTAAAGGCGAACCAAGTCGTCTTTTTCGAATAGATGGGATGAAAAGAATATTTCAAATCGGTTATACTGATAGAAAACGCCCTATTTAAAAAAAAAGTTTTTTTTTAAATCGGTTATAAATGAAGGAGTACTGAGGTGACAAAGAAATACAAAGAAAAATACAACCGAACTGAGACTCTCCTTTTTGAGGTCAGTTATAAATAAATATTAAACTCGTACGTGACCTAATTCCAACAGTAAAATACATCCGTATTTTGCTACAAAGAGGGGCTTGTGCCTAAGTAATAACAGCTGGTAATACCAGGTTAAGCTACGCATACCGCGGTTGGTTCGTGGATGGATGACCATCTTTACATATTTAATACCGCTCCATGCTTTGGAAAGCACGTTAAGCACTTGTCCCGGCTGTCATTTGTGGATCTTTGACAATCGTTACGGGTCGTCAGAAGTCCGAAAATCTGACAACCAGTCTTACCAAGGGGTATCGTATTACCCAGATACTGGGTTGTGGAGGTCAGATAGGCAGTCACTTCATGTAAAATACTGGCATTCAGCTGCATCCGGTTAGACTGGATGCCGACCCCAACATAATTAGGAAAAGCCTAGAAAGATAATTTTGCTACAAAGTATTAATTGTTTGCATCTGTATCCAATTAATTGGACTCTCAAATGCATTCAGTTTAATTTATTACGAATACCGCGACGGCTGCAAACATAAGTACTTACCTTAACTTACGCTATTATTAATTTAATTAAGGATTTCATTTCTGTTCGCGTAATCGCAAATTGTATTTAAATATTTAATCTTAATCTTAGGACAACCAAAACCGTTATCTGAGCCCAAACTAGGCAGAGCCTGTACTATGGAAAGCAGACAACTGATAAATATACATATATATTTCTAAACTAGCTTTTGCCAGCGGCTTCGCCCGCGTGGAGGTCGAAAAATATCCCGCGGGAATATACTACCGGGATAAAAAGTACCCTATGTGTTGATCCAGGTTATAAACTGTTTTCCGAGTTTATTAGGATAGATATACACTATTGAGGACTTTTTTGTAGATCTTTTGAAGACCATCATCTTTGTAATACATACTTTTAGTGTATGGTCAACGTATGCGAGGATCAGAGCTCGAAAGCGCATTTTCATCCGACTTGCTTCAAATTTATCGTCACTGCTCAGCTCCTGTGTGTTTTAGCGTTATGTTATATAGCCTATAACCTGCCCAAAAGTATGGACTCTAATCGTACCAAGTTTGGTTAAAATCCCTTCAGTCGTTTTTGACCCATGCGTGCACATACAGACAGACAAACAGACAAACAAAAAATTTACTGAGTGCATTTTTGGCATCAGAATTGATCACCATTCATCCTTCAATAATAATTTTGAATGTATATTCAATGTACAGAATTGACCTCTCTACAGTTTTATTATAAGTATAGATACATACATATTATAGATAAATTACACCCAGACACAGAACAAATGATTGTGCTCATCACACATGATTTGTCCTGGGTGGCAATCGAACCCACGACCTCAAGTCTTAGCAGTCCGGGTTACTAACCACTAGACTAACAGTCAAAATATGATTTGAAATTATAAAGGCTAAGAATTACGCTGAATTTATTTAAATGATGAAAGCTAGATTGAAGTGGGATTGGGAGGGCCACGTAAGTGAGATGCATTAGGATAGTTGGGCCAGAGTCAGGAAGCCAGAAGACGAGCATCGTCTCCGAGGGGGCCTAGGAAATGCTGGTATAGGAGATTTCCCGGAGATAGCAACAAATAGAGCAGAATGGAAAGCTATCAAAGGTCTGGCCTTTGTCCAAGAGCGGGACAATGTATGTTTAAAAGAATGATCAGTGACTTGGTTCTATTGAAATCTCGTGGAGTTTTACTTATACGTAAAACTGGCGATCTCGCAGTAATCGCCATTCTCCCACCCACATTTTTTTCAAATTCTTGCTTGAAAACAAAATCTTACTCAAAATCTTACTTAGATTTGCCATGGTCATGTGTCGAAATAATAATTATCGCCGAGATGTAATACATTTTGTTAAACTATGGCCATTTCCACCGCCACCGTCAACGAGACGTCAACCAGAACAAGACGTGCAGTGCCGATACAAGACATACATTTATTATGACCTCGAGTCCACCGTACGTCCGTCAACTGGACGTCACGTTCGGTTAAATTATTTCTTTTCTCGGCGGTGGACAAGCGCCGTAAGGGTCTAAGCATACCGCAGTTTTGTTTTATCAATAATGACTATCATCGAAACTTCAATTTTATCGTCATACTATTAAGTTGCATTTCTATTCGTCTCACAAAATCCCTTTCCGTGCAGCTTGTGGGCGCCTTACTTTGGTGCACAATTTTATTGCTAGGAAAAGGAGTTTTTTTTCATCATCATATGACTTCTTCCTCTCTGGCCGGAGCGGGAGGGCCTGTCAGACTTTTACTGACTAAAACCCACCCGTGTTCCTTCAGTTACCCATTTGCCAGGGCCACGGTATCTAGTTTGAACAATCTCGTGACCCTGGCAGGTCTATCTATGTTTACCTGTGATTTTATGGGGCAACGTCGATGATCATCTGCCAAGCCTTTTCGAAAATCTTGTATTTTGGGGTCGGCTTCCAGTCTAAGTGGATGCAGCTAAACCCCAGTATTTTGCATGCATAGACCGTCTATGTGAGCTCCACAACCTAGTTATTGCGTAATTGGTAAGACTGGTTGTCGGACTTTCTGGCTTCTGACGACCCGCCACGACTGAAACACAAAGGACAGCCGGAACCAATGACTTAAACTGATAAATGATTTTATTTCTGTAATGTAGGTTGTGTAAACACTTTTACACGTCTAAGACATTTTATAAAACTACATAGATGAGGTAACGTTTCCGAACTGACTACTCTGAAGTCCACATATAATCTTGTTCACATCATGTGAAGACCATGTAGATAGCTGTTTGAAATGGTCTTTAGAGGAAAAACCCACACAGGGTGAGTGGACCTGTCTAGTCACTGTAAGTGCAATAATAGTGCAGCTAAACTGAGAACTTAAGAAGCTCAACGATTCGACGAACAATACAAGAAAAACGTGCTTTCCGAGACATGGAGGGGTGCCTTAACCAGATTGATCAAACTTAGGCCCTGTAAAATGCAACACAACTTACAAAACAAAAGCATCAAGCATCGCACCTTATGGATTTTCGTAGAGCGTAGGTTCATCTTCGTAGATTCGTAGAGCTCGCATCTACGCCGCCGTAGCAGTGTAGGTACTTACTACGCGTGTGATCGTAGCCATCACACATGGCTAACGTAGAATGTTAGCAACCGTGTCACTGAGGTAGGTGTCATTATGACTTTAGTATACAATAACGGTAACGACTTATAAATAGTAGGGGTAGGTACAAACCCAGACAAGTGCATTACTAAGTGTCATTTATTTAATCACCACAGAGGCCACTGCTCTCAAAAAGTTAAGGAAAACATCGTATGGAAACGGCATGTCTAAAAAAAAAAACTAAGAAAAAATCCCGCCACGACATTTGGCCGTCTTTGCGAACGAAAACTTAATCGACCGTTTTTGTGTACGTTATTACAAAAACCAAGCTTAGCAAGCATAGTCTGGAATAATTCAATCCAGTCCTACACATATTCCAATATAAAAATTCTCATTTACGCCAACACCATTAGCCCGAATACCACAAAGGAGCATACATTTGCTGAATTCCGCAATAAGGGCCAGGTCATTGAACTGGCGTCCTTCGATGAACGAGCCTTCGACAAACGAAATCTTTCGACCAGTTCTCGAATGACGCTGTAATGCTACCCTCATGACCTACTTGTGAACAAAGACATTCATTCAAATACTTACGAGATACTATAGGTTTTCGATGGGTTCTCGTTTTGATGTGAGATAAAATTCATAAAGATGTTGCTCTCTCCCTTTGTGGAGGAATCGGTATACATGTTACAGAGTTGGAAATACATAAATAATTCATTAATCAAAATTGTCGGAGTAATGGGAAGTTTTTTGCCGGCTCTTCGCCGGCTAAGGTTTGATTATGTCCCAGGAGCAGTGGTAACCTAATGGTATCGGCCCCGACAAGTAGTAAGTCGTGGGTTCTAATCCCGGCAGGCGCTTTACTTTGTGTAAATAATTTCATCACCACTGCTCTCAAAACGGTGAAGTAAAAAATCTTGAGGAAACCGGCATTTCCTCGAACCAGCAATCCGAACACATGTGATATCTACCATCCGCACTGGGTCCGCGTGGTTAATTACGGCCCACTCCCTCTCACAATATAGGCTGATTTTGAAGTTCCATATAATAGGGGGCGACCCCATAGGCTTTGGTACCTAATTCAAATTACGGGGCGGAAAATTTCCAATATACTTTGCCCGACCTGAGAATCGAACTCTTATAACCTCACTCAGCAGCCGCATGAACGACCACTTAACCGACGATGTCTGTATTTATAAAATTGAATTGTAATAGAGACGATTTAATAATACCTCAATCACTGCGCATGCGACGTAAATAATGATTACGTCGTGCAATGATCCGTAACGATTGTGAAAGTGCTCCAGTTTCGGAGCAAATTAATCGCTTATTTCGCTTCAACAGTCACCAGCTCCGGTAGCCGTGATCGTCTAGTGGTTAGGACCCTACGTTGTGGCCGTAGTAACCCAGGTTCGAATCCTGGTCACGGCAGTGATACACTGTCGCGGCGGAGCAAATGTTTTGTTTTCAGAAGAAAATTTATATATTTGGCTCGCTAAAATTCGAAGTAAAATAAGAAAAATAGGGAGTCATGGGGACTGCCGACAGAAGTGAAAACTATCATCACAAAACAGTAGTTACCCATAAAAATATATACCGTCAATATATACCGCATGTTGGTGACGCGATTTTGATGTGATTTTGAAGAAGTATTTAGTAACATCAATAAGCTGGTACTAGAGATAAATCAGTGGTGGCCCAGTGGTAACGGCCCCGACTTAGAAATAGACTTGGTCGGAGGTTCGAACCCAGACGTGCTTTACTTTGTGTAAATTATTTCAGTACCACTGCTCACAAATAGTAAAGGAAAACATCGTAGAGTTCTAATATGAAACATGTAGTGCAACCGCCAAAACGTGGCTAACAACAGAGGCAAAAAACTAAATTACACAAAAAGAGTTGTAACTTTTTGTGTACTTATCCTATTCGAAAACTGTTTGAAGCATTTTTCTCAAAATATTGACATCTGTTACCTAAAACAAACTATGAAACCTACTATTATAGTTTCGAAGATGACTGGGTGGTTACGTTATTTTAAACATCCTGTTACATTATTCAAAAAAATATACTAATATTTACAGGTATAACGTAATTCACAGAACATACAACTAATTTTTATAGTATAACTTACATCGCGAAAAAAACTATTACATTAATGGCTTTGTTTCATGTTTGGTTGTATCACTACATTATATGTATAAAACAAAGTCGCTTTTCTCTGTCCGTCCTTATGTATGCTTAGATTTTTAAAACTACGCAACGGATTTTGATGGGTTTTTCATAGATAGAGTGATTCAAGAGGAAGGTTTATACGTATAATACGCGGGCGAAGCTGCTGGCAAAAGTTAGTTAAAAATAAAACACTAAGTATATCGTTACATTATTTCATACATCGCGCATTGTGGTAAAACCACATTGTCACATCACAAAAATGACTTAAAATGAAAAAAAAATCTCTGATTTTCTTTACGTAATCACCTATTTTTTAGGCGGTTATATTAATAATTATTCATACTAAAACCATTGTAATGAAATGTTCAGGAACCAAAAATTCGAAAACAAGTAATATCTCGCAAGCCGCACATAGCCCGTGTTCTGGAATACTTCCCACTCCTTCTCATAGAGAGGAAGCATCTATGTATCTCAGCAATGGGAACATTATAAGCTAATTATATCTTAATGTTATGTATGACTAGAGTAATGGGACTAAACCAGGAGATTGTTAAAAGCTTCCTCTTTATTCAATATGAAATTTGTTCACCAACGCCGCCTTCGTTCGTCTTCGTGAATAATGAGAAGACGTACGTAATTATGAATTTTTCTCTTTAAATTTTGGGATATGGGATATTAAGCTACATCGATCATTAGACCTTGCATTATGGGCTTTTGTTTTGATAAACCAGGTACCTTGCGTGAGATAGTCTGTAACACCAAGGAGTTGCTGGCCTTTTTCGTGGAGCTGGGGTTGATCGTATAACCGATTTTCCACCCGTACGCGAAATACACGCTCAGACGTAGAGTTGCGGTCACCAGTCCGTTCTACCTATTACCTATATGGGCTTTTTTTCAATGGACTTTATACAGGTATATTTTACAATAAAACTTGATATTTTAATATTATACTAGCTGCTGCCCACATTTTCGCCCGCGTGGATATCGGAACAGACAAATAGTCAAAAATCTATTAAGAAGTAGTACTCGCAACCGGCGTGTGTATGACCAATTGTATGAACCTTAACACTAGATTTACAAACGTGCAAACGTATAAATGTTAATAACAAAAAATATATTTGTTACTAATATACAACGTTATTTTTAGTATATGCGAAACCTGAATATAGTTTGTTCAGAATCAGTAACTGAATCGATTCCAATAATTTTTACACCATGTTATATTTTGTCCCAAAAATATTTAATTACGCTTAAAAGTTAGTATCCGCAATCATCTGTTTGTACACGGGTCACGAGTTCACGACAGGTCATAGCGCGGGCTAGGCGGCGTGTGCGCACTGAGTCACTGACTGCGGGATGGCGACGGCGCTCCCCTCAGTCGCCCGAATGCCATCGATCGATGCATACATATCGCGAGCGCGCGACCGCCCCGTGAGCCCTGGCTAAAGTGTTTTGTTTAGATTTTAAAATTATCATGTCTCTCTCGTACTCAAACGTCCGTTCACTCGCTGTTTGTGGTGGTGTGACAGTGCGTCAGTGCTTATGAGAAAGACGGGCCCTTTTTTAACAGTTGCTTCAGTTTGTTTGAGTGAATAGTGATTACGCCAATTATTGTAGATAGTGATGATTAACATTTTTAAACACGCAAAGATAGTCAAGGGTACAAATTTATTATTTGTTTACAGCCTGCTGTGGTTCAGTAATGCGATGTTTAACAATTTTCATCCATTTTGAACTTTAAGTTGTTGACATAAGGTGCAACAAATGGCATAGATTACATTTTACCACTTACTACTGCATTTACGAATAAATTACATAATAATATCTACCTACACTTGACCATTACGACAGTCCAAAGCCTGCAAGCGTGATCGAAAATGTTTATCACCAACTAATACATAAACAATCACTGTCGCAAATTATTATCAATGAGTGAGAGAGAGCCGCGCGCGCGGCTGGCGTGGTGCCCTGCGGTAGGCTGCACATGTTTTTGCGAGGACAATCAGGTACCGTAACAAGCTTATAACTTTGTGATTATTAATGATACAGTTTTGAAATTTTTTTCATAGATTCTTTACATAAAAATACTAGACCCGTGTTTCGGGTTTCGCATAAACAAAAACTAATGTTGTATATAAAGTAACATTAAATTCATAAAATGTATTCTCTACTTATAGCTACAAAAGTCATAACATCATTTCGGAAAGAAAATGTTATATGTAATGGGCATTTTGAATTGAAATTGCACGACCAGTCAAAATGACTGGTCTGGTAAATCTAGTGTTAAAGAGGCAAAAGGAGTGTGTAGAGATCGTAGCAGGTGGTGTTCCGTGGTTTCTGCCTACCCCCATGGGAAAAAGGCATGATTGTATGTATGTATGTATGTATCTATTAAAAAGTTTAATAATATAAGTACCGTTACTGTTCGACGCCAAGCCAAGGGCTCACCATAGGATTTTAATAGCGCAGTGGAAGGTATGATGGTGGGGCCTTGGGACAAGAGTGGCATAACGAACTGTCCGCCGTGCGCGGAGCTTAACAGTAATATATTCAAATACTCACCTCATGGTTGAGGAACACCTGCTCTGGAGCCTACCTGGATTTATGTATGTAAATGAGTATATATTGTATTGTGTAGTGACGTTGTAAGTATTCTCCAGGATATCAGCCGCTGCAACATGCCAGAGATTGGTTCCAGCACGCGGTTCAATAGCGTCACTTCAAACTATTCAAACAAACAAATATGTCCAAACTCAACCCGTATTATTTCGTCCATTGGGGTTATTTACAATCAAACAATAGGATCACGACTAATTGTCCAACAAAACGATCGGTTCTAAGGGATTAATTAACAACAGGGTCGCACACGCAAATTGGACCGACATCCCTTTCAAGATCAAAAACCCAAGTGTCAAAGTCAAAACTGACAACTGACAGTTCTCACTCTGTTACACGTTTAGAAACGTAGGCGCATACAGTAATAAACGGGACGGAACATCTACCCCCCCCCCCCCCCCGGACGGGCCTTCCCGTCCGCTAATCACTTGGCAATCTTGACAAGGTTGCGTTTTATCAGTCCACTTGACGCGCTGCCGGAGGATGTGCAAATACTCCAAGCTCCAACGCTTCCAAAACTCTGAGCGAGCTGCTGCACCAACTGAAACCGCGATAGCCGATTTTGGCTCACATCGACAAAAGGGTACTCGGGCAAGGTGACAAGTAGCTTTCCAATCAAAAAATGGCCCGGGGTTAGGGCCTCCAAGACGTTCGGGTCCGAAGACAGCGGGCACAATGGACGCGAGTTCAATACAGCCTCAATGCGGCAAAATACCGTACCTAACTCCTCAAAGGTGAGAACAGTGTCTCCCAACAATCAGCGCCAGAGTGCCTTTGCCACTTTCACTGCGGCCTCAAAAAATACCCCCCAATGGGGGCAGGCTGGCGGGTCGAAATAATAACAAACAACAAAAACAACCAAACAACAACAACAACCAAAACAACAAACAACAATTTAACCAAATGGCCCTCCTTAGGCAACAAAAGGGGGTGACGGGCCCCATAAGGAAGGCTAGAGTGCCTCAACCGTCCCCCAACACGCAAAAGACCCGTATCGTCCAAAAAGGGGTCCAACTTACTAACGGCTCCCGACAATTTCCAAAACTCTCGCTGCAGAATGGCCAACAGCGCATTACAATCGGCATGCGAGTTCTTAATGTGACGATCAGTCACCAACAATTCAACAACAACAAACAACAATTCAACAATTTGTCGAGGGAGCTAAATCGACTCAACAAAAATCAGGGTCAAACGGAGGGTCCTTCGCTCCAACAGCGAGCACCTTGAGCCCGGGCAAAGGACCCGACATCCTCCAAATCAAAGGCGTTTCAGAATTTTGAATCTGGGACACTCGGTTCGCAACAAAGACCTCCAAAGAGTGGACGGACGTCTTCAACCAACACAAAACAATTTGACTGTCCGTCCAGGCGTAAGAAGCCCGAATGTCCACAGTTCCACCCAAAGTGTGAGCAACGTGGTTCAATAAACGCACAAGACGCGCCGCCCCTGACAATTCTAACTTAGGGATGGTCAGTGCCGTCCGGAGGGGGGCCACCTTGCTCTTGGCCAAGACCAGTGACAAATTCTTACCTGGCCTGTCGCGCAGACGGTGCGCAGACAAACAACAGCTGCATAACCGTGCGAAGACGCATCACAAACAAGGGTAGCAGTGTAGCTCCCAGGGGGGAGGATAGCGCGGGGTAACACGACCTCGTTGACTGCAGAGAGTGCGGATACAAATTGGAGCCAATCTTCCAACAGGCTTTCCCGAAGTGGCTCGTTCCAACCAAGTCCCGCAGTCCAAAGGCGCTCAAGAAAACATTTCGCCCAAAACAATACACAAACAAAACAACAAACAATAGACAAAAGGCAACCTTGGGCTCCTGTATCCAAAATGGCACTGACCACAACAGAGTCCCCCGTGGGCCCCCAGACCCTGACCGATGCCGTTGGCACATAACCGTATCGATCTGAGGGGTACCTTAGCGGGGCAGGCGCCAAGTTCCTAACAATGCCTGGGCGGCGACCGATCGCTGCACCCAGGCCCAAGTCTTTCCCGACGAGGATGGAGGACAAATTCCTCGTCCGCGCGGTGTCCCGAGCCACGCGCTATCGCTGGAAGGGCATATCCCACCGGATGCCTGAATGGCGGGGGGCGTGACTCCAACCGGGGACGTTCCGCCAATGGAGGGGAGGGAAGGCGGTGCTGGTCTGGCCAGCGCTGCCTAGCAACAACTGCGTAATCGCCTTTACGCGGGGAGACCAAATGGTGGTCGCGCAGCTCCCGATCAACTTGCGCGGGGGTTGGAGTGCGGCGCTCAAAATTGCGGGCCTCTCCCCGGTTCTGAACCGGCGAGCCAGAAGCCCGGTGACCAACACCATGGTACCCCCCCGTACGCGAACCTTCATCAGTGGCTGGTCTGCCAGCGTGGTTCGCGTTAGCGCACAAAATGTCCAAATGGAACCCCCTACAAAATCTACAAGGGCGGGGGTTGGGGCAGTCCCGATGGAAGTGAGCCCCCAAACAAGAGAAGCACAGGCGGCGTGCATTGGCAATTCGGCGGCGGGCACTCACGTGCAATTTCAAAAAGGCCGCAAAAGTTGCCATGCCATGTCCCGTGTCCCTACAAAACTCACAAACAGGACGACACTGGGTGCCAGCAAAACGAGTGGCGGGGCGACTATCAACAGGCCCGCGAGCCCCAGTCCGTCCCTGGTCTCGTGGCCGGGAAGACGGCTGGCGTGACTCAGTGGCAACACCAGAGTTATCCACAAACCGACACTCATCCTCCAAAAATTGGACGAGGCCACCAAATGGGGGGAGATGTGTGACACTATCCTCACCATACTTTTGCTCGAAACGAGCCCTCAAATCGGCAGGAAGCCATTGCAGCACAACATGCACCAAAAGGTAAGACCAATGGTCCACCGGCAAGTCCAATCGCTTTAAAGCGTTGGTCGCTGCCACCAACGGGTTCAACAGGTCAGTACGCAATGCTGACAAACTAATAATGACCGGTAACCCCAAAATCAATTTAATATGCACGTCAGCCAAACAACGTTTATTTTGGTACCGCCGGGTGAGTAGTTCCAAAGCGGTAGGGTAGGCTGAGTCAGTCACCGACAAATGCTGTACCAAGGCTCGGGCCTCACCTTCCAGGACAGACAACAAATAGGCCAACTTTTGGGCGGGTCTGAGGTCCGAGCGTGCATCAACCAAACTTTCAAAAAGATTTTGGAAACCCAACCAATGGTCCAAGCGACCGTCAAAGTGTGGCAGTTCCAAAGTAGGCAATCTCCTCAATAGTACGGGACCTGAAACCACCGAGGTCTCCGGTTTGACCTGGACTGGTGTCCGGCTCTGCAATATTTCCCGAGCACGTTGACCAATAACATCCCCCAGGTCCAAGATCTGGTCGTAGTCAGCAAGGACCTTATCACGTGCTGCCTGGTCCAGCACTTCCAGATCTACGTCATAAATGAACTCGTTGTAGCGGGTGAGCAGAGCATCAACGTTGCCGAGTCTCACGTTCAACTGCTCGAACCGAGCAAGCGTGAACCCTTCAAGATCCAGGCGCTCAGCGGTCGCTGCAGCTGAAGTGAACCACCGTAGCTGTGTGGTCAATCCACTGATTGCGTCTCTCACCGCTTTATGTGCCATTGCACAAACAATACAATTCAAATAAACCAAACAAAATAATCAAATAACAAAGTTCAAACAATGTCAACGCTCAATATGTTAATTTCAAATGTTAATTTCACAAACCACTTTGTCAATGGTACAACAATAATAAACCTTTATTCCAATTTAAACAATGTTAATGCTCAAAAATGCCAATCTCAAATGTTAATTTTCACAAACAACCATATCAATGGTACATAAACTCAACATTTTAATGTCTTCGAGGCATCCAATTCAAATCCAACAATAAGGGGTTGTAAGATAGCCCAATCTAATCAACTCTGTTAGCACATGCAACCAGGCTAACTATGGTAACTTCAGTTTACCCGTCTCAACAAATTTAAACAAATTAATACAAATGAACAATCAATTACAGCTTACAAACATTTACAGCGAATTACTACTTCCCTTATAGAGACTGCCAAGTAATTAGCCTACTGTAAATTACCAATTTGGTGGTTGTATATGTTACCAAACCACGCTCTGCGACCAAAAATGTTCGACGCCAGGTCAAGGGCTCACCATAGGATTTTAATAGCGCAGTGGAAGGTATGATGGTGGGGCTTTGGGCCAAGAGTGGCATAGCGTACTGTCCGCCGTGCGCGAAGCTTAACAGTAATATATTCAAATACTCACCTCATGGTTGAGGAACACCTGCTCTGGAGCCTACCTGGATTTATGTATGTAAATGAGTATATATTGTATTGTGTAGTGACGTTGTAAGTATTCTCCAGGATATCAGCCGCTGCAACACGCCAGAGATTGGTTCCAGCACGCGGTTCAATAGCGTCACTTCAAACTATTCAAACAAACAAATATGTCCAAACTCAACCCGTATTATTTCGTCCATTGGGGTTATTTACAATCAAACAATAGGATCACGACTAATTGTCCAACAAAACGATCGGTTCTAAGGGATTAATTTACAACAGGGTCGCACACGCAAATTGGACCGACATCCCTTTCAAGATCAAAAACCCAAGTGTCAAAGTCAAAACTGACAACTGACAGTTCTCACTCTGTTACACGTTTAGAAACGTAGGCGCATGGAGTAATAAACGGGACGGAACAGTTACTCTATAGCTGTATACCCCATTACAAGGGACTTAAATAAAACTGGCTAAATATAGGTGTACTATAGGTACACCTTTTCCCAAACCCTCGGGGAAAAAAGACGTATACACATTCATAATTATGCATTTAGTAAACTCCTGTTATTTTGTCATCATAAACAGGCACTTCAATTTAATCCATTTTTATGAATCAGTCACATATTTCGTTAAAAGAAATATCAGTTTCTTAAATGCTCTTTTTGTACACAAAAGCCATTCGAAATAATGAAGAGGCATCTTTGAACAAGACGTCAAAGCATTTTCTTTATATCATTTAAATTCTAACATTATTGCTTCAAAGAAATAAAGATGAAAGAAAACATGTCACTCTGTTTTCTTTCTTTTTGAGAAATCTTTATACAATATTAAATCCTTGCCCTGAGCATTGCAAATTATAACAAATACGTAGCAAATATTATTTAAGGTGGACACGATCTCCCAGGGTCGCGAGATTAGTTCGAAAGAGGTACCGTGACCCTGGCATATGAGCAACAGAAAGCCACGGGTGGGTTTTAGTCAGTAAAAGTCTGACACGCCCTTCCGCTCCACCCAGAGCGGGAGAAGTCATTTGATGATTTCCCAACCAAAAAAAAAAGTGGACACGATAAGTTAGCTTGAATTATAATAATTCAAATTGTCAATACATCACTTCAAATTAATTTGTAAAGAAAAAATATCGTATAGAATGCAAGTGAGAACGAAGTAACAACGCAGGTGGGCGATAAGATGCGATACGACGCGGCGGATCGCGTGCGAAAATTTCACGCGGGCAAAGACGCGGGCGAAGTTCTTAGTCTAAATATAATTTACATTTTCATGTAAAATATACGAGTTTGGAACTTTTGTTGTGAAGTTATAACTTCTAATGATATGTAAATAGCGTATTAAAAGATTCTGGTGGATCGTGGCTTTATAATGGTTAGAAGTTTTGAATATTGAAGAGAGAAGCGAAGATATAAATATTTATTTATATGTAATACTAGCTTTTGCCAGCGGCTTCGCCCGCGTGGAGGTCGGAAATTATCCCGCGGGAACATACTACCGGGATAAAAACTTTTTAACAAAACATTAAACCGCCGAAAAACTGAAAAGCATAAAATAATAAACCTTGAAATTATGAGTCGGCGCTTTGAGTGATCTTTGTTCATTGATTTCTCAGCGCCGACTCAAAATTTTAAGGTTTATTATTTTATGCTTTTCAGTTTTTCGGTGGTTTAATTATTTGTTAAAAAGTTTTTATTTTATATTTTTTTGTGGCTTTAATGTACTTATAATACTTGGCAAGGTATACTCTATCGAACACAAAAAAGAATTATCAAAATCGGACTACTCTGTATAAAGTTATGCGTGTTTATACATTACAATCAGTGAGTGAACAATCAATCATCCCCTGTTTCCGACCTTAGGGTTTGATTTTGTTTTCTGAATTTATATGGGACCACCTTGGGAATATACCCTTTCCAATAGAAGAAGAATTGTCACAATAGGACCACTATGTAAAAACTCCGTTTTTTTTCATCGGTTGAAAAAGTAGCCTATGTCCTTTCTCAGGCTCTAAACTATCTATGTACCAAATTTCATTTAAATCGGTTCCGTAGTTTTAGCAGGAAAGCGAGACAGACAGACAGAGTTACTTTTGCATTTATAATATTAGTGTGGATAGTGGATAATGCTTATAACTCAAGAAATATACTTAAATTCAATGCTTGTTAAAGGGTAGGAGAAACAGATAGAGGTTATCATAGTGTAGGCACTCGGTGTATACACTGCGATCACTACTGACTTAGCTGTCATGTCATAATTCAGGTCATAATCTACGTATGTGCCAAATTTAATTATTTACATAGCATTTTTCTGATATTTATGCTGAACTACTGTTGAACTTTTTGGCACGTTCCGTACGTGGCCACCAATGGTTCGCTGGGTCTAAACCGAAATACCAACCACCATCAATCCATCATCGAGTACACAGAACGTTACTTTATACGCAGCCTGGACTAGTTAACCGGAATAACGTAATGTTTTTACAAGATAACTGTGAGGCGGGATCTCGAAGAGATATTGAAACACCGAGAGCTGAATCAATACTGTCATTATTGTAACGACTAAACCATTATTCGGATTACATTTATGTGAAATAAGGCTACTGAATGAATATTATAAATAAGACATTTTAATAATAAATTATTTTATGTATTTAATAGTGTCTTCTATCAGGCGGAAACAAGGTGCGCGCCTTCAACGGTTGGGTCATGCCGGTTTTGATGTACTCTTTCGGCATACTCAAATGGACTCAAACCGAACTCGACGCCCTGGACAGGGGGGTCCGTACACTGCTGACTGCATATCGAATGCATCACCCACGGTCATCGGTAATGAGGCTGTATATCCCGCGAAAGTGTGGAGGTCGAGGCTTTTTAAACGCTCAGACTCTCCACAATCGCGAGATATGCAGTCTCAGGGAATATTTCCTAGAAACCAACGTGGGAATGCATCGAGATGTGGTCGCGGTTGACAAGGGCCTCACCCCACTCTCCTTGGCTAACGAGAACTGGCGCAAACCTGTAATTCATGACACTAATGAACGCATGGAAGTATGGCAGAGTAAGGAGCTCCACGGACGCTTTTTCCGGGCCCTACATGGATCCGATGTAGATATACTAGCGTCCGTAGCCTGGCTGCGTTTCGGTGACCTCTTTGGGGAAACCGAAGGTTTTGTCTGTGCAATTATGGACGAAGTTTATTGTGAAAGACGGCACGGTTAACATCTGTCGTGCATGCCACCGTCCAGGAGAATCAATTAGGTACAAAATCTCCGGGTGTTCTCGTCTAGCTAACGAAGAATACATTACTTTTGCTTTTTACACAACCTAGTAGCCAGGATTATCTATCAGCAACTTGCTCTTAAATACAGCCTTGTGGAATCGGACGTGCCGTACTACAGGTATGTGCCCGACCCAGTTCTCGAAAATGGAAATATCACATTGTACTGGGATCGATCCATCATCACTGGCAGGACTATTGTCGCAAATAAGCCTGATATAGTGTTGGTGGATCAAGTAGAGCGGCGCACAATGATTGTTGACATAACGGTCCCACATGACGAGAACCTCGTGAAAGCTGAGAATGATAAACAGATCAAGTATCTTGACTTGGCTCGCGAGGTTGTCGACATGTGGGATGAGCGATCATTGTGCCGATAGTCGTCACTACCAATGGGTTGATAGCCAAGAGCCTCGACCAACATCTAAGGAGGCTCTCGTTAGGCAGCTGGATCAGGGGCCTGATCCAGAAAGCAGTAATTCTGGACACGGTGCGTATTGTTAGGAGGTTCCTTTCTCAGCAGCCCTGACCACCGGTAGCTTGGACCCTGTTCCCGATACCGGTGGGCTACTATTTTTTATATTTTTAAATGTTTTCTTATATTTTTTTATATATTTTAAAATTTAAAAATTTAATAAATATGTATTTAAATGTAATAAAGGAAATAATATATATAATAATAATATATATATATACGTATATCTATAATAATATCTTATAATGACATCTTAGGACAACCAACACACCGTTATCTGATCCAAAACTAGGCAGAGCCTGTACTATGGTAACCAGACAACTGATAAATATACATTTATATTTCTAAATACATACATATCATTATCATTACAATATCTGGGTGACCGAGCTTTGCTCGGTATTTTTTGGTAAATTGTGTTTAAAATAATAAGTTTATGTTCAAGTTGATGATCGATAAAGTTGGTCATTGAAAACACGAATAAAATACATTTTATAAAAAT
The DNA here is from genome assembly GCA_932294355.1 of Aporophyla lueneburgensis. Lineage (NCBI taxonomy): Eukaryota > Metazoa > Arthropoda > Insecta > Lepidoptera > Noctuidae > Aporophyla > Aporophyla lueneburgensis. The sequence goes on along the minus strand of OW028739.1, from coordinate 30,095,555 downwards.
GAATCCTAGCTAGATCGATTTATCGCCCCCGAAACCCTCTGTATACTAAATTTCATGAAAATCGTTGGAGCTGTTTCCGAGATTCAGATTATATACAAGAATTGCTCGTTTAAAGGTACTAGTGTTCACCCATTGGTCGAAATTCGACCGTACTTCATTTGAATAGAAATACATTATTAAATGAAAAAAATAATATAATAATAAATATAAAAAAAATAATATGGTTATATTTGACATTCAATAACACTATAGACAAATTGTTGATGCTGTACTACTGTGGAGAGGGTTCGCTGGCGGGATGGTGATGGCCAGGACCAGGACGTAGGTGTAATGAGTAAAGAATACTTCTTTAGGACTCTCTTCTTTATGTTCTTAATACTTCTTAACTGCTGGATATGGAACAATATGGAATGAATTATCACAGTTTGTTCTGTTTTTATAGAATTTTCCCTATTATTTTTAATTAATTATGACGGTTCCAAATGTCATAATTATAACCAGCCTTTTCAATCTATGACCAGCCTGTACAATCGTGAGGCATACAACCTCTACAGTTTGCACACGACACTAAGTTTTGTATGGGAAACTTACTAATGCCATACTTGATACTCCCATAAAATCACAAAAAATATTTCTTCTTTATCTAAACTAAATTCCTATCGTCGCTAATACAAATAATATTAAAGACAAATATTCTCGATATGATCATAGATTTTAAAAATGAAATAGGTTATACATATAAAATTAATTTATTACCTATGGTTATACTTGACATTCAGTAAGACTATAGACACAAAATCAGGCTTACCAACTTAGGAGTTTTCCAAATTTAGGGGGTAAATAAGAGGATTGAGATTTTTTAAGGGCGTTCCATTTTTAGGGGTATTCTTAGGGATTTTTTGCCATCTTACATTTCTCATTGTGTTTTTGATTACAATAAAAGTATTAGCGACTTCTAGTACGGTTCCTCGATACTAAGAATGCAGAGTGAATTATTAACAAATGTCGCGTAATAAATATTGACAAATATTACTACTGTGTGCCGGTCTATGATTACTGAACATTGGTTGGTTATTTTCATTATAATTTTTTAGCGGATTTTTTTAGTAATTGTGACAATTTTAGGGGTTTTATCTTAAGCCTTAGGGGTAAATATTTCTGGGTGTTAGTAACACTGCACAAAATAATAATGACAGATTTGGACCATAAACAAAAGAATATATGTATATGCATGTGTGTATTAGATACACGGTGGTGAACAGTAGTGTGTGTAACGTGTTATTTATTGAAAATAATGTATTTTAACACATAATTTTAAAAAATATTAGCGTTCGTCACTTTTTCTCTGTATAAATTATAAGTGTGCGAAATTTCATACTCCTCTGTCCGCCCAATTTTCGTAAAAAGGGATCCAAAGTTTTCGCATCACGTATTAATATATAGATAAGTAAGATATTATAAAATAAAGTCACTTCGCTGTCTGTCTGTCCCTATGTATGCTTATATCTTTAGAACTACGCAACGGATAATATAGTAAAGAAACACTGATAATTTTAGAGGTTTCTAATGTGATGTCATAAATAAACTCATTTTTTTGCGCTTACATTGCAAACGCTGGCTGAACCCTACGAAATAGATCAAAATAATGTACTACATTATTGTACACCTTACAAAGTTCTACAAAAAAGTCCGCAATGGTATATGTCTATCTCTTAAGGATAACCCACAATAACCATTTTTTATCCTTTAATTTTTATGAGAAATAATGGCTTATTTACGAAGCGATTTTAAGCAATACAACATTAATTCTTATCCAATTAAATACATTAGATATGTTGTGCATTTAATGTAGATCAAAATTGTCTTTTATAGCATATCATTAAAATGAATGTTGTAGAAGATATCAGAGATTATAATAAAATAGCCGCAGAGCGGCTAGCGGGCCGTTCCGCGTCCGGCTATCTCGCTTGGTAGCGGTCGGGTAGTGCAGGATTAGTAGGATTGTAATTCATATTACTTGGGCTTCATAGTAAATGCATATCATCATGTGTGTTCGAAGTACTCAAAATAAAGCTAATTGTATTATTCCAAGTAAGAGACCGCGAAATATGGCTTAGATGTTTAGATTTTTGGTTATCCTGGATACTTACCATATATAGCATACCATAGATATTTTATCCCGGTAGTAGTTTCCCGGGTGATATTTTCCGACAGCTATACGGGCAAAGCCACTGGCCAAAGTACTATTCTTATAACTATGTTTAATTTGGTGTCTGGTAAATAATTGAGTGTTTATATAGGTAGAATAGGAGCGTTAAGAAAAACCAGTAAGACTTATATTCAATTTAATCCAGCCCTATGTCACAGTCTTCTTACTCTGAATACTATTAGTTTTATTTTAAGTACATCAAACACACAAGATATGTAAGGATCGTAGCAGGTGGCGTTCCGTAGTTTCTGCCTACCCCCATGGGAAAAAGGCGTAATTTTATGTATGTATAACATAGATTAATACATTCTTACCGCGGTAATACGTCCTCTTGCGATAATTTCCGACATCTACGCGGGCGAAGCCGCGGGCAAAAGCTAGTTAGAGATAAATGACACCCAGACACAGAACACATGATTGTGCTCATCACACAAACATTTGTTCTGGATGGGAATCGAACCCACGACCTCAGTCTTAGCAGTCAGGGTCACTAACCATTAGACTAACAGGCCAGTCGAATATACAGGCTTGGTTCAAAATCTACGTATTTTACACAAATAAAACGTGATTAAAATAGTTAAAGACTGTTCCTATCCAGATCCTAATCCTAATTCAGATTACATTCAAGCATGCTTAACCCAGATCCAGTCAGTCCCCACCAGTGATTGCCTAAGCCGAGGTTCGTACCCTCGGGGTAACCCTTAGAGCTTTCGCTTTAGTTGTTTAAGTATAATAAGCCCCGGCTGGAGGCCTAAAAAGGTAACTTTTTAGAACTCGCCGGGCTACAATCCGTTTAAGTAGTAAAAATCTTTCAGGTTAACTACGAGATGTCCTAAAAAAAAAAAAGTTTTTAATTAAAGTTCCAAGCGCATTTCGTTTCTGGTTGACATTGAGAAAAAATATGATTGCATAGATTTCAGCTCCAGAAGATTAATCGTTACCGTGAGTTTAGAGGATAATATTAAAGAAACTTATAAAAATAAAACTATAAAGAATAACAATAATCCCATGCAATACCCGCTGTCCTTTGATTCCGTGAATTTCAAACAGTTATACAGCTGAAAATCAGTGAGCAAAGTGTCTGCCACATGTTTTTTCGAATCCACAGAGTCATAGTGAATCGAATGGGCGCAATCAATGAGAACCGCGTGCAAATGACTTAGTAGAGCTTTTTTTTTAACATTTTTACAACTCCGTTCCATGATAATGAAGAGTCTTCGATTTTCTTCGTTTCCAAGATGATTGTGACCATGAACTCCAGAGGCATACATGTGCAAATGATTTAATACCCCGATTTTTTTAAGCAACTTCAATCCGCTGTAACGCGAAAACGCAGCGACATAGGACCTTAATTGATTGGACCAAATGAATTCGTAATGATTTAAACTGCAATCCACCTCGACGTGAAACGTGTGCAAATCATATACCGAAATGCTCGCCAGCTCCCTAGCTATAGGTAATCGTTTCGTGTAGTGCCGCAAAGAATAGCACCATCGCATTTCTGCCCGTGGGTGTCGTTTTAGGGATGAAATTATGAATAGGTAATCGATACAGCCGTACGTTATGGATGCAGTTTTTCAATACAAACTCATGGGATCACGTGCTGTATCGAAGAAATTAAATCAGGATAGTTTTTATGTAAAGGCAGGTATTTCAATCTCGACAACTGTGTTATAATTGAAGGTTGACATTGTCAAGACATCATATCATCATTGGTACAAATAATTGTCCCTATAGTTAACATTTTGTTTTGTTTTTGTTTTTGTTTTTGTTTTTGTTTTTGTTTTTGTTTTTGTTTTTGTTTTTGTTTTTGTGTTGTTTTGTTTTGTTTTGTTTTTTTTTTTGTTTTGTTTTTGTTTTTTATTTGTGTTAACTACTACACACGCATTATTATAAAATAACGCAATGGCTAAGTAAGTAATAATGGTACCGATTCCCTTGTTCACAAACTAAACTAAATTTAAGTTCCGTGCATCTTTTTCTTTGTATTTCATTAAGAATTTAGTTTAGTCCTGTCAAAATAATCAGCGCCTATCACTACTCCATACAAGTTTAGACGTGATTAAAAACTTGCCTACTAAAATTACGTCAATTAACGTCAAGCGCTGATTAATTTGACAGGACTAAACTAAAATTTATCTTCTGTCCTTTCCTTATCGAAATAGAAAGAAAAAGATGCACTAAACTTAAAGGACATTGCCTAATTTTGTATGGAAGCTGGACCAAGTGCTGCCTAGAATACTCACATAGTACATTTTGTTCCTCAGACCATCACTAATCTGTATTACAAAGCCCATAAAAATCTATCCCAGGAGTCCAAAGAAAAACAGTATCCTGTTTTGAATATTTTTATTGGAAAAAATGAACTTAGTAGCAACAAATGTACAAAATCAACTATTAAACAGTTTTTGTGTGTTCGAGTATAAGTCTGTGCCTCCTGTGATAAGTGATACAAGTCAAAAAACGTCATTTTACAGGACAGCAAAAACAAGATTAAAAAAAATCTAGTTCGTTAATTAAATGGGCTAGGTAAAATATCAGTGCACTCTTTTGTAGAACAAAACATTTTCTTTCGCTATATAATTTAGATTTTTTGATAGATATTTAATTTTGGAAGTAATTCATGAAAAACCTGCGACTTGTAACTTTTACTTAGTTTTTATGTGTTAAAATTAAGTTATTAATGATACTTGTACAGTTATATTACGTTGCACCAAGCTTGCACCAATAAATTGTCTTAGTGTAAACTGATATACATCAAGTTAAAACGTCTAATAACTCATTAGAATAATGATTCTAGCAAAATGTGCTAAAACAAAAGATGAAGATATAACCCTTAAAATTTTTTTTTTTTTACTTATCAGTCACCTCTTTACATATTTTAGTTGAACTGTATCAATTTACTAAAATCCTAGTCTTTCAGAAGATGTGTTAAATGATGTAAGTCAAGATGTACCCCTCAAAAAAAAAGATAGTGATATGTGTAAATAAATACAAGTTTTAGAAAAATAAAAATCAACGTTTATTAACCTAAAAATACAGTCGTTAAGGCACATTTTTATCAAAATTCTTATACAACTAAATGGAGATCAAATTATCACAATCTGACAATACGATTGTAACTAGGTATTCTCAAAAGGAACATATCATAAACAAAAGTATGAAACTTAAAACTAAGTAATGGCACAGATCAGTTTTATGAGCTATCACAGCAAGCAATTGACCTACTCAGTGTAATACAAAGTATCACAATAAAGTTTTAATCTATAAAAATAACAAAAAAAAAAACAAAACTTTAAACTTTCTTTAGAGGTAGATAATCTCACATAGTTTTTAAAAGTACAATTAAATCAAAAACCTGTAATAAAACCTAAAAAGCTTTTAAATGTCCACCTGTAGGTAGACTAACATTGTAAAAAAAAAAATAGTCTTTCCATCTATTAATTAAGGGGCCTTTTACAGTCCACTAGCGCCGCCAATCGAAAAAATGTCATAACTCGTAAATAGAATCAAAAATACAAAATGTGGTCTATTATTACTGTAGAAAAGGCAATAATGTAATTTTATAACACATTGTCAACAATTGAAATATAGCTGTTTAGCTAAATCGTGCATTTGTAACAAAAACGGCCGTTTATGTTTTGAATATTTTGGTTCCCAGAAAGAGCAACCAGGAACGGAATTCTCATGGGTGACGGTGGTGTTTCTGGAATCGTAATATTGGAGGTTTGTCTCATCAATGACGACGTAGCAGTTCTTTGTTTTTTAACCGGTACTCTTTCATCATCAGTGGATGAACACAATTCATCAGTATTGCAAATATATTCATCACTGCTAGAAGATCCAAAATCGCCAGCATCAGATGATTCTGAAATTCTCAAATCATCGAGTAGATTTTTTGAAGAATTTTCTTGAGTCTTGTTCGTCTTATTATTATTGAAAACTGTTTCCGCAACAATTGTAGGGTTCCGCGATTCTTCAACTGGTTCTTTTCCTTCTTGCGTCTCTATTGACTCGTTACCTTCTTCCTGGATATCATTGGGTTCTTCTTTTTCAGTGACCGTTTCTGCAACTACTGGACCTCGGTGCCATGACCCGTCAACCGTTTTGCTTGTTTCTTGCTCCTCTCTTGATTCGCAGCCATTTTCCTGGGTATCAAAATGTTTTTCTTCAATATCCGATTTAGTAGCCAATTTCATTATTTTATCAATTCGAGATTTAAGCTGAAAAAAAAATAAAGAGTAAGAAAACCATAGGTATTCTTTAAATAATATCATATAATAAAATTAAATGTCTTGATTTATTACAATGAGGGAAAATTACTTTGACCTCCTACTTAAAAACAATACTTACAACTTAGCAACATAATATTTTATTGTGTCAACTTTTCGTTATTTGGTGTAAGGTAATTTAATTCAATACAATAACAAAAATCTCAATATTATTGAATTTCGTGTAAAATGATACATCTATCAACTTACGCATCGATCCATGGCGCATTCGGACGTGAACACACTCCATTACAGTCGCAGCGACACTGCGGAGCGCACGAGTGAGCTAATACGGCTCTACGTCCCGCGCACCTCCGATTACCCCCTCGAACCCCCGCCACCTGCACTTGTATCACTTAGCACATTTATTATTTTGTACCATGTTTTTACAATTGGTTGGAATTTTAGATACAACTACATTTATATCTGTTTACACATAAAAACAGATTTGTGTAGAATGATTTAAGTATGTATGTATGTATGTTTGTATCACTTTTCACAAAAAAGAGCATACCTTACATTCAGATTTGTAGATACATGTCGATTTGTATCCTAGAGGCATATCGAAAGAATTAGTTTAAAGGGATATTACTCTAGTCACATCAAAATTCACGATAAATGAACTTAAAAATAAAATGTGAAGTTAAATACAATAGCATTTAAATCACGAAGCACGAAAAATTGTGTGTTAAGTGACCGGTTTTGGGGTTACATCTTGACAAATATCGATTGTAACGAATTTTTTGCCAAAATCCCTATAGTTGTATCACTTTGCACAAAATTATCTCCGAAACTATAGCAGATAGAAGAACGTGAGTTAGACCAAAAAAGACGTATTTTTTTTTTGATAATGCTCATGTGAAAATCACAAAAAGGGTACAACTCGAGTTATATCACTTATCACAGGAGGCACAGAGTAATTGTATTAATTGTAATTTTGATGTTGTTGTTTGTTAGGTATCAATCAGTTCATCGATAACGATGAAGACGATTAATAAATAAATTCAAAATTGTTGTATTAGTTTTGTTAACTGACTAATTGGTTGTATTTTGTTATTGGCATTGCATCATTAATAATAATAATACAACTAATTTGTCAGTTAACAAAACTAAGATAATAATATTGATTAATCGTCTTCATCGTTATCGATTATTATTGTGTCTAGGGATAACGCTGGACCCCTAATCACGTCTTGGTGCCTAGCAAACCCAGTAAACCAGACCAAGCACATAGTGTGCGCGCAACAACCAGTGGTCCTCCGACCCGTGGATCACGTACAGTTGTGACATAGGTGTTCACCATTATTAAACGTGACCTAAAATGAAAAAAAAAAATACATTTTATCAATAGGCATTACAATGATTTATTTATGAATACTAGTGATCGCCCATTGGTCGAAATTCGACCGTACTTCATTTGAATAGAAATACATTATTAAATGAAAAAATATAGATAATATTAAATATAAAGAAATAATATGGTTATATTTGACATTTAGTATCACTATAGACAAATTGTTAACGCCAATAATATCATTGGTTGACGCTGTACTACTGTGGAGAGGGTTCGCTGGCGGGATGGTGATGGCCAGGACCAGGACGTAGGTGTAATGAGTAAAGAATACTTCTTCAGGACTCTCTTTTTTATTTTCTTAATAGTTCTTAACTGCTGGATATGGAACAATATGGAATGAATTATCACAGAAATTTGTTCTGTTTTTATAGGATTTTCCCTATTATTTTTAATTAATTATGACGGTTCCAAATGTCATAATTATAACCAGCCTGTACAATCGTGAGGCATACAACCTCTACAGTTTGCACACGACACTAAGTTTTGTATGGGAAACTTACTAATGCCATACTTGACACTCCCCATAAAACCACAAAAAATATTTCCTAAAAATCTAAACTAAATTCCTATCGTCGCTGATACAAATAATATTAAAGACAAATATTCTCGATATGATCATAGATTTAAAAAATGAAATAGGTTATATATCTATAAAATTAATTTATTACCTATGGTTATACTTGACATTCAGTAAGACTATAGACACAAAATCAGGCTTACCAACTTAGGGGTTTTCCCAAATTTAGGGGGTAAATAAGAGGATTGAGATTTTTTAGGGGCGTTCCATTTTTAGGGGTATTCTTAGGGATTTTTGCCATCTTACATTTCTCATTGTGTTTTTGATTACAATAAAAGTATTAGCGACTTCTAGTACGGTTCCTCGATACTAAGAATGCAGAGTGAATGATTAACAAATGTCGCGTAATAAATATAGACAAATATTACTACTGTGTGCCGGTCTATGATTACTGAACATTCGTTAGTTATTTTCATTATAATTTTTTTGCGGATTTTTTAAGTAATTGTGGCAATTTTAGAGGATTTTAACTTAAGCTTTAGGGTAAATATTTCTGGGTGTTGGTAACACCGCACAAAATAATAAAGACAGATTTGGACCATAAACAAAAGAATATTTATGCATGTGTGTATTAGATACACGGTAATGAACAGTAGTGTGTGTAACGTGTTATTTATTGAAAATAATGTATTTAAACGCATAATTAAACAAAATATTAGCATTCGTCACTTCTTCTCTGTATAAACAATAAGTGTGCGAAATTTCATACTCCTCCGTCCGCCCAATTTCCGTAAAAAGGGATCCAAAGTTTTCGCTTCACGTATTAAATAACACGTTACACACACTACTATTCATTACCGTGTATTTAATACACACATGCATAGATATTCTTTTGTCTTTATTATTTTGTGTCTATAGTCTTACTGAATGTCAAATGTCAAGTATAACCATAGGTAATAAATTAATTTTATAGATATATAACCTATTTCGTTTTTAAAATCTATGATCATATCTATCTACTATATAAAAATAAGTCGGGTTTTCCTTCCTGACGCTATAACTCCAGAACGCACGAACCGATTTCCACGGTTTTGCATTCGTTGGAAAGGTCTCGGGCTCCGTGAGGTTTATAGCAGAAAAAAAAAGAAAATTCAGGAAAAAAATCAATAGAAAAGCGGGAAAATCTTTTTTCACATACAGCGTCATCTCTGATAAAATGTACCTACTACATGTACCTACTACAAACCAATATTTTAAGTAGATGGCGCTGGTGCGTGATACATTGTTTGACAGCTACTCATTGTTCTCTGCTCAGTTAATTTCATGTGACAAACCGGTATTGTGTTCACTGTGAAATTGTGAAAAAAAAGTAAAAAAAAAAAGTTATTCGTTTCCTAACATTTCAATTGGAAACCATCAAATCAATCACGTGTATAGTGCAAATTTTTATTCAATTTCAACAGCAGGCATTTGTCTTTAAGGTGGTAAGTTGAACTGTGTAAATTATGTGGATCGTGCATTTGAGGTTAAATTCACCAGTCTGTCCATAGTCCAAAATGCCTAGAGGACGACGTGCGAACATCGGCCGCCGCACAAGACATGCAAGCCAGCAACAAGTGTATTCACAGAACTTAAGCGAAGAAAGACAAAATATAATAAGAGAAAATGCCCGATTGAGACAACGCGTGAGCACACGAAGATCATTGGCATCATACAATCGCTTGGCATTCCAATATGATCCCACTGCGAACTACAGTGATGATGAAAATTTAGATATTGGACCAATGACGACTATATGCCGATATTGCAATGCGTTAAAGTTCAAAAGAGAAACGGCTGGATTGTGCTGCACAAGTGGAAAAGTCAAACTGGATCCATTATTTACACCACCACAGCCACTGAAACCATTGTTCGATGGAAGTGATCCCGATTTCAGCCATTTTCTTCAACACATCCTTGAATACAATAATTGCTTTCGCATGACTTCCTTTGGAGCTAATATCATTCGAGAAGGCGGCTTCATGCCGACTTGCAAGGTAAAATATACAACACACGTAACCAATCACTCACACCAACACAATGAATTGCAACACATAACAACTACATATACAGAAGTTACACCGTATTCTTCAACAAATTATTGTTTGCAATTACAGATACTAGGACAAATATATCATTTGCATGGTTCAATGGTGCCAACACCAGATGAACCGCATCAATTTCTGCAAATATATTTCATTTCGTCGATGGTGGATCAGCTGAATGTGCGGTGCAATATACAGGGAACACAACAGTTAAAGAGACGAATTATTGAACAGTTACAAGCATTTTTTCACGCTAATAATGCTGTGGTTAATATGTTCAAAACAGCATTGGAACGAATGCCATCGGATACGCACAAATTTGTCATAAGAGCGGATTGTACCCCAACAGGTGAACATGTGCGAAGATTCAATGCACCCACCGTTAATGATGTTGCTGCAATTATTGTTGGCGATCCAACTAAATCGCGAGACATTGTCGTTCAGCGAAGAAGCAATATCATGCATCGTGTAAACGAGACACATCGTTTGTACGATGCGTTACAATATCCAATCATTTATTGGCAAGGGCAAGACGGATACGACATCACGTTGAAGATGGTCGATTCAATTACAGGTACAATATTCACACACTAATTATTGCTATTATTGCTATTATCGGTTTCTATTAACAATTCATTTAATTTTGCATTTTCAGGCGTATCAACGAATAAAAATCTAAGCGCAGTGAATTACTATGCGTATCGTATGATGATTCGTACACATGAGGAGAATGTCATTCTGAAGTGCCGTCGGCTATTCCAGCAATTCGCTGTCGACATGTATGTCAAAGTCGAGACCGAACGTTTAGCGTTCATCCGATTCAATCAGGCAAAGCTACGATCTGAGGACTATACATATACACTTGCGTGATGCTATTCATTCAGATGGTGATGTTCAGAATATTGGACGTCTGACGATTCTCCCATTTCCAGTTCGTCTTGCGTTCGCAATGACAATTAACAAGTCGCAAGGCCAATCGCTTAGTGTTTGCGGGATAAATTTAGAAAATCATTGTTTTTCACATGGGCAGTTATACGTTGCGTGTTCACGAGTTGGGAAACCATCCGCTTTGTTTGTGTTAACGTCAGACCAAAAAACAAAAAATGTGGTTTACCAAAGAGCACTTCAATGAAACGGATAATTTGCGGACACGTATAACGCTTCGATTCAGTATTTACTTCAGGATTCACTTTCATTTACTTAGAGAAGTTCAACTAAATAACACTTCATTTTTGTAATCGAAATGAATTCATTACTGTTGTGAAATGAAATAAAAATTTTCCTTTTCAAATATAAAACAAAAAAAAAATCTTCTTTTAATCACCTAACGAAATGTTACATAAAACGAAGCCATCTGGTGGCGAAACGGAGTTCGCCGGGTATGCTAGTACTATATAATATTATAAAGCTGAAGAGTTTGTTTGTTTGATTGAACGCGCTAATCTCAGGAACTACTGATCCGAATTGAAAAATTCTTTTTCTGTTGAGTAGCCTATTTATTGAGGGAGGCTATAAGCTATATTGCATCACGCTACAACTAAGAGAAGCGGAGCAGTAATGAAAAATGTTGCAAAAACGGGGAAAATTTATTCCTTTTGAGAGTTTCCGTTGCGTGCGCTGCGTAAACGGTTAAAGTAACGCAAAAATCATGTATGACGGAATTGTTCCTTTTAAAAAGTTCTAAAAGAAAGTCCGCAAGAGTATATGTCTATCTTTTAAGGTTGACTCGCTATAACTCAAAAAGAGCGAGCAGCAACGAAAAGTGGACGAAAACTAGCAAGCAAACCGATGCGACGGGAAGGGTCAGGGGAGCAAAAATTTGACGCGGACGAAGTTGCGGGCAGAAGCTAGTTGAGAATATATGTCTTTAATATTATATGTCTATAGTGTTACTGAATGTCAAATATAACCATATTTTTTATTTTATTTATTACTAGCATACCCGGCGAACTCCGTTTCGCCACCAGATGGCTTCGTTTTATGTAACATTTCGTTAGGTGATTAAAAGAAGATTTTTTTTTTGTTTTATATTTGAAAAGGAAAATTTTTATTTCATTTCACAACAGTAATGAATTCATTTCGATTACAAAAATGAAGTGTTATTTAGTTGAACTTCTCTAAGTAAATGAAAGTGAATCCTGAAGTAAATACTGAATCGAAGCGTTATACGTGTCCGCAAATTATCCGTTTCATTGAAGTGCTCTTTGGTAAACCACATTTTTTGTTTTTTGGTCTGACGTTAACACAAACAAAGCGGATGGTTTCCCAACTCGTGAACACGCAACGTATAACTGCCCATGTGAAAAACAATGATTTTCTAAATTTATCCCGCAAACACTAAGCGATTGGCCTTGCGACTTGTTAATTGTCATTGCGAACGCAAGACGAACTGGAAATGGGAGAATCGTCAGACGTCCAATATTCTGAACATCACCATCTGAATGAATAGCATCACGCAAGTGTATATGTATAGTCCTCAGATCGTAGCTTTGCCTGATTGAATCGGATGAACGCTAAACGTTCGGTCTCGACTTTGACATACATGTCGACAGCGAATTGCTGGAATAGCCGACGGCACTTCAGAATGACATTCTCCTCATGTGTACGAATCATCATACGATACGCATAGTAATTCACTGCGCTTAGATTTTTATTCGTTGATACGCCTGAAAATGCAAAATTAAATGAATTGTTAATAGAAACCGATAATAGCAATAATAGCAATAATTAGTGTGTGAATATTGTACCTGTAATTGAATCGACCATCTTCAACGTGATGTCGTATCCGTCTTGCCCTTGCCAATAAATGATTGGATATTGTAACGCATCGTACAAACGATGTGTCTCGTTTACACGATGCATGATATTGCTTCTTCGCTGAACGACAATGTCTCGCGATTTAGTTGGATCGCCAACAATAATTGCAGCAACATCATTAACGGTGGGTGCATTGAATCTTCGCACATGTTCACCTGTTGGGGTACAATCCGCTCTTATGACAAATTTGTGCGTATCCGATGGCATTCGTTCCAATGCTGTTTTGAACATATTAACCACAGCATTATTAGCGTGAAAAAATGCTTGTAACTGTTCAATAATTCGTCTCTTTAACTGTTGTGTTCCCTGTATATTGCACCGCACATTCAGCTGATCCACCATCGACGAAATGAAATATATTTGCAGAAATTGATGCGGTTCATCTGGTGTTGGCACCATTGAACCATGCAAATGATATATTTGTCCTAGTATCTGTAATTGCAAACAATAATTTGTTGAAGAATACGGTGTAACTTCTGTATATGTAGTTGTTATGTGTTGCAATTCATTGTGTTGGTGTGAGTGATTGGTTACGTGTGTTGTATATTTTACCTTGCAAGTCGGCATGAAGCCGCCTTCTCGAATGATATTAGCTCCAAAGGAAGTCATGCGAAAGCAATTATTGTATTCAAGGATGTGTTGAAGAAAATGGCTGAAATCGGGATCACTTCCATCGAACAATGGTTTCAGTGGCTGTGGTGGTGTAAATAATGGATCCAGTTTGACTTTTCCACTTGTGCAGCACAATCCAGCCGTTTCTCTTTTGAACTTTAACGCATTGCAATATCGGCATATAGTCGTCATTGGTCCAATATCTAAATTTTCATCATCACTGTAGTTCGCAGTGGGATCATATTGGAATGCCAAGCGATTGTATGATGCCAATGATCTTCGTGTGCTCACGCGTTGTCTCAATCGGGCATTTTCTCTTATTATATTTTGTCTTTCTTCGCTTAAGTTCTGTGAATACACTTGTTGCTGGCTTGCATGTCTTGTGCGGCGGCCGATGTTCGCACGTCGTCCTCTAGGCATTTTGGACTATGGACAGACTGGTGAATTTAACCTCAAATGCACGATCCACATAATTTACACAGTTCAACTTACCACCTTAAAGACAAATGCCTGCTGTTGAAATTGAATAAAAATTTGCACTATACACGTGATTGATTTGATGGTTTCCAATTGAAATGTTAGGAAACGAATAACTTTTTTTTTTTACTTTTTTTTCACAATTTCACAGTGAACACAATACCGGTTTGTCACATGAAATTAACTGAGCAGAGAACAATGAGTAGCTGTCAAACAATGTATCACGCACCAGCGCCATCTACTTAAAATATTGGTTTGTAGTAGGTACATGTAGTAGGTACATTTTATCAGAGATGACGCTGTATGTGAAAAAAGATTTTCCCGCTTTTCTATTGACTTTTTTCCTGAATTTTCTTTTTTTTTCTGCTATAAACCTCACGGAGCCCGAGACCTTTCCAACGAATGCAAAACCGTGGAAATCGGTTCGTGCGTTCTGGAGTTATAGCGTCAGGAAGGAAAACCCGACTTATTTTTATATAGTAGATTATATATATTTTTTCATTTAATGTATTTCTATTCAAATGAAGTACGGTCGAATTTCGACCAATGGGCGATCACTCATCAACATCATCATCATTTCAGCCGAAAGACGTCCACTGCTGGACATAGGCCTCCCCCAAGCACCGCCACTTCGACCTGTTCTGTGCCTCCCGCATCCATCGCATTCCTGCGGCCTTCACCAGGTCATCGGTCCATCTTGTGGGAGGCCTTCCAACGCTACGTCGTCCAGTACGCGGTCGCCACTCCAGAACCTTCCGACCCCATCGGCCATCCGTTCTGCGAGCAATGTGCCCTGCCCACTGCCACTTAAGTTTGGCAATTCTTCGCGCTTCCTACGCGATCGAATCAGAAATGAAGAGATCCGTAGTAGGAGAACCAAGGTTACCGGCGATCACTAGTTATATTTAATTAAGGATTTAGTTTCGGTAATGTCGGTTTGCGTAATGGCAATTTGTACTAAAATGTAGCCCTTCAGACTAAGAATTACAGATGATAGCTAGTGGGATTAGGCGGGCCATGTATATAAGATGCATCGGGACAGATGAGCCAGAGTCGTGATGCACTTGAATCCGGAAAACGACCATCGTCACTGACCTAGAGGCCCGGGGATTAGGAAACGTGGGGATAATGGCTTTTTTTTGTGGATAGGAAATCATCAAATGACGTCTCCCGCTCTGGGCGGAGCGGGAAGGCGTGTCAAACTTTTACTGACTAAAACCCA
The DNA here is from genome assembly GCA_932294355.1 of Aporophyla lueneburgensis. Taxonomy (NCBI): domain Eukaryota; kingdom Metazoa; phylum Arthropoda; class Insecta; order Lepidoptera; family Noctuidae; genus Aporophyla; species Aporophyla lueneburgensis. The sequence continues at coordinate 30,079,992 of OW028739.1, read as the reverse complement.
CCAGTGTTCCTTCAGTTGCCCATATGCCAGGGCCAAGGTATCTCTTTCGAACAAATCTCGCGACCCTGGCATGGCTCGCGACCCTGGCAGGCGTTTATAGGTGATTTCCCGGAGAAAGCAACAAATAGAGCAGAATGGAAAGCTATCAAAGGTCTGGCCTTTGTCCAAGAGCGGGACAATGTATGTTTAAAAGAATAATCAGTGACTTGGTTCTATTGAAATCTCGTGGAGTTTTACTTATACGTAAAACTGGCGATCTCGCAGTAATCGCCATTCTCCCACCCACTATTTTTTTAAATTCACAATGTCACTTTCTTGCTTGAAAAAAAAAATCTTACTCAAAATCTTACTTAGATTTGCCATGGTCATGTGCCAAAATAATAATTATCGCCGAGATGTAATACATTTTGTTAAACTATGGCCATTTCCACCGCCACCGTCAACGAGACGTCAACCAGAACAAGACGGGCAGTGCCGATACAAGACATACATTTATTATGACCTCGAGTCCACCGTACGTCCGTCAACTGGACGTCACGTTCGGTTAAATGATTTCTTTTCTCGGCGGTGGACAAGCGCCGTAAGGGTCTAAGCATACCGCAGTTTTGTTTTATCAATAATGACTATCATCGAAACTTCAATTTTATCGTCATACTATTAAGTTGCATTTCTATTCGTCTCACAAAATCCCTTTCCGTGCAGCTTGTGGGCGCCTTACTTTGGTGCACAATTTTATTGCTAGGAAAAGGAGTTTTTTTTCATCATCATTATGACTTCTTCCTCTCTGGTCGGAGCGGGAGGGCCTGTCAGACTTTTACTGACTAAAACCCACCCGTGTTCCTTCAGTTACCCATTTGCCAGGGCCACGGTATCTCGTTTGAACAATCTCGTGACCCTGGCAGGTCTTCCTGTGTTTACCTGTGATTTTATGGGGCAACGTCGATGATCATCTGCCAAGCCTTTTCCCAAATATTGTATTTTAGGGTCGGCTTCCAGTCTAACCGGATGCAGTTGAACACCAGTATTTTACATGCATAGCCTATCTGAGCTCCACAACCCAGTTATCTGGTTATTGGCAAGACTGGATGTCAGACTTTCGGGCTTCTGACAACTCATAACGACTATCGAAGATCCCCGAAGGACAGCCGGGACCAACGACTTAAGGTGCTTTCCGAGTTACGGGGTATTGGTATATCAAAATGGTCACCCATCCACGGAGCATCCAGATTGATCAAACTTAGCCCCTCTCAAACGCAACACAACATTCAAAGCAAAAGCGCAATGAACGCGCTACGCCGTATCGCACCTTATGGATTTTCTTAGAACATAGGTTCGTAGATTCGTAGACCTCGCACCTACGCCGTAGCAGTGTAGGTACTACTACGTGTGTGATCGTAGCCATCACACATGAGTATCATGAAATGTTAGCAACCGTGTCACTGAGGTAAGAGTCATTATCTATATTTCCATACTAATATACTAATTATACTAATATACTAATTACTAATATTACTAATTTACTAATTTACTAATTTTACTAATTTTACTAATTTTACTAATTTTACTAATATTACTAATATACTTATACTAATTACTAATTACTAATATTACTATTTACTAATTTTACTAATTTACTAATTTTACTAATTACTAATATTATCTACTAATTTACTAATATTTACTAATATACTTATATTTACTAATATACTAATTATACTAATATACTAATTACTAATTTACTAATAATCCACATCCACATCCACATCCACACTTCCACACTATCCACACTATCCACACTATCCACATCCACACTTCCACACTAATATTATAAATGCAAAAGTAACTCTGTCTGTCTTTCGGTCTGTCTGTCTGTCTGTCTGTCTGTCTGTCTCGCTTTCCTGCTAAAACTACTGAACCGATTTAAATGAAATTTGGTACACAGATAGTTTAGAGCCTGAGAAAGGACAAACGGGCGAAGCCGCTGGCAAAAGCTAGTAATAAATATATACTAGCTTTTGCCAGCGGCTTCGCCCGCGTGGAGGTCGGAAATTATCCCGCGGGAACATACTACCGGGATAAAAAGTAGCCTATGTCCTTTCTCAGGCTCTAAACTATCTGTGCACTAAATTTCATTTAAATCGGTTACACGGTTGACAGAGTTACTTTCGCATTTATAATATTATATATAGTAAATATAGTAATATAGTAAAATTATATAGTAATATAGTAATAGTATATATAGTATGGAATTAGTATGGATTATTATATTATTGTATTATCCACACTATATATATATATTATATATTTTATATATAATATTATAAATGCGAAAGTAACTCTGTCTGTCTGTCTCGTTTTCCTGCTAAAACTACTGAACCGATTTAAATGAAATTTGGTACACAGATAGTTTAGAGCCTGAGAAAGGACATAGGATACTTTTCATCCCGGTAGTATGTTCCCGCGGGATAATTTCCGACCTCCACGCGGGCGAAGCCGCTGGCAAAAGCTAGTTTATAATATAAAAGTAACTCTATCTGTCTGTCGGTCTGTCTGTCTGTCTGTCTGTCTGTCTCGCTTTCCTGCTAAAACGACTGAACCGATTTAAATGAAATTTGGTACACAGATGTTTTAGAACCTGAGAAAGGACATAGGCTATTTTTTATCCCGGTAGTATGTTCCCGCGGGATAATTTCCGACCTCCACGCGGGCGAAGCCGCTGGCAAAAGCTAGTAAAAAAATAAAAATAAATCTTTTATTTCAGATCCTTAAGTCCATTTGGTTAGGTTAGTTACCGATGAATCAAAATTAAAAAAAAACTACTTATTACGCCACAGTGACATGTAGGCGTATCCAATGTCTACTATCCCACCTATCTGCCATTATGACTTTAATATACAAAAACAGTAACGATTTATGAATTGTGGGGTGAAGTTCCAAAGCCAACCAAGCGCTTTACTTTATGTAAATAATTATTTCATTACCACTGCTCTCAAAACGGTAAAGGGGAACATCGAGAGGAATCCTCCATGTTCTAGAAACAAAAATTCAAAGACAAATGACATTTACCAACCCGTACTGGGCCCGCGTGGGAGATAGCGGCCCACTCCCTCTGTTAGAGAGGAGGCCTATGTCCCAGCAGTGGGAACGTTATTGGCTGATTATGATCAAAATATAATCTATTCTATTAACTAGAAGTCTCTATACAACTAGTCATAACACCACTAGGGTCGCCAGATTGTTCGAAGGAGACAATGTGACCCTGGCACATGGGCAACTGAAGGAACACGGGTGGGTTATAGTCAATAAAAGTCTGACATGCCCTCCCGCTCCGCCTAAAAGTGGGAGAAGTCATTTGATGATTTCCCATCCAAAAAAAAGTCTCTATATCAACAATTTATAACTACTAGAGGTCACAGTTTGTACGTCGATAGTCCTGCCATCTGTGTAAAACTCTTAGATTTAAAATGACTTCTTATAACTCAATTATACTTTCCTCACACTGAAATAAAGGACAACGCAAACTCATGGCAACACATGACTGCTAACCGTCCTTTCCGTCTAATCGAGGAGGGCTTTTCCTAGTATTGGGAACATTTCAGGCTATTTCTGCTATACTATACCAGTGCAGAATAAGCCTTTAGCAGAAGTGGTCATCGTTTTACGGGTTCAGCAGCTTCAATCACGTCATAATTGTTCCAGAATATAGGCATTCGTCGCGCACGTGGTACAGTCAGTGTCAATAATACCGGGACGAACAGACTGTTAAAAATGATCCAAACAACTATGAAAATTCAATGAAAACTCAATGACATAAGGAATGTTTCAGAATAAAGACAGTCCACGACAACTGTCATTCTGACAAGAACTTTATTCAATTGAGATAAAGTTTAATCTTCTTAGTTGGTGAGATTATTTTGAGAAGTCTGTTCGCCCCACTATTTTTGACACTGACTGTACGACTGCGGCTCCCCTGACATCATCTCTGTCATCAGAAGACAGCCGCCACGTAAGTATGCTCCACTCTGCTAGAATGAAAGTAATCAGCCAGTGTCACTTCGACATATCCGACCTCTTCGGTGGTTCCTAGTTTAAAAAACGAAACTTAATGGCGGTGCTTCCAGCGTCCTTCATATAACACATTTGAATTAAGAACACGTTTCATATGCTACCTAATGTAGTATATGGTCGCATAATAGCCTCGGATCATCTAAAATTTTCATCTCAATTTGGACGGAATGTTACATGTCAATAAGATCGTAAATTAGACCACATTTTTACGGATGTCAAAATATCGGTATTTTATTGCGTAATGGATTTTCTACTCTAGGTTTTGAACCGAGGATTGAGAATGCAACAGAGTGCACTTCAGCTTGTCAAAAAAAATATACTATTCGATTTTAAGTCTCGGCGATAAGCAGTGCGTTGAAGAATTAGTACCTACACGAAAAAAATCTTGCCGTGATATTTTGCCTTCCTTGCGAACGTGACATTAGAGAAAAAGATTACTTACTACAATAACCTGTCGATTATCGTGGCCACATTAATTGGATCCCTCAGCACACCAGTTCTTATATGCAAGCAAGAAAAACTAAACACAATTATAACTGCGGCGAATGTCCACCATACTGTCATAAAAGTTAACTCACCTTATCGACGTAACTAGGCTGAGCTGTAGGTATTTAGTATTACTACTACATAGCCTAGTTACGTCGATAAGGTGAGTTAACTAGCTAGCAGTGGTGAGTTGACTAGCTTACGCTAGTCTGTAACTGTATGTAAATTAGTAGTTAAGCACTACTATACAAAAATGATAATATGTTTAATAATAAATTAATTAGTATCAGTAGGTCCCCGTTTTTGCGTGATCAGAAAAACCAAACAGAGTTTGGAATAATTCAATCCAGTTATACACATATTCCAATATAAAAATTCTCATTTACGCCAACATCATTAGCCCGAATACCACAAAGGAGCATACATTTGCTGAATTCCGCAATAAGGGCCAGGTCATTGAACTGGCGTCCTTCGATGAACGAGCCTTCGACAAACGAAATCTTTCGACCAGTTCTCGAATGACGCTGTAATGCTACCCTCATGACCTACTTGTGAACAAAGACATTCATTCAAATACTTACGAGATACTATAGGTTTTCGATGGGTTCTCGTTTTGATGTGAGATAAAATTCATAAAGATGTTGCTCTCTCCCTTTGTGGAGAAATCTGTACATTACAGAGTTGGAAATACATAAATAATGCATTAATCAAAATTGTCGGAGTAATGGGAAGTTTTTTGCCGGCTCTTCGCCGGCTAAGGTTAAGGTTTGATTATGTCCCAGGAGCAGTGGTAACCTAATGGTATCGGCCCCGACGAATTTTAAGTTGCGGGTTCCAACCCCGGCGGGCGATTAACTATGTGTAAATAAATTCATCACCACTGCTCTCAAAACGGTGAAGTAAAAAATCATGAGGAAACCGGCATGTCCTCGAACCAGCAATCCGAACACATGTGATATCTACCATCCGCACTGGGTCCGCGTGGTTAATTACGGCCCACTCCCTCTCACAATATAGGCTGATTTTGAAGTTCCATATAATAGGGGGCGACCCCATAGGCTTTGGTACCTAATTCAAATTACGGGGCGGAAAATTTCCAATATACTTTGCCCGACCTGAGAATCGAACTCTTATAACCTCACTCAGCAGCCGCATGAACGACCACTTAACCGACGATGTCTGTATTTATAAAATTGAATTATAATACAGACGATTTAATAATACCTCAATCACTGCGCAAGCGACGTAAATAATGATTACGTCGTGCAATGATCCGTAACGATTGTGAAAGTGCTCCAGTTTCGGAGCAAATTAATCGCTTATTTCGCTTCAACAGTCACCAGCTCCGGTAGCCGTGATCGTCTAGTGGTTAGGACCCTACGTTGTGGCCGTAGTAACCCAGGTTCGAATCCTGGTCACGGCAGTGATACACTGTCGCGGCGGAGCAAATGTTTTGTTTTTAGAAGAAAATTTATATATTTGGCTCGCTAAAATTCGAAGTAAAATAAGAAAAATAGGGAGTCATGGGGACTGCCGACAGAAGTGAAAACTATCATCACAAAACAGTAGTTACCCATAAAAATATATACCGTCAATATTAGCATGTTGGTGACGCGTACCCATAAGATTAATTCTTATATAAAAAAATAGCGCAAAGCGCGATTTTTATGTGATTTTGAAGAAGTATTTACTAACATGAATAAGCTGGTACTAGAGATAAATCATTGGTGGCCCAGTGGTAACGGCCCCGACTTAGAAATAGACTTGGTCGGAGGTTCGGACCCAGGCGTGCTTTACTTTGTGTAAATTATTTCAGTACCACTGCTCACAAATACTAAAGGAAAACATCGTAGAGTTCTAATATGAAACATGTAAGTGCAACCGCCAAAACGTGGCTAACAACAGAGGCAAAAAACTAAATTACACAAAAATAGTTGTAACTTTTTGTGTACTTATCTTATTCGAAAACTGTTTGAAGCAGTTTTCTCAAAATATTGACATCAGTTACCTAAAATAAACTATGAAACCTACTATTATAGTTTCGAAGATGAAAGGGTGGTTACGTTATTTTAAATATCCTGTTACATTATTCAAAAAATTATACTAATATTTACAGGTATAACGTAACTCACAGAACATACAACTAATTTTATAGTATAACTTACATCGCGAAAAAAAACTATTACATTAATGGCTTTGTTTCATGTTTGGTTGTATCACTACATTATATGTATAAAACAAAGTCGCTTTTCTCTGTCCGTCCCTATGTATGCTTAGATTTTTAAAACTACGCAACGGATTTTGATGGGTTTTTCATAGATAGAGTGATTTAAGAGGAAGGTTTATACGTATAATACGCGGGCGAAGCTGCTGGCAAAAGTTAGTTAAAAATAAAACACTAAGTACATTACATTGCGTTCGTTACATTATTTCAAACATCGCGCATTGTGGTAAAACCACACTGTCACATCACAAAAATGACTTAAAATGAAAAAAAAAAACTCTGATTTTCTTTACGTAATCACCTATTTTTCGGCGGTTATATAATTATTCATACTAAAACCATTGTAATGAAATGTTCAGGAACCAAAAATTCGAAAACAAGTAATATCTCGCAAGCCGCACATAGCCCGTGTTCTGGAATACTTCCCACTCCTTCTCATAGAGAGGAAGCATCTATGTATCTCAGCAATGGGAACATTATAAACTAATTATATCTGAATGTTATGTATGTCTAGAGTAATGGGACTAAACCAGGAGATTGCTAAAAGCTTCCTCTTTATTCAATATGAAATTTGTTCACCAACGCCGCCTTCATTCGTCTTCGTGAATAATGAGAAGACGTACGTAATTATGAATTTTTCTCTTTAAATTTTGGGATATGGGATATTAAGCTACATCGATCATTAGACCTTGCATTATGGGCTTTTGTTTTGATAAACCAGGTACCTTGCGTGAGATAGTCTGTAACACCAAGGAGTTGCTGGCCTTTTTCGTGGAGCTGGGGTTGATCGTATAACCGATTTTCCACCCGTACGCGAAATACACGCTCAGACGTAGAGTTGCGGCCACCAGCCCGTTCTACCTATTACCTATATGGGCTTTTTTTCAATGGACTTTATACAGGTATATTTTACAATAAAACTTGATATTTTAATATTATACTAGCTGCTGCCCACATTTTCGCCCGCGTGGATATCGGAACAGACAAATAGTCAAAAATCTATTAAGAAGTAGTACTCGCAACCGGCGTGTGTATGACCAATTGTATGAACCTTAACACTAGATTTACAAACGTGCAAACGTATAAATGTTAATAACAAAAAATATATTTGTTACTAATATATATAAAGTAACATTAAATTCATAAAATGTATTCTCTACTTATAGCTACAAAAGTCATAACATCATTTCGGAAAGAAAATGTTATATGTAATGGGAATTTTGAATTGAAATTGCACGACCAGTCAAAATGACTGGTCTGGTAAATCTAGTGTTAAAGAGGCAAAAGGAGTGTGTAGAGATCGTAGCAGGTGGTGTTCCGTGGTTTCTGCCTACCCCCATGGGAAAAAGGCATGATTGTATGTATGTATGTATGTATATATTAAAAAGTTTAATAATATAAGTACCGTTACTGTTCGACGCCAAGCCAAGGGCTCACCATAGGATTTTAATAGCGCAGTGGAAGGTATGATGGTGGGGCCTTGGGACAAGAGTGGCATAGCGAACTGTCCGCCGTGCGCGGAGCTTAACAGTAATATATTCAAATACTCACCTCATGGTTGAGGAACACCTGCTCTGGAGCCTACCTGGATTTATGTATGTAAATTAGTATATATTGTATTGTGTAGTGACGTTGTAAGTATTCTCCAGGATATCAGCCGCTGCAACACGCCAGAGATTGGTTCCAGCACGCGGTTCAATAACGTCACTTCAAACTATTCAAACAAACAAATATGTCCAAACTCAACCCGTATTATTTCGTCCATTGGGGTTATTTACAATCAAACAATAGGATCACGACTAATTGTCCAACAAAACGATCGGTTCTAAGGGATTAATTTACAACAGGGTCGCACACGCAAATTGGACCGACATTCCTTTCAAGATCAAAAACCCAAGTGTCAAAGTAAAAACTGACAACTGACAGTTCTCACTCTGTTACACGTTTAGAAACGTAGGCGCATACAGTAATAAACGGGACGGAACATCTACCCCCCCCCCCCCCCCGGACGGGCCTTCCCGTCCGCTAATCACTTGGCAGTCTTGACAAGGTTGCGTTTTATCAGTCCACTTGACGCGCTGCCGGAGGATGTGCAAATACTCCAAGCTCCCACGCTTCCAAAACTCTGAGCGAGCTGCTGCACCAACTGAAACCGCGATAGCCGATTTTGGCTCACATCGACAAAAGGGTACTCGGGCAAGGTGACAAGTAGCTTTCCAATCAAAAAATGGCCCGGGGTTAGGGCCTCCAAGACGTTCGGGTCCGAAGACAGCGGGCACAATGGACGCGAGTTCAATACAGCCTCAATGCGGCAAAATACCGTAGCTAACTCCTCAAAGGTGAGAACGGTGTCTCCCAACAATCAGCGTCAGAGTGCCTTTGCTGCTTTCACTGCGGCCTCAAAAAATACCCCCCCAATGGGGGCAGGCTGGCGGGTCGAAATAATAACAAACAACAAAAACAACCAAACAACAACAACAACCAAAACAACAAACAACAATTTAACCAAATGGCTCTCCTTAGGCAACAAAAGGGGGTGACGGGCCCCATAAGGAAGGCTAGAGTGCCTCAACCGTCCCCCAACACGCAAAAGACCCGTATCGTCCAAAAAGGGGTCCAACTTACTAACGGCTCCCGATAATTTCCAAAACTCTCGCTGCAGAATGGCCAACAGCGCATTACAACCGGCATGCGAGTTCTTAATGTGACGATCAGTCACCAACAATTCAACAACAACAAACAACAATTCAACAATTTGTCGAGGGAGCTAAATCGACTCAACAAAAATCAGGGTCAAACGGAGGGTCCTTCGTTCCAACAGCGAGCACCTTGAGCCCGGGCAAAGGACCCGACATCCTCCAAATCAAAGGCGTTTCAGAATTTTGAATCTGGGACACTCGGTTCGCAACAAAGACCTCCAAAGAGTGGACGGACGTCTTCAACCAACACAAAACAATTTGACTGTCCGTCCAGGCGTAAGAAGCCCGAATGTCCACAGTTCCACCCAAAGTGTGAGCAACGTGGTTCAATAGACACACAAGACGCGCCGCCCCTGACAATTCTAACTTAGGGATGGTCAGTGCCGTCCGGAGGGGGGCCACCTTGCTCTTGGCCAAGACCAGTGACAAATTCACCTGGCCTGTCGCGCAGACGGTGCGCAGACAAACAACAGCTGCATAACCGTGCGAAGACGCATCACAAACAAGGGTAGCAGTGTAGCTCCCAGGGGGGAGGATAGCGCGGGGTAACACGACCTCGTTGACTGCAGGGAGTGCGGATACAAATTGGAGCCAGTCTTCCAACAGGGTTTCCCGAAGTGGCTCGTTCCAACCAAGTCCCGCAGTCCAAAGGCGCTCAAGAAAACATTTCGCCCAAAACAATACACAAACAAAACAACAAACAATAGACAAAAGGCAACCTTGGGCTCCCGTGTCCAAAATGGCACTGACCACAACAGAGTCCCCCGTGGGCCCCCAGACCCTGACCGATGCCGTTGGCAACAAAACCGTATCGATCTGAGGGGTACCTTAGCGGGGCAGGCGCCAAGTTCCTAACAATGCCTGGGCGGCGACCGATCGCTGCACCCAGGCCCAAGTCTTTCCCGACGGGGATGGAGGACAAATTCCTCGTCCGCGCGGTGTCCCGAGCCACGCGCTATCGCTGGAAGGGCATATCCCACCGGATGCCTGAATGGCGGGGGGCGTGACTCCAACCGGGGACGTTCCGCCAATGGAGGGGAGGGAAGGCGGTGCTGGTCTGGCCAGCGCTGCCTAGCAACAACTGCGTAATCGCCTTTACGCGGGGAGACCAAATGGTGGTCGCGCAGCTCCCGATCAACTTGCGCGGGGGTTGGAGTGCGGCGCTCAAAATTGCGGGCCTCTCCCCGGGCCTCTCCCCGGTTCTGAACCGGCGAGCCAGAAGCCCGGTGACCAACACCATGGTACCCCCCCGTACGCGAACCTTCATCAGTGGCTGGTCTGCCAGCGTGGTTCGCGTTAGCGCACAAAATGTCCAAATGGGACCCCCTACAAAATCTACAAGGGCGGGGGTTGGGGCAGTCCCGATGGAAGTGAGCCCCCAAACAAGAGAAGCACAGGCGGCGTGCATTGGCAATTCGGCGGCGGGCACTCACGTGCAATTTCAAAAAGGCCGCAAAAGTTGCCATGCCATGCCCCGTGTCCCTACAAAACTCACAAACAGGACGACTCTGGGTGCCAGCAAAACGAGTGGCGGGGCGACTATCAACAGGCCCGCGAGCCCCAGTCCGTCCCTGGTCTCGTGGCCGGGAAGACGGCTGGCGTGACTCAGTGGCAACGCCAGAGTTATCCACAAACCGACACTCATCCTCCAAAAATTGGACGAGGTCACCAAATGGGGGAGATGTGTGACACTATCCTCACCATACTTTTGCTCGAAACGAGCCCTCAAATCGGCAGGAAGCCATTGCAGCACAACATGCACCAAAAGGTAAGACCAATGGTCCACCGGCAAGTCCAATCGCTTTAAAGCGTTGGTCGCTGCCACCAACGGGTTCAACAGGTCAGTACGCAATGCTGACAAACTAATAATGACCGGTAACTCCAAAATCAATTTAATATGCACGTCAGCCAAACAACGTTTATTTTGGTACCGCCGGGTGAGTAGTTCCAAAGCGGTAGGGTAGGCTGAGTCAGTCACCGACAAATGCTGTACCAAGGCTCGGGCCTCACCTTCCAGGACAGACAACAAATAGGCCAACTTTTGGGCGGGTCTGAGGTCCGAGCGTGCATCAACCAAACTTTCAAAAAGATTTTGGAAACCCAACCAATGGTCCAAGCGACCGTCAAAGTGTGGCAGTTCTAAAGTAGGCGATCTCCTCAATAGTCCGGGACCTGAAACCACCGAGGTCTCCGGTTTGACCTGGACTGGTGTCCGGCTCTGCAATATTTCCCGAGCACGTTGACCAATAACATCCCCCAGGTCCAAGATCTGGTCGTAGTCAGCAAGGACCTTATCACGTGCTGCCTGGTCCAGCACTTCCAGATCTACGTCATAAATGAACTCGTTGTAGCGGGTGAGCAGAGCATCAACGTTGCCGAGTCTCACGTTCAACTGCTCGAACCGAGCAAGCGTGACCCCTTCAAGATCCGGGCGCTCAGCGGTCGCTGCAGCTGAAGTGAACCACCGTAGCTGTGTGGTCAATCCACTGATTGCCTCTCTCACCGCTTTGTGTGCCATTGCACAAACAATACAATTCAAATAAACCAAACAAAATAATCAAATAACAAAGTTCAAACAATGTCAACGCTCAATATGTTAATTTCAAATGTTAATTTCACAAACCACTTTGTCAATGGTACAACAATAATAAACCTTTATTCCAATTTAAACAATGTTAATGCTCAAAAATGCCAATCTCAAATGTTAATTTTCACAAACAACCATATCAATGGTACATAAACTCAACATTTTCATGTCTTCGAGGCATCCAAATCAAATCCAACAATAAGGGGTTGTAAGATAGCCCAATCTAATCAACTCTGTTAGCACATGCAACCAGGCTGACTATGGTAACTTCAGTTTACCCGTCTCAACAAATTTAAACAAATTAATACAAATGAACAATCAATTACAGCTTACAAACATTTACAGCGAATTACTACTTCCCTTATAGAGACTGCCAAGTAATTAGCCTACTGTAAATTACCAATTTGGTGGTTGTATATGTTACCAAACCACGCTCTGCTACCAAGAATGTTCGACGCCAGGTCAAGGGCTCACCATAGGATTTTAATAGCGCAGTGGAAGGTATGATGGTGGGGCTTTGGGCCAAGAGTGGCATAGCGAACTGTCCGCCGTGCGCGAAGTTTAACAGTAATATATTCAAATACTCACCTCATGGTTGAGGAACACCTGCTCTGGAGCCTACCTGTATTTATTTATGTAAATGAGTATATATTGTATTGTGTAGTGACGTTGTAAGTATTCTCCAGGATATCAGCCGCTGCAACACACCAGAGATTGGTTCCAGCACGCGGTTCAATAGCGTCACTTCAAACTATTCAAACAAACAAATATGTCCAAACTCAACCCGTATTATTTCGTCCATTGGGGTTATTTACAATCAAACAATAGGATCACGACTAATTGTCCAACAAAACGATCGGTTCTAAGGGATTAATTTACAACAGGGTCGCACACGCAAATTGGACCGACATCCCTTTCAAGATCAAAAACCCAAGTGTCAAAGTCAATATGACAACTGACAGTTCTCACTCTGTTACACGTTTAGAAACGTAGGCGCATGGAGTAATGAACGGGACGGAACAGTTACTCTATAGCTGTATACCCCATTACAAGGGACTTAAATAAAACTGGCTAAATATAGGTGTACTATAGGTACACCTTTTCCCAAACCCTCGGGGAAAAAAGACGTATACACATTCATAATTATGCATTTAGTAAACTCCTGTTATTTTGTCATCATAAACAGGCACTTCAATTTAATCCATTTTTATGAATCAGTCACATATTTCGTTAAAAGAAATATCAGTTTCTTAAATGCTCTTTTTGTACACAAAAGCCATTCGAAATAATGAAGAGGCATCTTTGAACAAGACGTCAAAGCATTTTCTTTATATCATTTAAATTCTTACATTATTGCTTCAAAGAAATAAAGATGAAAGAAAACATGTCGCTCTGTTTTCTTTCTTTTTGAGAAATCTTTATACAATATTAAATCCTTGCCCTGAGCATTGCAAATTATAACAAATACGTAGCAAATATTATTTAAGGTGGACAAGATCTCCCAGGGTCGCGGGATTAGTTCGAAAGAGGTACCGTGACCCTGGCATATGAGCAACAGAAAGCCACGGGTGGGTTTTAGTCAGTAAAAGTCTGACACGCCCTTCCGCTCCACCCAGAGCGGGAGAAGTCATTTGATGATTTCCCAACCAAAAAAAAAAGTGGACACGATAAGTTAGCTTGAATTATAATAATTCAAATTGTCAACAAACACTCAAACACACATCACATCACTTCAAATTAGTTTGTAAAGGAAAAATATCGTATAGAATGCAAGTGAGAACGAAGTAACAACGCAGGTGGGCGATAAGATGCGATACGACGCGGCGGATCGCGTGCGAAAATTTCACGCGGACAAAGACGCGGGCGAAGTTTTTAGTCTAAATATAATTTACATTTTCATGTAAAATATACGAGTTTGGAACTTTTGTTGTGAAGTTCTAACTTCTAATGATATGTAAATCGCGTATTAAAAGATTCTGGTGTATCGTGGCTTTATAATGGTTAGAAATTTTGAATATTGAAGAGAGAGGAGAAGATATGAATATTTATTTATATGTGAAATAATGCTTATAACTCAAAAAATACAGTTAAATTCAATGCTTGTGAAGGGAATGAAAACCAGATAAAGGTTATCATTGTGTTGGCATTAGGTACTGACTGAGTGACAGTATTGATTACTAGCTGTCATGTCATAATTCAGGTCATGATCTACCTATGTGCCAAGGATCCAAATCCGATCAATAATAATAATGTGTGTTTGGAATTGTTATTATATTATAATAATATATTCGTCAAATTACTTACTACCAGCGTTATATAGCATTTTTCGTAAACCTTCCGGCACGTATTTGACCACGACTGGCTCGCTGGGCGCTAACAGTATAACCAACATAGAAACGTACGTTTACGGTACCGTCGAAACGACAAGAAGATTCAGCCATGAGGCAAATACTATGGTTTTAAAGAATTTCACTTTCATAATAAATTTTGTAATTTGTATTTCAAGCAATATTTTCTTTATTTAAACACAATGCATACTTTAAAGGCTCAACCCGATACGCTCTTTGACCCCTCCGAGGCTCGGAAAGCCATCGGAAAGCACATAACGCCGTCTGTCTTAGCTGTCATTCATAGATTTTTGACAGTTGTTACAGGACCCCAAGGGGTATTGGATCTCCCCAACCCAGACACTGGGTTGGGGAGATCCAATAGGCAGACGGTCCATGTAAAAAAGGGTATTTAAGTGTATACGTTTAGACTGGAAGCCAACCCCAACATTTGGAAAAAGGCTAGGCAGATGATGGACGAGCATAGTTTAACATAGTTAAAAAATAGGTATTTTCAATCGTAACTCCACAAGAACATCAGATATACATTTTCTAACAATCAGTATATTTAATTAGTGGTCGTGAATGTAAAGTATATGTCATAAGGACTAATCTATTTGATAATGATGTTAAAAAGGAATAATCTAGTTTCATATCAGTCCGTCCGCTGCTCCCTAAAGGTCCTGCTAATGACTGTCGAAGAATTTCTTTCAATGATAATTCATGATATAAAAGTAACGTATGCATAAAGACGAGTGGTTTCGGTCCTACTTACGAGTTGTAAGTCGTGGATTCGAACTACTTTACTTTATTTATTATTTATTTATTTATTTAAACTTCTCGCACACAAAAAAGGTAGGAAGGTAGGTAGGTTTGTGTAAATAATTTCATCACAACTGCTCTCAAAACGGTGAAGGAAAACATCGTCAGGAAATCGGCATGTCGGCCATCTACCGCAACCCGCACTGGGCCTACGTGGTTCATTACAAACTATCGAAAAGAGGCCTGAGTCCCAGTGCAGTAGTGTGCACAATATACGCTGATTATGTTCAGGAGCTAGAATCAAGTTAGCAACTATAAAAATAAAAAAGCATGATTTTTATAAAGGTTTTGGTTTGTTTTATGAACCTTTTACAACACAAATTCTATTTGTGTTTGTAGCTGCCTCGACATATGGAAATAGAGGAACACTCTATCGCAAGACAGTCTGAACAGCACCCTAATTGCGTAACACACTATCAATCAGAAACTGGTACCAATTCCCTTGTTCACAAACTAAACTAAATTTAAGTTCAGTGCATCTTTTTCTTTGTATTTCATTAAGAAGAGGACAAAAGAAAAATTTTAGTTTAGTCCTGTCAAATTAATCAACGCCCGTCACTACTCTATACAAGTTTAGACGTGATTAAAAACTTGCCTACTAAAATTACGTCAATTTACGTCAAGCGCTGATTAATTTGACAGGTTTAAACTAAAATTTATCTTCTGTCCTTTCCTTAATGAAATAGAAAGAAAAAGATGCACTGAACTTAAATTTAGTTTAGTTTGTGAATAAGGGAATCGGCACCACTGTCTCATTTTGAACGATATTGGTAATCCATTGCTTGATATGTGCGAAAAATTTGTCTGTTCAACAACGTCAATAACGCAATGAATGTTGTTCAAACACACAAATAAATATTATATTCTGAAATGTTATTTATTCGTAAGATTTTTTTTTATGTATGAAGAAGGGTGAGATTAAATAAAGGTTATTTTAATTTTATCTCCATGCTTGTTAAAGCCTCGAGAAGTTAATTACAAAACAAGAAGCCTAAAACCCTCAGGCTGACAAAGACATCGTCTGTTCTACTCATTGCTCTTGTTGTGTATATAATTTACACGCTACATTACAATCGCCTCAAGCAATAAATTGCCCTACATTTCTTATAACCCGACCAAAAATAAAAGACTGTCTTTTAACAACCATTCACTTTTCATCACCACTTCTCACATTATCAAGCTTATATCACCCTGCATATTGAAAGAATGCAACTCAGATTTTGAAGGGCGTTAACACCAGCGCCGGTAGCCGTGATCGTCTAGTGGTTAGGACCCTACGTTGTGGCCGTAGTAACCCAGGTTCGAATCCTAGTCACGGCAGTGATTCCACTGTCACGGCGGAGCATATTTTTTAAATAAACAAATTAAACTAATTGTAACTACTCATAATAACTCATGAACAAAGATGTCGGATTCATATCCACCTAAAGTTAATTTTTCGATAAGTAGGTATAGATGTGGCTTCTTAAAACATATTTTTATTTAAAAATATACCCAATACCCAGGTACACCAATAATGTATTGTGTAGTCGCATGTATTTTATTTGTATAAAAGCAAAAATATTTTTTTTATCGAAGCGTTTTTGAATTTTCGTAATTATTATAATTTTAAAACTGCTTGAGAAGTTTTGCATAAAACCTTTACTCCACATTCTATGAATGGCCCGCCTGACGCTGCGAGGGCGGCGGACGGACGGCACGAGCATGGCCGCGGTGTCTTGGGCCGTAAAAAATAAAAAGGAGCCAGTATTTCTTATATGCGTCAAATAATTTATAAATATAAAATTTAGAAAAAAAATTTTTGTTGCAGTAGCTTCTTTACCACCTACAGGTGTACCTATTAAAATATTTCGTGTATGAATAGATACACCTTATATACCTACTTATAAATACTAATACTATAAAGCTGAGGAGTTTGTTTGGTTGAAAGCACTAATCTCAGGAACCACTGGTTCGAATTAAAAAAATATTTGGTAGTCCATTTGTCGAGGAAGGCTATACTGGATAAAATTATACAAAAAAAAAAAATCAGCTGTTCCATACGTTTTGACCCCGTAGGTATTGCATTTTTCTATGAAACAGCACATTTTTTTTTTTGTAAAACCGACGAAAAATTTCTACGCTGGGGGGTCTAGAATGATATGCTGAATTCATGGTTACAGTTTGCGCACTGGATAAAAAATGATCCTGTATAAAATCACGCTATGACCAAAAAAAGCAAAATGAAAAAAAGTCACGAATACGAAAACGTCGTACGGATGGGGGGGCGATATGATGCGACAGAGTGGGTTGAGGGAGCAAGAGATTTTTCGCGAACGAAGTTGCGAGCAGAAGCTAGTACCTATAACATAAAAAGTGTAAGTTGGAAAAAAAGACAAAAAATAATACGTTTACTTGTCACATGTGTGTGGATTTTAATGCGGTTATTTTTTATCAATATGCATATTCAAGAGGAAGGTATGTGTAATACACCGGCGAAGCCGCCGGAAAAGTTAGTTTGAAATAAAATCTTTGAGTCCGTAGAGACTGTAGCTATGTAATAGTAGTAAAGGACACACTAATGCTTATCACTGAACACCAAAATCGAAAATATAAAAGAAGATTATAGAAATAACAAAGACAGTAGGCACCACTATCAATTGCAATTAGAATTTCTTAAACCGTAGTTTAAAACAATAGATTTACCGCAATCAAAACTTCAAGCTGCATCTCAATTATAAGTTTAATTGAATGAAAACAGGATCCTTTAATTAGAGCAGTGATTACTTCCAGAGGTTCGGAACAGCTGTTCTAAATCACTGTTCCACTGAAACTAGTTCTAACCAGTTCAAACCAGTTTCTTAATTGGCTTTGAAGAGGATTTTGTTACGTGAGCAAAATTTTAAGAGGTGTTAGATTAAGTATATATGGAAACCATATAAAATAGAGGGGCTCGTGGCTAAATGATAGCAGCTACACGTGTTGATTGAAGGTTAAGCGACGCTTACCAAGGTCGGTCCGCGGATGGGCTCATCATCATCATCATTTCAGCCGTAAGACGTCCACTGCTGAACATAGCCCCACAAAATGGAGAGTGTTGCCATAATATCCACGCTTGGCAGCTGAGTTGCTGAACGCTGCTGCCCATTCTTTAGTAAGTCCCATAGTCGCTTTCTACGATACCCACGGGAAGAAATGGAGAGGTGATATTGTTTCCGTCCGGCAACACACGCAATGGGTGGATGAGTTACCAAACATTTTATATCGAGGCCCCTGTATGCCTCGGAAAGCACGTTATAACGAGGTCCCGCCTGTTGAAGAAGAAAAAGATCTTTCGTGAGATCCTTGAAAATCATTACGGGTAGTCAAAAGCCCAAAAATCTGACAACGCGTCTTACCAAAGGCTATCTTGTTACTGGGTTGTGGAGGTTAGTCGCTCCATGTAAAATACTGGTACATCCAGTTAGTTAGCTGCATCCGGTTAAACTAGAAGCCGACCCCGACATATTAATAGTTCTATAGCATATTGATTGGAAACCATATGAAAATGGTTGGCGAAATCCCTGGAGCGGGTGTCGTTGAGAAACGGATTATATTTTATTAATCGTTCGTTAAGATTAGGGGGCTGAGTCATTATTGCCAAATAATCGTGACGGGCAATATACAGCTGCAGCTTGATGATCGTTTGCCCGTTTCCACTAAAAGTAGTAAACTAATCCTCAATAATATTAGAAATTTAAAGTAGGTAAGTTTGTTTGTCGAATCAGAAATGTTGAGATCCGTAGGAAAACCAAGGTTACCGACATAGCCCGAAGAATTGCCAAACTTAAGTGGCAGTGGGCAGGGCACATTGCTCGCAGAACAGATGGCCGATGGGGTCGGAAGGTTCTGGAGTGGCAACCGCGTACTGGAAGACGTAGCGTTGGAAGGCCTCCCACAACGTGGACCGATGACCTGGTGAAAGCCGCAAGAATGTCCTGAATGCAAGAAGCACAGAACCAGTCGAAGTGGCCGTGCTTGGGGGAGGCCTATGTCCAGCAGTGGACGTCTTTCGGCTGAAAAAACGTAAAACGTATTTTCTTTCTTTCTAAGTTTGTTTGTTGCGCTTTCACCCTAACACGGTTGAATAGAATTGGATGAAATTTGGCTCTCTATTTCTACTTTTTATCATGAAAGTGGCAGTATCAGCTATTATGCAATATGTAAAGTAAGGTTAAGTAGCGCCTTTGAACCTGGGCTCAAAAATGTTGCTTCGGTGGAAAAACAAATATGGCGATATTATTTTCCTTCAAGGAGCTTTTCAATGTAAAAAATGGGACTGTCCCATAAGAGACGTATTGAGTCCACGTCAACTAGTTGTCGCCTTTTAGCATGGCAGTAGCGGTCATCGACCTACCTACTTTATCTAGCATTTTGTTAACGTCCTGAATCATGTGTATCGTGATCTTCAACATGTTCCAATAACGACAAACCATTTGTATGGTGTCTCGTCGTACAGACGAATTTTTGTAACGTATCAAGCAATGGGCATGTGAAATATATAAATGATGTAGTTTATAGTTTTAGTTTCTACGAAGATGTATAAAGGAAAGGGTAATGACCGCTATTGTTATGTTAAAACGCAACAACTATACATAGACAAGGGTACCGTGTCGTGCCGGACGTAAAGAATAGCACCACCCCATTTCTTCCCGTGGGCGTCGTAAGAGGCGACTAAGGAGCCATCTCCACGAGCGAGAGAATCACGACGGATCCACGCTTCTATCGTCGGGTCGTCTCCACGAACGAGCGATTATTCCGCCAGCGTATCGTCGCGACTGGTAACGGAATCGCCGCGTGCCCGCGACGACTCGTAGCGGAATCGCCGTGTTTCCGCGACGAGGCGTTGTGCAATAGTTTTGTTGAAAGAGTTCAGTTAGGTGCCAGACGAGAGCGAAATAAGTAGTGTCTAATTTAATTTAATTTCACTGTTCCGATAATCGGGCAACTGAACATCGTAAAGGGCATGTCTCTCTCTCACTTCAAAAAGAAACTTTTCAATGTCAAACATTGTACTTATATTGTTTAAAAAGCTTGTCGATACTTAACGTCCTTGCTCGGCGAGAGGCAACGCTGAAATGACGCTGCATTTGACAGCGCGCCCGCCGCGCGCTCGCTGCGAGAGCGCCACGTTCTGCGGCGAGCGCGCGGCGGGCGGGCCACCAGTAGCGACGATACCGTGGCGATACGACGACGTTACGCGCGCACATTGCCACTCGTCACATCGCCGCGATAACATCGCCGTATGGAGACGCGTTCATAGAGAGTGTATAGAAATACGTGGCACGACGATATTATCGCCGCGATTCTCTCGCTCGTGGAGACAGCCCCTAAGGGACTTACTAGAGAATGGGCAGCAGCGTTCTCTATGGATTTTACCACCATACTGCGATCGCGAACCCGCCTGCCAATCGTGGCGATTATGGCAAATCCCCCTAATTCGGGGGAGGCTTGTGTCCAGTAGTGGACGTCTTTAGGCTGTAATGATGATACATAGACAACACCCTCTTAAAACAAAACACGCACTAAAAGAGAGAAAATTCCAAAACCAAAAGAAAACAAAACACGTAGTTTGAACATCGAATAAGTGTCACTGTAAATATTCTATTATTGTGGTTACTTGGGCTGAATACTTGGTATTCGGAACAGGTTTCTATTCCCCGGCTGAATTGGAACGGTAACAAAAAGGATGGAAGCTCTATAACTTGTTCAATGTTGTGTCGTTTGCTGACCTAACTGCTGGACTGGAGTAAGGTTGCCGAAATTTTTATGGGAGGAATACTAGGAATAAGACATTGTAGTTGAAAATTCATCTATTTCAGTCGTTGCCCGACCTCGAAATCAAAACCAGGACAAACACTTAGCAATCCTTGCCACCACAATACCAAAGGGGCAATCGGGTAGCTGAGCTGGGTGGGTTATTGGGTTTTCCATTAGGAATTTGTTATTCCAGAAGCCCATAGTTTGGAAGTTGCCGGTGTGATACTCCCGTGCCTCGGAAAGCACGATAAGCTGTTGGTCCGCCGTCGTGGCGGATTGTCGTCCCATCACGCTGTGAAAGTGAGGGAAGAAAGAGGCATCTGTGTCTGCATACTTATGGTGCACTATAATATATCCCATGTCGAAGGCTAGTCTCCCTTGACATTAGTCGCTATGGCCGTAATTCGGTCTGGAGGAATATTATTTCAGCATTTGAAATTCGAGTAGTGATGAAGTGCGAAACCATAATGATTAACTTAAATAAATAATCAGCTTGTTTTAAATTGTGTGGTTCATTTGACTGACGCTCAAATTACACATATTGACTGAAACCATCTTTATCCGCTCGATGAAAACATAAACAAACTTTTTTCCTATTATGCCGTTCTCGGCTTCCTGTTTACTGAATGCAGCTTAAGGTTTGGGAACAACTGCCTATCTCACCTTTGCAACCCAGATTGTTAATTAGGGTAACAGGTCCCCCACCCCAGGATCCTGGTGGATGCGCCACTCGCGAGCCGCTTGCGAACAGCGCGTAGCTTACACGCAGCACGCGGTTTCTTTTTTGTACGAAAAAAGAAATCAAATTCCAGATGATTATTTGACATCAGACATGGTTTCATTAATAATCAATGGGATCTCTCAATAGGAACAACCTTTGTATATAGTAAGCATAGCAGAATCATCTTTAAATACTATAAAACAATGTCCCTTCCCGCGGTTTTACGCATAGATTTTTTTAACTACCCAGCGGATTTTAATGCCGTTTTCATCAATACACAGAGTGATTCAAGAGTAAGGTTTATGTGTCTAAAATTCGGGCAAAACCACTGGCTAAAGCTAGTTTAAAATAATACTCATATGCTTAACCATTATCAGACTATTCTATTCCTACAACAAGGCCACAGGCGTTATGTGAGAAGGAGTGACCTTTTTGGTGATGTCCTTCAGAAAGGTCAGATGCGCAATACCTACTCGCAACCAGCGCTGGCGTGCGTGTGTGACTAGGGGGACCAGTGAGGCCTCTTTAAGTTCATCAACGAAGATACGGGCCCCACAATTTTTTTTCTGCTAATACACATCGGGTACAGGACCAGGATCCCCCAGGATTATGCTTCTACATCCCACCTCCACGGCACACGACTGTGATGAATCTTCTTCCAAATAATCACCTGAAGATTTACATAATTTATTTTAAATGATTAATGATTTATTTCTGCGAGTAGGTTTGTACAAACACCTTTACACGTCAATTATATTTTAAAACTAGATGAGGTCGGTGTTTCCTATCTGACAACTCTGAGAAGAAAGGCCGAAACAATCTCAAAGGTTACAGTCTCTGCCAGGGTCGAGAGATTCGTTCGAAAGAGTTACCGTGGCCCTGGCATATGGGTAACTGAAGGAACAAGGGTGGATTTTAGTCAGTAAAAGTCTGACACGCCCTTCTGCTCCACCCTAGAGACGTCATTTTATGATTTCCCACTCAAAAAAAAGGGTTACAGTCTCTTTTAAAGTCGAGACATAATCTTGATCAGACCATATGAAGACAATGTGGATTAGTGTTTGAAATGGTCTTTATAGGAGAGAACCACCAGATTGAGTGGACCTGTCTAATCAGTGCACGCATTCTTCAGTATATTATAAAAGTTCTATAAGTAAGACTTAAATAATCCAAGTTCCCAAAATAAACAGAAACCTAAAACCGTGGATCACCCCCGGTCTACTGAGGTGTATACGCCACCGCGATAGACTCCACAAAAAAGCACGGAAATCACCTGATTATCTGATCCTACAAATAAGTTATAAAAGGTACCGTAACTATTGCAACGGTCTTCTTAGAAAACTTAAAACAATACATGACAAACACGAAATAAATAAGGCAAAACATAACCCCAAAGCACTTTGGAATAAAATAAAAGATATCACAAACACAAAAAAGATATGTTCACCACCTACAGAACTGCTGAATACCAAATCTGATCCAAAGGCGGCAAAATTAACTCTGCATGTCACTTCTTTGCCACAATTGGAGCTGAGCTGGCCTCTAAAATTCCTGCAACTTCGCAACAACCCATCAAACAAAAAACCTCTAACAACTCCTTTGTAATCCTTGAAGTGGATGAATCAGAGGTGGAGTCCACCATCATGAACCTCAGGCAGGATAGTGCAACTGGCTGGGATGGAATACCGTCTACCCTGCTGAAGGTTTGTCGGAACACCCTTGTCCCTCTAATAACACATATAGTTAATATCTCTATTACAAAAGGAGTGTTCCCTGAACCTTTCAAGAGGGCCCTAGTCCACCCGATACACAAGAGCGGGGCCAGAGACTGTGTCAACAATTATAGACCCATATCAGTACTCTCGGCTCTCTCTAAAGTTATGGAAAAGTTAATTAACGGTAGATTAGTAAATTATCTAAACAGATACAAAATTATAGCACCCAACCAGTTTGGATTCCAAAAAGGAATTTCTACAGAAGACGCAGTTATCGACCTAACTCAACTTGTATCAAAAAAACTAGACAACCAACAAAAATGCGTCTGTATGTTCCTGGATCTAAAAAAGCGTTCGACACAGTCTCTGTCCCCATCCTTCTCTACAAACTGGAGTGTATAGGTATCCGTGGCAAACCTCTTGAACTCTTCAAGGATTACCTTAAGAACAGGAAATTGGCTGTCAAAATTAATTCGAGCCTAAGTGATGAAGAAACAGTCACATACGGAGTCCCGCAAGGCAGCGTGCTGGGACCTACACTTTTTCTCATTTAAATAAATGATCTATGCACGCTGCCTTTACATAAATCACAAATCTTTACTTATGCTGATGACACTGCGATTGTGGCTTATGGAAATACTTGGAGCGAGGTTAAGAATATTGCGAAGCAGTCCTTAAAAACAGTTATGAACTGGCTGCTACTCAACCTATTCACCCTAAATGTGGACAAAACCAACTTCATTCCCTTCTTCATCAATCATAGGAACAAGGCTCCACCAGATTTTGAAATCATGGCACACACGTGCTCTGGTCTCAGTTTTTGCTCAAGTGCGACACTTACCCGTGTTAATCACACGAAGTACCTGGGTGTAGTGATTGATGATGGATTGAAATGGTATAACCAAATAGAAAATACTGCCTCAAGAGTCAGAAGACTTATTTATATTTTTAAATCGCTGAGACATTGCACAGACACCAGTATTTTAAAAATGGTTTATTTGGCACTCTTTCAGTCTGTTATCACCTACTGCATCCCGGTGTGGGGAGGGGCTGCCAAAACCAAGTTCATTGCAGTGGAGCGAGCACAAAGGGCTGTCCTCAAGGTGATGCTTGGCAGACCATACAGATTCCCTTCTACTGCATTATATTCGGACTGCAAATTACTTTCTGTGAGACAGCTCTTTCTCCTTCGAGCTACTCTCAGAAGGCATAAGCAAACTCCGCCATCAGACCCTACTAAACGCAAAGCAAAAAATGTATGCCCTTCAGTACGCCATAAAACTGCTTTCGCTAGGCGCCAGTTTCACATGCTTAGCACATTAATTTACAAAAATATATGTAAAGCCATCCAGATAGACGGGCTAAATCAGCATGAAGTGAAGAGTAATAAACTACAAAATTGGCTACAGGATCAAGACTACGCTCGAACAGAAGAACTACTACTCCACCAGCAGTAGTCGTAGATATATATATAAACCTGTTCCATTTGTTGTTTGCAATTTTTCAGTATTCTCTGTCACTTTTGGAACATATCACCACCACATATACAACACAATCTCAAGCACTTCAACACGTCCTCACGCAAACCTAAACGCTACTACACACGCACCCCATACTCACCCTCACATACATACTGTAATAACATACACGCCCTCACTCTAACATACATACACTTAAACAACTAGAAACTCCTTAAAAATTTCTTAATTATTAATTTTAATATACCTACATATTTTCGTAACCTTCAATGTAAATGGCTATTTTTGTAAAGTTAGAACACCAAATTAAAGGTTTTTTTGGTATCACAGTGACAGCAGAACACTGACTCCTGAGTCACAGGATCACCTAGTTTAGGAGTCAGGGTTTACAATATCCGTGTGACCTTTCGTTTAACAACTTATGTATCATAGTCTTAAGCAATGCTAAAGGTTTTTTCTTTTGTATCAATAAAGGTTTTTATTTTTATTTATTATTTTAAACAAAAACAACACAAGAGCACCAGTCCAGTTCAAAACTCACTACCCCACTATCGGACACACTTCAACATCCATCAACGCCTCCACATAATTGCGTATTCATCAAACTAGTAACAAGTCCTCTAATGGACAACAAAGTGCGTCCAACAGCCAATATATTGCCTCTAGAACTCAAACAGGACGTCCCGAATTAGAGCGCGTACACATACAACGTCCGATTTTACAGGATCCTTTTTAACTGATCCGTCGCTACTGGAGGTAATATTCACACAGCATTTACAGGATCGATAAGATTTTAACAGATCCGACGCTACTGGACTTTCGTTCTTCAGTAAGGGCGGGCGTTTTTGGGGGGACTGTCTTATGTAACTTTGACGTTCAAAAAGTGCTGACTCTCAGCCTAGTTTGAATAAATGACTTTTGATTTTGATTTTGAGTGTATCGCCTACTTTCTACGAGGATAGGCGTTGTCGTGTTGTATTGGTACTATCGTCGTCTGCGTCGGAGGAAGCCCCGGCGATATTGGATACATCAATTTTTAAGGCAAAGATTTTATTTCCGTTGTGTGTGAGATTTTTTACTGAATCTGGAATACCGTCATGTGTGTGAACTGGCTCATATAACTACATACGCTAATAATATATCTATAAATTAATACGTGAAGCGAAAACTTTGGATCCCTTTTTACGGAAATTGGGCGGACGGAGGAGTATGAAATTTCGCACACTTATAGTTTATACAGAGAAGAAGTGACGAATGCTAATATTTTTTTTTAATTATGCGTAAAAATACATTATTTTCAATAAATAACACGTTACACACACTACTATTCATTACCGTGTATATTAAATACACGGTAATGAATACATGCATAGATATTCTTTTGTTTATGGTCCAAATCTGTGGTCCAATCGAGAACATCTGTCTATAATATTTTATGTCTATAGCACTGACGTCTATAGTCTTACTGAATGTCAAGTATAACCATAGGTAATAAATTTATTTCATAGAAATATAACCTATTTCATTTTTAAAATCTATGATCATATCGAGAATATTTGTCTTTAGTATTATTTGTATTAGCGACGATAGGAATTTAGGTTTAGATTTATAGGAAATATTTTTTGTGGTTTTATGGCGAGTGTCATGTATGGCATTAGTAAGTTTCCCATACAAAACTTAGTGTCGTGTGCAAACTGTAGAGGTTGTATGCCTCACGATTGTACAGGCTGGTCATAGATTGTACAAGCTGGTTATAATTAGGACATTTTGAACTGTCATAATGAATTAAAAATAATAGGGAAAATTCTATAAAAACAGAGCTTTCTGTGATAATTCATTCCATATCCAGCAATGAAGAAGTATTAAGAAAATAAAGAAGAGGGTCGTAAAGAAGTATTCTTTACTCATTACATCTACGTCCTGGTCCTGGCCATCACCATCCCGCCAGCGAACCCTCTCCACAGTAGTACAGCGTCAACAATTTGTCTACATATAGTGTTACTGAATGTCAAATATAACCATATTTTTTTTATAGGTATTTATTATTATATTTTTTTTCATTAATGTATAAATTCTATTCAACTGACGTACGGTCGAATTTCGACCAATGGGCGATCACTAGTACGTTTAAACGGACCTGTAAAACGGATTGCTGGTTATTTTGTCGGATCGGTATTTTTTACTGGATCCGGAATACTGTATTCTGTGTGAACTCGCTCATACAACTACATACGTTAATAACATATACGTTTAAACGGACCGGTAAAACGGACGTTATATGTGTACGCGCCCTTACTCGCGTCGCTTAGCCACATCGTCCCGAAATACCGACTACCCAACTTATGAG
This sequence comes from Aporophyla lueneburgensis, assembly GCA_932294355.1. Taxonomy (NCBI): domain Eukaryota; kingdom Metazoa; phylum Arthropoda; class Insecta; order Lepidoptera; family Noctuidae; genus Aporophyla; species Aporophyla lueneburgensis. The sequence continues at coordinate 30,052,740 of OW028739.1, read as the reverse complement.
TTTGGAAAATAAACAGACTAACTGCTTCTAACCGGTTTGCACTGGAAATTGTTCATACATTTGTTGCTAAGGGATCTTTGTTTGATTAATTTGTAAGTTTCAGTGGTTTTCAGTGGGTGATAAAGTTATGAAGAATGTTTGCTAAATTGTAAAGCTGTTTAAGTAGGTATTTCAAGTATTAAGAATGTTTTTAATAAATAGGAACGTATAGCTATGATGAAATACTTGGTTTGATTTTGATTTTCATGTTCAATGCAAATGATTGTTTATTTATGATTGCATCATTTCCAAGAATCAACAATACGGTTGAATCATGAGTCGTATATCATACAATTACTCCAGTTTTTTAAATAACCTAATCTGAGCCATAAAAAGGAGGGAAAACTTGCAAGGTAAAATTGTAACACACTTAAAAGGACAATCAATTTTATTTCATTGTCGTACAGATTAATATTTTTCTAACATATGAAGCAATATATTTGGAATTTCTCTCAAAATCCTTCGGACTAAGATGTAGGCAAGTTAATGCATAGCAAAAACACTTGACATTTACCTATTTAACTAAGAATAATTCAATAAATATGATAATTACGTGACGAGAACGAATGATTCGAACTTTGAGTCATCGACTTATAGTGTGTGGTATAAACTAAAAAATTGGTATTGTTTTGTTTTGAAAAAAAAATACAAAAGCTGCACATTTTTTGACGCAACCTTTTACATTATGCAAAGATTTCCCTTCTTCTTTGTAAAATTCGCTGATTTTTTTTGGTGCTCGAGAATAAATAAAAAAAGTGAACGTTAACTAGGGCATCAAGTTAAAGTGACATCAGCGACAGCGATGATGGAAAAGTAAAAACGGAAAAATTGAATTGTATTTCAATCCATTTTTTTTTTACGTAACGAAAAGCCTCAGTCCTGTTTAAAGTTGTTACACAAATACGAAATGCTTAGAAAGCAATAGCCACTACTCTGGAGACAATCCTAACAGTTACAACTAGTTACTTATATTAAAATTAAATTCAGTTCCAAGCATTCACAAAGTTATTGCTACAGCAATATCACATTGCTGGAGTGAGATTTGCGGCTCCTCGCCGTGGCAGGCTGGCAGGTTTATGAAAACGTCGACTAGTTGGATTCAAGATATGCGAGATATTGCGGTTTGCGGGTATCCTGATATGTCTAGATATGTAATGTGACGGTTGAAATGCAATAAGCGACCAACCAACTTTGAACTACATGACAGTGGAAGATAGACTATTTTAAAGAGTGCGATATCTAGAGGAAGTACAATATGATCTACATTTGTGATGTGAAAAGTAATGATAACAGTGTGGAGCAAGTAACTGAGTTGTTATATTTAGGGAGGTTGTTTACAAAGCATAGGAACATTGATGAAGATGTGGAAAAGGGAGTTTATTCGGGAAATAGGGTGAATGGTGAAAATCAATGGATGTACAAAAACATTCGACTGGCTGTTGCTTGATAACGGTGGGCTGGCTGGTGCCCACGCTTATGTATGAAACTGAATGTTGGGTGTGGCAAAATAAGCATATAAGTAGAATAAATGCTATGGAAATGTGTTCGTTGCGAAGCATGTGTGGTGTAACAATGAATGATACTTGATATCCTGAGGAATCTATACTAATATTATAAAGCTGAAGAGTTTGTTTGTTTGTTTGATTGAACGCGCTAATCTCAGGAACTACTGGTCGGAATTCAAAAATTATTTTTGTGTTGGGTAGCCCATTTATTGAGGAAGGCTATAGGCTATATAATAACGCTACAATCAAAAGGAGCGGAGCAGCAAACGAAAAATGGACGAAAACTGGGCGGCAATTCGATGCAACGGAAAGGAGAGCGAAAATTTGACGCGGACGAAGTCGCGGGCAGAAGCTAGTGATGTGATAAATCAGCCAACGTTACGTTTTAGAATAGAATAGAATAGAATAGAACATTTTTATTTCAGACCGGAGTCCATAGGGTTAGTAACAATTTTTCTTAACGTCTAGTGTTAGTAGTAGTTTTAAAAGATGTCATGACAAAAATTAAAAAAGAGTTTAAATTGTTTGTTCATGACGCCAGGTAATGAAAGGCGACTAACAAAGGGTATTTACAAAGCAGATGTTACTGAAACGCCGGGAGGGACGCCCGTAGCAGAACATGTAGTGACCTTATTAGTGATGTTCTTCAGAAAGGTCATATGGTTTTATGTGTAGTATTCGCAACCACGCGTTGTACCAGATTAACGTTATTTTTTTAAGTTAATGCCTGGCAAACAAACAAGCTACTGATCTGCACCCTTATTGTGTAACACTCAGAAACTGAATCATTTTTAAAGAATTTTCTTTGCCATTTTTCTTTACATGTCGAAAAATTTGTGTATTTAACAACGTAACGAATGCAGTGAATGTGGCTGAACTATCAAAATGACAGGCATTCCTACTATCGGTGTGTTACGAAATTAGCCCACTTATGGTACTTATTTGATACCCCCCTTTTGGACATAGGCAATGCCACAGATTTGTTTCTCATTCCAGGGTTCATGACTTCGAAATGGAACACATTAGAACCATCTGGGAGAGATCTGTGGGTCACATTAGAACCATCTGTGGGTTGTACCAAATCATTTAGTTTTTTTTTTTTATTTGTCTGTCAATCTTGAGATTTGCATTGCTGTACTGTTAGTTGCAAATGTACATTTCTTCTGTAAAAAAGGCAATCTGATTTCATAGCCGCTGTTCAAGTAGTTTTCATGCAAAATCGCGACATCTTACAAATTGTGCCACAAATATTCGTCTCATGACATTTCTCACAAATTTGAAATTTAATATAATTCGCTAAACCGTTTGTATATAAACAATCGCGCACGCACCAAGTGTACGATAAATAAATAAATATTAATAATTAATAGATAACCTCTTATCAGTAAAATGTGGAAGGTCGTGGTTATAGCGGTGTTATCAGCTCTGTGTCTTATCTATGCACGTAAGTACATACGATTCGTAATTCTTAATCTATATTACTCATTCATTTTATTGATTCTTACTTGGGGCATAGAGAATGCAAGGTTTTGTAGAATCGTGCTTTTGCATCCATATCGACGCTTTTTTTTTTTCAGGATGGGAAATCATCAAATGACTTCTCCCGCTCTGGGCGGAGCGGGAGGGCGTGTCAGACTTTTACTGACTAAAACCCACCCGTGTTCCATCAGTTGCCCATGTGCCAGGGTCACGGTATCTCTTTCGAACAATCACGTGACCCCGGCAGGGCCATATCGACGCTTGAAAGGCAAAATTTACTAAGCGACATTGTGGCCCTATGTCACTTAGTCAATTTCGCCTTTCAAGCGTCGATATGTAATGTTTTCAGCTTATAAGAGAACAGAATGCCTTGTTTAGCAATTATAGGTCAATTATTTTGGTGCTTATGGCAAATTAACCATTCATGGTTTAAATTTGAACTGACAAAGTACAAGATACTATGGTGGTCCAGTGGTATCGTACCGCAATTTGTGATTGGCTGCTTTTTTTTTTTTTTTTTTTTCATGATGGGATATCATCAAATGACTTCTCCCGCTCTGGGCGGAGCGGGAGGGCGTGTCAGACTTTTACTGACTAAAACCCACCCGTGTCCCATCAGTTGCCCATGTGCCAGGGTCACGGTATCTCTTTCGAACAATCACGCGACCCCGGCAGGGTGATTGGCTGCTTGAGTTCGAACTCAAACAGGCACTTTGTGTAAATTATTTCATCACAACTGCTCGCGAGATGGTAAAGGAAAACATCCTAAAATCCAAAATTGGAAGACATGTAACATCCACCAATCCGCATGCCCGTGGGTGTCGTAACAGGCAACTAAGGGATTTACTAGAGAATGGGCAGCAGCGGTCACTACGCATTTTACCACCATACTGCGATCGCCAACCCGCCTGTCCAGCGTGGCGATTATGGCAAATGCCCCCAAATTGGGGGCTGCCTATGTCCAATAGTGGACGTTTTTCGGCTGAAATATATGTATGAATGTCACAGAAGAGCGTGACTTAAATTCGGAGTGCTGTAAAAATCTATTCACAAAATTAATTCATAACCCAACGCTAATAAATATGAAAAGATTTATCATGATCCACCAATATAATAATTCGATATAGAATGAATCCCATTACTTCACGCTATCTTGAATATTAAACCTACTTATCCAAATGATCCCATCTGCCCGTAGTAACAGGCTGGAAACAGCTGACTCATCCAACCTCCTTGCTCCCTCGCCCTCCGTGAAGGCTGAATGGCTAAACCTTGAACTTCCCTCCGTCACCATGACTCATAACTATTTATCAACATCTGTGGTAGCTGGGAAATGTATGCCGATCACTTTAGGGTTCCGTAGAAAAGTGCGTTGTTTTTTCCTCTTCTTTTTTTTCTTGTTTTTGAGGGAAAAAATGAAGACAAAAACAACCCCAAAACAACTGTTTTTTGCTGTCTTATGGTTGTTTTTGTTCCCTTTTTCTCTTGATCTAACGTTTCGCTGAAATATACAAATCTGTTATTATTAAACCAACACGTATTTAAGCAAACCTTTTCTGCCAGGGTTGCGAGATTTGTTCGAAAGAGTCACCGTGGCCCTGGTATATAGGTAACTGAAGGAACATGAGTGGGTTTTAGTCAGTAAAAGTCTGGCTCACCCTTCCGTTCCGCTCAGAGCGGCAGACGCCATTTGATGATTTCCCAACCACAAAAAAAGGTAACCTTTTAAGAATTCGTAAATTCGTTCGATTATGATGCTAGGCCTCTAATGTGGTTTGGAAAACTTTACAAAAAAAATAAATGTTTCGTAAACCTAACGTTCGTTTCACTATTTTCTTCACAAAGTTCCCACTCAAAGTGACTAAACCCACACTTTGATGTTGTATATCAAAAAAAGTCATCACACCTTAAAACCTACTCTTTCAATCTGGTTACAAAAGGTCCCCAAAGTAAAACACGTAGTTTTATATTTTATGGAATAACTACATCAAACGAGTGGTTTGTTTCACAGGGCCCTTACCACGGTCGAGTTCACACGTGCTCAATAAGCTCAATTATTAAAATTATATATTTTTATTTCGGAGGTATTTTTAAGAGGCGCTCGTAACCCGATTTTCGCCCGAGGCTTCCGGTATCACTTTTAAAAAATATGAAAGGGAAAAGTAAACCGATTCAGCCCTTTATGAGAATTTAATGATAACATTTTATATACGTACCTGGGATAGACACGTTGAAAGGTATTTTCATTACACGTGTATAAAAAGAATGGATTTTAATTAAATATCTGAAAAAATCAGTGTTCGTATGGATTGTGGAGCCATATTTCATATTTAAACGCGGGCACTATCAATATTTAGTAGCAGATTTTATAGAACGTTACGAATGCGTTACGAATCTAGCTAACTACCCGAAAGCTAGATTGACTCGACGCTACACCGAAGATATCACGGACGTCAGCTTGTACGAGATTAGGATGGTTCTGAAGCAGCTTAAAAACAAAAAGGCACCGGGTGAGAAGGGAATTACGGCCGAACTCCTGAAGGCCGGCGGAAAACCCGATCTAAAATCCATTCAGAAGCTGTTTGATTCCGTCATACTCGAGGGCAAAAGCCACAGGCATGGAACAGAGGTGTGGTGGTACTTTTCTTTAAGAAGGGTGACAATACCCTGCTTGAGAATTATAGGCCCATCTCACTTCTGAGCCATGTCTACAAGCTGTTTTCAAGAGTGATCACGACCCGTCTCACGCGCAGGTTTGATGACTTCCAGCCTCCCGAGCAAGCTGGATTCCGTAAAGTTTTAGCACTATAGCTTAGGTGTAGCTTAGCGTTTGTGGACTACGAAAAAGCCTTCGATTCGATTGAAACCTGGGCTGTACTAGAGTCTCTACAACGGTGCCAGATTGACTATCGGTACATCGAGGTGCTGAAGTGTTTATATGAAAATGCCACTATGTCAGTCTGGCTCCAGGACCGAGGCTCGAAACCTATCCTTCTGCAGTGAGGGGTGAGACAGGGAGACGTAATCTCTCCAAAACTGTTCACCGCTGCACTGGAGGATGTCTTCAAGGTTCTGGACTGGAAAGGGGCTGGCATCAACCACACTGGAGTGTGTAGAGATCGTAGCAGGTGGCGTTCCGTGGTTTATGCCTACCCCCATGGGAAAAAGGCGTGTTTGTATGTATGTATATACTAGCTTCTGCCCGCGACTTCGTCCGCGTTAAATTTCTTGTTCCCCCGACCCTTCCCGTCGCGTCGAATCGCCTACCCGTGTGATTTTCCCCGTGTTTGCAACATTTTTCATTACTGCTCCGCTCCTCTTGGTTATAGCGTAATGTTACATAGCTTATAGCCTTCCTCAATAAATAGGCTACCCAACACAAAAAGAATTTTTCAATTCGGACCAGTAGTTCCTGAGATTAGCGCGTTCAATCAATCAAACAAACAAACTCTTCAGCTTTATAATATTATTATTGTATAGATGTACAAATAAAAACGGAAAAGCTTTATAATTTCGGAAATAAAACACATTTTAGGCAAGACAGCAAGTTAAAAGTTCATAATAAGATCATTCTTTAAGCAGTTTGATGCAGTTGGAGTGGTGGATTCAAATTTGAGATTGATCATAAACAACTGCAACAAAATGCATCAGACTGCTTCAAAAGTGTTTGTGAAAAGGTTTCGTTACAGTCGGGTTTTTTGTTATGTTTCATTAATGTAATGTTCATTTTCACTCGCGCATTTACGTTCCATGAATCAGTCATTCCGTAGCAATTACTGCAGAAAAAATAACAGTAATACAAGGTTAACTAAGGCATAATCATTCTAATTAATGGTTTCACTGCTGGGACACAGGCGTGCTCTCTAAGAGGGAGTCAAAATCAAAATATTATATTTCGCATAAATTTACATGGGCACTTAAAAAGCGTCAGAAGCAAGGTGCACGTTTCTCCGCAGGAGGAGACGCCCCGGGCGTCGGGAGTCGATTGCGGACTTCCGGCCACCGTAGGCGCGAGATTGCGGGTGGCGAGCAATGGGTAGCTCGCCGCCCGGTAAGGACCAAGCTCGGGTCGACGGCGCGCAGTGTTCCACGCGCGCCTCAAAGATATGTCAGCAGCAGTGTAGGGGTCTACTAGGACCGATGCCTGCCGGGGTCGCGTGATTGTTCGAAAGAGATACCGTGACCCTGGCACATGGGCAACTGATGGAACACGGGTGGGTTTTAGTCAGTAAAAGTCTGACACGCCCTCCCGCTCCGCCCAGAGCGGGAGAAGTCATTTGATGATTTCCCATCCTGAAAAAAAAAAAGTGCACGTTTCTAATTGGTTGATTCCTATGGATATGAGTCTGCAAGAAACTCCACGTAGGGGCACCACGAGTTGGCCGTAATCCATTACGCGGGCGAATTCGGGTTAGATTAAATGTCACAATTTATATCTTAAAATTTTCAGTTCATCATATGTCGGTTTCCTCACGATGTTTTCCTTCACCGTTTTGAGAGCAGTGTTGATGAAATAGTGTTCGCAAAGTAAAGCTGGCGACCAGCGCGACAGCTGCACTAAAAACTTAACTAAGACAAACCCATTAAAATAATAAATTTGGTAAAATGGGAGTGGTATTCACAAGGAAGCACCATCACAAACAAATTAATATTAATGTTTTGGGCAGCAACAGGTAATAAATATCTAGAATTTATGAGCGTGGCTTTGGTAAGATTATTTTCAGGTATTAGATAAATCGTAGTTTATTAATTACCACAAAACCGAAATGTATATCTTATATTTTCATTTCTAATTGGACGGCCCAGAATTATAGACATAACATGACGCCTGTTATCCCGAAGGGTTAGGCAGAGGTGCACCTAAAGGACACCCACATTTCGCCAGTTATTTTTTAAGCCCCATGTAATGCAGACTCAGAGTTCCTATTCAAAAAATTGAGATGGAAAACCTATTGACACAGCCGTACTAGGAACTCCAACCCACAACCTCAACCACAGCAGCAGCGCTTGCGACGACTAGATAGACCAATGAGGCAGTTTTTGCTCTCCTAACCCTTCCCATCGCAACGAATTGCCTGCCGGTTTTCGTCCATTTTTCGTTGCTGCTCCGCTTTTTTTAATTGTAACGTGATGTTATATAGCTTATAGCCTTCCTCAATAAATATGCTACCCAACACAAAAATATTTTTTCAATTGGGACCAGTAGTTCCTGAGATTACCGTGTTCAACCCGTTCAACCAAAGAAAGAAACTTTTCAGCATTATAATATTTGTATAGATTAATGACAAATACGTGCACTGACTGGACAGGGCCACTCAATCTGTGTGGTTGTTTCCTCTAAAGAACATTTCAGACACCAATCCACATGGGTTTCGTATGATGTGACCAAGATTATGTTAGACTTTAAAGAAAAACTGTACCCTTGTGTTTGTTTCGGCCTTTATAAAACCCTCAAAATGGAGAAGGCCGCTGTTCAGCAATGGACATCTTGCGGCTGAAATGATGAAGTTTAAATAAATAAATAAATTATATACAATCGAATTCGAAAGATGTATAAATTCTTATTAACACCCTTTCTCTCGCGTGTGTTTGGGGAAAGTAACCCTAGTTTTGGAGACAAAGCCTGTATTTGTAAGCTGATTGCGCGCGAGCTAGACGGCGCAACATGGAATTTCACTTATGACAATAGCAGGAATGCGTAGAATATTCTCCAAAAATACTATTTGCATTCAAGGCGTTCCATGTTTATTTCACAACTAGCTTACGTTCGTGACTTCGTCCGCGTAAACTTTTTTGTTTTAACCCAACCTAACTTCGTTTTTACTTAGCGTTCTTTCTGAGACGGTTTTATTAGTTTGGTATGTGTGTATGTACTTAAGTATCTATGTAACGGAATCATTTTTTTTTGTGGGTGGGAGATCATGAAATGACGTCTTCCGCTCTTGGGCGGAGCTGGAGGGCGTGTCAGACTTTTACTGACTAAAACCCACTCGTGTTCCTTCAGTTGCCCATGTGCCAGGGTCACGGTGTCTCTTTCAAACAATCTCGCGACCCTGGCAGATGTAACGGAATCTTTGAACGTGGTTTTTACCACCTTGAAAATGTCTGACTAATTTGAAACTTTGCACCCTTGTCAAAGATCGATGACAATACAATAATTTCATAAATTTGTGCAATTATCCTGGCCAGGATCAGCAGGATACCAAAAAATACATAAACGAATAACCCGATTTTGTAACGAGGCGAACTGAAAAATAGAAACGAAATAAAGGAAAAAAGGGGGGTGATTTATGAGGTATTTTTAATCAATATCAAGCAAACCACACTTTATTTTTCAACATTTTCTACCAGTTTCATTTGTTTTTCTATGAAAGCATGTATTTAGCTGTTTTAAGGGTGCTCCTAAGGGTTGTAACAAGATGTTGAAAAGCCTTCTTCAAAAATCGGTCCATAAAACGCGTTTTTTACAAGTCCCACTGGTAGTTCCAGAGATCGGTCCATAAATTGCGTTCAAATTAATAAACTCTTCAGCTTTATTTATTATAGCTTCTGCCCGCGACTTCGTCCGCGTTAAATTTCTTGCTCCCCCGACCCTTCCCGTCGCGTCGAATCGCCTACCCGTGCGATTTTCCCCGTTTTTGAAACATTTTACATTACTGCTCCGCTCCTCTTAGTTGTAGCGTGATGTTATATAACTTATAGCCTACCTCGATAAATAGGCTAACCAACACAAAAAGAATGTTTCAATTCGGATCAGTAGTTCCTGAGATTAGCGCGTTCAATCAAACAAACAAACTCTGCATCTTCTTTGCAGGGTTTACCATAATCACTATGCCTTGCAGGCGGGTTGGCGATCGCAGTACGGTGGTAAAATGCATAGAAAATGCGGCTCCCTATTCTCTAAGCTAAGTAAGTAAGTGATAGTCGCCTCTTAGGACACTCACGGGAAGAAATGGTATGGTTCTATTCTTTACGTTTGGCACCACACGGAACCAAGACACAAAACACGAACAAATCATATGAAACCTTCTTCCTCGTAACATTAACACTTATTTCTGCACTGCAGTGGACTACAGGCTGTGTCAAGAAACGCCGAAAGAGAAGCACTGTCTAATAGAGTACAGCGTGCGATATCGATGGCCGCACCAGCTCAGGTAAGGCGCGTTTACATCGTACGAGTTACTAGTCTAAGGTAAAAGACAGATAATGGCAGTTCCAGTAGGAATAACAACGTCAGAAATGGTGGGAAAGCTTTAAATATGTAGTAATGTTTGCGAAAGGGTTAATTTATTAATACTATAAGTAATGTGTAAGATCAGTGGTGGCCTGGTCCAGTGGAAATGACCGCGATTTGTCAGCTGTAGGTCGTTCGAATCCTGGTAGACGCTTTACCTTGTGTTAATTATTTTATCACCACTGCTCTCGAAACGGCGAAGGAAAACATCGTCAGGAAACCGACATGTCCTCTAGGACATGTCGGTTTCCCAAAAATTCTAGAACATGTGATATCCACCAACTCGCACTGGACCTGCGTAGTGGATTACAGCGCACTTCTTCTCACAGAGAGGAAGCCTGTGTCCCAAAGTGGGGACGTTATGGGCTATTTGCCAAACTTCTTGGCAGTATATGGCTAGGTATAAATGAGACCAAAGATGTAGTATAGTCTGGTTATAATTATCCAAAGGTGCATCTTATATACTAACGACTACGTGTTGATAACAGAAAGTAGAAACATTTAATAGATATTGAACGTGCGATAAAGAACATAAGATTGCGATGTAGATTGTAGATACAGCACAAAGATATTGTACTGCAACAGTACACCCCCCTTTAAAAGAAAAAAAGTAAATATTATGGTAATAGTGTTTACAATATAAATTTGATCTAGACCTTACTAGTTATTTGCTGATGTATATAAACAATAATGCTATTGTACGCGGTGGAATTTGATGACGCCTGTTGTGGTGTGATTTGCTGACGTCTGTAATTTTGACTCAGCCGTTGCACGAGTGTTTATTATTTTTTCCGTTAAACTCTTCATTCTTCTGTCCAGTGTTTTCATTATGCCATAACGAATAACTTGCTTCTATCAGCGATTTTTATAGACGTACTACTGGCTTTACCTTACGTCCCGATCGTGTAGTGTACGTGTGTGAATGTCTGTCGCAATCCTTTGAATCTGGCACGTAGTTTGATTCGTCATTGATCATGAAAGCTGGTTTCAATCTATCAATTGATATCACTGTCTCTTTATCCCTAATTCTAATGCAAAATGTTTTATCCGTTCTACTAATTACTGGGTAGGGTCCTTCATACGGCGGCGTCAGGGCTTTCTTCATTCTATCACACCGAACAAATACGTGTGAGCATTCTTTGAGTTCGGGATGCACAAATATAGCTTGGTTATGGTTTTTTCTTTTCGGAACTGACGTCATTCGTGTGATGTCCTTTTGAATTTGTTTTACAAATTCTTCGTACGTTGATAACTGTGCTGCTGATGACTCAAAAAATCCTCCAGGGAGTCGTATTGGCGTTCCATATGTCATCTCTGCTGAACTATAACCTGTGTCTTCTCGCAAGCTACTCCGCAACCCGAGTAAAACTGTTGGGATTTCTTTTAACCAATTTTCGTTGGATTCTCTTGTCATTAACGCTACCTTCAAAGTTCTATGAAATCTCTCTATCATTCCATTGGATTGCGGATGATAAGGTGTTGTCCTAATTTTATGTATTCCCAAAAATTGAGAGAGTGACTCAAATATTCTTGATTCAAACTGTCGGCCTTGATCCGTAGTAATGCGCAATGGACATCCAAAACGAGTAATCCATCCTTCGAAAAGTGTCTTGGCTACTGTTTCTGCAGTTATATCTTCTACCGGAAATATTTCGGGCCATGACGTACAACGATCTACGATTGTGATTAAATATCTCTTCCCTTGTGAAATCGGAAGTGGTCCGACGATGTCAATATGTAAATGCTCAAAACGCTGCGCTGTCATAAATGTACCAGGAGGTGATATCGTATGTCGTTGTATTTTTGATTTTTGGCAGGCTATACATGATCTACACCAATTATTGATATCTTTGTTCATATACGGCCATAAATACCTTTGGGTTATCATTTTTCTCGTAGTTCTTTTTCCTGGATGGCTCATACCATGAATGGTATCGAAAATTTGTTTGCGAAAATGCTTTGGCAAGTAGGGGCGGCTTTTCCCAGTAGACGTGTCGCAGGTGATGTTTATTGTGGAACCCGGAAGCGTAATGTTTTTGAATTTCAATCTTTTATTGTCACGTAATTTACTAAGTTCATTATCTGCTGATTGACATTTCTCCAATTCAGCGTAATCGATAGGTGATGGCACGTATATTTCCTCTATTCGAGATAAGGCATCGGCGGTAATATTGTCACGTCCGTTTATGTGTTGGATGTTGGTACTGTACTGTGAAATGAAATCTAACTGCCGGACCCGTCGCGGTGTATCGTTTGATGATGGTTTTTGGGAGAATGCGTATGTCAAAGGTCGGTGATCCGTAAATATTGTAAATTCTCTTCCCTCGATTAATCTGTGAAAATGTTTGACGGCCATGTAAATTCCCAACAGCTCTCTGTCAAACGTACAATATTTTTGTTGAGTTTCGCTCAATTTTTGTGAAAAAAAACCTAATGGTTCCCAATTGCGTCCGGATCTTTGCTGTAAAACCCCACCAACGCAAGTAGCACTAGCGTCGGTCATGAGCGCTAGTGATGCGCTGCGGGAAGGATGCGCTGTTAATACCGCGTTTTTCAAGCTTTCCTTGCATTTTTCGTAAGCTTGGTCTGCTTCCGTTGTCCAAGGAACAGGTGAATTATCGTTCTTTTTTGAACCATGTAGAAACTCGTTTAAAACTCTTTGATTTTCCGCTGCGCGTGGAATATTACTTCTGTAGAAATTGACCATGCCCAAAAATCTTCTTAATTCTTGAATCGTTTTCGGTTTGGGAAATTCCATGATTGCTTTGTAATTTTCCTCGGTAGGTTGTATTCCCTGGCTCGTTATATGATAACCTAAGAAATCTATTTCCCTTCTGTGAAATTCGCATTTTTCGAGATTAATGGTTATTCCATTCTCGTGTAAACGTTTGAAAACCGTTTCTAAATGCTGATAATGCAAATCTTCGCTGTCCGAAGCGATGAGACAGTCGTCTACATATATAAATACGAAATTTAAATCTCTAAACAAGGAATCCATGAATCGTTGAAATGTTTGCGCCGCATTGCGTAATCCGAAAGGCATTCTTAAGTACTCAAAAAGTCCGAAAGGTGTGATGATGGCTGTTTTCTCTATATCTTTAACAGGAATACAGTGGTATGCTTTGCGTATATCTATCTTGCTTAGTATCTTCTTATTTTCTAATATGTATGTAAAGTCAGTTAATCTTGGTAGTGGGTATTTGTCCGGTACTGTCGTGCTATTGAGCATTCGATAGTCTCCGCACGGTCTCCATTCGCCATTTTTCTTTTTTACCATATGCAATGGGCTTGCCCATGGGCTATCTGACGGTCGGCAAATTCCGAGTTCTATCATACTTTGAAATTCCTTTTTGGCTATGTCGTATTTTTCTGGAGGTAATGGTCTTGCCCGAGCTGCGACGGGTGGTCCTATAGTGATAATGTGGTGTTCAATCTTATGTTTGGGCGCATTGCGTAGAGAGGACTCTTTCGTGATGTCTTCGTACTTGTTTAAAAGTTGCGCAATACGTGGATTCGTTCCCACTGCGATAGTACGAATTGTTTGTTGTGCCGCTTTTTCCGAAGTTACATGCGTTGTCAGCTCTGTAACTTTGTCGATAAGTTTGCGACCAGCTATGTCGACTAATAGTTTATAGTGCTCTAGAAAATCTGCTCCAATTATTGGTTGTGTAACATCGGCGATTATAAAATTCCATTTATAACATCGTTGTAGTCCTAAATTCAAGGTAAGCGTCTTCTCGCCGTAAGTCCTAATTTTAGTCCCATTTGCAGCGTATAGTGTGTATTGTTCATTTTGTAAAATCGAATATCTCTGTTGCTTGCTAATGACTGAGATATTTGCGCCCGTGTCAATCAAAAACTTCATACCACTTTTTCGGTCGGTAATGGTGAGGCGATTGGATGGGTGGATTGCACAGAGTTTCGCCGTTGTCTGTGCTCTTATTCGTTTCCCTGGTTCCGTACGTAAGTCATTGGTTTCCAACCGCATGGCTTAATGCAGTTCCTTGCATATTTTCCGAATCTTCCGTGGTAGTAACAAAATCGATTTGCTCCTCTATAGTTTGTTCTCGGCCTCATAATCGGGAATTGTTGACGCTCCTTGAAATGATTGTGCGTGTTGGGTCGATAGCCATATTGACCTTGCTGAATTGCGTCAATATCTATCTGTAATTTTGCTAGCTGGGTTAAAATGCATGCTGTATTGTTGTCGTTTGATGTGTCGTTGCCAACAGCTGATATTTCGGTTACTTTTGAATTCATTATTATTTTGTCTGCAATTAGGCTCAGTTTGTCAATTTCCATGTCTTCCGTAACTGCTAGAACCGTAGTAACTGATGTTGGTAAAAGCCTGAACCATAGTAGTTTAATTGTTTCGTCACTGATTTTTCCTCTCCCGAGGACTCGCATTTGACGTAATAACTGCGAAGGCTTTTGATCACCGAGTTCTGTCTCTGATATTAATTTTTGAAACTGTCGCTGTTCTGTTTCTTCGTAACAATCAATTAAACGTTCCTTGATGTTTTTGTATTTATCTGTAGTCGGTGGCGAAGTGATTAGGTCACTAACCTGTAGTATTTCTTCCTTGGATAACTTTGCTATTACCGTACAGTATTTGTATTCGTCTCCTTGCTTCTGTGGTGCTAAAATGGCTTCTAGTTGCGTGAACCATAATCTGGGTTGGTCTTTCCAAAATTCCGGAATGCGGGATAAAACCGAGGTGCCAGCAGCTACTTCAAGTGTTCCTTGCTGATTTATGTTCGCCTTGCACGGTGATTGTGCCATGTTTCTTGCTGCGTATTCATTCGTCGGGGTCACCAATTTGCCAAACTTCTTGGCAGTATATGGCTAGGTATAAATGAGACCAAAGATGTAGTATAGTCTGGTTATAATTATCCAAAGGTGCATCTTATATACTAACGACTACGTGTTGATAACAGAAAGTAGAAACATTTAATAGATATTGAACGTGCGATAAAGAACATAAGATTGCGATGTAGATTGTAGATACAGCACAAAGATATTGTACTGCAACAGGCTACTTATATAAGTAAAGTAATGCCCGAGGTACATGAGGTTAATTTTTAAGGTAGGATAGAAAGCAAGCACTATCCTGGCTTAGCACCAAGCGAGAGCTGTTTACACGACGTTAGTAAAAATTAAGCCAGTAGCATTGCGGTGACTAGCCCATAGAGTAAAATGATCCGATAGGGTACTACACCGGTCACATGAGTCTAGTATATAAGCCAGGATAGAAAGTCGGTGGTGGGGTCGCTACAGTAAAAATATAACCCCATCCCATTAAACTCATCTTTCACGCTACCTTACTTGCCTAATAATGAGGATAGTCCTGTACACACGAGTCGTCTAAAGTGACTAACTTGCTAACTTACTAGCACTATCTTGCTATCTTAGCTTCAAAAACTATCCTCATGTAACCCGGAAAGTGGCAAATATCATTGCCGTTTCAATTTGCAAGGATAGTTGTTATTGTCACACTGTAGAAGGTGAGTAGCAACATCAATTTCGGTAAAGCCTCGTTGACACGAGTACGTCCATTAAAGCCATACTCCAGTCAAACTAATCCTATAGTCGTAAACAGTTTTGCGCGTCGTATTTTAGTGTTTTGTGACAGCAGAATCTTATGTTCTGTTTTTGTACAAGATTGTGAATACAACCACTGTATTAGCTTGTAAATTTTGCTACATTCTTCTCAAATTTAGTGTTTAGAAATGACTTATTTATTTATGTATGTTTACGTGGGGAGGGGTCTCTTTTGGAGATTTGATGATTATGATTATAGTAACTTCTTCAGTGATGTTCTTCAGAAAGGTATACCTACGACCAGCACCCTAATTGTTAATCACACTATCAATTCAAATTAGAAGCATTTTGAAGAATATTTCTAGTCCAGCTTCATATGTGCGAAAAAATTCTCTGCTTAACGCCGCGCGCCGTGGATACAACAATGAATGTTGTAGAACTGTTAAAATGAAAGTTACTGCGAGGTGTACTAGTAGTACTCGTGGCGGAGGTAGTGCGATTTTATATATGTATGTTCAGATATTACAGTCCTAAAAAGGAGCATCCAAAATGATAAAAATATGCAAATCAGGAGCTAGTTCACTGTCACCAAACTCTTAGAAGCATATTCAGCAAGCTTACTCGAATGAAGTGAACGCAGCACAATAGAGTACTCGATGTAGTGGATATTTGCATTTGAAATATTGCCAGCATTTTGCAGTCTGTATGCGAATGTTCAGGTTTAGATCTGTGAGGCAATTTACACGTAGTGCTTCATGTCCACGAAACGGGGCGTTTGCTTTTCAATAGCACGAAACAGTCCAGTGTATATACAGGATCAAATTAGCTGGCAATACTTCGGTTGGGTATCGCTACCGAAAACGAATGAAACAAAAACAATCATCACCAATCTCTAGGAACAAACTTATTTACAAAGAACGCAAACAGCTTCCAAAAAAATATTACATAGTGAGAAATAATTTAATTTCGGAAGTCGGTGTCTTTAGATCTGCATTTTTGCCACCGACTTCCAAAGTTAAAGGTGTTTTATGTTGGAAGGCGGTTGTTTTTTATTCTAAAAAAGACTTATAATATTCTTATTTTTAGTTTATGAATTTTATGATAATCTACCCCAAACCAATTCATATACCACTACTTGCTATGTAAACAACAGTGAAAGGAAATATTATAACAAAGTGTATTAAGTACCATATTTTCGAAGCTAACGCGAAGACTACCCAAGCCAAGTTACTAATTTTCAAAATCGGTCTACAATGTCCAAAGATATCACGGAAAAACATACCAAAAAAAATTGAGACGAACTGAAAACTTCCTCCGTTTTAAAAGCGTTTTAAAATAGACTCTTATATAACGTTCCAGTGACATCATTCACCTGTCAATTTTGAACGCTTGGTGGCGCCACCGTAGTCAAATAAAATTTAAAAAAAAAAAAAAAAAAAAACAATTAAAACGTTAAATGTTGTTGTTGTTGTTATTGTGTTGTGTTTAATTTAAAATTAAATTAAACATTTTTAGGGTTCCGTTGCCAAATGACAAAAAACGGAACCCTTATAGATTCGTCATGTCTGTCTGTCTGTCCGTCTGTCTGTCTGTCTGTCTGTCTGTCTGTCTGTCTGTCTGTCTGTCTGTCTGTCCGTCCGTATGTCACAGCCATTTTTTTCCGAAACTATAAGAGCTATGCTGTTGAAACTTGGTAAGTAGATGTATTCTGTAAACCGCATTAAGATTTTCACACTAAAATAGAAAAAAAACAATAAATTTTGGGGTTCCCCATACATAGAACTGAAACTCAAAAATTTTTTTTTCATCAAACCCATACGTGTGGGGTATCTATGAATAGGTCTTCAAAAATGGTAATGAGGTTTCTATTATCATTTTTTTCTAAACTGAATAGTTTGTGTAATAAGACTCACTAAATGCAGTACTGATACTTTTATATTCTCTTCACTTCTTCAGAGATACAATCACCATAGTTACTTCACACCAAAATTGAGCCCTCTCGGCCAAGTGCCGTCGCTTATATACTACCCCAACCGTCACAAAATTGACAGTTGAACTGTGTTGCCATCTTATAAAAATAACAACGGATTATTCAAATCTCTAAAAACCCTACACTCGACCGTCCTGACAACGTGTATGCCCCCATACACGCCTCCGGTGGTGTCTACAATACCCTACACCTGGCTGAAAGGACTCATGATGACAACAAAAGAAATGTTAAGGAGAAAAAAAAAATTCTTACATCAATTAGACTAAATTCTTATAACACTAATGTTTACAAATGTACAACATCATACAAACAACATAAACAAAACAAAATACTCATTAAAACTAAAAAAAAAACTAGGTTTATAATTATTTAGCTACAATAGTTATTATTAGATCCCAAATAAATTGATTCAATTTATACAATCATTTAGTATGTTATGTTTATACATTTATGAAATCGACACTAACTGGATAAAGGTTATATAACTATACTCTATATAATCAGTTTTTCCACAGCATAACGAATTTTCAACAATTTGGCGAACCAATCAATTCTTGCCAAAAAAAAACCTCTCGGATTATGACGTTATTTAACAATCGTTCAAACTTTTCTAGTTTATATTTAATAAGTGCGAACCATTCAATTCATTAAACTTGCGTACTCTATCAGGTTGTGAACCAATCAATTCTCACACCTGATCAGAGACTTCAAAAACCTAGGCAAACCAATCAATTCTTGCCTCCAATTGTAACCGGTGACGTGAACCAATCAATTCTCACGCTCGGTCTACAATTGTTCTAAATACTGACGTGAACCAATCAATTCTCACGTCAGCTTCTTGCGTAATAACCGGTAACGTGAACCAATCAATTCTCACGTTCGGTCTGAAACAATATAAACATTCTGTAATAATTGTCCTGTACAATTCTACACTGATGACCACTATGCATCACTATGTTCGTCATCATCACTAGATTCGCTAGAGTCTGATTTATTTAGTTGTAACGCAGCTACATGTACCCACGGCAGCATTCGATCAGCTGCTACAGTGGTAGTGCGTTTATTCGTATTATTGCTGAAACCGGGAATAGATGCTATCTTATATCTATCTTGGCCTAAAACCTCAGTGACTCGATATGGTCCTATGTAGGATGGGAGGAGTTTTTTGCTCTTCCCATCATTATTAAAAGTAACTTTAGTAATTTTAACTAAATCCCCTTGATTATATACCTTAGCAGGACGTCTGTTCTTATCGTAACGCAGCTTCTGCTTTGTCTGTTCAGTGTCTATTCTTTCTTTAACTTGATTTCTGATGGTGGTCACATCTATATTTTCCCTAGTCACGTCTGCTACCTCATTTAGATTAGGATTGATTTCACTATTCATGAACGTACTAGGGCATGCAAACCGATAACCGATAATCGATAATTTATCGGTTATCGATCCATTCTGACAAAACGATAAATATCGAAAACAAAAACGATAAATACCGATAATCGATAATTTTATATAATGAATTCTGACACATTTCTGAACGAACGTTGGATGCGTCCCGTTCCCTCGCCGCGCGCGTTTTCTTTCCCGTCACTGTCATTTGCTCATTGCGCAATATTTGTGTGTGACTGTGAACTGTGAACGTGTCGATCGCTGTCGTTCTACCATGTGAGGGAGGAGTTGAGGACGCCCGGATTAACTGAATTGAGAGTTTTTCGTCAGTAAGAAATTAAGAATATTATTGGTAAGTCAGATTTATACTACTTAATTGCAAACATTTAGCGTTGTTATTCGAAATGTTTCCGTTCAAAATGCTACACCATTTAAACATAAATATAGAAAGTCGGTACCTAAACAAGGCTTTTACCTTAAAAATGAAAAAATATATAGTTTGTAGTACGAGTTACGACATACACACAATCAATTTCTACCTATTAATTTCTTGTAAAGTGAACATAAAGCATATTTTATTGTTTTAGGTACCTATTTTTTCAGTTTAGAATCTTGTTTACCACTTAAATGGTTACTTGATGTGAATGTAAAATTCAATACAGAAGTTCTGTCTACAATTCTACATAACTAATCTACATCGTAATATTTTCATGTAGTTCAGTAAATTCAAAACTGCGTATGTTTTTGTTTTAGGTACTTTACGTACTGCACCTACTCATTCAGTAAAGTATATTTAGCATGTCTAATAAAAACACAGTTAACTATGTACCTGTGTACAAAAAGTGTTCGGACCAAACGTCGGTATGGCGGCATTTTTTAAAAGCAGAAACAGGTGACACTGCAAAATGTAAGATCTGCGACAAAGTTATTAAGTGTGTGGGTGGTACAACAACGGGACTTCGCAGTCATTTAAGGTCCTTACATGCCATAACACTTGACAGCGAAAAGTTTACACCGGAACCGGATGAAGGTAGAAGAGAGATTGCTGGGCCTTCAAAAAGAAAAAACGACGGTCCATCTTTGTTATCGTCTTTGGCGTCAATAGATGCTCCTGTTCCTGTATCAGTTAAAAAAAGTAAAATGTCTGATTATTTTACAGAATCAAACAGATCTTTAGATATTATGATATCAAGAATGACAGCTTTAGACGGAATGCCTTTTAGGGCATTTACAGAGTCTGAAGATCTTAGGCATATCTTTAACAAAGCTGGTTATAAATTACCCTCTAGTGCAAATTCTATAAAAGATATAACTGTTAAGTTTTACGATAAAATTAAGAGTAAGGTTATAAAAGAGATACAGGAGCTAAAAAATGAAGGACACAAGTTTTGCTTATCTTTAGATGAGTGGACATCGTCAAGAAATAGGCGATATGTAAATGTAAACATTCACTGTGCATTTTTCCAATGTAAGGATACTGCAAAAAACCTTGGCTTATGTAGAACATATGGCTCTGTAAACGCTGATAAATGTGAAGAATACCTTCGAAAGAGGCTAAATGAATTTGGTATAAACTTTGACACTGATATAATTTGTATAACATCCGATGGAGCTTCAGTCATGACAAAACTTGGCCGAAATCTAAACTGCATTCATCAACTTTGCTTAGCTCACGGCTTGCAACTGGCCATAGTTGATACATTTTATGCCAAATCTCTAGAAGTAACTCATTATAACGAAGCTCAAGATGAGGAGGAAAATGATAATGATGACGCACTTGTTATTAATGATGATGCTGGTGGATTAGAAATAGAGGAAGCGTTTTCATATGTTGAAACAAATATTCAATTCAAACCCATTATAGAGAAGGTTAGAGCAGTCGTACGAATGTTTCGAAAGTCACCTACAAAATCAGATGTTCTTCAGAAATATATAAAAATGGAACTTGGCAAGGAAAGCGCATTGTTGTTAGACTGCAAGACACGATGGAGCACACTATGTGATATGATAGGTAGATTTATTAAAGTAAAAGCTGCAATCTTAAAAGCTGTCATTGATGTCCAATGCGCAATTCAAATTTCGGAACAGGAGTGGTCAGTTCTTCGAGACATATATGAGAATCTTGAAATTATTAAGGTCACAGTTGAGGCCCTCTGTCGAGAAGATGCCACTCTAGTTAGTGCGGATGTTGCTACGAATTTTGCTTTAAAGAAAATTGAAGTTCGCAATACGCAACTTAGTCGGGACCTTCATACAAATCTCACAAATAGATTAAAACAAAGACGGCTTCCAATTGCTAGTCTTATGCAGTACCTGCATGATCCAAACCGATATTTTAATGACGACGAATATAATACAGATGTATACCCTCGCTTAACCAATGATCGTTTACAGGACATGATACTAAACCTTTTATCAAAGTATGGTTCTGCTGCAGTGACTGCTTTGGATGTGATTGAAGATGACCACAGTCAAGCTCATTCAAGTGACCAAGTCACTGAAGTCACTGACAGCAATGCCCAAGTGACCAATAAAGACTTGCTTGATCAATATATAAATAAAATTAATTATGACTCGAGAGGCCCAGGCATTTCAGCTTCAACGGAGGACACTTTGACACTTCTTAAAGTTGAAATGCTACTATTTGTAAACGGTGGTGATCGTGGTCAACTGCTAACAAAACTATACCGTTGGCTTCGCTCAATTAAGCCAACTAGTGTAGAAAGCGAACGTGTCTTTTCCGCAGCTGGAGTACTATGTAATAAGCTGCGTACTAGCCTAAATGACAAAACAATTGATTGTTTGTCATTTCTGCGGACATATTTTCAGCAGCAAAAAAAAAACAAAAATCTCTTTAAAATGTGATTATTTCAAATGTGATCTCTTTTAATTATAATACAAAATTACTATTTTAAATGTGATTTCTTTTAATTATAATACGGAATTGTTATATGTTAATTTACCTATTGTCGTTAATTAATCGTCGAAATCTTGTTAGGATGTGTATTACACATCCTAACAAGATTTCTTAACGATTAACATCTGAGTCAACATACACATTGTGTATGTTGAATTGTTGACTCAGATGTCCATACTGTACTACGAAATTATTTAAAGTTAATTTAATTATACTAAACGTCCAAAAGTTGCAATATTTAACTCATAATTATTATAATTATTTTAAAGAGTAACTTTTTTTTAAATTTAGCTAGAGGTTTCTAAGATTTTATTTAAAAGATCTCTTAAGAAAGAAGAGTTTAGTGAGACAATCCAAAATGTTATGTTATATAATTTAAATATTATAAAGAAATACAAACGTTGATTTAAAAAAAAAACGCCTTGTTTTATTTATTTTTCAGTATATTATATTGTCCTTTATTTTAGGTAAGTAATTGCATCACTTTATCCCTTTATTTACAAGTAAAAAACAAGTTTAGGTATTTTTTTTATAAAAAACGATAATTATCGGTAATTACCGGTTTTTATCGAAAAAAAATCGATATCTTTCATTTTATCGATTATCGGAATATTTCGATAATTGCATGCCCTAGAACGTACCAAACATGACTTCAGATGGCCTCCTAGCAGTCGTCTTTTGGACAGTGTTATTCAACCCCCATTGTATTTTCCCTAACTGGCTATCCCAATCCCTCTCATCATGTCTCAGGTTTAGTGTTTTTAACGAATTTAAGATAGTCCGGTTATATCGTTCTACTTGGCCATTTGATTTAGGACTCGCGACGGCATTCAAGATGTGTTTTATACCTTTATCATAACAGTATCTTTTAAACAAGTTGATTGAACACTGATTAAACGGTTAGGCATTCTAAATGTATAGAATATGTCATCCAGGGCACGAATTACATTTTGTGTATTCGTGTTCCGAACGGGCTTTATAAATAAAAACTTAGTAAACGAGTCTACCACAACTAATAGGTAAGAGTATCCTCGTTTAGATTTGACAAAGGGGCCAAGGTGGTCGACATGCAGGGTATGAAACGGCGACTCTACTTTTTCAATCGGGTGTAGTAAACCTTCGTTCCTATTCGCGGACTTCTTAGCGTAAGCACACTCGATACAAGCGGACACATACTTCTTGATAAACCGTGACATCTTCGGAAACCAATAATTACTTTTAACCCTTTCCAAAGTTTTCTCTAATCCTAGATGACCAATATCGTCATGGTTCATCCTGCATATCTGCCACCTCGCCCCCTTTGGGACTGCCCAGCGAACATTATCCTTATCGCCATTAAGATACCTATATAATTTATTATCCCGAACAATATAATTATCTTTGATATATTGAAGATTCCTGGGATCCAAATCCTTTTCTAAAACCTGCTTAATACGTTCTAATTTAGAGTCTCCTAGCTGTAGGGTATGCAACCAGTCATCGCTACTAATGACCATAACTTGAGCACGCAGAGTAGAGGATCCAGTCATAGAATTATTAGAGATAGGATTGCGAGATAACGCATCTACATGGGACATTCTAGTGCCGGGTCGATATTCAATTGAACAGTTAAATTCTTGCAGCAAAAGCCACCAGCGCGCTATTCTAGGTATGAGATCGCGTTTCATAAAAGTGGAACGAAGAGCACTACAGTCAGTGACTATTTTGAACTCCTTACCTAACAAATAGACCCGAAACTTTTCTAATGAACGAATGACAGCCAAGGTTTCTAATTCGTAGGAATGATAATACTTTTCCTCCGGTGATGTTCGCCTACTACAATAAGCAATTGGTTGAAGATGACTACTATCCTTACACCGTTGCAAGAGTATGCCTCCAACGCCATCTTTGCTGGCGTCAGTATGTAATTCTGTCTCTGCCTCGCGATTGTAAATAGCTAAAACTGGTCTGTCTACCAATTGTGATTTTAGCACCTGGAATGCATTCTCTTGTCCTTGGTCCCAAACCCATGCGGAGTCCTTTTTTAACAACTGCATTAATGGCGACGCTAATTGAGCGAAATTTTTGATAAATTTACGAAAATAACTAGCTAGGCCAAGGAATTGCCTAACACCATGAATGTTAACTGGCCGTGGAAAATTCATAACCGCCTGGATTTTTTTCTCACCTGGCCGAACTCCTGACGAGCTGATCTCATACCCAAGATAATCAATATTGTCGTGCAGAAAATTACATTTAGACAAATTTAATGTAAGGTTTGCATTCTCTAACAGCTTCAGAATTTGTTCGAGCCTGTCAAGACATTCAGCAGTATTTTTGCCAAAAATAAGCACGTCATCCATGTATGCTGTAGCATGAGTGAATCGAGCTGACCCCAAGACTTTATTGATCATTCTCTGAAAAACTGCTGGTGCATTGGCCAAACCAAACGGCATACGGTTAAATTCGTACAATCCGTCTGGAGTGACGAACGCCGTCAAATGTTTGCATGGTTCAGAAATTGGCACTTGATAATATCCAGATGCTAAATCAAGCGTTATGAAACACGCTTGCCCCGATAATCTTGCTATCTCATCGTCTATAATTGGCATCGGATATCTTTCTTTTACTGTTACAGAGTTCAACATTCTATAATCAATACACATCCGAAAACTGCCATCCTTCTTACGGACTAATATAATAGGACTTGCATACTCCGATACCGATTCTCTAACAATCCCGGCTTCTAACATTTCACCTAACATAGACTGCACTTTCTCACGCTCATGATGTGATAATCTGTAAGGGCGATAGACAATAGGACGTTGACTATTCAACTCAATTGTCATTTGCGTAACATCAGTGCAACCCAAATTTTTCAAATTTGAGGCAAAACAATGTTTATATTGTTTAAGTATAGTCATAAGCCTTTGTCTATCGTCCTCTGATACAGAATCACCTGTGCGTACGTTTTCCTCCCGAATATCATGTTCTAAATTATTTTGAATATCTGCCGATGCCGTAATTCCTGGGGACTGCATTACTATTCTCTGGACAAACTCGACCTTTTCTCCCCTACTAGCAACAAATTCCTTTCGTAAACTACAGGGGATGGAAAATGGATAAACAAGAATGTCTAAATTTCCCCGCTGGACCTGGTAAACACCACCATAAACAACAACTTCTTAATTTGGACCACCTACGATGTTGTTACTCAGCATCAAACAGCCATTAAATTCGGATCCTACCCGAGCCTTAATGGATGCAGGTCCATGAAGCTCGACATCAGCTGCGATCCTAACTTCAGCAAGTTGAAGGTTGTTAGTATCGGAATAAACCACTGGGATCTCAGTTTGCAACTTACGAAATTGCAAGGTGTGAGAATTTTTGAACACAAGAATATGTGGTTGCTCTGTGTATGACTGACCTATCAATATTGGTTTATCTAATAAATTATCTTCGACAACTCTACAAGCTACCCTTGCATCAACCCCATCTACCACTATGTCGAGCAGTATATTGCCCAATGATCGGACCACCTCATTCCCGAATCCTTTCATAATCGACGGGACCTGATCATGCACTAGATTAAGGTTCAAAATTATTGACTCCCTAACCAACGTCACTTCGCTACCGAAATCAATAAATGCTTCTACAGTCCTACCATTTACTGTGACTAGCTTTATGAATTTTGAGTTGGGACTGGAACTTGAAATACACATTGTTTTAGATGGTGCTCCAGTTTTGCCCGTTATACTATCGGACTTAGGATCTTGCCAGCAATTTTCAACCTTGTGACCGATTTTGTTGCATTTATTGCATTTGACTAGTGGCTTCGGACACTGTAAATAAGGGTGACCTCGCTCCTTACAATTAAAACAGAACACCGAACCCTGAGACTGATTGGGTTTATTTTGATTTGTTTTAGAATTGGAATGGTTATTTTTCGTAAAACTACGATCTGAAGTTTGGCTTTCTTTGTTGCTCATTAGAAATTGGAGAAGCTGCTCAGGCTGAGAACAACAAAACGCCAACGCACTCGATTTCATAGTCCTATCAGATAAACCGTGGATTATACAATCTACTGCGCGTTTACCCGTAATGTCACACTGAGTTAACAACGCAAATTTTTCGTAGTAATATACTTCAATTGGTTCGCCGAATTTACTTCTTCTCTTAAGCATATCTTCCAGAATTTGGCCATAGTTTTGCTCGCAAGGAAAAGCACTCATTAATTTATCTTGCCATTCTTTCCAAGTATGCAGAATTGTGTTAAGACCCTCATACCAAACTTTGGCCAAACCCTGAAGTTTTTGCATAGCAAAATGTGTTGTCGTCATATCATCCCAGCCGTATACAGTAGCGCATTCATTTACTTTACGCAGCCAAATGTCAATACGCTGATTTTTCGCTGACGGGTCAAAATTAGGGAGAATGTTTTTGTGATCAATATTCTTCGAAATTGATGCACTTGTATGCGGCTGAGATGCAAACCCATGTTTAATAGAATGCACCAAATCAATGACATCTTTAACGGTAAAAGAAGGGGTACGTGACCTTTTATCTTGCGATACGCAGTCGCTCCGAAGATTATCGTTGCTCTGCTCACGTGCACCTCGTCTCCTCTTGGCTCTTGTAGCTTCATGCTCCGGTTGACGCGGCTGGCTCGGGCTGCGACTGTGCTGCTGGCCCTTGGAGTGACGACGGCTCGTACTCTTGTAGCTTCTTCCAGATCGATTCCCATGCGCCTCTAATATATTCTCACGTTCCTTGCGCAGTTCCCGTTCGAGTATACGTAGCCGCTCTCGTTCTTGCTCAAACTCAAGCTCTTTCTGACGAAAACTTTGCCTCCTGGACTTGCTGCGACTTCGACTGCCACCGTAGCATTCGCCGGAAATATCGCGTCGATGACGCGACGAGCACCTTACTGGAGTTAGCAGACGCCTTCGGCTGTCGCTGCAAGCATCCAACGATTGGGCGGCACCGTTGTCTTTTTCCATTGTGAAACTGAAATTGACCACATTTAAGGACATAAATGTTCGATAATACAAATTACATAATGTAAAACAGGGCCACAAAAATATATTTCGAAATCCAACTAACAGCACGATCAGGGAGTACCCCGATCAAGATTAACACACTATAAAGCTTCCGAGTTATTTAATATCATTGTTAGCAAATCACGTGTAAGGATTCCTAAAAAAAATTTGAAAAGTAACCTTGGAAAAATAGTTGTGATTAGGGTGTACCCTAACCAAATGAAAACAATAACTGACGGCAATGGCATGCATGCGGGCTCATGCGGCATGTAACACTGCCGAGTACCCAAATCGAGTGATAACACCTACTTACATTTCCACGAAAAATACAAACGATTCACTCTAATCATAACCTTATTTTATAATCGTATTGTCAGGGGGTACCCTGACCAAATAAAATCAAATCATAAGGTTATGTATACACATTAGGAACCCAAAATGCTTCGCCATATTATCGGGGAGTACCCCGACCAAATGTGGCAAACAGCATCCGGTCTCCACGTGTTTTTTTTTTTTTTTTTGTAGGTACATAAATTATCCTAACCTTATTTTCCAGTCGTAAAATCAGGGAAACCCAGACCAAATAATATCAAAAAACAAGGCTATGATTACACGTTAGAAACCCAAACTACTTTGCCACATTATCGGGGAGTACCCCGACCAAATGTGACAAACAGCATCCGGTCTCCACGTGTTTTTTTTTTTTTTTTTGTAGGTACATAAATTATCCTAAACTTATTTTTCAGTCGTATTAACTATCAGGGAAACCCTGATCACACCACATGGCTAACTTTGAAACCCAATCTTCACTGTCTTATTACCGGGGAGTGCCCCGACCAAATAGGACAGCGAGCTTAAGGCTACTACTACATCTTTACATAAGCGTTAAGAAATATAAATTACTTTACCTTTTCGAATCCCACTTCTGAAGTGTAATAAAACTCACTAAATGCAGTACTGATACTTTTATATTCTCTTCACTTCTTCACAGATACAATCACCATAGTTACTTCACACCAAAATTGAGCCCTCTCGGCCAAGTGCCGTCGCTTATATACTACCCCAACCGTCACAAAATTGACAGTTGAACTGTGTTGCCATCTTATAAAAATAACAACGGATTATTCAAATCTCTAAAAACCCTACATTTGCGCGAGAGACACTTCCAAAGTGGTAAAATGTGTGTCCCCCCCCCCGTAACTTCTAAAATAAGAGAATGATAAAACTAAAAAAAATATATGATGTACATTACCATGTAAACTACCACCGAAAATTGGTTTGAACGAGATCGAGTGAGTACTTTTTTTTTAAAACGTCATAAATCGTAAACCGCAATTTAGTTTACATTCAATCAACTGAAATATAAAATTTAAAAAAAAAACATTTATTTTTAAACCGAGAATACCTACAGGTTTGTACGGAACCCTCGGTGCGCGAGTCCGACTCGCACTTGGCCGGTTTTTATTTAACATAAACCTACATGGGCTCTTATGAAACGTCAGAAGCTAGGTGCATTGTTCCAAACGATTGATTCCTATAGAGAAGAGCCGGCAAGTAACTCCATGGTTAGGTCCTCTTTTAAAAATAATTGGCTTTTAAAATAATAAATAAAACATATCATTTAAACCAATTGTCATTATTGCCATGACAACCAATAATAAAGTGTTCAAATTAGAATTGTAGGTATGTATATAGTGTCAAATACTGGGTAGATTATGTCGAAGAAGAATGTAAAAAAAATGTACATCGTCATTTGGGAGCAGTTAATAGCCATTACATATTACAATTTTTTTTTAGGCTTAGAGAACCCTAACTTTAAGTTTTCTCTCTCTTACGCTCGATTTAAAAAGAGTTCCTATACCGTTTCAGGTACGTTTACAACTGGCATACTAAGACCTGCTTCGAGATCAGATGGTCTGCTCACTGCCAGGAGGTTCCTGCACCAGCTGTCACCAACAACTTTGGCTCGGAGTGGGAGTGTGTCAGCGAGTGTGGTGGATGGGCGTAGCTATAAGGACTTTGTGTGATTGTAAAGAAGTTGTGTTGGACTTTTCCTACCTTAGTTTATGTTTAGTTTTAGAGACTCGACGAGGCGAGATGGGATTGAACTGTTGCCTAATTCAACTTTTTTTTTTACTATTTATTGAATGGTGCCCAAGATACAGGCTGTGACTAGTTTTGGATCAAGGCATATTGTAATTGTTATGTTGAATAAACGTTTTACTTTATTGTTACGTTTTTTTATTACTTATTTATCCGAATATTTGAATATTCTGCCAAATTTTCACTCAGCTGTAGAGATTATAAAAATTATACCTAAATGAATAAAATAAATTTAATGAATAAAACGTGTAAGTCACAGATGAAAATAAAATGTCAAATGCAAAATAGAACGAGTGATTATTATAAACATTATGTTATACTTACCACGCAAGCCCAAATTTTCTTTACAGCGAAAAGTATGTATATTTTAAAGTTAAAGAAAAGTATATTTTTAGAAATAAAGTTATCATAGTACCTAATACTATGCCATTTATCAAGAAAAGACCTCTTTCCTCTATTCTTCTTAGTCACGTACTTCATTACTGAATGCCGTATCCCTGAAAAGCCTTCGTGACTTTATGTACGATGTTCTTCCACTTCGTTCGGTTCTCGGCTTCTTTCACGGCCGTTGTAACAGAGAGTCCATTGAGGGCGGTTACTTGGTCGACCAGTGGTTAGTTGACCGGCCGCGACGTCTTGTGTCATCTACCTTACCCATCACCACCAACTTTTCAAGGTTATCTGGTTCCCCCAATGTGACCAAAGTAACCGAAAATCCTTTGGTGACAGATCGTTGGTGGTAGTCTATCTGTGATGCGTAGAATAAATTTGTTCGTAATTTTGGCGGACCATGGTATGCGCAGCATTTTGTTCCAGCAGCACATCTCAAAAGCTAGAAAAGATAAAAGCAAGAAAATATTATACTGTAATCTTATTTTATGGAAACGAAAATCGGATATTTTTGTTCCTTCAATATCTTGTATCAGGCCATAATCGTTTTGCTCCCTTCCATACTAATATATTTGGGATCCCTAACCTTTCGTAAAAATGTGTATTAGAATTCAATATCTATCATTTTTTTATGATTAGTTATATATTAGTTATATTGATGTTTTTCGTATGTTTTTATGGTTTTTATTCTGAAATCGAATTGAATTAGTGACAAGTGATAGTGTTTTTTTTTTTATTATAATAGTTTAAGTTATCTGTCACTACAAAGATGAGCATTAAATCGTTGTATTGGTAAATATAGTCAGGGAAATTTGTTGTACCTATAACAAATTAAAGTGTCCGTTCATTCAAATCACAACTGCTTTTCTTGACAGTTGTATGAATTGGCTCCAACGCGGCAAAATATAATAACGTAGGTTGTTAATTTGTTAAGCAATTAATTTCCCTGACTACATTCTATGATAGCCCCATTAGGCTAAAGCTAAAATGGGCAATGGGCAAAAGTTTAGTTCCAATTAATTAAACTTTTTGTCCTCCTTTCTCCCGCCAAAATATCCACTAACATGACTAACACAAAATCAAAAAAAGAACCACTACATTCGAACTTCGTTCCAATTCGCATGCCTACTTTATGAATCTGGAACAAACGTCATAATTGGCGTAACAAAACACGAACAGACTCCAATAAGTAGGGCAAAGTTTACAATGATTCGTATTCCTATGAATATAAAATAGAGCAATCAGCATGGACGGCAGACGAGGCCGGGGCGCGGCAACTAATAGGCGGCTCGCCTAACTTTTGCTGTATTTCCCACAGAGTAGCGCCGGTACAGACGCAACGAGTGGAAAAGTTGTGGAATGTTTGTCGCGAAATTAGTGACTGAAATTTATCCAGTCCATGTCTGTTCAGTCATATCCGCTGAAAAAAAAGCCGAATAGCCTGATATTATTTTGTCAAGAAAATGGGTCGTTTTGATATTTCAGTAGTAAGCTACCGGATGGTCTCTTCCATACAAATTATAATCAAGTCAATAAAACTGAAGTGAAAAGGGATTATCAAATGAAATAACAGTTTTTTGCCAAACGCTTTATATATGAAAGTATATACGTTGGTTATAATATAATTTTTTTTTGTCTCCGTATCTGTTCGTTCCGGCTAATCTCCAAAACGGCTCGACCAAATTATGACGGAACTTTCACTGGTAGATGTTAATGTACCATAGGCAATTATTGTCTCGGTACCACGTACTGAGGGATAAGTTTCGATATACATGCGGGAGAAGCCGCGGGCATCAGTTAGTCTTTTTTAAAATAAGGGAAATTAGGTCTATGTTAAAATCTCAATTTGGAATTGTACCAACTACTTCATTAGAACATATGTAGAAGGCGAAAGACTCAACATCTTCATGATTAAGTTAGGATATGCTAGAACAGACAGTCAATTTGACCCTTTGTCTAGCAGTGTGTAGTTTAAGAAATAAATAATATATATTCATAAAGATAATTCAATACAATAACTAATCAAGGCTTTAAAGTGGAAAACACAACATAAATACACAAGCATTTAGTGATTTAGTTTCCTGTTAGCAAAACATAAACTATTCAAAAACATAAAAGAATGTGACTCATATTCACCCTTTCAGCATTACGCATGTTTACATGCCTACAGTTCAGCAACCCGACCAATAAATCAAATTAATAATAACAACTACAGACACACAGTCTAAGTTTACGCATACGAATACGAACGACCCTGTCCTTGACACAAAGCCTCTGTCCTCCCCCTACTCTGCGCCGTCACACCCTAATCCCAATCGTGGCTTACAGCCAGTGTTTTGTCGCTGTCGCGGCAACAGGCAGCTTTTACCGGTCTTTTACCGGATTTTTACCGATATTTTTAACGCGAGTGGAATTTTTTTCGGTATGGGGAACAAAGTTGTGACTTTCACGGAACAACAGCTAGAGGATTATCAGGTAAACGGTAACTTTTCGGCGCGAATTTGTGACTCTCGTCTGATCTTTGTTTTTATTTTGATTGTTTGTTTGGTTTGTTTCAACTTCGCTTATATTAAATGGTTATAATTTTGTTTAAAAGCGTAATTATACATAATTGTTTGTATAATAGAACCTAATTATTGTGTTTTAAACAGGACTGTACATTTTTTACAAGGAAAGAGATTCTTAGGTAAGATAAATTATTTCTTTTGCTTACTAACTGTAAAAGTACAAGGAAAGATATCTGGATATTCTATTATGGGTATTGATTGTGGGACTGTAAGAATATGACTAAATTACGGTCACATGTTATCACCTTATCACAAACATCTTAGTACAACATCCAATAACAGTGATGATACATGTCAAATTTAAAAAAAAAAAAACATTTCTATAACCCTGACACTCTGATGGTTTGTTGTGTATCTTAATTTGAAACTGGAATGGATAAAGTTAATTATATACAATTGACATAACAGGAGCCTTGACGGACATAATAAGTAGGTACGTCGGCCTTAAAAGGATAGTTCCATAGACAAGCATTCATTTGGTTGTCTATAATTTGTATTTCATAATACTATATCAATATTTAACCACGAGTAAGTACCCGATGCGTAATAATATGTTTTGTGGCAGACATTGCCACAATATAAGGGAACTAAAATTGTAGACAATTAAATGAATTCATACCAAATGATAGGTAAATATTTTTCAGGCTCACTGTAGGTACCTACTTAGTTTTTATCTTTTTCGATCAACTCTATAACTACCTAAGTCGACATTTGCACGGACGCACTGGATCTTCCGTGTGGTAAGGACGTGAAGAATAGCACCATCCAATTTCTTCCCGTGGGTGTCGCAAGAGGTGACTAAGAGACTTACTAGAGAATGGGCAGCAGCATTCTCTATGCATTTTACCAGCATACTGCGATCGCCAACCCGCCTGCGTGGCGATTACGGCTAACCCCGAAGGTAGAGGCCTATGTACAGCAGTGGACATCTTTCGGCTGAAATGATGATGATGATGACTGGATCTTCACCGTATTGCTTAGCACCGAGGGTTGAAAATCGAACAGTATATTTTTCCGATCCGCTGGGGGGTACTGTTGTATTCTCAATGCTCCGTTCAACACCAAGGGTTGAAAATTCAGTGCACTATAAAATCACGTGATGATATTTTTACATTCGTGCGACCATGGTTAAGTACATATTACTACAATTGTTAGTTCTTCGAAGAGCGGGAAATAAATAAATTATGTATGTATTTACCGCTAAAACAAAATGCAATGATAATTATATTATACGTCATAAGAGATACGTGGAAAGAGAGTACAGCGGCCTTCGCTCTGAAGTGTGACATTAATGCCTAATATAAAAAAAAAATGTTTACGTGGAATGCGTCAGGGTACTCCGCCAAGTTCAAATTTTGTTACGATTTTTGCAATTTGTATTGGGGAGTTGCGTAACACACTACCAGTAGCAATAGCTTTCATTTTGACAGTTCAACGGCATTCATTGCGTAATTTACGTCGTTGAGCAGAAAAATGTTTCGAACATATGAAGCAATGGAAGCTATATCTGTCAAAATGGTTCAGATTGCTATTGATCGCGTGTTACGCAATTAGATATCACTATAAATAAAAATATTTTATTTTCAGGCTTCAGGGCCCATAGGGTGTTAGTAATAAGTAAGGTATAAGGCTGTATGTTAAACAAAATATGATTCACGACTGTCACAAATATGGCTTTACATAATTAAAATAACATCAACACAACCCTAGTTCATTTAATCCCATTGAATGACGTTTCATAAAATAGTCATTTAGTTTTTTTTTTTCGTTTGTCAGACTTAAATCATTAATTTTATTTACATTAAAAACAGTTTTGCAGGAAAGATACTAAAATAAATTACTAACTATACAAATAAAAACAAAAGGACCCTTAGGCATCGAAGTACTCATCCGCATCACCGTCATCCGGAAACGTGCCCAGAAGACTGGCAGCACTGCCACGTTGAATGGCAATGCTAATTCTTTGGCCAAACAATGACCCAGCCCTCTGGTCACGTGAAGTGTTGACCAGTCGAAGAGAAATTTCCTTAAAAAGGAGACGCGCACTCGGGCCTCATGACCCGAACGTTTCAACCCCAAACGGCACAAAACTGTAGTTACCTATAAAGTATTTGCGCCACTGTCATTTAGTGGGATTAAATAGATAAGAAAACTTCAAATTCGCGGGTTGCCGTAGTGCACCCTCTTTAGCACAGTTTTATGAATTTCTAAACGAATTTAATTCAATTTAGCTACCTTGAGTCCGGCGATACATATTGTAGATAGCATTACTTATTTAGTAAATGGCAGCGACAGCTCGTCAGGGGCGCTTTTCAAGTAGATATGTAGGTAGTACTATGTATACATTTGCGCTACGTTAATAATCAATAAGTTTATGTAGACTGTTAAAGACATACTTTTATTATTTACATACCTACTATATTAGAGTATCTATGTAGGTACCTGTATCTCATTAAATGTACCTAATATCATATTTTTGTAACAACCTATTTGTCAGAAAAAGTTTTTCTTTATATTCTACTTAAGATCACAGGGATATTGTTTTACGGTATAATATGCGATTAGTATATTTCAAATAAGAATGACTGAAAAATAAGTTTTTGTATCCCTTCATACAGTCAAAACATTGATATAAAGTCTCTTAGTTCAGGAATAGGGTCTCTCCAATATCAGATTTTGACAGATTTTCCATACAAAATCTATCAAAAATTCACAATGACGAGACGAATTTCATCTAAACTAATATTATAAATGCAAAAGTAACTGTCTGTCTGTCTGTCTGTCTTGGTTTCCTGCTAAAACTACTGAACCGATCTAAATTAAATTTGGTACACAGATAGCTTAGAGCCTTAGAAAGGACATAGGCTACTTTTTATCCCGGTAGTACGTTCCCGCGGGATAACTTCCGACCTCCACGCGGGCGAAGCCGCTGGCAAAAGCTAGTCCTTTATAAACTAGACCTTTGCGTCTACACACAGACCACTAAAAACTCTAAACAATTGTTAACATATATTTACTTATACAAACTTCTTGATGTCCAGCACCTTAATCATTAACTCACTACGAAAAAAAAAACAATCTTGTTTATGTCCAATTAAGTTTGGAAGCCTAAAAAGTTCAAATAAATTCGAATGCCCGAATGGAATCAAACCAACTAAGTACTAAGCAGACAGAAATAACAAAGAGGCTTACGTTGTGACGCACTGCCATACTCCATGAAACCCGAGGTTCGGTCACGTGCCGATTAATTAATCGCTTTTATTTGGTACTAGCACTATATTAGAGGGGGTAGATAATTACTTATTAGTTGGTTACGCAATAGAGATGATGCTTTCAGAGGTATTCTAAAAAAACTGTAACATCAATTCAGGAAATTTTGTCAGGGGAACAATTCATAACATATATTATACTAAATCTTTATTTTTTACTGCCTTCTATAGGAGTTAGTCCTCAATTTGTCTGTATTTTTTATTTTTTGTATGTGTGTTTCGAGATATCTGCAGCAATTGTAAATCGATTTCGATAATTCTTTTTAATGCTTGTGGTATGTCTTGGGAGTGGTGTCATATACATTTTTGCAATTGAACTTTGGTAGGTTTTGCGTTAGCTTCTATAATACGTATTTAATCCACTTTGTGTATCTTGATGATATTCTTATACTTCTTGTTACTGTTGTTTAAATAGCTAGTAGTAATATATGAATTACTGTGTGGGATATTTATGTACCTAGTCGATTGTTTTCTTTTGTAAAAGTAAGTTATAAACGTAGAGAAGATCCACGACTCGATGAAAGGATTGCCGAACTCGAGGAACAATTGAGCAGGTTATGATGAGGAATAGTACGGTTGTCTGAAATCCAAAGAGAGGGAGAGGACTCGATAATCCTCAAATACGGAAACCTGCTCTATTTCCGGGACGGCGACCAGCAGTCCCAAGGTGGTATCGGGTTTATCATCGATAAGTCCCTTGTGAGCATGGTGGTGAAGATCTACTGTGTATCGACCAGGGTGGCTTTCCTTGCGTGAAACCTATCCTGCAGCGAAGAGTGAGACAAGGTAGACTTTATCTCTCCGAAACTGTTCTCCGCTGCACTCGAGGATGTCTACAAGATTCTGGACTGGAGAGGGGTTGGCATCGACATTAATGGCGAGTACATCACTCACCTTTGGTTGTTTGACGATGTAGTAGTTATGGCGGAGACTCAGGAGGAAACTTCAGTACAATGCTGGATAACCTCAGTAAAGCTTTCAAACCACGACAATGACCCACTCTGGGTCTAAAAATGAATATGGACAAAACGAAGGTGATGTTCAAAACCCATTTCACACTACTCTCAAGAAGATTGGAAACTCTTCACACAAAATAGTTGACGATTATGTTAGAACAAACTGTCCAGTTACGTAAATCCAACTTCGAGAAAGAGATAAATCGTCAAATTCGACTCGGCTGGGTAACGTTCGGGAATCTACGCAATATTTTTTTATCCCACACACCGCAGTGTCTCAAGACAAAAGTCTTTGACCAGTGTCTGTTGCCAGTGATGACCTATGGCACTGAAACGTGGTCGCTCACAATGGGTCTCATTAGAAGGCTGAAAGTTGTCCAAAGGGCAATGGAGAGGGCTATGCTTGGAGTTTCCCGACACGATCGAATCAGAAATGAATGGATCCGTAAGAGAACCAAGGTTACCGGCATAGACCGAAGAATTGCCAAACTTAAGTGGCAGTGGGCAGGGCACATAGCTCGCAAAACAGACGGCCAATGGGGCTGGAAGGATCTGGAATAGCGGTAGACGTAGCGTTGGAAGACCTCCCACAAGATGGACGGATGACCTGGTGAAGGCCGCAGGAATCCACTGGATGCGAAAAGCACAGAACCGGTCGAAGTGGCGGTGTATGTGGGAGGCCCACGTCCAGCAGTGGACGTCTTTCGGTTGAAATGATGATGAGGAAAAGATTCTTACTTTTCAAAAAATGTTTATCTGACAGTTTCATCAAAACAAAACATTTCAGCGCTGTCCAAGCTTAACGTTGTTAGGGACACAAACGCAGAACATAATCCCGCTTAGTATTTCTGTATGTGATAACAATAGTTTGAAAATTCAATTCGATGTTATTTTTAACTTTGTTTACTTCATTCATAGGAACTTGGCATATAATATGAGCATTTTGGTCATGAAGAATCACCTTTCTGTTAACGAAGTAAACAAAGTTAAAAAGCCTTACGGTTAAACGCCCTAATAATGGAATTATTAGAGTTGATATCATCCTCTAACTTATATCTACTATTAATCATCTGCCTAACCTTTTTCCAAGTATTCTGAGGTTGGATTACATTCTAACCAGATGCAGATGAATATCGAAGAAATTTACCTGAACCAACTGCCAATATGACCTCGCAACCTAGTTACTAAATAACACGACACCCTTTAGCAAGACTGGTTGTCAGACATTCCGCTACCCGTTCATCCAAACTACGGTAGAAGTTACTTTTTGGCCACTTATATGAGCTCAAACATTTGAGTTTTTTTTTTCATTTCCAAAACTTATCGGCACTACGAGGTTTGTGTCGATACAAATCTGCCCTAATGCGGATAAGGCTTAAACTAAGCTCTTGCGTCACCTACACAACATATACTACACACATACATGCATATACATGGCTATACTTAGAGAGTAGAATATTTTTAGCCACACACGTATCGGATGTAATAAACACTTAAGGCTGAAATATATCTCATGGCAACATGGTGATCTCATGGCAACATGGCGGGTACGATTGTCGCAACCCAGTGCTGGGCACGCCACAATTGCGGCGGTAAGTCCCCTCTTTGAGGAGTGGATAGAGAGGCGTCACGGCGTCCTCACCTTCCGCCTGACGCAGGTTCTCACCGGGCATGGGTGCTTCGGTGGGTTCCTGTTCAGGATAAAGCGGGAGGATACGTCCGGGTGTTTCCATTGCGAGGATCGTCTGGAGGACACGGTGGAGCATACGGTGGAGGTGTGCCCTGCCTGGGCGGAGCACCGCCGTGTCCTCGTGGAGGCGATCGGCGGCGGCGACCTCTCGCGTCCGGCCCTGGTGCGAGCCATGGTACGGAGCGAGAGGGAATGGGAAGCCGTCACCTCCTTCTGCGAAGCAGTAATGCTCGTGAAGGAGGAGGCGGGGCGCGTGAGGGAGTGGCAGTCTCTGCGCCCTCACGCCCCTAGCCGCCGCAGGAGGAGACGCCCCGGGCGTCGGGAGTCGATTGCGGACTCCCGGCCACCGTAGGCGCGAGCTTGCGGGTGGCGAGCAATGGGTAGCTCGCCGCCCGGTAAGGACCAGGCTCGGGTCGACGGCGCGCAGTGTTCCACGCGCGCCTCAAAGAGATGTCAGCAGCAGTGTAGGGGTCTACTAGAACCGATGCCTGCCGGGGTCGCGTGATTGTTCGAAAGAGATACCGTGACCCTGGCACATAGGCAACTGATGGAACACGGGTGGGTTTTAGTCAGTAAAAGTCTGACACGCACTCCCGCTCCGCCCAGAGCGGGAGAAGTCATTTGATGATTTCCCATCCTGAAAAAAAAAAAAAAAAAAAAAAAAAAAAAGGCTGAAATATAATGTGACATATATCACGTAATATAAACCATATAACTACGAGTTTGCACGGAAATCTTAAGCGAAAATAACCTTTAAAATAACGGCTTTCCACGCTTTTCCGTATTATTATGAGTCATTGTAGGGCTGACTTTGTTGAACCAAATGTTTCTTCAGGTTTTCGGATTTTGTTTGGCTGCTTGCAGTGTCAAGAACCTTGCTGTTTAAGTGTCAAAGTTCACGAACGTCTATTTGATTGAAATATACAACAAAAAAATGTGTACGGTGTGATTCATCCTTGCATACAATGACAACAAGAAAAGGCTTTTGAGGAGTGTCGAGTCAGAGGGCAATGGTCTCAAAGTTATAAATTATAAAAAACTTTTTGTATTGAGGATGGAAATGGAAAGACTTTGGCGTACTAGAATATACTAAGTTGTGGTCACCCAGTGGTAAAAATTGGATCTTAATTAATTAAAAACTTCAAGTGTTTCCAATGCATTATTATTTAAAAATATTAGCTTTTCACACTCCTTCTCCAAATACATTTTAACTGTGCCAAATTTAGCAAAATCTTAATTCTTGTACTAGTAAAATTGTGTTTTTTATGAGGATCTGCATTCACACTTCGTATCATATATGAAATGAAATGAAATGAATTGCACCGATCCCAGCGTGGTTTGACCAGACTCGATTAATCGAATGAACCCCAAGATTTGCACTAGCCTTTGAAGCCTCATATTTCATGGTGCTACATGGGCCATTGCAAATCAAGAAGTAGACCGGGGGGCGCTGTAATGGTAGGGAAGACGTGCCCATAGGATAGGAAAGGATTACGAGCCTACCGACTATGCAGCCTTAAGTAAGCATTGGACTAGTGGAGAGAAGGGTGATATTTGTCTATAGGAGCTGATATCACGAGAGATAATGATCAAATGAGAATGAAAAAAAAATTCTAAGAAACAAGTATCATATAAAACAACGTGTTTCAGAATTAACTATATGAACAACTATTTTCGGACACCATCCACCATCCTGATCAATACGAGTTATACCTACTACTCACATGTATTCAATTTTTAATTAAGTAAGAACATGATAGGTACAGCTGTCTGTAATAATCGTGTTTTACTTTTGTCCTTCACAAAATCCAAGGCCAATCTATTTTCAAAACTGCTGAAATACATGGTGTGTCCAGTAGGTATACAGTATGGAATATTGACGCATGCCCGGCTTATATAAACAAAAACGAATTGTAATGCTCACCATGGCAGTATTTTTAATGCCAAACTGGCGTAAAAAATTTCCTTACATTTCATTTCCTTACATAGTATAAATGAAGTCGCATTTTAGTGTTTGTAGGCTTAGATCTACAATGCAACGGATTTTAATGCGGTTTTCATCAATAGACAGAATGATTCAAGAAGGTTTATATGTATAACACGCGGGCAAAAACTAGTCTTCTATAAATGAATACGTGAAGCAAAAACCTTGTACCCCTTTTTACAAAAAAATACGCGTACTGGAGCAGTGGTGACTCAGTGGTGATTGCCTCGACTAACGAGTCGCGCAGGCCGTGGGTTCGAAACCAGGCAGGCGCTTTATTTTGTGTAAATAATTTAGATCTCCACTGCGATCAAAACGGTGAAGTAAAACATCGTG
Organism: Aporophyla lueneburgensis; assembly: GCA_932294355.1. Lineage (NCBI taxonomy): Eukaryota > Metazoa > Arthropoda > Insecta > Lepidoptera > Noctuidae > Aporophyla > Aporophyla lueneburgensis. The sequence continues at coordinate 30,012,336 of OW028739.1, read as the reverse complement.
AAGAAACCGACATGTTTTGGAACCAAAAATTCGAAGACATGTACCATCTACTAACCCACACTGGGCCTGCGTGGTAGATTACGGTCCAATCCCTCTCGAAGAAAAGAGGCTTGTGTCCTAGCAGTTGGAATATTATAGGCTAATTATGCTACGCGGTCGGAGGAGTATAAAGAATCCTTTGTGTTTTAAATAAATTGGTAGGTACAATTACCAAAATAGATAAGTAACCAGGGTTGTCGGATTACTAAATCCGACAACCTCACCACGCCAAAATTTAGTTTTACCCTCGCCTATAGATGTTTCACGTCAAAAGTGCAGTTGACTCTTTCTACTTTGCTGCCGTCGTACTGTGTACCCGAAACGTTACTTTATCTATTCTTCCGTCGACAAAACCCCTTTCTACGGTGGTCATGCTACGCATGCAGGTCAACCTTTGTGGTTGTCGGCTGCTTAACCCGACTTGTCTGTGGCTAACTTAATAAATTAAGATTATTATAAACCGTACATTTTGTAACTCAATCATTTAAATCTATGTGGGTCTATATAATAAGACTTGCACATACTTCGTAGTTGAATAATAAGTATACACATCAACACGGTCTAGGGATATTTTAAAAAAAGCGAATTACTATCAATGTGTTAATTATTTATATGACATGTATATATTTAAAAGATACGTCATTTAATATTCTACCATTTTATAATAATGGTTAAGGTACTTCGATTAAAATTTCAGGATTTTAAGGAAAAAAATGAAGCATAGACGGAAACCGTATATGAATTAACTTTTAATTTGTGAGTAAAAACTGAAAAATATAGAAAAATCATTTAATTTGTGTTTATAAACTTGAAGTTAGTAGTCTGAGAAAGCGCCCATGATGTTCATAACACATCGGCAACGATTCGGCATGCTCAGAACAAGGTTGCCAATGTCTTGCTGCGGAATATTGTCCCATGTCCTTCTGAGGTGCGCAAAAAGTTGATCTTCTGTAGCCAGATTTTCAGGAACTTCCTTCAGAGCTCTTCTTTGCAGCATATCCCACGCATGCTCAATGGGATTTAGATCTGGCGATTGAGCAGGCCAGTCTAAGGCCCTAACATTGTGTGTATGTAACCAAGCTGCTACCGTTCTCGCCGTGTGTGCCCGGGCATTGTCGTGCATGAGCAGGAAATCTTGCCCCATTTGTGTTCTGTGGGGCAAGATTACGGGCCCCAGCACCTGTTGGACGTATCGTTCTGCCGTTATATTGCCCCGCACCCAAACGAGATCCGTCCGTCCTCCAAGACGAATTCCAAGCGTAGATTGCTTTCATGCAGTCGCCTTCTTACAGTTTGGTCACTCACAAGCACTTGGTGTTCCACTCGCAGCCTTTGGACCAATTGAGTCGCCGTTGCATTGGGTTGAGCTCGCGCAGTAATTTGCAAAAATCGGTCTTGTCTGGGGGTAGTGATGCGACTTGGCCCCCGGTGCCTCTCCGCTACTTCACCTGTGGCACGATAGCGTGTCCACAATCTTGAAATTACATTTTGGTGGGTCTCTATGGCCTCAGCAACATTACGCTGAACAGACCCAGCTTCCAGCATTCCCACAGCTCGTAACATCTCCGCCCTCGTCAAATGTTGGCGTTGCATGGCTACAATACCTCAATTTTAACTTTATCTTTCGTTTAAAAATGAAAAAAAAACTGTAACTAAACGTAATTCGTATTGTTTTCTAAATTTCGCACAAATGAAAATTCCCTCTCCTACACATCAAGACATTTTTATGCCACCGAAACAAAAGAATTTTCAAAAATTTGAATTTGAAATTAGTCTGAGATAAATTACAAACAAATCGGTGTATAAAAGATTCCAATGCGGCCAGTACTTTTCGAGTTATTTAATTGAGTATGAAATATCCCTAGACCGTGTTGATGTGTTTATTTATTATAACTATAGTCAAATCATTGTAAATAATATTAAGTAATTTCATGTTTATAAGTTTGTAAAGGCGTTAGCCTGTGTAACAAAATCGAGACTGGTGAACAAATAGAATAAGATCATTTGTAAACTGTATTTCTGAACCATATATACTAATAAAGACCTTGAAAAATCAAATCAAAATCAATCAATAAATTAAGACCTCCAGCCAGGATTTAAAACTAGAGCGATTACACGCTAAGAGCACCCCCGGTGGGGGACGGAGCTCGGTTGAAATGGTACAATGATGACTTAATTAATACTCACTCATGTCTCTGAAACCGTTCAAAATTACAGACCTAAGTTACAATTTGACATACCTATAAGTGACTTTTTTATAAAGCGGAGGGCAGAGTACCTTTTACCGAGAGTCGCATCAAAGCTTGCGTACCTACTCGTAATATTCCATTAAATAGATACTTGTAATTTGATACAACTCCAGGCCATTCATTATTTTTTCGTAACATTACATTTTGTATAACAGGGGTACGAACATAAGACAAATGAGTCCTCATTTCTCATTTCGCAGAGTTGACATAAAAACCGCTGTTTTGTTTACAAAATTAGAGATGAGGGTGAAAAAGCATCGTTATAAATGCGAGTTTGAATAAGATTAATTTGGTCAAAAGTACCGTTACAAAAATAACAAAAAGACCCTGGAAAAATCCTTTAGTTTCAGCAGCATAACCCAGTACACAGTCACGAATCCACCTACAAAAAAGATACATGAAACACAGAGTCAAACCAAATAAGTTAAATAATATAATTTTCATCCCACCATCTCGGAAAGAGTATTTTTAATCTTCAATATCTGAGTGGAAAAGCCGTTTTTATTCTCTAGAGGATAAAGTAAATTGAATTTAGAACATCGTGTGCACTATCACAAACTTAGTGCACACGATGTTCTAAATTCATTTTACTTTATCCTCTAGAGAATAAAAACTGCTTTTCCACTCAGATATTGAAGATTAAAAATACTCTTTCCGAGACGGTGGGATGAAAAGTTACGTCAGCACTCGAGTGCAAAGATTTTTCACCTCGTGCTCTTTTGATTCCCTCGCTAACGCTCAGGATTCTAATTTTTGAATCACTCGCTGCGCTCGTGATTCAATTTTAGAATCCTTCGCTTGCTCGGTCATCAAAATTGAGCACGCGGTTAAAAAGCAACTTTGCACTCTTGTATAACAAATAACTATTTCCACATACTAGCTTAGAAAGTGACTCATATGGCAACGCATTTAGTGTTCATAATTCAGATCAATTTAAATCTTATTATACACTAGTATTTTTACTTTACAATTTTGCTTTTCAACCTCCGCAAAGAAAGTTTTTATTTAGGCTGTTATGCGGTTTTGCCAGTGTCTGTATTTACACCTGCGCGGGCACCGCGTGGAAAACCAAAGCCAGTACGCCATTTTCCACGAATATTTATTAACATTTTCGTGGTATGGTTAATATTATTATCAGGAACCAGCTTCTGCCCGCAACTTCGTCCCCGTCAAATGTTTGTTCCCCTGACCCTGAGATTACCGCGTTCAACCACACAAACATACAAACAAACTCTTCAGCTTTATAATATTATAGATATTATAGATGTTGAAGAAGAGCAATTGACAATACAAGTCTCTTTTTTAACCGACTTCAAAAAAAGGAGGAGGTTATCAATTCGACTGTATTTTTTATTTTTTATGTTTGTTACCTCATAACTTTTAACTGGGTGAACCGATTTTGATGATTCTTTTTTTATTTGAAAGCTGGTGCTTTCCGAATGGTCCGATTTTATTTTGGTTCCATTCGGATAATAGGGTCTATGTGAAAACCATATAAGTCTTAAATTTGCATTATGTATTTGCGCGACAAATGAACGAATCCCGTATGTTTGTTACCTGATAACTTTTGACTGGGTGAACCGATTTTGATGATTCTTTTTTTATTTGAAAGCTGGTGCTTTCCGAATGGTCCTTTTTTTAATTTGGTTCCATTTGGACAATGGGGTCCATGTGAAAACCATATAAGTCTTGCATTACGTTTTTGCGCGACAAATGAACGAATAACGAGATTAGATTAGTGCGGAGTATCTACCACAACTAAAAAGTTAAAAAGTAAAAACTTTTTACACAAAAAAACAACCGACTTCCTTAAAAAAAAACACTACAAAGTCAAAAATAACTTAAATTTCGGAAGTCGGTGGCAAAAACCTTAAATACAGAGCCTAAGACTAAGTTTTTTTAAAAACGTCGAATGAAACATGTTTGCCAGAGATCGGAGTAGACAGAGTTTATTTACCTAAACTTCGAGAAAGGAAGTGACAGAGAGGATAATATCTCCTTTAAAATCCCCGAACAATTATTATGAGTTCATTACACTCTTGGCACTCTTATTGGGCTCGCGTATGTCTCACGCGAATAATACCACCACGAGTGTAATGACCGACATAGCACAATTGTACCAAAATCATAATGTAAACATAATATAACCATACAGCAAAATATATTTTAGCCTAGTCTTACCAAAACACTTTCTTTATGAGACAACCTTTCAACTAAGTTTTTTCTTTTTGTTTTCAGCAATTTCCACCATTTTCTACATTTTAGAATGTTGCCTTCTCATCAAAGTCACTTACTATATGTTATATTGTTATATATGTTATATGTTTTGTTTAATTTCCAGGGTATTCAAACGCTTCAGGGAAGTGAATCCTGCCTTAGTGCCTAAGAGAATGACAGAGAACCAGCCACACACCATAGTAGTGCCTTTGGAGGAGATAGAAAAACTACCAGAACTAAAAGTAAGACCTCTATGTTATCTGTCATTTTTTGAACACAAAACTTTTGGTTGGTATCAATATTTCACAGATTGAATAAATTTCTACTGCTGTCGTAGAGACTGTATAACGGCCAGTGCAGTGTGGAACGCTGTAGCTTAATGTACCGGTGATCTTGAAAAGAAGGCTGAACGTGGTAGTAAGCTTGGGAGAGGCCTAGGTTCAGCAGTGGACTGCCTAACGCTGAGTTAATTGTGTTACTGCTATAGGATAAAATTAGAAATTAAATAATCCTGAAAAGATCTGGAGTTACCAACATAGTTCGCAGAGTAAGCAAGCTGAAGTGACAGTGGGCTGGCCATGTCTGTCGAAGGACCGATGGCCGGTGGAGCCTCTGGAGTAGAGACCGCGTACCGGCAAGCGTAGCGTAGGACGCCCCTCAGCCAGGCGGATCGACGACCTAAGGAAGGTGGCTAGGGTGGACTGAATGCGGAAGGCGGAGGACAGGGTATTTGGCGCAACATAGGAGAGGCCTATTTCCAGCAGTAGACTGCGATAGGCTGAGTTGATATCGGTCGTAAGGCACAGCGTGGTATGGACCCACACAAGGTGGACCGATGACCTGGTAAAAGTCCTGGGAATCCACTAAATAAAAAATAAAAAACTTAAGGACTAATTGGGCCCTATCAGAATACCAGCGCTGCAATACATTTTTGAATCTCACAGCATCATGCTGAGACTTTTGTAAAGGATTTCCAGTTTTCAATTTTTTGTTGCAAGAAATTTTGTTTTTCTTAGTTTTTTTTTTTATGATTGTGTGCGTGTAACATTTTTAGTATATGATCTTCCAGTGTGAGTCACATTAAACTCTTTTTTCTGTATTTCTTTCTTTCTAAATGCAAGCAGCGCAGGACCTGTCGTTTGTGTTCAAATGCTTGAGGGTGGTCCATGTCTAACAGTGATTAGGGGACTTTCGTATGATATAATCAAATCAAATCAAATCAATTTATTTCGGGCTACAAAGACCCATAACATAAATACCTTACATACTAACATACATACAAATAAAAAAACAATTTAAAACTATTGTACACGAAGTGACGGCGTCGTGTTGCGCTGCGTGGTGTCGCGTAGCCTTCCGCGGAATCGCCGATACACGACACCCTTCGGCCAAAACTCTGCCTTGAGGTAGGTCTCGATTTGAAGAGTTGGAACTCGCACCACGAATGACTTGAAATTCGTGTTGTGGCGCGATTCCAACTTCTCGACCCTCAAAGTGAAGTTCGTTTTCACTCGTATATACTCCACGATCTCCTCAACCTTCGTGGTGTAATGCAGACGTGAAATATACAGCTGCGTCGTAGGCACAGCAGGGCGCAGCAGCATGTTGGGTCCACTCGGAGCTGTTCCACACTGGTTTCGTGAACAGGGCTTCTTCTTCTTCCTTTCCACTTTCGTGAAACCCTCTTCATCAACTTGGCCCGTTCTCGGCAACGAGCTGCGGACCGCAGCTAAGGCAGGTAGTGCAACCTTCGTCTGGTTTTCCCCAATTTTATTCTGCCGCATAGACTGCGACACACCTGATTTTCTCGTGGTGACAATAGCGGCGTAGGCACGGTTTGGGGTCGACGTACCTACGTGTGACGTTTCCGCAGCCGGTGTTGTGGCGCGGGTGACGGCGGTGGCGGGCAGCGCTTGGTCAGCATAATGCAATGATGCATAATGATGGTGATGATTGCCATTAGTCCTCCAAAGCTGAATTACCTTTTAATAGAAAGCTAGAAGAAAGAGTATTTTCTAACACGTACAGACAAACACACAATCATAAAAACTAAGAATAACAATAAGAAAGTAAAAAACAATAACAGAAAGTCCTGAACGAGGCCAAAAGGCTCCTATCTCGTCATGATGCTGCGACATTTAAAAAGTGTCACAGCGCTACTGGTAGCAGATAATACGTACGTATGCAATTAGCACGTAGGCTAATTCATTTCACTAACAAAAATCTGTGGGTTGATATAATTCAATTGTATCGTGGGTGTAACGGCCAGTGGTAGTTATACACATTTAATCTAAGTAATTGAATTAGAAGGACAGTATCAAATTCTGTGAACGTCAACGCGGATCAAACATGAAGTGTACGTGACCGTACTGTAGTGAAACAATTATGAAGTGTAGGCTACGATTCATCTATTTTTAAACCCCTACGCATAAAGAGGGATTTTATAAGTTTGACCGCTATGTGTGTCTGTTTTTTAAACGTGAGAACCGATTTGGACCGACTTTCTGGCGGTGGTTCCTAGACATGCTTAATCAAAATCGGTTCAGTCGTTTTGACACAACGATCCATTGATGAATATATTATCACCTAAAACTTCTTATTAAACTTAAACATCCAAAACGATTTCTTTTTTACATTATAGAGGGTTTTGTTCTGGTTTGGGTTTTATAAATTTAACTTTTTTGAATTCTATTAAAGCTATTCCTGATAAGGATGCATAAGAAATCGCCAAATGATAAAATTACTAGCAAAGAATAGGATTATGCCTATACAGTAATGACCATAATATTACAGATCCATCGAAAAAAATAGAATCTGTAGACTTTTTAAACCGGATGAAGTAAAAAGTTTTAACGTTCATGACGTAATCAATTTTCTTTTCGGCAGGTGTAACTTTGTAACTCGATTCAATGTTGCCATAACTTTATAACGAAGGTTATGTAAGAAACGTAAAATTTACGCACATAACTTATAAGAAAGAATTTGTGAAAGAAAGATCAAAGATTTGAAAGAAAAACGTAATTCTTAATCTTGTCGAAGTCGGACAAATATCTTCACATTTGTTAAATTTCTAGTAAATTCGATATTGAATTCATTGATAGCTATTTTAGGATAATAAATGATTCAGACACAATCTAACTGATTGATTTTCTTTTAATTTCCGTCCATTTATTTAAGGCGAATGTGCTACGATTAATATAGCCTGTGAAAACGATTTTTTTCTTCAGGGAGCATGAATTTGATTTATATGAAAATGCTTTAAGTTCTGAGTTGAGTTACACGACTACCAACACATACGTGTACACACGGCTACAGGTCAAGCTATATATTTCCAGTTTTAGCTGATCTGGCACTGTATAGGCTTTTTGTACAATGAGATGTCAGCTTATACTGGAAATCTAAGCTTGATGTGTGGCCATGCGTATAATAGATTTACAATAGACACTAATATGCATGTTCTTCACAAGATTTGACCACAATTCCGAATGGACTTTAAATACTGTGACCTGTTGGTTTTCCACAGTTTCTTGTCTTCACAGAGTAGTTAGTAAGAAACACCGAACGCACCTAGTGTATTTATAATAAATTATTGAGGTATACAAGCGTTGAATGCTTCTGACAATGGATGGAAAGCTACTCATTAAGTATTTTTTGCTCCGTTCGTGTAATTGCGGTATGCACATATCCACTGGGATTACAAATAAATTAATTAATTAGGGAATAAGTAAATAAATAAATAATAGTTATTTGTTATACAAGAGTGCAAAGTTGCTTTTTAACCGCGTGCTCAATTTTGATGACCGACCAAGCGAAGGATTCTAAAATTGAATCACGAGCGCAGCGAGTGATTCAAAATTAGAATCCTGAGCGTTAGCGAGGGAATCAAAAGAGCACGAGGTGAAAAATCTTTGCACTCGAGTGCAACACGTAACTTTTCATTCCACCTCAGCGAGGAAATGACTAAATGCAAAAAAAAAACCTTTACAATCACAAGATAGGTACACTTTTATTTCAGTTTAGGTATTAATTACTACATTATGACAGGTAAGTATTACAGAATAATCTTTAAATTATAACAAAACTAGCTTTTGCCCGCGGCTTCGCCCGCGTGGTTGTCGGAAATTATCGCAAGACGACGTACTACCGCGGTTAATGTATTGAATGCATTAATCCAGGTTATATAGGTAAGTAATAAGAGAGCAGTTGAGTGAGAGCAGTGGTGGCTCAGCGGTATCAGCCCCGATTTACGAATTGTAGGTCGTGGGTTCGAACCCTCTTTACTCTGTGTAAATATGTTCATCACCACTGCTCTCAAAACGGTGAAGGATAACATCGTGAGGAAACCGGCAAGTCCTAGAACCAAAAATTCGAAGACATGTGACATCTACCAACCCGCACTGGGCCTGCGTGGTAGATTACGGCCCACTCCCTCTCACCGAGAGGAAGCCTGTGTCTCAGCAGTGGGAATAATATGGGTTAGTTATATATAGGTAATAAATACTATGTGTGCCATTTTCGACCCAGATCTATTGAACCGCTTTTGCATGATTGTGAAACAAACATCCAATTATACAAATGTTCACATTTATAATATTAGTGGTAAATAGGTTTATAATTCATATTACTTCGGATTCATAGTTTATGAGAATATCATGTGTGTTTGATGAATAGTATTCAGAGTAAGAAGACTGTGAAATAGGGTTGGATGGAATTGATATAAGTCATCCTGGTTTTTCTTAACGCTCGTATTCTACCTATACAGACACTCAATCATTTACCAGACACCAAATCGATCATAGGAATTATAGGAATAGTACTTTTGCCAGTGGCTTCGCCCGTATAGTTGACAGAAAATATCACCTGGAAACCTACTACCGAGATAAAGTATCCTTTATGGTAAGTATCCAGGATAACCAAAAATCCAAATCCATCCAAAAATCTAAACATCTAAGCCATATTTTGCGGTCTCTTACTTGGAATAATACAATTAGCTTAATTTTGAGTACTTCGAACACACATGATAATATGCATTTACTATGAAGCCCATGTAATATGAATTACAATCCTACTAATCCTGCACTACCCGACCGCTATACCAAGCGAGATGGCCGGACGCGGAACGGCACGCTAGCCGCTCTGCGGCTATTTTATTATAATCTCTGATATCTTCTAAAATATTCATTTTATTGATATGCTGTAAAAGGCAATTTTGATCTACATGAAATGCACAATTTACTTAAGGTACTTAATTGCATAAGGATTAATGCTGTATTGCTTAAAATCGCATTCATAAATAAGCCATTATTTCTCGTAAAAAGTCAAGGATAAAAATGGTTATTATGGGTTATCCCTAAGAGTTAGACATATACCATCGCGGACTTTTTTGTAGAACTTTTTAAAGTGTACAATAATGCAGTACATTATTTTGAGCTATTTCGTAGGGTTCAGCCAGCGTTCGCAATGTAAGCGCAAAAAAATGTGTTTATTTATGACATCACATTAGAAACCTCTAAAATTATCAGCGTTTCTTTACTATAATATGCATGTTATATACATATAAACCTTTCTCTTGAATCACACTATCTGTTAAAAAAACCAGCATCAAAATCCGTTGCGTAGTTTTAAAGATATAAGCATACATAGGGACAGACAGACAGCGAAGTGACTTTATTTTATAATATGTAATAATAATAATAAAGATAATACTAAGGTATAATTAAGAAAATTTTAAAGTAACGTTGCTACAGTTATTTAAATTGAGTGTAATATTTTTGTTTGGTACTGTAATATTGGTGTTAGTCACTTGTGTACTGTTTTTCGGTAAACTATCTGTCATACTTAATAGTTGTACCGATTCATCGGATTCCCTTGGCGTGAATGTTGGAGAGAGAGGGAGATGGTTAGGTGTTTCATAACGGCTTATTTTTGATGTAGAAGGGCCAGTCCAAGGATCCGATTGAGGCTCTTTCAGTGTCAATGGCTCCTACGATGCCTTCACATATTTTAGACTTATTTTGGATGGAATCCTCTATGTATCCCTCTACAACTGCATTGGACTTCCAGCCTCCGTTGCGCTTAAGGGACAGGAGATCAGCTCCGGAATCAGCCAAAAGTGTGGCTGAAGTTCGTCGGAAACAATGACCCGTGTACAACAGGGGTTCTGGAAGTTCAAGAAATGTTGCTATTTCTAGTGGGATACTGCCAATTTTATTAGTACCCATAGGCTGTCTAACACACTTTCCATTGCGATACTGTAGAAAAAGTCGATTGATTGGAGTGTTAGGCGGGCGTAAGGCTTGATATTTCTCAACAATCGTTACGTATTCCTTGCGAATGACGAAGTTGCGGTCTCTTTTTGTCTTTGTATTAGGTAAATTAATTAATAGTAAGTCATTTGAATGTTTCTCAATGTTTTTGACATTAAGTTGTGTTAGTTCATTAGTTCGACATGCTCCGTTTATTCCAATAATAAGAACAACCTGTAACGTAAAGAGTATTGTAGTAGATAAATGAATAAAATTGATATGAACGCATAATTATGCCTATCAACATCTACTCAGTATACTATTTAATTGAGATTAATATACTTAAGTAGATACTGAATGTGCAACTGACTTACTTTTGCCGCCAAATATACGGAATCGGGTGCTTCGTTAAGAAACTTTTCAATATCAGATATTGTGAAAACCTTCGATTTTTTTGGTTGACGACCAGATGAGGCTCTTTTTAAAAATGCCACTAATTTAGGATAGGTATCGATATGTTTGTCTTTTTTCATCTTTATTGTTGCTTTTAGCATCGAATACGTACTCCATAGAGTGCTTGCTTTCTTGTTCTCGGATAATTCTATAAAATATGCCAGCAAAACGTTTTCTGAGAAAGTTTTGGCTCCTTTTGCTAGTCGCCACGTGTTGAACATATCGTACTGTTTTAAATACTTCTCGCGTGATTGTTGAGGGAGAAAGCTCATTTGCGCATTATTAACAGTTTTAGTCAATTCTGTTGGCGTCAAGCAAACTTCCTCGTCGCTAGAATCACTCATTTTAGTTTTTTCACTTGTTTTCCAGTTTCTTGTTTTTATTATAAGGTTTAACAATGACGTGAAAAAATGCCGCGTAAAGAACCGCGTACAAAGCAAATTGAAAAAAGAACACCAAGAAGGTTCCGAGTCTGAGTTTTTAACAAATTAAAAAAAGTTGTATGATATATTCGGCACCATAGAGGTAGCAGTAAATAGGTTTAATGTTTTTTTTAATTCACAAACTTAGTGCACACGATGTTCTAAATTCAATTTACTTTATCCTCTAGAGAATAAAAACGGCTTTTCCACTCAGATATTGAAGATTAAAAATACTCTTTCCGAGATGGTGGGATGAAAAAGCTTTTGTCGCTTGACACGAGGGCACTGATAGGAAGCATTTGTGAAATTGTCACACAAATCTTCTACTTCTTCTTCTAGCGTTTTTACGCTAGATCTTTTACACTCTGCAACGAATTTTAATGCGGTTTTATCAAAATATAGAGTGATTCAAGAGGAAGGTTTATATGTTTAATACGCGGGCAAAGCAGCGGGCAAAAACTAGTTATATTATAAAACAAGATGGTGGCCAGTTCCGATTTTGACCACGCGCCAAAATATTCTTGTATCGTATGTTGGAAATAAAATATGTAATTTATCACTTTGTTTCTGTTGCAGGAGAATCCGTTCAAACGTCGAATATGTCAAGTGTTCTCTCACGACGGCTCTGGTAACCTCACATTCGAAGATTTCCTCGACATGATGTCAGTCTTCAGCGAAGCAGCACCTAGAGATATTAAGGCGTGGTATGAT